>OV884019.1:63947069-68947069 GCA_930367235.1 Sarcophaga rosellei
CTGGCTTTTTCCCGAACCAGTGTTCGTATGGGGTTTTCAATTTTGTTGTTGACGTCGTTGACCTATTTAATAGACAGCTGTTTTAACTGCTTCCGGCCATAAAAATTTCGCCAAACCACTTGCTAAAAGCATTGTACGTGCAGACTCTTGTACAGTTCTATTGTCTCGTTCAATTAGCCCGTTTTGTTCAGGGGTGTATGGTGATATTTTTTCTAGTGTAATTCCATTGTTCGATAATAGATGTAAAACTTCCTTATTTATGAACTCCTTGCCATTGTCACATCGCATGAATTTCACTCGTTCTCCAGTCATGTTGCGCACCATAGAAATAAAACACTTAAGTTTTTCAAGCACTTCAGATTTATTTGATAAGAAATAAACATACCTGAAACATGTGCTTTCATCCTTAAGCAACATGAAATAACGAACGCCACCAATACCAGTTTCAGTCATGGGACCGCACAAATCCATATGAATGTATTCACATTTAGCTGCACTGCGTTTTGTCACCAACCTATGAAACGAACGATGCATCTTTCCTCTTTGACAGTCTTCACAGAAGAAATTGTTTTTATCGGAAAGGTTGATTCCATCAGCAATGTTATTGTCACTCATATTTTTTATATTTGTTGTATTTATATGCCCAAGTCTGCAATGAAATTTTTGAAGAGAATCGATTTTTGCCAAATTTGCCGTTTGATGCGTCTGTGTTTCAAAAAGCATTCGAAACTGATTTATCGAATCTTTTACACCAGCTGCTAATATATTTTGCTCTTTATCCATTAAAACACATGAGTTTGCTTCTATTAACATAGAAAACCCTTTTGATGTAGCTGACACAGTTGAAAAAAGGTTTTGTGACAGTATTGGGACGTATGTTACGTACGAGTTCGTGAACACCATATGTTTTTTACTAATGCTTTAATATGGATTGTACCAAAGCCATGTATACGCAATTTCTCATTATTTGCAATGTAAACAAAACGATCATCGTTTATCATATGCAAATCTGAAAACCAGACGTCATATGCTGAGTAGCACTCGAGTCTGCAATCCACACATCTGTACACAGAGCCGAAATAACATCACTTGTTGTTGTTATTGCAATAAAAGCAACTTCATCTTCATGTCTTTCTCTTTGTCTATTATTTTCCGTCTTTGCTTTTAGTTGTCTTTTCTTCGCTCGACATTCTCTTTCCCAGTGGCCGACTTTGTGACAAAAATTGCATTTAGACGTTTTCTTTCTTTCTGCTACAGATTTTTTATACTTCTCTGTTTTTGCATTGAATGCTGCTTCGGTAACTTCACTTTCGCTGTTCTTTTTGTGTTGGTCTTCTTCCAATTGTAACTTTGCCATTAAATTTTCAGGAGTTCTGCCATCTTTAATATTATACCAAACTGTTTTAAAGTTTTGGTATTTAGGCGTTAAACTACTAATAATTCGCACCATCTTAATATTTTCTGAAAGTTTTTCACCTTGTGCTTCGATTTCAGTGGCAAGTGAACACATTTTGAAACGTATGCTGCTACGGATTCGTCTTCTTGCATTTTTAAAGAAAAATACTCTTCGTATAGACACATTACTTTTACTTCGCTTTGCTTATCGTGAATATTTCTCAATTTTGAGTATTCCTCATGGGACGTTGTACACGACAATACATGGTTTGCCTGTTCCTTTTCAATAGATGAAATTAAAATTCCCATGGCTTTGCCATAACGCTTCATAACGCTTAACGTGTCATCAAAATTTACCTTGCCTTGTACTATTCCAAGCAAGCCTTGGCCTTTTAAAACTGCATCAACATTGAACTTCCACAGCCGGTAATTGCTGTTGTTCAGCCGGTGAAAAATGTGGATGGTATCATCAACCATATTAAAAAAAAACTTAATTCTTATGTAACAAGGCTCTCACTGGGCCCATAACCTGATGAAAATGAAACACTAGTGGAGTTTTACTTATATAAGAATTAAGTGTATTTGTCAAACGCTAAATACGTTGTGTATACTATAGAAATAAGTACATAGGTATAAAGGGTAATGATTATTATAAAAAGAAATAGCTGAATTGCATTCGCCAATACGAATATGACACGTAGATCTTATTTTGACATTACAATATTAAGAATAAGAGATAAATCTCCACTAATAGAAATATTAGTGATGCTAATTAAACAATGCTTTTCAACAATACATAAGTACGAATTTTGTTGAATGTTTTATATGAAAACTGTTTGACGTATTTGAAACGTGTAAACTCACACAAGCCCTTGTATCGTTGTATTCATTGTATTGTTAGACGAATATACAGCAGTGTATGCTTGTTGTTGATAATTTTCATATAAAAATCCGATACACTTTTTTTTATTGGGCAATTCACACAACTTTGTATCGTGTATGTTGTATTGAATACTTTTGTTTGTTTGTCAACGCTCAATGCTATGCTGTATTATGTATTTCGTGGCATTCAAACAATTTGATAGCCCGAAACGACACAACACACAACATATTAAAACATATACACATTTTTTTCGTTCACACAATTTGATAGCACGAAACCAATACAACTTTTAAAAACATATGTGGTCAATTCACACAAGCCGTTGTATCGTTGTATTCATTGTATTGTTGGAAGAACATACAACAGTGTATGATTGTTGTTGATAATTTTCATATAAAAATCCGATACACGTATACACATTTTTTCCATTGGGCAATTCACACAACTTTGTATGCTGTATGTTGTATTGACTACATTTGTTGGTTTGTGAACGCTCAATGCTATGCCGTATTGTGTATTTCGTGGCATTCAAACAATTTGATAGCCCGAAACCAACACAACATATGAAAACATATACACATTTTTTTCATTCACACAATTTGATAGCACGAAACCAATACAACTTCCAAAAACATAGGAAAAAAATGTGTATGAGTGTATCGGATTTTTATATGAAAATTATCAACAACAATCATACACTGTTGTATGTTCTTCCAACAATACAATGAATACAACGATACAAAGGCTTGTGTGAATTGACCACATATGTTTTTAAAAGTTGTATTAGTTTCGTGCTATCAAATTGTGTGAATGAAAAAAATGTGTACATGTTTTCATATGTTGTGTTGGTTTCGGGCTATCAAACTGTTTGAATGCCACGAAATACACAATACAGCATAGCATTGAGCGTTCACAAACAAACAAATGTATTCAATACAACATACACGATACAAAGTTGTGTGAATTGCCCAATGGAAAAAATATGTATAAGTGTATCGGATTTTTATATGAAAATTATCAACAACAATCATATACTGTTGTATGTTCTTCCAACAATACAATGAATACAACGATACAACGGCTTGTGTGAATTGACCATATATTTTTTTATTGTGTTGGCTTCGTGCTATCAAATTGTTTGAAGGCCAAAAATTATGAAGAAGAATAAGAAGAAGACGAAATACACAATACAGCATATCGCTGATCGTTCACAAACAACCAAGTGTATTCAATACAACATGCACGATACAAAGTCGTGTGAATTGGCCATCTGTTTTAAGAATCTAAAGAAAATACCAAATTGCATCGAACATCAGTACTTCTCTGTTTGCATTGAAAGTTAAACCACTCTTGTTCGTAGGTTTGCTGTAGAGCAGGGACCGTAACTGTTATAACTTTTATCGTAAAAGTCAGGAAATAAAAGTTATTTTTTGACTTTTATTTTTTCGAGCAGAAATAAAAGTTATGTTTTGACTTTTATTTTTTCGAGCAGAAATAGCAGTTGGTTTTGACTTTTATTTTTAAAAGCAGAAATAAAAGTTATTTTTTAACTTTTATTTTTTCGAGCAGAAATAAAAGTTATTTTTTAACTTTTATTTTTTCGAGCAAAAATAAAAGTTATTTTTGACTTTTATTTTTTCGAGCAGAAATAAAAGTTATTTTTCAACTTTTATTTTTTCGAGCAGAAATAAAAGTTATTTTTCAACTTTTATTTTTTCGAGCAAAAATAAAAGTTATTTTGGTTTTTTCAAACCAAAGATTAGTGTTTAATATACCCAAAACTTAATTCTAATAATTTTCTGACATAAATAACTTTAGTTTTTTTAAAGAATTTTTTAATAAATATTATGAATTCATCATGAATTGAAACAAAAATAACTTTTATTTCTGCTCGAAAAAATAAAAGTTAAAAAATAACTTTTATTTCTGCTCGAAAAAATAAAAGTAAAAAATAACTGTTATTTTTGCTCGAAAAAATAAAAGTCAAAAAATAACTTTTATTTTTGCTCGAAAAAATAAAAGTAAAAAAATAACTTTTATTTCTGCTCGAAAAAATAAAAGTCAAAAATAAGTGTTAATTTTGCTCGAAAAAATAAAAATCAAAAAATAACTGTTATTTTTTTTCTAAAAAATAAAATTCATGTTTTTAAAAAGCATCGCCTTTTATAAAAATTTGGCCAAGACAATCAAAATGGTGTACTTGGTTTTGTTCTCCGACATTTCCTTCTGGTTGCTTTTTTTAATCAAAAATTCAAAAATAACAGTTATTTTCGGTCCCTGCTGTAGAGAGATACTAAACAAATTTTGAATTTTTGTGGGCTTATTTCATACTTTAGTCAGCTAAAGTCATATTACACTCACATATGTAGATTTGAAGATTACAATAAAAGTACATCTTGCAATATATTGACAAAAGGCCTAATATATAAAAGTTAAAAACAATTTTTTTTTTTTTCGTAATAATAATCGAATCCATATCTGATTACGAAACTAAAATTTTATATTTCAACAGTTTCTAAGTTGAAATATTCATAGATTCTAGTTTCTTTTGACAATACAGTGAGCAAAGAGGGCGGGTGAGATCGATTTGAGGTTTAATTTATGGATTTCTGTCATTTTAGTGTCTGGGGGTATTAACACGTTAATCGCCATGTCAGTCATATGTGTCTGACGCTAAGAAGTTCTACAAATGTATATGTCTGGCATGGCGATTTGGTAGAAGGCCACGTCAATCACAGATGTCCGACACAAACGACGCTGTGTTCAAAACAACTGGTTAATACTTGTTGTATCTTGTTTGGATGCGTCAGACATATAAGACTGACACGGCTTGGCGAGAAAAAAAGTTTTAATATAGGACTATGTCAGTCATATATGTGTGGCATAAAAAATAGTGATTTTCCGGGAATTTTGGTAAAAAATCATACATTATGTTTCCTTGATACATTTTTAACTAAATTATCTACTAAGGACACCATGGCCCACGCGTAAAGTTTTCTGATATTATCGTGGCGACTAACGGGTTAAAAACCACAGTCAACAAACACATTGACCGATTACAACACAAACCGCTAGGCGACTGAGTCAATTTGTTTCAAAAGTGATAAACACAAAATTTCGTTTTTACCTATGTATTTGTGTACGGATTATATTAAAAGCAGCTCAATTGTGAGGGCACCTCTGGAGGATAAAATGATTGCCATTGAGTTGGTATATTTTAAATTAGAAATAAAATAGAAAATTTGCAATATATTTCACTGCTAAACATCCAGTTATGAGATCAAACATTCTTCTTTTTCTGATTATCTAATTTAGTATCATGTTCACAATACACTTTCTTTAATAAAACTCATTCACTTTAGCTCCTCACATATTTATTCAAATTTACTTTTATTTACATATCTCTACGTAGTAATCGACACACCTTTTCAATGTGCTAATAAAATAAATTTTTGTTTTTGCTCCAGAAGTCCAATTATAAATGTTTCTTGTGAATGTTGTTTAGGAAAATCGTCTCTTTGCTGTTTGTCAAAACCCTAATCAAAAAAGAATATGCAAATTATGTGTATTTTATTTAAAAATTCTTTCATATCTCCACACAATTACAAATTATCTTCTTCTAAACGTACAAGATGTACCTAAATGTACACTTTTGTGTATGTACGAAGATATGTATATATGTGTATGTATTTATTTAAAAAAAAAATTACACATATGCATATAAAATAGGGATTACCAAAAATTTTTTGGTTATGTATTAGTGAGTAAGAGAGCGAAAATAAGGTGAGAGTTTACAGTCATAGAAAAGTGTTAGTAATATACGCTATTTTGATTTCCATTTCATCTAGATACATAAAGTTATACATCTTTGACTTAATAATTAAAACTTAAAATATCTATAATCTTTTTAGATATTTGTTGGGATCTAATTTTGGTCCATAAATTTGCTCTCCTACCAATAACCAACCTTTAAGTTTTTCCAAAATTTTTCATTATGTCTATAAAAAAATATTTCTCTCTTCATAACATCTAAAATATTTACTTGACTCTTAAAACAATCAAAATGTGTTTTAAGAACATATAAGACATTGGTTTTTAATAAAACCATTTTTTAACATAAAATATTTTTTGAGCGTAACCCTCAAAAAAAATGTTATAGCATCCGCTGATATGTGCACTCGCCGCAGTCTGAGCGACGACTAAATAAAAGAGCATAAGCAATGTGTGTGAATTCGCTCTGCACAACTGTGCTATGAAATGGTAATCTATGATATAAAAATACATAAGGGAAATTGGAGCCAACATATGTACATACAAAAACATGGCATGTTTCAAGAACAACATTTTCATTCGTTTCATGTCCATTTTTAACGTGATACGTTTGATATTTTACATGAATTTTTCTTTTCAATACTTCTTTTAAAAAGTTTGTGGAACCGGTTGACATTTTTAAATTAAAACTCTGACTTTAAGTAGCAAAAAATTATTTGAAATGTGATTCGGATATATAAAAATAACACGGTGCTACAGTCAAAATATACCCAGCTAATGACATAACCTTCCAAACTTGGTTTATTTTAAAATCGGTATTTTTGATCTTTTACCCAAATATGTTCGAACCTAAAGTTTTTTGCGATAAAAAATCAAGACTCATCAAAACTTTTGAAAATTTTTTAACTAAAAGTTCTGATAAGATGACATATATAAAAAATATAACACGGTTGTTAGACTCTTTATATAATAACTACGATTTGATCAAACGAAGTGGCAATCTCTTCACAAGATAATGCACTTTCAGAATGTCATCAATTATTTCATACTTTTTAATTAAAGTCTGCTACGAGTACTACGAAAGGACAAACTTGAAAAAATATTCGATAAAACTTCGAAACCTCATGATGATGGTTCGATTACACCGCTCTTCCTCATTTCGTCGACTAACCCCTTGACCTCATTATGCTTCGCCAGCGGTATGCTTCTGGGTGCCTGTTTTATTGGTCTCGCTTCGCTAGTATCAATTTCATGTTTGACCATGGCTGTTTTTCTTTGCATTTTGTTGTTCGCGGCAAAAGCGAAAGCTTTCTTTCTTTAGCAGCTTTTTGGCTTTATTACACTCTGCAGCTGCTACCCATTTCTCCACATTTTCACCAAATTCCTTTAGATCCTTGGCTGACATTTCGGCAGGTTCTGGCGGTTGTTCGCTACTTATTACCGCCTCCACTGGAGTACATCGGCCCACATCAGAGTTTTTACAGATGACTTTTTCGTGTCCTGATAAATTTAGCACTCTCACTGGGACTATTCTCTGTTTGGTGGATTTAACGAGGGCCTTTGCTGATAACATATCCGTCTGTATTTCTGCTCGTCCGCAATATCGGTAACAATAAAGACGTGGCTTACGCTAATGTTGGCTATAGTTACCTTCGCCACTGTTTTTCCGTGGACTGTGGCAGACTCTCCAGTAGCTGTCCGATGTCTTACATTGCTAAGTGCCTCACACTTTCTCTTCACTACATCTGGTCTGATGATGGACTGCGTCGCTCCGGTGTCTATAGTGAAGGTGTGTTGTCTGCCATTTATGTATCCGCACGCCGTAAGATTATTGTTGTTCTGTTGCATTACTGATATTGAGATTGTAGGGCCCTCGCTTGTGGGAGCAAGCACTTGCCCCTCAGTGCTAGCTCGTTTTAGTATAACGGGGACTCTTATGAAGATGGTTGGCAGTTCAACCGTTTTTTAATATTTGATGGTGAGGCGGATCTTGATCTTTTGCGTGGCGCTTTAGAGTTTCTTTGGAAATGACCACCCTATCCACAGTTGAAGCATTTAACTTTAGCCTTTTGTCCGTTTTCTCCCGAAACTTGCTTCGCCATCTCCTAAGAGGCTTTCATCTTCCTTCACTACTTCCATTCTTCGCACTTTGCTAACTTGTGGTCTTGAAACTGTGCGAGCGGTCTCCTGGGCTAGTGCAAAGGCCACGGTCTCTGCGAAGGGTGTCTTCTGCGTAGAACATACATATAGTTTAATGTCAGGGTCGCGTATAACATTCACAAACGCCTCGGTCTTAATGTTGTCTATCAGCGGGTGGTTTTCTCCTGGGTATGTAAGCTGCACTAATCTCTCGACCTCCATTGCAAAGGCTTGTAATGATTCGTTTGCCTTTTGCGCCCCTTCTGCGCATCTCAACTCCATGCGGTACAGCTCTCTTTTGTGCTCATCACCGAATTTCCGCTGTAATGCTGCCATTAACTCGTTGTAGTTGTTTCTGCAGTTAGCTGGCATGGTTTTTAGGATTTCAGCTGCGGCACCTTTTAACGCCAAAATTAGTTCTAGAGCTTTCCTCCCATCGTCCCATCCGTTCCTGCTGGCTACTGTCTCGAATTGGAATTTGAATTTGAATACGGATAGGGGTGAGCTACCATCAAAGCAAGGTGGTTTTATTATGCCGGTACTTTCTGATACGACTCGCACTTGTTCCGGTCGCTGGCTGTGGAGGTTGTTGATCTTCTCCTCCATTATAACTATCGGGTCCGCCATCTAACGTTTTTTTTTCAACTAGTGCTTATCTTGCGAATGGTAACACTTAGCTCATGTCTGATTTGACAGATAATTAGTTTTATCCTTCCGCTGAACGAATATGGTTGTGTGTACGCTTGAACAACGCTGGGATATATTGCTACATTACTTTGAAAATCATGGTAATATTGCAGAATGTGTGCGAAAATTGCTTACGGATTTTGGAAGAAGAGAAGCACCGTCAGCTCCGTTTGTAAACAAGCAATATTGTCGCATTTGGGGCACAGAAAACCCGCACGCATACATTGAAAGGCCGACGCACCCAAAACCATTCACTGCTTGGTGCGGATTTTGGTCCTGAGGCATAATTGGGCCATTTTTCTTCGAAAATGAGCAAGGAGTGGCCGTTACAGTCAATGGCGATCTTTATAGGGCCATGTTGAACGAATTTTTGTTCACAAATATTGAAGAGGAGGATATTGGCAACATTTGGTTTCAACAGGACGGCGCTACGTGCCACACAGCCGAAGCTAAACTCGATGTTTTGAAGATCGCATTATCAGCCGCAGAGCTGATGTCGTTTGGCCACCTCGGAGCTGCGATTTGACACCATTGGACTATTATTTGTGGGGTGCCGTCAAAGATAAGTGTTACGCCGATAAGCCAGAGACAATTGACGTTTTTAAGGACAATATTCGTGATGCCATTGGTGAAATACAGCTGCACACAATCGATAATGTGCTTAAAAATTGGACCGATCGTGTAGGCTACTACACGGCCACTTGAATGAAATTATTTTCCATTATTAACCGGAGGGATTGTACTTTTAAATAAAAAAAGAAATTTGAGAATTTATTCAGTAGTTTTTTTTTAAAGCATTTTCAAAAAAAAAGTTATTTGGCGGACTCTTTAGTCTTCCGTCAAAGGTCTATTCCAAATCTGAAACCTTTTACTCTACGCCAGTGATTCTTCTGCTGAATGACTCACGTATTTCCTGCAGCTTCTCTGTTGTCGCTTCAAGTTTATTCTCAATTTTTGACAAAAATTGTTTATTCTCGAAGCTCCATATTTTCCATAATTGCTGCTTGCATTCTTTCCATTCTTTGTTCACTATCTTGTCGCGACTCAGCCAGAAGTTTCTGATTTTCGGATCTAGAAGCCGAGACAGGACTCCGGAGACAGGACTCCACGTTTCGAACCATCCGTGTAGCAACAAGTTCCTACGGGCATCTGAATCTGACTTTCTAAAAATGTCAATCTGGAATTATGATGCAATTATTCGCGAATGCTACACGTGATAGGCATCCACGTTAAGCGAGTATTCCTGTAGTATCCCAATTATACTTTGGTATATAAAGTATATATTCCTTTTACTCCTCTAGGGAGCATAGGGCCGCAACAAGTTGATTTCAATGAGCTCGATCATCAGCGCGATGTTTGACTTCGTTCCATTGTTGACGTACTTTGGTTGTGATTTGGCGTTTCCAGGTGTGTGATGGTCGTCCGATGCGCCTACTTCCTTTCGTGATATGATTTTATTTATTTTTAACGTAGGCTAGCTGTCTTCGTCGTTCTTGTAAATAAACATATTTCGTTCTCATTCGAGGTTGTTGGTTATGTTTAGAGCGTGTTTCCGTGTGTTTCCTACATAATTGGATGGGATTCTTATCCATCAGAAGGATTAACACATCGTCCGCATGGCTGACTTGTAAAAGACCTTCTTAACTGACGAATCACTAAAAAACCATGAACTGTAATGATCCACATGGAAGGTGAGAGCATGATACCTTAGGTATTCCTCTCCTTTATACTGCCCCTATGTTGTAGGCATTGCTATTTATCTTGAAAAAATTTTGTTGTCTTTTTTGAAATACAATACATATAAAATAATTTCAATAGCATGGCGTACGGACATTTTTTGAGGTAGTGTGCCTATGTATAAAATAAAGTCTAGTAGGTAGAGTGTTGGCTTTTAAACGTGAGGCCTCGGTTCAAAACCCACGTGAGACAACAAAACGAAGATATGAATTCGGCGACTTCCTCTCAGCAGATTTCTGGCTAGGTCGTAATCCTAAAGGGATGTATGTATGTAATACAAAATGCAAAAAACAAATGTCATATAACTCGTTGTGTTCTATTTCCGATTTGTTGCTTTGCAAAAACTCATAAGACTGACAAAATACGCAAAATTACTGTCTATCATATCTATCACAAGGCGCACTATTGAACTGAATCTACAAGGCAGGTCAGCATTCCACTGTTGACGTCACTAGTCTTTCAAGAATCAACTGACAAATACGTTCGGAATCAATTTGTTATGACCCTGTGTTTGTCATAGGAATGACAGGATGCAATATGCATACATACATATGCATATGAATATGGCATAAGTGTGCTTTATATGTATAAGTATTCGTATTCCATCAACATATACAACATGTGTCGCAAATTTAAGAGTATGTAGTTCGAACAAAAATTTTTTTATTACTAACTTTATGCGTCAAAATGGCTTGTTCAAATTTCTACTTTTAGAGAGTTCCCACTGATATACTATCAGCGCCAAAATAATGGATACACCATAATTTTTTGTGTTTTGTGAATAAGTATACAGAATGCCACTGTAACATATGATCAACACTGTACGGTAAAATATAGCAATCTTTCTTTAGAATAAAATTCTACACGTATCACCGTGACAAAAATAGTTGCCAAATTCAATTGAAAATTATCCAAGTGCTGATCGGCCGAAAAATTTTGAATAATATTCCAGTCTGTTCGATCAGTTCTAATGATTGTAATTTGAATAAAATTAGACGCTACCTTGACAGCACAGAATATCAATACTATCAAAATAAGCAGCATACAATTGTTATGCAATTGATTATGTAATAAAAAAAGCTAATTTTGGGTCTTCTTCAGAAATTAAGGTAAATATAGAGAAACATAAATTAAGGTACTTGCTGAAGTAGGAAACTTAACTTTTATAGAAACCATCATTACTTTAAATAAACATATTGGCAAAAGAATAAAAAAAATATTGTGGATGAATGATCCCTAGCACACTGCCAATGGTAGCTCCGCAATCGACAGATTTGAGACCCACTAGGTATTTGTGGAATAGGAAAAGACTCTAAGTACTTACGAAATGCTAAAATCCGTATTAAATACGAAGTTTCACTAATTGGATACTATTATCAAAAACAAAATGCAGAGTACTAAAGCATTCTGTCCCTTAAGAAGGAAGTAACAGTGTTTGTTCACAGTTCATATATTTCAAAAAGAAGCAATGAAATCAATCATTGTTGTTGTATTAAAGGTCGAATGCACATGTGATAGGATCACAAATTGGCGGGTTTCTACAAAGTTTTCCTTTTCGGATCATTATCGAATACCTTTGGCCTATGGAATGCCAGAAGGATGAACTAGGACAGTTTTAAAATGCTAATCGAACAGCTACCTCTCTTTGCGGGGATGACAACAGTTAATGTCGCACACATTGAAGACTCTGTTTAACAACTTACGGGGGATTTTAGCCTCCCTCGCCAAGCACTCACATCAGGGTGGTGGTCATCAGAGCTTAGGCATCTTAAGAAGAAACGACTAGACTCAAACGGACTAAGTAGAACAGGGACTGAGCTATTAGCTAAGTTTCAATTCCCATCTGCACAGTCAAGAAGCAATCAAAGAGTTGCGACCACACTCGTCAAATCAAAGGCAGGCAGGAGTTTCGTAGACGTGTATTCATCGACACAACATCCGCCGACGAACTGGTATGCAAGTTATCGGAGATGTCTGAGGAAGAGACGATAGATAGTATATGTGTGCTTCTGCAAGAATACTTTTCCAATTTGGAAAAAACAGCATAGAATTTATCAAACCGTAGATGACCCAATACACATGGTTGATGAATTTCAAAACGCATGGGTCCAGCAGTGGACAGCAAGAAACCAAGAGGCAACTTGAGTTCGCATTCTAACCTGACACTGAGCTCAAATCAACCACTAACGGATCATTACAATTACGTTTACCTTAGATTGGAAACAAAATGGGTCATATGAGCCACCGAATGAACTTGCTTGATCGCTAACCTCACTTTTTATTATCTCCAGCTTAACTTAGCAACAACAGAACAATTTTATGTATTTTTATTCCATAAACAGATTGCGTTGTTAAAGAATGTCGACAGATTTACACTGGTTTGCCCTGTGCTCGTATTTCCCAAAAATTACTGCAATTTTGAGGCATTTTTTAAGTTTTATTTGCTTTCTGTAGTCCTTCAACGTAACCAACTACTAAAATAAAAAGCTGTAGTTGGTAAAGATTATACGTATTTATTTAATTGAATTAAAACATTATGGAGAATATCGCAATATAGGAAAATTTTGCGTTGGTCGCATGCAACAAATAAGTCGCGAAATAAAAACAAATTTAACAGGAGGAAAGTAATTAATTGCATGACTTCATGACCACGTTCCCCATTGGTTATTGTTAAGTGCCCATCCTTTAAAGCAAACAAGAGTATCGAGAGAACAATATGTTCCAGACAACTTTAGTTCTTTATTAAATGCATCGTGGTTTGGTTATGACTTTTTTTAAATAGTAGATAATTTTATACAAAAACAAAAGAGAAACAAACTGTTGTGGATTCAGTAACAGCCATTTGAGGGGAATAAGAAACAAGCAAACTCTACCATACTTGTGTTAAAGTTTAAAACTCCAGACAATCACTATCATATCTGCAATATAAACGGAAGAGAGCCATAACACCATGGAAACACTGTGGTGTTCACTGTTGTATAAAATAATTTTGAACTAACAATTTATAGGTACATATAATACAAGTGGTAGAAATTTATTCGCGAAAAGAAAATTTCTCTTTAAACTGTAGAGGTTAAAGTAATACGAGATAGCAGCCATTTTGCCATGATGCGAGGACTTAGATGTAAGTACGCTTAGGGAGCAGCTTTTTTGAAGGACTGCAGTCAGTTGTATGCAACTGAAATCCCAGGAGGCCTTGTCAGAAACTACTTACCTCAAAGAGTCCTAATGCCCAAATGTGATCCATTTCCATTTCATTCGATGTTTCGAGTGCTGGCATGGTGGTATTGGTTAATTAAATTACTAGACAGTATTCCCAGATGTCAACAATCAGACAGGGCAAATAGCCGACGAATGTTCCGAATATATCATAAACATCTCTCTCGTTATCCACGCCTTTAAACAGAGTGGAGAATTCAATTCAAACGACACATCACGTTCCGTCTTCAAAATTGTAAATCAGTTAAAACTAACGGTGCAAAAGAAAATATTGTTACGCAAAGGGAAACAGTGTACCATCGTTTAACATTAAGATGCTAACAAACACACTAACACTACAAAGAACATGTTGATTAACTATAGCTACACTAACCCATAGAACGTAAATGCTTGCGTATACCAACAAAATCAGTATAAGGAAAGAAGACAGACAAGTATGAGAGAGAGCAACAACAAACAAGCAATGTTAACCTGATACACAAACAAAAATGCGGTGGCGATAGAATTCTCGAGAAGGTAAGAACAAGAACCTTCCTCTTCGAGAACGTTCATCACACTGATTTTGCGGACATATAAAAAGGCGAGACATAGCAAGCAACCAGTCAGTTATAATCCAGCAGTGTTGCCACCTTGTGTGTAATTACACATATTGTGTGTAATTTTTAATTGTGTGTGTAGCATGTGTTTTTTTTTTTTTTTTTTTATAGCTATGCGAGCTAAAGGTTGGGAATCTTCAAAAGACATTGGTAGCCCGGTCTACACAATGTGCACGATTCGCCGCAAGACTTACTCTCGGCTTGCTAAACGCATACGTACTAAACCCAACCAAGTTCGTCACACTTCCATTAAGTCGCCCCCCCGGGACCACAATCAAGTATTACATCGGGGGAGGTAAAGATTCAGCGAGTGCTGCTATCCATTTCTGCTGTTCTTGCTCTCTCTATTATCCTTTGTTGCACTAGCACTTCCTTCGCGAATAAACATACCGCGTTCCAGTTTTCGCATGATGTTAGCATCAGGTTAACCACGTTATCGGGGGTCCTCTCCAGGAGATTTCGTCGATATTCGTAGCGCGGGCAAGTAAAGAATACATGCTCCGCTGTTTCGCCCGCATTTAGGCATGATGGACACGCTTCATCCACGTCATGCCCATACTTGTAGAGGTATGTCCTATAGCATCCGTGACCCGTTAAGAACTGTGTAAGGTAAAAATTCACCTCGCCGTGCTTCCTTCTAGTCCATTCTTCTATATTCGGTATTAATCTGTAGGTCCATCTTCCCTTTGTGGAAGAAGTCCACTCGTGCTGCCACCTATTCATTGCATCGTCATTCGGCTGGTCAGGGTGCACTAGCCCCGTTCTCCTACTTGTTAAGTGTTTCCTACTTTCAACCTCTACTAACATTCGAAGCGGCATCATCCCTGCAATCACCAATGCTGCATCCGTAGATACTGTACGGAAGGCAGATATTACTCGGAGGGCAGATCTCCTGTAGGCCCCATCAACTCCTAATCTGTATGTCTTCTTATCCATGGCCTCGGCCCATATAGGGGCTGGCATAGGGAGCAATCGATCTAACCACTCTCATCAGCAATTGCCTCTTCTCCTGTCTCGGACCTCCCAAGTTAGGCATTATCCGCGCGAGTGCGCCAGTTGTCGCCGCGCACTTCCTACTAATATACATCAGGTGCTCCTTGAATGTGAGTCTGTTGTCAATAATAACTCCTAAGTACTTGATAGACTGCTTCGATGTTATCGTTTGTTCGCCAACCGTTATGGTGATGTATTCCATTTTCTTCCTACTGCTTACCAATACGACATCCGTTTTATGATCAGCAAGTTTCAGACCTATACTCGCGATCCAGCTTCTAACTCTGCTAACTGCCGCGTTGCACGTTCGTTCCAATTTATCAAGGTGTTTACCTTTCACCACGAGGGCTATGTCGTCCGCAAATCCGAATATTTGTGCACCCGTAGGAAGCCTAAGCCTCAGTACGCCATCATACATCGCATTCCATAGCAGTGGGCCCAGGACCGATCCCTGTGGTACCCCTGCTGTTACAGCGTATGACTTTCTGCCTTCATCTGTGTCATACAAAAGTACTCTATCCTTAAAGTAGTCCATTATGAGTTCCATCAAATATCCAGGTAGGCCCCTCTCATCAAGTGCAGCCAAGGTGGCGTCCCAATCCGCCGAATTAAATGCGTTTTTGACGTCCAGGGTGATGATTGCGCAATACTCCTTATCACCCTCAAACCAGCGGTCACCGCTGATGGCTTCCTTCGTTACGGTTATGACCGCCTCCATTGCATCCACAGTGGAGCGCCATCTCTCTCCAATATCGTTTCGAGTCTTCTACATATTATCTTCTCCAGCAGTTTACCTACGGTATCAATCATACAAAGTGGGCGGTAACCTGATGCATCCTGCGCGCCGTTGTCCTTCGGGATGAGAACCAACCCCTGTCTCTTATATATACTTGGGAATTTCCTCTCCTGAATGCATGTATCAAATACTTTCCTAAACACTTCAACGTTGTTTTCTATAGCCACCTTAAGTGCGACGTTTGTGATCCCATCAATCCCCGGCGCCTTCCTGAGTTTCATTCCTCTCCAGACTGCATCGAATTCCAGGACGCTAACCCCAGGAATGTCATCGTGAGGCATGCTGTCTCGCACAGCATACGTGATCTCGGCCCTCTCCGGAAAGAGGCCTTCGACAATTGATCGCAGCTTATCCGCACTTTCCGTGGCCGGTGGTCGAAAGCAGTTCAGCTTCCTCATTACCACCTTATAGCCCGTGCCCCAGGGATTTTCATCCACATCGGCGCACATTTCCCTATAGCACCTTCTTTTACTCCTGTCAATGGCCCAATTAAGGCTGGCTCTGAGCTCCCTGTATCTTTCCCGAAGTACAACGAAGTCATTGCGACTCCTTGCCCTCTGGAATATCCTCCGCGCTCGATTACATTTCCTTCTTAAGTCAGCTATCTCCGCGTTCCACCAGTAAACGTGTTTCCTGCCCGGCAGGTGAGACTTCCTCGTCATAGACGCGCTGCAGGCTTCCGTTATACAGCGCATAAGTTCCATCGCCATGTTGTTTGCGCTTCCGGCCAACCGAATGTTGCCCATCGCGAGAACAAAGGTTTCCTCATCAAAAGTAGAGTCCCTCCATAAAGGATTAGGAGGGGCGGCAATAATGGGGTTCACTGCAGGGCGTTCCTTTATTTCAAAAATGATCGCCCGATGGTCGCTATGAGTGTAGACATCGGACACAGTCCAATTCGATGTCGTCGCCAGTGTATAGCTGACGAATGTTAAGTCAACCTTAGAACTCCGTCCACTTCTCGAGAATGTATCAATCTGCCCACAGTTCAGTAAGACAACCTCCAGAGTTGCAAATGCATCAAGCAGGCTTTCACCCCTTTGGTTCGTGTACGCTGAACCCCATTCCACAGCCCATGCATTAAAGTCACCGTCAATCACCAGGGGTCTTAGATTTCTAGCCTCGTTAACGATGTCGTCCAATCTGAGTTTGTACTCCTCCATTGATAAGCTGGGGGGGAGATAACAGCTGAGGAAATGTACCCCATTAACGGTGCATTTCACAAAGCCCTCTCTCCTGTTGTCAATATTTCCCACTGGGAATTTACCACATGTCCATATCGCCGCCTTGTTGCATTTACTGGTAGCCCAACGCTGATTGTCAGGTGCCCTGTAGTGTTCGCTCAATATCGTCAGGTCTATTTTCCGCTCCCGGACAGTCTGTTTAAGGAGCTCCTGCGCCGCTTCGCAGTGATTCGGATTCAGCTGCAAAATTCTCATTTTCCTCCGTTCATCATCCTCTGTCGAGCTGCCAGGTACTGTGGACACTTAGGTCCCCCCGTGACATGATTCGCTTCCACATTTCGATCGCCCCTACAGAGTAGGCAGTGAGGGTCACTGCGACAAGTTTTGGCAAGGTGGTCTTGCCCTCCGCACTTGAAACAGTGTTTTGACCAATCACTCCTACTGCGGCAATTTCCGGCTATGTGCCCGAAGTCTAGGCACTTGTAGCATCTCCTTGGGACAACTTTCCTCATTAACCGGCAAACTGTCCACCCGACACGGAGTTTGCCCACTTCCTCGGCCCTGTAAGCCAACTTC
Source organism: Sarcophaga rosellei (assembly GCA_930367235.1). Lineage (NCBI taxonomy): Eukaryota > Metazoa > Arthropoda > Insecta > Diptera > Sarcophagidae > Sarcophaga > Sarcophaga rosellei. Next base: position 63,965,046 of record OV884019.1, read on the forward strand.
GTTGGTATTGCAATTATTGCCGTCCTCGTACCCCCCGGGGCACTTCTTATCGTCCTGATAGCCGATGGGTGTAATTCTCCAATTTGTTCTCTCCAAGCGGTTATTATTTCATCTTCCGTGGTTACCTCGTCCAGGTATCGCAGTTCAAATGTTGTCTCTTGAGTTCTTGTCCTGACCTCAACATCATCGGTCAATATGGTCTTCAATTTAGATTGGTGAGTTTCTGTAGCCACCTCAGCCGACCTTTTAAATTCCAGCAGTATTTCGCCCTTCCGTGTCTTCTTGACAAGGTGAACATCTTCGCCAACTGACTTAAGCTCCGAGGCGCTTCTAACCTTCCTTAGGATGTCTGCAAATGAGAGCTTTTCCGTAGGTTTTATTATCATTGCATCCGGCCTTGGGGGCTTTCTACGCTTCCTAGTCTTGAGAACCCAGTCATTGGGGTCTCTACTCGTTTCTACTTCGGTACCCGGTATTTCCGCATCCCGCTCCGTTACATCTTCAGTAGTATATACTGCTCCCTTCTTCAGATCTTTGCCACCTATTTTTGAAGCTGGGTCAATTAGTCCCTCCGGTCTAATTGGTCTGGTCTTCTTCGGAGGTATTCTTCTAGGTTTTTCCGCTTCGTCCCTCAGTCTCTTAGATGCACCCGGCAACTGCCTCTGCTGAATCGTCTGAGTGCTTCTGTCATTGGTTGTGACCTTGTCTTCCTGTCTCGAAGCCTTGTCTTTAGCAGCCTGCTGGTAGAGCGACGATATTGAAGCAACCACATCGCGCATCGCCTGGTGTATGGACCTTCTTCCTCCGCCCATCATCTCCACAAGTTCCGCTATTTTGTCACCCAGCTTAATAAAGTCGTCCTCGACCTTTTCGGGGGCCTTGCTCCTCTGCAACTCCGGTGGTGACGAGCGGGATCTCTCGACATTTTGCGTCTGAGGTGGTGAGTGAAGCAGCCTCGGTGCCGGCTGGAGTAGTAACGCCTGATGAAGTGATAATTTTATTTTCCATTTCTTTGCTTTTGGGTCCCAACTTGGAGCCGTTATGTTGGATTCGTTGTGTAGTTACCCTTATTGTGGTCCCATGGTTATCTATGCAATGCAGGGTGGCCATGCGAGGGTTGACACAAGTCCTCATGAGAGCTTGTGTTCAGAGCCAGACCGGGAGCTAAACAGAAGAAATTCTTAACTGCCCCTACACCCCAACTCAACGGGACGAGTCCTAGATCGTTCTCCAAGGCTTGCCAGGTTTTAACGGGACGGAGACAGATAGTGTATTAGCCTGAAAGCCGTCTGTACCAGATTTCACTCCAGCACATATTGGTAACAGAATACCCCATCCGCCAGCCCATGTCATCAAATTCAAATAGTAGTGTAGTCCAGTATACCATAATCAGAATCTTACTGGTATCAATTCTGATGCCTATACGACTAGGCTCCAATCGTCCACATCCGATAGAAGCGTGCTTGCACGCATGCTGGTCTGTGGTTCCCACGGTGCTATCGTGATACCACGGTAGTTCAATACTTTAAGCGGCATTGTTTCGCTTTAGAGCTTCAGTGTCATTGGGTATATGCCAGACTTTTCATCCGCACCCTCTACCTTAGCCCTCCCATTTAGTCGCCTTTTACGACAAGCAGGGAACCACTGTGGTAGTATTCTAATCCGCTACCACACGGTAGCATGTGTGTAATTAGCTTCGTGTGTAATTTGTGTGTAATTTTACTTTTTGTCCAACCTTTTTCTTTAATCGCTAATTTTTAACTGTCAATTTATTAACACCGATTTGTTTTGTAAATTTATTGCAATTTCCAACATTAGTTTGCAAAAACAAGCACCTAAATCCTTCTCTTTTGTGTGATTTTTCTTCTTAAAATAGAAAAATATTTTGTTTCGTTTGTGTTTTAAATAAAAGTTAGTCCCAGGTCAGACATCAAAACGAAAATTTAAAAATATTTCTTCGGCGACTTCCTCTCAGCAGATTTCTGGCAAAAACTCTGAGAGTAAAAATTGCCATGAAAAGCTTCTCAAAAATCTGTCGTTCGGAGTCGACTTTAAACTGTAGGTCCCGCTACACATGTATAAAATTAACGCACACAACATGAGTGGTGTGAGAAGCTAGGACGTTGTACAATGGGTCCATTCGACCTCCGGGTACTGTACTTGTCACAGTTGACAAATACACGTCCTCTAACCTAACCTAACCGAACCTAAAAGTTAGAAATGTTATATGTATATTATTTTAAGTACATATAGGTAGTAGGTAGTGTGTAGGCTTATTAGACGTTAGGCCCGAGTTCAACCTCAGGTCAGACATCAAAACGAAAAATATGAAAAAATATTTCTTCTGCGTCTTCCTCTCAGTAGATTTCTGGCAAAAACTCTGAGGGTTAATAAAATTGCCATGAATAGTTTCTCAAAAATCTGTCGTACGGAGTCGACTTTAAACTGTAGGTCCCGCCACTCACGCACACAACATAAGTGGTGTGAGAAGCTAGGTCGAACTGACTGAAGGGTTGTAATGAACAATTATGTTTGTATGTATGCAATATTTACAAAAACAGAATTTTGTGTGTAATTTTTTTTCATATGTGTAATTTCGATGCCAGTTGTGTGTAATTCATAAAGCTGTTGGTGGTAACACTGTAATCCAGTCAGTCTTGTGTGAAGTTGCGTGTGAAATCAACAAGTCGTGTTGTTAGTGTTGGCGCGAACATAAGTGTGAAGTAGAATAATACAAGCAATTATTGTGACACAAAAGTAGTGTAAATAATAAAGAGTTTGATTGAAACAAAACACATATACATATGTTTTTATTTTGGTTTGCAATTAACGAACCCACAATCTAAGCGTTTTTAAAAAGGTAAAAACGTAACAATTGGTGTCAGAAGTGGGATTGCAAAATCCAAAATCTAAAATAAATAAATAAATAAAAAAGGAGAAAATCAAAATAAAGCCCACCGAACTCAAAGTGGAACGGCTTAAACGGGAGTTGGGTAAACTCGAGATGCCAACAATGGGCACGAATAATGAATTGCAAAATCGATTAAGAGAACACCTACAGCTTTAAGGCATGGACATTGATTCCTACGAGTTCGAGGATGAAGAGGGATGAGAGTTAAAGGCCCCTGCAACCCCTAGCGGTGTAGACATAAATTCGTTGCTAGCTGCTATGATGCAGAAAATGGAAATGGCGCAAGAAGTGAGCCAAAAGCTGTTTGAAGCTTCTAGATCCGAAAATCAAAAACTTCTGGCGCAGGTACAAGAAACTTCTAGAGCCGAAAACCAAAAGCTATTCGAAGCTTCTAGAGCTGAAAATAAGAAACTTCTGGCTGTGTCGCGGCAAGATAGTGAACAAAGAATGGAAAGAATGCAAGCAGCAATTATGGAAAATATGGAGCTTCGAGAACAAAAATTTTTGTCAAAAATTGAGAATAAACTTGAAGCGACGACAGAGAAGCTGCAGGAAATACGTAAGTCATTCCACAAAAGAATCACTGGTGTCGAGGAAAGGGTCTCAGATTTGGAAAAGACCGTTGACGGGAAACTAGATATAATGGAGGAGAAGATCAACAACCTCCAGACCCAGCGACCCGAACCAGTGCGAGTCGTGTCAGAAGGTACTGGCAGAATAAAACCACCTTACTTTGATGGTAGCTCACCCCTATCCGTATTCAAATTACAATTCCAGACAGTAGCAAGCAGAAACGGATGGGGCGATGGGGAGAAAGTTCTAGAACTAATTTTGGCGTCAAAAGGTGTTGCAGCTGAGATTCTCGAAACCACGCCACGGCCAACTGCAGGCACAACTACAACGAGTTAATGGCAGCATTAAAGCGAAAATTCGGTGATGAGCACAAACGAGAGCCGGGCACAAAAAGCAAACGAATCATTACATACCCTGGAGAAAACCACCCGCTGATAGACAACATTAAGACCGAAGCGTTTGTGAATGGTATACGCGACCCTGACATTAAACTAGCGGTGTGTTCTACGCAGAAGACAACCTCCGCAGAGACCCTTGCCTTTGCACTAGCCCAGGAGACCGCTCGCACAATTTCAAGAGCACAAGTTAGCAAAGTGAGAAAAATGGAAGTCGTGGAGGAGGAGTGCCTTTTGAATAAACTTAAAGAGATTTTGAAGCAAATTTCGGGAGGAAACGAACAAAAGACTACACTGAAATGCTTCAACTGTGGAAATAGTGGTAATTTTCAAAGAAACTGTAAACCGCCACGGAAAAGATCAAGACCGGTCTTACCAACAAGACGACGTACCATTGCTACGCCTAAGGCTTCTGATGAACACTACGTTGAAACGAGTAGTTCCAAGAGAAGACGCGGAAAGCCTGAGAATAGCGAGGATCATCCTAAGTCGAAAGTGTCGAAAATAGTGGCCAGGAAGGCTATCCATTTTAACTACAGTGTACTCGCGATAATATGAACTAATTAAAACAAAGCCTGTTCATATTTTCGAAATTGTTCATATTTACAAATGGCTTAAATTGTTGAAAAAATGTTGTTTTCTTGCAAGATAAACACTTTTCCTGCTATTTTTCATTAAATAATTTTATTTTTTGTTTTATTTAAAAAAGGAACTTCCTTCACTAAATTTTTAAATGTGTTCAAATACTTATACAATCTTTAAACTTCGAGAAAATTCGGTTATCTTTTTTGGTGTTTTTTTGAACGAGAACTTTTAAAACAGCCTTCTCCCGCAACTGTCCCAATACATTTAAGTCTCATTGTTCAACCATTTCACTTTCTGCCCACTCCAATGTATTATTAAAAATTTCTACAACTTCCCTGTCTTTAATCGTTCTCTTTGGCTTCTCCACAAAATCATCTTCGTCCGATATTTCTTCTATTTCATTATCGTCACATTCAATAGCATCCTCATTCCATTCTTTAACATTCAAAATCTCAAATTCAAATCTATAGAATAACATACAACTTCTATTCTTTTATAGTACATTAGCACATATCAGAGAACACGAATTTCGTGTCTCAGGGTACATAAACTATTGGCCGCACTTTCTTCTAAATCTGTTAAATTCATTTGTAAGCTTTGTCTAAGATTACTTAAAGGGATTTCATCTTCAGGATAATTTTTATTAACCACCATATTTAAAATATCATTTGGATAGCAAAGATGCATCTACTTTACTCCATGCTGATTCTAAAATAATAACGGCTTCCTTTAATGTAGTTTGCTTCATAGACTCTAATAAACTACCCCCTTTAGGAGCAATGGAAGCTGGAAGACTGTTTCTATAATAACGTTTGGTGATCCTGATTGCATTCTGGTCCATTGGTTGGATAAGAGGTGTCACGTTCGGTGGCATAAATATTACAAAAATAGAGCCGTTTTCAGATTTTAGTTGGTCATCATGTGGGTGAGAAGGTGCATTATATATTGGCTTTTGCTGGCTTCACCTTTTTTGTTAAGAATCGTTCTACACACATGTATGTATCTACATACATATTTATGTATGTTTTGTGGTTTTTTTAAGATTTGGTATTAAAATAAACATAAAAAACTCGGGATTTCCCCAATTTATAATGCTTTGTAACTGGAATGTGTATGCTTTAAAAATAAAAAATCTGTTCATATTTTAAAGCCTTTGTACAAAGTTCATATTTTGGAGTAGTCAATGGTTAAGAAAAAGTGTTCATATTTTGGGGTGTTCATATATTAGGGTGTTTATATAATCGCGAGTGCACTGTATTTGTATCAGGTTATCATTCATATCTTTTATGAATACAATATATACAACCTCGCATATATCGTCCATATATGAGAAAAAGCTTTTATATGTACTCTAGAAGCAGAAACTAAACTTAATATAGGTATCTGACAATAAACAAATTTGAGAATTTTTAAAGATAGTTGTTGTTCAAATCCTTGAGGTCCTATTAAATTATTAAAAACAGAATTATTGAAAAAAAATTTTAAGTTCGAAGAAAATATAGTAAATTAAAACTTTGGTAGCAACTTGTTAAATTTTTTTTTAATTTTCATACACATCTTAATAAATATTGGAATAGCCCATATTTTAAAAGCAGCACGTCATCTGGAAGACATAATAATTTATTTATTTCGATTTCTGAAATGTTTTCCCATGCTTCTTTTAATAGAAGGAAATAATTTCGATAATCCGACTCCTGATACCGTTTGATTTTTCCGTCTACCCACAGATTCTCTACCGGATTTACGATGGGCGGCTGGGCTGGCCATTTAAATATATAATATATTTAACCTAGGGTTAAACATGCTTCGATGTATGCCTCGGATTATATTCGTGCCGAAAAATTCAAATTGCTTGTTCTGTCATATTTTGTTAGAATTTCTATTTTCTCTCAATGTTGCAATTATCTGTTTAGATCGTAAAATTTTTAAACGTATACAGTACACCCTCCATTTACACAGCGATTAGATTCAAAAATTATGACATAAATGGAAACGACGTGAAATAAATTTTAAACTGGTCATACATACTACAAATCGATATGTTTTTAAAGGAGATTAAAAAAGTTATATAAGTTCAGCCTTATAAAATACAATTCATATTTACTAATATAATAAAACTTAAAAAAACAAATATGCACCTCAACGAATTACACAACTTACATATGTACATATGTATATATTAAAAAAATATATGATAACGATAACATTTTGTTCTGCGTACATATCACGATATTTTTTAAAACTAAAATTTTCTATTATACTTGCCGCCTCTACTCTTTCACTCATCCCATAAATTTTTTTTTTTGGGTAATCCTTCTTTGATAGTCAAAGATTTCATTCAGTATTGCCAATGGAATCTATAATAAAGAAACCACGAAAAATACTTAGGTTTCCACAAATTATAAACATTTTTGAAATGAGTATTAAATATTTATTTACCAAAGAAAAATTTTAACACAAACAAAAAAACGCGAATTTTAAAGGCGATGTTTTAACACCGTAACACTAGCTGCTTAAAATAGAGCGGTGTGATGCTGCATGAAAACAATTCATAATTCAATTACGCAAAATGTAGGTCATTATCATTGAACACGTGTTTCTCTCTCTTCTCTTTCCTTAATTATTTTATGTTATATATTATATAATAATTTTTGTACCCCTATGTATGTACGCACATGAATACATGATTTCGTTTGTGTATGTACATATATTGTATAACAATTTGTTAGAATGTTCGTTTGAATACGCTTTATATACCGGCATTTGAGTACTTTCTAGTTTGTGTTCTCTTAGTTACATTTGTTTAATAAATCGTTTACATACAATTGTTTCGGTATGTTTATTCCATTCTTATTCCTCAGCTTACTGATAGTTTGGGGAAACTGAAAGATTGATAAATTTATAAATGTATCATTATGCAATAAATTTTAGTATTTCATAACGTACTTAAGTTATTATCAATGAAAACGATAAACAGCCTGTAGAAATATGTTCGTTTTGAATCAATCAAAATCGGTAATTTTCAAAAGCTTAAATACCTCAATTATATTTATGAATTTCAGCTTCGAAAAGATCTTGTTTTACCAATAATACTATAAAAAATAAATTCATTCGATTATTATTTCATAAGTATAATGACCTTCTCACTGTTCTCTCAAATACAAACGGCATTATATCTCTTCTTATATCTAATTGGCATACAATAAATAAAGTTATGTTCGTTATTTAAAATTATTAATGTTAACCAGCGTTCCTAGACGAATAATTTCTAAAGTAATTTTTAGTTCCAAATATTTAATCTTGAGAATCCTGTGCCAAAGCACAACTGTGCAGAAAGTATTCACACGTACACTTGATCTCTAACTTTCGCTGTTTACTTTTGTTTCAGTAAACTTTTTTTGACTGATTAATTATCTTCCAGCGAAGAAGAGTATTCGCGACATAAACAGAATAAATGTTTCTGCCTATAAATCAAATGTTAGAGGAGGACGTGTACTTGTCAATTAAGACAAATCAAATGTTAGTTGCTGGTTTTTTTTTAATATGTATTTTTATAGCTAAGTTACAAAACTAAAAATTTCAATTAAACGCAATGATAGTGCTTAATGCAAGGTGCAGCATACAATGCTACCTTGTATTTCAAGGATCAACATCTGGATTCTATTCTAATATTTGTTTTGGAACAGTATGAACATTTGCGTGTAGAATTTGATCTCGCTTTTCTATCTAGTACTAAGTCAGAAAAATGCTCTCCAAATGGAAAAATACACATATAAGTATTAAGTACCATTAATTTTCCTGTTAATAAAAAGATCACAAGAATCTCAACTACATATGTATGTCGTCGCACAATAAACTGAGAAAAGCATCTGAAAAGTGTTTTTATTTAAAAGACTCATTTTCTGACTGTAATTCCCCAGGAGGTATTATTTCAGCTTAATACAGTCTATTATTTATTAAACATGTAGGTTTTTTCAAAGACCTTTATTTGTCTTTTTTTAGTTTCTAGTAGATCGGTTTTTTAAGACGAGTATACTCGACATAGACGGTTAATAGATTAGGAGGTTTGGTTCTCATTAACAACTCTTTAGTCCTGTTAAACATAGATGTGCACCATTATTTTCTATCACTTTTTTTTTTTTTTTTTTTTTTTTCTTTCAACTACTTATGTAGTTGTATAATTTATTTGCACAAAATTCATTTTACAATATTGATTAGGCCTCAGCGCCAAAAGGGCATTATTGAGGCAAGTTGACAAACTAATTTAACACAATGTATGTACAAATAAAGAGATGATTACAAATATATAAATATTAAGTATCTTTTTAAAAGGAATATAATAAAAAAAGAAAAAAATAAATATTAAAAACTAGGAAAGTAAGAAAAATAAAAACGAAATAAATAATAAAAACAAATTAAATGAAAAGCGTTTCAATTGAATTTTATAAAACCTCTTTACAAGAGGATTTAAACGTAGAAATTCTTTGAATGACCTTTAAGTCATTAGGCAAATTATTAAACTTTACTCCACCTATATAATCTATCCTCTGTTTGGTTAGTTCTAATTTGCATCCAGGAACGAACTCTAAGATTTGACCTGTTTCGAGTATCAAAATGTTCCTGGTTTTGTCTGAATGGAATGGTATGGTAGCCAATACTATTAAAATAAATTAAAAAATTTTAAAATAAATAAATATAATAATAAAATAAATTTTAAAATAAATTAACTCTTGAATCTGACATTTTATTTACACCATAAAAGATATAAAAATCATTAATTGGTTCATGATCTAAACTAAGTACGTTTTATTTGTTATTAATCTTGTTTTCATTTCGGTGATTTATGTATATGTACATATGTAAAGGGTCCGCCATATAACTTTTTTTTTTGAAAATGCTTTAAAAAAAACTACTGAATATTTTCTCAAATTTCTTTTTTATTTGAAAGTACAATCCTTCCGGTTAATAATAGAAAATAATTTCATTCAAATGGCTGCCTCGGCTGGCCATGCAGTCCAATTTTTAAGCACATTATCGATTGTGTGCAGCTGTATTTTACAAATGGCTTCACGAATATTGTCCTTTAAAGCGTCAGTTGTCTCTGGCTTGTCGGCGTAACACTTATCACAACAACGTAACACAATTTTCGCAAACATTCTCCAACATTACCACGATTTTCAAAGTAATGTCGCAATATTTCCCAGCATTGTTCAAACGTATACACAATCATATTCGTTCAGCGGAAGGATAAAACTAATTATCTGTCAAATCAGACATGAGCTAAGTGTTACCATTCACGAAATAAGCACTAGTTGAAAAAAAAAAACGTTAGACCGCGGACCCTTTATATGCAATTAAATTTGCCCCTAGTTGGAGTTAACAGCTCATATTGTATATGTTTTATTTACTTTTTTAATTCAAGTTTGACTATGTTCATTGCATTGATTTATTCCCGATAAGTGTATTTATTCGTTATTCCTTTAAATCCTGGGTTTAACTAGGAGTTTTGTTAAACGAATATTAAACTGTCCCTCAAGGTGTAGCAAGGATGACTGACGATACAGAAATAATTTTTATTTTTAAGAGCCCAAGTGTTTTAAAGCTTTTGTTATTTTTTGCATTAAGAAGGATACATATGGTGTGGTGAATTGTAAAGTTCAGTATTAATGGTGAATATTCAAAGGGGAAATCAGATGTATAGCATATTTCGTTGGTTAGCCTTTCTCCCTTAGTTTGCTTTGCTTGCAATAAAATGTAGAGGAAAATGCCATAACAGCATCATAGTCGTTGTTTTGATTTTCCATAGTGACATTCTCTTAAATTTGTTCTCTTTGTTTGTATGAAACAGCAAAATAAATAAAGAATTTTAAATTCTTATTGTCGCTGGTAAATACGGAGTGTTAATGTTGTCAACATCTATGATAATATCCCATTAAACAAGATTAAAAAGTAAGTCATTGAATTTAATATTTCCTTAAAAGTTTTTCTGGTTTTAATTTTATGACCGATACCAAAAAGGTGTTAGATTTTGAAAGACCTTATATTTTGTTCTTAAAAATCAAACAAATAAAATAAAATTAAAAGGAAAAGGAAAAATGTATTCTCTTAGTAACATTTAGGGCCATTATTACAACTTGTCGTTAAAGTTGGGGTTAGTTAAAGGTACCTTTAGCTAAAGGGAACTGGAAAGTTACCTTTAACTTATTTTCTTTATTACAACTTACAGATAAAGTTTTTCAAAAATATGGCAGTGCCGGAGCAATGTCTATAAAACTGCTCAATTTTACAAGTATTTTTTTAACGCAGTGGCAACCGCGGGCTTTGTTTTTTTTTTGTTGTATATGCTCATTTTGTTAAAATTTAAAGTTACCATAATGAAAATAATATATAATATGGCAACTTCAAACATAAAGTGACCTTTAAATCTTAAAGGTAGGATGATCCTCCCTTTAGCTTAACGATCACTTATGTCTTATTGGGTACTCATAATAATGAGAAACAATTTATCTGCCCGTTAAAATCCTCCCTTTAGTTAACGGCAAGTTGTAACAATGGCCCTAACAGTTATTAAACAATAAAAGAAACCTAATTTTACTAAAACAACCTTGCATGCTTTGAATTTTTAGTGAGAGCTCTTGGCAATGAATGCACTTTTTGTCGGCTAAAAACAAACATTTAGTAGAAAAGTATGGTTAATAAAACATATACATTGATTTAAGTCAATTAAATGTACATACCTGTTTGGTAATATTTAAATTTTGCCTTTTAAGCAGTCTTTTGGCATTTTTGTGGTTAGCAGCTGTGCAAAAGAGGAAGAAGTACAAAATTATTTAAAAAAGGCAGACAAATAAACTTGTAACGGATGTCTTCAAATGAAAATCTTTCAATGCCACCCAATTTTAAATCTGTCTGATATATTCCAATCCCTATGTATTTAAAATAGGCCTTCCTTCAACCAAATTTTCATCTCCTTTAATAAATTTCTCAATTTTTACTGGGATGTGTGTTCGTACAGAACAAAAATTATTAGGACTTTTTGTTAAAAAGTAGCAGTCGTTAATAAATGCTCCAACTATTTCACCTCCAACATACGCAAAGTCATTTTTATGATTTTTGTGAGTATTTCATGTTCTTCTTTATTTACAATTTGTTGAAGAATCCCTGTTGGCTTTCGTACGTGTTTCTTTAGAATCTGCAACTTGCTTTCAAATTCATAAGCGCTGAAAGATGGAAGGGGTCTATACTCCTCTGCACAGGCTGTCATATGTAGAAGACTATGTACATTGAACGAAACACCATTTTCACCAAACATTGACTGTGATGTTCGGGATATTTTCTTGCTTCAAAATCATCATCTGTAATTAGATCTCCCCGAACTGTGCTATATGTAAGTATGTTATTATTTTTTTTTGCTACCTCAGTGCACTTTGTGCAACCTTGTGCAGAGGTATGTCCGGGAACACAGCAAACAAAAGATTTTGCTGGTGTATCACAGCACAAGTTTCTAAATTGTAGCTCAATAATTTTTTCCCCAATTTCGACTTTACCATCTAAAGAATTCACTTCTTCAACCAAGTCCTCGACGTAATGTGGTTTACCGGGGCCCACAAAGCTGCCGACAGGCATAGGCATTCATTTTTCTTTTGTGTTAACCACTTTAATTAAAATAGGCCAAAGCTGCACTCTGGAACTCTTAAAAAGGGGAATGCCATCAATATTTATTACAAGCTACACTTTTGAATAGTCCAATAAAATATTTTCCACTTTTTACAGCTGGTTTTGAATGCCTAAGTAATGGAAACTGCCTGGTGGAACACTTCTAACTTTAATTTTCTTTTTTTCCCAAGAAGTCCATCTACTGTCAGCGGGACATTCAAACCTTCCTCTGATAAAATTGAAAATAGTTCTTCCGCGCAGGTTCTTGTGGGTTTGGTTTTTATTAACCACTTTTTAAACTTTTGCTTCAATGTTACCTTTGAAAATTCTGAACTCTTTGGCACTTCGTTTTCTTTATTGCCTTCTTCTGTCAAGCACGGTTGAAGGCCAATGTTATTTACAATATTCTCACATTCTTTTTATTTTTGTTTAGAATTTTCACGATGTAACAGTCTACGTTTATATACACTTATTTGTTTTTTTAATTTCCTCTTAAAATATATTTTCTAACTACTAATTTTTAATATTTCAAAATTACCTTTAAATAACTTTTTATTTTTGATTTTATGTTTACAAATTTTAAATTAAAATATTTTTCACACACTTCAAAAGACACAGCACATTGAAATGGACGCAAAAAATAATAAAATACAGGCTTGCCATATTATTTAGAGAATTTCTCGCTTTGAATGAGTGGCGATTACAGTGGTGTCATATGGCAAGTCTTTATAACATCCCGACCCGCTCTCACCAAACATTACAACCCGCTCTCACTAAAATCATTTCTGGATGAGGAAGGTGGAAGACATAAGGAAAATTAACACAAACAAAGAGCGTAACAATGTGTTGCTCTCATCATGAGAGCGTAAAAATGCATTCAGTTGCTTTGCTTGTCAGCTTCTAAAGAAGAATGTTCATGTCGCTTTTGTCAGACTTCAAATTTACACCCAAAGAAATATTATAGTATGATTCACTAATATCAATGAGAAATGATTTCGATTTTTGGAAGAATACTTGCCAAGTTAAATATGGTGTTTTTAGGTTTTTAGCGCAGTACAATTTTTCTATATTTTTCGCTCACATATACATATTATTGGGTTAATAAGAAGACTTGAAAATATTACTAACAATTTTCCTCTGGGTTACCACATGCCTCTCATAATTTTAATCATGCTCTCTTTGTGCCGAGAACAGTGTTGCCATTTTTGGTTATTTCTAACCAAAATCGGTTATTTTTTTGATCAATGTGTAGATGTGTAGATTTTTTTTTGGTTTTGGTTATTTTTTTTTTTCTTATAAAAAAAACTATTTTTTGTTTCTTTTTTTATTAATTATAATTCAAACTTAAAAAAAATAAAACAAAAGTCTACGAATTTAATTTTGGTTATATTTTTTTTATTTGGTGATTTTTTTCACAAATGTTGGTTACAAAATTTTTTTCGTGGCAACACTGTTTCAGAAAAATAAATAACAAATCAGTCAAACAACAAAAACGTACGATGAGAACAACGCATTGTTACGCTCTTGGTTTCTTTACCCTTCCCTTCTATCTCTTCCCCCGCGTCATGAAATATTTTTGAGAAATATTCCAAAATATGTCCAAATGCACATTCTTTATTCTTTATTTTCTTTGGTTTCACTTTTAATTTTCATTTCTGTGTGCGTTCAGATTATTTTAATACTTTGTATGTGTGCTTATGTATATTGTGCCTTTTATTTTGCATTTTACCCTTACTCTTTAATTTTGAAATTATTCCCTCTCTTTAGTTTTTATAAATATAAATATAAATAAAATATAAATTGAAATTAAATATAAATTGAAAATTACAATTAAAAGAACACAATCGCCCAATTATATTAATAACAAAAACAATGACTTTTTCATCCCTCATGATGTTTACGCTGGTCACTCTAATTTTAAGTTGCTAGTGTAAAAACGTCTTGTAAATGTGGATTACAAAATTTTTTTTTTTTTTTATAATTCATTTTTATTTACAATCTATCCCAAAGGATAATAAGTAAATTATATAAAGTTAAACACAGTAACATTGATTGTTGAACTCCAATGAGAACAACAATATTGTCTTAAAATACAATTTTTATAAACTTATTTACATTTTAGTTAATAATATATACATTATTTATATTATATTTATATATATTTATATTTAATTAGTGTCGAAATGGCAAGTCCAATATATGATTCCTCTTCAGTCGTCTTACTTCGTTTGTGTCATCTAGAAGTGTTATAGCCAGCAGACTGCAATGATTACTTAACCTTTGTAGGTAATTTTCACTTAATCTGGAAATTTCTTCTTTAACCATTGGGATTGATAGATCATCATGGATAGCTTTGTTAGATATAAACCATGGAGCGTTGACAATTGATCTTAAAGTTTTTGATTGATATCTTTGTAGGATTTCGATATTAGAATTACTGGCGGTTCCCCATAATTGTATGCCGTAAGTCCACACCGGTTTTAATATTGTTTTATAGATTATTAGTTTATTTTCAAGACTCAGTTTGGACTTGGAACCCAATAACCAATAGAGCCGTTTGCTTTTTATATTTAAATGTTGTTTTTTAGCTTTAATATGTGTTTGCCATGTGAGTCTACGATCAATATGCAATCCTAAGTATTTCACGTTATCACTTTGCGGAATGACGCAATTATTAAGAGATACATTTGGGCAGTTTCCACGACGCAGGGCAAATGTTACATGAGTAGATTTTTCGGTATTTACTATTATTTTCCACTTATTTAACCACATTTCAATTTCGTTTAGTTGTTTTTGTAGTTGTATTGAGGCAGCGTTAGGATCGGCGCTAGAAGCTAGTATTGCCGTATCATCAGCGTATGTTGCAACCAAAATATTATTTATAACTGGCATGTCAGATGTGAATATTGTATATAAGGTTGGTCCTAAGACACTGCCCTGGGGAACTCCAGCTTGAATATGGTATATTTTCGAATAAGCTCTATTTACCTTTACGTAATAATGTCTATCACTGAGATATGATTTTATTATTAGATAAAAATGTGTTGGAAGTAGCTTTTTAAGTTTAAAAAGTAACCCAGTATGCCAAACCTTGTCAAAGGCTTGCTGTACATCTAAGAATACACCTGAACAATATTCTTTGTTTTCTAAAGAATTTCGTATATAAGAGACTATACGATGGCATTGTTCCGGTGTGCCATGCTTATGTCTGAATCCAAATTGGTAATCGGGTATTATATTAAGCTTTTCTAATACTGGTAACATTCTTCTCATAAATATTTTCTCAAATATTTTGGAGAAAGTGACTAGCAAACTTATTGGGCGATACGATGTAACAACATTCTCAGGTTTTTTTGGTTTAGGTACCATTACTACTTCGGCACATTTCCATTGTGAAGGAAAATGGTTTAGTCTTAAAATTGAATTAAATATAGAGGTTAATAGTAAAATAGCTTTCCTTGATAGAGCTTGGACAACTTTTCCGTCAATAGAGTCGTATCCTGGAGATTTTTTGCGATTAAGGTTATTAATTTCTTCTTGAACTTCCTGTGGTGAGATGTGTTTAATTGGACAATCCATCGGACAAGGACTATCTAAAAAATTATTTATATCGTCTGTACCAGGACCATTATTTATATCATGAGGCTGAAAAGTTTTATTTAAATGCAAAGCAAATGCTTCTGATTTAGTTTTATCGGTTCTACACCATAAACCATTCTCATCTTTGATTGGTATATTTTTCTTGGTGGGTCTTTTCAAATATTTTGTAGCATGCCATAAACAATACTCGTCATTATTATCAATATTAAGATTTTTTAGAAAATTTCCAATTTGATCATTTTTTATTTCTTGCAATCGGCATTTAAGATCATTAGTTGCTTTATTTAGGTTTCGTTTGTCATTGGGATTTCTGGTTGCCTGCCATACCCTCCTTAACCTTCTTTTGTTCCTAATCATAGCTCTTATTTCGGTATTTACAAAAAAATTACTTTGATGATGATTTGTTATGTTTGGTGTTGATAAATATCCTGCTTCGTGAATAAGATTATTGAAAGTTTCGACGACATCATCTAACTCGGAAGTTGATTTTAATGATATATTTAGATTAACATTTCTTTCTATCCAACTTGTGAAACAGTTCATATCAGTTCTATTGTTAAGAATTTTATATTTTTTTGATTGGTAATGTAAAAATGTATTAAAGTTTATTATAAGTGGTGTATGGTCAGATCATCACAATCTGTTATTTGGAGAAGATTATTATTTATACCGGTATATACAACAAAATCCAATAAGTCAGGTATCTTTGACAAATCTGTAGGCCAATACGTGGGACTTCCAGTAGAAAGAATAGAATAGTTGTTATTAGTTATGCATTTATAGAGTTCTCTACCTTTAGGGTTTATCAATCTAGAGCCCCACCAATGATGTTTAGAGTTGAAATCACCTCCAACTATAAATCTTGGTCCAAGAGATTTGAAAAATTCTTCAAATTCTTGACATTTTACTGAAAAACGTGGTGGAAAATAAATAGCACATACTGATATATTAATTGAGTCACAAATGATTTATCACCCGCGGCTCGAAGGTAGGGTTTTCTTATTTCATTAAAAATGTCATATTGTATAGAAGATTTTATTAATATCGCTGATCCTGCATGTGCTCTATCGTCTGGATGGTTCGCGCATATTAAATCATAGTCTTTTATTCGGAAAAAGGATCTGGAAGTAAAATGAGTTTCGGATACGAGAAGGATGTCAATAAAATTAGTTTTAAGAAATAATTCTATTTCTTGGGTATGATTGGAAAGCCCATTGGCATTCCATATTGCTATCCTTAGGTTTAGCTGCATAATTTTGTTATTAGAAGAGACATCATGCCTATAAGCTTGTTTGTCAACTCTATTTGATTCTCTATTAGTTTTTCTATTTTTTCAAAGGGATTGTTTAGCTGTTTACCCTGTAAAACATCAGAGTATGAACTATTATTATTATTTATTTGGTGCAAATTTGGAATTGTGTTTTGGGTTATATTAGGGAAATTTTCATTGTTGAAGGCATATTGGTTGTTTCGATCTCTTCTGTATAAATTATTGTTTTGCAATCTTCTTTTCAACATTTGTTTATATACAATACAACCTTTATAGTTAGCTGGATGATTTTGCAGGCAGTTAACACAACGTGGTGGAGTTTCATTGTTTTTAGAGCAATCAGAGGTAAGATGGCCTAACCCACATTTTACGCAGTTTTCCTGTTTGCGACAATATTTTTTGGTATGACCAAACTCTTGTCACCGGTGGCATTGCACAATATCATTTGTCTTTCTAGGAGGTTCAATATTTACAATGGCATTATTAATATATTTGATATCGTATATACTTTTGTTGTTTGTAGCTGGTTCCAGGTCAATGTAAAATATTGGAAGTGGGACTTTCGTGATCCTGCTTTGTAGGTTAGTGATGTTTCTGACTTTGTGTGCGTAAATTTCAATATCTTTTTTGATATCGTCGATGGGGGTTGAATGGTGTAGATTTTTTACTACTACTCTATACGATCGTTCTTGTTTAACTTGGTAAGTATGAAATATAAGTTTTTTATTATTTAGAAAAGTAACAATTAATCTGTAGGATTTAATATTTTTTATCATTAACCTAATTTGGCCATCTCTTAGAGACTTGTAATTAAAATCATTGGAAGGAATTATTTTAGAAAAAGATTCAATCATTTTACTAACGTCAGCTACAAAAGGTATAAATATAGGAGGAGGCTTTGGTACATTATCATTATTATCATTCTGTTCAGTATCAGTATTATCATTCTCTTCATTAGAAGAGTATATTTCATCATTTTCGTTATCAAGTGCAGCAAAACGATTACTACTTGCTTGTTTTGAAGTACCAGCAACGTTGTTGTTTATGTTTGGAATGCAAGCACCGTTAACATTGTTTTTTTTATTATTTAGTGTAGTTGAATTGTTGTTATCAATATATATTCTTTTGTTTTGAAATATATTAGGCGATTTAGTTTGACGGCGTTTCAACGTAGGCAAAGGAGTTGCCTGCCAGCTAATATCATCATCACTATCATCAGTGCCCGCAGACATGATGAGGGCAATGAGAATTGTTTGTGTTCACAAAAATTTTTGTATATTTATTGTTCTTGTAACAAGACAATTTTAGTAATTTATTTATGAAGAATATATTTGTTTTTTTTTTATTTGTTTACACTTTTTAAGCAAAAATATTGTACATGCGTACGCGATCGCGGCCTTAAGTTGCTAGTGTAAAAACGTCTTGTAAATGTGGATTACAAAATATGTAAATAAAAGACGAGTTTTGATCTCTTGATTAATTTTTTAATTACATATGTACATGCATACATATATACATATTTGGTCATTACAACCCTTCAGTCGGGATTACGGCCTAGCTTCTCACACCACTCATAGTTTAACGTCGACTCCGAACGAGAAACGTCGACTCCGTTTGAGAAACTTTTTCATGGCAATTTTTATTTACTCTCAGAGTTTTTGCCCGAAATCTGCTGAGAGGAAGTCGCCTAAGAAATATTTTTTTCATATTTCGTTTTGATGTCTGACCAGGGGTTTGAACCCGGGCTTTACGTGTAATAAGCGAGCACACTACCTACTATACTACGGCAACTTCTGCCGTACACAAAGGCCTGAAAATCATGGAACAAAAATTTAGTGAGAAATGCGTTCTCCTTTCCCGAGGTTCACCGAAACTTCATCCGGAAATTTTTAGGTATTACAACTCCCAGGAACAACTTTTGGCGAGCACTTTTTGACCGATAGTTTTAAAAACTTAATTCTGAGGCCTAACTAGTCTCAATCTGTTTACTCAACGATTTATCGACTTCTACCGAACTACTCTCTCAACGGTATTGCCCTACTGAAGTAGCCAAATGCATTAACATCAAAGTAAACGCAAATTAAAGCTATCGTCTGTCTATGGTATACAGATGCAGCCGTATGTACATACTTGAGTTCAATTATAGAGTATTAATGCGGAAGGAGAAATCATAAAATTACAAAAGGAAATGAAATGGAATTCGAACGGATATGAAAAACAAATACATACACATTTTGTGTAATGTTTTATTCAAATGAAGACAGATGGTAGGGATATGAAAGACATCACAGTAACTAAAGTATGCAATATAACAGTAGATTTACCGGACTACCAACAGTAAAAATATTTGTAAATTTACTGCATAAATAAGATGAATTCTATAAAAAGAATAAATATAAAATGCAGAAAACAAAACAGAAAAATATTGACAATGAAAACCGGCAACCGACAGATGACAAATCGCATTGTTCCTTTGATACAGCACCGGACACAAGCCGCAAAAGAAAGATAAAACAATAGAAGATAATACAATAGAAGGTATTTTACAAAGGCGTTGGCAACAGAGCCAACAAGAAATAGATGTACATGTAAATAGACGTTGGCGGTAAGAGAGATCAGAAACAATGAGTATTTCTATTAACTTAATTGTTCTTAAGTGTTACACATAGACAAATATAAGCAAACTTGTGGAATAATTGTGAGAATGACGTGACTAACACTGGCTGTTGGCTTAATGCAGGCATGTTGCATTATTTACAGAAATATATTATTACAGCTGTATCGCGTTTTAAGTTCAAATAGGTTATTTTTTAAAAATTACATATATAATCTGAGTCATCCATCAGTTTAAATATGAACCATCGGTTATTTCGATTCCGGCAATACGTGTGTCATTCTTTTCTGTCACAAAATTCAGTACACTATCTACATTGAACGTAATGAATCGATTTATGCTTGAGCAACGTTTGGATTTATTGAGCCAACGAGGAACTACACGATGATGTGATTTTTACCTTGGTGGGTACGTTAATTAGCAAAATTGGCGTACTTGTGACTCTGAAAACGCACATGTGGTCTTACAGAAGCCAATAATGCATTCATTGCAAGAAACTGTTTGGTGGGGCTTGTGGAGCGGAGGTATCATTGCCCCTTATTTCTTTGAAAATGACCACGGTGGAACCATCACGGTCAATGGAGACACTTATCGCACCATGATAACCGATTTTTTTATACCCGCTCTTCATAGTTTTAATTCGAACGATGTTTGGTTTCAATGATACAATTTGCCACAATCGATTTATTTGGCAAGCGTTTGGTGGCCGTTTATTTAGCCGAAATGGTGATGTCAATTGCCGCCAATAATCTACGATTTTATACCGTTGGACTATTTTCTGGGAGGCGCCGTTAAAGAAAGGTGCTTTGCCGATAAGCCAGAAATAATTGAACATTTGAAGGCCAACATTCGTGATGCTGTTGCCAAGATACGACCCCAGACACTCGTAAAAGTGCACGAAAATTGGTCAGATCGAATGAGTAACTTTGAGGCCAGCCTGCCTGTTACGGCTCAATGAAACAATATTCCATTCCTAACCGGAACAAGTGTACTTCACAACAAAAAAATAAATAAATAAATAAATTTGGCAAAATTTCAAACGGTTTTTGTTTTATTGCATTTTTAAATGGCCCACCCTACCTAACCACCTTTTATAATAAAATATTTCTGAAACATGGTATATCGTGTATTGAATTACGCGCTTCCTATCTTTAAATTGAAATAAAACAGAATGTTTGATATATCAACGCAATTAAAAAAGAATATAAAAGAGTACATTAGGGGGCCTTTAAATGTAGAGCATCCGAAATATCAAATTTTACATCACTCTGGAGCTCACTAAGGCTATTGGTTATGTAGGGTTTGACGACCGCTGTGATTTGCGCCTTATTCTAATAACATTGCGACTTAAGAAAACTCATTCCCATTCACACAGAGCATGATTTTTTTAATCAAAAGCACCTGAATAAATGACAACGAATTCTACAGATCTAGCTTCAACAAGATAGAAGTTACTTATTGTTAAAGTGAGGATGTCCCTGTAGTAAGAGGCTGTTCAGTATTTCTAAGTTTCAACGTCCCCAACTTTCAGGGTTTAGTTGATATTTGCAAAGAGTTTGAAATAATTTTAAACAATCTTCTTGTGTCTATTACTTCATATATACCATATATCTCCCTGTAGTAAATAAAATAGTCGGTTGATAAAAACGTAAATTATAAATTAACTATTTTGCAAATGACTACAAATTGGTTTAAATCTCATGCAGATATCAACCAAACATATTGAATAGAAACAAACGTAAGAATGAAATAAAAGCAAAATAAAAAAATGTAATAAAATCAAATGTCAATCAAAATTAATAATTAAATTATAAAAATTAAAAAAGCAAACATAAAAATTAAAGTAAAACAAAGTACTATCAAATCTATACTTGTACTAGCAATTATGAAGTTCATTTATCTGAATACTGCTGGTAAGTATCTTGTACAATCGTAAAAATATGCCTTATTACTTATATTGCATTTTAACAGATCACAGTAAAGAAAATGACGATAAGGCGACTTGCCAATGTTCGCATGAAGTTTTAAAGCAATTTGATGTCAAATTTTCTGAAATGAATGCGAAATTTTCAGAAATAACAGGTAAGATGAAAATATATTTTGGCTACCAAAATACCACGATTTTCTAATAAATATTTATATTTCAAGGCGAAATTAAGGAGCTCAAGGAGATAATTAAAACTCAAAATGAGACTATAATGACAGCATTGTCTACCCAGAAAGTAGCGACCGAAAGCTCTGTGCGACAGGACAAAAACAATGTGGCAATTAAGACTGTTTTTACAATAAACACCCTCGAGGAGCTGAAGAGCATTATTTCTAAATATAAATATATGTATATATATAATATAATATAAATAAAACGGTTTAAAATTGAATTTAAGAAAATTCGTTTTTAAATAATTTAGTATAAACCAATATTTAAATTAACTATATTTTATTTAACTACAAATTCGTTGAAAAATAAGTAATTTGTAGTTAACTTAAAAGTCATGCAGAGATGGCCAATTGACTACCGCCTATGACATGCCTATGTTAAAATAATGAGTCGGCGACAAGAAAAAAAGTCACTTACTGCACTAGATGTGCTTAATTAAAAACCAGTTTGAAGTTACTTTAAAATTAGTTTGATTTCCTGCAGGGCTTATATATAAAAATGAATGTGTGTTTGTTTGTATGTTTGAACTTTATAGACGATTAAACGGCTGAACCGATTTTCTTGAAATTTTCACAGTATCTTCCTGTATGTCTGGAAGGAGTTATAGGCTACTTTTTATGTTGATATTCCAAATGAGCGAGGTGCCATGCCCACATATACTAAATACATACATACTACATACTTAATATTTAATTGTATATGAAATATATTACTCATACGCATAGTTACCCTGACAGTATGCAATAAAAATTCTATGATTTTTTGCCGTATTAAACTTAATTTAATTGGATATCACTCATACGTCACATATGTATGTAATTTTTTTAATGAATTTTACATCTATGTATATTTACAAATATGAATGGGTGTTTATTTGTTGGTGGGTTTGTTTGAAGTCTATAGACGGCTAAACGGCTGGACCGATTTTCTTAAAATTTTAACAGTACCTTCCTGTATGTCTGGATGGAACTACAAGGAACTTTTATTTTAAAATTTCAAGTAGGTGAGGTACCACGCCCACATATCTAATAAGTATTTAATGTCGCATATCTCATTAAATGCAACAGCTAGAGTCCTCAAATTTTGTATGGACGACTTTGACGTATATATAAACAAAATTGGTGGATTGGATATAGTGGGCGTTTCACCTCCAATATGAGAAATATTAAATTATTATATCTAAGAATATATATTAGTAAGATTCCTAAAATTTTGTCGAATCCACTTTAGTATCAATATGAATATTTTAGACAAAAATTGGCTGACTAGGAAAAGGTGGCGTGGTACTTCCCATATGAATTAAATTTAAAACTTCTTATATCTCGGAAATCATTTATATATATAAAAATGAATGTGTGTTTGTTTGTATGTTTGAGGTTTATAGATGACTAAATGGCTGAACCGATTTTCTAAAAAATTTTCACAGTATCTTCCTGTATGCCTGGAAGGAGTTATAGGCTATTTTCTATATCGATATTTCCAGGGACCGAAAATAACTGTTATTTTTGAATTTTTGATTAAAAAAAGCAACCGCAAGGAAATGTCGGAGAACAAAACCAAGTATACCATTTTGATTGTCTTGGACCAAATTTTTATAAAATGCGATGCTTTTTAAAAACATGATTTTTATTTTTTAGAAAAAAAATAACTGTTATTTTTTGACTTTTATTTTTTCGAGCAAAAATAACACTTATTTTTGACTTTTAAAAAAAAATTACTTTTATTTCTGCTCGAAAAAATAAAAGATGAAAAATAACTTTTGTTTCTGCTCGAAAAATAAAAGTCAAAAATAACTGTTATTTTTGCTCGAAAAAATAAAAGTCAAAAAATAACTTTTATTTCTGCTCTTAAAAATAAAAGTCAAAAAATAACTTTTATTACTGCTCCTAAAAAATAAAAGTCAAAAATAACTGTTATTTCTGCTCGAAAAAATAAAAGTCAAAACATAACTTTTATTTCTGCTCGAAAAAATAAAAGTTAAAAAATAACTTTTATTTTCTGATTTTTACGATAAAAGTTATAACAGTTACGGTCCCTGGATATTTCAAATGAGCGAGGTACCACGCCAACATATACTACATTACCTACTATTGTAAGATAATAACAAAATGGGTATATTGGAAAAACTATATCAGCAAGATACCCCAAATTTTTTACAAGTAACTACAGTTTCAATATAAATATTTTGGACAAAAATGGGCGAACTAGCAATAGTGGGCGTGACTCCTCCCATATAAAGTAAATTATAAAATCTGCATATCTACAACACCAGAACAGTTAAGCTACTCAAATTTTGTACGAATATCTTTTGTCTTGACAAAAATGGGCGACCTATCATTATGGGGCATGGCACCTTCCATATAAAGTAAATACTAAAATCTGCATAACTGGAAAACTTTAGCAGCTGGGGTTCCCAAATTTTGTACAAGTAACTTTTGTTTAAATATGAATATTTTGGACAAAAATAGGGAATAAGAAGTAAATACTAAAATCTGCATATCTAGAACACCAGAACAGTTATTAATATTTTTGTTAAAAACGTGGCAAACTCCATATGAACTAATTATTAAAATCTGTATATCTAGAAAACTATAACAGCTAGAGTCCACAATTTTGTATTCCAGCTATAGGAAGGTGGTGCCTCTCATGTGAAGTAATTATAAAAATTTTTATATTCTTATCTTATCTTATATATAAAAATGAATGTGTGTTTGATTGTATGTTTGTATGTTTGAAGTTTATAGACGATTAAACGGCTGAACCGATTTTCTTGAAATTTTCACAGTACCTTCCTGTATGTCTGGAAGGAGTTATAGGCTACTTTTTATGTTGATATTCCAAATGAGCGAGGAGCCTTGCCCACATATACTATATACTACATACTTAATATTTAATTGCATCTGAAATATATTACTCATACGCATAGTAGTTACCCCTACAAGTATGCTATCTGTGATTCTTGATGTTTAAAACCAAAGAAAATAAAGTGTAAAGAACGACGCGGGGGGAAAGATAGAAGGGAAAGAAAAAAATTTTGTAAACATCATTTGTGAAAAAAATCACCAAATAAGAAAAAATATAACCAAAATTAAATTCATAGACTTTTGTTTTATTTTTTTTTTTTCAAGTTTAAATTATAATTAATAAAAAAAAGAAACAAAAAATAACTTTTCTTATAAGAAAGAAAAATAACCAAAGCCAAAAAAACCTACACATCTACACATTGATCAAAAAAATAACCAATTTTGGTTAGAAATAACCAAAAAAAGGCAACACTGTTCTCAAATCACTTATTCTCAGACGTCGGCACAAAGAGAACATGAGAAAAATTATGAGAGGCATATTTAACCCAGAGGAAATTTGTTAGTAATATTTTCAAGTCTACTTATTAACCCAATAATATGTACATATATGTGAGCGAAAAGTATAGAACAATTGTACTGCGTTAAAAACCTAAAAACACCGTATTTAACTTGGCAAGTATTCTTCCAAAAATCTAAATCATTTCTCATTGATATTAGTGAATCATACTGTAATATTTCTTTGGGTGTAAAATTGAAGTCTGAAAAAAGCGACATGAACATTCTCCTTTAGAAGCTGACAAGCAACTGAATGCATTTTTACGCTCTCATGATGAGAGCAACACATTATTACGCTCTTTGTTTGTGTTTATTTTCCTTTTGTCTTCCGCCCCCCTTATCCAGAAATGATTTTTTAAAAAGATTTTGGTGAGAGCGGGTCGTAATGCCACAACCCGCCATATGAAATTTTACTGCTTTATAATTCGTATTCTTTATATCCATATTCTTTGATATCACTCATACGTCACATATGTAGTTTTTTTTAATGAATTTTACATCTATATAAACAAAAATGAATGTGTGTATTTGTTTGTGGGTTTGTTTGTTTGAAGTCTATAGACGGCTAAACGGCTGGACCGATTATCTTGAAATTTTGACAGTACCTTCCTGTATATCTGGAAGGAACTACTTTTTCAAGAAGGAGTGGTGTCACGCCAACATATCCAATAAGTATTTAATGTCGCATATTTCATAAACTGCAATAGCTAGAGACCTCAAATTTTGCATGGACGACTTTGACGTATATATAAACAAAATGGGCGGATTGGATATAGTGGGCGTGTCACCTCCAATATAAAAAATATTAAATTATTATATCTAAGAAAATATAACAGTTAGAGTCCTAAAATTTTGTCGAATCCACTTTAGTATCAATATTAATATTTTAGGCAAAAATGGGCTAACTAGGAAAAGTGGGGGTGGTACTTCCCATATGAATTAAATGTAAAACTTCTTATATTTCGGAAATCACCTATATATATAAAAATGAATGTGCGTTTGTTTGTATGTTTGAAGTTTATAGACGACTAAACGTCTGAACCGATATTCCTAAAATGTTCACAGTATCTTCCGGAAAGAGTTATAGGCTACTTTCTATGTTCATATTTTAAATGAGCGAGGTGCCACTCCCACATATACTACATTACCTACTATTGTAAGATAATAACAAAATGGATATATTGAAAAAACTATATCAGCAAGATACCTCAAATTTTGTACAAGTAACTACAGTTTTAATATAAATATTTTGGGCAAAAATAGGCGACCTATCATTAGAGGACAATGCACCTTCCATATGAAGTAAATACTAAAATCTGCCTAACTGAAGAACTTTAACAGTTAGAGTCCCCAATTTTGTATAAATAACTTTTGTTTAAATATAAATATTTTGGACAAAAATGGGGAGTTCAGCAAAAGCGGGCGTGGCACCTCCCATATGAAGTAAATACTAAAATCTGCATATCTAGAACACCAGAACAGTAGGACTGCTAAAATTTTGTACGAATATCTAAAGGTTCAATATCAATATTTTTGTTAAAAATGGGCTATCAAGCATTAGGGGCGTGGCAAACTCCATATGAACTAATTATTAAAATCTGTATAAAAAAACTATAAAAGCTAGAGTCCCCAATTTTGTATTCCAGCTATAGGAAGGTGGTGCCTCTCTGATTTGTGGGTGTAGAAATTATTATATCTTGAAATATGCAATAGTAAGGTATATGACCCTTAACTTATTGAGTTTGAAATTTTCAACTCATATAGATAGTAAGTACTAAAGTTCATACTATTTAAATATTTATCTTGGAAAACATATACGTACATACATATGTAATAGTTATGTTATTGTTTACTTCTAAAAACGGGTAACTAATAAAACAATTATTTATTTGAAAAATACATTAGGTAAACTTTATAATAAGCATTTTAGTGGGCAATGAATTCATTACTTTTAATTACCTAAGTAATAAAATGTAAACTTTAATATTTTTCCCAAATAAAATAAGTAGTTGCAAAACTCATAAAAAAAATTACCTGTGACCGACGCAAACACAATTATTTGTTAAATTTTAATAACATTAATTTTCTTCAAAAATGCCCTGAATAAAAGCATCCCTTTCCTAAGCACTAAAAATGCATTGCCTTTGCAATCCCAGAGAGCAACTGAATGTTGGGAAGAGCGTGAAAATCGCCTCATGACTGAAAGGAGTCAAGCTTCAACCTTTAGAGCCACCGAAACGCCATCACAACGTGTAGAACGCCTTGAAGGCCTACGACTACGTGCCACAACATCAAGAGCTACTGAAACACTTTCAGAAAGCCAAGAGCGCCTTAAAAGCTTCTGAAACGCCGTCAGAATGCGAAAGACGTCTTGAAGGTGTTCGACAACATGCCACAACCCCACGAGCTACCGAGACATCGTTGGAACATGAAGGTCGACTACAAAGCCAGCGAAATCGAATTGAAACATTACGAGCCACAGAAACACCTTCAGTACGTGAAAGACGTCTGGAAAGCCTTCGACAATATGCGACAACCGCACGAGCTACCGAGACACCTTTGGAATATGGAGGTACCACAACAGCACGAGCTAATGAAACAGAAGTCCAACATAATCACGAGTAGAAAGTCAGTGGATTCGAACATTAACAAGAAGAGCAGCAGAGAACAAAATCATAATCGAATGGCGGTGAATCGACGTAATGTTTTTCATGGATACTCAGGTATTGCATTTAACTACAGATCTGATATAGATTATACCGAAGATGAATTAGTGGCAATTGGTGACATGAATGAAGTTTGCCAATAGTGCAATGAACTCAGGTACAAAAATTAATCACCTAGAATGTGTTGCTCTTATGAAAAAATCGTTCTATCTGAATTACTTCCACCTCCAGAACCATTGCAATCGCTGATTTCAGGCGAGTATTTCGAAATATATACTTTTTTAATTTAACAAAATATTAATAAAAAATATTTTTTTCGTTTAGGAACTAATGTGGACTCACAACATTTTCTTAAAAATATAAAATAACATAATTGGCCATTACAACCCTTCAGTCAGGATTACGGCCCAGCTCCTCAACACCACTCATGTTGTGTGCGTTAATTTTATACATGAGTGGCGGGACCTACAGTTTAAAGTCGACTCCGAACGACAGATTTTTTGAGAAGCTTTTCATGGCAATTTTTACTCTCAGAGTTTTTGCCAGAAATCTGCTGAGAGGAAGTCGGCGAAGAAATATTTTCATACTTCCGTTTTGATGTCTGACCTGGGATTTGAACTCGGGCCTTTCGTCTAATAAGCCAACACACTACCTACTAGACCACGGCGACGTCCTAAAAATATAAGATAATATAATTCGTGCTTCAAAATGACCTCTTTTGGTGATACCAAAGTAATTCGAGACAACTTTATGCCAACGTTTCGTGTTCAAGGTCAAATTTATCATAAAATGGGATCATTGTTGCCAATTCCAAATTAAGATCCTAAGTTCTTACAAATTTATTTCATAGGAGAAGCGGATAACAATGACCAAGTGCACCACCGCCTGCGTTATAACCCTGACACAAAACAATGGATTGTTGCCGATTTACAAGTGATGTTTCATGAAATCAACGAATTGGTAAGGATCTTTAAGCAAGCCAAAGATGACCCACGATTAAGTGCAGATGACCACATAATCGCAATTCATGCTGATAGAACTCCAGCTGGACAACACCAAGGACGATACAATGCCCCAATTTTGATGGTGGGCGATCCAGTTGTATCACGAGATATGTATTTAATTCCGATGGGGGTAGCGAAGCACACCGGGTATTAGCTAGTTAATAAATAATATTAGAAAAATTCTCTGATGAGTGAGTGTGGAAATTATTATATCTTGAAATATGCAATAGTAAGGTATATGACCCTTAATTGGTTGAGTTTGAAATTTTCAACTTATGTATATACATAGTAAGTACTGAAATTCATACTATCTAAATGTTTATCTTGAAAAACATATACATATGTAATAGTTATATTATTGTTTACTTTCAAAAATGGGTAACTAATAAAAATATTATTTATTTGTCGCATATCTTGAAAACTACATTGGTAAATTTTATAATTAACATTTTATTGGGCGATGAATGGCCATGTAAAAATAGGCAGTAATATTTTCATTCATTACTTTTTCATTCATTACTTTAATAAAATGTAATAAAATAAAAGTAATAAAATGTAAACTGTGAATATATTTCTCAAATAACATAAGTAGTTGCAAGGCTCATCAAAAAACCTACCTGTGACAGACGCAAACACAATTATTTGTTAAATTTTGCAATCCCAGAGAGCAAATGAAAGATCGGAAGAGCGTGAAATTCGCCTCACGACTGAAAAGTGTCGAGCTCAACCTCAAGAGCCGCCGAAACGCCTTCACAACATGAAGAATGACTTGAAGGCCTACGACAACGTGCCACAACATCAAGACCTACTGAAACGCCTTTAAAAAGCCAAGAGCGCCTTGAAAGTCAACGAAATCTTACCTCTGAAACGCCTTCAGAACGTGAAAGACGTCCTGAAGGTCTTCGACAACATGCGACAACTGTACGAGCTACCGAGACACCGTTGGAACATGAAGGTCGACTACAAAGTCAGCGAAATCGTACCACAACATCACGAGCTACTGAGATAGAAGTCCAATGGATCCTATAACAAAGTATATAAAATTTCCATCAGACATTTGCAGAATGACACAATCCAAAGAAGAATTAATAAATTGTGTATTTCCCAATATCGTGCAAAATTTTATAAATATGGAATGGTTATGTGAACGTGCGTTACTGGCATCCAAAAATATTGACGTTAATTCCATCAACAGTAATATTCTCAACAAGATCGATTTGAATCTAAGAACTTATAACTCGATCGACAGAGTTTCAAATATTGAGGATGTCGTCAATTATCCAGTCGAATTTTTAAATTCGTTAGATTTACCAGGCTACACTAACAAATACAACGAACTTGTTACAAGTAAACCAACAACATAAGCATGAATGGAAAGGGGATAGACAAGTAAGCGAGAAAGCAACAACAAGCAATGTGAACAAAATGTACAAACGTTCTACTTCATGAACTTTCATCAGATTGTTTACGCGAGCATATCAAAAGGCAAGACAAAGCAGGCAACGAGTAGCAATAATTCAGTTAGTCTTGTGTGAAGAGAGTGATCGTGCAGCAAACACGGGAGGTTTCCATGAAGGACAACTGGTACTATTCTACAACCGAACGAGGAAGAAGGGATTATCTCCCAAGCTACAGACTAACTGGGATGGAACGAACTCATTCCAAGTAAACGTAACAACAACAATGTAGTAGCGATAGAACTCAAGAAGGCGAAGACAAGAATGTTCTACTTCCAGCACCTTCTTCAGACTGAAATGTGAGCATATAGAAAGGCCAGACAAAGCAGGCAGGTGTCAGTAAGAATTCAGTCAGCCTTGTGTGAAGTTGCGTGCGAAGTAAATAGTCGTGGTTCTAGGATATCCGTTGCGAGCAGAATAGCGAATAGTTGTGTGTGTGAATAATAGATTATTGTTGTAGTTATTGTTGTATACGTGGTACAAGTTCGAATAGTGGCACATAAGATAGTGCGGACAATAAAGAGTTTAACTGAAATTAAACACATATTTGTTTTTATTTGGGTTTGCAATTAACGAACCCATAATCTAAACGTTTCTAAAAAGGTAAAAACGTAACAATATAAACAAAGCGAAAAAGTAAAATAAAGAAAACATTCTGATGACTATATTTAGGCGCTGCAAAAGCAAAAATAAGAGTAAATTTAAATTTAAAAAATTAAATATATTAGAATGATAGAATCTAGAAATTCCATTACCTATTTGGCATTGAATAAATTCAGTTTTTTTAGTGTTTTATGTTGTTCATTCATAAGCAATTGTTACAGTTGAGATTTGTTTGAGATTTAATATCTATGCAATCGTCAAAATTATTCCCTAAATGATCCCATGGAAATATGTCGATGGCAAGTCGAATCTTCAGATTAGGACCAGCTTACTTAGGATCATTGACCTGATGGAAGTAATAATGATTACGAATTCTTAATTTTCCGAACAACCTCAAAGTTCTTTACTATGTTTAAACAAACTGTCATTACATTGTTTTTTTGGTAGCGACACATAACCCCACAGAATTACCCCGCCATTACCAGCGATGCTACTTAGCAATTTTTATACTAATTTTAGCTCTTTTTGACTCATGCTATGATTTTTTTGCCTATGTAGTCTTTAAAGAAAAAAGTGATGGAATGGCTCTTTTTGGTTCAGTTTTTAGCCAAAAAGTATTTTCAATGATTTTTTAGAATATACTTTCATTAGTATTTATAATTACTCCCATAAACAATTTCGATTACGTTAATCTCGCGAATTAGACCCGATCATAGTTGAAAATTGTTACCTTGGTTACAGCTTTGAGGAAGCTTGTGCAGAGCCTAACATATCTGAGACTGAGATAAGAAATTAATAAAGGAAAGCTTGAAAAAATATACAAAAATCTAATTTGCCATTAAACTTTGAAATAAAAAAAAATCTGCATTTAGTGTAACAAATATTTTCTCTAGTAAATAGAAAGTACTGAAGTTCTTACTAAAGCTCTGATAAACGACAACAAAGAAATTAAGGTACTTGATCAGTGGGCAATTGATAGATTTCAATTTTCGTTAAAGTTTTCTCTGCCACTGCCTATAATTTCAGGTGGATGAACAGAAATGATATGTACAAGTGTTTCAATATTTTACACAATCCACTCAAAATTTCCCGAATAACTTATTTTAGTCAGTCTGAGTTGGATTTATTTTAATGTCTACAAGATATTCAGATTTTTTGAGACTTTGTTCACAAATCCGCCAGGGTAGTGGTGGTCGTTAGTTATTTCTATACGATTGTAGAAAAAAGTTAAAAAAAATTTTTTAAAACAATTTAAATATCTGTTAAAAGATTCTAAAAAACGGAACCTAATCTTAAAAAATTCTGTATTAAAATTATGAGCAACACTAACGATTTGATAGAGAGCATTCAAATACTGAACAAAATCAAAAGAAAACTTGTTCACACAAAATCAAGGTCATTGCCACCAAATATATATGTATGTATGTCTGCTTTTCCCTCATATTTATGTATTGTACATAACATTTGTACTCATTATATTGCATTTATATACCTTATATACTTTATATACCTATATACATATATGTTTTATTTTCATTCTCTTCATTAACATTTATTTAGCACGTGGTTATTTATTTTAACATTTTTTAGAAGGATATAAATACATATTTATTACATGAAATCCGTTATATTCAGTTTCTCTTTTGTTTGGTACATACTCAGTCCTTAAAAAATGTGGAAGAAACCGGGAAAAGAATGGATCATTATATAATAAAGTATTTAATCCACCTGTGATTTTATCAGAAGTACGATACGTAATTAGCCGAAATAAATAGCTCCACTTTTCATAAATCAAAGCCATTACATTAAATCATTCTTTTACTCTTTTATTTAAATTTAAGTTTTAAACTGAATTTGTTATTATCAAAAATTATTAAAAAATTAATTTGTACTGCCATAAAATTTATGAACTTTAGAATAAACACAAAGTGTGGGGTTTTTCAAAAGCAATTTTGATAACTGATAGCGGCCATCTTGTGGAGGTTATGTACATCTGTCAAAATAGTTGGTATTTATTTAGTCTGTTTTGCTAAATCACCATGGGCGACCATAGCTAACGACTGTTTTAGCTCAACAGTCTCTTGAGCAGTTTCCAACTAAATCCAAATTTTCATTGAAAAATCTTTGAAATTCTGTGAGGAGGCCTCTTTTTGTATCAATGGGTACGTGAACAAACATGATTCTCACATTTGTGGTGAAACCAAATCTTTGGATGGTCCATGTTTTTATAAAACGACATTGGTCGGACCATCAACTGAATTGGATGACCTGGACAACAACGTAATATGGTTGCAATTGATCGGGGCTTAGTGCTGATATGAACTGGCCATAAACCATAAAGATTACGCGATTTGACACCATTAGGTTTTTTTTATTTTACGAAAATAGGCCACAAATTACGGCCAAACCTTCGGTCTAAATCATTCTGATTTATGATTTCTGTCATGCAAAATTTACATTTCGGATGCGCTAAATGAAGAGAATCCGTGACGAAAATTTTAAAAATGTTATGTATGTTTCAAACATAATCACAAACGAATAAAAAATTTCGATAATATCTCACATACACATTCCTTTTATTTAAATTTAAAGATAGAAAGTGCTTTAAAAGACCCGTCTTATATTAATTCCAGATGTTTCTTAAACTAAGATGGTCAAAGACTACGATTTAAAGTTAAAATTTGGCCGAAAAATTTGTAAAATTTAGAATCTAGTTTTTATCAGTAGCTGACAACGTCGCCATAGTCTTTTGACTAGACATGTGGCAACGGTTCAATCCCCAGTTCAGACATCTCGAACAAACTGAAATATCAAAAAATATTTCCTCAGCGACTTCATCTAAGAAGTTTTCTGTCATTCGGAGTATACTTTAAAATTAAAATATACAACATGGGTGGTGGTGTAAGAAACTAATTAAATAAGTACTTAATATATCGTGCTGAAGTCGTAACAATACCATATTGTTATGTTTTTACTTTTTTAAAATATGTGTTCGTTGATTGCAAACAAAATAAAAATAAATTTGTGTTTAGTTTCAATTTAACTCTTTATTGTTCGCACTACTTTTGTGTAGGCACTATTTATAACTTGCCGTATACAACAACAATTTTTACACTTCTGTTCGCGCAAGCACTAACAACTGTTCGGTTGATCTTTTCAACGGTGATCTTCAAACCACAATTGTTTTCTTCACACGCAACGCGTCTTCACACACAGACTGACTGAATTCTTACTACTCGTAGCCAGCGTTGCCAGGTGCCAAGTTTTCCCTTTTTTTCCAAGTTTTTTGAGATCGAATAAAGTTTTCAATAAATTTGTTTTCTAACAAAACAAGTTTTTTCATCAAACTTACATTTCCAATTTTTTCAACAAATTTAATAATAACTCGAAATATTTACTCCAGGGCAAGATACCAAAGAAATACCAACAGGGAAAGTAACAGAGTCAAGGGACATCGGTACTATCTTTTTAAAATTTTGGTACTTTAGTAGAAAATAGAAGTTTTTCTTGCTAAAAACAAGGTTTTTTTCCAGAAATAAAAAGTTTTCTAAAATAAAAACTGGCAACGCTGCTCGTAGCCTGCTTTGTCTTGCTTTTTTATATGCTCATTTAAGCAGTCTGATGAAGGTTCTTGAAGTAGAATGTTCGTGTCTTTGCCTTCGCGAGAACTCTATTTCGACTTCATTGTTGTTTGTGTATTTTTTTTTTACATTGCTTTTTGTTACGTTCTCGCTTTTTTGTCTATCCCCTTTTCTTTCATACT
The DNA here is from genome assembly GCA_930367235.1 of Sarcophaga rosellei. Classification (NCBI taxonomy): domain Eukaryota; kingdom Metazoa; phylum Arthropoda; class Insecta; order Diptera; family Sarcophagidae; genus Sarcophaga; species Sarcophaga rosellei. The sequence continues at coordinate 63,999,660 of OV884019.1, forward strand.
GATATTGGTGCTTTACTTGTAATAAGTTCGTTGTGTCTGTGAGTGTAGCTTTTGGTTAACGATGCTTCCATCACAGAATACACACAGAATCGATACCTTTGACGTTTAATAAACGCTCAAAGCAGTAGCTTAACCTGCCAATTAGAGGGAGAAACAAAATATTAAAATGTATTGCGAAACAAATGTGTTAGAAGCAATAGATATACAGAGTAAAAACTGGCGGTTAAAGTAGAAAAACTAAATGTAAATAAACATTTATTTTGTGTTAAAAGAGGGAAAATTTGGAATATTTTTTAATTTCTTCACTGAAAATTTTAAAGATTCTTAAATATTAATCGAAATGTGGGTAATTTTCGGTCATAATGAATATAGTTTCTTGTGCAAGAGGTAATTAAGAAGCTAAATATTACAAGATCAAAATAAGACGTACTGCTCATAAAAAATGTTTCTTGCTTAAAGATGCCAATATTTTTTAATTTCTTGAAAGGAAAAGTTAGAAAGGTTATTGTTATTAGTTGTTTTTATTATTTATTGATAGTTTTAGACGAAAATTACATTTTTTTTATTAACTCTCGCCAATATAAAAAACCCACCCCGAAAACTAAAAAAAAGTAAATAAACAAAAGAGAGTTGTATTTAGAGAGGGACAGAAATACTTTATGGTAATATTTTCTGTCCCTTTTGCAATGCTAAGTTAACTGTCAAAATCTCGATTCGATTCTGTGTGTATTCTGTGGTTTCCATTATCGTAACAATATGAACTGCCAAAAACAACTCATTTACAAAAACAAAATAAAGGAGAATCAAAAGAAAAACGTATACAAAAGGAATAAAAAAATGTAAACTAATCTTTTAGGTAAGTGTATTACAACTGTTTGACAGTACGCGCCATTTTAGAACAAAATGAAGAATACTAAATTATAAATTTATATCAACTTTTCCCCAGTCGTCGAAATGTAGTAGGTAATGTGTTCGCTTATTAGATGTAAAGCCCGGGTTTGAGACCCAGGCCAGACATCCCAACGAAATATGAAAAAATATTTATTCTGCAACTTCCTCTCAGCAGATTTTGGCCAAAAATTCTGTGAGTAAATAAACCTGCCATGAAAAAGTTTCTCAAAATCTGTAGTTCGGAGTCGACGTTAAAATGTAAGTCCCAACACTCAAGTATAAAATGAAGACACACAACATGTGTGGTGTGAGAAGGTAGGCCGTAATTCTGACTGAAGAGTTGTAATGGCCAATTATGTATGTACGTATGTATGTACGTCTTCCCATGTTTATGTTTATACAAGCGTAATGATTAATTCAAGGAATTGCAAAATATATGGGGAAAGACGAAGTTGCAATAAATAAGAAAATAAATAATTTGGAGGTTGAAGCATCGAAAAAGCCTAGGTCTAAATCAATAGGTGTACAATTAGTCATACTCTTGTTTTTTAATTGTTTTTATTTTTCTTAGAAAATGTATTACTTTTTTAATAATTTTTACTGACTTGTTTTGTTTATTTGTTTGTTTAATGAATTACAATAATCACCCCTATTCTGCGTTTCGATTCTAATCGAAATTTTCTCCGTTTGGCAATTTTGGTATTCTGCGTTTCGATTCCGTTCGGTTTCTTTCGATTGTATGTATTCTGCATTACGATCGGAGCTCCGTTTCTCTCAGTTGTTTTTTTGTTAACGGAGGTTTTTTCTACTTTTGTTTTTTAAGTGAAAAAATGAAAGTACAAAATTAAAAAATTTAGAAACGATTTAAATAAAAATTAGTATTATAATTTTTTTGTTTTAAATTGTTATTTTTTGTACTGGAATATGAGTGTTTTGTTATGTATCTATGCAGGTCAAAAACAAGAACACCGGAGCAGTACGAGAAACTGGCAAATATAATGGCGGATAAAGCTGACATAGCTTGTGGTTATCACCAGCGTTCAAAGGAAGAAGTAACAGCATTCTGGGCGGAGGTTACAGAAGTCCTTAATGTATTAGACCTGGATTGCAGTTGTCTCTGATCCTACGCTTTTCAAGCCTTATATCTGTATTTCTGTCGTTGTTCTCCTCTTCCAATAATGCAATAATGCAGCTACAATAGACTCCATTTCTCCTTAAATTTTAAATAAAAATTCAACTCACTAAATTATTTCTTTAGAAACAGTTTTTATTAACGTTTTGTCTTTACATATTTAACCACAACACTTTTATTTTCTACTTTTTTTAGTTAATTTCAGCTTCACTAGATTATACACACTTATATATTTATGCAAAACTTATTTTTACTCTTTTCTTTTTTATTTTATTTCAATATTTTTCTTTTATTAAATTTATAAACAATTTACTTTATTATACATAGAACTTGTTTTATTAAATTTGACATTTGTTTATGAAAATGATTATTCTGCTGTTTCATTTCCACATTCCACATTGATACAAGTGATTTTGTAAACATTGTTATCTTGTTCTTATTCTTTCGATTCCGTTTTTCTGCAGAATACCAATTTTCGATCGTAACGGAACTGAATGCGGAGACGTAATCGAAATGCAGAATAGGGGTGAATATTATGTTTCTTTTGCCTTAAAAGTGAACATAAGAAAATCTCTCTAGAAATTTATTTCATAGTCCTGAAAAGGACCGATTGGTGCGGTAAATTTATTTTGTGGTCCTCAAAAGGACTGAGTGTTGCTGTAAATTTTATTTATCATATTGTTACATGAACATGATTTCACTCTTAATATTTTGCTATTAGAATTGGACATCACCGTTAGTTATAAGAAAATTAATTTACATTTTCTCTCATTTCATTAATGAATGCTGCTGTATAGGTAACACCATTATGGTTAATGGTAAGTCTAGAATATCTCATTCCAGATCACGATGACATGAAATTATAATTTTCCTTCTTCCAAGAGGTCTGGCAAATCTTACTCTCTCCTGTAGATATTAAGGGACTTGGCTGCAAAAAATTCTATGGCTTAGCAGAAGAAGATTTTTGGAAGAAGCAACTTAAAGACTCGAAGAAAAATGTAGTCAAATTGTATCAAACATATCTCAATATATGATTATTCAACTGTTAATATAGAAATATCAACAGAAATATCATGAATTGATAAAGCAACGAATACATGAATGTTAAGAAAACATGAATACCTTCGTTCATTTCTCTGGTAGTATGCATATTGTTTCTCTAAGTTTGTCCGTAAATATAGATGATTGCTATTGGTTAATTTAATAGCAAAGGAGACGTATACTTATTGTCGACCTTATAACATTTGTTATTCTAATAATTAATTATGCGTAACATGTGACAAAATTATGGTGCTTTATACGATAATGCACACACTTATGCACACTCATTTATTCGGTTACACAGTCCCTTACAAAGAGAAAAACGTCAACGACCAACTGACCTTCTTTGTCAGAAACTCATACAATTCATGAATAGAAATGAGGATGCTGCTCATTTTGCGTGATAACACATTGCGACAGTAACATAATAGAACCTTGGCGATTTATTTATTTTAGACAAATGAATAAAATGCTTTTTGTTTGTTGTTGTTATATTTGTTTATTTTTTTTTTATTCACAATGAATTACGTTTTAAATCTATTATACATATATAATATTTTGAAATGCAACACATTGATATTTTAAATAATTTCGTTTCCATAATTCGTATAAAAATGTTATTATGCACAATATTTATTGACGAATCGTTCTGATTTCTTTGACATCTGTATTAACTTTTGCCAAATGAGAATCATTTCTTTTTTTTAAAAATTGTAGGAATCATACAATTTGTTTATTTTACGCAAAATGTTAATTTCCCACACAACAGGCATACCTCCAATTCGTTGCCCAATTTAATCCATTTTACTATTAACTTGTGTATTGGAAATTTTATGTTTTTATGTGATTTTGGCAAACTCTTTTTGTATCCATTTACTAAAATGTTTAGAGAGCGAGAGACGTGAAAGCAAATGACCGAAATAAAGTTCGCAAAGATTTTTATTTCGCAAATACTCCTTTTATTTACTATGTTCTTAAGAAATTTATGTAACTTTCTGTGAAGGAAGCGTATTTTAAACCGTCTGTTATGGTGGAGTACATATGACTGAGAACACAAAAATCATTTTCATTTCAATACAGCTAAAGAATCTTAAAGCTTTTGCCACTCATGGCTTGGAGAGAGCTAAAGGAGCATGTGAGTAAAGGACTGGTGAATTTCATTTTCTATATGTGATATGGTGAATTTTTGATGGTGAAATGAAACGTTATGGTATACTTTTAAATTTGTATGACTTTGATAAGGAAATATTTAAGAAATGCCATCATAGCTGTCATAACAATATTTTAAATTAAACATATAAGTACGCATACACATACATATGTAGATGCATGTACTCAATAATATTTGTGCTGGCACCGGTAAACATAAAGTGTTAATGTCGTCAACAGTTGTGATAAGATCCCATTGGAGAATCTAAAGAAGAAGCCGTGGCATATAATGTTTGCTTTTGATAATTTTTTTTACTCTGTCATTTCACATGTTTTTTTTTAAATATGCAGATAATAATAAGACGTATAAGCATATTTTAAGATAGGTTTTGTTCACTTATCATCAAGAACATATAATTTCACATGTTTGTTTCAATGTTCGTTTAAATATGAAGATAATAAGAAATATAAATAATTATTTTTTGAGATAGGTTTTGTACACTTAGCGTCAAGAAATTATTATTTGCGACAACAAATACTTACATTCCTTTGAATTCAATTTAAAACAGGTTTCCTGAGAAAAAAATTAATGCCATAACTGCGCATCAGTGAATTCAATCTTGTAGACTTCATTTTATTTTAATTGACTCTCACAAGTATAAATTTTTTTGTCAAGTTTACAATTAATTAATAATTTTTAAAACAACATATACCAAGTCTATGACATTAGCTGAAATTGCATACAATATTTGTGTTATTTTTAGGACTTTTTTCTCCATAGAATATGTGTTGAATTATGAAACCTTTCCACCTGACCAGACATTTTAAAAAAATAAATGAAATACATAGCAATTCTACAATCTGTTCGTCGTGCATGGAAGATAGACTGCTGAAGTTATATCTGTCTGAAGTTATATTTGCCAAATCACCGCCCTTGGGAGTGCACTGATTCAATAAACGACGTATTGTAAGAAAGTATGTGAAGGAATCCGATTTCGCCTGACTCACAAGAATTCGGCCTTAGACAGACCACAACCGCGTCATGTGTTCGCTGAAAGGGATCCCAATACCCAATTGACACTAATGTTCATCGAAACATTATCTTCAGCGAGCACGCCCATTTCAGGATATATGGTACGTGCACACACAAAATTGTCGAGTTTGAGGCGATACCAATCCAAATGAAATTCTGAAGCATCTAATACATTGCACAAGTGTTTCTGCCGCCGTCATAAGTCCATATTTCTTTGGGTAGTATCACTGTCAACGTGGAGTACTATAGGTCGATGATTATTAACTTCTTTTGGAATGAATTGGATAATCTAGACACCAACGGCATTTGTCCTAAACAGAATATTTCCATATGCGCCACAGACAGCGTAGCCAGTAATGTTTTTAAACAACTTTTTATTTCTGGGAAAAAACTTTTTTTTACCAAACAGAAATTGTTTTCTACAGAGGTATCAAAATGTTTAAAGAAAACACAGGAGCCCGATGCAATTTGTTCGTAGTGCTTTGTTACTTTTGCTCGGGACTAATAAAATACACAATATTTTACTTAAAAATGTAAATATTTCGAAAAAACCTGTTTTGTTCGAAAACAAATTTAATGAAAACTTTTTCGCATCTCCAAAAACTTGGAAAAAAAGAGAAAACTTGGCAAGTGGCAACGCTGGTCACAGGTAATGCATTGGATATTCTGCTCGACCGATTTTAGGACATGGTCATCTCACACGAAAGTGATGTGAAGTGGTGAACGAAAGCAGTATGTTTTAAGAGGTTTTTGTGGGGGTTTCCTTAAGTCACAGGTGTGTGTGAATCGGCCATAAACCACATCGATCTTCGAAGCCAACATAACCATGCTCTCTGTCAAATTCAGTATTCAGCGTCATTGAAAATTGAGTCAGTGAGGCTGTGGCAGACATTTGAATTATGTTATATTCCACACTTTAATGGACTTAATAGGCCTTTCAAATGTATTAACAATTTATATTTTCAGCAGAAAAGCCACCAGTAATGATTTTACTGGAGCGAGTGTTTTGTCTTGCTTCGTGAACACATCTTCAGATTTACCTTCTAATCCTTTTATTTGTTTAAGTCGGAAAGACTGATGGTGGAAGCTCTTTCGAATCGCTTTATGTGCCTCGTGTTTTTGCTCAGACACATTCCCTCTTTGGCCTTTACTTTCTAGAAAAGAATTTTATTTTATGAAAATAACGAAATCGTGTAAATTTTTTTTTTTTTGCCCAAAATGTTCATTCAATTTAATTTGGCCTCATCGCCTTTAAGGCATTATTGAGGCAAAGTTGACAAAAATGTATATACCATGTATATACAATTAAGTAATACAATGTGTTATATTAAAAAATTTACATTAAAAATTTAAGTCAGAAGTAGTTCAAATATAGAGCATAAATGTTCTTTTAAAGAAGATTTAAAAGAAGTAATTCTTTCAATAGATTTTAACTCGTTCGGTAAAGCGTTGTACTTGTTAGCACCTTTGAAATCTATTCGTTGTTCGTTTTTTCTAATCTCGGAGTTCTCAAATTCGTTCAATTTCGTGTGTTGAAATAAGTTTGATTGGTTGAAAAAGGAATGGTACAGTGACCTATATTATGGAGATTTTTAAAGATAACTGTTAAAGTTTGGTACTCGTGTAATCCATAAACTGGCAAGATCTTTTTGCAAACGTCCTTGTGCAATGAAACTGTTATGTAATTGGTAGATTGTATACTATCTTCAACGCCTTGTTTTGCAAGCATTAAAGGGATTTTAGATTGCTGTTAAATTTCAACCGTTTATGTACGCAGCTTAAACAAAAGTTTAAAGAATTGAAAAATGAAAAACAGGACAATCTTTAGATGCTAATAAACATGATAATTGTCTTTGGAATGCCACAAAATATCTTAAAAGGCCTACACAACGTAACATTCCTATAAGAGATTTGAACAACAGTTGGTGCAGATCAAATCAAAAGAAAGCCGAAGCATTTTGTCAACATTTGGAAAATATTTTTCAACCTAACTCTCAAACTTGCTCTTTCAGTGATGTCAAAATATTGGAATTTTTAGATGCTCTATGCCAAATGAGTCTTCCTATTAATTATTTTACTCCAAATGAAGTTAAAATGGAAATCACAAAGCTTGGAAATAATAAAACTCCAGGATACGATAAAATAGACTCCAAATTGATTAAAATTTTGCCTAAAAGAAGTGTTATATTCTTAACTTTATTATATAATTCAATCTTACGATGACAACATTTTCCGACTCAGTGGAAGTGTGCTGAAGTGATTATGATTCTGAAAGCTAATAAAAATGAAAACGAGATTTCATCATATAGACCAATAAGTTTGTTGTCAAGCTTCTCAAAAATATTCGAAAGACTATTTTTGCATTGACTGAAACCTGTTTTGGAACAACATAATATCATTCCTGACCATATATTTGGATAAGCGTCTTACATGGAAGGAACATATCAAAACTAAACGCAAATTTCTAAACATCAAAACAAAAAAGATGTGGTGGCTATTAGGCCCGAAATCAGAACTAAGTTTAAATAGCAAGATTAATTTATACAAGGCTATTCTCAAGCCCGTGTGGACTTATGGAATAGAGTTATGGGGAACAGCTAAAAACTCGAATGTGGAAATATTACAGCGTTATCAGTCTAAAACCCTACGATTCATTACTCAAGCGCCCTGGTTCGTGACCAATGCGGCTATACATAAAGATCTCAATATCTCTTTAGTTAAAGACACCATAACTGAATTTAGTTCTAGATATGTTGAAAGACTGAGTAACCATATCAATCCATTAGCCATCAGTCTACTAGATGAGACAGAGGATGTACGAAGACTTAAAAGATTGCATGTGCTAGATTTGCCTTTTAGATAGCAACTTTGTAAATATTATAAATAGTAATATAATTTCTTTTATAAATACGTATATTTATAAATAGTTTTAATTATGAATAACTTTTTTATTTTGCTATTGTTATTGTAATATAATTCAATAACAGCTGTTATTTTTCTTATAAGTGTTAGAAAATTTGTTTATTGTTGTATAAACAGATTGTAAATAAATTTATTAAATAAAAAAAAAAAAAAGAAAAAAAAAAAAGATTGCTGTTGTTTTTATTCAATTCGAAAATTTTTTCTGAGCAGCCTTCTGGCAAAAACTCTGAAAGTGAAATATAATTTCAGTGAAAAATTTCTCAAATCTATCGCCCGGAATTCACATTATACAGTATACTGAAAAAAATATCGTAGGTAATATTAACTAAAAAATGTAGTAAACCTTCAACGAAAAATATATTCAAATCTATAGATTTTTTACTCAAGTCTACACAAGTGTTCTTCAAATCTACATACATCTTATTAAAAACAAAGACTTTTCTTCAAATTAACGAAATTAGTTTTATTTTTAAAATTTATTTAAGTCGGACCTGTTGATTTGAATAACATTTTGTTAAAAATAATAAATGTTGTGTAAATTTAACTAAAATTTACCCAAAATTAAATAAACCTTTATAATAAAAATAACAAAAAAATTTAGTTATTTTTTAGTCATATTGAATAATTATTTTTTGTTAATTTAGATATAATTTTGTAGAATTGAAGAAAATTTGTTAAATGTACAATGGTACTGTAAAATTAAGGAAATTTCTTCAATTTAACTCTTTTATTTTTGAAATTAAAAAAAGAACGAAGTAGGCGTTGGAAAAATTATTCTGAGAACGTTATTTATTTTTGAAATTTTAAAAAACCAAGTAGGCGCTGGAAGAATTATTGTCAGAATATTAGTTTCACATGTGCTACGAAAGTGTCTATATTAAAAAATTGTATTTTTAATTACAAAAAGTGTTTTTTTTTTATTAATTTAACAAAAATATGAAGTGTTATAAGTGTAAAAAATTCAGACATATAATACATCTTGGTGATGCTGTTTATGACGATGTTAACACTGAAGTGATTTTGTTGCCTATTAATTCAAAAAATACTTCGAAAAAGACAATCACCCCTATTCTGCATTTCGATTACGTCCCCGCATTCAGTTCCGTTACGATCGAAAATTGGTATTCTGCAGAAAAACGGAATCGAAAGAACAAGAAGAAGATAACAATGTTTACAAAATCAATTGTATCAATGTGGAATGTGGAAATGAAACAGCAGAATAAGCAAGTCTGTTATCATTTTCATAAACAAATGTCAAATTTAATAAAACAAGTTCTATGTACAATAAAGTAAATTGTTTATAAATTTAATAAAAGAAAAATATTGAATTAAAATAAAAAAAGAAAAAAGTAAAAATAAGTTTTGCATAAATATATAAGTGTGTATAATCTAGTGAAGCTGAAATTAACTAAAAAAGTACAAAATAAAAGTGTTGTGGTTAATTATGTAAAGACAAAACGCTAATAAAAATTGTTTGTAAAGAAATAATTGAGTTGCATTTTTATTTAAAATTTAAGGAGGAATGGAGTCTATTGCAGCTGTATTATTGTTGGAAGAGGAGAACAACGACAGAAATACAGACACAAGGCTCGAAAAGCGTAGCATCAGAGGCAACTGCAATCCAGGCCTAATACATTAAGGACTTCTGTAACCTCCTCCCAGAATGCTGTTACTTCTTCCTTTGAACGCTGGTGATACCCACAAGCTATGTCAGCTTTAGCCGCCATTAAATTTGCCAGTTTCTCGTACTCCTACGGTGCTGTTGTTTTTGACCTGCATAGATACATAACAAAACACTCATATTCCAGTACAAAAAATAACAATTTAAAACAAAAAAATTATAATAATAATTTTTATTTAAATCGTTTTTGAATTTTTTAATTTTGTACTTAAATTTTTTCACTTTTTTACTTAAAAAACAGAAGTAGAAAAAACCTCCGTTAACAAAAAAACAACTGAGAGAAACGGAGCTCCGATCGTAATGCAGAATACATACAATCGAAAGAAACTGAGCGGAATCGAAACGCAGAATACCAAAATTGCCAGGCGGAGAAAATTTCGATTCGAATCGAAACGCAGAATAGGGGTGATTGTATCAATGTGGAATGTGGAAATGAAACAGCAGAATAAGCAAGTCTGTAATCATTTTCATAATCAAATGTCAAATTTAATAAAACAAGGTCTATGTATAATAAAGTAAATTGTTTATAAATTTAATAAAAGAAAAATATTGAAATAAAATAAAAAAAGAAAAAAGTAAAAATAAGTTTTGCATAAATATATAAGTGTGTATAATCTAGTGAAGCTGAAATTAACTAAAAAAAAGTAGAAAATAAAAGTGTTGTGGTTAAATATGTAAAGACAAAACGTCAATAAAAACTGTTTGTAAAGAAATAATTTAGTGAGTTGCATTTTTATTTCAAATTTAAGGAGAAATGGAGTCTATTGCAGCTGCATTATTGTTGGAAGAGGAGAACAACGACAGAAATACTGACACAAGGCTTGAAAAGCGTAGCATCAGAGACAACTGCAATCCAGGCCTAATGCATTAAGGACTTCTGTAACCTCCTCCCAGAATGCTTTTACTTCTTCCTTTGAACGCTGGTGATACCCACAAGCTATGCCAGCTTTAGCCGCCATTAAATTTGCCAGTTTCTCGTACTGCTCCGGTGTTGTTGTTTTTGACCTGCATACATACATAACAAAACACTCATATTCCAGTACAAAAAATAACAATTTAAAACAAAAAATTATAACAATAATTTTTTTTAAATCGTTTCTGAATTTTTTAATTTTGTACTTACATTTTTTCACTTTTTTACTTAAAGAAACAAAAGTAGAAAAAACCTCCGTTAACTAAAAAACAACTGAGAGAAACGGAGCTCCGATCGTTTATAGAATCTCGTGTTCTAGAAAATTCTATATGCAATCAAATAGTACCATTCCACGTGGTGGATAACTAGGCCGTTGATATGATGCATGACATGATCGATATGGATTTCATGCACATGTGTCCAAAATCAGAGCCCATACGTAAATACTTTAAAACGTTTTCCTTAAAAATTTGCCCAGTGTTGGAGGATCGAATTAACGACAAGACAAATACAATTTTATTTAATACTATGAAAGAAATGACAATTATAAGTGAAAGTAAGTTTACTATAAATTTTATACTCTGCGCATGGGTGTAGACATGCATTTGATGTATATTTTTATTTTTTTCAGATGATGTTATGTTATACGAGATATTTTATTCGCGACTCCCAGCTAATTTTCGCTGCCTGTGAAGAAGAAATACTAAAGAAATACGAAACTGAAATACAAATACAGCCCTTAGTATTAGTAGCAAACAAAATTTTAGAACAAAAAAAATAGTTGTTTCCTTTGAAGGCATAAAATATTGTATGCACTCAGGATTAACCGCTTGAGATATATGTTTTGAACTGTTTTTTGTATTTAATCTAGAGTATCCAAAGGAATATATACTGGTTTAGTCCTTTATTCAAAAATATGTTTATAATATTACCACAAATACAGACAGATTAACACGTTAATTTTAAGTTTAAAAGTTTGTTAATTGTAAACCTAGGTTTTTTATTATATGTTTTAATGTTATTGAATTTACATGTTCTTTTTTCGAAAATATATTTAAGTTTCTTTTTAACTGTTCACAAGACTTTTTTTACTAAAAGCACATCTGTATTATACATGTATGTATATATAATAATTATAAAACTTTTTTAACTGAATATCGTTTTATTACATTTATCGTTTAATTTACATTTTGTAATAATAATATTGTATGTATATGTATATATTAATATATTATTAATAATAAGTATATGTTATACAGTATACAAAAACACTGATTAATAATATGTATTTATTTTAAAATTAACAAAATTTATTAACGAAAAATTTTAATACAATGAAATAAAAATTCTTTAATATAAATAAAAATTATTAGTAAATTCAAATAAAATTTCTTCAATATGAATAAAGTTTTTTATTAAATTCAATTAAATTTCGTCATATTTACATCCCTCAAAATAACGAAAGCATTTTATTCATATTGAAGAAATTTCTTTAATATGAATAAATGAAGAAATTTCTTCAATATGAAGAAATTTTTTCAATTTGAATAATTTACTTAATTTCTTAATTTTTACTAAAAGAAGACGTAGATATGAATACACATTTTTGTTAGCTGATATATAACGAAATTTCTACACCCCTTTTTACAGTATTTACGGAAATTTTTGGTTCAGTGAAGAAGAAGAATCCACAGAAAATATTCTCTGTTATTCCCCATCGTTCGGGAACTTAAGTAGAAGGAAATTTTCATAAAACTCTCCGGATGATCGAGAGATATAGGTATAGTTAAGTTTGGCGTTACGGCGAGACTTTATAGGACCCGAGGAAGCTATGCCCATTGAGGCGGCTGCATATTCAACATAACCTTACTTCTATAAAACTTTTTTTGAAATATTAATCAATCATCAAATCATGGAAGACTACTCACCCATTTTGGTAGATGTAAACAAAAAGAATTTTATTCACTGGATTATTTGATTATAATTCGAGTGGAAACTGAGAATTTTAAAATTTCCGAAGTTGCAAAAAATCTTTTTCTAACGCGTCGCCATTCCCAATTAAGAAGTAATTGAGTCACAACTGCAGTTATCCAAAGTAGGAAATGTCTTGTGTACTATTTTTTTCGTTTTTCGATCAATGTATGGTACCAATTAATTATTTGTTGGCGGTAACGATCTGTTGTAACGGTTTCACCAAGTTTTAGGAGCTAGCGGTGTACTACATCTTTCTGGTCTAACAGGCACACACTACTGCGAATCGATCTGGTTTTGAAGCCGAAGTTGATGGTTTCCCCATGTTTTTTTTCAGTTTAGTATTCTGAAAATAAATCCATTTTTCATCGCCAGTATTAATTCGTTGCAATACTAATATTCTATCGTGTCTCTGAAGCAATATAACATAATGATATTATTAGAGAATTTTTGTAATTGTATCTCAATTAGCAGGCATTAATCTTGCTAACATGTGGTTCCAAGAAGACAGAGCCACATGCCACTCGGCGCTCTTCTTAAACTCACTAATTTACTTTAAGAAAATATTGATGAAAGAGTACTTTCACGTAATGGTCCAAGTTCATGTGAATTAACGCAATTGGATTATTTTCATTGGGTTTATATAGACACTTGTATGTTCCATAAATGATATAAACTTGTGCCACTGTTGAGAAGCACTCGATACAACTTAATTTCGAATTGAGCAGTTACGCAGCTATATCTTCTTTTCGAAATAAGCCTTTGTTTTTATATCTATTTACATTAATCTTTTTTGTAAACAAATAAAATAAATAAATAATTATATTACAGACAACTTGTAAACACCACCATCAGTAACTATTTTACTACTAATATAGGTTGACCCTGTTAAAAGCGTAGTGTTCGTATCCTCATAACTTTTGTCTAACGATGTTTTAGTCTTAGGCGATCAATGGGACTGGTAGTTCTAGATCAGTCAAAAGTATTCGATGCTGTTGATCAAGACATTCTTTTTCATAAGTTAAAAAATACTTTTCACATTAGCAGTAAAACTATTACGTACATACCTGAACAAAAGAAGTCATGTAGCTCATCATGGCAATGTAAAATCATTTAGCTGTTCGGTACGAAAAGAAGTATGTACCTCAGGATTCAATTTTCGGCCTTACTTGTAATACCCACTGCGGAATTCAAACTGACATCAACAATTGTGCTTACGTATCAGAGATGAGCAATGTGTATTCAAAAATATGAGCAGATTCGAATCATACTCATAATTTCTGATACTTGTACGCATTTATACTTATTTTAATATCATACTCATACTACTCACATTCAAAGTTTGATGTTGTTGATTTCGACTCTCCTTTACTCAACATTTACAAGAATCCTTCTTTCTTTCTTCTTTTTTTTTTTGTAAATGCAACAACAACTAAGACTGTAAATTTCGATTAATCATTCGAATCACTCGAATCATTTTTGAGTATTATTGTGAGTATTTTTCTAAATTTATAAATTTAAATGAGTAGGCGTATGAATCAAACATATTTCGAATGTTATGAGTTTGATGTCAACGTTGTACTCATATATAAATCAATGTTGTAGTGATTGTGAATAAAGTAGCTATGAGTAGCGAAACAACGATTCATTGCTGATCTCTATTACGTATATTGAAACTTAATCGGGATCTTAACAATATATTTTAATGAGCTACGGTAAATGGTCTTCATTTAAACACAAATAAATCAAAGGCAATCGTAATTGGATAAATTAACCTTTTGCTAAGCCTGCTACCATCATTAGTCGTTGGTGATTCACTCATAAAATTAATGCAGTATGGTTAATAGTTATTTTATATTTTTTCTATATCTTTTTTATATATTTCCTTTTTTATAAAAAATAACTTGTTTTTGTATGTTTAAGCATCTAGAATGCGTTATAGTTTGTTAATAATTATCTCACAATGATCGTACTCTTCTTACTCGACTTTCGCTTCAAATGAAATTGCTTCCGCTGCTAACAGAAAGAAAACTTGATTATTTTTATTATTGAACTGCCTGTTATTTAAACGATTCTGTGAAACGATCTCTACAGTAACTCTGAAAAGTCATTTCCACATTTTGTGGTGAATGTAGAAATAATTAATTAAAAAAATAGGTTCGAAAAAATTTGTAGTAAGGGCAGATAGGCGTGTTTAAAATTTCGACAGGCCAATTAACTTGCGAAACGTTGTTCCATGACTTATAGCAAAGAAAATAAAGTATAAAGAATGTGCATTTGGGCATATTTTGGAATATTTCTCAAAAATATTTCATGACGCGGGGGGAAAGATAGAAGGGAAGGGTAAAGAAACCAAGCGCGTAACAATGCGTTGTTCTCATCGTGAGTTTTTGTTGTTTGACTAATTTTTTATTTATATTTCTGAAACAGTGTTGCCACAAAGAAAAATTTTGTAACCAACATTTGTGAAAAAAAAAATCACCAAATAAGAAAAATATAACCAAAATTAAATTCGTAGACTTTAGTTTTATTTTTTTTAAGTTTAAATTATAATTAATAAAAAAAAGAAACAAAAAATAGCTTTTTTTTATAAGAAAAAAATAATCAAAACCAAAAAAATCTACACTTCTACACAGTGATCAAAAAAATAACCGATTTTGGTTAGAAATAACCAAAAACGGCAACACTGTTCTCGGCACAAAGAGAGCATGATAAAAATTATGAGAGGCATGTGGTAACCCAGATCAAAATTGTTAGTAATATTTTCAAGTCTACTTATTAACCCAATAATATGTATATGTGAGCGAAAAATAGTACTGTGCTAAAAACCTAAAAACACCATATTTAACTTGGCAAGTATTCATTCTCATTGATATTAGTGAATCATACTGTAATATTTCTTTGGGTGTAAAATTGAAGTCTGAAAAAAGCGACATGAACATTCTTTTTTAGAAGCTGACAAGCAAAGCAACTGAATGCATGTTTACGCTCTCATGATGAGAGCAACACATTGTTACGCTCTTTGTTTGTGTTTATTTTCCTTCTGTCTTCCACTCTCCTCATCCAGAAATGATTTTAGTGAGAGCGGGTCGTAATGTTTGGTGAGAGCGGGCCATCATATTAGAACCCGCCATAAGAAATTTTATTTCTACATAATGCGCATTCTTTATATCCATATTCTTTGGTTATAGTTTCCTCGGGTTTGAGGAAAGATTGATGAATGCGTTCCTGATATATAAATGAAAAAATCAATGAAGAAAAATTCATAGTTGCAAAATTTGGCAACTGAGTTGCCAGCAACGGACAACCCATCACGTATTGGGTTGCTATAAATAATAGACACAATAAAAAGTGTTTTTTTTTTTAATTTTATGTGTGTAATAGTTACTAAATTCCGTTTCAATAATTTTTTAACACCAATTGTATAAAAATAAATATTTTCATTAATATTATGTAAAATGATTGCATACTGTTTCCAATAGTCAATGTTTTGGAAACATTCCAAAATACATAAAATTGTTCATAAAAGTAAAGTAAAATAAGAAGTAACTTGAATAATTTTACATAGCTCATAAAATGTTTAAACTTAATTAATTCTCACAAAGAATTTAAAGAATTTCTTACAAATATTTAATGTAAATATTGTTTTTCATTCAAGCATTGAACAATGAACTTAAAATGCTCCAAAGGATATTTAAGTAAAAAGCCAGAACAACAAACAATAATAAATTAAGGTTTTTTTTGAAATTTTTTAATCATTTTTTTATAGAATTATTTGGAAATGAATTCATTGCGTCAATAAAAAATAAGAAATTAAAATATTTATTCCGATTAAATATTTAACTAATCCACTTTGATGAGTCCATGTGTATAATGGAATAGGAATAGTATATGAAATTTATTATTTTTGAACGCAGCAAAAAGTAACAATATTTTCAGTATTAATGATTGCCGATTTAATATTTTACTTTCATAATTGGCCATTACAACCAGTTAGCCACGATTACAACCTAGGTTCTCACACAAAACAAGTTTAAATCGATTAATAATAACGACAAATTTAACTGTCGTAGTTACAGTTAAATAGGTTCTCCAACAGGGTCTTCCGGCTTTTGACAATTAATAGTGTCCGTCTTGTGAAGTCTCTCAAAGTGCTTGCGCTGCTGCTTGAATGGGTTCTAGAACAGTTTGCAACTGGACCTAATTTTCATCGAAAAATCATATTCAGCGATGAGGTCCATTTCTGGATGAAGGAGTACGTGTACATGAGCGATTTGAGTGCATTGTCATCTCACGTGGTGGTTATATGAAAAGAGCACCGAGACCGTGTAATTTGAACCCGTTACAATTTTTCTTTTGTGGTTTTCTTAAGTCACAAGTGTATGCGAACACAAATAGTATGTACTGTCTGATGTATGTATAAATTTCAGTGTTGGCAATTTAATGAAATTTTGCATAAAATGTTGCAATTTTTATAGCAAATTAAGTAAAAAGAACGTACATTCACTATCAGCGGCTAATTTGAACATATTTGCCAGCAAAAGAGATAATTTTTTCGAAAATATTCAAATTATAGAAACATTGTACTACTCTTCTTCTCCAAATTATAGAGGAATTCATGTTATGGAAGTTTAAGTTAAAGAAGTAATACCTGATAAAATTTCTCTCCAAGATGCAGTTGCCACGAGATGTGCTTCAGCTTATAGAAAATTCAAGTAGTAGAAGTTCAAATTATAGATGTTCGACTGTATTTATTTTTTATACTTTGAATAAAAGTGCTCGCGAATCGCAATGATTTCTTGTCGAGGCACATAATAATCACGTGGAAATAATGACGTTAATGTGAGAAATGAAGAACCTGGTAGATAATCAACAATTTTGAAAACGCCGACTGGGCCAAAAGGTAATTTTGCAAAGCGAAACTGTTGAGAACTGCTACCCGACCAGCGGTATACGCCACACTCTTATTTGTAAGGACTATATGCATACTGGCTACATACATATTCTTTACTTATGAGAGTAAATTTAACCTATATGGAACAAGTCGAAAGCAGTTTTTGGCTAATATTTAGTACTCAGGCTATTTTCAAGCACAAAGGTGTTTCGGTACTGCTATATACATTTTTTTTTAATAATTCCATTGAAGTGCAAAAATCGGCATTTGAATAATCTCATACACTGTGTCCAATTATAGTCTGAGCCAGAGTACACTTTTTAACCAAACTCTCAATTCATCCTTAGATCGATTGATGAATTATAGTATTTATTTATTTATTTATTTACATATTTAGCTTATAATTAAAATTATAAGATAAAGAATATTAAGAGCAATAGCATCTAAGGCCTTCAGCTCCACAGTTACATATACAGTTAAATATACCTTACAACTACAATTAAGATAGTACACAACAAAATAGCAAGTATAAATCTAGTAAGCACATAATTAATATTTATATATCGTAAAACAATTTTGTAATTTTGAGGAATTTTATTAATTTAGCTGTGTTTTCTGTTGTAGGATTAGATAGGGAGGTTAAGGGATTAGTATTATTATTTTCTTTTTTAAAAATCGTTGCCAAGTAACATCACTGTTTATCGAGAACTTTTATGCTGAAAGTCCAGTTTATTTTCTAAACTATAGATGAAGCCTTTAATGCTATAGTCTTTGTACCACGGTGTTATACATTCAACAAAATGGTTTTTGAATAACTAACTACATTTTATTACATTTTTATTAATTTATGCCATTGGATTTTATGTGAACAATGCTTTAATACCAGTCAATAATACTTCAATTAGTTCAATAAACGAGAACAATCTTTCATTTAGCACAACAAATATTGACACAAATTGATAAAACCAAATAAAATAAAACTGGACGAAATATTTTAAAAGTTAAAAATAGTTAAACTAATGTACTACAGCTAACATTCTAGTAAAATTAAAGAACCAATAAAACAAAAATTATTTTGCAATTTAATTGTACCGAACTTATGCTGTAACTGAATGCACATCGAACCTTAAAATTAAATGTAAAAAAAGTTCAATAGTTTCATACAATTAAACGTGCTTAATTTAAATTTAAATGTTTTATGCAGTTGTTGGTGCAAGGATTTTTGTCTTGTCGCCATTGTGATAAACTATTTCGCTCAGTGGCCGAGAGTAATATACCGAGATCCATGAAACCTCTCTTCCGTTTTCTACTTAGCTACGCGAATTTCACATTAAATGTGCTTTTTCCAGACTTCTCATACTAGATAATTGTTATTATTAGGCTTAACAGTTCATTGACGTTGAAGTCGCCGTGGTCTAGTAGGTAGTGTGTTGGCTTATTAGACGAAAGGCCCGAGTTCGAATCCCAGGCCAGACATCAAAAACAAAATACAAAAAGTATTTCTTCGGCGACTTCCTCTCAGCAGATTTCTGGCAAAAACTCTGAGAGTAAAAATTGCCATGAAAAGCTTCTCAAAAAATCTGTCGTTCGAAATCGACTTTAAACTGTAGGTGTAAAATTAACGCACACAACATGAGTGGTGTTGAGAAGCTAGGCCGTAATCCTGACGAAGGGTTGTAATGGCCAATTATGTATGTAGTTCATTGACGTTAGCCTAGGTTTAAGTTTTTGACTAAATCTTGTCCGAGGAAATATGCATTTAGTCCCCCAGTCATGACTACGCCTCTATAATTAAGCTCAACATAAAACAATAGTTTCTATATTTTGTATTTTGTCACGTGGTAGTGACAAATGATATCCATAGCTGCCAGATTTGACGATTTATCGTCATTTTGACAATTTTGTTCCCCAAAGATATCTCATTGACGATTTGACGATTTATGCCCTTATTTTGACGATTTTTGGAAATTAAAAATTGACATCATATTCTTTACTTTAGTACATTAAAAGCCACTTTAATTAAGCCACTGTATTTGCTTTGAAATTGTTCCTATTGAAAATTTAGGTTAGTAATAACAACGAGTGAGGTATTATATTTTTATATCGACCACATACGGATGTGTTCGCCAAAGACGAGTGTTACGAATACATTCTTCTCGGGAAGAATTCACTTTATTTCGCTCGAAAAATCCGTTGTCATAGCAATAGAACAGTGAAACACAGCCACATTGCAACGATGCTCCAATGAATCAATAGAGTTGGATGTTCTACCGTCATTAACGAGCAACTTCACCCTCTTCTGTATGCGGTCGAGAAGTTTCAAAATAGACGTTGAGGCACGAGCGTATACATGACAGTTGTACTCCATTCTCTTTCGGATATAAGTGGTGTAAATAGTAAGAAGATCAGATGAAGTGAAGTATTTCTTGCACCGTCTTACGAAGCTAAGTCACCGAAAAATGTGTTGGTTCCAGCGAACATCACACTGAACGTCAAGAGCTTTTGACT
This sequence comes from Sarcophaga rosellei, assembly GCA_930367235.1. NCBI lineage: Eukaryota > Metazoa > Arthropoda > Insecta > Diptera > Sarcophagidae > Sarcophaga > Sarcophaga rosellei. Next base: position 64,019,795 of record OV884019.1, read on the forward strand.
CCCACCCATAAATTAAGATGATGCAATATTATTACTACGCTTATGTGTATATAAACAATACTGGGATAGATTTTTATAACCTTAAACAAATTTTTCCTGAAAATGATATAAAATTTCTCCATTTTTGGAAAAAAAATCAGAATTAAAAATGACGTATCGTAGCTTTTAATTTCCAGTCTTGATTAAATTTATTAAAAATTATTAGTATTATCACATTCTTCAGCTATAAAACACTCGTTTATTGTTAAATTAAAGTTTATTGTTGAATTTTTTTTAATTATTTTTGAACTAAAATATGTACACTGTTAACGTTATATGTTTCACAACATTTTTTTTAACTTTTAATTTTTGTATGCATTTATTTATTCTGACGATTTTTTACGATTCCCATGAACGTCTTTGACGATTTTGACGATTTTTTCAAATATTTGACTATTTGTTGCGTTATTTATCTGGCAGCTATGATGACATTCGATATATTGCTACGTTGATTTCTACAGTTGATTTGTCAATTGTAAATAAAATCTTTCAAAGAAAGTTTTCACCAACAAACCTTTTCTTTTTTGTTGGAGAAGGTTTTCATTGCAGCTGCTGAATTAAGATTTGTAATGGAAACTCGCTTCTTCTTCATTAGCTCTATTAACAGATTTTATTGGACTTTTGTATTCTTCGATGGCAGCGTTTAACTTTTTAACAATGGAAGTTGGGCTGTCGTTCAATTTGGTGTCGGGTGATATAGAATATTCACTTAATTATTGCAAGACATACTTATTTCAGGTAATACTAAACGAAAAAAAACAATGCCGGAAACCATTTTTTTCATACTTTATAAATACATATATAAATATAAATACATACAAATATTGCATATATGAATTTACAGTCCCGAAAATTCTGGGACAAGTTTTAAGAAATGCCGGGATTCGGGAATTCGGAATTCTGAAAATTGGGTTAAGGTTTCTGTTCTATTTTTAAGGACGACAAAGATTAAAATAAATAATGGCGAGATGAGAAACTCTACCAGCTGGAACAACAAAGTGCAATTAAAAGGATAAATTAAAACTCCTTTAAAGAATACAAATCTTATACGTCATATGTAAACGTTGACGATATGACTTGGCATTTGTAGGGCTAAAAATACATGTGAATTGTTGGTTGTGAATATATAGTACGTATAACTACGTTCGAAAAATGAATTTTCTCATGGGTGATGCACCAAAACCACACTCCACTGTATCTAACGTTTTAGGAATGTTGTAGCGAACGGAAAGAACTTTTTTCCGAAATGCCATACAGTTGCAATATATGGTATCAACATAAAACATTCCAACTATGCATATGAGCTTATAACGAAAGCAGACACATTTGCACAATCCTCTGATAATGCAAGCATATACGAATTTATGTGGCATACAAGATGAAATATCACTGCAAGCATCCTTTAGAAACACAAATACATCACGCATATACACACATTTACATGTTCATAGTAGTATATAAGCTCAAATATAGTCGATATACATACATATACACATGTGTTGGATATTGCAGAAGACACATCAGTCAAAAATAAGAGATATAGGCCCCAAAATAATTTATACACACCAACACAATAGAGTAACCGTATCCATACGTAGTAAATATGTTACCCCTTTCCATTTACTGCTCTGCTTTATTAAAAGTAATTCTATTAAAATTTATTTATTTTTCCATTTCATTTTTATTTTAAGTTTCATATGGGCCACCCTAACAATTTAACGCGTTGCCATCTTCTATTATGACTTTTAGTTTCATTCAAGGAACAGCATTTCTAGTTCAGTATCGACTGCACAAAGCAGTGTACATTTCTACTATCGAAGATATGTATGTGAAAAGCTTTTATTGGGTTTGCAACCATTAATGGTGATGGTAACATGCTGTCGTCGCGTATTTTCTTTTGCATTGCATTTGTTTTCACTCTTACAAAAGAACGAAAAATTTGAAATAAATTTCACCATTCATCTGTCTGTATATTATTGTATTTGTATATTTGCTTGGTTCTTTATAAGAAAACTATGGCTATTATTACAACATCGACAATCTTTCAGAAACTGTTCCTGAATGCTACCGACATAAGGTAGTAAGAATCCAGCACCTTTGGAAGAAAAAAAATATCTTGGTTCAAATATAGCTCCCTTGGGAAACGCAGCCAAGGCTACAAGCTATCGACTGCAACTTACATATATATATATAACTTATGCTGATAACTTAAATATTACAACGACCCCACGAAATGCACTACTATGATATAAAGATTGCATCTCATCTTGGTTGCTAATAAAGCGTAGGGAGTGACCATCAGAAATTTTCCCGTTTAACGACTTAAAACGTGTGTCGCGTCATATTTTGGTCTCATCACTAGTAGTGATATAGTATATAGAATAGTATTAGCGCAATCGACGAAGTACTCTCTTAGAAATGAGAAGGTATATAGAATATTGTCCTTGACTCGAACCAAAGTGTTCGATAGGCTGGAGGTGGGAATCTTCGAAAGGCACTTTTGTTCCAACAAAAAAGTACACGATTCACCATCACTGGTACCTACGAACTGAACCCACGCCCTTTAATTTTCAATCACTCTCCCCCCGGGGTTCTGCCGAAGGGTATTACTTCCCGGAGGGCTGGTTAGCTTTAAAGCTTTATCACACTAAATCAAATTTCGCCTCCATTCCTCCAGCCTTCCTTGTTCTAGCATAACTTCAGCCATTCTCTGATTGCATTGGGTCCTTAGAATCGTAGACTTCAACACCTCTCCCATAAGCCGATTTGGTCTAAAACTCTGGGTGTTCTTAATCTGGGGCAGCATGTTAGAATATGTTCCGCATCTTCCTCCTCATCTACACAGTTTGGGCATTATTTGTTCTGCAGCCAAGTGGTTACATCAAGGACAAGGCGAAATGTCTTTAAACTGTTCTCCCATCATGACTGCATGACTTTGTGCTTAGAAGTCCTTCGTTCCTCCGCTTTTATAGCTAGTGTTTGTCCTGGATTCTCGAGACGGTGAAAGTATATCCGCCCCTCTCATGAGCCAATATGTATTGTCTTTACCCACACTAATACTCTTCATCAGACACTGTCCTGAAGCCACTTATTTGTCTAATCGCGCTTAGATAATACACTGAGAACAGTATCCTCCTTGTCGTCCCTACGGAAAGTGCCTCCAACCATATTGGGCAAGCATATAACATGATCGATATTACAACCCCCGATATCATCTGATAACATTGGGCAATTCACACAAGCCCTTGTATCGTTGTATTCAGGGTATTGTTGGACAAACATAAAACAGAGTATGCTTGTTGTTTTTATTTAAAAATCCGATGCCCTTGTACATACAAATTTTTTTATATAATTTTGAGAGTTGTATTGGTTTCGTGCTACCAGTTTATGTAAATACCAGTAATAAAGAAGAAGAATAAGAATACAAAATATTTTCTATGTAATTTGAGTCAACAATTAACATTTCAAAATTATAAGTGTTCGCTCGGAAAATTAATTAATTTACTTTTTTGCGTAATATTTTGCAATCTAATGCTTGAAAGTCAAATTATGAATACTGGTATTCGTTTTCTTATCGCTTTTTGATATTTGGAATACGAAGTACACAATACAGCATAACATTGGGTGTTCACAAAGAAAAAGTGTATTCAATACAACATCCACGATACAAAGTTGTGTGAGTTGTAAATATCCAGGAACGTGAACACTTCAGAAACATTATGTTACATTGACTATTCTAAAGCCGCCCGGACACGATCAAATAAAACCATCAACGTCTTATATGTGTGCGTGTTGTCGTTATATACATATACATACGTTGTCGGCTTTGATTGATGAAAATCAAAAGATTTTGATTTTTTCATTTGATGAAGTTTTATTTGATCGTCTCCAACTCTGATTGACAAGCATTATCTCATTTGCTACGATATCGTCGTAATGATCACATCATCCATGCGCGGATAAACAAACATATATTTTTTTGTTGCGAATAATGTAATAGTAAACAAAGAATTATTTTTTTATTGTGAACATATATTTTATATTTTGTGTGTTTTTTTTTTTTTTTTTTTTGTGTTTTTAGGAAGTTAAATTGTGTTTGGTAAACGTTCGTACTATCATTGAGAAATGCAAAGATGAAAAAAAATTATATTAGAATTAATTGCAAAATATCAATGTTTACCAGCGTTGTGGAATTTAAAACTGGAAGAAACAGGAATACAGAAGAAAAAAGAAAACAATATGAAATTTTTCATCCAAAGATTTTTCTTTTTTTCATATTTTCCTTTTTATCTTAAAAAAATTGTACAATATGTTAAAAGCAATAAATAAATCGTCATCCGATAAAGGCATTTTGCGAAGCGCACACTACAAAATCAAAATGCAAATAATGATTGGCGAATTTATTTGAACGTCTCCTTTCATACGTCAATCACACGACACTCACACTTATGCATTATTTGACGAATTCATTTGAACGAGTCCGGGCGCCTTAAAATGTGAACAAAAGTTGAAAGCTTTACAAAGTGAACTCACATTTTCAAGAAAAATTTTTTATTTACATTCACCTCTGTAATGCTATTTACGATATGGATGATTAAGTTTATAAATTTTGAGAATACACGCATAAAACTCATCATCTTTGCTGACAACAAACTGCCTTAGATTACCAACGTTTGCCTAAAACGTAAAAGTGTATAAGTGTATGTAAATAAAAATTATTCTTAACAGTCGTTTTAAATCCAACATATTATAAATGTCTTCGAAACGTTGAAGTTATTCAACGTTATCAGTTATTTTTTCTGATGAAAAAAAGTTGATTTGGATGGTCCAGATGGTTCCCAAAAATATTGGATGGATCCACGTAAAAAAAAAATCAACGAATGTCGCGAAATTTCGGTGGAGGTACCGTAATGGTTTGGGCTGGGATTTCGATTACGGGAACGACTCCTATTTATTTTATATCAACTAAAATGAATAGCGAGAAGTATATTGAATTATTAGATGACGTTTTAATTAATTTTGGGGATGATTCGTTAGGCAACAATTGGATATTTCATCAGGATAACGCCGCAATCCATAAATCAAAAGCAACAAAATCATTTCTGTCGTCCAGAAACATACCAGTTTTGAATTGGCCGGCATGTAGTCCAGATCTAAATCCGATAAAAAATTTATGGGCAATACTATCAAACCAAGTTTTCAATAATAACACTCAGTATAAGGATGTAAAATGTTTAAAAAGTGCCATCATAAGAGAATGGAGTAGGATTGATCAAAATTGCATTGACAATTTAATAAATTCTATGCCCCGTCGACTTCAGGAAGTCATTATTAATCACGGTGGACACACTAATTACTAATAAATACAAAAATTACTCAGTAGTTGTTTTTTATCATTGTTATTTTAACTTTAGGTGAATATTATTTAATTTTGGTCTTATAATTTTTTCGTTTGAAAATGAAATTCATTTTGTGCTATCCTTTTATTAAACAAAGAAAAAAATATTTTTTTTACATAACTTATATTATTATAGTTAGTTATATTTAACCCAAAAATGGTACGAATTGCTCTAAAAGATTTTAAGTTTTTCGAGAAATACGTTTGGTCTTATAAATATTTCGGGGAGTGTATTAGTGGGTTAATAAGTAGACTTGAAAATATTACTAACAATTTTCCTCTGGGTTCATATGCCTCTTATAATTTTTATCATGTTCTCTTTGTGCCGAGAACAGTGTTGCCGTTTTTGGTTATTTCTAACCAAAATCGGTTATTTTTTTGATCAATGTGTAGATGTGTAGATTTTTTTGGTTTTGGTTATTTTTCTTTCTTATAAGAAAAGCTATTTTTTGTTTCTTTTCTTATTAATTATAATTTAAATTTAAAAAAATAAAACAAAAGTCTACGAATTTAATTTTGGTTTTATTTTTTTTATTTGGTGATTTTTTTCACAAATGTTGTAACAAAATAGTCAAACAACAAAAACGTACGATGAGAACAACGCATTGTTACGCTCTTGGTTTCTTTACCCTTCCCTTCTATCTTTCCCCCCGCGTCATGAAATATTTTTGAGAAATATTCCAAAATATGTCCAAATGCACATTCTTTATACTTTATTTTCTTTGCTAATACACAACCAAAAAATTTTTGTTAATCCCTGATGTAATGGTATCATACAATATGTTAAGTGCCTAAAAATGGAATAATTACAAGTGTACCATCACATTTTAAGTGCGGTTTCAAATTTACTAACATAGGCATTTTAGGACAAACATTTTACGCCGAGTTAGTCGTATATGTATTTGTTATTCGCCGTGGTCTAGTAGGTAGTGTGTTGGCTTATTAGACGAAAGGCCCGAGTTCGAATCCCGGCCAGACATCAAAAACAAAATACAAAAAGTATTTCTTCGGCGACTTCCTCTCAGCAGATTTCTGGCAAAAACTCTGAGAGTAAAATTTGCCATGAAAAGCTTCTCAACAAAAAATCTGTCGTTCGGTGTCGACTTTGAACTGTAGGTCCCGCCACTCATGTATAAAATTAACGCACACAACATGAGTGGTGTTGAGAAGCTAGGCCGTAATCCTGACGAAGGGTTGTAATGGCCAATTATGTATGTTGTGTATGTATTTGTTATTGAATTTTTTTTTGCATTTATTCATTGTGAAGACCAAAAACTTCAATTTTCGTTTTATTTTATTTCAAGAGATTAAAAAGTATATAATAAATAAAAAAATCTATTTGGATTTAAAAAATATGTATGTAGAATTGCTTAGCTTAGTTAATATACATAAACATATAAGTACATACATAATTGGCCATTACAACCCTTCAGTCAGGATTACGACATAGCTTCTCACACCACTCATGTTGTGTGCCTTAATTTTATACTTGAGTGGCGGAAACTTCAGTTTAACGTTGACTCTGAACGACAGATTTTGAGAAATTTTTTCATGGCAGGTTTATTTACTCTTAGAGTTTTTGTCAGAAATGTGCTGAGAGGAAGTCGCCGTAGAAATATTTTTTTCATATTTCGTTTTGATGTCTGGCCTGGAGCTCGAACCCGGGCTTTTCCGTCTAATAAGCGAACACACTACTTACTAGACTACGACGATTTCAAGTTAATATATGCAGACTTTTTATGCCTATCCTATTCTTTCTATCCAGCCTGTCAGTCACATCACTCACACAACATCACATGTCATGTTGTAGAGAGTTTAGATGTGAATAACTTTTCTTTTAATGTACTGTAATAAATTGTGTTTAATTTAGTTTTCTCTTCTCGGTTTCGCTGAAAGCAATTGGAGCGCTCTATATACTGCTCATGCAGTATACTTTTAAGTAAAGGTTGGAAAGACTAGTAATTTTTAAGATTGATATTAAGGGGCCGCCGTAGTCTAGTAGGTATCGTGTTGGCTTGGCCATGAAATAGTTTCTCAAAAATATGTCGTTCGGAGTCGACGTTACACGGTAGGTCCCGCCAAACACGTATAAAATTAACGCACACAACATGAGTGGTGTGAGAGGCTAGGCCGTAATCCTGACTGAAGGGTTGTAATGGCCAATTATGTATGTATTAAGTAATCAGTTCGTTTAGATTTTAGAAATATTTAATCTTCATTAATACTAACGCGATAAAGTTCTGCGACTAATTTTTTTCAGTTACATGAAGTTGTATGTACGAGTACAAGTATTATCTAATTTACAGTAAATTTCCACAGCGAACTTAACAAAAACAATTGAATTTTGTAATAAAACTCCCACAAATAATCAGAAACATTTCAAAATTCACACATACTTGAACCAGAACAAAAAATGATTAATTTAGAATGGAAAATCATAAAATCAAAGGAGAGGAAATGATATGGATTGGAATGAAATATAGACTTGTCTTCTACAAAAAAATGTCAATCCACCAAGGCATAGATACAAGGATACATACAACATCAGAAGTAACGCAAGTACACACAACAGTTGAAACTGATTTCTCTTTTGTTTGTTTTTCAACATCTATGGCACATAAATAAAAGGAATCAGAAAAAAAGGAATGGACATAAAACAGAAGAAAAAACATAAACAAAAACTACTACAAAAAGTCACGATATAAACGAATGACAACAGGAAACCGACTGACGTCAAATGGAATTGTACTGTGTGATGTAATGGCAAAGAGGAGCCACAAAAGGAAACCGTAACAATTGAAAGTAGAACACAAAGCCAGCGGTAACAGAACGAATAAAAAAGTTCGTATTTCCTTGATGTCGGTGGCAACGTGTGTGATCAATAACGACAATGAATACCACCATACTTCTGTAAAATTAATTGCAAATAATTGTCAGCATATTTGTGGATTTATTGCGAGAGTGACTGACAGTTTCATAGATAATTCATCAACCATTCAAATTTCTATCGACATCATTGGAAGAACATTATATCTCATGGTTTACATAGGGTCACTTCTATTTTGGAGATATCTCTTGAACGATTACTGTTCCTTTACCATTAGGAAATACTATTTATTTATAATAAAATCTTAAAGTAATTTGCACACGCTGGCCACTTCATTATTTTAATTTTGGTTATTGTTAAGAAAAGCGTTTTCTTTATAGAAGCTCCATTGTAGATATACTAAAAATTAATAGAAAAGCAAATATAAAATACATAACACACTCATTTATTCATACAAACATTATGTACTACTGAAAAGAATTGAAAATTACTTTGTATTTTTGCACTTGACTTTTCTAATGTATTTTTAATCATAGTACTCTTCATATAGTTTTCATTATTAGAATATTGTATACATTTTTTCAGTTTAATAAAAATTACTCATCACAACAGTTATATAAACAAATTTTTTGTATAAGAGATGTCGTCAATTATAGAGTTGTCCAACTAAATTCCGATTTTATTTGTGCTTCCCATAACAGACGCAATTAAAATTTTCAACTATCGAATAAACTCTCCACCGTGAAATACTGTTATCAACTTGGCTCAATAGCCCACAGGTTATAGTGCTGACATATCTACTATATATCGATGGCTTAATATAGAAAGGTCGTATCTCGTTTTTTTCAAAATCGGGATTTTTACATATTCTGGTAAACAAAACCCCCATACACATACTCTGAAAAATTCAGGTTCCTATGTTGACGAATAGTTGATTTACAGTAATTAAAAGAAACATAACATGACACTTTTGTATTAGATTTTATTAAGTTTTTTCCTTCTCCTGTAAAGTACTGAAAATGTAAGATACGACCTTTCTATATTAAGCCATCGATATGCAGTGCAGGCGGGAGCAAAACTATGAGCCGAAGAAAGTTCAAAGAGCCTTTCTAAAAATCAAACTGTAATAAAACCAACTATTCAAAATTGAGGTCACCGTAGTCTAGCTTAGTTCTCTCACCGACCTCCTCTCAAGTAGTCCTCTGACAAAAACTCAGAGAGTAATTAAAATTGCCATGAAAAGTTCCTCAAAACTGCCCAACGGAGTTTATGAAAAACTGTAGGTCCCGACACTAGTGAATAAAATTAACATACACAACTTGGGTGGTGTGAGAAACTACTGACTAAAGGCTTGTAATGATCAATTAATTAAGTAAGTATTTAAAATCACATCAACATGTAAATGATTCGCATACTGTAATGAACGGTTTACTATTAAAGGAGAAATTTATGACAGAATTCAATTTTATACAAATTTTCATATACTTTACTTTTTTAATCTACAAATATTCTTTCTAATAAGTTTGATCTGACAAACTCACGTACAGAGCTATTGTTGCAGAAATGTTTATTTGTTTGGGAGCTTTTGTTATTTACCAATGTTGATCAGCAGTTATCACAGCAACATTCTCTAGCAACATGTTCCTAAAATACACAATGTAAACATTACAGCTAAAAGTAGAAACATTTGAACAATTATGATTAAAATTAATAATTATTAGTTAAATTAGTAAATGGAGCATTGTTAGTAATTATTTGCATTTTTACTGAAGAAATTATAAATTATATTTCACAAACATTATGGTTTCGGTAAGACAGGGTTCATTTTCGTCCGACATTGCCATATACAAATTTTAAGAAAAAAATATAACAACTTGTTACAACTTGTTAAAAAGTTATACGTGTTTTACTTTACACTATTATTCTACGAGGTTAGATTTTATGGAAAATTATCATTCTCGGTCATTTCGATCAATATCTTACCCGAGCTTACATCATAATTGGCAAATAACCAAAAGTATAAAATAAATTAAGTGTATTTAACTGAAAATTAATACAGTTTTTACAATTCCAACAATTTTATATTCCATTTTGTTAAATAATACCAATTTTATAAACAAGTGTTAAAGTATTTTAATAAGCAACATCAGCATTGTTCTGCGAGGAAAATTTGCTCACAAGGTTGGCCACAGACCCACGAGGTCTGTCCTGGGCTTCTGAGTATCACCCTGGAAAGGTAATTATATAAAACCAGTGGCAAATCATTTTCTAGTAAGGCACCACAACTTTTTAAATAGGTTTCCTCAACGGTAGCAACTAACCTCACTCCCCAAATCTGACGATAAAGATATATATACGATTACTGATCATAAGAAGAAGAATCCAGACCTGGTCAGTCGGGGAATAGGCAGACCCAATCAGCAGGTTGGAGACCTGCGAAATCCAACTTTACACATCATTCAATCTTCCCGCAATAACAGTATATAAACCCTAATGGTCAGCATTTAATAGCAAAAAACCTAGAGCTCATATACGTGTCACCTAACCTAGATTTTCGACACCAAATCGTCCCACGTGTTGAAACACAAATCGATTTTGAATTTGAAGAATTCCTCATTGTTTCTGAGGATGTAACTCAAATTACATCAAAACCTACGTCCAAATCATGGTCAAAATTAAAATTAGTTAATTTTCTAAAAACAATTTCAAATTTTTAACAAACATATAAATTTTTAAAAAACATATATAACTTTTCAACAATAATGTTTTAACAAACATTGTCTAAAATGTTTAGTAAAAACTAGTATGTATAGAGCTATTATCGTTATATTCTTAATTTCATATACATTCCTTTAAAAATTATTTTGTATAATTCATTTAAATGGTACGAAACTAAAAACAAAACAAAATTAAAATATTTTAATAATTTGTTATGGTACAAAACTAAATGATCATTAATATTTCTGAATTAAGCTGTTTATTGTCCCAAAATGATCATTACGTTTTACCACAACATTAATTTAAAGAGAACATTAACGATCGATAAAGAAATGTTTCGAATGTTTGTTTAAATCTTCTGCTTAAAATCATACTTTAATTAAATTATTCTAATTAAATACTAAGTTTAACTTAAGAGCATAGGTGTGAGCATTAATAGGTCAAAATTGTCTTATAAGTAACCAAAGATAATCTTCGAGAAAATTTACAAAAATTTACAGCAATTAATTTCATCTTTAATCAACATGTACATCGTAATCTTGAAGGCCTTCCAGAACCACGACAGCACACATGTTTGGTGAGTCCACAAATATATAAACATTCTTAATATCATTTTAAGGTATAAGCAGCAATAATGATCATCAACTTGCTTATTACTTCATTAGTATGATCGTATCAATTGGTATTGGTTTCAACCGATTGTTAAATTTTAAAATAAGAGTTTTTATATAATTTTCATTCTTGCTGCTACATACATTTTTACATATATTATGTTTTGGTTACGTTTTTACATTTTGTTCTTTGCTTTTCAAATTCTTATATTTTGTTAGTACAAAATATACTTAATAAACGTCAAGTCATGAATTATATAGTTAGTCTAAAGATATTAATGCTCCCACAGTTTTCGTATACAAATATAATTTTAACCCCTTCGTATTTAACAACTTTCGGTTTATCTAAACATTTATTATACTAGATGAATTGTAATCGCGGTTAGCTTATGTTTTGTAAATAAACCAAAATACTTAATTTTTATTTAGACATGTTAACTCTAATTATAAAATGAATAAAATGAGAATTTAGACATAATGCCTGGCTAAATTAAATACCAGTGTTTTCTTAGGTTGATGAGAAGTTAGGTGTGTATCTATGTGGGGTCCTAAAAATATATATAGTCATTAGGACATAGAGATTGGGAGGGTTTTGAGACTACCTATCAACAACATCTGATAGTGCTTTTAATCTGGGTATATTAGATAAAATATGTCTTTTGTTTTTTTTTTTTTTTTTTTTTTTTTTGTTACTTGACTATAAACGGGCTTCTGTTGAAAACTTATAGTCATTCTGGTCCACTCTATTCCTCAATTTCTTTTCTTGTTTTTTTTTTTTTAAATAGGGAGTCTATAACACAATAACTCTGTATAAAAACAGGATTTTGTTTTAAGAGAGGACCGAACCTCCCCGCCCGACTGTTAGCTAGCTCTTCAATGGCTCCCGCAGTCCTCTCTTGACAATTTCTTAAAGTACTGGTTTCATTTGATTCAGTCCTACAACATCTCGTTTATTCGTGTTCGTTACAATACATAGACAAAAAATAGCAAGGGAATAACTTCACATCTATATTTGAAGTTGTAAGAATATATTCAAATAATTACTAATTCATTGGATGATTGAAATGTGTAAGAATATTATAATTCTGTCCGTACGACAATACAAATCTACATATATTTGTTTACCTCCCTAATCTTATGAGTCCTGTTCTGAAATCTACCAGTCATAATTTCTACTCGACCATATAAACAAAGTTCATCGCCACTGAATTAGAATAAATTATCTCCCGAATTTATTAATCCTGATACATCGACTAAACGCCTATTAATCTCTTCTTTAATTACCGAAACTCTGAATACAGAAAATTTTCTCAGTGTATGGGCAGTCGGTATTGTAGTGAAAATCCCTTAGAAGGGGCAATGTGTTAACTGGATTGACCAGGATTAATCAGATTTTCGTTCTCATGGATGGCATGTGGATAACTGTAGAGCAACCTGAGGAATTGTGGTTACCTAATACTAGTTGATTCCACTAAATCCTTCGGCACAGTAAACTAAAAATTTATATGCAATACACTAGTTTCTAAAGGTGGTCCGGAGAAAATAGTTTCTCTAATACAAAGTGTTCTAACGTGTCATCCGAAAGGCTTAACTGTTTAAAGATTCAATATAAAGTCAAGTGTTAGACAGGCATTGGTGCTCTATCATTCAGTTTTCAACAGTAAATATTGAGAGTTATCAGCAAAATGATAAGTTTTCTTAACATTTTTCTTTGGTCTTACTTAAGGTAACCAGTACTTTGAGATACATACAATATGTTATCTGTGGTTTGTTTTGTATCGTTTCCAATTAAGATTATGATCCACCCAAATTCCTTGGTATTTATTCGCAGTAACTCTCAATAGTCGCCGTAGTCTAGTAGGTAGTATGTCGGCTTATTAGACGTAAGGCCAGGGTTCAAACCCCAAGTCAAACATCAAAACGAAAACATGATAAATATTTCTTCGGCGACTTCCTCTCAGCAGTTTTCTGACAAAAGGCACCAAGGTGTCTTTCCTTCTCCTGCAAAGTAAAGGACTTCCTCCTCCTCTTCATCGTTTCTGCAGCTTCTGCAAAAATCGTCTCCCAAGTGTCCAAGATCAATGTGGCTTGCATAAGTGCCTACAATACAATGCGCAGTAATGACTTCAACAGCCCCAATGAACTCCTTTGGAGTTTAGTAAACTCTTTGTGCGTTTTTAATCTAGCTTCAGTCAAATTTTCTGTATTGGATACGAAGGCGTCCAACTGCATTCTCAATTATATGATAAGCCGTAGGTTTTAGAAGGGGTTCGCAAACGATTGAGTTTAATGAAGAATACGATGTTTGTGCTGCAACTTTGCAATTCGACCACTTTACAGTTACCTGGAATGTCACTGTATCCGGGTACGCGTCATATTGTTTCGCTATCTTCGTGAGACATCATACATCCATACATAATTGGCCATTACAACCCTTCAGTCAGGATTATGGCCTAGCTTCTCAACACCACTCATGTTGTGTGCGTTAATTTTATACATGAGTGGCGGGACCTACAGTTTAAAGTCGACTCCGAACGACAGATTTTTTGAGAAGCTTTTCATGGCAATTTTTACTCTCAGAGTTTTTGCCAGAAATCTGCTGAGAGGAAGTCGCCGAAGAAATATTTTCATATTTTCGTTTTGATGTCTGACCTGGTATTCGAACTCGGGCCTTTCGTATAATAAGCCAACTACCTACTAGACCACGGCGACTTCGTGAGACATCAGTGGAAGTTATTCACAGTCTGCAGTTATTCACAGTCTTAGTGAATGTATGCGAATATTTTGTCTGATTTTTTAATCTTTAATAATGCTAGCTGCAGTCTGCATAATCAATACATCTGTCTGAAAGACGCTACAGTGATTCGGCGGCCTTAGGGACTGGGTTATTCCAATCGATTGCGAGAAAATTCTAAGACTCACAGTTACACCCATACAATTTACGAAGTGCATTACAGCATCCTTCCAGACATCTTTATTTAGAATGGATGTTCCGAATTTCCTTGCGTAGTCTTATTGCGGTATCGTGTACTGTGTGACGACAAAAGTCGGAGCCCTCGTTTTTGCCCACACCTTATCACTGGATGATAATAATACTAATTGGAGTAGTTCCTTTGTTATTTTATTTTGTTATTTTTAGTTTTATTTTATACTGTATGAATAATTACAAATATAATTTCCTCTTATAATATTTTAGTGTTTAAGTTTATGTCAGGCCCCATTGTGCTTAAAATATGTCATATGATGATTGAGTAGATGTTATAAGCTATTTTTAGAATTAGTATTATTCTTTATAACGGTTGTCGTACGACTCACATTTGACCTACAAGCAGTGTTGCCATATATGAAGATTTATCTTCTTTTTGAAGTTTTTTGAGGTGATGTGAAGATTAAAAGATTTCTACATTAAAAATAAGATTTTTATAAATTTGAAGATTTTTCATTTTTTAATCAACTATTGAGTCGAATAGACGTCTTAGAATTATACTTTTTCCTTGAAGACTTAGTAAAGTTCGATTCAGTGGATAGCATTTTAAGTAATTTACAAAAGAGCGAATTTAAGCTATATATTTAAGTGACATCAATAAATTGAATCGACTATTTCAGAGCCAAAGTCCTCAAATACATCTACTGTACACTGTAATTTTACGATTATATCGTAAAATATTTGCATACTTCGTTAAAAACGAATTTATTTCTATTGAAAACTTTAACAAGATTGACTTAAACAACTCTTTGTATATTAAAGATCCTATGGATATTTATTTGGGAACCCAAGTATCCATAGCTCTAACAACTACGAATAACTACCAATTTTATATTGAGTTATGCAACAGCGTGTTAAAAAAATTGATTATGAGAATGATTTCCTAAAATATGTTGAGATTTTAGCTCCTGATAATGTTGTTAAAGGTAAAGTCAAAACTATTTCTCAATTAATTCGTTTTTTCCCGAATATTATAACTTCTGAAAATGCTCAAAAAACAGATGATGAATGGCAAGAATTGTGTCACTTTAATTTTAAAGAACACAATCTAACAGAAGAATAAAACATTGAAATATTTTGGGAAATCATTTTGAAAACAAAACATTGCGATGGATCTGAAGTTTTCCCTCACCTAAAAAAATTTATTTATGCCGTATTATCTATTCCTATTGCAGCAGCTAATGTTGAACGAATTTTTTCTCAAATTAATATTAATAAAAATAAAATTAGAAATAAATTAGAAATATCTACATTATGTGGCATTTTAAGAACAAAAGACTATCAAAAAAAAAAAAAAAATTTATCGCAATTGTACAAATCTAATACAAAGTTTAATAAAGAAATGTACAAAGTAACTGTACATAAATTGTACTTCTTTGTAATATATTTTATGAGCCTATAATTTTATGAAAAATATATTATTTACGTTATTTTTTGTTCCTTTTCTAAACGTTATTTAAAAATTAATGTCTTGTATACATTTTTATGTTATGTTTTAATCATAATAAACATGTATTTAATTTGATAAATTGTAGTTTTTGTAAAGTGAAGATTTTTTTCTGAAAAAAAAGATTTTTTTTACTCAATTTGAAGGTTTTCGTTGAAATTTATATGGCAACACTGCCTACAAGATATTTGCTGAATTCAACTGATGCTTGCTCTCACATTTATAAGTTGTAGAGTAGGACACAACATGTTTGATGTTTGATCATGTTTGATCCGTTACTCGTTACTTTTGTGTATAAAAGCGAGCGTGACTTCAGCAGTCGGGGCAGTTGGTGATGAGTTGCTGGTAAGGCAGGTCGATCTAGACATCGGCTGTTCTGGAAATATGATGAATCCCAAGTGGTGTGGTCGTCCCCACTTGTGATTTATTTACAACCGGCAAAACATTGGCAACTGTGACTGGACGGACTCCGGAGGCCTCAGAATCATCCTGTGCGTATGCCGTTTGATTACGTTCTGACAACCTCCTCCGGAGAATTTGACTGACCAGACGAACAAAGGGAGATCTTGGAGCCGCAATCATCCTGTGCGTATGCCGTTTGATTGTTGCTCTGACATCCTCCTTTGATTGACTTGACTGATTGTGCCGGGGTAGCCGAAAGGACGAGTAGAAACTACAGTCATCCAGAGCGTATGCCGTTTGACTGTTCTTCTGACTCCAAACCCCCTTGACGTACTCGGCACTGTCACTTGACGAACCGGGGCAACAACAAGGACCAGTAGGACCGCAGTCATCCTGGGCGCATGCCGTTTGACTGTCGTTCTGACTCAACCCCCCCTTGACGCCTTCGGTACTGTGACGAGACGAACCATTGTTAGGCCGGCCTAGGATATCTTAATTCATATCCAATTTAATCATTTTTGCTTGTATTTATTTTTACTTAGTTTAGTGTGTAAGTTATTGCAGTATTGTAAATAAATAGCTGTAAACTTAAACTAAGTGTTTTTTTATGTAACCACTGGACGCCGCTGACCTACCCCAGCACCCGAGCGGAAACGTGTCGTTACAACTGTACCATGTTACCGTAAAGTCGCCCAAAGACGCTCACTAATCCTAGTCGGCAGCTGAGTTGCTGAATTACAATTTATATTACAGGTTGCTGAGTTGTTTATACGTTTTTTCTATCGTTTCTTAAAAGGTAATTTACGCAAAATAAAAGGTAATGGCTAGTATTTATGTTGAAAAGTATTTGGAGGTATCTGTTGTTTTCAAATATTTGAAATAAATTAAAATAAAAAGGAAATTAAAAATATTAAATTTTATGCAACATTTTTAGCAATAGGACCACAAATACAAGAAGAAGAAAAATTTTGAAATAAAATCATTCGAGTTTAATTGTTTTTACGTCTGTATGTATGATACTTTGCTATTTGAAATTCCAATTGTTTTCAACATTATTTTACGGTTGTGCTTTTTATGACTCCAAACAAACCACCCTCATGTTTTAAAGTACATATACAGTGAAGCCAAAAAAATATACAAATTATTTGTCGATGTTACCATCAATAGTAAGTATGTAAATAATTTTTAAATGAATTAAACTAAAAGCGAAGTAAGTGAATAATTTTATAATGCACTGTAATAATAATACACAGGCGGTTTTAAACGGTGACGTACACGCAGACATGGCATACACTTTCAAACACATACAACGATGCAAAAATGGGAATAGAAATGAACATTTAAAATGTTAAAAACAATTGTTTTTTTTACAGCTGGGTGCCCCCGGAGCCATTGTTTACTCTCATTGCAATTCCTTTGTGACAATTGTTTCTTTGAGTCCATGGAGTATAGAAACCTAGCATCACATAAACATTACTCGTATCGTATTCGGTCCCTCTCTAACTCGCTACATACGCGCAACTTATTATTTTGTCATATAGCGTGCCTTAATCCCAGTTGGCCAAGCTCAGAATATCATTCGAACGCTAAAAAATTTTGTTTTCAAGGTTTGCAAAATTGTATTCAGTTTATTGAAATCAGAAGAAGTTTCTTAAAAATTAAGAATTAGAAACAAGCCGCCGTAGTCTAGTAGGTAGTGTGTTGCCTTATTAGACGGGAGGCCTCGGTTCAAACCAAAGGTCTTGAAGTCTCCAACTAAACGAAATATTAAAAATATTTCTACGGCGACTTCCTCTCAGCAGTGCAGCCCTTGCGCTGACCAACTTCTTCCTCTTCCCTGATTTTAGTGGAACTTGGCCAGTACAGGGACTGTGTTCACCTCAAGTGAGCTTTGTGATATCAGAGCTACCACTCCGACCTAACCTAACCTATCCTCTCAGCAGATTTCTGGGAAAAAATCTGACAGTAAATAAAATCGCCATGAAAAGTTTCTTAAACCATCTGTCGTTCGGAGTGGACCTTAAGCTTTAGGTCCCTTCACTCATGTATAAAAATTAATGCACACAAATAAAGTTGTGAGAAACTAGGTTGTAATCCTGACTAAAGACTTGTTATGACCTACTATGTACCTATGTATGTAAACTTGCAATAAGTTAAGGCTAAATATCAGATTTTTCAGTTTTATCTTTCAATTTTATTTTTAAAATACAAATTTTCATCACAATAAATATCAGCGAGCCTCCAATATTACACCTTTAGTTAGATGTTAAAGAAGTTTAAAAAGAAACCTTTAAACATTGAGAAACTGATTAGATTTAAGACTTTTTGGTCAAGTGGGTTATCATTCACATACGTTTGCATGCATATACAGTTGAAACTTCACACAAAACCAACAAAAGCAGAAAATATAAACAACATGCTCGACTGCATGAACTTTTACTAAAGGGACCATTATGATGAATACTCGTGTATTTAGAGTTCGTTTCATCATGTTTTTATTTCTTAAATTTTCATTTATTTATTGTTTTTGTTATTTCTGGAGTCATATAGCTAGAACTACGACTCTTTATTTGTCTCCACTGCTTTCCTCCAAAAAACAATAATAATTTCTCAACAGGCGGAATACAAGCTTCCTAAGGACTGGGTATACATAAGAAAACTTGGAAGTAAAAATTAAGGAAATAATTTAAATTTTACGATTTTTTTTCAATATTTTTAGATTTAAAAACCAAAATTAACTTGTAACAGTCCAACTTTGTATCAGAAAGTAGCAACATAATTCGCGTCCGTAATCATAATGTTATGATCTGAGAGTGTATATTCAGTTACATTCTGTTTTATTAAAACACCCTGATTGTGGAGAAGAACCTCAATATATGGAAGTGCGATTTGTCAGCAGAGTTAAGTAAGTATTGCAAGTACAAAATAAATTTTAAAATTTTACCATGCTGGAGATTCTAGATACAAACTTTTTTGGTGAGAATGTGGCTTGATATCAATTGTAGTAAACTGCTGAAATATATCAATTTTTGAATAGTACTGCCAGAAGGCATTCGAAAAATCAATGACAGTTATACATTGATTCCGTGCTAATAGTTATTAACGCCAACAGTGACTACAAAAAATATTAATTGCTGCACTCTTAAAATTTTTTTCTTATTCGTTTTTATGTCATATAGAGATAGCCAAACACCTTCACAATAAATTTTTATGCTCCACATATGACTTGAAACAATCTAAGGATTTGATCAATAGATAGTGCTCGCATTTGCAATTGTGATTAGTTTTGATATAAGCAGCTTTTCAAATAATTTCGAATCTATTGATAATGAACTTATTGCCTATGTGTAGTCCTTCTCAGGGTTAGCTATAATTTTAACGGGAGCAATATTCCAGCCTTGATGGTAATATTCAAGTCGTAAAATTACATTCAAAATAAAAATCAGAGCATCTGTATAAAATGGTTTTCTGTTTTTTATTTCACATTGAATGGGGTTTATAACAAAAAAAAGTTCTTTTTTAAATCACTTTTATATAAAATATGATATACAGTATACATGCATAGTATATAACATGTATGTATTACATATAATATAAATATATACGGTATTGTCAGAAGATATTCCAATAATTCATTGTTACACAAAATGAAGTTGTAATAAAATAATAGATTTTAATCATTTAAATGTGCAAAAAATTCTGTCCTCCATTCAACATTCAACATGTTAAACTTGAGTAAATCAACACCCATAGATATTGACACTTCAGTAAATGACTGACAAATTGAAATCATTGAGGTATTTGCACTAAAATGCGAGTGTATGTGGATGAAGTTTCTTTATCTAAAAATGGTTGTGTAAGTTAGGGAATCGAAAAACTCCTCCCAAACATATTTACATTCTTTGATTGAATTTTACTTCCAAAATGAAAACCATTGGAATGGAAATGTCTTCTTACTCCAATTGTTGACTTATTCCATTTCTAATCAGAAAAATCAAATTTTTTTACAGGAACTACATTGATGAAATAAAACGTGCGACCGTTATTCATATGTGAGTCATACATAAGCCAAGTAACAAATTGATTTTCAAACATAAAAATTATTTTCATGCCAGATATGCTCAGGAAAAATATTTGTATTTTTCTTTTCTATGAGTTGGTTGATTGTTGATTCGGGTGGGTTCTGGGACATAAGGATATCGTTGGCAATTGCATTTCTGATGAACTGGTCAGAGCATAGGTACAGAGCAAAGGTATTCCAATGATATAATTTGATTTGGATAATACCTTCACTTATTACAGGGCAACTCAATCTCGTTGGCAGCATTAGAGTGCATGCTTTATGGTTAGACCCTAATTGCACGTTTGGATGAGAAAATGGCAGACTGATTTCTGTCTCTAAATCGCATGGCCATCCATCGCACAATCGCTATTCTTACAAGCCGCTGTCATTTTGGTAGCCATGTCGAAAGACTTGGCATTCCGTAAATTGGTTTTTGCAAGACCTGTGCTTCTGAGGAGGAGGAGGAGGCGACTGTTTTTCATCTCAAGTGTCAGTGCTCTTATCATGAAAATACGGGAATTTTTGACCTCTCATTTTCTGATATCTTTACGTGAATTCTCTTACAAGAAGATTGCAATTTTTTATTAAGTCTTCCACTTTAAATTTAATTAACAAGAGGTAATCAAACCTTAATAACTAGACATAAAAAAGATAAGATTTTTGTACGTATTTTTACGAGGTAATGACATCTGTAATATATGCTCCTCTTTTTTAATCGAATGTATGCAACTGCAGAAGTTCAGAATTTCAATGGAAAGCCAACATAATTTTGACTGTCAGCATCCTCAAAGTGTTACATTAGTTTCAAATCACCAAATAATGTAAGTGTAATAAAAAACATTATTTTGTCAAGAAAACTTAAGGGACTACTGTAATCATTTTGAATTGAATTTAGAACTGGCTACTGTACGGTAATATAGGCACTCATTGTAATCATATTCCAGGATATAGGGTATAAACCAATTGGTGCGCCGCTCAGTAATACAAAAACCAAATCACCTTTCTTGTTTCACCTTTAAAAAGCACAATAAAGAGCGGACTAATGTATGTATAGTATTTATTCAGAGATCAGTGTCAAAGCGACCGCTGCGTTATCAATTAGACAAATAAACTTCATCACAAACTTACGTTGTTGTGAGGTGAGGAGAAGCGGTAGCTCTTTTAAAGTTTAAGGCGGTTGGGTTCGTTGGGTAATTCCAATCAGGAGTGATTTAAGATATGCCTCAGACTGTCGAAAAGTAACCTGAGCATAGTGACTAGAATTTTACCGGTCATCGTAGCTTCCAAGAATCACCAGACCAGACCATATACTTGGAACCTACGCAACGTTAATACTTTACTTTTCAGAAGGAAATACATGGGTGTTTACCCTCTTCGCTATGGCAAGAGGATTGTTGGAGGCAGTCTTTATTGGTTGAGAGGATAACCTACATAGGTTGAGTATAGTACAATAAATCGTATTGTTGCCTTAAGCAATAGTAAGCACATTCCGTTCTTTGAGATTTCTTTTGTTGCAAAAATTAATTGACGCACAGAGGACACCAATGTACCATTTTTTTGTAATAAGCCGATATATGTACACCAAAAATAATTTATAGACTGCGAACATCTATACACCATACTCTGCTTTTTTTCTACCTATTTTTCAAATTATTCTTCAAGACTTTGTAATACTTCCTGCCATTGATTACTTTGTATTCAATTTTAAAATATTGATTTCACTTGACACTTATAATCTGATTGTTCTATTTGTCCTATTCTACCTGCCGAATTCAATTCTCTTTTCTTATTGTTGAATACTTTATTTGAAATACTTAGCTCGAGACATTCAACTTCAGTTGTAATGAACTTTATTGTTTTCGTCTATTTACCAGCATGTCTGGTTTGTTATCTCATTTCCGTATTACTCTTTCTTTTTCTACTTGTTTTCTATTTTATTTTTATTCAGTTTCTTTCAATAATTTTTATACATTGTTGCTGCTCCTTCTTAAATTTTTCGATTGTAAAATTGCAATTGAGTTGCTTTTTAGCAACTCCCTAAGTTATTACATTTTTTGCTTTCCGTACGTATGTATACATCACAGTGCTTGATGTGACCATCTAACATTTGAGTTAAACTTGATTTAATTTTATTTTTAAATAAACATTGTTACGCAAATTGCAACGACTTAATATCGTTTAACAAGAAAACATCGTTTAACATAAACAATAAGCAAAAACTACAAAAACAAAGCCCATGAGTATGTGTACACAATACAACCGACACAGATACACACTAACACTACATCGAACACGTTCGAAGTAAACCCACAACAACAAAAGAAACAGCTATGGACAAGTAAGCAAACGCAACAACAACAATGAAGTCGCAATAGAACTCCCGAGAAAGCGAAAACGCGAACATTCCACATCGAGAATGTTCATAATACTGATTAAGTGCGTATATAAAAGCAGTCAGTATGAATTCGGTCAGTCTTGCGTGAAGACACGTTGCGTTCAAAAGTAAACAGTCAGTTTGAAGATCACTGTTATTGTGAAGATCTCCGCTATACAGATCTAACGTACAAGTGTTATCGCTTACAAAAAGGTTGTAAACAGAGAATAATAACGAACAAACGAGTTGTTGTTGTATCGTGAAGTAGTGTGATTAATAAAGAGTTTAATTGAAACGAAACACACGTTTGTTTTTATTTTGGTTTGCAATCAACGAACTCGTAATCTAAACGTTTTTAAAAAGGTAAAAACGTAACAATACAGTTGGCCGACTGAGCCCAATTAAATCGAACTTAATTCTTACTGTGCAAAAAGATGAAAATTAAGTAATGAAGAGCAAAATGAATCCAAGTTGTTGGATTCAATGTGTGTTGGAAAAGTGAAGAAAAACGATATGCAAACCAATACAAGTAAACCAACAACTGGAATTAATTGCATGACTGCAGGACTCCTGAATGCAGTATGGATGGTTGCTCCCAAATACTCATCCTTTGAGACTAACAATTGTATCCAGAGAACAATATGTTCGAGACAGCTTTTGTTTTTTATTAAATGAATCGTGGTTTGGTTTTGACTTTTTAATTACGTATGAATTCTGTAGAATGAAAAAAGAAAACAAATTAAGAACAATTGCTATTAAAATATAGAAAGAAAATGGAGACACATTAACGTTTGATGTACTAGAGCGCAAAGGTAACTGCCGAAATGTGTAAATTTAAAAATGTGTAAATTTAAAAAATCGTAGACAAATTTAATTTTAATAACAATAAGGTATCCAATCTTAATCTGTAATCAAAATGCCAAATAAATTCATCAAATGTAAGAGTTTAGATTTGTTCAAGCTTTTTAGCTTTTTTCAAGTAATTTTCACAATATTCTGCAATGTCGAGTTTTTAATGAACCACAGTGCAACTGTAACAGTACGCAATACAGGTGTCCCTCGTATATGGCGGTGGTTACGTTCCAGGAAAATTCCGCGTTATATAATTCGCGTTATAGAAGACTTAGCTAACTTCTAACTGTAATGATATCTTTTTAATTCAGCATGTATGTTTTGAAAGCAAAAACGGGTAATACCCAAAATTGTAATTCCCAGGAGCGCATGACAAACGGTGTAAGGCGAAAGTAAAAAGCATTACCATTTTCAATTTCACGTTATACAAGTCGAAATTTCGCGTTGTAATGAAACTGTTGTTTGTTTAAATCGCCTTTTATCGAAAACGCGTTGCAGAAGTACCGCGTTATACAAGGGAAACCTGCACATTTTTTGTTTCGGCATAAATTTCAAAGTAGTAGCCAATTAATTTGTGCTTCTATCGAGGTGAATGTTAATATGTTGTTACGTTTTAACCTTTTTAAAAACGTTTAGAACATGAGTTCGTTGATTGAAAACAAAATAACAAAAATTGGTGTTCAGTTTCAATTAAATTCTTTATTGTTCTCACACTTTTGTGTGCCACGGTTTGCAACTTGACGTGTACAACAACAATTTGTTTAGTTCGCTATTCTTTTCTACACTTCTGTTCGCATAAGCACTACCAACTGTTCAGCAGATGTTTACAACAGCTATCTTCAAGCCACGACTGGTCACACGCAACGCGTTTTCATATAAGACTAACTGAATTCTTCCCACTCGTTGCCTGCTTTGTCTTGCCTTTTAATATGCTCACGTAAGCAGTCTGCTGAAGGTTCTTCAAGTAGAACGTTCGGGGTTTCGCCATTTTGAGAAATCTATTGCGACTTCACTGTTGTTTGTGTATTTTGTGCGCATTGCTTGTTGTTGCGTACTCGCTTACTTGTATATCCCCTTTTCTTTCATACTAATGTTGTTGGTTTACTTGTAATAAGTTCGTTGTATGTGTTTGTGTAGCTTTTGCTCATTTTAATGTTAAACGATGATATACCGTAGCAATATTTTATGCGGAAGGGTTGTGCTACTTTATGAGTCTTTATTCGAATCACAAACAACCAGAGACTCTAGTGGAAATCGAATCATGACACATATATTTACTTTGATTATAAATATTAATTTAACATATACATACATACATACTAACAATATTTCTTCTAGGATTTAAACCTTGAATTCTTGAATGTAGCCCGAGAAGTTAAATTGTTGTTTAAATGCTCACAACCGTTCTGGCTTCAGTATTCGATCCACGCAACTTTAGGATGACAATATCATATATTGAAGGGGACCATAACATACCCTCGACTTATTCCTCACTTCATAGCCTGAAAAGTATGAGAAAAGGTACTTGCACTATTTGGAAACTGCACCATTTTTGTCTCCTCTTCGTTCTCCAACCTTTGTGTCGCTTCACCGCCACGTACGAAAAGACGCGTTGGACTGAGCTCAACGATTTCTACAGGTATTTCAGTTGGAAACTGCTCCCTCAATCAAAATGTTGATGCCATGACAAAATTCCCTACGAAAACCATTTTGATTAAGTCAAGCCACAAATTTTGGTTTAATCAGACGTTCAGAATTGCTGCCCTATCTAGAGAAGAAGCATACAGAAATTGACACAAGAACAACTGTGACGAAACTGATCTGTTCCGTTTTACGGCCAGCATCTTCACTAAAGCTCTCTGCTTTCCAAAGAGCTTTCAGTCATTCATTCAAAGGGAGAAGAATAATCCAACTTCCCTAGCCCTCCGTCCATTTACTATCCCTATTGATAAAGCTAACATTTTAGCTGACTGCCAAAGCTTTTGGCAGTTTATGTTACGTCATCTGTCCCATATTACTTCTTTTGATATTGATATTTACGTCTCTCGATTTACATTGTGCCATGTCAGGGATCGCATTATACGTGTTTTATAGGTGGGATTCCCTTAGATGAGTTCAGATTAAACTCAAGAGTACCGCAGGGTTCTGTTGTATCTCCAACTCTATTTCTTACTTTCATTAACAATCTACTCTTTTGCAGATGACAACAATATTTGTCATTCATATTCTTTTAATGATAAGCCGTGTTCTTGGTGATTGAGGCGAAAAGATTTAATATTAATGACGCTCTAAAATTCGACATACAGTCAATCTCCGCATTGGGGTGAATGAATAGAATTGAATTTTAATGCGGAAAAGACTCAATGTTATTTATTGACACCCAAGCGCAGCAATAATTTTGCCTCTTCTATAGCAAGTGTCGGAAAGAAGCATTCAAGTGCCTCGGTTTTTTAAGGTCATGCAAGAAATACTTCATTTCATTTGATCTTCATATTATTTACATCACTTATATCCCACCGAGAATGGAATACAACTCTCATGTATGGGCCTTAGTATCGATTCTCGGATTTGTTCCCGAGAATCATATTTTCTTATTAAGTACTCGACTTTGCAATGGATTGCACACAGCATTACACACAGAATTCTTTCTTTAGCCGAACTATCCGTATGAGAAACTCCCTTCCTGCAGGAGACTTTCCTGCTACTTATCAAAATAAATCAACAGTCACGTACTTTTTTATCGCTCAATCAACAGCAGCACTCCCGCAATAAAATCCGGCCAGAATTTGCCAATTGCAACTCCGAACTTTGGATGTCACTTTGAATACACGGCATGCGCACTCGAACTTAGGTTTGCACAAATCAAGTGGCAGCACCGTTAAAACAAAAACGTGAAATATAATTAAATACAAAATTTTCATTCAGGAACAAGATTTGAAAACCTTTACAATTAAATATCTTAAGCTGAAAATGAATTAACCGTCACGTATTTTATTATCGCATTATCAAGAGTAGCGCTCACTACAATAGGCAATTAAGACACTATGAATATAAAATATTTCGAGACAGAGCGTTTTGTTTGATAGCAGTCAACTCTGTTACCATTGAATGGTGACGATCGCTTACTTTGGATTAGATAGCGTCGATCAAACACACTTTTGTTAGAAAATTAGTTTGTCGACGTCCTAAACGAGAATCACAGTGTGTTTATGAAAATGCTGATATATTTTGTCACTATGCTACACCGCAAACTTAGTCTAACCTACATTTATTTAAAAGTTTTAAAATCAAAAGGTATGTGTTACAGTAAATTTACAATTATTAGATGCAGTATATTACCTTTTCTTGCTTAAAAAAAATAATAATGTGTTAACGGTTGCTTTATAAAAATGTGTCATAACTTTTAAGTTGCGCCCCTGTAAAGAGGAATATTTTAATTTCTTTCCTATGTTTTCTTCTAACAATTACTCATAAATTTCTTCAATTTCAGCAAAAAGAAAATAAAAACTGAATTCTGAAGCACTTCCATAAAAACTTTATACCCACAAGGATTGTTTGGTTGTGTATTTTACACAGTTCTTTCGGAATATTATCATGTACATACGCGCTCATATGCGAACTTCGCAGAACAATACAAATAAACAACCATTCCACTCACTTTAACAACAACCACAAAAGAGGAAGAAATGTTGGACATATAAACACACATGTAATATGCTATAAAAAGGATATGACTGTGTATATGAAACCATTCATTCATCATTACAATAAGAAGTATGATGATGATGATGATGATGATGATGATGATGATGATGATGATGATGACGATTATGATAATAACGGTGGGTAACACTCGAGTTTGTTCCTAACAATTTCCTGGATGCCTCTTTACCGTAAATGTTGCAGAAAGTTAAGGTTTTTGAAATT
Organism: Sarcophaga rosellei; assembly: GCA_930367235.1. Classification (NCBI taxonomy): domain Eukaryota; kingdom Metazoa; phylum Arthropoda; class Insecta; order Diptera; family Sarcophagidae; genus Sarcophaga; species Sarcophaga rosellei. The sequence continues at coordinate 64,047,439 of OV884019.1, forward strand.
TCTGAAGGGCATACTTTAGTGGTCCATGCTTTAACTGCATTCTATACAACCTATCTCACCAGGCAAATTTTTTATTATGAGACTACTCCGTCTATACATATAAACAAAGGAAAATGACTCCATCTGGGAGTAAATACATATTCGCAGAACGTTATATATTTGTAGATAGTGACAATTAATTAGTAATAAATTTAATTATTACTTTTTCTGTTAATAACTGTGTTATTAAAGGAATATATTTTTGATGAATTAAGAATGTGTGCTTTTGAATAAAATAGTTGTTTCAATATTACAAAAAATATGTAATTAACTTTAGTACTTATATTAGGAAGAATGGATTCGATGATTGAAATTATAATAAAAAATAATAATTTACTTTAGGTCGTTATTTGTTTCTTTATTTAATACGTCCTTTATTTACCTAATAAAAACACTTCTGCTGCTAGCTCTGCAATATCAATTTTCTTCATGACCAGTATTAACAAAGATCAATTTTTTCGGTGTTTAATATCACCACATTTTTAATACAACTCTAAATAATTAATCACAAGCTCACGCCTTACCACTGGCTGACTGACGGCACCGTTCTTCGCTCTATTTGTTCTGTCTTATCTCACAATCTCTTACATAATTGTTGTTGTTGGATTTAGTTTCCTTCTGGAAATTTCCAATGCATTTCTTTTTGTAATTACGTGTACCGTACGATGTGTGCATTTGGATTTTGTCTGTGTTATTTAGTTTGTTTTTAATCTTCATAACAGTAACGCCCCTTAAGTATAGTCGCCCGGTTCCCATAAGACGGCACTCTCACCTATTGTTGGTCTATGTTTGAGACGAAATGTTAAGTCCACATAACTCTACTGCAGAATACAAACTTGGCAGTTGTGAATTGTTCATAGGTGACCGGTATTCCGCGCGGGATTGCGGAATATGCTTTAATCGTTTTGTTGACCACTTGCCACTTTTAGTGGATTAAATCGTTCCACCACTTCTTCTCTCCTAGTTACAGTGCCAAATAGATATTTAGAAGCATATAGAGGCATTCTGCCACTGGAACAAGTAATCCATATATCAAATAATTCCAACTCCAACTTTGAGTGCCATGGTTGTCCTTGATGGTTTTGAAGACAGCGCAACGGAAAATTTCCCAATAACGTTGTTTTGTCACCCTCTCTGTGACGCCTTTCTCTAAGCAATGTCCTCAATATTGCTTTCAACGCCTTCAACTTTGTTTCCAACACCTGCTTCCTTTTCCCTGCCTTCGGCTTCTTTTCCAAATTCATCTGTCAATGTCTTTTCAAATTCTTCGCTACTACAGCCTTTTCTACCGCTTCTTCAATGTTAGCTTTAATAGTTTCTTTAAATCTTTCTAACTATATTTTTACCGCAGTTTTATACTTCCCATGAGCGGCTTTATTTTCTATCTTTATGGCAACAAGCACCGACGGAAAATCTAAATTACCAGACATTGAGCGAGTGGCGCAAAGCTCGTTTTTATCCTTATCTCCAATCTCGTAGGCACTGATGTCGGTTACTAGTTGTTGGCAGCTCTCTATCAATCTCCTTTGCAATTCGGCCTTTGTACCGGCAGGTCGCTTTATCCGGCCTACCGTTTGGAATTGAAATTTAGAATTTCATTTTATTTTGCTTATTGTAATTCCACTGCTGACATCAGATGGCTTTTATAAGTCGTCTAGAAATATATCGTGACCATAACAAAGTACAAATACATTGACTGGCAAAGTGTATGCATTGTACAGTTTCAAATTTAGAAATTCATCTGAATGCTGTTTTCATAATTGTGCTAATTAGTAAGACATAACTGTAAATAATATTTCTACACACACACTACACTCAATGCTATACATGTATCCGCTATGTTCTGCCGACACATTTTTATGTTGTTATCATAACCATGGAAATATATACTACGATACTATATATGTATGTGTGTACCCCCAAATGCTTATATTTGTTGCGTCAATGTCCTCTTTAAAACTACAAGTTTTACCCCGCAAAATTGCATTTGACGTAGAATTGAAGAGAAGAATATGAAAAGCTTCTCTACAACAAGAAGCAAACGTTTATTCTCGTAATACCTTTTGAATGAACACATACAATATTAAAACTCACACATAAAAATATGTGAATCACCAAGGAATGCCAATAGGGATTTAATTTTATTAATCGGGGGATTCAGGATTTTTAATCATAATTAAACAGCTTTTTTATATTTCGCAAAGCCTTGGCAGCTTATGTTAAAGCCAATGATTTAAAGGTAATATGCACTAAATTCTAGTGCATTGCGAAAGCTGGACGTTATGAAGCCTACCTCAACACTCAGATAAGCTCCGTCGTTCCCCATCTAATCTCAGCGACATTGGTGGACTGTGGGCCAACTTCTCCCACTCCTTGCGCAATACTGCAGAAACAATCCTTCGTTTCGAGCACCCACCTCAACGAAATCAATGGTACGATGAAGAGTGTCGCGAGGCAGCAGCAGCGAAAAACATGCACCAGCTTATTTACAAAATATGGCTAGATGAGGTTTCAGACAAGGCGATCCCTTATCATGCGACCTCTTTAACTTCGTCATGGAGAGTGTTCTGCGAAAGGCGGGAGTGCACCGCAATGGCACTATTTTTAAAAAAAGTGTCCAGTTGCTTGCGTACGCCGACGACATTTGCATCATAAGGAGTACCAAAAATGATGTCAGTCTGGAGATCAAGCGCAGGATCACTCTTGCCAACAGGTGCTAATATGGTCTCAATAGGCAATTGAATAGCTGAGGCCTCTCTCGTACGACAAAACTGATACACTACAAGACCCTCATCCTACCCGTGCTTCTTTATGGCTCAAAAACATTGGACCCTATTAAGTTCTGATGCTGCAGCTTTGAGAGAATTCGAGAGAAAAGTTCTACGTAAGATTTTCGGTCCAGTGCAAGTTGGTCAACGACATAGAGGTTGCGCAGCGTATTAATATCCAGCGGCTGAGCTGGCACGGCCATGTTGTACGAATGGAGGAGGATGCTCCGGCGAGGCAGGTATTTAATGCGGGGATCTGCGGAAGTCGGCGAAGAGGACGACCTTGTACGCTTTGGAAGTACTAAATCGAGGAAGCCCTGTCATCGATTGGTGTGACCTACAGGCGTAGGCGCGCAAAAAGCAGAGGCGCCTGGAAGGATGTGTCGCGGTCGGCCGAATCGGGTTGTTGATGGCCAATTAAAGAAGTAAGTAAGTGTCATCATATTACACATCTTCCAATAGTTAAATGTAGAAAGATCTTCACCAAACCGAAGAGCATTATTCACATTAACTATTGACGAATTTTAATATCCGCGATAATACACAAATAATATTTTACTACAGTCACCGTAGTCTAGCAGGCAGTGCGTTGGCTTCTTGACGTGATACCATAGTTCAAACGTTGAAAGACACGAAATGAGAAAAAAACATTTCCTCGACTACACTTTCTCAGCAGATTTCTGGCAAAAACTCTGAGAGTAAATATAATTTTCATGAAATGTTTCTCAAAAAATCTGTCGTTCGAGGTCGACTTTTAATTGTAAATCCCACTAATTATGAATAGAAATTAACGCAAACAACATAAGTGGTGTGAGAAGTTAGGTCGAAATCCTGACGAAAGGGTTGTAATGACTAATTATGTATGTATGTAATATTTTACTATTTGAACCCAATTCATCAAATTTAATAAAAAGTTTCACATTAATTTACAATATTAATTGTGATAAAGTTTTTATTTACAACAACCAGGAAAGCCTAATGTCACCGCATTTGCGATTTGTCAATCAGACACATTGGCAACCCTATAAATATTCATGGGCGGATGTTAGTAATATGAATTGTATATGCTTCTGAGTTTTTTTTCCTTTTACACTTACTGAGATTTGTTTAATATAAACTTGTTGTCATATTAAATATTTTACGATTTTTCCTGTTCTCTTATGCGGGTTCTTGGTTTAGTTGTACACTATCGGTGGAACCAACTAGCGAAGGCATGCGAGAATCAGAGGCGCCTAGAAGGATGTGTTGAATAAATCTGATAAACGGACTGTTGATGGCCAATTAAGTAAGTACAGTTAGTTATCAACGTTTTCAATGAAATTCAAATATGGCCCGACCCCGACTATAAAGTGGATTCTAGAAATAAAATAAAATAACATAGAAATAAAAGAAATAACATAAAATCTCGCAACGTGAGTCGGTCTTGCAAAATGATGTTTCTAATGCGGTTTAAGCAGGAAATTTTTTTTGTTGATTTTTAGTCTTTTCTTATCAAATAAATGTATTATTTTTAATATTTATTTAATAATCTTGCCAAATATGGACTTTTAATTGAGTGCACATAATCAAACGAAAGCCGGTATAAAATTCATTATTTTTCAGTCGTATTTTTATTTTTGGAGCATTGAAAAAGGACTCCTTTTATGTTTTGTTTTATCGAGGTTCTCTTGCAGAAATTATTCAAAAATGATGTTGAAAGTGAATATGAGTGTTTGTGTGTTTGCACGTTTTCATGTATGAGTTTAAGTATTAAAACTGGTTGAAGTCCTTTATGAAAAAACAAAAGAAAAACAGAAAAAAACATTTTAGCGTATGAATAAAAACGAATAAACAAAAGAAAAGAAAAAAGATTTCTTTCATGACCATAATGTGTTGTTAGTGGATATGGTACTTGTCTAGAGGGGTAAAATTGCAAAATCTTCAGTTTGCACCTTTAATAGACACATTTAATTTCAATTTTTGATTTTATCTCACAGATACACAATTCAAGCAGCCGGAGTCTGCTTCCCTTTGTATCTTCCATTCCGTTTTTTATTATTATTTTTTATTTAAGTATTTTTTTTAATGTCACCGTATATCTTCTGTGAACAGTAAGTGGAAATTGCATTGTTTTATTAGATTGAGTTTTCCCATATCTTTTTATTTACATGCTTTGCAGTTCTTACTTTGAATAAAGTTGAAGAATTAAAAGAAACTTTTGATACCTTGGTTGTACTCAACCATTTATGACAATAACCAATACAAGTATGTATGTATGGTAGATGTAAAATGTGCGATTTAATTTCTCCATAATTATAGACCCTCAGGTTCAATTGTAGCAGTGTAAAGGATTTCTGACGTTGGATAATTTGTTCTTATTAGATTTATCTCATTGTAGGTAAGAAGTATTCGTGAGTCAGATATGTAGATATATTTGAACGATGTTATGTAAGAGTTTACGATTTAGTCAATTGAGAACATACAAACATGGTAAATAAATAGTTGGAGAATTAAATACATGCCAGGTTTATCCGTATGATATGATGATTTTAAATGGGAAAGTAAAAAACATTTTCTTCAAAGTATTATTCATTGCTGGCTACACATTTTTGCCATCTCTTGAGACAATCAAGCAATTGTAAATTTTACGCCGATAAAACTGTTCGTCTTTTGAAGCAAACCAATTAGTCGCCCAATTTTCCACTTCCTCTTATGAATTCAAGTGCTGATCAGCCAATGCATGTCCTATTGATGGAAACGAATAATAGACGGAAGACGGCAAGTCTGGTGAATGCGGCCCAGCCTATTATTTGGTTTTATCCTGAACCGGTCTTACTTTGTGTGCAGGTGCATTATAGTGTTACAACATTAGATTATCTCATCTTGGGGCCCATTCTAGTTGTTTTTCCATGGTTCAAATTGATCATTTGTTGTCAGGTGTTATCTGTAGTAACCGTATACTTGCTTTTACTTTACTCACGCAGCTTAATTTTTTCTTATCAACGAAGAGCCTGTGTGTACTGTAATATCATTATTCTCAATAAATTTCAATTTATAATTTCAAAGTTTGTGAAACCAACGCTTGAGACACAATGGGCCACCGGATGAGCTAAACTAACTAAACTACTAATAATTGGTCTGTGAGCCGATGTGTGTATTGGTGTATCAGTTTTTAGTAAGATATAGTTCGAACACTTATCAAATCTCAATTTTATTTATTTATTTATTTTTTTTTAACATCGATCTAACGGAACAGAAACAAGTATACATTTTTCACATTTCGACGAGAGTATGTGGAGAATAAGAGCTCGGGATACACCGCACCTTTCTGAACCTACAAAAAATACAGCATTATCTTCCTACCGGATCGATGTGGATGGTTGTCTCAGATTAACCCATGATTTTTTCCAGTTAAGACTCTGAAAATAAATCCATTTTTCATTGGCAGTAATAATTCACATTACTGATTTTCTATCGTGTCTTGAAGCAAAATTTAACAAATATTTTTCAGTTTTACCATGTTTGAAAAAATGAAAAAAAGCTCTTTAATAATAAAATTTCCCTATGGAGATATTAGTTTCTTGACGCTCACTTCAAACTTGTACACGTGGTCAAAGATACATACATATTTTTTAATTTAATGTTTTTTATTTTATTTTATGCAGATATGATGCTGGAAGGCTATAAAACTGGTAACTTTTAGCCTTCCAGATTTTCGCCAGGAGGTCTTATTTAATTGCCTTAGTATTTGTATATCCATGATTGGCAAAAATTTATGCAGAATTCTTCGAAGGCTTTATTCGAATTATGGACTATGCTTCTGGCATTGGTATTCATTTCCCTCGACTTATATCGAGCTTAGTTGGGAATCGCTCAACACGGAACCCCATTAGATGAGTTCAGGCTAAACTCATCTATCTCCAACTCTATTTATTACTTTCATTTGCGATCTTTTCTCTCTAACTTTAAGTCCTATTTTCTTTTTAGCAGATTACAGTTGTATTAGTCACTGATATTCCTTTAACGGCAATTGAGGTGAAAAGATTTAGTACAGTCGGTCTCCAAATGTGGGCGTATGAATAGGGTGGAGTTTCATGCTCGGTATACCCAATAGGTGGTGTAAATTTCGAGTCACTCGAATCATTATAACTATTTTTCTAAATTTATGAATCTGGAATTCATATGCCTAAATCAAACATATTTCGAATGTTATGAGTTTGATGTCAACGTTATACTCATACTGTACTTATAAATCAATGTTGTACTCATTACAATGAATCAGAGTATTTGAATTTCAATACTGTTGACTCACTCATATCAAAAATTTCATGAGTACTTATGAGTAGAGAAAAAACGATTCATTGCTGATACATATGTGTACATGTATGTATTTATTTAGGCACATACATATGTATATACACAAATACACCCTAATATTAGTAAATATTGTTGTTGTATTGTATTGTTGTAGTATCGAAACGACCTAATATCGTTTAACATTAACAATAAATAAAATGCTAACAAACACACTAACAATACAATGAACATGTTGATTAACTATAGCTACACTAACAAATTCAACGAACATATTACAATCAAAGCACCAACATCGGTATGAAACAAAAAGGGATAGACAAATAAGCGAGAATGCAACAACAAGCAATATGAATCAAATTCACAAACAGCAATGCAGTCTCTATAGAATCCTCGAGAATGCGAGACCGCAAATGTTGTTCTTCAATAATGTCCAATAGACTAAATTTGCGGGCATATAAAAAGGCCAGACAGAGCGGCCAACGAGTCAATAATAATTCAGTCAGCCTTGTGTAAAGTTGCATGTGAAATAAATAGTTGTGGTTTGAAGACCGCAGTCGTTAGTGTTGCGCGAACAGAAGTGTGAACTAGTGAAGTGAACAAGCAATTATTGCTGTATAGTGAAGTTGTATACGGTGGCAAACAAAAGTAGTGTGATAAACAAAGAGTTTAATTGAAACGAAACACATATTAGTTTTTATTTTGGTTTGCAATCAAGGAACTCATAATCAAAACGTTTTTAAAAAGGTAAAAACGTAACAATATGGTAGAATAATTATTTGTAACGACAATGAAATCAACGTACAATTTAAATATAGTTTACGACATTGTAGAAAAAATGCAAAAATGACATTTGGCCCTTTTTGTTTTACATGGTAGACGTATTATGTATGCGTCACACAAAAATAAAACAACCGCTCATCTCACTGTACCGTAAACGCGTTATTAATGACGATTTTCGGTGTGCTCTTCTTTTAAACAACAAACAATTGTCCGCATGCTATTGAAAGTGTATTAAGAAAACCAGGCCAATTTTACTCAACTAATCTCTTTTTTTTTCAAGAGATATACCAGGTGTACTGAAGTCGCCGTGGTCTAGTAAGTAGTGTGTTGGCTTATTAGACGAAAGGCCCGAGTTCGAATCCCAGGCCAGACATCAAAAACAAAATACAAAAAGTATTTCTTCGGCGACTTCCTCTCAGCAGATTTCTGGCAAAAACTCTGAGAGTAAAAATTGCCATGAAAAGCTTCTCAAAAAATCTGTCGTTCGGAGTCGACTTTAAACTGTAGGTCCCGCCACTCAAGTATAAAATTAAGGCACACAACATGAGTGGCGTTGAGAAGCTAGGCCGTAATCCTGACTGAAGGATTGTAATGGCCAATTATGTATGTTATGTATGTATGTATACCAGGTGTACTGGTATGAAATAACCGCCTTTTTTGTGAAAATAAAAAACGAATTTTAAATGGAGAGAAAAACACATTTCATTCAAAATATTGGCCATTGCTGACTACACGTTATTTCTATATTTCAGGCAATTTGGGGATTCCACGCCAATAAACTCCTTGTCTTTTGAAGCAAACCAATTAGTCACCCAATTTCTCAATTTTTGTTGTGGAACATTTAACATTGTTTCTGACTCGAAGTGTCATTTTCATCCATATTGTTTGAAATTCGGCATTTTCAAACTTATTTGGTGATCTTCCGCGTTCTGAACCGTCGATATCATCCTTTGCATTTTGCTTCTAACAGAGCATGATCATTATATTCCTAAACAAGCATTCGATGCAACTCTCCAACACTTTTTTTCCGATGACTTATGTATGCTATTAACACATACGATGCATTTAGCTCTGCGCAGCATCCTATCAAAGATACAATACATGTGTATGAAAGTGATAATTTTTAAGGCAATGTGTAAACAAGCGTCGGCACGGAAGACGGGGAGGGGACACTAAACATTGGAAATAGAGGGTTTTAAACACGTTGGGTGCAGTATAACACCATTGATAAAGAAGAAACCAGCTTTAGAGCTGTAAAACTATCGATGTCTGTCAGCTTCTGCAGTAATCTTGATTTGGCAGACCGAGCTGGTGAACGGAATTGCCAATAACGCATTGTCCCACCAGAACCGTTCTCTTGTTGAACTCGAGTAGTTTATTGGTTTTCCCGCTGTCCACCGCAGACACAACAGTTTTGAAATTCGGCTACTAGGTATGTTGGACGACCTACCGTTTGTTGAATTCCATGCTTCTTTTCCTGATTTGGAAAACTAACTTTGTAGGGGTGCATATATCCTCTATTGTCTATTCTTTAGATATCTCCGATCCAATTAGTGCCAGTTTTGGTTTTCATCATACGTGCTGCTTGTTCAACATTGAAAATCTCTGCCTGAAATACGCTGACTTGCCGTTACATTGGCGCCCGAGCAGGGACCTATGTGTCCAAATAATCAATAATAAAACTTAAAAAAAAACACAGTGACGAATGGACAGCGTACTGCACCTATCAACGAACTGAAGCCCTATTACTATAATTATTCTTATCCTCCTCTAATTTTCTTTAGGATCACTTAGTCAGCAAGAGTACGACCTAATAGTAACATGGAGTCTAATCAGCAGAGATTTGAAAGAACGAGAGAGAAATTCTGCAGCAACATTCAGCGGGAAAGTGAAAAGAAACGTCGAACAATATTTCTGGAGGACGATGAAGTGCCAAGCTCTTCCAGGAAACAACCTTTCAGTAACGTGGCGCCCACCAAACTTTTACAGCACCCTCCCAGCCGAGCCCAAAGCCAAAACAAAAAGGAAGCACAAGACACTTTCGAGTGACTGTAAACACCTCACCCAGGTTCAGAGATATCGGACCAAACCCAGAAAAAACGGTTACCCCAACATCATGAGATGACGACACCATCTATATCAGTGACGAAGAGACGCCACCACCACCCCCCATATGGGAAGAAGAATGTCTCTCCGCTACGGTATCACAGGTCGAACCGAGAAAGACCCTTTAAAATCCCCTGTAAGTTGCTAGACAGATTCTTCAATGTGTGCGATATCAACCATTCCCATCCCCGCAAAGAGAGGTAGCTGTTCGATCAGCACTTTAAAACTGTGCCAGTTCGCCCTCCTAGGATTTATATATAGCAAAGGATTTTATCGTGAGAACTCAATGCTGAAGAGTATTTGATAGTGCTTCTAAAAAGAACACTTTGTAGATACCGGCCAATTTCTGTCTGTCCCACTGGGGACAGACACAGATTGTACTCACCGACTACCCGTCTAGCACGGTTAAAAACACCGGATATGTCTAATCCGATCATTGTAACGAAGCCTTCGTACTGCGACAAGGTGACTACCACGCGAAGTCACCCATAGCACTCAGGTGCCAAACATTTTCGGTTTTTATAGGACACGAACAATTTCGTAAAAAAGAGAGCAAAAAGCCATTCAGTTGCTGCTTCTCAGGTTCTAAAGAAGCAGGTTTATGTCACTTTTTTCAGGGTTCAAGAATACACCCAAAGAACTAATTCGGTAGGATTCACTAATACCAATGAGAAATAATATCGATTTTTGGAATAATATTTGTCAAGTTAAGTACGCTATCTTTAGGGACTATATTTTCCGCTACATATACATATTATTAGGTAAATAAGTACACTTGAAAACATTACAAACAATTTTCCTCTGGGTTGTTCACATGCTTCCCACAACTACAGTCAGATTTTAATCATTTTCTCTTTGTGCCGACCACTGATCTAAAGAGATATCCTACTATATATTGAGTATAACATTTTTTTACACTGTCCCTTTGAATTTTATTTTTATATTTTTTGTTGCTTTTATGGATACTTGTACTTCTACTGTGAGGCGCCTGGATATTTTCTTTATTAACAATTTTTTTGTTTTATTATAAAACGGAAATCAAATAATAAAATAAATACAAAAACTTCAATTTTTGTGTACAATTTTTTGCCTAACATTTTCAAAATGGCAAAAATAAACTAGGGTATCTAGACTATTGCTGTCTCCTGTATATGTATATACTTAAGTCCTACCGAGACATAATTGTCTAATTCTTCTTAAAAAAAATTGTACTTTAATTTTAGTTTAAACAAAATTTTCGGATACACATACACATGTCCATATACATACACATATAATAATCTGTACATCCGAATAATTGGGATGTATAAAGTGTACGCGTATGTGTACATAAATTCCATACACAAATACGATGTGGAGGACATAAAAATATAAATAAATATGGTTTATACATGACAAAGCCATAGGAGCATAAAAACGTTCAAACTGACAAAAATTAAAACAAATGAATGGTCGGTCTCCTCGGTGAGGATTTTATTAAAAAAAATCGAAAAATCATAAAAGAAATGAAAGAAATTTGTGAGATACATGGGTTCAACATTTGAATTTATTTTCAAATATTTTCTCCATATTATTACCATAAAACTTTAAAGCTAAAAGCCTCTATACATGCGTATAATGTAAAGTGAATGTACATAGGCTTGTTGGAGTACTAAACATTTTCACAGTAATTTACTATCATACAGTAATTTACTAATAACACTGTGCTAGTTGAAAAAAGTGACAAGCGGGGCACCTGACGGGTTAACCTAATTCGGGTACGCTGAATCCAGTGGTGCTAACCATTTTTTTAGGTTAGCTCTTGTTTTCGAAAAATACCGTTATTTCGAAAATGGAGGAGGTTGCGCAACATATATTGTCGTAACTCAAAAACGGTTTAGTTTATTATAATAAAGAAACCAAGAGCGTAACAATGCGTTGTTCTCATCGTGCATTTTTGTTGTTTGACTACTTTCTTATTTATTCCTCTGAAACAGTGTTGCCACGAAGAAAAATTTTGTAACCAACATTTGTGAAAAAATCACCATATAAGGAAAAATATAAACAAAATAAAATTGTCTGAAAAAGTCTGAAAAAAGCGATATGAACATTCTTCTTTAGAAGCTGACAAGCAACTGAATGCATTTTTATGCTCTCATGATGAGAGCAACACATTGTTACGCTCTTTGTTTGTGTTTATTTTCGTTCTGTCTTCCATCCCCCTCATCAAGAAATGATTTTTTAAAAAGATTTTGGTGAGAGCGGGTCGTGATGTTACAACCCGCAATAAGAAATTTAACTTCTACATAATGCGCATTCTTTATATCCATATTCTTTGGTAGAACTCAACGAAAGATGTTTTATTCGGAAAAAACATTTTACTCGAATAAAATAAACAAACGAATTCCTCACAAACTGCGATTGTGATGACAACCGAAAACTTAACTTAGCATACAACATAATTGCCCATTCACACGACTTTGTATCGTGTATGTTGTATTGAATACACTTTTTGTTTGTGAATGCTCAATGCTATGCTGTATTGTGTATTTCGTATTCCAAACGTCAAAAAACGATAAGAAGACGAATACCAGTATTCATAATTAGATTTCCAATCAATATAATGAAAGGTATTACGGAAAAATGAATATTAATTAATTATCTGTGCGAACAATTATAATTTTGAAATGGTAATTGTTGGCTCCAGTTACATAGAAAATATTTTGTATTTTTATTCTTCTTCTTGATTATTGGCATGTATATAAACTGATTGCACGAATCCCCGAAACCAATACAACTTCCAAAAACATAAAAAAAATGTGTATACATTTATATATGAAAATTATCAACAACAAGCACACACTGTTCTATATTCATCCAACAATACAATGAATACAACGATACAAGGGCTTGTGTGAATGCCCACATGTTTTTGTGTTAGGTTTACTTCTATCTTATATTCTTCATCTCTTAGGTTTACTATTGGAATTAATTTCTTGTTAAACGTCATACTATATTAATTTTACCAAATCATTTATATTGAAGCCGAGTTAAGAGGATGAGCCCACTGATAATGAGGATGCGATAGAATACTTTTATAACCAAAGAGCGAACCACATCAAATTAGAGACTTAAGAAAAGACTCGTTACTATGAAGAGTAACAAAAGTGGAAACTGTACAAAATGCTTTAAAGTTTGAAGGAAATTTTGATACCACCCGAAATCCGTGTGTTGGAAACGCCTTTTCAGTTCATTCCTTACTTTATTAATGAAGAGCTATTTAAATTCTTAGTGGAAGATTCAAACAAACATTCTTTTTAAAGAAACCCAAATTTTTCAAAAATTGTTACAGTCTCGGAAGTAGGTACATTTCTTGGCATTCCTTTTTTTACCCGAGCTTAGTTTCTGTTAGGTCGTATTGCTCCAATAACGTAAATTTTTAAGCCGTAGCTCACATTATGAGAACTAGATTTAGATAATTCAGACAAATTGTTCATATGAATGATGATGCCTCATGTTTGTCCCCTGACTATAACGAACATGATGGCCTGATTAAAATAAGATCAGGCATCATTTGAACGTCCGCTATTGTAATTGTATCATGAACGGAACAGAAATAAATGAACCAATACTTCAGGATCTACATATATCGGCATTATGCATATAGTTTTGAACTGTACACAGGCGCAAAACATACGTATCGCTTATGTGGAGAACCAGATCGTGGAATAGTATTAAAAAATACGATTGTCGCCGTAGTCTAGTTGGTATGAGGTGAAACCGATGTTTAAACCCTACCCCAGACATCACGAAAAACGAAATATGAAAAAATTATTTTCGAAGATTTTTTATATGTAATAATAATATTGACCAATTAAGTAAATACACTCAGGTGCATTAAGGATTTAAAGCTGACCGGCTGAAATGTTTTTAAAATATCAAGACTTCATAAGCAATAGCAAAACTAAATGGCAATTTACATATTTTTCATGAAAAAGAAAACAATTGGAGTTATAAGAATTCTTTGATCTCCTGATACCCTATTCTCAAGATTCTAATGATGCAAATGATATTTTGCCATGTAATGACAGTAGAAATAAATGATTATATCATCTAGTTATGAAAGTGACTTGAAACTAATTCTAAAACGATACAGACAATTATTCAGTGAATCAGATTAATCATACATATGTATGTATATATTTACAGAATTTCCTTAAAATATTTTCAGTTTATTTTTGTATAATTGGGTATGCAATTAATGAATTAATATTGTTACGAAAATGGAAATTGTGTTACATCGTTTAATATTAAAATAACAAATAAAAGTTACAAAAACAATGAACTTGTTTATATGATAAACAAGTAAACAAAATTATACCAACAGACAATGTTAACAAAATACACACACAACAATTAAACAAAGATGTTTACATTTATGGAGATCTCACGAAGGTGAAACCACGAACATTCGACTTCAAGATCATTCATCAGACTATTTACGTTGGTACATAAAAGGCAAGACAAAGCAGGCAACGGAGTCAGTAAAAATTCAGTCAGTCTTGTGTGAAGACGCGTTGCGTGTGAAGAGAAAATCGTGGTTTGAAGATCTCCGTTATAAAGATCTGCCGAACAATTGTTAGTGTTTACACAAAAGTCTGTAAAGAATAATAACAAATAAAGCAAATTGTTGTTTGTTACATCAAGTTGTCAACAGTGACACACAGATTGTGCGAACAATAAATAATTTATTCAAAACTAAACACAAATTTATTTTTATTTTATTTGCAATTTACGAACTCATATTTAAATCGTTTTTAAAAGGGTAAAAGCGTAACAATATTTTATTGTTGTTGATTATTTTTATACGATTTTGTTTTTAATTAAAATTTGATTTTATGCGGTTCTTCAGGAATTGAACGAATCATTAGTTTTTATATAAAGCTAGAGTATCGTTTTATGCGAATTCAATTTATTTCACATTTTGGATTTTACGGCTAGATCTAAATCACGTAAATCATATAATTGATTTCGATAACTTGTGAATTGTCATAAAAAAGAAAGTGTAAACCCTAACGAACCCAGAGGAACATAACATAAAACTGTTGCCACTTTTTAAGGAACTGAATTGCCATATTTTTGTTGAAAATGCTAGAATTACATTAAACAGAATTATAAACATTTGTATAACAAAGCTGAAGATACATGATATCCTCTCAGGAGAGAGTATTTAGAAATCATCATGGTACCTAACTGTAAACTTGACACAGACTAGGCTAACACATGGTATAAGAAATATAGAAGGTAGTTTCAATCAACATTTTTTTTTAAAATAAGATTTTTTGAAGTTTTATTTTCTCATAAACTATATATGTAGTGTTGCCACATTTATAATTTTGTTGTATATTCCCAATAAATTATTTATGACAAATGTGTAATTTATAATTAAGTATATTTAAGTATGATATTTACTGTATGTATTATGTTGTGCTAATAGTGGCAGATCGAATAACTAATTTCCGGTCAAAATTAAACACACATTGACTCGTTTTTAAGGTTAATTAAGTAATAATTTTTTTCATTTTTTTATTAGTTTCTTTTATATGACGATTTAGAAAGCGAATTCGAAAAAATTTTCGTCCAAGATAAAACCTTTTAACAATTTTTATATCTAAATTTATACATATTAGTTAGGTCCAACAAGTTTAACATGTTATTTGGACTAGTATTTAAAGAATTACCATTAATTTTTAAAAAAATTGAGTTTAAATGTTCCAAAAGTTTTAAAGAACTGGTATTAGGCTTATGTAAACCTCCCTCGGACAATAAATTTATATACGTATAATTTTCATTTTTAAACACAAATCTTATATATAAAAATGAATGTGTGTTTGTTTGTATGTTTGAAGTTTATAGACGATTAAACGGCTGAACCGATTTTCTTGAAATTTTCACAGTATCTTCCTGTATGTCTGGAAGGAGTTATAGGCTACTTCTTATGTTGATATTCCAAATGAGCGAGGGGCCATGCCCACGTATGCTACATACTACATACTGAATATTTAATTGCATTTCAAATATATTACTCATACGCATAGTAGTTACCCCTACAAGTATGCTATCTATGATTCCTGATGTATAAAACCAAAGAAAATAAAGCATAAAGAATGTGAATTTTGGCATATTTTGGAATATTTTTCAAAAATATTTCACGACGCGGGAGGAAAGATAGAAGGCAAGGATAAAGAAACCAAGAGCGTAACAATGTTCTCAATTGTTCTCATCGTGCGTTTTTGTTGTTTGACTAATTTTTTATTTATTCTTCTGAAACAGTGTTGCCACGAAAAAAAATTTTGTAACCAACATTTGTGAAAAAAATCACCAAATAAGAAAAAATATAACCAAAATTAAATTCGTAGACTTTTGTTTTATTTTTTTTTCAAGTTTAAATTATAATTAATAAAAAATAAACAAAAAATAGGGTTTTTTTTTAAAGAAAAAGAAAAAAACCAAAAAAATCTACACATCTGCACATTGATCAAAAAATAAGCAATTTTGGTTAGAAATAACCAAAAACGGGAACACTGTTCTCAAATCACTTATTCTCAGACGTCGGCACAAAGAGGACATGAGAAAAATTATGACAGGCATGTTTAACCCAGAGGAAAATTGTTAGTAATATTTTCAAATCTACTTATTAACCCAATAATATGTATATGTGAGCGAAAAGTATAGAACAATTGTACTGCGCAAAAACCCGAAAAACACCGTATTTAACTTGGCAAGTATTCTTCCAAAAATCGAAATAATTTCTCATTGATATTAGTGAATCATACTGTAATATTTCTTTGGGTGTAAAATTGAAGTCTGAAAAAAGCGACATGAACATTCTCCTCTAGAAGCTGACAAGCAACTGAATGCATTTTTACGCTCTCATGATGAGAGCAACACATTGTTACGCTCTTTGTTTGTGTTTATTTTCCTTCTGTCTTTCGCCCCCTTATCCAGAAATGATTTTTTAAAAAGATTTTGGTGAGAGCGGGTCGTAATGCTACTTCTACATAATGCGTATTCTTTATATCCATATTCTTTGATAAAACTTAATGGAATTGGATATCACTCATACGTCACATATGTAGTTTTTTTAATGAATTTTACATCTATATAAACAAAAATGAATGTGCGTTTATTTGTCTGTGGGTTTGTTTGTTTGAAGTCTATAGACGGCTATACGGCTGGACCGATATTCTTGAAGTTTTGACAGTACCTTCCTGTATATCTGGAAGGAATTATAGGCTACTTTTTATATTAAAATTTCAAGAAGGCGGGGTGCTACGCCCACATATTCAATAAGTATTTAATGTCGCATATCTCATAAATTTTGTATAGACGACTTTGACGTAAATAAAATGGGCGGATTGGCTATAGTGGGTGTGTCACCTCCAATATAAAAAATATTAAATTATTATATCTATGAAAATATCACAGTTAGAGAACTAAAATTTTTTCGAATCCACTTTAGTATCAATATGAATATTTTAGACAAAAATGGGCTGACTAGGAAAAGGGTGTGGTACTTCCCATATGAATTAAATTTAAAACTTCTTCTATCTCGGACATCACCTATATATAAAAATTAATGTGCATTTGTTTGTATGTTTGAAGTTTATAAACGACTAAACGGCTGAACCGATTTTCCTACTTTTTATGTTGATATTTCAAATGAGAGAGGTGCCACTCCCACATATACTACATAACCTACTATTGTAAGATAATAACAAAATGGATATATTGAAAAAACTATATCAGCAAGATACCTCAAATTTTGTACAAGTAACTACGGTTTTAATATAAATATTTTGGACAAAAATAGGCGACCTATCATTAGAGGACAATGCACCTTCCATATGAAGTAAATACTAAAATCTGCCTAACTGAAGAACTTTAACAGTTAGAGTCCCCAATTTTGTATAAACAACTTTTGTTTAAATATAAATATTTTGGACAAAAATAGGAAGTTCAGCAAAAGCGGGCGTGGCACCTCCCATATGAAGTAAATACTAAAATCTGCATATCTAGAACACCAGAACAGTTAGACTGCTAAAATTTTGTACGAATATCTAAAGGTTCAATATCAATATTTTTGTTAAAAATGGGCAATCAAGCATTAGGGGCGTGGCAAACTCCATATGAACTAATTATTAAAATCTGTATAAAAAAACTATAAAAGCTAGAGTCCCCAATTTTGTATTCCAGCTATAGGAAGGTGGTGCCTCTCTGATTTGTGGGTGTAGAAATTATTATATCTTGAAATATGCAATAGTAAGGTATGGGCCTGTTCGTAAATGCATCATTGCGCAGCATGTTATGAGCATCGTGTTCATAAATGCAAACCTTGGCAGCACTGCAGCTGCAACATGTTCGTAAATGCAACATTAAATCATATTATGCGCAAATAAGCCCAAAACACTAATCACAAAAATGGCTGATGCATTAAATGAGTGGGAGAGAGAGAATGAGAGTTTTAACAATAAGTTTATTTTTTTCTTTCTTAAATGTCTTCTTTTTTGCACAAAGTACACTTTTTTGTACATTTAACAACATTTTGTCATTTGTTTTATCGTGCAGTTCAAAAATCAAATTTATTAATAATTTTTCCATTTCTGCAGTGTTTGTTCGTTCGTAAATGCAAACAAATAAATCAGCAAAAGGAAGCATCAGCAACATGTGATTAGCAGTGTGAGCGCAAAATAATCATATTATGCAGCTCAGTGATTCATTTACGAACAGGCCCCATATGACCCGTAAACTATTGAGTTTGAAATTTTGAACTCATATAGATAGTAAGTACTAAAGTTCATACTATTTAAATATTTACCTTGGAAAACATATACGTACATACATATGTAATAGTTATGTTATTGTTTACTTCTAAAAACGGGTAACTAATAAAACAATTATTTATTTGAAAAATACATTAGGTAAACTTTATAATAAGCATTTTAGTGGGCAATGAATTCATTACTTTTAATTACCTAAGTAATAAAATGTAAACTGTCAATATTTTTCCCAAATAAAATAAGTAGTTGCAAAACTCATCACAAAAACTAACCTGTGACCGACGCAAGCACAATTATTTGTTAAATTTTAATAACATTAGTTTTCTTCAAAAGGTTTTTGACTTGAACCGATTTCATATTAGGTAAAATATAAAGAAATAAATATAACACACATTCGGTTTTGAAATTCAGTTGAATCTTTGATTCTAAACAAGTTAAACGCTACCTGAGTGACATTTATTTTGCAACAATTTGTAAAAATGCCCCGAATAAAAGCATCTAAAATGCATTGCGTTTGCAATCCCAGAGAGCAAATGAAAGTTCAGAAGACGTGAAAGTCGCCTCAGGACTGAAAGGAGTCGAGCTTCAACCTTTAGAGCCGCCGAAACGCCATCACAACGTGCAGAACGCCTTGAAGGCCTACGACAACATGCCACAACCCCACGAGCTACCGAGACATCGTTGGCACATGAAGGTCGACTACAAAGCCAGCGAAATCGTATTGAAACATCACGAGCCACAGAAACACCTTCAGAACGTAAAAGACGTCTGGAAGGCTTTCGACAATATGCGACAACCGCACGAGCTACCGAGACACCTTTGGAACATGAAGGTAGCACAACATCACGAGCTAATGAAACAGAAGTCCAACATGAATCACGAGTAGAAAGTCAGTGGATTCGAACATCAACAAGAAGAGCAGCAAAGAACAAAATCATAATCGAATGGCGGTGAATCGACGTAATGTTTTTCATGGATACTCAGGTATTGCATTTAACTACAGATATATCATGCTGATAGAACTCCAGAACTCCAACAATGGCGTAACAATTTTGATGGTGGGCGATCCAGTTGCATCACGAGATATGTATTTAATTCCGATGGGGGGTAGCGAAGCACACCGGGTATTAGCTAGTATTTCAATATAAATTTTTTTCAAAATATTTTTCAATTGAATTGAATTTATTATTTTCATATGACTTCAAAGAAAATGTGGGAAATTTAAAATTAATATGGTAGCATTATTTTAAGGAAAACGTCAAAATCCTTAAGCATGTCAGATAGTGAATTTTAAAAAATGAAACTACCTTCTTTCTTATACCATGGGCTAACATAGTGAGCAAGATACTTCTTTGTCAATAAAATAAAAAGACACATACTACCATAAGCTATATTTATAATTTGTGTAATTGTTTTACTGAACTGGAACATATTTGTAAAAGGAGTCACAATATTGTTGTTTCTCAAATATTTCTTCATCGACAATTTGTGTACATATTAAACAACCTGCTGCAACAAAAAATTTTATTTCAACTTTGCTATTTAAAAAACGCTGACGAAGATAATGCATTTTCAATGGATTACAATATTTTTCAAATACAACTTAATTTAAAATTGAACACTTATTCTAGTTGTGTGATGAAAGAATTTAATGTATCTTCATTATAAAATTTATTTAATAAGAAATCAAATTGGATTTGGATTTTAATTTGAAATTGAAATTAAATTCACATCCGTTTTATAGAAGTTTAGAATATTTATGTGTATATGTATGTTGTACAATATTGTCTGTACTTCTGTTATATAAGTTGAAGGTACACATATTACAAATATGAATTCTAGTGTGAAACTAGGCGCCTATTCGGAAACAAAAAGTTATTCCAATTAGCCAAAATTGGAAAAACAAATGTGAGAATCATTTATCAAAAAAAAATATTTCATTATAAAAAAAATAAATAAATTGAATTCTAAACAAAATGAATTTAAATTCAGACAAAATATTGGATAGAAAATATTATCTTAACAAAGATTTCAAACAAAATACCTTTGGCTCTTAATATGGTAAAAAATTCCAAGTTTTTCTATTTTTATAGGGGTCATCCTTACAGTTTATTTGTTCATCAAAATAGATGCAGATGTGTTCATTTTTTACACACACATTACAGCACGTTTATGTACAAATGCTTATGTACTCTTTAGTGATGATTACAAGGGTACAGATTTAGTACTCCGACAAAATTTGAGTTGCATAAGTTTATAACAAAAAAAGCTATTAAGATCTGCTATTCCTATAATATGAAGTCGCCGTGGTCTAGTAGGTAGTGTGTTGGCTTATTAGACGAAAGGCCCGAGTTCGAATCCCAGGTCAGACATCAAAATGAGATATAAAAAAATATTTCTTCGGCGACTTCCTCTCAGCAGATTTCTGGCAAAAACTCTGAGATTAAAAATTGCCATGAAAAGCTTCTCAAAAAAATCTGTCGTTCGGTGTCGACTTTAAACTATAGGTCCCGCCACTCATGTATAAAATTAACGCACACAACATGAGTGGTGTTGAGAAGCTAGGCCGTAATCCTGACTGAAGGGTTGTAATGGTCAATTATGTATGTATTCCTATAATATGGGCAATGGATGTTTTATTTTAAGTACATTTATGCACACATACATATGTATGCTATAACAAAAAATAATTGGATAGATATTTCAAAAGAAAACGTCAAAATTCCTCAGAAAACAAAGGTAATAAAATTTGTTAAATTATTTAAATTTTTATACAAATGCTCATACATATACATTTATTAACTTCTATGGACCTTAAATTCTTCGTTTTCTTTCTTAGTAATGTACTCAAATTTAGTACTTGAGAATATAGTATATGTATTCCATCTCCGGCAAGAACATCTACCAAATAGTATAAGGCTTGTATACATACTTATGGAATATCAAATAATACACAGCAAAAAAACATTTTTTTCTTCTCATTTTTTTTATTTTGTCTGAAATATATGTAGTTGTATTGGTATGCTTCATACACCCTAGGGATTTTGCTAAAATACACACAAACACTAGCTAACATACTCTTGTATATGTCTCCTATACATATGACTATGCATCACATAAACTATAAAACGAAGTAAAGGATGCTTGACCAAAAAAAATTCTACTCCTAGTTTTGTGTACCAAAGTCGATTAATGAAATTTTTACTTCAGCAGTACTCGTGCTAGTACAGATGTATGTACATGTGCATTTCATGCGCAAGGTATGGTATGGTATGAGCATGTAGAAGGATGGAATTAGTGCACACCAATTCAAACTGAATGGTTTCCTCTCCATTGTTTGTTTTCTTTGGATTTGTTTTAGTGCGGTTTTTCATCACAATGAATTCATTTTGAAACTGATGAAATCGATTTTCGATTACTTTTTGCATACTGAACATAGTTTTAATTCAATATTTTCGTTATGAATAAAATAGCATCATTTTTAAAATGTAAAACACCGAAAATGTTATAAACATAAACAGATTTGACGATTTCGAGCTCCAAAAATATTATACTGACGATTTATACCCTTATATTGCCGAATTTTTGAACTTAAAAATTTACATCATATTCTTTGCTTTACTTTAGTAATTAAAAGCTACTTTAAGCTTTGTATTTACTTTGCAAAGTCGCCGTGGTCTAGTAGGTAGTGTGTTGGCTTATTAGACGAAAGGCCCGAGTTCGAATCCCAGGCCAGACATCAAAAACAAAATACAAAAAAGTATTTCTTCGGCGACTTCCTCTCAGCAGATTTCTGGCAAAAACTCTGAGAGTAAAAATTGCCATGAAAAGCTTCTCAAAAAATCTGTCGTTCGGAGTCGACTTTAAACTGTAGGTCCCGCCACTCATGTATAAAATTAACGCACACAACATGAGTGGTGTTGAGAAGCTAGGCCGTAATCCTGACGAAGGTTTGTAATGGCCAATTATGTATGTATGTATGTATTTACTTTGCAATTGTTATTATTGCAAATTTATGTTAGTAAAAACAAAGAATAAAGTTTTATATTTTAAAGTTACTTCCGATACGTGTGATAATTTCCTACCTATTTAAACCTTAAAAGTCAAAAAATTACAACTCCTAACTAACCTAACAATTTAAAAAACCGAGTATAGCTTCTAATATTTATCTTCCATCGGAAGAACACGGGCAAGCGCCGTTATTTTTTTTTTTTGTACGACCAACACTCAGGGGATAGATGGCATTGTGTTTGGAACTATGAAAATATGTTATGGGTAGAAGGAAAGAGAGAACAGTGTTTTTGGGCACTAGGCTTGTATACCATAAGTAGCAGGAAAGACCTCTGCAGGAATTGAGTTCCACATACGAATAGTGCGACTAAAAAACGTATTTTTACTGTAACGCAATGTGCGATCCATTGGCCAATTGACCACATACGGATGTGCTCGAAAGACGAGCGTTACGTAGGAGTATATGATTTTCGGGAACAAGTCCCCTTATTTTGTTCGAGCAAAATCCTTTTGTAGTAGCGATAGAACAGCCTCTCCTCCACACGGTCGAGAAACCTCAAAATAGACATTGAGGCACATGAGAGTTGTATCGCATTCTCGGTCGGTTATATATGGTGTAAATAGTAAGATCAGATGATAAGATCTTAAGAAGGCACTGAAAAATGTGTCGGTTCTAGCCTACATTACACTGAATTTTCATGCTCAGAATGTCAATATTTACACCACCCATAGATTTAGATGATGCAATATTATTTCTGCGCTTATGTGTCAATAAACTAAACTCGGATAGACTGTTTAAACCTTAAACAAAAAGTGGTCGAAAATTACCTCAAAAAATCAATGCTTCGCGTGGAGGTCGTTTAAATGATGTTGTGTTTCACACATAATGTCAACGTTCAAACTTTACAATAAAAAAAGAAATATCATGAAAAAAATATTTTATATGTGTTTTATTTACGTTAACTTTTGAAACCACGCAATGGATAAGCCGATATTTATTAAATGAGAATTTAAAGTTATGGTAACTTCAACAATGAAAGCCACATTAAGGTCTCGGAGCCATGACCATGAATTGTTTAATGAACCATGCAACCCAACTGCATATCGTTGAATAAACTCCCCTCTTGTGAAAAATTTTGTTTTTGACCTCTTACGTTCGAATCCAAAAAAGTTTATTCATTATTGTATGCCTGCATATTTCTCAAAACTTTTACTGGCCGTTTATTATTATCTTTATGTGCTTCTGTTTTCCTATAGTAAATACTTGTGGTTGTTGCTGCTGATAAAAAGAAGAGTCCAAAACAAACCATAATTCGTTTAAGGCGAAATAAAATTTATTTTCAGCATACTATGTGCTTCCTATGATGTTAGTTTAGGTGGATAATTGCTTCGTTATGAACAACCCTGTCGCAATCAGTGGTCGTAATGGCAGACAATTAATTCTACTTGTTGGCCTTTGTATACGATTATACACATAATTCTATAATTTTGGACTTAGATTTTACCGATAAGAACAATTTAAATACTTTATTGTTTTTGTTCTTAAAAATTTGTTTTAAATCGGGATTATTTTTCTACCAATTTTCGAAATTATTTATATTCAAAAACTTATTAAATGTGGATAAAAAGAAGAAAATAAAAAGTTGTTTAAACCGAAGAGCTTTGAATTTCGAAACGGTTGACTTACAGATCGTCGCACAACATGAAAACGTAATTAATTCCATCCATTTTTACTTGCAACTTAATCTCTTTCAACACTATTGACGTATTTTTGGTGGTATGTATAGGCTTAGAAATCATGAACTGTCTTACCTAAGCATGGTAGATATTTCAGAAAAAATCTGATTAACTTTTTGCATTGTTATATAAACATAAGAAATTGGCCACTTATAATGATAGTTCTTTATTTATTCAAACAAAGATATTATTGCTTTATTCAGGTATTCTACCCTTTTATAACTATTTGAAAGATGATTTCAGTTTTAAAATTAAAGAAATATCTGTTGCATATATTTTCAAGTGGTATATGTATTTGGACTGTTTGCTTGTAGAAGATGATCATGATACATAATACATCCGTTTTGAAAGCCTTATCATATAGTGACATAAATGTCCTCTCATATGAACCTACCTCACTTATTAATATATTAAATACACTTAGGGCCATTATTACAACTTGCCTTTAACTAAAGGGAGGATTTTAACGGGCAGATAAATTGTTTTTCATTATTATGAGTACCCAATAAGATAGAAGTGATCGTTAAGCTAAAGGGAGGATCATCCTACCTTTAAGATTTAAAGGTCACTTTATGTTTGAAGTTGCCATATTATATATTATTTTCATTATGGCAACTTCAAATTTTAACAAAATGAGCATATACAACAAAAAAAGAAAGCAAGCGGTTGCCACTGCGTTAAAAAAAAAACTTGTACAATTGAGCAGTTTTATCGACATTGCTCCCGCACTGCCATATTTTTGCAAACATTTTGTCTGTAAGTTGTAATAACGAAAATAAGTTAAAGGTAACTTTCCAGTTCCCTTTAGCTAAAGGTACCTTTAACTAACCCCAACTTTAACGACAAGTTGTAATAATGGCCCTTAATATTATATTTTATTATTAAACTTAGCCATAAGAGAAATTAGAGTAATCATAATTATAATAAGAGAAATTAGAGTAAGTGTTATGATAAGAGAAACTAGAGTAACCATAATTATAATAAGAGAAGTTAGAGTAAGTGTTATTATGATAAGAGACAAAATAGAATTAAGATTATGTTACATTAGATTTAAGATAATTGAAATAAATACGATCTTTTCTTTTCTGCTCAAACTTCAACGCAGACGGTTGTTTCAGTTACGACCATTATTATATGCAAATGGAACTATTTTTTTTTTCTTTACACACTATTTACAGTAATTTTTAGCTAGACACTTGATTTTTTTTATATTATATTATCTGTACGGCAAATCAACTTAAGAACTTACCGCTGTTATCCATATTTCTTCGAGAACGCCATACCAACTTTGTCAACAGCGTGAAGTATAAGTCGATGATTACCTACTGGTTTTGGCGTAAATTGGATGATCTGATCAACAACGAAATGTGATTTTAACAGGAAGGCATTATCTGCCACACAGTTGATGTCTCGTTGAAAATTTAAAAATTTTTTTAAAAATTAATGTTGTAGTGAGTACGAATGAATCAGAGTAGTTAAATTTCAATATTGTTGATTCACTTATATTCAAAATTTCAGGAGTACTTATAAGCAGGGAAAAAATTATTAATTTTCACAACGATTAAGCGATAAATTTCTTTGATTGCAAGTAAATCAATTTAAATCAGAGGCCGGCACAAAGAGAACATTATTAAAATGTGACAGTAGTTGTGAGAAGAATATGTATAACCTAGAAGAAAATTGTTAATAATATTCTCAAGTGTAACATAATATTTTCTGGTGTAACTTAATAATATTGTTACGTTTTTACCTTTTAAAAAAGTTTAGATTATGTGTTCGTTAATTGCAAACCAAAATATAAACAAATATATGTTTAATTTCAGTTAAGCTCTTTATTGCCACTGTTCGAACTTATATGCCACTGTTCGATCTTGTACCACGTATATAACAATAACTATAACAATAATCTGTTTATTTACTATTATTCACACACGCAACTATTCGGTATTCTGCTCGCAACGG
This sequence comes from Sarcophaga rosellei, assembly GCA_930367235.1. NCBI lineage: Eukaryota > Metazoa > Arthropoda > Insecta > Diptera > Sarcophagidae > Sarcophaga > Sarcophaga rosellei. Next base: position 64,073,957 of record OV884019.1, read on the forward strand.
ATACCTTCGAACCATGACTATTTGTTTACACGCAACTTCACACAAGGCTGACTGGATTATTACTGACTGCCTTTTGATATGTCCGCAAAATCGGTATGATGAACGCTCTCGATGTGGAAGGTTCGTGTTCTCGCCTTCTAGAGAACTCTACTGCGACCACATTGTTGTTTGTGTATTTTGTCCACGTTGTTGTTGCTTTCATACTTGTCTATCTCCTTTTCTTATACTGGCTTTGTTGGTATATGCATGTGTTGATCGTTGTATGTATTTGTGTGGCTTTTCCCAACAAACCAAACAATAATCAAAATATAACTACATTTTAAAATAAACTTATCATAATAGATTTTCTACAACATTTCATAAGCGTACTTATGATGGGTTATTTTTTGTTACAGTTTTTCAAGCGTGATTGTAAACAACTTATGCTAGCAATAGTTTTGTAATCGTTTTCGCAAAAGATTTGCCGTTATAATATTGCGTCATGTTCTTGTTATTGTTCTTTTTCTTTTCAGTCTTCTTTTGTTTGACAAAAAAGGTGTGCTTTGTGTTTTTTTAAGAGTGTTTTTTAATAAATTATAAAATAAAAATAATATAAAATTTGTGATTAAAAAAGTTGCAAGATGATGAAGTTACAAGATGACTAAAAATTTTCGGATTCATTTGTAAGTTAAATTAAAAATATATTTCGCTATAGCTTTCTAATATTTATTTCTTTTTATTCAAAGGCAAAAGAGCTCCAAACTGTAGCAAAGACTCCAAATTTGACCAAAAAATGTTGGAGGAAACTATTAGTATGCTAGAAAGGAACAGAAGAAAAAATGAGTGTCCGTAGCCTGAGCACATCAAAAGCCATAAGAAGTAAAATAGTGTACGTACAGAATTTATCCATTTATTAATACATTCCTTTTTTAATTTTATAGATGCCGCAATTTCTATTGGATTGGGGGAGGGCGAATATATCAGAAGCACAATATCATATTTATATATATAGTTTATAAATGGAAAACATAGCAATAAAATAATTAAAACTATATAAAATAAAAATCTTTAGTTTTTCATTGAATTTAAAAGCTTATAAAAATATTACGAAAGTAAGCTTATTTCATAACTACACTTCTAAGCTTGTTATATACCTTAACTTGTAATATTATCGCAAGGGTTCAGTTTTCTTAATAAAATAATTGTTAACAAGCCATTCATAATAGTTATCATAACAGTTTTGCAAACCTAACGCTTATGGTAGTAAGTTTGTTACAAACTATTTTGAAAGCCTTTTGGTTTATTGGGTTGTTTATGTTAAACGATGTTTTCTTGGGAAACGATATTAGGTCGTTTCCATTTGCGTAACAATATGTAGTGGGAAATATAGAAAAAATAAATAGCGTATATTAAAACCTAAAAAAAGCGATATTAAGCTTCCTCTTTAGAAGCTGACAAGCAACTAAATGCATTTTTATTCTCTTTTTACGAATTTGGTTGATGTTCGTGTCCTATGTACAAGTTTTTTGAGATTCGAAAAAGTTTTCTTTAAAGTTGTTTTCTAACAAAACAAGTTTTTTCGAAAAATTCAAAATTTCAAAATTTCAACAATAACATGAAATATTTACATTTTTAAATAAAATACTGTGTACTTTATTAGCCCCAGGCAAAAGTTGCAAGGAAACACTAACAGAGGGCACCGGTTTCCGGTGTTTCCTTTAAAAATGTTGACACTTTTGTAGAAAACAAGTTTTTTTTTTTGTAAAACAAAAATTTTTTCCCAGAAATAAAAAGTTTACAAAAAAAAAATACTTTCAAGCGAAAAAAGTTAAAAAAGCGATTTTTATTACTGAGAACAAACCTTGGCTTACTAAAAATGTCAACATATTCATTTCAGTTTTAAATTAAAGACTTTCCTTTTATCGTGATTGTAAATTAAATTACCCTGGTTGATTCGCAAATGACACAACGTTTATTACAAATAGCTGACAATTTTACTGTCATTATTATTACAATTATTATTAATTATGAAATGTTGAGTAATGGCAGTAAAAACGTTATGAAACGTATTAAGTGGTGCTGATTTAATTTGGTTTCCCTTTACAGCGATCTCGTAAAGCAAATAAATAAATGGATTCCAAACGAGATAAGTTTGCAAAATTCTATATTTTTTTTTATAATTTTTATTACTACTAAAGGGTGATTTTTTAGCGAATATCTTTTTGGCAACACTGGTTTAAACAGCTCACGCACGTTTCGTGTTTTGTTTCACTGTCAAACATCTTCATTTGGTCTATAATTTAACCATAATTCGTCTTACAAACGAACAATGATTGCAAATCATTGAATTTTATTATCAAAATTCGTGCTCTGTTAAGAAAGTTCATCGCGCGCTTCTTCCATTTTATGGTCAGTTTAATCGACCCACTGAAGCGGCTATTCGGGATACGTAAATAAGCAGAATGTCGATTTTGGAGTGAAGATCAGCCAGAAGCATTGCAAAAGCTACCAATGCATCCAGAAAAAGTCACAGTTTGGTGCGGTTTATGGGCTGGTGGCATCATTGGACCGTAATTCTTCAAAGATGCTGCGAATCGTAACGTAACTGTGAATGGTGAGCGCTACCGTGAGATGATATCCAACTTTTTTTTGCCCAAAATGCAAGAACTCGACTTGCATGACATGTGGTTTCAACAAGACGGTGCCACATGCCACACAAACGCGTAACAATGGACTTATTGAGAGGCGAGTTCGGTGAACATTTTATTTCACGTTCGGGACCGGTCATTGGCCGCCTAGATCGTGCGATTTAACGCCTTTAGACTATTTTTTGTGGGGCTATGTTGTCTATACAGACAAGCCCGCTTCAATTGACGCATTGGAAGACAACATTGAAGCATTTATTCGTGGGATACCGGCCGAAATGTTGGAAAGAGTATTTCAAAATTGGACTAAGCGGATGGACTATTTGAGGCGCAGTCGCGGTCAATATTTGCATGAAATAATCTTCAAACATTAAATTATATGGATCGTACTTCAAATAAAGATTTCATGCATTTTTCTGAATGTTATGTGTTTTTTTTTTTAATTTTTCCTATAGCTCTTAAAAAATCACCCCTTATTATTATTATAATTTTTTTTTTCATTATTAGGCAATGTTAAATAAAAAAGTTGTGCTAAAATGTTTAACTTTTACGATTTTACCTTACCATTCCTATTTTGCCATACTTACTCTCCTTCATTTCTACAATGACACATTTGTATGTTTGTTGTCAACTATTTTTTATTGCGGCCGACAACTTTAAATGGCAATTATCGCGTTGTGAGTTTCCAGCAAATTATCACGGAAAATGTAATAACGGCGTTCGGAAACAAGAAACGCCTCAAGTGATTGTTCATTCTGGTTGTCTGCGTTGACCTCATCGCATCTGCCTTTAGTTTTACTTGTGGCTCAGCATGGAGCTAAATTTAAATTGAGTAGGATTGGTTTAGAATATTCAGTGGTACCGTGAGGAAACCATGTTTGTGTTCGATGATGTCTATGATTTTAAAACGAATAATTACAGAAAAAGTACAAATACTTCTTGGGATAACTTCAAATTCTCTGTATTTGATGAAATATACAAAAGTATAGCGCAAAGCATCTGTTTAGTGACTTTTACGTTGTCTATTTTTATCATCATAACATTTTTTACACTACACATAATTATATTATGAGTATGTTTATATACAGTGGGTCACAGCTTATTTCATCCAGCACACTTAAAAAATTAAACTCATGTAATTTCGAAACGGAATACGATATAAAAATAAATTTAATAAGTGCTTATAGAATATATTCAAGAATTCGAAAAAGCTTTATTCAGGCTGTGGTTAAACGAAGTTTGGGGTTCTGGTTACATTATTTGAGTTCCCAAATATATTAAAATATTTCATTACACTATCAATTTTTCCTCTATATAAACCAATTAACTGGGAAATTTCATTTACCGTCTTTCTGGTTTGTCGAAAATTGAGTCCTACTTTCATATCTTCTTTGAAATAACTTGGCCCTTTTCATGAACCATTTTTTGTAGACATTTATTCCGATATCATTCAAGAAACAGTAAATTGGATATTAAAAATGTATATCTACTCCGAACGACAGATTTTTTGGGAAACGTTTTCATGGCAGGTTATTTACTCTTAGAGTTTTTGCCAGAAATCTGCTGAGAGGAAGTCGCTGATGAAATATATTTTTTTTCATATTTCGTTTTGATGTCTGACCTGGGGTTTAAACCCGCCACTACCTGCTAGGCTACGGCGGTTACGACTTATGTTGTAAGAAAATTAAATAGAATAGAAAAGCAGAGAATGAATCAAATGTAATAGAGATTTAACTTATCTTTTCATGGAAAATTACCTTTCAAATATCAAGAAACCATATAAGAAATCGAATAAATAAGACACCATACTTATGTTTTAATTATATGTCCACCACTGTGTGCATAAAAATCATTTATTTCTGTTTTCACCCGCAAGATATTATGGTACACTTAAAAAAATTACCGTGAAAAATATAGAACGTATCAAAACAAATAAGGGGCATTATTACAACTTGCCTTTAACTAAAGGTAGGATTTTACGGGCAGATAAATTGTTTTTTTATTATTATAAATATACATTAGGATAAAAGTAAGCATTAAGCTAAAGGGAAGATCATCGTACTTATAACTTTTAAAGTTGAGTTTATCTTTGAACTTGCCATACAAGTATATATATTGCTACGTTTTTACCTTTTTAAAAACTTTTAGAATATGAGTTCGTTGATTGCATCCAAAATAAAAAATTAATTTTAGTTTCAATTAAAATCTTTATTGTTCGCACAATTTTGTGTGCCACTATTAACAACTTGATGTATCCAACAATAATTTGCTAGTTCGTTATTCTTCTCTGCTCACACCCTTTGCATAAGCAACAACTCTTGTACGTTAGATCTGTATAGAGGAGATCTTCAAACCACGACTGTATGAAAAAATTATTAAAAAAAGATAGCACGTCGTTGCCACTGCGTTTTTAAAGAACTTGTTTAATTTTGAAACAGATATTGATATAGCTCCGGCACTCCCATATTTTTAAAAAAGTTAGCTTTATTTTGTCAGCAGATTGTAAAAAGGAAAAAAGTTAAAGGTGACTTTAAAGTTAACTTGAGCTAAAGTTACCTTTTACTAAACCTAACATAAACTTCCTTTGGTAGTTATTCTATCTTAAACTGTGGCATATGCATAGAGTGTTTTAAATTTCTGTCGTTCTTTTTAATATCGGGTATTTTTCCCTACAGGTGAACAAGCTTAAAGCATAATAAGCAAGGACACCAATCTGCGGTCTTATGCAATAACATCTTAAGTTTAATTTTTTATTTATTTATTAAATACAATACATTTACAAATTATATCATATACTGTGCTCGATGTAGGGTTACAGACCAGAATATCTGGTAGGAATCACACCCGCAAAAATCACGCTAACAGTCTAGCACGCTACTCATTAGACTACCAGGTGACACAACACCTTAAGTTGAAAATTACACTTTCGAGAAAAATCACTTTTTAAGTATAGAATTCTTCTAGAAGTAATTGAGACATTTGTGCATTCGAAAAATTTTATTGTAAAATTAAAGTGACTTATACAGACAAGGTTAAGATCAATTGGTTAAATATATCGCTTTGCGAAGTCCAAACGATGTACTTTAAGGACCTTAAATTATAAATTTTAATATTTATTTATAATTTTAATATTTATTTATAATTTTCAGCAGAAATACCCATTTCCGTTACTAGCAGAAAGCAGTGTCGTTTTGCGTGTGTCTATTTCCACGTACTTTACTATCTGACTGTCTTACATTTAAAAAGTCTTTAACATTTCTAAGAAATATTTTGTTTGTTCACTTTCTCGCATGCAACTCGATACAGCATGGAAATAACAAGTACAACAAAAAGCATTAACAACTTCGTCACCAAGAGCAATATTAATAGAGAATTGCCCCCAAAGGCCCTTTACCCTTTGTCTAACCTCCATTAGAAATTAAGGCCTCGATTATGGTTCACAACACATAAATGTTGTGTTGAAACAGAGGCAACACAACATTTATAACTTTCTTGATTATGGTTTACAACATCTAGATGTTGTGTATGTCACAGTGTTGCTCTGCAATCTTAGTATACTTTTCCTTGAAAATACAACCCTGAGTGTATGAAACTGCCAATTGAAAACAAAAATTATTACGTTAAAAAAACAAAAAGCCTACAGAAAACACAAATTTTAACTTTTGTTAAAACATGACAATTAAAAATAAAGGCTAGTTTTATTAGCGTTTATATTTTATGTATTTATTGCAATAAATTCATTTCAAAAGTACTTCAAATTAAAATATATAAATATAAAAAAATCTTCTTATCACATTAAAATTTATTTAGATCACATAGTTACTTAAAGCTAAAATACAAATTCATAAATAGTTTATATTTCAATTTTTTTTGGGTTAAAGGAGTTTGGCTTTTAATAATTCATTTTGTAATCCAGCCTTTTCCCTATTTATTTCTAGCATTTTTTATTTATTTGATAATTTTTATATGAGCCCTTCTCAAGACATTTTAACGTAAGCAATATCTCCTGTTGGTTCTTTTCTTCCCTTTTTAAGGTTTTCAGACGCTCATCCCCCATCTTATTTTTTATATTTTGTAGCTTTTTGGCAACTGCTGTTTTCACTGGTTAGTGCTAGTTGAAGGCCCTTCAATATCGTATGACGATTCGTTTGAATTTGCAATCCCATTGCAGATCTATTTGGATTTACTTTCCATTGCATAAACACCAACTATACGGTGCTCTGCTCCAATTCCTTGCTAATTTCCGTCGACGGACCACCACCAGTAACTTGAAAGTTTTTTTTATTGGCAGAGAATTTTCTTTTCAAATTGGCTTTATAATGAGTCCATGCCTTAAAAATGCTACAATTCATCTACAAACCCTTTGTCATTCTTTTGCAACTCTAATGGGTGGACCCAAGCCATTCAGCTCCAACGAAAATTTTTCCCACGTCCCTTTGTGCTGAATCTTTTTTGCTCCAAATGATAATGATAACTTGCCAAAGTCAGGATTTGCTGTCATGAACTCGACCAGCTTTTCCTTCTGCGTCTTAGTGATTATTTTTCTATAAAATATTTCCAGTTATTTTTTAATTTTTAAAATTTCCACAAACAATTATATTCACTGTTATATATACTTACAAAATGTTCTCCATTTATTTTTTTAATCATACCGCGGCAACAATACAACAGCTAATGAGCTGTTGTAAGTTTTTGACAGTTCTGACAACACTTAAAAACAACTGTTGTAAATCATAATCGGGGTATGTGAACACACACAACATAAAGTACAACACTGGCGATAGATGTTGTGAATCATAATCGCAATTTTAAAACTACAACACTAAATTTACAACTGTTGTGAACCATAATCGGGGCCTTAATATTTTTCTGAAAGAACATATGTATGTATCCAATATGCTTTGTAACGGAAAAATAAATACATGTATTTTTTTGTAGAAATTTATTTAATGATGTTTTCGACACATTGTAATGCATTTTTTGTATGTTGCGAGAAAGGTATTTGAACATTTTAAAATATATGTAAAATAGCCGTTAATGTATAAAAGTGAGCATTTTAAAAGCGAATATTTTATATAATTAAATGCTCTTTATACCTGCATAGCCACAATCACTGATTTTGGGGAAGGATCCGATATATCAGAAGTAGAGCATAGAATATGATGCCAAATTATAAAATCGTCTTAGAATGAAATGTAGCTGCCACCAAGCCACAAACAGTGATATATGATATGTTACGATCGGACCTGAAATGGCGACGTAGAATATAAAAAACAAAAAGGGCGGTATTTCTAGGCGTGGCAAAAAAATAATTTTTATATTTTTGGGAACGTTATTAACATATCTTTAATTCTAGGGGGTGACTGGCTCTAGTTTTTTTTTCGACCCACCCTAATGTACATACATGCGTAAAAGAGAATTTGCATTTAACCTATCAAGATTCCATTTGAGGAACCTCATAGTATTGATAAAGTGACACAAGCCTCTGAGTACACTCCAAGATACCGGCAATAACTCATAACGACTTCTGTATACTCTGCAACGACAAGGAAGAAGAGGAGAACACAGAAAATTTGTTCTTCTACGCTTTAATAGAATTCTTGTATACCCAGAAATTAGTTAGAAAGCATGATTAACCAAAGGCAGTTTGAAAAAAATTCACGGTTTCTTAAGACTCTTGGGATGGTCGAGAGATGCCACCCAGAAATAATTATATGATGGAACACGTAATATCTGAAGAGAACTGTGCTCATCAAGATTAGATTAGACGCACTTACATGCATTATTGGCTATTATAACTCTTTAGTAAGCATTACGTGTAAATGTTATTAGTGAGTGACCAGACCTTTTGTCTAACCCCGAATTGAGCCTACAAATTTCAGATGATTTTTCATGATAATTAGTTTCTCTCAGATTTTTTACCAAAAATCTGGAGAGACAAAAATTTTTATTTTTCTTTATATTTTCAGGATGTCAAGAGTTTTAAACAATACGCGCTCTTGCGAGAGCTGAACACTGTACCCAATAGGCTAAGGCGATTTCGAACATAAAATATGAAAATTTAGATTAAACAACAGAAATTATGTAGTTGAATAGTTATTATATGAATGGAGAACAAATTTTAAATTATAACAACCAATTTCAAGTTAAAATTTGAGAAAAAAATCTTTTGTTTCTGACTGTTCACGTACTGATTTGAAAAGTTATCTACTACTGTATGTTAATCCGTAAGAAATCTGAGCAGTCCAAGTTCGCATCCGGTTTAATATAAAAATTTTCATTAGAGTTTTCGAAATTTAAAAATTGTGATTCGTCAGTTTCCTATAAGTAATCCGTTTGAGATTTCCCCTGATTTCCAGAGAGATCGACTGCAACAAACAACATTTAATACTAAAACAAGGCAAACAAAAATAATAAGAAGACGGAGTAGGTTGCCTTCATGACAGCCTTCGCCTGCAAAAACTACCCCATGAGAGAAAATGTTTTGCTATAACACTATTCAGTCAAATATCAAAAAATTTTTGATATTCATCAGTGAAGTTTGCAAACACGAACTTTGCCGTAATAAAAGAGACCAGGTAGTGTTTGCAGGCAATGTAATAAACTCTTAAGTTTATAGATATTTGTGAAGTAAGAATGTTGAAAATTTCATTAAAGGTTAAAATCTAGAATAAGCCAGCTAAATATTTTGAAAAAACAGTCAATACACTCGCAAACAGTAAAAGAGCAAACCCACAAAATTGTCCAGAATTACGTCCGATTCAAACAGATTTGTGGAAATGAATAGGAGCAATTTATCAAAATAAAGATAAAATAAAGAAACAAAAAAAATAAAGATTAAAAAATAAATATATATTCAGACTTTAACAGATGGATTGTACGAAGTATTTATTATAAGTCGCTTGAAAAGAAAGATTTAGAAATTAAAGGAAGGATTGATTATTTTTACTACATTTTAAATTAACTTTAGGATAAAATTAATCAAATTGATTCAAACCAGATGAAATGCGATTTTGAAGTTTCGTTTACAATCAAATTATTGATTCTAGGGTTGGTTATCAATCACACCATTTGATTGCGCTCACATATTGTAAATATTGATGACATCAAGAATTGATCAGTATTTTATGATTCATATTCAGTTAAAAATAACACCAAAATTCACTGTGAAGATGTCGAATTTCCAACATCCAGATACGACAATGGTTTGCATTTACAGTCTCTCTAAAAATGAGAATGAACATTGCTTGAGAAAATGATTTAAGGCCAATTTACATGATAAAGGTTTACGTATTTACTGACAACCTAACCTCGCGATCTGTGATGTTTCTTTCAGAAGTTTGAAAATACGGAATAGGTCGTATAACTTTTCTCTTAATGTCTTTCCTTCACATTACACGATATTTTTGGCTCTCGTACACAAAGCCATGTGGTACGCAAAGTCTTCTCATCTAAACTGACCTTTACCATGTGCAGTAGTATAGCATTCTCTTTTATTTATAAACTAGCTCAAATCCGGTGTGCTTCGCTACTCCTATCGATATAAATATAAATATTCAAAATATATTGATATACATTTTTTCTTATGTATATTTTCATTATTTTTAGTTAATAACCTCAACGTAATAAAATAAAAAGAAGTCTGGATTTTAAAATATTTATTTTGTTACTGGTATGTACAATGTATCATAATAATTATTTCTTATTCTATTCTCTCCTTCTACACGTGCATCACGTTGATCTGGTGTCTCCGCAGCTTTAGATGTTGATGCTCGTAGTCTCTCTCCCTCTAGGCGTACATCGCGTTGATCCGGCGTCTCATCAATTCTTGATCTTGATGACTGGGATCATTTTCATTTAAGACGTGCATCAAGTTGATCACGTGTCTCAGCAGCTCTAGATGTTGATGCTCGTAGTCTCTCTCTTTCTACAAGTACATCTCATTGATATGATGTTTCTGCAGCTATTGCTCTTTTCGATCGTATTCTTTCCCGTTCTAAACGTTCATCACGTTGAACTGGAGTCTCAGCAGCGCTAGATGGTGAGGCTCTTGACTTTTCAACACTCAGACGAACATCACGTTCGGGAGTTTCGTCAGCCCTTTGGGATTGTAAATTAACTGCATTCTTGGTGCGTTTAGAATGTGAAGATTTTTTAGGTGGCATTTTTTTGTTTTTAATTTATCATAATATGATCACTCACAAAATAAATGTTTAACTCGTTTAGAATCTGGGATTCAAATGATTTGCGAAAAAGATTGTAAGTACTATTTAGGTACTTCCTGTCAATCATTATTAGGCTAATATACCATAACAGGTCAATTTTTTTTATTTTCAAGATAAAAAATTTTGGGCAATAGAAAATATTTAATATTTTTTATTAGGGTGACCATAAATGACATGATCATAAAGGTTTGGTCTGTATTATATAACCACAGGTAACAATTGGTTCTTTCAAAAAATATATATGGTGTAGGTAGTTAATAAATTAAGGCAGTGTAGTGTCATCAATGGTCTGTGTCTACTGTTAATGGTGCCTATGTTACACATGTCCCTCTCTGAGTATTTTTACAAACATATAATAAAATAGGTATTGGAATAAAAAGGAATACACATGACTTTAGCTGCAATAGTTTATCAGATATTTGATGTTTAGTATTTACCTTCTGTCTAAGAATTCATATAAAATAGAGTATATTTATTTCCCTAACCCGAAATGTTCATATGTGTGTCAAAGTGGTTCACGCTAGATTCTAGCTCTAATAGTTTTCCATGTACACGAACTTTTGTATCATATTTATATGGAAGGGTCTCGCTCTTATTGTTAGTCCGGCAATTTTTTCACAAATTATTCATATGGACTTCAGTATTGCCCGTTTAAAATTTGATGATTTTATCTATAGTGATTTCCGAGATATAAGAAGTTTTAAATTTAATTCATATGGGAAGTACCACGCCCCCTTTTCCTAGTCAGCCCATTTTTGATTAATATATTCATGTTGATACTAAAGTGGATTCGACAAAATTTTAGGACTCTAACTGTTATATTTGCTTAGATATATTAATTTAATATTTTTATAGACTTCTATAGGCTTCAAACAAACAAACCCACAAACAAATAAACACACATTTATTTTTGTATATATAGATGTAAAATACATTAAAAAATTACATATGTGACGTATGAGTGATATCAAAGAATATGGATATAAAGAATACGCATTATGTAGAAGTTAAATTTCTTATGGCGGGTTGTAACATACGACCAAATTGGTTATTTCTTTGAACAATTTGTAGATGTGCAGATTTTTTTGGTTTTGTTTATTTTTTTTTTTTCTTATAAAAAAAGCTATTTTTTGTTTCTTTTTTTATTAATTATAATTTAAACTTGAAAAAAAAAAATAAAACAAAAATCTACGAATTTAATTTCGGTTAACATTTTTTCTTATTTTGTAATTTTTTTCACAAATGTTGGTTACAACATTTTTTTCGTGGCAACACTGTTTCAGAAAAATAAATAAAAAATTAGTCAAACAACAAAAACGCACGATCAGAACAACGCATTGTTACACTCTTGGTTTCTTTATCCTTCCCTTCTATCTTTCCACCCGCCATGAAATATTTTTGAAAAATATTCCAAAATATGCCAAAATGCACATTCTTCATACTTTATTTTCTTTGCTGATATCTAATTCCATTAAGTGTCATACGGCAAAAAATCATAAATTTTTTATTGCATACTTGTAAGCTATCCTAGTCGATGTATTATGATGAGTATGAGTAATACTTATATTTCAAATGCAATTAAATATTAAGTATGTAGTATATGAGGGCGTTGCACCTCGCTCATTTGAAATTTCAACATAAAAAGTAGCCTATAATTCCTTCCAGGCACACAGGAAAATACTGTGAAAATTTCAAGAAAATCGGTTTAGCCGTTTAATCGTCTATAAAGTTCAAACATTCAAACACATATTCATTTTTATATATATAGATGTATGTATGTATTCACACATGGATAAAGAGATACAGTCACACAGATAATTATGCGTACCCGCCCTAAAAATCATTTTTTTAAAAAGTAATGAACTTCTAATCTAAAATTTCTTTACATTAGCGTCTGTAACGACACATTTACTTAAATAAAGAAAAAAGATTCCCAAACTCTATGAATTTGTGACTGCAGTTTGCTTAAAACCAATATGGCACCACAGAAAATTATACGTACGTATATAAAGTGTATTGTGAATAAAAATCCTAGGACTACAGCCGTAGAAATACGAAATACCTCGGAAAGTGATCACAATGTTATTGTGCATTCCAAAACAGTTCGAAGTATTTTGAGAAAGAACGGTTTCCGCAGCCGAATGCCGAGAAAAAAGCCACGATTGGAATTTGCCCAATAATATATGGACAAGTCCTCTGATTTTTGGGCGAATGTAATATTTAGTGATGAGAACAAATATAATTTGTTCGGCTGTGACGGAAAACAAAAAATTTGGCGCAAAAATCAGTTGACTTGTCCATATATTATCATTTTTAAATAATTATTTTTAGGGGGATATGTATAATTATCTGTGTGACTGTAAGACTGACTGGATTCAGTTGGATAGAAATCAAAAAATCACTGGCAATATGATTTCTTTAAAATAATTTAAAATATTCTTTTCCGGGATTTTTTGGGGAATAATTATTTGTATGCCAGACTTTGATTAGAAAACTTCCCACAAATACGTATCGTCTGAAATAAAATAAAATTACATGAGTATTGATTTTCTCTGCTGTTGTCATATTGTTTATTATTTATTTTAATAATAAATTTAAGAAATAATATAAATTGAAAACTTCTATTAAAAAAAAAAAAAATAAAAATGAACAAAATTAATACAAACTCACAAAATTATAATACGTAACGGAAAACTGCAATGAATTTACAACGAAACAATAATGAATCCGAAACCTGAGAGTTCCAAATATTTAATTCTTAAAAAAATACGCCCATAAAGTTAAGTGAGCTGCTTGGCGAAAAGTAAGTATTTTAACCGAACTGTAACTGAACAGATCAAACAAACTTTTACTACTTTGAGAGATATTCCCATTAATTCGAAGAGTCCCAAGAAGTATCTGATCACTGTACGGCCACATTCAAATTCATTAAATAAATCTGGATACCGTTCAAATTCCTTAGTCCATAATGGACGTCCAAATGTTCGTAAATTTGTTTTTAAATTGTCTGATCTTCTGAAACAAAAATCTGTATTAGGTAAGTATTGTCTACATATGTACATATATGGTATCTTTTTAATGGAAATGTTAAGGAATGTCATTTCATTTCATAGTTGTGGAAATCTTGTCCACTCTTATATGTCATAAAGCTCTTTAGAAACCTCTACTCAGTAAATTTATTTGACTTTCCTTTTGAAATTATTGCTCAACTGCTGGAATATGTTACCAATCAGATATGTTGCAGTATGTTTTTGCTGAGTGCAATTGCAATATTGTCTGCGTTACATCTATAAAACGGAGGCCATAAACTTCGAAAACGTATTTGTATTTAAACACCATCCTTACAGTGATTTTCTTTATAAAACTTGTAATAAAATTTCAAAAGAGTTTTGGAGCTTTTGTAAAAAATGCTAATATTCCTATAGCGTGATGGATCAATTGAGGTCCTGATGTGATCATCAAGACCCCTTTCCAATGTTTGTTAAGGAAATTAACAAATTAGTCTATAGTGCTTAGCGCTAGTGTGAGATGGCTTGGAAATGAAAATCACTTTAGATATTCTCCAGCTCCAAGAAAAATAAAGGAATAAAATGCTAACTCTAGCATTTTATATGACGAGCATTTGGAATGATGCTATCGGATCCTGGGGACTTGACTAATTCATAGCATTTAGCAGGACACTACACTTATCCTGGGTTTAGAATTAGGGGAAGAGTAAAATTCCGAAGGAGACTAATCGATCTGACAGAACGATTGCTTCACAAAGGTAATACCACCAATAAATTGAGTGTCAAGGAAAAACTCAAACGTCTCTGAAGGTGACGCTTTCCATCAGCGGTCGGTACGTTGGATGTAGTCGAGAGATTTATATGTGGAACTTAGTATTCTGGGAAGTCATTTGGTAGAGTATTTCATGCTCCCGCAGCAGTTCCTCTACGAAGCTCTCTTCGCCCGCCTAACAGCGAATTTAAGTTCACTCTTTTTGACCCATGCACCAATTTTTTTAGCCCTATTGAAGAGCCTGCCACTGGCATGATGGAGATCATCAACTTCTGATACCACCAGTTTCAACCAGTCTTACCGGAACAGATGCCCGGCGGAGTACTAATCGGGAGACTTCTCAACCGAACCTTTACCACCAACTCTACGGTGACTGGCAAGCAACGTGCTTTAAGGCCTGTAAGGGTTTTAATGGGACGGAGGCCGTTGTAGCCGTAGTCTAGAGCCGTTTACCCCGGTGCAACCGTACTGATCCAGAAAGCTGCAACCACCATCTCTAGGAGAAAAAAATAAAATATGTGGGCAGCTTATGGAAGGTTGCCTTATAGTTGACTGTACGTTGGTGTATGGCGACTTGTTCATCATAGCCTTCTGCAGAATTTAGTGTAATGTAAGGGTCTGCTCAATCATGCACAATGTATTGACAAGTGGTTTCACTCGTTCACATAGTACGCCCGTACGGACCTAATAAGCGATAGACAGAAGCCTTGTACCTCTGCACTTGGCGCATATCATAGGGTGTCTTTTTTAGAACAACACAGAGGGCACTACGTTTCCAATCGTTGAGCATACTTTCTACTAGGGATGTAATATAAGTGGTGTAGTGGTGGTCGTAATCCTGACTGAAGGGTTATAATGATCAATTTTGTATGTATGCATGATGTACGTCTAATCGATAAATCTGATTGGGAAAATGCCATTGCTTTTAGAAAAAGTACTGAAACTGAGACATTTTTTCCTGTTTTGTTCTTTTCGAAAATGTTCCGGGAAATTAAAGTTCCAATGAACTGGACTCTATGTTGTCACAAGCCACACAACCTGACCAGTTTTGAAAATTTTCCCAAAAGAATAATTTTACAATTTTATTACAACAATTGACCACCAAAATCATGCGATTTAATATCGTTACTCTTTTTTTAAGAGTTGGTGGATTTCTGGTAAAAACTCTGAGAAACGAGAGTTCGTAATTCTAACTGAAAATGGTTGTAATGACTAATTACGTACGTAGACATCCTTATGGCATAAGTGTTGTTCGTTTGTTAGTGTGTTCATGGTGAAGTAGTATTGTTGAGCCAATCTCTTTTATAATGAAAAATTAACAGACTCGATATAAAAATAAATTGAAGTGATTAAAAAAATATTGATTAAGAAAAAAAAAATTTTTATTTAATTAAAATATACTATAGACTAAAATAAAACGATTATTATTATATACATCTTATTTATAAAAACATTTATGAACATTAAAAGAAAAAAGAAAACTCAGAAATACGGTCCACTAATCATATTTCGCGCTGCAATTCTTTGCCTTCTTTTTTCCTTCAGCCTAAGCATTTTATTTTCGTCGGCGCATTTTGTGGTTATTGCATTCCGCACCTCCTTCGGTGTTAGGCCTTTCTGCTCCCCCATTAAATGAATGATATCTGCAACTATAATGGAGTCCAATTGCCTTTTCACTGGTTTGTTGCAATCTATAAAGGCTGGCGATGGTTTACCCGTGAGATTGTGAACAGCCAAAGTTTCACGGCCAAAGATTTCCGCTAGAATTTTTCGTGTTACAGCGGCACTTGTCAGGGACCAGTTGATGGATTCTAAAGTTCTTCTAGAGACCAGAGTGCCATTCGGTCCAATGCAAACCATACCATTTTCATCCGCTATAAATTTGTTTTTAATTTGCATTTGAGGCGAGTATTCAGCACTGGAGGATATATTTTCTGTTTCTGGTTGATATAATTGGATTTTAGGCATCATCTGGAAGCTTTCTTTTAAAAGTGCTGCCACGTTTTCGTCAGTTGGCAGTGGATTTTGGAATGAAGCGAAACTTTTTGTATCGGTAATCATTAGGTTCTTCATTCCTTCAATAGCAATATCATAATTGGAATTCATATGCATTTCTTGATTTGCATGCACCTCCAGTACTTTTAGACATTCGTTGCTTTCTTTTAAAAGTGCTGCCACGTTTTCGACAGTTGGCATTGGATTATGGAATGAAGCGAAACTTTTTGTATCGGTAATCATTAGGTTCTTCATTCCTTCAATAGCAATATCATAATTGGAATTCATATGCATTTCTTGATTTGCATGCACCTCCAGTACTTTTAGACATTCGTTGCCCTCTTTAAATTGGTTTTCGTCATAGGATGCCAATACAAGCGCTGGTTCGTTACTGTCGTCCTGTTGATTCAGGCCACATTTATTTATTTCGGCAGGTTCATTAAGGGAATCTAACAGACACTTCCTAAGTATGTGCTGTAATTAAAACAAAAATAAATAAAACATATTAAAAAAATTAATCAAAAACATTTTCACCAAACAATTTTATTAAAAAAAAAAACAATTCATTTTTATTTTTTTTTTTTTAATTTTTTTCAATAACTTACAACGTTGTGATGATTTTCTGTTCCTTCAGACATAATTATTCGTTTAACTTGTTGAGCGATTGTCACGGTAGTGAGAATGTATGCTGTTGAATTCGATCTTTTATACGTAACTCAAACAATAATCAAGACAGATGGTAAATGAAATTGTTAATTCCTCTCTGCCCCTTTGCTCTCGTTAATGAAAAGTATTAGATTTATAACCTTATGGTTCAGAAGTTGTCAGAGTTATGATCGAGTTAAATTCGCGTTTTTATACTTCTGGTTGTAAATGTAATTCTCAATTTGCCTTTGCCGTTTTGTTCTTTTGTGAACGTAAGCGAAGAATAACGAACGTTACCTAGCAAGGCAAATTCATATAAGGTAGCCGCAACTCCACAACAATGCAAAAGCAACAGGCATTTTGTTTTTGTCAAAATAGGTAGAAAAAAAATGGAAAAGGAAAAAAATGAACAACAAAACACATACGCACAACAAACACACACAAATTTTGACAATCGAAATAGTATCAGCTGTTTAGATGCTGCTACCTATTATATGAATTCGCCTAGTTACCTACTTTCGACACGAATTCTCTTTGTGTTTGCAAAACTATACATACATACATAATTGGCTATTACATGTTGTGTGCAGCGTTGCCAAATGTGCAGATTTATCTGCATTTTTTCTGAGCATTGAGCAGTTTTGAAGTTTTTTGTTTAAAAAAGTAAGTTTTTCTGTAAATTATGCAGATTTTGCAGTTTTTACATTTAAATTTTTTAATTTCAATTTTGTTATTTGAATTCCAATTTCTAAAGCCATAATTGTGAAAAATAACAATAAAAGTATTTTTAAATATGTCGTTTTGTGCCAAATGTAGTAGAAATGAACTACATTCAAGAAATAGATGATGAGTGGCGTGAACTACTGCACATTAATTTTGAAGACTTGGGTTTATTAGAAGTAGAAAATATTGAGACTTTTTGGGAAGTCATATTTAAAACAAAACGTGGCGACGGAACTAAAGCTTTTCCTAATTTAAAAAAACTGGTATATGCAATTTTGTCAGTACCTGTTGCAACTGCTAATATTGAAAGAATTTTTTCACAAATTAATATTAATAAAAATAAAACTGGGAACAGATTGGAAGTGCCAACACTGTGTGGCATTTTAAGAACTAAAGATTTTCTTAAAAAAAATAACAGTAATTGCAGCAATTTCGTGCAATCAAAAGAAATGGCAATCAAATTTACCAAAGAAATGTACAAATCTAATTAGTATTAGGTGCCAGGAGAAATTAACTCAATTTACGAAAATGCATGTTATTTCAAATACTTTTTATAAAACTGAATTATATTTATATTTTTTATTATATGCATTTAATTTAATTTGTTTTGTTATGTTTTAATAAAAAAAATATATGAACTGCAATATATGAACTAAATTTTTTGGATGTGCAGTTTTTTCAGTTGAAAATCAGTTTTTTTTTCTCTAAATTTGCAGTTTTTGAAAAAAAAATTATGGCAACGCTGGTTGTGTGCCTTAATTTTATATTTGAGTGCAAAACAATCGTTCTCTATATTAAAGCAGGTATGTAAAGAGTCGTACGGCGCAAAATAAAAACATAATATACAGAAGGCTCAAAAAAGGATATGGAAACATATTCTTTAATTTTGTATTTTGGTTTTAACAATCGTGTTAGAAGAGTGAGATTTTCTGTCATCAGATTCTCTTATCATGTACGCTCATTATTTAAGTTCAAATATATATCAATTCAATTTATTCAATACTTTATTGAACTTCTATGGATGTAATTGCATTAAAGTTTATATGGGCAACTTTAAGTTACATTTTAAAGAGAAAAATGTGGCAAAAGGAGGGAGAAAGGTATATAAGGGGGAAAATATGGAAAAATTTTAATGTTAAATCATGCTTTAGTTTATGAAATTCAAGGTTCATGAGTCATGAGCTGTAATAGATTTACCTGATATACATACACTGCTGTTCAATAAAATAGATTCACCATGATCAACATCTTGCAACTAATTAAAGAAGAGTCACGCTTCAAATTTTTGAAATGTATCGAAATTATATTCATAAGAGGCCAGTAAACAAAGTGCAGTTACTTTTTTACATATACTCCATTGCATAAGAGATGTCTAGTAAACTTTTCGGAGAGCAGGTGAATCTATTTTTTTGAACAGCACTGTATATGTTGTCAGCAGTGTTGCCAATTTTTTATGGTCAGAACGCGCGGTCCTACTACTCAAATTGCGTCAAAAAGCGCTAAGTAATAATTTTAGTAACTAATTATAATCAAAACGCGCTGAAAAAAAGCGTTAAATAATAAAAAAATTGAAAATGTAATGGAATTGTTAAAAAAATATTTTTATTATGTACAGTGCCACAATACATTTTAGAAATTCCATAAATATGTAGCAAAAGTCGGTATAAACAATTAAAGTTTTTATACTTATTATATTAATTTATTTCTGTTTTATTATAAAACAAAAACATTTTAAATGTTTGTCACAAAAATATGGAAAAGTTTCTGATGACTCCTTATTTTTGCATCGCAAAAATTGTAGGATCCTGCGAGAAGAAGTCAGACTAAATTTAAAATTCAGGGCCTAATATATGAAAATGTTATCCCTTACATTTAGTAGAATATGCCTAAAGGTCAAGCACACAATTTAACCTATTTGGCATTGTTAAGTGTTTTCTGTTGATATTGAGCAAGTATTTCGGTTGACTTTTATTTGCGGTTTAGCGACTACGTAACCGTTCTTCCAAATGATCTCCTAAATAGTCTCTTGGAGTGATATCGGGACTTTGTGCAAGTGTATTAAGTAAGTCGCCTTTGGCAGGCAAATCACATGTTCACATTGGCAGCTATATGATTGGGTTCATTGACATGTTGGAAGTAACGAACTTCAACGATTCTTAATTCTTCCGAACTTTACATAAATGTGTTCTTTAGAATGTTTAAATAGTCTCTCTAATTCATTGTTTTCTCAATAAATTCCAAACTGTTCACACTTCGTGCCAACATGCATCACTTCGTCCGAAAAAGGAAAACTTAATAAATTAATTACAAGTCCAAAACTGCTATGTATTACATATATTTTTCCACTGACATAATTTTAAATTATTAAGACAATTTTCCATTTCGTCAATATCGTCTTCTTCCAAAAATTCAATGATATCTTTTGTCTTATTCGAAAAAATATTTTCGACACTAAATAATGATATTTTATTTTAATTTGTAATATTAGTTGTTAATCATGATCTTATTTTATGCACTAAAGCTTTAGTAAATTTAATTAAATTTGTCTGTATTAATTCTTTTTCACAACCTTCAATATTATTATCACGACAGGCCTTTTCAAAATTATATCCCAAAGAACTATATTCAATCAATGGGGAACTAAAAAAATCAAATAGAAAAGCGCCAACCTAGCGCGTTTTCTTAAAAAAGCGCTAAAGCGAAAAAATGCGACTTTTTGGTGTTTGAAACGCGCTAAATATAGCGCGAAAGGCGCTAAATTGGCAACACTGGTTGTCAGCTAGTTTTCGATTTTCGTTTTTCGCTTCTCTTGTAAAAAAGAATAAAAAGTGTTTTTAAGTTCTGCCTGTTTTTGTCTTAAGTGTATACACAACATTTGTTATACATATGATCTAATCCCACATTCATTATCTTCAGCAATTCCACGTAATATTATTGTTTTTAGCTCGATGCAGGTAGCGATGATGAAAAATATTTAAATTTTCGTCGTTCCTTATGATACGGTGTCAATACCTATAACTTGTAAAGAAAAAGTAAAACTACGCGATTATCTACCTGCTTATTGTTTATCGAAAATTGTTTTTCCTTAATGTTTTTTGAGGAATTATTTTAAATTAATTAATTCATAATTTAAAACTTAAATTGGACACTTGAATAATGACCGCAAAGACCAAACAGTTTACGAATTAAAAGGGACCGTACGAGTAAGATTCTAATTATCAACTAACTTTATTATTATTCCTTTTCTTAATCCTAACATATTATATATACTTAATTCTAACCGTTAAAGGAATTCAGCAACTCTTTATCTTATTCTATATATTCAATAACCTTATTCTATGTATTCATTTGGAAGATGGACACCTTGCAACTGTGTGTCCCCTTTTCAGACAGTTAATACATGCTGGCAAGGATTTTACGAAGTCAAATCGTTTGACTATAGGCTCAGCAGTAAAAGAAGGACAATTGTTGAGTATGTGCTGCGCCGATTCACAAAATAGACAACTATCAGCAGATTGTTCCGATTTGGTACAATTTAGTGACGTTTTATTCATTCTAAAATTAAAATGTTCATTTTTAGGTTTGTTAACCCTCGGCCTTGAATTAGAAGACTCGTCAGCGGAAAAATGCTGGTAACGTCTATTCAAGGCGGCTTCGCAATCTGACCACAATGGGAGCTTTTCGAAATCAAGCTGTTCTTCACATTTCGATTTGGTGACTGGATCCACTTTCGACATCACTAAATGTATTAAAATGGCATTCGTTATTTTCTTGTCATCACCAATTGATAACAACGAATCATAGATGGCAGAAACAGTATCGATCATGCTTCGCAAAGCAGCAGCTGAAGGCTTGGTAATTTCGGGCAAATCAAAAAGTTTTGCAATATTATCGGAAAATATCAAGCATTCGTTATCATAAACTTTCTTCAAGCTTGCTAATGCTTTGGGATAATTCTTTTCAGAAATCTGAAAGGCCTTCACTGTACCCAAGGCCGATTCGGACAAGCATGAGATTAAATGGTTAAATTTCTCGATATCTGTTAACGTTGGATCATTGTGGACCAAGTTCTCAAATAAGCTCATGAAGTTCTTGTAATCAGAATATTTTCCACTGAACTTAGGGAGCTTCATATTTGGGAGTCTTGAGTGCTGAGCTTGTACGCTAAAAGAAGTTTCAGGCACATTCGATTGCCGATTCTTGGCCAACAGACTCATAAACAAACTCTTCGTGATCACACAGAGATCCTCAAGCTCGGCTCTATCGTCATTATCAGGATCCAAATTATCCACTTCTGACTGGAGCTTCATTGCTTGGTCAATATATGTCCTCAAAATATCCAATCGACATTCGAGCTCCATGGGATTGAAAGAAATAGTCTTATCCACAATGGATTGTCGAATCCTGTCGATGTTCTTAATGACCTTCGCTTTCTTCGCGAGTAATTTCTCCAAGTTTTCCGCTTCGGAAGGAGAATCTTGGCGTTTAGAGCCTCTAGTAGTCATTATGATTTTTTATTTATATAAAAATTCCTCAAAACAAGAGTAAAAATTGACCAAAATAAATTATTGGTCGAATTATATTTGAATTTATCAGTGTTCACTTGTTTGGATAATAGAATTTAATTGATATTCTTCGGACACGCAATATTCGAAATTTCCGATTCCAATTTATAAGCGGCGTTAATTGAGTCAAGAATAATTTACTTGACCTCAGAAAATAAAATATAACCGCTTTACGCACACAGCCTTCGGTATAAAAACACTAAATTTACCGAGTAAAATCGTTAAATAATTGATTTCTTATAATAAAACAAAAATTAAATTTCAACGTTGACACACTGTGTTATTATAAATAACGATAATCGAAAAATAATTCGAATTTTGAAATTTGTGTGAACAATTTTATTGAAAAATTATGTGACTTTATTTTTGTTACTAGTGTGAACGGTCACACTGTTCAGCTGTAATCAGCGTTGCCAAATGTGCAGATTTATCTGCACTTTGCAGTTTTTCTGAGCATTGAGCAGTTTTGAAGTTTTTTGTTTAAAAAAGTAAGTGTTTCTGTAAATTATGCAGATTTTGCAGTTTTTACATTTAAATTTTTTAATTTCAATTTTGTTATTTTAATTCCAATTTCTAAAGCCATAATTGTGAAAAATAACAATAAAAGTATTTTTAAATATGTCGTTTTGTGCCAAATGTAGTAGAAATGAAATGTAGTCATTTTAAGAACTAAAGATTTTCTTAAAAAAATAACAGTAATTGCAGCAATTTCGTGCAATCAAAAGAAATGGCAATCAAATTTACCAAAGAAATGTACAAATCTAATTAGTATTAAGTGCCAGGAGAAATTAACTCAATTTACGAAAATGCATGTTATTTCAAATACTTTTTATAAAACTGAATTATATTTATATTTTTTATTATATGCATTTAATTTAATTTGTTTTGTTATGTTTTAATAAAAAAAATATATGAACTGAATTATAAATTTTTTGGATGTGCAGTTTTTTCAGTTGAAAATCAGTTTTTTTTCTCTAAATTTGCAGTTTTTGAAAAAAAAAATTATGGCAACGCTGGCTGTAATATGTAACTTATATATAAGCAGTATAGGAACGCGTGGAACGGAACACTGATCAAAACGAAATTACGAAAAATAAATGAAAAGAAAACAAACAAAAGCAACACAAATGGTATGCTGAATGTTTTCTCACTAACAGAGAGAACAATTTGTTAGTGTAAATACGTATTAACTTAACGATATTAACACTCGCGATTTTATGCACTTTTAAGGGTGGGTTTTTTATAATTTTATAAAGAAATATATTTATGTGTATACAAATTATAAATTAATGTAATGTTTCAATACTTAAAAAATGTGAAATATATTTTTTTTTGTTCTGCTCTTCAAGCGATTATGAAATTTTTGAATAATTTACAAAAAATCTCTTAAATTTGATTAAATTACAAATTTAAGGAAAAAACACAATATATTTCACACTTTTATATAATCGGATATACCCCCCTTAATTCCTTTCGATGGACACAGAACGCTGTGACAACGTGGCATATGGAATTCCTTTCCTGGAGTCGTCCAACGATGGATTATTTGTTGTTTGTGTGGTGTATTTTTACGTCCTGTGTAATGTGTATAGTGAAATTTATGTTGCACTGTATTTTTGTATTTTTGTTTTGTATATTTTTATTTTCGATTTATTTTTATTGTCTCTTTTTTATGTATGTTTGTATTATAACACTAACCAAATATGTATTCTTGTTTTTGTTTTTATTTATTTTGTATTATTAGTTGTTATTCTTACTCTGTTTTTTTTTTTATATTTTCTGTTTTGTTCTTTCTTTTAATTCCGCACAACACTATATATATGTATATATTATTTTTATTTTATTTATTTTTTTTTTGATATTGTTATTGTCACTTGCTTATATGTTTGTATGTTGTATATTGTTATTGTTTTTAAGTTGGTTTTTTTTTGAATCTTAAACAATTTATAAGATCTACCAACCGTGTTCGAAATATCTTATCGAACGCACAATGCGAAATAACTTTAAATAATTTATAAAATTATTTGCACACGAGATTTGGTCTTTTTATTGAGTACGAATCACTTACAAGTCCCTGCTCGGGCGCCAAAATGTTTTTTCCTAATCTTTTTTAGGAATAGTTTTTAAATTAATTAATTTATAATTTAAATACTTAAATAAAACTTGGGGCGCTTAGTAAGTTTTTCTCTTATCACTCACGAAGACCAAACCGTTTCGAGATAACAATACCGATCGCTTGTGTTTATGATTATCAACTAACTTTATTATTATTCCTTTTCTTAATCCTAACATATTATACATACTTAATTCTAACCGTATAAGACTATTCAGCAATTCTGTTGCTTATTTCAATTCCTTATTGCTATTTATCCATTGACCTTATACTATGTATTAAACTTAAACTTAACTAGCAATAGGGTGGTACAAATTCATGATTATATTAATTCAAAATATTTAATTATTTAATGTAATAAGATATATATGTAGGAAGTATAAATAAATATATAAACAGATGACGAAGATAGATGAAGCAGTTATGGCGCAACAAGTACACTGAGTTCAAAAAACCAGTACAATTAATGAAAAAACAGTACGCATTTACAAAAACATAACAATTTATTCAATTCATAACATTTTGAGGTATTAATTAAAAAACAATTAAAATATGTGATCATATAGTAAATTAATTTCAAATGCACATAAGTATATGCTTTTTTTTTAAAACAAATATTAAAATATTTTTTTTATGCTTTTTAGATAGATAGACATATGCATATATAAAGTTACAATATTATATTTTTTCTTTTCAAAGTATAAAATAGTTTTGTATATTACTTTTTAAAGATACTTATCACTTTCTTATATGTTTTAAAATGTCATTCTTCCCATATTCTGTTTTTAAAAAATTGTAAAATTCATTACAATTGTATTCATAGTTTATTTTTAAAATTAATTCACATCGTGTCGGCAGGTGACGAAGCATTTCACTCCATTCTAGTTCACAGAACTCGAACATTTCTTTTAGACTTAAAGTCTTCTTTGTTGATGAGCTAAATTTATTAAAAACTTTTATTTCAATATTCGCTATATCGAGTTTTAAAAGTTTCAATCCATTCTTAAATGCATTATTAATGATATGACACAAACATCCCATACCGATGATATCTGGATTATTTTCCTTAAGCTCAACAAAAAACACTTTGTTTGCATCCGAAATTAACATTTGCATTATCTGCACAAAAGCTGGTGACGTTGGCCAAGCTTAAATTTCTTCTTAAATATCAGCAATATCGTTTGACATTTTGGAATTTGACTCATAAAAGTTTTGTATTTACTCCGTATGCTTAGAAAAGCATCGGAGGACAATTGGAAAGCTTTTAATATTTCCTTTGCATGACGCATCGGTTGAAATAGAAAAAGGGTGATCATCATTCAAGTCCTTTAGCATAGTTTCAATAGAATACTTCGCCAAAATATTAGTAGCGATCTTCGATAACTTTGTATTACCACATGTAAAATTAGAAGCTACATTTGAGTCTGGAAACATTTGTTTAAAAAGCTTACTACTGCAGTCTGCGGATTGGTAGCTATGGCTATGTATGATGGTATGATAGGCCAAAGCTGCCTCTGCCATTAAACTTGACTCTCTTGCTCCTTCTGTTTCTTTATTCGAACTATTGTTAAAAAAACAACTTACAGGCTTTTGTTGATAACTTTCTAAGTTCCGCATATGTTTTGCTGTCTTAATATGGCGTTTAATATCAGTAATACCGCCATTTGCATTTGGCATTGGATTCCTCGTTAGCTCAGAACAAAATTTTTTGTTCTAAAATATTAAAATAGAGATATGTTTTGTATTGCTACATAAAAAGCATTTAAGAAAAAAAAACAGTAGAAAAACAGTACAGATGGTAAAAAACAGTACATTTGCGTACTGATTTGGGTGTTGTGAATAAAGCAGTACAATTGAAAAAAATCAGTACATGTACTGTTAAAAACAGTACGTCTGGCACCCCTACGTGGAGATGATGTGAACTAGCGACCCATCCAGCGCTTTTCCATGTGTAAAATTCAGTTGGATTTATGCACTAGAGTCATGCAAACTTTAACATTTATTACGCGCTCTCCGAGAGAACCGTACTGTAGCGTAATGCCATCAGTAGGCAATTTAAACGAATAAAAGGTTCTGAATATATACAGAATGTTTAATTTAAATTTAAAGATAGGAAGCGCTTAAAAAATACTCTATTGAAATTATATATAACCCCAAGCCATTGTGAATTGTGAAAGATTTCAGCCATACTTTGTTAAATCCGTTAGTATAGTAAAGTATCATTTTGGAGTAGTCGACGAAAATCACATTACCCCATTAGTTTTCAAGCTCCAAAATCGAAATTCTAGTGAATGTAATATATTGTATACAAAAACAAAAATATTCTCTTGACCCAAAATTTAACGTCCTTTTTACCCTCTGTATTTACTTGTAAATTCAACAACAAAAGAAAATAATTTTTGAGCAGCAGAAACTATCAGTCCTTCACATACATACATATATACAAATTAGTTTTCGTGTAAAAACATTTTCGTGATAATAGAGTCCTGAAGATTTTGTAGTTTTTATTTCAGGGACCGTAACTGTTATAACTTTTACCGTAAAAGTTGGAAAATAAGAATTATGTATTGACCTTTATTTCTTCGAGCTGAAATAAAGTTATTTTTTGACTTTTATTTTTACGGGCAGAAATAAAATTTATTTTTTCACTTTTATTTTTTCGAGCAGAAATAAAAGTTATTTTGGTTTTAATTCATGATGAATTCATAGTATTTATTAAAAAATTCTTTAAAGCAATTATTATTTTCAATTTATTTAAATGATCTAAAATATTTGGATCTAACGGGTCAATTATTTATGTTTGCTGACGACATTTGCTTGTTTTATCCAATTAATTTTGATTTAGTTTTGAAAACACAAATTGAAAGAGATGCTGCTTTATTAATGGAATTTGCTCGCTTGAATAGATTGTTAATAAATTCTGAAAAGACTAAGTTAGTTAGATTTAGACCTCGTGCAATAAATTCAGATAACAATTTCTTTCTGTATATTGATGGCAACCCCATTTATGAGTTAAATTCTGCTAAATACCTAAAAACTTATCTTGGGATTGTCACATTAATAGTGTGAAGAACCAAATAGCCCCAGCTATTGGTATAATACACAAATTTAAAAATAAATTATCGGAGAGGGTGCCCTGGTAGTCTAGTGGGTAGTGTGCTAGACTGTTAGCGTGAGGGTCGTGGGTTCGATTGCCACCAGAGACTCTGGTCTGTGACGCTACACCGAGCATATTGTCTTGTTACTCCGCTCGTATAAAAATTAGAATATAATTTGTAATTGTAATGTAATTAATAATCTTATATATAAAAATGAATGTGTGTTTGTTTGTATGTTTGTATGTTTAAAGTTTATAGACGATTAAACGGCTGAACCGATTTTCTTGAAATTTTCACAGTACCTTCCTGTATGTCTGGAAGGAGTTATAGGCTACTTTTTATGTTGATATTCCAAATGAGCCAGGAGTCATGCCCACGTATACTACACACTACATACTTAATATTTAATTGCATTTGAAATATATTACTCATACGCATAGTAGTTACCCCTACAAGTATGCTATCTATGATTCTTGATGTATAAAACCAAAGAAAATAAAATATAAAGAATGTGCATTTTGGCATATTTTGGAAGATTTTTCAAAAATATTTCACGACGCGGGGGGAAAGATAGAAGGGAAGGGTAAAGAAGCCAAGAGCGTAACAATGAGTTGTTCTGATCTTGCGTTTTTGTTGTTTGACTAATTTTTTATTTATTCTTCTGAAACAGTGTTGCCACGAAAAAAATTTTGTAACCAACATTTGTGAAAAAATCACCAAAAATATAACCAAAATTAAATTCATAGACTTTCGTTTTATTTTTTTTCAAGTTTAAAATATAATTAATAAAAAAAAGAAAGAAAAAATAGATTTTTTATAAGAAAAAAAACAACCAAATCCAAAAAAAAAACTACACATTGATCAAAAAAATAACCAATTTTGGTTAGAAATAACCAAAAAAGGCAACACTGTTCTCAAATCACTTATTCTCAGACGTCGACATAAAGAGAACATGATAAAAATTATGAGAGGCAAGTGTTAACCCAGAGGAAAATAGTTAGTAATATTTTCAAGTCTACTTATTAACCCAATAATATGTATATGTGAGCGAAAAGTATAGAAAAATTGTACTGCGCTAAAAACCTAAAAACACCGTATTTAACTTGGCAAGTATTTTTCCAAAAATCGAAATCATTTCTCATTGATTTTAGTGAATCATACTGTAATATTTCTTTGGGTGTAAAATTGAAGTCTGAAAAAAGCGACATGAACATTCTCCTTTAGAAGCTGACAAGCAACTGAATGCATTTTTACGCCCTCATGATGAGAGCAACACATTGCTACGCTCTTTGTTTGTGTTTATTTTCCTTCTGTCTTCCGCCCCCCCTCATCCAGAAATGATTTTTTAAAAAGATTTTGGTGAGATTTTGGGTCGTAATGCTACAACCCGCCATAAGAAATTTTACTTCTACATAATGCGCATTCGTTATATCCATATTCTTTGATAAAACTTAATGGAATTGGATATCACTCATACGTCACATATGTAGTCTTTTTAATGAATTTTACATCAATATAAACAAAAGTGAATGTGTGTTTATTTGTTTGTGGGTTTGTTAGTTTGAAATCTATATACGGCTAAACGGCTGGACCGATTTTCTTGAAATTTTGACAGTACCTTCCTATATATATATCTGGAAGGAACTATAGGCTCCATTTTATTTTAAAATTTCAAGAAGGCGAGGTGCCATGCCCACATATCCAATAAGTATTTAATGTCGCATATTTCATAAACTGCAATAGCTAGAGACCTCAAATTTTGCATGGACGACTTTGACGTATATATAGACAAAATGGGCTGATTGGCTATAGTGGGCGTGTCACCTCCAATATAAAAAATTTTAAATTATTATATCTAAGATAATCACCCTTATTCTGGTTGTCGTCGTCGTTGTCGTTTTTGAGACAATGTCACTTCGGTTCAACGCCGACAGCAATTTATCATTCCATAAGAAAACGACGACGACATTGACTATTTATCGATTATGGCAACAAATCAAATACACATCTCTAAATATGTTAATCAGCTGTTTGGTTTGATTGTTATTTAAAAAAAAATAATAAAAATTAAAAATGTTTTTTGTTTGTGAAATAAATTCAATCTCAAGTGGTGACGAAAAAACAAAAAAGAAAATCTTATATTTGAACGCAAGCTTCTAAGACAGAAATGTAATATATTCAACCTACCGGACAGCAAGTAAGAAACAATTTCAGTGTATTACTTTAATTATTGTATTAACCTATAATTTATTTCTTTGAAAGATTTGAAAGCTATTTTAGATTAAATAAGACTGCTTTTAATTATGTCTTAGAAGCAATATCACCAAATTTGAAACGCGGAGTAAGATCTAATTTCATTTTCAAGACAACCAAGTTGGCAGCGACGTTACGATTTTTAGCACAAGGGTCATACCAACTAGGTGTTGGTAACGATTTCAATTTGGGGCTATCTCAACCTATATTTTCCAAAATTTTGTCGGAAACACTGGATGCCTTGGGAACGACAATTTGTCGGCAGTGGGTTAAATTTGAAATGACAGATGTTGAAAAAAATTAAGCAAAATTTGCATTTTTCGAAAAAACTGGTTGCATTTTTCGAAAAAACTGGTTTTCCTGGTATTATTGGTTGCGTCGATGGTACACATATCAAAATTATTGCCCCAAAGTAAAGAACTTGGTGTTTCTTCATAAAATGATTATATCGGAGCACCCAAAATATCTCCGCAAACGCTTAAGGTTCATGAGGTCCTTAAGAGGAAAGGGTATTGTGCAGATTCCTCATCGGGATGCAGCGTCCGAGAGACAATTTTTCATATTAAGCATCCGACTCTGGAACCAACTTCCTCCAAACGTGCAAGTTATTGGCAACGCAAATAAATTTAAACATGTACTATATCAATATTATCAAACGTAATCTGCTATAAATGTCAGTTGTGAATATTGTTATTTATTCTTAACTATCTTTATTTTTATTTAAATTTTATTTTATATTATTGTTTTTTTTATTTCTTTTTTATAAGTTTTGAATTTTATAACTATTGATACAACTTGTCAGATTCTGATACTTTAAATTATAAGATATTATGTCTTGTTGTATCAGAAATTCAAATTTAATAAATAAATACAAAATACAAATACAAAGAAAGATGAGCAGCATTTGTATTTTAATCGCAAAGGATTTTTTAGTCATGGTTGTAAGTTTGTTAAACATTTTATTGCATTTTGTAATCAGACTTAACTTAGAAATAGATTTGTGATCACAAAATGCGGATACGGTTTTTAGATGCACGATTCTTTGATTTGGAACATTAGTCACGCTAAGAGAATGTTACAAGAAAGGTATACTGCTGGTGAACGTAACTCATGGCTTTTAGGTATAATACTATTATCTATGTATTTTAGTCTTGTCTAATAATATAAGATTTTTTTAACAGGTGACGCAGGTTATCCCTTAGAACCGTATCTGATGACGCCATATAGATCTACTTCTGAGGCTGTTTCAATACAAAGCATGCCAGAGCCAGAAACGTAGTAGAGAGAACAATAGGCGTCTTAAAAACCCGATTTCGCTGTCTTCTTGCCCTTAGCCGAACTATCTGTATGTTGTTCTGACTTCTTTCAGATGTCCTTTCTGTCATTAATATTATAAATAATAAATCAAATCCACAAACAAATCCTCTTGCTTTTTTCCCATAACCTATTTTCCTACCATTAACTCAATGCACTGCATGAGTAGGGACCATACGGTGAGTATTGTTAATAGATTAAAAATGTAGTTTATGAACCTAATATAATAATATTTACACATCAAACAAATTACAATCCTTGTTTGGAATTGACTCAACTTAAAAGCTGAGTTAAAGCAACGCATAAACCTGCGCAACTTATAACTGCGTTGAGTACAAAATGTGAGTGTGATTGTGTGGTTACTTTCTGTCAGATAAAAAGTCAACGTACAACTAATGGATTCTATGAATTGACATACAAATCAGAGATCAGCAATGATTCGCTTTTTCGCTACTTATAAGTACTCATGAAATTTTGAGTATGATTAAGTCAACCATATTGAATTTCAAGCACTCTGATCATTCGTACTTTATTGATTTATAAGTACAGGTTGCAATGAGTATTCAAAAAGATGAGTAGATTCGAATCATACTCATAATAATTTCTTACTCATACTACTTGTGTTCAAAGTTTAAAAGTACTCATCGTACTCATACGCCTGTTGTTGCTGATTTCGACTCTCCTTTACTAAACATTTACAAGAATCACAAAATAGTATGATTCGAATACGAACACTACAATGTATATGTTTGCTTTGCTTGCTGTCTTTGTCTTTTTCTTTCTTCTTTTTATTTTTTTTGTAAATGCAACAACAACTAAGACTGTAAATTTTAATGAATTATTCAAATCACTCAAATCATTTATGAGTATTATTAGTATTTTTCTAAATTTATGAATCTGAATGAGTAGGCGTATGAATCAAACATATTTCGAATGTTATGAGTTTGATGTCAACGTTGTACTCACACTCATTGCACGCTGTACTTAAAAATTAATGTTGTAGTGAGTACGAATGAATCAGAGTATTTGAATTTCAATACAGTTAACTCACTTTTACTCAAAATTTCATGAGTACTTATGAGTAGCGAAAAAACGATTCATTGCTGATACATGTGTTGACATGTATGTATTTGTTTAGGCACTATATACACAAATACACGCTAATATTAGTAAATATGTTTAAATGGATAAATGGGGAATTTTGTTCTTATCTGCGGATTAAATGAAGTACGCAAATATTTTATGTAATAAAACTGAATATATTTTCTTAATTCAGCATATGATAGAATAATTATTTGTAACAATAATCAAATCAACATACAATTTAAATCGTACCCTACATTGTAGAAAAACTACAAAAATGTCAGATGCCCCTGTTTGTTTTACATGGTAGACGTATTATGTATGCACAGACAAAAATAAAACAAATGCTCATCTCACTGTACCGTCAACGCTATATTAATGACGATTTTCGGTGTGCTCTTCTTTTAAAAAATAAAACAATTGACCGCATACATTGAAAATGTATTAAAAACCCAGGGCAATTTCACTCAACTAATCTCTTCTTTCAAGAGATATACCAGGTGTACTGTATGAAATAGCCGCCTTTTTTGTGAAAATAAAAAACGAAGTAGTAAAACATATTTTATTCAAAGTATTGGCCATTGCTGTCTACACGTTATTTCCATATTTCAGGCAATTTAGGGATTCCACGTCAATAAATTCCTTGTCTTTTGAAGCAAACCAATTAGTCACCCAATTTCTCAATTTTTGTTGTGGAACATTTAACATTGTTTCTGACTCGAAGTGTCATTTTCATCCATATTGTTTGAAATTCGGCATTTTCACTCTTATTTGGTGATCTCCAACGTTCTGAACTGTCGATATCATCCTTTGCATTTTGCTTCTAACAGAGATGATCATTGATCACTATATTCCTAAACAAGCATTCGATGCAACTCTCCAACACTTCTTTCAATGAAAATTCGAAGACTTAAGCTAGATTTACACGATTGAAGGTATTTTGAAGTCTTATCAAAATTTTGAAAATTTATTTTGATGTTCTATTTACACGCTTCAAAATTTTGATCAAAATATCCTTTCAATATCTATCAAAATCTTTTGATAAAAATTTGTTGAAGCTAATTTACACTATTGGTAAACTTTTTATATTGAAAATATTGACTTTGATCAGCTGTTTTGCTTCTTTTGTGAAATAATTTATTATTATCAAAAATAATTTATTATTACAAAAAAAAAACAATTAATAAGTGTGGACGACGACACAATCATCATATCATCAACATTTTTAATATTGGAGGAAGAAGTAGCTAATAAAAATGGAAAAAAAGGAAGAAAACAAAAGGAACATTGGGTTCGACCTTTTCTTTTGGAAGGTAGTGGTATGTATGCCTCTTTTAAGGAGCGATTGAAAAGGAAAGATCCCGGCCTATACAAAAACTTTGTACGAATGTCAGCAGATGATTTTGATTATTTGCTTAATCTCGTCACCCCATCAATAGAAAAGGCCAATACTAATATGCGAGAATCTATATGCCCCGGAGAACGCCTGGCAATTACTTTGAGATTTTTAGCGACTGGGGACAGTTACGCAAGTCTGATGTTCTTGTTTAAAAGATCAAGATCGTCGATATGCAATATTGTGCCTGAAGTCTGCGCTGCATTATATAAAGTATTAAAAGATGAATTTTTAAAGGTAAAACCTAATTTATTAAATAAAAAACATATCAAAAATAATGTCTATTGGTACAGATGGCAGCAACAGAGGAGGAGTGGGAGAGTTTTTCCCAAAGTATAAATAAAATGTGGAATTTTCCCAATTCAATAGGGGCATTAGATGGAAAACACATTGATATTATAGCACCAGCACACTGTGGAAGCGCATATTTCAATTATAAAAAGAAAAACAGCATTGTTTTGATGGAACTTTCCCCACCAAATGTTGTCAAAGTTGTTCTCGCAGTATGTGTATTACACAATTTTTTGAACAAACGCAAGTGTGGTACCTATGCACAAATAAGAGACTACGACCTAGTGAATGTGGATGGATCTATTACGGATGGACGATGGCGTGAAGAAGTGCGGACAGAGAATATTTTGTCTTCGATAGAACCATTGTGCAATCAAGGTCGTCAAAGCGAAACGTCCAAGCTCATTCGACAAGAATTTACAGAATATTTTTTAAATGAAGGAGAAGTTCCATGGCAATACAAAGATATTTATTAAAAATTAATTAAAAACCCAATAAATCTAAATAAAAAGTTCAATTCATTTATTTGGCAACTTAAAATCACATTCTGGTAAAAAATAAAATTAAAAAGAAATCACATTGTCACATAAAAAATATTAAAATAAAACAAAAATAAAATAGCTGTGGCCGCAACACACATATGTAAATAAAAACAGCTGAGATGTATTGAATCAAAAGAATGAACATGCTGTCAAATTATTTATAGTTATCAATATTGCCAGATGCGATTTTGATGGTTATTTACACGGCATTAATAAAATCTTCAAAAGTTTTGTTCAATAAATTTTGAAGATATTTTGCTGTTTACACGAGTTTAAAGCATTTTGAAGAGCAATTTTGAAGAAAATTTCAATCGTGTAAATCTAGCATTACGTATGTTATTAACACATATAACGCGTTTAGCTCTGCGCAGCATCATATCAAAGATACCATACATGTGTATGAAAGTGATAATTTTAAAGGCAATGTGTAAACAAGCGTCGGCGCGGAAGACGAGCATTTTGAATAATTTTTTTTTTTGACGGGGCTCTAAACATTGGAAATAGAGTATAACATTTTATTACATTGGGCGTTTGAATTTTATATTTTTTATATTTATATTTTTTTTTTGCTGTTATGGATACTTGTACTCATACCTGTTAAGTAGTGATTAGTAATCGTAATGATTAGTAATTTGATTACTTTTTTTTGAATGGCAAAATAATGATTACAATTACGATTATTTTTGGTTAAAATAGTTAATAATTGATTACGATTACCAAATAATCAAAAAATAATCAGGATTACTGGCGATTAGTCTAATTATCAAAAAGAATCAAAAGTAATCCAAAAGTAATCAAATTGTTTTCATTGATTATTTTTCATTATTTTCAATAATTTAAAATTCATGCAACATCTTTCATGTGTAGGCAACCACATCTCATTATGAAATACTGGCAGATCATCATCAATGTTATCTTCAAAAAAGTAATTTTCCACTCCGTATTTTCGGAACGCTTTTACGAAATTTGAACCGTTATCCGGAACAGTTAGAAGAATGGTTGAGCTGCTTAGGCCAAAACTAGTGTTAGTCTCTGTTATAACCCCTGCAATGTTTCGAGACAAATGTGCTCTAAACATTCTTTTACATGCTAAAGCTATCGATTTGCATTCAAAATTATCAGTATGCCAATGACATGTGTACCCTAAGAAGTTCTTTAGTTTGCAGACCAGATGTTTGCTGTAGTACAAAAATATTTGGAAGAAAAAATTTTTTTCTTTATATTTTGTATCATGATGTTGTATTTTGCCCTTAATTTTTCAGACGCTGTTTGTCTGGTCATCACCTTCATATCCGTGTATTGAAACCAGAGTGTGAAAATAAACAAAACATTTCGCAAACGTTTCAACAAAGTCATAAACTTTTAAATTTTTTTTAATCGTTTTGTACATGAGCAAAACCAAAACAAATACTTTTTAAATGAGAAAGAGCACAAACAAAACAATTGGCTTTTCGCTCATGTGTTTTCTTTGATATACCGTTACAATCGTATAATTGCGAACAAAACAAAAGAAGAAACGTATTTTTTTGAGTGTTTCATTTGGTTTGTAAATAGAAGTAAAATGCCTCGTCCAAAGAATGATTTATTGCGTGCTTGAAAGTGAAAATGATAAAAATGTTATTTGCAAAAATGAAAAATGTAATAAATTATTAAATGAGCATGTGGGAAACTTGGATCGTCATTTGAAAACTTTTTATCCCAGTGTTTATGATAACACTGTCTTGTACAGTAAACAAAAAACATATAGAAATGGCTTTCATTGAGTTGTTTACTAAATGCGGCAGACCCCTCCGTTTGGCGGAAGACCGGCCATTCAAAATTATTGTTAATCCTTTAGGTTAGAGGACGTGTATTTGCCAACTGTGACAAGTACAGTACCCGGAGGTCGAATTGACCCATTGTACATTGTTAATACTTTACTTAACGGACTTAATCTTAAATTAAATAAGCTCAATATTATGGAAAATATAGCTGTATTTTCATTTAATTTAAAGAAAGAAATAAGTGAAGAGCTACGCGGCAGGTTAATTGATCTTTATTTAATGTATGCAGGATATTTACATATGTATATTTTTTATTTCTTTGAATAAAATTAAAATCATAATTAAAATGTTTACTGCTTTGCCAAAAACTTACATACTTACATTAAGGTAAGTATATACAATATTTTAGGGAGTTATAATGAGCAAATTATTCATCAAACGTTTGCAAACGTATTTTCTTCAAACTTTTCAATTTTGCTCTCATTCTTTCTTTTCTACCTATGTACGTTTAAGTTAATGTATTTTTAGTGCTCACAAACAAAAACAATACAAAACTAAATGAGACAATTGTTCTCATTGTTTTTGTTTTGTTTGTGTTTTACTCATTGCAAAGAACAAAACAAAACGAAATCAAACGTTTCGTTTTGTTTATTTTCCTACTCTGATTGAAACTGATTTATGAAAGATGTCTTTTCAAGGATGAAACTACAACTGAATACAAAAAACCAATCCCGAAGAAATTTTAAAATGTTTAAAAAAAATTTTTTTGGAAAGAATGACAAATGTTGAAAAATATTCAAAAAGAATTCAAAATAATCATTGAAAACAATTTGATTACATTTCGATTACTTTTGATTCTTTTTAATTATTTTGTAATTTGCCAGTAATCCTGATTATATTTAGATTATTTGGTAATCGTAATCAATTAGTAATTCGAAAAAATTGTTCATAGGATTATATAATCACTACGATTCTTTTTAAAAAGTAATATAATTGATTACTAATCGTAATCGAGTAGAATACAAGGTATACTGTGAGGCACCTGGATATTTTCTTTATTAACGCTCCTTTCTAAAAGATTCAATACTCATTCCAAATTCCCTTCTTTAAGAAGGGAAGCAACAACATGTATTTTTTTAAATTCTGAGTAACAAAACCGTTACAAAAACAAGGTCTACTTTGGAAAAAATGCCAAAAAAAGAAAAAAAGTGTTCATCAGTTGTTTTTAAGCTTCGAAAGTGTCGGTTGTTTTTTTTCAGTGGTAAGAAATAATAAAAAGTGAATAAAAAACATGGATAAAAGAAATATTAAACGTTTAATAAAATGAGAAAAAGAAAAAATGTTATTAAAATATAAAAATAAAAGTGAAGAACAGGAAAAACAATGTTCTAATGAGATATTTAATATTGTAGATAACGAAAATCGGGATACAGAAAGTGATATCGAGTTAATTTTTAATGAAAAAAATTAAACATTGGCTCAAAAATTATTAAAATGGTATCACGATTTTCGTCCTATTAACAATTCCTTCCTCTTGGTTCCACTTTTACATAGTTGCCATTAACAATTTTCTTCCGCAAAAAAATTTCACCGTAAATAAACTTTACATTAATTCAATTTTTCAAAATAAGTATAATGGCAGAAAAGGCTTAAAAAAATTTGGATACGAAAATAAATGGTAAGTTTAAATGTACATATAAATAAATATGAATAAAGAAAATAAAAATAATTTGATATTCTCTTTTAATTTACAGAATTACAAAAGCAAATATCTGAGGTTCGAAAGGACTTGGACAAACAATATGGTTTAATTATCAATGAGTTGGCGGAAATCAAAATTTATTTGGATCAAATTATAAAAAGAAATTTACAAGATAAAACACTTAACCGATATGTAAATTATTTTAGTAATTATATCTTAAGTTCTTTTATATAGAAGTAATGTTATTTTTTAATATGAATAATTTTTTTAATGCATAGTTATTTTTCCTTATTTTTTATTTTATTTTATTTAAACATTATATAATTTTTACTATTTAATAAATGACATACAAAAATGTAACATTTATTTATATTTTTATTCATTTTTAGAAGGCATATTTAC
This sequence comes from Sarcophaga rosellei, assembly GCA_930367235.1. Lineage (NCBI taxonomy): Eukaryota > Metazoa > Arthropoda > Insecta > Diptera > Sarcophagidae > Sarcophaga > Sarcophaga rosellei. Next base: position 64,112,471 of record OV884019.1, read on the forward strand.
AGATGTTCTACAGAAGGGCTTCCAATAGATCTTCTATAGGCTACATTCAAACATCCCTACTTCGGATTGTCTTTTATCATTCCTACTTTAGGCTTCATTTTATCATCCCTGCTTTAATTTGCCGTTTAGAAGGCCTTTACCAAAAAGCCTTTTAATAGGACTATAATTAAAAACCTTTCGGAAGGCCTTTATTGGAAAGCCTTTTAATAGGAATATAATTAAAAACCTTTTAGAAGCCCTTTAGGTAGAAGCGAGCGAGTAAGGCCTTGCCCGCAATGACATCGCGTGTAAAAAATGCCTAAGTATGGAATTGGAGGCGTAGTTCTTGTGTCTGCTAAATAAGGCCTCTTAGAAGGCCTCTTTACTCCTTCCATTTACCACTGGGAGCATAAAAACGTTCATTCATACTAACCAAAATTAAAAGAAATGAATGGTCGGTCTCCTCGGTGAGGATTTTATTAAAAAAATTGAAAAATCATAAAAAAAAATGAAAGCAATTTGTGAGATGCATGGGTTCAACATTTGAATTTATTTTCAAATATTTTCTCCATATTATTACCATAAAACTTTAAAGGTAAAAGCCTCTATACATATACGTATATAAAAGTGAATGTACATAAGCTTGTTGGAGTACTAAACATTTTCACAGTAATTTACTATCATACATGTTCATCCGAGTAGAATGCAACTTCCACATCACTCCTAATAATTATAAACCTCTGACCTGCTTTTTGGTGAAGACAATGGAAAGACTCACTGAAATCTAGTGTTCCTGAGCTACCTTCTTGCACATTATAAAGGCAAGCTTCAATAATAACAAATGGAGTGCATATTATGCACTGTGATTAGATGTCTAGGATTTAGAAACTACTTCTTGATAGGACAATCTGTCTCATGCTAAGCATGTCGCCAATCACTGGCACAATTATGCTTTTTGTATACCATATGTATATGCGAAATATATTTCTAATGCAATATAAAATGTAATTCGCTTTGAATGATGTTTGCGTATAATAAAAAATTTCTACAAATTAGGTAAAATGTTCAATATTTATCAAACATACAATTTTTCATATCTTCTTTCCTTTCTCTTGTTTTAAAATTTTGAATACTCTGTCTCAATATTCTCGCATTTTAATTAAGGAGGCTATCATAAACGATTTGTTAATCCAAAAGAAATTAATTGCATTGACATGTGAATGTCTGTACCATTGACTAAGAATTCTCTTCTTTAATTTTACGGATGACTAAATTTCGTTTTTGTTTCATTTCCTTTAATATCACCATCTTCCTCAAATAACAGAACAATCGACAGATACGGCATTCCTACTACTAACACAATGCGACAGTTAAAATACACCCGAATACATACCGAGTTGTATATTTAGTTGAGTAGAACCAAAGAATATGGAAATAAAGAATGCGCATTATGTAGAAGTAAAATTTCTTATGGCGGGTTGTATCATTACGGCCCGCTCTCAACAAAATCTTTTTAAAAAATCATTTCTGGATGAGGAGGGTGGAAGACAGAAGGAAAATAAACACAAACAAAGAGCGCTCTCGTCATGAGAGCGTAAAAATGCATTCAGTTGCTTTGCTTGTCAGCTTCTGAAGAAGAATGTTCATGTCGCTTTTTTCAGACTTCAATTTTACACCCAAAGAAATATTACAATAGTAGCATTCATTAATATCAATGAGAAATGATTTCGATTTTTGGAGGAATACTTGCCAAGTTAAATACGGTGTTTTTAGGTTTTTAGCGCAGTACAATTGTTCTATACTTTTCGCTCATATATACATATTATTGGATTAATAAGTAGACTTGAAAATATTACTAACAATTTTCCTCTGGGTTAAAGATGCCTGTCATAATTTTTCTCATGTTCTCTTTGTGCCGACGTCTGAGAATCAGTGATTTGAGAACAGTGTTGCTTTTTTTTTGGTTATTTCTAACCAAAATTGGTTATTTTTTTGATCAATGTGTAGTTTTTTTTTTTGGTTTCGGTTATTTTTTTTTTTTTTCTTATAAAAAAAAGGTATTTTTCGTTTCATTTTTTATTAATTATAATTTAAACTTGAAAAAAAAAAACAAAAGTCTACGAATTTAATTTTGGTTATATTTTTTCTTATTTGGTGATTTTTTTCACAAATGTTGGTTACAAAATTTTTTTTCGTGGCAACACTGTTTCAGAAGAATATTGGAATATTTTTGAAAAATATTCCAAAATATGCCAAAATGCATATTCTTTATACTTCATACATAGCATACTTGTAGGGGTAACTATGCGTATGAGTAATATATTTCAAATGCAATTAAATATTAAGTATGTAGTATACGTGGGCATGGCACCTCGCTCATTTGGAATATCAACATAAAAAGTAGCCTATAACTCCTTCCAGACATACAGGAAGATACTGTGAAAATTTCAAGAAAATCGGTTCAGCTGTTTAATCGTCTATAAAGTTCAAACATACAAACAAACACACATTCATTTTTATATATAAGATTAACGAACTCATAATCTAAACGTTTTCGAAAAGGTAAAAACGTAACAATATAAAAAAAATATTACCAGATATTTCTTCTTAAAATTGATTTATTCCAGTCCATAGTACAGTGTTATTTACTAAAACATTGAATGAATGAATATTTGTGTTTGAAATAAAAAGTTAAAAAAGCCTTAAAAGAAAATTTAAAGTCATGGAAACTTCATCAATGAAAGCCGCATTTAATTCTCGGAGCCATGACCATGAATTGTTTAATAAACCATGCAACCCAACTACATATCGTTGAATAAGCTTCCCTCTTGTGAAAAATTTTTTATTGTTCTCTGACACTCGCAAACATAAAAGTTTATTCATTATTGTCTGCCTGCATATTTCTCAAAACTTTTACTGGCAGTTTATTATTATTTTTTTTATTTTTTTCTGCTTTCTGATTGTAAATGCTTATGGTTGTTGCTGCTGACAAAAAAAAGTCAAAAACAAGCAATAATAGATTTAAGAACAAATAAAACTTATTTCCAGCGTACCATATATCTTATATGATGTTGGGTTAGATGGAAAAGTACATTGTTACGAACGACTCTACTGCAATCAATAGTCATAAGGGCAACCAATTAATTCTACTTGTTGGCCTTTGTATACGATTTCTGTAACTTCGTACTGAGATTTCATCTATAAGAACTGTTGGAATTTTTATTATATTTTTTTTTTCTTAATTTCAAAAATTTGTTTTAAATTTGAAAATTTTTTCTACAAATTTTCGATGCTTTTTCCACCTAATTAACAAAGACACAGTTTTATGGTTACATTTAAATTAAAAAGTTTAATTCTGACAAATTGGTATAATTTAAAAATGTATCCTCAGTAGAAAAATTTGGATTTGTCACCAGATGAAACATTTTTTGAAAAACTTATTTATTTGCCAAAATCCTGTCTGGATTTAATTTTTTTTAATGCGAAGTGTTTCTGCTGTGCAATGCATCAAAAAAAAAAGAAGCTTCATTAAGCCGTCGTTTAATAGATCAAGATAATATATTAGTATATTATATTCACGCTAACTCAACTTTTAGTTGTTTAGAGCTTTTAAATGCGTCAGCCTTACATGGATTTTGGGTGCTGTGGGTACTTTCAAATGCATTAAAATATTTCATTTCATTATGAATCTTTCCTCCAGAGCAACCTAATAACTAGAAAATTTCATTTACCAACTTCTCTGAAGTTAAGTATTACCTTACTTTCATCTACGGAACAACTTGGCCCTTTTCCTACAACTTATGATTCATTTTTGTAAGCATTTTTTCTAATTTCCTTTAAAATGCACTCATCAATAAATGTGCAAAAAGCAAACAAAATCTGATATGAAATATATATTATTAAAGGAGTAAAATTGAAAATCATTTATTTATGTGTCCACTTTTTTAAGAAAATTTAATGAAAAGAAATAATAAAGAAGGAATCAAGTATAAAAAACTTAACTTTTCAGTGAAAAGTCCTGTTCAAATATTAAGAAATCGTATAAAAAAACCGAAGAAATATTTTAATTGTACGCCCACCTATGTACGTTTAGAAGTTGCATGCTTGGATGCATTTACAATATCAATTTTCGATCCATTTATTAAACTGCAGCACTGATGTTCGAGTCGAATGTTCTCTTACTGATTATTATATGCTTAGACTTAAGCGGATTTACGCATTTATACAGATGTTTGAGAAACTTTTCATGGCAATTTTATTTACTTCCAGAGTTTTTGCCAGAAATCTGCTGAGAGGAAATTCGCCGAACAAATATTTTTTCATATTTTCGTTTTGATGTCTGACCTAGGTACACATATAGTTTGCTTCTCTCAGATAATCAAAAAAGTTTAAATATCTGAAGAGGATAAATATTATGCTCAACGTATATTTAGCGAATCGATAAATTTCTTTGATTAAAAATCAATTTTATCAATTTAAATACAATGTTTCTTTTTATTATTGAGAAACACCTTAGGTTTGTTAAAAATTTCAACATATTCATTTCAATTTTAAATTAAAGACTTTTTCTAAAATTATTTTTATAGTGATTGTAAATTAAAATACCGTGATTGATGCGCAAGTGACATCAGCCCTTATTACAAATAACTGACAATTTTACTGTCATTACTATCAGCATTATTATCCAATTTGAAATGTTGAGTAGTGGTGGTAAAAACGTATTAAGTGATGCTGATTTAATTTGGTTTTCGTTTACAGCAATCTCATGAAGCAAATAAATAAATGGATTCCAAACGAGATAAGTTTTCAAAATTCTATATTTTTTATTACTATTATTATTGTTATTGTAATTTCTTTCATATTTAGCGAATGTTATATAAAAAAGCTGTGATAAAATTTTACTTTCACAATTCCATATCATTCCTTTTTTGCCACACTTACTTTCTCTCCTTCATCACTATAATGATACATTTGTATGTTTGTGGTCAGCAATTTTTTGCTGCGGCCGACAACTTTAAATGGCAATTATCGCGTTGTGAGTTTCCAGCAAATTATCACGGAAAATGTAATAACGGCGTGCGGAAACAAGAAACGCCTCAAGTGTTTGTTGACTCTGATTGTCTGCGTTGACCTCATCGCATCTGCATTTAGTTGTACTTCTGGCTCCGCATGGAGCTAAATTTATATTGAGTAGGATTGGTTTAGAATATTCACTAGTGCCGTAAGGTAGCGATTTTTGTGTTTGATGTGCAATACAAATACTTGTTGGGATAACTTGAAATTCTCTGTATTTGGTGAAATATACAAAAGTATAGCGCAAAGCATCTGTTTACTGACTTTTACGTTGTCTATTTTTATCATTATAACATTTTCTTACGCTATACATATACATACATATGTATAGGTATCAGAGGGTCACATCTTATTTAATCCAGTACACTTAAAAACTTAAACTCATATAATTTCTAAAAGAAACAAGGTATAAAAAATTTTCATAAGAGCTTATAGAATACATTCAAGAATTAAAACAGCTTTATTCAGGATGTAGTTAAAATGTTTCATTACATTATAAAAGTTTTCTCTATATAAATCAATTAACTGGGAAATTTCATTTACGGTCTTCCTGGTTTGTCGAAAATTGAGTACTATTTTCATACCATCTTTGGAATAACTTGGCCCTTTTCAGACACCTCAGGATTAATTTTTATACACATTTATTTCGATAACATTTAAAAAATAGTAAATTGGATATTAAAAATGCATTGTTAAAGGAACAAAAATAAAAATGTTTTAATTACGAGTATCATCATACGTGGATGTTTCTTGTGCTGAACGGATGTGTTCAAAATTGTGCTCCGATAAATTAGCAAAACAACTCACAGTGTACAACAACAATTTATAATTTTTTAAATTTTTAATGATACTAAAAATCTACCTAAGGTTGAACAGTTAAAATACACCAACAAGTTTAAATTCAACAAGCAATTATATTACAAAAGGAATATTTCAAATAAAAGAAAATTAAAAACCGTAAACAAACAACAACAATATCCAACCTAGTAACAAAATAAATAAAATAGGCTACCTTTCGGTGACCTTGCTTATCTTATAAATACACAACAACATTACACCATACAAAACAATAGACAACAAAATAAAAACAAAAGTAAACAAATTAGGACATATCAGCTGTTCTGATTTCAATCACTGCTTGTAAAAGTGCTGCCAAGTTTTTGCGTTTATTAATTGAGTATTGACAGTTAATTTTAAACGTAATTTTAAACATTTTAAATATAATTTTAACATAAACAAACAGAAAAAAACAGAAAAGAAAAAGAAAATACAACAAAATAAGTAGGAAACTCTTATGAGTTTCTCTACAACAATAAAAGAGCGAAGACTCAGTGATAACGGCAGAAATGCTTATCTTACTTTTATGAGCGCGGGAGACGTAAATCAAAATGTAAACAGGAGAGCTGATGACTCCTTATATTTAACTGCGAAACCATTCAATCGAACTCGCTCATGCTCACCATTGTTAATAAAAAACGTTGAAGAAGAGAGAACAAAAACAATAGTAAATGTTGCTGATGAGGCAGCAAGTGATAATAAAAAAAGATACAAACACAACAAGTGAGAATAATAAAACAAATAAAACAGTAGTCTCAGCGAATAGAGCAATAGAGGAAATGCCTGTTGATACAGTGAAAACTCAGATGGGCATCGACCGATATATTACAGTCTTGAAGCGGGGAAGAAGTCCCAATTCATCAAAGGTTGCACCAGTGCCGAAAATGAATAAAAATGACAGAGAAGACGCACCAAAGTCGCAGAATCGTTTCGCAGCATTAGATGATGGTTCTCAAGAGGAAATTAAAACCATCAAATCGCCAAAACCACCTCCAATCTACTTGAGGGAACAAACCTCCACTGTATTAATTAAATTAATTACTACAATAATTGGTGAAAACTCTTTTTATGTGACTTCGGTTAAACGTGGAATTATATCTGAAACTAAGATCCAGGTAAATACGGAAGAAAATTTCCGGAAATTAATTTCAGAATTTAAAAAGGTAAAAAAGAATTTCTACACCTATCAATTAAAAAGTGGTAAGGGGCTCCAGGTTGTACTTAAGGGTATAGATCCCAGCGTTGAACCCGAAGAAATAAAATGTAGCTTACAACATAATGGTTTCAAGATCAAGTCAGTTGTAAACATTAGAAATCGTGAGAGGGTGCCTCAGCCAATATTTCGCGTCGAACTAGAGCCGAACGATATAAAATTGAAGAAAAATGAGGTTCACCCAATATATAATATTAAGTACCTGTTGCATAGAAGAATTGTAGTAGAAGAACCATATAAGCGATCAGGACCAGTGCAATGCCTAAATTGTCAGGAATACGGCCATACTAGATCTTATTGTAAGTTACCTTCAGTGTGCGTAATTTGTGGGGAATTACATAGTACCGCTAAATGTTCCAGGCCTAAAAGCGATACTAGTTTAAGAAAATGTAGTAACTGTGGTGGGAATCACACTGCCAATTACAGGGGTTGTCCCGTTTATTATATGGTAAAAAACTCGATGGCCCAAAAGAGTATGATTCCGCCTATGCAGACAGAAAGAAACACATGATTATACACCAATAGTCAACAAATGCACAAATAAAATCTCGTATGCCAGCGTTTTGAAGTCAAACTCAGCGCCAAATTCACAGCCAACAAATAACCAGACTCCTAATGCTCCCAACCTGAGTCGGCTTGAGACTACTATCGAGGCACTAGTTCAATCGGTAAATAACTTTACAAATACTTTGGGCAACATGATGCAGGAGATGTTAAAAATGCAGTCAATGCTGTTACAAGCGGTACTTAATAAGCCGTGAATTGCCTAAGACTTTGTTTCTGGAACGCAAACGGTATTCGCCAGCATAAAAATGAAATTGAACACTTCCTTATTAGCAAAAAAAATTGACGTCATGCTTATTTCGGAAACTCATCTGACATCAAGAAGCTTGTTTAAAATGAACGGTTACTCATTTTACGACACAAAGGATCCCCGCGATAGGTCATGTGGAGGCTCCGCAGTCTTAATAAGGGCTCGAATAAAACATTACCAAATGAGTGGTCTTTGTGAAGAATACCCTCAAGCTACGAGTATTTGCCTTGAAGACTTCCATAAAAACCTTGTTATTACGTCAATATATTGTCCACCTAGATACTCGATCACTGAGAGTCAATATGAAAATTTCTTTCGATCACTAGGCCCTCGTTTTATTGCAGCCGGTGATTATAATGCAAAGCACTACTATTGGGGCTCTCGACTTACTTCTCCAAAAGGCCGAAAACTGTTCAACACAATTTCTAAATTGAAGCTGGATGTTATTTCTTCAGGGCAGCCTACCTATTGGCCAACTGATAGACAAAAAATTCCAGATTTAATCGACTTCGCAGTAGCTAGGAACATCTCTAGAGAAGTATATGAGGTAGAAGCCTCACTGGATCTGTCTTCGGATCATACGTCTACAATCATAACACTGTGGAATAATCATGTGTCCCCGTCCGACTACTTAATGGAAAAAGAGACTACAGTGAATTGGCTAAAATATAAGAAATACATAAGCTCTCACTGTTCAGAAAATATTCCTCTAAGAACTATTGAGGATTTGAACCAGGCAGTATATGATTTTGAAAAAACCCTTACGTTAGCCACACAAAGCGCTGTTAAGGTGCCAAAACGAATCAGGTACAACAGAATTTATTCCGCTGATATCGAAAACCTTGTGCTAGAAAAACGAAGACTCCGTAGAGAGTGGCAACTACACAGGTCACCTCAACTTAAAAGAAAATTAAATGAGTGCACGAAACGCCTTCAAAAGTTACTTGAATCACAAAGGCTTCTATCATTTAAAAATTATTTGGAAAATCTGGACGCAACTCCCCAAACGAATTATTCATTATGGCGTGCAACCAGGAATCTAAAAATACCAATTATTAATAAACCACCTTTACGTGACTCAAATGTTAATTGGGCAAGAAGTGGTGCTGAAAAAGGTAGGCTATTTGTGAATCACCTAAAAAATGTTTTCACTCCTAACACGATTAACACGTCTACCGAAATAATTAATTTACCAATTGTTGTGGCGAAGACTCCCAGACCCATTAGGTTTAAGCCTCATGACATAGTGAATGCCATTAAAAATCTTAACCCAAGGAAAGCTCCAGGTATTGACAAAATAAGCAACAAAATGCTATTGAATTTACCTAGCATAGCTATAAAAATTATTTTATTCATTATGAATGCTGTTATTCGACTCAGATATTACCCTACACAATGGAAAATTTCACTCATAACCATGATACCGAAGCCAGGTAAGGATCATACAAAGGTTGATGCATATAGGCTGATAAGTCTCTTGCCTAACCTATCCAAATTATTCGAGAATGTACTGATGTGTAAGCTAGCACCTCTGTTGAATGAGTACGATTGTATCCCAAATCACCAATTTGGGTTTAGAAGAAAACATAGTACCATTCAGCAAACACATAGACTTGTTAATGTAATAAGAAATGCATTCGAAGAAAAAAAGTATTGTTCTGCACTCTTCATTGATGTCTCTCAAGCTTTTGATAAGGTGTGGCATGAAGGTCTTATACTCAAATTGAAGCAAATATTCCCTGAAAACATATATGAAATATTGAAGAGCTATTTAAGTGATAGAAAATTTGTAATCAAACAAGGTAATTTTTTAAGTTCCCCTCAAAAAATTAACCAATAAGTGAAAACATATATACTTCCACATTTGCTGACGACACAGCATTTTTAAGCGTACATATGAACCCACTGATTGCATCGCAGATCTTACAGGAACAAGTATCCCTACTGGAGGAATGGTTGAAGAAATGGAGAATAAGGGTTAACGAACAGAAATGCACCCACGTAACCTTTACATTGCGAAGAGAGACCTGCCCTGCTATATGCATTAATAATCAGACAATACCACAAAGCACTCATGTAAAGTACTTAGGTATACACCTTGATCGTCGTTTAACGTGGAAATTACATATTGAGTCAAAACTGGCACAAATGAATATGAAAACTGTGCAAATAAATTGGTTAATTGGTCGAAATTCATCACTAAAATTAGACTGTAAACTCCTTATATACAAGTCTATATTGAAACCCATTTGGTGTAGTACAACTATGGGGTACAGCCTCAGCTTCAAACGTGGAGAAAATTCAGAGGCGCCAAAATAAAATTTTACGAATGATCACTGCCGCCCCTTGGTATATCAAAAACTCGAATATTCACAAAGATCTGGACGTCCCGCTGGTTAAAATGGAAATTATAAGATGCGCTGAAAAGTACTTAGAGAACCTAGATGGCCATATAAATCCTTTAGTCCGTGGTATTTTACGTCACACTGGCCATATTCGATTGAAAAGGAAGGATACTCTTGCGCTCGGCCGAAGATGAGAGATGAATATTTTATTTTATTTTATATATTTTATTTATTATTTATTTATTTATACTTTTGAATTATTATTTTTGAACTTTTTATTTTATTTGGCAATGGCTAAATAAATATGTAGATACATTTTTCTTTCTAGTTTTAAGATTTTCTTTTTAGTTTTAAGATTTGAATAATTATTGTTAGTCCATTTTTAATGGAGATTCAATAAATAATAATAATAAATGAAAAAAAAAAAAAAAATTACGAGTACACTTGAAAAACAATTCTTTCACCAAATATTGACTTATATTGTAAAAAATTTAAATAGAATAGAAAAGCAAAGAACTTATCTTTTCAGTGAAAAAAGTACCATTGAAATATCAAGAAACCATATAAAAAATCGAATAAATAAGATACAATACTTATGTTTTAATTATATGTCCACCACTGTGTATATACAAATCATTTATTTCTGTTTTCACTCACAAATATTAAACATTATATATTAAAATTATAGGAAAAAATATAAAACGTTACAAAACAAAGAAAAATTTGGTGAATTTTACTTACAAATTATGCACTTTTTACAAATTGACTTTAACTAAAGGTAGGATTTTAATGGGAAGATAAATTGTTTTTTTATTATTATAAACTAGCTGTACCCTGAGCGCGTTGCTGAGGCAGCAATTAAAATAAATTTGAAGGAAAGACATTACACAAACATCCGATTAATTTTGAATCATTTTATGGATTTTGTTTCCCGTTGTCCAGATGATTCAGACGAACGGGCCTGAGTAGTACGCATTCGATCAGTTTCTAATCGCACTTCTCGTTGTTCAAGTGATTCATGCGAACGGGTCTCAGCGGCTTGTACTCGAAGATTTTCCAGTCTCAATGCTTCTTGAGGTGTAGGTTGACCAATTGTTAGTCGCTTTGGAGGCATGATTGCGCGGAAACGACGTGAAAAACGCGCTTAATACAATTGAACTCAACACCATTTTTTAAAATTTTCCAAAATTAAAATGTTTCAAATTTGTGATTGGCATTTTACGGGAATGAGTTATACTAAATGTTATTGAAATCATAAATAATGAATCCTAAAATGTCTGGTATTTGTCCGACCAACACATGATCATATGCATAGTTTACGATTCAATTCATTTTGAATAATTCTCAGTAGCGCTATCTATCGGAAATTAATCGCACTGACTTATAAACCGACTTAGTCGTCTTATGCGCAACAACTTTGCTAAAGTTCATATCATGATGAAATGCACAGTTTACGATTTAATTCATTTTGAGTAATTTTCAGTGGCGCCACCTGTCGGATATTCGTCATACCAACTTATAAACTTTCGTTGGCTCATGCACAACAACTTTGCTAAAGATAATAACATGATCAGATCAGAACGGTATAGGATTTAATTCATTTTTAGTAATTTTCGGATATTGGCCATACCAACTTAGAAACCTTCCTGTGCTCATAGGCAACAACTTTGCTGAACATAATAACATGATCAAATTCATAGTTTACGATTCTATTAATTACACACAAACAAACATTCATTTTTATATATATAGATGTGGGCGTGGCACCTCACCTAGTTGAAATTTTAAAATAAAAAGTAGCCTATAGTTCCTTCCAGACATATAGGAAGGTACTGTTAAAATTTCAATTAAAAATCGGTTCAGCCGTTTAGCCGTTTATAGACTTCAAACAAACCCACAAACAAATAAACACACATTAATTTTTATATATAAGAAGATACAGTAGTAGATTACATAGAGCTGACGGGTGACGTATACGTAATATTTTGTTAGACAATAATACTCATATTTTTTTATTTATTTTATTTTCCTATTTCAACGTAAAAAGTAGCATATAACTCCTTCCAGATATACAGGAAGATACTGTGAAAATTTCAAGAAAATCGGTTCAGCCGTTTAGCCGTCTATAGACTTCAAACAAACCCACAAACAAACAAACACACATTCAGTTTTATATATAAGAAGAAGAAGAAGATATACAATAAGGTAAGTAACCGTTAAGCTAAAGGGAAGATCATCGTACTTGTATCTTTTAAATTTGAGTTTATCTTTGAACTTGCCATACAAGTGTACATATTGTTACGTTTTTACCTTTTTCAAAACGTTTAAAATATGAGTTCGTTGATTGCATACAAAATAAAAAATAAATTTTAGTTTTAATTAAAATCTTTAGTGTTCGCACAATTTTGTGTGCCACTATTAACAACTTGATGTATCCAACAATAATTTGCATGTTTGTTATTCTTCTCTGCTCACACCCTTTGCGTAAGCAACAACACTTGTCCGTTAAATCTGTCTAAATAGCGGAGATCTTCAAACCACGACTGTATAAACAAAATTAATAAAAATAAAGGTAGCACGTCGTTGCCACTACGTTTTTAAAGTACTTGTCTAATTTTGCAACAGAAATTGATATAGCTCCGGCGCTGCCATAGTTTTCAAAAAGTTAACTTTACTTTATCAGCAGATTGTAATAAGGAAAAAAGTTAAAGGTGACTTTAAAGTTGACTTGAGCTAAAGTTAACTTTTACTAAACCCAACATAAACTTTCTTTGGTAGTTATTCTATCTTAAACTGTGGCATATGCATAGAGTGTTTTAAATTTCTGTCGTTCTTTTTAATATCAAGTATTTTTCCCTGCAGTTACACAAGCTTAAAGCAAAATAAAACAAATACATACAAATGCCGTCTTAAGCAATAACATCTTAAGTTTAATTTCTTATTTATTTATTAATTACAATAAATTTACAAATTATTTATTATGAACTTAGACCATATGTTCGGTGTAGTGTTACAGACCAGAATCTCTGGTAGGTATCATACCCACGAAACTCACGCTAATAGTCTACAAGTCTGTCCACAAAACTACCCGGGCACAAAATACCTTAAGTCGAGAACAATCACTTTACTTTTTGAAAAATTTGCGACAGTGCATTAGAAAATATTTATTGCAAAATTAAGGTTACTTATACAGGCAAGCCTAAGGTCAAGTGGTAAAACATATCCGATTGTTATAAATTTAACGAAATAATTTAGTTTGCTATGTGAATTTTTATTTCCATGAATTTTGCTATCTGATTGTCTTTATACACGATAGTTTTTCATGAATTTTACGTTGATTACTTAAAGTCTAGCATTTCAAAAAAATTTCTTGGTTGTTTACAATTCGATAAAGCGTAGAAATAACAATATGTACAACAAAAACAGTGACAAAAACCGTTAACAAGTACGCCACCAAAATCAATATTAATAGAAAATTGCATTCAAAGGCCCTCTATCCTTTATCTACCCTCCATTAGAAACTTAACCAAATATTCGATGGTGCATTAGGATCAAAATATTCACAATGTTGAGCATAAAACTGAATCTAAGGGCATTAAAAAGGAAAGGGATAAAATGAAAACAAATTCTAGAAAAACAGACAAGAACAATTATTTGCATAGTAGTTGGAGAAGCCTTTTAAATATTATTTCACAATATGTCCCAAAGCGCCATCAACCACTCACCGTTATTACCATCACCATTAATATTATCACAATCTTAAAGTTCCCTCCACAAATTTCCTTTTCCCTTTTTTTTTTGTTTGTTGTTCACTATCTAAATAATAGGAAATATTGATTGTGTTGGTTTTATTCTGACAGTGGCACCAAAAAATGGATAGGAAAGCTTAAAGATGTGTAGCTGATGTAGGCATGTTTTAATTATTTATTTATCTTTGTTATCCGTTTCTAAATTTTTAGATATTTGTATTTAAGTTTTAGACTATTGCAGGCATCTACTAACAATAATGTTTAGATATTGTTACGAAACATTAACATTAACATGAGAAACAAAACCTACACTAACACATACAACGAACTTGTTACAAGTAAACCAACAACATCGGTATGGAAGAAAAGGAGACAGACAAGTAAGAAATATAGATAGAGATAGATAGAGCTCTCGAGAAAGCGAAACCCCGAACATTTCTCTTTAAGAACATTCATTAGACTGTTTGCGTGGGCATTTAAAAAGGCAAGAGAAAGTAGGCAACGAGCAGTAAAAATTCAGTCAGTCTTGTGTGAAGTCGCGTTGCTTTCGAAGTACACAGTCGTGGTTTGAAAATCGCCGTTGAAAAGATCTGCGTTATAAGCAAAGAAAAGTATCGAACAAGCAATTATTGTTGTATTCGTCAAGTTGTAAACGGTGACACACAAAAGCAGTGAGAACAATAAACAGTTTAATTGAAACTAAACACAAATTTGTTGTTTGCAATAACGAACTCATATTCTAAACGTTTTTAAAAAGGTAGAAACGTAACAATATAAATTCGTAGGTAACTAATGTAATATTCTTTTTGAGGTATACATATGATTTATGAAACAATTGGCCAATTCACACGACTTTGTATCGTGTATGTTGTATTGAATACACTTTTTGTTTCTGAACTCTCAATGCTAAGCTGTACTGTGTGTCTCGTATTCCAAACGTCAAAAAACGATAGGAAGAAGAAGACCAGTTTTCATAATTTGATTTTAAAGCAACAAAATGAAAAATATTACAGCAAAAAGTAAATTCATTAATTATCTATGCGAACAATTATCATTTTGAAATGTTAATTGTTAATTGTTGACTCAAGTTTTATAGAAAATATTTTGTATTTTTATTCTTCTTCTTGATTACTGGCATTTACATAAACTGATAGCACGAAACTAATACAACTTCCAAACACATATGAAAAAATTGCGTACAAGTTTATCAGATTTTTATATGAAAATTATCAACAACAAGCATACACTGTTGTGTATTCATCCAACAATACAATGAATACAACAATACAAGCGCTTGTGTGAATTGCCCAAATGTTTATAAACATCTGTCTAATCCAATAGTTCAATCGCATAAATGACTTCAAAATATCATCAGTCAACCCAATAGTTTGTTTTCGTTTGAAGAATCAATGTACCGTTATACTTCTGTCAAAAAACATGAGGAATCTTATGATGAATCATCAGAGTACTGTCAGATTCTTGATTTCCCCCAGAAAGGGGAAAACTTGAAATGTTACAAAACCAAGCGAGTATTTTTCGAAGGTCTGACTGCATCTCACCGAAGGCGGGTTACATTTCGGATTTGAGCTCAGGAATTTTAGCCACTATAATTCCGTTATGACTTTCCGTAGCAAATACCGTTTACATTCACTGCAATTTCGGGCTAACCTTAAAAGGGTTAAGGCCCAACCACGCCGCCACATCAAAATTCGCACTAGACAGGCGCTAGTTGTGGCTGGTTTGTTACTCAACGATTGTATGAGGATTTTCTGTTTCCCAAATCCGTGCGTATTTTGTGTTCACTAAACCGTTCAGGTGGACAAGGTGTGCATCGAAGGAGATATCTCTTTTTTAAAGAATTGGTGTTGACATTTTGTTGCTTCATTCCCCATTGAACGAATTGCTTGTGCTGCTGATTTGAGCTCCATATTTCGCTGAATTTTGTATAGCTGATGTCGACGAATTGATGTATTCGGGTTCCTTTTTGTTTTAGTGTTACCGACTAGTACGTTGATGCGCAGGAATTTTTCTGTCCATAACCGGCCTAGTTTTTTAATAAGTGGAGTAAGCAATCGGATGTAGCATCTGCTAATTTTGAGAGGTAGCTTATTAGTGCAGAAAAATAACACCAAATTTAAAATTTTCGATTTTACCCTTTACTTATAATTTATAATTAAAACTGGAATATTAAATTTAAAATATTTTAAAGACTTTTAATTTACTTCTAAACATTTAGACAAACCGGATTATAGATAACAAAGCAGCCAGTATTGCAACAGAAATTAATTGTGATTAATTGTTTTGTACGAATTATTATTATTCAGACTGTAAAAGAACTCATACGAGTCTCCGTTTATCTCAACAAATTTATATCCGCCGCCGTAGTTGTCTTTCAGTAAAACATTTTCACTATTATTACGCAAATAATAAAACAAAACAAAAACACGGAAATGTGGCTTGTGAACGAGTCAGCCATTCACATGTCCTGCTCGACAGTCAGTCAGTATGTTGTTGCTTGAGTCAGACTTTTCGTATGTTCTCTTTGATGATGTAAAGGTTTGAATGTCAAATCAGTTGCCAAGCAACACAGCATGGAGTGAAAAAATGTCTGTGTATTGTATGTAAAACAGAAACAATAGCTATGACAACATAAAATATGTGCATAAATATGTATATGGTATACATGCTTTACAGTGTTTAACGGATATTTTCAATCAGTCTGTTTTAAATCTTATGTAGTGAGGCACATTAACAAAAATATCGGAAAGAGTCATCGAGATATTATTATTGCTCGAAATACATATGTTAGTACTCCACTGCAGGCACCCAAAGGACTTTGTTAAAGAATAAAACTAAAATGGTCTGTTATACTCGAATGTGTGTACACGGTACATAATTTTTCTTAAACCTTAATGTGCGTGCCCTTGTAGTCTAGTGGGTAGTGTACTCGACTATAGCGCGAGGGTTGTGGGTTTGATTCCCACCAGAGGCTCTGGTCTGTTAGACTATGCCGATTATAAGGCCAAAGTTGCTCAGCTCGTAGTAATTAGAATAGAAACTGTAAAGGTATTGTAATTAATAAATAAAAAATATATTTTTTAATAAACTTGAGGACGTAATTTAATTATTAGATGCCATTAATTCCAAATTTGACAACTTTTTCCCAATTTTAGCTCAGCTTCGTCGTTAAAAAATTACAGTTATGGGTAGAAAAATAGCAATGGTAACAGAAGTTATACAAACAACGATTTGATTACTTTACTACGTGCTTTCAATGCATTCACAAAAATAGAGTACGTTCTCAGTATTCAATTCTAAATATTTTATTTTAACAAGACAGGTCGTCTGTTGAAGTCATCTACAACTTACACCACATAACGTTTGGTAGAATGAAGCGTAAAATTCTTCTTGGAAGTATTTCTGGGTTATCAGAATGTACCGATTGTTTTTTGTAATGTGAAATCATTCGTCGCTTGACATGACACGACATTATAAAAAAGAGTATGCAAAAGTCAATCAACAAATACAGCGAAAGTGAACACAGCAATATTCGTAGAAATTGATGTTAAATAAATGCATGGCAAAATCAACAATTACAGCAATGTTAAGGCAACGTAAACGCTATCATTCAGTTCTCTGAAGAAAACTCAGATACGCAGCACAATGAGCAACAATAATAAAGAGTCTTAAAAGGCACCGGTTGCAAGTAAGCTATGAGCCACAGTAGCAAAATTTTGTTTGCTTAATAATATGTTCGTATGTAAATGTTTTTAAACGTATGAGCATAGGGGAACAAATGTGATTCTTCGTAGGGCAGCGGGAATGTTGTGTCATATCGTTTGTGTTCTTGTGGTTCCGTTTTTTCTCTTTTTTTTGTTTTAATGATGTGAGTGTGTTTGATTTGATTTTTTTTTTTCTTTTATGACATTCGCTCATGTTCATGTTATCAACAGCATTTTATTAAAAATCTTTTAGAAATTTTACATTGTACAAGTCTTAGTTTACATTTCTATTTTTTTATCTCGAACATTTTAAAGTTCATATTACAATTGAACGTGTAAATATATTATCTTTAACATATTGTTACGAAAATGATGTAACATCGTTTAACATTAAAATAATAAACAAAAGCTACACAAACAAAAACCATATACCAATAAGCAGATAGACAAGTAAGAAAGAAAGCAAGAACAAATAACATAAACAAAGTACACAAACAACAATGAAACCACGATGGAGTTCTTGAGAGGGCGAAGCCACGAACATTCGACTTCAAGAACATTAACAAAACTATTTACGTGGGCATAAAAAAGGACAAGACAGTCTTGTGTGAAGAAGTGTTGCGTGTGAAGAGAATAATAGTGGCTTGAAGATTTCCGTCGTAAAGATCTGCCGAACAATTAGTGTTTACGCAAAAAGAGTATAAAGAAGAATAACGAACAAAGCAAATTGTTGTTGTTACATCAAGTTGTGGATAGTGGCACATAGAATTGTGCGAAGAATAAAGAATTTATCTAAAACTAAACACAAATTTATGTATTTTTATTTTACCTGCAATCTACGAACTCATATTTTAAACGATTTTAAAAAGGTAAAAACGTAATAATATTTAATGAATAAATGTATGTTTATGTTGTCTTTTATAACAATCAATCAATATTTTTAAGCTAATTTCTCTTGTAGTAATTAAATAAAATAAGAAACAATGAATTTGTCAAATCACTTATTAATTTAGAAACAATTTTAATTTTTCAAAATTATGTCTACAGTTTACAGGTTATACATGACAATAATAATGCCATTAATAAATAGGTTAATTAGATAGAAGTTTAGAATTGCCTAACTTTCGGAAAGCCAATAAACCAAATATCCACCGCTTAAACGAAATCAAACTCAAGACTAAACATAAATACACCAAAAACTTATATACACCCGAGTAAGTACATACGCCTAGCTTTTGAATCCAATGTTGAAAATGTTCGTAACATAAGGTAAGAATATAAATCAGAGAAAATATTGTTTTTAATTTTCAATATGTAACAAGCATCGAAAGGAGTTCAGAGTTCTAATCGTGCTTATCTTTAATCATAATCTCAATTTTTTTTTTTGAAAATTTGAATGAATTTTTTGCGGTTTATCCTAGATGTACACTATTCAATTTTCAACTGGTGGTGTTGCGATTTGTGTTCGCAATGGTATTCCTTGGATATTAAAGTTTATTTTTTTACTACAAATTATATTAAATTATAAGCGAGCTGATTAACTTCGGACATATGATTGGTGTAGTGCAACAGACTAAAAATCCTCCAAGAATTTCTGGTTGACCCCCGAGCCTCATGCTAGTTGTCTAACACACTATCCATTGGACCTCCAGGGCACCCACAAATTGAAGTTATTAACACAAATTAGGAGTGAAATAAAATACCTATTTCTTAATATTTTAAGCGTCGATAAGAAGCTTCTATTAGTTAGTGTTTATAGACTGAACTGTAATATGAATTTTGATACTATTATTTTTACATTTGATTATTATAATGATTATTGTTATTGATTTTAATAATAATTAGTTAGTTCGCAAGCTATTAATTGAACCGATGCTTTTCCTTCATCTTAATCCTAGAAATGAGTCTGTGCCCACATATGTTCACTCAACTTTTTTTGTTGTATATGCTCATTTTGTTTAAATTTGAAGTTGCCATAATGAAAATAATATATAATATGGCAAGTTCAAACATAAAGTGGTCTTTAAATGTTAAAGGTAGGATGATCCTCCCTTTAGCTTAAAGATCACTTCTGTTTTATTGGGTACTCATAATAAGGAAAAACTATTTATCTACTCGTTAAAATCCTCCCTTTAGTTAACGGCAAGTTGTAACAATGGCCCTAAAGGGCTTTAATACGTTGACTTCCACGGCAATTTTCAGAAAACTGGCCACGCAAGCCAATATTGACTTTTTGTTCTTTTCCTAGAAACCATTTATCGATACTAGCCTGATATAATACGGGTTTATTCATAGCTACACAAAACTGGCAGGTTTAGTGAGTACGAGATAACTCGTAGTTGGACCCTAGAAGGGAACGTAATCTACGAGTTATCTCGTAGTTGGCAGCGAACGTGTTAACTTTGTCGAACCTGCATCAAATCTTGTTATTGTCTTTAATAAAAGGTTATCGTAGTCTAACCACATAAATGTTGTTTTTGGTAGAACTTGTAGTATGTCCCAAAACTATCATAGATTCAAATCTTTTGCTAATCATAAGCATCGCATTAAAATCCTGAACTTTTAGAAAGGAGCGCAATCTACGATAATAATGGTAACGGACGTGAGCAATGTTGATCATATTCTATTTTTTTAGAATGCTCATACCAGTGATCAGTGATCTATAAACACGAGTTATGTAATTAGAAACACTTTAGATATTTTATTATTTATTAAATAACTTTATTGCTCAACGGCTAAACTAAAAAAAAAGTTACTTATCCTAAAAGAAATACGCAAAGGTTAAAAGTGCTTAAAAACTAAACTTAATGCTAGAAAGAGAAAGTAATAGTAAGAATTGTTTAAGAATTGAGTTGCCAACTCATTCTCGTAACTACTCCCCCTTTAAGATAAGGACACTCCAGGGTGCTTAATATGCAAATTATCAAATACGACTTAAAACTAAATGTTGATTACATATAGATATTTAAAACTATAGGTGAATTATATAACTTATTATAAGAAAATATACAAATTAAAATTAAACTAAATTTCGTAAATTAAATTTACATAAGGAAAAACAAAAATTACATAAAGTCTTCTTCCAAATTTGTCATCATTTTTTTTTTTTTTTTTTTACGTATAATCTAGTTAGTATCCATTATATTCAGTCCGTCTTTTAATGTTAGACACATGAACGTTTTCAAACTGCCTTTTCTAAATTTAGGTTCCTCTTTATGTCTTAAAGCCTTGTAATTCCTAATATATCCAACTTCTCTTTGATCAGAATAAACTTCTCTATCTTTATTTCTTTTGTATATATATTTTCGTTTATTGGCCAACATAGTGGTGTAAATTCTCATTTTATCACAATTTCCATACTCAATGTTTATAGGCCTCTCTCTAACTACTGAATGAAAGCCATTGTTGTAGAATTCTATAGATTTACTAATCTTTTCCCTGATGGACAGACTTTTCTGTTCAATTGTCAGTGTCCGTATCTTTTCAGCCAATGTACCATGTAGCCGTTCTATGTCTGCATTTCCGGTGTGATTGTTTGGTTTCACCAAATGTAATTCAATGTTCTCATTCTTCAAATAATCCTTTATATTAATGCTTCTAAATTCGTTATCTGTAATTAATTTGCTAAAATTACCTTTTTGAGATTTATATACCCTGATTTTCTCTATTATGGTCTGAGTTGTTCTGTCTTCTAAATAGTATGCCGTGGCGAATTTGGAAAATCTGTCTATAAATGTAAGAAAGTTTGACTTTGAATTTGTATATATATCCATATGTATTATTTGTCCAATATCAGAGTTTCAGTTAGCTGAAATTTTGGTTTCACAGGATTACGATCAAATTTAGCTATATTACATACATCACAATTGTTAACATATTTCCGAACTAAGTTTCTTAAATTTGGAAAGTAAATCAATTTTCTTAAGCCTTCGTAGTTTTCATTGATGCCAGAGTGGCCTGTTTCATTCTTATGATAGTGGTGTATTTTACTGAAAGTCTCCTCTTCAGATGACATGTCATTGGCATGATATGAGCATCTAAATAATTTAATGTTATTATCCCCATTAAACATCTCAATAATTTTCTGTTGCAATATGTTATACTTATAATCACTTAGATATGTAAATATTCCTACCTTTCCTTTTCCTATATTGCGTTTCAAGATCTGCCCAAAATTATTCTCCAAATCACTAGAACTGATATAAACTTTTTTGTTTCCATGTTTTATTTCCGTTTCCGTAGTTTTATCATCCGTTAAAATTATCTGGGTCTTAAATCTGTTAACAACAGTATCCAAAATGCCAATATGGTCATGGATGTTCTCCTCTTGAGAGTGGACAGTTGCAAGATCGTCATCATTATCAATGTTATTATAAAGTGAAGCACTTGATGATTCATCCATCCATCAAATTTATTTCCCCCGAATCGTTGTTGATTCTGCTCAAAAAGTCAGCGACCAAATTATCTTTGCCTTTTATATAATTTATTGTCATATTA
Organism: Sarcophaga rosellei; assembly: GCA_930367235.1. Taxonomy (NCBI): domain Eukaryota; kingdom Metazoa; phylum Arthropoda; class Insecta; order Diptera; family Sarcophagidae; genus Sarcophaga; species Sarcophaga rosellei. Next base: position 64,134,700 of record OV884019.1, read on the forward strand.
AAGTCACCGAGCTTCAATATCCAGCGATTGAGTTTGGGGTTCAGGTCCCTACTTTGGGATTTGACAAATAGCCATCTTAATGGCTGATGGTCTGAAAGTATTTCAAACTTAACTCCATATAAATAAGGTCGAAAATAACCTGTAGCCCGAACTATGGCCAAAAGCTCTTTCTCAGTTGCCGAATAATGCCTCTCATGATCGTTTAAGGTACGACTGGCAAAACAAATGGGGTGGCCACTCTGTTGTAAGACCGCACCAATTGAGTTTGAGCTAGCGTCCGTTACAAGTTGAAATGTTTTAGAAAAATCTGGGTACTTAAGTACAGGAGACTCGGTAATAATTCTCTTCAATTTCTCGAATGCGTTAATGTAGTTAGGATCGTTTATATCCAATTGCATACCCTTTTTAAGATATCTTATCATAGGATAAGCTACTCTTGAATAATCTCTAATAAATTTTCTATAATATCCAGTGATACCAGGAAATGACTTAATTCCTTTAACCGTTTTCGGTCATTTAAGTTTCAAAATAGTCTCGACCTTAGATGGATCTGGTTTGACACCTTCAGGAGTCAAAACGTGACCTAAATATAGCGTTTCCTTGGAAAAGAATTTACATTTATTTATTTGAATCTTGAGATTGGCATCTTTTAATCTTTCAAAAACCTTTTTCAAACTTTGAATATGCTCCTGAAGGCTGGTAGAAAATATTAAAATGTCGTCCATATATACCACACAGATCTCATTAATAAGATCTTGAAGGACGTTGTTCATAAGGCGTTGAAATGTAGCAGGAGCATTTTTTAGGCAAAAAGGCATCCGTACATATTCAAAATGGCCATAAGGAGTAGAGAAAGCTGTCTTCAACCGGTCTTCTTCTTTAACAAGAATTTGGTGAAATCCTTTAGCTAAATCTACTGTAGAAAAATATTGTGCCCGTCCAAGTTTATCCAAAATGGAGTCGATACTGGGTATCGGATATTTGTCATCTATCGTCATATCGTTCAGTCTGCGATAATCAATAACAATTCTCCATTTTCTCTCACCCGAGCTATCTGTCTTCTTGGGCACAATCCACAAGGGGCTATTGTATGGTGAATTGCTTTCAGTAATTATCCCTTGTCTTAACATATCACTAATTTGATTACTAATTTCCTGTTCATGAATGTGTGGATAACGATACATTCTCGTGTATATTGGCCTTTCCGTTGTTGTCTTAATTCCGTGTTCAATAATATTCGTGTTTCCTAGAGTTTGTCCTTCTGTAAATATTAAGTCTTGGTAGTCTTGTAATAAATCGCGTAGGCTATATTTCTCTTCAGTACTAAGGTCCTTATATAAATTTTCCAAAATATTTTCACCGTTTCCAATTCATGTATTTCATGTCCGTAATATGGGCAAACTTTTATAAATTCTATCACATTCCGATTAATCGTTAAAGACTCCCTTTCCATATCTGCAATGGCTCCTAATGGTCGTAAAATATTCTGCCCCAAAATGGCATCAAACTGCTTTCCACTAAAAGTTGTGAGTTTCCAAGACATTGTGGCATTTATGCAAAACTCCTTAGGTAAATTAGTTATAATCTCGTAATCTATGTTCGTTCTTCCATTAAGCGAAGTGAAAGACATAGGATGTTTTAACGAAAATCTCCTATATTGTAAAAATTTATTCTGATTCAATAGACAAGTGGTAGAACCGGTATCTATTAAAGCTCTAATTTCATCCTTGCCTATTGTAAGGTGAACTATTGGAAGTGTCCTAACGAGGCTGTTGTATGAAAATTTACCTGTTCGTCTTCATTGTAATGTCTCTCGTCCCGTTGTAAATGGTCCACTTCCATGTTATTGTCATGACGTCCTAGATCTCTGTTGAAATTTCTAGACTGAAGTGATCTACGTTCGTTCTTAGAATTAATATTATATTCAAAATTTCGGTTGCTAGAACTGGGAACGTTTGAAGTATTGATTTACAAATTTGTTATTTTCACTTCTTATCAAGCCTTCTCTTTCTAATAAATTGAAGGCATCTCTTAATGTATTTACATTTCTATTTATAATTACAGAGGCTAAATTAGTATTAATTTTATTAAGGAAAGTTTTTAAAATAATTTTTTCTACATAAAGGGGACTAAATTCTACGGATTTTTCTCTATCATATTCGTACTTTTCATTTAACTTACATAACATATTTTTTAAAGAATTAAAATAATTTAAAATACCATTATTCCGCAAAGAAAAAGCCTCCTGGTACAGTTGATGGTAGGACTCCTTAATACCAAAATTCTTTATGAGGGCATCTCTGACTTCCTCCCATTTCACATTTGGGCCCAAAGTTCTTAATACATGAAGCGCCTCGCCTTGCAATTTATTTAATATTGCTCTTTGGTAGATATATTCCTTTACATCTGGATTCGATGCGACGAGAGCAAATACGGTTTCAACTTCTCGCAAAAATGATGTAAGTGCAAAGGAGTCGTCTCCACGAAAGATATTAATCCTATGAGCATCTTTCAATACGTCATTTAATGATAATGTAAATGCTGACTCCATCGTTTTTTTTTTTTTAATTAATTATTAATAAAAGTTTTTCTTTTTTTTTTTTTTTCTTATTATTATTTTTTTTTTATTTGTTGTAATGCTTTGCTATTGCTCTAAGTTGTTGTTGCTGATCAAGGTTATTCAATGTTATTGTCTTAAGTTGTTGGATTTCTTATTCTTCTCTTTTGCTTTATACTGTCATTGTAAAGGTTATTTAAGGTTATTCAAGGTTATTATCGTATGACTTAATTTATTGTTGTAAATCGAAGATGTTTTAAGTTGTTGTAATTCTTATTTTTTTTCTTTTGTTTTATTTATTTGTTGAAAGTTTTTCTTTATTTATTTATTTTTTTTTTTTTTTTTTTATTAATTGTAAACTTTTTGTTTGTTAAAACCTTTATTTAACTCCTTTCCTTCTTTTTAAGGATAGTGCTTTATTTTTCTTATTGAAAAATTTATTATTATTATTTGTTTTTATTAATTTATAATTCTTAATATTTAAATGTATTTAATAAACTTCAGTTTAATTAGGGTTCGAAATCGACTGCGCCAGTTATGTAATTAGAAACACTTTAGATATTTTATTATTTATCAAATAACTTTATTGCTCAACGGTTAAACTAAAAAGAAAGTTACTTATCCTAAAAGAAATACGCAAAGGTTAAAAGTGCTTAAAAACTAAACTTAATGCTAGAAAGAGAAAGTAATAGTAAGAATTGTTTAAGAATTGAGTTGCCAACTCATTCTCGTAACTGGAGCGAGGAGGACGATATAAAATATAAATATAATCAAATTGGTAAACCTCGTAAAAAGTTATGGTTTAACAAGCAGTTTTTAATTGTGGACTAGAATGATCTCCTTTTGCCAAATTTACAAAAACAATATTTATTACAACAATAATAAAGGGTCCGCCATCTAAAATTTTTTTTTTCCAACTAGTGCTTATTTCGTGAATGGTAACACTTAGCTCATGTCTGATTTGACAGACCTTATCCTTCCCCTGAACGAATATGGTTGTGTATACGCTTGAACAATGCTGGGAAATGGGCCTGCGATCGCCTTACAGAAGATGCCGATTTTGGCAAAAAAAAATCATCTTTTCAGATGAAGCTTGGCGGGTATGTAAATAAGCAAAATTGTCGCATTTGGGGCACAGAAAACCCGCACGCATACATTGAAAAGCCGACGCACCCAAAACGAGTCACTGTTTGGTGCGGATTTTAGTCCAGAGGCATAACTGGGCCACTTTTCTTCGAAAATGAGCAAGGAGTAGCCGTTACAGCCAATGGCTGTTGTTCACAAAAATTGAAGAGGAGGATATTGGCAACATTTGGTTTCAACAGGACGGCGCTACGTGCCAGACAGCCAAAGCTACACTCGATGTTTTGCGCCCTGTTTTTGAAGCTCGCATTATCAGCCACTGAGCTGATGTCGGTTGGCCACCTCGGAGCAGCGATTTGACATGTTGGACTATTATTTGTGGGATGCCGTCAAAGATAAGTGTTACGCCGATAAGCCAGAAACAAATGACGCTTTAAAGGACAATATTCGTGAAGCTATTGGTGAAATACAGCTGCATACAATCGATAATGTGCTTAAAAATTGGACAGATCGTGTAGGCTACTGCATTGCCAGCCGAAGCAGCCATTTAAATGAAATTATTTTCCATTATTAACCGGAAGGATTGTATTTTCAAATAAAAAAAGAAATTTGAGAAAATATTCAGTAATTTTTTTAAGGCATTTTCAAAAAAAAAGTTATTTGGCGCACGCTTTATATTATTAATTCTGATTTTAAAATTTAAACTAATTTCCACATAACCGTTTAATGCTTTTTTGTAAAATAAACAATTCCAAATACAATATGACTATCTGACTTCTGTAAAAGTTTGGTATCGAAGAAAGAAATTCGACTTATTGTTGCCAGCGTTGTATTGTATCTTAAATGATTTTCGTATCTTCTACTCGAACTTTTCTCCATATTTCATCTTTTTGTAAATTGGTACTTGGAAGTTAAGTGTCGTGTATGATACTTTAGTTCATGGTCCCAAATTTCATAGGAAATTTTTAATTTAAAACAAACTATTATGATTGCCATGTTCACGTAAGATGTACTGTTTCAAATAAATACCACATTACTCTTTTCCAATCTACATATACATACCTATCACCAATTTTGAAGTTTTATGAATCATCATCTCTCAAAAAAATTTATAAATATTGGTGCATAATTGTAGAACTATGCTGGCCCACAATTGTTCCATTTTAGGTTAAAATTGGCAATACAATCGACAGGATTATTACCTATGTTGTGTGCATTAATTTTATCCATGAGTGGCGGGACCTACATTTTAAAGCCTCTGAACGAGATGTTTTTGAGAAACTTTTCATGCTAATTTTATTTACTCCCAGGGTTTTTGTCAAGAGACCGCCGAGGGCAAGTCTTCGAAGGCATATTTCGTTTTGTTGGAGATGTTTGAGCTGGGGTTTCAACCACGGCCTTACGTCGAATAAGCCAATACACTACCACCAGGCTAAGCCGGCTTCGACTTGTAATCCAATACCATCCAACAAAATTTAAGATTGTGGTAAGCCCATTCGATTTGAAAAGAATGTCCGCTTCTCTTAAAATTTCGCTGACCATACCTTTCCGAACCCCTCTTCTTACTCCACAGACAGGTTCGAGTCTCATTAGAGTTATAGCAGTTTCCCTACCCGCAAACTGATTTGCCTAGTCATTACTGCGATTTCCTGCAGTTCTGCCTAGCTAATATAACTTTCCATTATAATCTCGATTCAACCAAATAGAAGCTGATAGAGCTTTGCGCGGCCTGACTGTTGGATAGTATTGACATTGCATTTCCTGTCTAAGTTGAATTTAGAGCATCTTTAATTTATAATTAAATTAAAATGTAAATTTCTATTTCGTCTGAAATAAAATAAATTTTAAAAGGTGTTACTGATTGAAACAATTGCTTTTTTAATGGAATTACTTTTATAATAATTGATGCTTTTGAAAGTTGTGTGGCAACACTTTTGTGTAAATAGAATATATGTAGGTGGTAGGTGGCTGTATGCTTATTATGCTTTAATATTTTGCTGTTGTACTTCTCGACTACAATATTATCCATTCAATATTATGCTAATCCCTGTTTATATCTCGATTATCTTCTACTCAACCTAAGTATTGTAATTATTATTATTGTTTTTCTTTTCTGTTCTGTTGATGTTGATAAAAAAAAAAGGTAAATATGCTACAGCATGAGAAGGAAAATATATAATTGAAACAGGTTAAAGCTCAATGTGAACAGCAACAACAACAACAATATTTTGAAATAACGAATTGCTGTACTGTATAAGACAAGTGTTACTACGAAGCACGTGATCATTTGTTTTTTATGAATTATTTGAGATAGTGTGTGTGTGTGAATTTATACTTTCACTTTCGTTCTGAAAATAGTACAAAGGATATAATGCTTGTTGTATGTATTATTAATATTTATTTATGTACACACAAACATTATTACGTTTATACGCTTGTAGAAAAGTGCTGTGGTAATTATGATTTTAATTCCGGTATTTAGATTCACTCATTTATTTCTCTCTGCCTGTCTCTTCCAACTTATACATATATGCATCACATTTGTATCTCAGTATATTATTTATTTATTTATTAAGCCCCAACACTAAAAGGTTATATAGGCTTTTATATAATCCAAAAACTTATATTATATCTTAATTATAATTTGTCACAAAAACCTAAATCAAGTTATATAAGTTAATTTCATTTAAAAACCCCTTGACCTTCTCAAAGTCATGTTCACTTTCCAGGATTTCGATTCCGTTTATTTTTCTCTTAATTCGATGTTGATGAAATAATCTACATTCATTATATATATGAGAAACATTCAAATTTTGACCGCAATCACAAAGTGGTGGTGTATTCCTTTCAATAATATGTCTATGAGAGAATAAGCAGTGGCCGATTCTCAGTCTCGTAAATTTAATCCAATCTTTTCTAGGTAAAATAGGTGTAGGGAATTTAGGTAAGATATTTTTTTGAATTTTGGATAATTTTGTCTGGGTATTTTGCCACGAATCGTTCCAGAGATCAAATATGTATTTTCTAATGAATTGCCTGTAGCCCAAAGCATTATATTTATATTGTACAGTTATACTTTTTTCTAAGGAATTTTTGGCCAGTGTATCTACTGTCTCATTTTCGCCTATATTAAAATGACTGGGGATCCACAAGAAGCTAACTTTATTGTTCGACAGATGAGTCATAGATTCCCTTATTCGGTTTATAATTGTATTAGTACCATACGGGTTCTGAAGACCCTGGAGTGCACTTTTACTATCTGATACTATAAGAGTCTTTTGATCGACGTTTCTAAGTTTTTCAATACAGGTCTTGATTGCCAGTAGTTCGCTTGAATCTGAAATCTTAGCATATAACGGATGATTCTGTAATGAAAAGATTTTAAGTGTATAATTAAGAAGATATTTTAATCTTCTTAAGAATAGAGGTGGACAAGAAGATATTGTTTGAATGGTGATGGAAGGACTGGTTCTAAATGCTCCAATAGAAAGTCTTATCCCTATATTTTGGACAGGATCCAGTATTTTCAAATTTGACTTGTTAGCGGATGAATAAATAATTGATGCATAGTCTATTGTTGGAAGAACTATTGTGGTCAGAATTTTAAGTAGAGTTTTTGGATCAGAGCCGAATTTAGAACACCTTAACATTTTTACAATATTCAATTTCAAGTTTGCCCTTGCCTTTATGTTGTATATGTGGGGTTTAAAGGTTAACTTCTTGTCAAATATGATTCCCAAAAATTTATGTTGGTCTACAAATTCAATATTTTCGTCGTAAAGACGTATGATAGGATTGGCAGAGGTATTAATTCGTCTAGAGAATTTCATTGCAACAGTTTTTCCAGCATGGAATTGAAATCCGCTGGTATCACTCCAATTTTCCAGTTTCCTTATCGTTTTTTGAATTTTATTTGTAATTGCCGAAACTTTTTTTCCAGAACAGTATATAATAAGATCGTCGGCATATAATAATGCCCTTACATCCTTATGATAGTTATTTAGGATATCATCTATCGCTAATAGAAATAGAGTCACACTTAATACCGATCCCTGAGGGACTCCGTTTTCCAGATCATAATCATTTGAAATATAGTTTCCAACCATGCAACAAAACTTTCTTTTATCCAGGAAGTTTGTTATAAATGCTGCTATATTTCCGCGAATTCCAGCCAAATTTAGTTTCTTTTAGATTAATTGCTTCCAAACACAACCATAAGCTTTCCGAATATCAAAAAAGATGGCAATTAAATCCTTTCTGGATGAGAAGCATTCCATAATATCAGAGTGCGCGATTGCCAAATTATCAATTGTGCCCCTATTTCTCCTGAACCCAGACTGGTTCCGATTCAATATATTATTTTTTTCAATATAATAAACCAATCGTTTATTAACCATTCTTTCTAAAAGTTTGCAAATGCAGTTGGTGAGGGAAATTGGCCTGTAATTATCTTTATTTGTACCATCCTTCCCAGGTTTTAAAATTGGAATAATCATAGCCCATTTCCAGTTCATAGGAATCTTTTGTTCCGACCATATTATATTATAAAAATCCAAAAGGTATTTCCTAGCTTTCTCATTTAAATTTTTTAACATTTCATATATAATATTATCAGGGCCAGGAGATGAACCATGACAAGAGTTAAGAGCAAACTTAAGTTCCATTAAAGTAAAATTATTGTTAAATAATTCGTAATTGTTTATTGGTTCAATAGGAAACTTTTTGGAGGAGGCATATAGTCTAAATTTTTCCGAATAGTTTGAGGAAGATGAGTTTTGTGCAAAACTAAGTGCCAGACAGTTAGCAATATCATTATTATCTGTTAAAAGGGTATAACTGTCCTCCAATGCTGCAATTTGGTGGTGGTTAGGTTGTCCATTTATCGATTTTATTTTCCTATATACCTCTGAAGATGAAGTGCGTAAACTTATTGTTGTATTGTTACAAAAATCTTGCCATGCCTTCCTTTTGCTATCCCTAATAGCCCTACGAGCTTGAGATTTTGATTTTAAGAATTTTGCCAAATTTTTGGAAGTCATATTTCTCTTGAAACGTTTCAACAGTCTTCTCCTTTCGTTTACCAAGCTTTGTATATTTTCGTTCCACCAAGGCACCTCCCTTCTGGTGCAAGTAGCACGTCTTAAAGGGATGGCCCTATGAGCAGCATTCAAGATTGTGCCAGTAATATGGTCTACAACATCATCTATATCTTCCAACCGAGTCAAAGGCCTAGAAAAACTACAGTCATATTTATCCCAATTTGCCCGCTTTATATTCCAGCAAAGTCTGCGTTCGTAGCTCTGCGAAAAACCGTTTATTCGAATCATAATTGGGTAGTGTTCACTGCTATAAAGATCATCACTAATATTCCAATCAAATAAATGCTGAATATTGGGAGATACTAGACTAAGATCTATATTGCTGAATGACTTATATGCAAAGCTAAAATGGGTAGGGAGATTTATGTTATTTAAAATATTGATATTATTATCATTTAGGAATTTTTCTAATATATGTCCCCTTGAATCAGTTCTACAAGAACCCTAAATAAAATCGTGTGAATTAAAATCTCTAATAACAGGTAAGGTAATTCGAATTGAGATATCAAATTAGTCAGTTCACCTTCGGAAAAACTTTCCGATCCTGGTAGATAAATAGAACAAATTATAAATTTAATTCGGAAATTTACCTTAATAGTCACTACTTGGTATTGAGAATTCAAAGATATTTCTTCTCCCTTAAACATACTATTAAGATAAACACAAACACCACCGTGAGCAATTGAAGAAGGAGGGGAGTTTTTAAAGAAACAGGTAAAATTCCGAAGATCCTTATAATAACTTGATTTAATCCTTGTTTCTTGAATGCAGATGGCAAAGCAATTAATTTTAGATAACATAAGTTTAATTTCATCAAAATGATTTACAAAACCATTACAATTCCATTGTATTATTTGATATTGATTATTCATTTATAGTAAAGTCACTAGATTCATCCATACTCATTTCGTTTGTTGGGTTGTCAAAATTTGTCTGAGATTTAGTGGTTAAGTTTTCTTTTATTTTTTTCTCACCGTTTGTCAATTCACGTTTTTTCGCTTCGAAATATTTTTTGGTAATAATTCTATTTTCGACCCATCAGTTTTTGTTATTTTACGTGTCGGAGATGGTGGTGTTGTTTTTTGAGTTAAATCAGCTGTTGTTTTCGTGGTGGGTATTTTGTTTGCACTTTCTTGACATTTGCATGATTTTAGTACATTAGTGTAAGTTGTTGGTAATTTATTTTGTCTATCATATTCTCTTCGTGCTTCATTTAATGATATTTTTTGTGTTATTTTTATTCTTTGAATATCAAATTCTTTTTTAAATAAAACACATTCTCTTGAAAAACTGTTATGTTGTTGATGGCAATTAACACATTTTGCTGGATTGTTACATCTTTCACGCTTTCCATTTTTGTCAATTGGTGTATGCTCGATGTTGCTACAATGGGGGCATATTTTGTCTTGAGATGAATAGCCATCAGACACATGTCCAAATTGAAAACATTTGTAACACCGTAGTGGATTAGGGATATATGGCTTAACCATCGCATACATGTAGCCTAGCAGAATTTTTTCTGGAAGATCACTTACGTTGAATGTTGTTATATATAAACCTAGGTCAGTTGTTGTAAGTGCTTTGGTTTCAGGGTCTCTCTTTTTTAGCCTTTTAATTTCTACGACATTTGGATTTTGCTCACGAATTTCCTCCAAGAGTTCATCATCGGACAGTCCACGTAGGTCATTAGAATAAAATATACCTTTTGATTTATTAAGAGAGTTGTGTTCTTCCACTTTAATAAATATATTAAGTGATAAAGACATCATTTTTATTATTTTATTTGCTTGCTTGCCGTTATGACTCTGTATAAGTAGTTGTCCAGATCTAAGCTTTTTACAGGACTTTTCCTCCTGCTGCTTCTATAGCACGTTGTATAAGAAACGGTGAGACGTCTGTCAGGCCTTTATTTGCATGAATCCCTGCTGTGCTCATGATAAGAAAAATTGGGTGTAAGGAGTCCGGGTTTTGGACCATTTTGTCTTTATCAAAGAGGAGACCTCCCATAGTGGGAGTTAGTAGTTGATGTTTTTCACTATTTTTGTATGTTTATTGGTAAATTTGTTTTATATAACAAGAGGTAATTTTGAAGTAGTTGAGATTGTTTTAGGTTTTTTATGTTCTTTTTCTTTTTTTTTTTCTTTTGTTCTAATGTTTTTGTTTTGTTTTTTTAACACAAAGAGAGTATAAAACGTCTGTTTTGATCGCGGTGTCAAAACTGACTGTGAGTATATTATTTTTTTTTTCTTTTTTATAACCGATTGTAATATGGAAGGGAATAGAAAGCAAAGAAATTATAACGGATGAATTTTTTATTTTTTAATTAATATAAAAAAATATCTGGCAAATTTGTAAAAGTGATTGAAATATTTATTTGTGGCTAATAATGCCATTTCCTATTCGTGATCTATAATTTAGGCATACTTTTTCTGCAATATCTTTCCTACTTACTTACTTAATTAGCCATTAACGACCCGATTAACGGATTTCGGCCTGGCGCAAGACATCCTCCCAGGCGCCTCTGTTTCTTGCGCGCCTACGCTATTTGGTCACACCAATCGTTGACAGCGCTTCCTCGATTTGGTGCTTCCAACGTAGACAAGGTCGTACTCTTCGCCGACTTCCGCAGATCTCCGCCTCAAATACCCGTCTCGCTGTAGCATCCTCCTCCATTCAAACGACATGACCGAGCCAGCGTAGCCGGCTGAATGTTAATACGCTGCACAACGTCTATGTCGTTGTGGAACTCATACAGCTCACTGTTGGCTCGGAAGCGGAAATCATCGCCAACTCGTACTGGACCAAAGATCCTACTTAGGACTTTTCTCTCGAATACCCTCAAGGCTGCTGCATTAGTGTTTAATAGGGTCAATGCCTCTGCGCCATAAAGAAGCACGGGGAGGATGAGCGTCTTGTAGAGTATCAGTTTTGTCGTACGATACTCTACTACTCAATTGCCTATTGAGACCATAGTAGCACCTGTCGGCAAGAGTGATCCTACGCTTGTTTAGTAGATAGTGTGTTGGCTTATTAGACGTGAAGGCACGGTTCAAACCGCAAAATGAAATACGAAAAAATATTTCTTCGGCGACTTCCTCTCCGCAAATATCTGGCAAAAAATCTGAGAGTAAATAAACCTGCCATGAAAAGTTTCTCAAAAATTTGTCATTCGGAGTCGACTTTAAACTGTAGGTCTTGTTATTCACGTAGTAATTTTATACTAGGTCTTAATCCTGGCTGAAGGATTGTAATGAGCAATTATGTATGTATGTACGTATGTATATACAAATTTTGAATCATCTTGGTCTAATATTTTAATCAAATTACCACAAGCCTTAAATGCCTATTACACGGTAGAACTTCGCTTGCAGAAATTAGGTAATGACAAAACATTCATCTCGAGTAATAGGATATAATTCGTGTTTTCAAACTTAAGCCGCAAGGTCTTACCATCCGTTTCATGCGACATTGCATTACATGCGTATACCGAAAAAGTAGAATCAGTGTAGTTGTTTGTGACAAGAAACATATGAAAATGCATAGAATGCATAAACTCGTAGAACGCATCAAGTAGGTTTACTTTCTATTTTTCTATGCGACTCATGCACTGCTGGAAAATGTCAGCAGTTTTTTAAACTTGGCATCCCAAATTATATTGAAGTATATATTGAAGTCGCCGTGGTCTAATAGGTAGTGTGTTGGCTTATTAGACGAAAGGCCCGAGTTCGAATCCCAGGTCAGACATCAAAATGAAATATGAAAAAATATTTCTTCGGCGACTTCCTCTCAGCAGATTTCTGGCAAAAACTCTGAGAGTAAAAATTGCCATGAAAAAGCTTCTCAAAAAATCTGTCGTTCGGAGTCGACTTTAAACTGTAGGTCCCGCCACTCATGTATAAAATTAACGCACACAACATGAGTGGTGTTAAGAAGCTAGGCCGTAATCCTGACTGAAGGGTTATAATGGCCAATTATGTATGTATGTATCCCAAATTATATACTATTGTGAATGGTTTCGATAAATATGTCTAAATAGTGCAATACTATTTTCCCATCTTTCTTTTTGCATTATAAAAATATTAATAAAAACATATTTCATAATAAAGTTTACTACTCATTTAAGAGGAAAATACATTAAAATACAATTTTTAATACATTTCTTTCATGAACAAAATACATATTGTATGTTACTAGTTGTCGATTGTTTTTATGTACTGAGTGTCATCTATTTTGAATTAATTTATTTGTAAACAAGAAAAATGGAGGATAAATTAACCGAAAACACTCGTTTTGTGTTCTTTTGAGGATTTTCGTAGACCTTAACGGCACAAAATATCACATATATAAACTCATAAATTTGTAATTATTTACAATTTGATTTTCTATTTTTCCCAAAAATGTTCTTGTTTGCTTCTTTATTGTTTACCACAACAGCTGATCAAACCAAAAACCAGTCGCATAAAACGCATTGTGTGTAACTTGCAATAAAAACAGCATAGAATGCAAGAATCGCATGTAACGCAAGGTCGCATGAGACGGATGGTATGGACTTTCGGCTTTAATCCAATAAATAACAAAATTTTTTTATATTTGGCTGGATAGTTTAGTAGCTAAACACTCTCTCTCTACCTCTCTCTCTCTTTAGCTCGTATTTGCAGGCGTAGTTGACCATGTAATAGGCACTTTAGACGACAATTTGATGTTAATTTTTATGTCGAATTAAAAATAATCTTATCGGGCATATCTTTTTGATGATTGCAAAATATAGTCGAAACTACGTCAGCTGCATATGTGTAACCACCTTTCCAAAGGCTGTATGCAAACATTTCAGTGAAATCCTTGAACGCTAACACATTAAAAACATTTCAAAAGGCACATACATACATACATTTCAGCTTATAAGGGAAAATAGCGAAATAAAAGAAAATCAAATGAAATATGTATTTCTCTGTTGCATTAATCACCCGGGCTCACTCTATACACAGATATTGTACATTTGAATAATTCTGTACACATAATAAGAGCAGAAAAACGGAAAGACTACGGATAGTAACTGAACTACATACTTACATACGCAATACGGTTACTCCTCTACACACTTTTATACGTATTTATACTTGCATGTATCGGGTTATCCATTTCGTGGTTTCAAAAGTAAACGTAAATAAAACACACATAAAATATTTTTCCATGATATTTCTTTTTTATTGTAAAGTTTGAACGTTGACATTATGTGTGAAACACTACATCTGTTAAATGACCTCCACTCGGAGTGTTGCAAGCATTGATTCTTTTGAGGTAATTTTCGACCACTTTTTGACACATATTGGGCGGTATCTCAGCCATAACTTGACGAATGTTGGTTTTTAAGTGCTTAAGAGTTGAAGGTTTATCTGCATAAACACGGTCTTTCGCGTAGCCCCACAAAAAAAGTCTAATGGTGTCAAATCGCATTATCTTGGTGGCCAGTTGATATCGCCACGACGAGAAATTACTCGGCCAGGAAATGTCTCTTGCAATAAAGCCATTTTCGGTCGAGTTGCGTGGCATGTGGCACCGCCTTGTTGAAACCACATATTCTCCAAGTGCTATTCTTCAATAGCAGGCAAAAAAGTCGGTTATCATATGACCATAACGCTCCGAATTGACGGTGACAGTCGTTCCATCGTCGTTTTCGAGGAAGTAAGGTCCAATCACACCTTCGGACCAAAGAGCGCACCAAACAGTGACTTTTTCTGGATGTAATGGCCTCTCTTCAATTACTTGAGAATTCTCAGAACCCCAAATACGACAATTTTGTTTATTAACATACCCACAGAGTGTAAAATGTGCTTCATCGCTGAAGAAAATTTTGTTCGAAAAATTGCCGTCCACCGCCTGTTGTTCAAGCACCCATTGCACGTATCTACGACTTTGTGAATGGTCAGCTGGTTTCAGTTGTTGCGTGAGCTGGACTTTATATGGATGTAGGTGTAGATCTAAATGCAAAATACTCCATAATGTGCCGTAAGACAGTCCTAATTCCTGAGAACGACGAGGAATCGACACATTCTGGTCTTCGGCAACACTTTCACTTACAATAGCGATATTTTCCGCGGAACGAGCGAAACGGTGATGCACAGGCCTTTCAATATTTGTAACCACTCCAGTCTCTTCAAATTTCTACACAATTTTGCCAATTGCTTGCGTAGTTGGGCGATTATGTAAACCATAATCTCCTCTTAAAGCACGATACGTGGCTGTGGCAGAATCACCATTTTTGTAGTAGGTTTTGATAATTTTTATGCGTTGTGTGATAGTTAAGCGATCCATTTTCGTCAATGTCAGACTTTTAACTGAAAAGAAAAAATTGGTTTCACAACTTAGTTTGCCAGATGTCGAATTCCAGTCCCATACTTTTGAAACCACGAAATGGATAGCCCTTTACTATCTACAGGTCCGTATTGCATACATGGAAATCATTGGAAAAAAAGGAACGGAAATAGAACAGAAAAATTGTCAACGGTTGTAAAAGTTGTGACAATAGAAAACTGACGGAAGACAAACAAAATTGCACTATTAATACAACAGATAATTGAAACCACAAAAGGATGTCAAACCAAAAGGATGTATTAATTAAATATTTCTGGTGGTATCAAAGCTTCCGAACCGTTAAGTAGTGGCAACGAGTTCTTCTGATAAATTCAATATACTTGCGCCTCTTAACTGATTCATGACTGACAAATGTACAAAGTTCTTGTCTAACCATTGCAAAATAATGTTTCTTTTTTCACATTTAATTTTAAATCCTTAAAAACTAAATTTTCATTAAGGTCTGTTGCGTGCCAGAGATCTTAGTTTGTCAAAATATTTTCAGGAATCCCCAAGAACCGTTAGACACTAATATGTTTACGATCTTTTACGACGCGAATCTCCTTACGGGTTTTAGATTTCATAGGGATGATCATCATTTTAGCAGGGCATACCCTTATTGCTTCCCCTTTAACTTAACGTTGATGTTCTACTAGGGTTACATTCGATATAATTCTAAGCCATCTCAGTTAAAGAATATTTGAGAGGCAACAGTTCATAAAGCTCAGATGTTTTGCTTTCATTTATTCCGTCACTATCCAATCATGTGAAGGTGTTAATTAGTATTGATTTTAAGGCAAAATTTTAGTGAAAGGTATAAATTTGTTGATTTAATAATATCACTTATAAGGGTAGGTATCTAATTGCAAAAAAGAAGTAATTCCAGATATTAAGGAAAAATAAAAATATCCGAAACATATAGTATGTATGTATCTTGGGGACTAAAAAACAACACATTTTGGCGTCAATATCAAGAGATTTTTTCAGAGGTGAAAAAAAACAAATAAAGTCAAATAACAGAGAGAAAGATGATATAAAATATTGAATATAACAAATTTTTGGAACAAGTAGTGTTTTCGCAAATTCTAAGAATTCTTCGTTATTAATAGTTATTCGATTATTCGAAAGTTAAAATTTTTTGATAAGATGCTGCACGAGTGCGAAAATTTAGAAACTACAGAGAAAGAAAACCTTGCATTTCTTGGCATTCAAACTACCACAGACGACGTTAGTGGCAACTTTCCGGAATAAAGTAATACTAACTGTTGCCAAATATTACTGACAATGTGTTACTTTCATAGACTTGTCGCGATATTAATACATTTATATACTCTTTTCGAATATTTGGGTCTTGAATTTTGGCAGAACGATGTAAAACTTATTTAGGGCCATTATTACAACTTGCCGTTAACTAAAGGGTCCTCCCTTTTAACGGGCAGATCGGTTTTCATTCTTATGAGTACCTAATAAGATAAAAGTGATCGTTAAGCTAAAGGGAGGATCATCCTACCTTTGACATTTAAAGGTCACTTTATGTTTGAACTTGCCATATTATATATTATTTTCATTATGACAACTTCAAATTTAAACAAAATGAGCATATACATGCAACAAAAAACGTAGCCGGCGGTTACCACTGCGTTAAAAAAAAAAACTTGTAAAATTGAGCAGTTTTATCGACATTGCTAGGGCACTGTCATATTCTTGAAAAATTTTATCTGTAAGTTGTAATAACGAAAATAAGTTAAAGGTGACTTTCCAGTTCCCTTTAGCTAAAGGTACCTTTAATTAAACCCAAGTTTAACGACAAGTTGTAATAATGGCCCTTAATACAGTACAACACGGTATACTTTTATTCCATAGCAATAATCTTTAAAATTAATAAATTGTTGATTAAAAAATGTTAGCCTACAATTGGGCCAACTTTCGATAAACTCATCCAAGGTTCAAATATGGTAAAAAAAAGAGGATCCTAGACAGAAGCAAATGATAAATTTAAAGCAACTATACTATATAAATAAATAAATAAAGCAACTATACTATATAAATAATTTTTATGTATTTGTTTTGTTTATTTGTTTTGTTGGTTTAATGAATTGCAATAATATTATATTTTTGTTACATTAAGAGTTAAAATATTATTAAAATACTGTTGAACATAAGAACGTCTCTCTAGAAATTTATTTGATGGCCCTGAAAAGGACTGATTAGTGCTGTAAATTTGTTTATCATATTGTTACATGAAGATGATTTCTTACCTGCTTCCCATTAGTATGGAACACTACCGTTAGTTATAAGATATATATTTAAATTTTTACTAATTTCGTTAGCTTTTCATATCATTCTACTCTGGACTAGATTACGCCGTAATGGTTACCGGTAAGTTTGGAATATTTGACTCCAGATTACGGTAACATGGAATTATAATTTCCTTTCCTCTAAGAAGTCTGTCAAATCTTATTCTTGCTTATAGATACTAATTGACCTGACTGCAAAGAATTCTGTGCTTTAACAGAAAACATTTCTCTAAAAAACATCTGAGACACTGGATATACTATTATACAAAATATACAATTTTCGCTTACTCTACTCTCTCTACTTTCACTCTCTACACTACTCTCAGAAGGAGCAAAAAGTTCACAACCATAAAGTATGCCCGGAATCAAATAGATTTCAGCAAGTAGTTATTATATGTACTGGTGTGTTATGTTGAGTTGGAAAATGGGGCATTATTGTATGGTCTAGTAGGTAGTGTGTTGGCTTATTAGACGAAAGGCCCAAGTTCGAATCCCAGGCCACACATCAAAAACAAAATACAAAAAGTATTTCTGCGGCGACTTCCTCTCAGCAGATTTCTGGCAAAAACTCTGAGAGTAAAAATTGCCATGAAAAGCTTCTCAAAAAATCTGCCGTTCGGAGTCGACTTTAAACTGTAGGTCCCGCCACTCATGTATAAAAATTAACGCACACAACATGAGTGGTGTTGAGGAGCTAGGCCGTAATCCTGACTGAAGGGTTGTAATGGCCAATTATGTATGTTATGTGTATGTATTACCCATTAGCGTGTTAACATTATCCAAACAGCTAAGACTCCTAAAAATTAAGACAAGATTCTTGATTTGAAGCAAATTTATTTACCAACAAATTTATTTAGCAACATATCAGAGAAGACAGGCGTTAAGTGTTTCCAGGTCAACACTATCGTCCATTTGTCAATAAAGCGTCTACACTTTGTACTTTTAAAATTGTACGTCAGAAGAGTTGTTGTTTAATTTCTTCTACATAAAGTTCGTTGACATTACAGATTCAAATGCTCAAAATAGAATACAAAAAAATTATTTATATTATTCATTAAAAATATACATACATACTTACATAATTAGCCATTACAACCCTTCAGTCAGGACTACGGCTTAGCTTCTCACACCACTCATGTTGTGTGCATTAATTTTATACGTGAATGGTGGGACCTACAGTTTAACGTCGGCTCCGAACGGCAGATTTTTGAGAAACTTTTTCATGGCAAATTTATTTTGACACTCAGAGTTTTTGCCAGAAATCTGCTGAGAGGAAGTCGCCGAAAAATGTATGTTTTTTTCATATTTCGTTTTGATTCTGGCCTGGGATACGAACCCGGGCTTTACGTCTAATAAGTCAACACACTACCTATTAGACTACGGCGACTACATTAAAAATTAAAAAAAATTAAAAATATATGTACATATTGTAAAGAAAATTATAAAAGAACAGAAATATTTAAATCAAAATGGAAATGATGCTACTGATGTGAACATTTCTGGTGAAATTCCGAATATAGGACATTTTGTGAAGTCAATTGAAGATTATGTGTTGCCTTTTGAAGATTTATCCTCCCAAAGATCATAAGATTATCGAAAGACTAAAAAAAGTGGGGCATTCAAACGGAAGCTTTCAGAATTTTTTTTAAAGTAGCAGCTCGCTATATTAAATGAGTAATGCCTGGAGGTACTTCTTTCAGCAGCAGGTGTGATAGTTAAAAAATTCAAGTGTGCTCTAAAAATGTCTTACCCGGGAGTTAATGCCATATGTGAACCAAAATTATGGAAACATATTTAAGACAATAAATAAAAGTATTGTTAATATTTTTTTTAAATAATTCTATTTTTTTCAACTCTATACCACGCTATCGTGATACTGCTGATAAAACGCTGGCAGCAGCATTTCAACGGCAATAAAAGGTTTGATGCAAGCGATTTGTAAAAAAATACAATATTCTTATAAATCAAAATTCTCTCTCTACATTAGCTAAAGAATGTGGTAATACTAATATTTTTGCAATAAATTTCGTCAAGGTTGAAAATAAAAATATAGCATCTCGCATTTTCATTTCTGGCATATTTTAAATTGAATATTAAAGAATTTTAACGAAAAATTTTTTAAGTTTAAAAATTTTAAGTGTTAATGGTAATTCAGATTTAAAGTTCTAAAATAAAGAAAATGGCTAAATCTAAAAATTGCCAAAATCTAGATCGTTAAATTGTCAAAATGATCTTTTTGGAGCACAAAAATTGTCAAATCTGGCATATGAGTGTAAACTAGAATTATCAACGTGTTTCAGTAAAACAGTAATTTTAATGTATCCACAGGAATCATGCAGACAATAGTTCCAGGGTCAGTAGTATATACCACAATTTACGAAATGTACTATTGAATCCCTGTTTCCAATGTAGCCATATGGTCTCATAAGAACTAGTTAGTCAATAGGTCTAATGTTACTAATGAATTTTAATAACAAGCGCTTGTAATCTGTCTTTAATACAATGCCTTGACTGCCGCATAATTTATCAGTTGCCTTGTGGACAGTGTCAATTGTAAATTGGTATAGTTTTATTAATGACATTTTCTACAGGGTATGTATCAGAGAACGGATTCAATATTGTATCATGAACTTTGAATGCATTCAAAAAAATGGAGTATATTGTTGTCAACTCTTACAAATTTGTTCTAAAAATTTTTTTTTTTAAATAAATCTGTGCTCCTAAGAAATAACAGTCTAAGGGCCATTATTACAACTTCCCGTTAAAGTTGGGTTTAGTTAGAGGTGACTTTAGCTAAAGTGAACTTTAAAGTCACCTTTAACTTCTTTTCGTTGTTACAACAATGACAATGTAAAGTTAACCTTTTCAAAAATATGGCAGTGCAATGTCGATAAAACTGCTCAATTAAACAAGTTTTTTTTTTGACGCAGTGGCAACGACGGGCTTCGTTTTTTGTTGTATATGCTCATTTTGTTTAAATTTGAAGTTACCATACGGAAAATAATATATAATTTGGCAAGTTCAAACATAAACTTAACTTTAAAAGTTACCGGGACGATGATCCTTCCTTTAGCTTAACGCTCACTGCTATCTTATTGCCTACTTATAATAATGAAAAACAATTTAACTACCCGTTAAAATCCCCCTTTAGTTAACGACATGTTGTAATAACGGCCCTAAGTCGAAAATGATACTTCATTACGACTTAAGTTAATATGTTTTTAGTAATAAATTAAAAAAAAAATGGTTGGAAAAATAGAAATTTCATGTAAATATAAAGTTTAGTTATCACAATCTGATAGCATACGTGACGCAAAATGACTTAAATCCATTACGTGTCTCCTCTTAAAGTCACCTACCATTCGTAAGCGTAATGGATACAGAACGAATGGTATGAATGGTTAACATGCATATTGAATGAAACCCAAAATTGTTTTTCAAAGTATTTAGATACTCATACATATACCAAACACCGAAAACATTTTCAAATTCTGTTTTTTATTAATATGAGATCTTTCGCTACCATACATGCTAGACATTTCATAAAAGAGTATGGAAAAGAACATCGTATGTGAACATAGCACAATCAATAGAAGTTGTTGTTGAATGTGTGCATTGTAAAAGAGACGAATGCATGAATGTTAAGAAAACACGAATGCTTTCATTCAGTCCTCTGATATGTATATACATTGTCAAATAAACCATTTTAATATGCATTTCTTTGTTTAAGTTTGTCCGTAAATATCGATAAATGCTGTTGGCCACTTTAATTGCACAGGAGACGTATACGTATTGTCGACCTTATAATATTTGTTATTCTAATAATTAATTATGCGTAACATGTGACAAAATTATGTTACTTTATGCTATATTGCACACTCTTATGCACACTCATGTATTCGATTACGCAGTCTCTTACAAATATATCTCCATATGATTATGCACATAGACGTCAACGACCAACAGACCATACTTTGTCAGAAACACATACAATTCATGTATAAAAATGAGGATGCTGCTCATTTGCGTGATGACACATCACGACAGTAACATTATAGAACCTTAGTGAATTATTTATTTCATACAAATGAATGAAATGCTTTTTAGTTTATTGTTATGTATTTCGTTTCTTTATTTATTTATTAATTAATTTTTTTTTTGTAATTCAAAATGAACATATTTTAAAACTAATTACATTGATTTAAAATTCAAAGCATTGATATTTTAAATAATTTCGTTTCTATAATTCGTATAAAAATTTTATTATGCACAATATTTATTGACGAATCGTTCTGATTTCTTTGACATCTGTATTAACTCTTAGCAAATGAGAATCATATCTTTTTTTAAAAATTGTAGGAATCATACAATTTGTTTATTTTACGCAAAAATGTTAATTTCCCATACTTTCTTGATTTAAGGTTATATAACAGGCATACCACCAATTCGTTGCTCAATCCAATCAATTTTACTACCTTCTGGAAATTTTATATTTTTATGTGATTGTGGCAAACTCTTTTTATATCCATGCACTAAAACGTTTAGAGAGCGAGAGACGTGAAAGCAGATGACCGAAAAAAAGTTCACCAAGTTTTTATTTCGTAAATTCTGATTTTATTTGTTATGTTCTTAAGAAATTTATGTAACTTTTTGTAAAGGAAGCGTATTTTAAACCGTCCGTAATGGTGGAATACCTGTGACTGAGGACACAAACATTTTCTAATTTGAATACAGTCAAAGAATGTTAAAGCTTTTACCACTCGTGGTTTGGAGAGAGCTAAAGGAGCATGTGAGTAACGAACTGGTGAATTTCGTTTTCTATATGTGATATGGTGAATTTTTGATGGTGAAATGAAAAGTTATGGTATACTTTTAAATTGTATTCATTTGTATGCTTTTGATAAAAAAATATTTAAGATGTGCTATCCTAGCTGTCACAACAATTTTTTAAATGAAACATGTAAGTACGTATACACACACATAGATACACAATAATATTTGTGCTGGCACCGGTAAACATAAAATATGAATGTCGTCAACAGTTATGATAAGAACCCATTGGAGAATCGAAAGAAGAAGCCGTGGCATATAATATTTGCTCCTGATATTTTTTTTTACTTTTTTCCCCTTTATCTATCGACAGTAAAAACACATATATAAACTGATTAAAAAAAACCAAGCTAAATAAGAGCATTTGCTACCATATGCAAATCCAACAATTCTTCCATCTCGTAGATAGAAATTAGGCCGTTGATTCTGTCAAATAACTTCTCATTTATTCAGTGTGCCCGAAAGATCAGTAATGAATCGTTTTTTAGCTACTCATAAGTACTCATGAAATTTTGAACATGAGTGCGTCAACAGTATTGAAATTCAACTACTCTAATTCATTCGTACTCACTGCAACATTGATTTATAAGTACAGGTTGCAATGAGTATGCGTACTTTAAACTCATAACATTCGAAATATGTTTGATTCACTCAGATTTATAAATTTAGAAAAATATTTGCAATATTATTCATAAATGATTCGGGTGATTCGAATCATTCAAAAAAATTTACAGTCTTAGTTGTTGTTGCATTTACAAAAAAAGAAGAAAGAAAAAGACAAAGACAGCAAGCAAAGGAAACACGAAACCTTCTAGTGAGTACTGCAGTGTTCGTACGCAAATCATACTTATTTTGTGATGCTTGTAAGTGTTGAGTAAAGGAGATTCGAAATTAATAACATCATGCGTATTGTTAAGTATGAGTACGATGAGTACTCTTAAGTATGAGTACTCTTAAGTATGAGTACGATGAGTACGTATTACTTACTTTACTTACTTACTTAATTGGCCATAACAACCCGTTTTACGGATTTCGGCCTGCCGTAACACATCCTTCCAGGCGCCTCTGCTTCTTGCGCGCCTACGCCAGTTGGTCACACCAATCGATGACAGGGCTTCCTCGATTTGGTCCTTCCAACGGATACAAGGTCGTCCTCTTCGCCGACTTCCGCAGATTCCCGCATCAAATACCCGTCTCGCCGGAGCATCCTCATCCATTCGAACGACATGGCCGAGCCAGCGCAGCCGCTGGATATTAATACGCTGTACAACGTCTACGTCGTTGAGGAGCTCATACAGCTCACTGTTGTATCGGATACGGAAATCATCGCCAACTCGCACTGGACCGAAGATCTTGCGTAGGACTTTTCTCTCGAACACTCTCAAGGCTGCTGCATCTGTTCTTAATAGGGTCCATGCCTCTGCGCCATAAAGAAGCACGGGGAGGATGAGCGTCTTGTAGAGTGTTAGTTTTGTCGCACATATACATATACTTTGTTACACATATACTTTGTTTTGCCCTCATTTACTGCCAGACCCATCTTACGAGACTCTCGTTCAATAGCACTAAAGGCAGCAGTAACATCTCGCTTGGTACGCTCTATAATGTCAATGTCGTCAGCGTACGCAAGCAACTGGACACTTTTTTGAAAAATAGTGCCATTGCGATGCACTCCCGCCTTTCGCAGAACACTCTCCATGACAAAGTTGAAGAGGTCGCATGATAAGGGGTCGCCTTGTCTGAAACCTCGCACGGTGCCTAAAGGTTCGGAGAGGTCCTTTCCTACCTTGACGGAGCTGCAGGAATTGCTCAACGTCATTCTGCATAGCCTTATCAGCTTCGCAGGTATACCGAGCTCAGACATTGCGGCAAAAACACGATCCTTTATGGGGCTATCGAAGGCTGCCTTATAGTCGACAAAAAGATGGTGTGTGTCGACTTGTTTCTCGTGGGTCTTTTCCAGGATTTGGCGTAGTGTGAAGATCTGGTCGATGGTGGACTTGCCAGGTCTGAAGCCGCACTGATAAGGTCCAATCAGTGTTTTTACGAGTGGCTTCAATCGTTCACACAATACGCCTGTAAGAACCTTATATGCGATAGGGAGAAGACTTATACCCCTGTAGTTGGCGCATATCGTAGGGTCTCCCTTTTTCAGGACAGGACAGAGGACACTGAGGTTCCAATCGTTGGGCATACTTTCCTCTAGCCATATTTTGTAAATAAGTTGGTGCATGCACCCTACCAACTCATTACATCCGGTCTTTATTGTTTTTAAGACGCATAATCGCGACTTTGACCTCTTCATGGCTAGGCGGCGGAATCTCCACACCGTCATCGTCGATCGGGTTCGGAACATCATCTCTAAAGGCGGAATTGTTGTCGTCATCACCTTGCAGCAGAGTAGAGAAGTGTTTCCTCCATAACCTCAGCACCCCTTGCGAGTCTGTTATCAGGTTTCCGTTTTCGTCTTTGCATGAAGACGCTCCGGGCTTAAAACCTTCGGTTAGACGCTTAACCTTTTGATATAATTTTCGAGCATCATTCCTACATCTATACATCTCGACTTCCTCGCGCTCACGCCTTTCCTGCTCCCTCTTCTTGCGTCTGAAAACGCGTCTCTCATCCCTTCTCCTCTCTCTATAGTTGTCGACAATGGCTCGCGTTGCGGCTGACTGCAGCGTTTTCTTGTATGCGGCGTTTTTTGCTGCAGCAGCCTCGCAACACTCCTCGTCATACCATTGATTTCGTTGGGGTGGGCGCTCGAAACCAAGGACTGTTTCCGCAGTAGTGCGCAAAGAGTGGGATATCTCGGCACACAGTCCACCAATGTCGCTGAGATTGGATGGGGAGCGACGGAGCTTATCCGAGAGTTGAGCGGAGAACGCCTCAGTTGTCCTATGTGATCGCAGCTTCTTGACGTCCAGCTTTCGCAATGTACTAGAGCGCGCAGACCTCGAGGCGCTAATGCGCAATCGGAACTTGGCTGCGACAAGGTAGTGGTCCGAGTCGATATTTGGACCTCTGAACGTACGCACATCTAGTACACTGGATACGTGCCTTCCGTCAATCAAAATATGATCGATTTGGTTGGACGTAGATCGATCAGGGGACATCCAAGTGGCCTTGTGGATATCGAGGTGTTGAAACCTGGTGCTACATACTACCATGTTGCGCGCCGCGGCGAAATCGATCAGCCTCATACCATTGGAGGTAGTGTCCGCGTGGAGGCTGAACTGTCCGACAGTGGGGCCAAAGATACATTCCCGCCCGACCTTCGCATTAAAATCTCCGAGGACGATTTTGGCGTCATGGGCCGGGCACTTATCATATACGTCCTCGAGTTTAGCATAGAAGGCATCCTTAACCGCATCGTCCTTTTCTTCCGTCGGGGCGTGGGCACAAATTAGGTTTATGTTGTGGAATTTTGCCTTGATGCGGATTGTGGCTATTCTTTCGTTCACAGGTGTGAACCCAGAGACAAGGTGACGAAGTCTCTTATTAACCACAAAGCCGCATCCGAATTCGTGCTTATCTTCATGGCAGCTGTAGTAAACATCACAAGATGCAAGCCTTTTGCATCCTTGTCCTGTCCATCGCATATCCCGTATGGCAGTGATGTCAGTCCTACATTTAATGAGGGCATCCGCCAGCTGGGCTGAATCGCCTACCCTGTAAAGGGTGCGGACGTTCCATGTGCCAATATGTAAATCGTAGTCCTTTATACGTTTGCCGTGGTCGTCAACTTTTAAGGGGATCTTATTGTAGGATTCTGTTTTGGTTTTCATTTGAGGGGGATTTTTACGTGGTGGGTTCCAAGCCCTACGCACAACCCAAATTTAACGTCCAGGGGATTGGACTTCGCTGCACGCATTAGTTAACATCTAGCGGGTGCTAGAATGCCATCCAGGAGGGGCCACGAGGAGGCTGCGTGTCAACTTGAATACAGCAAGACAAGGATCGTCCTGGAGGTCGCCACGTTGACCACAATCAGAAACTTTGCCTTGTTTGCATGAATTCCTCCCTCCCACGATGAGTACGTATAAGTTTCAGAAATCATGAGTTTGATTCGAAGCTACTCATTGTTTTGAATACTCATTGACGATCTCTGGTCTGGACCATGGACGGAAATTCAACAGCACTAGCAAATAATAAATTTGCTTTGTAAGATGCGTTTTCTGTTCGATTAACGTACCGTGCACATTTTAACACCACCATAAACGTCCTACTGAGAAGACTATTCGCAATATGGTATATAAATTATAATCCACTGGTTCAGTAAAGGATTTAACCAACATTCGTTCGTTGCCATATTGTAAGATCCGTCGTAAAAACCGAAGCTATCCATGAAAGGGTACAATAGAATACGATGCAGTCAATTTCGCCTCGCTCATCTAGAACCCGACCTTAGACCGAACTTAGATGACTGCGGTCATCATAGACCCATATTTCTTTGCGAAATATCACGGTCTATTTGGAGCACTATAGGTCAATATTACCAACTTCTTTTGGACTGAATTGGATAATCTGTATACCAACGACATTTGTTTTAAACACGATATCTCTACGTGCCACACAGGTAATGCTGCATTTGATTATCTGCTCGTTCGATTTTAGGACATGACCATCTTATATAATGGTGATGTTAAGTGGCCACCGAGACTGAACGCTTTGATATTTTTGTGGGGGTTTCCTGAGCTATACGTGTGTGCGAATAGGCCGTAAACCATATTGGTTTTCATAGCCAACATAACCATGCCATCTGCCTAATTCGTAGCCAGTACCATAGAAAATTGAACATATCACATGCGTTCCACTCAGAGAAACCGTGGGGACATATGGACGATGTTATATTCCATACATACAGACATCAATAGGTCTTTCAAATGTATTAACAATTTATACTCTCAGCGGAAGAGCTACCAGTAATAATTTTATTGGAACGAATTTACTGTAGCTTCTTAACTAACTACTATACTAAAAAAATTTATGCTTGTCAATACCATTTCAGAGATCAGTTCGATTAGAATATGTATTCCTATATTAAACGGTGAGAAACGCATTCAAATATCTGGCGCCTGTTCAAATTTTAAAAATCAAAGTGTAAAAATACCTGTTAGTTTATTTCTGAGGTGGTATTTCAGTTCTCTTTAATAGCTTAGTCTGTCAGTGTCCAATCATTTAGTATCAGCAATAGTATTGATAAGGCAGAAAGCAACTTGCAGATCAAAATTCGTGTTTCTAACTACAGAGTATTGGTCAGTTCGTCAGTCAGATGTGCAGATGTATGTATGTAGAAGTTGCCGTGTTTCAGTAGTTAGTGTATTGCCTTATTAGACGTGAGGTTCGGTTCAAACCCCAGGACCGATATTTCCACCAAATTAATTACAAAAAAATATTTCTTCGGCGACTTCCACTCAGTAGTTTTCTGGAAAAAACTCTGAGAGTGAAAAATTTGCCAGGAAAAGTTTCTCAAGAAATTTGTCGTTTGAAATTGACTTTAACTGTAGGTCCCACCTCCCATGTATAAAAATTAACGCACACAACATAGGTGGTGTGAAAAACTAGGTCGTAATCCTGACTATCGGGTTGTAATAACCAGTTATGTATGTATATGTATGAAGCAGATGATTTTTCTTATTATTTGGTTCTTCAGTGTAAATTTTTCAGTGTAAAAAAGATTCGTGAATTGAATTTTCTCTTTAAAGAGACGAACAAACGAAAAATGCTTAAAGTTCATTGAATTTGTATTCGAAATTCGTGTTTTGTTACGAATGTGTTTCGAACTAAAAATTGTATCAGCCAGAAGTCACTGCACCATGAAAAATATGGTATTTCTTCTTAAAAAGCGATGTTAATTGCAGTCTTATTCAATGAAGCAACCCGATTTGCGATGATTACTGACTTTTATTTGCCTAGAACGGAGGAACTTAGGTTTCAACAAGACTGTGGTACACGATACTATGAACTCATTAAGAGTCGAGTTTGGTGCGCAATTAATCTCACTATATGGAATATTGAAATACTTTTTTGTGTGAGTACGCAAAGTCTCTTAGGAACAAATCAGCTATAATTCGAGCTTTTTAAGGCAACATTACAGTTTCCGCTGGTGATATAATGGCCGAATTGTTGGGTATTGTATACTGGATTTAGTCTAGCGGGAAGTTTCCTTATAGAGCTCGTGACTCGACCCGTGGCTCAAACGACCCGAACAAAACAAATTATGAAAATATATTTTTTTCGTTGACTTTATCTCAGCAGTCTTACTTTAAAAACTTTGAAAGTAAAATAAAATTGACACGTGAAATTTCTCAATTCTGACGTTCAGAGTTGACATTACATAGTGGGTCCTCATCAATTAAGTTAAACACACACAACATGAGTGGTGTGAGGAGTTAGGTTTTAACCCCGACTAAAGGAGAGAAACATTTTCAAGGAAAAATATAAAAATAATATGCAAGCTATTCATTTATTGTTAAAAAAATATATTTCAATGACTTTTCTCAAAGTTTCTGTTGTTTCTTCCAACTTTTCAGAAACAAATGTACCAATAACATCATGTAGAACAAATTTAATTATATTTGCCCCTAGTTTTAGTGATTATTTCTCGAATAATAATATTTGAATATTGAATTTGTTTAGGTCGTAGCACTATCTCTATAATGAAAAAATTGTTTTTTTGTTGTTCAAAACAATCACTCTGTTTACATTATTAATTATTTATGCCCTCATTTCTAGTTGTTGTTTTATATCGTAGTGCAAACGAGTTAAATTTAATTAAATTTTGACGATTAGACTCGCACCTGAAATAAGTAAAGAAAGTAAATTTCACAATCTTGTCTGCTTTTTATTCGATGCTTGTATTTCTTTGTGAATAATGAAAATTCAAATACAAAAGCTGTCTGTCGGTCGTCAATATGTAAATTATATTTTTATTTAAATACAATCCTCATCTCTTTTTTCCACATACCTTTAACCAAAATCATTTTATCAATGCCAATAAAAGCATAGTCGGTTGCAGTGCTTTTGCCATCCAATGGTAAATATCTCTGTTAATATTCCTTTGGTAAGTTTTCCTTTACTGGTCGACTAAATGATGTTGAAATGGATAAAGGTCCCATAGGAAATGGAACCATTATCTAAGTTTTATTCAAAAATTTCACATTCGCAAGTAATTCGGTGAAGGAGGTTAGCAAAAGGATTACTCCCTTCCAGCATACATCATACACACATCAACATGTAAATTAATGTATACATACATATTTATACGTATGTATTTGTGAATTACAAAAACAAACGACGTGCATATAAAAACACATAAGAGACGTTGAAACCAAACACATTACAACAGAAAAATACTTTTTTCTTTTTTTCGAGAACAGCATTTTCATTTGTTTCATGATCATGTGTAACAGTATTCTTTCACATCCTTTGAAATTTGTAGATGTTGTTGTAATGAAAAATAATGCCTTTTTTAATTTAAATTCAAACTTAAACTACAAGAATTTAATTTAAATAATGTTTAAAATACATCATATTAAACAACAAAAAAATTACTCCAGGTATTCAAATTGATTTGCCAATCATAGTCCATAATAGCTCTCTAATATTTTTGGCAATTAATTTAAGGCAAAAAATTGTAAAATAGTTGTACTTGGAAGTATGTGACTGACCATTTAACAAAACCAAGTTTTTTGTTAGAAGATACTCATGTTAAATGGATTTAAAACTGATGTTAAAAATTCTAACTTGTTTAGACCGGCTCTAATTTGTTCTACTCAGTTGTATATGTATGTGATTACTGACTGCTACGCTCTCTGAAATTTCTTAAAACTATTAGAAAACTTTCTTTTTTTTTGCGTTTATGGGGTCCTGCAAGAACTACATCAGCTACATCATTATTATCCTTAACTGCCTACCACCAGACATGTTTGCCATGCTATCGCGAAGAGTATAGAAACTGTATTTATGCAAAACTCGTGGATATATTTACTACGAATATACAGATCCATTATACGATAACTGAACTGAACAATGGACTATATCATGAAGTCGCCGTGGTCTAGTAGGTAGTGTGTTGGCTTATTAGACGAAAGACCCGAGTTCGAATCCCAGGTCAGACATCAAAACGAAAGTATGAAAATATTTCTTCGGCGACTTCCTCTCAGCATATTTCTGGCAAAAACTCTGAGAGGAAAAATTGCAATGAAAAGCGTCTCAAAAAAATCTGTCGTTCGGAGTCGACTTTAAACTGTAGGTCCCGCCACTCATGTATGAAATGAACGCACACAACACGAGTGGTATGAGAAGCTAGAACGTTGTACAATGGGTAAATTCGACCTCCGGGTACTATACTTGTCACAGTTGACAAGTACATGTCCTCTAACCTAACCTAACCTAATGGACTATATCATCCAAGTATTCACTGAACGGTCAAGATCATGCGACAAAGTTGGATGAATCTTTTCAGAACCACTGAATTTTAGATTGTCGCTTGCACTACCTAATTACTGTAGTAATACAGTGTACCGAAAATATGGCTATATCAGAAAAAATCATGCGTTAAACATGAACGCCATGTCAGTTATAACGGGAAACTGGCTTCTGATTGCTCATGCCGGTAGACTGAGAAGCTGTAAAGACGAATAAGAAGAGGAAACAACAGAAAATATTCCTTGTCATTGCCCGGCGTTTGAAAACTTAAGGAAATGGAAATTGTTATTAAACTCTCCGGATAACCGAGAGATATACGCATAGTCGATTTTAGTGATACGACGAGACTTTATAGGACCCAAGTAAGCTATGCCTATTGCGGCGGCTGCCTATTCAATCTAACATAACTTTTATAAATCTTTCCAAATATTAATCAATCATCAAACCGTGGAAGAGTACTTTCCCATTTTGATAGATGGAAACAATAAGAATTTTATTTAATGACCCAAAATCTTTGTTTATAACTCGAGTGGAAACTGAGAATTTTAAAATTTCCGAAGTTGCAAAAAATCTTTTTCTAACGCGTCGCCATTCCCAATTAAGAAGCATAGATGGGCACTTTGCAGTACCAGTAAAATTTCAGTAAAAATTGATTTTTACTGATTACTGAAAAAAATTTCAGTATTTAGTAAAATTTTACTGTTAATGCAATCTAAATTTAAATAAAATTTAAATGAAAAAAAGTAAAATTTTACTGTTAATGCAATCTAAATTTCATTTAAATTTTATTTAAATTTCATTTCATTTAAATTTCATTTAAATTTCATTTAAATTTAGATTGCATTACCAGTAAAATTTTATTGAATACTGAAATTTTTTTCAGTAATCAGTCAATCAATTTTTACTGAAATTTTACTGGTACTGCAAAGTGCCCATCTATGTTAAGAAGTAATATCAAAAGTTGGAAATGTTTTGTGTACTATTTTGGTCGTTTTTCGATCAATGGTACCAATTAATTAACTATTATAACGATTATGCTACTAATATAGGTTGACCCTCTAAATAGGGTAGTGCTGATATCCCCATAACTATTCTCTAAGGAGTCTTAAGCTAACCATGGGACCGTTTTCATGAAGGGCATTTATTATATTCTGCATATCAGGCAGTGAATACGACATTAAGCATAAATCATCTGCATAATTCAGATTGTTGAGACGCTGATTCATGTAGCAATATATATTGATCGTAGCTTCGGAATTAATTTTATAATTTATCGCGTCCAAGAAGAGTTAAAATTAAAGTGATGATAATTACAATCTTGTCCATTTTCCATTGTTAATACAAAAACTATCACTTTGTAACGTTACATTTATTTAAGACTACTTTAACGACATTAAAATTTCCTTCAATTGCGATACCCGATACTAATTGCGATAGTTTCATATATGTCGAAGTCTTTTGAACGTATAGTCCTTGAGCAAATCCGTGAACACTTGTATGACAAATCATTACTAACCAACAATCACTCTGGTTTCAGACTCAAACACAGCTGCGTTACTGTTTTAGTGGATGTTGTAGAGGAATTACGATCAAATATGGAGCAAAACATGATGTCTTTTCTGGTAGTTCTAGATCACTCAAAAGTATTCGATGCTGTTGATCAAGATATTCTTTTTCACAAGTTAAAGAATACTTTTCATCATCAGCAGTAAAACTATTACGTACATACCTGAACAAAAGAAGTCATATAGCTCATCATGGCAATGTAAAATCATTTAGCTGTTTTACGAAGCGTACGAAGAAAAATACCTCAGGATTAAATTTTCGGC
This sequence comes from Sarcophaga rosellei, assembly GCA_930367235.1. Taxonomy (NCBI): domain Eukaryota; kingdom Metazoa; phylum Arthropoda; class Insecta; order Diptera; family Sarcophagidae; genus Sarcophaga; species Sarcophaga rosellei. The sequence goes on from OV884019.1 coordinate 64,167,176, forward strand.
CCTCTGCTGTACGTAGTGTACTCAAATTACCTACCTTGTTGTAATACACACTGCGTAATTAAAATGTATACCGATTAAAACTGAAATCAACAATTGTGCTTACGTATCAGAGATGAGCAATGTGTATTCAAAAAGATGAGTAGATTCGAATCATACTCATAATTTATGATACTTATACGAATTTATACTTATTTTAATATCATACTCATATTCAAAGTTTAAAGTGTGATTTTGATTTCGACTCTCCTTTACTCAACATTTACAAGGATCGCAAAATAAGTATGATTCGCGTGCGAACAATACAATACTCATCAGAAGGTTGTGTGTTTGCTTTGCTTGCTGTCTTTGTCTTTTTCTTTCGGCTTTTGTAAATGCAACAACAACTAAGACTGTAAATTTCGATGAATGATTCGAATCACTCGAATAATTTATGAGTATTATAAGTATTTTTCTAAATTTATGAATCTGAATGAGTAGGCGTATGAATCAAACATTATTCGAATGTTATGAGTTTGATGTCAACGTTGTATTCATACTCATTGCAACCTGTACTTATAAATCAATGTTGTAGTGATTATGAATAAAGTAAAGTAAAGTGATTATGAGTAGCGAAAAAACGGTTTATTGCTGATCTCTATTACGTATATTGAAACTTAATTGGGATCTTAACAATATACTTTAATGAGCTACGGTAAATGGTCTTTATTTAAACACCAATAAATCAAAGTCAATCGTAATTGGATAAATTAACCTTTTGCTAAGCCTGCTACCATCATTAGTCGTTGATGACTCACTCATAGAATTAATACAGTATGGTTAATATTTCCTTTTTTATAAAAAAATAACTTGTTTTTGTGTGTTTAATCATCAAGTATGCGTTTTAGTTTGTTAAGAATTATCTCACAATGATCGTATTCTTCTTACTCGACTTTCGCTTCAAATGAAATTATTTCCGCTGATAATAAGCACAGAGAAAGAAAAACTTGCGTTTTTTATTGAACTGCCTGTTATTTAAACGATTCTGTGAAACGATCTCTACAGTAACTCTGAAATGTCATTTCCACATTTTGTGGTGAAGGTAGAAATGAATAATTAAAAAACTAGGTTTGAAAAAATTTATAGTATGGGCAGATATGGAGGCCAGGTAGGAGTGTTTAAAATTTCGACAGGTCAATTAACTTGCGAAGCGTTGTTCCATGAGTTATAGGTCTCTCTACGTCCTACCGGTGGCCGTTTACCCGAGGAAGATTGATGAATGCAGTCCTGACATATAAATGAAAAAATCAATGAAGACAAATGCGTAGTTACAAAATTTGTCAACTGAGTTGCCAGCTTGCAGTAATCACCTGCAATGCCAGTTTAGGGTTGCTATAAATGATAGACATATTAAAAAGTGTTTTTTTTAATTATTCTTGCGATTGTTTTGAAACACTGCAACACAAAAGCCAAATATGTAAATTGACTGTGTGTGTAATAGGTGCTAAATTTCGAGTCAATATTTTTTAATACCAATTGTATGAAAAAAGGCATTCATTAATATTATGTAAAACGACTGCATACTGTTTCCAATAGTCGATGTTGGAAACATTCCAAAATACATAAAATTTTTCATAAAAGTAAAGTAAAATAAAAAGTAACTTGAATAACTTTACATAACTCATAAAATGTTTAAACTTAATTAATTCTCATAAAGAATTTAAAGAATTTCTTACAAATATTTAATGAAAATATTATTTTTCATTAAAGCCTTGAACAATGAACTTAAAAACCTCAAAAGCATATTTAAGTAAAAAGACAGAACAACAAACAGTAATACAAAATAAGGTTTTTTTTTTTTTAAATTTTTGAATCGTTTTTTATAGAATTATTTGGAAACGAATTACTTACTTACTTAATTGGTCATAACAACCCGTTTAACGGATTTCGGCCTGCCGCAACACATCCTTCCAGGCGCCTCTGCTTCTTGCGCGCCTACGCCAGTTGGTCACACCAATCGATGACAGGGCTTCCTCGATTTGGTCCTTCCAACGGATACAAGGTCGTCCTCTTCACCGACTTCCGCAGATTCCCGCATCAAATACCCGTCTCGCCGGAGCATCCTCCTCCATTCGAACGACATGGCCGAGCCAGCGCAGCCGCTGGATATTAATACGCTGTACAACGTCTACGTCGTTGAGGAGCTCATACAGCTCACTGTTGGATCGGATACGGAAATCATCGCCAACTCGCACTGGACCGAAGATCTTGCGTAGGACTTTTCTCTCGAACACTCTCAAGGCTGCTGCATCTGTTCTTAATAGGGTCCATGCCTCTGCGCCATAAAGAAGCACGGGGAGGATGAGCGTCTTGTAGAGAGTTAGTTTTGTCGCACGAGAGAGGTCTCTGCTACTCAATTGCCTACGGAGACCATAATAACACCTGTTGGCAAGAGTGATCCTACGTTTGATCTCCAGACTGACATCATTTCTGGTGGTAATGGCGGAGCCAAGATAGATGAATTCCTTGACCGTATCAAAAGTATAGTTATCGGCCGTAATCTGAGAATCAATACGCCGCGCGTCTCTACTTGTCGATAACATATACTTTGTTTTGCCCTCATTTACTGCCAGACCCATCTTACTAGACTCTCGTTCAATAGCACTAAAGGCAGCAGTAACATCTCGCTTGGTACGCCCTATAATGTCAATGTCGTCAGCGTACGCAAGCAACTGGACACTTTTTTGAAAAATAGTGCCATTGCGATGCACTCCCGCCTTTCGCAGAACACAGTCCATGACAAAGTTGAAGAGGTCGCATGATAAGGGATCGCCTTGTCTGAAACCTCGCACGGTACCAAAAGGTTCGGAGAGGTCCTTTCCTACCTTGACGGAGCTGCAGGAATTGCTCAACGTCATTCTGCATAGCCTTATCAGCTTCGCAGCTATACCGAGCTCAGACATTGCGGCAAAAACACGATCCCTTATGGGGCTATCGAAGGCTGCCTTATAGTCGACAAAAAGATGGTGTGTGTCGACTTGTTTCTCGTGGGTCTTTTCCAGGATTTGGCGTAGTGTGAAGATCTGGTCGATGGTGGACTTGCCAGGTCTGAAGCCGCACTGATAAGGTCCAATCAGTGTTTTTACGAGTGGCTTCAGAACCTTATATGCGATAGGGAGAAGACTTATACCCCTGTAGTTGGCGCATATCGTAGGGTCTCCCTTTTTCAGGACAGGACAGAGGACACTGAGATTCCAATCGTTGGGCATACTTTCCTCTAGCCATATTTTGTAAATAAGCTGGTGTATGCGCCCTACCAACTCATTAGGACCCGCCGCTTTATTGTTTTTAAGACGCATAATCGCGACTTTGACCTCTTCATGGCTAGGCGGCGGAATCTCCACACCGTCATCGTCGATCGGGTTCGGAACATCATCTCTAAAGGCGGTACTGTTGTCATCACCTTGCAGCAGAGTAGAGGAGTGTTTCTTCCATAACCTCAGCACCCCTTGCGAGTCTGTTATCAGGTTTCCGTTCTCATCTTTGCAGGAGGACGCTCCGGGCTTAAAACCTTCGGTTAGACGCTTAACCTTTTGATAAAATTTTCGAGCATCATTCCTACACCTATACATCTCGACTTCCTCGCGCTCACGCCTTTCCTGCTCCCTCTTCTTGCGTCTGAAAAGGCGTATCTCATCCCTTCTCCTCTCTCTATAGTTCTCGACAATGGCTCGCGCTGCGGCTGACTGCAGCGTTTTCTCGTATGCGGCGTTTTTCGCTGCAGTAGCGTCGCGACACTCCTCGCCGTACCATTGATTTCGTTGGGGTGGGCGCTCCAAACCAAGGACTGTTTCTGCAGTAGTGCGCAAAGAGTGGGATATGGGAGTGGGTGATTGGATGGGGAGCGACGGAGCTTATCCGAGAGTTGAGCGGAGAACGCCTCAGTTGTCCTTTGTGATCGCAGCTTCTTGACGTCCAGCTTTCGCAATGTACTAGAGCGCGCAGACCTTGAGGCGCTAATACGCAATCGGAACTTGGCTGCGACAAGGTAGTGGTCAGAGTCGATGTTAGGACCTCTGAACGTACGCACATCTAGTACACTGGATACGTGCCTTCCGTCAATCAAAATATGATCGATTTGGTTGGACGTAGATCGATCAGGGGACATCCAAGTGGCCTTGTGGATATCGAGGTGTTGAAACCTGGTGCTACATACTACCATGTTGAAGCGAATTAATTGCGTCAATAAAAAACAAGAAATTAAAATATTTACTCCGATTAAATATTTGACTAATCCACTTTGATGACTCCATGTGTGGAAATAGTATATGGAGTAGAAATAGTATATGAAATTGATTATTTTTGAACGTAGCAATTAGTAACTATATTTTCAGTAAATGTAAAAGTAATGATTGCCGATTTAATATTTTACTTACATAATTGGCCATTACAACCAGTTAGCCACGATTACAACCTAGGTTCTCACACAAAACAAGTTTAAATCGATTAATAATAACGACAAATTTAACTGTTGTAGTTACAGTTAAATAGGTTCTCCAACAGGGTCTTCCGGCTTTTGACAATTAATAGTGTCCGTCTTGTGAAGTCTCTCAAAGTGCTTGTCCTGCTGCTTTGCTGTTTGCAACTAGACCTAATTTTCATCGAAAAATCATATTCAGCGATGATGTCCATTTCTGGATGAAGGAGTACGTGTACATGAGCGATTTGAGTGCATGGTCATCTCACGTGGTGGTGATATGAAATAAGCACCGAGACAGTGTAATTTGAACCCGTTACAATTTGTCTTTTGTGGTTTTCTTAAGTCACAAATGTATGCGAACACAAATAGTAGTGTCTGAATGTATGTATAAATTTCAGTGTTGGCAATTTAATGAAATTTTGCATAAAATGTTGCGATTTTGATATCAAATTAAGTTGAAAAGATTATTACTATTAGCGGATAATTTCAACATTTTTGCCAGTAAAAGAGAAAATTTTTTCGAAAATATTCAAATTTTAGAAACATTGTACTACTCTTCTTCTCCAAATTATAGAGGAATTCATGTTATGGAAGTTTAAGTTAAAGAAGTAAAACCTGATAGAATTTCTCCACAACTTATAGAAAATTCAAGTAGTAGAAGTTCAAATTATAGATGTTCGACTGTATTTATTTTTATACTTTGAAGAAAAGTGCTCGCGAATCGCATTGAATTCTTGTCGAGGCACATAATAATCACGTGGAGATAATGACGTTAATGTGAGAAATGAAGAACCTGGTAGATAATCAACAACTTTGAAAACGCCGACTGGGCCACAAGGTAATTTTGCAAAGCGAAACTGCTGAGAACTGCTACCCGACCAGCGGTATACACCACACTCTCATTTGTAAGGACTATCTACATACTGGCTACATACATATTCTTTACTTATCAGAGTAAATTTAACCTTAATGGAACCAGTGGAAAGCAGTACGTTTGGCGTAATTCAAATACTGAGTTTTTGGCTAATAGTACTCAGGCTATTTTCAAGCACAAGGGTGTTTTGGTCCTGCTATTTAATTTTGTTTTCACAATTCTATTGAGGTGGAAAAATCAGCATTTGAATAATCTCATACACTGTGTCTAATTATAGTCTGAGCCAGTGTACATTATTCAACCAAAATCTCAATTTATTCTTAGATCGATTGAAGAAGTATTTTTAGAAATATTAAAAGAAAATCTAAGAAAAGAGTGATATTTAAGCAAAAATTCTTCTTTTTTAAAAATCGATAACTTTTATGCTGGAAGTCCAGTTAATTTTCTAAACTATAGATGAAGCCTTTAATGGTATAGCCTTTGTACCTCGGTGTTATATATTCAACAAAATGATTTCTGAATAACCAACTACATTTTTATAAATTTATGACATTGGATTTTATGTGAACAATGCTTTAATATAAGTATCAATCATACTTCAATTAGTTCAATAAAGGAGAACAATTTTTCATTTAGCAAAACAAATATTGACACAAATTGATAAAACCAAATAAAATGAAACAGGACGAAATATTTTAAAAGTTGAAAATAGTTAAACTAATGTACAGCATCTAACATTCTAGTAAAATTAAAATACAATAAAACAAATTATTTTCCAATTTAATTGTACCGAAATTATGCAGTGTACACTTGTAACTGAATGTATATCAAACCTTAAAATTAAATGTAAAAAAAGTTCAATAGTTTCATACAATTAAACGTGCTTAATTTAAATTTAAATGCTTCCTGTCGTTGTTGGTGCAAGGATTTTAGTCTTGTCGCCATTGTGATAAACTATTTCGCTCTGTAGTCCAGAGTAATATACAGGGACCCATGAAGCCACTCTTCGGTTTTCTACTTAGCAAGGAGAATTTTACATTAAATGTGCTTTTTCTAGACTTCTCATACTGGATAACTGCTATTATGGGCCTTAACAGTTCATTGACATTAGTCTAGGTTTAAGTTTTTGATTAAATCTTGTCCGAGGAAATATGCATTTAGTCCCCCAGTCATGACTACGCCTCTATGATTAAGCTCACCTTAGAACAATAGTTTCTATATTATGTGTTTTGTCACGTGGTGGTGGCAAATGATATTCAGAGCTGCCAGACTTGACAATTTATAGTCACTTTGACAATTTTATGCCCCAAAAATATCTTATTGAAGTCTTGACGACTTATGCCCTTATTTTGACGAATTTTGGAAATTAAAAATTCACATCATATTATATACTTTAGTACATTAAAAGCCACTTTGTATTTGCTTTGAAATTGTTTCTATTGCAAATTTATGTTAGTAATAACAAGGAGTGAAGTATTATATTTTTATATCGACCACATACGGATGTGTTCGCCAAGAAAGACGAGTGCTACGTAGTAATACATGATTCTCGGGAATAAGTCTCTTTATTTCGCTCGAGCAAAATCCGTTGTACTAGCGATAGAACAGTGAATTACAAGCCACGTTGCAACGATGCAACGTCATTAACGAGCAACTTCGCCCTCTCCTGTATGCGGTCGAGAAGTCTCAGAATAGACGTTGATCAGAATTAAAAATGACGTATCGTAGTTTTTAATTTCCTGCCTTGACTAAATTTATTAAAAATTATTAGTATTATCACATTCTTCAGCTATAAAACACTCGTTTATTGTTAAATTAAAGTTTATTGTTGAATTTTTTTTAATTATTTTTGAACTAAAATATGTACACTGTTAACGTTATATGTTTCATTACATTTTTTTTTAACTTTTAATTTAAGTATCTATTTTTTTAATCTCACGATTTTTTAACGATTTCCATGAACGTCTTTGACGGTTTTGACGATTTTTTTCTAATATTTGACGATTTGATGTTTCATTTATCTGGTAGCTATGATGACATTCGATATATTGCTACGTTGTTTTCTCCAGTTGATTTGTCAATTGTAAATAAATTCTTTCAAAGGAAGAGTTCCACCAACAAGGGTTCACTGCAGCTGCTGAATTAAGATTTGTGATGGAAACTCGCTTAAAAGAATATAATCTAGATATCGAGGAATTTTTCGGTATAATTCGGGATCAAAAAATTCCGAAATACACACACAATCACATGGGCGTAACTTAAAAAAACGAAATAAAAAGTAACAAAAAAGCCTAAATTAACAAAAATATAAGTAAGTAATTCATCTGTGTTTACGCAAGTTGAAGAGGAGAATATGTACCCCTTAAGAAGAGTATTTGGATTCTTTCGCAGACTACATTTGTGGGTAAAATGGTTTCAAGACAGCTATATAGAAGTTGTAACTACTCACCTCTACCAAGTCCTGATACAAACTAAACTGCTTTTTAGCTTAGGGCTTCTTCTTCATTCGTATTCTTCGATGACAGCGTTTAACTTTTTAACAATGGAAGTTGGGCTCTCGTTCAATTCGGTGTCGGGTGATATAGAATATTCACTTAATTATTGCAAGACACACTTATTTCACGTAATACTAAACAAAAAAAAACAATGCCGCAAACTAATTTTTTTCTTATTTCATAAGTACATACATGAATTTACAGTCCCGAAAATTCTGGGACAAGTTTTAAGAAATGCCGGATTCGAAATCCTGAAAATCGGGTGATCATATTATGATAATTTAAGGTTTCTGTTCTATTTTTAAGGAAGACAAATCTTAAAATAAATAGTGGCGAGATGAGAAACTCTACCAGCTGGAACAACAAAGTGCAATTAAAAAGATAAATTAAAGCTCCTTTAAAGAACACAAAACTTATTACATATGATGTTGACGATATGACTTGGTATTTGTAGGGGTAAAATACATGTGAATGGATTTAGTTTGTGTAGTTGGTTGTGAATACATAGTATGTATAACTATGTTCTAAAAATTAATTTTCTCATGGGTGATGCACCAAAACCACACTCCACTGTATCTAACGTTTTAGCAATGTTGTACGGAACGGAAAGAAATTTATTCCGAAATGCCATACAGTGGCAATGTATTGTATCAACATAAAAACATTCCAACTATGCATATGAGCTTATAACGAAAGCAGACACATTTGCACAATCCTCTGAGAATGCAAAACTATACGAATTTATGTGGCATACAAGATGAAATATCACTGCAAGCATCCTTTAGAAACACAAATACATCACGCATATACACAGTTGTATGTTTGTAGTATTATATAAGTACAAATACAGTAGATGTAGACGCATGTGTTGGATATTGCAGAAGACACATCAGTCAAAAAGAAGAGATATGGGCCTCAAAATAATTTATACACACTCCAACACAACAGAGTAACCGTATCCATACGTAGTAAATGGGTTATCCCTCAACATTTACTGCTCTTAGTGCAGTCCAAATTTTAGTGGCAGCCAACTTTATTAAAAGTAATTCTGTAAAAATTTATTTATTTTTCTATTTAATTTTTATTTTAAGTTTCATATGGGCCACCCTAACAATTTAACGCGTTGTCATCTTCTAATATGACTTCTAGTTTCATTCAAGGAACAGCATTTCTAGTTCAGTACTGATTGCACAAAGCAGTGTACATTTCTACTATCGAAGATATGTATGTGAAAAGCTTTTATTGGGTTTGTTACCATTAATGGTAATGGTAACATGCTGTCGTCTCATATTTTCTTTTGCATTGCATTGCATTTGTTTTTTTTTACTCTTATACTATGTTCACGTATGCACCTTCATTGAGTAAATCGCAATTAACGCCAATATTGATCTCAATACTTCATATAAAATCTCAATTAATTATTGATCAATTAAATGCTAATTGTTATAATATTGATTAAAACTTTAAATACAGCACTGTCATAAGTCTGTTTAGTGAGCACATTATAAGTAACCCAACACTTCCTGTTGATATTTGACAACTCAAATGTCAACAAGGACAAAAAAAAAAATGGCAACTTGCAAACAAACACAAACAAAAATTACAAAAACACGCGACCAAAATAAAAACAATGTTGTTGTTTTTCAGCTGTTAAATGAATATTGCGTATATTTATAATACCTGAACGGTTAAAATATTGTTATCAATTAACCGACTATTGTTCTCAATTAAATTACATACGTGAACATGGTATTACAAAGGAACGAAAAACCTGAAATAAATTTCTTCATATTTGTATGTTTACTCGGTTCTTTATAAGAAAACTATGGCTACTTTTACATCAACAATCTTTCAGAAATTGTTCTTGAATGCTACCGACATAAGGTAGCAAGAACCAAGCAACTTTGGAATACAGAAAAATTTCATGGAAAACTTAGCAAAAATAAATCTGCTGTTATAAACGCATCCCAGGCTACAAGCTATCGACTGCAGCCTATCAAAAATACCATACATGTGTCCATATGAATATTCTTACTTAACATGGATTATGAAATACAACTATTAACAATACAACTCAACTCATGTCATAACTGATAAAGACTATAACATATTTATATTACCATATGCTGATTACTTAAATATTACAAGGACCGCACGAACACATCTACTATGATATAAAGATTAAATCTCATCTTGATTGCTAATAAAGCGTAGGGAGTGACCATCAGAAATTTTCGCGTTTAACTACTTAAAACGTGTGTCGCATCATATTTTGGTCTCATCACTAGTAGTGATATAGTATACAGAATAGTATTAGCGCAATCGATGAAGTACACTCTTAGAAATTAGAAGGTATATATAATATTGTCCTTGACCCGAACCAGAGTGTTCGATAAGCTGGGTCTGTCACTCTGCCGACCGCTATCGGAACGATTTTTTAAGAGCTATAATAATACATAAAATTCAGAAAAATGCATGAAATCTTTATTTGAATCGATAGTACGGTCCATATAATTTAATGTTTGAAGATTATTTCATATATGTTGACCGCGACTGCGCCTCAAATGGTCCATCCGCCTAGTCCAATTTAGGCATACTGTTGCCAACATTTCGGCCGGTATCCCACGAATAAATGCTTCAATGTTGTCTTCCAATGCGTCAATTGAAGCGGGCTTGTCTGTATAGACATGAGCTTTAACATTGCCCCACAAAAAATAGTCTAAAGGCGTTAAATCGTACGATCTAGGCGCCAATTGACCGGTCCCGAACGTGAAATAAAATGTTCACCGAACTCGCCTCAATAAGTCTATTGTTACGCGTGCTGTGTGGCATGTGGCACCGTCTTGTTGAAACCACATGTCATGCAAGTCAAGCTCTTGCAGTTTGGGCAAAAAAAAGTTGGATATCATCTCACGGTAGCGCTTACAATTCACTGTTACGTTACGATTCGCAGCATCTTTGAAGAAGTACGGTCCAATGATGCCACCAGCCCATAAACCGCACCAAACTGTGACTTTTTCTGGATGCATTGGTGGCTTTTGTAATGCTTCTGGCTGATCTTCACTCCAAAATCGACAATTACAATACGTATCCATTGAGCCAAAAATGAGCTTTGTCGCTGATGGAAGAAGCGCGCGATTAACTTTCTTAACAGAGCACGCATTTTGATAATAAAATTCAATGATTTGCAAGCGTTGTTCGTTTGTAAGACGATTCATGGTTCAATTATAGACCAAATTGAAGATGTTTGACAGTGAAACAAAACACGAAACGTGCGTGAGCTGTTTAAACCAGTGTTGACAAAAAGATAATTGCTAAAAAATTACCCTTTAGAACAGGTACTTTTAAAATTCGTGAAAACGTAAATATCTATTAATTTCAGAAACATTATGTTACATTGACTATTCTATAACGTGAACAAAAGATGAAAGCTTTACAACGTGAACTTACATTTTCAAGAATTGCTTTTTATTTACATTCACCGCTATCATGCTATTTACGATATGAATGATTAAGTTTATAAATTTTGAGTATAGACGCCTAAAGCTCATCATTCTTGCTGACAATAAACTGCCTTAGATTACCAACGCTTGCCTAAAACGTAAAAGTGTATAATTGTACTTTAGGGTGGTTCATAAATAAAATATTTGGATTTTGCTAATGGCCAACCGGAATATATATTAAGCACTGTGAAAAAATGATGCATGATTTTTTTTAAATTTTTCTGTTAAGGTTTAGGGGTCGCTACCGGCCCCCGAACTGTGGTGTTAATAAAAATCGCTGCCCTTATAACTTTTTCTTAATTTCTTTATATTTTTCCAGTGTGTGTTTTAATAGTGGTACTATGGCCCAGAAATAAGACGATTTCGAGAATATTTTTACTATATTTAAAAAGATTTATTTCAAAATTAATAGGGATAATATATACATATTTACATACAAATCTTCAAATGTTTAAACGTAATATATAAATCTAACAAAATCAGTCAATTCATGAAATTAATGGTGATTAACATAAAATATAGTTTCTTAAAAATAATTATTGGAGCAAAGTTGATTTATTGCAATTTGGGTTTTTTTGTCTATAATCTTTCACCAGCGACAATAAATACTGCTTCTGCTGTTCATTGTTGGTATGTAGCTTATTATATTCCTCCATCAGTGCTACTCCTCTTTCTGCTATATCGTTAACAACTCTCATAGAACGAACTATGTCTCTACCATTTACGTAACATTCATCTTCCTCCCAATCTTCAACACTTTTCTTTAAGAAATTGGATGAAATACCGGTAATGCTAAAAAGTCTAAGAATGCTTTTAGAAACAAAATCTTCTAATTGTTTGCTAATTATTAGAATGGCATCTAATGTAATTCGTTTTAAGGGATTTTCCGGTCCTTCAACATATAAAGCGGCCACCATCTTTTTTTTTGTATCAACAGAAACTTGGTCGTCAAATAAGGCGAATGCAATAAGCTCTTCCGATAAGTACCAAAGATGACCAAGGATTTTTTTAATGGCTGCAGTTCCAATCAACTCATTTACTCATTTACATAAATTCTTAGTGAAAATATACAAACATCTCGAATTGAGGATGCTTTGCTTTCAGTTAGCTTGCATTCATTTCTAAATAAATAAATCTTTAAACAGTAAATGGCTTTAGCCATCCATCTAGCCCGGTGAAGACCTCCAGGTGCTCTAAAAGACACTTCAGATTCGGGAATACCTCCTAAGAGTATTAAAGATAGCTTCAATAGTTCCTTGTAGTCATCTCGAGGCTGAAACTCTTTTAACTGATTTAGGATGAAGCAAATGGTGTCATCAGTAAAATTTTTCACATTTTTAAAAACGAATTGATCAGAAATTCCCGATTTAAAGTTTTTCCGATTAATTTTGTTCCAGGCTAATTTAAATCTTTTAAATATCAATGCTTGAGCATTATTTCCAAGATGTGATGACGACACGCCAGCCAAAGCGTATCTTTATCCATCTGTTGTTCCAACAAAATACATGCACCATTTCGCCTTCCAGTATTTGTGGCAGTTGTGTCAAAGTTCATGCTTGTGACTTTTTCGATAAGATTCCATTCTACCAATGTGTCAAAAACTGCCGACGCAGCTGCAACTCCAGTTCCATTAGATAATTTTGGCACTGCTAGAAGTTTATCAACCCCCATACCAGAAACTTTTGTAAAGAAAACACATAATTCTCTTCAAATTTCATTTCAAATTTCGTCCGACCATATAACTTTTTTCCAATCATCCACAGACCAGATCTCTGCAGATCTCTAAGTGATGGTGACGCACGGGAGCGATTGTTACGAAAAAATGAAGTCAGAACTCCGAAAGCAGCAACAAATGCTATAAATAAGAGTGTGAGTGAAACGTGCATTGCGAAGGATCGGCCTAGTTTCGGCAGTTAAACAGAAAAAACCCGCACTCTTAGAAGAACGTCAAAGCTCGTCTGCAGTTTTGCAAACAGTACAATGATTGGTCTGTGGATGATTGGAAAAAAGTTATATGGTCGGACGAAACAAAAGTGGAGGTAGGAGGAGCAAAAATTTCAGACATTAAAATTGCCAGCACAAAGTCCGGATTTAAATCCGATCGAGAATTTGTGGGCAATTATAAATCGAAAATTGGCACAGTATGAAAACCCTCCAAATAACCTTAACGAATTGTGGCTAAGAATTGAGGCAGAGTGGCAAAGTATAAACAGCGAAACCATCAAAAAACTGGTAGAAAGCTTACCAAAACGCATTAAATCAGTAATAAAGAATAAAGGATTATGGACAAAATACAGAATTTTTCATTTGAAACGAAACGAGCAAAATTGGATAAATGCTAGTAAATAATGTTAAGCTGTATTTTATATTGAAAAGGAAATAATATTACTGAATGGTTTTTGTTTTAATTAGAGGATAGTCTAAATAAATGTTTAACATATGGATTGTATTTTTTATTTTAATAAATAAAGTACAAATATAAAGTTTATATTTTTTTTGATATTATGTATCCATTTTTGCTCGCCAGTGTATGTCTCCACTACACGAAAGACTTCTCCAGGAGCGAAGGTTAGGAAGCAATGCCTTACCTTTATGCGCTGCTCAATTTCTGAAGTAGTACCATAAAATTGATAAATAGATGAAGAGAAAATAATAAAAAAAAGCCAATCGCAAACGTGAAAAAAATTTAGAACATGGACACTCATTGCAAAATGATTTCACGTTTCTTCGAGTTCACTGTAGTTAAAAGAGGATTTATACCAAATTTAAGTATGTCGAGAAAGTCTTGTCGGGAATCTAAACTAGATAAATATTTGGTACATTAAAATTTATCCAAAAATATCTTTACCCGTTCAAGACGGAGGAATACCTGAATTTTACTTAATTGATGCAATGTTGTCAATAGAAGTTTTTTGTATAATATTAGATTGCCAGAATTATTTATTATGGTATACAATACGTTAAGTGTCTGAAAATGGAATAATTACAAGTGTACAATCACGCTTTAAGTGTGGTTTCAAATTTAATACACGAGGCATTTTAGGACTAAAATTGTACGCCGAATTATTCTTGTATTTGTTATTGAATTTTTTTGCATTTATTCATTGTAAAGACCAAAACTTCAATTTTCGTTTTATTTTATTTCAAGAGATTAAAAAGTATATAATAAATAAAAAATCTCTTTGGATTTAAAAAATATGTATGTAGAATTGCTTAGCTTAGTTAATATACATAAACATATACATACATAATTGACCATTACAATTCAGTCAGGATTACGACCTAGCTTCTCACACCACTCATGTTGTGTGCCTTAATTTTATACTTGAGTGGCGGGACCTACAGTTTAACGTTGACTCTGAACGACAGATTTTGAGAAATTTTTTCATGGCAGGTTTATTTACTCGCAGAGTTTTTGTCAGAAATCTGCTGAGAGGAAGTCGCCGAAGAAATATTTGTTCATACTTCGTTTTGATGTCTGGCCTGGAGCTCGAACCCGGGCTTTTCCGTCTAATAAGCGAACACACTACCTACTAGACTACGACGATTTCAAGTTAATATATACAAACTTTTCATGCCTACCCTATTCTATCCATCCAGCCTATCAGCCGCATCATTCATGGTGGGTGTGTGTTGTAGAGAGTTTAGATGTGAGTAACTTTTCTTGTGATCTTAATGAACTGTAATTTAATTTAGTTTTCTCTTCTCGGTTTCGCTGAAAGCAATTGGAGCTTTCCGTTTCTGCTGATGCTAAACCATTACACAAAAAGGTACTTTAAAGTAAAGGTTTGAAGGACTAGTAATTTTTAAGATTGGTATTAAGTAATCAGTTTGTTTAGATTTTACAAATATTTTATCTTCCTTAATACTAATGCGATAAAGTTCTGCGACTAATTTTTTTTAATTAGATGAAGTTGTATGTACAAGTATTATTTAATTACAGTAAATTTCCAAAGCGAACTTAACAAAAAAACTGAATTTTGTAATAAAACTCCCACAAATAATCAGAAAGATTTCAAAATTCACACATACTTGAACCAGAACAAAAAATGATTAATTTAGAATGGAAAATTATAAAATCAAAGGAGAGGAAATGATATGGATTGGAATGAAATAAAGACTTGTATTCTACAAAAAAATGTCAACCCACCAAGGTATACACACAAGGATACATACAACATCAGAAGTAACGCAAGTACACACAACAGTTGAATATGATTTCTCTTTTGTTTGTTTTCCAACATCTATGGAAAAAAAAGAATGGAAGTAAAACACAGAAGAAAAAACATAAACAAAAAATAGTAAAAAAAAGTCACGATATAAACGAGAACAGAAGACCGACTGACGTCAAATGTAATAGTACTGTGATGTGATGGCAAAGAGGAGTCACAAAAGGAAACCGTAACAATTGAAAGTACAACACAAAGCCAGCGGTAACAGAACGAATAAAAAAATTCGTATTTCCTTGATGTCGATGGCAACGTGTATGATCAATAACCACAATGAATACCACCATACTTTTATAAAATTAATTGCAAATAATTGTCAGCATAGTTGTGGATTTATTGCAAGAGTGATTGACAATTTCAAATTTCTATCGAAGTCATTGGAAGAACATTATATCTCATGGCTTACATAGGCTCACTTCTATTTTGGAGACATCTCTTAAACGATTACTTTTCCTGTATCATTAGGAAGGAAAGGTGTGAGAAACTACGTTGTAATACTGACTAAAGGCTTGTAATGCAGTTAAGTAAGTATTTAAAATCACATTAACATGTACATGTTTCGCATACACAGACAAAAAAAAGCAAGGGAATAACTTCACATCTATATTTGAAGTTGTAAGAAAATATTCAAATAATTACTAATTCATTGGAGTAGTGAAATGTGTAAGAATATTATAATTCTGTCCTTACAACAATGCATAAATAAATATATTTGTTTACCTCCCTAATCTTATGAGTCCTGTTCTGAAATCTATCAGTCATGATTTCTACTCGACCGTATAAACAACATTCATCGCCACTGAATTAGAATAAATTATTTCCCGAATTTATTAATGTTGATTCATCGACTAAACCCCTATTAATCTCTTTTTTAATTACCGATACTCTGAATACAGAAAATTTTCTCAGTGTATGGATAGTCGATATTGGAGTGAAGATCCCTTAGAAGGCGCAATGTGTTAACTGGATTGACCAGTATTAATCAGATTTTCGTTCTCATGGATGGCGAGTATTAATAGCTTGTGGATAACTGTAGAGCAACCTGAAGAATTGTGGTTACCTAATACTAGTTGATTTCACTAAAGCGTTCGGCACAATAAACAAAAAACTTTTTTGCAACACACTAGTTTCTAAAAGTGACCCGGAGGAAACAGTTTGTCCAATACAAAATCCTCTAACGTTTCATCCGAAACGCTTAACTGTTTAAAGATTCAATATAAAGTCAATTGTTAGACAGGCATTGGTGCTCTATCATTCAGTTTTCAACAGTAAATATTGAGAGTTATCAGCAAAATGATAAGTTTTTTAAACATTTTTCTTTGGTCTTGCTTCAGGTAACCAGTACTTTGAGATAACATACAATATGTACTAGTATGCGAACTCATTTTATCTGTGGTTTGTTTTGTATCGTTTCCAATTAAAATTGTGATCCACCCAATTCCTTGGTATTTATTCGCAGTACGCAGCTTATTAGACGTAGGGCCAGGGATCAAACCCCAAGTCAAACATCAAAACGAAAACATGAAAAATATTTCTTCGGCGACTTTCTCTCAGTAGATTTCTGGCAAACGGCACCAAGGTGTCTTTCCTTTTCCGGTAAAGTGAAGGACTTCCTCCTTCTCTTCATCGTTTCCGCAGCTTCTGCAAAAATTGTCTCCAAAGTGTCGAAGATCAATGTGGCTTGCATAAGTGCCTATAATAAGTTGCACAGTAATGACTTCAACAGCCCCAATGAACTCATTTGGAGTTTAAGCAAATTTTTTGTGCCTTTTTAATCCAGTTTTAGTCAAATTTTCCGTATTGGATACGAAACCGTCCAACTGTATTTTCAATTATGTGCTCAGCCGTAGGTTTTTGAAGGGGTTCCTAAACGATTGAGTTTAATAAAGAATACGATGGTTGTGCTGCAACTTTGCAATTCGACCACTTTACAGTTACCTGGAATGTCAAGAAGAAGAAGACAAATTTTGAAATAAAATCAGTCAAGTTTAATTGTTTCTTACGTTTGTATGTATGTACGATACTTTGCTATTTGAAATTCCAATTGTTTTCAACATTATTTTACGGTTGTGCTTTTTATGACTCCAAACAAACCACCCTCATATTTTAAAGTACATATACAGTGAAATCAAAAAATATACAAATTATTTGTAGATGTTACCATAGCTTACAACCTGAATTTTGAGATTAATTTGTTTACAATAAATAAGAAATCAATAAATTAATCAAAGTATATAAATAAATAAAATATGTAAATAATTTTTAAATTAATTAAACTAAAAGCGAATTAAGTGAATAATTTTATGATGCACTGTAATAATAATACACAGGCGGTTTAAACGGTAACGTACACATTGACATGGCACACACTCTCATACACATACAACGATGCAAAAATGGGAATAGAAATGAACATTTAAAATGTTAAAAACAATTATTTTTTTTTACAGCTGGGTGCCCCCGGAGCCATTGTTTACTCTCATTGCAATTCCTTTGTGACAATTGTTTCTTTGAGTCCATGGAGCATAGAAACCGAGCATCACATAAACGTTGCTCGTATCATAATGTGTCCCTCTCTAACTTGCTACATACGCGCAACTTATTATTTTGTCATATAACGTGCCTTAATCTCAGTTGGCCAAGCTCACAATATCATTTGAACGATAAAAAATTTTATTTTCAATTTTTGCTAAATTGTATGCCATTCGGTTTATTGAAATCAGAAAGCTTCCTAAAAATTAAGAATTACAAACAAGTCGCCGTAGTCTAGTAGGTAGTGTGCTAGCTTATTAGACGTGAGGCCTCTGTTAAACCAGGCATCTCCAACTAAACGAAATATGAAAAAATATTTCTCTGTCGACTTTCTCTCAGCAGATATCTGGCAAAAACTCTGAGAGTAAATAAAATCGCCATGAAAAGTTTCTCAAAACATCTGTCGTTCGGAGTCGACTTTAAACTGTAGGTCCCGAAACTCATGAATAAAAAGTAACGCATATAACATTAGTGTAGTGAGAAACTAGGTTGTAATCCTGACTAAAAGCTTGTTATGATCTATTATGTATGTATGTAAACTTGCAATAAGTTGAGGCTAAAAACCAGATCTTTAAATTTTATTTTTAAAATAAAAATTTTCATCACAATATATATCAGAGAGCCTCCAATATCACACCTTTAGTTAAATGTTAATGAAGTTTATAACAAACCCTTTAAACATTGAGAAACTTATTACATTTAAGACTTTTTGGTCAAGTGGGTTATTATACGAGTACGCATAAGTACGTTTGCATGCATATACAGTTGAAACTTCACACAAAACCAACAAAAGCAGAAAATATAAACAACATGCTCGACTGCGTGAACTTTTACTAAAGGGACCATTATGATGGATACTCGTGTATTTAGAGTTCGTTTCATCATGTTTTTATTTCTTAAGTTTTCATTTATTTATTGTTTTTCTTATTTCTGGAGTCATATAGCTAAAACGACGACTCTTTATACAACTCCGCTGCTTTTCTCCAAAAAACAATAATAATTTCTCAACAGGCGAAATACATCTTGAAGTAGGCTGGGTAAGCATAAGAAAACTTTAGAGTAAAAATTGAGGAAATAATTTAAATTTTACACTAATTTTCTCAATATTTTAAGATTTAAAAACAAAATTAACTTAGCCGAAATTTGTATCGGAAAGTAGCAACATAATTCGCGACCATAAGCATAAGGTAATGATTTGGAATTGTATATTCAGTTGTATTCTGTTTTATTAAAATACCATGATTGTGGAGCAGAATGTCAACTAATGAGAGTGCGATTTGCCAGCAGAGTAAAGTAAGTATTGCAGGTACATATTCAAATTGAAAATTTTAATAGGCTCGAGGTTTTAGAGAACGTGGCTTAATTTCAATTGTAGTAAACAGCTGGATACTACACCACAGACTCCAGAACCGAAACCTATCAATTTTTAAATAATACTGCCAGAAGGCATCCTAAGAACGGTGCCTACACAAAATAAATTATTTTCTTTTTAATATTGTTTTAATGTCGATTTAATATCGTATAGAGCTAGCAAAACACTTTTACAATAAAATTTAGATATTTATGCTCCTTTTATGACTTGAAACATCCTGAGGGTTGGATCTAGGGTAGCCAGATTTGGAATTCGGAAAAACAGTACACTGAGTACAAAAAACCAGTACAATTAATGAAAAAACAGTACGCTTTTTAGATAGATAGACATATGTATATAAAAAGTTACAATGTTATATTTTTTCTTTTCAAAGTACAAAATAGTTTTGTATATTACTTTTTAAAGTTATTTATCACTTTTTTATATGTTTTAAAATGCCATTCTTCCCATCTTCTGTTTTTAAAAAATTGTAAAATTCATTACAATTGTATTCATAGTTTATTTTTAAAATTAATTCACATCGTGTCGGCACGTGACGAAGCATTTCACTCCATTCTAGTTCACAGAACTCGAACATTTCTTTCAGACTTGAAGTCTTCTTTGTTGATGAGCTAAATTTATTAAAAGCTTTTATTACAATATTCTCTATATCAAGTTATAAAAGTTTCAATCCATTCTTGAATGCATTATTAATGATATGACACAGACATCCGATACCGATGATATCTGGATTATTTTCCTTAAGCTCAACAAAAACACTTTGTTTGCATCCGCATTTAACATTTGCATTATCTGCACAAAAGCTGGTGACGTTGGCCAAGTTTAAATTTCTGACTTCCAATTTAGACTTCAACAAATCAGCAATATCTTTTGACTCATAAAAGTTCAAAAGTTTTGTATTTACTCCCGTATGCTTAGAAAAGTATCGGAGGACAATTGGAAAGCCTTTAATATTTCCTTTGTTTGACGCATCGGTTGAAATAGAAAAAGGGGGATCATTATTCAAGTCCTTTAGCATAGTGTCAATAGAATACTTCGCCAAAATATTAGAAGCGATCTTCGATAACTTTATATTACCACATGTAAAATTAGAAGCTACATTTGAGTCTGGAAACATTTGTTTAAAAAGCTTACTACTGCAGTCTGCGGATTCGTAGCTGTGGCTATGTATGATGGTATGATAGACGAAAGCTGCCTCTGCCATTAAACTTGACTCTCTTGCTCTTTCTGTTTCTTTATTCGAACTATTGTTAAAAAAACTACTTACAGGCTTTTGTTGATAGCTTCCTAAATTCCGTGTACGTTTTGCTGTCTTCATATGGCCATATGTATTTGGCATTGGATTCCTCGTTAGCTCAGAACAAAATTTTTTGTTCTAAAATATTAAAATAGAGATATGTTTTGTATTGCTACATAAAAAGCATTTAAGAAAAAAAAACAGTAGAAAAACAGTACAAATAATAAAAAACTGTACATTTGTGTACTGATTTGGGTGTTGTGAATAAAGCAGTACAATTGAAAAAAATCAGTACATGTACTGTTAAAAACAGTACGTCTGGCACCCCTAGTTGGATCACTAGTGCTCGCATTTGCAAATGTTATTAGTTTTAATACCTGCAGCCTTTCAAATAATTTCGAATATATTTGCCTTGTAAAACTCGGAATTTATACAGTCCTCCGTTAACTTTCCAGGGCTACCTATCATTTTAACTGGATCAACTTTCCACCTTGATGGTAATATTCAAGTCATAAAACTACATTCAAAATAAAAAGGATAGCAGAAAAAGAAATTCTTTTCTAAATCGGTTTTATGTGAAATATGATGTATGACATCCAAATGTATATATATTGTTACGCAAATGGAAACGACCTAATATCGTTTCACAAGAAACCATCGTTTAACATCAGCGATAAACAAAAACCACACAAATCCATACAACGAC
This sequence comes from Sarcophaga rosellei, assembly GCA_930367235.1. Classification (NCBI taxonomy): domain Eukaryota; kingdom Metazoa; phylum Arthropoda; class Insecta; order Diptera; family Sarcophagidae; genus Sarcophaga; species Sarcophaga rosellei. The sequence continues at coordinate 64,188,580 of OV884019.1, forward strand.
CAACGGTTGCATATGCCAACAACAAAATGAAAGTAAACCAACAAGCATGAGAGAAAAAGGGATAGACAGGTGTACAGAATGCACAAACAACAATGTGGTGGCAATAGAGTTCTCTAGAAGGCGAGAGCATGAACCTTCTACTTCGAGAGTGTTCGTTGGACTATAAAAGGGAAAGACAAAGCAGGCAGAAGTCAGCAGGGATGGGAAATTGATCTCACCAAATTGTACTAACTTTCACAAAGAATTGTACTTTTTTCAGCCCGATTGTACAAAAATTCACTTTTTTCAACGTTTTTATTAAAAATTAAATAAAAATATAAATGACAATTAATTGTACATATATTTATGTACATACCCATATGTGTCATAAAAACATAAAAATTAACAAAAAGGTACATTGCAGTTTCTTTGTACTAATTACTTGCATATATAATAGGTAAACTTAACAACTTATTTTAATACTCAACTATAAAGGAATACAAAAGTTTATGAGATCTAAATTTTAAATCACTATTTATGATACAAACTATTTGTTATTTCAAAATTGTAGCAGCACGAAATAAATGACTTCAATATATCCCTTGTTTGGATTAAATTGGAGACAGTCGAAGCAAACAGTCTATTTCTCGCTTTGTTTTTATTACATTTTGGTACGAAAATATCCTTTCTACATTTGCAGATGAATGTGGAATGTATAATACATATTCCTTTTATACCTCGAAATGTCATTGAACATTGGATCATTTAGTTCATTTTTTATTTCTGATACCTTCGACCAAAAGGTACATACATACATATGTTCTCATTTTTTAAAGCTTTAATAGTTTCTAAGTTCGAAAGCGCCCGAAATTGATTATTTATTGATTCAATATTCTTAATTTCATTGGGAAACATTTTTAATATAAACGGTACAATACTTGAAGTTTTACTTGAAACAACGTTTTCTGGTGTAAATTTTTTAACCATAGTAACATTTCATTATTTAAATAAAATTTTGCTTTTAAAACTGCACAAAATTTTAAATATAATTTCTTTGCTATTTCTTTAAGCTTCAAAATAATACTGTGATCAGTATGTAATGTAATAAAGTAAAATTTTTCAAATAGTGCTAAATAAGTCACTGAGGTGCTATGGTGTTTTTGACTTCCAAATAGTGTTAAAAAAAAGTACAATTGTACCAACTTTTCCATCCCTGGCAGTCAGTAATAACTCAGTCAGTCTTGCGTGAGGACACGTTGCGTTCGAAGTGAACAATCGTGGTTTGAAGATCTCTGCTATAGATCTGTACACTAGTACATATAAGTGTTGTTGCTTGCAAAAAGGTTGTAAATAGAGAAATAGAATAGTGAACAAGCAATTTGTTGTTTTATAGCGAAGTTGTATACGGTGACACACAAAAGTAGTGTAAATAATAAGGAGTTTAATTGAAACGAAACACATATTTGTTTTTATTTTGGTTTGCAATCAACGAACTCATAATCGATACGTTTTTAAAAAGGTAAAAACGTAACAATATGTATATATGGCATACAATATCAATATTGTTACTTTTTTAAAGACGTTTAAAATACGAGTTCGTAGATTGCAAATAAAAATAAATTTGTGTTTAGTTTTAAATAAATTATTTATTATTCGCACAATTCCGTGTGCCACTGTTCGCAACTTGGTTTAAAACAACAACAATTTGCTTTATTTGTTATTCCTCTTTACACTCTACAGCGCACACACTAACAATTGTTCGTTAGATCTTTACAACGGAGATCTTCAAAACACGATTATTCTCTTCATTCCAACGCGTCTTCACACAAGATTGACTGAATTTTTACTGATCCCGTTACCTGCTTTGTCTTGCCTTTTATATCGCTGGGTAAACAGTCTGATGAATGTTCTTGAAGCAGAATGACTTTGCCTTCGCGAAATCTCTATAAATGTAAACATGATGCTTACGTTATTGTTGTTTGTGTATTTTGTTTACATTTTTCCTTGCAGTGTTGCTGTTGCCTGTTAGTTTACTTGCTTATCCTTTTTTATACTGATATTGTTGATATATTTTTGTTTATTCGTTGTTTATGTAAATAAGTCCATTGTTTTTGTAGATTTTGTTTATCATTTTAATGTTAAACGATAACACCATTTTCCTAACAATATATACAATATTTTCAGAAGATATTCTAACAGTTTATTGTTACACAATATGAAATTGTAATAAAATAATAGATTTTAACCACTTATTAATTGTGCAAAATTTAAACTCTAAAATTCTGTTCTCTATTCACCATACGCTCCGTATGTGTTAAACTTGAGTATATCAACCAACTTCCGTAGATATTGACATTTCAGTAAATTAATGACAAATTGAAATCATTGAGGTATTTGCACTAAAATACGAATGTATGTGGATAAAGTTTGCTGATCTAAAAATGGTTGTGTAAGTTAGGGAATCGAAAAACTCCTCCCAAACATATTTACATTCTTTGATTGAATTTTACTTCCAAAATGCAAATGATAGGGGTGGGAAATGAGAAAAGAGAACATGTTCTCGTTGTTGACTTATTCCATTTCTAATCAAAAGAAATCAATATTTTGTATCGAGAACAAAATTGATGAAATAAAACGTGCAACCGTTATTCATATGTGAGTCATACATAAGCCAAGTAACAAATTGATTTTCAGACATAAAAATTATTTTCATGCCAGATATGGTCAGTTGGTTGATTGTTGATTGGGATAGGTTCCGGGACATAAAGATATCGTTGGCAATTGCATTTCTGATGAACTGAGCAGAGCATAGGTACAGAGCAAAAGTATTCCAATGAAATCATTTAATTTGGATAATACCTACACTTATTACAGGGAAACTCATTCTCTTTGGCAGATTTAGGGTGCATGCTTTATGGTTTGACTCTAATTGTCACGTATGGATGAGAAGATGACAAACTGATTTCTGTCTCTAAATCGTATGGCCATCCATCGCACAATCGCTATTCTAACAAGCCGATGTCCTTTTGGTAGCCATGTCGAAAGACTTGGCATTCCATAAAATGGTTTTTGCAAGAGCTGTGCTTCTGAGGAGGGGGAGGAGGAGGCGACTGTCTTTCATCTCATATGTCAGTGCTCTTGACATGAAGATACGGGAATTTTTGACCTCTCATTTTCTGATATCTTTAACTGAATTCTCTAACAAGAAGATTGCAATTTATTTATTAAGTATTCCACTTTAAATTGAATTAACAACAGGTAATCAAACCTTAATGACTAGACATAAAAAAGATAAGATTTTTGTACGTAGTTTTACGAGGTAATGACAGCTGTAATATATGCTCCTCTTTTTTAATCGAATGTATCAGAATTTCAATGGCAAGCCAACTTAGTTTTGACTGTCAGCATTGTCAAAGTGTTACATTAGTTTAAAATCGCCAAATAATGTAAGTGTAATAAAAAATATTATTTTGTCTGGAAAACTTAAGGGACTACTGTCATCATTTTGAATTGAATTTGGAACTGTATGGTAATATAGGCAATCATTGTAATCATATTCCAGGATATAAGGTATAAACCAATTGATGCGCCGCTCAGTAATACAAAAACCAAATCAGTTGTTGCTTCTTGTTTCATCTTTAAAAAGTACAATAAAGAGCGGAGTGATGTTTGTATAGTATTAATAAAGAGCGGAGTGATGTATGTATAGTAAGTATTTATTCAGAGATCAGTGTCAAAGCGACCACTGCGTTCTGAATTAGACAAATAAACTTCATCACAAACTTACGCTGTTGTGAGGTGAGGAAAAGCGGTAGCTCTTCTCAAGTCTAACGCGGTCGGAACTATCTAAACTTCGTTGAGTAATTCCAATCAGGGGTGATTTAAGTTATGCCTCAGACTATCGAAAAGTAACCTGAGCATAGTGACTAGAATATTACCGGTCGTCGTAGCTTGCAAGAATAACTAGACCAGATAACATACTTGGAACCTACGCAACGTTAATACTTTACCTTTCAGAGGGTAATACATGGGTGTTTAGTCTGTTTGCTAGGACAAGAGGATTGTGGCAGGTAGTCCTTATTGGTTGAGAGGATAACTAACCTACATAGGTTGAGCATAGTACAATAAATCGTCTGGTAGCCTTAAGCATTCTGTACATTCTGTTTTTTAAGTTTACTTTTGTTGCAAAAATTGATGCACAGAGAATATCAATGTACCATATTTTGTAATAAACCGATATATGTACGGCAAAAATAATTTACAGACCGAAACATCTTTACACCATACTTTTCTTTTTTTCTACCCGTATTTCAAATTATTCTTCAAGACTTTGAAATACTTCCTGCCGTTGCTTACTTTGAATTCAATTTTGAAATATTGATTTCACTTGACACTTATAATCTTATTGTTCTATTTGTCCTATTCTACCTGCTGAATTCGATTGTGTTTTCTTATTGTTGAATACTTTATTTGAAATATTTAGCTCAAGACATTCAACTTCAGTTGTAATGAACTTTATTGTTGTCGTCTATTTACCAGGCATACTTCCCATTACATGTCTGGTTTGTTATCTCATTTCCGTATTACTCTTTCTTTTTACTTGTTTTCCATTTTATTTTTATTCAGTTTCTTTCAATAATTTTTCTACATTGTTGCTGCTCCTTCTTAAATTTTTCCATTGTAATATTTGCAATTGAGTTGCTTTTTATCTCCCTAAGTTATTACATTTTTTTCTTTCCGTACGTATGTATACATCACAGTGCTTAATGTGACCATCTAACATTTGAGTTTAAATTGATTTAATTTTATTTTTAAATAAATATTGTTACGCAAATTGAAACGGCCTAATATCGTTTCACAAGAAAACATTGTTAAACATTGTTAAACAATAAGCAAAAACTCCAAAAACAAAGCCCATGAGTATGTGTACACAATACACAATACACACGACACAGATACACACTAACAAATACATCGAACACGTTCCAAGTAAACCCACAACAACAAAAGAAACAGCTCTGGACAAGTAAGCAAACGCAACAACAACAATGAAGTCGCAATAGAACTCTCGAGAAAGCGAAAACGCGAACATTCCACATCGAGAATGTTCATAATACTGATTAAGTGCGTATATAAAAGGGCAAGCAAACAGTCAGTATGAACTCGGTCAGTCTTGCGTGAAGACACGTTGCGTTCAAAAGTAAACAGTCAGTTGAAGATCACTATTATTGCGACGATCTCCGCTATACAGATCTAACGTACAAGTGTTATCGCTTACAAAAAGGTTGTAAGCAGAGAATAATAACGAACAAGCGAGTTGTTGTTGTATCGTGAAGTTGTATACGTTGGTACGCAAAAGTAGTGTGATTAATAAAGAGTTTAATTGAAACGAAACACGCATTTGTTTTTATTTTGGTTTGCAATCAACGAGCTCGTAATCTAAACGTTTTTAAAAAGGTAAAAACGTAACAATACAGTTGGCCGACTGAGCCCAATTAAACCGAATTTAATTCTTACTGTGTAAAAAGATAAAAAAATTTGTAATGAAAAGGAAAATGGATCCATGTCGTTGGCCACATTGAGCTCTAAATAATGATGGAAAAAAGAAGAAAAACGATATGCAAACCAATACAAGTAAACCAACAACTGGAATTAATTGCATGACTGCAGGACTCCTTAAATGCAGTATGGATGGTTACTCTTTAGTACTCATCCTTTGAGACCAACAATGGTATCCAGAGAACAATATGTTCGAGACAACTTTTGTTTTTTATTAAATGAATCGTGGTTTGGTTTTGACTTTTTAATTACGTATGAATTCTGTAGAATTAAAAAAAAGGAAACAAATTAAGAACAATTGTTATTAAAATATAGAAAGAAAATGGAAACACATTAACGTTTGATGTACTAGAGCGCAGAGGTAACTGCCGAACTAAAGATTACAACATCATTTAAAAATGTGTAAATTTAAAAAATCGTAGACAAGCATAAGCACATAAATACCTTGTTTTTTTCTTTTATTTTTTTCCTTAATAACAATAAGGTTTCCAATCTTAACTGTAATAAAAATGACACCAGGAATAAATTCATCAAACGTAATACTATGTTCAGACATAAACTTTTATTGAGTCAATATTCGGTTATTTGAGAACAATATTTTAAGTGTTCAGGCATATTAATATACGCAGTTCAGTTGCTTATCCAATATTCATTTCAATTTAATGACTTCCCTGTGAAACAATTTAATGAACACCATACATAAATTAAAGCATTGTTCCATTGCTGTTTATTTACTCACCACTTTGCAATTCAACGGATGTCTTTAGTACAATTTGATGTATTTCATACAATTTAATGTATTTCATACAATTTAATGTATTTCATACAATTTAATGTATTTCCTTTGTGGTCGACTTATTTAATGTTAGCTTCTATCTTTTTCAATCTGAAAAACAATTAAATGTTTTCTTTATCTGTCACAATCAAATGTAACTTCAATAGCATGCTTTGTTTTTGAATTTAAACTAACAATTCAACAGATTTCAGCATGCCCATACACATATACATACATGTAACCAGTTTGTACATACATACATATTTTGCTATGCCGCCATTTGATCAATTTTATTAATTATATTTTCACTTCTTCTTTTCTCTTTTAATAATTTACCTTCGTCGCCAATGTAATAACTCGCTATTAAACAAAACGCAGTAATATTTATTTATTTTTAAGAATAACTCCAATGTTACTTTTTATTAATTCAATTTCAATTTTTAATTCAATTCAACATACTCTCAACAACAGCTTTCTTTCTAGAAGAACTCTCACACAATTCCCTGCTGAAATAACCGCGTTGCCAGATGTCTAAAGTTGCATGACTAGCAATCAGCATTGCCAGGTCTCCACAGCGTTTATTGCGATTTCTGCAACAAAAGTGTAGGTCTTAATATAATTCATTTATTTTATACTCTTATTTAATTTAATTTATACTCTTATAAGAGTATAAATTTAAGCGCAATCGCTAAACTGTATGAAAATGACGGTTGTAGTGTCCATTTTCTTAGTGCGAAAGTTCAAGTTCATATTGTGAGGCCAAGAATTTGAGTGGAGTTTTAGCTTTTTCAATTAATTTTCACAATATTCTGCAATTTCACGTTACGGTTCGAGTTTTGAATGAACCACAGTGTAACTGTAACAGTACGCAATACATGTTTTGTTTGGGCATAAATTTCAAAGTAGTAGCCAATTAATTCGTGCTTACTTAGCAACTGCATCTTAGCTTTTATGTAGAATTTCTATATCACGCATCTATCGAGGTGAATGTTAATATATTGTTACGTTTTTACCTTTTTAAAAACGTTTAGAACATGAGTTCGTTGATTGCAAACAAAATAAAAATAAATTGATGTTTAGTTTCAATTAAATTCTTTATTGTTCGCAGACTTTTGTGTACCACGGTTTACAACTTGACAATTTGTTTAGTTCGCTATTCTTCTTTACACTTCTGTTCGTGTAAGCACTACCAACTGCGAATTTCAAACCACAACTGATCACACGTAACGCATTCTCATATAAGATTGACTGAATTCTTTCCACTCGTTGCCTGTTTTGTCCTGCCTTTTTATATGCTCACGGTAACAGTCTGCTGAAGGTTCTTCAAGTAGAATATTCGGGGTTTCGCCATCTCGAGAATTCTAGTGAAGTCTCACTGTTGTTTGTGTATTTTGTTCACATTGCTTGTTGTTGCGTTTTCGCTTACTTGTCTATCCCCCTTTTGCATTCATACTAATGTTGTTGGTTTAATTGTAATAAGTTCGTTGTATATGTTTGTTTTTGCTCATTTTAATGTTAAACACCGTTTCCATTCTCGTAACAATATTTTATGCGGAATTGTTGTGCCACTTTATGAGTCTTTATTCGAATTATGAACACCCAGAAACTCTAGTAAAAATCTAATTCTTAACACACATATTTACTTTGATTATAAATATTAATTTAACATATACATACATTTCTTCTAGGATTCAAACCTAGAGTTCTTGAGTGTTGCCCGAGAAATTAAATTGCTGTTTAAATGCTCACAACTCATTGCGCTCCACGGAACTTTAGGATGACAATATCATAAATAGAAGGGGACCATATAATACCCTCGACTTCTTCACTGCCTGAAAAGTATGAAGTGAAGGTACTTGCACTACTTAGAAACTGGGATAACTGCACCAGTTTTGCCTCATCTTCATTCTCTAATCTTTGTGCCCTTTTACCGCCACCTACGAAAAGACGCGTCGGCCTGAGCTCAACGATTTCTCTGCTTTCCAAAGAGCTTTCGGTCATTCATTCAAAGGGAAGAGAATAATCCAACTTCCTTACCCTTATAATGAACGACCGTCTATTTACTATCCCTATTAATAAAGCTAACCTTTTACCTGACTGCCAAAGCTTTTTGCTTTCTCTAACTTTTAATCCCATCTACTCGAAAAATTCAGTAGCACAAAGCGTTCCTATTTAACCCAACGAACTCGGTCAGACCTTGCCAATTGCAACTGCGGAGCATCTCGAGGAGCGCGAATTTGAATACCTGTCATGCGCACTCGAACTTAGGTTCGAGTCGCAGCACCGTTAAAACAGAAACGTCAAACATAATTAAAAAGAAAACCTTCATTCTACAACAAAACTTGAACACCTTTACAATCAAATATCTTAACCTGAAAATAAATTAACTCAAGTATTTTATTATCATATAATCAAGAGTAGCGCTCACCACAATAGGCAATTAAAACATTATCAATATAAAACTCTTCGAAAAAGCGCGTGTTGCTTGATAGTAATCAACTCTGTTACCATTGAATGCTGACGATCGCTTACTTTGGTTTAAATAGGGCCGATCAAACATACTTTTGTTAGAAAATTTGTTTGCCGACGTCCTAAACGGGTATCACAGTGTGGTTATGGAAATGCTGATATATTTTGCCACTATCCTACTTAGTCTAACCTACATTTATTTAAAAGTTTCAAAATCAAAAGGTATGTGTTACTGTAAATTTACAATTATTAGATGCAGTATATTACCGTTTGTTGCTTAAAAAAAATAATAACGTGTTAATGGTTATTTTATACAAATGTGTCATAACTTTTAAGTTGCGCCCCTGTAAAGAGGAATATTTTAATTTCTTTCCTATGTTTTCTTCTAGCAATTACTCATAAATTTCTTCAATTTCAGCAAAAAGAAAAAAAAACTGAATTCTGAAGAACTTCCATAAAAACTTTATACCCACAAGGCTTGTATTATTGTATGGTTGTGTATTTTAAACATTTCTTTCGGAATATGATACATCCATGAAAGTATGAAATGGGAATTATTAACATGCACATACGCGCTCATATGCGAACTTCGCAGAATAATACAAATAAACAACCATTCCACTTACTTTAACAACAACCACAAAAGAGGAAGAAATGATGAAAATATAAACACACAAATGCTATAAAAGGGAGATGAGTGTGTATATGAGATCATTCATAACTCATCTTTACAATAAGGAGTATGATGATGATGACGATGATGATAATCACGGTGGGTAACACTCGAGTTTGTTCCTCACAATTTCCTGGATGCCTCTTTACCGTAAATGTTGAAGAAAGTTAAGGTTTTTGAAATTTCTGAAGGGCATACTTTAGTGGTCCATGCTTTAACTGCATTCTATACAACCTATCTCAAAAAAAAAATTTTCATTATGAGACTACTCCGTCTATATAAGCAACGAAAAATGATTCCATCTGGGAGTAAATGCATATTCACAGAATGTTATACATATATGTATGTATTTGCAGATAGTGACAGCTAATTAGTAATAAATTTATTTTTTTTTCTTTTAATAACTGAGTTATTATAAGTATTAATATATTTTTGATGAATTACGAATGTATCAAACAGTGCTTTTGAATAAAATAGTTGTTTAAGTATTACAAAACTAAAGTAATTAATTTTAGTACTAATATTAGGAAGAATGGACTCGATGGTTGAAATTATAATAAAAAATAATAATTTACTTTAGGTCGTTATTTGTTTCTTTATTTAATACGTCCTTTATTTACCTAATAAAAACACTTCTGCTGCTAGCACTACGCTATCAATTTTATTCATGACCAGTATTCACAAAGATCAACCTTTTCGGTGTTTAGTATCACCACGTTATTAATACAATTTTAAATAATTAATCACAATCTCACGCTTTACCACTGGCTGACTGACAGCACCGTTCTTCGCTTAATTTGTTATCTTTCTGAAAATTTCCTACGCATTTTTTTGTGTAATTCTGTACCGCACGATGTACGCATGTGGATTTGGTCGGTGCGATTTAGTTTGTTTTTAATCTTCGTAACAGTATCAACCTTTAAGCATAGTCGCTCCGTCCCCATAAGATGGCACTGTCACCTATTATTGGTCTATGTTAGAGACCAAATTTTACGTCCACCTAAGTTTACTGCAGAATACAAACTTGGCGGATGGAAATTGTGCATATCTGACCGGTATTCCGCAAGGAATCGCGGGATATGCTTTAATCGTTTTGTTGACCACTTGCCACATTTAGTGGATTAAATCGTTCTACCACTTCGTCTCTCCTAGTTACAGGGCCAAATAGAAATTTAGAAACATATAAAGGCATTCTACCACTGGAACAGGGAATCCATATATCAAATAATTTCAACTCCAACTTTAAGCCCCATAGTTGTCCTTGATGGTTTTTGTTATAATTAAAACCAGCAGGGTTGAGTTCTACTTAAAGACTAGTTTATTAGTGACATAATTATATTCTTAAACCTATACTACCTATAATAATACATAGTAGAGAGAACTTAATAATAAGAGATCTTAATAATTAAGAGAATTTTAATTATAAATACATATCATTCCTCCCAACTTAAATAAATTCACTCCCCCCTAACATATTCTTCTTCTTAGCCATACTTCGCGTAACAACCCTTCTATCTTCCTCATCACTCAAGTTCCTCTTTTCCACAGCCTCACATTCGGCTGACGGTACTAATATAATATCCCTACTCTGACTAAAATACCTTCTTATCTGATCCGTGTGCGCCTGCCTCAACACACCATTAATTAACACCATATATCTATAGCTACTCAGTTTCTTTATGACCTTTCCCTTCACCCATTTTACTAAATTTGAATAAACATTCCTGTACCATACCTCTTCCCCCTCCTTAAAACATGGTATTTTCCGTTTAACTACTCTGTTAGACTGACTCTGAATTTTCCCAAATGTTGAATCTGATTTATTAAAAGTTAAAGTTGTAAGCAAGGTTCGGGGTTTGTACTGAAAAATCATATCCGCTGGAGTTAGGCCAGTTGTTAAAGTCGGGGTTGTACGATACTTTAATAAAAATCTATCAATTCGTATTTGTAAGGGTGTTTTCCGTTCCTTACTGTCTAAAAGGGATTTCCGTAAACCATTTTTAAAAGTTTGTACTGCTCTTTCCGCACTGCCGTTTGACTGTGGATGATATGGTGGAGATTTTAGTACCGTTATACCATTTGATTCGCAAAACTCTACAAATTCTCTGGAACTAAATGGAGGTCCATTGTCACTCACTACGTAAGTTGGTAATCCAAAAATAGAAAATAACGACCTTAGTTTCCCTATTACTATAGTGGCCGTCGTTGCAGTAAGATGAATAGCTTCCATCCATTTTGAATATGCGTCATAAATAATCAATATCTGTTGACCAATTAATGAACAAAAATCAATATGAATTCTCTCAAAAGGATACGTTGCTTCCGTCCATTTCGATAAATTAGTTGGTTTTGCCTTCCGAGTTGACTGACACTGGTGACATTTGGCATTATAATCCTCTATGTCCTGGTCTATCCCTGGCCACCATACTACCGTTCTTGCCAAAGCTTTACTTCTAACTATTCCTATATGTTGTTCATGTAATAATTTTAAAACCTCATCACGCATTCTACTGGGAATCACGATTCGTTCTCCATAAAATAAACAACCATTTTCGGAAGCTAAAGAATCCTTTTTCAGATAATATTTTTGAACCTCTGTAGTCATTTTGGTTGGCCATTTACCAGTAACAATAGAGTTATAAGCTTGTGTTATGTCATCGTCATCTTTCATTGCATTAGCTATATCCTCAGTACACAAGGGAAATTTTACAGCATTCAAATTATTTATACTATCATCTTCAATACCTGTCTCATTACCCAATGGTAGCCTTGACAACGCATCTGCATTCGCCATATCTTTTGCCTTTCTATATTTTATATCGTATGAGTACATAGATAAGTAAATAGCCCATCGTTGCAACCGATTTGCTGCTACACCCGAAACATCTTTATTTTCACCAAAAATTGTGCGTAGAGGTTGATGGTCGCTCTGAATTGTAAAATGAAGTCCGTATATATATTTATGAAATTTCTTTATAGCAAATATTATAGCAAGCGCCTCTCTGTGTAACTGTGAGTAGTTACGTTCCGCCGCACTCAACGTACTCGAGGCAAACATTACTGGATGTTCCACACCATTTATAATGTGAGACAACACACCTCCAACTCCATATGGACTAGCATCTGCTGATATAATAATTGGCTTCTTAGGATCGTAGTGTGTTAGTATATTAATGTTATTCACTAACCTCTTACTACGTTGAAAACACTCACTGTGTTGTTTTTTCCATATCCACGCTACATTTTCTTTTGTTAGATCATACAAACATTTAAGTTCACTTGACAGGTTAGGAATACATTTATTATAGTAATTTATCATTCCCAGATAAGATTTTAACTGAGTTTTATTACATGGCTCAGGAGCACTGACAACGGCATCAACTTTTTCTGCACTTGGTGTTATACCAGTTTCATTAATTCTGTAACCCAAATAATCAATTTCCGATTTAAAAAATTCACATTTATCTAGATTCACTTTAACATTATATTGCAACAATCTATCCAAAACTGTAGTTAAGTTGTTTTTACAATCATCCTCAGAGTTTCCGCCTATCAAAATGTCATCAAAATAGACTTGTACGTTTTCAATACCACGTAATATTCGGTCAATTATAGAGCAAAATATTTGAGGCGCTGTCTTAAGACCGAAAACTAGCCTAGTAAATTGGAAAAGGCCAATATGCGTATTAATAGTCAGAAGCTCCCTTGAACGCTCAGAAACAGCAACTTGCAAATAGGCGCCTGTTAAATCGAGTTTAGTAAAAATTTTCCATCCTGCCATTGAAGCCAATATATCATCTATACGTGGTATTGCACTATGCTCCATTTCCACAAACTTATTAACGGTTCTTTTGCAGTTCACACATAATCTAATTGATCCATTCCCCTTGTTAACAATCACAATCGGACTGGCCCAATTACTTCTGGTCACTGGCACTAGCACACCCTCATCACATAACCTTTGAATCTCCTGTTCCACTTTAGATCTTAAGCCATAAGGTACAGTGTTGGCTTTACAAAAAATTGGATATGAATCATTTTTCAACACTATCTCCGCTTTGAAATTCTTTATAACAGAATTATTTGATTTAGTAAAAATCGCAAAATACTTTTCCAAAAACTTCATTTTATTAGATATTAATTTAGAATCATTCATTGTTACTTTCCAATTACCCTAGTTCATCATTTTAGGGTTTAATTCAGGATCATTCATAGTTTTATCAATATTATTACCATATTCATATTCAGTAAAAAACTTCTTCCATCCACTAAAAATTTGGTCTAACCAATTTCTTCCTAACAATGGCCCAAAATATGCGTCAATATTCAAAACAATTAGTTTTAGATAAAATTTCAAATTCTTAAATTTCACGTTAACCATAAATTCACCAAGAGTTTTAACACTTTCCCCAGAAATTAATCCATAAAATTTTCCTCCATTTGTCAACTTAATATTAACAAAATGTTTATAATAATCGTCCCTATGAATTACAGTAACTACCGCCCCTGAATCGATTTCAAACTCAATATTTCTATCTTCAATACATAATTCAATTTTAAGAGACTTATTCTTAAGAGAAGATATATTATTTATACAATTAAAACTACTTTGCTCTTCTTCCGACTCTTCATCTAAGCTCTTTAATTTCAGTTGATTCCTCCGCTCTTTACAAAATCTTTGCATATGACCTTGCTTACCACAGTAAAAACAAACGATATTCTTGTAAGAATTTTGTTTTCCGTTATTTACTGCCCACGCTTTTTTATTGTAGGTACTATCTGGTTTATTTGCTACTGCGCTGCTTCGCTGCTTTCCTTGGTCGTCTCTTTTTGTTGTTCCATAGTTCATTTTTCTCACAACATTAAGTTCCACATGCTCTTCTTCGTCTTTAATCATCTCTACGTTTGTTGTTGTTAATTCGACTGCATTTGCTAATTCTATTGCCTTTTCAAATTTGTCCAAATTACATTCACTTAGCAATTTTTGTTGTATTTTCCCGTCTCCGACTCCACAAACAAATTGAATAAGTAATGCCTTGTTTAAAAATTCACCGAATTCACAATACTGTGCTTGTTGTTTTAGTTCAATAACAAAATCTGACAATTTTTGGCCCACAGTTCTATTTGTTTTAAAAAATTTGTAACACTCAGCAATAATATTCCGTTTTGGTTTCAAATGTGTTTTTAATTTATTCACCAATTCCGCGTACGTAAAATCATTCTCGGTTTTAGGAGTTGTTAAGGCAACAATAATTTTGTATAGCTCTGCACCACCAAAACTGCATAAAAATCCAGTCTTCTCTGCGTCTTTAATAGAGTTTAATTTAAAAAGATGTTCCAATCTTCTGATATATAAATCAAAATCCTCCCCTAATACAAAGGGTTCAGCAGTACCAATAAACTTTGCCATTTGTTCTTTATTTACTGTATTGTCTTTTTCCTCTTTAACCATTTATTTATTTTTTTCTCTCGTCGCCAATGTTATAATTAAAACCAGCAGGGTTGAGTTCTACTTAAAGACTAGTTTATTAGTGACATAATTATATTCTTAAACCTATACTACCTATAATAATACATAGTAGAGAGAACTTAATAATAAGAGATCTTAATAATTAAGAGAATTTTAATTATAAATACATATCAGTTTTGAAGGCAACGCAACGGAAAATTCCCCAATAACGTTGTTTTGTCACCCTCTCTGTGACACCTTTCTCTAAGCAATGTCCTCAATATTGCTTTCAACGCCTTCAACTTGTTTCCAACACATGCTTCCTTTTCTCTGCCTTCAGCTTCTTTTCCAACTTCATCTGCCATTGTCTTTTCAAATTCTTCGCTACTACAGACTTTTCTACCGCTTCTTCAATGTTAGCTTTAATATTTTCTTTAAATCTTTCTAACTTTATTTTTACCGCAGCTTTATACTTCCCATGATCGGCTTTATTTTCTTTCTTTATGGCAACAATCACCGACGGAAAATCTAAATTGCCAGCCATTGAGTGAGTTCCAAGCTCATTTTTCTGCTTCTCTCCAAACTCTTAGGCGCTGATGTCGGTAACTCGTTGTTGGCAGCTCTCTATCAGTCTCCTTTGCAATTCGGCCTTTGTACCGGCAGGTCGTTTTATTCGGTTTACATTTTGGAATTGGAATATTTGAATTTCATTTTATTTTGCTTATTGTAATTCCACAGCTGAAATCAGATGGCTTTTATAATTCGTCTAGAAATATATCGTGGCCATAACAAAGTACAATTAGAGTTATTGGCAAAGTATATGCAGTGTGAGGTTTGTAATTTATAAATTTACCCAAATGTTGTTTATATAATTGTGCTAATTAGTAAGACATAACTGTAAATAATATTTCTACACACACTACACTCAATGCTATACATGTATCCACTATGTTCTGCCGACATATTTTTGTGTTGCTATCATAACCATGGAAATATATACTACGATACTATATATGTATGTGTGTACCCCCAAATGCTTATATTTGTTGCGTCAATGTCCTCTTTAAAACCACAAGTTTTACCCCGCAAAATTGCATTTGACGTAGAATTGAAGAGAAGAATATGAAAAGCTTCTCTACAACAAGAAGCAAACGTTTATTCTCGTAATACCTTTTGAATGAACACATACAATATTAAAACTCACACATAAAAATATGTGAATCACCAAGGAATGCCAATAGGGATTTAATTTTCTTAATCGGGGGATTCAGGATTTTTAACCATAATTAAACAGCTTTTTTATATTTCGCAAAGCCTTGGCAGCTTATGTTAAAGCGAATGATTTAAAGGTAATATGCACTAAATTCTAGTGCATTGCGAAAGCTGGACGTTATGAAGCCTACCTCAACACTCGGATAAGCTCCGTCGTTCCCCATCTAATCTCAGCGACATTGGTGGACTGTGGGCCAACTTCTCCCACTCCTTGCGCAATACTGCAGAAACTATCCTTCGTTTCGAGCACCCACCTCAACGAAATCAATGGTACGATGAAGAGTGTCGCGAGGCAGCAGCAGCGTAAAACATGCACCAGCTTATTTACAAAATATGGCTAGATGAGGTTTCAGACAAGGCGATCCCTTATCATTCGACCTCTTTAACTTCGTCATGGAGAGTGTTCTGCGAAAGGCGGGAGTGCACCGCAATGGCACTATTTTTAAAAAAAGTGTCCAGTTGCTTGCGTACGCCGACGACATTTGCATCATAAGGAGTACCAAAAATGATGTCAGTCTGGAGATCAAGCGCAGGATCACTCTTGCCAACAGGTGCTAATATGGTCTCAATAGGCAATTGAATAGCTGAGGCCTCTCTCGTACGACAAAACTGATACACTACAAGACCCTCATCCTACCCGTGCTTCTTTATGGCTCAAAAACATTGGACCCTATTAAGTTCTGATGCTGCAGCTTTGAGAGAATTCGAGAGAAAAGTTCTACGTAAGATTTTCGGTCCAGTGCGAGTTGGGTATGATTACCGCGTCCGATCCAACAGTGAGCTGTATGCAGCGTAATAATATCCAGCGGCTGAGCTGGCACGGCCATGTCGTTCGAATGGTGGAAGATGTTCCGACGAGGCGGGTATTTGATGCGGGGATTTGCGGAAGTCGGCGAAGAGGACGACCTTGTATGCTTTGGAAGGACCAAATCGAGGAAGCCCTGTCATCGATTGGTGTGACCAAAACAAACAGCAAAGGCGCCTGGAAGGATGTGTCGCGGTTGGCCGAATCGGGTTGTTAATGGCCAATTAAAAAAGTAAGTAAGCATCATCATATTACACATCTTCCAATAGTTAAACGTAGAAAAATCTTCACCAAACCGAAGGCATTCACATTAACTATTGACGAATTTTAATATCTGCGATAATACAAAAATAATTTTTTACTACAGTCACCGTAGTATAGTAGGCAGTGCGTTGGCTTCTTGACGTGATACCATAGTTCAAACGTTGAAAGAAACGAAACGAATTTCTTCGACTACACTTTCTCACCAGATTTCTGGCAAAAAATCTGAGAGTAAATATAATTGCCATGAAGTGTTTCTCAAAAAATCACTCGTTCGAAGTCGACTCTAAATTGTAGATCCCACCACTCATGTATAAAATTAACGCACACAACATAAGTAGTGTGAGAAACTAGGTCGTAATCCTGACGAAAGGGTTGTAATGACTAATCATGTATGTATGTACATATGTAATATTTTAATATTTGAACCCAACTCATCAAATTTAATAAAAAGTTTCACATTAATTTACAATATTAAAGCCCGTTTTCTCAATGTGTCGACAAACTGCCAGTTACTAAATGTCGACATAAATTTTTTAGACTGATAAACTGTCCGTTAACAATTTTGGTTTTCACAATATATCGACAAAAACATTATTTTTATTTGGCAATACCTCTCAAAATTGTTGTGAAAGTTGGGAACCCTGTCTTCAAGTGACAACTTATTAACATAAATCAGCTGTTTTCCAATAGCGAAAAAAATAACACAAAATAAATCCTTTGAAAAATTCATTATCATCCATGTCAGCCAGGCGGTTAGGCCTGGCGTGATAAACTCTTTCCACATTTACTTGGAACTCATGTTCTTCGAGTTCATCCTCCATCAAATTAATGTTTATTCCTCTATTAAACATTTTTTTCTAAACTCTATTTTATTTTTTCAAAAACTCAAGGTATTGCCACATAAGCAATATGAACAGCAGTCAGCTGATTGAATTTATCTGTACAACAAATAAATAACCGGCAGATGAGGGCTGGTTAGTTTTGCGACAAAATAGAGGCAAATGAGACATTGAGAAAAACAAATTTCTTTAATCAGCAGTTTTTCGTTGGGAAAAAAGATAATCGCCTAATGAGAAAACAGCCCTAATTGTGATAAAGTTTATATTTACAACAACTAGGAAAACCTAATGTCACCGCATTTGCGATTTATCAGACATTTTGGCAACCCTATAAATATTCATGGGCGGATATTAGTAATATGAATTGTATTTTCGTCTGAGTTTTTTTTTTCCTCTTACACTTATTGAGATTTGTTTAATATAAACGTGTTGTCATATTAAATATTTTACGATTTTTCCTGTTCTCTTATGTGGGTTCTTGGTTTAGTTGTACACTATCGGTGGAACCAACTAGCGAAGGCATGCAAGAATAAGAGGCGCCTGGATGGACGTGTTAAATAAATTGGATGCCGAAATCCGATAAACGGGTTGTTAATGGCTAATTAAGTAAGTGCGCACAGTTAGATACCAACGTTGTGAATGAAATCCAAATCCGGCACTCCCCGACTATAAAGTGGATTCTAAAAATACTTATAAAACCTCGCAACGTCAGTCGGTCTTGCAAAATGGATGTTTCTAATGCCATTCAATCAGGATATTTTTTATAATTTTTATTTTTTTTTTTCTTATCAAATTATTTTTTTTAATATTTATTTAATAATCTTGCCAAATATGGACTTTTAATTGAGTGCACATAATCAAACGATAGCCGGTATAAAATTCATTATTTTTCAGTCATATTTTCATTTTTAGAGCGTTGAAAGGGGACTCCTTTTATGTTTTGCTTCATTTAGGTTCTTTTGCAGAAATTATTCAAAAATAATGTTGAAAATGAATATGAGTGTTTGTGTGTTTGCACGTTTTCATGTATGAGTTTAAGTATTAAAACTGGTTGAAGTCCTTTAAGAAAAAACAAAAGAAAAACAGAAAAAAAGCATTTTAGCGTATGAATAAAAACGAATAAACAAAAGAATAAAAGATTTCTTTCATGACCATAATGTGTTGTTAGTGGATATGGTACTTGTCTAGAGGGTTAAAATTGCAAAATCTTCAGTTTGCATCTTTAATAGACACATTTAATTTCAATTTTTGATTTTATCTTACAGATACACAATTCAAGCAGCCGTAGTATGCTTCCCTTTGTATTTACCATTCGGTTTTTTTTCTAAGTATTTAAGTATTTTTTTAATGGAATTGCTTTGTTTTATTTGATTGAATTTTCCCATTTCATTTGATTTACATGCATTACAGTTTTCACTTTGAATAAAGTTGAAGAATTAAAAGGTACTTATGATACCCTGTTTGTACACAAGCATTTACAAATATAATACTAATCAGTGACAAACATTACGATACAATGTATATGCGATATACATATACAAGTACAGTGGTGGCCTTATAATTAGAAACGACTTGGCAAACATGTATGTAAGAATGTAAGATATAAGAATGTAAGAATGTTTATTCAATTTTATTAATTTAAATATTCTATTTTAACAATTCATTTGTTTAAATAATTTTTTGTAAATAACGCCGAAATATTAATAAATTTTTAAAAGGTTTAATGAGTTTAAAAAAGAGTTGTAATAGAAATTAAGTTTTGATTAACACAATTAGCAACTACAGCTTAGCGATTGATCGACTGTAAACTCAACTGACAACTGCTGCTGCACTACTGACTGACTCTCTGGATATTACATACAACTGCTATTTTGGCAACTCGACATCTTTACACCTGATACTCGGTTTACACCCGGCCATCCTACTCTTCATCTGACCCAGATGATAACAAATCATTATTGTTTTCGGCGAATTTCCACAATTTCATGTTGTCGCAGCTTGAAGAAGTTTTCTTAGGCCCTTCAACATCTCCTACTTTCTCCAAATCATAGCGATTATTTCTTTTGACCTTGGGGACCTTATACGGTCCTAAAAATTCACTGGCAAGCTATTTCCCGGCAATAAACTGCGTGCGTTTAACAGCAACTAAGTCATTAATTTTATAGTCGTTTTGCTGTTTACATTTTTTATCGTAATTTTTCTTATACTGCTGCTGGGCTTTGACTATTTGTTGCTTAACATCTGCTCGCAAGGCTTCTCTCTCTTTTTGAAAACCAGTTATAAGCCCTTCTTCCAACAGTTTGAGAACGTTGTCGTTAACGTCTGAATTCATCTTAACACCAAACATTACTTCAAAAGGCGATGATTTTGTCGTACTGTGAACACAGGAATTTATTGCTTTTTGTACTTGACCAACGTATTTGTACCAGCTTAGCAATAATTGATATTATGGAACGGTTGACTCTTTCTATTTGACCGTTTGCACGAGCAACACCAGTAGTAATTAACACATGTTCTATATTATTTTCATTACAAAACTCTGCAAAAATATTTGACGTAATTGCTGGACCTTTATCGCTTATTATCCGACATGGAAAACCAAAGATGTCCGACCAGATTTTAAGATTATTTACCACCTCTTCAACACCTGTAGACTTAGTTGGAAACAGCCATACAAATTTCGAAAATCCATCAACTGCAGCAAAGATATATTTATAAAGTTTCGTTGTTGCATCCATTGGACCTAAATGATCCACATGAAGTGTATGTAATGGTACTTCCCCTTTATCGATACAATTTAAGAAACCTTCGCGCTTTCCAAGCTTCTTGTTGTGTATTATACACTTAATACAGTTGGCTATTACCTGGTTAACTTTTTTCTCCAAATGTGGTATAAAAAACTGTTGTTGAAGGCGATGCATAGTCTTCTGAACTGAAAAGTGACCTTGCTCATGCGCGCTTTTAATAATTTCAAACTCCAACTGCTTGGGTACGAGAAGTAGATCATTTCCATCAATACTTTTATATATTAAGCTACCTTTTCTTCTGTAATCATTGTATGGACCGGAATTAAGTGTTATAGAAATAGCCTTAATGCCTTCGTCTTCCTGCTGAAGTTTTCCAATTCTTGCAGAGATGTCTGATATAACAAAAATATCAACAGGGTAACGACTAAGCGCATCTACATGTTGTAATCTACTTCCTGATCGGTGTTCAACGGTATATGTAAAATCCTGAATATACATCACCCACTGCGCTACATCTCTTGGAATGTCTTTTTTCGATATTGTTTGCTTGAACGCTGAGCAATCAGTAATCAATTTGAATTGTATGCCAAGAAGATAGTGACGAAACTTTTTTAGAGCAAGATACGCAGCCTTAACTTCTAATATATAGCTGTGTGGTTTTTCTTCTTGCGGAGAAGTTTTCTTACTCCAAAAGTAGACTGGATGTAATTGACTGTTATGCTTCTGTAGAAGTGCTGCACCAAAACCATATTTGGAAGCATCTGTGTGCAACTCAGTTGCTGCTGACCTGTCATATATTTTAAGCACTGGTTCCTTTACTAGAACCATCTTCAACTCTTGAAACGCCTTCAATTCATCTGGGCCTATTGAAAATTTTTGATCTTTTCTGAGCAAATTCGTCAATGGTCGAGCAATATGAGCATAACCTTGAATAAACCGTCGAAAGTACCCTGTTACTCCCAAAAACGATTGCACATCTCTGACGGTTTTCAGCAGGGGAAACTTTTCAATTGCTTTTGTTTTATCTTTGCCTGGCCAAATCATTCCACCTTGAACTGTATGTCCTAAAAAATCGATTTTGGACTGAAGAAACGAACATTTGGACCATTTTATTCGTAAATTAAAACGTGCAGACTGATCGAAAACCATTTTCATTTTAGAAAGGCAACTTTCAGCAGTTTCGGCAAAGATAACGATGTCGTCCATATATAGCTCCATGACATTATTATTTATAAGTGGTTGAAAAATATGAGTTACGTACCTTATAAAGTTAGCAGGCGAGTTACAAAACCCAAAGGGTGCTTTATTGAATTCAAACAAACCTTCTTTTGCTACGAATGCAGTAAAATGTTTACACGATTCCTCAATAGGTACGTGGAAAAAGCCATTTTCCAGATCCATTACTGTGAAAAATTTTGCGTTTTGTAGCTTCTCTAATTCTTCGTCAATCAGAGGCACTGGAAAGCAGTCCTTCAACACCATACTATTTAATTGACGGAAGTCGACGCAGACTCTGTATTCACCAGTCTTCTTCTTAACTACCACAACTCTACTTGCCACCGGCGAAGTTGATTTTCTAACAGTACCATTCGCTAACCATTCTTCTACCTGCTTTCTTACAGCTTCCTGTTCGTTAATCGGCAACCTTGATGGTGAATGACGAAACGGCTTTAATTCTCCATCTGGTATAATTTTCATCACTACCGGCTAGCTTTCTAAAACTTTAGACGACTTATAGCTGGAAACCAATTCATAGACCACCTCTCTGTACTTCGGCGGAACGTCTAATTCAGCAGCTGTTATATTGTAGACCGATATTTCGTCACCATGTTGTATATTACGTTGATATTCGAATTTATAACCGCTCTCGTCCGAACAAAATTTAAACTTTTTAATAAAATCATAACCAAGAAGCGCGTTAAATTTTAATGCATTGTCTGGTACTACAAGGAAATTTTGATTTGTTTTAACAGAATCGGTACACACTGCCCCGTTTATGCAACCAAGCGGCTCCGTGGAAAAATTTCAAAGACCAAACAATATAGATGTACTTTATTTTAACTCAATATGCCCGAACTTTTGCCTATATACACTTTCTTTCATTAGGGTTACATCTGACCCTGTATCAATTAAACAGTCTATTTTTTATTTTCAAAATATATTGTCTTTAAACGTTTTTTATCTATTACCATACTAACATTTTCATTTACGGTTTCTTTTTTATTTTTATTAAAACAATTTTTAGAAATATGACCCGTCTTGTTACAGATAAAACACTTTGTTTGTTCTTTGCAGTATTTTCTTTTATGATCAGCTGATCCACAATTAAAGCAATGATCTTTTTTAACATAAAGCTTGTTTTCTTTTCTTTTGTAAACCGTGCCACTATATGTAGGTTCATTTGATTTCATGGTACGTTCATACAACGAATATTGTTCACGAAGATCACTATACGATATACCGTATTACCGAAATGTCTTCTACGTCACCGGCTGCCGCTATTTTTCTCATATGTAAAATATATTCATGAAACGTTTCACTTTCAAACTTCTTCCGATTTGACAATTGTTTATGAATTTCCGCGCTACTGTACGTTTTACGAAATTCTTGTGTTACAATTCTCTTTAAAGTGGCGTAATCACAAACACTCACGGCTTCTAAAAACAATTTTGCAGCTCCAGTCATTTTGTTCCTAGCATGAACATATTTTTGTTTATTATTTAGTTCATATGCCTCAGCATTTTTGTCGAAATTTTCAACCCACTTTTCCACACTCATCGTTCCACCATCAAAATCAGGAACAACTTTACTAAAATATTCAATAGAAACATTTGTTTTGTTTTTCTCATCTTCTTCCTTTTGCATTTTTAACATAAAAAGTCTTATTAGTTCATTTAACTCGTTCTTTTCACAACTAATATTTTCTTCTTTTTTTGACATTTCTATTAGTTCAACGTTATTTTTTGCTTCAACTTTATTACTTTTATCGCCTATTTCTTTTTGCCTTATATATTTTGCATACGCTCTTGTGTTATATGCGCGTGACGTCACTAATTTTTGTTTCTTTGCATTTGCTCTCATTTAACAATTGATCAAAAAATGCTTAAAATTTCGTTTTTCGTCCATAAAATAAATGCACTTAACTTTAAATAAAATTTGTTGTTACAGTTAACGGTTTTTTTTTTCGAAGGTTGAGCCCCCAAATGTAAGAATGTAAGATATAAGAATGTAAGAATGTTTATTCAATTTTATTAATTTAAATATTCTATTTTAACAATTCATTTGTTTAAATAATTTTTTGTAAATAACGCCGAAATATTAATAAATTTTTAAAAGGTTTAATGAGTTTAAAAAAGAGTTGTAATAGAAATTAAGTTTTGATTAACACGCAATTAGCAACTACAGCTTAGCGACTGATCGACTGTAAACTCAACTGACAACTGCTGCTGCACTACTGACTGGCTCTCTGGATATTACATACAACTGCTATTTTGGCAACTCGACATCTTTACACCTGATACTCGGTTTACATGTATGTTTGTTAATTTATTTTCAAAACTTTTGTTGTCATTGTCATGCTGAAAAATGTAATTGAATACTGTTCCATTAGATTTTCCAATATGCTTTTATATTTATATTGGTCCATTATTCCTTAAACTCTTACAATTGGACCCACACCACGCCAAGAGAAAGCACCCCAGACCATAATAGAGCCGCCACCATTTTCACTGTGTACATGGGATCAAGGCTTTGTTTGGAAGGCGTCTTGCATAAGTTTTTCCATCAGATTGGAACAAATTAAACTTGGACTGGTCACTCCAGAGAACTCTGTTCCGGAAACGCGGATCTTTTTTAAGCATTTCCGTTTCAAACTGTAACCGGTTTTTAATATTTTTTTTAGACATGCGGCTTTTTCTGCACAATGCACCCACGAAGTCTCGACTCCTGCAAACACCTTCTTATTGTCCGTGTGGATATTTCTAACGTTATTCCTTTGAGACTATGCCCGTCAATTCATCCGTATTTTATAATGACAATGACCCAAAGCTCACTTCAAGGTTAGTGAAGTGCTGGCTTTCGGGTCAAAATATTGACGTTCATGACTGGCCACCCTAAAGTCCTGATCTCAACCCAATTGAAAATGTATGGGCAATTGTTTAAAGAGATCTTAAGGACAAAAACCTTCGAAATAACGATAAATGCTTTCAGCTGGTGCAACAAAGCTGGCAAAACATATCAGTACAAACATGTCAACGTTTGATACAAAGTTTGCCGAAAAGACTTGCAGATGTTGTTCAAAACAAGGTCTATCGGGCAAAATATTAAAGAATATGCCCACTAAATGTGAATATATTAAGATATTTTTAAGCTGCTTGTAAACATATTTTTTGGTTCTAATTATATGACCAACCTGAAATTGGCATTTTTTGTTTTTAGCTAATTTTTTTAAAAATGATAATGATACTGTGAATTTTTTATTATAAACATAAAGCTAATTTGTTTAATTGCTTTTTTAACTATTAATTTTAAAGTGAGAAACAGTCGTTTCTAATTATTAGGCCACCACTGTATGTACGTATGTATGGTAGATGTAGTATGTGTGATTTAATTTCACCATAATTATAGACTCTCAGGTTCAAGTGTTGCAGTGTAAAGGATTTCTGACGTTGGATAATTTGTTCTTATTAGATTTATCTCATTGTAGGTAAGAAGTATTCGAACATACAATCGTGAGTCAGATATGTAGATATATTTGAACGATGTTATGTAAGAGTTTAAGATTTAGTTAATTGAGAACATACAAACATGGTAAATAAATAGTTGGAGAATTAAAAACATGCCAGGATTATCCGTATGATATGATGAAATTTTAAATGTGAAAATAAAAAAACATTTTGTTCAAAGCTACACATTTGTGAGACAATTGTGAATTCCATGCCAATAAAACTGTCAATCTTTTGAAGCAAACCAATTAATCATCCAAATTTCCACTTCCTCTTATGAATTGAAGTGCCTGCCGATCAGCCAATGCGTGTCCCATTGGTGAAAACGAATAATAGATGGAAGGAGACAAGTCTGAGCGGGTGGTATAAAACCTTCTGGCCTATTATTTGGTTTATTTACAAAATTAGATAATCTCATCTTGTGATCCATTCTAGTTGTTTTTCCATGGTTCAAATTGATCATTTGTTGTCAGGTGTTATCTGTAGTAACTGTTTACTAGGTTTCAACCTTCCTTTACTCACGCAGTTTAATTTTTTCTTATCAACGAAGAGCCTGAGCGTATGATATTACAGCATTATTCTCAATAAATTTCAATTTAATGTGGCTTCAAAGTTTGTGAAACCAACACTTAAGACACAATGGACCATCGAATGAGCTAAACTAACGCGTGAATGCGCATTACCAATAATTGGTCTGTGGGCCGATGTGTGTATTGGCGTATCAGTTTTGCGCAAGTTATATTTTAAACACTTATCAAATCTCAATTCTTTTTATTTTTTTTTTTTAACATCGGTCTGACATAACGGAAGCGAGTTTACGTTTTTCATATTTTGACGTGAGTATAGGGAGAATAAGAGCTCGTGATACACCACACATTTGTGAACCTACAAAAAATACTGCATTATCTTCCTACCGGATCGATGTGGATGGTTGTCCCAGATTAACCCATGATTTTTTCCAGTTAAGACTCTGAAAATAAATCCATTTTTCATTGGCAGTAATAATTCGATGCAATACATTACTGATTCTCTATCGTGTCTTGAAGCAAAATTTCACATACGTTTTTACTTTTTCCATCCGTCCATCATTCAATTCATGTGGCATCCATTTTCCAGAGTTTGGTACCCTTCTCAAAGGTTTTAAACAGTCAGAATTAGTTCGTATGTAGTATATTATAGGAATAGGTTTAAAAAAGGGGAAAAAAAGCTTTTTAACAATATATTTTCCCTATGGAGATATTTGTTTCTTGACGCTAACTTCACACCGGTACACGTGGTCAAAGATATATATTTGTAATTTAATTTTTTTTTTTTTATTTTATGTAGATATGATGCAGGAATGCTATAATACTGATAACTTTTAGCCTTGAAATTTTTCGTCTGGAGATCTTATTAAATTGCCTTAGTAGTTGTATATCCATGATTGGCAAAAATGTATGCAGAATTCTTCGAAGGCTTTGTTCGAATTATGGACTATGCTTCTGGTATTGGTATTCACTTTTCTCGATTTATATCGAGCTTAATCAGGAATCGCTCAACACGCAATCCCATATGATGAGTTCAGGCTAAACTCATCTATCTCCAACTCTATTTCCTGCTTTCATTTGCGATTTTTTCCCTCTAACTTCTAATCCTATTTTCTTTTTAGCAGATTACAGTTGTATTAGTCACTGATATTCCTTTAGTAGCAATTGAGGTGAAAAGATTTAGTATAAATGACTTACACACATTCGACTTACAGTCAGTCTCCAAATGTGGGCGTATGAATAGGGTGGAGTTTAATGTTTATTGCTACACAAGCCATAGCAATGGATGGTGTAAATTTATACTGATATTCTGAGCCTTAAAGTTCAATGTAATGTTCTCTAGAGACAACACATTTTAAGTGTGTCGAAAGAAGCACTTATAACTTGCATTGAGTACTGATTGTGAGTGTGATTACGCGGTTACTTTCTATCAAATAAAAAAGTCAAAGTACAACTGATGAATTGACATGCAAATCCATATTAAATAATATGTAACTGCCTTACGTGTTGATAGAGAGGAATTTATTTATTTATTCTCCATTGGTGCATTTTTCAATCTTTGTACCATATTTTGAAGGCAGTCAAAACAAAAAAAATAATAATGCGTTTAAATTCAATTACAAAAATTCACTAGAATTGTGTTTCACGTGCATTTGTTGTATACATATTACGAATACAATTCTAGCAAAAACACTTCGGTATATCATCGTACTTTAGGTGATTTAAATTAATCAAATGAAACTTAAAAAACATGATACATACCAGAGATTAGCAATGAGTATTCAAAAAGATAAGTAGATTCGAATCATACTCATAATTTCTGATATTTATACGCATTCATACTTATTTAAATATCATACTCATACTACTCATATTCAAAGTTTGAAGTACTCATCGTACTCATACTTAACAATACGCATGAATATTTTATGTAATAAAGCTTAATATATTTTCTTAATTCGACGTATGATGGAATAATTATTTGTAACGACAATCAAATCAACGTACAATTTAAATATAGGGAACGACATTGTAGAAAAACTGCAAAACTGTCAGATGGCCCTTTTTGTTTTACATGGTAGATGTATTATGTATGCGAGTTAAGAGCTACGGTAGTTATTTTTATAAAACAAAGAAAATAATATTAGAAAGAAGATATATTGTAACAAAGAAAATAATATTAGAAAGAAGATATATTGTAACAAAGAAAATAATATTAGAAATAAGATATATTGTAACAAAGAAAATAATATTACAGATAAGACATATTAAAATCACAAACATATTATGTAAACAAAGTAATTAGACCTGGAAAATATTATTAGTTCCAAGGTCAGATAGATAACAAAGACAGATACAAACATTGTAAACAATGAATATCATAAATACACAAATATCATAAAAATATCACAAATAATAAATAACCATAAAATAGTTTAAGAATAATTTTAAGATAGAACGAAAGTATAAATAGAAGTGTAAATACTTTCGCTCGCTAGTTCAATACAGATTCTTAATTTGCGTCATTTATTATTGATGATATTCGGTGTGCTCTTCTTTTAAACAACAAACCAATTGTCCGCATCCTATTGAAAATGTATTAAAAAAACCAGGGGCCGAATTACCGCATTCGTGATCGAGTAGAATTATTCGTAATCTTTCTTCTTTAGATTACCGCATTCGATATCGAATAGGTTGTATCGAAATTTCAGATGATAGCATACGATAACGAGTGTGCAATCGAATGCATATTTTTAAATCTCATTCGTTAACACTACAGATATCGAAAAGCAATATTTTTACTTAAGCGTGCATAAAAAAACCAAAAAATTTAAGTTTTTATAATTTGTTTTCTTTTTTTTTTAGGTAAAAAAAAAAAATATTTAATGGACCAATATAAACAAAATAAATGGAACAAAAGGATGAAATGGCTCAGTTCATGGTGGAGCATCCTAATTTGGCCAAAAACATACTACCAAAAGTAGGACATAATTTATTTTCCATTTCCTTTAGTACCCTGTTTATCGTTTTGCAAACAGCGCTTTGACCCATTCTCGTCAGGTAATCATTCCCTATTGAATGTTGATATCCCCCACTGACTAGAAGCGAATGAGTTACGGCCTACTGCAATTTTGGTGGTATATACCCTTCAAAATATAATTTGCTAAGAATAAAATTGAAGGCCTCTTTTGAAAGCCGAAAGCGCTTAATAAATCTGTAAAAAATAAAAGTTTAATTAAAATAAAATGTAAAAATGAAATTCACACACGCAGGAGCCGGCAATGATAGTGGGTCACTTTTGTCTCGGATTTGTTTTCTAATATGTATAGTATTAGAATCATCCTCTGAGTCGGACGACAATAAAGAAAATAAAATATCAAATGACATTTTTTTTTAACAAATACGCATAAATATTTAATATACCGTTGGAAATTTTGTTTACTTTTCTTCTTATTCTTCTTTGATGATTGCTTTTTAATGTATTAACATAAGTTTTTAATAAAACATATGTGTCAATTCTATTACATACTAGAACAAATCTTGTACATTTTTTTGTAATTTCGATACGTGAGCTGTCGAATGCGGTAATCTATCCATTCGATTCGTCACTAAATTGTACTCGATACGAAAGTCTGTTCGATCACGAATGCGGTAATTCAGCCCCAGGCCAATTTGACTCAACTAATCTCTTTTTTCAAGAGATATACCAGGTGTACTGGTATGAAATAACCGCCTTTTTTGTGAAAATAAAAAACGAATTTTAAATGGAAGAGTAAAACACATTTTATTCAAAGCATTGGCTATATCAGGCTACACGTTATTTCTATATTTCAGGCAATTAGGGGATTAGCCCCCAATAAACACCTTGTCTTTTGAAGCAAACGAATTAGTCACCCAATTTCTCAATTTTTGTTGTGCAACATTTAACATTTCTGGCATTTGTTTCTGACTCGAGGTGCCATTTTCATGCATATTGTTTGAAATTCGCCATTTTCAAACATATTTCGTGATCTTCAACGTTCTGAACCTTCTGCATTTTGCTTCTAACAGAGCATGATCACTATATTCCTCAACAAGCATTCGATGCAACTCTCCAACACTTTTCTTTAGATAAAAATTCGAAGACTTATGTATGCTATTAACACATTCGACGCATTCTGCGCAGCATCCTATGAAAAATACAATACATGTGTATGAAAGTCATAATTTTAAAAGCAATGCGTAAACAAGCCTCTGCGCGGAAGACGAGCACTTTGAATGTTTTTTTTTCGACTCGGTACCAGCTGTAGACTTATCAATATCTTCGAATGAGGTTATATCGGGTCCGCAATCTAACTTTTTTTTTCAACCAGTGCTTATTTTGTGAATGGTAACACTTAGCTAATGTGTGATTTGACAGATAATTAGTTTTATCCTTCCGCTGAACGAATATGGTTATATACGCTTCCCTAAGTGGGCCTGCGATCGACTTACAGAAGATGCCGATTTTGGCAAAAAAAAATCATCTTTTCAGATGAAGCTCATTTTGAATTTGGCGGGTATGTAAACAAGCAAAATTGTAGCATTTGGGGCACAGAAAACCGGCACGAGTTACGAGAATGAGTTGGCATCTCAATTCTTAAAAGAATTCTTACTATTACTTTCTCTTTCTAGCATTAAGTTTAGTTTTTAAGCACTTTTAACCTTTGCGTATTTCTTTTAGGATAAGTAACTTTCTTTTTAGTTTAGCCGTTGAGCAATAAAGTTATTTAATAAATAATAAAATATCTAAAGTGTCTCTAATTATTAAATACATTTAAATATTAAGAATTATCTTATATATAAAAATGAATGTGTGTTTGATTGTATGTTTGTATGTTTGAAGTTTATAGACGATTAAACGGCTGAACCGATTTTCTTGAAATTTTCACAGTATCTTCCTGTATGTCTGGAAGGAGTTATAGGCAACTTTTTATGTTGATATTCCAAATGAGCGAGGGGCCATGCCCACGTATACTACATACTACATACTACATACTTAATATTTAATTGCATTTGAAATATATTACTCATACGCATAGTAGTTACCCCTACAATTATGCTATCTATGATTCTTGATGTATAAAACCAAAGAAAATAAAGTATAAAGAATGTGCATTTTGGCATATTTTAGAAATTCACGACGCGGGGGAAAGATAGAAGGGAAGGAAAAAAATTTTGTAACCAACATTTGTGAAAAAAATCACCAAATAAGAAAAAATATAACCAAAATTAAATTCGTAGACTTTTGTTTTATTTATTTTTTTTTCAGAAATAACCAAAAAAGGCAACATCATTACCAGATTCAATCTTTGCGGATTTTTTGCAAATTACAATACATTTTGACTTTTTAGAGTTAATCCTTAGACCATTTGCAGTCGCCCAAAGAGAAATATTATTAAGGTCAGTGTTAAGATCTTTAACTCCAGTGTTGATGGAAGCTACAGAGCTATCAATGTAGAGTTGAATATCATCAACATACATTTGAATTCTAGAATGTTTAAGCTGCTCAAATGGTTGAGTTTGAAATTTTCAACTCATATACATAGTAAGTACTGAAATTCATACTATTTAAATATTTATTTGAAAAACATATATGTACATATATGTACATATTGTTTACTTCTAACAATGGGTAATTAATAAAAATATTATTTATTTGTTGCATATCTTGAAAAATAGATCAGATAAGTTTAATAATCAGCATTTTATTGGGTGATGAATGGGCATGTAACAATAGGCAGTACAATTTTCATTCATTACTTTCTAATACCTAAGTAATAAAATGTAAACTCTCAATATTTTTTCCAAATAAAATAAGAAGTTGCAAAACTCATCAAAAAAAAATTACCTGCGACCGTCACAAACATAATTATTTGTCAAATTTAATTAGCCTCAATTTTTTTAAAAAGTTTTTTGACCTGAACCTATTTCATATTAGGTAAATTCAGTTGAATCTTTGATTCTAAACGAGTTAAACGTTGAGTGACATTTATTTTGCAACAATTTATAAAAATGCCCCCAAAAAAGCATCGCTTTCCAGAAGCACTAAAAATGCATTGCGTTTGCAATCCCGGAGAGCAAATGAAAGTTCGGAAGAGCTTGAAAGTTGCCTCAGGACTGAAAAGAGTCGAGCTTCAACCTTTAGAGCCGGAACGCCATCACAACGAGAAGAACGCCTTGAAGGACTACGATAACGCGCCACAACAGCAAGAGCTACTGAAACGCTTTCAGAAAACCAAGAGCGCCTTGAAAGTCAACGAAATCTTACCTCTTTAGCACGAGCTTCTGAAACGCTATCAGAACACGAACGACGTCTTGAAGGTCTTCGACAACATGCGACAACCGCACGAGGTACCGAGACACCGTTGGATCATGAAGGTCGGCTACAAAGCCAGCGAAATCGTATCGAAACATCACGAGGCACAGAAACGCCTTCAGAGCGTGAAAGACGTCTTGAAGGTCTTCGACAACCGCACGAGCTACTGAGACACCGTTGGAGCATGAAGGTCGGCTACAAAGCCAGCGAAATCGTACCGAAACATCACGAGGCACAGAAACGCCTTTAGAGCGTGAAAAACGTCTTGAAGGTCTTCGACAACATGCGACAACCGCACGAGCTACCGAGACACCGTTGGAACATGAAGGTCGGCTACAAAGCCAGCGAAATCGTACCATAACATCACGAACTAATGAAACAGAAGTCCAACATGAATCGCGAGTAGAAAGTCAGCGGATTCGAACATCAACAAGAAGAGCAGCAGAGAGGATAGAGCAATATTATTTGCGTCGAGAACAAAATCGTAATCGAATGGTGGTGAATCGACGTAATGTTTTTCGTGGATACTCAGGTATTGCATTTAACTATAGATCTGATACAGATTATACCGAAGACGAATTAGTGGCAATTGGTGACATGAATGAAGTTTGCCAATATTGCAATGCACTCAGGTACAAAAATGAAACACCTGGCATGTGTTGCTCTAATGGTAAAATCGTTTTGTCTGATTTACTTCCACCTCCAGAACCACTACAATCACTGATTTCAGGTAAGTTTTTCGAAATATATACTTTTTTTAATTTAACAAAATATTAATAAATAATAAAAAACTAAATAAAAAATGACCTCTTTTGGTGATACCAAAGTATTTCGAGACAACTTTATGCCAACGTTTCGTGTTCAAGGTCAAATTTATCATAAAATGGGATCATTGTTGCCAATTCCAAATGAAGATCCTAAGTTCTTACAAATTTATTTCATAGGAGAAGATGATAACAATGACCAAGTGCACCACCGCCAGCATTATAACCCTGACACAAAGCAATGGATTGTTGCCGATTTACAAGTGATGTTTCATGAAATCAACGAATTGGTAAGGATCTTTAAGTTCACGATTAAGTTCAGATGACCACATAATCGCAATTCATGCTGATAGAACTCCAGCTGGACAACACCAAGGATGATACAATGCCCCAACAATACCGTAACAATTTTGATCGTGGGCGATCCAGTTGCATCACGAGATATGTATTTAATTCCGCTGGGGTAGCGAAGCACACCGGGTATTAGCTAGTAAATTAATAAAAACAAATAATTATAATAAATTTTTCAATAAGAAAAATAAAGCACTATCCTTAAAAAGAAGGAAAAGAGTTAAATAAAGGTTTTAACAAACAAAAAGTTTACAATTAATAAAAAAAAATAAAGAAAAACTTTCAACAAATAAATAAAACAAAAGAAAAAAAAATAAGAATTACAACAACTTAAAACATCTTCGATTTACAACAATAAATTAAGTCATACGATAATAACCTTGAATAACCTTAAATAACCTTTACAATCTTATATATAAAAATGAATGTGTGTTTGTTTGTATGTTTGAAGTTTATAGACGATTAGACGGCTGAACCGATTTTCTTGAAATTTTCACAGTATCTTCCTGTATGTCTGGAAGGAGTTATAGGCTACTTTTTATGTTGATATTCTAAATGAGCGAGGAGCCTTGCCCACATATACTATATACTACATACTTAATATTTAATTGCATTTGAAATATATTACTCATACGCATAGTTACCCCTAAAGTATGCTATCTATGATTCTTGATGTATAAAACCAAAAAAAATAAAGTATAAAGAATGTGCATTTTGGCATATTTTGGAATATTTTTCAAAAATATTTCATGACGTGGGGGGAAAGATAGAAGGGAAGGATAAAGAAACCAAGAGCGTAACAATGTTCTCAATTGTTCTCATCGTGCGTTTTTGTTGTTTGACTAATTTTTTATTTATTCTTCTGAAACAGTGTTGCCACGAAAAAAAAATTTTGTAACCAACATTTGTGAAAAAAATCACCAAATAAGAAAAAACATAACCAAAATTAAATTCATAGACTTTTGTTTTATTTTTTTTTTCAAGTCTAAATTATAATTAATAAAAACTGAAACAAAAAATAGCTTTTTTTATAAGAAAAAATAAACAAAACCAAAAACTACACATATATCAAAAAAATAACCAATTTTGGTTAGAAATAACCAAAAAAGGTAACACTGTTCTCAAACCACTTATTCTCAGACGTCGACACAAAGAGAACATGAGAAAAATTATGACAGGCATGTTTAACCCAGAGAAAAATTGTTAGTAATATTTGCAAATCTACTTATTAACCCGATAATATGTATGTGTGAGCGAAAAGTATAGAAAAATTGTACTGCGCTAAAAACGTAAAAACACCGTATTTAAAAATCTAAGTCATTTCTCATTGATATTAGTGAATAATAATGTAATATTTCTTTGGGTGTAAAATTGAAGTCTCAAAATAGCGACATGAACATTCTCCTTTAGAAGCTGACAAGCAACTGAATGCATTTTTACGCTCTCATGATGAGAGCATCACATTGTTACGCTCTTTGTATGTGTTTATTTTCCTTCTGTCTTCCACCCCCGCCCTTATCCAGAAATGATTTTTTAAAAAGATTTTGGTGAGAGCGAGTCGTAATGCTACTTCTACATAATGCGTATTCTTTATATCCATATTCTTTGATAAAACTTAATGGAATTGGATATCACTTATACGTCACATATGTAGTTTTTTTTAATGAATTTTACATCTGTATACACAAAAATGAATGTGTGTTTATTTGTTTGTGGGTTTGTTTGTTTGAAGTCTATAGACGGCTAAACGGCTGGACCGATTTTCTTGAAGTTTTGACAGTACCTTCCTGTATATCTGGAAGGAATTATAGGCTACTTTTTATTTTAAAATTTCAAGAAGGGGGGGGGGCTACGCCCACATATTCAATAAGTATTTAATGTCGCATATCTCATAAACTGCGAATGGGCGACTTTGACGTATATATAAACAAAATGGGCGGATTGGCTATAGTGGGTGTGTCACCTCCAATGTAAAAAATATTAAATTATTATATCTATGAAAATATCACAGTTAGAGCCCTAAAATTTTTTCGAATCCACTTTAGTATCAATATGAATATTTTAGACAAAAATGGGCTGACTAGGAAAAGGGTGTGGTACTTCCCATATGAATTAAATTTAAAACTTCTTCTATCTCGGAAATCACCTATATATATAAAAATTAATGTGCATTTGTTTGTATGTTTGAAGTTTATAGACGACTAAACGGCTGAACCGATTTTCCTACTTTTTATGTTGATATTTCAAATGAGAGAAGTGCCACTCCCACATATACTACATAACCTACTATTGTAAGATAATAACAAAATGGATATATTAGAAAAACTATATCAGCAAGATACCTCAAATTTTGTACAAGTAACTACAGTTTTAAAATAAATATTTTGGACAAAAATCGTCGAACTAACAATAGTGGGTTTGGCACCTTCCATATAAAGTAAGTACTACAATCTGCATAACTGGAAAACTTTAACAGTTTGAGTCCCCAAATTTTGTATAAGTAACTTTTGTTTAAATATAAATATTTTGGACAAAATTGGGGAGTTCAGCAAAAGCGGGCGTGGCACCTCCCATATGAAGTAAATACTAAAATCTGCATATCTAGAACACCAGAACAGTTAGACTGCTAAAATTTTGTACGAATATCTAAAGGTTCAATATCAATATTTTTGTTAAAAATGGGCTATCAAGCATTAGGGGCGTGGCAAACTCCATATGAACTAATTATTAAAATCTGTATAAAAAACTATAAAAGCTAGAGTCCCCAATTTTGTATTCCAGCTATAGGAAGGTGGTCCCTCTCTGATTTGTGGGTGTAGAAATTATTATATCTTGAAATATGCAATAGTAAGGTATATTACCCTTAAATTATTGAGTTTGAAATTTTCAACTCATTTAGATAGTAAGTACTAAAGTTCATACTATTTAAATATTTATCTTGAAAAACATATACGTACATACATATGTAATAGTTATGTTATTGTTTACTTCTAAAAATGGGTAACTAATAAAACTATTATTTATTTGAAAAATACATTAGGTAAACTTTATAGTAAGCATTTTATTGGGCGATGAATTCATTACTTTCGATTAACTAAGTAATAAACTGTAAACTGTCAATATTTTTCCCAAATAAAATAAGTAGTTGCAAAACTCATCACAAAAAATTACCTGTGACCGACGCAAACACAATTATTTGTTAAATTTTAATAACATAAATTTTTTTCAAAAGGTTTTTGACTTGAACCGATTTCATATTAGGTAAAATATAAAGAAATAAATATAACACGCATTCGGTTTTGGAATTCAGTTGAATCTCTGATTCTAAACAAGTTAAACATTACCTGAGTGACATTTATTTTGCAACAATTTGTAAAAATGCCTCGAATAAAAGCATCCCTTTCCTAAGCACTAAAAATGCATTGCGTTTGCAATCCCAGAGAGCAAATGAAAGTTCAGAAGACGTGAAAGTCGCCTAAGGACTGAAAGGAGTCGAGCTTCAACCTTTACAGCCGCCGAAACGCCATCACAACATGAAGAACGCCTTGAACTACTGAAACACTTTCAGAAAGCCAAGAGCGCCTTAAAAGCTTCTGAAACGCCATCAGAACGCGAAAGACGTTTGGAAAGCCTTCGACAATATGCGACAACCGCACGAGCTACCGAGACACCTTTGGAACATGAAGGTACCACAACAGCACGAGCTAATGAAACAGAAGTCCAACATGAATCACGAGTAGAAAGTCAGTGGATTCGAACATCAACAAGAAGAGCAGCAAAGAACAAAATCATAATCGAATGGCGGTGAATCGACGTAATGATTTTCATGGATACTCAGTTATTGCATTTGACCACAGATCTGATATAGATGACCACATAGTCGCAATTCATGCTGATAGAACTCCAGAACTCCAACAATGGCGTAACAATTTTGATGGTGGGCGATCCAGTTGCATCACGAGATATGTATTTAATTCCGATGGGGGTAGCGAAGCACACCGGGTATTAGCTGGTATGTATATATTGATGATTAGTATACATGAAATGTGAACTAATTTTATTTTGATCAAAACAAATTTTATTATATAAATAATACTAGAGTGCCTTGTAAGGGACATTGTATATACAAAAATGTTATTGTTAACTAGTGTTTATTATAGTATGTAAATATAATATATTTCTGAATAAATAAACAAACAAACAAAAAAAAATTCTAGTGAAGAGTTACTTTATTTTCTCACTTGAAATTCCTAATGCGCCATATAGTTTCTATTATAAATAGGAAATATAAAGAAAAAATTCAATGTTAAGTTCCCTATTAGATAAAATAATAACCGAATTAAAAATAAAACTATAATTTATAAACATTTGAAAACAATTAACATGTGCTTTAATGAAAAAACAAAAATATTTAAAACCGCCCTTTATTTTGCCAGACAGTGTATATTTATAATTTGTGTTATTGTTTTACTGGACTGGAACATATTTTTAAAATGAGTCAGAATATTGCTATTTCTTAAATATTCCTTCATCGACAATTTGTGTACATATTAAACAACCTGCTGCGGCTAAAAATTTTATTTCAACTTTGCTATTTAAAAAATGCTGAAGAAGGTAATGCATGTTCAATGGATTACAATAGTTTTCAAATACAATTTAATTTAAAATGGAACACTTAAGGCCTCATTAGTCTTTACTTTCCGTGGCTGTTCTGTTCAGTTCTGTACCGTTCAGTTACGTTTGCCAGTTAGTTATTCTGTGACAATTTGTCAGCTGTTTGCGGTTATCAAATAAAAAAAACCAATTAAAATAAAAATTGTTTAATATAAAAAAATAAACGTACAGCACATCATTGTTCTCCACCAATGTTATTAGTTTCTCATCATCCATTTTCGTTATTAAATTCTTTTTATAATTTATTTAATACTTTTTTTCCCAATTTATGTTATAATTAATAAAATTTCCTATTTTATTCAACTTTTCTTCTAATTTTTCAAATATAACTGTCAGCTGTTTGCCGCTGTCACTTACAATTACTTAACAAATTTTATTTTTCACAGGTTCGTCCGAAAGAGAACGGAACGAAACAAAAAAACTAACTACTCATATATGTTTTCTATTAACGCAATAAAATCAGCTATTTCGTAACGGAACAGAAAGTAAAGACTAATTCTACCTTTATTCTAGTTGTGTGATGAAAGAATTTAATTTATCTTCATTATAAAATTTATTTAATAATGAAATCAAATTGTATTTGGATTTTAATTTGAAATTGAAATTAAATTCACATCCGTTTTGTAGATGTTTAGACTATTTATGTACATACAGCCATGGACATTGAATTAGCACAAAATCCATATATACATTGATTGTGATTTTTTTCTCATTTGTATCGTAATTAGGCCAATTGTTTTGGTCTGCAATGTTGCACGATGACATCTAACTGTTGTTTAACAAAAAATATTACCATTATCGTATATATTTTTTGTTTTGACTGCTAATTTGTATCGGTACCTAAATTCGAGCTGGACAGTAAATTATCACAACGTGCCTAAAAGTGTTTTAGGTACAAGTTTTGTTTGAGTATTTTTATTCTTACGGTATATTTTTTTAATTTTGTGTAAAGTAATTTTTGAAAAAAAATGGTACGTGGAAAAGATTGCTCACCAGAGGAGAAGCGCATTATCGTTAACTTGTGGCATGATGGGAAAAAGCTGGCTGAAATTTTTGAAATTTCGAATTGCTAGCGAAAAATGATTTATAACGCCATCATTTCCTTCAAACCAAACAAAATAACGTCGCAGAAAACAAAAATTGAAGGCCACGTGTCAAGAAAACAAACCGAAATCGTTGACCGTGCTATTGTCCGGAAGTCAAAGAAGGTCTGTTCATTTCGTCACGCGATATTTTGAAAGAAATTAACTCCCAATTCAGGTTAAATTTATCGGACAGGCTCCTATAACGACGTCTTAATCACAAAAAGCTTTTTGGACGCTTCTGCCGAGAGAAGCCACTTCTACGAAAAGAAAAATATACTCAAGCGTTTAACGTTTGCTCGCATCCACAATGCTAAAGACCTCCCATTCCGGAAAAAAATATTTTGGAGTGATGAAACAAAGGTAAATCGTATGGGACGGGATGGTAGAGTGGTTGTTCATTGGCCAAAATGTCAGACATTCAATCCACGATATGCTCAAAGGACCATAACACATGTTCGAGGAACACAATGGTGCGGGGAGCGTTTTCAAGGCACGGTGTAAGTCCCATTGTAAAAATTAATGAAAAAATGGACTGTTATCAGTATTTGGACAATATAAAGAACAAAATGGAACCATAAGCTTTTAAATACATGCCAGTTTTATTCATATTTATGAAAGATAGTGGCGCCAAACACACATCTAAGCAGGCAAAGGATTGATTTTATGAAGAGCACATTCCCGTTTTAGACTGGCCATCGCAAAGTTTTGACTTAAACTCGATTGAAAACCCCCTAGAACGATGTGAAATGTACAATTGGTCAACAAAAGTACAAAAATTTGGACGATTTGAGCATTGGAGTACGGAACGCTTGGACTCGATTCCCAAAGAACTTTCCAGAAGAACATTGTCCCGTAGATGCCACGCGGCGCTTGAAAATTGAGGCTACTCTACTAAATATTAATCAAATAAGCTGAAAACATTAATATTTTTACTATTTATTAAAGCACCTCATTTTTATTCCAGAAATTTTAATTTGTGCTATTTTACTGTCCAGCTAAAATCTGGCGTTTGATATGTTGAAGGTCTTAATGAGCAGACGACTGGCAATATCGTAAACATTTTTGTTTCTTTTTAAAGAAGAATATGTATTTTAAGTTCCTATGTTTACATTTTTTATGAGTAGACCTAAAATACTATAAAAAAATATGATTGTTTTTATGACGAAGGTTTGTGCTAATTTAATGTCCATGGCTGTATGTTGTACAATATTGTCTGTACTTCTGTTTACATTTATAAGTTGAAGGTACACATATTACAAATATAAATTCTTGTGTGAAACTAGGCATCTATTCGGAAACAAAAAGTTATTCCAATTAGCCAAAATTGGAAACAGGAATGTGAGAATCATTTAACCAAAAATATTTCACTATAAAAAAATAAATAAAATGAATTCTAAACAAAATGAATTTAACTTCAGATAAAATATTGGATAGAAAATATTATCTTAGCAAAGATTTCAAACAAAATAAGCTTTGGCTCTTAATATGGTTTGGTATAAAATTAAAATTGTTGATAAAATTTTATTAAAAAATACAAAGTTTTCCTATTTTTATAGGGGTCATCCTTACGATTTATTTGTTCATCAAAATAGATGCAGATGAGTTCATTTTTTACACACACATTACAGCACGTTTATGTACAAATGCTTATGTACTCTTTAGTGATGATTACAATGGTACAGATTTAGTACATCAACAAAATTTAGCTGCATAAGTTTACAACAAAAAAAAAACTATTAAGATATGCAATTCCTATAATATGGGCAATGAATTCACACATACATATGTATACTATAACAAAAAACAATTGGATAGATATTTCAAAAGAAAACGTCAAAACTCTTTAGAAAACAAATGTAAAAAAATTTGTTAAATTATTTACATTTTTATCCAAATGCGCATACATATACATTTATTAACTTCTAGGGACCTTAAATTATTCTTTTTTTTCTGAGAAATGTACTCAAATTTAGTACTTGAGAACATATGTATATTCCATCTCTGGCAAGAACATCTACCAAATAGTATAAGGCTTGTACACATACTCATGGAACATCAAACAATACACAACAAAAATTCATTTTTTCTTCTCATTTTTTTATTTCATTTTTTTAAATTTTTTTTTCTATTTTGTCTGAAATATAGTTGTATTGGTACGTTTCAAACACCCTAGGGATTTTGCTAAAATACACACAACACTAGCTAACATACTCTTGTATATGTCTCCTATACATATGGCTATGCATCACATAAACTGATATACGAAGTAAAGGATGCTTGACCAAAAAAATTCTACTCTTAGTTTTGTGTACCAAAGTCGATTAATAAAATTTTTACTTCAGCAGTACCCGTCCTAGTACAGATGGATGTACATGTGCATTTCATTTGCATTTCACAAGGTACGGTATGGTATGAGCATGTAAAAGGATGGGTTTAGTGCCCACCAATTCAAATTCAATGGTTTCCTCTACATTGTTTGTTTTCTCTGGATTTCTTTTAGTACGGTTTTTCACCACAATGAACTCATTCTGAAACTGATGAAATCGATTTTCGATTATTTTCGTTTTTGCATACTGAACATAGTTTTAATTCAATATTTTCGTTATGTATAAAATAGCATCATTTTTAAAATGTAGA
This sequence comes from Sarcophaga rosellei, assembly GCA_930367235.1. Lineage (NCBI taxonomy): Eukaryota > Metazoa > Arthropoda > Insecta > Diptera > Sarcophagidae > Sarcophaga > Sarcophaga rosellei. The sequence continues at coordinate 64,230,510 of OV884019.1, forward strand.
GGCTGGTTCACCCATAAGTTTCTGAAACATTTTTGGTTCGGACAAAATTTTTTTTATATGTAGTTTGACGTTTCTCTCAGAGAGCGAGAGAAATTATTTTGTGCGAACAACTCTCAGTGTGAAATAACGTTATTTTAAATTTGTTCCGAACCATTTTAGAAAAGGTTGCCACACCATATGAAATTTATACAAGAGACAATGCAAACAAAAAGCAAATAAGAAAAAAACTTAAGAAAGAAAGAAGTGTTTTCGGTAATAATAAAAAAAAAATTGGAGAAAAAGTTAAAATTGAAAAATTTTATATTAGGTAAGTTGTAATATAATTAATATATAATTAAATATAATTAACTTTCTTAAGTCAGTATGTATGTATTTAGTCATTTTCAATTAAATATGGCATCACTGTTTTTACGAACAAAGTTTCTGAAATGGGAGAATCATTTTGCAGAAAACTCTCAGTAAACAAGAAATTTCTCCGAACCAAAAATGTTTCAGAAACCTGTGGGTGAACTCGCGCCAAAAATATTATAACTTATAAACCTCATGAGAAGGAAGACTTCTTGCCCTTACGTTTATGAAATCTAAAAGTCTTAATATTTTAAAAAGTAACAAAAGAAAGAACAAAATAAAAAAAAAATAATGCCAATATACTAGACATTAGAATTTAGTGCTCCGTTGCATTAGTAAAAAAAAGTAGACAATTTATTTCTATGAGGAAATATTTCACGAAGCATAATATTTTGCTCATATACCTGAACCGTACCTTTAACATGCAATGTTTAAGCCTTTTTCATTATCCAGTTTTAAAATCCAGTTTCTAACTGCAGTTTTATTTTCAAAAGTATTTCGTTTCTTTTGATAAATTCTTCTGGGGTTCTTTTCCACTTCTAATGCTATTTAGTTCAATGCAAATTCCTTCAGTTTAAAATTGAGATTCGCGACACGTGGCAATTTTTTAAACGCTTGGTAAGGTTACCCATCTAACCGTAAATCTAGGTTGTATCAAAACTGATAATTTTAAATTGTTTAGACAATATGGCTTTAATTCAGAAAAAGTTAAATGTCTGATCCTTGGTTTGATAGTACATATTGTTATTACTGTCATTTTGAACCAAATGAAAGAAGATAATTTCAAACAGGGCTAAAAAAATTAAAAAAACCCGTAATAATGGCTTAAGTATTCTTTGTGATACATACGACTCTCAGTGATTCTGGGGTGTTCGGTATTAAAAAATTTCATAGCAATGCAGTAGCACCTTGGCATGAACCATAAAAAATACCGTTGCAATAAGAACTAACAAGAATAGGCAACGAACAATCAACGTCGACTAAATGCAAGTTCTATCCTCGGCATTGACAGTGATGGGCTGTCCAACATCGCTCTCGAAGAAATACAGTTAGACCCCGGCTAATGTGGGGAATACGTTCCAATAAGTTCCAGTGCTAAACGAAACAGCGTTAAACGAGGCAACTTAACGTGTATATATGTAAATATATATGTAATAGGGATCAGTAAAAAAAACAGATAGTAAGACAATTTATCAGTTGATGACAGCTAATAAATCAACTGTAACACAGGAAAGATGCATTCGTACTGTAATTGCGACTTCGGAAAATACAGTTGGAATCTTTATTCTGGTTAGACTAACAAACGAGCGTTGAAAAGGCTACATAGTATACACCGTCGCTATATAGTGCACCGCTTTTAGTTGGTGCATGGCCGTTTCATTTGCACACATATACAACAAGTATCAATACAGTGTGCAATTTAGGGGAATCTCAATACTTACGCGTAATACTGAAACAGCGTTAAGCGGAGCAGCGTTGAGCGGGGTCTTACTGTATGGACTAATGACACCGGCCAAAATCCACGCCTAACTGTGACATTTTAGGAAAGCATTGGATCTTTAATCTCACGTCGATTATTATCGTCCCAAATTCGAAAATTTTGCTTGTTCAGGTAGCTATTCATCCGGAAATATTTCTCTTGGCTGAAGAAAATTTTTTATAAATTAGGGTCAATTGCTTTCAGTTCTAACTTTGCATTAGAAAAAGAAAAAACGGACCACAGATTTTCACTCCAGGAGCTTAGCTCTTTATTTGATTTTGCTGTATGTAGAGCGCAACAACTGGTGAGATTTTTTAAAAAATATCCGGACTAGCCACTGCTATGCAGTGGTTTTCCTGTGCAAATTTCCCTATCCGCCGTGGTCGTTTTTGTTGGAAAGGCGTAGGCGGTAATAACGGTCTTGGTAGTCTAAAAATAGTATTTTTTTAAAGAATCCTCTTACCCTTCCACACGATGTTTGGATTAGACTTTAATCTCTGAAATTAATGGTAACTAAAATCTTTTGCATTTCGGAAATTCGGACACTGAAAGAGGGTTTTCTATTCCTGCTTTTCACTCTATTTCCTATTCCATATCTGGAACCCCTGAGGGTTGCTCGAATAGTGAAATTGTTGTTGCTGGTGATTTCATAATACACAATGACATTGCGCAATTCACATATTGTGTTGAAGGTCAACACAACAACACCCTTGACCTTTTCCTCACTTCGCATCCTGATAAGACTGGGCTGAGATCAACGATTTCTATAGGCATTTCAAAAGGCCTTCTCGACCAAGATGTGGATGCCATGGCAAAAAAGGTTGAAAGTATGATATGCCTTGCAATGAAAGTTTTCATCCCTACTGAGACAAATTCTATTAAGCCAAGACACAAATCTTGGTTGAATCAGACGTGCCAACTTGTAGTGCGATCCAGAGAGGAACAATTACGGCACAATAACAACTCTGCTCCGCAAGCAATCGATAATTTCGAGAGCCGCAGTATTAGGGTGTGAAAAGGCTCTTTACGATCAGCACCTTCGTACTAAAGCTCTCTCCTTTCCAAACCGAAGTAGAAGCTATTGGTCATAAATTAAAAGACAGCGAATAGCACGAGTTCAATCCCTACCTGAATTCCACTTTATCCTTTTCATCCTTGTCTATAAACTGTTGGCCCATAGTCGTTAGTGCCCTTTCGAGCGTAATACAGGCGTAACAGGGTAACATCCATGACGATCTCACTATTGCATCATAACTACTACAACCACATAGCAGTGCGCACATAGCAGATGCGCACATATCACTTTCATATTCCGGAATACACATGACTCCCTATAAAAATCAACTTTGTCGTACCTCAGAACAGAATACAGAATAATAAACTTAGACCACAAGTCCAATTGGGTAACTAAAAATATTTAGAAGCAATACTTGCCCAAAACAAACAAAAAAATGTAAATGATTGATTGACTCTTCAATTAGAGTATAAAGTTTTGTTGTGTAAAACATATAAAACGTATAAATAAGTTACAGAGAAGACAGTCAACAATTTAAGAAACAATATCGTCGTATATTTTGGAAATGATAATGTTCAACAGAACCTTAACGTACTCACAGTAATGGAAAAAATTTAAGACTTTCTTAGAACTATCCTAGCTCGAGAACTGCTGAACGTAGAAGGAAATACGTTCATCAGAAAAAGAATTAAAATAATATACTTTATAAATTTAACTAGCTGTACCCTGCGCTCGTTACTGAGCCACCGACTAAAATAAATTTGAAGGAAAGACATCCAATTAAATATCCAATTAATTTTGAATCATTTTATTGATTTTGTTTCTCGTTATCAAGTTATCAACTTTTCGTTGTTCAAGTGATTCATGCGAACAGATTTTCCAGTCTCAATTCTGAGGCTCGTAATGCTCTTCTCTTCCGAGATTGAGGTGAAGGTCGACCAATTGCTTGCCGCTTTGGAGGCATGATTGCACGGGAACGATGCGAAAAATACTTTCAAATTTATTGGACTATCACAATGTACCCAATCCAATTAAACCGGATGTTGAGACATGGGTAGAAATGTTAATATTGACGGTGATCACCAATTCGTTGGGGGAAACAAGAAGTGACAAAAAAAAATTTGTAGAAGAAATTTAAGCATATATTTTGGTGGTACCTGTTTACCTTATATCCACAAAACGTAAACTTATTTCTATATATGAATATTAAAAGAAGAAAAATCAAAACGATGTCTTGTCTTTTAAAATATTTTGATTTAATTTTGGACCTTAAATATTTATACTATATATTTCTTTTTAAATTAAATGGCTTTAAATGTCTGAGCTACAAACAACAGCATCTTAAATTTTTTTGTAGAATTAAAAGGTTTAAAATTTGTGATTGACATTTTGCGGGAACACACGACATTAATGCTCATATCTGCCCACCAAACATAAGTAATACTGTTAACGCACCTATAAAACTCCGGCTTTCTCACGTACAGGCCGCCTTTAAATAGTGCTATAAGAATTGTACTATTCATATTTAATGCAATGTGAAGAATTGGCTACTTCCCATCATCTTGGAGGATATCTGCAATTGTTATGATTCCCAAACAGGGAAAAGATGCTAGTCAAATTACATCATATAGACCTATTAGCTTGCTATCAATATTATCAAAAGTGTTCGAAAAAATTCTTCTCCAAAGCTTAGACACGTTCCTCGACGACCGACAAATTATCCCTGAACATCAGTTTGGATTTCGAGCTAATCACGGTACCATTGAGCAGGTTCATAGGATCGTCACTATAATTAGATCGGCATTTGAAAAGAAACAATATTGTTCAGCTCTTTTTATCGACATCTCACAAGCATTCGACAAGATTTGGCATGATTTGGCAGCAAAATAACACGACTGCTCCCCGAGGACACACACAAACCTCTTAAAAGCTATTTAACTGATAGAACTTTTAAGGTCAAATTGAGGGACGAACTGTCTACGACAAAAAAGATCTCTGCTGGTGTCTCCCAGGGAAGCATACTAGGTCCTATTCTGTATTTAATTTATACATCGGACATGCCCACAAGTCCTAACACTTACACATCAACATATGCAGACGACACCGCATTTATAAGCGTCAACAAGGATCCGAAGGTAGCATCAACACAACTGCCGTCCCACATATACGATTTGGAAAGAAGGTTTGAAAAGTGGAGAATAAAGGTGAATCCATCCAAGTGTGCTGTTGTAACCTTCACACTCAGAAGACAAGATTGCCCGCGAATAAAAATATATAATATTGATGTCCCTGTTGAAAATAACTTAAAATACCTGGGAGTCCACCTAGACCGGCGTCTAACATGGTCCCGCCACATCGAGGCCAAATTAGCTGCCATTAAGCTGAAATCCGCTCAAGTGCATTGGATTATTGGTCCTAATTCAACACCAGACCTTGAATACAAGGTTCTTCTATACAAATGCATTATAAAGCCAATATGGACCCACGCCATTCAGCTTTGGGGTAGTGCTTGCGCGTCTAACGTTTTGAAATTGCAAAGAAGACAGTCCAAGATTTTACGACAAATTGTCTGCGCTCCATGGTACATTCGTAACGACAATATCCACATAAAATACGTCGCTAAATTAACGATTCACCCCAACGCATTGGCAAGGGACCTGCTTCAATTCGACGGCCATCAGAGTTTAAAACGGAGTGACACATTGAGCCTCGCTCGACGGCTGCACTGACCCTAACTTTTAAGTTAGTAATACTATAAGATTTGAATACAATATAAGTATAGTTAACACGCTGGTGTTAACTATTAACCTTCAAAACTAGTTGTAAGATTTGAAAACTATTGTAAATGTCATTGGGAAAGATTCAATAATAATAATAAAAAAAAATTTTGCAGGAATGAGGTATACTAAATGTTATTAAAATCATAAATGAAAAATAGTTAAATGTCTGGTATTTGTCTGATCAATACATGATCAAATGCACAGTTTACGATTTAATTAATTTTTGAGTAATTTTCAGTGGCGCCACCTATCGGAAATTAATCATACCAATACGGCTCATACGCAACAACTTTGCTGAAGATCATATTCTATAAAGGACGTACAGGCAAACATCCATTTATATGTATATATACATATAGAAGAAGGAGATAGAAGATTTAATTTAATTAAAATTTTGCAACTGATAAGTTACTTAGAAATTAATACTTTCGTTAAGTACTTGCAGAGACAGTGAGCCAAATGATGTCGAAGTTATTTAAGTTATTTCTCACATTTTCATACGAAAGCTTCGTTAATGAAAACGCTAAAACATAAGAAAAATATGTTATTTATTAAAACGTTAAATGAATGAATATTTCGGTTTAAAATGAAAAGTTAGTATGTATTTGTTAAATGAGAATTTAAAGTTATAGTAACTTCAACAATGAAAGCCACATTAAGGCCTCGGAGCCATGACCATGAATTGTTTAATAAACCATGCAACCCAACTGCATATCGTTGAATAAACTCCCCTCTTGTGAAAAATTTTGTTTTTGTCCTCTTACATTCGCATCCAAAAAAGTTTATTCATTATTGTATGCCTGCATATTTCTCAAAACTTTTACTGCCAGTTTATTATAAGTTTTATGTGTTTCTGATTTCAAATAATAAATACATGTGGCTGCTGCTGCTGATAAAAAAGAGTCCAAAACAAACCATTAATTGGTTTAAGGGGAAATAAAACTTATTTTCAGCGTCCTATGTACCTCCGATGATATTGGTTTAGGTGGATAAATGTTTTGTTACGAACAACCCTATTGCAATCAGTGGTCATAATGGCAGAAAATTAATAATACTTCTTGTTGGCCTTTGCATATGATTATACACATATGTATTTCTGTAATTTCGGACTTGGATTTCACCGCTAAGAACTCTTTGAATTTTAATTGCTTTTATTCTTAATTCCAAAAATATGTTTTAAGTCTGAAGTTAATTTCCTACCAATTTTCAAGAGTTACAGTTAAATTTAAAAGTGGTATGACTTAATATAAGTAAGGAGAATAAGAGTATAAAAAAATCGAAAGAGCTACCGCACAACATGAAACGAAATTAATTCCCCATTGAGATATCTATTTTTGCTAGAAGCCAAGAACTTTCTTCCCTAAGCATAATAGATACCGACATATAAAAAAGATAACAAACTTTATTTTTCGATTCTTAAATGTAAGCTTTAAACGGTTTCCAACACTGTTGTCAAATGGACAATGTTTATGTCTGACGATCCACACTTCCCATTACTGGTGACGGGATTGTTTTAATGATGGGAAGTCACCAACAGAGGGCGCTATATATTACACTTAAGCTTTCTGTAATTAACATGCTCCGTAATTTAATGAATATTAGGGCTTTAGTCTATATAATTTTTTCTACTTTTTTCATTCGTTTTGTTAACTTGCATAAGTGAAGTGTGTTAAATTTATATTAATTATATTATAACAAACAAGAAGTAAAGTTGTACATAACAAATATTATAAAAGAAAAATATATTTGGAATTAACATAAAGGACAAAATATATACTGAAAAAAAATAATATCTCTGGTTTTGTGACTTTTACGATTGGATACCTCTAGTGAGTGGATACAAAAACTAACGAAAGAAATCTATTGTGTGGCTAACCGAGTATAAAAGGAAAGTGTTGTTTTTTTCACACAGTTTGAAGGAATTTTTTTGTTTGTCTTTCACCTTTCTTTTTTTTTGTTGCCAGAAATTTGAAATTTAGTTCTGAAGAGATCATCTCCACCAATAATACAGTCCACCAAATGTTGAACTGTGGACTGTATGGGCGATGTTTATCCGGGAACTGTGTGGGTAATGATGTTGTGGTAATGGAGATGACTTCTTCAAAACTCAAACCGTCACTCTCTTGCAACAATAGAAAAAAAAGGGGAAATATATGGGAATATATTCGGAATATAAGAATAGAATATCAGCACTTTCCTGTTTTTTCTTCATAAATGGCTCACAAACAATTTCCCTTTTTGTATTGGTTCACACACGAACGAATGGCTTTTAGGTATATAATGTTTCCATTAAAGACTTACAGACTTATAAAACTGTACAGAATTAATTTTTTATTAAAAAAAGATATATAATAAAACAATCTTACAAAAATGAAAATTCAAAAATTCAATAATTTTTTTCCTTTTAGAATTTTATATATAATTTTTGTTTTCATAATAGCATATTACTTCCTTACATTTCCCTCCCCGGTACAAGAATTATTAAGATCATTATTACTACACTCTCCAGAATTTAGAGCTAAATTGGCCACATACAAAGCAGGGTCAATAACCTTGGGTATCGGCTTAATTTCAGTTCCAAATTCTTTTTCAATTCGATGTAAATCGAACCTATCCTCGTACGTTATTAAATTGATTGCAATACCTAAGTGACCAAAACGACCGGAGCGACCAATGCGATGTAAATAGGTTTCTGCCATTCTTGGAAAATCGAAATTAATAACAACATTTACGGCTTGAATGTCTATACCTCGTGTAAATAAATCGGAGCAAACAAAATTTCTACACAAGCCCTGTCGGAAATCATGAAATACCCGATTTCTATGAGCTTGAGCCATTTTTGCATGTATGTAATCCAAATGTTAATTTCGTTTACTGTATATGTGGCGACACAAAAAAAAGGAACCAAAATGTTGAACCAAACTGTTGATACACATCCATGAACACTAAAAAGAATAGGAACCAAATTAGCACTGTAATCCAACACAGTAATGGGAAAAAAAACCAATACTCTCCTTTTGTGTTCTTTTGGACACACGAACGATTTCCTTCGATTTTTATCACTCACTCACAAGTATCCGTCTTTGATAAGTGCAAACCCAAATTCCCTTAACAAGTGATCAGAGGGCAATCCCTGAAGGATTCTCAATTGGTCCCGAGCCTCCATCGCCCCAGAAACATCATGAGCTCCTGCCAACGCATCATCTACGTACATCATCTCCCGCAAAATTTCAGAAGCCAAAGTCCACTGTGCTTCACCGTCATCAGCGAGTTGCAGCAACGTTCTTATTGCCAAAAAAGGAGCACAATTTACCCCAAACGTGACGGTTTTCAACTCGAAAAACCGATTCCTTACGAAAAACTATTCGCTGATACTTCGCTTGATCAGGGTCCAAAAGAATCTGTCGATACATCTTCTCAATGTCCCCTTAAAGACATACCGGTAAAAACGCCATCTAACGATTCAAATTTTGTAAAGAAAAAATATTAATAAAAATGTTTTACTGGGTTGGCGATATGTTAGTTACATTTTTATTACAATATTTTTTGTTATTACCACCAATGTTTCATGGAATCACCTTTAATTTTAATAACATTCCTACATCGATTTTTGAGGAATAGTCCTCTAACACATTTCGACGTTTTGCCACAGTTCATCACCAATTTTGAGATTTTTGCCCTTGATCCTCTTTCCAACTTTAGCTCTCCATTGGATTGAGATCAGAACATAAAGTGTACATAGATAAATAATATTAACGGTAAATATTTTTCCGTGTGTTAGCATTGTATATTGCTTAAGGTTTTGTAAATATGTAGGCTCATTCGTGAACTGACCCCCAAATTTGGTCCAATATTATGTAAAGAAAAGCTACCTACACCGTGTCCACTCAATCATATTTATTTAATTAAGATGATGATTAACTATTGGTTAACTGGACGCCGTACTTACCGTTTACCTTCTGATCCTCAGCAGCAAAATTTGGATTCGTCACCCGATGGAATCCCTTTTCAAAAACTCAGTTGTCTTTTCAAGTTTATTTTGCAAAATCTATTCTGGATTATTATTATTTTTTTTTTCTTTTTGATACGAATTGTTTTTGCTAAGCGATGCATTCACACAAAGAAACTTTATTAAGCCGTCGTTTAATAAATCAAGATAATATGTTGACGCTAACTCAGAGTTGTTTAGAGCTTTTAAATGGATCAGTCATATATGGATTTTGGATACTGTAGGTACTTTAGTTGAGATATTTCATTTCATTATGAATTTTTCCTCCAGAGCACCCAAATAACTAGGAAATTTCTTTTTCTCGGCTCCTCTGAAGTTGAGTATTACCTTACTTTCATCTACGGAACAACTTGGCCCTTTTCCTACAACTTATGATTCATTTTTGTAAACATTTTCTCTAATTTCCTTTAAAATGCACTCACCAATAAGTGTGCAAAAAGCAACAAAATCTGATATGAAATATATATTGTTAAAGCAGAAGTAAAGTAGTTTTTTAAGAAAATTGATTGAAATGGAATAACAAAGAAGGAATCAAGTGTAAAAGAGGTCAAACTTAACTTTTCAGTGAAAAGTCCTGTTCAAATATTAAGAAATCGTATAAAAAACCGAAGAAATATTTTAATTGTATGCCCACTTATGTACGTCTAGAAGTCGGATGCTTGGTTGTATTTACAATATCAATTTTCGATGCATTTATTAAACTGTAGCACTATATTAGAGTCGAATGTTCTCTTACTCATTATTATATGCTTAGACTTAAGCGGATTCACGCATTTATACAGATGTTTGAGAAACTTTTCATGGCAATTTCATTTAATTCCAGATCTTTTGCCAGAAATCTCCTGAGAGGAAGTTCGCCGAACAAATATTTTTTCATATTTTCGTTTTGATATCTGACCTAGGTACATATGTATATAGTTTGCTTCTCTCAGAGAATCAAAAAAGTTTAAATATCGATAAATGTCTTTGATTAAAAATCAATTTTATCAATTTAAATACAATGTTTCTTTTTATTATTGAGAAAAATCTTAGGTTTGTTAAAAATTTCAACATATTCATTTAAATTGAACACTTTTTTTAAAATTATTTTTATAGTGATTGTAAATTAAAATACCGTGATTGATTCGCAAGTGACATCAGCCTTTATTACAAATAACTGACAATTTTACTGTCATTACTATCAGCATTACTATCCAATTTCACATGTTGAGTAGTAATGGTAGAAACGTATTAAGTGATGCTGATTTAATTTGGTTTCCGTTTACAGCGTCTCATGAAGCAAACAAATAAATGGATTCCAAACGATATAAGTTTACAAAATTCTATATTTTTTATTACTTTTATTACTATTATTATTGTTATTGTAATTTCTTGCAGATTTAGCGAATGTTAAATAAAAAAACTGTGATAAAATTTAACTTTTACAATTCCTTATCATTCCTTTTCTGCCACACTTACTTTCTCTTCTTTATCACTACAATGATACATTTTTATGTTTGTTGTCAACTATTGTTTATTGTGGCCGACAACTTTAAATGGCAATTATCGCGTTATGAGTTTCCAGCAAATTATCACGGAAAATGTAATAACGGCGTGCGGAAACAAGAAACGCCTCAAGTGATTGTTCATACTGGTTGTCTGCGTTGACCTCATCGCATCTCCATTTCGTTTTACTTGTGGCTCAGCATGGAGCTAAATTTATATTGAGTAGGATTGGTTTAGAATATTCACTAGTGCCGTAAGGTAGCGATGTTTGTGTTCGATGGTGTCTACGAGAAGGAGAAAAATTACAAAAAAAACACAAATTCTTGTTGGGATAACTTAAAATTCTCTGTGTTTGGTGAAATATATAAAAGTATAGCGCAAAGCACCTGTTTAGTGACTTTTACGTTATCTATTTTTTTCATCACCATGACAGTTTTTTACCCATACATATACAGTGGGTCACAGCTTTTTTCACCCAACACTCTTAAAAAATTAAACTTTCAAATTCAAAAAGAAACAAGGTATAACAAAAATTTAATAAGTGCTTATATAATATATGTATATATAAAAAAATTAAACAGCTTTATTCAGGCTCCAGTTTAATGGAGTTTGGGGATTCTGGTTAAATTATTTGAGTACCCAAATATTTTAAAATGTTTCATTATATTATCAATTGTTGGTCTACATAAACCAATTAAGTGGGAAATTTCATTTATCGTCTTCCTGGTTTGTCGAAAATTGAGTATTACTTTCATATCTTCTTTGGAATAACTAGACCCTTTTCATGAACCTTAGGATTATTTTTTGTACACATTTATTTCGATATCATATGAAAAACAGTAAATTGAATATTAAAAATGCATTGTTAAAGGAAAAAAACTAAAAATGTTTTAATTACGAGTACATTTGAAATAATAACTCTTTCACGAAATAATGACTTATATTGTATAAACATACATAATTGGCCATTACAACCCTTCAGTCAGGATTACGGCCTAGCTTCTCACACCACTCATGTTGTGTGAGTGGCGAGACCTACAGTTTAAAGTCGATTCCGAACGACAGATTTTTTAGGAAACTTTTTCATGGCAGGTTTATTTACTCTCAGAGTTTTTGCCAGAAATCTGCTGAGAGGAAGTCGCTGAAAAAATATATTTTTTTTTCATATTTCGTTTTGATGTCTGGCCTGTGGCTCGCACCCAGGCTTAACGGGTAATAAGCGAACACACTACCTGCTAGGCTACGACTTATGTTGTAAGAAAATTAAATATAATAGAAAAGAAAAGAATGAATCAAATGTAATAGAGATCTAACTTATTTGTTCAAGGAAAATTACCGTTCAAATATCAAGAAACCATATAAGAAATCGAATAAATAAGATACCATACTTATGTTTTAATTGTATGTCCACCACTGTGTGCATAAAAATCATTTATTTCTGTTTTCACCCGCAAGATATTATGGTACACTTAAAAAAATTACCGTGAAAAATATAGAATGTATCAAAACAAATTAGGGGCATTATTACAATTTGCCTTTAACTAAAGGCAGGATTTTAATGGATAGATAAATTGTTTTTTATTATTATAAATATACAAGAAGGTAAAAGTAAGCGTTAAGCTAAGGGGAATATCATCGTACTTGTAACTTTTAAAGTTAAGTTTATCTTTTTAACTTGATATACATATAAGTATACACATTATTTTCAATATGGGAACATCAAATATAAAAAAAATTAATAAAATAGGTAGCACGGCGTTGCCACTACGTATGTAAGGAACTTGTTAAGTTTTGCAACAGTTATTGATATAGCTCCGGCACTGTCATATATTTAAAAAATAACTTTATTTCATCTGTAGGTTGTAATAATGGAAAAAAAATTTAAAGCTGACTTTAAATTCGACTTGAGCTGAAGTCACCTTTTACTAAACCTTCTTTGGCTTACTAAACTTTCTTTGGTAGTTATTCCATTCTAAGCTGTGGCATATACATAGTGTTTTAAATTTCTGTCGTTCTTTTTAATATCGAGTATTTTTCCCTGCAGTTACACAAGTTTAAAGCAAAATAAAACAAAGACATACATACATCTGGCGTCTCAAGCAATAATATCTTAAGTTTAATTTTTTATTCATTCATTAATTACAATACATTTACAAATTATCAGGTATGTGATGAAAAACGATTTCGATCAAAAAACGCTATAAAATCGGAAATAGGTGTGATGGCACCACTTATTTCTGTTTCGTTTTGGTTTTGTTCTTAAACCGAATTCGATTTCATTTTGTTCCATAAAAATTTCAAAAAATAAGAATGTGATAGAAAACGAAAATTTAGTTTGATTTTCGTTTTTAAATCGAGCAACCTTTTGTATACGATTTGCTAAAATTGTTCTGTTTTAATAATAAAAAATTATATGATTAAAATATTGAAGCGAAAATGTAATTATTTATATGAACATATAAAATTGAAAAAATATTAAAATTATATTTTTAGGGGGAAGCACACTAACAGCGCACAAGAAGAGTTTATGGTGAGTTTTATGGAAAAATACCTACAACTAGCAAAAAATTATTTTAAAGGTGATAGAGTCGAAGCTGAAAAACTTTGGCAAACGCTCGCGCAGGGGCTAAATGAAATTGAGCCACCACTTAAAGACTGTAACGGATGGAAAAAGGTTGGTATACATATAAAAATTCGGAAAAAATATGGATGCTTTTATTCAGATATGGAGTGATAAAAAGTCTTCAGTCAAAAAGAAAATAGCCCATAACAAAAAAGAGGCTCGAGCCACCGGTGGAGGACCACATAACCAAATCTACATATCAAGTTTTGAGGAAGCCATAGGAAAAATATATGGTCTCTATGATTGTGTTGATGGAATAGAAGGATGCTTTTCATATGGAGGTCAAAAAGAGAACAGCACGTTGTCTGAAATTATTGTATTGTAATAGTATTGATATAGAATATTTAGAATCTGAACAGCCGTGTAGTTCAAAACAATCACATAAAAGAAAACGACCCGATGGCTCCTCTCTTGAGGAAAATCTTAAGAGTTTTATGTGCAGCGAAAAAAATAAAAATTCTGAAATAGAAAAGAGCTTAAAAGATATTACAAATAGTTTTAAAGAAAGCGCAGAAATATTAAGAAATACAGAATCCAGCTTGAGACGTGTTTACAAAACATTGGATAAGGTGGTTAATCATATAGAGAATCAAACAAAGGCCATTAACAATCAGACCGCTGAAATTTCTAAGCAAACTCTAGAGATACAGCACCACAACAAAGAAGTAGAGAGAATTTTGTACGAAAAAAATAATATCAAAAAGCAATGCTTAGAAATTAAAAAGCAGCAGTTAGAAAAATACAATTAGAGCCCTTATAAAAAAAAAGAATTGCTGCCATATGTGGTACATTAAATCTGTTCATGTTTTTATCTAATAAACAGTATTTTTTTGTTTTTATAAAAATACTTGGTTTATATTTCTCATTTATTTACTATATAAAATTATTTAAAAATAGGTTTTCTGCAATTGCATCCCGGTTTCTGCTTGCCTCAGTATTTGTTGGATTACTTAAGTCAAGTTCGATTTCACTAGGATCAGGTTCTTCAAGTGGAGTAGTCGTAGTATCACAATTGTGGTCTAATTTGTAAAAGTTACATATAATATGAAGTGCGCAGCATACATTTATTATTTTAACAATTTTCCGCGGTTTATACCATAAATCGCCAGACAACCAACGAAATCTGCTTTTGAGAACACCAATTGTTCTTTCAATAAGATTTCTAGCTGATGCATGGGTTTTATTAAACATATGTTGAGCTGATCCCGCACTTGGGTTTCTAAATGGAACTAGTACGAAAGGCTCTTACGCATATCCGGAATCAGCTAAAAGCCATGAACCACGATCTCCATTTTCAAAATTCCTACTATAAACGTCTCGTGCTAAACTGAGATTCCAAACAAAGGAATCATGACTAGATCCGCGTCGAGTTGCATCAATTGCCACAATATTCATTTTGTGATCACATATCTAAAAAATAGGGGAAACATCATAAAATAAATTCATTCATTTCAAAAGTTTTGACATACTATCATCGCATTTACACTATAATAGCCTTTTCTATTATAGTATAAATAGTCCTGGTTCCCTGGTTTAACGCTTCTAAAATGAGTACCGTCGATACAACCAATTACGCCAGGAATTTTGTATTTTTGAAAAAAATGGTGTTTCGACTCTTTAATATCACGAACATCGGATGAAATTTTTATCCAATATTCGCACAAAATTTTTCCAATACAACTATCATTTTAGAAAATGATTTAGAAAATGTAGTTCTGTGCATTGCTACAATGGAGTCATTCCCAACGGACCGTTGAAAACTGCCTCCTGCCAACATTCTTAATGTAGCTGCTAATTCGATTGCCAATTGAATTGATTTCGATTGTATATGGGGTTCAATTTTGTTTAATATATAGGAAAACCCTTCCTTATTTAATCTAAAGCATTCTTTAAAACTAAAAATATTTGTATTACAGTAGTTTTGACTTACCTGCTCAACTAACTTTTGCAAGAATTTTTGTGCAGATAAGCCAAAAATGCAGCTAAATTAAATTTTTTACTTTAATTATAGATTACTCTCTCAGAGCACGAAACAAAATGTTTGTGCAGGTAAAGGCAATGCGCACGTAAATATAAGGCAGCTAAATCAAAACTACTGTATATACTATTAAACTCATTAATTTAGATTATGACGTTTTACCTTTTTTCCGGCATATTTAATGGGTTTGATGCATCCCTTAACCTTTTTCGTTCGATGTTTTCAGAACGATTGGAATCGTTGATTATTAAAATTGAGGTTGATAAAACAAATGCCATTGTTACGCTTTACAAATTAAAAAATAATTTTTTTACTAAAAAGTTTGTTATTTTACATGAAACGGTTTAGAACAAAACAAAAAATGGAAACTAAAACCGTCTTATAATCTTATAACAAAACGTTCGTTTTCCAAATTCGATTTTACTTGAAAACGAATCGATTTTCATCACATACCTGTATATCACATTTATTATGAACTTAGACCATATGCTTGGTGTAGTGTAACAGACCAGAATCTCTGGTAGGAATCGCACCCACGAAACTAGCGCTAATAGTCTAGCACCCTACTAACTAGACTACTAGGTCACCCAACACCTTAATTTGAAAATATTGCTTTCGGAAGAAAACACTTTTTATGTATAGAAGTCTTTCTGAAGAAGTTGAGACTGTGCTTTGGAAAAATTTCATTTCGAAATTAAAGTGACTTATACCGGCAAGCCTAAGAGAAAGTGGTAAAATATATCGGTTTGCAAAATCCAGACGATTCACTTTAAGGACCTTAAATTATTAATTTTACGAAAATATTTGATTTGAAATGTAAATTTCAGCAGAGTTACCGATATCCGTTCCTAGCAGCATTTAGTGTCCTTTTTTGTGTGTCTATTTCCATGAATTTTACTATCTGACTATCTTCATACACAATAGTTTTCCATGAATCTGAAATTTGTTGCTTAAAGTCTTTAACATTTCAAAGAAATATATTTCTTATTAACTTGCTCGCATGCAACTCGATACAGCATGGAAATAACAACATGTACAACAAAAACTGCGACGAAAACCATTAACGACTACGCCACCAAAATCAATATTAATAGAGAATTGCACCCGAAGGCCCTTTACCCTTTGTCTTAACTCCATTAGAAACTGTGATACATCAGAATCGAAATATTCACAAAGTTGAGCATAAAATTGAATCTGAAGGCATTAAAAAGGAAAGGAAAAGGATAAAATGAAAACAAATTCTAAAAAAACAGACAAGAACAATTATTTGCATAGTACTTGGAGAAGCGAAACCAAACATTTTAAATATTATTTTACAATATGTCCCTAAACGCCATCAGCCACTCACCATTATTACCATCACCATTAATATAATCACAGACTTAAACTTCCCTCCACAAATTTCCTCTTCCTTTTTTTGTTTGTTGTTCACTATCTAAATAATAGGAAATATTGATTGTGTTGGATTTATTCTGACAGTGGTGTCACCAAAAAATTGATGGGAAAGCTTAAGGATGTGTAGCTGATGTAAGCATGATTTAATTATTTATTTATCTTTGTTATTCGTTTCTAAATTTTTAAATATTTGTATTTAAGTTTTAAGCCCTGGTTACCCAAGCGTATGAAACGTAAAATCGTAACGTGCGTATCCTTAAAAACGTTTGTGTAGTTATAGAAACGTTCAAAACGGGACATATGTCAACGAAGAATGTAAATAAAAACGAAACAGAACAAAAGCAACACACAAACGATCAAACAAGCTTTTGTTTTGTTTGTTAAAATTAATTAATAAGTAAGATTATAATTTTATTTTGTTACTTTTTGTTTCTTTTTTCTCAATTATAATTTAAGTTCAAAAAAATAAAATAAAAAAACTGCGAATTTAATTTTGGTTATATTTTTCCTTATTTGGTGATTTTTTCGCAAATGTTGGTTACAACATTTTTTTTTTCGTGGCAACACTGCTCATCCTCTCTCATGTTCAAATGTCACGTAAAAACGTAGGAGAATTCTGTTTCATACAGATCGTTCCGTTTTGCTAACGAGAGAGAACGTTTTGGTAATCGTTTACATTGTTCTCCATATGCTAAAAAGAGAACGTTTTCTACGGTACGTTACGTTACGGTAGGGTAACTGCCACTTTAGACTATTGCAGACATCTACTGACAATAATGTTTACATATTGTTACGAAAATGGAAGCATCGTTTAACATAAACATGAGAAACAAAACCTACACTAACACATACAACGAACTTGTTACATGTAAACCAACAACATCGGTATGGAAGAAAAGGAGACAGACAAGTAAGAAAGAACGCAACAACAAACAACGTAAGTAAAGTACACAAACAACAATGAAGTCGCAATAGAGCTCTCAAGAAAGCGAGACCCCGAACATTCCTCTTCAAGAACAGTCATTAGACTGTTTGCGTGGGCATATAAAAAGGCAAGAGAAAGTAGGCAACGAGCAGTAAAAATTCAGTCAATCTTGCGTGAAGACGCGTTGCGTGCGAAGTACACAGTCGTGGTTTAAAAATCGCCGTTGAAAAGATCTGCGTTAAAAGCAAGGAAAAGTAGCGAACAAACAATTACTGTTGTATTCGTCAAGTTGTAAACGGTGGCACACAAAAGCAGTGACAACAATAAACAGTTTAATTGAAACTAAACACAAATTTATTTATATTTTGTTTGCAATCAACGAACTCATATTCTAAACGTTTTTAAAAAGGTAGAAACGTAACAATATAAATTCGTAGGTAACTAATGTAATATTCTTTTTGAGCTATATATACGATTTATTAAACAATGTTTATAAACATCTGTCCTAACTATTCTAATCCAATAGTTCAATCGCTTAAATGACTTCAAAATATCATCAGTCAACCCAATAGTTTGTATTCGTTTGAAGGATCAATTTTCCGTTATACTTCTGTCAAAAAACATGAGGAATCTTAAGATGAATCATCAGGGTACTGCCAGATTCTTGATATCCCCCAGAAAGGGGAAAGCTTGAAGGCGGGTTACATCTCGGATTTGAGCTCAGGAATTTTAGTCACTATAATTCCGTTATGACTTTCCGTAGCCAATATCGTTCACATTCACTGCAATTTCGGTCTCACCTTAAAAGAGATAAGGCCCAACCACGCCGTTACATCAAAATTTGCACTAGACAGGCGCTAGTTGTGGGTGACTTGTTACTCAACGATTGTCTAAGGATTTTCTGTTTCCCACATCTGAGCGTATTTTGTGTTCACTAAACCGATCAGGTTGATAAGGTGTGCATCGAAGAAGAATTGGTGTTGACATTATGTTGCTTCATTCCCCATTGAACGAATTGCTTGGGCTGCTGATTTGAGCTGCATATTTAGTTGAATTTTGTATAGCTGGTGTTGACGAATTGATGTATTCGGGTTCCTTTTTGGTTTAGTGTTACCGACTAGTACGTTGATGCGCAGGAATTTTTTTGTCCATACCCGACCTAGTTTTTTAATAAGTGGAGTAAGCAATCGGATGTGGCATCTGCTAATTTTGAGAGGTAGCTTATTAGTGCAGAAAATAACACCAAATTTAAAATTTTCGATTTGACCCTTTACTTATAATTTATAATTAAAACTGGAATATTAAATTTAAAATATTTTAAAGACTTTTAATTTACTTCTAAACATTTAGACAAACCGGATTATAGATAACAAAGCAGCCAGTATTGCAACAGAAATTAATTGTGATTAATTGTTTTGTACGAATTATTATTATTCAGACTGTAAAAGAACTCATACGAGTCTCCGTTTATCTCAACAAATTTATATCCGCCGCCGTAGTTGTCTTTCAGTAAAACATTTTCACTATTATTACGCAAATAATAAAACAAAACAAAAACACGGAAATGTGGCTTGTGAACGAGTCAGCCATTCACATGTCCTGCTCGACAGTCAGTCAGTATGTTGTTACTTGAGTCAGATTTTTCATATGTTCTCTTTGATGATGTAAAGATTTGAATGTCAAATCAGTTGCCAAGCAACACAGCATGGAGTGAAAAAATTTGTGTGTATTGTATGTAAAACAGAAACAATAGCGATGACAACATAAAATACATGCATAAATATATGGTAGACATGCTTTACAGTGTTTAACGGATGTTTTCAATCAGTCTGTTTTAAATCTTATGTAGTGAGGCACATTAACAAAAATATCGGAAAGAGTCATCGAGATATTATTATTACTCGAGATACATATGTTAGTACTACACTGCAGGCACCCAAAGGACTTTGTTAAAGAATAAAATTAAAATGGTCTGTTATACTCGTATGTGTGTACATGGTACATAATTTTTCCTAAACCTTAATGTGTGTGCCCTTGTAGTCTAGTGGGTAGTGTACTCGACTATTAGCGCGAGGGTTGTGGGTTTGATTCCCACCAGAGGCTCTGGTCTGTTAGACTAAGTCGATTATAAGGTCAAAGTTGCTCAGCTCGTAGTAATTAGAATTGAAATTGTAAATGTATTGTAAGTAATAAATAAAAAATATATTTTTTAATAAACTTGAGGACGTAATTTAATTATTAGATGCCATTAATTCCAAATTTGACAACTTTTTCCCAATTTTAGCTCAGCTTCGTCGTTAAAAAATTACAGTTATGGGTAGAAAAATAGCAATGGTAACAGAAGTTATACAAACAACGATTTGATTACTTTACTACGTCAATGCATTCACAAAAATAGAGTACGTTCTCAGTATTCAATTCTAAATATTTTATTTTAACAAGACAGGTCGTCTGTTAAAGTCATCTACAGCTTACACATACATAGATCACATAACGTTTGGTAGAATGAAGCGTAAAATTCTTCTTAGAAGTATTTCTGGGTTGTCAGAATGTACCGATTGTTTTTTGTAACAAATACAGCGAATGTGAACACAGCAATATTCGTAGAAATTGATGTTAAATGAATGCATGGCAAAATCAACAATTACAGCAATGTTAAGGCAACGTTAACGCTATCATTCAGTTCTCTGAGGAAAACTAAGATACGCAGCACAACGAGGAACAATAATAAAGATTCTTAAAAGGCACCGGTTGCAAGTAAGCTATGAGCCACTGTAGAAAAATTTTGTTTGCTTAATAATATGTTCGTATGTAAATGATTTTAAACGTTTAACCATAGGGAAACAAATGTGATTCTTCCTAAGGCAGCGGGAATGTTGTGTCATATGTTTTGTGTTCTTGTGGTTCCGTTTTTTTCTCTTTTTTTGTTTTAATGATGTGAGTGTATTTGATTTGATTTTTTTTCATTTATGACATTCGCTGTTCATGTTATCAACAGCATTTTATTAAAAATCTTTTAGAAATTTTACATTGTACAAGTCTTAGTTTACATTTCTATTTTTTTATCTCGAACATTTTAAAGTTCATATTACAATTGAACGTGTAAATATATTCTCTTTAACATATTGTTCCGAAAATGGAAATGGTGTAACATCGTTTAACATTAAAATAATAAACAAAAGTTACACAAACAAAAACCATATACCAATAAGCAGATAGACAAGTAAGAAAGAAAGCAAGAACAAATAACATAAACAAAGTACACCAACAACAATGAAACCACGATGGAGTTCTTGAGAGGGCGAAGCCACGAACATTCGACTTCAAGAACATTAACAAGACTATTTACGTGGGCATAAAAAAGGACAAGACAGTCTTGTGTGACGAAGTGTTGCGTGTGAAGAGAATAATAGTGGCTTGAAGATTTCCGTCGTAAAGATCTGCCGAACAATTAGTGTTTACGCAAAAAGAGTATAAAGACGAATAACGAAGAAAGCAAATTGTTGTTGTTACATCAAGTTGTGGACAGTGGCACATAGAATTGTGCGAAGAATAAAGAATTTATCTAAAACTAAACACAAATTTATGTATTTTTATTTTACCTGCAATCTACGAACTCATATTTTAAACGATTTTAAAAAGGTAAAAACGTAATAATATTTAATGAATAAATGTATGTTTATGTTGTCTTTTATAACAATCAATCAATATTTTTAAGCTAATTTCTCTTGTAGTAATTAAATAAAATAAGAAACAATGAATTTGTCAAATCACTTATTAATTTAGAAACAATTTTAATTTTTCAAAATTATGTCTACAGTTTACAGGTTATACATGACAATAATAATGCCATTAATAAATAGGTTAATTAGATAGAAGTTTAGAATTGCCTAACTTTCGGAAAGCCAATAAACCAAATATCCACCGCTTAAACGAAATCAAACTCAAGACTAAACATAAATACACCAAAAACTTATATACACCCGAGTAAGTACATACGCCTAGCTTTTGAATCCAATGTTAAAAATGTTCGTAACATAAGGTAAGAATATAAATCAGCAGAAAATATTGTTTTTAATTTTCAATATGTAACAAGCATCGAAAGGAGTTCAGAGTTCTAATCGTGCTTATAAATATCTTTAATCATAATCTCGATTTTTTTTTGAAAATTAATTTTTTGATATCCTGTATACCCCGTCCCTGTTTGAATGAAATTTTTGCGGTTTATCCTAGATGTACACAATTCAATTTTCAACTTGCAAAGATTTTGACTTTTCTGCACAGATAGCAAAATTCTTCCTAATGAAACTGAAAGTAAAGCAAAAACTGGTGGGGTTGCGATTTGTGTTCGCAATTCCTTGGAAATTAACGTTTATTTTTTTATTACAAATTATATTAAATTAAAAGCGAACTGATTAACTTCGGACATATGATTGGTGTAGTGCAACAGACTAAAAATCCTACTAGGATTTCTGGTTGACCCCCGAGCCTCATGCTAGTTGTCTAATACACTATCCATTGGACCTCCAGGGCACCCACAAATTGAAGTTATTAACACAAATTAAGAGTGAAATAAAATACCTATTTCTTAATATTTTATGCGTCGATAAGAATCTTCTATTAGTTAGTGTAACTGTAATATGAATTGTGATACTATTATTTTTACATTTGATTATTATAATGATTATTGTTATTGATTTTAATAATAATTAGTTAGTCGACAAGCTGTTAATTGAACCGATGCTTTTCCTTCATCTTAATCCTAGAAATGAGTCTGCGCCCACAAATATATCACTTACCCTAAATTTTAAGGTATTGATTGTTGAGTATAAACAACCAATTGTCGTTACTACAGGAAAATTTAAAAAGTAAAGCTATCAAATCCAAACAGCAATTTTGATTCAGTTCATAAATAAAACCACTATTAGTAAGCGAGATAATGCCTTTCAGCGGTGGAAGTGTTTAGAACTGAATGTTCTTAACAAATCCGCATGTGCGGAGTTTACCAAAAGTATTAAAATCTCGACACACTTTTGGAATATACCAAGGCTTCTGATACGACTGATATACTATATAGGCTCCAAAAACTGCTTTAACTTGCAAATTCTATCTGTTAATCTACAACAAATGTTAGCAAAGTTGTCACTTAATGATGAATATTAGGCCTCTTTTGTTCTGTATGTAGGTATATAAGTACATACATAATTGGCCATTACAACCTTTCAGTCAGGATTACGGCCTAGCTTCTCACAATGTATATAAGTATTTTAGTTCAATTTAATGGCATGCAGTTTTATGTTAGTACTCGTGTAGAAAATATTACTTCTTGTTTAGACTCTATTAATCATGATTTGCAAAAAATTACTACTTGGATTTCAACTAATGGAGTATGTATTTATATATGTATTTATTCTTTCTAAGTTTAAGTACATATATAATGCTTTCGAAAACTAATAAAACATTTGTTGCGCCTGAATTAAATACTAAAGGACTTTAACTTGGTCAAATCTACAACCAATCTGGGTTTTATATCAAACAACATAATCTAACCACAGAATTTAGTGTATGGTAGATAGCCTGTGGGCTATCATAAATTCTACCCCTTTTGCTATTCGCAAGCAACCCATTTAATTGCCGAACTTTTAGAAATGTGCGCAATCTACGATAATAATGGCAACGGACGCATCGTATTCTATATTTTTAGAATGCTCTTACCAGTGCTCAGTGATCTAGAAACACGCGTTCCAAAATTTCATGAAATACACCTGTACAACACTGTGCCAAAATTGAATAAATTTCTTGTGCTCACTGTACTCACCACAATTGTGTCCTATCAATCACTATCAGTTCACAAAGCCTTTTCGATCAAATCACTGAGTCAGTGTTGTCTACTTTGAAGAACTTCAGACTGATACAAAAATCATTCTGTATTAAGCCGAAAGACTATAGGTATGGAATATTAGAAGATTATATTGAAAAATTAAATATATTGAGTAACCATAGCTGACAAACAATTTCTGATAGAAAAATCTATTTTTATTGAAAATTGTATGAAGTAAGATCAATAACTCTGTTATGTTTCTTGTACGTGGGGTATGGGTAGGGTAGCCAGATTTGGAATTCGGAAAAACAGTACATTGAGTACAAAAAAACAGTACAATTAATGAAAAAACAGTACGCTTTTTAGATAGATAGACATATGTATATAAAAAGTTACAATGTTATATTTTTTCTTTTCAAAGTACAAAATAGGTTTGTATATTACTTTTTAAAGTTATTTATTACTTTTTTATATGTTTTTAAATGCCATTCTTCCCATCTTCTGTTTTTAAAAAATTGTAAAATTCATTACAATTGTATTCATAGTTTATTTTTAAAATTAATTCACATCGTGTCGGCACGTGACGAAGCATTTCCCTCCATTCCAGTTCACAGAACTCGAACATTTCTTTTAGACTTAAAGTCTTCTTTGTTGATGAGCTAAATTTATTAAAAACTTTTATTTCAATATTCGCTATATCGAGTTTTAAAAGTTTCAATCCATTCTTAAATGCATTATTAATGACATGACGCAGACATCCGATACCGATGATATCTGTATTATTTTCCTTAAGCTTAACAAAAACACTTTGTTTGCATTCGAATTTAACATTTGCATTATCTGCACAAAAGCTGGTGACGTTGGCCAAGTTTAAATTTCTGCCTTCCAATTTAGACTTCAACGAATCAGCAATATCTTTTAACATTTCGGAATTTGACTCATAAAAGTTCAAAAGTTTTGTATTTACTCCCGTATGCCTAGAAAAGTATCGGATGACAATTGGAAAGCTTTTAATATTTCCTTTGTTTGACACATCGGTTGAAATAGAAAAAGGGGTATCATCATTCAAGTCCTCTCGCATAGTTTCAATAGAATACTTCGCCAAACTATTAGAAGCGATCTTCGATAACTTTGTATTACCACATGTAAAATTAGAAGCTACATTTGAGTCTAGAAACATTTGTTTAAAAAGCTTACTACTGCAGTCTGAGGATTGGTAGCTGTGGCTATGTATGATGGTATGATAGACGAAAGCTACCTCTGCCATTAAACTTGACCCTCTTGCTCCTTCTGTTTCTTTATTCGAACTATTGTTAAAAAAAACTACTTACAGGCTTTTGTTGATAGCTTCCTAAATTCCGCATATGTTTTGCTGTCTTCATATGGCGTTTAATATCAGTAATACCGCCATTTGCATTTGGCACTGGATTCCTCGTTAGCTCAGAACAAAATTTTTTGTTCTAAAATATTAAAATAGAGACATGTTTTGTATGGCTACATAAAAAGCATTTAAGAAAAAAACAGTACAAAAACAGTACAAATGGTAAAAAACAGTACATTTGCGTACTGATTTGAGTGTTGTGAATAAAGCAGTACAATTGAAAAAAATCAGTACATGTACTGTTAAAAACAGTACGTCTGGCACCCCTAGGTATGGGGTATGCCGTCAATGTAATTATCAATCTGAAATACATTTTAAAATACAAAAAAGTTTGTTATCATATCTGTTGCATACAACATATCACAGCAGGTGACGTTAAAATGTTTACGAAAGAGAGAAAACATACAAACATACATACATAGCACATAATTTGTTAAATATAATAAAAGGAGAATGAACGGTAACTACATAAAGAAGAAAATGTTATGAAAATTTTACAGAGAAGAACTTTTATATTGTCTTCGTATATATAGACTTCGTATATTGACTATATACGAATGTATGTACATAAGTAAGTATTAGATATGTATGTATAAGTATAATAAAATAAAATAGGGATTGGAATGAGTTTGTATGTAAAGTTGCGATTATGTTGTGCCAAAAGAAAGGTGTCTTCTAGTTCCTATATTTTTTAGTGATCTGAGTGAAACAATTTTCTTTGTTTTGACATTGATAGCATATTTTTATTTATTTCAAGTCTATGGAAAATCCTTACCGACTATTACATTTTATATTTCAATACAAAAATTTTATTATTATGATTTCAATACGAAAAATAAGGTAACAAATAACTTTAAAAAAAGAAAACAACATTACTTACTTACTTAATTGGCCATTAACAACCCGATTAACGCATTTCGGCCTACCGCAACACATCCTTTCAGGCTACTCTGCTTCTTGCGCGCCTACGCCAGTTGATAGGGCTTCCTCGATTTGGTCCTTCCAACGCATCGGATGCGGAAATCATCGCCAACTCGCATTGGACCGAAGATCTTACGTAGGACTTTTCTCTCGAATACTCTCAAGGCTGCTGCATTAGTGCAACATGCCTCTGCAACATTGAAATTATTAATTAAAGGAGTTTAATTGTAAAATTATAGCTTTTTAATGTATTCAAAATGTTTGTTAAAATCTATATGAAGGTAAAGATTATTAAAATCATTAGAGAGTCTACGAAATGGATCGAAGTTCTTTAATTGTGTAATATTTTATATTTATGAAATTATAGTATCTTGTTGGATGAACAGGTACTCCTATGTAAAGTTTTTCCAGAAGAGATTGATAGTTGATAACGCCATTAATCAGCTTCAGGAGAAAGACAGCATTTAGCATTTTACGACGGCTTTTTGAAAATGGTAATTTAATGAGTGCTAGGCATTTTTCATAAGATGTTAACCTTTTATTAGGATCCCATCCATTCCCTAAACCACGAAGCTAAAATAATACTGTTATGTTTTTACCCTTTTAAAAACGTTTAGATTATGAGTTCGTTAATTGCAAACCAAAATAAAAAAAAATATGTGTTTAATTTCAGTTAAACTCTTTATTGTCCGCGCTGTCTTATATGCCCCTGTTCGAACTTATTAGTATTAGTATTAGTTATTCTTTTCACACAACTATACGATATTCTTCTTTCACGTCTGCTCGCTTAAACACTAACAACTACGATCTTCAAACCACAACTTTTTGTTTACACGAGTTAAACCAAAAAATATTTAAACATATATGATTACAACTAAATCCAAACGGTTTCCGTTCCCATCAAAATTGCTGACGCTATGTCTAGCCATTTTCAACAAACAGGTGATTTCTCAGTAATTAAGAATATAATAGAATAATAAAAGAATTGTAATTTAGTTTTTAAGTTTAGTTAATTAAGTGAACTTAAATACTCCCAAAAAAATATATTTTTTTTAAATAAAAGAACCAAAAAGTTTCTTAACTGGCACCCAACGTACGAGGGTTGATCAGAACGTAAAGATATTAAAAATATCAAACTGTAAAACGGTGTGAAAGTGTTGTGA
Organism: Sarcophaga rosellei; assembly: GCA_930367235.1. NCBI lineage: Eukaryota > Metazoa > Arthropoda > Insecta > Diptera > Sarcophagidae > Sarcophaga > Sarcophaga rosellei. Next base: position 64,257,834 of record OV884019.1, read on the forward strand.
AAAGGACATTACAAAATCCTTAAAATGAAAAAAACAGTGTGAATACGAATTGTGTTTTAAAAAAAAAAAAAAAGCTGTAAATCCTTGACAACATTCTAACATCAAGACAACCCTGGACCCACATCTATTCCTGTAGTTTCTCAACACAGGACATCATCACAGAACGCTGAGGGAGGATCCTAAGTAGCCAACAGCAAAAGGGGACAAATCGGAACCAGCGGTGGCGATGCAGTTTTTAATTATACTTTTGTAAGTTATATATGTATGTATTTAAGATAAATTTTAAATATTAAGAATAAAAAGTGTGAAAAAAAGTTAACTAAAGAAGGTTAGGTTAGGTTAGGTCGGAGTGGTAGCTCTGATATCACAAAGCTCCCTTGAGCACGCATAGCGGCCCGTTGTGATGCCACGGGCGAACGCAGTCCCTGTACTAACCAAGTTCCACCAAAATCAGGGAAAAGGAGGAAGTTGGTCAGCACAACAGAAGCACGACTACCCCGCACTGGAAAACCAGCCAGAAAGTTTGATGAACGAAGCTATATCCTTGATGTCAATAGATGATAGCTCCGTTAAGCTAACAAGGAATGGGGAACCAAATAACCTATATCTACACCTAGCAAGAGACGGGCACTGGCAGAGAAAGTGAACAACAGTCTCCTCTTCCTCAGTGGACCTGCATCCACGGCAAAAGTCGTTGAAAGGAAGCCTCATTCTTTCCGCGTGTCTACCCATGACGCAATGGCCTGTAAGCACGGCCACTGTAGTCGAGATGACATCACGACCAAGACCAAGTAATCGGTTGGTACGCCTTCTATCCATCTTGGGCTAGGTGAGTCTAGCGGTGGAGCAGGACTCCTCAAGTGGCATACCCAATTCAACAGAGAAGGATTCCGGAAGGAGCGCACTAGCTCTGGCGAGCTCATCTGCCCTACAGTTTCCCGGAATTCCACTGTGGCTGGGACCCACACCAGAGAGATACTGGTGAAGCGCCTCGAGAGAAGGTCGAGACAGCGGCGACATTCCCTAACGATCCTGGAGTTAATCACGGAACCCGATAGAGATCCTATCGCGGCCTGACTATCAGAGACGATCGAGACGCGAGTGAAAGGAGCATCGTTGACGAGGATCCATTGCGCGGCTCGGTAAATCGCCATCACCTCCGCCTGAAACACACTGCAGTAGTCCGGCAGACGGAGAGAAATATTCAGGTCCAGTTTCCCAGAGTAGACACCGCTCCCAACCCCATTATCGAGTTTAGAGCCGTCGGTATATATATCCAGAACTTCCTGGGGGACGACCGTATTAGGATCCCAGTCATCCCTACTTGGAATCAGAGAGTGGAAACATCTGTCAAGACAATACTCAGCAGGGAAATAGTCTATGTCCTCAGGGGCCACTGGATCAGCCTCCAGAATAGTGGAGTGACCAGAGGGTACGATGTGCCAACGAGAGAGAGCATTAAGTCTAGTCGCAGCAAACTTGGCTACCTGCTTAGCGAGAAGCACAGTAGGAAGCCAGTTTAGCATTGCGAACAAGGCTTTCGTGGGGGTGGTGCGAAGAGCGCCAGTTATATAAATGGCAGCAGACCTTCTGACCTTGTCAAGAAGTCGGGCAGTAATAAGTGGAAGTGACTCCTCATATAGGATGATCACCGCCTCGCGGTAATCACCCCACTGGTCAGCAACTTTAGCCACTCTCCAGTTATGGGTGGGCAAGTTGGTGTTGCTGGCCTTGAGGATCCTCAGCATGGTTTCCGGGTCTGATGGTCCGGTCGGAATTCTCGCCTTAGAACGGGGCCGGTTGGGAATCCGGTCTGGAGGGACGGTGGCAAGCCTAGCTCCTGGCCAGACTTCACCAATCCTACCGGTAGCCTCCTTATAGAGCTCCATAGAACGGAGGTCAGAGCTGGAGCGGAGCGTTTAGCTCGATTGATCTTTGCCTCTTTGGGGCCGTCTCTGCCGTGATGGGAGAAGCGGGGGGGGGGGGGGCGATCATTACGATGGGTCTTAGCCCAGGCAAGGCGACCCTTCTCGTCCTCTGAGAGGAGAGCCGGGTCGGTCGAGCCAAATTTCGCACTGATACGCATGGCTGATCTGCGAGTTCTATACGCCCTCACGCTAGCACTCACGGTATTCTTGACACCCGAAGATGGACTGGTGCCGGGGGCTTGCGCGCCAGACTTGTCTGCCAATGCCTTGGCGGCAGCCGAAGAGTGCGAGGGCATATTCGCAGCAGCCTTAGAGGTAGACGGAGTCTCGGTACAAGGTGCCAGGGCAGGAGGTGTGGCGACACTAGGGACCGCCTTCGCAGCCGAAGCCTTGTGTGCCAAGCGGGGTTTTACCGAAGTCGAAACTTGGGCCTTAGCTTTCGAAGTAGGGGCAGCTGCATTCTTGACAGGAGGCCACGCGAGGGTTGGCACCAGCCCTTATGGGGTCAGGTGCTCAGAGCCAGACCGGGTACTAATCGGGAGTCTTCTCAACCGAACCTACACCACCAACTTAACGGCGACGCCAAAAAAGGGGGGGGTCAGCCATAGTCACCCCGGCTGAGAGGGAGGTGTTTATTGACTCCCCAGTCTAGATCCGTAGTGTTCTGTTGAAGAGCAGGGCCACCTCTAGCAGGATGTGACGATGTCACGCACTAACGGTCTTGATAGGGTAGAGGCTGGAGGCTTCGAGGGAGCTATAATCGCATATCCCTATCCTGCGGAAACCGCTTGACCCCTAACTAAAGAAAGAAAAAAGTGAAAAATATAATTTTGAAATCAAACTTAAAATAATTTAAAATCAAAACATAAAGAAAATAAAATTTTAATAAATCTTTTTAATTGAATGAAAAAAATTTAAACCGAAAGAAAAGGAGATTTAAAATAAATACATTTTTATCCTTTTAATGAATAAAGAATTTTTACATTAAGGATATTAAATTTTTTTACAATTAAAATTAATTAAAAAATTCTTGAATTGAAAATTTTAAACGAGTAATAATAATCTTAAAAAGAAAATTTCAAATAAATTAATAATTTATCAATCATTTTAAAAATTTAGTAATAAGAGAATAAATTTAAAATTTGAAAATTTAAAATTAAGTGAATAAATCTAAAAAAAATTTAGATAAACTAATAATTTTTTTAATCTTTTAAAAATCTAACCAAAAGAAATACGCGAAAAGAAAAATTTAGAACAAATTAATTTTTCTTGTCATTCTGAATTTAACAATTAAATAATAATTTTTATCCCATACCTAAAAACTAGTTTTAAAATAATTAAAAGTGATAAACCTTAAATATTTAATAAAAAATTTAGCTTGTATCCCTAAAACAATTTTTTTCTTAAAACGCGAAATCTAAAATAGAGATTTTACCTTCCGAATTAATGGAAAAAAATGTATATTTCCCAATAAACCCCAAATCCTTCAACCATGTCCAATCCAAATAATTTAATACGTCCACCCGTGCTAAATCAACAGGAGATATCAATGTCCGTAGAGCTTAGGAATTCAATAGCAAGCATTGTTACACTAACTCTTAGGACAGAAGGAGTTCAAATTTTTAATTATATTATAAACCCTAATTCTAATAAATTTTCCGGTATAGATCAGGCAATAAACCAAGAACATAGGGCAAACATGGGTCACTGAAAATTCTATAAAATTTAAATTGTAACAACATTTTTTGAAATATACTCATCGTACTCATACTTAACAATACGCATGATGTTGTTGATTTCGACTCTCAATTGTAAATCAACGTTGTAGTGAGTACGAATGTATCAGAGTAGTTGAATTTCATTACTGTTGACTCACTCATAATCAAAATTCACTTGAGTACTTATGAGTAGCGAAAAAACGATTCATTGCTGATCTCTGCATCGGATGCGTTTTTGTATAAAGATCGGTTCAGGAATTAAACCGTTTCGCCATTAAGGCGAAGTTTTGCAAAATAAAATTCTGAATATTTTTGTAAGTAACGTTGATTCTGCTGATTCAGAATTAAAGACAAGTTATTCCTGATTGCCAGGCAATATCCAATATATTGGACAAGGTTTTACAGGAGACATATTCTTATTTATAAATAAACTAGCTGTACCCTGCGCGCGTTATTGCGCCACCAACTAAAATAAATTTGAAGGAAAGACATTGCACAAATGTCCAAATAATTTTGAAACATTTTATGGATTTTGTTAAAATTCCAAGAAAATCGGTGCAGCCGTTTAGCCGTCTATAGACTTCAAACAAACAAACCCACAAACAAACACACAAACAAATAAACACATATTCATTTATGTAAAGGGTCCGCCAAATAACTTTTTTTTTTGAAAATGCTGTAAAAAAACTACTGAATATTTTCTAAAATTTCTCTTTTTTTATTTGAAAGTACAACCTTCCGGTTAATAATGGAAAATAATTTCATTCAAATGGCTGCCTCGGCTGGCCATGCAGTAGGCTTTTTTAAAGAATTTTCAAAAAAAAGTTATTTGGCGGACCCTTTATATATAGATGTATTTCAATTACTGTCGCGTATAAGATACTGTATTACATAGAGCTGACGGGTGACGTATACCTAATATTTTTTAAACAATAACACTCATACTTTTTTTTATTTATTTCATTTTATTTGCCTATTTCAACGTAAATCCTTCCAGACATACAGGAAAATACTGTGAAAATTTCAAGAAAATCGGTTCAGTCGTTTAGCCGTCTATAGACTTCAAACAAATCCACAAACAAATAAACACACATTAGGTTTTATATATAAGAAGATTTAAGACAATAATTTTAATTCAATAAAAAAAATTATATTAATTTAATTATAATTTCGTGTTTTATACAGGGATAATCCTCACACTTTTTTCAAATAATAAAATGTTGTATTTCAAATCGACCTGGATTACTCATATCCGAAAATTTTTGTAAATTGTGGTCGAACTTGTCCAACAGACACAGTCTTGCTTTTGAAAGCCTATTGCAATAGCGAGCTAAGAGTTGTTGTCAGTTATAAATCTCATTAAAGAAGTTCGGGATGATGTGAGAAAATTCAGAGAATATATTTTGTCCCAAAACACGATCAATATACTTCTTCTACTAAGCAAAGAACGTCACTTCAACAAAGTCGATTATTACAATTCAATTCTGATCAGTTACCATTTTGGCCAAGGGATAGCGTAGATCAGTTTGAGAGAAACTAACCATATAAAATCCAAATGAAAAGGAAATGCTCCTCATATTCTCTCAATTGCTTTCAGTCCACTCCTTTTAGATCAGTACTGTCTGATAAAATGTAATCCATATAATAATGGGCAAATGTAATAAGTAATGGTTCAACTACCCGTACCTTTTAAATACCCCTATCACCGTTCTCTTTTAAAAATGTTAACACTGGTATTTTGTCTTATAGTTCCACTGAATTTTGTTCTCACATTGAGAACGATAATCGTGGTATGGAGTCGGTATCGTTTCCACTGCTTGTCTGTACTAATTTCGAATACTCGCGCGCTGTGTTTAGCATATTTATTCAAATACTATTCAGTTAACATTCATTGCCATAACTAAATATATTTACTTTCTATTGATATATTTTAATCTAAATATTTGAACTTACTGTTCCCAAAAAGGCTTCCAATAAAATTTTGAATTTTATACTCAATTTATGTAATTTAAAGAAAAATTTCAGTTCTTCCTTCCATATTATTATCAAAAACAAAGAGTAAAAAAAAAACGTAAATAAAAATGTGTGTACAAGATAAGTTTTTACAAAAAATTTACAAGCCATACCATATACATAATATCACAATTAATACCCCTTTTGGGGCTATGTACCATAATTAAGTCGTACTCACTTGTATATATGCATGTACATATGTATGCATGTAACTTGGGATGTGTTACTTATTAAAGTCTTATTAACTACAATTATAATGTTTATTATGAAAGCAAAACAATGTTTAAAAAAATATAAAAAAATTAAAGACCGTTAACAGCCATGTTAAATTACTTCTGGAATAATTCCATAAATTTTGATTAAATTGGCATTGCATGCTGATTCATCACTGTAGAAATATAATAAAGAGGATATGCGTACATACGTAAGCAAATAGATACAGAGGTAAATGGTATAAAGATGTAAACATTCATATTCAAATATGACAACGATGTGGCCGCATTCATATTATACTTACAACATGTGTGATGTAATTTATTAACACAAATGTACGATACAATAAACATCGTATATTTTGTTCAAAATAATGGGCAGGGCTAGGCAAATATTAATAGAAAAACGTAAAACTGCTTTTATAAATGCATTGTACTTCAACAATTTTATTTTTTTAATTTCTAAAGTTTATTTTAATACATTTTAAAATTGAAGCTGAACAATTTTTTTGTCTTTCGTAAGAATATGAAATAGAATTTGTTTTTATTTTTTTATATTTTTACCGATTAAGTTTTAAAGTTGATTTTATTATTTTTAAAAATGAAACTGAACTATTTTTTTTATTACACCATAATGTTTCAGATTATTCTATTATTAATTAATACGAATACTACGTACTTCCTTAAACAAATATGTATCAAACTTGTCACAAATCGTCTAACTCTTTGTTTGCTCTTAGTTTATAGAACAAATAATACAAGATAGAGAAGCCATGGCAGCCCCTGTATGCATAAGTAGTTTGTTCACAAAGCCAAAATTGATTGATTGAACTAGATGAACTACTAAGATCACTGAAGTAAATTGAACTAAAACTCGCATCTCTACTCACTACTGAAGTTGTGTGAGTGCTAATTTTATCCATGAGTAGTAAAATCTACAGATTAATGTTGACTTATTTACTTCAGAGTAGAGGTTGAACCATGGCCGCTCGTCCAAAAAGGCAACACAATATTTACTACACTACAATTATATATGTACTGATATTAAATTTAATGGCCCTAGTTAAATTACTTTCGTAAGCAGTTGCAAACACTTTAATATTTATATATACATATATTAACTTAGATTGTCTTTATATGTAATGTCAAATTACTACGCAGATCATCAAATGAGAGCTTTATCATTATGCTGTTACTAAAGGGTCCGCCATCTAATGCTTTTTTTCAACTAGCGCTTATTTCGTGAATGGTAACACTAAGCTCATGTCTGATTTGATAGATAATTAGTTTTATACTTCCGCTGAACGAATATGGTTGTGTATACGCTTGAATAACGCTGGGAAATATTGCGAAATTACTTTGAAAATCATGGTAATGTTGCAGAATGTGTGCGAAAATTGCATACGGATTTTGGAAGAAGAGAAGCACCGTCAGCTCCGTTTGTTCGTTATCTTGTGAAAAAAGTGAAAGAAACTGGCATCCTCATCGATAAACCAAAGCGTGAAAAGCCAAAAACAGTGCGTATACCCGAGAATATTGCTGCTATGGCAGAAAGTGTGCGTGAAACGCCATCAACACCAATTCACCGTCGTTCTCAACAATTGAACATTTCGGAGACATCATTGAGACGAATTTTGAATAAAGACCTTGGTATGACGCCATACAAAGTTCAATTGGTTTAGGAGTTGAAGCCAATTGATCATCCAATTCGTTTTCGCTTCGCTAAGTGGGCCTGCTATCGACTTACAGAAGATGCCGATTTTGGAAAAAAAATCATCTTTTCAGATGAAGCTCATTTTGATCTTGGCGGGTATGTAAACAAGCAAAATTGTCGCATTTGTGGCACAGAAAACCCGCACGCATACATTGAAAAGCCGACGCACCCAAAACGAGTCACTGTTTGGTGCGGATTTTGGTCCAGAGGCATAATTGGGCCATTTTTCTTCGAAAATGAGAAAGGAGTGCCCGTTACAGTCAATGGCGATCGTTATCGGGCCATGTTGAACGAACTTTTGTTCACAAACATTGAAGAGGAGGATATTGGCAACATTTGGTTTCAACAGGACGGCGCTACGTGCCTCACAGCCGAAGCTACACTCGATGTTTTGCGCCCTGTTTTTTAAGATCGCATTTTCAGCCGCAGAGCTGATGTCGTTTGGCCACCTCGGAGCTGCTATTTGACACCGTTGGACTATTATTTGTGGGGTGCCGTCAAAGATAAGTGTTACGCCGACAAGGCAGAGACAATTGACGCTTTAAAGGACAATATTCGTGAAGCCATTGGTGAAATACAGCTGCACACAATCGATAATGTGCTTACAAATTTGACCGATCGTGTAGGCTACTGCATGGCCAGCCGAGGCAGCCATTTGAATGAAATTATTTTCCATTATTAACCGGAAGGATTGTACTTTTAAATAAAAAAAGAAATTTGAGAAAATATTCAGTAGTTTTTTTAAAGCATTTTCAAAAAAAAAAGTTATTTGGCGGACCCTATATTTGGTCTAATCGATTTTGAGTCAATATTCTCGTATTGGCTTTGCCGCCAAGTTCTCATTCAATAAAACTACAATTTATAAAGTTATGAAAGTCTTGAGGTACCTGAAGAGTCAATACCAAAAAAAAAATAAACTTCATCACTATCGTTTAATTGGGACACCCAACAAGGTCACCAAATCAACGATTTAAAAATAATTATTATGACAAAATGTATTTTAATACCGATGGTCGAGTAGGGACCAATTATTATTTCCCCGATCTCCAGAAGAGGGAACAATTAAACGATGGCATAATGACCTTATACGTCCCTGTGTATTCTGGAGCTACCAGTTTAGTTTTAGGGGATGAGCAAATGATTGCAGATGATTTCTACTCACTATCTCTTATTCAACCGACTTAAATTAAACTCATAACCACCGTATACTAAATTTCATATTTAAAATTTGGGATCACTGATCGTCAGCATTTCATTTGCAATAAAATTTTTATGAGACAAAGAAACACCAAGAGAGAACTCAAAACATTTTTCATGTTACTGCCAAATATGAACAGTTTTCAAGAAAATGTTTTGACATTTAACAGACAAAATGTCAAAAAATAAAAGGATGCAGATTTTTGGATTAACGTGTACGAGAAGAAACATAATAATTAAATTTGGAATGATACCAAACCTTGCAATACATTCCGAAAAATCATGGATTTTGGAGTGGCTACATAATCAGTCCACATTTCTTTGAGAATTTCAGGCAATCACTGTCAAAGAGGAAAACTAAAGGTCGTTGATTACAAGGTGCTTTTAACCTAAATTTGGTGACAGGCTAAGTTTTACACTGCTCTTGACATATTGAATATTCCGTATGAGCGATTTGAGTGCCAACAATTCACCCTAATTTATACACAAGAATCATACAAAATTAAACACATCTAATGCGCTGCACCGAGAGTAACCGTAGTGTAGCGTAATGCCATCAAACGTACGGCTGCACGTACATTGTTTAATTTAAATTTAAAGATAGGAAGCGCTTAAAAAATAATACATTGCAATTTTAAGCGCAGTTTTCCCGTACCTTTTTAACTTGTTTGATGTTTCGGATGTCTTCTGATAGTGCTATTTGTCATACACCCCAATAAATTTATAATCCATATGGAAATAAGCTACGTTTTCACCGAAATTGTTTATGTTTAGGGTCTTTGGCTTAATAGCATTTGAAATTCGAATTACACAAATACAAATATATACATATATGGGGTTTCAATAAAACAGATTTGTTTAACAAGTGTATGGAATGTACCTATATAACACCTGGCAATTATGAGTTCTGACTTTCTAGTGAAAGGTTTTAGCCATGCTTTGTTAAGTCCATCAGTATTAAAGTATCATTTTAGAGCCCTCGAAGAAAATCATATTATTCCCTTAGTTTTTGAACTTGGAAATATAGGTTATCGCCCAAGATAATCGCTTATGAATTTTTTGAAGAAATGCCATAACATAACATATTACCCAGACCACGATTTTCAATCGTACAGTTCTAGTATATTTATATGTAGTATTATATGTAAAACATTCTCTTGATCCATTATATATTTATAAAAAGGTGAAAAGAATATACATATAAATACAAATAAAATATAAGGATTTTGTTAATACACAGAAGATAAAAACAATTATCACGAATGCCAAAATCAAACGATGTTAGTTTTGTCAAAACATTTTCTTGACAATCTTTATATGAAATTCCTTTTCTTTGTTTTGTTAGGTAATAAAGATGAATGGCCACTTAAATGGCCTACTGTGTGTCGAATACTGATAATCGGTCTGCTGGTGGTAGTTTTCTTATTAATTATGCAGAACATGTGATGATATTACGTTGTGATATACAATCACTGTCACAATTCATATTAAACACTCAATGTCAAGGCATACATACATATGTACATATTTTGGTGTTATGAAAAAAGAAAAATTAAAAAAATAAAGAACGATTGACCGAATTATGTCAGAAATAGAAAGAACTCATGAGCCAATATGAGGATATTGTTCATTTGCGTGATGTCACTTAAGCAGTAACATTAAAACAAAACAACCATTCATTGTCACATGGATGAAAAGGTTAAGATTAACGTACATATTTGTTATCATTTACTTTCCTTTAATATTATATGTATATATTTTATCATATAATATAAAAATCTCTGTTCAATAATACAAAAGAACCACAATTTATGTAGATTAACTCCAATAAACCTCTCTGTCATTACTAATTAAAAATAATTTTTACTGCAATTCGAATATAAAAAATAAACAAAAATATTTTGTTCGTTAGTTTTTATTACCGTTATTTATTTCACTTTCATTGTGCAATAATTTGCTTCGCCTAAAAATGAAGTGCTTGCGCTTCTTTCAATTTGATACAAATGTCTGCCTATACATATATGGTAAATAAAATTTCATCACAAACAAAAATGAGAAGAGAAATACGTCAATGTTCTCCTGTTTCAATAATTTCTGTAACAGAACTGATTTACTTATTATTGAAGCGCTTCTTAGAACCTTGCATGAAGTCGAAGTTGCCGTGACTGTTGCTACAGAAAGACTTTAATTTTAAAAACGACCAGCGTTGCCATAATTTTTTTTTCTAAAACTGCAAGTTTAGAGAAAAAAAACTGATTTTCAACTGAAAAAACTGCACATCCAAAAAATTTATAATTCAGTTCATATATTTTTTTTATTAAAACATTATAAAAGAAATTAAATTAAATGCATATAATAAAAAATATAAATATAATTCAGTTTTATAAAAAGTATTTGAAATAACATGCATTTTCGTAAATTGAGTTAATTTCTCCTGGCACTTAATACTAATTAGATTTGTACATTTCTTTGGTAAATTTGATTGCCATTTCTTTTGAAAATCTTTAGTTCTTAAAATGCCACACAGTGTTGGCACTTCTAATCTGTTCCTAGTTTTATTTTTATTAATATTAATTTGTGAAAAAATTCTTTCAACATTAACAGTTGCAACAGGTACTGACAAAATTGCATATACCAGTTTTTTTAAATTAGAAAAAGCTTTAGTTCCGTCGCCACGTTTTGTTTTAAATATGACTTCCCAAAAAGTTTCAATATTTTCTACTTCTAATAAACCCAAGTCTTCAAAATTAATGTGCAGTAGTTCACGCCACTCATCATATGTTTCTTGAATGTAGTTCATTTCTACTACATTTGGCACAAAACGACATAATTAAAAATACTTTTATTGTTATTTTTCACAATTATGGCTTTAGAAATTGGAATTAAAATAACAAAATTGAAATTAAAAAATTTAAATGTAAAAACTGCAAAATCTACATAATTTACAGAAAAACTTACTTTTTTAAACAAAAAAACTTCAAAACTGCTCAATGCTCAGAAAAACTGCAAAATGCAGATAAATCTGCACATTTGGCAACGCTGAAAACGACTAACATTTTTCACCAACAAACGTTAAGTGTGTAAACCAAATGGTGAGTTCAGATGTGGTGAGTTTTAAATGGGTGAATCAGAAATTATAGCTTATACCAAAATGGTCTTCCACTATGTGCTTGTGAGAAAACAAAAAGCTTGAAATTTCCAAGAGCAATCATATTCATCGTCATTATTATTTATACAAATAATATTTGTGTTGACTCCGATTAAAAGAAATTAATTCAATAATCAGCAGCTTTGATAAGATCACGTTAAGTAACACAAACAAGAAGAAAAAAACTAACCGTAAATATTTGTTAATATTTAAATTTTTTTTTATTTCAAGCTAAAAAAAGTAAAATCAAATACGTATATGTATCGTAGAAATGAATTTTTGAAAAAGAAGTTGAAGAGGGTTAAATACAGATGCTACAATTAAACTTCTAAAACTATTTTATGAAAAAGGGATTACATTTATCCTTCGATTTATTTTCTTGTAAGTTTCCTGTAATGTTATGTAGCATCCACACAAGTTGTACAACTTGATCAAGTTGTACAGTTGAATGAAAATAAAGAAAAATTTGATTTTCGTTTGACAACATTTCAAGCAAAAAAATGAGTTAAGGTTAAAAAAGTACCAAAATTTTGAAATGCGAAAATCAATCTTCATTAAAATAACAATGTCTATGCAAAAACTTTGAATGTTAACGCCACAAGAATAATGTATAAATACATACATTCATTCATACATATTTCGTCATTACAACCCTTCAGTCAGGATTACGACCTTGCTTCTAGAGTTTTTGCCAGAAATCCGCTGAGCGGAAGTTGCCGAAGAAACAATTTTTATATTTTCTTTTTGATGTCTAACTAGGGGCTTGAACCGTGGCTTTACGTCTAATAAGCCAACACACTACCTAATACACTACGGCGGCTGGATAAATCATTAAATCGAAGCGTGGGAATAAATTGACCAACCTTTTATACAACTACGTTGTACAAATCGCAACGGGTATGATCCGTATCAGAATTATAATATGGTTAAATTTTTTATTCCTTTTAACATTAAGTTACCTATTATTTAGTAATTCTACTTAAACTGGTTTTGAGTTATATTTAAACTGGATTTACTTGGTCATACTAGTCGTACAACATGTCAAGTTTTTATGTAGAATAGAGATCTGACAGGATCGTGTATACTCAATATTCAATGACAGCAAAAACATTGAAAAAGCATACGGATAAAAATTTGGCAGTCAATTTATCTTTTCGTAGTTCAAAATTTATGAAAAACCTTCACACTCCATTATATAAAGGACGTTTTTTTATGCAAACGACTTCTGAAGAAGCTTCAACGACGAGGAAGAAGTGGAGACCACAGAAAATCTTCTCTTCGACGTTTGAATAGAATTCTTGGATACCCAGAATTTTGTGAAAAAACATGGTTAATCAAGGGCGGCTTGAGAAAAATTCACGGCTTCATAAGCCACCAGAAACCACAATTATATGACTGAACACGTAATATCGATGTTAAAATAGTACTATAGGACTGAAGTTCGATTTCGAAAAAAATACGAATATTTAGATTAAGCAACAGAAATTATGCAGTAGAATAGTTATTTCATGAATGGAAAACTAATTTTAAATTATACGAACCAATTGCAAGATAAAATTCACGTACTGATTTGATAAGTTATTTACTACTGTATGTCAAATTGTTAGAGATCTGAACAGTCCAAATCCGAATCTGATTGAATGTAGACATTTTCATTACGGCTTTTCATTCAAACGCTAAACATTTTGTTTTAATCAAATTAATTATTCATGATCAGTTCCAATGAATGCTCTTTTCATTATTAATATCTCTTGCTAAGGAAAGTTTTGCAATTACAATTTTGGATCTATTTAAACTTTTCGTAATATTCGTGATAAAATAATTACGTAATAGTGTTACAGCTCTCAAGTTGCAGCCACTTTTAATGTATCGGTTGTTGTTTAAAACAATTAAGTTTAATTGTATTGTTGTTTCACCTTTGGGAGTTAATTAAGTAGGAGTAGTACTAGTAGTAAAAAGGAGAAAAAAAATAAACCAACAATCAACTCTACAGAGTCTAGTTTTTGTTAATCGACCCTTGAAAGAAAGTTTTTCCCATTCAGTTAAGTTGTTTACACTTCTAGTTTTTATTTGTCTGTGTGTATGTGTTAACAGTGTATTAATATTTTGTTTTGTTTTTAACTGTTGTTTGTTATCCATTCAGTAATCCATTCTAATCCCTTTTTATTGTGCAATTATTCAATCCCTTTAGCCTTTTTCTAATGGTATCTGATGCTCTGGCATAAGTTGTTTATTATTGCCTGTCTTGTTACTTTGTTAAGTTGAAGTATCATTGCCGCTGTCATTATATGAAAACTAAAGACAATAACAACTTTAATAACAAAATAATTTGAAGTAATATTATGAGATATTTTGAATAAGTAATCATTAGGAGCATCTATTGTATCGCACCAAACATATAATTTTTGTGCACAGTTACAGTGCATGTAACATTACTTACACTATTTTCTACTGCGTTAATTATGGAATTATTATTCAGTTCTTCAGTGTAAAAGAAAAGATTAGCCAAAAATGCTTAGTAAAGTTTAACATTTCATTGTGAAAAGGCTATCAACTGAATTGAGCTTGCTACTTTGAATTTTTTGTGAAGATCAACCAGAACTAGTTCAAGAGCTTCTAATGCTGTATTGTTTCAACAAAGTAGCGTCATGTGCAATCTTACGTTTTGTAGCATTTCATTGCCCCACATTTTTGTTGTGATTTGCTTCCAAAACACCTTTGTTTTGTGGATATATGAGAAGTCTTTTATATACAGGGGCAAATCATGCACAATTCCGTTCCTGTAAGTTTCACTTATTTTTCGGAACACTATCGAATACCTTTTAGCAATGACATCTCACGATCATATCCTTTGCCTTATGGAATCCCAGCAGGACAAAGACAGTTTGAAATGGTAATGAACCAGCTACCTCCCTTTGTGTTGACGGGAACAGTAAAATATCGCACACATTGAAGAAGCCGTCCAACCCTTATTGGGGATCTTAGCCGCCCTTGCCAAGCACTTTTGGGGGTTATCGGAGCTTAGACATCTTAAGAAGGAAACGAGAAGATTCTTCAATATGGCCAAATGGACAGAGGAGGGCAGGGACTGGGTTATATATAAAGCAAGTTTCAATTCCTAGAAAAGTTTCTATTCTTATACGCTCAGTCAAGCAGCAATCAGGAGTTACATAGACTCTACACCGTATACATCGACACAATATCCGCCTCCACAGGGTTCCGACCACTGTGACAAAGAAGGAAACGTAAGGGCTAACGAACTAGTATGAAAGCAATCGGAGATGTCTAAGAAAGAGATAGAGAGGATACATGAATTCTTTTTTAAAGTGCAAATAGCAGCATGGAATAGAACAAACCGTAAGTGGTCCAAAATATCCACTTGCAGGATTTCAAAACTGTTCTATCCAGCAGGAAAACCAAAGAATGGTTCACATTATAACAGGAAAAAATGGGACACTTCGCTATTGGCACTTCGCTGACAAGCTTGGTCTGTCCCACCAGGATTACCGCAGAAGCTGCCAGACAAAACAGACGTCATCGGTTTTTGGGTGGCAGAACGTTTGGAGATCTGGGTATGGTGGCGAACGCACCGCTAAGGGAACTGACTGGTTTCAGCCGAACCTCGGGGTGGTTCAAGGCAACCATTATGAGGGGGCTTACCTTAGACTGGGTAACACAGTGGGCTAGCCTTTGAATGCCAAACTACTCGCTAACCTCACTTTTCAATATCTTCAGCTTAACAATATCTCTATTAACTGTACAACAACAGAACAATTTTAAATATTTTTATCCCATAAACAAGCAGATTGCATTGCTGAAAATTGTCCACAGAGTGTCTACATTTACAATGGTTTTCCCTGCGCTCGTCTTACCCAATAATTACTGCAACTTTGAGGTATTTTTATTTGCTTTCTATTCGACAAATTAAAAAACGATAGCGAACATCGAAATATGAAATTTCTTCAGTCAGATTAAAATCAATATTGTTGGTCGCATGCTGCAAGTAATATGAAAAATAAATACAAATTGAACAGGAGGAAAGAAATTAATTGCATGACTTCATGACCACGTTCCCTTTTGGTTATTCTTAAGAGTCCATTCTTTTCGACAAACAACGGTACCAAGAGAACAACATGTTCCAGACAACTTTTGTTCTTTATTAAATGCATTGTGGTTTGGTTTTGACTGTGTAATATTGTCTGTAATTTAATACAAACAAAAGAGAAACCAACTATTATGGCATCAGTAACAGCCATTTAGATGGGAATAAAAAACAAGCAAACTCTACCATACTTGTGTTAAAGTTTAAAACTCCAGACAATCATTATCATATCTACTATATAAACGGAAGAGAACTATAACACCATGGAAACACTGTGTTGTACACTGTTGTATGAAATAATTTTGAACTAACAATTTATATGCATACGTACATATAATACAAGTGGTAGAAATTTATTCGCGAAACGAAAATGTTTCGTTAAATTGTAGAGATAAAAGTAATATAGGGTAGTAGTCAGTTTGCCGTGAGGTGAGGACTTAAGTCTAAGGATGCTTAGAGAGAAGTTTTTTAAAAGACTGCTAGTAAATATAAGATGCAAATGCCCCTATTCATTATGCTTTAAGTATCTAGAAAAAGGTTTCATAACTTTTGTAGACCCTACTGCCATACTGTCGATATAGGACTGCAGTCAGTTGTATGCTACTGAAATTTCGGTTGATAGCCGCGTTTCGAGTGCTGACATGGTGGTATTTGTTAAATAAGTCACCAAACGGTTTTTCCAGATGCCAACAATTGACGGAAGAAATAGCCGAAGAGTGATTCTAAGATCGCAGAAACATATCCGCTTACAAAATAGTAAATCAGTTTGATTACCGATGAACTCACGGAGCTAGAGAAAAGTTTGAATTTTTATCGTACTTTATGATAAGTTGTTTCAAAGGAAAAAAAATATAAAAAGAGAAATTTGGGAAAAATATAAAAGAAATAAGAACATGCTATTAAAAACATTCCCTCCTTTGTCATATTAACACGCACTTTAAAATGTATCGCGATATTGAACGTGTAACAGTGTGTTAGCTTGTGGACTGTATGCTGCGGTTAATAAACACAAAAAAAGAACAGATGAACAACCTGATGGGCTGGATGTTGTTGGTGGTAGTGGCGACCTCCTGGTGACCACACTACTGCTCCAATTGCTGGCAATAAAAAGACGAAATAAAATCAAAAGGAATCTCTCAAATTGGAGGAAAAAAAACAACACTTTCCTTTTATGTTCTTCTAAACACGAACACGCCAAGAGAATTGAGCTTAAAAGGTTTTATTAAATCACTCGAGTTGGTTTTGTTAACTAGTTTGCCCATGCTTTTAATCTGATCACAATTTATTTCCTTTTTTTCCAAATAATTTCCTTCGAATTTCATAAGGCAAGCAGTTTAAAGTCACAATCACAAAACAAATGATAATTTTTTTATATATTATTTTCTTTATTTCAAATCGAAATTTATAATATTCTTTTTCTAGTTTCTCTTTTTTTATTTATCCCTATCAACACAATAAAATTTTAGGTTTTTTTCTTTATCTGCTTATGCTGGTTACAAAACGAATGAATCTTTAAGTTAAAATTATATAGGTCAAAGCCTAAGGTAAATTAGGTTACAATAAAAATGTTAAAAAGTCCCCAAAAAACTCTAATTAAATTACATTATGTTAAAAATTATAAGAAAGCTTAAATTAACGTAGCGCCCTCTAATGGACATTAGGAGTCTTTTGGTTGATCGTCGGAGATGGGGTTTTTCGATCTTCTGACGTAAACACAGTGCCTTAAGACAATTGTGACAGTCGGCAGTTGTTCTTCACTACATGTCATCTTAAATGAAAATAATTCCTTTGTCCGTTTTTTAGTAAATACATTTCTTTTCAATAATCTGACCATGTGACTATTGTGACTCATTAGTTTTCCTCAGGTAGTAAGTTTAATAAACTACGGATATTTTTGTTTAAATTTTTACATTCATTAGAGCCTTTAAAATATTGTTTGTTGTCTATCCTTTCACTGACAGTTCCTCACTTTCAATAAAAACCTTTTACATTTTAACTCAGCTTAATAACTAAAGTTTTTTTTCCATAAGTGCAAAAAACCACCTCTGTAGTTACAAGCTGGTGCACAGGTTTGATGGACGTTATTAATGATGTGACTACAGACTGATCGAATAGTGCGTAAATGGTCGTTGTCCTGAGCACTCGTGGAATGGAGTTATATATGTATTATAAGTTGTTGCTTTATTCAAAGCTTAACCCAATATATTGAAATTTATAACGACATGCAGACAACCTTCGTCAAACAGTAGCCTAAATAACTTCTTTTAAAATATTGTTACGCAAAGGGAAACAGTGAACCATCTTTTAACATTAAAATGCTAACATATACCAACCACATGTGTATAACAAAAGGAGACAGACAAGTATGAGAGAAAGCAATTACAAACAAGCAATGTCAACCAGATACACAAACAACAATGCAGTCGCGATAGAATTCTCAAGAAGACGACACGTTGCGTTCGAAGTAAACAGTCAGTTGAAGATCACTATTATTGTGAAGATCTCCGCTATACAGATATAACGCACAAGTGTTACTGCTTACAAAAGGGTTGTAAGCAAAGAATAATAACGGACAAGTACGCTGTTGTTGTATCATGAAGTTGTATGCGGTGGCACACATAAGTAGTGTGATTAATAAAGAGTTTAATTGAAACGAAACACATATTTGTTTTTATTTTGGTTTGCAATCAACGAGCTCATAATCTAAACGTTTTTAAAAAGGTAAAATCGTAACAATATTTATATAAGAGTTAAAAATTCGTCGTCGTTTAGTTGGTAGTGTGTTGATATATTAAACATGAGCGACGACGATTTTCTCTCAACAATTTTCTGGCAAAAACTGCAAGAGGGGATGAGAATGTAATGAATGGTTTCTCAAAAATCGGTCGTTCGGAGCCGATTTAAAATCGTAGGTCCCGCAACTCGTGGACAAATTAAAATACACAGCATTGGTAGAGAGAGAACCTAAGTCGTAATCCTTACTAAGGGGTTGCAATGACCTATTAAGCAAGAAAGTAACTAAAGGGTGATTTTTTAAGAGCTATAGGAAAATTAAAAAAAAACACATAACATTCAGTAAAATTCATTAAATCTTTATTTGAATCGATAGTACGGTCCATATAATTTAATGTTTGAAGATTATGGACAAATGGTCCATCCGCTTAGTCCAATTTTGACATTCTCTTTCCAACATTTCGGCCGGTATCTCACGAATAAATGCTTCAATGTTGTCTTCCAATGCGTCAATTGAAGCGGGCTTGTCTGTACAGACATGAGCTTTAAAATAGCCCCACAAAAAATAGTCTAAAGGCATTAAATCGCACGATCTAAGCGGCCAATTGACCGGTCCCGAACGTGAAATAATATGTTCTCCGAACTCGCCTCTCAATAAGTCTATTGGTATGCGTGCTGTGTAGCATGTGGCACCGTCTTGTTGAAACCACATGTCATGCAAGTCAAGCTCTTGCATTTTGGGTAAAAAAAAGTTGGATATCATCTCACGGTAGCGCTCACCATTCACAGTTACGTTACGATTCGCAGCATCTTTGAAGAAGTACGGTCCAATGATGCCACTGGCCCATAAACCGCACCAAACTATGACTTTTTCTGGATGCATTGGTAACTTTTGCAATGCTTCTGGCTGATCTTCACTCCAAAATCGACAATTCTGCTTATTTACGTATCCATTGAGCCAAAAATAAGCTTCGTCGCTGAACACAATTTGCGATAAAGAAGTGGATCTTCGGCCAACTTTCCAAGAGCCAATTCACCAAAAATGCTGTATTGCGGTAGGTCGCTCGGCTTCAATTCTTGCACCAGCTGTATTTTGAAAGGCTTCACACTTAAATCCTTCCGCAAAATTGTCTACGTTGTTGGATAACAGAGGACCAATTGCTGCGAACGGCGACGAATCGATAATTGATGGTCATCTTTAACACTGGCGGATACAGCAGCGATATTTTTTTCAGTTCGCACTCTACGTAAGCGTGTTGGTGGTTTAATGTCTAACAATGTAAATTTGGTGGAAATTTAGTCACAATAGCCCGAATAGCCGCTTCAGTGGGTCGATTAAACTGACCATAAAATGACGATGAACTTTCTTAACAGAGCACGCATTTTGATAATAAAATTCAATGATTTGCAAGCGTTTTTCGTTCGTAAGACGATTCATGGTTAAATTATAGAACAAACTGAAGATGTTTGTCAGTGAAACAAAACACGAAACATGCGTGAGCTGTTTAAACCAGTGTTGCCAAAAAGATAATAGCTAAAAAATCACCCGTTATTACAGTTAATGTATACATGTTTACTATGGGGTTTGGAAATTTTTCTCATACTTACCGATATCATATATTTCATGACAAAACACAATTCTAATATAATGCATACATTTACAATTACAAATTCTATGTTTTTACAAAAATGTTTATTAATTTAGTAATAAATTAATTTTGTAAAACAACTATATTTGTTCAGACTCATAAATACAGGAACGTTTATACATTGGATTCCATTTGGACACATTTCGGATATGGGTAGTTATATAGAACCAGAGTCAAATATCAAATTTACTAAATTTACCAAACGTGCCAAATATAGAAAAATATGTGCAAGAGTGAAAATCAGCAGTGCCTAAGACTAAACATGCTTCGGATTATTATCGTGCCAAAAAAGTCATAAATCAGGCATTTCATATTTTACAAACGGAATTAAGGCAGTTTCCAATAATACAGATACCACATCATTTCATTCCAATCTCCAAGCTTACGATTTTTGTTACAATATTTAGAGTTACCAGGCTGTAAATTTAATTTTAAATACCTGTATAACTGGTATTATTTCTAAAATGTTTGTCTGTAATTTCCTGTTAATACTGCTCAAATTGAGAGAGAATTACTTTTAAATTCGTGGTTTCTATTTAAATTTTTGTTCAGCGAGCGTTACTGATTAATATTTTGTTAGAATTTCTATTTTCTCCCAATGTTATAATTATCGGTTTAGAATAAAACCTAATTCTTCTACTTGTCAGATCCAAACATTTTCAAACGCATACAGTAACGCCGCGATTAAATCAAAAAATGGCGACATAAATGGAAACGATTTGAGTCAAATTTGAAATTGCTTATACATACTACAAATTCATATTTTTTAAAGGCCCTTAAAAAGTTATATAAATTCAGTCTATCAAAATAAAATTCGTAATTATTAATATTATAAAATTTAAGAAAAGAAAAATAACCATACACTTCAATGAAATTAAAAAAATATATATACAGTGGTGGCCACGAATTTAAGACACGACATATGACTGATTTGTGATAATTTTTACATTTTATCGAAAAAGTTTTGAGTCCATGATATTTTTTTTAAGATTTTAGTAATGTTGTGAAGAAAAATTAATAATATTTTGTTACCCATATTCGTTTATTTATTTTTATTTACATAATATATACATAAATACAAATTTTATCCTGGTCATGAATTTAAGACATAGGCATAATATTACACTATTCTCTAAATTAAGCTTAGCTTCATAAAAAAAATTCTAATATTTAGTGGAAAATCCCTTATTTTTGATCACAGCAGCACATCTCCTGGGTAAACTTTCGACTAATGCCACGCAATGTTGCTTTGGAATCGCATACCAAGCCTTATGGATTTCTTCCCACAAATCGCTTGAATTTCTTGGTTTAATTGTTCGTACATGTTTCTCAACATCATTCCACAAGTTCTCAATTGGATTGAGGTCCGGGGATTGAGCTGGCCACTTAAGAACAACGATATCCTTTTCCTCTAAGCAACTCTTCACTAGACGTGAAGTGTGCTTAGGGTCATTATCATGCATAAATTTCCATATTGGAGACATGTTGTCTTCAGCGAATGGTATCATAGTGTCTGTTATAATGTTTTTGTAAACATGCTGGTCCATTTTAGAATCTATCTTGTAAATGGGACCTACACCATGCCAGGAAAATGCTGCCCACACCATCACATTTCCACCACCATGTCTGACGGTTTTTAGGGTGTACTTTGGATGATGCTCCCGGTTTGGAGGGCGCCATACGTACCGCTTTCCATCAGAGCCGAAGCGGCAAAACTTCGACTCGTCGCTCCAAAGAATATTTTTCCAAAATATCATGGGTTTCTTGAGATGTTCTCTCGAAAACGCTAGTCGGGCTTTGATATTTTTTTTTTGACACAAGTGGTTTACGTTGTGCAATACACCCACGCAAGTTTTTTTCATTTAATCGTCTTCTTATTGTCCTAGATGAAATATTAATGCCGAAATCCGATGCAATGTTATTTTTTATTTTAGTTGAGCTCGTGAAAGGATTACTAGCAGCTACTCTATAAATTAAAATATCCTCCCTGGGTGTAGTTTTTCGGGCTCTAGGTTGCTGTTTGATATTTTTGGTGGTACCATGTTGCTTGATGTGTTCCATCGCGTTGTAGATCTTTCATCTAGAACATTTAAGCAGCATGGATATCTCTATTACTGTTTTTCCAGCAGATTTTAGTTGTTGGATCAGTTTTCGCTCGGCATCGGAACTCCAAGTACCTCTGGCCATTTCTAATTAAATATTTCGATGTATTTCAACATAAAATAATAAAAACATTCGTTACTCACCGTTTAGCTTCAAAAAACACAAAAAAATCGTTTAAAAATCAGAAAATTCTGAAATGTCTTAAATTCGTGGCCAGTTTCAAATACTCGTTTTTACATTAATATGATTAAAAAGCAACAGAATGTAAAAAGAAAAAAAGAAAATAACGGTACTTTTTCTTAACATTACAGGGTACATAGAAAAATAAAGAATATCTTATTTGATATTACAGGGTTGTCAAAATTATCACAAATAAGTCAGTCATATGTCGTGTCTTAAATTCGTGGCCACTGTATATGATAGAGATTTTATTCTGCGTATATATCACGATACTTTTTAAAACTCGAATTTTCTTTTACCTTCGCGGACTTTACTCATTTTGCGTAACCCTTTGACAGTCAAAGATTTAAGACAGTATGTACTGCTAATGGAATTTATAAATAAAGAAACCACAAAAATATTCATATTTCCTCCAATTTTCAATATTTTGGAATTGAGTGTTAAATAATTATTTACCAAAGAAAAATTCTAACACAAGTAAAAAACGCGAACTTTAAAGGCGATATTTTAACACCGTAACACTGGCGGTATAAAATAGAACAGTGAGATGCTGCATGAAAATAAATCGTAATTTAATTACGCAAAATGTAGGTCATTATCATTGAACACATGCTTCTCTCTCCTCTTTCCTTAACATTTTTTAACTCCATTGTATGTACGCACATACATATATAAGTATATAATTTTTTTTGTTTGTATATATTGTATAATAATTTATTAGAATGTTGGTTTGATTACGCTTTATATACCGGCATTTGAGTACTCTCGAGTTTGTGTTCTCTTAAGCTTAATTACCTTGATTACATTTATGGATTTCAACCTAGAAAAATTTTTGATTTACCAAGAATAATAGTCTTCCAGCGAAGACGAGTATACTCGACATAAATAAAGTAAAATGTTTCTGCCTATAACAGCCTGCAATGGTCGGTAGTTTTTTTTAGAAAATATGTATTTTTATTCCTTGTTAAAAATCTGAGTTACAAAACTAAAAATTCAAATTAAGCGCAATGATAGTTTTTTAAGAAAGGTACAGCACATAATGCCTTAGATTTCAGGCACTAATATCTGAATTCTTATTTTAATATTTGTTTTGGAACAGTATTAGCATCTGCGTGTAGAATTAGATTTTGCTTTTATAGTTTGATAATAAGTCAGAAAAAGACTCTCCAAGTAATAGGAAAGATATAATTGAGGCTAGACTGCCAAGTTGGGATGTATTTGATATATATTTGTGATAATTCACAATATAGTTCGATAGTTTTTTTGATATTATGTATTCAGTTAAAATAAATACTGGCTAAGTTTTTATTTGAAATAAGAATTTATAGCCTTTAGGATTTTCTTTGCCATAGAATATGGAATTATTGTCCCGTCACTATCATAATAATTCATCTGGTAGGTATAAATAAAATTATTTATTTTACAATCTTATTGCTCAAAGAAATCAATAATAAATATTAAGAATGTACTACATATTACTTTTTCTGTTAACAAAAAATTCAGAAGACTTTCTCAACTACACATTTCATCGCACAATAAACTGAGTGATGCATACGAAATGCTTTTTTTATTTTAAAGACTCAGTTTGTAGTGATAATTCCCTAGAAAGTGTTATTTCAGCTTAATACAGTCTGTTGAAGACCTTTAAAAAGGTACTGCCTCAGACGAGCTTACTCGACATAGACAGTAAATGGGTTAGGGCGTTCTAGGTCCTCATTAATACCTCTTTACATCTGTTGAATATAGATGTGCGCCTTTATTTTTATCACTTCCATTAAAAATAAAGTAACACGCGAATGTGATATTGTATTAACACTATAAAAGATTTAAAAGTTTATCAAAAGCATCAAATGGTTCATGATCAAAACTTAATCAAGTTAAGTTCATTTTTTCTAAGCCATTTCATGTTTTGATCACAAAGTTATTATTCTAAATAAACTAAATATTTAATTAATTTTACATCGATTTAAAGTCCATACAGTCCATATTGCAAATTCATCGTTTGTTTTTTTATTTTTATTTTAAGTTTTACAGTCTTTATCATATTGATGTAAGAAAATTTAATCGTAATTCTCATAAATTTAATATTTTATCTCGATTTAACTTGGAGTCCGTGACGATGAAGCAAGGATGACTGACGATAAAGTTATAAAATTTATTTTTAAGAGCTTAATCCCTAGTTCCGTAATGTAATGTGTACGGAACGTAAAAATGTAAGTGCAATTATAGATCGCAAAAACGTGTCATATGTTTTTTCGTAAACAAAACAAAAAAGAAATAAACAAAAACAAATAAGGAAATAAAATTTACAAAAACTAAAAGACAGAGATTCAGATAAGAATATAGAAGACATGTTTTTTGGATTTAGTTTATATTTTATTATTGTTTTTTAAATAAATTTAATATTAATTCCAAACTTTGTCTTCACTCCTTTTATCACTTTCAATATGGCGCCATTTGTTTCTCTTTAATCCAGCTGTTAACCAATGTTATCACCAGAGTTTTTAGGTTAATTTTAAACGATTTTAAATTTATTTAAAGGTACTTATTCAAAGTTTTATGTACTGTTTCTGTAAGCTAAACAATTTCACTTTCACTCAAACAAAAACACTAAACTTAGCTTATGTTTGTTAGTTGAGGAAAACAAAAACAAAAAATTAGGTGCCTTTGACTGAATTTTCTATATCAATAGACAAGCAAGTGAAATCGTTTATTCTACAGAAACAGGTCAAGTATTTCAGAAACCAAATTTGTACGAATGTTAAAACGTTTTTATCTTCTCTAATAAAAGTAAAATGCAAACTGAAATGCTTTTCGAACGCTTTAATTAGTTAAAAATCGATAACTAAATTTTTCTAATTTAAAATAAAAATAAACACTACCTACATACATAATATAATAGTAAAATAGTCTTTACATTTATTTTAAATTATAAAAGTTAATAATGAAATAAATTATAATTTGGGTTTTTAATATATGTGAAGTTTTATTTACCCTGCAATCAATTTGGGTCCATATGTCTTTTTGTCAACAGCACTAGTTCAAATGTCTCTAATCTTTCAATATAAAAAATGCAGAGACAAAAGATGTGGTGTATATCTAGTGACATTGTCAACAAACAACTAATTGTACACCATACAATATTGTATTGACATATATGTCTTTATTGAAATATATCTCTGCTGTTGACATTTATGTTTTAAGTTTTATTTGGAAATTTTTTGAGTAAAAGAAATTATAAAAGCCAAATTAAAAACAAATTGATTTATATAAAAATTGAAGTGTACTAAAACAGTTTTGAGTGAAAGAAATGAAGCTATAGACGAAGGAGAAAATTAAAAAATGGTTCATCAAAACGGCCCCATCAGAAAAATGCTTGGAAAAACTTTTATGTTTTTTAAAAGATGAAGGCCTGGAAGTTCCACTTTCTGCAGAAACTTTATTGGACCAAAACAAAAAAATTGTGGTTAGAAACATATCACCTGGAAGCTATTCTTACATGGGTATAGAAACGCAATTAAGAAAAGGAAAATTAAAATATTTTCCACCTCAATGTAAGTTTCACCAAGCCTTTTAGTGCTATTGATTTGTTTTTCTGTTTTTTTTTTTTTTTTTTGTAGCTAATTCAAAGTGCGGTTGCTGCCAAGAGATCTCAAAACAGCTTGATGCAATAGAAAAGCAGCAAAATAGTTTGATAGAAATTTAAGCTGAACACAAAGTGTTGCTAGATAGAATGGTTTCCCAAAATTCCATAGTCGACAATATTATTATTATATATATTTTTTTGTCAAATAAACTTATCTTTTAAACAATAGTGTACGATTTAATTTATTTGCTTCGGTACCGGCTTAAAGGCCCTAATATTAAAAAAAAAGTAAAAAAAAACTAGTGACAATGTCGCTAGCATGACACCATCTATTTACTATTGATATTGCCTACAGGAAAGTTCCATAAGTTATAGAAATGTACTAGTGAATTCCTGGTTCTAATGTCACCATATAGATCCATGAGAAGTACCTAGTCAATACTGATAATCTGATTGTTGAAGTGATCGGACGTGTTTATGTTTGTGCTCCTGCAAGATTTTTGTGTAGTATCTGTGTTTTTGAAGTTTTGCATCCTGAAAATATTTTCTATAGTTGCATTTTGGGCAATAAATTGTGACATAAAAATAGTCAAAATAACATAAAAATACCGATTTGAAATTTATCAAAGTGAAATAACGCATAGCAACAGAGTCTAACTCTTCATGCAATATTTATTTATAATTTACAAAAACAAATATAAAACGGACAATCTTATTCTTGGTGACTCATCCTCAGAATTAAAACAAAATTAAGTAACTGAAATTGAACAACAACAAACTTACACAGTATCTTTAATCCTAACACCTACATAGCAACATTATCCTAAACAAAATAAAACAAAAACAAAAGTAAACATATTAAAAACAACCAGCTGTTTTACACTAATTACCGGTTTATTAAGTGCTGCCAAATTTATCTAAAGTATTGACAGTCAATTTATATGTTAAACATTGTTACTTTTTGTAATCACTACTATTTATTGCAACTGCCTTGGTTTGTGAATTTGCTAAAGGTCGTATATTGCGGTTTATACTTTTAAATTAATATAATGGAGTGTTCAAAAGCAAATTGTTCCACTACTGGGAATGTTAGGATGGTCTCATGCTGGCTATGTATGAGCCTCTATCATATAACTTGTAGTGGTCTTAAGGCTCGTGATGCTGATGCGTTAGCTGATCCACAGAAGTTCCTTCAATGGACTTGTCCTGATTGTAGAAAAGTCAATATCGAATTCTACAAACTATTTAAGGACTCTAAGGTTAAATTTAACACAATTAGTAATGATCTCAGGGAATTGCAAAAGAAGTTTACAGAGTTTGGTGAGTTATTTGCTAAATATCCTAATTTGGATAAATTTGTTAGTAACCAACATTCTGCATCACCTAAACGTAAAAGGGATGGTCTGAGATCTGCTCAAAATGTTTCTCCATTACTACCACCTGCTGCTGATCCGAATGAGAATGTTGTAATGACTCCATCTTGTGAATTGCAACCGTCATATTCTTTGAATAATAATTGTACATCACCGTCCACAAATTTAATTTCACCTTTACCTCGCGCTGCTGATATTTCGTCCGTTACTGAAAATCCTACTAACTCACAACCTACTTCAAGTTACTCGAAAGCTGCTGCAAAAGTCACTGATATTAATAACACCTTAATAACCACACCTAAGCCGTTAAGAGTCATACCACCTGCTAGAAGCATTTTTATCTCACGTTTAGCTTCTGACACTGCCATAAAGGACATTGAATTTTATATAAGATCTAAAATAGGTGACGGGATTAATTTATCGATTCATAAATTTACATACTCGCAACCGAGAACAATAGCGTCTTTTAAAATTACAGTTCCGGACGAATACTTTGAAAAAATACAAGATTTTAATTTTTGGCCTGCAAAAACATATGTCCGGGAATATGTTTCTTCTGAAAGACAAAGGAATAATATTGTACGTCTACCTACACCGCAGATTACAAAAAACTAAATATTCACTGTGATAGTTTATCAATAGTATATCAAAATGTTCGTGGATTGAATACTAAATTGTCCAAACTCTTCGTTAATAGTCATGATTTTATGTATGATGTAATTGTCTTTACGGAAACTTGGCTTAATGACGGTGTTTTTAATGCAGAAATTCTTTGTAACAAATATCAAATTTATAGATACAATCGTAATACACGCAGAGGAGGTGGTGTATTAATTGCTGTCTCTTCATTATATCCATCAGAACAGTTTGTAACTGACACTTCCAATATTGAATTTGTTGCTGTTGTTGTAAAATTAAAAACGTCTAAAGTCTACTTCTCGTGTTCTTATGTTCCCCCTGATTCTGACTATGCTGTTTACTCTGATCATGTTGACGCAATAACATCTGTTGTCCAATGTGCCAAAAAAGACGATTCTGTTTTTGTTATGGGTGATTTTAATCTACCCTCAATTATATGGAAACATGTACCTGATGTGCCTTATTTAATTCCGATTAAAACTAAGACTTGCCATGACGTATTCCTAAACGATATTTTTGGACTATCACTGTATCAAATAAACTCACTTTGTAATGACTTTGGAAAAATACTGGATCTTATATTTGTTAATGATGTTAATCACTGTAGTGTTTTACGTTCTGAACCTGTAACTTTGCCTGAGGATCGATATCATCCGACCTTAAAAACTAATTTTTCCCTTCCAACGAATTTCAAAGCTAAGCCTTCGAAAATAAGTAAAGTTTACTGTTTTAATCGAACCAATTACCATTTATTTAATGACATGATGAAAAATACTTGTTGGAATGAAACCTTATCTATTCCTGTTAACAATGATTCTGATATTGACTTGATGATTTCTAACTTTTATAAGAAAGTGCATTCAATAATTGAAAATTGTGTTCCCTTAAAACCTTCATATACTCTGGTTGGTCCACCATGGAATTCGAAACAACTGTCACGACTGAAAAATCAAAAGAACAAGTATTACAAGAAATACAAAAGGTCTGGCTCGATTATTGATTATGGAAGATATTCTATTTGCCGTTCTGAATATAACATTCTAAATCACTTATTATATAAAACATATATGGACAAAATGAAAAATAATTTTATTAAGAATCCTAGATCTTTCTTTACGTTTGTAAATTCCAAGAGAAAATCAACTGGTTATCCATCCTTTATGAAATTTGCTGATAAAGAATCCGGAAGTGTTGATGTCATATGTGATATGTTTGCTGATTTCTTCGCCAGTACTTATTCTAACTCCGCTTACATGGATACAAATAATTACCCTTTCCCGTTGACATCGGCTCCAGTAATATCTATTCCAACTTTTAGTGACTGCGATATTTTAGTAAACCTGAAAAGGTTAAAGATGTCTTTTCGTCCTGGTCCTGATGGGGTTCCAAGTTGTATTTTAAATCGATGTGCAGAATCATTCATCACACCATTAGTCATATTGTTTAATACCTCGATTAATTATGGATATTTTCCTATGTTTTGGAAGGACTCGTATATTATACCGCTTTTTAAATCTGGCAATAAGTCTGATGTTACAAATTATAGGGGCATTGCAAAACTGAGTGCTATTCCAAAAATGTTCGAGAAACTGGTTGCCGATTTTTTGATCCATCATACTTCATCGTTACTATCACCTCATCAACATGGTTTCCGAAAGGGCTGCTCAACAACGACTAATGTGCTTCAGTTAACATCCATGGTAAATGTGGCCTTTTCTCAACAGAAGCAAACTGATGTAATTTTTACGGATTTTAGCAAAGCGTTCGATAAAGTGAATCACAAACTGCTGTTAACTAAATTGGATTTAATGGGTGTAAACCATAGGAGCTTAAGATGGCTAGAGTCGTATTTGACTGGTAGAAAGCAGACTGTATGTGTGAACAATAGCTTATCTAAATATATTTATGTGCTATCTGGTGTTCCTCAAGGCAGCCATCTTGGTCCACTTCTTTTTTCGCTGTTTATAAACGATCTTCCCAACATAATTAATTTTGCCAATATCTTAATGTATGCTGACGATGTAAAACTTTTTCTCTCCTTTAATAATTTCATTGAGCATATTTATCTTCAAAGTGATCTCAATAATTTCTATTTGTGGTGCGAGTACAACATGATGGAGCTGAATATTAAAAAATGCAAATGTATGCGGTTCTCAAGAAGTAATTTTGTCGCGGTTAATTACTTGCTTGGAGGTCATCAACTGGAAATAGTGGACTCTTTTATTGATCTTGGGATCCTATTAGACACAAAATTAAACTTTAATGATCATATCACTTTGACTGTAAATAAGGCAAGAAGCACTCTTGGCTTCATAAAACGTTGGGCAAAGGAATTTACTGATCCATATATCACTAAACAGCTATACATAGCGCTTGTCAGACCTATTTTGGAGTATGGTTCTATCGTTTGGGATCCTCACTATAATGTTTACAGCGAACACATTGAATCTGTTCAGAAACAATTTCTACTCTTCTGCTTGCGTGGCCTTGGATGGAATTATTCGGACATGCCTTCATATACTAGCAGACTGGCTTTAATAAAACTGCCTACCCTTAAGAGTCGTCGAACGATGTTAAATATATCTTTTATGACTAACCTGATCAATGGTAATATTTGCTGTGAATTTCTGTTAAGATCTGTTAAATTCAATGTTCCTCGTCGTAACTTCCGCTGTTATAATCTTATTTATATTCAATTCTGCAGAACTAATTATGCTGTTGCTGATCCATTAACTAGAATTTGCCGTCAATTTAATTATTTGTCAGACTTTGTTGATTTTTCTTTAAATTCTTGCGTTATAAAACGGAATATTATTGTTTTTGTAGAAACTGTTTGTAATTGTATTTAATTTTATTCGTACCAATTTTTGTTATTAGTCAGTAAGGAATTTGTCCATTGACTTGAATAAATAAATAAATAAATAAATAAATAAATAAATAAATACCAAGTCAATAGTCATAATGTCACTAGAGGATTTTCAATGACACCGACATGTTAAATGTCTATAGCACTGAGCCTTGTATGGGGTATAATTCGACACTAGTACTGTTGACAAAGTCAATAGCGATTCAGCACATTTTTAATATTGACATTTCCTACAGGGTAAAGATAATTCCACATACAGACAAACATCACATACGTACAAAATGTAAATTCAGTTTATAATTTCAATTTTTAGTTTAAGTGGTTTTTAATATTGGCATGTTGTTAACACTGCTAAGCAGATGTCACGTAAAAATGTAAGAAAATTCTATTTTTTACAGATTCTTACGTTCCGGTTACGTTACATTACATTTCTATAACCACTCGTATTGCTTTATACATAACAAAAACGATCAGCTGTTTCTTACTGTTGCGGTTACGTTCCGTTACGGTAGCATAACTAGGGCTTTAAATGCCTCTTTAGCCGACCGTAGAAATCGTAAATGTATCGTAAATGTAAATGTATCGTAAACGTAAATGTATTTGCACTTATAGAACCCTTAAAATCGTGTCATGTGTTTTTGACATAAAGAAATTAATTTTCAACGTTGATGGGAGTTCAGTTTGTTTACGTTTTTTGTGATTGTGTAAAAAAGGACGAAAAACATTAAATTAGTACCACACACAATATTAATATTTTTGTTATTTACATTGTAGTTATAGCTTTTTATACTTTTAAATATATTTATAACTATATATTATTGCAATTATACATAGTTATGTATGTTTGTATATACCTTTTTTCAATTTTTATTATATGTATGTATGTATGTCTCTTGATAGGAAAAAGTACTTAAAATACTATATTTAATATTCGATGTACATATGTATGTAAACCATATTAACAAATAAAAAAGTTTAAATATCAGAAGACAAAATTACCGAAAAATTCATACTGTGACACCCTCCCATTTTTATATGTAATTAGATTATAATTCTGGTTTTCTACATACATACATTTCTACAATGTATTTTACTTAAAAACATATTTATATTTCTTTATTGTTATTATTATTATATGTTATATTGTTACTTATTACGATTGACAAATGCTCTTATTAGAGTTTATAAAAAAAGTAATTTGAAACATTTTTATTTATTTATTACATATGTACCAAAAAATTTAAGTACCAAAAAAAAGAGTAAAAATAC
Organism: Sarcophaga rosellei; assembly: GCA_930367235.1. Classification (NCBI taxonomy): domain Eukaryota; kingdom Metazoa; phylum Arthropoda; class Insecta; order Diptera; family Sarcophagidae; genus Sarcophaga; species Sarcophaga rosellei. The sequence goes on from OV884019.1 coordinate 64,290,264, forward strand.
CCTCTTAATATTCCACATACAAACAGCCCATCACTGCTTGACAAATGTCACGTAACGTTGCTGTAGAATTCTATTTTCAACAGATTGGGACGTTAAGTTACGTTACATTATGGTGAAGTAAGCACTTGTATACCTTTTCATATAACAAAAACGATCAGCTGACACGACTACATCTACGGTTTCTACATTTACGGTTGGCTAATTCTGCCTGAAGTATATGATGTGGTGAATTCTAAAATCCTGTATTAATGGTGAATATTCAAAGGGGAAATTGGATTTATAGCCTATTTGGTTGGTTAGATGTTCTCTCTTTGTAAGCTTTGCGTGTGTGGCAAATGTCATAGCGATGGTTGTGATTTTCTGTGGTGAAATTAGATTTTGTAACATTCTCTTAAACTCAATCTCTTTGTTTGAATGAAACAGCAAAGTAAAGAATGAATTTTAAATTTTTGATGTCACTGGTAAATGCGGAGTGTTAATGTTGTCAACATCTGTGATAATATCCCATTGAACAAGATTAAAAAGAAAGTCATTGAATTTAATAATTGCTTGAGGCAATCTTTTGTACTTGTTTTAAATTCCATAACTGATGCTAGCAAGATGTTATGTTTTGAAAGACCTAATGTTTTGTTCTCAAAAATTAAATAAATAAAATAAAATAAAAGAAAGGAGTATTCTTTTAATAACATTTAATCAATATGCCACAAGTAAATTAAAACATTAATTATTTGTTACCATTTATAAATACTTTTTCAAAAAATCCCCATAAATATGCTAATAAACAACGAACTTTAGTTGGTTCGACTACTTTCTAATACTTAAATAATACTTTCTTCTTTTCTTTTTAATACCTAAATACTGTCTTTTGAGGAAAGAAAATTGTTACATCGTACGTATTAGTTATGGCGTATAAAAACTTCTTTTATATGTACATATATTTATAACTCTAAAAAATTCGTGCGATGGGAAAAGAAGGAATGACAACAAAGTCAACATGAACACATATTGTCTAGTTATAATACCATATTAAGGGCCATGATTACATACATAATTGGCCATTACAACCCTTCAGCCAGGATTACGGCCTAGCTTCTCAACACCACTCATGTTGTCTGCGTTCATTTTATACATGAGTGGCGGGACCTACAGTTTAAAGTCGTCTCCGAACGACAGATTTTTTGAGAAGCTTTTCATGGCAATTTTTACTTTCAGGGTTTTTGTCAGAAATCTGCTGAGAGGAAGTCGCCGAAGAAATATTTTTTTCATATTTCGTTTTGACGTCTGACCTTGGATTCGAACTCCGGCCTTTCGTCTAATGAGCGAACACACTACCTACTAGACCACGGCGACTTTAAGGGCCATGATTACAACTTGGTTTTAACTAAAGGCACGATTTTAACGGGCAGATAATTTTTTTCCTTATTATATAGGGTGTTTTTTATAGAGGTATAGAACTTTAAGTTGCAATAAAACAACGATGGATTATTCGATTGACATGAATTTTATTTATCCGACAGATAATCTTGTGACATTACATTTTAAATATGATTTCTGGCATATGACCGCCACGGCTGGCGCGGATGTAGTCCAATCTGGACGTCCAATTTTCGATGACTTTTCCAACATTTGTGGCCGTATATCGGCAATAACACGGCGAATGTTGTCTTCCAAATGGTCAAGCGTTTGTGGCTTTACCACACAGACCAATATTTTGCAAGCGTTGTTCAGGCGTGAGTCTATTCATGATGAATTGCCAAACCAAACTGAGAATAAATCACTGACAGCTGTTAAATCGGTCGCCATCCTGAAAAGTAATGCCAACTTAAAGTTCTATACCTCCATAAAAAACACCCTTTAATTGGACAATAAGGTAGACGTGAGCGATAAGCTAAAGGGAGGATGATCCTACCTGTAACTTTTAAAGTTAAGTTTATGTTTGAAATTGCCATACATAAATAATTGCGCAGTTCAGAATCTTGGGCAAATGGTCTGGCATCATGCCATTTGCAAATGTTGGGTATTTCTTTTACCATACACTAACAAAATACACAGAAATACCCTTTCCATGGTTTGGCAAATATACCACACTCAAATTCGTAGTTTATATTTGCCATACTTGAGCATATGAACAGCTGATCATAAAAATAAAAACATTGAAAATAAAGTCACAAAAAAAGGAAAAATACAACATGAAAAAACGAATTAAAAGAGAAGAGCCGATTAAAAAATGGACAGAGGGCGAAATAAATAAAATTATAAATATAAATAAATAAAATAATAAATTATATGATAGTCAGCTGTGTGTTGAGAAGTTTGCAAAAAGTGTTGCAAAGTTAAACAAAAAAACCGATCACAATTAATGGCAAATATTTAAAATGGTATAAATTTACCATCTAAATGCCCAAGATTGTGAACTGGGTTAATATTTTCATAATGGCATCGTCAAATATAAACATAATGAGCAAACACTATAACGATAGGATGTCGTCGTTGCCACTGCGTTTAAGAAAACTTGTTTAAATTGGGGAATGTTTTCGATATTGCTTGGGCACTGCTATATTTTGAAAAAGTTAACTTTACTTAACGAAAAAAAAGTTAAAGGTGATTTTAAAGTTCACTTTTGCTCAAGTTATCTTTTACTAAGACCCACTTTAACGGCAAGTTGTAATAATGGCAAGCGAAGTTCCACAAGCCAGATTGCATTAATTAATAGGTTTTGATATTCAGCATCAGACCTTCGGATTAAATTATTAAACTCATACAATTAAGTTGAAAATTATCCAGGAAAATCAATGGTTGTAAAATGAAATGGGATATGTTCTAGAAAACTATCCTATAATTTTAAACAAGTATTCTACTTAATAAAAATTATTATAATAAAATAAAATGGACTTAAATTTATGAAACATATTAATCACTGTGTGCTGAAATGGTGAATCTTACTGAGTATAGTTGATGTTTAAAAACTTACAGTGAAAAACAAAGTAACAAACATATTCCCCGTTTTGAGACCAAACGATTTTACGGCAAATGTGTTTTTCTGCAGGTCATTAATCGGAAACGATTAGGGTCGAAAAACAATTTTTTTATCAAATAATTGAATAATTCATTTTAACATTAACTAATACTGTACTAGTAAATCGTTGAGTAAAGGTTGTTTCGTATTCGCGTTGCATTAGTTAACTAAGTGTTGGTAAAATCTTTTGACAGCGATACCACCTATAAAGTGCAAGTGTGCCCAATTTGTGTGGAACAAAATCTATTGAAAAACATATTTGAGGATATTAAAAAATATTGATTTACCCTTCTCACCGCAAACATCCTTGTCTAGAACAGTGAATACGAATGTTAATAGTGTAGGTTCAAAAGCCATTAGTAACGTCTTTACTGGCAAAGGTGACAACTCTGCTAAAAAGCCAAAAGTACAGTTGGGAATAGATATTAACATTATAGTGTTAAAACCAGGAGGAGACATAAAAGTGTCGAAACTAGTTTCCGCATCTAAATCTAATTTATCTCGAACGCCTTGAAAAAAATTTGTCTTTATCATCGGACAAATTTAATCCTATGTCACTGCAATTAATTTCAATTCTTTTTAAATTCATAGAGAATGTCCCACCCAACCGAGTTTTGTAACGAAATTTAAAAACTTTCTAAGAGAACTGCGCTTAGAGTGTTTTTGCTGCTTACTTCTAAGTTCTTCTTCAAGTATGTGTATGTTTGAAACAAATTCTTTATAAGAAGAGTTTTCAATGTAGAAAAATGTAACTATTCAGCACTGCAACATATAAGCAATATAATATAATAAATATCATTCATACGCAGGGTTAGTGTCATTATGTTGTAGCAGCACAATTCACAAGTACAGGATCCTGCGTCAATTAGACTGTGCTTGACTAACTTATTATACAGTAGTTTTGATTTAGCTGCCTTTTATTTACGTGCGCATTGCCTTTACCTGCACAAACATTTTGAGAGTGTAATCTCTAATTAAAGTAAAAAATTTAATTTAGCTGCATTTTTGACTTATCTGCACAAAAATTATTGCAAAAGTTAGTTGTGCAGGTAAGTCAAAACTACTGTACTTTAATTCTGGTAAGTAGGCACTAAAATTTGACATCATCATGAACGATTGTATTTGAGTTGGACAAAAAAATTGACAGTAAATGCAAATTGATAACTGTTATCATTCAACAGTTGCTAGTGTTGCATTTGAATTGTGTTATTGAAGCGATTTACATAAGAGTATGGAGTTAATCAAAATGTCTTTTGAAATAAATTACTTATTATTCAATTTCCCAAAAAAAAATGTCGTTTAATGGTGTTAATCAAGGCGAATTCATGTAACCGGTGACCGTATCAATGCAAAAAGCAATTGGCATTTTGTTTTTGTAAAATTTCCTTCGATTGTCAGCAACAGCTGACTAAAGAATGACAATAGGAAGAAAAATGGTAAAAAGTTTTATAATTTATGATGTAAGTAGAAATCAAATGAAATACAGCAACAGCATTATATTAATTGGTGACCACCAATTGATTCTTTTAATTCTTTGAAAGGATGACGGGGTTCGACAAGTTTTAGAAGAGATAAAGGCAATATTTGAAGAAAATTGTGCACAGGCAGCTACTTCGGGCAAATTTGGACCTTCACATATATAAACTAGATTAAGAATGTCTTTTTGAAAACAGCTGCCACCAAAACCAACAGATGCCTGCAAAAATTTCGGACCAATACGTGAATCTAAACCGATAGCACGGGCAACTTCGGAAACGTCAGCACCTGTGGCTTCGCATACTGCAGATAAAGAATTAATACTGTAAATTCTCTGAGCTAAGAAAGAATTTGCTGCTAATTTCAATAATTCTGAACTCCATGTATTTGTGGTTAAGATATTAGCTTTGGGTATCCAGTGTTCATAAATCCACGATAGTTTTTCAACGGCTTTGTGACCATTAGCAGTTTCTTCACCTCCAATAAGTACACGATCAGCTTGCAAAATATCTTCTATGGCAATTCTCTCTGCTAAAAATTCTGGATTTGAGAGAATATCGTAAGAAATGCCAGGCTTCTGAACCGTACTCTTTTCTACCACGATCTTATGGGACTGGGCGATCTCAGCAATCATGCGTGCAGCACTCTCAACATATTTCAAATCAGCAGCACGACCTATTAGACAAACATCACTATTACATAAATTCCGTTTAAAATGTTTATTTATTTTGTCTGTAATAATTACCTTTTCCATTACCGAAAGTCTTTGTTGGAGTATTTACCAATATGAAAATCAAATCGGCCTCCTTAATAGCATGTCCCAATATCAGTCGAAAAAAATAAGCTTACATTACGGCATTTTTTGACAACGTCATTTAAGCCAGGCTAGAATAAATAAAGAAGATGTACAAGTTAAAATTCAGTGTTATAAAACTTTTAGAATGATTTTAAATTTAAATTTGAAAAGTGTTAAACAAAACATTTAAATTAGAGAACAGATAATAGCTGTTGTATTGTTTCTTCCCAAGAAATATTTTTTAATTTAATTTTTGAACACGTTTTAACTAATTTAATATATTAAAAAACAAATGAAAAAAACTGAAATTCAACAAACAATCAGCCCGATTATAAATTTTCCCGGGGAAATATGCTCCCTGGGAGTTCATTTCTCCCGGGAATTAAATTCCCATATTCTAAACAAACGGGGAGAATAGTATTACGGGAAAGGGAATTTAGAGCTTTCGAAGTCAGCTGTTTGCTTTTAGCTTTCATGTTTTGATGTAAAACTTTCAAATTAAAATTAGAAATTAAAAAATTTTAAATTTACCAAAAAAAAGTTCATAGAACATGGAAAAAAATATATTAGAACAAAGTAAAATGTTTAGTGCAGAATTTCGGTTGGTATTTGAAGCAGCAGAAGAACGTTCAATAAAAGAGCAAAGAATTGCAAGGAGAATGTTGCGTGATGACTTAAACCCATTTGAAATGCCGCAAACTTTGTAAGTATATAAGAATCCTTTGTACATAATTGTTTATGTTGGTAATGAAAATTTTACTTATTATACAGGGATGTCATAGAATCCAATAATGTCGGAATTGGATTTGAAAACGACACAAAAATCAATTTGGTGTCATACAATCCAAGAGTATCGGTTTTGTTTTCGAACTTGAATAAGTATCGGTTTTAGGTGTCACAGAATGTCTTGTTATCGGTTTTGTTATTGGAAATAAACCAAGCAGCTAACAGCTGTCTGTTTGTTATATGAAATAAAAACAACTTTAATTTTACTTTATAAATAGCTTTTATTTTACCAATCTTTTATAAGGTTGTGGCTATTTCGTCTCTGATTCTCTGCCCTTCACTTTGCAGAGTCGCGCTTGATGACAAAATAACATTGTCTTCACTTTCAGGTAATGATTAAGTCAGCTCATCCTTACTGGTTTGCACACTATAGTTCCTGCAAATGTTGTGCAAAGCGCAGCAGGAATTTATTATTCCTACTGCCTCTTCCAGATGGTAGTGTAACATGCTCATTAAGCACTCAACATATTCCATATTCAACACTCCTATTCATATTCTTTTTCGATTAAAGTACAAATTCTCGTTAAAGCTGTGCTTTATTATCTTTATATGAGTCCCGTCTTTGCAACCAATTATTGAAGGGATTTTAAATTCATTAAAGAAATAGTATCTTGCTCTTTGCTTATCGTTGGAGTTAATTTCTAGTTGCACCCATTGACGGCAAATGAACTCCATAGCATTGAGCACATTGTCTAAAATTGTAGAAACTGTGCTTTTACCCAGCGATATGCTAAGAGTCATTTCCAAAAGATACTTGGTATGACCCTTCAGCTAAAAATCGCAACGTAGCTGCAAGTTGTAGCAATGGTGGGATCTTAGAATCGGAAAGATGTTCTTTTACCATACAAAAAGCGTCTTTGTTCAACCGCCAATATGCTATAAAACTGCAAAGCAGCTTTACTTCTATTCAGGAAAGACTGTATTATAGTAGCCAGAACAAGAGTGGGAACAACAAGGTTTAGTACACAACATCTCTATGGAAGAACCCAACCTAGGGAATGTGAATTGTTCGCAGAAGAACTGACCGTAAGTCATATCTTTAAAGATTGCCCGATAAGCTCAACAAATGAACCGATAGAAGAAATCCTAAATTGCAGCAACATACACTCAGCAAGAAAAATTAAGAGTATTCTTCAATCTGCAAATGTTTTACATGAAATCTAGATTCAACACATATAGTTTAATAACCATGTAGTCCACACTATTTTGGAATTGTATTTTACAAATTTATTTTTGAAAAATACGCATTTTAAACAAATAAATATATATTTTGTGAAAAAAAAATAATAAAAATTGGAAATAAATACACAAATGTAAACAACAGCTGTTTCGAACATCGGTTTTATTTCAATTCGAAAATAACAAAACCGACTTGGTTTTGTGACACCAAATGAATCCAATATCGGTTTTCAAAAACGACAAAAGGCAAAACCGACTTGGATTCTATGACACCCCTGATAGATTCGAAAAATATTACAGGATAAATAAGCCTGCATTTAAATATCTGCTCGAGGTGTTAAAGTCGCACAGTCAGCCAAGAATGAAGTCGTCTGCGGTACCTCCCCTTGTAAAGGTAAGTGCGGCTTTACGTTTCTTTGCAGAAGGTGGGTATCAAGCAGGAGTAGGTAAAGACTGTGACGTATCTCTGGCACAATGTAGTGTAAGTAAAGTCCTAAAAGAAATCGTAGACATTTTTGAAGAGCACCTATGCCCAAGGTGGATTACTTTCTGCAGAACAGAGGAGGACAAACGAAAAATTGCGTTGTCACTGTACGTAAAGCATGGTTTTCCTGGCGTTATAGGATGCGTTGATGGGACGCATGTCCGCATTATAGCTCCCCCTAGTGACAGACACACATCTTGAGCATGAATACCTAAGAGGGTGTAAAAACTATTAGCTTCTGGGATAGCAAATAACATTCATTATTTAACAATGTGTGTATATTTTTTTTAAATAGGCGACGCAGGATATCCTCTGGAACCGTGGCTTCTAACCCCTCATAGAACTCCTGACGAGGGGTCTGTTGAAATGAAGTTTAATGAAGTGTATACAAACTGTCGCAATATAATTAAGAGATGGTGTGCTCAAAAATAGATGGAGGTGTATTCTAGGCGCTAGAGTGCTGCATTACACTCCAAAAAAGGCAGCACAAATAATAAATGTCTGTTGCGCGTTACATAATATATGTATTTATTTTAAATGCAATACAACTGTAAATAATTCAGATTCTTTCACCATAGAAGAAAATGATGTGCAGTCCTTAGCCTCACAGCAGTATTTATCTGCAGCCCAAATTGTTAGACATAATATTGGAAACAGTCTGCAATAACTTAGTTGTAAATAAAAAACAGATATACATATCTATGTATATTCTTTTATAAATACATACTTTATTAAAAAAATAAATATTTAAAAACTAAAAACAAAACGAGTAGTCACTTCAGTTGCGGTTTGTACATTAAAAAGCACTTAAAAAAGCTAAAAAACCAAAAATTAATATTTTAGAAATTGAAAAAAAATCATATTCACAGATACAGTTCATTTTTATATTATTTTCCACTTCTCTTATTCTTAATTTCTCCATTTCTAGATTATGGCGTTTTTGCTCTTTTAATTCATCTTTTTTCAAATAATAAGGTTTGTCTATGTAGCGATAAATTTTTTTTGTGATCTGATTCTGTTCTTTCATGGCTTCTAACATATTTCTCTGAATAGAGATTTCTTCTGTCTGTATTTCGACGGATGAAACTTGTGCACTTCAACTGGTGTTTTTTTAAATTTTTTAGCTGGTGGCTGAGATGAACAATCTTTATAACTGTCATCCAAACCGACAGCATTTTCATCCATTAATATCTCAGCCGAAATAGCAATGTCGTCTTCTGTTTGTTTGTTGGTGGTAGAAGAAGAAGAGGCTAAGCCAAATGTTTTGCCGATGCCTTCAACGGATTCTTGCATACCAATCATTTTATACATGGCCTCTTCATATGCAGAAAACTTGTGCTCCATATTTGGACCTCCACCAGTTCCTTTGGCACATTTAATTTTTTGAGCAGCTTTCTGTCGAACATAATGTTTTCACTTTTAATATTTCTATACACCATTATAGATACATTTTATCAATAATACCTTCTTCCACTCCGAAACACTTTTTGCTGGTGGCCCCGCTGAATTTAGCTCCACCTCCAAATTGCGCCAAAACCGGTTCAACTCCTCTTTACTTCCTTTGAACATCCCACAAGCGATATCAGGGTGGGCTTCCATTTCTTTCAAAAGAATTTCGAGCTGTTTTTTATTTGTTGTTTTTGACCTGATGCATTAACATTTATGTTGTAAAATGGGATTAAATTTATTTTTTTATTAAAAAAAATTGATATATGTACTTAAATTTTTTAGCACAACTCACTTTCAATTGTTTGGCGGAATTATTCCCAGAAGTTGTCATTGCAATCTCCCTTTAATTGACATTCGTAATACCTACGTTTTTTCCGGGGAAGAATTTCCCAATTTCGAACATTGTTTACAATACGGGGAAAGAGAAAAATTTCCCGGGAAGATTTTATTTATAATAGGAAAATTGGGAAAAGGAAAAAATTCCCGGGGGATTGTTATTCATAATTGGGCTGAATATCTTAATTGTTTCCTACAAATGCGGTAATTCTGATATCATTGTTTATAAAGAAGAAAGCTACAAAAACAATAACAAATCTAATGAATCTCTTATCACAATATGTACCAACATTTAAAATCGTCTGGAAATAAAATTAGAAATACAACACTATAAAATTAATAACTAAACTTATATCTTTATATGTACATATATGAGTAAAAACAAACATAATTATCATTTTAAGAAATAATTAAAGTAAATGACAGTGCCCAACACAATACGTGTCATGCCATACCCTGCATCTATCGGGCCACTTGAAATTTAAACTAAAATTTTATGGAAATTATTTGAACATATTAATTTGTCATTTTCTTTCTTCCTTTGGCTAATTTCTACTTTCTAATATATAATAAAACGCATTAAATGGAGTTAAAAATGCGATAAATGAAATGCAGCTATAGAAAACGAGGAAATAAATTTTAGTAGTACCACTGATGAAGACGTAATCATTTGTTCATATCTTGTTTCAATTGAATTTTTGTCCCATTTTCTTGAGGGTGGCGCGCACCGCACGATAAGGCGCGAAAGTGTTAAAACAAAAATTTATCTCTTTTTTAAAATTTTCGGTGGTTCTTAAAGTAACCGATTAAAATTTGAGACGTCTTTTTGTATAGGTATTGCTAGAAGAGAAAAAATTACGTTAATATATATTTTATAAATTCATTTTCATACTTACAAAAGGAGAGATTTATAGTTTAAATTTTAGCATATTCTTGAAGCCCATAACGCGTTGCTTTGCCTTTTGACTCCTAAGGCGCTTATTTAAATTACGGATACGAAAATGTATCCTACTTTTAAAGAACAATCTTTTAACATTTTCTGGCAACTCAATTACTTGGTTTCTCTCGATCAGGAGCTTGCGAAGGTTACGACAGTGGAAAATATTATTACCGTTAATATAGTAAAATATATGTTCTAGTTTCTTTAACTTCGATTGTCGGCTTTTTTAAGTAATCTTTGGACACCTGATCAACCCACGTATATGAATCTTGATGACATTCATATTCTACAAGATTTAGCTTTCGAATCACATAGCCAGCTATGTATTCTAAAGCATCCTCTTGTAAAATACCAATGTCATCTAAATCCCAATCGTCTAGGTCTAGGTTGTTATCCTCTTCTGTTTGTTCGGGCTCTGTATCGTCGTCATTAAGTACGACTCCGCTGTCTGGCATAGTGCTGGTATCTAAAATGCTACCTTCATTGTAACTGGAAAGCCAATCTATTCGTTCTTCCTCCACGTTTCCCTTACCACTAAGGTATTCGGTATTTAGTTCTGTAATTTTAAAAATACATATACGTAATTTGGAATATAAAAAATTATAAACATTATCTACAGACAAACTTACCTAGGATATATTTCAGAAGTCGGTATTTGAATTCTTGAGAGAAGGATGATCATTCAGCCTACCTTTACTCCGTATGGCTCCAAAATATTCTCAAGAACATCCTGATTCAGTCTGTATGTCAGAATGTACGTCATGTTATATTTTTCGATGTATTTGTGAAGCATTTCTACATCCATGTTGGTCATTAGTGTACCTTTCTGGAAATATTCCAATGATTTTTTCTGAGGAATTATTAGGATCGACATTGACTTTGTCATACGAGCCAATGTATCCCTTTGCCGCTCGTGTGAAATTCCGTAGGGTTCCTACACAAAATGAAATGAAATATATTCACTATCTACAAATATGGTACAAAAAATTACCTTTCCAGGATATTTGAACGTACTCAGTTTAGAGTTGAGAACGTCGAACCTATCATTCACTAATTGAATAAATTCTGCCGACTCTATGGGTTCATAAATATCCATTCCTAGGGAATAGCACCGTGTAATGGCATTGGCTGTAGAGTTGGAAAATAGCTGAGCAGCTAATTTTACTTTTTGCCTTCCTAAAATTAAAAAGTTTTAATGTATTCATATATATGTTATCAATAAAAAATCTTCAAAATTACCTGCCCCTTTAACGGAAATATGTTCTTCACTTAATTTAAAAGTTATTGACATATCCGATGTTGATGTTAGTCCAAGTAAATCGGACATTGTACGAGGACTAAGGATGGTGTTCTTAAAGATTAATCCGCTATCCAAAGAATGGTTACGGATTAACTTTAACAAATACGGCGCGTCAAAAAAAAGTAAAAACTTTTTCGTCCACGTTAGTTGGGTTCGAGAACCATTTATCTTCCGAAAAATAATGTATATATAACAAACTAATTTAATTTTAATTCTTAGTAATATGTATGAGAGAAAGTAATGAATGATGTGTTAAATAATGTAAAGCAACTAAAATCTAGGAACTAAATTGAAATAATGAACGTAAACGCAAACAAAGACACCCGTACACCAAGCTTAAAAACGAATTATTATTAACAAAGTTGTATTTACCGATCTGAAGGAGATAATAATTCCTTTATGCTGTGGTAACCCATATACCGATGTCCTCAACGTTGCCAAGAAGATCCCCAGTAACGAAATAATAGTTGTAGTGTTGTATTAGTGTAGTGTAATTGGTATGGTGTAAATATGTAACTTCCCTGTAGTTGCACCAAGCTCTCTCAACAACTTCCAATTACTGGGACCCATATCACATACCATTGCAACAACCGGGAAACCTGCAGTGCTGAACTTAGAAATTAGACTGTATATTATATCTTTCGACATTTTGCAGTCAAAATCATAATATACAGGCCGCTTCCATGATTTTTTTAGCCCTCGAGACATAACTACCTGGACGTAGTTGGCTGGCTTTCTGACAATGTCAGCAGGGGAGTCATACTTGTAGGTTTCCCCTACCTTCATTTCATCGAAGGCCAACACACAAATTTTATCACTAAGCGGCATATCAGTCGTATGCCGCATGAATTCTATTGATGTGGATAGAATCCCTTTGTGCAAATTGACTCTTCCACACCAGCGTTGCAACGTTTTGAAATGATGTAAAGGAAACCCTTTTCGGTATAAGTGTTGATATGCCCTTGGTCCAGATGCATGTAAGCAAATGGTACTGGATATGTCGCTCCAATTCCAAACTACATTCCCTGGATCCATTAACTTCCTTATCTGGCCGTCAGTAAAAATTTTCCACATGGAATCCACGACCGAATTAACACTTCAGCTCCTTATTCTCCATTTCTAATTTCTTAATTCTGTTGCGATAATATGCAACATCAGCACAAGAAATTGAAGAACTAAACAATAAATACAAAAAAATTAAATAATAATAATAAAAAGAACTTAAATAATAACAATAAATATCGAAATTTTATGATAATAAATACTTACTCGGTTTGAGTCTGTTGTTCTTGGAGTAGGACAAGTGTGCTATCTTCTATTTCCATAGGAAGTCTATTTAATTATTTATATTTATTAATATATTTAGAGAACATATAATTTCATATAAACTTACTCTGCAGCTTCTGGTTTTTCCTGGAAAGGCTTGTCCGAGGGGGTCCTATTTGCACTATTTATACGCTCATACGCGTCAGGTAATCTGTGTTATATATATAATTAGATATTGTTATATGTTCAAATTATTCACACATACCCTGCCAAGGCTTCATTACGCTGGTTCTGCGTTACAGGTTCAGCATTAATAAAAATCGTCCACTAGCTGTTATAACCTGGGCGACACACAGGCGGGAGTGTGGGGTTAAATTCACTTGGCAGATGTTGTTCCGTTTCTCCGTTTATATACTATAAATAATAAACACTTAAATTATTAACACAAAATTAAAAACATTCGAATTTTTAAATATAATATAAAAAAACTCTCTTATATAATAACACACTTATGTAATAAAATATTCGTATAAAATATTTAAATTAATTTTCAAAAATATTAAAAATCAAAAACTTACCTGAATGATTGAAAACTCCAAAATGATTTATAAGAAAAATAAACATAAAAGTCAGAATAAGAAAACAAGATATTTATTATCAAAACAAAATACTAAAAAAACAACAAAATTTTGACAATCGAAATGATATCAGCTGTTTAGATACTACCAACTATTATATGAATTCGCCTTGATAAAAGCAGTGTATTTTGTTAGTTTTCACAAATATTTTAAGTATTGTTCTTTTACAAGACAATTATTTTAAATTTTTGTATTTTTTATCGATCACAGTCAAAAGCAGACTCGAAATATTAAAAATTAAAATTTTTTAATTTTTCACAATTTTTGAATAAATTTTTTATTTTTTCACACAACCACTATGACACAAATTCGAAGCGAACTACATAGTTACAAAAGTTTGACTTTGAAAAGAAACTGAAAGGTCCTAAAAAAGATTTTTAAACAATTTTGAAGAAACTGTGTTACGTATATTCCTACGTGCTTTATTTTTTATAATTGCGTTGCTTTTTATCATTTAAAAGACTGAATTTTTATTGTTTTAGTTGTTATTATCAATAAAAAAAAGTTTTTTCATTTTTCTATAAATTACTTGCTATTTCATTCCTGATTCTCTGAGCTTCACCTTGTTGGGACATTGGCAGTGGTAATCCAGCATTTTCTTCTTCTATATCATTGGATGGCAAAAGGATATCGTTTTCGTTGTACTCCAATTTGTAGTATCTGCAGCAGTGTTGCCAGAAGCCGGTTTGGAAAAAGTGCCAAAACTTTAAAACCGGTCATTAAAAAAAAAAACAAAAAAATGAACAGAGTTCTTCATCATAAATGTTTTTTTTTAATTTAGGTTAAATTTTATTAAAATTATTCGAAATTTAAAAAAAATCCTTATCTTGGTTTAATAAATATGAATTTAGTTTGATTTAAACAAGTATATGGAATAAAAAATTATTTATTTTCAAAAAATATTTATTACATTTAAAAAGTTGAATTGAATGAAGAAAAAATATATTAATTTTTTTGTATTTGTTTTTTTCTTTTTTGAAAATATTCAAAAATAAATATAAATTTTAAAAATTCATTTAAATTAAAAAAGAGACTATTATTGCATTAATAAAAAATGATTTGAAATATGAATTAGAATGAAATATACAATTAATTGTATGTTAAGTATGTTGTACATATGTATATATTGTATGGTAAAAAAAATTATAATTTTTTTACAAATTTCATTTAAAAAAATTAAATTGTTAATCAACGTTGGAATTCTTGAATTCATTCAGATCAAATATGGTAAGTATTCTGTTAAATATAATAATGTAGAAAACTCTTTTTAATATTTTTTAATTATGTATTATATGTGGTTTTCAGTTTAGATAATAATAATATCAAAAGAAAGAAAAAAGAGTTTCTTTTTTAAATTGTTATTATGCTGATTTTAATTTTATATATTTACTAAAAATTTATTGTATTTTACGAATAAAGATTTTAAATATTTAAAATGTATTAAAAATCTGATATTTTTAATTGGTATACGCAAAATTTTACTTTTTAAAGTATATTTTTTATTTAATTAGTTGTTTTAATCTCAGTTTGATAAATACAAAAAAAAAATTGATTTAATAATTTTTTATATTTTCTTTTGAGTATTTATACCTTTTTATTCTATTTTACGCAAGCAACATTATTTACTTTTTAAGTAGTTAGATTTGAATAAAATTTTTTGTTTAATATATAAAAATAAATACATATTGTATTTGTGTATTTTAAAATGCTATTCAATGCAATTATTTGTTTTGTAATTTAATGTACTAATTTTATGTTAAGTTTCTGATGAATTTAAAATTTTTGGAAATGGAAATTGGTGGCTAAGAAAATGGCTAAGCATTGTAAAATTCTTTAAATATTATTATAGTGTTAAATATTACTCCTGGAATATTTAGTTTTAATTATGTTTTAATCAAAATTTTTCTTTTTTACTTTTTAAGTACATTGTTAAATTTTGTTTACAGATTTTATATATAAAAATAAATATTTTTGGTGTTGTTTTAGGAATTTATTTTAAACTTTTCATTTTTTAAATAAGAACGTTTGACTTGAACAAAATTTTTTTATTTAGTGTATCGTTAAATGTTACTTTTTATTTAAGTTTTGTTTTGCAATTTAAGTATTTATTTTAAAATATTCAATTATAGCAAATATGTATAATATTGAAAAAGTCTTTAGGTTAGGTTAGAGGACGTGTACTTATCAACTGTGACAAGTACAGTACCCGGAGGTCGAATTGCCCATTGTACAACGTCCTAGCTTCTCACACCACTTGTGTTGTGTGCGTTAATTTCATATATGAGTGGCGGGACCTACAGTTTAAAGTCGACTCCGAACGACAGATTTTTTTGAGAAGCTTTTCATTGCAATTTTTACTCTCAGAGTTTTTGCCAGAAATCTGCAGAGAGGAAGTCGCCGAAGAAATAGTTTCATATTTTCGTTTTGACGTCTGACCTGGAATTCGAACTCGGGCCTTTCGTCTAATAAGCCAACACACTACCTACTAGACCACGGCGACTTACAAAAAAGTCTTTAAATATTGTTAAATATTTCTTTCGGAATACTAATTTTTTTTAATTCTAATTTTTAAGTATTTTTATTTAAATAAAAAAAAAATATATATGAAATTTTTTTTTAAATTTCATGCATTTTTTTTTTTTGCAATTTAAGTAATTATTTTGAAATATTTTTTTAATTTAAGTGTCTGACAAGTTTTTAGCATTAAACTTTTTTGGTATTAGTTAGTTGTTAAATCTATTTAATCTAAATAATTACATGAATATACATAAATATTTTTAGTTATCATAACAATAAATTGGATAAAATAAGTATTTACAAATTTGTTTTAATTTATTTGGAGGTGGAGGACGAAGAATAAATAGTTATTTATGATGACTCTAAATTTGAAAAATAAGATTAATTAAAGTGATAATATAAAGAATGTATTTAGTATTTATCAGTGCAACAAAAAATATGTAAATAAGTACAAAATATCGTTGAAAAAGCAAATTACTAAGCATATTTTATTAGATTTATTTAATTGCCCTCATAAGCGTACTTACTTTTATCTAAATTGAATGTTTAGATATTGTTCTACATTAACTGCAGGTCGCTCATAATTTAATCAACATAGTCTTGAGTGTCATTTTGATACTTCTCATATTTTTCTGATTTTCCAATATTATCTAGAATTTCTTTCGGAATATAATACAAATTGCAATATTTTTTGTCTATGGGCATTCCCTGCTTAATATCACAGAATACACACAGAATCGATACCTTTGACGTTTAATAAAGCTCAAAGCAGTAGCTTAACCTGCCAATTAGAGGGAGAAACAAAATATTAAAATGTATTGCGAAACAAATGTGTTAGAAGCAATAGATATACAGAGTGAAAACTGGCGGTTAAAGTAGAAAAACTAAATGTAAACAAACATTTATTTTGTGTTAAAAAAGGGAAAATTTGGAATATTTTTTAATTTCTTCAATGAAAATTTTAAAGATTCTTAAATATTTAAATATTAATCGAAATGTGGGTAATTTTCGGTCATAATGAATATAGTTTCTTGTGCAAGAGGTAATTAAGAAGCTAAATATTACAAGATCAAAATAAGACGTACTGCTCATAAAAAATGTTTCTTGCTTAAAGATGTCAATATTTTTTAATTTCTTGAAAGGAAAAGTTAAAAAGGTTATTGTTATTAGTTGTTTTCATTATTTATTAATAGTTTTAGACAAAAATTAAATTTTTTATTAACTCTCGTCAATATAAAAAACCCACCCCGAAAACTAAAAAAACGTAAATAAATAAAAAAGAGTTGTATTTAGAGAGGGACAGAAATACTTTTTGGTAATATTTTCTGTCCCTTTCACAATGTTAGGTTAAACGTCAAAATCTCGATTCGATTCTGTGTGTATTCTGTGCTTAATATATGTATATTAAACTGCAAAGAAGCTGTGTTCTAATCCAGTTTCTGAGTTTGTTTTTTAATAACCCCATCATACTAAAAAGACGCTCAACGTCTGAATTTGAAAATGGTAGTACAAGACAGTACAAACTCAGAGAGTTCCTTAAAAGTGTTTTCACCGACAGAATTTGGAAAATTGTATACTTCTATCCAAAAATCGGCAGTACTTGTTTTACAGCTCCATTTGCGGTCTGAGATATGTTTCCATGCTTTTCTATAGTATCGATTTCTGATGACTTCTTTCTCATGTTTTTTAAAATTTCAAATATGGGCTCTGTAGTCTGGTTTAATGTGTTGATAATGGAAAATATTGATATTTGTTTGAGAACTTTGATACGTTTTCTTAATTCTGAAACCAAATCTTTAATGCAGTTGATAGATGAATCTATAATTTTACTTTCTTCTTGTTCCGTTATTAAATTTTCTTTTCTTTTTTCCTCCAACAATGTCTCAAACTCATAGCCTAAGTATGGATGCGGAAGCAAATATTGTTCAAAATGCATTTCTTCACTAGGTTCAATTATTAGATTTAATTTGTCTTTTACGTATGTCATCCCCGCTAAGGTTTGAACTGAAAACAGAATATCATTAAAAAATTTTGTTGCGTCGCCTTTTTTTCCTGCAAGCTTTGTTGAGCGATTGAGTTTCCTTTAAAACGTTTTTCAGAAATGTTGAAATTAAATAAAGCGACTCATCCTTGTATAGATCGTATAAAACTTTAGCCGAAAAACATTTTTCGGATACAGAAACAATACCGAAATGAGTTTTTAACCCCAACCACTGCTCATTAATCCTTTTTATAGCTACTTCAATCGACATCCAACGAGTTTGGCAGGCTTTTGTTATTCTTAAGGGTTTCAATCCATCATTTATCGCTCCAAATAGAATTTTGTACATTATTGTTCTTTTAGGGGATTTGGAAAACCAATTGTAGGTTTCGCTGCATATATATTCTACATTAGGTGGAATATTTTTAGATACCGCTTCAGTTACTGCTAGTTGTAGGGAATGACAAGCGCGAGGAACAACGTTAAACATTTGTTTTTTTTTTGAGTTTTTTTAGTTTGTTATAAAGTCCATTTTTTGAACCCAACATTACAGCCGAGTTGTCAGTTCCAATTCCGGATATATTATCAATAGATAAATTGAAGTCTTTTAAAACAGCTTTTATTGTTTTTAACAAACCGTTTGCCGTTGCATCCTCGCACTCTTCTAAAGCCAAAAATGTCGTAATAATTTCCTTTCGTTATGTGATAAAATAGTTGATTACTATACCTAGATATTTTATATTACTAATATCAGTCGCTTCGTCGATAATTAAACTAAATGCGCTATTTGATATATCAGATTTAAGCAATTTCTTAAAATGCGGACCCCAAATGTTACGTATTATAGCCGTACATTTCGTCGTGACTAATTTTAATTCTGATGGAACTGGTTGGTTTTTATATACAACTTTTTCACATTCGGTAAGATGTGTGACAGAATGTATAGATGTATGAGAGGCGAAGTATAAAGAAATTCGACTCTCCCATAGTTGAACTAGTTTGGCATCTTTACTGATTTCTGCATTAAAATTAATTTTTTTAGGAGGCGTCCGTATGAATCCGTATTTTTTTATGTTTTTTCGTTTGAGAGTGTTTTTTTATAATCGATACTTTCGCTTGCAGTTCACATGAGCAAAATTTACATGTCACGAAGTTTTCATCATTTTCACATCCTTGCTTGAAATTTGGGTTCTGCAACCATACTGATCTCATCTTCTGAACATACTTACCAATTATAAATAAATCTTTCCATATTCATATGCTCAAACTAGCTAGTTCACAATCAATTTCTAATTTAACAAGTAAGAGTGTTATATTCGGCTGTGCTGAATCTTAGATACCCACCATCAAATTTGTCGTGTTCTTCGAAAATAAACTCATACTGTGATCGCTTTTACTTTTTATCAAAAATCGATATTTTGGTACGATTAAGTACATAAATTGTATGAAAATATCTATGAAACCTAAAAACCTTTGTAACTCAATGAATACTGGGTTTTTTGAGATATAAATAAGCTCGATCTGTGATCACTTTTACTTTTTGTCAAAAATCGATATTTCGGTACGATTAAGTCCATAATTTATATGAAAATTTTAATCAAACCTTATTACCTTTATAACTCAGTAAATATTTGTTTTTTTTAAGAAGATAAGATCAATCTATGATCACTTTAACTTGTTATCAAAAATCGATATTTTGATGCGAGTAAGTCCATAATTTGAATAAGATGTCGATGAAATCTAAAAACATTTATAACTCAGTAAATATATTTAATATAAAAACCCAATATATTGGGTTTTTTTAAGAAATTACTTATGTTCAATCTATGATCACTTTTTATTAAAAATCGATATTTTGATGAGATTAAGTCAATAATTTGTACAAAAGTGTCGATGAAACCTAAAAACCTTTATAACTCGTTAAATACTGTTTATTTTTTTTGAAAAATAAGCTCAATCTGTGATCACAAAAATCGATATTTTGATATAATAGGATGTTTGATTCCTATTGGTATACAAAATTTCATGTAAATCCGTGCATTATTTTCTCAACTGAAAATTTGATATGGCAACAGTTTTCGAAAAAGTGGGCGTAAAAGGGGACGTGGCATCCGGTTAGAAAATCGTATATACCCAATTGTTCCTTTTGCGGTACGATCTGTTAGTGTTCCAAATTTCATGTAAATCGGTTCAGTAGTTTTTCCTTGAAAGAATAACAAACAAATACCCTACTGGAGTAAAAAGAAGACTATATGTATGGAATGACATCCGATCTATAGTTTATTCTATAGTCTAGTTTACTTTCTAGTCTATAGTCTAGTCTAATTTTAAAATTTATTTTCTAAAAGGGCCACTGTTTCTGATTAAAGGCAAAACTTACCCCTGATTTTCGTATGTTTCCTGGGCGACTTATACAGAACTCCCGGATGAACTAGTTGATACAGTACTAGATGTATCGCTCTCTGCTGTTCCAGGCCTGTTGAATTCGGGGTTGCCCTTTGAAAAAATCTATCAAATAAAAACAAAAAAAATCCTATCTACAAGATTTTATTTATTACTTACCTTTTCAAAATGTTGCCTTTTTTTGCGGCTCCTCCTTATCCCGGTTCCTAGAAAAGTAATAAATTCAATTAAAAATCTAAAAATATTTATACATTATTAACATAAAATACTTACATATTTTACAAAACAAAATTCAAAATTCACACTTCTATAATAAAACTTTTATAATTTCTTAATTCCGTTATTCGTTTGGCGTCGAATAACATCGTTGTAAATAGGTGTATAATACAACAGGGTTGCACATAAAAAGTATTCTTTCGTTTGTCACAATTCAAACACTTATAGCACGTTCACATATAAGAAGGTTATGGTTATCTAAAATTAACCTTGGAGATAACCTTGTGGCGTTCACATATGACAAATATAACCTAAACATATGCGAGAATGACAGAAATTGACAGCTGTATGCATTTGTAATGTATTGTATGTATGTATCTTTGTATGTATCTTCTCCATAGCAAATGTTTTTTTTTTCTATTGCTGTCAAATTTTAGTCAATATACTATTCACAATAGATATAAAGCGTTGCATTTTTGAGTATTTTATTGAATACTTTTCAATGCAACAATGCGTATTTTACTAGGTTATGAGGTAACCTACAGCTGAACTTGGTTATCTTTTCATACAAATTGTATGGCTAACCTCATACATTTGTGGCTTGGTTACGAGATAACCTCGATAACCTAGCTAACCTGCTTATATGTGAACATGGTATTAGAGAAATTTTGTGAAAAAAAATTTTAATATTTTTTTTTTCTAAATGCAAAATGAATGGAAAAATGCTAAAAATTCACTTTTAATTCTAAAAAAATACATAAAATGGCAAAAAAAAGTGCTAGAATTGCAGTTTAAATGCCATTATGGCAACACTGATCTGCAGATGTTGTGTAAAGCGCAACAGACGTTTTTAATTTTTACCACTTTTTCCGGCTTGTAATGTAATATGCTCATTAAGCAACGAAACCGACTTTTTAAAACTCCAATAGTTCGCTCAACAATATTTCGATCTGAAGTGTGAGCCATATTGAATTTCTAGTCTTTAGAATTATAGCGTGGATCTCTGTACGGTGTTAATAAAAATGGTTCAAGTCCATGTCCACAATCTCCTAGAAGTTTCGACGTACGATCACCCGACTCGTACAATGGTACAAAGCGGTGTCTGGTGCTACTTATATTCCACATAAATGCGTCATGGCTAGAGCCGGGATACCTTGCATCTACCGCACTAATTTTTATTTCACCATCACATATGTGAAAATCAATAAGTATCATGGAATTATTTCTACTTACTATCATGTCATTCACGATGTAGTACCCCTTTCGATCAAAGTATAAACGCTCGTTGATACTAGGTTTTATAATTTTTATGTGAGTCCCATCGATGCAGCAAATTATTGAAGGAATTTTATATTTGTTGTAGAAATAGTCTCTTGACCTACATTTATCATTTTCAGCTGGACCCACTGTCGGCAAATGTACCGCTCCATGACTTTGATTACATCAGTCAAAATTTCTGATATTTCACTTCTACCAGGGCTTATACATAAATCGTTCCCGACTGATCTTTAATATGACCCTTCTGCTAAAAAGCGAAACGTAGCAGCAAGTTGTAAAATCGGAAGAATTTTAGTTCCAGACGACTGTTCTTTAATATTATTGTTAGCAATTCATCCCAGTGGAAGAAAAACGACACACGTTCTTTTTATATATAACAAAATTCTTTATCCAAAAAAGAAAATTATAAAGCAACTTCTTTGCTTGATGTTTTAAAAGTGAGTAATGAAAAAAATTAATATAAATGTATTGAACAATGTAATGACATAAAAATCATAGATAACTAATATTCGAATTGTTTCAAGTTATAAATTCATATTTCAACAAGTATTAAGTACCATACGAAATGCTTCTTTGTTTAAGCGATAATTAGAAACGAGTTTGTAAAATATAGTTAAATATATGAGTACAGGAAACTTACTCCTGACGCTACAATCTCTCAGGATTCTGTTCTAGACTTTTCTGACCGCTTTTCTTCTAATAATAGAAATATCACTATTGTTGTTGACATTGTATTTAGTTCTTAACATAAATAATTTAAATTTTTAACAAAATTTTCTTTTTATAAATATTTTCGTATTTTTTTTTATCAAACAGCTGATTCTAACATTGGTTTTAATTTACGTTCGAAATTAACGAAACCAACTTGGTTTCATGACACCAAATGAAATCAACATTGGTTTTCAAAAACGACAATCACGAAGACCGATATGGTTTCCAGGACAATCCCGATTATTTTAATTTAAGACTTCGAACTGTCAGAAAATTTATCCGAAAGCGATTTTTCGTCAGATTATAATTTTAAGGATCCAGACTTTCTACCTTTTTAAGTGAAAGGAAAACAACCTTGATTGAATCTAAATGTGAACAATTGTGTTTGAACACTTGGGTTCGATGTTGATTTTGCCCGTTGCTACTAGATGGAACTCATTAGTTGATACAATAGAGAAACTGCTTCGCTACAAATTTTTCTCCAGCAGACTTACAGTACCTAGAGATGTATACTATTATAATAGAACCAATTGCCAAAGCTCTGTACTTTCTTCAAGGAGAAAACAATATGAATGACTGTTTTCTTTTACCGGGATCGTCAACAGTCCAAGACGACAATCATTACCTCATTTGTCGTTTGAAAAATTAGTGTTTATGAAGGCGAATTTTCAATATGTGTAATTGTATGATGTTAATTTTTTGTTTGTGTTTCATTAAATGTCCATTTTCTGTTATTATTTATATCTTTACTATTTTGTTTGTTTGAGTTTATTTATTTATTTTTATTTGCCTATGGAAATATTCCTTGCAGGCAATTAAATTAATATTACAAGATATTGATGTTAAAAAACTATGAATTTAAATACATAATTACATTATTTGATAAAGAAAAATCAATTAGCATTTACATACATACATACATAATTGGCCATTACAACCCTTCAGTCAGGATTACGGCCTAGCTTCTCACATCACTCAAGCTGTGTGCCTTAATTTTGTACTTGAGTGGCGGGACCTACAGTTTGACGTCGACTCCGAATGGCATATTTTTGAAAAACTTTCTCATGGCAGGTTTATTTACTCAGAGTTTTTGCCAGAAATCTGCTGAGGTAGTCGCCGAAGAAATATTTTTTTTTCACATTTTGTTTTGATGTCTGGCCTGTGACTTGAACCCGGGCTTTTACGACTAATAAGCGAACACACTACCTACTAGACTACGGCGACTACATCAATTAGCATATACAATTTATTAAATTCGTTACACATTCTCCTTATGGGATCAGCACCAGCGTAGTTGGATCTAAAAAATTGTATTGCTAATCGGGAAAAATGACTTGACGGACGTTGAGGAACATTAAATGTGATATTATGGATTAAAAAACTGGAGCCTATATCATCAGTAATTACATTGAATAAGAACGAGATATTTCACATAGTCCTGCGGCTTTTAAGTGTCGGAAGTTTGATTAATGCTAGTCTGGCAGAATAAGAAGGTAAACTTGTGGGATTAAAATTCAGTCCTCGGAGACAAAATATCAAAAATTGCATTTGTACAGATTCGATGACGTCGGAATGTTTTTATATAGAGGATCCCATATTATGGATCCATACTCGAGTATAAGCCTTACAAGAGATGTGTAGAGCAATTTAGTAACAAGGATTGTTAAATTCTTTTGCTCACCATTTTATAAAACCAAGTACGCTTCTGGCTTTATTTACTCTCATTGTTATGTGCGGAATAAAATTTAGTTTGGGACCAAGTAGAACTTCTAGATCCAGGAAGTTATCTACAAGCTCAAGCTCGTATCCATCAAAAGCATAGTTTGCAGGAATCGGATTCATTCTTACAAATCTCATGTATTTACATTTTTTGAGATTAAGCTGCATTAGATTTAAATTACACCATAAATGAAACGAATTTAGGCCATTTTGAAGAAGTTTCTGATCGGAAATTTGGCGGTAACTTAGAAAAATTTTTACGTCATCAGCATACATTAGAATATTGGAATAGTGAATCATATCAGGTAAGTCGTTAAGAAACAATGAAAACAGGAGCGGTCCAAGATGGCTACCCTGAGGTACACCAGAAAGGACATCAATACTTCTGGAGCAGCAGTTTTTAAAAAGTACGGTTTGTTTTCTGTTAGTTAAATATGAATAAATCCATTTTAAATTAAGATTAGTAAATCCCATTAAATGAAGTTAAATGAAAAGTACCTGATTGACTTTACCAAAAGCCTTTCTGAAATCCGTATAGATAACGTCTGTTTGTTGCTGATGAAAAAATCCTCGATAAACAACTGTTGAAAGATGAAGCAGGTTTGTTGCAGTAGAACACTTCTTTCTGAAACCGTGCTGATAAGGAGATATCAAGTTAGAAACTTGATAACATAAATCATCACTAATTAATTTTTCAAATAGTTTTGGAATTATGCTCAGTTTTGTAATACCACGATAATTTGTAACATCAGATTTATTTCCTGATTTGAACAAAGGAATAATGAAAGAATCCATCCAAACGTTAGAAAAATAACCGGATTCAATCGATTTATTAAATAAGTATGATAGTGGAACAGCTATGGCGTCGGCGCAATTAATTAAAATGCTACTAAGAATGTTATCAGGTCCAAAATTATAGGAGAACTTTAGTTTTCTTAATTATATAATTATCTTAACATGATTTATTAAGTATTGTGTATTCCGCACTGGTAACAGAATATCTTATATAATCAACTAGCTGTACCCTGCGCACGTTGTTGCGCCATCAACTAAAATAAATTTGAAGAAAGGACATTACACAAATATTCAATTAATATTGAATCATTTTATTGATTTTGTTTCCTGTTGTCCAGATGATTAAGACGAACGGGCCTGAGTAGTTCGCATTCGATCAGTTTCTAATCTCACTTCTCGTTGTTCAAGTGATTCATGCGAACGGGTCTCAGCGGCATGTACTCGAAGATTTTCAAGTCTCAATGCTCGTTGCTCGTGTGATTCTGAGGGTCGTAATGCTCCTTTTTTCTATGCTTGAGGTGTAAGCCGACCAATGTCTTGTCATTCATTTTGAATAATTTTCAGTGGCACCATCTACCGGAAATTAATTGCAACAACTTTGAAACCTCCGTCGACTCATGCGCAACAAATTTTCTAAAGATCATATCATGATTAAATGCACAGTTTACGATTCAAATCATTTTTATAAATTATCAGTGGTGCCACCTGTCCGAAATTGGTCGTACCATCTTAGGAACCTTCCTGGGCTCATGAGCAACAACTTTCCTGAAGATTATAACATGATCAAATACACAGTTTACGATTTAATTAATTTTTAGTAATTTAAAGTGGCGCCACCTGTCGGATATTGGTCATACCAACTTATGAACCTTCCCAGGCTTATGAGCAACAACTTTCCTGAAGATCATAACATGATCAAACGCATAGTTTACGATTCTTTTAATTACATACAAACAAACATACATTTTTATCTTATATATAAAAATGAATGTGTGTTTGATTGTATGTTGGTATGTTTGTATGTTTGAAGTTTATAGACGATTAAACGGCTGAACCGATTTTCTTGAAATTTTCACAGTATCTTCCTGTATGTCTGGAAGGAGTTATAGGCTACTTTTTATGTTGATATTCCAAATGAGCGAGGGGCCATGCCCATGTATACTACATACTTAATATTTAATTGCATTTGAAATATATTACTCATACGCATAGTTACCCCTAAAGTATGCTATCTATGATACTTGATGTATAAAACCAAAGAAAATAAAGTATAAAGAATGTGCATTTTAGCATATTTTAGAAATTCACGACGCGGGGGAAAGATAGAAGGGAAGGAAAAAAATTTTGTAACCAACATTTGTGAAAAAAATCACCAAATAAGAAAAAATATACCCAAAATTAAATTCGTAGACTTTTGTTTTATTTATTTTTTTTTTCAGAAATAACCAAAAAAGGCAACATCATTACTAGATTCAATCTTTGCGGATTTTTTGCAAATTACAATACATTTTGACTTTTTAGAGTTAATCCTTAAACCATTTGCAGTCGCCCAAAGAGAAATATTATTAAGGTCAGTGTTAAGATCTTTAACTCCAGTGTTGATGGAAGCTACACAGCTATCAATGTAGAGTTGAATATCATCAACATACATTTGAATTCTAGAATGTTTAAGCTGCTCAAATGGTTGAGTTTGAAATTTTCAACTCATATACATAGTAAGTCCTGAAATTCATACTATTTAAATATTTATTTGAAAAACATATACATATGTAATAGTTACGTTATTGTTTACTTCTAACAATGGGTAATTACTAAAAATATTATTTATTTGTTGCATATCTTGAAAAATAGATCAGGTAAGTTTAATAATCAGCATTTTATTGGGTGATGAATGGGCATGTGACAATAGGCAGTAAAATTTTCATTCATTACTTTCTAATCCCTAACTAATAAAATGTAAACTGTCAATATTTTTCCCAAATAAAATAAGAAGTTGCAAAACTCATCAAAAAAAATTACCTGCGACCGAGACAAACATAATTATTTGTCAAATTTAATTAGCGTCAGTTTTTTAAAAAGTTTTCTGACCTGAACCTATTTCATATTAGGTAAAATATAAAGGAATAAATATAACACGCATTCGGTTTTGGAATTCAGTTGAATCTTTGATTCTAAACGAGTTAAACGCTGAGTGACATTTATTTTGCAACAATTTATAAAAATGCCCCCAAAAAAGGATCGCTTTCCAGAAGCACTAAAAATGCATTGCATTTGCAATCCCAGAGAGCAAATGAAAGTTCGGAAGAGCGTGAAAGTTGCCTCAGGACTGAAAAGAGTCGAGCTTCAACATTTAGACGCCATCACAACGAGAAGAACGCCTTGAAGGCCTACGACAACGCGCCACAACAGCAAGGTCTTGAAGGTCTTCGACAACCGCACGAGGTACCGAGACACCGTTGGAACATGAAGGTCGGCTACAAAGCCAGCGAAATCGTATCGAAACATCACGAGGCACAGAAACGCCTTCAGAGCGTGAAAGACGTCTTGAAGGTCTTCGACAACATGCGACAACCGCACGAGCTACTGAGACACCGTTGGAGCATGAAGGTCGGCTACAAAGCCAGCGAAATCGTACCGAAACATCACGAGGCACAGAAACGCCTTTAGAGCGTGAAAAACGTCTTGAAGGTCTTCGACAACATGCGACAATCGCACGAGCTACCGAGACACCGTTGGAACATGAAGGTCGGCTACAAAGCCAGCGAAATCGTACCATAACATCACGAACTAATGAAACAGAAGTCCAACATGAATCGCGAGTAGAAAGTCAGCAGATTCGAACATCAACAAGAAGAGCAGCAGAGAGGATAGAGCAATATTATTTGCGTCGAGAACAAAATCGTAATCGAATGGTGGTGAATCGACGTAATGTTTTTCGTGGATACTCAGGTATTGCATTTAACTATAGATCTGATATAGATTATACCGAAGACGAATTAGTGGCAATTGGTGACATGAATGAAGTTTGCCAATATTGCAATGCACTCAGGTACAAAAATGAAACACCTGGCATGTGTTTCTCTAATGGTAAAATCGTTTTGTCTGATTTACTTCCACCTCCAGAACCACTACAATCACTGATTTCAGGTAAGTTTTTCGAAATATATACTTTTTTAATTTAACAAAATATTAATAAATAATAAAAAACAAAATAAAAAAATTACCTCTTTTGGTGATACCAAAGTATTTCGAGACAACTTTATGCCAACGTTTCGTGTTCAAGGTCAAATTTATCATAAAATGGGATCATTGTTGCCAATTCCAAATGAAGATCCTAAGTTCTTACAAATTTATTTCATAGGAGAAGAGGATAACAATGACCAAGTGCACCACCGCCAGCATTATAACCCTGACACAAAACAATGGATTGTTGCCAATTTACAAGTGATGTTTCATGAAATCAACAAATTGGTAAGGATCTTTAAGTTCACGATTAAGTTCAGATGACCACATAATCGCAATTCATGCTGATAGAACTCCAGCTGGATAACACCAAGGATGATACAATGCCCCAACAATGGCGTAACAATTTTGATGGTGGGCGATCCAGTTGCATCACGAGATATGTATTTAATTCCGATGGGGGTAGCGAAGCACACCGGGTATTAGCTATTATAGTATAAAACAAAAGTCTATGAGTTTAATTTTGGTTATATTTTTTCTTATTTGGTGATTTTTTCACAAATGTTGGTTACAAAATTTTTTTCGTGGCAACACTGTTTCAGAAGAATAAATAAAAAATTAGTCAAACAACAAAAACGCACGATCAGAACAAGAATTGTTACGCTCTTGGCTTCTTTACCCTTCCCTTCTATCTTTCCCCCCGCGTCGTGAAATGTTTTTGAAAAATATTCCAAAATATGCCAAAATGCAGATTCTTTATACTCTATTGTCTTTGGTTTTATATATCAAGAATCATAGATAGCATACTTTAGGGGTAACTATGCGTATGAGTAATATATTTCAAATGCAATTAAATATTAAGTATGTAGTATACATGGGCATGGCCCCTCGCTCATTTGGAATATCAACATAAAAAGTAGCATATAACTCCTTCCAGACATACAGGAAGATACTGTGAAAATTTCAAGAAAATCGGTTCAGCCGTTTAGTCGTCTATAAACTTCAAACATACAAACATACAATCAAACACACATTCATTTTTATATATAAGAAGATATAACAACCAGATTATTTAAACTTTTTATAGTATTTATTCTTCTTATTTTTCACACGAGCCAGTTGTTTATTATTCCATGGAGGGCCGGATAATTGTCTAGATGTTTGCTTTGGAACACATAAGTTCAGAAAGGTATTAACCTTAGAGTAAAAGGCATTAGACATATCATCAACATTAATATAGCATGAGAATAAAACTTTCTCATTTTTACTACATGAAGGCATCGATAAATTAAATGGAATGGCTGTTTTTAGTACGAGCGTAGGTTGATAACAAATTTCTGGACTGGTAATAGGGAATGAGCGTTTAATAAAGCTATTAGTCACTTCATTTACGAAAATTAAGTCCAATATTTTAAAATTAATGTTTGGAGTGCCATTAATTTGGAATAGACCTAAGTCATACAATATATTAAAAAATTCGTCGAAATTTGAATTCTGCTTCATTTGAATGAATAACCATCATCTGGTAAGTATTTCTATTGAATCTCCAAGGACGAAAATAAAATCACCGTTTTTTGAAGAATGAACTACAGAACTTATAGCTTCTGCATGTTTTATGTATACAGCTTGTGGAGAAGATGGCGGAATATATGAACAGGTAATAAAAATACGATGACCATTCATTTTTATTGAAACAGCTATAAATTCAATATCATGAGGTGTATCAATTACTACAAGCTCTGAAGGTAAATTACACGAAATAGCAATAAGGACACCTCCTCCCGTAGTTTTGTTGCCACGATCACGACGAAATATATTAAATTTGTTACACAGTATTTCAGTATTTAAAAAATTATCATTTAACCATGTCTCCGTAAATACTAATACTTGTTGATCGATGTTAAAACTATTCGTGTATAATGTTGTTAGTTTTGTTATCAAGCCACGAACATTTTGATAAGCGATGGACATGAACTCCTCAGTTAGTTTTTTGGAACAAAAGTTTCTCGCTGTGGAAGTACGACAATGCTTTGGGGTCTAGCTCTATAGACATATTCCCGAACTAGAGTATTTGTTGGCCAGAAATTCGGATTAAGTAGAGTTTCAAAAATATCCGTAGAAATGGTGATTTTAAATGATGAGATAGATCTAGGTTAGGTTAGGTCGGAGTGGTAGCTCTGATATCACAAAGCTCACTTGAGCACGCATGGCGGCCCGTTGTGATGCCACGGGTGAACGCAGTCCCTGTACTAACCAAGTTCCACCAAAATCAGGGAAAAGGAGGAAGTTGGTCAGCGCAAGGTCTGCACAACAAAAGCACGACTACCCCGCACTGGAAAACCAGCCAGAAAGTTTGATGAACGAAGCTATATCCTTGATGTCAATAGATGATAGCTCCGTTAAGCTAACAAGGAATGGGGAGCCAAATAACCTATATCTACACCTAGCAAGAGACGGGCACTGGCAGAGAAAGTGAACAACAGTCTCCTCTTCCTCAGTGGACCTGCATCCACGGCAAAAGTCGTTGTAAGGGAGCCTCATTCTTTCCGCGTGTCTACCCATGACGCAATGGCCTGTAAGCACGGCCACTGTAGTCGAGATGACATCACGACCAAGACTAAGTAATCGGTTGGTACGCCTTCTATCTTTCCTGGGCCAGGTGAGTCTAGCGGTGGAGCAGGACTCCTCATTGACTCAGGATAGGTTGGCGTCCCGAAAGAACCTCCGCGCAATGGTCAACTTGACCGAGGCAAGTGGCATACCCAATTCAACAGAAGAGGATTCCGGAAGGAGCGCACCAGCTCTGGCGAGCTCGTCTGCCCTACAGTTTCCCGGAATTCCACTGTGGCCGGGGACCCACAACAGAGAGATACTGGAGAAGCGCCCAGAAAGAAGGTCAAGACAGCGGCGACATTCCCTAACGATCCTAGAGTTAATCACGGAACCCGATAGAGATCCTATCGCGGCCTGACTATCAGAGAAGATCGAGACGCGAGTGAAAGGAGCATCGTTGACGAGGATCCATTGCGCGGCTCGGTAAATCGCCATCACCTCCGCCTGAAACACACTGCAGTAGTCCGGCAGACGGAGAGAAATATTCAGGTCCAGTTTCCCAGAGTAGACACCGCTATCAACCCCATTATCGAGTCTAGAGCCGTCGGTATATATATCCAGAACTTCCGAGGGGACTACCGCATTAGGATCCCAGTCATCCCTACTTGGAATCAGAGAGTGGAAACATCTGTCAAGACAATACTCAGCAGGGAAATAGTCTATGTTCTCAGGGGCCACTGGATCAGCCTCCAGAATAGTGGAGTGACCAGAGGGTACGATGTGCCAACGAGAGAGAGCATTAAGTCTAGTCGCAGCAAACTTGGCTACCTGCTTAGCGAGAAGCACAGTAGGAAGCCAGTTTAGCATTGCGAACAAGGCTTTCGTGGGGGTGGTGCGAAGAGCGCCAATTATATAAAGGGCAGCAGACCTTCTGACCTTGTCAAGAAGTCTGACGTTGTATTTCTTGTCCAGGGCAGTCCACCAGAAAGCAACACCGTATAAGAGGTTGGGTTCGATGGCCGTGGAATATATCCAACGCATGATCCTTGGGCGAAGACCCCATCTAGTTCCGACCGCTCTACTGCAGCAGTAAGCAGCACATGCCGCCTTGCGTGCCCTAGCAGCCAGATTCGCCCTCCAGTCGAGTTTGGGATCTAGGATCAGGCCCAGATATTTAACCTCGCGACTCAACGTGAGTCTGGTCCCACCTATGCTGGGAAGGGAGAAGGTCGGAATTTTATATTTCCTCGTAAAAAGAATCGTATCGGTCTTAGAGGGGTTAATAGACAGTTCAAAATCCCTACACCAGTCCAGCACGATTGACAGCGCCAAGTTCAACTTATCCGACAGTGTCTGCGGACAAATTCCCGACGCAGCAATGGCAATGTCGTCAGCGTAAGCTATGGCCCCATTGCCAGAGTGTTCCAGCCCCCTCAAAAGTGAGTTGACTGCAAGATTCCAGAGAAGTGGTGATAGAACACCTCTACGAACTATTCTCTGACAATTCGTGGCCCCCACTGTGGAGGTTACTATCCTCGATTTGAGGAGAAGCTCAATGAACCTGACCAGATTCTGTCCCTGGTTCAGAGAACCAAGAGCCCTAACTATGGCGTCCGGGTCGACGTTGTTAAATGCACCCTCAATGTCCAGAAAAATGGCCAAAGAGATAGATCTAGGTTGAGAAAAATTAAATTTCTGTATTGATATATCCGCATCATTACTATTTCTTATTTTACATTATTACATTATTATTTCTTATATAGAAGTCAACAGATTCCGACGTTGTATCGCGTTGAAAGCGAGAAATGAAAATTTTCTTTTTTGGAGGAACTACTTATTTGACGTTTATTGTTTTACTAGATTGTTTTATAAATATATGTGTATTGGTTTTGTCTTGTTTATGTATTGGTTTGTGCGGGGTAGAAGCTGGTTGAAAAATGATACTACCAAAAAATCACACTGCTCACCTCTCTGGCCCACAAGCTGCCGTTTTATGCCAGCATAATTGTTCTAGTGTTTGGTTGCCCATCTACAATAGAGTCATTCCATTGAGAAATAAGGCCATATGACTTTATTGTCTACGGCTTTATAACACTGCATCATCAAAACCATAAAATTTTGCAATGCAGTACGAACTTTAGAAAAAATGCAGAATTTAACAAAACACTTAATGACGTAATTGTGTATGCAGGATAACAATGTTATGTTTGTTTTTCTAGAATATAATTTATTAAAAATTTTAAAATATATTGTATTATTCTTACAACAGAATTAAATAACAGACCTTTCTTCTTTGACGTATATTAGTACAATATAAAAGAGCTAAATTTTACCATAAGTAAACGACTAAATTTTAAAAAATTGTTATATTGTCAATTAACATTCTCAAATTAGTAACAGTATTATACAATAATTTTATAAGGAATGGTAAAAGCTCATCGCTGTTCTAAAAATAATGTAACTTTTCTTTGCTAAATAATATTGCTTTACTTTTCACTTCACCGTTCCCCGATATTAACATTCGATTTTAAATTAAATTTTTGTATGAATAGATTACAACTGAATGTGCGAAATTTAGGTAATGAATTCTAGCAATACATTCGACCAGACAACATTTAATGATTGTTAAAATCATTTCAGACAAAGCTTTTATAAGACAACATACTATCTTACATACATACATAATTGACCATTACAACTCTTCAGTCAGGATTACGTCCTAGCTTCTCACACCACTCATGTTGTGTGCCTTAATTTTATATGTGAGACCTACTGTTTAACGTCGACTCCGAAAGACAGATTTTGAGAAACCTTTTCATTGCAGGTTTATTTACTCTCAGAGTTTTTGCCAGAAATCTGCTGAGAGGAAGTCGACGAAGAAATGGTTTCATATTTCATTTTGATGTCTGACCTGGGATTCGAACTCGGGCCTTTCGTCTAATAAGCCAACACTCTACCTACTAGACCACGGCGACTACGAATTTTTGATTGAAATTAATAAAATTGAATTACATAAAGAAATTTAATGTAAAAAAAAGAAATTGAAAAACAACAAAAACAAAAAGGTATAAGTAAAAAAATATATTAGCGGTTTTCACTCTTGGCAGTAAAATACACTTGTAGGCTTGGTAAGTATGGTAGGCATAGTATAAATAATACATTTACATCAACGCAACAACAAAATGCATTTATTTCATATATACAACGCTCTATTAAATTTACCATGAAAAAAGGTCAACTAAACAGCTGATCGTCTATCGGCCAAAATAATTTAGTTTTAATTTTTTTTTTATAAATTGTGCGCAAAATAATAAAAA
Organism: Sarcophaga rosellei; assembly: GCA_930367235.1. Lineage (NCBI taxonomy): Eukaryota > Metazoa > Arthropoda > Insecta > Diptera > Sarcophagidae > Sarcophaga > Sarcophaga rosellei. Next base: position 64,324,603 of record OV884019.1, read on the forward strand.
ACAGAAATGAGAAATGAACAATAATCAGCTGTTTAAATAAGTTTACCATGGTATATTTCTTATACCATGTAAGTTTACAATAGATGAAAAAAAAGGTGCTCGCTCTTTGTTGTCAAAAGTATGAGTAAATATAATAGAGTATTAAATCCATACACAACAAAGAGTGTAAACCGCTATTGTAAGAAAAAAACCAAAAGCAAAAAATTGTGAAAAATTATTAAATTGTGAAAAATTAGAAGTGCTTACATTTAAAAATTACAAAACATATATATAGAAATATAAAAGAATATATACAAATATTAAAAGAAATACATATTTCAGAAAACAAAAACAACGGAAAAGATGTATATGCATACATGCATGACGGAAAATAAGTACTTAAAGAAAACTAAAAAATAAAACAGGTAAATCTAAAATTAATAAATGCCATATACATATGTATATTAGTATAATATTGAATATGAAAAGAATTTCAAAATTCGGGAAAAATATTGTTTAAATACAGTTAAAACGGTAAAAGAAAAAAAAGTGTATATATAGACAGAAAAAATAAAGTTTAAGTGCAATTTAAACTGTAAAAAAGAAGAGAAACATTATATACATACATATGTATGTATATGTATATAGAAAAAATAAAGTTAAAATACAGTTAAACAAAACAGTGCATATACATATATACTACAAATATTGAAAACCAAAAAAAGAAAAAAAATTATACCCAAATAAAAATTGTTTTTCTCTTCACTGTTCGCATTTATACATACTTGTAAAATAAAACGGAAAAAAATACACAGAACAACACACATACATACATTATATTAAATACACATATTAAACAAAAATTAAACTACATAAGAATTGTTTTGCCCTCCACTGTATTGTGTCGTCACATCGGTCGTTATTTGTAACGGACTGCGTCTGGAATCATCACCCGCCGAATTGTCAAATTATGCCTTCTAACCTTCATGGATGGTGAAACTCATAACTAACGACGGTTTTTCTTTCTCGAATTATCCTTAATTTCTTATATCTTCTCCTATTTCTCTAGCACATGCTGTCTAATAAAACTTTGCTCTTATCTCATTTCACAGCAAAACTTATTCCTAAATATTTCATTTTTCTACAACTATTCTAATAACTAATTTTTCCCAACATTAGGAATGGCCGAAGGCGATCCACTATCCGCTCAAGGTTAGGTCAACGCAGACAGCGTTTAGATTACCATCTATATCGACGCATTCTTTGCGAAAACTTTCACTCTTTGCGCTTCTGTAGAATGTTCCTCAGAATGACGGTTAAGAAGAGGGAAGACATTGTTAAGAAGTATCGTTATTGGGTAAATTGCCTTGCTAAGAGCTACGATTTAAGAGGATGTACATCAATGGATACGTGCAAGAATCAGCCCAGGAAATCTAGAAGTCCGAAGAAAAGAGAAATCAACAAACAACAAAACCATCAACGACATCAAATTTGTCTACAACGCCTGATGTGAAAATACTCGTGGAGGCTATACGTTCACTAACTCATGTGCTTTGTGCATTGTTGCCTATTTGACGTTTTCCCCGTCAAATGACGTTTTTTCAATGCCAATTACGGGAAAAAATGCTTTTTAGCTGTTAGCGTGCAATCTGGAGTTTTTTTTCAGCGCTTTAGCGTTTTTTCCAAGGTTGAATTATATGATATAAGTAAAAAATGCAACCATGTATTTATATTCGAGAGTCGAATAACGGTTAGTAAGAAAAGTACATAGCAAAAATCGTAAACGTAAAGTTGAAATCTATTTCAAATGAAGATGAAGCTTAAAGTGTTGTGTTTAAAATAAGACGGCAGAAAAAATATCGAAAAAGTAAGGAGGTACATGACAAAAAATATAAAATTGTTACAACATGAATTATATGAATACTAGCTAATACCCGGTGTGCTTCGCTACCCCCATCGAAATTAAATATGTACATAATAATTAAAAAATTTTTTATTTAGTAATTAAACTATGCAATTTTTCTTAAAGGTTTATTCTAATTTCATTTGATGACAATATATTTCATTTAAATTCTAAAATAATACATTAATGAGCTATTTATTTCTTACTTGCTAAAATTTAATATGTACTTTTTTTCTTAAATAAATAATTCTTATTCCAATGCCTTGGGATACACAATATTTTTTGTTTTCCCCTCTGCGGGTTTTCCTACTCGCGAACATGCGACGTAAAGCTGTCCATGTGAGAAACATGGATTTTTTAGATTAAGTCCACAAACTTGCAAGGACTGACCTTGAGCTTTATTAATTGTCATTGCAAATGCTAGGCGAATAGGAAATTGGAGGCGCTTGAAATCGAATGGCATCTCCGATGTGGTCATACGACGTGGCGGCAATACATCAGTTCCCTTAAACTTTCCAGTTATAATGGTCGTTCATCATTTTTTTATTGTCAGTTGAGTGCCATTACAAAGTCGTGGAGGGTCAATATTTCTAAGTAAAATAATGGGGACACCGTTTTTTTTATAAGTTCTTAGATTCCCATCGATCTTGTTGAGAATATTGCTGTTGATGGAATTAACGTCAATATTTTTGGATGTTAGTAACGCACGTTCATATAACCATTGCATATTTTTTAAATTTTGCACGATATTGGGAAATATACAATTTATTAATTCTTCTTTGGATTGTGTCATTCTGCAAAAGTCTGAAGGAAATTTTATATACTTTGTTATAGGATCCATTGGAATTCTTCCGTTACCTAAACCAAGCAATTTTTTGGAAAAAGTTGAAGCTGAAGCATCACGTTCCAACTGAACACGCATATTAGTAGTTAACTTTAGAGTGTGAACATGTCGCCAAAGGTGTTTCATTTTTGTACAAGAGTGCATTGCAATATTGGCAAACTCGTCGATTCACCACCATTCGTTTACGATTTTGTTCTCGACGCAAATCATATTGCTCTATACTTACTGCTGCTCTTCTTGTTGATGTTCGAATCCTGTGACTTTCTACTCGTGATTCATGTTGGACTTCTTTTTCATTAGCTCGTGATGCTGTGGTACGATTTTGCTGGCTTTGTAGCCGACCTTCATGTTCCAAAGGTGTCTCGGTAGCTCGTGCGGTTGTCGCATGTTGTCGAAGACCTTCAAGACGTCCTTCACGTTCTGAAGGCGTTTCTGTGTCTCGTGATGTTTCGGTACGATTTCGTTGGCTTTGTATCCGACCTTCAAGTTCGAACGATGTCTCGGTAGCTCATGCGGTAGTGGCATGTTGTCGAAGACCTTCAAGAATTCTTTCGCGTTCTGATGGCGTTTCAGAAGCTCGTGCTAAAGAGGTAAGATTTCGCTGACTTTTAAGGCACTCTTGGCTTTCTGAAGGTGTTTCAGTAGCTCTTGATGGTGTGGCACGTTGTCGTAGGCCTTCAAGGCGTTCTTCGCGTTGTGATGGCGTTCCGGCTCTAAAGGTTGAAACTCTTTTCAGTCCTGAGGCGACTTTCACGCTCTTCCGAACTTTCATTTGCTCTCTGGGATTGCAAACGCAATGCATTTTTAGTGCTTCTGGAAAGGGATGCTTTTATTGGGGGCATTTTTATAAATTGTTACAAAATAAATGTCTCTCAAATAACGTTTAACTTGATTAGAATCAAAGATTCAACTGAATTCCAAAACCGAATGCGTGTTATACATATGTATTCCTTTATATTTTACCTAATATGAATAGGTAAACAATCGGTTCAGGTCATGAACCTTTTGAAAAAGAAATTAAGGTTATTAAATTTAACAAATAATTGTGTTTGCGTCAGTCACAGGTAATTTTTTTGATGAGTTTTGCAACTACTTATTTTATTTGGTAACAATATTGACAATTTACATTGTATTACTTAGGTAATTAAAAGTAATGAATGAAAATATTACTCCCTATTGTTACATGCCCATTCATCGCCCAATAGAATGCTGGTTACAAATTTTACCTAATGTGGTTTTCAAGATATGCGACAAATAAATACTATTTTTATTAGTTACCCATTTTTAGAAGTAAACAATAATATAACTATTACATATGTATATGAGATCAATATATAAATAGTATGCATTTTAGTACTTACTATGTACATGAGTTGAAAATTTCAAACTCAATCATTTAAGGGTCATATACCTTACTATTGCATATTTCAAGATATAATAATTTCCACACTCACTAATCAGAGAGGCACCACCTTCCTAAAGCTGGAATACAAAATTGGAGACTCTAGCTTTTATAGTTTTCTAGATATACAGATTTTAATAATTAGTTCATATAGAGTTTGCCACGCCCCTAATGCTTGATCGACCATTTTTAACAAAAATATTGATATTAAACCTTTAGATATTCGTACAAAATTGGAGAGTCTAACTGTTATTTTTCTTCATATGGGAGGTGACACGACCGCTTTTGTTGAACTCCCTATTTTTGTACAGAATATTTATATTTAAACTAAAGTTACTCGTACAAAAATTGGGGACTCTAGCTGTTAGAGTTTTTCAGATTTTCATATTTACTTTATATGGGAGGTGCCAAGCCCACTATTGTTAGTTCGCCATTTTTGTCCAAAATATTTATATTAAAACTGTAGTTACTTGTACAAAATTTGAGGTATCTTGCTGATATAGTTTTTCCAATATATCCATTTTGTTATTATCTTACAATAGTAGGTAATGTAGTATATGTGGGAGTGGCACCTCGCTCATTTGAAATATTAACATAAAAAGTAGCCTATAACTCTTTCCGGAAGATACTGTGAACATTTTAGGAATATCGGTTCAGCCGTTTAGTCGTCTATAAACTTCAAACATACAAACAAACGCACATTCATTGTTATATATATAGATTATATTATAGATGTATATATATGATTTCCGATATATAATAAGTTTTACATTTAATTCATATGGGAAGTACCACGCCCACTTTTCCTAGTCAGCCAATTTTTGCCTAAAATATTCATATTGATACTAAAGTGGATTCGACAAAATTTTCGGACTCTAACTGCTATATTTTCTTAGATATAATAATTTAATATTTTTTATATTGGAGGTGACACGCCCACTATATCCAATCCGCCCATTTTGTTTATATATACGTCAAAAATGCAAAATTTGAGGTCTCTAGCTATTTATGAAGTATGCGACATTAAATACTTATTGGATATGTTGGCGTGGCACCACTCCTTCTTGAAAAAGTAGTTCCTTCCAGATATACAGGAAGGTACTGTCAAAATTTCAAGATGTCGCTTTTTTCAGACTTCAATTTTACACCCAAAGAAATATTACAGTATGATTCACTAGAATACTTGCCAAGTAAAATACGGTGTTTTTAGGTTTTTAGCGCAGTACAATTGTTCTATACTTTTCCCTCACATATACATATAATTGGGTTAATAAGTAGACTTGAAAATATTACTAATAATTTTCCTCTGGGTTAAACATGCCTGTCATAATTTTTCTCATGTCCTCTTTGTGCCGACGTCTGAGAATAAGTGATTTGAGAACAGTGTTCCCGTTTTCGGTTATTTCTAACCAAAATTGGTTATTTTTTGCTCAATGTGCAGATGTGTAGATTTTTTTGGTTTTTTTCTTTTTTTTTTAAAAAAAACCTATTTTTTGTTTAATTTTTTATTAATTATAATTTAAACTTGAAAAAAAAATAAAACAAAAGTCTATGAATTTAATTTTGGTTATATTTTTTCTCATTTGGTGATTTTTTTTACAAATGTTAGTTACAACATTTTTTTTCGTGGCAACACTGTTTCAGAAGAATAAATAAAAAATTAGTCAAACAACAAAAACGCACGATGAGAACAATTGAGAACATTGTTACGCTCTTGGTTTCTTTATCCTTCCCTTCTATTTTTCCTCCCGAGTCGTGAAATATTTTTGAAAAATATTCCAAAATATGCCAAAATTCACATTCTTTATACTTTATTTTCTTTGGTTTTATACATCAGGAATCATAGATAGCATACTTGTAGGGGTAACTACTATGCGTATGATTAATATATTTCAAATGCAATTAAATATTAAGTATGTAGTATGTAGCATACGTGGGCATGGCCCCTCGCTCATTTGGAAAATTAACATAAAAAGTAGCCTATAACTCCTTCCAGACATACAGGAAGATACTGTGAAAATTTCAAGAAAATCGGTTCAGCCGTTTAATCGTCTATAAACTTCAAAAATACAAACATACAAACAAACACACATTCATTTTTATATATAAGATAATTTTAAAATGTTATATACATTTTACATTAAAATTGAATTTTCTCTTTCAAAAGTTATGGCACCTCAGTATCCACAAATATTTCGAAACGAATGGCTGGACCATTACAAACTAAAAGGTTGGCTAACAAAAAATTAAAAAGATTTTAGAAAAAGTTTTTGCAAGTATTGCAAATGTGCGTTTTCCGGAAGGATGAGTAATTTAATTAATCACGGAGAAACCCAAAAACATAAACCCGCAGCCTCTTTAAGAGGTTCATGTTGGCGGAAACTTGACTTTCAACCCGTGATAGCTGAAAGCTCAAAAAAGCAGGAAATTGCACTGGCACTATTTACTTGCCAACATTCGTCGACCAATTCAGTGGATTATTTAACAGAATCGTGCATGCCTATTTTGAAAACGGCAAACAAATACGGATGCACAGAACAAAATGCACAAACATTATTAAGAATGTTTAGTCACCGTATTTCACGAATCAATTACGAAATGATATTGGCGATTCGAAATTTAGCTTCCTCATTCATGAGTCAACTGACGTTGAAGTGATTAAACTTTTAGCTAATTTTTTTTTATAAAATTGTATAATTTATTAAACAATAAATAAACTAATATTGTTTTCTTGTAGTAACTGTAATAATATATTTTAGTGCAACGAAACAAAAAATCATATCCACATTTTTAACAATTGCTGAGGTGGAAAATGCAGATTCAGAATGCATTGCAAAAGTTGTAATTGAAGAACTAAATAAACTAAAAATTAATATGTTAGGTATTGGCGTGAATAAGACCGACGTCATGATTGGTAATAAAAAAAGTGTTTTTACGGAGCTAAAGAAATGCGTTCCGAATTTATTTTTAATCAAGTCCGTGTGTCACTCTATTCAATTAGCTATTACAAGTGCTTGGAAAAATTGTATGCCAAATCACCTTGCATTTTTAGTTAATGAAACGTATAATTGGTTTTCGAGAAGCTACACTCGGCAACAAAGTTACAAACACATTTTTCAAGCCATAAATGATGAAAAGGTAAAACTAAATGGTTTTAATTACCATAAAATAAATTGTTTTTATTTACTACTCTTTTTACTTTAGATGCCATTAAAAATTTACTATTATATGTGACACTCGGAGGTCGTACTTAAAACGCATTTTGGAATTGCCAAAAATTATGAAAGGTGCTTTATGGTAGCTAAGTTATATGATCTATATTACAATAATATAAATTTGTTGTACCTTGCCTTTGTAGAACCTATACTAACCAAAATGCAAATGTTAAACAAAAGCTTTCAGAGCCAAAGCGCAGATCGTACAAAACTCTTAAACGATATGGAAGTTTCTATTAACTTTCTTAAACAGTTTGTTTCAGAGAAATCGACATTTTTACTACAGATTTTGAAAATCAAATTTGTTATAACCTCTTTTTGGGCTTTTCTTTTGAAACATCTTTAAAAGAATTTAAAAATGAAATCGATAGCCAAACAGAAAGGCACGATTGCGTAAAATTTGATGTCCGTTTGATATTACAATTGAAAAAAGGTATTCAAAATCATCATTTATTGACCAATTAATAATTTCTTTTATTGCTTTCAGGTTGCCAGAAAACTTTAAAATACCAAAAACTATAAATTTACTATTCAGTTGAAAATATTTTAAAAGCTAATAAGGATGATATAATTCCACTTCTATCCTTGTTTTCAAAAAGCAAAGATTTAATTGATGCTATAAACCCCCAATATAAAAATATTTTATATATTGAATGGAATGAAGCGGCATCAACACCTAACTTTTGGACTGAAGTTTATAACTACAAAGACTCTGCTGAGAATAACTCCTTCAAAGAATTAGCAGAATTCGCATTGGACGTTTTGTCACTTCCGTGGTCTAATGCAGACGTTAAAAGAGTGTGTAGCCAACTCAACCAGTACAGTCAATGATGTGCTTCAAGTAAGGTAAATTTACTTTTAAATACATTTTTTATTCAAATATTCTAAAAAAGTCTCAAAAAGCTAAATTCTAAATTAAAAAAATTATATATTTTTAAATCTTTCCAATGATTAAAGGAAAATGGAAAAATTAAATCAATTACATAATTACTTTAAAAAGTTGTAAAATGCAATTTACTGAATTTTGTGGTTTCTTATTTTTATTCAATTAAATTTTTTGTAAACGAATTCAATTTTAATTACAGACACGGTCTCAAACTTGATAACAAACGTTGTTTTGATTATGAATTTCCAAAATCTTATAAACAAAATACAGAAGACTGGCACTATATTTTTGAAAATACCTAAGTTTGTTTGTAAATCATTAAACATAATTGAAAAAACAATTCAATAAAAAATATGTGTAATTATTTACATTCTATTTTATTTAACGTTAATTTAAAATTTTCAAACTATTTATTTGACGGTTTTGTAAAACTTTAATTTACCGATTTCTGGCGATTTTTAGAGCCCAATTTGACGGGAAATTAAAAAAAAAGAATTTGGCAACACTGGCTTTGTGGAATGACTCGGTTGACTACCGTCAAAGCCGGCGCCATATACAAATAAGAATTTGTACCTAACTTACTGAATAGTTTGAATTGAATTACTTACTTTCCATTGAATTATTGTGAGTTATTGTGAATTAACATTGGAATATTAAAGAATCATTATTATATAATGCAATTTAATATTAACTAAAACATTCCAACACGTGTTCATTTGATTTGATTCACAATATATTTATTTGTAATAAATTTTTAATCATATTTTTGGAGTGTACAAATGTACAGGGTACATTCCAGTAAGTTCCAGCTCTAAATGAAACAGCGTTAAACGAGGCAACTAATAAATCAACTGTGACGCAGGAATGATTCGTTCGTACTGTGGCTGCGACTACCGAAAATACAGTTGGAATCTTTATTCTGGACAGACTAACAAAAGAGCATTGAAAAAGGTACATAGTATACACCGTCGATATACAGTGCACCGCTTTTGTACTACCGCGTAATACTAAAACAGCGTTAAGCGGTGTCTTACTGTAATACAAATAAACTTACTTACTCTGTTTACTTCTTAAACATCAAAGTATAACAAGTAGTGCAACCTTTGACAGTTGAAAAACGTTCATAACATATAAACGCAGGACGACTTAGAGGGAGAAAAAAAATCTTACAATGTATTGCAAAGCAAATGTGTTAGAAGCAACAGATATACAGAGTGAAAACTGGCGGATAAAGCAGAAAAATTAAATGTAAACAAACATTTATTTTGTGTTAAAAAAGGGAAAATTTGGAATATTTTTTAATTTCTTCAATGAAAATTTTAAAGATTCTTAAATATTTAAATATTAATCGAAATGTGGTTGATTTTCGGTCACAATGAATATAGCTTCATGTGCAAAAGGTTATTAACAAGCTAAATATTACAAGATCAAAATAAGACGTACTGCTCATAAAAAAGTTTTCTTGTTGAAAGTTGCCAATATTTTTTAATTTCTTGAGAGAAAAAGTTAAAAATTATTAATGTTATTAGTTGTTTTTATTATTTATTAATAGTTTTAGACAAAAATTAAATTTTTTATTAACTCTCGCCAATAATAAAAATCCACCCCGAAAATAAAACATAAACAAAACAAAGTTGCAATCAGAGAGAGAGACAGAAATACTTTTTGGTAATATTTGCTGTCTCTTTCACGACTGGTCTATGAACTGTCAAACCGTTGCGTTACTGGTTAGCTGTGTTAAACATTAATAATTGAAAAAAATATATTCCAACTAAAAATAAAGGATTGCATGTTGTGTTTGATAATGTTTTCTTAAAAAGTTCGAAAAAACAATGTAATAAACACTGTTTGTGAACAGTAAAGTGCACATCTAGGCGAATTCATAATAGGTGGGATTATGTCAACAGCTGAGCACTTTCTTAATGTCAAAATTTTGTTGTTTTTGCGTGTGGTTGTTGTGCGTGTGCGTGTTGTTGTTCATTTTTTTTCCTTTTCCATTTTTGTCTTCCTATTTTGACAACATTAAGGGTCTTTAACAAAAACAAAATGTCTGTTGTTTTTGCATTGTTGTATTTGTTGTAGACCTGCGGCTACCATCTATGAATTTGCCTTGGTGCACATATTCAATGCTCATCTTTTCTACAATGTTTAAATTGTTTTAAACCAAAATACGAGTATTAAATAATAAACAGAAATAAATATTATTTAAAATAACAATTTTGCTATTACAGGTTTTATTAATTTGCACTCAGAAGTTCTGAGTCAGAACCCTCTGCACCACTGTCCTCACTTGTACATATGTGCTAGGGTTGCAAAATTGATATTTTTAAACGGTACTTTTGTTAAAAAAAAATATTTATTTTTAAAAATTAAAAATAAACAAAAAATAGTTTATAAGAATTCATGTTTTTAAAGTAATTACAATATTATAAACGATTCTTTAGTAGGTCAACATCTTACAAGCTTCATCTGCTAAGCCTCGTCTCATAGGATGAACTGGTGCAAGAGGAATATTCAAGTTGTCTGGTCATATGTGGATGACCACATAGGGGCCATCATGCTTGGTTATAGGTCAGATATGTCATCAAAAAGCGGCAAACAGAAATATGGCCAAACTTATGTTTGACTACAATGTTGAAAAAAAAAATACATATACAAATTTGCATCCATAATGGAAGGCGAATATTTTCTTGTTTTGTGTTGCGCAGTTTCTGTGATATTTTGCGAAGAAAAAAAAAAGACAATGGGTTCGAAAATGTGTTAAGCGCAGAAAAGAAGAAGGATGCACAGAAAACTTATTAAAAGAGCTGCGTTTGGAAACCCCTGATTTATATAAAAATTTTCTGCGCATGAATGCAGGGGATTTTGACCATTTGGTAAGTTGTTATACTAAATATTGATCACTAATATATTTGTATTCTTTTGTAGCTTAATTTAGTGACACCTCTTATACAACAACTAAATTCCGTGAGCCAATTTCTACAACTGAACGTTTTACAGTAACACTACGCTACTTGGCGACTGGTGAAAGCTTCAGATCTCTTCAGTATATGTTTAGAATCCTTTATAATACTGTTACAGGGATTGTAACCGAAGTATGTGATGCCACTTATAAAGTTTTACAACATACTTATTTGAAGGTAACGAAATATACATATTTCTGCTTCATTTTTATACGTTACATCCTACGCTCTTCTTTATTTATGATCAATTTCAGATACCATCAACTGAAGAAGAATGGATGTCAACTGCCAAACAATATCAAAATGTTTTGGACTTTCCAAATTGCATCGGATCACTAGATGGAAAACACGTTGTAATGATTGTGCCTTCTCACTGTGGAAGCGTTTACTATAAATATAGGGTTATCCAGTTCGTCGCTTCAAAAGTAAACGTAAATAAAACACATATAAAATATTTCTTTCATATTTCTTTTTTATTGTAAAGCTTGAACGTTGACATTATGTGTGAAACCCAACATCATTTAAATGACCTCCACGCGAAGTGTTGCAAGCATTTATTCTTTTGAGGCAATTTTCGACCACTTTTTGATACATATTGGGCGGTATCTCAGCCAGTAAGGTTCAGTCACGCCTTCGGACCAAAGAGCGCACCAAACAGTGACTTTTTCTGGATGTAATGGCCTATCTTCAATTACTTGAGGATTCTCAGAACCCCAAATACGACAATTTTGTTTATTAACATACCCACCGAGTGTGAAATGTGCTTCATCGCTGAAGAAAATTGTGTTCGAAAAATTGCCGTCCACCGCCAATCACCATTTTTGTAGTAGGTTTTGATAATTTTTATGCGTTGTGTGATAGTTAAGCGATCCATTTTCGTCAATGTCAATTGTTTCACAACTTAGTTTGACAGATGTCGAATTCCAGTCCCATAATTCTGAAACCACGAAATGGATAGCTCTTTGTAATCAAATTACGCATTAACGCTACTACTATATATAGGCAAGAAAAAGCTATTGAAATTGAATCTGCATAGAAAGATATTGAGCCACATTTTTCAAATGGATAACAACCTTGCTGACGATCACTACCAGTAAATATTGTTCGAGAAATGTTGAATTTGTGGGCAATTAAAGCGTCAACGCAAGTTATAAAAAGTCCTTTTTACATAAGGACTTTAATTTTGTCCTAAATATTAAGCAAAGTAGATTGGAAGACGAAAAACTATGTTTTAGAAAAAAACTGTTATTGTTAAAATAACAGCAGCCCTGTTGTGGACGAATTTTATGGGAGTGTTCGTCGAACCAAAACAAAATTATTTTATAAGCAAAATTTTTTTAAATTACGTACTGTTTTAATTGCTATAATTACAAAAAATATTTCAAATAAATAATGTTATGTTATGATTTTTTAGCTATTATCTTTTTGGCAACACTGGTTTAAACTGCTCACGCACGTTTCGTGTTTTGTTTCACTGTCAAACATCTTCAGTTTGGTCCATAATTTAACCATGAATCGTCTTACAAACGAACAACGCATGCAAAGCATTGAATTTTATTATCAAAATGCGTGCTCTGTTAAGAAAGTTCATCGCGCGCATCATCCATTTTATGGTCAGTTTAATCGACCCACTGAAGCGGCTATTCGGGATACGTAAATAAGCAGAATTGTCGATTTTGGAGTGAAGATCAGCCAGAATCATTGCAAAAGCTACCAATGCATCCAGAAAAAGTAACAGTTTGGTGCGGTTTATGGGCTGGTGGTATCATTGGACCGTACTCCTCCAAAGATGCTGCGAATCGCAATGTAACTGTAAATGGTGAGCGCTACCGTGAGATGATATCCAACTTTTTTGCCCAAAATGCAAGAGCTTGACTTGCATGACATGTGGTTTCAACAAGACGGTGCCACGTGCCACACAGCACGCGTAACAATGGACTTATTGAGCGGCGAGTTCGGTGAACACTTTATTTCACGTTCGGGACCTGTCAATTGGCCGCCTAGATCGTGCGATTTAACGCCTTTAGACTATTTTTTGTGGGGCTATGTTGGAAAGAGTATGCCAAAATTGGACTAAGCGGATGAACCATTTGAGGCGCAGTCGCGGTCAACATTTGCATGTAATAATCTTCAAACATTAAATTATATGGACCGTACTATCGATTCAAATAAAGATTTCATGTATTTTTCTGAATTTTGTTTTTTTTAATTTTCCTATAGCTCTTAAAAAATCACATTTTATATACATACACCAAATTTTTTGCGTGCGCAATGTGCATAACAGAAATTTCACTATCGTGGTAAAATAGCTTCCTTTTAAATTTCCTGAGTTTGCACTATAATTTTTGTTCTCATTATAATTTTCTTTATAAACTGTGTAATGTTTGCGTTAAAGCCGGTAAATATGAAGTGCCAATATCATCAACAATTTTGATAAGATCACAATAACCAAACAAAAGTCAGCATTCGTTTGAGATAATTTTCTAATAAATATACTTTATTTTATTTAAATTTTCTGTCTCATTAATAATATTTGTTATTATAATTCATATATACATATATATTGTTCACGCTGGCCACCCTAATATTAATTTTAGCTTTAAGTAATTTACAAATTTTTTTTTGATAAGAAATATGTCTGAGTCAAAAGTTTATACGCTTCACCGATTCAATGGGCAGAACTACCAATTATGGAGGAGACAAATGGAAATTTATATGAAAGAAAACAAGCTCAAGCCTTATATAACTGGTGAAATAGAAAGACCGTCGCAAAATTCTGGTACATGGGATGAAAAAGACTCTGAAGCCCAGGCATTCATTATGAGGGGCCTAGAGTTGGATCAGTTGCGTTATTTAACCGATTGCACAACTGCCGCAGAGATGTGGTCAAGATTAAAAAGTATATATTCCGAGAGAAGTGATCAGTCAATACAAATACTTCTTGAAAAATTCATCAATTGTAAAATGGAAGAAGATGAAAGCATTGCAGATTTTATTGCCAAAATTGTGTCCCTCGCTCAGCGTTTAAAAGATATGAACTGTAAACAGGAAGAGCAAATGATTATAGCAAAAATTTTAAGTAGCCTACCAACAAAATATAATTATGTTAGAACTGCGTGGTATGCAGTGCCGCGTGCAGAACAAAATATTGAAAGGCTAACGGACCATTTAGTGAATGAAGAATCGTTATTAAATCAGCACAATGATCTAACTGCTAACAACAATAAAGAAACGAATGCAGCTGCATTCAACGCAAGTTCGAAGAAAAGCAATGATGATGAATTTCGAACTGCAGATTTATTTACTTTGGAAAATAAAAAGTTCATTAAACGTGAAGATTCATGGTATGCAGATTCAGGTGCGACAGATCACATGTCATTCCAGAGAGAGTTTTTCCAAAATTTTACATCAATTGCTGATGGCGCTTGTAATGTTAGAGTCGGTGATGGGCGAACACTTTCAGTAAAAGGCGTTGGTGACATCGATGTTCAAATTACAAAAGGGAATAAGGCAAATTTCACAATTAAAGACGTGCTCTACGTGCCAAACCTCAACAAAAATTTCTTATCAGTTGCAAAATGCACAGAAAAAGGTATGAAGGTAATTTTCGAAGCTGGTGCTGAACGAGTGATTTTTGTCAAACAAGGACAAATTATTGCTGATGGACAGCGTGAGGACAGGCTATATAAAATGAACATCAAACCAGTTAAAAACGTCGAATTAAATATGTCTGCGTCTCTTAAATTGTGGCATCAACGTTTGAGCCACGTTAATTTTAATACATTGAGAGAAATGAATAAAAATCATGTGGTAAATGATCTCAACATAGATAAGCTGAATGAAAGCAACCCGTTCTGTGAAGGCTGTGTCTATGGTAAGCAACATCGTCTGAGTTTTCCTAAGACTGGAGCAAGACGTGCATCAAAAGTAGGAGAGACGTTCCATGTAGATTTGTGTGGTAAAATGAGCACTCCCTCTTTGGGAGGTGCAAATTATTTTATGCTGTTAAGAGATGATTTTTCTAGATATTGTTTTGTGTATTTTTTGAAAAACAAGACAGATGTGTTGGAAAACTTAATGAAATTCTGTGCAGCGGTAGAAGCAGATGGGCATAAAATTAAAAGATTAAGATCTGATGGCGGACTTGAATTTTGTAATAATTCCGTCAAGCGTTTTCTATTGTCTAAAGGAATTCATCAAGAAATCTCAACGCCAAGAGCACCCGAACAAAATGGTTTCATAGAGCGGCAAAATAGAACGATAATTGATAGTGCAAAAGCGATGTTGCATGATAGGGGATTGCCGTTGCATTTATGGGCGGAGGCAACAAATACGGCAGTTTATTTGAAAAATCGAACGGCTTCAGATGTCATTGGTGGTGTGACACCATACGAAAAATGGTATAAAGCGAAACCGTCAGTATCCCATTTAAGAGTCTTCGGAAGCGAGGTCTATGTGTACATACCCAAGGAGCAAAGAACTAAATGGCAGAAAAATTCGGTTAAATGTTTAATGGTTGGATATAACGACGAGAGCAAAGCCTACAGAGTATATAATCCAACAGAAAAGAAAATTTTTATACGTAGGGACGTTATTTTCAATGAAGAGAAATTTTCCGTGCATGAACCAATAGATTTAATTAATGAGAAAAATATAGAAATTGATGATAAGGAGAAAGATACCTACGAAGCTGAGAAACCTAAAAAAGTATTGAGAAGCCCATATTTTACAAGAAGTGCAGGAAAAGTTGATATGAAAGAAGATCATGTAGCAGATATTTGTATAGCTGAAGTTGAACCGTTAACCCTTGACGAAGTTTTAAAATGCAACGAGTCAAAAATGTGGTTAGATGCCATCAACGAGGAATTGTCATCGCTAATAAAAAATGAAACCTGGACATTAGTTGAGAGACCAGAAAACCAATCAGTAATAGCAAATCGTTGGGTCTTCAAGCGAAAATATGACGTTAATGGTAATGTAGAGAAATACAAAGCAAGGCTTGTAGCAAAAGGCTTCACACAAAAGCCTGGTATTGACTATAGTGAAGTATTTTCTCCAGTTGTGAAATATAATTCCATACGTATGATTTTATCCATAGCAACAGCAGAAGATTTTGAAATTTTCCAGTTTGATGTCAAAACAGCATTTTTACACGGTTTCATTGACGAAGTAATTTATATGGAGCAACCATATGGTTTCGAAAAAGATAACAAAGTATGCTTGCTAAAAAAGGGTATATATGGGTTAAAGCAGGCATCCAGGCAATGGAATATAAGGATAGTCGAATTTCTTACTAATTATGGTTTTATGCAGTCAACTGCCGACGCATGTGTGTTTCTCTATGAAGCAAATAATTCTTTAATGTATCTGGCTTTATACGTTGATGATGGTCTAATCTGCGGTAACGATAAATTACTTATAAAAGCACTATTACATGATTTGCATAAAGAATTTGAAATTACATATAAAGAAGCGGAATTTTACGTCAGAATGCAAATTAAGAGAGAGAGAGAAAAAGGAACCCTTAAAATATTTCAAAGCATTTATACAGAGAAAGTTTTACAAAAATTTAACCACCTTAATTGCGCTCCGACGTCAACACCATCTGAACCCGGCACCAAACTTGTAAAGGAAACTTATTCTAACAAACAAAAATCTTTTCCCTATAGAGAGGCAATTGGTTCACTCATGTATTTGACAGGATGTACTAGGCCTGATATTGCATACATAGTTGGAGTTTTAAGTAGATTTGTTGAGCAACCAAGTGAAGAACATTGGAATGGCGTTAAGAGGATTTTTAAATATTTAAAAGGTACTTTAACATATGGAATTAATTTTTCTAAAGAAACAGGTGAAACACAACTCCAAGTATGCTGTGACTCAGATTGGGCTGGCGATATAGAAACGAGAAAAAGTACAACAGGTTGGGTAGCGGTTATGAATAAGGGAGCAATAGCATGGGGTTCCAAAAAGCAGTCTGTGACGGCAACATCAACAACAGAGGCGGAGTTCGTGGCTCTATGTACAGCTACAAAAACTACAGTTTGGCTTAGGAAATTGCTTGTGGATCTTCACAGGTTTCAAAAATGCCCAACAGCTATTATGTGTGACAATCAAAGAGCGATAACGTTAGTGCGCAATCCTGAATCTTCTAAGAGAACGAAGCACATTGACACTCAGTACTTTTACACGTGCGATATCTATAAGCGAGGCGAAATCAATGTTCAATACATACCTACTAAGGATCAAATTGCGGACTGTTTAATAAAATCTTTGCCAAAGTATCAATTCAATGTACTATTAAAAGGTTTAGGAGTTTATTAGATGCAAAGAAAACGAGAGAGAGTGTTAAGAAAAGCGTTTTCTTTATAGAAGCTCCATTGTAGATGTACTAAAAATTAATAGAAAAGCAAATATAAAATACATAACACACTCATTTATTCATACAAACATTATGTACTACTGAAAAGAATTGAAAATTATTTTGTATTTTTGCACTTGACTTTTCTAATGTATTTTTAATCATAGTACTCTTCATATAGTTATCATTATTAGAATATTGTATACATTTTTTCAGTTTAATAAAAATTACTCATCACAACACTAACATTGATTTTAATTGCGAATTGTTAAAAATACAAAAGAAAAGAGATAATTATATGATCAAACCTCAACCCGAAGGTACGTTGTGTACTTAATAAAAATAATTTTCTTTTTTGCAAAATAATTTATTTTATTGCTTCCCCGCTCATCCCCACATACTATAAAAGATGATAACAACTAACTCGGGAAGCTTTTCAAATTATTTCTTTGAGTGTGTGCCAAACGGTAGCAATTAACTTGAAAAAGTAAATTTTTGACATATCAATATAGAAATGTGACAAACGTAAAATAATTATAAAAAACAAAAAAAAATATTTTGAAAAGTATTTTTCTAATTTATAAAAAATGGAACCCCCATCATAATTGCACTTACAATTTTGGAATGAACTCCAGGTTGAATATACATATACACACCCTTGAAAGAATTAGGTATAATATGTATATGAAAATTCTTATGAATTTAAAAGTAATCCCGCGAATTCGTTTATTTCGTGTTAAAACAACTAAAATGTCCATCAATTGCGATGATATTATTTGCAAAAGAATTGCAATAATCATTAGAATATATTTTTTTAAAATATTCATTTTTGTAACAGTTTTTTATATTTTAAAAATAATTGTCAAAAATTATCAGCGTCAAATAAGTTTTCATTTGGCACAGGAAATTATAAAATTTTTTCACCATAGGAAATTTTTTATTTACCATGTCATATTGCTATCATTTGGCACACACTCTTTGTACAAAAATTAATTTCCGTGGACTTGGTCGCCAATCGAAAGGTCTATAAAAGACCTTCTCTATGATATCAATATCGGGCATGTTTACACTTCAAATTTGTAAGATTATGGTTGGCCAAATGTTGAGCCCTATATCTCGGAAACCTGTTGTTCTGGCTCTGTATCGTCGTTATTAATTACGACTCCGCTGTCTGGCATAGTGTTGGTATCTAAAATGCTTCCTTCATTGTCAATGAAAAGCCAATCTCTTCGTTCTTCCTCCACGTTTCCCTTACCACTAAGGTATTCGGTATTTCGTGCTGTAATTTTAAAATTACATACATATACATAATTTGGAATATAAGAAATTATAAACATTATCTACGGACAAACTTACCTAGGATATATTTCCGAAGTCGGTATTTGAATTCTTGAGAAGGATGATCATTCAGCCCACCTTTACTCCGTATGGCTCCAAAAAACATTCTCAAGAACATCCTGATTCAGTCTGTATGTCAGAATGTACGTCATGTTGTATTTTTCGACGTATTTGTGAAGCATTTCTACAGCCATGTTGGTCATTAGTATACCTTTCTGGAAATATTCCAATGATTTTTTCTGAGGAATTATTGGGATCGACATTGACTTTGTCATACGAGCCAATGTATCCCTTTGCCGCTCGTGTGAAATTCCGTAGGGTTCCTACAGAAAATGAAATGAAATATATTCACTATCTACAAATATTGTACAAAAAATTACCTTTCCAGGATATGTGAAGTTATTGAGTTTAGAGTTGAGAACATCGAACCAGTCATTAACTAATTGAATAAATTCTGCAGACTTTATGGGTTTGTAAATATCCATTCCTAGGGAATTGTTCGAAGCTGTAGTGTTCGAAAATAGCTGAACAGCTAATTTTACTTTTTCCCTTCCTAAAATTACAAAGTTTTTAACGTATTCATATATTTTTTATCAATAAAAAATCTTCAAAATTACCTGCCCCTTTAACGGAAATATGTTCTTCATTTAATTTAAAAGTTATTGACATATCCGATGTTGATGTTAGTCCAAGTAAATCGGAGATTGTACGAGGACTAAGGGTGGTGTTGTTAAAGATTAATCCGCTATCCAAATAATGGTTACGGATTAACTTTAATAAATACGGCGCGTCAAAAAAAGTAAAAACTTTTTCGTCCATGTTAGTTGGGCTCGAAAACCATGGTTTATCTTCCGAAAAATAATGTATATATCACAAATTCATTTCATTTTATTTTAATTGTTAGTAATAATATGAATGAGAGAAAGTCATGAATGATGTGTTAAATAATGTAAAGTAACTAAAATCTGGGAACTAAATTGAAATAATGAACGTAAACGCAAACAAAGACACCCGTACACCAAGCTTAAAAACGAATTCTTATTAACAAAGTTGTATTTACCGATCTTTATGCTGTGGTAAACCATATACCGATGTCCTCAACGTTGCCAAGAAGATCCCCAGTAACGAAATAATTGTTGTAGTGTTGTATTAGTGTAGTGTAATTGGAATGGTGTAAATATTTGACTTACCTGTAGTTGCACCAAGCTCTCTCAACAACTTCCGGTTGCTGGGACCCATATCACATAGCATTGCAACAACCGGGAAACCTGCAGTGCTGAGCTTAGAAATTAGACTGTATATTATATCCTTCGACATTTTGCAGTCAAAATCATAATATACAGGCGGCTTCCATGACTTTTTTAGCCCTCGAGCCATAACTACCTGGACGTAGTTGGCTGGCTTTCTGACAATGTCAGCAGGGGAGTCATACTCGTAGGTTTCATCTACCGAAGGCCAACACACAAATTTTATCACTCAGCGGCATATCAGTCGGATGCCGCATGAATTCTATTGATGTGGATAGAATCCCTTAGTGCAAATTGACTCTTCCACACCAGCGTTGCAACGTTTTGAAATGAGGTAGAGGAAACTCTTTTCGGTGTAAGTGTTGGTATGCCCTTGGTCCAGATGCATGTAAGCAAATGGTACTGGATATGTCGCTCCAATTCCAAACTACATTCCCTGGACCCATTAGCTTCCTTATCTGGCCATCAGTAAAAATTTTCCGCATGGAATCCACGACCGAGTTGACACTTCAGCTCCTTATTCTCCATTTCTAATTTCTTAATTCTGTTGCGATAATATGCAACATCATCATTAGAAATTGAAGAACTAAACAATAAATACAAAAAATAAAATAATAATAATAAAAATAATAAAAACAACTTAAATAATAACAATAAATATAGAAATTTTATGATAATAAATACTTACTCGGTTTGAGTCTGTTGTCGGGAGTGTGGGGTTAAATTTACTTGGCAGATGTTGTTCCATTAACTACAGCATCACCTCGAGTAGGATGTGGCTCTTCACCGCGCATGATGGTCTTGAGTAAGGAGAAGCTAGAAATGCAAATTTATTTTATTTTCGCTGCACTTACTCCTGAAATTCCGTAATTGTATATACTTATTAGCGGAGTTCACAATATTGGGCAAATGGTCTGGCATCATGGCATTTGCAAATGTTGGGTATTTCTTTTACCATACACTAACAAAATACACAGAAATACCCTTGCCATGGTTTGGCAAATATTCCACACTCAAACCCGTAGTTTATATTTGCCATACTTGAGCAAATGAACAGCTGATCATAAAAATGAAAACATTGAAAATAAAGTCACAAAAAATGGAAAAATACAACATGAAAAAACGAATTAAAAGAGAAGAGCCGATTAAAAATGGACAGAGGACGAAATAAATAAAATTATAAATATAAATAAATAAAATAATAAATTATATGTTAGTCAGCTGTGTGTTGAGAAGTTTGCAATAAGTGTTGCAAAGTTAAACAAAAAAACCGTTCTCAATTAACGGCAAATATTTACAATGGTATAAAATTACCATCTAAATGCCCAAGATTGTGAACTGGGCTATTATTTCTAAATGTCAAAAATGTATGCAGTTATCACTGCATAATTTTACCCTCTTTTTACAAGATGTTTCAGATGTTCGATAATTTATATGAAATTTTTTTTGCATAAAAATTTTCGATAGCGTTCATCTTACAGTCTTACAAAAACAAGGATTTGCTAAATAAATACAATGAACAAAGAATGATATATAAAAATACAACAGTTTTCATAATGGGTGCTATAAAAATTAACAAATTTGTTTTAAATAAAAAGAAAACATTTATTTCATAAATATAAATATACATGGGACATAAGTAAACAATAGAGCACCCTTAAAAACCATATTCTGTTTATGAAGTGTATGTGTATAACGAGTTATTGTGTGGTGATTTTATGTTATGTATGCATATATATACATTCATGAATATAATAATCACACCTATTGCGACAGTCAACGACGTCGCATGTGATACCAGCAATATTTTAATAGCATTGACGACAATCGATTACTGTTGACGTAGAATCGGTATTTACTAAAACGACTTTACGGCGTCATTGACTCGAATTGACTTTGATTTTGTCAACAAATTTCAAAGCGTTGAGTATTTCTGTTATGTTTTAAAGCTGAAATTTTTTGTAAAAATTCAAAAGTTAGAGAAAAAGTATGGCAAAAAATATGGTCTCGACAATTTGAGACCCTAATTGCTGAACTTGAACCCTCATAATTTCAAACAGGAGTGGGAGGAAATAACATTAAAATTAAATTTAATTGGCCCGACAATTAATTAGAGATAGTGAGGGTTGACAAAGGGTAAGTCTTAAGAATAGTTAAACAATACATTTTTAAATTTTGTATATTTATAGGTATGGAGAGATTTTAAATGTAAGCTAAAAAGAAAACTTACTCACAACAAGGTGGAAGTGAATGCTACAGGCGGAGGTATATACATATAAACAATTACAGGCATCACCTTTGGAAGAAGTTGCAGCTAATATTCTGCAGTTTGAAAAGCAATTGAGTCCGGGTGGTAATGCACAAGGAGTTTCAGTTACTGTTGATGAAATTCTTGCGCAGAATGTTTCTGGCATTAACGTAACGGTTTTTGAGGATGAAGAAAACATGCCATCAACCTCAACGACTCTATGTGAAGCACAAAAGAGCACCAATTCCAACCCAAGAAAAAGGAAACATGCCATAGCTGGCGAATTTCGATTAGAATTAGAAATCATTACGATTAGAGAAATAAAATAATCTAATCATTAGAATTGAATTTTGATAAAAATTTCAGATTACTAATTGATTTGATTAGAAATAATCAAAAATCTAATTACAATTAGTGACGATTAGCATTTCTAATCAAAACTAATACAAAAAATCATTGATTAGATTTCTTGCTTATTTTTGATTAGATCAACTATTTTTGTGAAAAGAAAATATTCACCCCTATCGTGAATATTATGGGAATAAGTTATTTGGGAGTAAACTTTTTTTCCCATCCCAAAAAATCGATATTGGGAGTAAAAGTTTTTATTGTGAATTAGTTATAAATGCTCTATAAACAAAAAATGTTTATTGTGAATTGTCTCTCAACAATTTTTCAAAGAAAAATACAAATCTTAAAAAATAAATAGTGTATATCTTCGTTTTTTGGTGCTGGAAGAGGAGAAACAATCCATGGAAATATCTATATAAAATCTACATATTTTTTAATACATCTAATATAGTTTAGGAAACGGCGGATATGCCACTGAGCCATGGATGCAGAAGCAAAATTTTACGAAGGAGTTCTTAAAAACAGATGGCCTTGTTTGCTTGGAGCACGAGAGTTACACTACTCCCCAAAGAAAAGTGCTCAAATTGTTAATATTATAAGTGCGGCTCGCTACTTGTAGACAGTTTTATATGAAACGCATGAGCAGGAAAATGTTGACGAAGTTATTCAAGGAACACGTCTGAATGCAGCTGAACGCATTCGTACTAGTTCACTTTGATAGTTTAAAATAAAATGGTTATTTCATCATTTAAAACAATTTATAACTTACATGTTCCCTTCTTGTTCCCATTGGTAAGTGTTGCGAATTAATTATACAAAATAATTCTTGGGAATAAACATTGGCGATACAATATTTTTTGTGTTTGTGAATTCACTCCCAAAAAATTTTTTTGGGAATGATTCACAATAGGAAATGACGAAATTTGGGAATTTTTTTATGGGAATAGTTATTTGCGATAGGGGTGATTTATTTATCACATTTGTTGCTATATTTACATAATGTAACAGTTTTTGAATATTGCATAAAATTGCATGCGGTGCACCCTGTTCGTGAACTAAACACTTGACACAGCTGGTTCACTTTGTTGTTGTGTTATTATTAATGTTAATTTTCAACGTGTTTTGTGGAAGTAAATAAAAGTTGTCGTAATAGATCCAATTGTTTTTGAAGACCAAGACTTCTCCGCAGACGATGATGTATGTGATCCAAATTATGTACCGACGAAGGTGATCCGGAACATAGTTTGAAAGAGCGAGCCGGCAGTGAGTGCTAAAAGAATGCGTAGCACCGAAAGTTCGCCCAAATTAATTTTCAACCCTGAATTTTATCTGGCAATGGTTATGAATGTAAGTTTTACCCATTATCTTCCATTAGGTTTGCTGTATATGGTGATGTTTACTTGTGATAAATAAAATTTTTATTGATATTCATTTTAAATCAATATATTGATTGTTTCTTCTTGTTGTGACAGACAAATGGGAGTAAAAGGCACACGTGAAGTTATCTCCAACTTCATCTCTCATTTAAAAGTTCGGCACAGCGAGTTGGACAAAAAGTATATGAGGATGAAAGCGGGACCTTCCGATGAAAGCACGTCGCAGGAAGCTTTCGAAAAAAAAAATTATTCGCTTTCTGGTAGAATGCGCGTTACCGGTTTCTGTTGTAGAAAAGGAATTATTTCGAGACCTATTTAGTGGCACTGGATTAAAAGTTATATGTCAGAAAATAGCCATGAAAAGACTCGATGAAACATACAACAGCATGGTGACTACGGTACAGACAGCCATGTCGTCATCGAAATACTTTTGCACCACAGCGGATATTTGGTCGGGTAATGACAGGAGTTTCTTGGGTTACACCTGTCATTGGCTTGATCAAAATTTCCAAAGGAAGTCAGCTGCGTTGGCATGTAAGCGAATATTTGGTATCCACTCGGCGGAGAAAATCGCGCAAATGATCGGGGATATGAACACTTCCTTTGGCCTCAACAAGACCAACATTATAGTGACCATCACGGACAACGGGTCGAACATTGCCAAGTCATTTCGTGACCATGGCTTGAGGCAAAGTGATTTTGATGGCGAAGAGGCAGAGGAAGACAGCGAAGACGAAATGCCGATTTTCGAAAATGCCAAATATTTGCCGAAGCACGAAAGGTGTGCCAGTCACACACTGAATTTACTGGCCACCACTGATTCCCCGAGGATTTTACGAGAGCAGCCAGCACTGTATATTCAACACACAATGGTAAAATGTATACATAAATTATTTGAAATGCAACTTACATTTCACTTACTTA
Organism: Sarcophaga rosellei; assembly: GCA_930367235.1. Classification (NCBI taxonomy): domain Eukaryota; kingdom Metazoa; phylum Arthropoda; class Insecta; order Diptera; family Sarcophagidae; genus Sarcophaga; species Sarcophaga rosellei. Next base: position 64,349,640 of record OV884019.1, read on the forward strand.
CATTGATTTCTTACAGATGATCAAAAAGTGCCATCAGTTATGGAAAAAGTGCAAATGGCCGAAATCCTCCGAAGTCATCCAGAGCATTTTAGGTTCAGCTCTTCTTGTACCATCAGTAACTAGGTGGAACTCACTATATGATGCAATCCTGAAGTTAGTACAGTTCAGGGAGAAATTACATGAGCTTGGCAATGAACTGACTCTGGCTCCTTTTTCAGCTGGTGATTTTCAATATTTGGAGTCGTACAAGCTACTAATGGAGCCCATTGCCCAAACTTTGGACTTTCCCAAAGGTGAAGCCTGCTTGTATTATTCCTTCGTTACTTTCTTTGAGCAACAAGCTGCTAAAATTATCCAGAAAACCCGAGGTTTTGGGAAATATCAGCTCAATAGCAGTGCAATTAGAACATCAATTGAGAGTAAGGTTTAAATTGTATTTCACATTGGCTCCAGAGGTAAACATGGCAACAGCGGCAGCTGTATTGACTCCAAATGTGAAAATGAAATGGTTGCGGGTTATCCAAAAAACATCGCCTGACTGTACTGAGGAGCAGATCAGCCAAAGGGTGCTTGAAGTCATATGCACTTTGTTCAAAAATGGTTTTTCATATAATGCAACGGACCTGCCGAATTTGAATAATGACAACTCATTTTATGATTTCGATGATGACAGTAACTTTATCAGTATTTCATGATTTTTCAAACTTTATATTATTTTCGTTACAGAAGATGACGTTCCCAAAACACCAACCGAGTCCAACGGTTTCAAAAATGCCATATGCAATCAGTTTTACGCTTACTTAAATGACCCGGATACCGGCCCTGAAATTTGGACAAAATATAATGTTTTGAAGTAAGCATTCCTATCGTTTAACACCCCACTGACGTCGTCAGCACCCGTTGAACGACTATTCTCATTTGCAGGCATCATCAATAGTCCAAGACGAAATTCATTGTCAGACTTTTCTTTTGAAAAGTTGGTATTAATGAAGACTAAGATCAATTTTTTGTGAATTATATATAAGCAGAATCAGCATACATTTAAAACGACGTAATTGTAATATATATATTTTTTACAGAACTTACTGAATATGCATTTTTGTTTTTTTTTTACTTTCTGTAAAATTCGTTCTTTATATTTATTTTATGTATAGTATGTATAAATGTAAATATATATATGTATATGGCAATATATAATGCAATTTTATGCAATACAGTAGTTTTGACTTACCTGCACAACTAACTTTTGCAAGAATTTTTGTGCAGATAAGCCAAAAATGCAGCTAAATTAAATTGTTTACTTTAATTATAGAATATTTTATATATAATATAAAAGCACGAACAAAATTTTTGTGCAGGTAAAGGCAATGCGCACGTAAATTAAAGGCAGGTTAATCAAAACTACTGTATTCAAAAACTGTTACATTATGTAAATATAGCAACAAATGTGATAAATAAATATTTTCTTTTCACAAAAATAGTTGATCTAATCAAGAAATCTAATCAATTATTTTTTGGATTAGTTTTGATTAGAAAAGCTAATCGTCACAATTGTGATTAGATTTTTGATTATTTCTAATCTAATCAATTAGTAATCGTCTAAAATGGCTAACTAATCATAATTAATGAATTTTCCAGCACAATTAAAATTTCTAATCCAATTGCTAATCATTAAGATTTCTAATCATTATTCCCAAGGTATGAAACATGCTAAGGATGAACGGAAAGAACTATTCGAAAGGCATAATGCCATCCATGAGCAAGGTTTCGGTAAAATTTCCAAAACAACAACAACAAGTGAACTAAAACCTATTTTGGAAGCAAACAACCATTATCAAAAAAATATATTGTCCGAAGTAAAAAACACTTTAAAGGACACCTGCCGGCAAATTGAAAATTGTTGATCTCTGCCTCATTATTTTCCTCTGAAGCACTAGCATTTCTTCATTTCTTCATCACTCGAGTCGTACATAAACAACATTTTTCAACAAAAATTAAATAACTGGCAAAGTATACAGTTATGATATTTTTTCTTTGAAATTATCGATAATATGACGACGTAACACACATGCCCAAAGTAATACCGAATTGGGTTTGAGTTGACGACGCTGGCAACAACGTCTTTGACAATAAGGGTGAATAAAATGGAAAATGATCTTGCAATTGAAAAAAGTTAAAGTAAATAATTAGTAATGTTGTATGCATGTAGGTGTAAGTGCAAAATAGAATATAATTACAAATTAATAAACCATGTAAATTTTTGTGTTAGTAGTATTTCGTCGTTAGAATTGCAACAAATAAAATATATACACAATTTCCGAAATGTGCTAATCTAAATTGAGCATGAGATCAGGTAAATGGTTTGACTACTATCAAGAACCTACCGATGAGCTACACATAAATACATCTGCTTAAAATTAGGTTGTTTGATCCTACCATTGATACATTTTATAATGAAATAAATTCTAATTCTAACGTATAGATATAAAACATCCTCATGTTTTATTTTGGAACAACAAAGAAAGGGGCGTTCTTGGAAAAGTTCGTCGAAAAGGATTTGACGAAGGCCATGTCGATGGCAATATTTGTTGAACAAATCTTTAAATTTACTCTCCAATGCCTTATAATAATGCTATGAAGAGATTAAACTAAGGACAATTATGGAACTGTTTGCCATATGTGTCATTTGGGACAGGGTCATTATCATTAAAATTAAGTCATTGGAACTTCACATATGTGCATTTGGGATAATTTTTTATAAAAGTATCCCGAAATATAGACAAATGCGTTGTTTTGAAGGACCAGTATTTCTTCGTTGTTTATCGCGTAGGTACAATATCAATTATGGAGGAGCAAGGGTTTGGTAGAGAACGGAACTCATCCCATTGCGTATGATCTTTATCGTTAGTATACGCTAGGTCTACAATTGAAAGATCTAAGAGATTATCAATTGAGGAAACATTTTCGGAGTTTCCATTTACAACTACATTTACATAGAGTAACCCCCAGCGCTTTTGAAAAGAGCTTAAAAAATTCGGGGAGTTATTCTAACAGCATTACCTGAACCTCTACGTATTTGTACAAATATGTGTTCTAAATGGTCTTGGGTCAACCTGTGAGTCTTAAGTCCCCAAAAACATACTTGATGAAGGTATGTCCAAAGCCTTTTTAAGGCAGAAATGTTAGTCAACCATCCTGTAATAAATTTAAACATATTCGTTATGTCTTTCCCTTTCCAATCTGTAATTTTTATTGTCCGTAAAAGTTTTGAGGCTTCTCTTAAGAACTGTAATGGTTCTTGGGAACATATGAAAACCGCTATTAAAAATATCAAATAAGTTATTAAAAAACTTTAAGTATTCAGCTGTATTAAGGAATGTTAGGTCTTTTGAACTATCTAATTTCCCTGACTTATGTAAAGTTCTCATACCGGCTACTACAGTTCGACTTAAAACTTGAGCTGCTGAGTTAACTCTAATGCTTTGGAAATTATTGGGATAAATGTGGTCCAAACTTAGCTTAGGAGCACATTTAAGGGTACTACATTATAAAAATGAATAACGTCTTCCCACTACACAAGTTCATTGTCGAAATAAACTTTATTTTCTTTAGCAAGCAGACAATTTCGGGAGCTTTTTAAAAGGTGCGGACTGTCATGCATAAAATAAATTCGTTTGTCGCTAACTAGAAAATAGGGACATTCTAAATTACCCCAAAGATTTTTGTGAAGTTGACAAAATTGACACCTTGGTCCCAAACGAACTGGCAAGGTTTTAAGACTATTGCTTGTAATTTTGAAATATAAGTTTTCATTGTTAAGCCATTACAAATTCCATAAACAAAGAAGTATGAAATAGCTTGCGACCAACTTTGTCCTCCTATCCCACTTGCCATGATAACCATTGCGCTTGTCGCTATGTCACGAGAACGATTTTCATCCCCAAAGCCATGTAAGCCTATAATTTTGTCTTTGAACCTATCGTAGTCAAGAAAAGTTTTTGGAGACATTTTTTCGCAGGAGACACTAACAAATTTGTCTTCGTCCGTAAATTCCTGAGCACTCACCTTAAGTGCCTCAAAAGTTCCGTTTAATTTTCCCGGAGCTTTTGGCCAGTCCTTTACAAAGTGTTGTAAAGTTCTAATTTCAGGCCAATTTAACATTGGACGTAGATATCTATACACTAAGGGAGAAAGGAAAAACACAGCTAGAGAAATCAGAAATTTCAGTCCGACACTGTAATGTCGCTGTTTGGGTTTACGGGTATAATTAGTCAAACCATTTTCTAAGCAAACTAAGAAGGGTTTACTAGTTTTTTGAAGAAAAATCATTTTTCTTCTTAAACTCCAATTCCAAGTTTTCAAGCTTTGTCTCGCATTTTTCTACTTCCCTGGATAACCTGGCATTAGCAACCTTCAATCTACTTTTTAGTCTCTTTTCTAGCAAATATTGGCTACGATAATGGTCCAAGGCTACTTTTAATGTTCTAACGTCTGCGTTTGAGGAGGGGGTCTCTATGAGACTACAGGCTACTTCGTTGTCCATGGTTACGTCCTCTAAAATCATGTGACCCTGATTCCCTATCTTGATTTCATGACATTGGTTAAAACTTGGAATTGTCTTTTCTTTAGGCAAATCATTTAGTTGAGCACATTTCGGAACAGCATAGTTGGAAACTCGATTTCCAAAAATGTATTCCGGCGAAAAATGCAGACTACACACGTACAAGCGCTTCACTGATGACTTCACATTTAAAATATGAAGCCATTCAGCATGTCTAAAAAAGGAACAAAAAATTTGGAAAGAAAAGCTGCTGTAATACGAAACATATAAAAAGCCATAGTGAAAAAGATCAAATACTAAGCAACAAATAACCAAAAAAGAAATACCAAAGTTAGTTAATAATGTCAACAACTACTTGCATTTTTCCCAAAAAAAATTTTATTGACTCAATTTTACAAAAATTTTATTTTCATCCCTACTTCATATACAAAACAAGTAGCATCTAACCAAAAGCTACAACATCACAAATGCGTCTTCATTCGTACCGTACACGTACATACTAAAACTGCCATATCACCGGAATGCCTTCACCAATCTTCCTCGGGCAAACGGCCATCGATAGGCAGGGAAAACTCGTACAACATCTAGAGAAGTCCAACATTTAGCATTCCGCGTAAACAATGTTACTTATGTAATTTTTGCTACAAAAGGACTGTGTTTATCCGCATTTTATGTACAAAAACTAAAAATCAAACATTTACCATAACTTCCAAACACCTTTACCGATTTTCATTAAATAAACAAAACCTAAAAGGTTTTCACGATATCTAAAATTATTTTTTTCCATAAAATTTAAAAATTAACGATTTTACAATAATATAAAAATTAACAAAATGTAGCTAAAAATTATTTCTTTATTATTATTACTATTACAGTAGTTTTCGCTTATAGTCCTTCGCACATATAGGAGAATTTCAGATATAGTCCCGAAATTTCGTCATAAAAAGAATTTCATACATTTAGTTCGTTGTATAGTCCATTTCTTATATTGTCGAATTTGGCGTATATTCTGTTGTTTTGTCACATTAATAAATATCAATGTATATAAAGTATTCTTGATATAGTCCCTGTAAAATTAATCGCCAAAACCATAAAAACATTCAATAAAATGGAACGTAATAATCGCAAAATTTTATGAACAACAAATATTGGGTACACTTCTTGTGTAACTTTAGTTGGAAGCGTTAGTGTTAAAAACGGAAATCAAAAAATAGATTCCCCTGCTCTCCGAAAAGTTTACTGTATCTAAATCTCTTATACAAAGAAGTATATGTAAAAAAGTAACTGCACTTTGTCTACTGATGTCTTATGAATATAATCACATTACATTTCCAAAATTTGAAGGGAAATTCTTTTTTAATTTATCGCAAGTATAGATTTGGTTGTGAAAACGCGTGTTCAATAAAATAGATTCACTTAGAAAAAATAATAGAGATTTTTAATTTACAACCCGTTGGCGGGAGTTAGTGAAAGAAGCGTGGAAAAATATTCCAATAGAAGCGTGTCAGAGACTTGTTGACTCTATGACAAAACGGTGCTGAGCAGTAATTAAAAATTTTATTTTTATTCCACCAAGTACTGAGGTAAATAAACTGTAAATAAAAATAATTATTTAGTTTAAATGCTAAAAATAATTTTTTTAGAACACCAAATTTTGTGAATCTATTTTTGTGAACAGGAAAAAATTGCTGATTTGAAGAATATTGATGAACATAAAGTTTTTTTTTACTTCCGATGTTTTGAAGTTATATCTTTGTTATGTTATAAGTTTACCAAAATAAGAAAATAAGAATTAGTAAGCACGTTTTTTTAATGTTTTATTGGCCTTAAAGATGTTAGATCATGGTGAATCTATTTTATTGAACCGCACTATATGTATATACATACGTATTTGTAAGCACAAGTTATATAGCCATTGATATTTTAATGAAATACTGCTCTGAATGAAATTAAGAGCAATTTTGTCCTTGACAAAATTGAGGACCATATTTTGAAAAATTTTCTTTAAAAAAAGCAGTCAAAAATTACGGAAAATTTTAAGTAGTTATGTCTATAATATTAAAATGAACTCACTTTTTTATTGTATCTCATTACATAGTCAATAAACTAGAAGACTTTTTCAAGTCTATAATTAAAGCAAATACTCTTATTTTTAAATAAAAACGTTTTTTATTTGTATATTTTTTTCAATTTATAATCATATTACTGAAAATAATTGAAAACAGATATATGCCTTAGAGTGGCATATACAAAAATTAGTTTAAATGTCGAATTTGGCTTATTGTCCACAAATGTTTTGCAACTATGGGTGTGGACTATAAGTGAAAACTACTGTATTACCTAATGCCACAGATATAATTGTTGTTGATAAGATTAAATTTTATTAGAATTAGCCATAGTGCAAATGAGTTAAAAAAGAACTCACCTATGTCAAATTCCAAAATCCACAGAAGCAAAACTAAAATTTTAAAATTTAATTTATGATAAGCTCGTATAATGGAGAAATATATATTTGGCTCATTTAATTCATAGTGACATGCTCATCCAATGGGTCGATTTATTTAGAATTAGCATAGTAGAAATGAGTTCAAAAGGAACTTACCTATGCCCAATTCCAAACTCCAAAGAAGCAAAACAAAAATTTAAAATTAATTTTCAAATTTTGGATAAGGTCGTATTATGGAGAACATTTTTTTGGCCCATTTAATAAAAGTTAACACTTGTAGAATATATGATGTATATACAACGATATAGAACCTTTTGTGAGGGAAATCAGACTTAAGAATCGGAGGCCAGTATTGTGTTTTGTTAGAAAACACAAGTTTTCCCTAACAAATAAAACAAACGCACTTTTCATATTAGAAATTAAAAACATAAACAAACGATATACAACAAAAGATAAACACCTTAACCACTATTAATTCGCACACCAGGTATTTTTGTTTGATATGCTAATATTTAAAGTTCTATAATTTGGATAATAATAATGATAACGCCTCAAGAGTTACATTTTCTGAGATGTTTTTTATTAGTCTTTAATTCTATATAAAGTAAGTTTTAGATATTTGAATAAATTTATTGAAAACACTAGCTAAAGCAAAATTTCATTGGTTTTAGACCAAAATTATCTGACCATTGCTAACTAGGTATTTTCTTTTTTATTTAACATTTCTTTATTTTTATCATAAGGGTACATTTCACTGATTTATAATTTAACAAAAGTACCACAAAAATTAACTTCAGAATTAAACTATACACTGTATGAATTAATAGTGGTCAAACAGATTTTTTATGAAAATATTTAAACATTTGTTTCAGGGAATGGTTTCAAAATATTTACCCCAATATGTACGAATATATTTTTATTAATTTAAAGTTTATCGAATTACCTTTCAGAAACAGTGACTTTTAAGGCGCTGTCATTATTATTCTCTAAAGTAAGTTATTTTGAATACATACAATTTAAAGTATTAGTATATCAAATAAAAATGCGGAGTGTATGAATTAATAGTGGTTAGGGTTGTAGAACCGTTTGTTGGGGAAATCAGCCTTAAGAACCGGAGGCCAGTATTGTGTTTTGTTAGAATACACAAGTTTTCCCTCAGAAATAAACAAACGCACTTTTAATATTATAAATTAAAAAGATAAATTTAACAATATACAACTGTTAGTGAGGGAAACCAGCCTGTTTTGTATTTTATAACAAAGGTTTCCCTCACAAATAAAAATAAACGCACTTTTAATGTAAGTAATAATAAAATACAAATAAATTTTCCCCAAACATAAGATATTTTAAATAATAATAATTTATAATGTATAGCACTTACCTCGCAGCATTCTCCAAAAACCGATGTAGGTTTGGGCCTGTTAGACAGCCCATGATGCATTTTCTGCTCCTGTAGAGTTTATTAAGTTATTTTATAAAACAAATATATGTATTTATAAATACTCACATTCTTCCTATGTACTTCTTGTTGCAATGGTTGATGTAGAACTGCCCGACACAAATACTTTTTTGGTAACAATTGTACACAATTTCTATTAAACTAAAAAAGTTTTATTTTTATTATTTCACTTATTTTATTATTAAAATAAACTGTTTATAAAAAAACCTTACCTTGCAATTTAACCGCCACCGACAACTTTGCCAATTGTATCACTTGTACCACAATATAACACTTGTACCACAGGGTAAAACTTGTACGTTGCTCGGTGACGTAAAAGGCGCCAAATATAATCCGACACTATTTGGCGCCAATTTTATTATTCTTTCTTTATTTTCATTAAAATTTCTGAATAATTTTTCAAATTTTTTCACGTTTGTTTTTATTAATGCTCGCCAATAATAAAAACCCACCCCGAAAACTAAAAAAACATAAATAAACAAAACAGAGTTACAATCGGAGAGGGACAGAAATACTTTTTGGTAATATTTGTTGTTAAGCCGAAAGTCCATACCATGCGATTCATGCGACCTTGCATTACATGCGTATACCGAAAAAGTAGAATCAGTGTAGTTGCTCGTGACAAGAAACAGAAGAAACGCATAGTGCATTACTATTTTCCTCATTTTTCTTTCTGCATTATAAAAATATTAATAAAAACATATTTCATAATAAAGTTTACTACTAATTTAAGAGGAAAATACATTTTTTAACACATTTCTATCACGAACAAAATATGTATGTATGTTACTAGGAGTCGATTGTTTTTATGTACTGAGTGTCATCTATTTTGAATTTATTTATTTGTAAACAAGAAAAATGAAGGATAAATTAACCGAAAACACTCGTCTTGTGTTCTTTGGGGATTTTCGTATTCACAACATATTACACATGTAAACTCATAAATTTGTAATTAATGGCATAAATTCTTTTAAAATTACAATTTGATTTTCTACTTTTCCCAAAAATTTTACTTTTTGCTTTTTTATTGTTTACCACAACAGCTGACCAACACAAAAAACCAGTCGCATAAAAGTAAACCTACTTGATGCGTTCTACGCATCTATGCATTCCATGCATTTTCTTCTGTGTCTTGTCGCAAACAGCCACACTGATTCGACTTTTTTGGTATACGCATGTACTGCAAGGTCGCATAAAACGGATGGTATGGACTTTTGGCTTTATAGTAAAACGAATGTGGATTAAGTTGAAGTATATACCTATACATATTAATTTAAAAATTAATAATTTGGAAATAAAAGAAAAAATTGTGTCTGGTGAATATAAAATTTGCGAAATAAGTAGACGAAACAAGATATAGGATTGCTTTGGTATGGTTAAAGATCAAAATGATTTGGATATTATAAATTTTGTTGCGTGCAAAAATTGTAAAAATATATACAAGTACAATAAAAATGCACTTTCAAATTAAAATAAACATAAGTGCGATAATGGAAAATCATTTAAGGAAATATTGTTTGTAAATATAAATTCCAAAGAATAATATTATTATTTTAACTGAATTTTAGTTTCTATTTTTAATTTTGTTTAAAAAACATTTTTAAGTACTGAATTATATTATGTTTGTACATTTTAATAAACTGAATTCTTATTTTTAGTTTTGTTTTAAAAACATCTTTAAATACTGGGGCCTTACCGCGTAATTTTATTCGTAACGATTATCGATTCGAATACAACTTACGAATCGAAAAGCATTTCGTACTGTGTAAGACTTTCGAACAGTCCATAGAGTTGTATTTCTTAAAAAGGGATCAAATTATAGCAAAACTTGGCATAACTTTTATTTTCTGTCAAAATATATATAAAAATGGGGAAAACATAAATATTTCAAAAACAAATGCCCAATATTATGAACCTTAGCTAAAAAAGTAAGTAAGAAAAATATTTTATTGGCTAGATTAGTATAATGTGTTGTATGTTTTCTTTTAGTTACTTTAAGAACTCTAGATTTAATAAAGCATAATATATGTATGTTTGTCTACAATTCTATTAAAGACGACAAGAAACGTCCTAAAAGGTCTACATCAATTTCACCTATTCTAAAATTAGCAGCTACATGAACATACTTAAGGCGTTAACAGTTTTTATAAAATAAATACACCTTTTTTTAACCATTAGTATCATGTGTGGGTGAAGATACAGCATTTAAGTCTTCGGTTAGTCTCTCCCACAGTCGTTTCGATTTTATTTTTGCATCAGGAACTCTAAAAACCCCTTTTGCTAAATCCGGGTGCTTTACCATGCACTCCACCGTAATTTCAAACTATTTTTGTTGAGTAACATTTCGTTTCACGGCACTCCTTTATCACGTAAAGAACGTAAAATGTATTTTGCATTTGAAACTATTAAATTTTTTGTTTAAAATTAATATTACACTTACATTTTAATAGTTTCTGTAGGCCTTCACTGCCAAAATTGCTTTCGAATAGCTTTCGACTGTTTTCAAGCTTTCTGACATTCGTTTTCGTATTACACAGTTCCATTAACGAAAGGGAAATTTTTATTATAAAGTGACGAAAGAATTTCCTAACTTTCGATAATTGCTTATCGTAAGTCGTATTACACGGTACAAATTCATCGAATTCGATCAGTTTTTCTTTCGAATCGAATTACACAGTAACCCCCCTGAATTATATTAATTTTTTTTATTTTTTATAAAAAAAACCATAATAAAACGCATCGTTTTAGAATTATTATAGTTGTTTCATTAGTGTTCGTATTCTGCTTGTAATTTAATGTCCATATGCATACAGCATACAATAAGTTACTTATTGTACCACACTCATAGCAAAACAAATATGTTACTTTTATTCACTTTATACTCAGTCATACGTACTATGTTCGAGAAAGTAACAATACCAACTTGTACAAGACCCTGCCAGCAATTTTGTAGTCGACTACGAAAGTAGTCCACTTTAAGTTAACTTTTGTAGATTGACTATAATCTAACTACAATTTAATGCAGCACTTCCTTAGAATTTGGCATTCGACTACGAAAATAACACACTTTTAGATAACTCTTTTACACTAACTATAAGCTAACTGCAATGTTATGCAGAACTCACCCAAATACGAAACGTTTATTTATTATTGAGAGCTTCTTGTGCGTGAGATTTGTTTTCTCGCTGTTCTCTCTTTTACCAGATCAGACTTTTGATGATTTTGTTTTTAGACTAATTATAAACTAACTACAATGTTATGCAGAATTTCCCCATAATTTAAAACGTTTATGCTATTTCTGATAATATTGTTATTTCAATTGCACCTTTTTCTGAACTATTTTTAGTTTAACTAATAGCTAATTGAAATGTTATGCAGAATTTATTCAAAATGAAACCGTTATTTTTTTATTCTCTATTTTTTACTATTTGAATTCTTTTACATTGTGAAATTAAAATCAGTCCAGTGCGTGCTTTTAAGTGCTATTGTAGCTTTAAAAATTATATAATTTTCATTATTTAAAATGAGTGGTACAAGTAAAAGAAATTTAAAAAGACTTTTTAAAAAAGAAAAAAATTAATTTTTAAACAAATTAAAAACTAATAATTCAGATAATTTAAATAAACTAAAAAATAATGTTACCAAGGATGTTCAAATATTAAAGAATTTTTTCAAGAAAAGTTTAAAGAAATGAACAGTAAGTAAATTCATATTAAATGAATTTAAATTTTATTAAATATATTCATTTTCAGATAACATCCAAAAACATTCACGGATGTTATTTCGACCACTGTATGTATGGAAGTTAATGTTGAGGGAGTGCATGGAAAAAAGCGACTAAAAGATTTCCAAGTCTTCTTTCAGGCCTTAACAGGTAAGCAATACATTAAAAGGAAATGTATATTTCCAATTACATATATTATATTTTAAATAGATGCTTGTCGATCGATTGGGTCTGATGATGCCGAAAAAGACATCAGAAATGGGTTGAAAGTAATCAAAAAACAGCACATTCACACAGAATGTATAAAAAATAAAAGAAAAATTAATTTAGCGTATATTTTAATTTAATTATAAGTATTTTATGAATGAAATTCCTAATTGTTTTGTTTTTGATAAGTATATATATTTTGTTTGTTTTTATTATATTAAATAAATAAAACACTTAAAAAATTAAAATGTTTTCAATAATAGTTGTGTTTTTTTCGAACTTTATATAAATTTATATAACTTTAAGTTACATAAAAATTAGCCAACTTTAAGCTACCTTTGAATAACCAACTTTAAGTTAGTTAAAAATTAGCTAGCTTTAAACTAACTATTATATGACTGACATTAAGTTAGTTAAAATTTTGTTAACTTTAAGTTAACTATTATATAACTGACTTTAAGTTAGTTGAAAAGTTATGCAGAGTCGGACAATTGACTACTGCCAATGACACCACCATGTTAAAATAGTCAGTTGGCCCCATTAAAAATAATCTAAGAGACAACCACAACTAGCTGAGAAAAAGCTAACTTATAATGCATTAAAAGTTAGTTGAGTTGCCGGCAGGGAGAACTACTCATATACACACACACAGCAGTAGACACTACGGAAGTTGTGTATTCAGTTGTAACTATGGACGTCTTTATTTTGTACGACCTGAATATAGTAAATTGGGCGTTAAAATTGTCCTGGATTTCAATCCAGCAACGATTTTTTCTGCCGCAGTTGGTTTATCGGGTTTCTTACACTATTCTTATACTAAATTCACTAAATATGTTACTTATTTATGCATATTTTTTATTTAAGTAACGAATTTAATATTTTTCTTACATTATTGTGAAAACAAATTTGACACATGAAAAAAATGTTGCCATTTTTGTTTGTAAGTATGGCAACTCTACAAGGTTTAAACTTCCACTCAAAAAATGAAAACTCAGTTAACGAAAGATTAAATTTAATAGCCCATTTACACTACAGCGAAATCTAGTAGATTAGATTTCAAATCTTGCTCAAAATCTAGATCGTTTACACTGGATTTATTTGACAGTAGCAAGATTTCATTTTAGTAACAAAAACAGCTGACTGAAATTTAAAAGAAAATAATAATATTTCCAAATTTAGTTTAATACCAAACAAAAATTAAAAATATAGGACATTTAGTATCGTTTTCATCAAGACCAAATAAGATCCAATCAGAAATAATGTTGTTGCAAAAAAAAAAAACGTCAGCATTTGTTAAATATAAGATTTAAAAAAATAATGCAAATGTATTACTACACACAATTGTTAAATAGCAGAGCATATTTACAGTTAATAATATATAAATATTAATCCGCACTTAAATACAGGTTCGTCATGAGTCATTCTGGGAGGAAGATGTTCCTAATATGTCGTATGTTATGTTCATCGAAAATTTTAGAATGAGCCGCCAAACTTTTCAGTAGTTATGCTTAAAGCTAACATCCATGAACAAAACTGATACAACATTTAGAAAATGTATACCACTTCAAAAACGTATTGCTATAGCCCTTTATTGTCTTAAGTCTTCTTCTGAATATGCTTCAATAGCTCACATGTTTGGAGTATCCAAAGCTACTGTATGTCTTATACTACAAGAATTTTGAAAAGAAGTTTGTCAAACTCTTTCAGAAGAATATTTACCGTCAAATTTTATAAATGAAACTATAGCAAATTGGGTTTCCACAATGTTTTGGAACGATCGGTATATATCACCCTTATTGTCAAAGGCGTTGTTACTGGCGTCGTCAATTTTAAACTATTGTCATATTTGGGCAAAGGCGTCGTCAACTCAACACCAAATCGGTATTACTTTGGGCATGAGTGTTAACGTCGTCATATTATCGATAATTTCAAAGAAAAATATATCATCCCTATATACTTTAACAGTTATTTAATTTTGGATGAAAAATGTTGTTTATGTACGACTCAAGTGAAAACAGTGATAAAGGAAATAAAGAAATGCTAGTGCTTCAGAGGAAAATAATGAGGCAGAGATCAACAATTTCCAATTGGCCGGACAGCATGTCCGTGCCTAAGTATTTGTATTAACGCGAACACCTTTTACATTTGTTCTTTTATATAGATTTATTGAATACTTTCGACTAAACAAAGTCGCATTTAAGGTAGTTTTAGCGAAAATTTAAGCTTTAATGAAGAACCCAATTCGTTCAATAGCCATTTCCAACACTTTAAAGCTAGCAACAACATTGAGGTTCTTGGCGCAAGGGTTATATCAATCAAGCGTGGGAAATGATTTTAATCTTGGTTTATCGCAGCCTACAGTATCTTTCATTTTAGAAGAAACAATCGATGTCTTGGAAGGAGTAATCTGTCCTCTTTTCAAGTTGTATTTCTTTGAGAAGACGGGTTTCCCTGGCGTTATAGGTTGCGTAGATGGCTCGCATATAAAATTCTGGCTCCTAGTAAGGATGAACAAAATATGTATTTTAATAGAAAAGGATTTTTTAGTTTAAATGCGATGCAGGTAATATAGAAAACTTGGATTTTTTTTTTCAGTAAAAACCGATGATTAAATTATTTAATTATTATTTCAGATCTGTGATCACAAGATGAGAATCAGATATGTAGATGCTCGCTATGAAGACTCTTCTCATGACTCCCTCATTTGGAAAGTTAGCCCGGTTAGGTAAGCTGTGAGAGAACGTTATGAAGCTGGCGAGAGAAATTGCTGGCTATTAGGTAAGAAAGCAAACTGTATTTGCGTATACATGTTTCTGTATGTATATATTTGTACAGGTGACGCTGGTTATCCGTTCGATGACACCCTACCTATAAATGTTTGCGCTGCATTACATAACGTTTGTATTGAATATCACAGTCACACTGAAATTATTTATACCCCGACGAAAATTGAAAACACCAACAATATTTTTGATATTAATCCAGAATATTTGCCAAATAATGAAGCATAGCAAATAAGAGAACAAATAAAAAATAGTTTCTTGTAATTCATATTTAATTTTTTATTATACATATAAAAATATGTATAGACATAAAAGTTGGGCTCATATGTATGTACATTTATTCCTACATACATACATAATTTGCCATTATAACCCTTCAGTCAGGATTACGGCCTAGCTGCTCAATTTATTCCTACTTCTTATAAAAAAAATAACACAAAATAATTTAATTCAAAAGCAAAATAATTCAAAGCCTTTATATTACTAATAAAACTAAAATTCTAAATTTTGATGAATTAAAAACTTATCTTATTAACCAACCCTACATATATTGCTTTTATTTTAATGACCTTTCTACTTTAATTTCATTTCTGCTTTGAACAACTTTTCTTCTCTTTGGCATTTTTCTTCCATCAGCTTCAATTTTTTATTCTCAACGTCCCAAAGTTTTCGCTGGTAACGGCAGGTGTCCTTTAAAGTGTTTTTTTACTTAGGACAATGTATTTTGTTGATAATCGTTGTTCGCTTCCAAAATAGTTTTCAGTTCACTTATTGTTTTGGAAATTTTACCGAAAGCTTGCTCATGGATGGTATTATGCATTTCGAATAGTTCTTCCCGTTCATCCTTAGCATGTTTCCTTTTTTTGGGTTGGAATGGTGTTCTCTTGTTCTTCACATACAGTCGCTGAGGTTGATGGCTTCATCCTTCAAATCCGTTACGTTAATGTCAGAAACATTCTGTGCAAGAATTTCATCAACGGTAACTGAAACCCCTTGTACATTACCACTCGGACTCAACTGCTTTTCAAACTGCAGAATATTAGCTGCAACTTCTTCCAGAGGTGATGGCTGTAATTGTTTATATGTATATACCTCCGAATGTAGCATTCACTTCGACCTTGTTGTGAGTAAGTTTTCTTTTTAGCTTACATTTAAAATCTCTCTATACCTATAAATATACAAAATTAAAAAATTATTTTTTTAACTATTCTTATAATTGGCGGGCCATTTGAATTTAATTTTAATGTTATTTTCTCCCACTCCTGTTTGAAATTATGAGGGTTTAAACTTCTATGAAAACCTTTTGATAAATTGACTTTAATTTCAAATTCAGCAATAAGGGTCTCAAATTGCTGAGAAGTGGTTAAATTCATTTTTTTCCATACTTTTTCTCTAACTTTTGAATTTTTACAAAAAATTTCAGCTTTAAAACGCAACAGAAATACACAACGCTTTGAAATTTGTGAACAAAATAAAAGTCAATTCGAGTCAATGACGCCGTAAAGTCGTCTTAGTAAATACCGATTCTACGTCAACAGTAATCGATTGTCGTCAATATTGCCTACGGCAATGCCATTAAAATATTGCCGGTGTCACAAGCGACGTCGCACACTGTCGCGAGCGTGGCCGAAAATGGTTAAAGTCAATGTTTGAAATTCATGATTTTTTTACCTTTATCTTATAGAATACACTTCTCTTAGTTGATACGTAAAATTTTTTTAAAAACTTTTGCGTAATTTTTTAGTTATTGTATCTCAAAGTTAAGAGTTCCCAT
Source organism: Sarcophaga rosellei (assembly GCA_930367235.1). Classification (NCBI taxonomy): domain Eukaryota; kingdom Metazoa; phylum Arthropoda; class Insecta; order Diptera; family Sarcophagidae; genus Sarcophaga; species Sarcophaga rosellei. The sequence continues at coordinate 64,366,594 of OV884019.1, forward strand.
GCAATATAGAAAATTTGTGCGAAAACTTGAAATTTTACATATTTTTGTCATAGTTAAAATTCAAAAATTTTTTTGGTAATGGTTAAATTATTTGTAATATAATTGAAAGCGAGGTATGTAATTGTAATTACAACGATATAATTGTTTACAAATATTAATCATATGTGAAATATCATTAGCCAAAGTACAGGTCTTCAAAAAATTAAGATTTTCATACATATATTAACTTTAGTAGTGAATTAAAAAAAAAACACCCAATATCACTTTTGAAATTTTTTGATATTTTATTGCCACAAGTATGTACTTTAACATATATAATTTCTGCTTCTGATATTAATATTCAAACGATTTATTCTATGTACATAAACGTACCTTTCGGGTTGGAGGTTGATCGGGTATGATCTCTTTTCGTTTATATTGTTTACTATTCACAATTATTCATATTAACACGGGTGGTTTATACACTTAAACTAAAACTTATAGCTAAACCAAAAGGTAGGGCGGCCAGCGTGAACATCCCGCCCCCTTGCAACATTGCAACAAGAGGACCGATAAGTCACCTGGCCAGAGATCAAAATTAACATTTCAGGGGTATATAAGTATATATCGATATAGATTTATGTATATTAAAATTTTTAGCATAAACATATAAAATAATATATATAGAAAACATAGTTTTTAGCTGGCGCTGGACATCAGAGCATGGTTGTGGGTTGCGCTCTTCTTTTCCGTTTGATGTGAGTGGGTTCCTTCTTGTTGCCAGTTTTTTCCGATGAGTTTGTCTCTTAGACGTTCGAAAATTAGCCTGCGGGGTATTAGATTCTCTGTAAATAAAACGACAAATACACAACCGGAAACGAGAGAACGAGTTAGTAATGCTCTGGATTAGAAAGGCGCACGAGCTTCACAATTGGCCGTATTAGAACGCCATTGGCAGTTCGAATTTCGGCCACTCGCACTTCGAATAAGGACCAAATAAATCCATTGGATTCGACCAAATTTGTCATGAAGAATGACAACAAAATCGGCAACAACAATCCACGTGATTCCAAATGTCAGTGCCTACCTGGTCCACGATAAACGATACTCGATTTGCCGCAAAAGTTGCCTAATGGCACGGGGGTTTTTAAAAACCAGGACAGAACGACAGCCGAATCTGTCCCACAAAGGCTTCCAATCTGGTAGGATTCAGCTTCCTATGAAGTGAAAGTACCATTTTTTGCCAATAGAGTTGCTCAGCGGAGCTCTCAACGGGGTAAAGCTTACGCTTCTACAGGCAAAACTTTTGCTTTGGCAGCGAGTAAGTGGGTGACAAATTCACCAGACGGGGTTAGGACTCTACTATACAGATGGCAGCATATGCTTTCTCAGAAGCATCACAAATTGCATGAAGTACTTCACGCTGAGGGTTAAAACTAACCCAACGGGGGATGTTAATCCTGTCGATACGAGTAATCATCGACAAACTCAAGCCATCTGTTAAACGTCATGGGTTCCAAACATTCATCACAATCTGTTCCACCTTTACAAATTTGTCGCATAAAATAATCTCAGCAACTACAATTTTAGGTGCCACTCACCCAACGGGGTCAAATAGCTTCGGCTATTTGAGCGAAGACAGAACGGTTTGTGACTATAGAGAAACAGGGCGTTGGAGCTGGCTTGAAGAAAACTGTTTCAATGCTCGCATTCCAACGTAAACCCAGAGTTTTAGCGGTGCTGGCGTCTGACAATTTCAAAATCAGGAATCTAGTGGATGCATAAGAGAATGAATGAATGTTGGGACCTAAAACGACATGATGGGGTAAATAGTGAACTTGGTCAGGAGTACAATAAAATAGAGTGTGGTCTAGGGAAGGGTATTCCAAAATAACTTCCTCGATTTAGGTTTCAATTTCGGGGCTCGGTAGCTATCGGATCTCGAATTTTGAGCAAAGTCACCTTTACGAGAGGGTCTAACACTTAAGACCGTAGGGGATTGGGACTTAGAGGGAAAAGAATTTGACTGACGTATTTTGCCAGTCACAAACCAACCGAAAACGGTTCGTTGGGCGATCACAGGGTTGTTGGGATACTTTCGAACTCCAGAAAGCATTGTCTGGGAGTATACGTCTCCACCCAGTAACAAATCCATGTGGGTATATTTAAAATCTTGTAACGGGGAATCGGGTACACTAAAATCAGCATTCTTCGCTAACGAGCATGTGGGTAATTTACCAGTGAGCTTCTCAACAACATATGCCTCCGTGGTCAATTTAAACGATGGGTCAATAGGAGACCCTAGCGAAATAATACAAATCTTTGTTGAGTCTGCTACCTCTGCGCCATTAAGACCCACAATAGTGGCAGCAGGTGCCGAATATGTTGGAAGATCTAGCTTCCGTTGCAATCTTCGAGAGAGGAAAGTAGCTTGAGACACTGGGTCTATCAGAGCTCTCGCAGAAAATATCGCATTATTCAACTCTATATTAACTTCGGCAGATCCTAACAGAACTTTTGAAGACGTGGTGGACTGTAAACGGGTAGAAAAGTTTTGAAAAGATCGAACAGCAGCGGATGTAGATGGGCCATTATCCACTTCATTTCGCCATTGTGCAGGAGAAGGCCGGGGGATTTCTAGAGAACTATCAGGGGTAGAAGGGTTAGCGGGGTAAGTTCCAGTCCTCGGTTCCTCCCGGGGGGGAGATTCGCTACGGTGAAGTAGCGAATGATGTTCCTGTTTGCAAATATAGCAAACATTTGAGCTCTGGCATCTTTTGAACTCATGAGAAACCGCCAAACAATTCGTGCAACACACATGCCTTTTAACGGCAGCTAAACGATCACTAACCGTCATTCTCAAAAATTCTGAACATAGACGAATAGGGGGATTTTCATTGCAGACTGGACATTTTCTCGGGGGTAAATTCGGAGCAACAGTCTCATAAGCTCTGAATTTGCGGGTGCTATGAGAAGTGCCTTGGGTATCACTTCGAAATGCGGATTGGGTAAAATTATGGCTGCCGATAATGTCCGAGACTGATTCCAGAGTTCGATATCTGGCAGTCAGGAATTCATCCATTTTGCTCCACTTGGGTAGGTCTGAGCAAGGCCCTTGAGATTGCTCCCAAGGACCTAGGGTGTGTTCGGGGAGTTTCGTGGAGCAAATGTACACAAAAATGATGTCACAATTCTTAGTTTCTATGCCCAACAACGACAAATTAGAAATGCAATCATTAATTGTCCGTTGTAGACTTTTAATGGATGGGCCAGATTCTTTGGATATGGAAGGGTGGTTAAAGAGGGTTTTCAATTGAGAATTGACCAAAACGCGCTTATTCTCATACCGCTCTACCAGGTTCTGCCACGCCATGTCGAAACCATCATTCGTCATGGGGCAAGTTCGAATAATGTCCCTCGCCTCATCTTACGTCTTTTGCAAACGATAATACATCCTTTGGATGTTACTAATGTGGGGGTTAGTTCCGTAAATGGCCGAAAACATATCTCTGAATGTTGACCATGACGCATAATCGCCAGAAAAGGTTGGGGTGTCGCATGGGGGAAGGTGAATGGGAACTGTGTTAGTAATCGGTTCCGTGGCCTTACTCTTAAGGCTATCAATTAATCCATCAATAAACGAGACTAATTGAAAATATAAGGTATATCCCGACATATACTTGGCCTTCGCGTCTTTCGTTGAGATTTTGGTATCCTCGGCATTTTCCGATAAGTCCTCGTAAGTGTCCCGAAAAGCCTCCCACAAACGGATTAACTCCTGCCGGTGGACACTCAGAGTGTGAACAGAATGTTCTACTTTAGGGATAGCCTGAATGAAACTCTCAAAATCGACTAAGCGATTGTAGTTCCTTGTCAAGTTTCTTAACGCGGCCATTTTATCACAATTGGGATAAAGAAAAGTTATAGAAAAACTCCGAATAAAAAGAATACGAAGGAATAAGAATGTTCAAAAATGTTCAGAATTCCAAAAAAGGTAGGAACAAATCAGAAAACTTCAAACCGCGAGAAAGAACCGAAAATTTCAAAAAACTTCACGAAAAAAAAATAGGAATCCCAAAAAAATCAGAAAAAGAAAGGATTCAAATCAAGATTTAAAACATGAAAATATTCCGCAAAATAAGAAAAAAATACGTTCGCGAAGAAGAACACCGATAAAAAGAAGAATTTTCGAATCAAAAATAAAAATTGTACAAAAAGGTTTACTTAAAAAATTAAATTAATAATAGATATATAGGTTTTTAGTCTCAAATTAAAGATTTTTGCACACAAATTCAATTTTTTTTTAATCAAATTGAATTTTCTTCAAAACAAATTAAATTTTATTAGAATGAAATTAAATTATTTTCAACACAACTTAAACTTTTTGTGTGTCATATTAAATATATTTAATTTTAAATAAATTTTTTTTAATTTTTAATTAACTTATTTTAACTTCAAATTAAGGTTATAAATAGTAATATACATAGTTATAAATTTAATATAAAATATTCATTGTAACTGTTCTCCACATGCAGCTTATGATAATGACATGGTCATATCAACATAGTAATTATTACAATCAGACGGTGTTACCGATTCGACTGAGTTTTTAATTACAGTTACCAAGTCCACATTAATATCAGGATCAGCTAGCAAATTGCGTGCACACAGTTTAATTTTTGAGAATACTTCTTCTATTGGGTTTAGCATGGGGGAGTATGGAGGAAGAAAAACTAATGTATGCCCAAACTCGGCAACTATCTTTCACTATTTGTGTCTTATGAATTTGTGCTACCGATTCGACGGAGATTTTAATTACAGTTACCAAGTACATAATAATATCGGGATCAGCTAGCAAATTGCGTGCACACAGTTTAGTTTTTGAGAATACTTTTTCTATTGGGTTTAGCATGGGCGCATGACTATGGGCTCTCTCCCCCACAGGAGCCCATCGGTCGACTGGTAGCGGATGCGAAACAACGCGGAGTTCCGGTCATAATCGGAGCAGATGCCAACTCCCACCACACGATGTGGGGCAGTACCGGTACCAACGAGCGGGGTGAGTGCCTCTTTGATTTTATTATTAGTAATAACCTAGTTATAGCTAATCGGGGCGATGAACCAACCTTCCTCACTTCGAACAGAAGGGAGGTGCTGGACATCACTCTGGTCAGCTCGGGTTTCTCTACTAACCTTAAGGACTGGTTTGTATCTCATGAATGCTCCTTTTCGGACCATAGATACATTACCTTTACTATTGACACGAACGAGTCTACTCCTTTCATGACCCCTCCGGTCAATAGGAGGAACACGAATTGGACCATTTTTAGAGAGAGACTGCGTAGCAGCCTTCCCTTTACCCCCCCCGACTATAACGACCCGTTTCGACGTGGATAGGGCTGCGGACACACTGTCGACTGCGCTTAGGGCGGCAGCCACTTCATCCGTCAAACCCGCTGCCCATAGGGGTAAGCGAAAACCGCCCTGGTGGAGCCAAGAGATCGATGATCTACGCCGATCTTGTGGCAGGCTCTTTAACAGGGCGAAGACGACAGGCGAATGGTCAGCCTACAAGGACAAAAAGAGGGAACTTAAATACGCTGTAAGGCGAGCGAAGAGGGCATCGTGGAGGAACTTCTGCGCGAGCGTAGAATCCTCTGCCGAAACGGGCCGTCTCCGTAAAATTCTAAGTTCCACTCACAAAAACTCACATCACAGACACTGTCGGATAAGTTGAACTTGGCGCTGTCAATCGTGTTGGACTGGTGTAGGGATTTTGGACTGTCTATTAACCCCTCTAAGACCGATACGATTCTTTTTACAAGGAAATATAAAATTCCGACCTTCTCCCTTCCCAGCATAGGTGGGACCAGACTCACGTTGAGTCGCGAGGTTAAATATCTGGGCCTGATCCTAGATCCCAAACTCAACTGGAGGGCGAATCTGGCTGCTAGGGCACGCAAGGCGGCATGTGCTGCTTACTGCTGCAGTAGAGCGGTCGGAACAAAATGGGGTCTTCGCCCAAGGATCATGCGTTGGATATATTCCACGGTCATCGAACCCAACCTCTTATACGGTGTTGCTTTCTGGTGGACTGCCCTGGACAAGAAATACAACGTCAGACTTCTTGACAAGGTCAGAAGGTCTGCTGCCATTTATATAACTGGCGCTCTTCGCACCACCCCCACGAAAGCCTTGTTCGCAATGCTAAACTGGCTTCCTACTGTGCTTCTCGCTAAGCAGGTAGCCAAGTTTGCTGCGACTAGACTTAATGCTCTCTCTCGTTGGCACATCTTACCCTCTGGTCACTCCACCATTCTGGAGGCTGATCCAGTGGCCCCTGAGAACATAGACTATTTTCCTGCTGAGTATTGTCTTGACAGATGTTTCCACTCTCTGATTCCAAGTAGGGATGACTGGGATCCTAATACGGTCGTCCCCCCGGAAGTTCTGGATATATATACCGACGGCTCTAAACTCGATAATGGGGTTGGGAGCGGTGTCTACTCTGGGAAACTGGACCTGAATATTTCTCTCCGTCTGCCGGACTACTGCAGTGTTTCAGGCGGAGGTGATGGCGATTTACCGAGCTGCGCAATGGATCCTCGTCAACGATGCTCCTTTCACTCGCGTCTCGATCTTCTCTGATAGTCAGGCCGCGATAGGATCTCTATCGGGTTCCGTGATTAACTCCAGGATCGTTAGGGAATGTCGCCGCTGTCTCGACCTTCTCTCGGGGCGCTTCACCAGTATCTCTCTGGTGTGGGTCCCCGGCCACAGTGGAATTCCGGGAAACTGTAGGGCAGATGAGCTCGCCGGAATCCTCTTCTGTTGAATTGGGTATGCCACTTGCCTCGGTCAAGTTGACCATTGCGCGGAGGTTCTTTCGGGACACCAACCTATCCTGGGTCAATGAGGAGTCCTGCTCCACCGCTAGACTCACCTGGCCCAAGATGGATAGAAGGCGTACCAACCGATTACTTGGTCTTGGTCGTGATGTCATCTCGACTACAGTGGCCGTGCTTACAGGCCATTGCGTCATGGGTAGACACGCGGAAAGAATGAGGCTTCCTTTCAACGACTTTTGCCGTGGATGCAGGTCCACTGAGGAAGAGGAGACTGTTGTTCACTTTCTCTGCCAGTGCCCGTCTCTTGCTAGGTGTAGATATAGGTTATTTGGCTCCCCATTCCTTGTTAGCTTAACGGAGCTATCATCTATTGACATCAAGGATATAGCTTCGTTCATCAAACTTTCTGGCTGGTTTTCCAGTGCGGGGTAGTCGTGCTTCTGTTGTGCAGACCTTGCGCTGACCAACTTCCTCCTTTTCCCTGATTTTGGTGGAACTTGGTTAGTACAGGGACTGCGTTCACCCGTGGCATCACAACGGGCCGCTATGCGTGCTCAAGTGAGCTTTGTGATATCAGAGCTACCACTCCGACCTAACCTAACCTAGCATGGAGTAGTATGGAGGAAGAAAAACTAATGTATGCCCAAACTCGGCAATTTTATCTTTCACTATTTATGTTGATGAACTCATTACCAACAACATCAAAATGTAGATTCTATGTTCAGGAAATACTGTAACTATGCGTTGGTAACAATGTTTGTAGGGTTAACGGTTGAACATTTTTTTAAATATACTGATGAATGGCAAAAATTACATAAGTCACCTTTTAATTTTGTACGAAGATTAAGATATACCCTCATTTAAAATAATAAAAAATTAATTTGAAATGATATAAATTGAAATTGAAAAAAAATAAATTTAAATATAAGTGAAAAAAATTTAATTTCAAATGAAAAACAATGAATTTGTATTAGAAATTAATTAATTTGTTTTAAAAATAATTTAATTTGTTTCGAATAGAATTTAATTTAATATGAAAAACAGTTAATATTAGTCGAAAAATCGTGAATTTGAGATTAAAAACCTATATATAAAAATATAATAAAGGTATGATAAAATATATATTTTCTGTTAATGAAATTAAACACAGTGTCTCAAACTAAAAAATAAGTCACAAATATGAATAATATAATTCACTTATTATATTGGTGTAAGAATATACGATATTGGAAACAGCGGCCACCTTATTCTGTGACTACCTTCCAGCTGTTTATAAAGCAAGTACACGACAATAACAACACGCAAGATCAATGCACTCGGTGTTGTTTGTGTATCCTTTTTCCCGTTTGTTTATATTCACTTGCTTTTTGTTTCTCCTATATTCTTACACTTCACTGAATTTTATATTTTTATTTATTGTTTTTTTTTTCGCTTGTTATTTTTGCTTGTTTATTTCGACACCAATATTTCACCGCAAATTATATATGTTTTTACATACCTTGTAAAACAAATTTTATTAAGGGAAAGAAATTAACAAAACTAATCCAACGGTGAAAAGAGTGTGGTTCCCAGCAACAAAAATACTCAGTATGGCGAACTTCGAGATAATCTGTAAAGATATTCTCGTCAAATATTTTATTTTATTTAGGGGATGATCCGGCTCGATTGGACCAAAATGTTTTGGGGGGAATTGGGGTAGCAGATGTAAAATAAAATATTTCACGAGATGCGGGGGTAAATAAAAATACAAAAATAATTAGTATTAATATTCAAACGATTTATTCTATGTACATAAACGTACCTTTCGGGTTGGAGGTTGATCGGGTATGATCTCTTTTCGTTTATATTGTTTACTATTCACAATTATTCATATTAACACAGGGGTGGTTTATACACTTAAACTAAAACTTATAGCTAAACCAAAAGGTAGGGTGGCCAGCGTGAACAGACTTTAATACAATTTTTATTGCGGGAATATTTCGCTTATCGCCATTTGTAGTACCTGTGCCAGCGGATAAGCTACTATGTCCAACATATGAACATCCTTTTCCACACTATTTATTGGTGACGCAGCCTTTCCTTTAAGAAAGAATTTAATGCGCCCTTACCCAGGATCAAACTTTTATACAGTGAAAACAATTTACAATTACAGACTCTCTCGCGCTCACAAAGTAATAGAAAATGTTGGTATTTTATGTGCCCGATGGCGAGTACTGTTAACAACTATAGAAATGTCGCCAGACAATGTTGTCACTATTGTGCTGGCATGTACTGTTTTGCATAACTTTATTATGTTAAATGATCATAAAAGATGGTATTGTCCAGCAAGTTATGTGGACCGTGAATTAGAAGACGGCACTTTGCACGAAGGAGACAGCTCCGAAATAGTGGTGACAAAACTATGCGTTCGGTTACAACTGAGAAATAACTTGGCGGAATATTTTTCAAATGAAGGTGCAATTCCATTTCCACCATATATGAAATAAAAAATAAAACAAAAAACAAACAAATATAATATTTCATGACAATGGTTTTATATTTTCAAATGTACTTAAAAATTTAAAAAACAAAATATAAACTCAAAAAAGTAACAGAATTTAATATAAAAGTTAAAGCGTTCTCCAAGGGAACGCTTGAAAATTTAAGTTGGGGCCAACCCTTGGCCCTTGTTATAAAAAAGGATTCAGTTTTTCTTCCCTGTGTCCAAAAGCAGAAGAAAAATAATTCAATTGTTCCAAACTATTAGTTGTGTATCGTTCACCAGTTCTAGCTTGACCAAACGAAATAAATTATTATATTTTAAATGCACAAAACAAAGGTAACTATGATTTATAATTGCTGAATTTTAGCAAGTATAATTGGAACAAGTACATACACTTCACTAAAATTAGTTCACTTAAATTAGTCTTACTAAGCAATGCACAATGGGTAGAGCGTTTAACATTCAAACAATATAAAATTAAATACAACATGCGAAGACATAACTTAAATATTAAAACAAATGTATCACAAAATACATCTTTGCTGATGGAATTGAAACAATGGTGGACGATTTTATTTGTATATGTGTATATGCAGACTTTCAACTGGTCTACATATACACATATAAAAATAAAATCATGCATACAATTGAAATACGTACACTAGGCCTCACGTCTCGTTTCCATCAGCAAAGGTGTCACGCGTTGGATTGCCTTAGTTTGTTTATCCGGATCCATACCAGCAATTGACGCCACCACCATTCTCCCGAACCCGTATAAGGGATTTTTTTCTCCTGTTCTATCTTTGGCTTTCTGGCGTCACAAAGCGATTTAAACGCTGACAGAGCCTCGGTCAACCCTTCATCGTCTGCCTTGCGTTTTCGTTTTGGAGGAAGTTCAGCGCGTACATCCGGTGAATTAGGGAAAACGTCTAGGCTTGGGGATGATGATGGCGACGGTGGAGACGAAAGATCAATAATGCAGTCTTCTGAAAGGCTTGAAGAACATCGTGTTCTATATATAACATTAATAAATTGTAAATAATTTAAACTAATAAAATATAATTTCAAGCGTATACTTACCTTCGCGGGATGACGTATTTGTCGATGAATTCCATAGCTTTCATCAGCGGCCACTGCGGCCTTACAGCTGATGCACTACCAAAAGGAGCATTTTCGGTGCTCTTGCAAGTCCACCTTTTAACGACTACTTCCTCTAGGATATATTTAAAATTAATTATTGTTCCAAAAATATGTTGCAATTACAAAAACTTACCTGGAACTTCCGTTTCTACCGCTATTTCCCGCCAAGCGCTCTTATTCTTCTCGCCCAACTTGTGTGATAAACAAAACTTATTGTAAAGGCATTCATTTGTCTGGACGAGAAGAATAAGCTTGCCCTTTTATATACGCACGTAATCAGTATGATGAACGTTCTTGATGTGGAAGGTTCTTGTTCCCGCATTCTAGAGAACTCTATTGCGACCACATTGTTGATCGTCTCTCATGTTTGTTTTTGTTGCGTTTACTTAGAACATGTTCGATTTGTTTCTTAGTGTGTATCTGTGTCGTATGTACACACACGCATACTCAGGTCTTTGTATTTGTAGCTTTTGATTATTGTTTATGTTAAACGATGTTTTCTTAGGAAACGTTATTAGGTCGTTTCCATATGCGTAACAATATATTTCAATTTGCTGGTGACGAAGAGAACGAGGATGAAATTCAAAAAAATTTTAGGATGAACTTATTTCATCTTCTCTCGAATCGCAGAAGTGTTCATTTGGGATTGCCTAAATCATTGACCTGGTTTAACAAGATTTTGAGAAACTTTGATGAACACAGATTTAATCATATGGTTCAACTACGCCCCGAAGAATTTGCACACATTCTCGGCCTTATAAAAAATGATGAAAATGAAGTTTTTTAAACAAAAAGGACAAATTAATTGAATTGCAACAAAGTCGTTCTTTATCGCTTGGGATCTTCAGGCGATGGAGCTTCTGTTCGAAAAGTAGCATCTTTATTTGGCATAGGAGATGGCGGAACCCAACAAAATATTACAAAACGAGTATTTAGAGCAATACTTAATCTTAAAACCCAATTTTTGTACTGGCCCAATGAAGCGGAACGAACTCGTCTTGTTTTAGCGACAAAAAACGAGTTGCCTGGATGTGTTGGATATATTGATGGCTCCGAAATTAGATTGGCAGAGACACCTATTAAATCACATGAGTTGTATTTTTCCCGCAAACGCCAGTATGCCATTAAAATACAAGCCGTATGCGATCGTAATTTAAGTATAAGACAGCTGACCATTGGATATCCGGGAAGCGCGCACGATGCAAAAATTTTTTCAAACTGTCCTCTCGCCAGACATCCCCATCGTTAGTTATCTAATGGTCAATGGCTTGCTGGAGATAGTGCGTACCCATTGAAGCCGGTTTTAATTACTCCTTTTCAAAAAAACAACTCAGAACATTCTAAAGAAGTAAGAGAAAAATTCAATAAATACTTTTCTCAATATCGCGTAAGAATAGAAAATTGTTTTGGCTTGTTAAAAGAAAAATTTAGCAGCTTAAAAGAGCTTAAATTTAGAATGCTATCAGAACAAAATAAAAAGGAATGCAATGAGTGGATTATGGCTTGCTGTATTGAAGAAAGCGACAGAGACGAAAATTTGGAAAACGTTTTCCAGACTCATATATCTACAATAAATAATAGAAATGACTTGCTTTGTTTTATACAAAATTTTATGAGACCAATAATAAAAACAGTTGAATACTTTTTTCAATTCAAATTTTATTTATTTATAAAAAATAAACAAAAATAACAAATTCATAAACAAAAAAGAACAAAAACAATAATAATAAAAATTAATTAATTAATAAATAAATAAAAAGCAAACAAATTCATAAAACAAAAAATAAAAATTCATAAAACAAAAAGGAATAAAAAAAAATAATAATAAAAACAGGCACAAAAAGCAAACAAATTTATAAAACAAAAAAGGAACAAAAGAATAATAAAAATTCATAATAAAAATAGGTACAAAAAATTCCTAATACTAAAAAGCTACAAATAAAAATATTATCCTATTTGCTATATTTCAGCCGCAGTTCTTCCATAGCAATACGTTCCTTCATATTCAACTCTAATATTTTTAGTTCCCTTTGATTATCAATTTCTTTTTCTCTCAGTTGTAGCTCTTTTTCCTTCAGCTCTATGTTTTTTTCCATCACCAGCACTTCTCTTTCCTTCAAATCTTTTTCATAATTTATTTTTTGTTTTTTAATTTCGATTATTTCTGTTTGCATCTGAATCATTTCGGATACAGCAGTCCTGGAATAAATTCCTTTTCTGCTTGTTGACGGAATTTGTTCCTGTGATTCAGTTGCTGTTGATTCGTCATTGATGTTTTCAATTGAGTTCAATGGCAGCTCATTTACGGAGTCGAAACTGTCTTCAACAATAGTGCTCTCTACATTGCGGCTATTAAAAACGTCATCAAGCTCGTCAAAGTAGGTACACATTTTTGTTAAAGTACCTGCAACAAATACAATCGTTTGTGGCTTGAAAAAACAAAAACTTAATTTTTATTGCACTCCCGTCCATATTGCCAACGCCTGTAGAGTTCTCCCACGTCTTCGCCTTATTATAATTCACCTGCATGTTCCTCACTTTTCTCGTACCTGTTGCCAATCCATTGTAATGTTTTTTTCGGAGCAAAATCTTCTGTAGTAGGACTGAGCTGTTGGTTTCTGAAATACGTTACAGGTACATTAAAACATGTAAATATAGTATAATCACAATTCCATTTTAAATATATTTACCTCGAACTGTCTGTTTCCCATTAAAAAATCAACAAGCAGCCTTTCCTCTGATGGTAACCACTTTCGTATCGGGTTAAGACGCACTCGTTTCGGTCTCGACTATAACATAAAAATATACAATATGTGTACATTAGGGTGGCCCCAAAATAAAAGTTGCAAATGTTCCCAACTAAAATGAAAGTTTGATTCATTCTAAGACTACGTTTCTCAACATTTCTATCCTGGGGTCAATATTTGGTGAGCTGGATAAAAGGATAAAAAGGTCCTTTTTGAGGTTTTTTCAATTTTTTTCACATTTCTTCCAAAGGAACTATATATAAATTTGGTATCATATAAAAGGCCTTTAAGAGGCGCTTTCAATAGGTTATCAGAAATTTTAAAAAAATTTTGATAATTTCGGACAAAATTTTTGTTTTTTTTTTTAATTTTTTCATAGAATTTACTTAACTAAATTGTTGAAATTTGTTGATTATAAAGACCATGTAATTTAACCAAAATTTTTTTTTCGGTTTTTTCAAAATTCAATCTAGTTCAATTTTTATTAAAAAAAATTTAAATCTAATTTCTTCTCTATCTGACAACCTCTGTTAACTCAATTCATATATGTAATGGGACAACCTTATAAAAATCAAAAAGTAATTTAATGTATTTCGATATGTAAATGCTACTTACCGGAATGGTTTCACAAATTGGCAATGTCTTTCCAATAATACCTGGCCAATTTTGTGTCCCGCTTAGCTCCATAGCGACTAGATATATTTGCTTGATCTAAAACTAAGCAACGAAATATCGCGAACATTTGTCTCTTCCTGACTATCATATTCAATCTTCATCTTCTTCCGCTTGGACCCACAACTCTTTGTTCCACAATTCTCCGCGGTTTCTGCATTATTGCTGTCCAATATTATATTATCGGAACTAGATGAATCCAAAAGCTATTCAAAAACAACGAAGTTTGGGGTTGTTGATTTCAGCGTTAGAAGTCGTGGACCAAATTTATCCACATAAAATTTCCAAACACTTGGCATTCGTTTATCGATTGGACATTCACAACAGCTTTTCAATGTTGGAGTGCATTTGCATGAGGAAATTACAAATAGTTGTTTCCAACCAGCTTCATTAAGATTTGTTGGATTTTTAATAACATGTCTTTAATCTTCCCACAATTTATCAATTTTCCATAGATGCTGAACATCATAGATAAACTTACTATAGAATTTGGAAAATCCATGTGACTTATTACCATTCTGTGCTCTCAAAAATAATAAATAACGCAGCTTTTAGTTGGCAGTTGAAGTTTATTTAATTCCAATGGATAAAACCCGTTAGATGATTTTTTTTTATTTCGTATTGTTTATACTTAACCACACTTAAGACGATTGATCAAAAATATCAATTTACAATTCAAATTAAGCTGCATTTTCTCAAAATATTATTGCACAAAAACAAATGCGAACAAAAAAAAGTAACTGTAATTATTTCATTTATGAGTCCACATGTTTTTAAAGTAGATATGGACTTATATCACTTTCAAAATTAACGGTACATTTTGAAAAAAAAAATAGACTTCTATATATAAGATTTTTTTGTAAAAAAGGAGATTTTTTGGCATTAAAGTTTACTACTACTACTTACCAATGATAGGTTTAATACAATTTCTGCATTACTTTAAAAATAAACAACAAAAACCAGCAAACTTAAAAAAATTATTATTATTATTACGGAATAACAAGAAAATTACATTATAATGGGATGTATCGCAAATGTTTTGGTTTAAATTGAAATATTCTTTGTATAAAAAAATAAAAGTATAAGAAATTATACATCAATGGAAAGCTTATAAAATTATTTTGATGCCCATTGCATATATGAATTGAGTTAACAGAGGTTGTCAGATAGAGAAGATATTAGTTTTAAAAAAATTTTAATAAAAATTGAACTAGATTGAATTTTGAAAAACGGAAAAACCATCAACAATTTAGTTAAGTAAATTCTATGAAAAAATTAAAAAAAAACAAAAATGTTGTCCGACGTTTTCTACATTTTTTTAAAATTTCTGATAACCCATTGAACGCGCCTCTTAAAGGCCTTTCATATGATACTAAATTTATAAATATATAGTTCCTTTGGAAGAAATATGAAAAAAAGACATTTTTATCCTTTGATCCAGCTCACCAAATATTGACCCCAGGACGAAAAAATTGATAAGCGTAGTCTTAGAATGAATCAAACTTTCATTTTAGTTGGGAGCATCTATACCTTAATTTTTCTCCATACAAACGGGGCCACCCTAGTGTACATATATCGTACATGAACAAACAATTTACTTTTTATTAATATTCTTACCAGATTAGCATTATAATTTTTCATTTTTACATTTTTGATTGCTTGGAATTTTGTGATTTTGATTGTCTGTTGTCAATTTGAATTTTTTTTAATTTTTATTCTTCTTCATAACTTTTGGTATTCAAACAATTCGATAGCACGAAACCAACAGGTCTTTTTAAAAACATGTACACATTTTTTTCATTCACAAAATTTGATAGCACAAAATCAATACAACTTTTAAAAACATATGAAAAAAAATGTGTATAAGTGTATCGGATTTTTACATGAAAATTATCAACAACAATCATACACTGTTGTATGTTCTTCCAACAATACAATGAATACAGCGATACAACGGCTTGTGTGAATTGGCCAAATATTTTTCATTTATCTTTTTGTAAAGGCCATTATGGACACCGGTCATAACAGCTACATTATCCGTTGCAATTGCTACCAGGTTTTTAAAATGTAACTGTAAAAGATACACAAATCGTTCAACTCCAACAAGGAGGTCGTCAGCTTTACTGCCATTCAAATCAATCAGTCCCAAAAATGTTGTTACAAATTCATTTTTAATTGGGCTAAAACATCTAATTACAACTCCTAATAATTTTTTTATCGAAATATCTGTTCCTGAAAAATACAAATATGTAGATGTAAAACTACATACAGTATGTACATATGTATGTACGTAAAATATAGGACAGTTTTTTAACCCATTAGAGGTCAAATGAAAACCGGCTGTAAGTTTTTGATTTCAGATATATTTATTAATAAAAACAAGCATAAAAAAACACAAAATGAAAGAAAAATTATAAAAAAATTTTTTGGAAACGAGTTTTAGGGGTGTACTCAAATGAGTACACTGACTTTTTAAGTATGAAATTTTTCGAAACATTCTTTTTGACACAAAGTGTTTTACAGCATTTTTTGCACTGCCAACGTACTCGGGCATGACAAATTACGCACCGTAACTGTTTTTCTATTTGTGCGGGATAGTGCCCAACTCCATTTTGAGGTAAACCTTCAACTATTGACCCAGACTGACGTGATTTATTTTGTCCACCTTGGCGTAAATAATAACGCGCAATGTTTCGGCGAAACTAAAGTTGATCCATGGGACTCTCACTCCTCATTACATGTAGCCTCCATCGTTGTCGACATTTTTGCGCTTTACAAAAACATCAATTGTTCCAGGAATATCTTGCGGTAGGGCTGACCTTATTCTTCGTTAGTTAGTTCACTCGGATTAGGTGGTATGATTGCCATACCAATTTCTTCATGTTCACTATCAGCTAAAATGCTATCAACGGCCTCTTAGAGCCCTTTGAAACTCTGCTGGCCCTGACAACGTATACCATTCATAATTTAAATTTAACAATGGAGGCTGTCATTGTACTCAAACGAGTACAGCCAACTTTATACCTTTCTATTTTATTAATTTTTTTATTTTTAAGTATTTTTTGAAGCCTGTATGTTTGGTTGTTATTATTTTTATAAAAATAATGCAATATTACTAACCAAATTTTAGTATTGTATCAAATATTTTCAAAATAGTTTACTAAACCACACACTTTATTCGCGTCATAATTTAGGCTGATAATTCTGCATAAGCAACAGAAACTATATACAAATTCTTTTTCTGCAGCTCTTATTGTTGTTGTTGTGAAACTAAATAATGGTACAACGATTGTTTTTTCTTTAGTTTTGCTTGGATACACGTAAAAATACAACTGTACTCAGTTGAGTACGGTGACTTCTAATGGGTTAATACAAACCCTCGTCCGAGATCAAGCAAAAGTATGAATTTTTTAAGTCATCTAAAAGTTCATCGATGAAGTGGCGAGCTAACATTAGTTATATATATAACATTATATATTATATTATAACATTAGTAATAATGTTTGAACATTTCGTACGATGAAGATTAATATTTGCTGCTTTACTGTCTGAAAATACTTTGCAACACATTTCTCCTACGTGATCCATTGATTGAAATGATGTATGAACGGCCAAAAGAAAAAAGAAATTTGTGGCTGCGGAAGTGGTATGCCGTTAAAGGGTTCCATATATTTCTTATGCTTTTTAGTTACGTTGTGACGTACTAAATCGAAATGTTTGGCATTTATTTCGCTTTTGCAATATATGCATAAAGCTTTAGATGGGTCTTTGGATGGCCTAATCCATTTTTTAAAAGATGGTTCAAATTTCCATGCTTTGCGTTATTTTTGTTGGTAACGCTCCATCTAAAACTATTTACATATGTTGATATTAACACCTTATTATAATTAATAATATAAAATCTATTTACTTCAAAAACTTTTAAAAAACTGCTGACTTTTTCCAGCATAGAAAAGTAGAAAGTAAATCTACTTGATGCGTTCTACGCGTCTAAAGGCTGATTCACCCACAGGTTTTTGAAACATTTTTGGTTCGCACAAAATTTTTTTTATATGTAGTTTGACGTTTCTCTCAGCGAGCGAGAGAAATTATTTTGTGCGAACAACTCTCAGTGTGAAAGAAATTAATTTTAAATTTGGTCCGAACCATTTTAGAAAAGGTTGCCACACCATATGAAATTTATACAAGAGACAATGTAAACAAAAAGCAAATAAGAAAAAAAGAAGTATTTTCGGTAAAAATAAAAAAAAATTGGAGAAAAAGTTAAAATTGAAAAATATTATATTAGGTAAGTTGTAATATAATTAATATATAATTAACTTTCTTAAGTTTATGCACATATGTATGTATTTAGTCATTTTCAATTAAATATGGCTGCACTGTTTTTACGAACAAAGTTTCTGAAATGGGAGAATCATTTTGCAGAAAACTCTCAGTAAACAAGAAATTTCTCCGAACCAAAAATGTTTCAAAAACCTGTGGGTGAACCCGCCTTAAGCATTCTATGTTTCTTGTCACAAACAACTACACTGATTCTACTTTTTCGGTATACGCATGTAATGCAAGGTCGTATGAAACGGATGGTATGGACTTTCGGCTTTATATGTTAATGTTTAAAGAAACTAACAGTTGCACAAAAAGGTATATTTTGTATGTCATTACTTCTAAAATGATGCCAGATCATTAAAAGAAATACGTTTGTTTTTTTTTTTCAAAAAGTGCTAAAAACTAAAAAGGGCCATCCCAGCTCTTTTTTTTTAAAGGGCTAAATAGAAAAGAACGCACAGCGTTATTCAAAAGGAGCTAAAAATAGCGTAAAAAGTGCTAAGTTGGCATCGCTGTCGGCGATATAGTAACATTTTTCAATTGGCTTAAAAGAATGCTGATTATAAGTGCAAATAAGTATGTGACGGAGGTGCGTATTAATAAGAAACCGAAAACATATCACTTCCACGATGAGTGGGAGGAAAATTATTTATTTAATATAATTAAAGAAAAGTGCGTGTGTCCACAACATCGATGCCAAAAAAGGAAATATAGAGCGACATTATAAACCCAATCATAAGAATTATGAAGCTTCTTTTCCGCCAAAACCGGAGAAGCGTAGAATTCATTTGAATATGCTGAAAAATCAACTCGAAGACCAACAATCTATGTTTACCAAGCCACACATAGGCCCACAGCAGCAACGGAAGCTTCTTTTCGAATAAGTTCTCTTTTAGCTCAACATAAAAAGCCTTTTAGTGACGGTGATTTAGTGAAAAAAGCTTTTATAGAATGTGGAGAAGTTTTATTTGCAAATTTTACAAAACAATTCGCAAATTATGTCAATTGATTTGAATCAAAAACTGAAACAAGACATCGCCGAATGCAAATACTTTTCACTTCAGTTTGACGAATCAACCGTAGTTGATATTGCCCAATTATGCATTTATATAAAAATGAGTTTCACTGATATGACTTCAAAGGAAGATCTTTTAGCAATTCTTCCACTAAAAGGCAATACCCGTGGTGAAAACATTTATTACGAGCATATAAAATTTGTGGAAAAGTTTCCAATACCGTTGTAGAAACTTGTATGCGTAGCCACAGACGCTGCTCTCGCCATGGTGGGCCGGTTAAACGGTTTTGTGGCTCTTTGTCGAAAAAATGATGATATTCCAGATTTTGTGTCGTTTCATTGTGTTATATATCAGCGTGCGTTGTGTGCAAAAATGTTGAACTTAAACGGAGTTATGGATATTGCTTTTAAAATAGTTAATTCATACGTTCAAGAAGTTTACAGCGACGACTTTTTAAAATCCAGTTCGAAGAAAATGAGTCAGAATATTGTGATCTGTTGTTGCATACTCATGTCAGATGGCTGAGTCGTGGGGGGTTTTTGAAAAGATTTCAAGAACTACTTTACTTCTGGTACAATTTTTGGATTCAAGAGGAGAAAGATATGACCAATTGTCGAACGAAAAATGGTTCCATGATCTGGCTTTTTTAACAGATTTTACAAATCACCTGAATATACTTAATCTGGAACTTTAAGGAAAAACAAAACTATTACTGAATTAGTAAGCTCCATTAATATGTAGCACCAAATTAAAATTAAAGCTTTTGAAATCGCAGTTATCAGCAAAAGATTTAAAAAAAGTTTAAACTCAGTATCAGAAAAGTTAAAATTTAATACAATATTTGATGACTATATTGCAGAGATTAGAAGAATTGAGAGAGATTTTGAAAATCGTTTTCACGATATTAAAAAAATAAAGCCAATTCTGCTATTTACGTCATTCACTCTTGGAAATCAGAATTTTTAAGAAATTTCTGTTGAAATAGCTGATTTTTTGGCCATTGACTCTTCAAAAATAGAAGATGAAATTATAGCTCTCAATTCAGATATTTTTATAAAATCAAGAGCGTCTGAAAAAGGTTACTGGTGGTTCTTACAAGGAGAATAATATCCATGTTTAAGAGACATTGATTTGCAGTTAACAGCGTACATTGGATCTACCTACTTATGCGAATCAGCATTTTCTCATATGAAAATAATAAAATCAAAATACCGCATCACTCTAACAGCTCAACATTTAAAAATATGTCTGCACTTAGCAGTTATCAATAACGTGCCATCGTTTGACCAGCTTGCTAACAACATGCAATGTCACGCATCTACATCTAAATAAAAATTTTCTAAAAAATTGCATTTATTTTTAGTCGATCCAAGGCGAATTGATATTAGGTGGGAACGATAACAATGTCGTGATGCAGATAACAATGTCAAAAAATTTTATTTTTTTGTGTATTTTGTTTTGATTATCAGTTTCGTTTTTTCTTATTGTGTCAGAACGCAAATAACAATGTAAAAAAATTTTGGTTTTTGTTTTGATTATCGGTTTCGTTTTTTCTTATTGTATCAGAAGCTTGTATATTTTTCTTCTTCTTCTTTTAAAATCATTTACGTGTTTTCTAATTGCCAGGTAAGTTTAGAATTTTCTGCATTTCCAAAAATTAATTTAAAATAATTATATTTATGTATACTTTTGTATTGTATTTAAATACATTTAACAATTTGAAGTGTTTTTTATTTGTGTTTGTTTAAATGTGTTTTAATTTACGTTAATCCAGTAAGTGTTTACAGATAAGTGGAAGATGAGAAATTGTGTAGTGTGCAATTAACGAAGTGAACAGACCTTCATTTCGCGTACCAAAGTGCGAAAGAAGGATTCAAAAATGGAGTGCCATATGCGGAATGGCTTTAACGCCGACGTCCCGCCTGTGTATTGATCATCTTTCGCAGTCGCAGGTTATAACTGCAGGTCGAAACTACAGGCTAATGCCAAATGCTGAACCTGTCATGCAGAATCAACAGAATGAAGTCTTGGCCGGGTATGTATAAATACTTTTAACATATAACAATATCTAATTATATATAACACAGATTACCTGACGTGTATGAACTCGACCAGCCTTCCCAGGAATACCCAGAAGTTACAGAGTAAGTTTACATAAAATTTTATGTTCTCTAAATAAATTAATAAATATAAATTTTACAAGTAGGATACCTATGGAAATGGAAAATGCTAATGTTGGCCTGTTTCAAGAGCAACAGACTCAAACCGAGTAAGTAATAGTAATAACATGAAATTTTTATTATTGTTATTATTTAAGTTATTTTTACCATTTCTATTAATTGTATATATTGCTTAGTTCATCAATTTCTTACGATGATATTAATTTTTACCGAAGAAAAATTAAGGAATTGGAGTCAGAAAACAAGGAGCTTAAATGCCAACTCGCCAAAGCCAACTTAGCCGTAGACTCCATAAAGAAGATCTTTACGGACGGGCAAATAAGAAAACTAATGAGTACAGGTAATGTGCATTGGAAATGGAGAGACATTTCAAATGCAATTTGCTTGCATGCAGCCGGACCTAGCCTCTACCTCATTTCAAAACGTTGCAACGCTGGTGTGGAAGAGTCAACCTACACGAGGGGATTCTATCCACTTCAATCGAATTCATGCGGCATACAACTGATATGCCGCTGAGTGATAAGATTTGTATGTTGGTCTTCGATGAAATGAAGGTAGAGGAAACCTACGAGTATGACTCCCCTGCTGACATTGTCAGAAAGCCAGCCAATTATGTGCAGGTAGTAATGGCTCGAGGGTTGAAAAAGTCGTGGAAGCAGCCTGTGTTTTATAATTTTGACAGCAAAATGTCAAAACAAATAATATATGATTTAGTTTTAAAACTTAGAACTGCAGGTTTTCCAGTTGTCGGCATGGTGTGTGACATGGGTCCCACTAATCGGAAGTTGTTGAGAGAGCTTGGTGCAACTCCAGGTAAGTTGAATATTTACACCACACCAATAACACCACACCAACTACACCACTACACGTTATTGAGGATCTCCTTTACATCGCTGAGGACATCGGTATATGTTTCCCCACAGCATAAAAAATCGGTAAATAGAAATTAGTTTATCAGAATTTCTTTTTAGGTTCAGTTTATAATTGTCTTTGGGTTCGCTTTCTTTAATTTAATTGGGATTAAGGGTATATAAGTGTCTTTGTTTGCGATTGCTTTTATTAATTTAATTTGCATTTACCACATTATATTGTTTCACACATTAATTCATTAATATTTTATTATTATATTTTTACTAAATTATATTACAAAATTAATTTGTTATATATTTACTTTTCGGAAGATAAACCATGGTTTTCGAGCCCAACTAACCTGGACGAAAAAATTTTTACATTTATTGACGTGCCTCATTTGTTGAAGTTAATCCGTAATCATTTTTTGGATACCGGATTAATTTTCAACAACACCATGCTTAGTCCACGCACAATATCGGACTTACTTGGACTAACGACGAAGTCGGATTTGTCAATTGCTTTCAAGCTAAATGAGGAACACATTTCCGTTAAAGGGGCAGGTAATTCTGAAAAATTTTTATTTATATAAAATAAATGATTGTATTAAAAACTTTATAATTTTAGGAAGGCAAACAGTGAAATTAGCTCCTCAGCTGTTTTCAAACACCACAGCTAATGCTATTATTAGAAGCTACGGAGACTGCAGACTTCATTCAGTTAGTGAACGACTGGTTCGACGTCCTCAACTCCAAAATGAGTACCTTCGGATACCCTAGAAAGGTAATTTTTTTAAAATATTTATAAATAGTGAATGTATTACATATCATTTTGTGTAGGAACCCTACGGAATTTCCTATGAGCTGCAACCGGATACCTTGTCTCGTATGACACAGGCAATGTTGATCCCAATAATTCCGCAGCACAAATCCTTAGGATACTTCCAGAGAGGTATACTCATGACCAATACCGCTTTAGAGATGCTCTTTAAGTATGTCGAAAAGTACGATATGACATATCTTATTACAAACCGGCTGAATCAGGATGTTCTGGAGCACTTTTTTGGTGTCATGCGGAGCAAAGGGGGGTTGAATGATCACCCTTCTCCTCAAGACTTTAAATACAGACTACGGAAATACATCCTAGGTATGTTTTTTAATCCATAAAGTTTATTATTTTTTATGATTCAAATTATATATATACATATATATTCTAAATTACAGCACGGAATACCGAGTACCTTAGTGGCAGGGGAAACGTTGAAAACGAGCCCACAGATTGGCTTTCCATTGGCAATGAAGACAATTTAGATTGGAGTACATTGCCAGACAGCTGACTCATATCAGAATGCCCCGATATTAATACCGAGCCAGAACCAGTAGAAGAGCATCTAGACCTAGACGAATCGGATCTAGATGACATTGGTATTCTGCAAGAGGATGCTTTGGAATACATAGCTGGTTATATGATTCGAAAGCTTAATCTTGTAGAATATGAATGCCATCAAGATTCATATACGTGGGTTGATCAGGTGTCAAAGGGTTACTTGAAAAAGCCGGAAAAACAATTTGTTTCAAAGCTTAAACAATTAGAACTTATATTTTATAACGTTAATGGAAATACTATACTGCATTGTCGTAACCTTCAAAAGCTCCTGATCGAGTTGCCAGAACATGCCAAAAAATTGTTTTTTAAAAGCAGGATACATTTCCGTATCCGAAATTTAAACAAGGGCCTGAAAGATCAAAAAGCAAAGCAACGGATAATGGGCTTTAAAAAGATGCTGAAAATAAAACTCTAAATCTCTCCTTCTGTAAGTTTTAAGGAAATGAGTTTATAAAATTAATATTAACGTAATTTTTTCCCTTCTAGCACAACAAAACATACACTAGTTAACCGGTTCTTTTAAGAACCACCGAAAATTTAAAAAAAGAGATACATTTTTTATTTACATACATGACATATATTACAATACAATAATACATGATCAATGAACGAGCAGCCATCATAACTGATTTCTCAAGCCAATAGCCATAACATCAGATGAATTTATTTCTGTTATGAAGTTATTAGCTATAGTTTTCAAAATCGGTTCGATTATATCTCCCGGTACCAGTTCATGAGATGCTTGAGCAGCAAATTGAAAAATTCTCGTTACTCGGCGCTGATGTGGTTGAATAAAACGTGTTATATATGGATAGAAGGAGAACAGGAACAACTCGTGAATACCGATAAGTCTAGAAATCACATCGAGATGCATCAGCTTAACTTCAAAACGTTCATTGCCGGCTTGCATTTGCTTAAATAGTCCTTCGGCCTTACCTTGTGGATTGTGTATTAAATGCATAGCAGAAAATTGAAGGATACAGCATTTTTCTTTTGTTGCTTAACAGCTTACTTTTTTATTAGTTTCAATTGCTTTTTGCGTTTTGGTCTTCTTATTGACGCGACTTTGAATAAGAGCCGATTTCAAATCTATCTCATTCTCCGTATCAGAATCATCAGAAACTTTTTCATCATCATCATGGCCCAAGAAGAATTTTAGAGATGCTACTTGTATCTGAAAAATGGATAAATTGTATTTTATTCATTACGAGCGAATGTTGTCAATAAAGAATTGATGTTAAAAACTTACTTTAGTAATTTTGGAGAAACATCCTACATGGCTATTACATTCACAGTTTTCTCATCATTCCAAATATTCTTTTTGTACAATTCAATCATAATACCTACAGACATTTTGGCTGCCTTTGGATTGGCATCTTTCAACATGGAAAACATGAAATTTTGCAAAGATGAATTCAGTATCATGTCCTTATGTTTGGCATTCATATTTTTAATATCCGTAACAATGCAGAAAGGTACGCAAATGTTTGTCGGGACAGCGCAAGAGTTGAAAGAACAACTCTAATAAATCTAAAGCCGGAATTAGATTTTTATTTCGCAGCCTTTACAAAACAATACGCATGGCAGGATCCAATGTTGTGGCATGATTCTTAAGCAAATCCACCAAATTTTGTGCAAATTGCAGACGGAAATTTAATAAATTAAAATTTAATTTTTATTCGAATGTAAGCACTTACCTGGGCTATAAACATAACCAGCTCATCTAAGGATTTACTCTCTTCTGTAGGATTTAAGGCAAATACTTCCAAACTACTTAATAAATGATTATATTGTTGATTGAATTCATCTCTATAGGACACTGGATCACGTTTAATTTAATTCACACATTCATATAATAGGGCATTTTTCAAGGCAATAAATAGTATTAAATACAATTTTTATAACAAAGTAGAAACAAAATAATAAATTTTATTTCTATCTCGATTTTATTTCAATCTTTATTTTATTTGTTATGGGATGCAATGAAATATATTTATTTTTACTTAAAACTTTTTAGAAATTTTTTTAACATTTTTCTTCTCATCGTCATTCGTTAGTCAGCTGTTTTTGACAATATGATTCCTGTTTAACAAAAACAAAATGCCTGTTGTTTTTGTATTGTTGTACTTATTGTAATATCAGTCCGACCTATTATGAATTCGCCTTGAGTCGATCTTTCCTTCTGGATTTTAGACAAAGTCGATCTTCCTGAAGTCTGGCCACGTCTCCTATAGATTAATGCCAAACGCTGAACCTGTCATGCAGAATCAACAGATTGAAATCTTGGCTGGGTATGTATAAATACTTTTAACATATAACAATATCTAACTATGTATAACACAGATTACCTGACGTGTATGACCTCGACCAGCTTTCCCTGGAATACCCAGAAGTTACAGAGTAAGTTTATATGAAATTTTATGTTCTCTAAATAAATTAATAAATATAAATTTTACAAGTAGGATACCTATGGAAATGGAAAATGCTAATGTTGGCCTGTTTCAAGAGCAACAGACTCAAACTGAATAGGTAGTATATACATTAACAACATAAAATTCTATTATTGTTATTATTTAAGTTATTTTTACCATCTATATTTATTGTATATATTCCTTAATTCTTCAATTTGTTACGACGACATTAATTATTACTGAAGCAAAATTAAGGAATTGGAGACAGAAAATAAGGAGCTTAAATGCCAACTCGCCCAAGCCAACTTATCCGTAGACTCCATGCAGAAGAATTTTACTGACGGCTAGATCAGGAAATTAATGAGTACAGGTAATGTGCATTGAAAGTGGAGAGACATATCAAATGCCATTTGCTTTCATGCCTCTGGACCGAGAGCATACAAGCATTTGTATCATAAAACATATTAAAACATTACAACGCTGGTGTGGAAGGGTCAGCGTGCAAGAAGGGATTCTGTCCACATCAATAGAATTCATGCGGCATACGACTGATATGCCGCTGAATGATCAAATATGTATATTGGCCTTCGATGAAATGAAGGTAGAGGAAACCTACGAGTATGGCTCCCCTGCTAACGTTGTCAGAAAGCCAGCCAACTATGTCCAGGTAGTTATGGCTCGAGGATTGGAAAAATCATGGAAGCAGCCTGTATACTATGATTTTGACTGCAAAATGCCAAAGAAATAGTATACGATTTAATTTCAAAACTTAATACTGCAAGTTTTCCAGTTGTCGGGAAACTTATTGGTGCAACTCCAGGTAGGTTAAATATTTACACCACACCACTACAACAATTATTCCGTTATTGAGGATCTCCTTTACATCGCTGAGCATATCAGTATATGTTTCCCCATAAACTAAAAAAATGGCTAAATAGAAATTTGTTTATCACAATTTCTTCTTAAGTTCAGTATATAAGTGTCTTTGTTTGCGTTTGCTTTCATTAATTTAATTTGCATTTACCACATTCATTCATTAATTTTTTAGTATTATATCAATTCAAAATTTAATTAATTTGTTATATATTTACTTTTCGGAAGATAAACCATTGTTTTCGAGCCCAACTAACCTGGCCGAAAAAATGTTCACATTTTTTGACGCGCCTCATTTGTTGAAGTTAATCCGTAACCATTTTTTGGATACCGGATTAATTTTCAACACCATCCACAATATCGGACTTACTTGGAGTAACGACGAAGTCGGATTTGTCAATAACTTTTAAATTAAGTGAAGAACATATTTCCGTTAAAGGGGCAGGTAATTTTGAAGATTTTTTATTGATAAAAAAAATATATGAATACATTAAAAACTTTTTAATTTTAGGAAGGCAAAAAGTAAACTTAGCTGCTCAGCTATTTTCCAACACTACAGCCAACGCTATTAGACTGTGCTACTCCTTAGGAATGGATATATATGAACCCATAGAGTCTGCAGAATTTTTTCAATTAGTCAATGACGGGTTCGACGTTCTCAACTCTAAACTGAGTACCTTCGCATATCCTGGAAAGGTAATTTTTTGTATAATATTTGTAGATAGTGAATATATTTCATTTCATTTTGTGTAGGAACCCTATGGACTTTCACATGATTGGCAAAGGTATACATTGGCTCATACTACACAGTCAATGTCGATCCCAATAATTCCCCAAAAAAAACATTGGAATATTTTCAGAGAGGCATTATAATGACCAACAGGGCTTTGGATATGCTTTTCAAATACATCGAAAAATACAGCATGACGTACATACTTACTAACAGACTGAACCAGGATGTCCTTGAGAACTTCTTTGGAGCCATACGAAGTAAAGGTCGGCTGAATGATCACCCTTCTCCTCAGGAATTCAAATATAGACTTCGGAAATATATCCTAGGTAAGTTTGTCTGCAGATAATGTTTATAATTTTTTTTAATTCAAATTATGTACATATATATATTTTTAAAATTACAGCAAGAAATACCAAATACCTTAGTGGCAAGGGAAACGTGGAGGAAGAACGCACAGATTGGCTTTCCATTGACAAGGAAGGTATTTTAGATACAAGCCCATTGCCAGACAGCGGAGTCGTACTTAAGGACGACGATATTAACATAGAGCCAGAACCAATGGAAGAGGATATTAATCTAGACATAGACGAATCGGATCTAGATGACATTGGTATTCTACAAGAGGATGCTTTAGAATATGAATGCCATCAAGATTCATATACGTGGGTTGATCAGGTGTCGAAAGGTTACTTAAAAAAGCCGACAATCGAATTTGTTTCTAAACTAAAGAAACTAGAATATATATTTTACAACATTAACCGTAATAATATTTCCCATTGTCGTAACCTCCACAAGCTGCTGATCGAGAGAAGCCAATTAATCGAGTTGCCGGAAAATATAAAGAAATTGTTCTTTAAAAGTAAGATCCGTATCTGTAATTTAAACAAGCGCCTGAAGGGACAAAAGTCAAAGCAACGCATAATGGGCTCTAAGAAGATGCTAAAAATAAAACTATAAATCTCTCCTTTTGTAAGTAAGAAAATGAATTTATAAAATAAATATATATTAACGTAATTTTTTCCTTCTAGCAATACATACATAAACCGGATGTTCCATTTGTTTAATAGGTTCTTTTAAGAACCACCGAAAATTTTAGAAAGGAGATAAATTTTTGGTTTAATAGAAATATTTCAGAAACAGAGGTATGACTCAGGCTAAAAAATTCTGTTATTATTATTAGCCGTAAAGGATCTGAAGGGGATTGGTGTTCATGTAAGTAAATAATTTCAATTTTTTTTTTATTAATTACAAAATTTTTTCATTACATTTTTTCTTCACCATCTTTTATTTCTAAATTACATAGCAGCAACCATGAAGTCATGTGTCTTAAAAATACATTGAACACTTTCAAATATGAAACTATATTTGGAGTTTCGTATTGCTTGCTGCATTCATTATAAATGGTTTCAAAAATAACTTCCAAATGTGGCAGCGAATTACGAGAAGAAAATTGTAAAAAAATTGTTACAAAAAAAAAAAAATATGACATTTCAAGTTAAACATTTGTACCTTTTTAGTAAACTATTTAAATGATAAAATATATATTATCTGTATAGCCTTCTATTAGCTGTGTCGCTTTACTAACTCTTAAAGCTTTTTGTATGGACACCAGAGCGAAATTACTTGCTTTATATACAATTGAATTGCTATGAGCTGTAAGTATTATTATATCATGCTGTATTATTTTATTATGCAGTTTCTTGCAACAAATGTTTACCTAGTTTAAGTATAACTTTGTGTAAAGTTTGAAACAAAAAACCATCAAAACGTTCACCAACATATAAGGCGCAAAACGTTAAATTCAGCATATTTTATATCTTATATTTATCTTTTATGTAAAATATTTACTTGACTATTAAAACAATCAAAATGTGAACATAGAAGACATTGGGTTTTAATAAAAGCATTTTTTAACATAAAATATCTTTTTAGTGTAACCCTCAAAAAAAATATTATAGCTCCCCTGACATGTGCACTCGTCGCAGTCTGATCGACGACTAAATAAAACAGCATAAGCAATGTGTGTGAATTCGCTCTGCACAACTGTGCTATGAAATGGTAATCATTGATTTACACTGTAAATTTGACAGACACAAAGAAAAACATGTACATTTTTTATATAAAAACAGATACAAAAGCATGTCGTAAAAGAGTGGGTTTAACTGCTGCTATAAATTATACTTGTGCTTGTGTATTATAGTTTAAAAATCGCAATTTTTGACTGAATGTAAAATCTTTTTTTAGAGTTTTAAAATTATTCTTTAAATCTTCTTATTAGATTTGCAAAAATTTTGTTTTATTTCGCAATCATACCGTCTTTTTTTATAAAAAAAAATATGCTTAAAGAAAAACTGATTGAAAATGGCTGTCAACCACTGTACCTAAATTAACATGAGATCAATGCTAATAACAAAAACAATAATTTCAATTAATTGTAATACCGCACAAAATATTAAAATAAAGCATTTTTAGCACGTGTTTCATCAATTCTTTATTAATATTATGGAGAGTTTATTTGAATGCTTGCGTTTATTTAGATTAAGTATATGGAAAAAGGATTGTATGTTAAATATTTAATATACACAAGGTTAATATACACAAGGTTATACCTATGTTTCAATGCTTTTATTTAATGTTGTAAAAAGGAAAGGAAATATGAATTCAAGGAAGAAGGAAATCAAAGAAAGTTCAAAAATAATAACGCCGTTCACATTGTACAGAGTTACCATACATTACCAACACTCCTTCTCAATGTGAATGTCGTTTTTACAAAAAGAAAGTTAAATAAATTTCATTAGCTTCATAAAATATGTGTGTTTCGTCCTTGACAGGTTCTTGGTAAGAATATCAGCAATCATGTGTTCGCTTGGGCAATACTTCAAAATCACCTCTTGGTTTCTCACGACTTCACGTACATGATGAAATCTGATGTCTATATGTTTCGTTCTTTTGTGAAACACAGGGTTTGTAGCAAGCTTTTCTGCACCTTGATTGTCAATATTCAGCACAAAAGATTCTCCAGATGAAAAACCAATTTCCATCAAAAGACGTCTTAAAAATATCGCCTCCTTAGCAGCATCTGACAATGCCATATATTCGGCCTCGGTGCTACTTAAGGCCACGCACGTTTGTTTTCTTGATTCCCATGATACAGGGCAACCTCCGACGAAAAATATAAACCCGGTGTATGACTTGCGGTCGAGGGCATTACCACCCCAATCAGCATCCACGAAACCTTCCATAGTATGTTCACCTGCTTGGTAAATAATTTTCTTATCAATGGAACCTTGGAGATATCGTAGTATACGTTGTGACAATTTCGATACGGAATGAAGTATGTCCGGCCTAGTTGTGATGGCCAGATACATAAGCGCCCCAATTAATGACTGGTATTCATGTTGGTTTACTTCTTGGCAATTGTCTTCGGTAAACTTCACCTGGTGATTTGCATCGAGGGGAGTTGCTATCGGCTTACAGTTTTCCATACCGTGTTCTTTCAGCAATTCTTTTATGTACTGGGACTAACAAATTGCTATTGCACCTGTATCACCTTGTCGTTCAATTTCTATTCCAAGGTAGTGATGTAGAGGACCCTTATCAGTGACAGGAAATTGTTTGGCCAACAGTTCTTTCACCTTTAATACACATCGCTCATTTTTGCAGCCAATTACAAGGTCGTCGACATAAACTGCAACTATCACCAATTGCTCGTCGAACGATGCCATATATAAACACGGTTCACATTTGCTACGTTCGAAACCAATTTTTCTCAATACCAAGTCCAGCTTATCATACCATTCTTTTCCAGACTGTTTCAGGCCATATATTGCCTTGTGGAGCTTGAGAACTTTATGAGGATATCTATCATCCACAAACTTTTCAGGCTGCCTCATATAAATCTCATGGTGTATTTCACTATTAAGGTAGGCTGAACTTATGTCTATTTGGTGCAAATACATTTTTAAATTCACTGCCAATGCCAGCATTAATCGTATGGTTGAATATCTAACTACGGGTGAAAAGGTCTCGTTGTAGTCTATACCAAATCTTTGACTACAACCTTTAGCCACGAGTCTAGCTTTGAAGCGTTCTATACGACCACGCTCGTCTCTTTTTATAGCGAATACCCACTTGGTACTTATACAAAATTGCTGTTGACAAATTCTCTTCCGTTATCGGTTCGGAGCATCTTAATGTTCTTGCCAGTTTGTTTCTCCACATGCTGTTTAAAAACCTTGAACATTTTCAAAACATCGCTTTTAGCCGGAATAAAATACACAAATATTCGTCTTGAGTAGTCATCGATGAACGTGACAAAATATCTGGCGCCACCTAGCGAATTTATGTTGAATGGGCCACACACATCACTGTGGATGAGTTCCAACAGGTCTTTTGTTCTTGTCTGAGATTCTTGTGGAAAAGGTGTTACGTGGATCTTGCTTAACATACACGTTCTACATTGGGCTGCACTGGAAACATTTTTCAATTCCATTCCAGTTACGATCGATTTGTTTGCCATGTCACATAGAGATTTAAAATTAACGAGACCAAATCTGTTGTGCCAAATTTGACTGGAACTAACAGCAGCATATAAGCTGTGACTTTCGCCTTTGGCCAAAAATAAATTTTCCTTCTTAACAGCTTTCAATACCACCGTACCATCAGGATGCTGTATAGTAGCAGACGTTGAATTAAATGTGACGATTAAACCTTTTTCCACCACACGACTCACTGATATGAAATTCATTTGCAATTCTGGCGAAAACAAAACATTTTGGAATTTAATTCTCAAGCCGTTATTATTCTTTATTTCAACATCGCCTTTTCCTTTTGCGACTATTTGTTTGTCGCCAGCCAATGAAATCTCCTCATCGTGTTCAATGAAGTTTGTGAATAACTCTCTGCTGCAACACATGTGCGCAGTCGCCCCGCTGTCGACGCACCACTCAGTTTGCTTGTTCTTTTATGTTGATGTTCTTGCATGCAGCAATAGGGGTTGTTTTTTCTTCTTATTACATTTGCTTGCAAAATGCCCTATTTCACCACAGTTAAAACACTTGCCCTTGAATTTGTTTTTCTCAGATTTTGTTTCTTTTTGTGCTTTGTTTCTTTCTCTCACTGAAGGCTTCATAGCGAAAGCTTGTTGTGTGTGTGTGTACTCACCGATGCTTCTTCACGTTCAATTTTTTCTTTGTGTCTGTTGCCTTCTAGAATCTTCTGTCTAACGGTAGATAGTGATGGCAAGTTATCACGTGTCTCCATGGCAACGACGAAATGCTCAAACTCATTAGGAAGACTGGATAACAACATAATCACTAAGAGTTCTTCTTGTACCACAATGCCCGTCTCAGCAAGTTTCTCATACAATTCTGTAAATTCATTAACGTGTTTGCTTACGTTACCACCATTAGGCATCAAAAGGTTCAAAAGTCTTTTATATAAAGACACCTTATGAATGGGACCTCTGGGCTTATGTATTTCCTCAAGACGCAACCATGCTTCATTAGAAGTTACACAGTTCTTGATTATGTTTAACTGGTTAGGCTTCACACTCAGGGTTATTGTTGCTAGTGCTCGTTCATCATTTTCATCCCAAGCTGCTTTTTCATTTGCATTCATAGATGATTCCTTCTTAAGAACACCATTCACAATCTTCCAAAAGCCATTGTGTATAAGAACACTGCGCATTTGCAAACACCAGCTGTCATAATTTTCGTCATCCAGTTTTTCTATTTGGTACATAGATGCCATTTCAAAAAAGAACTTCTTTTTCACTTTAATTCTTTAAAACTTTCATTAACTTTCACTATTTTTATCTGCTTTCTGGACTTTGTCCTGGGCCCATAACCTGTTTCAATGCTTTTATTTAATGTTGTAAAAAGGAAAGGAAATATGAATTCAAGGAAGAAGGAAATCAAAGAAAGTTCAAAAATAATAACGCCGTTCACATTGTACAGAGTTACCATACATTACCAACAACCTATATAATATTAATATACAAAATAATGCATATAATGTATAAGAATGGATTTGATTATATTATTCTGTTATATATGCTTTTATAATAGTAAAGCATTACGTTTGTTATGATTTTAGTGCCGGTATTTAATTACTCTTATTTATTACCAATTCTTATTCACAACATTTTCACCACAAAATATAGAAAACAGCTGGCATTTTGAGTAGAAAACAAATATATACGTGTTTATCATTGTTGCCAATTTGACGTTTTTCCCGTCAGATCTGACGTTTTTGCAATGCCAATTACGGGAAAAAATGCTTTTTAGCGGTTAGCGTGAAATCTAGGGGTTTTTACAGCGCTTTAGCGTTTTTCTAGCGGTTTTCCCAAGTTTAAATTATATGATATAAATAATAAAAAATACAACCATATATTTATATTCAAGAGTCGAATAACGGTTAGGAGAAAAAGTACAGTAGTCGCCGAAGTCTAGTAGGTAGTGTGTTCGCTTATTAGACGTAAAGCCCGGCTTCGAGCTCCAGACCACCATCAAAATGATATTTGAAAAAAAATATTTCTTCGGCGACTTCTCCTCAGTAGATTTTTGGCAAAAACTCTGAGAGTAAATATAGCTGCCATGAAAAAGTTTCTCAAAAGCTGTCGTTCGGAGTCGACGTTAGACTGTAGGTCCTTCTTCAAGTATAAAATTAAGGCACAGAACATAAGTGGTGTGAAAAGCTAGGCCGTAATCCTGACAGAAGGGTTGTAATGGCCAATTACATATGTATGTATGTATGTTAATATGTAGAAAAAGTACAAAGCAAAAATTGAAAACATAAAGTTGAAATCTATTTCAAATGAAGGTGAAGCTTAAAATGCTGTGTTTCAAATAAGAAAGCAGAAGAAAGAAAAAACAAAAAAGTACATGACAAAAAAAGATAAAATTGTTACAACATAAATTATATGAATATAATTTTAAAATGTACATTTAAATTAAATATTCTGTTTAAAAAGTTATAGCACCTCAGTACCCACAAAAGTTTCGAAACGAATGGCTGGACCATTATAGACTAATAGGATGGCTAACAAAAAATTAAAAATATCCTACAAAAACTTTTTGAAAGTATTGCAAACGTGCTTTATTCGGAAAGTTGAGCAATTTAATTTATAACGGAGAAACCCAAAAACATAAAACCGCAGCCTCTTTAAGAATAATAAAAAATATGTGTAATTATTTACATTTTTTTTATTTAACGTTAATTTAATATTTTCAAACTATTTATTTGACGGGTTTCTGACGGTTTTGTAAAAATTTAATTTAACGATTTCTGGCGATTTTTAAAGCCCAATTTGACGGGAAATTCTGAAAAAAATTTGGCAACGCTGGTGTTTATAGTTCAAATATTAATGCTCTTTAAACGCCAAAATGCTAATATGTCTCTCCTGATTCTATGCTCAAATTATTTCTCAGAGAGTAACACTTTTACTACATCCAGTACAGTGAAAGCCGTTGTCATACAAAAAGAGCTGTTTTGTTGCGATTGCAATTACCTAGTCAATTTTTATTTTAATGTTCGTAAATTGGTGAACATTTTTAAATGTCGCTAGTTTTTCACAGAATTTTGATCAGAGTGAACTTTAAAGTATCTTCGTTCAAGCGTTGTTTGATGCAATTACTACTGCTAGGAATAATTCCTTTTGGAACCATCCATCGACTAAATATTTTTAAACACGTCGTATACGTAATATTGTAATTTTAGTCTCAAATTTATATATATCTATTGATAAAGAAACGGATGAAAGAAAATTAATGAAACGGCGTCAATCAGGTATCGTTTTATGTAGATTTTTTATGCGAATTAAAATTTTAGCGATTTAAAATAAACGATTTATTTTATTTTTCTCAGATTTTAGTTTTTTAAATTAAATCAAGTTTGATCTGTTCTCCCGATATCAAGAGAAGACCTTAAAAATTCTTTGATCTAGGGGACGACATAAATGCTATACTATATATATATATGTGGAAAATTCATATTATTACACGTTTATTTTATTAATTCTAAAAAGAAAATGATTTAGTATACAACAATTGAAAGAAAGATTTTAATATTCTGTTGGCTCCGTCCTGTACGCACACGTCTTTCTCGCACAACGTCTTCTCATCAACTAACTGCTCGCCTCTCTTTTACATACCAACTACATTCCCACATTTCGGCCGTCCTGACTTGGATTCGCCTCGAATTCATCATGATCAAAGCTGGTGTTCCAGGGCTTCATATACTCAGCGCATGTTGAAGTGCTTCTTGGCCCCTCGGTGATTCCAACTCGTACCACGTCATATGTATCGTTGGCCTTTTTATTTACAACTTCGTACGGTCCCAAATACTTGGGTTTTAACTTCAGGCCTGGGCCAAATTGGGTTCTTTTTATCGCAACTAAGTCACCAGTTTCGTATATTGTAGCCTTCTTACGCCTTAGATTGTAGGACTTACGATTTTCATCTTGAACCTTGGCTAGCTGTTCTTTGGCATTTCGTCTAATTTCCTCTCTATCATCGTTAAAAGCTGCTACAATTTCTTCTCTAATAAGCTCATGAATGTCACACTGGTCAGGGATACGTATTTTGGTGCCAAATAACAAATGGAACGGAGTGGTGTTGATACTTCGAGTATGCGTCGAATTGATGGCTTGCTGTACTTTTCCAACGTGCTTATACCATTTTGTCGGGTCGTCTACGCTTAACTTTGCCAAGACTGAAATGATAGTAGAGTTCAGCCTTTCGACCTGGCCGTTGGACCTAGGTAGTCCAGTTGTAATCATGTGGTGTTTGATATTTTCACTTTCACAGTAAATTTTAAAATCTTCAGAGGAAAATGCGGTTCCTCGGTCCGTAATTATTTGGACAGGATTACCAAAAACAATGCTTTGATCTTTCAGTCTATTGATGATCTCATTCGTTGTTGTTGATTTAGTTGGATACAGCCAACAAAATTTCGTGAAGGCGTCGATTATCGCAAGTATGTGCTTATATTGTTTTGATGTAGATTCTTAGGGTCCTAGATGATCAATGTGGTATGTGTGAAGAGGTTCGTCTTTCTTAGGAATGGGGTGCAATACGCCTTCTCGCTTTCCACGTTTTCTAATGTTGATAATGCAGGCTATGCAATTAGCTATATGTTGTCCAATTTTCTCTTCCAGTTTTGGTATATAGTATTCACGTCGTATGAGTTCTTTGACCTTTTTAGTTGAAAAATTACCTCTGTCGTGGGCTAAACGGATGACTTCTCGTTGAAGAGCTTTCGGGACTACAAGCAATTCTCGGTCGTCAACAATTTTATAAAGAATATCGCCTTTTAAAAAATAATTATTGTAGTCGTGTTGAGTCTTTAAAATGTCTTTTATTGTTTCTAGATCTTCTTCTTGCGCCTGCAATCGCTTTATTTTCTCTATGATGCTGTCTTCGGTCGTTATTATCATCATCGGGTAGCGTGATAAGGCATCGACATGCTTCATCCGTGCGCCTGGGCGGTGTTCAACCGTATAGTCGAACTCTTCTAGGAATAAAATCCAACGAGCGACTCGAGTACAAAGATCTTTCTTCTCTAGAGTTTTGGTAAAAGCATTGCAATCCGTGACGAGCTTAAAGTGGGTTCCAAGTAGGTAAACTTTAAACTTTTTAAGGGCGGCGATGACTGCCAA
This sequence comes from Sarcophaga rosellei, assembly GCA_930367235.1. Classification (NCBI taxonomy): domain Eukaryota; kingdom Metazoa; phylum Arthropoda; class Insecta; order Diptera; family Sarcophagidae; genus Sarcophaga; species Sarcophaga rosellei. Next base: position 64,403,894 of record OV884019.1, read on the forward strand.
AATTTCGAGCTCGTAACTACTATACCTCTTCTTCTCGTTGACGTGGCGCTGAAATACACTGGGAGAATTGGATAGACCAAATGGAACCTTCAGAAATTGATATTGACCGCTATGGGTCACAAATGATGTGTATTTTCTGCTGGACTTCTCTACGGGCACATGGAAGAATCCATTTTTGAGATCTATTGTTGTAAAAATTTTAGCCCCCTGTAGGCGATCCAGTTGGTCTTCTATTAAAGGTAAAGGAAAGGTATTTTGCGGTAGTCTATACAAAGTCTTGGTGTACCATCTCGTTTCTTTACTAAAACGACGGGGCTGCAAAATTCAGATTCGGAGTGTTCGACTATACCGTCTTTTAGCCATTGCTCAACTTGCTGATCAACCACTGTACGTTCTTGAATAGGTAATCGACGAGGTGTACAGAATATTGGAGAATCATCCTTCAAAATTATCTTCATTTCGACGTTGGTTGTCTTTATGTTAAGCGGTTTGTAGTTATTGATCATTTCAGCAACAGACTTCTTCACTTGTGGACTTGCAGTTTCATCAATATCAAAAGTGTTTGCCCAATACAACATCAACATCTACACTTTCGTTAGGTACAACATGAAATGTTAAATTGAATGACTCACCCTCTACGTTCACCAAGTAGTTAAAGTTTCCAATTGGTTTTACCTTATTCTCATACCTATTTTTACCAAAACCAATCATGTAAAATTTAGACTCTGATAGATCGGGTTTGTTGGGAAGAATCGAGTAAATTTTTCAGTTACGGCGTTGACAGCACATCCAGTATCGAGAAAAGCTAATGTGTTCGTACCAGCAATATTTATTTTCAATTCCATCATATCATTTTCTTTCTTAAGTAGGCATCTAACATTAGATTCATTCTTCTTTAACGGACAGTCCTTTGCTATGTGGCCAAATTTATTACATTGAAAACATTTAGTACCTCTTGACTTATCTTTACAATTAGCCGACTTGTGTCCACTAGTACCGCAATTAAAACACTTTAAATCTGTTGTTTTTTCAGCCTTATGTATAACCTTTTCGTTTCTTTTAAATTCAGGTTTTCTTTTGTTATTCTTGGCCATCGTTTCATAATATTTCAATTTCTCTTTAAATTGCTTTAAATTTCTAGAACCGTATAACATCATTTTATGTATATCCAAATCATTTATTCCATCAATTATGTACTGAATTAAAGAAGCTTCGTCAATATTACCTCGAGCAGCTAATTCTTTCATTTTTAGATAGCACTCTTGAACGCTTTCGTCCTTACCCATTTTACAGCCATATAACATTTTATGAAGCTGTGCGCTATTTGTTGCTGAGTCAAACTCTTCTATTAAGACTTGTTTCAATTTTTTATAATTTGTTATGCCCTTTTCACTGGCTATAAACAGTTTAGCTAAGCCTTTTAACGATTTCTTTGCGAAGGCAAATTTCTGAAAATCATCCCAGTACAACACTGCTGCTGTTTCTTCAAATTCGTTAAGCCATGCTCTAATTGGAAAAATATTTGTACCATCAAAAGGTCTTAACGAGTCTTCAATGTCTCTGAAACTCAAAGCAAATTTCGTCGTATGATTTGGTGCAACAGCTTCTACACCCATCGTATTTGCACCTCTTCTTACGTCGTTGTTTATACCGAAACCTCTTGCAGCAGGTACCTCACACACACTCTCTTGATTATTCGGCTCCTCTTCGTCTTTTGTAGAATAAAGTTCACCGTCATCGTCATCGTCATCTACACCATTATCACCATCATTACGCAGTTATCGTCGTCATCATCGAAAGCCAACAGCTTACCTTTTTGCAAATTTTTAAATATGTGCTTCATCAAATCGTCTTGTTTGTAACTAATGCCTAATATATTGCATAAAGAAACCAAGTCTGTAACGTTCAAATTCTTCTCGATGTATTCTGCCTTCTTCACATATTCATCATCTTCGTCGGTGTATTCAAAGCCAGCAAAATCTCGCAGCCGGTGTCGGTTCATTCTGTCTCCTTCATTTTCGTAAACAAACTTGTGCAGTGCGACTACTGCATCTTTTTTACTATTGCGTAGTGCTACAAACACATTTTCAAATTCACGCAAACGCGACATGTTTCTATTTACTCTCTTCACTTATTTATATTTAATCTTTTCTTTTTTTTTCTACCGACAGGCGTTATATTCCCGTTAGTCCTTATATACCAAACCACGCCCTGCACTCGTTTGTCTTGCAGAAGTTGTTGCGTTTCTCTTTTCACTGTCTTTCTTTACTCTTATTCTCAAAATTTTTCTTTTTCTTCAAGCTTTTTTCATCTGTATTAGATATTTTTACACTTTTAAATGCAATTTTGGTTGAGACCCCAATTGTGGAAAATTCATATTATTACACGTTTATTTTATTAATTCTAAAAAGAAAATTATTTAGTATACAACAATTGAAAAAAAGATTCTAATATCCTGTTGGCTCCGTCTTGTACGCACACGTCTTTCTCGCACAACGTCTTCTCATCAACTAACTGCTCGCCTCTCTTTTACATACCAACTACATTCCCACATATATATATAGCAGAGCCCGGCAACACTTGCTATTGGTCAGTTGTTGCGAGAGCGAAAAATAAGAAAAGAGAAAAATGTATACTCTTACATTCACTACAATGCAGGCATGGAAAATTTAAATTTTTAAATGGTGGTATTTTAATTAAAAATATTAGTTTATTAAATTAAAATTTGTAAAATTCGTTTAGACTTCTTTGATTGATTTAAGAAATCATTTTAGATTAAAATTTGCTTTTTTTTTGGAAATATACATATTTAATAGAAAATTTTCTGGGATATTCATACTGTACATCCCTGCATCAGCAGATCTTCATGTACAAAAGCTAGAAGCATGCGACAACACAACCTCTTTCAATGAATGCTCAAACGATAATGAGTGTGTTTTTGATCGTGAGAGTACGTTGTTGTAAATTTAGTAATGGCTGACATGCACGCGTGCATAGGAATTGCCGGGCTCTGATATATAGCTAAGTATCAGTCTGTCCGAATTCAATTTATGCGATTTCTTTTAGAATGCATCTATCGCATAAAAAGAGATTAATGCGTAAAATGAATACATTTAAATATTGATGAGATTTAAAACTTCATAATACTTAATTGTTTATTATTAAATAGAATACAAATATAAATTACATTCTAAATATTACGAACTGATTAACGTAAGCCTTATTCTCAGTTTAGTATAATAGACAGTTGCCAATTTTTTATGGTTAAAACGCGCGGTCCTACTACTCAAATGGCGCTAAAAAGCGCTAAGTAATAATTTTAGTAACTAACTCAAAACGCGCTGAAAAAAGCGCTAAATAATAAAATAAATAGAAAATGTAATAGAATTGTTAAAAAATGTTTTTATTATGTACAGTGCCACAATACATTTTAGAAATTCCATAAATATGTAGCAAAAGTCGGTATAAATAACTAAAGTTTTTATACTTATTATATTAATTTATTTCTGTTTTATTATAAAACAAAAACATTTTAAGTGTTTGTCACAAAACAAGAGAAAAATAAGGAAAAGTTTCTGATGACTCCTTATTTTTACATCGCAAAAATTGTAGGCACCTCCGAGAAGAAGTCAGACTAAATTTAAAATTCAGGGCCTAATATATGAAAATGTTATCCCTTACATTTAGTAGAATATCCCTATCAAGCACACAATTTAACCTATTTGGCATTGTTAAGTGTTTTCTGCTGATGTTTGCCGCCATGCACTCAAGAGCAGGTTTTTCGGTTAACTTTTCTTTGAGGTTTAGCGACTATGTAACCGTTCTTCCAAATGATCTCCTAAATAGTCTCTTGGAGTCATATCGGAACTTTGTGCAAGTGTATTAAGCCTGTCGCCTTTGGCAGGCAAATCACATGTTCACATTGGCAGCTGTATGATTGGGTTCATTGACATGTTGGGAGTAATGAACTTTAGCGATTCTTAATTCTTCCGAACTTTTCATGAATTTGTTCTTTAGAATGTTTAAATAGTCTCTCTAATTCATTGTTTTCTCAATAAATTCCAAACTGTTCACACTTCGTGCCAACATGCATACATCACTTCGTTCGAAAAAGGAAAACTTAATAAATTAATTAAAAGTCCAAAACTGCTATATATTACTTATATTTTTCCACTGACTTAATTTTAAATTATTAAGACAATTTTCCATTTCGTCAATATCGTCTTCTTCCAAAAATTCAATGATATCTTTTGTCTTATTCGAAAAATATTTTCGACACTAAATAATGATATTTTATTTTAAACTAGCTGTACCCTGCGCGCTTTGCTGCACTACAAACTAAAATAAATTTGAAGGAAAGACATTAGACAAATATCCAATTAAGTTTGAATCATTTTATTGATTTTGTTTCCCGTTGTCCAGATGATTCAGACGAACGGGCCTGAGTAGTACTCATTCGATCAAGTGATTCATTGTTCAAGTGATTCATGCGAACGGATCTGTGCGGCATGTACTCGAAGATTTTTCAGTCTCAATGCTGATTCTGAGGCTAGTAATGCTCTTTTCTTTTCTTTTCTTTTCAACACAGGATCAAATGCACAGTTTACGATTTAATTAATTTCGAAGAATTTTCAGTGGCGCCACCTGTCGGAAATTGGTTATACCAACATAGAAACCTTCGTCGGCTGATGCGCAACAACTTTGCTAAAGATTAAATGCATAGTTTACGATTCCATAAAGTACATTCATTTTTATATATATAGATAATTTAAACTTGGAAAAAAAAAATAAATAAAACAAAAGTCTACGAATTTAATTTTAGTTATATTTTTTCTTATTTGGTGCATTTTTTCACAAATGTTGGTTACAAAATTTTTTTCTTTCCCTTCTATCTTTCCCCCCGCGTCGTTCTTTACACTTTATTTTCTTTGGTTTTATACATCAAGAATCACAGATAGCATACTTGTAGGGGTAACTACTATGCGTATGAGTAATATATTTCAAATGCAATTAAATATTAAGTATGTAGCATACGTGGGCATGGCCCCTCGCTCATTTGGAATATCAACATAAAAAGTAGCCTATAACTCCTTCCAGACATACAGGAAGATACTGTGAAAATTTCAAGAAAATCGGTTCAGCCGTTTAATCGTCTATAAACTTCAAACATACAAACATACAACCAAACACACATTCATTTTTATATATAAGATTGTAATATTAGTTGGTAATCTTGATCTTATTTTATGCACTAAAGCTTTAGTAAATTTAATTAAATTTGTCTCTATTAATTCCTTTTCACAACCTTCAATATTATTATCACGACAAGCCTTTGCAAAATTATATCCCAAAGAGCTATATTAAATCAATGGGGAACTAAAAACAATCAAATAGAAAAGCGCCAACCTAGCGCGTTTTCTTAAAAAAGCGTTAAAGAGAAAAAATGCGACTTTTTGGTGGTTGAAACGCGCTAAATATAGCGCGAAAGGCGCTAAATTGGCAACACTGATAATAGACCAAAGTCGCTGTTGGGAATCGAACCCACGACACTCTTGTTAATAGTGTGTACAGTGCGGTGACTCACATGCTAAAGCTCGTCAGTTCAAACCTTAGATATTTAATTGAAGGTTGTAGCGGTCAATAATGTGTATGTATCATACATATATGTATCCTTTTGTGCATGTTGTCAATTTTATGATGTTGATAAAATCATGAAGCATATCTTGTTTTGGAGTCTTTGAATTTTGAATGATATGAATAGAAGAGTCATAACCCTATATTAATTTTAAGGATGTGCTATACAGTTAAGAACAAACGTAACATAACGTTGTCGCATCAACTAATCTGCGTTGTTTTAGAGAAAAGCAAACAAAACGAACGTAAGATCCATTACATTACGTTCAACTAATGGGACCTTCAGACAGTCCAATTGCTACTAATATGGTTAAATAATTTGATAGGCGGTGGTATTTTCTTTCATACTTATTTACTTAATCAATCATAACAAACCTTAGTCATATCCTACAGTTTGATGGCAATTTAATTTACTCTCAGAGTTTACGCCAAAGAAATAATTTTTCATATTTTTCCGAGATCGGTTGAACCACGGGCTAGCTTCTAATAATCCAAGACACTACCAATGCGACTAAGGCGACTTTAATTATATATTATTGAGTATTCGTTTAAGTTGGATTACAAATTGTTCGTGGATGGTTAATGATTCGAAACTGTAATACCTCCAGGATATATATGTATATACTTTTATTATATGCATATATATATTTAAAATTTAATGGTGAATAAATTCATACACTATAGCATTTAAAGCGATATACAAATATTCTACTACTGACAATAACATATCCTTATGTTTTCTTTCCTTATTATCCATACTATTCCACAGCATCGTTTACATTATTAGATATATACTTTGCCTTTTTCTATATCATTCCAACAATTTTCCGGGTTTGAAATTATTTATTGGAATACTAAAGGATAACATTTCTTTTTTAATGGGTCGGGCTCAAGTAATAAAAAGGAGGCTGTAGAAATTTAAATGTTTATTGTAATAAATTTTTTTAAAATACTACAGCTACCGTCATATTGAGAAAATATTTGCTTTAAATATGTTCGTTTATGTTTGTCTTAAATTTTTCTGCCATATTATTTGATTAAACTGCAATTTATTTAATTAAACATTGTAAAAAATTAGTTATCTCATAAACAAAAATGTATTTTTTCGGAAAGAAAGTATATTACAAATAAATACATTCATAAAAAAGAATTTGAATTCAAAATGGAACATAGTGAGCCATTATTTGTATTCAGTTCCGAAGCAGCTTTTTTTTTTATTAATATTGAAGGAAAAAGATAAAACCAAAAAGAAAAAAGGCAGTGGGTACGTAGATAGGTTAAATGTCGGAGAGAGAAAGGATCTTCTGCAAAGTTTGTTTTCTATCTGAAACCAAAGAATATGGATATAAAGAATGCGCATTATGTAGAAGTAAAATTGCTTATAGCGGGTTGTAATATCATGACCCGCTCTCACCAAACATTACGACCCGCTCTCACTAAAATCATTTCTGGGTGAGGAGGGCGGAAGACAGAAGGAAAATAAACACAAATAAAAAGCGTAACAATATGTTGCTGTCATCATGAGAACGTAAAAATGCATTCAGTTGCTTTTCTCAGACTTTTTCAGACAATTTTACACCCAAAGAAATATTACAGTTTGATTCACTAATATCAATGAGAAATGATTTCGATTTTTGGAAGAATACTTTCCAAGTTAAATACGGTGTTTTTAGGTTTTTAACGCAGTACAATTGTTCTATACTTTTCGCTCACATATACATATTATTGGGTTAATAAGTAGACTTGAAAATATTACTAACAATTTTCCTCTAAATTACCACATGCCTCTCATAATTTTTATCATGTTCTCTTTGTGCCGAGAAAGGGTTTGCGGTTTTTGGTTATTTCTAACCAAAATCGGTTATTTTTTGATCAATGTGTAGATGTGTAGATTTTTTTGGTTTTGGTTATTTTTTTTTTCTTATAAAAAAAGCTATTTTTTGTTTCTTTTTTTATTAATTATAATTTAAACTTGAAAAAAAAAATAAAACAAAAGTCTACGAATTTAATTTTGGTTATATTTCTTCTTATATGGTGATTTTTTTCACAAATGTTGGTTTCAAAATTTTTTTTCGTGGCAACACTGTTTCAGAAATATAAATAAAAAATTAGTCAAACAATATTTGATATATTTATATATTCAGACAGTGGAAAAAAAGACATTGACAACAAGACAACAAAAAAAAAAAATTATTTTTAACAAAAAAAAAATTTGTTTTTCAAAAATAAAAAAACAAACAGTAGCCCAGTTCACAATCTTGGGCATTTAGATGGTAAATTTATACCATTGTAAATATTTGCCGTTAATTGTGAACAGTTTTTTTGTTTAACTTTGCAATACTTATTGCAAACTTCTCAACACACAGCTGACTATCATATAATTTATTATTTTATTTATTTATATTTATAATTTATATTTATAATTTTATTTATTTCGTCCTCTGTCCATTTTTAATCGGCTCTTCTCTTTTAATTCATTTTCTCATGTTGTATTTTTCCATTTTTTGTGACTTTATTTTCAATGTTTTTATTTTTATGATCAGCTGTTCATTTGCTCAAGTATGGCAAATATAAACTTCGGGTTTGAGTGTGGGTTATTTGCCAAACCATGACAAGGGTATTTCTGTGTATTTTGTTAGTGTATGGTAAAAGAAATACCCAACATTTGCAAATGCCATGATGCCAGACCATTTGCCCAAGATTGTGGACTCCGCTAGTGTTTAAAACAAACCACAACAAAAACAATAACCAGACCGTAAATACAAAACAAAAAAAAAACACACACAGAAAAGGAATTGAGGATAACAACAGTGACACTGAAAACAAATAGATTTTTTTCAAAAGAAAGGTGAGAAAATAAGAAGAAAATGAGAAAAGTGGAAAAAAGAGATAAATTAGAACGGTTTTTGGAAAAAAGTAAAATTTAATAAAAATATATATATTTTTGGAATTTTTTTTTTAAATAAGACAGTTTAATAAGAAACAAACGCAATAAAAATAATTAAAATAAACAAAAAGACAGTGGACAAACAAAATAAAAACCTTTTTTTTTTCAAGAATAAAAACAAAACAAACCATATTACAACAAAAACAGGCAACCGCTTCTTGCGAAGAAAATAAACAGGAAAGAAAGGACCACGGTGAGTTTTTACACATAATTTTTACATACACTGAACAAAATTTACTCTCATTTTTTCTCTAAATTTATTAGCACAATAAAAAATAAATTCCTTTTTAAATTTAATAGTTTTTATAAAATTCATTTTTGTATAAATTTCATTTCGTATTTTTAAAATCGGTCAAGGGGTTAGTCACCGCGCGGGATTTTAGTACGCAATTTTTATAAATTTAATCGTTATATCGAATAAATTTTGAGGGTTTTACACAATGTCGGTAAAGAGAAGGTGTAAATTTGACATACACCAATTAACGGCGTTGTGTACCGAATTCGAAAATGTGAGCGAGGAGGATCAAACTCCAGCGTTTCTTCAAGTGAAGCATGATGAGTTAGAGAGACGGTGGGGTAGGCTTATGGAAAGCCATGACGCGTTTCTCATGGACGAGAAAAGTGAGGCTAGTGATAACTTCAAGGATGGAGTCTCACTACAGTATGAATCAGCAGCAGACCGGTATCAACATCTTAAAGCGAAGCTCATTGATAGGATGACGAACAAATCGATAGCGGATCAAAGCGCAGTAAATTCAACAGAGACAACAGTAGTTCGGCAATCAAGATCCGGTTTAAGGTTACCCCCATGTGATATGCCAATTTTCGAGGGCGGTTATACAAAATGGCCGGAATTTAGGGACATGTTTACATCGTTGGTTTTGGGAAACAAAGATATCTCTCAAGTTGAGAAACTATCGTAAAAAGATTCGATTTAGTTGGTCAAAATTTCGAGTTAGCTTGAGAAGCGCTTCAGAGTCGGTTTGAGAACCCAAGAATTTTAGTCAACCAACAGATAAAACACATTCTGTCAATACAAACTGCTCAGGACGAATCCTCAAGATCAATTCGGTTAATTGTGGACACCATAGACGAGAAAATAGCCATTTTGAAAACCTGTCAAATCAACGTTTCTTCGTGGGACCCTATCCTAACTTATATTTGTTCTTCAAAGTTGCCGGAAAATACCTTACGAGCGTGGGAAAACTCTCTCAAAAATCATAAAGAAATGCCCTCTTGGAAACACATGAGCAATTTTCTGAAAGGAAGGATCGAGATGTTGGAAACTGTGTTCGATATGAAGAAGCCAAATTGGAAGGAAAACTCAGGGGCAAGGTCAAACTCATTTCACTCACAAGCGGACGAAAATAGGATGAAATTAAATTGTAAAAAATGTAAAGAAAACCACCCATTGAAACAATGTAGACAATTTTTAGAATTATCTGTAAAGGACAGAATAAATTTTGTATATGCTAACAAATATTGTACCAATAATGAGGAATGAGGAAACAGTTTCATACAGTACTCATGTCATCAGGAAAAAAGGAAAAACCAAAGTTAACTCCCATTGATCTAGGTTCCCTTCCGTATGGACGGACAACAATTTTACCGACAGCTCTTATCTACATACAACAAGTAGGTGAGCTATTTACTGTTCAGGCGCTACTCGATGCGGGATCCGAATTATCAATTCCTGTGGAGGCATATCAGACCAGGATTTCTTGTCTAGGAGGAACGGTAGTAGGAAGGTCAAAAGGAATATGCAATCTCACGTTACGAACAAACAGGTCCGATTTTTCTATTACAATTAAAGCAATCATTGCTCCAAGATTAGCTCATTTTCTACCTAGCTCTCCCATACAGAAAACCAGTCTTCCGGATATTGAAGCTTTAGATTTAGCAGACCCTCACTTTTACAAACCTGGTCCAATAGATCTAATTATAGGAAGCGATTATTTACCCTTCATCAACCTACAGCCATGGACATTAAATTAGCACAAAATCCATATATAGTTTGATTGAGATTTTTTTCTCATTTATATCGAAATTAAGCCAATTGTTTTGGTCCGCAATGTTGCATCATGACATCTAGCTGTTGTTTAACCAAAAATATTACCATTATCGTATATATTTTTTGTTTTGATTGCTAATTTGTATCGGTACCTAAATTCGAGCTGGACAATTAATTAGCACAACGTGCCCAAAAGTGTTTTAGGTACAAGTTTTGTTCGAGTATTTTTATTCTTTTAATTTTATGGCATTTAAAGTAATTTTTGGAAAAAATGGTACGTAGAAAAGATTGCTCTCCAGAGTAGAAGCGCATTATCGTTAATTTGTGGCATGATGGGAAAAGCAGGCTTAATTCCCGAAATTTCGAATTGCTAGCGAAAAGTGATTTATAACGTCATCATTTCCTCCAAACCAAACATAATAATGTCGCAGAAAACAAAAAACGAAAGCCAAGTGTCAAGAAAACAACCGAAGTCGTGGACCGTGCTATTGTCCGAAAGTCAAAGAAGAAGCCTTTCATGTCGTCGCGCGATATTTTGAAGGAAATTAACTCCCAATTTAGGTTAAATTTATCGGACAGGCTCATACGACAATGTCTTAATCTATGAAAGTTCCTTTGGACGAAAGTGCAGAGAGAAGCCACTTCTACCAAAAGAAAAATTTCGTCAAGCGTTTAACGTTTGCTCGCACCCAAAAGGATAAAGACTTCCCATTCTGGAAGAAAATACTTTGGAGTGATGAAACAGAGGTAAATCGTATGAGACCGGATGGTAGATTGGTTGTTCATTGACCAAAATGTCAGACATTCAATCCACGTTATGCTCAAAGGACCATAACGCATGTTCGGAGAAACACAATGGTGCGGGGAGTGTTTTCAAGGCACGGTGTAAGTCCCATTGTAAAAATTAATGAAAAAATGGACTGTTATCAGTATTTGGACAATATAAAGAACAAAACGGAACCATAAGCTTTTAAACACATGCCAGTTTTATTCATATTTATGCAAGATAGTGACCCCAAATACACATCTAAGCAGGCAAAGGATTGATTTTATGAAGAGCACATTCCCGTTTTAGACTGGCCGGCTCAAAGTTCTGACTTAAACTCGATTGAAAACCCCCTGGAACGATGGCAAATGTATAATTGCTCAACAAAAGTACAAAAATTTGGATGATTTGTGCATTGGAATACAGGACGCTTGGTACTCGATTCCCAAAGAACTTTCCCGAAGAACTTTGTCCGGTAGATGGAACGCGGCGCTTGAAAATAGGGGCTACTCTACTAAATATTAAACAAATAAGCTGAAAACATTAATATTTTTACTATTTATTAAAACACATCGTTTTTATTCCAGAAATTTTAATTTGTGCTATTTTACTGTCCAGCTAAAATCTGGCGTTTGATATGTTGCACGTCTTAATGAGTAAACGACTGGCAATTTCGTCAAAATTTTTGTTTTCTTTTATAAAGAAGAATATGCATTTTAAGTTCCTATGTTCAAATTTTTTATGAATAGACCTTAAATACTATAAAAATATGGTTGTTTTTATGACGAAGTTTTGTGCTAATTTAATGTCCATAGCTGTAAGTGGTATAAAATCAAATATAGAGAACACGTTAGAGGCAACGGAATCCCACTTCGGATGGTATTTGTCAAGTCCTGAACCCAGTCACACATATAATTCATTTTCCACCTTAGTCACATCAGAAGAAGAAACTGCCCTACAGGAGCAAATGAAAAGATTTTGGGAATTAGAGGAGGTAGAAAAGGAAAAGGTCGACTCAGAGCAAGATGTATATTGTGAAAATTTTTACAGGAATACGGTTAAACGTCAACCAGAGGGAAGGTACATGGTAAGACTCCCTTTTAAAGAAAATTACCTCTCGGAAATCTTTTTGGGCTCATCGAAAAATACAGCCTACGCACATGGAGAAGAAACTCGACAAAAATCCTGAACTAAAAACTCAATATCAACAAGTTCTTCAAGAGTATATCGATTTGGGTCACATGGAAGAAGTAACTCATCCGGAGCCTTCAACGACAAAACATTTTTCTTTTTTTCTACCACATCACGCTGTTATTCGCTGAAAATAAATCTGCAAAAGTGCGTGTTGTATTCAACGCATCGAAGAAAACGTGTAGTGGATTTTCATTAAACGATGTTTTATATCAAGGACCAGCCCATCAATTAGATCTCATGGAAATTATTTTGTCATGGAGATATTATAAATATGTATTCACTGGTGACATTCAGAAAATGTATCGCCAAATTTTTGTTCATAAGGACAATAGACCTTATCAAAAAATTTTATTTCGAGATAGACCAAACGATTCAGTTAAAAATTTTCTGTTAAAAACAGTTACCTTTGGAGTTAATAGCGCACCCTATCATTGCTAAGATATTTGACAGTCTAGGTTGGTTAGGACCTATTGTTATTGTCGCCAAACTGATTATGCAAAAGCTATGAGAATGCAAATCAGATTGGGATGACTACTCTGCCAGAAATTGCAGCTATTAGAATAGCTAGATGGGTAAATTTTTCACCTCAATACCTGGCTCAAATTCATGGGTTTTGTGATTCATCTTGACTAAGTTTCAACGAGCAGCACCTTATCATAATTCCAGAAAAATCGTCACTAGCTAAACTTATTATCGCATATACTCATCAAATTTTGCTTCACGCGGAACATCACGTAATGTTAGGAGCAGTTCGACAGGGCGTTTATATTCCGCGGTTGAAAAATCTTATTAGGCATTGTGTCAGAACCTGCAAAACCTGCACAGTTTACAAGCACAAAGTACAAGAGCAAATAATGGGCGCGCTTCCCCGTGAGAGAGTTACCTTTTCGTTACCATTCACTTACACCGGAGTTGACTTTGCCCGTCCATTCACATTAAAAGCCTCCAATTTACGGAATGCAAAACTTTTGAAAGGCTACGCAGCAGTGTTCGTTTGTTTCTCGACACGATCAGTTCACCTTGAAGTCTGCTCGGAATTATCCACAGACGCGTTTCTTGCTCGTTTTACCAGATTTGACAGTCGTAGAGGTCTACCAAAAAAACCGTTCTCCGATAATGGCCGAAACTTCTTAGGCGCTAAACACTCTCTTTTAAAAACTTACAACGACTTCCTGAAAAACGCAGAAAAATCCCTTATCGAGAAATATGGCGCACATAGATTTAGCTGGACATTTATCTCACCATATGCACCCCACATGGGCGGCCTTTGGGAGCCCGCTGTCAAAAGCATGAAATCTCATTTGAAGAAGGTAACCGGTAACCTATCATTCACGTTTGAGGAATTCCACACCATACTTATACGCATCGAAGCGATATTGAACTCTCGTCCACTTTCTCCTTTGTCTGAAAACGCCAACGAACTTCTTCCCTTGACTCCAGGTCACTTCCTGAGACGCGCTCCCCTCATAGCTATTCCAGAAGCATCTGTGGAGAACATATCCTTCATTAAACGCTGGGATCGACTTAAGGACATACAACAATTATTCGCCCGTCGCTGGAAAAGTGAATACATCACCGAGTTGCAACGTAGAAGCAAATGGAGAACAGAAAAATATAACCTAAAAGAAAATGACTTCGTCCTAGTTAAAGAAGATCTGTTACCAGCTACTGAGTGGCGACTTGGTAGGGTAAAACAGGTTATTTACGGTACAGATCAGAGAGTTCGCATTGCCGGAATATTAACTAGTAACGGCTTTATTGAACGTCCTATAGTAAAACTTTGCAAATTACCTATTGAATGTAATATTCCTTGTAAACCAAATTGAACACTTAATTTACACTTCTACCTAGAATACGATCTTAGAAATTTAAGTCAGACCATATTCTATTGGTATTGTGCACAGTTTCTTTGCTCATCATGCTTAACAAGCCTCGATGCAAATTGTGCCGACGCAATCACCCTCTCAAATATTGCGTACAGTTTCAGGCTATGGCCCCATCCCAAAGAAGAGCTCATGTCAACCGATACGGCTACTGCAAAAACTGTTTCGCACAGAGCCATGATCGGTTCTGGTGCGAATCAGAAAATAGATGTAAAATATGCGGAGCTCGACATCACACCATGCTTCATGAGGAAGGTAGAGAGCAAGCTGCATCTAGTTTCGAAGAAGATCCAACGCCACGTAATCCGCCAAATCTTCCCGGTACACCAGACAAAGGAGCAATTTCCGCATTGATTAAAGTAAACCTGGTCCATAATGACATTGCCAGGCCGGCCACCTTTCTAGTGCAAGCCTCAACTCATTGTAGTTTCCTCATGAAATCAAAAGCCGCAGATTTTCCCGAATTGTCCACATCAGCGACCAAAGCAGTGTTTCAAGTCACCCCAGCATTCGATTCGATGAATATAGTTGCACTTGGGAGCTTGAAATCAAAAGTAAGGCCACCACCCCTCTTGGACAAGTAATTTTTGCAACATTATGAATACCTAAAGCCTAAGGCGCACCCCAATTTTTATGATTGCCGTAAGGTCGACGGAGTCTTCGGGCTGCCGTTAATGCTCCAATTTATGACACGGAAACATGATCGCTCCGAGCCGACGCTGCTCCGAGCACAATAATCTAAATTTGGATGGGTCATTCATGACAGATGGACGGGATGCAGTTGTCATTAAAAGAGCCCGGAGGATGTTGAACTGTGTTCAACATTTATTTTTCTGAGTGTATTGTTAAGATATTGTGAATTATTATTTTTTTATATTTTTTTTCTGTTATACCAAAATATCCCTTATGTAGTCAGTTTTTTTTATGAATTTAAACTTTCTTAAAACCTTCTATTAATTTCTAAATTTAATTGATAAGTTGACAAGAAACAGCCAAGAAGGCAATATACCTAAGTTAAAGAACACACCTAAGCCTTGTTATTTTCTTGGGGGATATATAAGTATATTCAAGAGGAATATACATATCCCAATACTCGTCTACTCATTTCTTTTTGCTAGACCCTAGGAGTTTAGTTGACTCCTACTGCCTACAGTATACATTGAGCCAAAAATGAGCTTCGTCGCTGAACACAATTTTTCGATAAAGAAGTGGATCTTCGGCCAACTTTCCAAGAGCACATCTTTATAATAAAATTCAATGATTTGCAAGCGTTGTTTGTTTGTAAGACGATTCATGGTTAAATTATAGACCAAACTGAAGATGTTTGACAGTGAAACAAAACACGAAACGTGCGTGAGCTGTTTAAACCAGTGTTGCCAAAAAGATAATAGCTAAAAAATCACCCGATATTTTAAAATATATTAACGCTTACTATCAAAGAGGACAAGCTAATTTTTCGATTCAGACGTAAATTAGATTTGTATAAAATATCCTTAAAATTTTAAACAGAAACTAGTGATAATAAAGTTTCCAGGTCCGAATACATTGCAAAAAAAACCATTCATATTCAAAAGAATACACCAAGTCTACTTGAATTTGATCTGGAAAAGCATTTTAGAGTCGATTGTAACAAAATGTTATTGATTCTGACACTACGACCTACTCATGATGTAAAGACTATAAAGACCTCCAATACATCCAATATAAGTATATATAAGACGTTGAGGAACATAATATTATTGCTTGGATATTTGACATTTAAAATAATAACCCCGGCATAAGTTTCGAAAAATACTGTTTATATTGATAATCAATTATTTCTTTACATGCCTTAAGGCCGTGTCAGATAAAACTTTGTTGCTTTGCGTGACGTTTAAAACTTTGACAGAAAAGCGTAAAGCAAAACTTGGACAACACTCGCGTTGTTTGTTTATTGTTTACTAAGTAAAATTATAAAAATTATATTAAATACTTCTTCCAAAAAATAAAATTCACTTACCTCTTCTTTTTTAATATAATAATAAACAAAACAATAACAAAAAAACTTTAAATTTAAAGAAAAATATTAAAACAATAAAATTTGCCAAAAATATTTACTGAATAATCAACAGCTGATTGTCAAAGCGCGCAAAAAGATGAGAGATGCCCAACTTTTCGCTTTGCGTTGCGTTAAAAGCAATTTATGTGACAAATGCCATATAAACATGTACATTTATCTTAAATGTCAAAGCGTATATGTAACGCAACGCGAAGCAAAAGTTTTATCTGACATGGCCTTTAGTGTCTGTAATACTATATTCAGATATAATATAAGCAATATTCATTTGACAGCTGGTAAACAAATCAGCTGGTTGTTTCAACAACATTGTTTTTGTTTTGTTTGTCGTTGTTGACATTTGAGTTGTCAAATATCAACAGAAAGTGTTCGGAAAACTGTAATATGCTCACTGAACGTACTTATGACAGTGCTGGGGGGTTACTGTGTAATTCGATTCGAAAGAAAAACTGATCGAATTCGATGAATTTGTACCATGTAATACGATATTCGATAAGCAATTATCGAAAGTTAGGATTTTCTTTCGTCATTTTAAAATAAAAATTTCCCTTTCGTTAATGCAACTGTGTAATACGAAAACGAATGTCAAAAAGCTTGAAAACAGTCGTAAATTATTCGAAAGAAATTTTGGCAGTGAAAATCTACAGAAACTATTAAAATGTAAGTGTAATATTAAGTTTGAACAAAAAATTTAATGGTTTCAAATACGAACTACATTAATGTTCTTAATGTGATAAAACAGTGCCGTAAAACGAAATGTTACTCAGCAAAAACAGTTTGCAATAATGGTGGAGTTCATGTTAAAGCACCCGGATTTAGCAAAAGGTGTCTTAAAGTTCCTGATGCAAAATCAAAATCCAATCATCTATGGGAGAGATTAACCGAAGACTTAAATGCTGTATCTTTACTCACACGGGATACTAATGGTTGGAAAAAGGTATACATATTTATTTATAAAAACTCTTAACGTCTTAATTATGTTCAAACTATTAATGCCTAGGTTTGGGCCGACTACAAAAATAATATAAAAACAAAGTGCAGCCGCAATGGAAGCAGCATTTCCGGAACAGGCGGGGCCCATCGAAGTTTTGCTCCCTAACAGCACTTGAAGAAAAAGTGGTCGATCTACTTTCAATTGACAAGGCTGTTCAAGGTATGGCAGGAACTCCATCGTTCGGAGTGCGACCATCCACTATTTCTAATTTAGTGCCAACAACAAATGTTAATCCAAATGTGGCCAATGCTGAAATTGACACTCAAATAGAGTTAGACTCGTTAATTGACAATGATGACTGTGTCCTAGCTAGACCGGTTCAAAAAAACAAAACTTTGGACAATGATAGCCTTCTACAAAAACAAGTAGAAAATCAAATATTGTTCCAGCAAAACACAATTAAAACTTTAACGGAAATAAATGGAAACATTACTATAGTACAGAGCCCGGCAATTCCTATGCACGCGTGCATGTCAGCCATTACTAAATTTACAACAACGTACTCTCACGATCAAAAACACACTCAGTCTCGTTTGAGCATTCATTGAAAGAGGTTGTGTTGTCGCATGCTTCTTGCTTTTGTACATGAAGATCTGCTAATGCAGGGATGTACAGTATAAATATCCCAGAAAGTTTTCTATTAAATATGTATATTTCCAAAAAAAAAAAACAAATTTTAATCTAAAATGCTTTCTTAAATCAATATAATCAAAGAAGTCTAAACGAATTTTACAAATTTTAATTTAATAAACTAATATTTTTAATTAAAATACCACCATTTAAAAATTTAAATTTTCCATGCCTGCATTGTAGTCAATGCAAGAGTATACATTTTTCTCTTTTCTTATTTTTCGCTCTCGCAACAACTGACCAATAGCAAGTGTTGCCGGGCTCTGCTATAGTACATAAATATATTAGAAGAAATTATGAATTACAAGATCGAAAGTATAAACTCGAAAAAGAAAAATTTGAGTTTTTAAAAACAATTGCAATTGAAAATTCAAAAAGAGAGATGGAACAGCTAGAGCTAAAGAAGCGAATGTTTGAACTTGAATCAGAAAAACATAATCTCAAGAAATGATTTTTTTTATAAGAAAACCTTTTATTAATGACTTGTTTTTTTTGTTTGTTTGTATCTTTCTAAGTTTTTGTTACACATACATACTATACGTTTTTAAATAAATATAAATATATATATAATATAATACATATAATATAAATACTTTTTAAATTCTTTGCATATTATTTTTTATAGTGTTTCGAATATTTTTAGCAATGTTCAACAAATTATTTTCTTCTTCAATTGCCACAATGATATTTGAGTTAGAAGACAAAGTGTCTTCATGTTCAAGCTGGGGACTTTCAACATTAAATTTCAAACAAATATTGTGCAATGCACAACAAGTATAGACTATATTTGCTGCTTTTACTGGGTTATAGTGCAACTCTCTTGCAGCTAATAGACATCGGAATCTCGCCTTCAACAGTCCAAAAGACCTTTCGATTATGGACCTTCCTTTTGAATGTTGCTGATTAAAACAAAATTCGCCTGTATTTTCCAATGGATCTCTATATGGCGTAATAAGCCAGGGCTCCAAAGGGTACCCAGAATCACCTAAAGAATATAGGAAGTATTTTGAAAAATTGTTATACATTTAATAAAAAACTTACCTAGAATTCGTGTAGTTTTATCTCCTCTCTCAAAATTATCCATTAAATATTTTCTTTCGTCGCTTAAGCTCCAAATATGTGAGTTATGGCTAGCTCCACCAAAACGTCCGTTAACAGCCCTTATGAACATTTTGTGGTCACATATCTAAATTACAAGATCAAAAATGAAATCTCAAATGAACTTTTACATTTACGTTGTACTTACAGCCACAGCATTGATGCTATGCTTTAACTTTCGGTTGAAATATAAATAAATATTATTAACTGAATATGTGTCCCATCAACAGCACCAATTACTCCAGGAATTCCACATTTATTGAAAAAATATATGTTTGTTCTCTTTTTTCTTCTGCAGAAAGTTCAAAAGAAATGTGTTTGGGACAAAGTATTTTGTTTATAGATTCACAAACTTCAGTTATGCACCTTGAAATTGATTGTTGAGAAATTCCCAGCAGTCGATCCTGTCCAATTTGGTGCTGGTATCCGCCTTGAGCAAGAAATTTTAACGTGGCTGCTAATTTTAGCATAGGTGGAATTCCTGTAGACCTTTTAGGACGTTTCATGTCGTCTTTAATGGAATTGTAGACATACATATATCGAGCCATAACCGCAAAAAAAGCTCAAGCGACAAAAACGAAATTTTACAGGGGAAGGTTTTTATTATTTATTTCTTGTTTAGATCCAGTTAGAACAACAAAATTTTGTATGAAGGCACATTTTGTTCCAATGCATAAAATCAATGCAATTGCTTTCTCATATAAGCATAATAACAGCAATTTTTGGCGCTTAGGCTTTTTTTGCTGTCATTCTGATTAACTACTGGGGAAAAATTGTGTCGGTTAAGATAAAATATTCTTATGACCAAACTATTTTTTTAATATAATTCTTTTTAGGTCATTATTATAACATTTTATACAGTGAATGTCTAACAGTACGAATTATTATCATAATATGGGAAAAAGGTTTTAAGTGTTTTTTCTTTGTTACTCATACATACATGTCGTTGCCTTAATATAGAAAGG
The DNA here is from genome assembly GCA_930367235.1 of Sarcophaga rosellei. NCBI lineage: Eukaryota > Metazoa > Arthropoda > Insecta > Diptera > Sarcophagidae > Sarcophaga > Sarcophaga rosellei. The sequence goes on from OV884019.1 coordinate 64,424,072, forward strand.
CCCTAACTCGTGTTTTTTAAGTAGAGATTTTTTGGGGCTTACAAAAAAAAAAAAAGAGTAAGGACCTCTCCTTTAAAGGTTACAATATATAAAATAAAACCATACAGATAGTTTAATTCAAACTCTTTTTATTAACAACGAAAAAAAAAATGGTTTATATATCATTAGGAACATTGTACGTGGTTACAAGAAAATACTAAAAAAGTCTTTGTAAAACATAACATTTTCAAAAAAAAACAATTATTTATTTTTTATATCTAAACGGAATTGTCTTCTTGATCGGTTTCAGGCAACAAGTCTTCTATGGTATGATCATGTTGTAAATTTAAAAATTCGTGGTGAAATCTTTCTGGTATGATTTTGTTGTCACAGAGTGTTTTTAAATCTCTGTACTTTGTAGAGGAAATTTTCAATGGACTTTTATATAATTCTGCAGGTCCCTTGGCTAGTATTTCAGAGTGTCGTCTAAATCGTAAAATCGAATTTATATCAAAATATTTAATTTCCGAGTTTTCAAAATAGCCATATTTGAGACCTATGTTTGGGTTATCTTTTTCAAATATAGCAGAACGTAAATTGTTGAACGAAATTTTCATTGCGTTAGGAAACATTGTGCACGCAAATGTTTTCCAATTTCTAAACTCAGAATAATTTATTTCTACGCAATCGTATTTTCTTGGATTAGTCCGTGCATTAGATATTAGAGTATACCATTCACTTGGCGCTCATATAGTTCTGTTGCGTGTAAAGGATTCAATTGTGCTATGGATTGAATCCACTGGCATCATTGTATGACCGGGCAACAAATAAGTTATTTTTATATTCTTAATATAATTGGAATTTTTAATAAAATACAATAATGTCGCAAGAATAGTTCTGTTTCGATTTTGTCCCGTACAGCTGTCACAATATAGACTGATAGACGAACACGTTTTTCGTGCATCAACAAGTTTTAAATATTTGAAGACAAGGGTTGAAATTTCATTACAACCTCTTTTTCCATCGTTTTCTCCCCATAAAAAAAAGCTTTCGTTATAGAATGCATACTTTCTAGAGTAAAACAGTGTTATAGCGTTTCCTTGTGGTGTATTAAGTACCTTCTGCAGATCGAAACTAACACACAGAAATGAAGAATCAGTTTTGCTCTTCTCCTGGTCCGCTAAACAAATTTCTTTTGACTTGTCTTTATTCATGATGTGCATTTTATATGTTTCTGTTGCCTGTAATTTAATTTTCGATTCACTACTCAAGTTCTTGGCACTTTCACAAGTAGTACATTTATCTTTCTTAGGCATATGAAAGCCTAGGTGGAAGTTATTTTTAAAAATGCTTCGAAACACTCTTAATGACAGTTGGCACGATTTTTTTTCTATTGTTCCCAAATGTTCCACGTAAAGCTTATATACACCATTTACATTTCTAAACTCCTGAGTTAGATATAGTTCATTGCTTTTATTTCGACAATAATGAGATGGGACTGCTGGCAATTTTTTAATAAAGGATTTTACCAATGAAACACTTGCTTCGTCAGATTTATTGTGAGGAGTAAATTTCTTGACATTTTTAGCGTGTATATTAAGTGAACAGTTATTTTCATTCCTTACAGACTTTAAAAGCATTTGAGAAACATTCAAAGTTTTCAGAAGAAATTGTTGACATACTTTAATATTACTCTCTTTAAAATGTAGGTTATATTCAAAACTGTGCTGCTTTTTGCAGCTCTCTGATCTTTGTCTTTTAACATCGCTTTTTTAACACAAGTTTTTAAAAAGTCTTTTTGCCGCTGTTTGTTGATTCCCCAAAAATGTTCATTTATTCGTATCCTGTCAGATTCGGGAAACTTTTCGGTGCACGAATTACCACATTTTTTGTTCTTACATGGGTTAGGCAGAACACTTGTGTTGCGAACCTTTACATTTTTCAGCCTTAGAGGTAATTTTCGTTGGCTTTTAAATCCTCTCTGTCCCACACAGGTTTCTTCTTCATCAGAAGATGTGTCTGAATCACTGTATGGAACGAGGGAACGCTTATTAAACTTCTAGAAAAAAATTTTTATTTAGCACAAAACTTTAACAAAACTTTAACACATCCTTATTCACCTCTGTCATATTTTATCAATTTTTTAGATATACAACCTATTTAGATACGAATATTAAAATAAGACTTCAGTATTATTATATTATAATTTTTGAAAACAATATATTTTTCGGATTTTTTATTAAGAAAATTTTATCTTAAGCGACAAGTCGCTGTCACAAAAAAACAAACAAATTTTCACAGTGCACTTAAGTTAAAATTTTGTTTGTTATAAAACCATAACGGTGCACAGTGTGACCCTGAAATTTTTATAGATGATGCAAATGAGGGTAATGAATTTATTTATTACAAAAAACGATATATGAAAAATATGTCGCTTAAGCTTTTTTTGCGGTTATGGCTCGATATGCTGCCTTATTAAGTCTAAAGTTCTTAACAAAACTAAAAGAAAACATACAACACATTATAATAATCTTGCCAATAAAACATTTTTCTTACCTACTTTTTTTTCGCTAAGATCCATAATATTGGAATGATCTCTTATAATTTTTCTTTGGATTCTTTCTTTCCTTGGAACCTCACCATTTTCTTCCATCCATAAAAAAACAGAATCCATATTTATTTAAATAATCACTTTTTGTTTGTTTATTAATAAAATATATTTGTTTTATACGCTTGTTTTTCAAATATATATGGTTTTTCCCCATTTTTATATTTATTTTGACAGAAAATAAAAGTTATGCCAAGTTTTGCTATAATTTGATCCCTTTTTTAAGAGATACAACTCTACAGGCTGTTCGAAAGTTTTACACAGTACGAAATACTTTTCGATTCGTGAGTTATATTCGAATCGATTTTAGATACGAACAAAATTACTCGGTAAGGCCCCTGTATTTTAGGTTTTAATCAATATTATAACAATTTGCGTATTTATTGCGCAATAATTAATTGAAATTTTATATGAAATATTGGCCTTAATAATGGCGTTTATTGCGATTTACGCAATGAGAGTGCATGTGTGAACATAGTATAAGGAATACAAAATAATTGTCTAAAACTACCACTCCTACGTTTCAACATCGATGGTATTGTAGTTTTGAAGTGTGTTCTAAGAATTAAGTTGTGGACATGTTATGTACATGTACACTGGCTCAATAAGTCTCCTTACACCAAGCAAGCGGAGACAACTTTCTCAATATTTCAAAAACTACTTACCGGATTTAATTAAAGTAAAATTGTTTAAACTCAGAAACTATGATTTGATGATTCCATTTGATGGAACTTAACAATCAATGTCAAAGTGAGTTATTAGCAATCCGTGATATACCAGTTTATGTATACTATGTAAAAATATTATCACAATCAATTTTTTCTTATTTCGTACACTTAGAAGTATTGTATTTTTGTACAATAAATCGTAGTCGTAGAAGTCAAGTTTCGTAAAATTTTTAAGAGGAAAAGGGTGATCTAACACTAGGCAAAGCAATCAACAATGTCTGTTCCTAAGCGTTAATATGGCTTCTTTATTCGACGAGGTTTAAAGGCGGGCCCTCAAACGTCTAATCCAGGCCAAAAGTCCTTGACGCTATATGTTTTAATGCCTGCAATTATTTTTCATATAGGGTAATAGGGAAAACAACTTCAAGCGAATATCTGTTTATGAATAATTCAGCAAGTTTATTTATCCACTGCACGAGAGACAACTAGCGAAATCAGGTACAGTGCGGCATATATTGAAATACCAAAAAGTTCTTTTTCAACAATAGAAGAATACAATCTCTCTAGAGAATACGCTTTGAAAAACGATGAAAATACACGCAATCAGAAGAGTTTTTAGAGAGATGGCTGTTAGGCGACAGAAAAAAACAAATTACCAGAAGTTTGTCGGGGAAACGACTTGTCAAATGAAGATTATTCATATTTCGGCAAAGGATGTGGGCAATATAAATTTACATTAGCGGTTTTCACTCTTGGTAGTAAAGTACCCTTGTAGGCTTGGTAAGTATGGAAGGTATAGTACATCAACGCAACAACGAAATGCATTTATTTCAAATATACAACGCTCTATTAAATTTACCATGAAAATAGGTCTAGTATATAAGCTTGGTAAATATAAAACTAAACAGCTGATCGTCTATCCGCCAAAATAATTTAGTTTTGATATTTTTTTTTATAAATTGTGCACAAAATATTAAAAATCAGAAATGAGTGGAAATACTAATTTAAAAATAAAAACAATAATCAGCTGTTTAAATAAGTTTACCATGGTATATTTCTTATACCATGTAAGTTTACAATAGATGAAAAAAAGGTACTCGCGCTTTGTTGTCAAAAGCAGACAACATTAAATATATACAATATACATATTAAATATACAACAAAGAGTAGGTAGTGTGTTGGCTTATTAGACGTAAGCCCATGGTTCAAACACCAGGTCAGACATCAAAACGAAATATTAAAAAAATATTGTAATGGCCGTTCTGCTACTACAAAGACAAAGTCTAAACAATGAAGAAGGCTAGACTGGGAAAAGGATGTCCGTATACATAGATGTTCCCAAAGGAGATCTGAAAATTCAAGCCAACAATTTATCTAGGAAATAAGCGTATCTCAATAAGTTTATTTGTTAAAAACTGAAATAACAATAATGAAATTTAACAATTGACTCAAAATACGCTCACGTTTGTAACGACTTTCTGTAAGTTTTATGGCTTACATAAGAGCAGCTAAAGAAAAATGCGTAATATTACAGGAGCTGAAGCCCAATTGAGTAATATTATTCCGAGTAGATCAAGTAATTATAATTTTTTCCTATGCCTACTCCATAAATTATCAAATAAATAATCAAATTACGCATTAACACTACTATATATGCAAGAGAAAGCTATTGAAATTTAATCTGGTGATTGTTCAGTGTGTGGTGTGAACATTTTACGAGCAGCATAGAAGGATATTTTTCAAATTAAACAGTTGCCTATTTTATGAAAAAATAACTGATTCATGCTATTAAAGTTAGTGGTTACAAATGGATAACAACCTTGATGACGATCACTACCAGCAAATATTTTTCGAGATATGTTGAATTTGTGGGCAATTAAAGCAAACGCAAGTTATAAAAAGTCCTTTTTGCATAAGGACTTTAATTTTATCCTACATATTAAGCAAATTAGATTGGAAGACGAAAAACTATGTTTTAGAAAAAACAAAATTGTTTTTGTTAAAATAACAGTGGCCCTGTTGTGGACGAATTTTATGGGAGTGTTCGTCGAACCAAGAATAATTTATTTTATAACAGCAGCATTTTTTTTTTTAAATTACGTACTGTTTTATTTGCTATGATTATAAAAAAATATTTCAAATAATAATGATGATAAATAATGATGTTACTTTAAATAAATGCATCTGCACCGTATGTCGCACCTTTGAGGTGGTACTAAATATATAATTTTGCTTCATAGACCGGAAATTTATCTTGATATTTGCTATGATCATACCTGTTAAGTAATGATTTATTTTATTTTGTTTTATTTATTAATTACAATACAAATTATATTCTAATTTTATACGAGCGGAGTAACTTGACCATATGCTCGGTGTAGTGTCACAGACCAGAGTCTCTGGTGGGAATCGAACCCACGACCCTCACGCTAATAGTCTAGCACACTACCCACTAGACTACCAGGGCACCCTAAGTAATGATTAGTAATTTCATTTCTTCTTTTCGAATGATGAAATAATGGTTACAATTACGATTATTTTTGGTTAAAATAGTTAATAATTGACGACGATTACAAAATAATCAGGATTCACCAGCAATTAGTCTAATAATCAAAAAGAATCAAGAGTAATGCAAAAGTATTCAAATTGTTTTCAATTATATTTTTTCATTATTTTTAACAGTAAAATTTTAGTTTTATATATTTATTGTAATAAAACCAAAAACAATATTATTAAAACACAAAACTTAAACAAACTGAACAAACCAAATAGTAAAGATATAAATAATAACAGAAAATGAACACAAATAAAAAATTAACATCATACAATTACACATATTGAAAATTCGTCTTCATTAACAATAATTTTTCAAACGAAAAATCAAATAACGATTGCCGTCTTAGACTGTTGACGATCCCGGTGAAAGAAAACAGTCATTCACATTGTTTTCTCCTTGAAGAAAGTACAGAGCTTTGGCAATTGGTTCCATTATAATAGTATACATCTCTTGGTATTGTAAGTCTGCTAGAGACAAATTTGTAGCAAAGCAGTTTCTGTATTGCATTGCAAATCGAACCCAAGTGCTCAAACACAATTGTTTAGCAGATTGTTCAGATTTAGATTCAATCAAGGTTGTTTTCCTTTCACTTAAAAAAGATAGAAAGTCTGGATCCTTAAAATTATCATCTGACGAAAAATGGCTTTCGGATATATTTTCTGACACTTAAGCCCTAGTTATGCTACCGTAACGGAAAGTAACAGTAACGTAATTTAACGTGTACGGAACGTAAAGTGCAATTATACATCGTAAAAACGTGTCATATGGTTTTATGTAAACAAAACAAAAAAGAAATAAAGAAAATGAAATAAAAATTGCAAAAGCTAAAAGACTAACTATGGATATAGAAGAAATGTTTTTGGTTTTGAGTTTTTAAATGTTTGGAAAATGTATAAGAAGCTAAAAATAAAAAATCGGCGCCGTTTTAGAAGACGGAGTGTTCGCCCAATTAATTAGGACTATATAATAAGAGACTATAACAAAAAAGTTTTTATAAAAATGAAAGAACTTGATGAAGAAGAATTCTTTGAAAATACAAGAATGTGTTGTAATGCATTTAATTTATTATTGGATTTAATTGGACGTAAATTAAAGAAACCGAAACAAAGATTTGGTTCAGAAGAGAGGCTAGCAATAACTCCCTTGTAAGTTAATAAATCTTTTACAAACAGTAATATAAGTTAATTAATAAAATTTTTTATAGATATTTGAGTCAAGGATGTTCCCTACAGTCTATTGCCTGGAGTCACAAGAAAATCTACGGTTCGCAAAATTGTTTTGGAAACGTGTGAGATATTATGGCGCCTTTTGCCTCCTATTTACGTTAGCGAGCCATCAAATCAGCAATACGAAGACATCGCAAATGATTTTGAAAGAATGTGGAATACTCCTAATTGTGTGGGTGCAATAGATGGGAAACACATAGCTATCAAGTGTCCCAAAGATTCTGGATCCATGGATCAGAATTATGGCAGCCAGAGTGACGGTGGTAAATATAGACTTTTTATTCATATAAATTTAAGTAAGAGAAATCCTAATGAAAATTTATTTCTCTTCTGCTTAGGAATATTTCGTTTATCTCAATATGCAATTTGTTTCGGCATGTTATCCGCTCGTTGCATAATATTGCTTACTACAATTGATTTCCTTCCATAAAATATTGACAAAATCGTGCTAGAATGCATTGCTCTACATAATTTTATTATGTTAAATGACTACAAACGTTGGTATTGTCCTAGTAGTTTTGTAGATCATGAAACGGCTTGATCCAAGAAGTTGGCTGGAGATACGACCTATGAACCAGTGGTAATAGATCTTTACGATAATTTTCTACACACATCAGAAAATCCACGCAAACAGCAATGGAGTTAAGGGAAACAATGGCATATTATTTTTGTAATGAGGGCGTACTTCCCTTTCAAGAACAAATTATTTAATTTTCATAAAACAAGCATAATATTTCATATTAAAATCTTTAAAAAATACTAAATTTCTTATTAATTACGTATTAAATACGTATGTATTTATTTATTAATTCATTTAATAAAGTATTCAAAACTATAACAATTCATTATTAATTTATAAGTACTTAAAACTAAAAAATTTCAGTTAAAAAGTAACTAGATTTATTATAAATATATTAAAAATTAAAACAAAATAACTAATGGACTATACTTTTACTCCGGCTTTAATTTCAACTCCATAACGCATGCCATTATGTGCTGCATAGATTCTGCTTGCCGCTTGAAACTCATTGTAGCTAGTAGAGTCACTACCATTTGTCCACACCCTTTAAGTGTGCCTTTATCGTCTTCCATTTTTTTCCTATTTTGCGCCTCACACTGGTTTTTGAATGACGCCATCGCCTCCAGAAAACTTCTTCAGTTTCGATAACTTCGCTTTGTTTCTTGGCGCAGGTCTTTCAAACTCAGCTGGGAAATTGATTCCAAGTTACAGTTTGGGTATTCGCATTCCTCTGACGGTGACTGAGATAATGCTTCGGACGAGCTTGTTTGATCCAGCACGTTGAAGGAACAGCGAGTTCTGAAAAATATATACTTTTAAGTAAAGTTAAATATTACAAATATGAAAACTACTACTTACACTCTTGGAAAAATATATGGAGATATAAACTCCAACGACTCCATTCGTTTTTCTTCTGCATACCTGTCCCTTAGGCATGACCACCACTTTATGCAAACATCTTCTAAAAATGGTCGCAATACATGTATTACACATTTTTATTAATTTTTGGCCTCATGTAATTTGTGAGGAGTGTTACTTACCTGATGAAGTCGCCGTGGTCTTAGTAGGTAGTGTGTTGGCTTATTAGACAAAAGGCCCGAGTTCGAATCCCAGGTCAGACATCAAAATGAAATATGAAAAAAATATTTCTTCGGCGACTTCCTCTCAGCAGATTTCTGGCAAAAACTCTGAGAGTAAAAATTGCAATGAAAAGCTTCTCAAAAAAATCTGTCGTTCGGAGTCGACTTTAAACTGTAGGTCCCGCCACTCATGTATAAAATTAACGCACACAACCTGAGTGGTGTTGAGAAGCTAGGTCGTAATCCTGACTGAAGGGTTGTAATGGCCAATTATGTATATGTGTATGTTACTTACCTGATAAATTCATTTTTTGAGCTATCTCCTTCCAAACTCTTTTTTTTTGTCCTCCAGTTTAAAATCTGGACTGTATTTATTATATAAGCACTCATTTGCTTGCACTAATAAAATGAGCTGCTCGTCATTCATTCTCACTTTTTTTAATTTCAAATGTTTTTTATTTTATTAGTGGTTTTTAAATGAATTTAATATCAAATTGAAATTTTAATAACCCGCTTTTCACTTCTTTTTTCACTTTTAATATGGCGCCTTTTGTTTTTCTTTATATCAGCTGTTAGCCAGTGTTATTACTACAGCGTTTATAAAATGATTTCAACGATTTTATATTTATTTATAAGTACTTATTAAAAACTTTATGTGCTGCTTCTGTAAGCCAAGCTATTTCACTTTCACACAAACACACTCAATTTAGTTTGTGTTTGTTTGTTGAGGAAAACACAAAATTTAGTGATTTTGTGACGAGCAAGTGAAATTGTTTATCCTACAGAAACAAGTCAGGTATTTCGGAAACCAAATTTGTACGAATGTTAAAACGTTTTTATCTTCTCTAGTAAAAGTAAAATGCAAACTGAAATGCTTTTCGAACGCTTTAATTGGTTAAAAATCGATAACTAAATTTTTCTAATTTTAAATAAAAATAAACACTACCTAAATAATTCAATAGTAAAATAGTGTTTATTTTTATTTTAAACTAGCTAATACCCGGTGTGTTTTACTACCCCCATCGGAATTAAATACATATCTCGTGATTCAACTGGATCGCCCAGCATTAAAATTGCTACGTCATCCATTGTTGGGGCATTGTATCGTCCTTGGTGTTGTCCAGCTGGAGTTCTATTAGCATGAATTGCGATTATGTGGTCATCTGAACTTAATCGCGGGTCATCTTTGGCTTGCTTAAAGATCCTTACCAATTCTGTAGTGGAAACTTAATTAAAAGAAGTTTTATTTTGTTGTAAGTGCGGCTCGATACGCACTAGTTGAGTTTTATTATATGATTGTTTTCTTAAGGGAAAATATCCCTTCTTTTACACTAATTTTTGGCTGATTCAGCATTTCCAAATCAGTCCCTTAATTCTAATACATTTCAATATTTACTTAATGCTATTATATTGGTTTGTACTTATGTTCTACAATATTACATTAGTTTGTGTGTATAATTATTACTTAATGGTATTATATCGGTTTGTACTTATGTTCTATAATGTTACATTAGTTTGTGTGTATTATTACTACGGCATAAGTGGGAGCAATATGACACGCGCCTATTGTTGCTATACAACAGTCATAATTCCCACGGTAAAGTGTGAAGAGAGTCACACACGATCACAAGAACCGTAATACAACAACAACATACATTGTCCACACAATACGAAAACCAATGCGCCAGCGAACCGTCAATGAAATATCAAATGATCGTCGCATGTGCGCCTTACTATTGCGCTGTAGCGACGGTCAGCAACATTGTGTCAAGTGGCCGCTGCTCATATGCAATTGGATATTCTTTTGCTCGTGTACATTGTGTGAAAATAAAACATGAAATGTTGTGTTAGTACTGACGACTGTATAATCATGCTACAATTCGTTAATTTCATGAAACATCACTTGTAAATCGGCAACAATCCATTGTTTTGTGTCAGGGTTATAATGCTGGCGGTGGTGCACTTGGTCATTGTTATCCGCTTCTCCTATGAAATAAATTTGTAAGAACTTAGGATCTTCATTTGGAATTGGTAACAATGATCCCATTTTATGGTCAATTTGACGTTGAACACGAAACGTTGGCATAAAGTTGTCTCGAATCACTTTGGTAGCTCCAAAAGATGTCATTTTGAAGCACGAATTATATTTTCTTATATTATTAAGAAAATGTTGTAAATCCACATTAGTTCCTAAATGAAAACAAATATTTTTTATTAATACCTGAACTTACCTGAAATCAGCGATTGTAATGGTTCTGAAGGTGGAAGTAAATCAGACAAAACGATTTTACCATTAGAGAAACACATGCCAGGTGTTTCATTTTTGTACTTGAGTGCATTGCAATATTGGCAAACTTTATTCATGCCACCAGTTGCCACTAATTCGTCTTCGGTATAATCTATATCAGATCTGTAGTTAAATGCAATACCTGAGTATCCATGAAAAACATTACGTCGATTCACCACCATTCGATTTTGTTCTCGACGCAAATCATATTGCTCCATCCTCTCTGTTGCTCTTCTTGTTGATGTTCGAATCCGCTGACTTTCTACTTATGATTCATGTAGGACTTCTGTTTCATATAACTTATAAATTTTGAATTTTATGAGTATCGATATGACTTGCCAGATTCTTGTACTTGAAATATAAGACTACCCCAGCACAATTTGCCAAGTTGGTTGAATGCATGGAATCAAAACCGTACTTGGCAAAAGGATATCATAAAAGTTTAAGTAAAATAAATATAAGAGAAGAGAGTAAATACTTATGTCATACAAAAACTTGGCAAGCAGCCATGAATTTTTGTCCCCGTTCTCATATTCTACTTTTAAGTGCTGTTTTAAATCGCTCACATTCCAGATTAATGAATCATGGCAAGATTCCGGAGAATGTGACTGAATATACTTAATTTGAAGGTTGTGATCACAGACCTTGTTATTGTTAAATAAAATTGTAAATTGTTAAACAAAACATACAACCATGGCCCTATTCCACTAAGCTACAAGTTCACAATTACAAGTTTGTGGCTACAAGTGATTTTTACAATTTACAAGTCTACAAGTCATATTTCTACAAGTCGTTATGTTTCACTAAAATAAATTTTCACTTGTACACTTGTAGAATTGTAGAAAAAAAGCTTAGGGTCGACAAAGACTCTCAAAAAAATTTTACAAGTTACAAGTGAATGATAAATTGGATTAAAATTTGATTTTTAACTATTTTTTTAAAAAACTACTTCAAATAAACACAAAATCAAACAATTTAAATATTAATTAGCATTTGTTTATTTATTTTGTTTGTTTTTATTTATTTATTTTTTAAATATGTGAATATAATAAAACAAACTATATCACAAACTATATCACAAGTTATCGAAGACGGCAACACCACTAATCATATGTTATAAACAGATAAACACTCGTACAAGTCAAACATATAAAATATTCAATTGTTCATATTTTTTTTTTTTAGATCAAAATGAACCTTTTATACGATTCAAGTGATGAAAGCGATAATGAAATCGCATTAAAAAGAATAAGAACATTTAGACCACGTCCGCTTTGTTTGCAACTGGCCAGAAAACATGGATCAAGTGGTGTCTAAATTCTTCGCCATGAAAGGCATGCTGTTAGTTTGCGGCTGTTTGGACGGCACTTTAATAAAATTAGATGCACCCAAAGAGCATGTAGAAGCTTATGTTGATCGGCATGGTAATCACTACATTTCGTATATGGTGGTTTGTGTCGTCCTTTTGATGTTTGCCCAAAAAACATCATGCACGTATTTGGCGTCTTTTCCAGTTGGCATCAGTCCAAATGCAAGACACCTCATACGCACGTTTTCCCACTCTTCCATTTTTATCTCTTTGGTAAATTTATCGCTAAACTTATCAAAAAGAACGTTTTGATTGATTAGTGGTGTGATAACAATCAAAACAAATTATCGATATACATTAGAGTACCCATAATTGCAAAAGTATTTAAAATAATTTTTGAAATTTTCATATATTTCATTAGTCCTCTAATATACATATATTCACACATACATATATTTCATTTATCAAAATATCTTTGTAAAAATATTTTATTTTATTGTGATTGTAATTATAGAAATTGTAATTGTAGGAATTTTAGTTTACAAGTACAAAAAGCTGCAAGTATTGTGAAAATTTTCATGAAACACAATTCATTATCACTTGTAAGAATTAGAATTGTGATTGTAACTTGTAAACTTGTAGAATTGTAGTTTAGTGAAACAGGCCCCATAACGTTCAAGCTAGAAAAACCTTTTCTATTAAGGTATTTGAAACGTTCGTCAACTGATGGGGTATTATTGCGACATGAGTCCCGTCAATACAGCCTATGACACCAGGAAATCCAGTTTTTTTTAAAAAAAATTTTGTTTTATTTTATATTTTTCCTCTGGATTAGTAATGAAAGATATCCAATGAGGGTAAAGTTCATTATACATAGCTTCTATGCATTCATGAAAGGCATCGCTTACAGAAGACTCGCAAAGGTTGACATTTATATCATTCCCAGCTCCTTTTTGATAACTTCCTTTAGTTAGTATTCTTAAAGCAGCATTTAGCTTGACCACTTTGGACACTCCGGTTTGCTTCCTTGGGGGTTTTCAATTGCGGAGAAATCGTCGTTAGAACATATTTGAAGGATTAACAAAGAAATCCTAAAATAACTAACAAATCCGGAATAAATTTGTTTAAGAGATCTCTTTTATTAATTTTATTTTAAATAGCATCTGAAACACAAAATTCTTCCTCATCTTCTTCTGAAGATGAATAAAATGCGACACTCAACATAATTAAAAAAATATCCAAAGAAATTAAATTATTTTTACTATTGTTTATTTATTTGCTTTTTTGTTATTTAATTTCTGTTTTAATTTTTGTAAATAACTGTTGTTCTTGACAGCTTTTGTAACAAGCTGCTTCCTAATCAAATAAAATTAAGCAGTCTATTACATTACAGCTCTTTTACAAAATTGACGTAGTCGTAAAGTTTTCACGATAACATTGAGTTTTAAATTCGACTACAAATACGACAGTCGACTAAAAACGTCTACGACAACCACGATAAGGGTGATTATGTCTTGTTGTATCAGAAATGCAAATAATAAATAAATACAAATACCTTACTATTGCATATTTCAAGACATAATAATTTCCATACTCACTAATCAGAGAATTTTTCTAATATTATTAATTAATAAGAATACACACATTTTTGTAATTACTTCACGTGAGAGGCACCACCTTACTAAAGCTGGAATACAAAATTGGGGACTCTAGCTGTTATAGTTTTGTAGATATACAGATTTCAATAATTAGTTCATATAGAGTTTGCCACGCCCCTAATGCTTGATCGCCCATTTTTAACAAAAATATTGATATTGAACCTTTAGATATTTGTACACAATTTGAGCAGTCTAACTGTTCTGGTGTTCTAGGTATGCAGATTTTAGTATTTACTTCATATGAGAGCTGCCACGTCCGCTTTTGCTGAACTCCATATTTTTGTCCAAAATATTTATATTTAAACAAAAGTTACTTGTACAAAATTTGGGGACTCCAACTGTTAAAATTTTCCAGTTATGCAGATTTTAGTATTTACTTTATATGGAAGGTGACATGCCCCCTGATATAGTTCGCAAATTTTTGTCAAAAAAAATCATATTGAACCTAAATATATTCGGCAAAATTCGAGTAGTTTAACTGTTCTGGTGTTCTAGATATGCAGATTTTATAATTTACTTTATATGGAAGGAGTCACGCACACTTTTGCTAAATCGCCTATTTTTGTCGAGAATATTTATATTTAAACTAAAGTTACTTGCAAAAAAAATTGGGGACTCTAGCTGTTACAGTTTTTCATATATACAGATTTTCGAATTTACTTTATATGGGAGGTGCCACACCCACTATTGCTAGTTCGCCCATTTTTGTCCAAAATATTTATATTAAAACTGTAGTTACTTGTAGAAAATTTGAGGTATCTTGCTGATATAGATTTTCCAATATTCCCATTTTGTTATTATCTTACAATAGTAGGTAATGTAGTATATGTGGGCGTGGCACCTCGCTCATTTAAAATATCAACATAAAAAGTAGCCTATAGTTCCTTCCAGACATACTGGAAGGTACTGTTAAGATTTGGTCCAACCGTTTAGCAGTCTATTGACTTCAAACAAACAAACCCACAAACAAATAAACACACATTAATTTTTGTATATATGGATCAGGGATTACCAAAAATTTTTTAATTGTGTATTCGTGAGTAAGAGAGCGAAAATAAGTTGAGAGTTTACAGTCATAGAAAAGTGTTAGTAATATACGCTATTTTGATTTTCATTTCATCGACATACATAAAGTTATACATCTTCGACTTAATAATTATGGAAAGTTTTTTAGATATTTGTTGGGATCTAATTTTGGTCCATAAATTTTCTCTCCTACCAATAACCAACCTTTTTTCCTATAAAAAAGTATTTTTCTATTCATAACATCTAAATTATTTACTATTAAAACAATCAAAATGTGTTTTAACAACATATCAGACATTGGATTTTAATAAAAGAATTTTTTAACATAAAATATTTTTTGAGTGTAACCCTAAAAAAAAAATGTTATAGCATCCGCTGACATGTAGAGTCGCCGCAGTCTGGTCGACGACTAAATAAAAGAGCATAAGCCACACATATTGCTCGATCTGCACAATTGTGCAATGAAATGGTAATCATTGACATAGATGTAAAATTAATTTAAAAAAATTACATATGTGACGTATGAGTGAGATCCAATTCCATTAAGCGTCATACGTCAAAAAATCATAGATTTTTTATTGTATACTTCTCAGGGTAACTATGCGTATGAGTAATATATTTCAAATGCAATTAAATATTAAGTATGTAGTATACGTGGGCATGGCACCTAGCTCATTTGGAATATCAACATAAAAAGTAGCCTATAACTTCTTCCAGACATACAGGAAGATACTGTGAAAATTTCAAGAAAATCGGTTCAGCCGTTTAATCGTCTATAAACTTCAAACATACAAACATACAATCAAACACACATTCATTTTTATATATAAGATAGTAAAAAAAATCTACACATTGAACAAAAATATAACCAAAAACGGCAACACTGATGATGAGTGTCTGTATAACAATTTTTGTGGATTATGTTGTGCTCGTTTGTGTGTTGCTTTGTGTTTTGTTTCGTTTTTATTTACATTCTTCGCTGACATATGTCCCCTTTTTAGCGTTTATAACTACACAAACGTTTTTAAGGCTACGTACGTTACGATTTTACGTTTCTTACGTATGCATAACCAGCCCTTAAGATTATGCAATATTAAATTTTAATTTTTTGTTTATTTTGTGAACAATGGTATTGTATTTTAATATTGAAATATTATGTATGGCAATAAATATAATACTATAAATAATCAAACATAATTATTAAAATTATTATCACTGTCTTTAAACATTTTAAAAAATGGTTTTTAGTTTTTGTAATCTTTATATGTATGAATAATTTCGGTTATTATTATATAATTTTCCGTATAATATTTAGAATCATGAGTTGTTAGATATTTTAACTGATCCAAAAGAAAAATACAATAAGGTCAATCATCATTACGTGCATGTACATTACGATCTATTTTTATCAAATTGTGCTACTTTTTTCGAAGTTAAGATTTGAATATTCCATCATTCACCATTAAATGAGATAGATAGATAGACTTTAATGTGTGACCAAACCAGGTCAATAACAAATAATCCTTTTCAATAATAGAAAAGAAGAAGATCCTAACGGTAAATGATTGAGCGATAATAATTCAAAAATGTTGAAGAGTCCAAATCTTAGACATTTTATTGTCATTTCTAATTTGGGATTTACGTAAAAGAGTTTTTAAGAAGTGTTTCAACGGAGTTTATACAAGAGCCTTTACAATCTTCTACAAGTGTTGTTAAGCGTGTGAATATAAAATGTGCTGCCAAAACCAAATAAATATATATTTAATTTTCTAGTGAAATTTTTTTTTATTTAAAATACAAAAACAAATTTTATTATGGAACATTCATACTCTTTTAAAGATTTCAACAACGGAAATGGATCTTTTTTTTATCAAATTATTAATTACATTAATTATATCTATACTAAATATAAAATATTTCCAAAAATTGCGCACACCGACAAACATAAAAAGAAAATTTATAAAATAATATCTCTGACCGTAAGTAATATCTTTAATAAATTACATAAATTGAGACAAAACCGTTCATTATATTTCAATTTTTAATACATTGAAAATTTGCATATAATCAATAAAAAATTGATTTGCCAGCCAAAGTCCCCACAGGATTGATACTCCTGTAAAAACTCCTGATATGAAAAGAGAAGTTTGTGAAGAACAGTTACGTAGTTGCTGTACGTCACGCAAGAGTACACCGCGAAAATAGCTCATGGCGGCAAACATAATCAGATAACACTAAAAAACTGGTTATTTCAGTTTCAACTTGTTGAGGGATATCCTAAATATAAGCGATAATATTTTTAATTATTGGGCATTTGAATTTTAACACCCTTATTCTGCGTTCCGATTCGAATCGAAATTTTCTCTGTTTGGCAACTTTGGTATTCTGTGTTCCGTTTCGTTTTATTTCTGTTTGTTTCTTAGATTGTATGTATTCGGCGTTACGATCGTAGCTAGTAGCCTTTTTACACTTAGCATCATCTTAGAAGAATGAGTGGAAGATGAGAAAAATGAAAAAAGTTGTTTACATTTGCATCATCTCTCATCTCTCCTTTTAAATACATAAAATCTGCTTATAATTAATGGAAAAAAATAAAATGGAAAATTCTTCAATTATCGGATTAATAATTGCACTTGAAGAGCAAAATAAATTATTAAAACAATACACGGATCTGCTTGATGTTATTATGGACAATGACTTTATTATGGAAGATGAAGAAATCTTACCAATTGCTCGTGCCTCAAATCGACGAAGTTTTTGGTCATTTATAATAATTTTTTTTATATCTGTAATTCTTAAATTTGTTTTTAAATACACATATATTTTTATAACTTTATATTGTTTTCACACCGAGTGGTTTTAACGCAAAAGTTGGTTTTAAAGTTAAAATCAAAAATAAAACCTGCTTTTACCATACAAAATTATTGTGTTAAAATCAACTTAAAACCTTTTTTGAATTGGTTTTAAGTTGATTTTATGAAATACAACCTTGTTTTATGTACTAAATCAGAGCTACCAGCTCTGAAATGATAAAAACAGCTGATAAAAATTAAATAAAAACAAAACAAATGTAAAAATATAGAAAGCCGGTTGTATAAAAATGTAAAATTTCAAATAATGAATGCTACAACAATAATAAATAACAATATTTTAACAATTGTCCAAATAACAATTTGGACAATAAATTTTTTTTACTACTATTTACTTTTTAATATTGAATTTTAAACTATATCTTAAATTGCTATAAATGAATTTCAAACCTTTTGAATTATCTAACTGAATTTAATGTATAAGCGTTAACCAACACTAGTTTATAAGTTCTAAAAGAATCTCTATTATCTGTATAGATGAAACCTGAATTTTCCTTAAAGGTAAAATCAATTTGTAAAGTCACTTCTTTTTTGCATTTGAAACCAACATCATTAATACTTCTCTGTGAAATAACCAATACAAATTTTTAATTTAACATTTGAAATCTATTTAATTAAAAACTAAACTAAAATTATACATTGTACGATAAACACATACATAATACATTGAAATCAACATTGAAACCAAAAGACATATTATCTCTCCTAATTGGGTCCACACATCACAGAGTACATCGTGTATCATATATACAAAAGGTAAGATTCCCCATATTTTACTTTATAAAAAAGAATATCGCTAATTCTTTTTGTTTTCTCTCCCCTCTAACCCTAATTATAATTACAACTCGTAATTATAATTGCAACTCTCGTTGGAAGTTTGGTACACTTACTTTCAACCCCTATTTACCAATCTTCCACAAGAGAGTTTGCCTAAAATAACACTCGTTATTTCATGGTCCTTCTCCCCGCGAATTCCCCGCAACCTACGGAACAATTACATGCTCCATCATTTTCTATGTCTCCAATCGAAAATTTGGTTCTCATAACTATACAAGAATTATATTTCTCCACAATATCCCGTAAAAAGATCAACAACAACTTTATTATAATCGCTCTCTTACTGTGGATCCCAATTTAAATAAAGGAAAAAAAACAAGGAGAATGAGGTATGTAACTTAAACAATAATCGTTAAACTTCAGTCTATTCTCAAGCGTAAAAGAGGTACAATGTACACAAAAAAAAAAACAAAAATCTCATTAGTAACAAAAAATAAATAATAAATTAAAAAGAGTGCAAAAAAAAAAACGGTTCTTAGGAAAAATAGAAAATTATATGAAAAAAAAGAAAAAAACAGAACAGAATAATTTAAAAAAATAAAAAGTGATACAAAAACTATTAAATACATATACACAAATTAAAGAAAAACAAAAAAAGGTTTAGCAAAATTTTATTAAAAGGAAAAAAAAAGTAACAACAAAAACATAAAATTTATAAAGAAGAAAAGCACGTACATAAAATCAAATAAAAAGTGCTTAAAAATAAATTTTTCAAAAATTAAAAAGAGGAAAATACCAAAAAGAAAAAAAATCATAATCAGAAAATTTAAAAAAAAAAAAAAAAAAAAGAGGTGAGTTATATATTCAAAAATTCAAAATAAAAAATATATTAACGCAAAATTAAAGTTAACACCTAATAGCGATTAAATCAAACGGTAAAAAAAAAGAAAAAAGAAAAAAGAGAAAAAGAGAAATTACACTGGCAAAAAAAGTTAGTAAATCCGCACACCAGTGAAAAAATGTTAGTATGAAAATTTAAATTTACAAAAGAAAAAAAATATATATGTGTATATAATATTAATTGTTTAAAAAAAGGAAATATTTTGAATACCAAATAATAAGAAACGGTAAAAAAGCAAACGGTGTATATATCGGTCAAAAGGGCATACGGTAAATCAAAATACATCGAAAAAGAAAAAGAAAAAACGCTATTTCATATTTCATATATATAAATATATGTACTATATCAATAACAAATGAAAACCGGTAATACGGTATATAATTTATATATTTAGTGCTTCACAAAAAATAAAATATATATACGAAAAAAAAAAATTATTATTTGTTTGTATATAACAAGTAAAAGAAACAAAAAAAAAAAATTTTTTTTAACCTACATACTTGTGTACATAAGCCTCTATTACGCGCTCACCCTAATAAAAATTCTCCATCATACAAAGGTATTTATGAACATTAAAATATTCATAACAATAAATAAATAACCATTATATGAAAATCGAAAACTTTTTTTTAATTGCTCTTGCCATCATTTTTCATCTCTCTCATACGTGGATGAAAATAAAAATCAACCACCAAATTTTGCTAATAAATTGATCTCTCGCGCTCTCTTGCAGTGAACAGTAAACACCTCTTATAAGTGACAAAAAATTTTTTTATGTATTCCTAAATTTTATGTAAACTGAAAAGAATAATAAAAATTTATTTACTATAATAGGACAAAGACTAACAGAACAAATTGAAACATAGAAATAAAAGCAAAAAAAAAAATAAAACACATAAGTTCTTTGAAATTAAAAAACAACAATTTGTCGCAATTATTAAGAAAAAACAGAAAAGAGATCAAATAAATAGCAACAATAACAAATCAAATAAATAGCAACAACATTTCTCCTTAAGGAAGAGCAATTGAAAGAATAAAATTCATATGCACATACACATACATACTCCTATACATATATCCTTATACTTGCACTCCAGAGTTGCCACATAGCAAATAAATAAACCGAAATGAAAAAATAAAAAAAAAAAACAAACACATAAAAAAAAGGAGTTTGAAAATTGAAATAAATTTCATAAAGAAAAATATTATATATTTATATACTAAATAAAATATTCTCATATTATATTATAAAAAATACAAATCAGAATTTAAAAATTTAAATAAATTACACAAAGAAAAATATTATACATATATTTTTATATAAAATATTCTTATATTATATTGTATTATATCACTTTACATTAACATAATATTTCAGCTCTAATCATATATCATATGAAATTTAATCCCATTTATTTAAAAATAAATTTTGTAACTCAAATTTTCAACTTGGTAACTCTACCCATATACAGTGTTTAACCCATTGCGAACCAAATTTATTTGAAAATAAATTTTTGTTACTAAAATTTTTAATTTGGTAATTCTAACCCTATTTACTGTGTTTAACCCATTGCGAATCAGTGTGACTCTCATAGTCACACACAATTTCAAATAATTTTCAGTTTATTTTGTAAACTCAGAATTATTTGAAATATTTCTCGGAATAAACTTTATTCAATATATATCTGGATCCCATATCCAGTGCCACGGTTGGCCCCTAAGTAACCCCGCGCTTTACTAAAACCCGAAACTTTATTACTCCCGTGTACGTTTACTAATTACTATCGCTTATAGTTAATATCTGCAACCCGGTTACAGTCGCTTATTTTACTTTATTTCATTTTATCACTTGCACTTTCACTCACTTCGCGTTAAGATGACTTCTACATCTAGTTCACAAGAGTCCTTAAAGGAAAACTTTCTGTTTCATAGCGAACATCTTCTACAGTTTTGTAGTAAATTTCACGCAAGCCCAGCTGAGGACCAAACGGAATCAATTCTTGAGGTTAAATTAAAGGATTTGGAAGCTCGTTGGAACGAATTCGACTCATGCTACAAAAAAGTCATGTTATCCCATGATGACTTAGTCGCGCCAGATTTTAAGAAGGAGGCCAGGGTAAATTTCGACGCGTGTATGGACGCCTATTACCTGTGCAATTCGCAAATCTTAGATTTGATGAGAGTCTCTCGAATGGACGTTACAAACAACTCTGGATTTCAATCAACATCACGCTATCCTGTTTCACCACAGTCTCAAACCCAAACATTGCCAGCGAATTCTGGAAATTGTATAAAACTACCACCTTGCGATACGGAAATATTTGAAGGAAATTACGAACAGTGGCCCTCATTCCGAGACATGTTCACAGCAGTCTACATAAACCATGAAGCTCTCTCCCGTCACTAAATTATATCATCTCAGGAATAAAACTAGAGGTGAAGCTGGAGCAATTGTGAAGCGATACACTCTTTCTCACGATAATTTCGACCTTGCTTGGAACGCGCTTCAAACTCGATACGAGAACAAACGAGTTCTCGTGGATAATCAAATAAAAATTTTATTTGACATTCCCGCCACGGACTCCGAGGATAGCGAGTCCATTAGAAGGATACAATCTGCGGTTAATGACTCTTTAGCGACTCTTAGAACTTTAGGTGTAAAAGTAGAAAGTTGGGATCCGATACTGATACGACTGATCTCCACCAAACTTCCCAATTTAACTCTAGCCCTATGGGAGCAATCGCTCACATCTCCTCGTGAGCTCCCTAAATGGTCTCAAATGTCCCAATTCCTTGTAGATAGATATGAGGCTGTTGAACGTTTAACTAGTATTAAGAACTCAAAGGGTGGACTTAGTCTCACCAGACCAGCGTTGGCCAATGTACAGACATATGTATCTCAGGAGAATATAACTCCTATGTGTAAACTGTGCAATGAAGATCACTCTCTTAGATCTTGTCCCAAATTCAGGAAATTTACTATACAACAGAGAGTTGATTATGTATTTCAGAATAAATTTTGCAATAATTGTCTAGGATCCTCCCATACCAAAGCAAATTGCAAAAGCAAGCACACTTGCCTTTATTGCAAGAAAACTCACCATACCCTACTACACATGGTAAAAGGAGTTCGTAACTCATCTCAAAGTAGTGAGCATACCCGTCCCAAAATCTCGAATAAAAGTTTCAGTTCCCAAAATTCCCCAAGAGTTTCTCAACCTAACTCACATGATGCTCATGCTGAACAGCCATCTACATCTGGCCAAATACATGCCAATTACTCCTTCAGCTGCGAGAATATTCTATTAAGAACTGCGCTAGTACAGATAGAGTCCCGAGGTGAACACTTCACTGTGAGAGCTCTTATTGACCCTGGTTCTCAGCGA
The DNA here is from genome assembly GCA_930367235.1 of Sarcophaga rosellei. Taxonomy (NCBI): domain Eukaryota; kingdom Metazoa; phylum Arthropoda; class Insecta; order Diptera; family Sarcophagidae; genus Sarcophaga; species Sarcophaga rosellei. Next base: position 64,446,923 of record OV884019.1, read on the forward strand.
ACATTTATATCTGAGAAGATTAGGAAACGCCTTCAGCTCCCATACCACAACTCACATTTTGAAATTGTTGGTATTGGAGGGCAAAAACAATCGGCGAATAAAGAATGTGAATTCGTGTTGTATGCTCGAAGAACAAATACAAGAATTTCCATTAAGGCAATAGTTTTACCAAAGGTGACTAAATGCCTCCCAGCTCTCAGTTTTGATGTTCCTTACTCAAAGGAACTTATGGAATTGGATCTAGCTGATCCGACCTTTAACCAAGCCTCTCAGATTGATCTCATACTGGGCAATGACTATGAGCAATCTATTAATATTGACGGAATAAGGAAGAATATATGCGGTCACACATCTGCATATAACACTATTTTCGGTTGGGTACTAAGTGGTCCCATCGCACTACACAGTCCTTTGCATCGATCATAGCCTCTGAAACTCCTGATCTTAACGAACTTTTGAAAAAGTTTTGGGAAGATGAGGAAATACCCACAACACAACCCAAATCTAAAGAGGATGAATTCTGTGAGGAATTCTACTCTAATACGACTACGCGAAGCGAAAATGGTAGATATATTGTAAGACTACCATTTAAACCTCAGTTTCCGGAAAAGATATTCTTAGGCTCGTCTCGGTTTATTGCCCTAGCCCAATACTCCAGAATGGAGAGAACTTTGGCTAAAGATCCTGAGCTACAATCTGCCTATCATGCAGTCCTTCAGGAATACTTGGACTTGGATCATATGGAGGAAACTTCATCTCAGGAAATTGTTTCCCAAGGGAAATACTATTCTTCTTATCTCCCTCATCATGCTGTAGTTCGACTTGACCATAAGACGACCAAGGTTAGGGTCGTATTCAATGCCTCGAGAAAATCGAAATCTCAGTTTTCTCTCAACGATGCTCTCTATACTGGTCCTACTCTTCAAAACGATCTGATTACGATTATTCTGAATTGGAGGAAATATCAGTATGTTTTCAGTGGCGATATACAAAAGATGTATCGCCAGATCCTATTACATCCAGAAGATAGATGCTATCAACGAGTTTTATTCCGGAACGAACCCGATGGCCCAGTTAAAGATTATGCGCTTAAGACAGTTACTTTTGGAGTCAATTGCGCCCCTTATCTCGCTATACGTACCCTTCTTCAACTGGCGTCAGATTCTGAATCTCAATTCCCTAAAGCATCTTCAATTCTCCGTTCGGAGACATATGTCGATGATATTCTATCTGGAGGATATTCATTGGAGGAAACATTGTTTGCCCAGACTCAACTCATCAACGTATTGAGGTCAGCTGGTCTTCCACTAAAGAAGATTACAGCAAACAACTCTAAATTATTATCCCACTTACCCAAGGAGGATTTATATGACTCCGAATTTTTACGGTTCCAGGAAGCAAGCACCACAAAAACACTTGGAATCAAGTGGAATGCCCTCTCAGATGCATTCACATACACATTCTCACCCGTAAATCAATCCCCAAGAATAACGAAACGCCAGGTTCTATCATCAGTTGCGAAGCTCTTTGATCCTGCTGGATGGCTAGCACCCATTGTCATAAGAGCTAAGATTCTCATGCAACGGCTTTGGTTGGAGGGATTGGAATGGGACGATGATATCTCACATGAATCACTCAGAATGTGGAACGATTTTGTATCAGATTTATCGGAAACAGAAACGATAACGATTCCAAGATGGCTTCAGTATACTCCGACGGATTCAGTTCAAATTCATGGGTTTTGTGATGCATCCAAGGCTGCATATTGTGCAACAATATACATACGTTGTCAGACGAAAACTCACAATGTCTTTTCGAACTTGTTAATCGCGAAAAGTAAAGTTGCGCCTATTCAGACAGTCTGTCTCCCGCGTCTGGAACTAAACGGAGCTGTATTACTGGCAAAGCTGGTTAAATACGTGCAAACATCCCTGTCATTTAATAATACAGATATTTTTCTATGGACTGACTCTTCCATAGTCCTTGGTTGGCTGTCTAAACCACCCTCTTCTTGGGAAACATACGTCGCAAATAGAATATCTCAAATTCATCACCTTGCTCCAAGGGCAATATGGCGACATGTTCCCACTCATTTTAACCCCGCCGATCTTGGAACTCGTGGATGCAAATCTCATGAACTGGCTAACAATTCCCAGTGGTGGTCTGGACCATCATGGTTACACAAACCCGAATCTGAATGGCCAAAACGGAACCCACTCAAAATTATCGAACCTCCCAACGAAACTCAGACATTGCACGCAGAAGTCAAAATGGAAGACATTCTTCACCGATTCTCATCATACGACAGAGCCTTGCGTGTTTTGTGTTATGTTTACAGGTTTATTAACAAAAGCATGAAAAAGTTTAGACCTACCAGTACTCTCAATACTCAAATCGGTTTGACGCATACCGAAATCAGAACTGTGAAAATCAAACTTCTCAATTTGGCTCAACAAGCATTTTATCCCGAGGAGTACAAATGCTTACTAAACTCACAACCTATCTCAAGAAAAGCCCGTTGAACACTATGAATCCATTTTTGGATTCAAATTCAACAATGAGAATAAATGGTAGACTCGCTCAGTCGTCCCTTCCGTATAATGAGCGTTATCCAATTATTCTACCAGGCAACTCCCGTTTTTGCCAATTATATCTGACTCATTTACACAATTTCCTTTGTCACGCTGAATGTAGTCAAATGTGCCGTATGGTACAGACAGAATTTTACATTTTCAGACTCAAACCCCGTGTGAAAAAGATAGTGCGAAATTGTAAAACATGCATCATCAACAAACAGCAGCCATGTACTCAAATCATGGCTCCTTTACCTCCGGATAGGTGTAATTTGTCTCTTCCCTTTCAGATAACAGGTATTGATTTCGCCGGACCGTTCGAAATAAGAGCATCCACACTGAGAAAATCTCCCATTACCAAGGCCTACGTAAGTGTTTTCGTTTGTTTCAGTACGAAGGCTATTCACTTGGAACTCTGCTCAGATTTATCCTCGGCAGCGTTTCAAGCTGCATTTTCCCGCTTCATTGGCTTCATTGGGAGGGCTCCCCCAGAGGGTAGTTACTGATAATGGGAGAAACTTTTTGGGCGCTAGCAGATCTCTTGAACGCGAATTCGCAAAATTCGTTAATAATGCTGCCAATGATACAGCTCATAAGTACATGACACATGGATTTGAGTGGAGATTTATACCACCCCACGCACCACACATGGGCGGCTTGTGGGAAGCTGCCGTGAAAAGCTTCAAGTATCATTTGAAGCGTATTGTTGGAGCCCAAAAGTTGAACTTTGAGGAGTTCTCAACAATCCTAGCCCGAATTGAGGGCACCCTTAACTCTCGCCCAATATCTGCCTTATCAGAGGACCCTGGAGATTTAACTGCTCTAACTCCTGGACACTTTTTAAGAGGCGCTCCTCTAATGGCTTTTCCAGAGCAAGACCATCGTGATATCTCTCTCATTAACAGATGGGAAAAGTTGAAAGTACTGCACCACCAATTCTCCATACGGTGGAAGGAGGATTATCTAAAATCCTTACACAAGAGGTACAAGTGGAAAAGGTCGAACCCCAACATACAAGTCGGAGATCTCGTAGCAGTCATCGATGATTTACAACCACCATGTGAATGGCGCTTGGGAAGAATCGAGCAAACACATCCCGGTGCTGATGGAAATACTCGTACTGCTGACGTACGTACAGCCTCAGGAATAATCACCAGACCCATTGTAAAATTATGTTTCCTACCATTTATGAACGATGAAACTAGCCATTAATATAATCTTTTAATTTCATTCCTAATTTCTATTCCTAATCTCTATATCTCTAATTGTTTATCTCATCCTACCTGACAGCTAAAAAATACTTCAGAATGTAGAATTTATTCCATATAGATTTCTAATAATTATGTTTCCCAACATTAGGAACAACCAAAGAAGCCATCGCCAGAGGTCTAGTCAACGCAGATGCCGGGGGGACGAAGAATTGTATAAGTGTGTCCTTTGTCATCGGTTCCATGCCTTGAGGTTCTGTAAGAAGTTTCTAAGGATGACAGTCGCAAAGAGGGAAGAGATCGTTGAAAAACACCGTTACTGTGTCAACTGTCTAGCCAAAAGTCACGATCTGAGAAGTTGCACGTCCATGGATACATGCAGAAAATGTGACAAATTTCACCACACGTTGCTACATGAAAGGCCCTTTCAGCGGAAGAAGCCACGAGACCTTAAAAACAAATCTTCACATAAAAAGAAGCTAAAAGTTCCAAAACCAACAAAACAGGAACAAAAGTCATCTACGTTGTCCAACTTATCAACAACACCTGATGCAAAGATCCTTGTTGAAGCGATCCGTTCTCTGGCGCAGGTTCTTTGTACGAATACTGAAGTTTCTGTTGACTAACGTCAAGGCCGGCGCCATGTCCAAATAACAATTTGGACAATAAATTTTTTTTACTACTATTTACTTTTTAATATTGAATTTTAAACTATATCTTAAATTGCTATAAATGAATTTCAAACCTTTTGAATTATCTAACTGAATTTAATGTATAAGCGTTAACCAACACTAGTTTATAAGTTCTAAAAGAATCTCTATTATCTGTATAGATGAAACCTGAATTTTCCTTAAAGGTAAAATCAATTTGTAAAGTCACTTCTTTTTTGCATTTGAAACCAACATCATTAATACTTCTCTGTGAAATAACCAATACAAATTTTTAATTTAACATTTGAAATCTATTTAATTAAAAACTAAACTAAAATTATACATTGTACGATAAACACATACATAATACATTGAAATCAACATTGAAACCAAAAGACATATTATCTCTCCTAATTGGGTCCACACATCACAGAGTACATCGTGTATCATATATACAAAAGGTAAGATTCCCCATATTTTACTTTATAAAAAAGAATATCGCTAATTCTTTTTGTTTTCTCTCCCCTCTAACCCTAATTATAATTACAACTCGTAATTATAATTGCAACTCTCGTTGGAAGTTTGGTACACTTACTTTCAACCCCTATTTACCAATCTTCCACAAGAGAGTTTGCCTAAAATAACACTCGTTATTTCACAATAATATTAATATTATTTCTTAATTTTTCATATTTTTTGTTTTTTCTTAAACAAAAACATTTCTGTTCCGCCATGAATGTATGAAAGTTAAAACCTGATTTAAGAAAATTTGCAGTGTGAACGCAAAATCAGCTGATTGTGATTTTAATGCTAAAATCAGGTTTTAACTTTTGGCGTGAAACCACTATTAGATTCGGTATGGAACTTTCTGGGAGAGAGACGTTCCAAATAGTAGTCCAGAATTTTTTTAAGAAAGCTTTCGAGTAGATAGGACAACCTTCCCATTACTGGTACATCGGTTGGAGTGTTTAAGAAAAAAGGACACAAACTGTCGGAAATCTATTCCATTAGAAAAACGTGTGGCCATAGCTCTTTATACGCTGGGGTCTTCATCTGAGTATCGCACTATAGGGAGACTTTTTAGCGTTTCCACTAATAGTGTTTGCATTATTTTGCATGAGTTTTGTAGGGCAGTGATTGAAAATCTGGCAAATGATTTCCTTCCAACAATTTTCTAACAGCTGCGAAGGTTGAAGAGTGCGTCAAAGGATTCGAAGATTTGAGGTTTCCACAGTGCCTAGGAGCGATTGGTAATATATAAAATTTATTTTAAATTAAATATATAATGTGTGAAAATATTTAAATAGATGGATGTCATATTGAAGTGAAGCCACCAGTTTCAGAAGCTATAGATCATTTTAATTATAAGGGCTGGTATTCTGTGGTACTTTTTGCATTGGTTGACCATCGGTTAGTTTTGTTAAAAACCCTTTAATTTTTCAATATGTAAATTTTAGTACAGTTACAGATTTCTATACGTAAATGTCGGTTACCCAGGACGTTGTAATGACTCACAAATTTATCAACATTCTCAATTAAGTAAAATTTTTGAGTCATCAAAACTACTAAAAGACAAATCCAGGCAAATATGTAATACTGAAGTTACAGTACTCCTTTGAACTAAATGAATTCGTTTGTAAACTTAAATCTTTTTATGGAGATCATTTAAAAAACAAAAAGTTAAAAAAAAAACATAAAATAAGTTATATTATTCACATAACAATTTAAACGCAAAAACTTAAAATTATTTAATTCACATAAATATTAATAATAAAGAGCACCTTCAAATACGCACCACACAAAAATCCAAAAACATCGTAAAAATAATCTATTTTTTCTTCCTCAAAATTGAAAGTAGTTCCGATTGAAAGGATGCATTTTGAGATGATGACTTTTAAACTTTTAACTATTTCATCCAATTTTTGTCTACGCTCTTGGTGCATTTGACGTTGCATATCATTACACTCCCTCGCCAATCTTACCAGTTCAGCGTTCACATCACACTTTCTTTTTTTCGGCTGAGATCCCTGACTGTCCTCCAAGTTTAAATCTTCAGGATCAAGCACGATAACACCTTGAGGATCTTCTAAAAGTGTAGACATGTCTGTGAATTTAAAATTACTAAAATTTTGTTTATAAGCTATTATATATTTATCTATGTACATATGTAACTGTACTTTCATGCATAGTTTCAGCTATGTTATGTAGCCTGAAAGACTCAAGAATATTATTAATCTTATGATAATATTCCCATGAGGATGGTGCTCCTCCAGTTGGACCAATTTTATTTTTTTCTTGTCTGGTAAAAGGTTTATATAAAATGTTGCGGGTGGGGTTGTCCACTTTGGTTCTAACGTCAGTCCAGCTCCGACAAAAGCCGGCTTCCTTGAGCCATTTTGTTGAAAAATATGGGAATGTTTTTTCTCACCTCTTAATTTTTCTATATTTTCCTGCCATAGATCATGTTCTCCTCAGCAACTGACCAAACTATTCGAGTGCTTTTTTTTTTGTTACAAAATATTATTCAAAATTTATTTCATTAATTTCTATTTACTTACTTTGTTCAGTCCCGCTCATTTTGTGACGTTTAATTTTTTTATACATATAAGCAAATGTAATTTTTTTAGTGATGACACTAAAATTATAGAAAGATGATGAGTGGAACAAAATGAGATAGGAACATCTTGTTAAGATGATGAAAGATGACGCTTTTTGCTCTGTATATTTCTTATGGGAAGATGTTGTCATCTTGCCAATTGATGAGAGATGAAAGATGAAGCTCAGTGTAAAAAGCCTATAAGTTTTTCTAAGTTGTGTGTGTGCTAACGGAAATTTTTTCAATTTTGTATAGTTTTTTAAAAGAGTAAAGTTAAAACAAATGTAAGTATAAAATAAAATAATTTTATTTTGTAGGCATTATTTGTTTAATTGAAATTTTAACCTTTATTTAATTTATTACAGGTCAAAAACGACAACACCTCAGCAGTACGAAAAGCTGGTAAGCTTAATGGAAATGCAGAATGATATTGCTTGTGGTTACTACAAGCGTCCTAAGGAAGAAGTCAAGGCATTCTGGGAAGAAGTTTCAATTACACTTAATGCAATAGGACCACCAACACGAAATGACAGTGCTTGGAAGAAAGTATGGCATTTTAATAATCTGTTAAATATAAGGTATAATAATTGTATTATTTTTAAGGTTTGAATTGACTGGAAAAGTTACATCAAACGGAAGCTGCCAACAAACAAAAAGGAAATGATGAGCACCGGAGGAGGGTCCTGCCGCCTACAGCGTATTAGCCCACTTGAGAAAAAAGTTATTGAGTTGACGGGTCTGGTAACAAATATAACTAAGATTAGCAGCACAGTGGATTTTGGAGTGAGCAACGAAATGCTAGAAGGTGTACGTGCTTCCGAAATGGATGTTTCCGCTCTTTCAGAAGACCTTGTCAATGTACCTACAACTTCCAGAAGACGTAAGCAGCAGTTTACGTTGACATATGTCCCGTTTCTAACGTTTCTATAACTACACAAATGTTTTTACGGCTACGTATGTTACGATTTTACGTTGCTTACGCTTGGCTAACCAGGGCATAATGCAATTCTCGAGCACCCAACAAACATCGAAATCTGTTCTTTAAAACGCCAATCGTCCTTTTTATCCATTGCGAGCAAAGCTTTGCCTGCATTACATCAAGGAAAAACGAGAATGACTTTGATACTGTGGACTGAGCCATCCCAACGTTGTAATCAGCACCCACTCCGTGTTGGTTGTTTCCTTCAGCAAAAAACCTCAAATCAGCAGTTTCTGCAGCAAGTGTCTAACACATACTTAAACTCGTATTTATTGAGGCGAAAGTTTTTTGAAATCTGTAAAACCAAAGTAATAATTTCACACATATGTATATTACACAAAAGTCTCACAATTTATCAGTCAACTCGAATGGATTACAATTATCTCTCAACCTCTGGAGTCCTTTGTTATCCTTCTGGAGTCCGTTGTTTTCCTCTTCCAACAACAGCGCTGCTGCTTTCGATTAAATTTTGTAATAACAAATAAATGTTATTTTTGGGCCGCAACAATAAAAAAAATTATATCAGCTCCGACGCGGCAGGATTCTTCAGACTAATATTTTGACAACAAATTCCTCTTACTCACGTATATATGTATGTCCACCACTTTTTTCTCTACCTTCTTAGCTTATGCTTTATTTAACTACTAGCTGTACCCTGCGCGCTTTGCTGCACTACAAACTAAAATAAATTTGAAGGAAAGACATTAGACAAATATCCAATTAAGTTTGAATCATTTTATTGATTTTGTTTCCCGTTGTCCAGATGATTCAGACGAACGGGCCTGAGTAGTACGCATTCGATCAAGTGATTCATTGTTCAAGTGATTCATGCGAACGGATCTGTGCGGCATGTACTCGAAGATTTTTCAGTCTCAATGCTGATTCTGAGGCTAGTAATGCTCTTTTCTTTTCAACACAGGATCAAATGCACAGTTTACGATTTAATTAATTTCGAAGAATTTTCAGTGGCGCCACCTGTCGGAAATTGGTTATACCAACTTAGAAACCTTCGTCGGCTCATGCGCAACAACTTTGCTAAAGATTAAATGCATAGTTTACGATTCCATAAAGTACATTCATTTTTATATATATAGATAATTTAAACTTGAAAAAAAAATAAATAAAACAAAAGTCTACGAATTTAATTTTGGTTATATTTTTTCTTATTTGGTGAATTTTTTCACAAATGTTGGTTACAAAATTTTTTTCTTTCCCTTCTATCTTTCCCCCCGCGTCGTTCTTTACACTTTATTTTCTTTGGTTTTATACATCAAGAATCACAGATAGCATACTTGTAGGGGTAACTACTATGCGTATGAGTAATATATTTCAAATGCAATTAAATATTAAGTATGTAGTATGTAGCATACACAGGCATGGCCCCTCGCTCATTTGGAATATCAACATAAAAAGTAGCCTATAACTCCTTCCAGACATACAGGAAGATACGGGGAAAATTCAAGCAAATCGGTTCAGCCGTTTAATCGTCTATAAACTTCAAACATACAAACATACAATCAAACACACATTCATTTTTATATATAAGATTGTTCTCACAATCATTAGTTTTTATTTGTTTATTAATTTTATTTATTACCTTTTTGTGCAGAAAATTTATTAAAAATGTTTACAAAATTGTTTATTTTTATTATTTCTATTTCACACGTTTCACAGCAAAGAACCTAATTTAAACATACTCTGGGGGGTTACTGTGTAACTCGGTTCGAAAATTGAAATATTTCGAATGGCATATTCGATACGAAAATGAAATTGTACTCTCTAACGCTTTCGAATAACTTACAGCGAAGTGTTAATTCGTATGGGGGTAACAACAGCATGTACTTGAAATTAAATGCCAGAATAACTAAGAAAACTTGGCAGCACTTTTCAGTAAACTATTTAAAATTTTAATTTTGTGTTAATAAGAACGTTGAAATAAAAAAGTAAAGTGTACCATAAAATGGATTGTGTTTTTCTTTGGATGAATGACAATGACGACGATGATCTACCAAAAAAAAAACGGGATGCAAAATTATATTTTTATAATAAGTGTGGAATACAAGGCGTTATAGGTGCTTGATGGTACCTACATTCAAATTATTAACCCATCAATTGATGAACATTTGTATTTTTTTGTTTACTTTTCGTATGGGACATTGTTTTTTGAACATTCCTTAGAAAATAAAAAAATTAATAAGGTCCACTTCAAAATACACAATGCTTCTCTTTTTCTTTAAAAAAAAAACATATATTTTTACAAAAAAATACTTACATTTTCTATTCCTTTACACTTTCACTACCAAAATGTCTTTCGCATGAAATACGAAGAAATGTAACGTTTTTGTCATTCGTTTTCGAATTACACAGTTGCATTTTGGACAGAAATATTCATGAATTCGAAAAGGGGAAAAACTTTGCGTACGTTTGGAAATCAATTTGCGATAATTGTATTACACGGTTCCTTTTATTCGAATTCGTATAATTTTTCTTTCCATTAATTTTTTTGTCAGAATACCTTTTTCGATCAGAGCGTAACTAAATGCGGGAAAGTAATCGAAAAGCAGAATGAGGGTGTAAATTTAATCTGAGTTCTTACTGGAGCTCCCTATGCTTTTGTAGTGTAAAAATAAGAAGTCATCAGAAATATTATATGTCCTTATATTATGTTTCTAACATTGTTATAAATTTACTGTCACTTTTTAGGAAATGATCGGCATTAGTATAGAACAAGTTCGGGTATCATTTCGCGAGTTTTTTAACAACACTGACTTACAACAATGCTTGTTGTTGTTCTTTTTGAAATCGATATATCTGAAATAGAACAGAATGATTCCATTAACATTTACTTTCTCAATACATTTCATCCATTTTGGAGTCACCGAAATTTTCCAAGCTATCCATATCGACTAAAAAATTTGAAAAAACAGATAACATTTTAAAAACAAAAGTATCATTTCCAGTTGTCTTAGATTTTGAGGCAGACAACTTAGATGAAATTAATATCATTCTTGACCCGAATTTATCAAATGAGTTAAGTAAAACATAAGAATCCCGAAGAACATTTGTACCAGAAACAGCAACAAATTATTCAACAAATAGATTTAATAGTAAATATTTGCTTTCGTCCACAAAATTGGTGGATATTAATATTACTAAAGACGAAACAAAATCCAAGAATATGATATCATTAGAAAAAGATTAAAAATACTAAGAAAACCAAATTTAAACGTGTACATTACAGGTAGAATAATAAACGAAAAGAAAATAGCAAAAAGAATAAATTATACGCACAGTGAGGGTAAATTTTTTTTTAACTACAGGAACATGCGTTTTTAAAGGAATATTTCACAAACAATATGAGACCAGACAGAGATTTTATGCGCTATATTGAGGACATAGTGCGAAAAAATTATAAATTAATAAACAATGTGTGCCTGATAAATTTTAAATCGTTTGGAATAAGCAAAAATGGCAAAGTCATAAGACTATATGCATACTGTATTTACAGTGATATTAGTTGCAGAACGTACAAATTTGTAGTTAAATTAAATACCAGTCCATACATAGTACATATTTTTGCATCAAGGGACACAGTTATCCACCCAAAAAAAATTCTAAAAACCCAACAAATTCGTGCTATAAGACGGAAAGTTGCGAAATTGCAATTAAAGCACGAAATTCCCCAAATATAGAGATATGAAATTAATAGAAATGTCAAGTGCTTTGAGGGATATTGAGAATTTGGGTAAAGTAGCCTCTGGGTCTGTTGCCCGAAAAATGATATCATCATACTTGAGAAGACTGGATAGAGACAAGGATTTCCTAGTTGATCTAATTTACATGCGCAGGAGCAAAAAGTGGAGTGCATTTTCAAAAAGTAGCTAGTCCCCAAGAAATATACATGTACTCAAAAACCAATTGCAATTAAGTAAAAAAAATTACTAACAATGAGTCGGGGTAGTTTGCTTATTGATTCCATAAGGGGTATTGTTTCAAAATTTGACAAAAGTTCGAAAAGGGATTTTCTTTACAGTATTGTGCTTTATGTCAAAAATGATACAGAAAATGGCATTGTTATCCCAATAGCAGGACCATTAACATGTAGACACTACGAAGACGACATTAAAATATTCTTAATGAAAATAAAATTTGTTTGCTAAAGCAATGGAATTTGCTGGCCGCTACGCAAGAGAATAGTTACAGACTGGAGTTGGGCACTGATAAACACCATCGTCAAAATTTCGTAATTTTGCAAATTTGCTGCTGCCATTTCATTAAAATCGTTAAAAAGATATCGAAAACATCGCAAATGATAATCAAAAAGCATTTTTACAAAATATTATATTAAAAGCCGTAAACACTTCAGACATTCGAGACATGTGACGTTGTTTTCAATCCATTCGCATAATTTTACTCTCTACGAAGTGCAATGACTTGTTTGAAAATGCTCGTAAATTTATATTCACACTAAAAGGCGAAGCTACTGTCGAAGAGTATGAGGTAACAAATATTAAAGACCTTAAATGAGGGGTTAAGTCGCAATATATATAAAAAGTCCTTTTTACAAAAACCTGTGCAAACATTTCTCAATTTAAAAAAAATTGATAATTTAGATAATAGTTACCAAACAAATATTTATAATAATCGTGAGTTTTTGAATATGATTCTTTGTATATGTGCCTTTATGGCAATTCATGTAGATAAATTATCTTCCCGTATATCCAATAGTCCAGTAGAAGCTTATTTCAATATTTTAAAAAAATATGACACTAAGAGGCAGACGGAATATAAGACCTGCGGAATACGTAATTTTCAATATATTCAAGCTAAAAAGGAAGAAATCGAAAATACGCACTTAAGTAATACTATAAATGCTATAAAAGAAATTAAACGGAAAGACAAAGAACATAAATACAAAAATGGTTCACGGAGGAAAACTATTTAAAATTAATAAAGATTTAAATTTAAGCAGCGAAAGGTTGGCAAAATCCTTAAAAAATAAGTTAAAGTTTATAATGGCCGTCTATTCTCAAATATTTAAAGATAATCTAAAACCATTTCAAACAACGGCTATTACAATAACAGAGTTTGATTCGCTGAAACAGGGACAAAAACTTTACAGCAATGTTTTTGAAATTTATATAAATTGTCTCATAAAAGAAAACAATTTAAGAAATGTGGTCGCATGCACTTGTGAAGAAAGGGAAGCAATATTTTTTATGAATCAATAATAGTTCCGATTTTAAGGATGCACCATCTTAAATTTGTATATTATAAATGTTGAAAAAAAAATTTTCATTATGTCGACCCAATGGGAATAAAATCAAAAGTAAACAAATTGATTGAATTTTTTTTTTTTTGAAAATTTTAAGTGATTTGGGCGACAATTCGTCAATGTGGACCCACAAAATAATTTCACATCCAATACAAAAAGGTATGTTTAACTGCGGAGCCTACTACTGTCAGTCCATAGAACCACTAATAAAGAAAACAACTTATGTGACATCGTTTATCCAAAGAAATATAGAAATATAATGCAAATTAAATTGATACACTTTAGAAACACCATTGCTATGCAATTTTTACATTGCGAGACCGAAACAAATGACAATTACTCCACAAGATGTAACGCATGCTCAAGGCGTGTAGACAACAATTGTTTACAATATAATTGTGGAAATCTATGCAGTAAAAACTTCCAATGATATTTGTGCCAAAATTCAGTGTATATTACGTGAAGTCCAACATTACCTCACAAAAACCCGAATTTGTACTACATGTAATTGAAATATGAATAAAACCCTTATACTATGTTCACGTATGCACCTTTATTGCGTGAATCGCAATTAACGCCAATATTGATCTCAATATTTCATACAAAATCTCAATTAATTATTGCTCAATTAAATGCTAATTGTAGTAATATTGATTAAAACTTTAAATACAGCACTGTTATAAGTGCGTTCAGTTAGCATATTACAATTTTCCAAACACTTTCTGTTGATATTTGACAACTCAAATGTCAACTTGCAAACAAACACAAAATGGCAAGTCAAGTAGAAGGTAGGTTTTAATTAAATTTATTTATAATGTTTAATAAAAAATAATTACTTTATTTTCTTCAATTAGGTAGAAAAAGGAAAGGAAGAATGGGGTGGACTGAGGCCAGCGAAGCAGCCCTGCAGGAAATGTGGCCATACAAGCTGTGTGGGCTGCGTGCCCATCGGAAAAATGGCCAGATTTATGCGGAGATGGCAGAGGAGCTGATCCAGCAGGGACACTCCTGCAGTCCAGGAAATGTGCAGGTTAAAATAAAAAATTTTACACAACGGTACAGGTATGTATATGTTAAAGATTTTATGATTATTATTATAATACAATTTTTCAGGAAGGAGAAGGCAGCGGTGGGCATATCTGGAGGATCACCTTCCACATTGTGCAATTGCCAAAGAGTCCACGAAATTATAGGTGGCTTCAAAGCAAACTCGTTCCTTGAGCTAACGTTGGAAAGTATTGCCGGTATGTTTTTACTTTTTATTAAAAATCATTGTTTTAATTTGCATTGAAAATTACATTTTTTATTTATGCAGATGTTGCCGATGTAGCCCTTGATGCTGCACCATCACCAAGTGAAACACCATCAAATGGACCATCATCACCATTGTGTTCTTCGTCTGCACCAACCGAGTCTGCAAGGAAGAAAAAGAAATTTAATTTTAAGGAAATTGTTTTAGAAGAACGTAATACTATTTCAAGCCAAATAGAAAAACAATTAAATAAAAATGAGGAAAATGAAAGGGAACTTATAGAATTAGAAAGAAAAAATGTAGAAATGCTTGATAGCATTGCTGAGCAAAATAAAAATGTTAACTTTGCTTATTTAAATAAAAAATAAAATACAAGTTTGAAAAAATTAAATATTACTTTTGTACTTACTAAAATAAAAACATAAGGTTTTTCTCATAGCTTCATCGGTTGGTTCGTAATCACCAATCGAAGTGTTATAAGTTGGACTCTCCCGATTTGTTTGAAAATCTTTCATGCTTTCAAGCCACAACTGATTTATGCTGTCATTTCTTTCATTTAAGAAATTGTGCAAAACACAATAAGCTTTAACTATAATCGGTGCGTTCCCTACTCTATTGTCTATGCCTTTACCTATACGCCGAAAACGGGCTTTAAAGTGACCAAAAGCGTTCTCTACCAATCTTCTACACTTCGGTAATTGGTAGTTGAACAACTTTTGTTCACCTGATAAAGCCATTGAAAACGGGTACGGTTTCATTAAATTGGTTGAGAATCTAAATGTGGAGTCTCCCAAAATGCAAACTGGCATTTTAATACCACCTATTTGTTTCGTATTGGATTTTAATACGTCGCAGTCCCCTAGTACCTTCTTTAATAGGGATGAATTATAAATTTGAGAATCATTGCAACGTCCCAATGTTTATGTATAAAAAGCGGTACCTGTTGACAATGTATTAAATATTTGCCAAACATAAAATTATATGTATATTTTGTACCTGTAATCCACAAGCGCCAAAAGTACAATAGAATACCATCCCATATAGTTATAGTAGTCAATGGCATCGTTTTGGTTTAACTTCGATATGGCACCCATCTAAAAGTATAAATTGGAATTGTTGAGGATTTTTTTGAGAAATTTCAAACTTACCAATGGCCCCCTAAACATTGTGGAAAACCGAGCCTTTCGAATCCGTTAACACATTCGTTTAGAAATTCCTGCGTTGGAGACAATTTCTTCATATATCTTGTGGACATCACCTGCCACACTTCCCCACAAAATTCCAGCAAAATTGTGCACACCGTCGACTTACCAATAAAAAAAAAGCTCAGAAACCACTCTGTATTCTCCAGATGAACTAAAGGTAAACAAAGCGATGCCTAAGCGCTTTTCTAGCGTAATCGCTTTATGCCATTTCGTGTCATTCCTCCTCTATTTCCCTGACAAACTACAGAGTACGTCAAAACTGGTACGGGTCATTCTAAAATGCATTTTAAAAAACTGATCGTCATTGGAATGACAATTGAGTTCCCAAAATGTCGATTGGCGGTTCTGAAGATTGGAAATGTAGTTATTGTTCATATTTTACTTACCAATTTCCATAAGGACCTTTGAGTTCGATTTCCCTCTAATATTGCCATTAATAAAAGTTTTCTTTTCAGCAAACTGTTCAGAATTATTATCTTTCTGATCCTTCTGAGGGAAGCCACTTCCGAATCAAACGTTGTTTTGACAAACCGCAACAGCTCGGTGTTTCTATTTAACACTAGTAAAACATTTTCAACAAATAATGAATCGTCTTTCATTTTTTTCACAAAATTTTTCAAATTCAATTAATTTTCGCTACCAAATAAAAATAATGTTGTTGTTTATATGCTGTCAAATGAATATTCAGTAAGCTGAATATTGCTTATATTTATTATACCTGAACGGTAAAAATAGTGTTCTTGATTAACCGAATATTAACTCAATTAAATTGCATACGTGAACATATTATAAGATGTTTCATTTTCAAGAGCACCTTGAAATAAACCAACAGCTAAAAAACGAACAGTTTCCGCGACCAGAATTTTCGAAGGAATAGATCCTTCTTGTATTAATTGACCAATACTGTCCAATACCATTACAAAGGCTTCCTAATTAACGCGGTAAAGTTCAGTGAATCTAAAAAAGGAAAAATAACTTACATCTGGACAAATTGCTTTTTTACTGTATGTACATACCTCTCATTTGTAAAGCTATTATCACACGACATGTATTTTACGTATGTACTGTCAAATTTTCCATATGCAAAAGTTGTACACATCGTCTGATACATATGAAACATTGCATATGTAAAATACATATGTAATTTTTCAATTAGAGCTTGCTCTACTTTTTTGTGAGAAACATAAACAAAACAGGTGTTTGTTTTTTAGAAAATTTTTTCGAAAAAAAATTATTGTGAACAAATTTAAAGAAAACGAGTAAAGAACATGAAAAAGAAAGTATTGTTCCAAATTTTAATGAATTAAATAATGTTTATTACATTTATTGCAGTTAGATTGGCCCAAAAAAGCAATTCTTGAAATGATTGGAATGTGGCGAACTTATGAGTCTCTACAACCGCAAAGATAAATTTTACCACAACAAACATCGTAGGTATGCAGCATTCAATGCGATTGCTGAAAAGTTGAAGGTATTCAATGAATCAATTGTACCAACCGATATAAAGGTATGTATGCATTGTTTCTTCCCTTTTTTTATTTAAAAATTGTTTTATACAGAATAAAATGCAGTATTTACGAGGACAGTTTACCCGGGAGATTTCTAGAACTAAGGAATTTAAAAGTGGAGCCAGTACAGATGATTTTTATGTCCCAACTGCCTACTGGTTCAATGAGTTGAATTTTTTGAATGATTTTGTGAAAATACGAAAAGGAAACTGTAATTTATTAGTATGTATTTGTTAAAAAATTTATGTCTTTTAATTGAAATGTATTTACAAAATATTTTTTATCTCCAGCGACAAAACTCTTTACAGTTTGAGGATTCTAATGACTCATCGCAACTCCTTGAAAGTGATGCATCTCCTGCTCAACCTAGTAAGAAAGTTAGAGTTGAAAATAATACGCCAATGTCAAGCCGCAGTAAGCAGCCAGAAGATGCTGCACTTGAAGCAGACGTATATGCTTTACAAAATGTATGAAATGCCAATAAGATTTCTGTTAATGAGAAGGATGAAGCTTTTTGCAATTTTATAAAATTAGAGCTTAATGCAATAACTAATGAAAGTATTAAAGATGAGTTAGTAGAAAATATCACGCTAGCTGTTTTCGAAGCAAAGAAAAAACAACGAATGCAGACCAACACAACGGAAAACTTCTCTGATTTTAGTTCAATGCTTGGTTGAAAATTCTCACTATTATATATACATAGATATGTACATGAATTAAATACAATTTTTATTCTTTACATAAAATGTTTATTTCAAAGTTAAAAATTGAATTTTTTACAGCATCATTTTGCCAAGGAACTGATCCCACTGTATTAAAATACTCGGAAAATGTATCCCGTACCCTTCTCCTTTGATACCTTTGGAGATTAGTCATGCTCACTTCATTCCGCCAGGATCCTTTTTGAAAATTCAAAGTGTTCGTATTTTCTGAATTCGACATTTTTGAATCAAACCCGTCGCGTTTTCTAATAAAATTGTGCAAAGCGCAAGAAGCCAGCATGATTTTTTACACTTTTTCGATTTCTAGGTCTATTTCCCTTTGAAATATTTAGAACTTATTTGCCAAAATAAAAAAAAACGCATTTTCAACTACTCGGCGTGCCCGACTTAATCTATAGTTGAAAACTTTGTTTGCATTTGCAGACCAATCCCCATAAGGTTTCAACATTCTTGTTGTCAACCTAAAAGCGTCATCTGCACCAAATACAAATGGAACTATTTTGTTTGTCCCAGGTAAATAATCAGCAGAAGGAAAATCAAAGTGGTTGTTCTTTATAGCTTCACACAGTGACGATTCATTAAATACTGCTGCGTCGTTTGCTCTTCCATTGAAACCAATATTAACATATAAAAAGTTATAGTTTGCGTCCACAACGGCCAGCAGTATTACGCTATGGAATCCTTTATAATTATAGTAGAATGATCCATAGTCGGCTTTGTTCTTGATCGCAATATGTTTGCCATCTTTAAAGATAATATAGACAAAATATTAAAATAGTATAATTTTTAAACCATTTATAAGATTATTACCTAAAGCCCCTAAACAAAAGGGAAAATTCCACTTCAGATCAAAATCATTGGTTATGCTCTTCCATTCATTTGCATTCCGTGGAACCTTAAAATGTTATTTGTTTGCTTAATTAATTACACAGCATACGTTAAAATTTCGGAATTTGTACATACCTTCAGAAAATCATCTTTTATCTGCTTGTGAAATACGAAATCCATAAGCTAATTGTGTGTATTTTTCACCAGTTGCTAAAAATCTTAAGATCAAAAGTATCCTATATAAAAGCATTATTAAATATGATCAGTAAAGTCTACAATTACTTGGTTACACAGCTTTACCTTGCAGTACTAGAAATGGCTTCACGCATTACAGTGTTTTGCTTAGAGATTAAGGGAGACACTTTTCCCAACAACTCGGAGAAGGTTTTGTAGGACATCCTCGCAAAATTTTTAAATGATTTTGGGGTTTCCAAACGCAGTTCGTCCATAGCCATTGATGCTAACCCTAGTCCAGAATCCCTTCGAAGTAGCCACTTATGACTCCATAAAGACCGATTCTTTTTTAATTTATTTTTTTCTTTCCATTTTTAATTTTTATTGCTGATATTATTGCAATAATGCTGGACACTACAATTGTTTTATCAGCGGTTTTTACATCCATTTCACTTTGTTAATTATTTTTAACAATTTACGTTTAAATTTAAATTTTTAGGTTATGTCATACGGAAAACATACGCAGGTGTGGTAGCAAAAATTATAAAATGACAACTTTGACATACATACGGAATTACATATGGATAAAGAAAGTGACGGTACATATGTAAAATACATGTCGTGTGATACCTACTTAACACTCATAGGATTAAATGCATCCCTCAATTGCCTTCTTTGTATATTTAATTGGCGTATTTTTTTGTTTTTAATACAATTTATATAACTTAACACAAGCGCTCCAGGCATTTTAAATACTTTTTAATGTTTTTAGAGCCTTTTTTAATTGAAAATATTTTTGTTTTTCAATCAACAGCTGATTTTGAAGTTTAAACTAAAATTCGTAGTTAATTTCGAATTATACCAAAACGAGAGATTTGTAGAACACCAAATAGTAATTTATTCGGTTTAAAAAATCTCTGGTTTTTCAAAACGAGTCGTTTTATAGAACAGACATGAATATTTTAACAAATATCACAGTCAGAGGCAGACGGAATATAAGACCTGCGGAATACGTAAGGGAGTGTTTTCAATATATTCAAGCTAAAAGGGAATAAATTGAAAATACGTACTTATGTAATACTATAAAAGAACTCACCTACAAAAAACGAAATCTCCACTACATGAGGAAAAATGGTCCACGGAGAAAAACTATTTAAAATTAATGAATATTTAAATTTAAGCAGCGAAAGTTTGCCAAAAGCCTTAAAAGAAACGTAAAGTTTATAATGGGTGTCTGTTCTCAAATATTTAAAGATATATAGAAACCATTTCAAACAACGGCTATTACAATAACAGAGTTTGATTCGCTCAAACAGGGATAACAACTTTGTTGATATGTATATCAACTGTCTCATAAATGGGAGCAATTTAAAAAATACGGTCTTATACACTTCTGAAGAAGGAAAGCAATTTTTTTATGTCAACGACAATGAAACTATAAATATAGATATAAATATATGTATATATATAAAAAATGTAAACGACGCCTTCGATCTGATTTTCTACTAAATTTTGAGGAAAAAAAATATTAATAAGAGATGTAATTAAATATAATAAAGCCTTTATTGAGAGATACCGAGACCATTGCTGGAAAATATAAAGTTGCTGAGCGTGATGTAGTTTAGATTACATATTAATGTATATGTGTATATATATTAGATACATTTTATATCCCAGGGGTTAGTTGACATAAGTTCATCATAAATTATATGTAGCACAATTACGGGTTTTTGTGAGGTAATGTTAGACTTCACGCAGTATAAACTGAATATTGGCAACAATATAATTGGAAGTTTTGACTGTATAGATTTCCATAATTATATTTTAAACAATTGTTTTCTACACGCCTTGGGCATGTGTTACATCTTGTGGAGTAATTGTCATTTGTTTCGGTATCGCAATTTAAAAATTGTTTAGCAATGTCGTTTCTAAAGTATATTAATTTAATTTGCATTATATTCCTATATTCCTTTGGGGTAACAATGTCACATAAGTTGTTTTTTTTTATTAGTGTTTCTATGAACTGACAGCAGTATACTCCGCACTTAAACGTATCTTTTTGTATTGGATGTGAAATTATTTTGTGGGTCCGCATAGGCGAATTGTCATACAAATCACTTAAAATTTCCCAAAAAAAAAAAATTCAATCAATTTGTTTACTTTTGGTTTTATTCCCATTGGGTCGACAATTTTTCCTTCAACATTTATATATACGAATGTAAAATGGTACATCCTTAAAATCGGAACTATTATAATTTTGTCATTTGAAAGATCGAAAGTCGAAATAAATTTCAATTGATTCGTAAAAAATATTGCTTCCCATTCTTCACAAGTGCATGCGACCGCATTTCTTAAATTGCTTTCTTTTATGAGACAATTTATATAAATCTTAACAACATTGTTGTAAAGTTGTTGTCCCTGTTTCAGCGAATCAAACTTTGTTATTGTAATAGCCGTTGTTTGAAATGGTTTTAGATTATTGTATATATTTTTAAATACTTGAGAATAGATGCCCATTATAAACTTTACCTTCCTTTCTAAGGCTTTTGGCAACCTTTCGCTGCTTAAATTTAAATCTTCATTTATTTTAAATAGTTTTTCTCTGTGAACCATTTTTGTATTAATCTTTTCTTTCCGTGGAGTTCTTTTATAGTATTACTTAAGTACGTATTTTCGATTTCTTCCTTTTTAGCTTGAATATATTGAAGACTCCCTTACGTATTCCGCAGGTCTTATATTCCGCCTCTTAGTGTGATATTCTTTTATAATATTGAAATAAGCTTCTACTGGACTATTGGATATACGGGAAGATAATTTATCTACATGAATTCCCATTACGGTTGTCCATAAAGGCACATAGGGCATCCATTTACAAAGAATCGTATTCAAAAACTCAGGATTACATATTATAAATATTTGTTTGCTAACTATTATCTAAATTATCAATTTTTTTCTTTATGTTCTTTTTGTAAAAATTACTTTTTATATATATTGCTATTAACCCGACATTTAAGTTCTTCAATATTTGTTTCCTCATACTCTTCGACAGTATCTTCTCCTTTTAGTGTGAATATTAACTTACGAACATTTTCAAACAAGTCATTGCGCTTCGTAGAGAGTAAAATTATGCGAATGGATTGAAACCAACGTCACATGTCTCGAATGTCTGAAGTGTTTACCGCTTTTAATATAATGTTTTGAAAAAATGGTTTTTGGCTATCATTTGCGATGTTTTCGATATATTTTTTTAACGATTTTAATGAAATGGCAGCAGCAAATTTGCACTATTACGAAATTTAATTTCATATTTTGTTTATTTAGAAATATATAACATTTTATTAAATAGCTATTTAATATTGCAACATCTTTGTTAAAAATTTTCACGCAGGAGCTTATCAGTGTCCGACTCCAGTCTGTAATTATTCTCTTGCATAGCTGCCAGCACATTCCATTGCTTTGGCAAAAACGTTTTATTCCCATTAAGAATATTTTAATGTCGTCTACATAGTGTCTACATGTTAACGAGTCTGCTATTGGAAAGAAAATGTCATTTCATCAATTGACTTCTGTGTGAAGTACTGAAATCTTGAAATATAATCTCACAGCCATTAGACATATTCACGGATGTTATGGCATCCAAGTAAGAATTGCTCATTTATTAGAAATTATAATCAATTCCGATTTGAATAGGTATCATGAAAATTGTCTTCATTTTGCCTACTTTCGAAAATAAACAAAACCCATATTCGAATCAGCTGTTTTGTTTTGTTTACATTTTTTAAGGCCTCTTTAGCCGACCCACTAAGGGGCATTTTTCCTCAAAAGCTATCCAAAAAGGCAAAAATGAATTTTAAGAAACTGAGTATGCAGTTCGATAGATAACAGAATTTGCATTATACAGTATTCCACGGTTAAATACCTCACTAATAAATCCAAATCTTTTCGGGTGTTTATCCGGGGAAGGCATTTAAACGTCCACGTTTATTTACCCCACAGGGGCAATTATACGAACACGCTTAAATACATTTTAAAGAGTAATTATCCGAATACCCATACATTTCGTATCGATAGGCAGCAATTTAATAAAAAACCAGAATTATAATTCAACTAAAACTTTTTATTAAGTAAAAATTAATGTTACAGAAGAAGTAAAACAATAAAACAAAGGCATTTCACAAAACGATAATTTAAATTTGAATAATTTTACCACAAAATTTATATTTTCACTTATTTTCGAAAACTAATCTTGCACAGTTGGAAAAAAGGTACTTTGGGTAGAAAAACGATGTTAAATCAACGAATATGCCAGTGTTGGGAAAAAATGTTTGAGGTAAATACCCGAATTGGGTATTTAAGCGAAAGTTATTAAACCGTGGGATTTTGTTTCAAAGTGTATAAAAAATATACGGGGATTCACAGTGCGAGGTAAATAAACGAAAAAGGTAATTATGCGTAGGGTATTTAACCATGGTATACTGCAAGGCAAATTCAATAAGGTAGCCTTATCTCTACAACAAATACAACAATGCAAAAACAACAGGCATTTTGTTTTTGTTAAAGACCTTTAATGTTGTCAAAATAGGAAGAAAAAAAATGGAAAAGGAAAAAAAATGAACAACAACACGCACACGCACAACAAACACACACAAAAACAACAAAATTTTGACATTAAGAAATAGCTCAGCTGTTTAGATAATCTCACCGGTTACATGAATTCGCTTTGGTATACTGTATAGTGAATTTTCACGACTTTAAGTTGAGATTTGTAGATTTGAGACGATGTCAAAGTCAGGAAAGTGAAGAAAATTAAATGCGTTTTTGGTGTTTTTTGGAAATTTTAATAGGTTCACATGATATTTTTTTGTGGCTAAACGAATAGAGATTTTATATTGATTTTTTTTTATTTCAAAGGTATGAGCAACTGCTACTTTCAGTTTTTTTATACATATATCTCACATATTAATGTTAAAATTATTCGTTCAAAATTTAAAAATAATAAAAATTTCACATTTCTTTACCCTTCCCAAAAAAATTATAAGGATTTTAAAGGTGAAAGTAGTTTTTAGTAGTTTAATGTTATACACCACAAGAACATATGAACTCTCTACATTCAATTATCTCTCTACGCCAATTATTTTTGGCGATTTTTTGAAAATTTTACTTTTTTTGAAAAATTAAAAAAAAAAATTTTAAACTGAAAGTTGCAAGTGCTCAAAAATTGTTATATACCGCAATAAAGTATGAAATCTCTATTTTCATCCTTTTAACCTTTAAACTGGTAAAAAAAAAAATAATAAAATGACCCTTTTATAAGCTGCAGTACACAAAAATTGCGAAGGAATAGAAAATAATTTTCATCAGATACTATTAAATTACTCCTTAATGATAACGATTTTAACGAATGTTGTTAGCTTCACTTTTTAAGTATTTTTAGGTTACATAAGTATTAGATAATGTAAAAGAAATATTATAAATAAATATTAATTATCATAGAACTTTAAAAACTTAATTACATATATCGACTATTATAACAATATGAGATGTATGTATGTTTGATTTTCTTTATGGGCCATATGTGGTACCTAGGGTCACTTATGATTCACATTCATATTGAACATGTTCATGTCGAATTTCATCGAGGTAATAAAATGTTTAAGCCAATTATAATAGCTGAACATATTTTCTTCAGGGGCCCTATTATGGACCTAGGGGCAATTATGGACCGACCATAACAAAATTTGGCAATATCATTTAGATTTATAAAATACACGTTCATACCGAATTTCATCACGATACCGATGTTTTTAAGCCATTTATAAGCGCTAACGGGAATTTCTAAAGGGGACTTCATATGGGGACTAGGGTCAAATGTGATCCGATTTTCACCATAATTATTTGAAAATAAGTGCAATTTCGAGGGGAATTTGTATGGGGGCTAGGCGAAATCGCGGACCGATTTGAACCAAAATCAGTTGGGTTCATCCTTGGGCCTAATTATCACTAACACTATCAAAACATTCCAGCCATTAACTCATAAAACACTTCTATTAATTTTGGCCAGGTTTTTAGGCAAAATGCCCCTCTGTGCGCCGATCTTTTAAGAAATGATTTTATTAAAATCCAATGTATTATATGTTCTTAAAGGGCATTTAAATAAGGAGGGGGAACATTTTTATAAACTCAAAAAAAATTTTTTTTTTGATGAAATGAATAGCATATAATACTAACACTTTTCTTTGACTGTAAATAAACAAAATCTCTCTATTCATTTTCTCTCTCTTACCCTGCAATTACACACGCCACTAGTGGCTTGCCACTATTGTATACGTATTATCAACGAAAAATTGTTCGAAATCGTCGAATCTCTTGCCACTTGCTTTTGTGTTTACACGGGCCACTAAGAGTTCATTTTTAAAATGTCGTCGAAGAGTAAACTTCAAAAAATTTGTATACTTCAAAAATTAAAAAAAATGATTGAAGAAAATGAAAATAATAAAAGTAAAAAAAAATTGTTAAGAGAAGATATTGGGTAAAACCCGTTGATAAAAAAGGTGCGACTTAGACATTGAAGCACATTTGTTAAAAGATTTGCTTTGGGAGGACGATGTTAAAGATTTTAATAATTTTTGCCGGTTGGACATAAATCAATTTCAACAAATTCTTTGCCTGGTAAGTAAATGCCCTTGAAGTTATTTTTCGTTACAATCATTAACTGTTTTATATATGTACGTATGTACATTTGTATATACATACATACGTTTAGCTACTGGTGACTCTTTTCAGCTCTTTGGAGTTTCTAACAAGAGTATCACGCAGTACAATTTCTCTTTTTATCCCCAAAGTAGCACGCGCCTTATACGATTCTTTGAGGAGTGACTATTTAAAGGTAACTATATGCACATTTTTAATTTCAGTCTACATAACATACTCAAAAATTAAAAAATTTTTAAGAGTTTATTGTTTGAAAACTATCCCTCCTTAGATCCATATATATAAAAATTTCCAAACAAATAAATTTTCAAATTAAATCAAAATAAGTTTTATTAAAAATAAATGAACAAAATAAAAAATTTGAATTAATTTAAAATATATACATATTTATATTTAATCAAAATCTATCTCTGCGTCTGTGATAGCCAGACTTAAGATGTCTGGTGAAGACGGGTTTGTGTTTGTAATGGAATTGTGTTTGTTTGGAATGTTGCGAACTGTATTTTTTTTAATTCTTCAATTTTTCGGCGGCTTATTATATTCTGTATTTCGCCCATGGCTTCATACGCACTCTCCTTGCTCATCTGCTCTAGTTGTTGGGCAATGCTTGCCCCAAACGATGAAAATTCAGTTTCTGGTTTCTGGTCATTTATTATTTCTTCAATTGCTTCATCTATGATGGCCGTCCTTGGCCTTTTTTGTTTGTTGGGTGATATATTTTCATAATTTTCCTCCATTTCTGAAAAATTATCCTAAAAGAAAAAAAAATTAATTAAAATTTATTTTACAGGTTCCTATTACAGAAGAAGAGTGGCTGAACATTGCTAGAGATTTTAATGATATATGGCAATTTCCACATACTCTAGGCGCTTTAGATGGGAAGCATATTCGTATTAAGGCACCATCAAACAGTGGATCGCAATTCTACAATTTTAAAGGCTTCTACAGTATAGTGCTTTTTGCAGCGGATGATTCACACTGCCGATTCATCTTTGTGGATGTTGGGTCAAATGGAAAGGCTTCGGATAGTACTATTTATCAAGATTTCTATCTCTACAACTCCATTGAAAATGGGGACCTTAATACCCCAAAAAGTAAGGAGCTCATTCCTGGCCGGGGAAGCAAAATACCTTATTATTTTATTGGTGACGATGCGTTTTCTCTAGACATACATCTAATGAAACCGTTCAGTCAGTCTTTAAAATTAAATATTTACCAAGAAATATTTAGTTATCGACTGTGCCGAGCACGAATGGTGGTAGAGTGCGCATTTGGAAGGTCGGTAAAGCGATTTCGTATATTTTATCGCCCAATTGAAGTCAACTCTTCTACAGTTGACTTAATTGTGATGACCACTTGTGTTTTACATAATTATTTGACAAAGAAAACAGATCATCCTATAACACAAGACATCATCAAAGGTATTGAAACAACTGACCACACGACATTTATTTCAATTGGCCAACAGACAAATAAACCATATAAATATGCCTACAGAATAAGGGATGAAGTTTCGAGATACAGGCGGAAATGTTGATTTTCAGTGGAAAAAGTTAAATCTTCATAATTAGAATCTAATTTAAATACATATGTATATATAATAATATATATAATAAAAATAAAATATTTTAATAGATATTTCCGTATTTACGCCGTAAACCACCCTTATTTTTAATTATTTCGGACGGACAATAGATATGTACAGGTAGATATGTACGATGTTCTTAAGTTTTATTAATTTCAAAGCAACATCCATTAAAAAAACGATATCTATTTCCAATAATAACTGATTACTTAGGCGTTCATCTTTAAGTCGTTGCGCCTGTATAGCTTAGTATTCATGTCCCACAAAAGTGGGTGCGACCGATATAAATTTATTAATTTAAAAATATTTGCTGTGCTCAATTTTGAATCCATTTTAAAATATGTACGTATATAAAACTTCCAAAAATGTTGTTTTTTTTAATTCATTTTGTTTCAAAATATAGAGTTGCCGAGTTGTTTATGTAATCATATTTTTAGGGAAAATATTATTATTTACTATTATTAGTTTTAATTTAATAACATATATTCTGTATAATTACAAAAAATTATGTTTTTTAAATGCACATTCAAAATACATAAAAATACATAGGCATAATATTACATTTAATTTAATAGTAATACATTTAACACGTTAAAACTTAAATTAATTTGGATTAAATTGTTAACAGGGTAACATTGATTACTTTTTTGACAGCTAGTGGCAGCCACTGTCAAATTTTGCTACCACTAGAGCTGCCACTTCGAAAAATGTAAGTGTATTAGTAAAAATTTGTAAGTGTATTGAGTTTTTCGAACTTGCAGTGGCTCGTGTAAACGCAGGGTTACTCACTAATGCACGACAAAAAAAATTTTTTTGCTAAACCCTCGTTTATTTGTATGTTTTTAGAATATAGAATATCTTCTTTAAATAAATATAGATGCATCAATAAGATTAAGATAATGTAATATTAAAGTTTATTTTTTTTATTTTGTGAGCAATGGTATGTTACGTTTTTACCTTTTTAAAAACGTTTAGATTATGGGTTCGTTGATTGCAAACCAAAATAAAAACAAATATGTTTCGTTTCGATTAACTCTTTATTATTCACACTACTTTTGTGTGAAACCGTATACAAGTTCACTATACAACAACAAATTGCTTGTTCACTATTCTATTTCTTTGCTTACAATCTTTTTGCAAGCAACCACACTTATACTAGTGTACAGATCTATATCAGAGATCTTCAAACCTCGACAGTTTTCTTCACATGCAACTTCACACAAGGCTGATTGAGTTATTACTGACTGCCATGTATCGCCTTTTTATATGTCCGCAAAATCAGTATGATGGACGTTCTCGAAACGGAAGGTTCTTGTTCTCGCCTTCTCGAGAATTTTATCGCAACTACATTGTTGTTTGTGTATTTTGTCCACGTTGTTGTTGCTTTCATACTTGTCTGTCTCCTTTTCTTATACTGACTTTGCTGCTATATGCATTAAGATCATAACAAACACACTAACACTACAAAGAACATGTTGATTAACTATAGCTACACTAACACATAGAACGTACATGCTTGCATATACCAGCAAAATCAGTATAAGAAAAGAAGGCAGACAAGTAAGAGAGAGAGCAACAACAAACAAGCAATGAGAGAGAAGCAAAACGAGAACAAGAACCTTCCTCTTCGAGAACGTTCAACCTACTGATTTTGCGGACATATAAAAAGGCGAGACATAGCAAGCAACCAGTCAGTTATAGTTCAGTCAGCCTTGTGTGAAGTTGCGAGTGAAGAAAATAGTTGTGGTTTGAAGATCGCAGTCGTTAGTGTTGCGCGAACAGAAGTGTGTGTGAGCTAGTAAAGTGAAGAAGCAATTACTGTTGTATCGTTAAATTGTATACGGTGACAGACAAAAGTAGTGTGAATAATAAAGAGTTTAATTGAAACGAAACACATATTTGTTTTTATTTTGGTTTGCAATCAATGAACTCATAATCTAAACGTTTTTAAAAAGGTAAAAACGTAACAATATTAATACTGAAATATTAAGTACGGCAATAAATATGATGCTATATATAATCAAACATAATTATTCAAATTATTATCACTGCCTTTAAACATTATAAAAAGTGTTTTTTTTATTTTTGTAATCTTTAAATCTATGAATAATTTCGGTTATTATTATATAATTTTCCGTATAATATTTAGAACCATCAGTTGTTAGATATTTTAACTGAACCAAAAGAAAAATACAATGAGGTCAATCATCATTACGTGCATGTACATTACGATCTATTTTTATCAAATTGTATCTATCAAATTGTTCTACTTTTTTCGAAGTTAAGATTTGAATTTTTAGATGTAAATGCGTCAAACCATGAATGCGTTAACTGAGAATTTCAATATGATGTCTGTTGGGCTGCTATCACCATTTAATAGTTTTTGATATGTGACCAAACCAGGTCAATAACATAATTCTTTTCAATAATATGATAGAAGAACTAACATTTTTTTGCAATACCCATAAATTGTGCCACTCTTCTGAAAATTAAATTTGTGTTACAATAACTATAAATTGTGACACTGTTCAAAAAATTATAAATTTTGTTGCAAGAACTATTATTTGTTACACTGTTCTGAAATGTTAAGAACGCAGTTAAGTGTTATTGGTGTAACAGTAACATCAATAAGAAAATTTTGAGTGATTTAATATTTTGGACGATCCTAACGGTAAATGATTGAGCGATAATAATTCAAAAATGTTGAAGAGTCGAAATCTTAGACATTTTATAGTCATTTCTATATACAAGAGTCTTCTTATACAAGAGTCTTCACAATCTTTTACAAGAGTTTGTTTGATTTTTTTGCAGTTCTCGTAACAAGTATTTTTACGCGTGTGAATATAAAAATATAAAATGTGCTGCCAAAACCAAATAAATATATATTTAATTTTCTAGTGAAATTTTTTTTATTTAAAATACAGAAACAAATTTTATTATGGAGCATTCATATTCTTTTAAAGATTTCAACAACGAAAATGCATTTTTTTTTATCAAATTATTAATAACATTAATTATATGTATGTATGTATGTATACTAAATATAAAATATTTACAAAAATTGCGCACACCGACAAAAATAAAAAGAAAATTTATAAAATAATATCTCTAACCGTAAGTAATATCTTTAATAAATTGAGATAAAACCATTCATTATACTTCAAACGTTTATCAATTTTTAATACATTGAAAATTTGCATATAATCAATAAAAAAAAAATAAGATTGGGCAAAGTTTGCCACCCTTAAAGGTGAAATCTATTTTATTTAAAGCTAGAAAATATTGTTCAACATAATTTTACTTAAGAATTGAAAAACAATGAAGATAAAGAAAGAACTTTTATACATACAGGGGACAGCAAGTCTTAATACTCCAATATAGTTTGATAATTAAGAAAATATTCTAGGAACACCATATTTTGGCACCGCAAAACTGAAAGTATTCCTAAGAAGAAAAGAGAGTAAATTTAAAATTCTAAGGCCTAATATGAGAAAATGTTATCGCTTATATTTAGTAGGATATCCTTAAAGATCTCTTGGAGTTATGTCGGGGGAGTTTTTACAAGAGTATCAAGCCTGTGGAGACTTTGGTATGCAAATCACATCTTACAACACATGACTTACAACAATCCTAGTTGGAAGAAGGTGATCTTTTTGAAATCGACATACCTGAAATAGAACAGAATGATTCCATTAACATTTTACTTTCTCATTTCACATTTTGAAGTCACCGAAATTTCCCGAACTATCCATATCTACAGAAAAATTACCTGTCTATCTGGATTTTAAAAACAAAAATAGCATTTCCAGCTGTCTTAGATTTTGAGACAGACAACTTAGATGCAATTAATACCTTTTTTGGCCCGAATTTATCAAATGAGTTAAGTAAAACATAAGAATCCCGAAGAACATTTGTACCGGAAACACCAACAAAATTATTCAACAAATAGATTTAATAGTAAAGATTTGCTTTCGTCCACAAAATTGTCGGATATTAAAATTACTAAAGACGAAAGCAAAATCGAGGAATATAATATCATTAGAAAAAAATTGGAAATACCAAGAAAACCAAATTTAAACGTGTGCATTACAGATAGAATAACAAACGAAAATAGAAAAAAGAATAAATTATACGCACAGTGAGGGTAAATTTTTTATTAAATTACAGGAACATATATTTTTAAAGGAATATTTCACAAACAATATGAGACCAGACAGAGATTTCATACGCTATATTGAGGACATAGTGCGACAAAATTATAAATTAATGAACAATGTCTGCCCGATAAATTTTAAATCGTTTGGAATAAACAAAAATCATAAGATTATATGCATACTGCATTTACAGTGATATTAGTTGCAGAATGTACAAATTTGTAGTTAAATTAAATACCAGCCCATACATAGTCATTATTTTTGCATCAAGTGACACAGTTATCCACCCAAAAAAATTCTAAAAACCCAACAAATTCGTACTATAATGCGGAAAGTTGCGAAATTGCAATTAAAGCACGAAATTGCCTCCAATTATAAAAATATGAAATTAATAGAAATGTCAAGTGCTTTGAAGGATGTTTGGATTTTGGGTGAGGTAATCTCTGGGTCTGATGCCTGAAAAATTAAATCAGAATACTTGAAAAGACTGGACAGGGACTAGGATCCCCTAGTTGATCTAATTTACATTCGCAGGGACAAAAAGTGGACTGCATTTTTGTAAAAACAGCTAGTCCCCAAGAAGTATACGTGTACTCAAAAGACCAATTGCAAATAGTGCAATTAAATAAAAAAATGAATAGCAATGAGTCGGGGTTGTTTGTTTATTGATTCCACATTGGGTATTGTTTCAAAATTTGACAAAAGTTCGAAAAGTGTTTTCCTTTACAGTATTGTACTTCATGTCAAAAGTGATACAGAAAAGGGCATTGATATTCCAATAGCAGAATCATTAACATGTAGACACTACGAAGACGACATTAAAATATTCTTAATGAAAATAAATTTTTTTTGCCAAAGCAATGGAATTTGCTGGCCACTATAAACACTTCCGTGAAAATTTTTAACAAAGATGTTGCAACATTAAATACTTATTTAATTACATGTTATATATTTCTAAATAAACAAAATAAGAAATTAAATTTCGCAATTGTTTCTGCCATTTTATTTCTGCTGCCATTTTATTAACGTCGTTAAAAAGATATCGAAAACATAGCAAATGATAACCAAAAAGCATTTTTTCAAAATAGAATGTTAAAAGCGGTAAACATTTGAGACATTCGAGACATGTGACGTTGGTTTCAATCCATTCGCATAATTTTACTCTCTACGAAGAGCAATGACTTGTTTTAAAATGCTCGTAAGTTCATATTCACACTGAAAGGAGATGATTCTGTCGAAGGGTATGAGGAAACAAATATTGAAGAACTTAAATGCGGGGTTAAATCGCAATATGTGTAAAGAGTTCTTTTTACAAAAAAGCTGTGCAAACATTTCTCAATATAAAGAAAAAAATTGATAATTTAGATAATAGTTACCAAACAAATATTTATAATAATCCTGAGTTTTTGAATACGATTCTTTGTAAATGGATGCCCTATGTGCCTTTATAAACAAACGTAATGGGAATTCATGTAGATAAATTATCTTCCCGCATATCCAGTAGTCCAGTAGACGCTTATTTCATTATTTTAAAAAAATATGACACTAAGAGGCAGAGGGAATATAAGACCTTCGGAATACTTAAAGGAGTCTTTTCAATTTATTCGACCTTAAAAGAAAGAAATCGAATATACGTATTTAAGTAATACTATAAAAGAACTCACATACCAAAAAACGAATCCCCACTACGTGAGGAAAAGAACTCCACGGAAAGACAAAAACGGTTCACGGAGAAAAACTATTTAAAATTAATTTAAATGTAATGTAAGCAGCGAAAGGTTGCCAAAAGCCTTAAAAAGAAAGGTAAAGTTTATAATGGCCGTCTATTCTCAAATATTTAAAGATAATCTAAAACCATTTCAAACAACGGCTATTACAATAACAGAGTTTGATTCGCTGAAACAGCGACAACAACTTTACAACAATGTTGTTAAGATTTATATAAATTATCTCATAAAAGAAAGCAATTTAAGAAATGTGATCGCATGCACTTGTGAAGGAAGGGAAGAAATATTGTCTACGAATCAATTAAAATTTATTTCCACTTTCGGTCTTTCAAAACACAAAATTATAACAGTTCCGATTTTAAGAATGCACCATTTGAAATTTGTATATTATAAATGTTGAAGAAAAAATTTGTCATTATGTCGACCCTATGGGAATCAAACCAAAAGTAAACAAATTGATAGAAAATTTATTTTTTGTTGAAATTTTAAGTGATTTGGGTCAATGTGGATCCACAAAATAATTTCACATCCAATACAAAAAGATACGTTTAACTGCGGAGTCTACTCTGTCAGATCATAGAAACACTAATAAAAAAACAACTTATGTGACATTGTTAACCCAAAGGAACATAGGAATAGAATGCAAATTAAATTAATACACTTTAGAAACGGCATTGCTATGTAATGTTTACATTGTGAGACAGAAACAAATGACAATTGCTCCAAAAGATGTAACAAGGTGTGTAGACAACAATTGTTTAAAATATAATTATGGAAATCTATACAGTTAAAACTTCCAATGTTATTTATTCAGTTTATACTACGTGAAGTCCAACATTACCTCACAAGAACACGAATTTGTACTACATGCAATTTATGATGAACTTATGTCAACTAACTCCTGGAATACAAAATGTGTCTAATATATATACACATATACATTGTGGTTATTTATTTGATTATTAATTTGTGATTATTAATTTGTTTATTAATCTGTACTTATTGTTTTGTGTTTATTTGTGAACGAGAGTTATGGAACAACAAGAA
This sequence comes from Sarcophaga rosellei, assembly GCA_930367235.1. Classification (NCBI taxonomy): domain Eukaryota; kingdom Metazoa; phylum Arthropoda; class Insecta; order Diptera; family Sarcophagidae; genus Sarcophaga; species Sarcophaga rosellei. The sequence continues at coordinate 64,481,117 of OV884019.1, forward strand.
TTCGCTCCTCTATAGAAATAAGTTTACACGCGCAGCTACTTGGAACGCAATTAGTAGGGAAAATGTTTGCCAAACACGTTGGAGGTATCTCCGAGATAAGTACGTAAAAAATATCTCGGAGAGCCATCAAGCTTCAGGAAGTGGAGCTGAAGTAATGGAGGGTCAATGGCAATACCAAAGCCAAATGGAATTTTTGCGAGACCATATCAGACCTCGAAAGTGAGATATTTTATTATATTATTTTTATATTACATTATATTTTATATTATATTTACTTGTTTATAATTCCATTGTAGGACAGTGACAAGTTTAGGTCATGGAACGGACTTACCGCAGTGAAAATATTGAAAACATGTCAGAGGTAAGAGGATACAATAATACAAAATATTGTAATAATAATACAAAATATTGTAATATTTTTATTTACAGGCTTTTTCAGAAATTGGATTCCTGGACGACCCTCCATCTACGAGTGCATCAAACTCCTCCCCCCTTAAAGTTCCAAGCAGCATTAGGAAAGGACAGCGTCGGGAAAGTGGCACAGAGGCTTTCAATGAGTTGTTGAGTAAGATGGCAATTATTGCCGAAGCTAGATTTTCTCGGACAGAGTGAGCCCCACGATGGTTTTTTGGGATGGTCCGAGAAATCTTCTCTAAAATGGAGCCGGAAGACGTTGAAAACTCGAAATTTTTTTTTAAATTATTTAAACGAGCAACGTAAAAAAAATGATATTGTTTATTTATGTAGTATTATTGTTATTATAATTGTTATTTGTTATTATTATTTTATTTGTATTATTCTTATTTATTTGTATTTTTATATTAAAAGCTTAGATGTAAGAAATTATTGTTATTTACATACATATTCAAAAAAAAGAAGTTAAATTAAAATGAATGAATTCCATAAAAATGAAACTTAAAACTAGAACTTTAGATTTTATTTATGAAGAGGTAGTCGCATAAAATATCCCTTTGTTGAAATGCATTCCTAGGCGAGTTATTAGAAAAAAAATTTGGGACTTCTGCGTAATGGTTGTGTTTCTCGTCTCCATAACCCTTCTATTATAGAACCATTTTCCTCTCTGTCTACAAAATCTGGTGGACAATAAGTTTCATCGTGCATTTTTAAGAAATTGTGAAGAACAACTGTAGCACAAACAACTTTTTCAGCAGATTAGGGAGTCATATTCAAAGTCCCACGCAATATTCTCCACCGAGCTGTTAAAATGGTTCTATGGTTCTGCGTGCACTGGATAATCTTTTGTTATAATTTTGCTTCTCTTCACATAATAATAAACCTGGATATGGTCTCATAAGGTATGGTTTGAGAGGAAAAGCAGCATGGCCAACTATGTAATGTGGGAACTTCACGTCAATATTTGGCAATATAGTGTCTGCCGGGAAATTAAGGTTTTTTTGATTTTAAGAACTTTCCAAATTTTGATTTGTTTAGCACACCACCATCGCTATGACTGCCATAAGCTCCTATATCGATTACGGTAAATGTGTAATTTGTGTTTGAAGAACATAGTTAAAAATTATTTGGTAAAATACATTTAAGAACATACCTTTATAATTACAGTCACACAGATAATTATACATAACCCCCTAAAAATCATTTTTTTAAAAATGATAATATATGGACAAGTCAACTGAGTTTTGCGCCAAATTTTTTTGTTTTTCGTCACAGCCGAACAAATTATATTTGTTCTCATCACTAAATATTACATTCGCCCAAAAATCAGAGGACTTGTCCATATATTATTGGGCAAATTCCAATCGTGGCTTTTTTCTCGGCACACGGCTGCGGAAACCGTTTTTTCTCAAAACACTTCGAATTGTTTCGGAATGCACAATAACATTGTGATCACTTTCCGAGGTATTTCGTATTTCTACGGCTGTAGTCCTAGGATTTTTATTCACAATACATTTTATATACCGGGCTACCCTTGGAGAAATTGTATTAGAAATATACGTCGTACGTATAATTTTCTGTGGTGCCATATTGGTTTTAAGCAAACTGCAGTCACAAATTCATAGATTTTGGGAATCTTTTTCTTTATTTAAGTAAATGTGTCGTTACAGACGCTAATGTAAAGAAATTTTAGATTAGAAGTTCATTACTTTAAAAAAAATTATTTTTACGGGGGGTACGTATAATTATCTGTGTGACTGTATAATAATTTGTGCCAGAACGCGGTGGGCATGTAATGACTACGTGTTTTCCGTCGATGGCTCCATCACAATTCGGCATATCGCATATATTCTTGAAATCTTCCGCTATTCGCCTCCATTCATACGTACTCTGCAAAGACAAGTAAAAGCCACTTAATTCCTTCCATATAATGTCACACGTCTCCAAAACAATCCGTCTCACCTTTGTAACCGACATTTTAAATGTCAGGGAAAGGTAGTGCCTGCTAGCACCATGGGCTAAATAGCTGGATGGAAAACAAATTATTAATTTGTTCATTATTGACATACGCAATTATAAACTTACATTAAAGTCAAGAAGAGACGGTAATCTGCTGGAATAGCTCTACTTAAATTCTTTTCAAGCTGATACCTTATAATGTTGAGTAAGCAATCAAAGATGGATGGAGACATTCTCGTTGCAATAAGAAACTGCTCATGGTCACTGGTTTTTAATTTATGAAATGTTGACACAAAAAACCCACTCACTTCCCGGTCCAAATACAAGGGACGGAACCAAAATCTTCTTGCATTCTTTTGAAGATTTTCGTACGCCTTGGCAGCACAAAATATATAATTATGTAAATTCCACAAGTTCCGTAAATTCTTTTAAAAACACTATTTGATTTGGCATTTTTTTATTTTTATTTTCTTATAATACTTCACAACAATTCTTATTTTTCACAAATATTCTTATCTTTCTCGTAATAATTTCACAACTATTGCTCTTTTTCTTATGTAAACAATTTCATAACAGCTGATGATCAGTCGCATAAAACGTATTGTGTGTAACTTGCAATAAAAACCGCATAGAACATATAGTAAGAATCGCATGTAACGCAAGGTCGCATGAAACGCATGGTATGGACTTTCGGCTTTATAGTGTTCCTTTTGTTCGCTTCCTTGCGCATGCTGTAAAATGAGAAGATTAATATCTTAAAACGTTATAAGATTATTATCTTTTATAAAAAAATATAAATATGTGTTGACGCAAATAATATGTGGGGTTTTTGTTTTGAAATAAATTTTTTTTTCATATAGAGAAGTATTTAATTTTATGGACATTAAGCGTTAATAACTTTTTTTGGTGTATTGGAAAAAATTCATAGACGTCGAAACCAGATCGTACGAATAGTTACAATATACCAGCGTCGAAGATAGAACTTCGGAATCATACTTAAAAAAGCTGCTATTCCAACCAAATGCCGTGTTTCGTAACATTATAGAACTATCGTGGCCACATTTGATCAAACCAACGTTCACAATTGTAATGTTGAATATATTCCGAATTTTTATTGGGTTGTTCGGAAAGTAATTTGGTTTTTTTGTTGGTGGAAATGAAAGACAGTTTTCGTATAACATCAATCCGATCTCACGTGTTGTTATACGCCGCTTCGCATCCACCAATGCCTTTCTACTGTCTATCAGCTTCAACTGGCTTTCCCTAACGTGGTGCATCTGCCACATCGAAATTGCTGGATCGAAATTTAGTGAACCAGTTCTGGCCAATTTCTCTCTGATTTGAACAGCATTTTTACCCTTTCTGTAGTAAAACAGTAAGATATGTCGAAAATACTGCTTATCGCTCTCCATATTTAAAAGGGCAGCAAGAATTAATTGGAAGTTTTCACACATAAGCCTTGCTATATGAGCTCTAAAAGCATATGAAAATTATACGGCTTAAGTATGAAGTTGGGTGCAAAAAAATACAATACAATACAAAATCAGGAAAAAACGAAATTACTTTCCGAACAACCCAATAGAAAAATTTTACAAACTTTGTTGTTCAATTATTGAATTATTTAAAATGATAATGATGATGATAAGTAAATAAAATTACTGAATCTAGGTGATGCGAAACTTGAACCATTCATTATGATGACGCAGGTATGAGCACATAATATATACAGAGGGGACACTTGTGACGTTTGACAAACGCTCATAACAGCACCATTACTGGCGAATTTAGAGGGAGAAATAAATTAAAAAAGGGACAATTTTGAATATTTTTTTAATTTCTTCAATGAAAAGTTTAAAGATTCTTAAATATTTAATTGAAATGTGTATAGTTTTTCGTCACAATGAATATAGTTTCTTGTGCAAAAGGTAAGTAAGAAGCTAAATATATCAAGATCAAATAAGACATATTCTTAAAAAAAATTTTCTTGAAGAAATTTTTGTATATTACCAGTATTTATTAATTTCTTGAATGACAAAGTTAAAATTCGGTAGTTTTTCATCATTCTCATCATTTTCGTTTTCATCATCGAACTCTTAGTAATTTTCCTTCACACTGAAAAAATTTCCGTGTACAAAAGGTAAGTAAAAAGAAGAATATAACAAAATATATACTCATAACTTTTTGTTTCAAGAATTAGAGAATATACCTCCAAATTGGTTAAATACTAAGTTAATGACGACCGATGAGAGGTGTCACCCAAAACATTAGTTTCAAATTAGGCTTCCCAAAAAAAAAACAAAAAACGGTTCATCTCCTGTCAACCAAGAACTCGTTTTAGGGACAAAATTATTCTGTTATTCTAGCAAAATATCATCAACTTCTACCAAAATATTCAGAACATATTCTCCATCAACATTATTATTTAAAACTCAATCTATTAACAAACAACACACATTCCTTTATTTTTATCATCTAACAACACCAATCAGCAACTAACAGACAATATTTGTATATAAATCTATATAATTCATAATTCCTACAAAATAACTAATGATACTCACTTTATATTAAAAAACTTATTATTTATAAATATTTTATAATAAAACTTAATCCTAATATAAGAAATAAAATCTCTTTCATTTATATATTTGAGGCCCTTAAAAGAACCATTGATACAAGAAGCAATAAGCCGTCTGATGTACATATGTATGTGAAACAAACGTTTGCTTCCAAATTGCCTAGTAGATTGTTAACAAGCAATCCTTAATATAAAATAATGTCTAGATTAATAAAACACATACAAAATAAAAAATGAAATCAACAAATACTGCAATTTGTGAAAAAAGAGAAATCTCTTTTTATAAATCTTTTTGGCCCTAAGAAAGCAACAATGAATAGAAATGACTTTTAATTTTACGTTTGATGTTTGTAGTGTTTGTTGTAGCAGTTTAAGCAAGACTTTGACATCTAATTAATAAGTAAAATTTAGTGACATAATTATAATATAATGATTATACAACACTTACTGCACAATGTTGAGTGATGGTCCCATTCTATGAAACTATCAATAGCTTTACCTTTACTTGCGGACAACTCGTTATACAAGTACGTTTAATGTTGGCTCTATAAAGGACTTTTGAATAAAAAAAAAAATCTCTTTTTTAAATATTTGTAGCCTTAAGAAGGGCCTTTGATATAAAAAGGAGACAAAATATTTCATAATCCAAACGAGTCGACCCTTTAGTGTCTGGCATCTAACAAAAAAAAAACACAAATTAGTACCATAATTATAACATATTATTTTATAAGACTTACCACATTGCGTATGTGTCTTTCCCATATATCACCTTTGCGAGTTTTATCAGCACATCCAAACCAATTTAACCATGAACATAGTTTTTGTCTGTAAAGAAACAAATCACAATAATAGCAACAGTAATAAAAACTCTTGAAATTATGATTATTTATAGACCTTCTCTGGTCTAGATCCATCATGTTCTGTTAACTACAGCATCACCTCGATGACGGTCTTGAATAAGGGGAAGCTAGAAATACAAATGCATTTTATTTTCGCTGCAATTAATCCTGTAATTTAGTAATTGTATATACTGATTATTTCTAAATGTCAAAAATGTATGCATTCACCACAGCATAATTTTACCCCCTTTTTGTTCGATAATTTACATGAAATTCCATTAATTTCCATAAAAATTGTCGATCGCGTTGAAGCGTTCATCTTGCAGTCTTATGTAAACAAGGATTTGATAAATAAATACAATGAACATAGAAGGATATGTAAATACATTTTATATTTTTTATGTTATGTAAGCATATATACATTCATGAATATAATAATGAAATGGGAAATGATTTTGTAATTGAAATAAGTTAAAGTGAGAGAAATAAGTTCTTGGAGAAGTTCGTCGAAATGTGTTTAACGAAGTGTGTTTAAGTTTACTTTCCAATGCTTTATAATAATCTGCAAAGCCCGGAGTAGGTTTAACTAGGCGACTATTATGAAACTGTTTGCTATATGTGAAGGAATAATCATTAAGGACAGGGTTATTATCATTAAGATAGGTCATAAGAACTTCACATATGTGCATTTGGGATAATTTGTTATAAAAGATCTTAAATTTTAACAAATGCGTTGGTTTCAAGGACTAGCATTTCTTGGCTATTGAAATGTTTATCGCGTAACTCAACATCAATTATGGAGAGACAAGGATTTGGTGGAGAACGGAATTCATCCCATTACGCATTTTTTATCGTAAGTACATATACGCTAGGTCTACAACTGAAAAATCTGAGATTTTATCAGCTGGGGAAACATTTGCGCAGTTTCCATTTCCAATAACATATACATAGTGTAATGCTCAGCGCTTTTGAAAAGAGCTTAAAAATTTCAGGGAGTTATACTTACAGCATTTACCTGAACCTTTACGTATTTGTCCAAAAAAGTGTTCTAAATGGTCCTCGGTTAACCTGCGCGACTTAAGTCCCTGAAAACCTACTTGATTAAGGTATGTTCAAAGACTTCTTAAGGCGGAAATGTTCGTCAACCATTGTGTAATAAAGTTAACCATTTTCCTTGTGTCATTCCCCTTCAAATCTGCAACTTTTCTTCTCCATCAAAGTTTCGAGGCTTCTCTTAAGAATTTTAATTGTTCTTGGGAATATACGAAAACCGCGCTTTCTGCGCGGCTATTAAAAATATCAACTAAATTATTAAAAAACTATAAGTATTCAGCTGTATTAAGGAATGTTAGGGCTTTTGAGCTATCTAATTTCCCTGAATTATGCAAAGTTCGCATACCGGCTGCTACAGTCCGGCTTACAACTTGAGCTGGTTAGTTAACTCTCATCCTTCCATCTACATTCTAAAAATGGATAACTTCTATCCAGGGCACAAGTATATTGTTGAAATAAACTATTGTCTTTAGCAAGCAGAAAATTTTGGGCGCTTTGTAAAAGATACGAACTGTCATTCATAAAATAAATTCGTTTGTCGCTTACTCAAAAATAGGGATATTCTAAAGTTACACCAACGGTTTTTGAAAAGTTGTCAAAATTGCCACCTTGGTCGCAAACGAACTGGCAAGGTTTTAAGCTCTAATTTTTGAAATTGTGTCGAAAATATAAGTTTTCATTGTTAAACCCCTACAATTTCCATAAACAAAGAAGTATGAAATAGCTTGCGACAAACTTGCCATGATGACCATTGCGATTGTCGCTAAGTTACGAGAACGATTTTCGTCTTCAAAGTCCTGTAAGCCTATAATTTTGTCTTAAACATATCTTAGTCAAGAGAAGTTTTTAGCGATATTTCGTCACAGAAGACACTAACAAATTCGTCTTCGACCGCAAAGTCCTGCGCTCTCACCTTTGGTGCCTCAAATGTTCCGTTTAAATTTCCCGGAGCTTTTGGCCAGTCCTTTACAAAGCGTTGTAATATTGGACGTAATATCTATACACAAAGGGGAAAGGAAAAGTACAGTCAGAGAAATCAATTTCAGTCCGACACAGTAACGTCGTTGTTTCGGTTCAGGGGTATCAAACCAGTTTCTATACAAACCGAGAGGCGGTTTACCAATGTTTGAAGAAAAATCATTTTTCTTCTTTAACTGCAATTCCAAGTTTCCAACTTTTGTCTTGTATACTTCTACTTCTCTAGATAACTTGGCATTATCAACCTTCAACTTGCTTTTTAATCTTTTTTCTAAGAAATATTGCCTACGATAATGGTCCAAGGCTGCTTTTAATATCCTAACGTCTGAGCTGGTTTTTTATACAAAATTGTCTCTGTATGGCAATCAATACTTTTGTAGCTTAGTCCGTGGACAACGTTATGGTAAACGCAAACCAGCTCCACCTTGGAGATTTGTGTTTCAATTTTTGTCTCTGTTGGGACTACAAAATTCGAAGTAGTTTGAGACAACTTCTGCGACGTCTCCATTTTATTATGCTTTTTGTTTTTATGTATTTATCAAGCTAGCGACTGCCTTCATATTTGGTTATAATGTCTGTTTGGCACAATTTACACTCTGCAGTGTAATTATCTTTTTTTCTTATCCAATTAGCACATTTTGCAAACTCTTTCCATCTATCGCAGAAAGTTGTGAGTCGTCTTTTTGATGGACCAGCTTCATCAATATCCATTTTTAGATTCTCTGCAAATTATTTTTATTATTTGTATGTACAAAAAAATAAAAGCTGTACGTAAAGAAATTGACTATCGCTCGCAATAATATTTATTATGACATCAGCTGTTCAAGTGCTGAGACATGTTGTCAGTGATGATAGAAGAGGGAAATCATAACTTAGTTGTATAACAAATGTACAATCAGTGTTGGCTAACATGATTTGACAAAGATAACATGAAAATTATTGCCCAAGTTATTGCGGTGTACTAAAAAATTTCTCCTTAGCTGGTCAAATTAAATTTTAGCTTGAAACTGGACAATCCAGCCAAGTTGGCAACCTTAGTTGTGCAGGTAAGTCAAAACTACTGTATACGTATATATATCATTATATTATAATGAATTACTTATCTATAATTGTTGTTAATAAAACTAAATTTAATTAGAATTAGCTATAGTACAAATGAGTTTAAAAAGAACACATCTATGTCCAATTCCAAACTCAATAAAAACAAAAAAAAAATTCAAATTTAAAACGAAATTTAAAATTTTTGATAAGCTCACAAGGAAACACAAGTTTCCCTCACAAGTAAAACAAACGCAGTTTTAATATTACATATTAAAAGGATAAATTTAACGATATACAACTAAAGATATAGAACCGTTTGTGACGGAAACCAGCCTTAAGAACCGGAGGCCTGTTTTGTATTTTGTAACAAAAGTTTCCCCCACAAATAAAAATAAATGCATTTTTAATTATAAATAATAAAATACAAAAAATTTTCCCTCCCACATAAAATATTATAGATAATAATAATTTATAATATATAGCACTTACCTCTTAGCATTCTCCGCAAACAGATGTTGGTTTGGGCCCAGTAGACAGCCTATGATGCATTTTCTGTTCCTGTAAACAATTTATTAAATTATTTATAAAATAAATATACATATTTACAGATACTCACATATTTCCAGTGTACTTCTTATTGCTGCTCGACACAAATACTTCTTCGGTGTATTGCGGTTCACAATTTCTATTAAAATAAAACATATATTCTTATTAGGTAACTTATTTTTCCATTTTAATTATTAATATTAATTAAATATAGGGTGCCCTGGTAGTCTAGTGGGTAGTGTGCTAGACTATTAGCATGAGGGTCGTGGGTTCGATTCCCACCAGAGACTCTGGTCTATGACACTACACCGAGCATATATGGTCAAGTTAATCCGCTCGTATATAATTAGAATATAATTTGTAATTGTATTGTAATTAATAAATAAATAAATAATTAAATATACTTAATGTTATAAATTTCTTATAAATAAACTTACCTTCCAATTTTACCACCACACACTTTTTCACATTTCTTCTTAGTAATACGCGCCAACAATAAAAACCCGAAAACTAGCAAAACGTAAACAAAACAGAGATAATCAGACAGCTACAGAAATACTATTTGGTAATGTTTGCTGTCCCTTTCACATTCCGTGTCGTCTCTGATTGCTCGGTGCTTTTTGGTACTTGCATATACATACACTATTACATAATCGCATATGTTAACCTTTTTAATTTGTGCATAAAAAAATATTATTCCTTAATTATTATTATGATTGGAATGGCATGAAAAACTTTGAAACAAAATACATAAATAATATGTGGCTATGTGACACAAACGGCTTTTTTTATTTTTATGATGACATTGAAATTCTTCTCCAAACATTTTCCCCAATAACAATATTTTTCTTCCGACTCGAACAATTTTTTATTACATACATACATATAATAATCTTCTCCAAATATTCTCTTCCAATGTTTTTAATTTTTGTTCTACATATACATACATACGTAAATTTAAATTTATCAAGATATTGAAATAGCTTTCTATTGGACTAATTGAAATAAGTGTCTTTTCTTTATTTCCACGTAGCTCCCAATAATATTTGTCCGCAGAGGAGCATACGTTGCATACTTTTTTAGAAGAACTTTGCAGAATTTTTCATTATAATAAATATTTTAGCACCGCTCGGTGGAGCGTTTTTTAATACATTTAAATATAATCGCATACATTTGAGATAAAATTGACTTATTGTGCATTGAAATCAATTTATTCATTATATATAATACCATATCTTACACCCTCTTCTTCCTCTATAATGATCCCACACTTTAATGCTTAGTCACATCTTCCGTCATATATTTGTTTGCACTTATAGTCAGCATTCTTTTAACCCAATTGAATTTTTTTTTACTCTATCGCTGATTTTAATTGAATTGAATAATTTGTGTTTTATAAAATGTTATATATTCAAATTAATTAATTTATTGAAACCCAACCACAATCAACGCAGACCGTTTTACTTAATGGTCATAAAATTTAGTTTTCTGCGCAAAATACATACAAATAAAACAAAAATTGTTCTACATATCCTCACCATAATGTGAGCTTAATACAGCTTCGGCCACGTGAAGTAATTTGCCACTTTCTTCTTCTTTCTTTCTTGTTCCGAATATAAAAAGATTCTTTTCGAGCTCTTTTCAGGTTTCTTAATAATACTTCCTTTTGGGTCAAAGAACAAAGTATTTCGACTTAGATTTAAGAGTATGCTACTGTTCCAGTGCGAAATGGACAGTGTTTGTTCCTTAATCAGGTATATTTCAAATGGAATGGATATTTTCTGAATGAATTCGGACCGCGATTTTTCCTTTCTCATTTTATAAAGGTCATTCAAACTTGTTAATTGCTCCGACTTTATTTATCTTGCTGTAGAATGAGCTGAAACTTCTTGCATATTTTCAATTAATCTTAAATTCTTATTTTATTCCAATAGTTTCCTGTTCCGCAAATTTGCTATCCTCTGGTATTTTATTTCTTGCTTTGCTATCTTTCTGCTGACTGCCTAAAGTTGAACATTTTTGTAAGTTCCGAAATACTTGAATTCATTCGAAATACCATAAATTATTTCTTCAATTTCCGTTTCTTTAAGGATTAGGGTAAATCGAAATCTACCACGAGCTTTTGAATAATATATGCATTTTGCATTGATTTGAAATTTTGTATAATTTTTGTTCCATCTGGTGGAATTTATAATTTATGGGGCAACTTTAAATTGCTCTCTAGCAAAATCTTAAAAAAATGGCACATCTTCATTTTCCCGCATAGTGTTTAAAAATTGAACTTTTATCTTTTAAGGAAACTTCAGCAATACGACTATCAGCTCTTATTATAAGTTTTTGAATATTATTAGTTATCAAGGAATATTATATAATGTTCGAAGTCGTATTACGCGAAATTTTAGTTTGGGGTACTTTCGCCGTCAAATAAATTTTTCTTGTCTTCTGTAGTAGTCGAAGATAAAAGTATAGTATTATATACTATATATATAAAAAATATATATAGTGTTATATTTTGTGTTGAGTCGTTATACCTTGAATTCATTAATAAAGTGGCACCAAAAATAGACTCTGATTAGACTGCTATCTCCTCTTGTTTATTAACCTCGAATGTTTATGGACTGCAGTGTATATTCTGGTAGTCGCCATAGTCTAGTAGGTAGTGTGTTTGTTTATTAGACGTAAAGCCCGCGCTTGAACCCCAGGTCAGACATCAAAATGAAATATGAAAAAAATATTTCTTCGGCGACTTCCTCTCAGCAAATTTCTGGCAAAAACTCTGAGAGTGAATAAACTTGCCATGAAAAAGTTTCTCAAAAATTTGTCGTTCGGAGTCGACGTTAAACTGAAGGTTATAATAGCCAATTATGTATGTATGTAGTGCATATTCTGTATTAGAGTCGTTTTTTGTGTGGCAGTTGGAATTCTTAAAGAAAATATCGAGGGCTTTAGACTCAATTTCTAAAACTTTTGCGACGTCATCAAACAAATTTGGTTTTGTTTTTGACTGAATACGCAACTTGTGCAAATTATGCAGAGCTGTGTTGTGGGATAGGTTTCTAAGATCCTAAAATGGATAAAAAAAATTATATTTTAAAACATTTCAAATCCCAAATGCATTTTGACGTACTTTATCAGTTAAGTCATTTAGAGTACGTTGTTTAATTCTTTTTTTTTTTTTTGCTATTCATATATATATTTTCAAAAATTAGATTATTACAAAAGTTGGTTGTTGCCTCAACGTCTATAGGAACATTTTTGAGGCCAGTTGGCAAGGTATATTAACCCTTTGCACTCGGCACCGTTTCGGACGTTACCTACCAGCAACTCGACGCCACTTTTTGACGAAAACGTACATCCTGGAAATGTACAGTATAATTTTAGAACCAAGTAAGGAATTGTAATGAAATTTGTTTTTTATGAATTTGTGGACATTGAAGAACACATATTTCCAAAAAAAAAAATATCAAAAATTGTTTCTATTCGACGCTTCAGTACGAACTAAGATCTTGTACATTTCTCCTCTCGGTTATCGAATTTCTTTATTATCGTATCAAGTTTCACACTTCATTGAGCCACATTCATGTGCCTTTGGACGCCTAATCCACTATGTCCACAATTTGCTCAACGGATCAGAGAAGTGTACAGTCAGTCCTGAACTCACTTCTCACGTTCTTCTACGACGTGTAAAACGGTTGATTTATTAATCATGCATCTTGTAATTTTATCATATTTCGATTAATTTTTTGTGCCATTTTAACAGAAAACTACAGGAGAACAAGTGTGTCTTAAAAAATTGCGGTGGAAAAATTTCATTGTCCGTAACCGAGTGGATATGCTAGGACAACCGAGTGATATGCTAGACTTATGTTGTCCCCTCAGAGGGGACAACCGAATGCAAAGGGCTGAAAAATTATCAAAGGTTTAATATGTAATATTACAATAGAAGCATTTTCAGGTTATCGAATAAATATTCTTCAACGCTTTTCTTAAAAATTGAAATTCTCTCAATATTTTTTATATCTTCTGGTAACCTGTTATATTCCAAACTACCCATAAGTAGATTTTTGTTTTGTTTTTTTCTAAACGGCAAAAGCTTACACTCAGATTATTTGCTTTTCTTGTACTAAAGTTATGTTGAATCCGTGAATTTTTGGTGGTATATCTTTATGTAACCGTAACGGTGAAAACTTCGATGGCAGGTTGAATACTGCTTTATTCTGAGATCTTTGAAGTGATCTAAGCCCATTGCTTTTATTCATTTCCTAAATACACAACAGCTAAGTAATTTAAATGAATCTGAACTAAAACTTCAAGCCAGTAGCTGAAGCAATATTTGATTTTAAAGATTTTGTATGTGAATCCCATGATAAGTTACTTTGCAGATACACACAAAGATATTTCGATGAGGTAACTTCGTGCAAAAGTTTACCATCCACAAAAATACTAAAATATTGTCCGTCAACCATATAAGGCCTTAAACTTAAACTTTTGGCTTTTCTGCATTTAAACATAGTCTATTTAGTCTCGCATGCATAAAGTGGCGGTTATGCCTAAGGAACAGATATGCGAAGGAAAAACACATGGAGTCTCTTCCATGGGGTAGTAGTTCTAAAGCTAAAAGACGCTGGTCTGTTATGGAGACGTTGGAATTCATATCTCCGTATATTTTTCCAAGTGTGTAAGTAGTTTTCAGATTTGTAATATTTAACATTATTTAAAAGTATATATTTTTCAGAACTCGTTGTTCCTTCAATCTGGCTGACTTCCTAAACGTATATTAACCATGTATCAATACAGCATTTAAACCGAGTTGATACATTGTGTAGATACTTTTTTAATACGTTGCATATTAATACTTTGCAACACTGAAATCGTTTAGGAACATTTATATGCATTGTTTCATTCATAATAAAGCGAACAATGTAGGAAGAACATATTTTATTGCAAAATTTCTTAGATTTGTGCGCACAGGGAAACTCCAGCCTCAATATTGCTCGATTGTTCTTCCATGCTGGAGGTGAGCTTTCACATTGGATCGGAGCTGCTTGAGACGTGCTAGGCCCGTTACTGTCCTCGGTCAGATCTACAAACAATGTGTCTAAAAATTTTCTGTATATGTCGTCCCGTGAAAATGGGAACGTGTCATCTATGGACTTAATATTTTGCAATACACGTTCCAATAGCACAACGCGTTTCTTTGTATTTCCACGAAACCTTGCATTAATAGATTTTTAAAATTATGCGTTCATTTTTTACTGTAATAAAAAGAAAAAATAAAACTGAATAGAGAAATATAATAAATTATAAGAAATAATGCCTACTTATCTGCCTGCGTCGCCATCGTATTTTGTCTTGCATTCGCTTTGCATCTACTTTTATTTGGATGCCTTTGTTGCTTTTCCTTGCGTATTAACTACAACAGTGTTGCAAAAGGGAACAAAATACATTGTCGAAATTTTCAAGGTTGCGTTTACGAACACGCTGCAATGTATTACTACAAAGCAACATGCGTTTAGGAAGTCAGCCTCTTTTTCGAAGCATTACTACAATCACCGTCATTGATAGATGAATTTTGCGAATATCCGAATCGCAGCTTGAAAGCAACTTCCCAGCCTGAGGTTGAAAGATCTACATCAAGAAAAAGAAATAACAACGATTTCAGCGAAACTGACAAAAGTTTTGTAGAAGCGATGGAGTTTTTTAAAAAGCGAGTCTGTGAGTCGCAAAATAAAAGAAAAATGGAGGACGATTAGAACCCACTTAAAGGGTTTGGGCAAATGGTAGCGGGGTTACTTGCTACTATGAGCTTCGAGCGGAAATTAGAAGCTATGCAGCACATAATGGCATACATTATGAAGTTAAAATTAAAGCCTGAATAAAATTATATTCACCCTTATTGTCAAAGGCGTTGTTGCCGGCGTCGTCAATTTTAAACTGTTGTCATATTTGGGCAACGGCGTCGTCAACTCAACACCAAATCGGTATTATTTTGGTCATGTGTGTTGACGTCGTCATATTATCGATAATTTCAAAAAAAAATATCATCCCTATATACTTTGCCAGTTATTTAATTTTTTTTTAATTTTTGTTGAAAAATGCTAGTGCTTCAGAGGAAAATAATAAGGCAGAGATCAACAACTTTCAGATTCAGATCAATTGCCAGACAGCATGTAAGTAATTAAACAGTTTGCCTAAGTATTTGTATTAATGCGAACACTTTTTACATTTGTTCCTTTATTGAATACTTTCGCCTAAACAAAGCCGCATTTAAGGTAGTTTTAACGAAATTGCATCTTTAATGAAGAGCCCAATTCGTTCAATAGCCATTTCCAACACTTTAAAGCTAGCAACAACATTGAGGTTCTTGACGCAAGGGTCATATCAATCAAGCGTGGGAAATGATTTTAATCTTGGTTTATCGCGGCCTACAGTATCTTTAATTTTAGAAGAAACAATCGATATTTTGGAAAGAGTGATCTGTCCTCTTTTCATTAAATTTGAAATGACAGAAGAGGAAAAGGCTGAATGAAAGTTGTATTTCTTTGAGAAGACGGGTTTCCCTGGCGTTATAGGTTGCGTAGATGGCTCGCATATAAATATTCTAGTTCCTAGAAAGGATGAACAAAATATGTATTTTAATAGAAAAGGATTTTTAGTTTAATATAAAAAACTAAAATTTTTTTCACAACAGAAATACTCAACGCTTTGAAATTTGTTGACAAAATCAAAGTCAATTCGAGTCAATGACGCCTTAAAGTCGTCTTAGTAAATACCGATTCTACGTCAACAGTAATCGATTGTCGTCAATATTGCCTACGGCAATGCCATTAAAATATTGTCGGTGTCACATGCGACGCCGTTGACATTCGTAATAGGGGTGATTATTTTAGTTATTTTGTTTTAGTTTTTAAGTTATTTTGTTACTTTTTAAATGGATTGTTTTAGTTTTAAATATTTATAAATGAATTGTTAAATTAATAAATAAATATGTACGTATACCTGAATCAATTAAGTCTCCGTACAGATGGTTTGTTATTGGTTGATTTAAAATGTTTACCATTAAAACTAAAATCTCTGTTAAGTAATCTTTTTAATTTACTCTTAGGATAATACTGAAATACAATGTGGCAACATTATGGGTCATTTTTCATGTATGATAATCACTCTTGTCATGAAAAAAATGTGAACATATTTTCGCTCGGATTTCTTTTATCACCCGAACAAGAATTTTCTATCGTGAATATCACGTGAATTATTTTTCCCTTCGAATCCTATGTGTTTGTTCGAAATAAAACTGGCGTTAAAAAAATTAATAAATTTGCCAAAACGACAATTAAATTTTTAAAACTAACCAAAATATTTAGAATTGGTGCAGTTTCGTTATTAGAACTGGAAGAAGATAATGAAAGAAAATTAAAATAAAGAAGTATAAGAAGAACATTACGGGATGCTTCAAATCCTTTGGAATTGCCGAGTGTACAGTAAGTACATACATAATTAATAATTTTTGTGGTATGTGTAATTCTCGGGTCCAGATTTTTTAAGCATTATAGAATCAACAAAGCTGCGTTTAGTTATCTTTTGGAAACTCTAACAAATGCTCTACCGGTTCCAAAGAAAAGTACAGCTGTACCTCCAGTTATTAAACTTTGTTCGTGTTTGAGGTTTTTCGGTGAAGGTGGACACCAAAAAGAGGTGGGGAGCGTCTATCGTGCCGCGATAGCACAATCAACATTCAGCGAGGTGCTTGCAGAATTTCTGGATGTCATGGAAATGCAAATATGTAAAACATGGCTTTACAATCCATCTCAAGCACAGAGAAGTATAACCGCTCAACATTTTTTTTAGAAATTTTGGTATACCAGATTAGTCTAAACGTAACACTTGTAGGTAGGCAGATAAATTTAAATATAAAAAATATGCGACCATGAAATGAAGATCAGATTTATTGACGCTACACATACTGGATCCTTCCATGATTCCTTCGTTTGGAGTATGAGCAAATTTAGAAGTGCTTTGGAGAAAGAATATTTAGAAACTGAATGTAACATGTGGCTGCTAAGTTGGAATTTATTTTTATACATACACTAGCTGTACCCTGCGCGCTTTGCTGCACTACAAACTAAAATAAATTTGAAGGAAAGACATTAGACAAATATCCAATTAAGTTTGAATCATTTTATTGATTTTGTTTCCCGTTGTCCAGATGATTCAGACGAACGGGCCTGAGTAGTACGCATTCGATCAAGTGATTCATGCGAACGGATCTGTGCAACATGTACTCGAAGATTTTTCAGTCTCAATGCTGATTCTGAGGCTAGTAATGCTCTTTTCTTTTCTTTTCTTTTCAACACAGGATCAAATGCACAGTTTACGATTTAATTAATTTCAAAGAATTTTCAGTGGCGCCACCTGTCGGAAATTGGTTATACCAACTTAGAAACCTTCGTCGGCTCATGCGCAACAACTTTGCTAAAGATTAAATGCATAGTTTACGATTCCATAAAGTACATTCATTTTTATATATATAGATAATTTAAACTTGAAAAAAAAATAAATAAAACAAAAGTCTACGAATTTAATTTTGGTTATATTTTTTCTTATTTGGTGAATTTTTTCACAAATGTTGGTTACAAAATTTTTTTCTTTCCCTTCTATCTTTCCCCCCGCGTCGTTCTTTACACTTTATTTTCTTTGGTTTTATACATCAAGAATCACATATAGCATACTTGTTGGGGTAACTACTATGCGTATGAGTAATATATTTCAAATGCAATTAAATATTAAGTATGTAGCATACGTGGGCATGGCCCCTCGCTCATTTGGAATATCAACATAAAAAGTAGCCTATAAAGCCGAAAGTCCATACCATCCGTTTCATGCGGACTGCGTTACATGCAATTTTTGCTTTCTAAGCGGTTCTTATTGCAAGTTACACACAATGCGTTTTATGCGACTGGCTTTTTGTGTTGGTCAGCTGTTGTGGTGAACAATAAAAAAGCAAACAAGAACATTTATGCCATTAATTACAAATTTATGAGTTTAAATATGTGATATTTTGTACTGTTAAGTCCTACGAAAATCCTCAAAAGAACACAAGACGATTGTTTTCGGTTAATTTATCCTCCATTTTTCATGTTTACAAATAAATAAATTCAAAGTAGATGACACTCAGTACATAAAAACAATCGACAACTAGTAACATGCATATTTTGTTCATGAAATGATGAAATGTTCAGAAATGTGCTAAAAATGTATTTTTCTCTTAAATTAGTAGTAAACTTTATTATGAAATATGTTTTTATTAATATTTTTATAATGCAAAAAGAAAAATGCGAAAATAATAATGTCGTAAAATGTAAACATATCTATCGAAACCATTCACAATAGTATATAATTTGGCATGCCAAGTTTAAAAAACTGCTGACATTTTCCAACACTGCATGAGTCGCATAGAAAAGTAGAAAGTAGATCTACTTGATGCGTTCTACGCATCTATGCATTCTATGCATTTTCTTATGTTTCTTGTCACATACAACTACAGTGATTCTACTTTTTCGGTATACGCATGTAATGCAAGCACGCATGAAACGCATGCTATGGACTTTCGGCTTAACTCCTTCCAGATATACAGGAAGATACTGTGAAAATTTCAAGAAAATCGGTTCAGCCGTTTAATCGTCTATAAACTTCAAACATACAATCAAACACACAATCATTTTTATATATAAGATAATGATAATACAATTTATTCCTTCTTTTTCTTAGGAAATGCAGGTTATCCACTTTTGGCACTTGGCTTTTGACTCCTGGCAGAGGTTCAGTTTTTGAGCCTCATCAAGAAAAATTTGATGAAATACATAGTAAATGCCGAAATATTATAGAGAGAACAAATGGAATTCTCAAAAATAAGTGGAACTGTCTACTTGGGTCTAGAGAACTGTACTATGCTCCCAGCAAAGCGAATAAAATAATAAATGTATGTGCGGCTTTGTACAATACAGTAGTTTTGATTTAGCTGCCTTTTGTTTACGTACGCATTACCTTTACCTGCACCAACATATTTTTCGTGTCTTTATTTCTCCAAATTCTATACAAAATTCTTTTTTAATCGCACTTTTTATACCTGCACATTTAATATATCGTTAGTACAGTAATTTTGACTTACCTGCACAACTAACTTTTGCAAGAATTTTTGTGCAGATAAGCCAAAAATGCAGCTAAATTAAATTTTTTACTTTAATTATACTCAAAGTACGAGTCAAAATTTTTGTGCAGGTAAAGGCAATGCGCACGTAAATAAAAGGCAGCTAAACCAAAACTACTGTATAATTCGCAAAGACGCTAAGTCCACTTTTTTTTCCAAAATTCAGATTTTAATGCAAAACGGTAACATTATACAAAATACATATTTTACAACAACAAAAAATGTCATTATGTAGTTTAAAGTTGTTGTAATTTTGTGGTTGGCAAAAACGCTAAGTCCACAAAATTACGAAAAATATTAAAAACACGTGTTAATTTTTTGATTTGATTTTTTTGAATTGATTTTTGATCTAGGAACTTTTTTCATAGCAAAAATTAAAGTTAGCTGCGTCGAACAAAATAGAAATCTTTATAAAAATTTTATTTAAAAAAAGTAAAATCTTAATTAATTTTGTCGTTGAAATTTATTTACATTTTTATTTAAAGCAAATATCAATAAGTAGTCGCCGTAGTCTAGTAGGTAGTGGGACGTAAAGCCCGGGTTCAAGCCCCAGGCCAGACATCAAAACTAAATATGAAAATAAAATTATTTCTTCGGCGACTTCCTCTCAGCAGATTTTTGGCAAAAACTCTGGGGTAAATAAAAAAGAGTATAAAATTAAGCCACACAACATGAGTGGTGTGAGAAGCTAGGCCGTAATTCTGAACGGTTGTAATGGCCAATTATTATAAGTATGTATGTAAATATCAATAAATAAATGAAATATAAGAAGTATTTTATGGTTGATCTTACATAACATTTAAATTTAGTTATTTGTTTTAGCTGGGTTTTGAGAGAGTAATCTATAATTATTCCACACCTACTCAATTAGGCATGTAAAAACATTTAATTTAGCTGCATTTTTGGCTTAACTGCACAAAAATTCTTGCAAAAGTTAGTTGTGCAGGTAAGTCAAAACTACTGTATATGTATCTATTACAAAT
This sequence comes from Sarcophaga rosellei, assembly GCA_930367235.1. Taxonomy (NCBI): domain Eukaryota; kingdom Metazoa; phylum Arthropoda; class Insecta; order Diptera; family Sarcophagidae; genus Sarcophaga; species Sarcophaga rosellei. Next base: position 64,501,715 of record OV884019.1, read on the forward strand.
ACGGACCAACAAGTGAAATCCTGCCGGAAGAAGAAAACTTCAATTACGAAACCGATGCAAACGTAACAAACAACGCGTATCTTTCGGCAGCACAACGAATTCGTTATAGAATAGCAAACTTTTTATAATTGTTTAAATTTTATTTGCGGGTTTTTAATTCATTTGTTAAAAAGAATATACGTACATACCTATTTATACTTCATATATGTATAAAACAAAATTAAAAAAATTAACTCAATAGAAAACTTAATAAATAAACCTTAACATTAGCTCTAATATAATTTTCTCAATTTCAAATTTTTTTTGTTTTTTTCTAATTTGCTCTCCACTTCCTTTTTCCTATATTGCTCCATGACTGAGTTATGACGTTAAATTTCTTTAATTTTTTTCATTGTCATTATTTTTTTCCAGAGAACGACATTCTTTTCATCAATGCTTTCGTTTCAGCTTTTTCTTCCTTAACTATCTCTATGAGCTCGCATATTTTCTTGAATTTTTATTTCTTTTTCCATAAGTTGAGTAGTATTCAACTTGCTAGAAACATCACCCAAGCATTCAGTTACAACTTTTTTACCAAATGCATCATCCAGTTTTCGTTTATGGCTGGCAGAATTACTTGGAAGGGTATCATTAAGTTGTTCATTTGATTCTTTGCTGTAACCACCAGCTATGGAAGGATTTCCCCGCATTCTTTGCAACAAAATCTCAATTTGTTTTTTATTAGTTGAATTGCTCATGAAAATTTAAACTTGTACTTAATTATTATTAAAACCAAAGATTTCCAATACAACTTACATTTTCCTTTTTTACTATTCGCCTCTAAAAATCAAAATGAACAAATAATGAGAAAATGTCGAACAAATTCCCGTGAAAAATTATTCACAATAGGAGGAATTTTTTTTTTCGAAGTTACCATATGTTCGGGCAAAATTTTGTTCACGATAGTGGTGAATGTAATAATGGCCTTTACAATGCAACACTGTATTTTTACTTAAAAAAGTGTCCGTACTATATTTGTTTTTGTATTATAACGGTGTTTCAAGATATTTTTATGGGCTAAAAAACGTACATTACCACAAAAAAGTGTTTTATCCAAAATAAATTGTTAATAAAATAAACTTAATTAAAATATGGAGTATAGAAATAAGCAAATTTCAATAAATACTAAAAAAAATTATAATTGACCTTAAAAGTTCTGAAAAGGTCTATCCGTAATAAACAAAATTGTCAAAACACCACGTTCATCTATTCAGTACATCATTCAACAATTTAATAAAACAGGAACAAACAAACCAAGAACAGACCGCGCAAGGAAAATAGACCAACGGAAAGTCAATAAGAAAAAGAGACTTGATTACGCCATTGAACATATTGATAAAGATTTTTTGGTTTGGGATCGAGTTGTTTTCAGCGATGAGAGTAAATTTAATATTTTTGGGTCAGATGGAAGAAGAATGGTATGGAGAAAGCCAAATACTGAAATGGACCCTAAGAACTTGCCCCCAACAGTAAAGCATGGTGGAGGTAACGTAATGGTATGGAGATGTAAAGCTTTTTCTGGTGTGGGAAATCTCGTTTTATTGAAAATAGGATGGATAAATTTGCAAATTTAAATATTTTAAAAGAAAATGTAAAACAAACTGCAAAGTGGGTTTGGGACATTTGTATTGTTTCCAGCAAGACAACGACCCCAAACACACACTGGAGTAGTAAAACAATTGCTCATCTGTAATGTCCCAATGCAATTAAATCACCCTGCGCAGTCACCAGTTCTCAATCCCATTGAGCATTTATGGGACCACTTCGAAAAAAGATCCGTCAGCACAATATAACAAATAAAGACCAACTTAAAGCTGTTATCAAGGAGGAATGGGAAAAATAGACCCACCTGCCCATTCCATGAAAAGCAGATTAAATGCTCTAATTGCCCATAAAGGAGGACCAACAATATATTAGAGTTTTTCCAATCACACAAAGCTCACAATTAAAATTTTCGTCATAAGACGCTATAAATTTTTATTTTCAAAGCCTACTACGATTGAATTTTTTAAATTAATAAATCTACCGGTCATTTGACAGTCAACAGCTGTGATGTGGTTTGGATGTATGTATCAACAAGTACAACGCTGAAGCATAAAAAGTTAAATAAAAAGTACATGTGTAGTAGTAAGTAAGTTGTGTAAGTGTTAGTTTCGGTCATTCCCTGCCAGCAATTTTGTAGTCGACTACGAAAGTAGTCCACTTTAAGTTAACTTTTGTAGATTGACTATAATCTAACTACAATTTAATGCAGCAATTCCTTAGAATTTGGTATTCGACTACGAAAATAACACAATTTTAGATAACTCTTTTACACTAACTATAAGCTAAATGCAATGTTATGCAGAACTCACCCAAATACGAAACGTTTATTTATTATTGAGAGCTTCTTGTTTGTGAGATTTGTTTTCTCTCTGTTCTCTCTTTTACCAGACCAGACTTTTGATGATTTTGTCTTTAGACTAATTATAAACTAACTACAATGTTATGCAGAATTTCCCCATAATTTAAAACGTTCATGCTATTTCTGATAATATTGTTTTTCCAATTGCACCTTTTTCTGAACTATTTTTAGATTAACTAATAGCTAATTGAAATGTTATGCAGAATTTATTCAAAATGAAACCGTTATTTTTTTTATTCTCTATTTTTTACTATTTGAATTCTTTTACATTGTGAAATAAAAATCAGTCCAGTGCGTGGTTTTAAGTGCTATTGTAGCTTTAAAAATTATATAATTTTTATTGTTTAAAATGAGTGGTACAAGTAAAAGAAATTTAAAAAGACTTTTTAAAAAAGAAAAAAGAAATTTTTAAACAAATTAAAAACTAATAATTCAGATAATTTAAATAAATTAAAAAATAATAGTTCAAATCCATTGAAGCACCCATTCTTCTCCAAACATACTTTTCTAGATGGAGAAATGTTGAAAGCATTAGTGCATCCAATGAACAATTTGACGGAAAAAAGACTTTTAAAGAAAAAATTGGAGATTGGTATTTTAAAAATAGGCCATCTCGCGAGTGTTTCGAAGAACTATTGAAAATATTGATCGAAGAAAATTTGGATGTGCCTTTAAGTGCTAATTCATTTATTAAACACAAACGTGACAAATTAGAAATAACAAAAGTTTTTCCGATCGTGTATTGCCACTTTGGGGCAAGAAAACGAATATTTAGGTGTTTAAGTGACATACTCGATTGCCAAAAAATTATAATTGATTTAAATATAGATGGATTACCATTATTTAAAAGCTCAAGAACTCAGTTGTGGCCGATTTTGGAAAATATGGTTAACATTAACAATGTTTCCGTATTTCCCATTGGAATATATATTAGTAAAAGCAAATCAAGCTGCATTTCTAGCTTCTTAGCAGAATTAATAATGAAGTTGAAAGACATTATAGTTAAACAAAATGAAATTATAATGACATGTCTAGCAGAGCAGAAGGTGCTGGCAGAAAAGGTTCTTCATCAAGAACTCACTAATAAAAACGTACGTTGCGCATTTCCAATAAAAAGTATTCATGAGTTAAATGAAGTTAACCAAATGATTTCTGCGGATAATCAAGAACTTTACGTAAGTTTAAACAATATTATCAATATCAAATAACAAAATGTTTTGATCAGGTAAATGTGATGAAGACATTATTAAAAGGGCGCATACAAAAGACATTCACGGATGTTATTACGACCACTGTATGTATGGAAGTTAATGTTGAGGGAGTGCATAGAAAAAAGCGACTAAAAAATTTCCAAGCCTTCTTTCAAGCCTTAACAGGTAAGCAATACATTAAAAAGAAATATATATTTCCAATTACATATGTTATATTTTAAATAGATGCTTGTCGATCGATTGGGTCTGATGATGCCGAAAAAGACCTCATAAATGCGTTGAAAGTAATCAAAAAATGGCATATTCACGCAGAATGTATAAAAAATAAAAGAAAAAATTAATTTAGCGTATATTGTAATTTAATTATGTATAATTAATTATTTTTAAAATAAATAATAATTTTAAAATAAAATAAACCATGCTTTCAGGAACTTTAAATCAAAAGTGAACTTATTCCTAACAAAAATATAATTCTCTATAAATCACTATAGATCTGTTAAAAATTAGTTAACTTTAAGTTAACTTTTAAATAACCAATTTTAAGTTAGTTAAAAATAAGTCAACATCAAGCTAATATTTAAATAACTAACTTTAAGTTAGTTAAAAATAAGCCAACTTTAAGCTACCTTTGAATAACCAATTTTAAGTTAGTTAAAAATTAGCTAACTTTAAACTAACTATTATATAACTGACTTTAAGTTAGTTGAAAAGTTATGCAGAGTCGGACAATTGACTACTGCCAATGACACCACCATGTTAAAATAGTCAGTTGGCCTCATTAAAAATAATCTAAGAGTCAACCACAACTAGCTGAGAAAAAGTTAACTTATAATGCATTAAAAGTTAGTTGAGTTGCCGGCAGGGTATATACATATTTTTCAATAATTTTCACATTTCATTTCATTGTAAGTCAATATTCTTTTTTTTTATATGGTATGCTTAAAAACAGTTTTCAATATGTAGGGGAACTTTACAGCTCCTACACTTTTATATATGTGACGTATCTCCACATATTTTTTGCTAGTAACATACACCACAACTTTTTTTCACAGTCTTACCGTTATTCAAAATGTTCACTAATTCGTCATATTTTATATTTCCTGATAATCTTTTTGTTGAGTGAAAAAAGGGGCGCTGTGTAGAAGTTGAGGGCTCATTGGTTGCTACTTCGGCATTAGAATGTGATATATCTGGGCTTTCTTCTATCCAACTTTCCGCTAAACTCAGCATGAAATCGTGAAATCTAATTTTTAATTGCAAATTCAGTGTTTGATATATATGGAATGAATTGAATTAAATATGGCGCAATGAAGAAGGTAGAAAAAGACCTATTTAGTCCATTTGAGAGTTTTTCTGAAAATGGGGTTATAGGCAAGATCGACACCATTCATGTATTGATGTAGTGCGGTTTCTTGATGAAAAGTTGGCTATTTCAGTCAATTTTATTAAATTCGATCAGTTTTCCAAATTAAGACTCTTTCCACAATATAAAATAAAATTGCTTTAAAACTAATTTCAATGCTAAGCCTTCTAAAGTTAGTAAAGTCTTCTCTTTTAATCAAACCAATTACAATTTATTTAATGACATGACAAATACTTGTTGGAATGAAACCTTATTGCTGTCAACAATGATTCTGATATTGACTTGATGATTTCAAAGTGCATTCAATAACTGAAATTTGTGTTCCCTTAAAACCTGCATATACTCCGGTTGGTCCACCATGGAATTCTAAACAACTGTCGCGGCTGAAAAATCGAAAGAACAAGTATTACAAAAAAATACCAAAGTTCTGTCTCCTTTATTGATTATGGAATATATTCTATTAGCCGGTCTGAATACAATATTCTAAATCACTTATTATATAAAACATATACGGATAAAATGAAAAATAATTTTATTAAGAATCCTAGATCTTTCTATACGTTTGTAAATTCGAAAAGAAAATCTACTGGTTTTCCATCATTTTTATTTAATTTTCTTAGGTTTAATTACATACTAAAATAAACAATAGATTAAATATACATATATTAATATTGATACAATGCCCTCAGGAGGGAACTCGAGCATCATTAAGATAATTTGAGTAATTATTTATAATGTGTTTAAAACAATTTTTTAAAATCAACTATATATTGGGGCATAAAGAAAAATATGAAAAAACTTTATATTGATAATTACTAAATTAAATATATGGAAGACAGATTGTAAAAGAAGAGTTCACTGTGTAGCATTCATTAGCTCAGCCACCAGTATTTATTGACGTCTAGTTTAGCTATTGCATTCGTATCCCTGTTTGGAATATTAATGCTATATCTTAGATTATCGTCGTAAGACCCATTTAATATAATTGCTTTTGACGTTGCTCTTCGATATTGGTGATAGAAAATTGGAACACCTTCTTCATTTTGAATTGCCCTTTGATTGTCTAGGTAGAGAAAAGCTTCAGGGGGTACGAAACCTACTTCAATAGTAGTTTTCAAATAGGTAGGATTTGAGTAGTAGGGGGCCATTATTAGGTTAAATTCTTTACATGTAGTGCAACGAACAATATGATTTCGAATCAAGTGTATAATAAAATTATCAATCCTGTTTATATCGGCAGTATTGTATAATATTGCATTTGATATATATTTAATAAAGTTACTTTGGCTAGATCTGTATAGTGTGTGATGACTCTTAATATTTTTCTTTCCATAACTCGTATTTTTTCCATATAAGATGGCGCTATATTGAACCATATTGGGCAACCGTATGTAGTTACTGGTCTTATAATTGTTTGATATAATTTTACTTTTGTTTTCGGTTCCAAGTATTTCGAATAGAACAAAGATTTATTAGCAAAAAATGCTTTCCTGGTCTTTTCTAACATTCGATTGACGTGATCATTAAAATATAAAAATTTGTCCAAATATATACCAAGATATTTCACAGTATCAGATACTTTTAACGTTGTATTTGTCGTTCTAGATTTAACACCAAAGGATTTCCATTCTTTTCTGATTTTATAGCTGCATTTATTTACAGGTTTTCCATCATTTATGAAATTTGGTGATAAAAATCCTAGTGTTGATGTCATATGTGATAGGTTTGCAGATTTCTTCGCCAGTACTTATTCTAATGCTGCTTACAATGATACAAATATGTACCCTTACTCGCTGACATCAGCTCAAGTAATATCTATTCCAACATTTAGTGACTGTGATATTTTGATGAACCTGAAAGTTAAAAGATGTCTTTTCGTCCTGGTCCCGATGGGGTTCAAATTGGTGTTCTGAATCGATGTGCAGAGTCATTCATCACACCATTAGTCGTATTGTTTAATATTTTCCTGGTTTTGGAAGAAGTCGTATATTATACCGCTTTTTAAATCTAACAATAAATCTGATGTTACAAATTATAGGGTTTGATTATATATTCGAGAAACTGATTGCCGATTTTTGGTTCATCATCCTTTATCGTTATTATCACCTCATCAACATGGTTTCCGAAAGGGTTGTTCAACAACAACTAATGTGCTTCAGTTAACATCCATGATAAACGCGGCCTTTTCTCAACGGAAGCAAACTGATGTAAATTTTACGGATTTTAGCAAAGCGTTCGATAAAGTGAATCACAAACTCCTGTTAACTAAATTAGATTTAATGGGTGTAAATCACAGGAGATGGCTAGAATCGTATTTGACTGGTAGAAAGCAGACTGTATGTGTGAACAATAGCTTTGCCAAGTATGTGCTATCTGGTGTTCCTCAAGGCAGCCATCTTAGTCCACTTTTTTTTCGCTTTTTATAAGCGATCTTCTCAACATGATTAATTACACTGTGCTAGAATTTGACACTTTTTTTTGCGACAAGCGGGGCACCTGGAGGGTTAACCTAATTCGGGTACGCTGAATCCAGTGGTGCTAATCATTTTTTAGGTTAGCTCTTGTTTTCGAAATATACCGTTATTTCGAAAATTTAGGAGGTTGCACAACATATATTCGCGTAACTCAAAAACGTTTTAGTTTATTATAATAAACTAAAAAACCGAAATTCCGCAATAAAATTTTCTTTAAGTAAGGTTAAACTTTTTCCAATATGCGCAGTCGTTGTAGAAACACAATTTTGTTTTTTAAAAAGGCATAAAAAATTGGAGAACGCAGTTGTGCTTCTTTTTATTTTTATTTATTTATTTTTGTTGTTGACGATTTCTGTTTCTACCTGTTCCAGTTATAACAATAGAATACAAGACAAAAATATCTAAATATTTTGATATTTTCTGGTTGCATTGATGTTGGGTGCATAGTGTGTAGTCGTGTTTACAGCGCAATGCAGAAACGAGTTGCGTAGTATGTACCTATTTTTTACAGTTATATTGAAATATCTAAGATGGAGGCGTGTAACAAGTTTAATTATTTTTGTTATGTGTGTGGGAAATATACAAATATGTCAAGTCGTCGTAAAATGACTACTAAAACAATTAACTTGTATGAAAAATATTTTTCTTTAAGTGTCATATGTGGCAAGAGTTGGTCACCATCAATAGTGTGTACAAAGTGCATTTACCATTTAAATAAGTGGAAAAAAATGGAGCCTCCATGCCATTTGGTGTTCCAATAGTTTGGAGAGATCCCATACTCCATGTTGAAGATGAGTGTTATGCGTGCATAAATCATATAGCCGGCATGAACAGAAGAAAAAGTGGTTCTATATCTTACACTGCCACATTCTGACGAAATTCCTGTTCCGCATAGCCAAATACCAACAGAAGATATTCCCTCCATACTTCAATCTGTTGAAACCTGTGGAGCAGCTGGATCGATGTATCAACCGTCATACATCACGATTCCATGTAACCACAATGAAATCACGCAAAATCGTCTGGATATAATGGTACAGCGTTAAAAAAAAGCTAATATTTTAGCACCAGACGTACAAATATACGGGGCTATCAATCGCCATCGTCGATTTACGACTTTTTTTAAATCTATTGAGAATAATTCTCTCGCGTATTGTACTGACATCCGCAGCTTAGTTTTAACAATGAAACATGAATATAATCCTGAAGATTGGCGCTTATTCATCGATTCGTCCAAAAGTAGCTTGAAAGCAGTTTTGCTACATGTCACTAATTTAAAAATTCATATTCCGTTAGCACTAAGCACAAATACTAAAGAGACATACGCATCAATGAAAAAAATAATAGAGTTAATTAAATATGAAGACAACAGGTGGAAAATATGCGTAGATTTAAAAGTGGTGGCTCTTTTAATAGGCATGTAATTGGGCTATACTAAAAATATGTGTTTCGTGTGCTTATGGACCATGGCGACCAAAAAAAAAAAATCCAAATTTTTAGATATTTTTGCCTGTTATTCTATTGTTATACCTGGAACAGGTAGACACAGAAATAGTCAACAACAAAAATAAATAAATAAAAAGAATCACAACTGCGTTTTCCAATTTTTTGATGCCTTTTTAAAAAACAAAATTTTCTAAATTTTGCTAAAAAAAACTATTTTTTTTTTGGTCAAAAAAAAATTATGTTTCTACAACGACTGCGCATATTGGAAAAAGTTTAACCTTACTTAAGGAAAATTTCATTGCGGAATTTCGGCTTTTTAGTTTATTATAATAAACTAAACCTTTTTTGAGTTACGCGAATATAGGTTGTGCAACCTCCTCCATTTTCGAAATAACGGTATATTTCGAAAACAAGAGCTAACCTAAAAAAACGGTTAGCACCACTGGATTCAGCGTACCCGAATTAGCTTAACCCGCCAGGTGCCCCGCTTGTCACTTTTTCCAACTAGCACAGTGTTATGCCAAAATCATGATGTATGCTGAGGATGTAAAAGTTTTTCTCTCCTTTAATAATGTCATCGAGTATATTTATCTTCAAAGTGATCTCAATAATTTCTTTTTGTGGTGCGAGTACAAAATGATGGAGCTGAATATTAAAAAATGCAAATATATGGGGTTCTCAAGAAATAAAAAATTAATTGCTTGGAGATCATCAACTGGAGATAGTGGACTCTTTTATTTATCTTGGGATCCTATTAGACACAAAATTAAACTTTAATGATCATATCACTTTGACTGTAAGTAAGGCAAGAAGCACTCTGGGCTTCATAAAACGTTGGACAAAGGAATTTTCTGATCCATATATTACTAACAGCTATACGTATCGCTTGTCAGACCAATTTTGGAGTACGGATCCATCGTATGGGATCCTCACTATAATGTTTACAGTGAACACATCAAATCTGTTCAGAAACAATTTCTACTCTTCTGTTTGCGTGGCCTTGGGTGGAATTATTCGGACATGCCTTCATATACTAGCAGACGGGCATTAATTAAACTGCCTACTTTTAAGAGTTGTCGAACAATGTTAACTCATCAATGATAATATTTGCTGTGAATTTCTGTTGAGATCTGTTAAATTCAATGTTCCTTGTCGTAACTTTCGCTGCTATAATTTTATTTATACGCAATTCTGCAGAACCTATTATGCTGTTGCTGATCCGTTAACTAGAATTTGCAGTCAATTTAATTCTTTGTCAGACTTTGTTGATTTTACTTTAAATTCTTGCGTTATAAAACGGAACATTAATGTTTTTCTCAATTCTTAACTTTTCATAATTTTATTGTAACTATTACTTGTATTTTTGAAGAAACTGATTGTAATTTTATTTAATTTTATTCGATTTGTGTTATTATTCAGTAAGGAAATTATAATACATATATAATTTTAAATACTTGTTAAACGATAACTTAAATGACGACTTTAGGGGTCGCGAATGTGTTAATAACAATTCCAACTTTATCAACGGCTTACTTTCTATTAGTGCAGTAAAAAAAATCCATTCCATATAAATATTTACATCCAATTTGTTTAATGATGTCATTCAAGCGAGTCAAATGCACTAAAATTGTCGATCTAATAAAAATCATTGATGACATATGCTTATGTCGACTCTATGTGTAAACTACACTCCTAGAATCTGTAAAAGTGAGTGAGTGATTTATATACAGAAATACTTCTGGAATCTCGTATATGTGCTTAAATGAAATAAAAGCTTTCAGAATTGGTTTTAAACTTAAAATTATTATAGCCTAATTGGCTGCTGGTTTTTGAACAACTGAATACTAATTCCCTTCTTGGGTGTCGTGTGGATTGGATTGAGCCTCTGCCATCCTCATGGAGTGTGATGTTTGGCCCCGCATTTTTACATGTATTTTCAGATTCGCACCAGTACTGATTGTGTGTCTGAGCGAAAGAATTTAAGCAATAGTCCTGCTTTATGACGTAGGCTCTTCTTTGGGCGATGGACATACCCCGGCAACTCACAGAATATTTAAGCGAATGATTGTGGCGGCCCAATTGGTATGGTGGTTTCTTGAGCATCCTATGTTAAGAGTAAACAAACAAACTGTGTAGAATACTATTAGAATATGACTTCAATCTCTAAAATTGTATCGTAGTGAAAATTGTAATTTTTGAGTACATGTAGGATATATTAATTTGCGTAGTTTAACGTTTGGAAGCTTAATCATACCGTTTCTGGTCAACGCGTAGCCTCTGATCTGTTTCATAAATAACCTTTTCCACTCCGTAACTAATAACAGATCTTCTTTAACCAGGACAAACTTTTTCTTCTTCAGGTTGTCCATATGTTTACACGTTGCAACTCGGTGAAGTATTCGATGTTCACAAATAGGTTACCTATTACCTTTTCCAAGTGAGATTTATAGAAAACAATATTGCCAATTAAAACTGATATAACTGGTATAATTTATTTATATATTTTTTGTTTTTTTTTTGTATAATTTTAATCAAAAAAGATTCTAATTATTTATGGTATGTAAAAATATATCCAATTTATAAATATACATTATAAAGTATGATCATAAAATCAAGAAATCCTTTCTTTTATTTTGCCGCCCTTCTCCTAGTTACTGGTGTTGTGGGGGTAGGAGTTGGTGGCTTAGCAACCTGTAAGAATAGAAAAAAATTATTCTGTGAACATTTCATATCTAAAATGAAAGGAAATAATAATAAAATTAATTTTCGTTCATACAGATCTTATTGTCGGTTTTGGTGTCATTGAATTGGCCGGTGGTGGATCCCTAGGCTGAGGACAATCGAGATCGCCGACTACTGCTACGGCTACTGGTCGTTGTTCACTAGGCATACGCTCTGTGCTACCACTACGTGATGTTGAACCGGATCGTTTAAGCATACCAGATAAACGGCCACGTAAATCTTTCTTACTGGATCGCATGTCGCTGGCCACACTTATATCAGAGTCTGATCCTTGAATCTTAAGTTATATAAAGTACATGAAGACGATGTAGAGTCCATTAGCAGATACTGTATATAAAGGAAACCTACCGATATTTCACTCTTGGTGAGACTTCTAAGTTTTCCCATTAGACCCTTTTTCTTCTTCCGTAGTCCACGTGGTATATCACTTTGGGTAGAACCGCCAGACAGACGTGAATCATAACTTAAATCACGTATCATGCCGCCCATTTCAGAATCAATGGATTGCATTGAAGAAATACTGCCATCATCTTGACGCCAAATGTTCTTAAAAATATTCAAATAAATGTGTATGTAAGTGATTTAGGTGGAATTAAATAATTAATAAATTGTAATACTTGATCTTGTTGTATTGAATGATCTAATGATAAACTCTTTCTTATAAGACTGCCGTTATGGCCAGAACGAGATAATTTTGAACTGGTACGTTGGGATCCCGCAGCGCTTGCTACAGAGCTTTGGCTGCCATGTGGATCGTTTTCTTGAGAGGCAGCTCTTCTTAAACTGCCACGTTTAATACGATTTCGTTCATTTTCCTCTCCGTGAATACGGTGAAATTTGCGCAACTCTTCGGAAGCTTCAGCCAAACGTGCTAAAACGCTACCAATATGGGATGTATTCATAGATGGCGATTGACTTCGAGATCTCTTTGCTGATACGGGTTCTGGCCTTAAGTCATTAGCCAAATCTGTCACTCTAGCACCCATCAATTTTGGAGCAATTTTCACCAACTCATCAACAGTATGCAATAGAGTACCAAGTTTACGTTCTCCTCCCTCTTGCTCCATGCGTCTTTTAACCAATTATTTTTCATAACGTTCGCGTTCTCTACGTAGTTTCTCATTCGATGTACGCAATTTGGCGTGAACATCACGCAATTCCAACAAATCGCATTGCAATTCAGCTATTTTTCCGCGGCCTTCCTCTCATTGGTCCGTTTCAATTGGTCAAGACGACGCGTTGATTCTAAACGCTCTTTATCACGTTCTCGCTCCACTTCAAACAGGGTTTGACGTAAGTCACGCGCCAGTGTTGAAGTCACGTGCAATAGCCTCTGCTGATCTTCACGTTCTTTCTGCCGTGACAGTTCTAGTTTTGTCTTCATACCAGGGATTTTCGTGCGACCTGAGCCTATAACTCTTTCTTCTTCAAATTCATTTAGTTTTGATTACATTTCGGATATTTTTATCTCATTTGCACTTCGTTCCGAAACTAATTCAGTCTTGATTTTACTAGCTTCTAAACGTGCATTACAGTTTCTGTGTTTTCATATTTCTATAGCTTTATACCTGTTGTTCTAAGTAGCCTATTTTACTCTTATCGTCCGCGTCACTACTATGCATTGAACCCCGACTCTGTCTACCGGCATTGTTGGCCTTGAGGTCACCAATTTTCTTTTGTGCCGATTCCAACATTTGCTTGAAGGCATCACGATCTTTCTTGAAGCGTTCACATTGGCGCTGAAATCACAAGATGCTTTACAACAAAAACCATTTATTTTTCTATGAAAACTTAAAGTACCTGCATTGAAGTCAGCTCGCCGCTTAATGTTTTGACTTGTTGCTCGTATCGGAGACGTGTTGAGGCCACCTCGGATTTCAATTGCAATTCAGCATTTTCTAACCTAAAGATGAGAAGTATGTTCGTATGTATGTATGTACATAAGTTAATATATTTACTCACTTATTCTTTAACACTTTGATTTCATTTCCTAAACTGGCACTGTGGCCGTTTATAGACGACTGGGCCTGTTCAACACGACTGAAGTCGTTCAATTTACGACTCTAGTCATCGTCGTCCTTTCGCAATTGGAATACCAAATCGATATTCATTTCATTCTCCCGTCTAAGACGTTCGTACTCCTGTGTCTTTTCATCTAGTTTGGACTGTAACAATGTCTTTTCGTATTCCGAATGGCCACTCTTGAGAGTTTTAGTTTCCAATTCTTGAATCTTCTTTTGAGCATCATTAAGCTTTTTGGCCAACTCAGAGCGATTTACCCGAATTGTTTCCAGTTCAGATATTTTCTGTTTCGCATTGTTCAGTTTGCAGGTTATTCTTTTCGGTGGTGAGTTGAGCTCTCATAAGAATCGTTTCCTCTGACATTTTTTCCCATTGAGCGTTCAAGTCCTTATAACGTTTTGTTTCCTCTTCTAGAGTTTCTTGCAAATCTTCCAGTTGTTTTTTTAGATCTTGCACCTGTTTGCTATCAGATTTCGAGGATTTGGATTTGAGTTCTCTCAATTCGTTTTCCAAGTTTGTTTTGTTTTCTCGGCTGTTTTACGCGCTTGTACGAGTTCATTCTCCTTCTGGATTAACTTTCCTTCTAGCTTTTCGCGTTCTTTCTCGTAATCCTTTTCAAGTTTTTCCTTATCCGCCTTTAATTGCTGTTCCAGTGAAGCTTTATTCGTTTCCGTCTTCTTAATCTGCGAAAAAAAGTCATGTACGTAATTAGACGATGTTAGATTAGATTCGGTGGGAAATATGCTTTTAATTACCAAGTTATCCTGTTTCTTGATTTTTTCTTCAAGTTCTTTGATTTTCGAAGTCAGCTGTTTAGAGTCGTCCTCTGATTTTTTGAGTTGCTTTTCCAAATCTGATACTTTTGGAGTGTTTAATGAGGCGACCTTTAATTTTTCTGCAAATAATTTACGATTTAAATAGAATTCAAGCTGGAATGTATGCAATGCTTACGTAAGTTTGTTTCGGCTTCTGTGAGCTTTGTTTTGTATTTAGTCAACTCATCTTCCAGGGACTTTTTCTCATTTTCCAAACTCTTTAGATTATGTGGTCCACTTTGTACTACAATTGCTCTCATTTCTGAAATTTCATCCTCTAATTCCTCAATCCATTTCTTAAGCTGGTTCTTTGGTGTCAAATCAGTTATACGGACTGCAGTTTTGGGCGGTAGTTTTTCTTCGGCTTCTTGGAATATTCGTTGCAATTTTGTTTGCAGACTATTACGCTCTTCCTCAAGACCAGAAAGAGTATCCTTTAGTTTTCCAATTTCACTGGAGACATTCTTCTCTGTTGAGGATTGTTTGCGCAAGGCTTGCAATTGTAAACGTTTATTCTCCTTTTGTATGCGTTCATTGTCTGACTCTAATGTTGTAATTTTAGAACGCAATCCGGCAGCTTCTTGTTCAAGCATGTCCAACTGGCGCTTATTATTGGCACCTGTTTGAGCTGATTGCAGTCTTTCGATGAGTTTATCGTTTTCGCTAACGGGTTTCCTTAACTGTTCCAACTCGTCGCTTAGAGCTTTAAGTTTCTTGTCAGAAGCATTATTACCCCATGACGATAAGGCATTCCTTCTATCTGCAGATGTAGAGAGTTTATCCTGTAGTTCACGCACCTGCTTCTTTGATTCCGAATTTTGTTTTTCAAGCTCTTCAACCTTATGGCGCAAAATGGAAGCCTCCTGTTCATTCAATTCCAAAAGGATACGAAGTTCAGCTGGATCGTCTTCATCAGATATACCTTCATCCCGTTCTGCCTGCAGTTCATGAGCCAAACGGTGCGGTGTGGGACTGAGTTTGTGTGCTGTTTACAGCCGATATTAATAATAAATTTATATGTATTAGTAACGTATGTATGTATGGTTTGGTAAATGAGGCAGTTCATTTTGCTGATTGCTTGAAGTGAGAGAATTAGCAATTCCATCCAGATATGAAGAATGTCCATTTAAAATTGTCTAAAATTAATTAATTTCATGTTTATTTCATAGAGATTTCTATAACTTTATCAACATACCTCTTCGTCACCATTTTCATTTGTGCTACTAGCTGATTACTATATTTTCATGCTTTTCAATATAAATGTAGTATAAGCTTGACAATATTAAAAAAATGTATTTTCTTCAATTTAATATTATTTATATTTTATTTTCTGTTTTTTTAATTTTATAATTGTTTCGCAGCTTAATTCGATTTTTAACGAATTGGAAATAGGTACGAGAGTCCTTTATAAACTGATCCTCTGTTATTCCAGTGGACAATGCTGCACCTATAAACTGTAGATATTTAATAGAGTCCGTTCGGTACCGAACACCGAACCCGAACTTCGACCAATTTTGAAGTTCGGCCGAAATATTAAATCAGAAATGCATTTTTGAAATTTATTGAAAAGCAGAAAATAACGAATTCATAACATTTAAAAAAATATATGTACTTTTGAAAAGTAGTATTAAAAAATAAAGAAAAAATTTGTACTTTCCAGTTATTTAGAAAAGAAATGCTTTGTACTTATTTTTTTGACAAAAATATAAAGATCGGGTTTTATAGTTCACTTTGGAGAACTCTAAAACCCAGATTAAGTATATGTAGTTTGTACTCTAGTACTCAAAATTCATTGTTTTTATATTATAATGGCAAAATAGTAACTTTTCTGCATTAATGCCTTTAAGGTTACTTCGTCTATCTGAATAAAGTTGGCCAGCAGCGCTAAATAGTTGCTCACTAGAAACGCTCGTTGGCGGTGCTGAAAGATATTTCCTGGATGCAGCCTTAAGGTTTGCAAATGAACAGGAGTTCCAATATTCATATATATTTGTTTTGCAATCACTTAACGGTTCAGATATAATGATTTTGATTTCTTTCTTGAAAATATTTTCGTCTGGAGGTTGATGTGAAGCAGAATCATGCTTTTCCCATAAAGATGAACCTCTTTTCTGCTTTTTTTTTGCGTCTTTTTGATTCCGCGTCTGATACTTTTTCCATCACGGTAGATGTTTCAGAATTAATTGAATTTAAAAAATTAATTATATCCTGAGTGGATTTTTCCAGCTGTTGTGTAGAAAGGTATTTAGACTTAAAACGTGGATCAAGTAATGTTGCAACACTCAAAAAACTCATGGTTTCTAAAAATTGAAATCTCCTCTTTAATGTATTTTTTAAAGATTGTCTTAATTGAATTTCCGTCTCATTTTCATCAAGCTTCGATAATAGCATTTGGTATATGGGAATTAAAAACATAAAAACTTTGCAGTAAATTTATTATTTCACTTATAACTTTCCACTCTTTAGCTGTAAGAATTTCTATTTTTTTTTGTTTTAATAGCATATAAGCACAAAGCATCCTTTTGCTCTATTAATCTGCACATCATTAAGTAGGTACTGTTCCACCTTGTATCAACATCCTGTACAAGTTGATGCAATGGCAAGGAGCATTTTTCTCGTATTTTTTTAATTTTCGGTATGCTTGCTCTGACCTTTTAAAATGTCCAACTATTGATCTGCATTTAGTTTTTATTTCTTGATAAGGCGTTAAGCTTTCTTGTACAATAAGATGAATTATATGTGCCATACAACCAAACGATGGAAAATCTACAATTTTCATGGCACATTTCATATTTTTTGCATTATCTAAAATACCCATATGAACTTTATTTTCAAGTTTAAATTCTTCAATTACAGCTTCCAATTTTTCGCATATATATGACCCTGTAAAAAGAACAATTATTATAAAAAGTTTTGAAAAAAAAGGTGAGGTATGATTTCAATTTCGCTTCAATCGGAATGAAATTCTTTGACAAGAGGATAACTAACCTGTATGATCCTCTTCTAAAACTGATGCACCTAAAATATATTTTAATCTTTTTGAACCAAAAATAAAATGAGCAGTAAAGCTAAGTAAAGAGCAGCTTTTTGATTGGTTTGTCCAAATGTCTGTTGTAAAAGTAACCCATTCCGCCTTTTCCATTTCATCGTGCACCTTCTGTTTAATTTTTTTGTAAGTTTCCGGCATTAAAGAAGTACGAAAAAAATTTTCAGACTTCTTTTTATATTTACAAATTGCTTCTGGATTACCAAAATTTAATCGTTTAAAAGCAGTACCTTCCACAATATTGTATGGCAGCATGTCTACCAATATTAAATCCATTATAGATTTATCTTTATTTTTTGACACCATGGAATCATCTGGCCACATTTCTGTATGTGTTTTCTCGATGAAGTTTTTTAATGTTGGTTGATTCGCCACCGCTTTTTTACATGTTACTGTTTCCTTTGATTGGTCCAATAAGGTTTCATATTTTTTATATTCATAAGGATGTTGTTTCTCCAAATGGCGTTTTATGTTGGCAGTTGTTTGTTTACAGGCTAATGAACTCCCCATTGAAAGTTCTTTGCCACACTTATTGCATTGAGCTTTTGCGCCACTTTTTTTAAAGAAAAATCCAAATTGGTTTTATAGCCATAATTAACTAGAAGATAAAAAATTTGGTTAATATTGGATTACCGCAAATAGTGTTTCTTAAAAAATTCACAATTTTCATAAACTTTTTTACACGCCTATTGCCGCTTTCAAGAAAATGTTAAATACGTATTTTTTGACATTGTTGTATTTTTAGTATTGTTAATGACAGTACACATAGTTGTATTTTTCATATTTGTAATCACATTAACCATAGTTCTAGTTTTTGGTGATTTCAAATAAATTAAATAAAAAGTTCGGTGTTCGGTCAAAATTTTGCCGAACACCGAACTTTGGCCGAAAGTCACTTTTTACCGTACACCGAACCCGAACGTTCGGTCGGACTCTAATATTTAATAATTATAATATTGTATTTAAAATTTTGTTATTTTTTTAATTTTTACTTACTTCGTATTGCCTTTGTTGTGCTAAGATTTCGTACACTTTTCTTTGATTCAGTGCCTTTCCAACATAACTGTTCTCCTAATACGTCAGTTATTATTTTTCTCCAGCAATTTATTTGTAAAATTTGGAGCTTTGGCAACCAGTGTTAAATCCTTTTCCTGAAAACGGTGATAAGAAAAAAACTATATTTTGTTTTAACACAACAGTGAGCTGTATGAGCTCCTCAACGACGTAGACGTTGTACAGCGTATTAATATCCAGCGGCTGCGCCGGCTCGGCCATGGCGTTCGAATGGAGGAGGATGCTCCGACGAGATGGGTATTTGATGCGGGAATCTGCGAAAGTCGGCGAAGAGGACAACGTTGTATCCGTTGGAAGGACCAAATCGAGGAAGCCCTGTCATCGATTGGTGTGACCAACTGGCGTAGGCGCGCAAGAAGCAGAGGCGCCTGGAAGGATGTGTTGCGGCAGGCCGAAATCCGTTAAACGGGTTGTTATGGCCAATTAAGTAAGAAAGTAAGATCCTTTAAAAGCGCTATATAACGAGTTACATTTGCAACGGCTCCATTTACGGATCCTATTGTCATCAACATGCTGCCAGTTGCATAATATGCAAGTTATTAAAAGCATTTGTTCTTTTAAAGCGTTATTTCTACAATGTGGTAAATTCTTACATGATTCACTCATATGTGTAATAATTATAATTATTTATTTGTAGAATTTTGTACATGCCGACCAATAGTTATAAAAAATTGTACGCTGATTTTTTAGCAAACGTAACCTTTGAATAAATTCTGAGTCGTTATACAAATTAAAACTATTTGGTCGTCTTCTTATAGTTCTGGGTTTTATTTAGATTTTCATTTATTTCATAATCACTTAAATCTGCATCACCACTTGAAAAACTCATTTTTATTCGGCTTCTCTTACTTAAAAATGTTTGTTTATTTTCTTTTGTTTACTGCTTTGACCACCATCGTTAGTGGTTTAAACTTAAGATTAACTGGAGATTAACTTAATCTCGAGTTTAAACTCGCACTCCAAAAATGACCCTAAGAGATATTGCTGAAATTGTAGGAAGAAGTCGACTGCTGAAAACAGAGTGGAAAATAAAAGGAAAGAAGGTTAGGGAAAGATTTTAAATTACCACGATGAAAGGCATGTTTTGAAAAAAGCAAAAAAAGATCCGTAAAAATATAAAATATTTGTTTTGTTAATTTATTTTTAAGGTTATTATATTTTTTATTTCTCAAACTTTGTTATGCCTATATCCTTAGCAGTACTATTAAATAAGATGATATCTTGTTGTACTGTATTTATGCCTGAATAAATAAATAAATCCGCCGTGGAGCTACAAAGTATGTGCAAACTTCTTAATTTAATGTCAGTTTGTGTTGAAACGATAACAAATAGCTTACGAAAAATTAATTATGTACTATGGTCGAGTTTTAAGAAAAAAAACCATTTATAGTTCCTAAGAACCAAAAATTACGTTTAAAATTTGCTAAGGAATATATTTGTAAAAATCAATATTTTTGGAATACGGTAAATTATTGTTTTGGGCCAGATGTTATTGAGTCAAAATTTTTAGCAAAAAATACATTAATATATATCCTTATAGGTTCTGTATACTGATGAAAGCAAATTCAATGTACAAGGATCAGATGGAAGGAGATTTGTATGGAGAAAACCAAACACCAGATTTGATTAAAAAAAATAGAAGAGCTACAGTTAAAGATGGAGGAGGTTCTTTGATGGTCTCGGACTGCATGTCTAGTGCTGGAGCAGGACATTTACACGTCATCGATGAAAAATTGGTAGATTTGTTTAAATCAACGTTTTAAAGAATAACGTGATCCAAAGCGCGGAAAAATTGGGTATAAAGGATAATTTCACTCTTTACCAAGATAATGACCCAAAGCATATATCCCAAGTTTGCATGCTATGGCTTATCAATCACTGCTCGAAATTACTCAAACCTCCTCCGCAATCCCTTTACTTGATTGAAATAGAACACTTGTGTGATGAACTGGCTCGTAGAGTATATTAGACTACTTTAATAATATAAGCAAATTAAAAACAATTCTTACAAACGGAATGGAACAACATACCGAAAGAAGTGTGTTCAAATTTAGTTAATTCTATGCCGAACCGATTACATAAAGTCATTGAATCTACAGGCAATGCTACTAGGTATTACAGTAGTTCCTGCTTAATTGAATAAGCCAAATTGCATAGCTTTTGTAAATCATTTAACCGATACTCGCCAAATTGATTTATTGGGGCAAAAAACGCCGTTTAAATGAACAATGGGCTCAATAAGGCAGAATCTCTAACGTAAATATATAAGAATCAAATGATACGGGATATTATGGCACCAGACTCCCGCATTTGTTTAAACCAGAGTAGAAGTGCACGTCTACTTTAATGCATGGGCCGGTTCTACCCCTTTTAGAAGATAACTTACTGGTCCTTGAGAGTTCTGTAATTGAGCCACTATTTTTTAAAACTCTTATATTTCACACACAATTCTTCTTTGTTTTGTTTTTTGAATCGTTTATTACATTTAATTTTTCTTTTAAACTCAAGTTTGTGTGTTTTCTTCCATTCATTTTTAAATTGCAATTCTTCACGAATTGTCACAGTTGTCTAGTCAAACGTGATGAATAATTTGATATACCCCCTTGCAAAAGAAAGATGTTTTTTGTTTTGACACATTTTTATTATAAAAAATATAATATAAAGGGCTATCCATTTCGTGGTTTCAAAGTAGTTTGCCATCCGTCGTGTGCAGACGTATTCGCGCTGTCCGTCTATTTTGTGTCAATTACAGTTTTTAAACAACAACACCACCAAACGAAGAATTACAGTTTTAAACAACAACACCACCAAACGAAGAATTACAGTTTTAAACAACAACACCATCAAAAGAAATATTTATTAAAAATAACCTATTACATACACACATACCTATTACATACACAAACAATAACATAAAAATATTAAAATGCTAAAATTAAAAAGGAAAAAATAATAATTAAAATAAAATAAAACCGAAGCAATAACAATTCCGCGGACAATAATTACAGTTTTTTTAACAACAACACCATCAAACGAAATATTTATTAAAGATAACCTATTACATACATACATATTACTTTACATACACCTAACCGCAATAATTTAAATATAATAACAACAAACTACAGTTTTTTAAACAAATTACATAATCAAACATAGGCACACTAAAGTGGAATTGGCTACAGCGGCGTTGTTTACCTTATGATGCGGGCTTCTTGGGAACGATTGCTGTAGACTGTCTAATGGTGAAGGTATAACACTGGCCATTTTATAGTCACCTAGCAGCAACTCGTTTCCTTGCCGTTCGCATCTTGAGTCAAATGTCCACAAACACTATCACTCACTGCATGAGTAGGGGCCATCCCCTGAGTGCTGGTTTTATTAAAAAAAAGTATGGGACTGGAATTCGACAGCTGTCAAACTAAGTTGTGAAACCAATTTTTTTCTTTTCAGTTGAAAGTCTGACATTGACGAAAATGGATCGCCTAACTATCACACAACGCATAAAAATTATCAAAACCTACTATAAAAATGGTGATTTTGCCACAGCCACGAATCGTGCTTTAAGAGGAGATTATGGCTTACATAATCGTCCAACTACGCAAGCAATTGGCAAAATTGTGAAGAAATTTGAAGAGACTGGAGTGGTTACAAATATTGAAAGGCCTATGCATCATCGTTTCGCTCGTTCCGCTGAAAATATAGCTATTGTAAGTGAAAGTGTTGCCGAAGACCCGAATGTGTCGATTCCTCGTTGTTCTCAGGAATTAGGACTGTCTTACGGCACATTATGGCGTATTTTGCATTTAGATCTACACCTACATCCATATAAAGTCCAGCTTACGCAACAACTGAAGCCAGCTGACCATTCGCAACGTCGTAGATACGTGGAATGGGTGCTTGCACAACAGGCGGTGGACGACAATTTTTCGAACAAAATTTTCTTCAGCGATGAAGCACATTTCACACTCGGTGGATATGTTAATAAACAAAATTGTCGTATTTGGGGTTTTGAGAATCCTCAAGTAATTGAAGAGAGGCCATTACATTCAGAAAAAGTAACTGTTTGATGCGCTCTTTGGTCCGAAGGTGTGATTGGACCATACTTCTTCGAAAACGACGATGGAACGACTGTCACCGACAATTCGGAGCGTTATGGTCATATAATAACCGACTTTTTTGCCTGCGATTGAAGAATACGACTTGGAAAATATGTGGTTTCAACGTTCAAACTTTACAATAAAAAAGAAATATCACGAAAAAAATATTTTATATGTGTTTCATTTACCTTTACTTTTGAAACCACGAAATGGATAATCCGATATTTTATAATAAAAAAATAAATAAGAAAACATAAAATTAAAAAATAAATAAATAAAAAAACATATCCCTTTCAGACCCAGCTATATCAATTGTGAGATCTGGCTTTTTTTAGTTAAAATTACAAGAAAAAATATTTTTTGTCTGTTAACCTGAAAGCAATGGTTGTGTGAAGTTATTTTCTCTCTAAAAATAAAAGAAATAAAAAGGTGAAGAACCAAATTATAAGTTTTGACTTCAGTTTGATTGTGTCTTTCAGCAAGTGTAAGCATGCGTCCACGCGGTAGGTATTTTTTTGTTACTATTTGCAAATATATTAAAAATTCCACTGGTGGTAACTGTACGTTGATATTGTGCAACTATTCTGTTGTTTTTAAGTAAAAAAATTTCAATGTTACTATAAGTTATGGTGAAAGGAAATACAGATATCACAATTGTGTTGATCAGGCACAACATAACGTTTCATTTTGTGCTCACGTTTGTGCTATCATATAATTTTTTTCTAGGAAAGTTGTTTAATTTGAATAACAATGACGATATTGAAGCAGTTCTGGACATTTTAGACCAGTCCGATGCTGACTTCAGTGAAGACGATGATGTTGATGAAATTTGGACCGCTTTAAATGTAAACACAGAATCTGAGAGCAGTGATGATAGCATATCTAGTGAAGATCTTTTTGCGTTTCCAACTGATCTGCTAACTGCAGCCGTAGAGCAATCAAACTCCATCGAACAACCAACAACGTCAAAACAACCATCGATTGGCAAATCCAATACACTAAACAGGCCGGATTTATGGAAAAATATATCATTTCAGAATACAGAACTTCCTAAAACTTCCGGCTGTCAAAATGATATAACTTCTAAAACGCCGTTAGAATATTTTAAAAACTACTTTTCGGAATCACATTACGAAGATGTCGTAAAATACACTAAAATGTATGTAATGGGTAAGCGTGGTGAGGAAGTTCGTTATGTACCAGCAGACATTAAAAGATTCTACGGATGTTCAATTATAATGGGCTGCCTTGGTTACCCAGCTATAAGAATGTACTGGTCAAATGAATGCAAGATTCCTGCCATATTCAACTCTATGTCCCGAGACAAATTCCTGCAACTTCGATCAGACATTCATTTTCAAGACTACTCTGCACCAAACCCAACAAACAAACTTTGGAGAGTTCAATCAGTCATCGATACGGTAAGAATGCGGTGCAATCAACTAGCTACTGATATTACACAGTATTCTATTGACGAGCAAATGATACCGTTTACGGGAAGATGCCCTGCTCGTCAGGTAATCAGATCTAAACCACGACCTGTTGGATTAAAAAATCTAGTATGTGCAACTTCCCGTGGAATTGTAGTAGATTTTGAAGTATTTCAAGGAGCAGGAACATTTGAAGATTGTGGTCTTGGACATGGACCTTCAATAGTTATTAGATTAGTGAAAAACTTACCAAAAGAGAGTCATGTATACTTCGACAGATTTTTTACTACAATCCCACTCATAGAGGCCTTACATCAAATGGGTTTTCTAGCAACAGGAACAATTATGGCTAATAGAATACCTAAAAGTGCTAAATTTCCTTTAGACAAAGATATGAAGCGCAGTGACATTTTTCAATTTACAAATTCTAAGAATGTAGCCGTTGTGAAATGGATGGACACAAAAGCAGTAATTGTTGCTTCCAGTGCAACCGGAAAAGATCCTATAGGTGAAATAGACAGGTGGAATAAAAATTTAAAACGTCGTTGTCCCGTTCAAGTACCAGCTGTAGTTGAAAACTACAATGCATTTATGGGTGGAGTTGATTTGTGTGACCAAATGTTAGAGTATTACAGGATTAAAATGAAAACCAAGAAATGGACTGTCAAAGTCTTTTTCCACTTTCTTGATCTGGCAATCTATAATTCTTGGATGGAATATAGGAAAGATTCAGAACTTATGGGGCTGCCGAAATCAAAAACAAAGCCATTTTTAACATTCAAAATGGAGCTAGGTACTGTGCTAGCTGCTTCATTTGAGGCTCCTGAGAATGTGGAGAAATTTCAACTGCCTAATGATTTCTATGGTACTAAATATCGCCCCCATGACGCACCTGATGACATAAGATATGACAGATTTGATCACTGGCCAACATTTTCTGACGATCCGCCAAGAATATGCCGCAATAATTGTGGAAGTCGATCGAGAGGACGATGCCAAAAATGCAAAGTAACGCTTTGTTTAGCAAAAAATAAAGATTGTTTCGAAAAATACCATTCTAAATAATGATTTAAGTATATGAATTATTATTTTTACTTATTTCTTTTTATTTTTGTTTATTGAATTTAATTCGAATTGATTTCTTTTTATGTTCCTTATTATTACCAAAGTTATTTTTTAATGCAATGAAGTACCTGCAAATTTTAAGTTAATTTATAAATAAAAATAGTTTAAAACATACATAGTTTTTAGAAAATTATTTCAGAGCTTATAACCTAGACCGCACAATTGTGCGATGTCCTTGATGTGAAAAAGGACATTATGGCGATAATGTATAGGTATAACTTATGCTAAATAAATCATTTTTTTTACAATTCAGAAAATTTTACACATTTTACAAGTAAAAGAAAGTATAGGTCTGAAAGGGATATAAAACATCCAAAAATTAAAAAATAATTAATTGTATGATTATATATCATATACAAAATAAATACATACCTCTGAGGAATTTGTCGAAGAGTCTAAGCTTGCCGAGGGCATGCTTCTGACATCTAACATCCCAATTATAGCCCTCCATCAAGCTATCTTCAAATACTCCCTTTAATTTGAACAAGTATGTTGTCTAGAAATTAAAAATTGTTTTATAAAAAGTTTTAACAATTGAATTTAATTACTTACCATTGCTTGCTTAAATTCGGTACTTTCTTACTTTTTCTGGATTTCCTCGACTTCGGCAGTGGATTTCAGGGGAAAGGAAACTTTACTTGGTTTCTACCCTGTGATGCGGCTTACGGATCCCTCAATTTTTTTTATAGAAATTTTCGCCTCGAAAAGTGATTTGGCTTGTGCCAACATTTCGGGCTTGATCACCATCTGGAAAATAGGCTCGATATATTTAACATATTAGGGTGATGCTACAAGATACTTACATTTTCTTCCATCGTCTCCAGCTTAGTTGCTATTACCTGTTAGTTTCCGACAATAGCAACCAGGTTATTATTGAGGACGACCTGCGTCTCCATAACCTATTTGATCTTGAATGTAAAAGTTACGCAATGTAAAAAATACTATAGAATAGTTGATTGATGTTTACTTACACATTCCTCCATTTTATCTAATTTCACCGTCAGTTGATTCATTTGCTCCTGTATCTTCTTCAAGTAATCTAAAACTGTGCTAAGTGTTATTACAAATTATTTTCAGTAAGATATATAATTAAATTTATCTTCGTTTCGTTCTTCTTGCTAAACATTTTCAATCGACTACGACTTCTGGGAAATCGGTAGACCTTGTTCTAAAGGGTAAAACTTATGAAAATGTTAACAATAATGTTAGACGTTGTATATCTTTATTCTTACCGCTGTCCTCTTCGAAATACTCGAACAGATTCTCGGAATTCATGTAAAGACAGAAAAATGTAATGTATTATTATTTGTTTTTATTTTAGCAATTATTAAAAAAATATATTTTATCAATAAAATGAATAATTAAGACGAAAACTCATGAAAAAGTAAAGTAAAAGGGGTATAAGAAGAAACTTTCTATCGTTTGGAATAGAACAATATTTCAAATCTATATCTTCTCGCTTAATTTCTATTATGGAATTGCCTAATTCCCTTGCTACAACTATGCCTAAATCACTAAACGACTTAAAAGGTTTTTCAAAAAAGTTTTCCCTTTTTTAAAAACTTTGCACATACATTTATATTCTAAGATGATATTTTCGTGTCTATAATCTTTATGGGACCTAACTTTCTGCTAAAACAAAAGCTATCTTTGTCTTTTTTTATGATTTATTATAAAATCTCCTAATTTAAAAACACTGGTCAAAATTGATTTAATTTGCTGGCTTTTTTCTAGCCCAAGGTATATTTGCTGCAAGATTTTGTTTGGCTTTTTAACTATCTTTTTTATATACTGCATATAATTTTCAAATTTATAAGCTGAAAATGTATCTAAAGGACAGAATTGTAAAACGCAATCAACTAAACTAACTAACTACTTCCTCACCATATAGTCTGCCAAAGTAATTTACGAAATCTTCTAATACTCTTTGAGAAGTATCTGCCTGCCCTACATAGTTTATTTCACTAGATAGAAATCATATACTACTATGCAATAATAAGAAATGATAACTCCTAAATCAACTAAATGCATAGTATGTAAGGAAAACTGAGAAACCAATCCCAATTCTGTCTCTTCTAAACTACTTCTTTTTTTTGTAAAATTCTTCTGTGATGGGAAGGTTGACACCTGTCTTGAAACTTGACATCAGTTCTTAAGGGACCTATTTTCTTGGATAAACATACCCTTCTTTCCCTATATATACCTTCCTGACAACATTTAGAGCAACCACTGTTGGTGTTATGAGACACTACACCTGCAACAAACGCCCTAACTAGAGAATCGCAGATAAATAATCGAATATTGCCTAATTTTATACCAGTTTGTTTCAGTACCATTACTTCTGCACAGAAATCTGCCATAAATCTATCTAAATTTTGTGGCTTTTTAAAACCTGAAAAATATGCTATCATGAAAGGACTGGCGTTATTATTAAAACCTACAACTGCGCCTAAAATGGGCCACAAAACTCTATTAGAACTTTTAAAAAGTTTTAAGCCATCAATCCCAATATCAATTAAAACTTCCTCTCTATCTCCTAAATAATGAAATGGTACAGATTGAAAATATTTCTGAATGCCTAAATATATAAATTCTCTATCTGGAATGTTTGAAATCTGAATCTCCTTCCCATTTGTGCTCATAAGAGTTTTCGCTGACAAAGGCAAATCCTCAACTCCTACCCTATTTAAAGTATGAAGTAAGTCTTCTAAAGCTGTGTGGGATATATTATTCCTAATCACCCATGACTTAATTTCCTCACGTTTCGTTGCACTATCTATATTTGGCCTAAAGTTAATATTTTCTCCTGTATGTACCCTACCAGTCTCTACGCTAGCATATGATTCACTGTCTATGCTAATAGTTGATTCGGTGTCGTCACTAAGAATTGCCTTAGTACCTACACTAGCACTTTCTACACTCCTCTTCTCCTACTCGTATTCCATTGGCATCTGCTCCTAATTTGTTAATAATTTTAATAGGTACCCTTTTTACACCACCTTCACTTAAGTCACGCACTTTCCGAAAATTTTCTTCTTTTCATTTTATCCTATTTATAAAAAAAACACTTAAAATTCGATTCAAAATTAAATATTTTAAAAATTAAAAAAAAAATTACTTATTTCAAAAATATAATATAAAAATAAAAAATATAATAGCACAAATACACTATATTAGAAATACCATTCACTTCACTATTCTTTCTATAATTTTTAAATTTTTTGATACTTATCTTCTTATCTTAGCACTTTATTAGAAAAAACAAATTTTTTATATTTCTTTATTAAAATTGCTTTCTTTTGTTAATTTTTTTTTTTTAATTTTGATTTTACACGTAATTTTTCAACACTTTTTTCAATCACACAAAGATCACAATTAAAATTTTCGTCATAAGACGCCATAAATTTTTATTTTCAAAGCCTACTACGATTGAATTTTTTAAATTAATAAATCTACCGGTCATTTGACAGTCAACAGCTGTGATGTGGTTTAGATGTATTAAAAATACAACTGTGAAGCATAAAAAGTCAAATAAAAGTACATGTGTAGTGGTAAGTAAGTAGTGTATGGGTTAGTTTCGGTTATTTATTTCTTTTAGGGTAGTTAGTTGGTTTCTGCTAACTCTGACCAAAAGCAACGTATGTTGCCGTTTTTCAATGACAAAATATTTCTGCATTAGCCACCAATCTAAAGTGATGAATTTTTTTAAAGATTTAAGACATTTCATCTAATCTAGAAATAATTTAATTGTTAATGGAAGTTATCCCGCAACATTTCCTAACGTAAATTATCTAAATTTGTTTCGTAATAATGTCGCTACAGTTTGAAGTCTCTTAGTTCTATGGTGAATAAAATAAAAGTTAGGAACGCTTGGAAATTAAAGTTGGGGCCAACCCTTGGCCCTTGTTATAAAAACGGATGCTGTTCGTTTTTCTTACCTGTGTCTAAAAGCAGTATAAGTTTCAGAACAAGAAAAACAATCCAATTATTCCAAACTATTTGTTGTGTATTGTTCACCAGTTCTAGCTTAAAAAAACGAAATAAATTATTATATTTTAAATACATAAAACAAAGGTAACTATGATTTATAATTGCTGAATTTTACCAAGTATAATTGGAACAAGTACATACACTTCACTATACTTAAATTAGTCTTACTAAGCAATGCACAATGGCTAGAGCGTGTTAACTTTCATAAACAAAAAAAAATAATTCACAGTAAAGAGCAAACAAATTCATAAAACAAAAAAAAAAACAAAAAATAATAAAAATTCATAATAAAGGTACAAAAAATTCTTAATACTAAAAAGCTACAAATAAAAATATTATCCTATTTGCTATATTTCAGCCGCAGTTCTTCCATAGCAATACGTTCCTTCATGTTCACCTCTAATATTTTTAGTTCCCATTGATTATCAATTTCTTTTTCTCTCAGTTGTAGCTCTTTTTCCTTCAGCTCCATGTTGTTTTCCATCACCAGCACTTCTCTTTCCTTCAAATCTTTTTCATAATTTATTTTTTGTTTTTTAATTTCGATTATTTCTGTTTGCATCTGAATCATTTCGGATACAGCAGTCCTGGAATAAATTCCTTTTCTGCTTGTTGACGGAATTTGTTCCTGTGATTCAGTTGCTGTTGATTCGTCATTGATGTTTTCAATTGAGTTCAATGGCAGCTAATTTACGGAGTCGAAACTGTCTTCAATAATAGTGCTCTCTACATTGATTAAAATTGAGATTAAAAACGTCATCAAGCTCGTCAAAGTAGGTACAAATTTTTGTTAAAGTACCTGCAACAAATACAATCGTTTGTGGCTTGAACAACAAAAACTTAATTTTTATTGCACTCCCGTCCATATTGCCAAAGCCTGTAGAGTTCTCCCACGCCTTCGCCTTATTATAATTCACCCGCATGTTCCTCACTTTTCTCGTACCTGTTGCCAATCCATTGTAGTGTTTTTTCGGAGCAAAATCTTCGGTAGTAGGACTGAGCTGTTGGTTTCTGAAATACGTTACAGGTATATTAAAACATGTAAATATAGTATAATCACAATTCCATTTTAAATATATTTACCTCGAACTGCCTGTTTTCCATTAAAAAATCAACAAGCAGCCTTTCCTCTGATGGTAACCACTTTCGTATTGGGTTAAGACACACTCATTTCGGTCTCGACTATAACATAAAAATATACAATATGTGTACATTAGGGTGGCCCAAAATAAAAGTTGCAAATGTTCCCAACTAAAATGAAAGTTTGATTCATTCTAAGACTACGTTTCTCAACATTTTTATCCTGGGGTCAATATTTGGTGAGCTGGATGAAAGGATAAAAAGGTCCTTTTTGAGGTTTTTTCAATTTTTTTCACATTTCTTCCAAAGGAACTATATATAAATTTGGTATCATATAAAAAGTCTTTAAGAGGTGCTTACAATAGGTTATCAGAAAATTTAAAAAATTTTGAAAATTTCGGACAAAATTTTTGTTTTTTTTAATTTTTTCATAGAATTTACTTAACTAAATTGTTGAAATTTCTTGATTATAAAGACCACGTAATTTAACCAAAATTGTTTCTTCCGTTTTTCAAAATTCAATCTAGTTCAATTTTTATTAAAATTTTTTTAAAGCTAATTTCTTCTCTATCTGACAACCTCTGTTAACTCAATTCATATATGTAATGGGACAACCTTATAAAAATCAAAAAGTAATTTAATGTATTTCGATATGTAAATGCTACTTACCGGAATGGTTATACAAATTGGCAATGTCTTTCCAATAATACCTGGCCAATTTTGTGGCCCGCTTAGCTCCATAGTGACTAGATATATTTGCTTTATCTAAAACTAAGCAACGAAATATCGCGAACATTTGTCTCTTCCTGACTATCATATTCAATCTTCATCTTCTTCCGCTTGGACCCGCAACTTTTTGTTCCACAATTCTCCGCGGTTTCTGCATTATTGCTGTCCAATATTATATTATCAGAACTAGATGAATCCAAAAGCTATTCAAAAACAACGAAGTTTGGGGTTGTTGATTTCAGCGTTAGAAGTCGTGGACCAGATTGATCCACATAAAATTTCCAAACACTTGACATTTGTTTATCGATTGGACATTTACAACAGCTTTTCAATGTTGGAGTGCATTTGCATGGGGAAATTACAAATAGTTGTTTCCAACCAGCTTCATTAAGATTTGTTGGATTTTTAATAACATGTCTATAATCTTCACACAATTTATCAATTTTTTTTCCTGATTGAAGGTCAATTTATTGTTGAAATTTTAGCTGTTTTCTATAGATGCTGAACATCATTGATAACCTTACTATAGAATTTGGAAAATCCATGTGACTTATTACCATTCTGTGCGCTCAAAAATAATAAATAATTAATAACGCAGCTTTTAGTTGGCAGTTGAAGTTTATTTAATTACATACATACATATATACATAATTGGCCATTACAACCCTTCAGTCAGGATTACGGCCTAGCTTCTCAACACCACTCATGTTGTGTACGTTAATTTTATACATGAGTGGCGGGACCTACAGTTTAAAGACGACTCCGAACGACAGATTTTTTGAGAAGCTTTTCATGGCAATTTTAACTCTCACAGTTTTTGCCAGAAATCTGCTGAGAGGAAGTCGCCGAAGAAATATTTTTTCATATTTCGTTTTGATGTCTGACCTGGGATTCGAACTCGGGCCTTTCGTCTAGTAAGCCAACACACTGCCTACTAGACCACGGCGACTTTATTTAATTGCAATGGATAAAACATGTTAGATGATTTTTTTTATTTCGTATTGTATATACTTAACCACACTTAAGACGATTGATCAAAAATGTCAATTTACAATTGAAATTAAACTGTATTTTCTCAAAATATTATTGCACAAAAACAAATGAGAACAAAAAAAGTAACTGTAATTATTTCATTTATGAGTCCATGTAGATATGGACTAATATCACTTTCAAAATTAACGGTACATTTTAGAAAAAAAAAAATAGACTTCTATATATAAGATTTTTTTGTAAAAAATAAGAGATTTTTTGGCATTAAATTTTAGTACTACTACTTACCAATGATAGGTTTAATACAATTTCTTCATTACTTTAAAAATAAACAACAAAAAACAAGAACATTAAAAAAATTATTATTATTACGGAATAACAAGAAAATTACATTATAATGGGATGTATCGCAAATGTTTTGGTTTAAATTGAAATATTCTTTGTATAACAAAATAAAAGAATAAGAAATTACACATCAATGGAAAGCTTATAAAATTATTTTGATGCCAGATAGAGAAGAAATTAGGTTTAAAAAAATTTTAATAAAAATTGAACTTGATTGAATTTTGAAAAACGAAAAAAACCATGTTGGTTAAATTACATGGTCTTTATAATCAAGAAATTTCAACAATTTAGTTAAGTAAATTCTATGAAAAGGTCTTAAAGACCTTTCATATGATACCAAATTTATATATAGTTCCTTTGGAAGAAATATGAAAAAAGGACATTTTAATCCTTTGATCTAGCTTACCAAATATTGACCCCAGGACGAAAAAATTGAGAAGCGTAGTCTTAGAATGAATCAAACTTTCATTTTAGTTGGGAGCATCTATACCTTATTTTTTCTCCATACAAACGGGGCCACCCTAGTGTACATATATCGTACATAAACAAACAATTTACTTTTTATTAATATTCTTACCAGATTAGCATTATAATTTTTTATTTTTAATTTGATTGTCTGTTGTCACTTTGAATTTTTTTAATTTTTATTCTTCTTCATAACTTTTGGTATTCGAACAATTTGATAACACGAAACCAACAGACCTTTTTAAAAACATGTACACATTTTTTTCATTCACAAAATTTGATAGCACAAAATCAATACAACTTTTAAAAACATATGAAAAAATGTGTATAATTGTATCGGATTTTTACATGAAAATTATCAACAACAATCATACACTGTTGTATGTTCTTCCAACAATACAATGAATACAACGATACAACGGCTTGTGTGAATTGACCAAATATTTTTCTTTTATCTTTTTGTAAAGGCTATTATGGACACCGGTCATAACAGCTGCATTGTCCGTTGCAATTGCTACCAGGTTTTCAAATTTAACTGTAAAAGATACACAAGTCGTTCAAGTCCAACAAGGAGGTCGTCAGCTTTACTGCCATTCAAATCAATCAGTCCCAAAAATGTTGTTACAAATTCATTTTTATTTGGGCTAAACTATCTAATTACAACTCCTAAAAATTTTTGTATCGAAATATCTGTTCCTGAAAAATACAAATAGTTGTAAAACTACATACAGTATGTACATATATATGTACGTAAAATATAAGACAGTTTTTTAATACAAACCCTCGTCCGAGATCAAGCAAAAGTATGAATTTTTTAATTCATCTAAAAGTTCATCGATGAAGTGGGGAGCTAAAACATTAGTAAAAATGTTTGAGCATTTCGTACGATGAAGATTAATATTTGTTGCTTTACTGTCTTAAAATACTTTGCAACACATTTCTCCTAGGTGATCCATTGATTGAAACGGTGTATGAACGGCTGTAAAAAGAGCCAGCATCGCTTGGCTTTTTTGCTTTTCAGTAGGAACTTCTGATGAAAAAGAAATTTGAGGCTGTGAAAGTGGTATGTCGTTAAAGGGTTCCATATATTTCTTATGCTGGGTGCCCTGGTAGTCTAGTGCGTAGTGTGCTAGACTATTAGCGTGAGGGTCGTGGGTTCGATTCCCACCAGAGACTCTGGTCTGTGACACTACACCGAGCATATGGTCAAGTTACTCCGCTCGTATATAATTAGAATATAATTTGTAATTGTATTGTAATTAATTAATAAATAAATAAATAATAAATTTCTTATGCTTTTTAGTTACGTTGTGACGTACTAAATCGAAATGTTTGGCATTTATTTCGCTTCTGCAATATGTATATGCATAAAGCTTTAGATGGGTCTTTGGATGGCCTTATCCATTTTTTAAAAGATGGTTCAAATTCCCATGCTTTACGGTATTTTTGTTGGTAACGCTCCATCTAAAACTATTTACATATGTATGTATGTTTATATTAACACCTTATTATAATTAATAATATAAAATCTATTTACCTCAAAAACTTTTCGATTTTTATAATACAATTTAGTTACACTTGCTTGTTAATAAATTCAATCTAAATTTCTTTAATATTTTCAATATTTTTTCATTAAAAATTGCAGCTTTTTTTCATTTTGTACAAATTTAACTCACTACATATAATAATTGTGTTAAACTAGCTTCTAGTATATTCAAAGGCAGGTAAATGGAGGGAATTCCCGCAATTCATCCTAATATATTAATGTTTAAAGAAACTAACAGTTGCACAAAAAGGTATATTTTGTATGTCATTATTTCTAAAACGATGCCAGATCATTAAAAAAAATACGTTTTTTTTTCCAAAAAGTGCAGCTCTTTTTTTAAAGGGCTAAATAGAAAAAAACGCGCAGCGTGCATTGAAAAGGAGCTAAAAATAGCGTAAAAAGTGCTAGGTTGGCATCGCTGTGTATAGTGAAGTTGTATACAGTGACACAAAAGTAGTG
This sequence comes from Sarcophaga rosellei, assembly GCA_930367235.1. NCBI lineage: Eukaryota > Metazoa > Arthropoda > Insecta > Diptera > Sarcophagidae > Sarcophaga > Sarcophaga rosellei. Next base: position 64,536,610 of record OV884019.1, read on the forward strand.
TGATTAATAAAGAGTTTAATTGAAACGAAACACATATTTGTTTTTATTTTGGTTTGCAATCAACGAACCCACAATCTAAACCTTTTTAAAAAGGTAAAAACGTAACAATATTATATTTTTAATCCCATATTTTTAAACAACTTTTTTTATATTGTTGAACTTATTGTCTTTCAACTGTTTCATTTATTTCTACAGTACTGTTAGTTTTTTAAATTCCTATGTATTATATTTTTTCTTTATATTTAATTAATTTTAATTTTTTATAACTTATTGATTATAAACATAGCACTGTCACTTATAAGATTTAGTGTCTTGTTGTACTATGTAAATTATAATAAATGAATCAAATCAAAATATCCGAACTTAAAATGGAACAATTTTCAATAATTTATAGCAAATACTTTTTTGTTTGTTATAAAACCTATATTTGGGGTATATCCTCTTATTAATACTCTAGTGTAAATATTTCAAAATACGTTTGCTTTATATATTGACTCCTATTCTGTTTCAATCAAACTCAGGATAAATGAAATTCCGTTTACTCAAAAATCTACCGGAAATTTAAAAAAATAATATGTAACACCATAGGCACACCCATACTTGACTTAAAATCGATATAACACTTGAGGAACTACAATAACAAGCATAACGTAACCACGAAAGATGCCGCAATAATAGTAAAACTTTGGTCCGCTTACGATAAAAATTTAAAAAAAAATCGTTGGCGAACGGCAGGAAACAGCACAAGGGTTTTACAAAACAACTTTAAAATCCTACGTTCTCCAATTCACTTAAAAAAGAAAAAAACTTTTGTCCTCAGCATTTACCATGAGGGGTTGCGTATATATCAGAAAACAAATGAACGAAGACACAATTCAAAATGAGGACATTGATAGCCTGCAATAATTATTTCCTGCGCTTGAAAGTTAACTGCTCAACTAGTTTCCTGATAATGATAAACCTCATGATATTCAAATTTAATTTGATTTTTATTTCCTTCCTTATTTGTATGTATAACTCCTTTTTTATTATGCGCTTATTTTTTATAATTGCAGAAATCAAATTAAAATTAACAATTAAAACAAATAAAGTGAATGGCAAACAAAATTGCAAACAGGAAGTAGAAAAGTCATTGTAAATACATGCAAAAGTACAGAATTAAACGACATACTCTAAATAACTTAGCTGATAAAAAACGTCAAAATGCATTTAGCATTTGAAATGTTTTTAATTATAAATTTTTTATTAACTTTAGGAAAAACTTGTGGATGAAAAGGGAAAAAAGTCGAAAACGAAATTTTCTTGGTCCAGTAATTAGTTCTAATGATGGATGTTAGTAGGTAAGTTAAATAGTTTTTCTTGAAAAGGTAGGTCGACTGTCACTAATCTTCTTGAATTTACTACACGTGTTTTCAGGGGTTTTCTTGGACTGATGTGATTTATACTGATTTCAGTAAGGCTTTTGATAGGGTTGACCATAGTATTTTGCTTCTTAAACTGTCATTAATCGGTATTCCCGATATTATTCATCGTTGGCTAGACTCCTACCTCTCCCTTAGGACTCAGAGGGTATTGTTTAGGAATGCATTGTCTAAGACTGTATATGTTACTTCTGGTGTTCCGCAGGGTAGCCATTTGGGTCCTTTACTGTTTTTATTGTTTCTTAACGATCTTCCTTGTTCTATTTCTGATTGTAATATTCTAATGTATGCTGATGACGTTAAATTATTTTATACTTTTGATGATGATTATGGTCAGGCTGTTCTTCAGCGGAATATTGATTTGGTTGGAACTTGGTGCAGAGTTAATTTAATGGATCTTAACTTAAAAAAATGCAAATGCATGGTTTTCTCTCGCGGTGGTGTGATTTCGCCCACTTATGTGATAAATTCTTGCCCTTTGGAGACTGTGACTACATTTCTTGATTTGGGAGTACTATTGGATATGAAACTGTCTTTTGTTGATCATATTAGTATGATGATTGGCAAGGCTCGGGCTGTTCTTGGTTTTGTGAAAAGATGGGCTAGGGAATTCATTGATCCTTATATAACTAGACTGATATACATTTCACTTGTTGGACCTATTTTGGAGTATGCGTCTATTGTTTGGAACCCATACTATCGTTGTCATAGTGATTCAATAGAGTCTGTACAGAGGCCGTTTTTATTATTCTGTTTACGTGGCTTAGGATGGGATTATGCCAATGGGTTTCCGTCATATGAGGATAGATTAGGTTTGATAAAACTTCTAACTTTGGAACGTAGAAGAACTGTTTTAGGTGTTTGTAACCTGAATTTCAGTATTCCTGAAAGATTTTCACGGCACTATTGCCCTCTTTCTTTAGATTTCTATAGAACGAACTATGGATGTAATTTTCCTTTTCGTAGATTATGTAATTTTAACTTATATTATGATTTTATTGATTTTAATTGTAGTGTTTGTAATTTAAAACGTAGCTTATATGCTAGCATTAATTTGTAAATTATTATATAAAAATGTATTTTCATTATAGTTATAGGTAGTTCATGTTTATTAATTGTTTATTCAGCTTGTGATTAAGTTCTGTAGCTGATTTATGTTCTTGTTGCCATTACTTTTCCCTTACCCGCTATAGTCCGGACTGTAGTGTGTACGTGTCCCTTCGTAATGGGGACGAGCCCTCCGCGGTCGGGTGAGGATGGGTTAGTGTGTGGCCGGGGACGTTCGAAAAAAAAAAGAAACTGTGATTTCTGGTGGAATTTCTATAGACTTGGAAGATTTACAATTTAAAGTCAAAAAGGATATGGTCACAAACAAGGCAGATAGTGACGCTGCTAGGGGGAAGTATTTAAGCAAGTAATGCAGAGTCCTACGACGAATTAGTCAAAAATCTTATCCAATTTTAAAAATATTATATTATTTTGTGTTGGAAGCATTTAAATTTGTAAGAGATTTCCTTTAATTAGGTGAAATAAATTCTTTCACGTATATACGAAAAACTCTACCATTCGCCAATTATTACTATTTTGATTTTATTGACACCTATTACTGGATCCGCCACTTTGGATCCGCTATATTGGGTCCCACATTTTGGATCCGCCATATTGCATCCGAAATTTTGAATTTTTAAAATCTCAATGAAGATCTGTCATCAGCGACCCCAAAACCCCCGAGTAACATTTTTCAAGTTAATCTGATTAATTTTTATAAACCCCGACCGCCATTTTGGATCTGCCATATTGGATCCGCCATATTGGGTCCACAATATTGCGTCCGCCATTTTGGATCCGCCATAGTGGATCTGTCATTTTAGATCTGTCATTTTGAATCCGCCATATTGGTCCGAGATATTGGATCAGAAATTTTGCATTTTTAAAATCTCAATGAAGATCTGTAATCAACGACCCCAAAAACCCCCGAGTAACAATTTTCAAATAAATCTGCTTAAATTTTATTAACCTCGACCGCCATATTGGATCCGCCATATTGGATCCGCCATTTTGGATCCGCCATTTTGAATTTTTTAAATCTCAATTAAGAACTGTAATCCGCGACCCCAAAGCCCCCGAGTAACAATTTTCAAGTAAATCTGATTAATTTTTACAAACCTCGGCCGCCATATTGGATCGTCGGCCGTCATATTGCATCCACCGTATTGGATCTGCCATATTGGGTCCGCCATATTGGATCCGCCATATTGGATCTGTCATTTTGGATCTGTCATTTTGAATCCGCCATATTGGATCCGCCATATTGGATCCGCCATTTTGGATCCGCCATATTGGATCTTTCCTTTTTGAGCTGTCATTTTGAATCCTCCATATTGGATATGTCATTTTAGATCTGTCATATTGCATCCGCCATTTTGGATCCGCCATATTGGGTCCCACATTTTGGATCAGCCATATTGGATCCGAAATTTTGAATTTTTAAAATCGCAATGAAGATCTGTAATCAGCAACCCTAAAACTCCCGAGTAACAATTTTCAAGTAAATCTGATTAATATTTATAAACCTCGACTGCCATATTGGATACGAAATTTTGAATTTTTAAAATCTCATTGAAGATCTGTAATCAGCGACCCCAAAACCCCCGAGTAACAATTTTCAAGTAAATCTGATTCGTTTTTATAAACCTCCACCGCCATATTGTATCCGCCTTATTGGATCCGCCATTTTTGTTCGCCATTTTGGATCCGCCATTTTGGATCTGTCATTTTGGAGCTGTCATTTTGAATCCGCCAATATTGGATATGCCATTTTGGATCCGCCATATTGGATCTGTCATTTTGGATCTGTCATTTTGAATCCGCCATATTGGATCCGCCAGATTGGATCCTAAATTTTGAATTTTTAAAATCTCAATGAAGATCTGTAATCAGCGACCCGAAAAATCACCGAGTAACAATTTTCAAGTAACTCTGATTAATTTTTAAAAACCTCGTCTTCATATTGCATCCACCGTATTGGATCCGCCATATTGGATTTGTCATTTTGGATCAGTCATTTTGAATCCGCCGCATTGGATCCGCCGTTTTGGATCCGCCATTTTGGATCCGCCATTTTGGATCCGCCATATTGGATCTGTCATTTTGGAGCTGTCATTTTCAATCCGCCATATTGGATATGCCATATTGGATCTGCCATATTAGATCCGCCGTTTTGGATCCGCCATATTGGGTCCCACATTTGGTATCCGCCATATTGGATCCGAAATTTTGAATTTTTAAAATCTCAATGAAGATCTGTGTAATCAGCGACCCCAAAACGCCCGAGTAACAATTTTCAAGTAAATCTGATTAATTTTTATAAACCGCGACCGCCATATTGGATCTGCCATATAGGATCCGCCAAATTGGGTCCACAATATTGCGTCCGCCATTTTGGATCCGCCATAGTGGATCTGTTATTTTAGATCTGTCATTTTGATTCCGCCATATTGGTCCGAGATATTGGATCAGAAATTTTGCATTTTTAAAATCTCAATGAAGATCTGTAATCAACGACCCCAAAAACCCCCGAGTAACAATTTTCAAATAAATCTGCTTAAATTTTATTAACCTCGACCGCCATATTGGATCCGCCATATTGGATCCGCCATATTGGATCCGCCATTTTGGATCCGCCATTTTGAATTTTTTAAATCTCAATGAAGAACTGTAATCCGCGACCCCAAAGCCCCCGAGTAACAATTTTCAAGTAAATCTGATTAATTTTTACAAACCTCGGCCGCCATATTGGATCGTCGGCCGTCATATTGCATCCACCGTATTGGATCCGCCATATTGGATCCGCCATATTGGATCCGCCATATTGGATCTGTCATTTTGGATCTGTCATTTTGAATCCGCCATATTGGATCCGCCATATTGGATCCGCCATTTTGGATCCGCCATATTGGATCTTTCCTTTTTGAGCTGTCATTTTGAATCCTCCATATTGGATATGCCATATTGGATCTGCCATTTTGGATCCGCCATATTGGATATGTCATTTTGGATCTGTCATATTGCATCCGCCATTTTGGATCCGCCATATTGGGTCCCACATTTTGGATCAGCCATATTGGATCCGAAATTTTGAATTTTTAAAATCGCAATGAAGATCTGTAATCAGCAACCCTAAAACTCCCGAGTAACAATTTTCAAGTAAATCTGATTAATATTTATAAACCTCGACTGCCATATTGGATACGAAATTATGAATTTCTAAAATCTCAATGAAGATCTGTAATCAGCGACCCCAAAACCCCCGAGTAACAATTTTCAAGTAAATCTGATTAATTTTTATAAACCTCGACCGCCATATTGTATCCGCCTTATTGGATCCGCCATTTTTGTTCGCCATTTTGGATCTGTCGTTTTGGAGCTGCCATTTTGAATCCGCCAATATTGGATATGCCATTTTGGATCCGCCATATTGGATCTGTCATTTTGGATATGCCATTTTGGATCCGCCATATTGCATCTGTCATTTTGGATCTGTCATTTTGAATCCGCCATATTGGATCCGCCATTTTGGATCCGCCATTTTGGATCCGCCATTTTGTATCCGCCATATTAGATCTGTCATTTTGGAGCTGTCATTTTGAATCCGCCATATTGGATATGCCATTTTGGATCCGCCATGTTGGATCTGTCAGTTTGGATCTGTCATATTGGATCCGCCATTTTGGATCCGCCACTTTTTATCCGCCATATTGCATCCGAAATTTTGAATTTTTAAAATCTCAATGAAGATCTGTCATCAGCGACCCCAAACCCCCGAGTAACATTTTTCAAGTTAATCTGATTAATTTTTATAAATTTCGATCGCCATATTGGATCTGCCATTTTGGAAATGCCATATTGGATCCGCTATATTGGATCTGCTATATTGGAACTGCCATTTTGGATCCGCAAATTTGGATACGACATTTTGGATCCGCCATTTTTGATCCGCCATATTGGATCTGTCATTTTGGATATGTCATTTTGAATCCGTCATATTGGATCCGCCATATTGGACCCGAAATTTTGCATTTTTAAAATCTCAATGAAGATCTGTAATGAGCGACCTCAAAACCCCCGAGTAACATTTTTCAAGTTAAGCCGATTAATTTTTATAAACCTTGACCGCCATATTGGATCCGCCATTTTGGAAATGCCATTTTGCATCCGCTATAATGGATCTGCCATATTGGATCTGCCTTTTGGGTCTGTCATTTTGAATCCGCCATATTGGATCCGCCATTTTGGATCCGCCATGTTGGATCTGTCATTTTGAAGCCGCCATATTGGATCCGCCATATTGGAACTGTCATTTTGAATCCGCCATTTTGGTTCCGCTGTTTGGGTTCCGCCATATTGGGTCCGCCGTTTTGGATCCGCCATATTGGATCTGTCATTTTGGAGCTGTCATATTTAATCCGCCATATTGGATGTGCCATTTTGGATCCGCCATATTGGATCTGTCATTTTGGAGCTGTCATATTTAATCCGCCATATTGGATGTGCCATTTTGGATCCGCCATATTGGATCTGCCATTTTGGATCTGTCATATTGATTCCCTCATTTTGGATCCTCCATATTGGATCCGAAATTTTGAATTTCTAAAATCTCAATGAAGATCTGTGTAATCAGCGACCATAAATCGCCCGAGTAACAATTTTCAAGTAAATCTGATTAATTTTTATAAACCTCGACCGCCATATTGGATCCGCCATTTTGGATCCGCCATATTGGATCTGTCATTTTGGAGCTGTCATTTTGAATCCGCCATATTGGATATGCCATTTTGGATCCGCCATATTGGATCTGTCATTTTGGATATGCCATTTTGGATCCGCCATATTGGATCTGTCATTTTGGATCTGTCATTTTGAATCCGCCATATTGGATTGGCCATATTGGATCCGAAATTTTGCATTTTTAAAATCTCAATGAAGATCTGTAATCAGCGACCCCAATACCCCCGAGTAACATTTTTCAAGTTAATCTAATTAATTTTTATAAACCTTGACCGCCATATTGGATCCGTCATTTTGGAAATGCCATATTGGATCCGCTGTATTGGATCCGCCATATTGCATCTCTCATTTTGGATCTGTCATTTTGAATCCGCCATATTGGATCCGCCATATTGGATCTGTCATTTTGGAACTGTCAAATTGGATCCGCCATATTGGATCCGCCATTTTGGATCCGCCATATTGGATCCGAAATTTTGAATTTTTAAAATCTCAATGAAGATCTGTCATCAGCGACCCCAAAACCCTCGAGTATCATCTTTCAAGTTAATCTGATCAATTTCTATAAACCCCGTCCGCCATATTGGATCCGCCATTTTGGATCCGCCATATTGGATCCGCCGTTTTGGATCCGCCATATTGGATCTGTCATTTTGGAGCTGTCATTTTGAATCCGCCATATTGGATATGCCATATTGGATATGCCATTTTGGATCCGCCATATTGGATCTGTCATTTTGGATCTCTGATATTGGATCCGCCATATTGGATCCGAAATTTTGAATTTTTAAAATCTCAATGAAGATCTGTCATCAGCGACCCCAAAACCCCCGAGTAACATTTTTCAAGTTAATCTGATTAATTTTTATAAACCTTGACCGCCATATTGGATCCGCCATATTGGATACGACATTTTGGATCCACCATATTGGATCTGTCATTTTGGATCTGCCATTGTGAATCCGGCATATTGGATCCGCCATTTTGGATCCGCCATATTGGATCTGTCATTTTGGAGCTGTCATTTTTAATCCGCCATATTGGATGTGCCATTTTGGATCTGTCATATTGGATCTGTCATTTTGGATCTGTCATATTGGATCTGTCATTTTGAATTCGCCATATTGGATCCGCCATATTGGATCTGTCATTTTGGATCTGTCATTTTGAATCCGCCATATTGGATCCGCCATATTGGATCCGCCATTTTGGACCCGCCATTTTGGATCCGCCAATTTTCATACGCCATATTGGATCTGTCATTTTGAATCTGCCATATTGGATGTGCCTTTTTGGATCCGCCATATTGGATCTGTCATATAGGATCCGCCATATTGGATCCGCCATTTTGGATAGACCATATTGGGTCCCACATTTTGGATCCGCCATATTGGATCCGAAATTTTGAATTGTTAAAATCTCAATGAAGATCTGTGTAATCAGCGACCCCAAAACGCCCGAGTAACAATTTTCAAGTAAATCTGATTAATTTTTATAAACCTCGACCGCCTTATTGGATCCGCCATATTGGATCTGCCATTTTCTGTCCGCCATATTAGATCTGTCATTTTGGAGCTGTCATTTTGAATCCGCCATATTGGATGTGCCATTTTGGATCCGCCATATTGGATCTGTCATTTTGGATCTGTCATATTGGATCCGCCATATTGGATCCGAAATTTTGAATTGTTAAAATCTCAATGAAGATCTGTGTAATCAGCGACCCCAAAACCCCCGAGTAACATTTTTCAAGTTAATCTGATTAATTTTTATAGATTTCGACCGCCATATTGGATCTGCCATTTTGGAAATGCCATATTGGAGCCGCTATATTGGATCTGCCATATTGGATCTGTCATTTTGGATCTGTCATTGTGAATCCGCCATATTGGATCCGCCATTTTGGATTAGCCATATTGGATCTGTCATTTTGGAGCTGTCATTTTGAAACCGCCATATTGCATGTGCCATTTTGGATCCGCCATATTGGATCTGTCATTTTGGATCTGTCATATTGGATCTGTCATTTTGAATCCGCCATATTGGATCCGCCATATTGGATCTGTCATTTTGGATCTGTCATTTTGAATCCACCATTTTGTATCCGCCATATTAGATCTGTCATTTGGGAGCTGTCATTTTGAATCCGCCATATTGGATATGCCATTTTGGATCCGCCATATTGGATCTGTCATTTGGGATCTGTTATATTGGATCCGCCACTTTGGATCCGCTATATTGGATCTGTCATATTGGATCCGCCACTTTAGATCCGCCATATTGGATCCGAAATTTCGAATTTTTAAAATCTCAATGAAGATCTGTCATCAGCGACCCCAAAACCCCCGAGTAACTTTTTTCAAGTTAATCTGATTAATTTTTATAAATTTCGACCGCCGTATTGGATCTGCCATTTTTGAAATGCCATATTGGATCTGCTATATTGGATCTGTCATATTGGATCCGCCATTTTGGATCCGCCATATTGGATCTGTCATTTTGGATCTGTCATTTTGAATCCACCGTATTGGATCCGAAATTTTGCATTTTCAAAATCTCAATGAAGATCTGTAAGCATTTTGGAGCTGTCATTTTTAATCCGCCATATTGGATGTGCCATTTTGAATCCGCCATATTGGATCTGTCATTTTGGATCTGTCATTTTGAATCCACCATATTGGATCCGAAATTCTGCATTTTCAAAATCTCAATGAAGATCTGTAATCATTTTGGAGCTGTCATTTTTAATCCAACATATTGGATGTGCCATTTTGGATCCGCCATATTGGATCTGTCATTTTGGATCTGTCATATTGGATCTGTCATTTTGAATTCGCCATATTGGATCCGCCATATTGGATCTGTCATTTTGGATCTGTCATTTTGGATCTGTCATTTTGAATCCGCCATATTGGATCCGCCATATTTTATCCGCCATTTTGGACCCGCCATTTTGGATCCGCCAATTTTCATACGCCATATTGGATCTGTCATTTTGGAGCTGTCATTTTGAATCCGCCATATTGGATGTGCCTTTTTGGATCCGCCATATTGGATCTGTCATATAGGATTCGCCATATTGGATCCGCCATTTTGGATAGACCATATTGGGTCCCACATTTTGGATCCGCCATATTGGATCCGAAATTTTGAATTGTTAAAATCTCAATGAAGATCTGTGTAATCAGCGACCCCAAAACGCCCGAGTAACAATTTTCAAGTAAATCTGATTAATTTTTATAAACCTCGACCGCCTTATTGGATCCGCCATATTGGATCTGCCATTTTCTGTCCGCCATATTAGATCTGTCATTTTGGAGCTGTCATTTTGAATCCGCCATATTGGATGTGCCATTTTGGATCCGCCATACTGGATCTGTCATTTTGGATCTGTCATATTGGATCCGCCACTTTGGATCCGCCATATTGGATCCGAAATTTTGAATTGTTAAAATCTCAATGAAGATCTGTGTAATCAGCGACCCCAAAACCCCCGAGTAACATTTTTCAAGTTAATCTGATTAATTTTTATAGATTTCGACCGCCATATTGGATCTGCCATTTTGGAAATGCCATATTGGAGCCGCTATATTGGAGCCGCTATATTGGATCTGCCATATTGGATCTGTCATTTTGGATCTGTCATTGTGAATCCGCCATATTGGATCCGCCATTTTGGATTAGCCATATTGGATCTGTCATTTTGGAGCTGTCATTTTGAAACCGCCATATTGCATGTACCATTTTGGATCCGCCATATTGGATCTGTCATTTTGGATCTGTCATATTGGATCTGTCATTTTGAATCCGCCATATTGGATCCGCCATATTGGATCTGTCATTTTGAATCCACCATTTTGTATCCGCCATATTAGATCTGTCATTTGGGAGCTGTCATTTTGAATCCGCCATATTGGATACGCCATTTTGGATTCGCCATATTGGATCTGTCATTTGGGATCTGTTATATTGGATCCGCCACTTTGGATCCGCTATATTGGATCTGTCATATTGGATCCGCCACTTTAGATCCGCCATATTGGATCCGAAATTTCGAATTTTTAAAATCTCAATGAAGATCTGTCATCAGCGACCCCAAAACCCCCGAGTAACATTTTTCAAGTTAATCTGATTAATTTTTATAAATTTCGACCGCCGTATTGGATCTGCCATTTTTGAAATGCCATATTGGATCCGCTATATTGGATCTGTCATATTGGATCCGCCATTTTGGATCCGCCATATTGGATCTGTCATTTTGGATCTGTCATTTTGAATCCACCATATTGGATCCGAAATTTTGCATTTTCAAAATCTCAATGAAGATCTGTAAGCATTTTGGAGCTGTCATTTTTAATCCGCCATATTGGATGTGCCATTTTGAATCCGCCATATTGGATCTGTCATTTTGGATCTGTCATTTTGAATCCACCATATTGGATCCGAAATTCTGCATTTTCAAAATCTCAATGAAGATCTGTAATCATTTTGGAGCTGTCATTTTTAATCCAACATATTGGATGTGCCATTTTGGATCCGCCATATTGGATCTGTCATTTTGGATCTGTCATATTGGATCTGTCATTTTGAATTCGCCATATTGGATCCGCCATATTGGATCTGTCATTTTGGATCTGTCATTTTGAATCCGCCATATTGGACCCGCCATATTGGATCCGCCATTTTGGACCCGCCATTTTGGATCCGCCAATTTGCATCCGCCATTTTGGAGCTGTCATTTTGAATCCGCCATATTGGATGTGCCATTTTGGATCCGCCATATTGGATCTGTCATATTGGGTCCGCCATATTGGATCCGCCATTTTGGATAGACCACATTGGGTGCCACATTTTGGGTCCGCCATATTGGATCCGAAATTTTGAATTGTTAAAATCTCAATGAAGATCAGTGTAATCAGCGACCCCAAAACGCCCGAGTAACAATTTTCAAGTAAATCTGATTAATTTTTATAAACCTCGACCGCCACATTGGATCCGCCATATTGGATCCGCCATTTTGTATCCGCCATATTAGATCTGTCATTTTGGAGCTGTCATTTTGAATCCGCCATATTGGATATGCCATTTTGGATCCGCCATATTGGATCTGTCATTTTGGATCTGTCATATTGGATCCGCCACTTAGGATCCGCCATATTGGATCTGTCATATTGGATCCGCCACTTTGGATCCGCCATATTGGATCCGAAATTTTGAATTTTTAAAATCTCAATGAAGATCTGTCATCAGCGACCCCAAAACCCCCGAGTAACATTTTTCAAGTTAATCTGATTAAGTTTTATAAATTTCGACCGCCATATTGGATCTGCCATTTTGAAAATGCCATATTGGATCCGCTATATTAGATCTGCCATATTGGATCCGCCATTTTGGATCCGCCATTATGGATCCGCCATTTTGGATCCGCCATTTTGGATCCGCCATATTGGATCTGTCATTTTGGATCTGTCATTTTGAATCAGCCATATTGGATCCGAAATTTTGCAATTTTAAAATCTCAATGAAGATCTGTAATCAGCGACCCCAAAAATCCCAGAATAATAATTTTCAAGTAAATCTGATTAATATTTATAAACCTCGACTGCCATATTGGATCCGCCATTTTGAATTTTTGAAATCTCAATGAAGATCTGTAATCAGCGACCCCAAAGCCCCGGGTAACAATTTTCAAGTAACTCTGATTAATTTTTAAAAACCTCGACCGTCATATTGCATCCACCGTATTGGATCCCCCATATTGGATCCGCCATTTTGGATCCGCCATATTGGGTCCCACATTTTGGATCCTTTATATTGGATCCGAAAGTTTGAATTTTTGAAATCTCAATGAAGATCTGTAATCAGCGACCCCAAAGCCCCGGGTAACAATTTTCAAGTAACTCTGATTAATTTTTAAAAACCTCGACCGTCATATTGCATCCACCGTATTGGATCCCCCATATTGGATCCGCCATTTTGGATCCGCCATATTGGGTCCCACATTTTGGATCCTTCATATTGGATCCGAAAGTTTGAATTTTTAAAATCTCAATGAAGATCTGTGTAATCAGCGACCCCAAAAATCCCCGAGTAACAATTTTCAAGTAAATCTGATTAATATTTAAAAACCTCGACCTTCATATTGCATCCACCGTATTGAATCCCCCATATTGGATCCGCCATTTTGGATCCGCCATATTGGGTCCCACATTTTGGATCCTTCATATTGGATCCGAAAGTTTGAATTTTTAAAATCTCAATGAAGATCTGTGTAATCAGCGACCCCAAAAATCCCCGAGTAACAATTTTCAAGGAAATCTGATTAATATTTAAAAACCTCGACCGTCATATTGCATCCACCGTATTAGATCCGCCATATTGGATCTGTCATTTTGGATCTGTCATTGTGAATCCGCCATTTTGGATCCGCCATTTTGTATCCGCCATATTAGATCTGTCATTTTGGAGCTGTCATTTTTAATCCGCCATATTGGATATGCCATTTTGGATCCGCCATATTGGATTTGTCATTTTGGATCCGCCATTTTGGATCTGTCATATTGGATCCGCCACTTTGGATCCGCAATATTGGATGCGAAATTTTGCATTTTTAAAATCTCAATGAAGATCTGTAATCAGCGACCTCAAAACCCCCGAGTAACACTTTTCAAGTTAATCTGATTAATTTTTATAAACCTTGACCGCCATATTGGATCCGCTATGTTGGATCTGCCATATTGGATTTGCCTTTTTGGGTCTGTCATTTTGAATCCGCCATATTGGATCCGCCATATTGGATTCGCCATTTTGGATCCGTCATATTGGATCTGTCATTTTGAAGCCGCCATATTGGATCCGCCATATTGGATCCGCCGTATTTGATCCGCCATATTGGAACTGTGATTTTGGATCCGTCATTTTGAATCCGGCATTTTTGTTCCGCTGCTTGGGCTCCGCCATATTGGGTCCGAAATTTTGAATTTTTAAAATGTCAATGAAGATCTGTAATCAGCAACCCCAAAACCCCCGAGTAACAATTTTCAAGTAAATCTGATTAATATTTATAAACCTCGACTGCCATATTGGATCCGCCATTTTGAATTTTTGAAATCTCAAGGAAGATCTGTAATCAGCGACCCCAAAGCCCCGGGTAACAATTTTCAAGTAACTCTGATTTATTTTTAAAAACCTCAACCGTCATATTGCATCCACCGTATTGGATCCCCCATATTGGATCCGCAATATTGGATCTGTCATTTTGGATCTGTTATTTTGAATCCGCCATATTGGATCCGCCATTTTGGATCCGCCATTTTGGATCTGTCATTTTGGAGCTGTCATATTTAATCCGCCATATTGGATGTGCCATTTTGGATCCGCCATATTGGATCTGTCATTTTGGATCTGTCATATTGGATCCGCCATATTGGATCCGCCATTTTGGATCCGCCATATTGATTCCCACATTTTGGATCCTCCATATTGGATCCGAAATTTTAAATTTTTAAAATCTCAATGAAGATCTCGGTAATCAGCGACCCCAAATCGCCCGAGTAACAATTTTCAAGTAAATCTGATTAATTTTTATAAACCTCGACCGCCATTTTAGATCCGCCATATTGGATCTGTCATTTTGGAGCTGTCATTTTGAATCCGCCATGTTGGATCCGCCACTTTGGATCCGCCATATTGGGTCCCACATTTTGGATCCGCCATTTTGGATCCCCCATTTTGAAATTTTTAAATCTCAGTGAAGATCTGTATAATCAGCGATCCGCCATATAGGATCTGTCATTTTGGATCTGTAATTTTGAATCCGCCATACAGGATCCGCCATTTTGGATCCGCCATATTGGATCTGTAATTTTTAATCCGCCATATTGGATGTGCCATTTTGGATCCGCCATATTGGATCTGTCATTTTGTATCTGTCATATTGGATCCGCCATATTTCATCCGCCATTTTGGATCCGCCATATTGGATCTGCCATTTTGGAGCTGTCATTTTGAATATGCCATTTTGGATCCGCCATATTGGATCCGAAATTTTTGATAGGCCATTTTGGATCCGCCATATTGGATATGCCATTTTGGATCTGTCATTTTGAATCTGCCATATTGGATCCGCCATATTGGATCCGAAATTTTGCAGTTTAAAATCTCAATGAAGATCTGTAATCACCGACACCAAAACCCCGAGTAACATTTTTCAAGTTAATCTGATTAATTTTTATAAACCTTGACCGCCATATTGGATCCGCCATTTTGGAAATGCCATATTAGATCCGCCATATTGGATCCGTCATATTGGATCCGCCATATTGGATCCTCCACATGAGATCTGTCATTTTGGATCTGTCATTTTGAATCCGCCATATTGGATCCGCCATTTTGGTTCCGCCATATTGGATTTGTCATTTTGAATCCGCCATATTGGATCCGAAATTTTGCATTTTTAAAATCTCAATGAAGATCTGTAATCAGCGACCTCAAAACCCCCGAGTATCATTTTTCAAGTTAAGCTGATTAATTTTTATAAACCTTGACCGCCATATTGGATTCGCCATATTGGGAATGCCATATTGGATCCGCTATATTGGCTCTGCCATATTGGATTCGACATATTGGGTCCACCACATTGGATCCGCCATTTTGGATCCGCCATATTGATTCCCACATTTTGGATCCTCCATATTGGATCCGAAATTTTAAATTTTTAAAATCTCAATGAAGATCTCGGTAATCAGCGACCCCAAATCGCCCGAGTAACAATTTTCAAGTAAATCTGATTAATTTTTATAAACCTCGACCGCCATTTTAGATCCGCCATATTGGATCTGTCATTTTGGAGCTGTCATTTTGAATCCGCCATGTTGGATCCGCAACTTTGGATCCGCCATATTGGATCCGCCACTTTGGATCCGCCATATTGGGTTCGCCACTTTGGATCCGCCACTTTTTATCCGCCATATTGCATCCGAAATTTTGAATTTTTAAAATCTCAATGAAGATCTGTCATCAGCGACCCCAAACCCCCGAGTAACATTTTTCAAGTTAATCTGATTAATTTTAATAAATTTCGACCGCCATATTGGATCTGCCATTTTGGAAATGCCATATTGGATCCGCTATATTGGATCTGCTATATTGGAACTGCCATTTTGGATCCGCAAATTTGGATACGACATTTTGGACCCGCCATTTTTGATCCGCCATATTGGATCTGTCACTTTGGATCTGTCATTTTGAATCCGCCATATTGGATCCGCCATATTAGACCCGAAATTTTGCATTTTTAAAATCTCAATGAAGATCTGTAATCAGCAACCTCAAAACCCCCGAGTAACATTTTTCAAGTTAAGCCGATTAATTTTTATAAACCTTGACCGCCATATTGGATCCGCCATTTTGGAAATGCTATTTTGCATCCGCTATATTGGATCTGCCATATTGGATCTGCCTTTTTGGGTCTGTCATTTTGAATCCGCCATATTGGATCCGCCATTTTGGATCCGCCATGTTGGATCTGTCATTTTGAAGCCGCCATATTGGATCCGCCATATTTGATCCGCCATATTGGAACTGTCATTTTGAATCCGCCATTTTGGTTCCGCTGTTTGGGCTCCGTCATATTGGGTCCGCCGTTTTGGATCCGCCATATTGGATCTGTCATTTTGGAGCTGTCATATTTAATCCGCCATATTGGATGTGCCATTTTGGATCCGCCATATTGTATCTGTCATTTTGGAGCTGTCATTTTGAATCCGCCATATTGGATATGCCATTTTGGATCCGCCATATTGGATCTGTCATTTTGGATCTCTGATATTGGATCCGCCATATTGGATCTGTCATATTGGATCCGCCACTTTGGATCCGCCATATTGGATCCGAAATTTTGAACTTTTAAAATCTCAATGAAGATCTGTCATCAGCGACCCCAAAACCCCCGAGTAACATTTTTCAAGTTAATCTGATTAATTTTTATAAACCTTGACCGCCATATTGGATCCGCCATATTGGATCTGTCATTTTGGATCGGTCATTTTGAATCCGCCATATTGGATCCGCCATATTGGATCCGAAATTTTGCATTTTTAAAATCTCAATGAAGATCTGTAATCAGCGACCTCAAAACCCCCGAGTATCATTTTTCAAGTTAAGCTGATTAATTTTTATAAACCTTGACCGCCATATTGGATTCGCCATATTGGAAATGCCATATTGGATCCGCTATATTGGATCTGTCATATTGGATCCGCCATTTTGGATCCGCCATATTGGATCTGTCATTTTGGATCTGTCATTTTGAATCCACCATATTGGATCCGAAATTTTGCATTTTCAAAATCTCAATGAAGATCTGTAATCATTTTGGAGCTGTCATTTTTAATCCGCCATATTGGATGTGCCATTTTGAATCCGCCATATTGGATCTGTCATTTTGGATCTGTCATTTTGAATCCACCATATTGGATCTTAAATTCTGCATTTTCAAAATCTCAATGAAGATCTGTAATCATTTTGGAGCTGTCATTTTTAATCCAACATATTGGATGTGCCATTTTGGATCCGCCATATTGGATCTGTCATTTTGGATCTGTCATATTGGATCTGTCATTTTGAATTCGCCATATTGGATCCACCATATTGGATCTGTCATTTTGGATCTGTCATTTTGAATCCGCCATATTGGATCCGCCATATTGGATCCGCCATTTTGGACCCGCCATTTTGGATCCGCCAATTTGCATCCGCCATTTTGGAGCTGTCATTTTGAATCCGCCATATTGGATGTGCCATTTTGGATCCGCCATATTGGATCTGTCATATTGGATCCGCCATATTGGATCCGCCATTTTGGATAGACCACATTGGGTCCCACATTTTGGATCCGCCACTTTGGATCCGAAATTTTGAATTTTTAAAATCTCAATGAAGATCTGTCATCTGCGACCTCAAAACCCCCGAGTATCATTTTTCAAGTTAATCTGATTAATTTTTACAAACCTTGACCGCCATATTGGATTCGCCATATTGGAAATGCCATATTGGATCCGCTATATTGGCTCTGCCATATTGGATCCGCCATATTGGATCCCCCATTTTTGATCCACCATATTGGGTCCCACATTTTGGATCCGCCATATTGGATCCAAAATTTTGAATTGTTAAAATCTCAATAAAGATCTGTGTAATCAGCGACCCCAAAACGCCCGAGTAACAATTTGCAAGTTAATCTGATTAATTTTTATAAACCTTGACCGCCATATTGGATCCGCCATATTGGAAATGCCATATTGGATCTGTCATTTTGGATCTGTCATATTGGATCCGCCACTTTGGATCCGCCATATTGGATCCGAAATTTTGAACTTTTAAAATCTCAATGAAGATCTGCCATCAGCGACCCCAAAACCCCCGAGTAACATTTTTCAAGTTAATCTGATTAATTTTTATAAACCTTGACCGCCATATTGGATCCGCCATATTGGATCTGTCATTTTGGATCGGTCATTTTGAATCCGCCATATTGGATCCGAAATTTTGCATTTTTAAAATCTCAATGAAGATCTGTAATCAGCGACCTCAAAACCCCCGAGTATCATTTTTCAAGTTAAGCTGATTAATTTTTATAAACCTTGACCGCCATATTGGATTCGCCATATTGGAAATGCCATATTGGATCCGCTATATTGGCTCTGCCATATTGGATTCGACATATTGGGTCCACCTCATTGGATCCGCCATTTTGGATCCGCCATATTGATTCCCACATTTTGGATCCTCCATATTGGATCCGAAATTTTAAATTTTTAAAATCTCAATGAAGATCTCGGTAATCAGCGACCCCAAATCGCCCGAGTAACAATTTTCAAGTAAATCTGATTAATTTTTATAAACCTCGACCGCCATTTTAGATCCGCCATATTGGATCTGTCATTTTGGAGCTGTCATTTTGAATCCGCCATGTTGGATCCGCCATATTGGATCCGCCACTTTGGATCCGCCATATTGGGTCCGCCACTTTGGATCCGCCACTTTTTATCCGCCATATTGCATCCGAAATTTTGAATTTTTAAAATCTCAATGAAGATCTGTCATCAGCGACCCCAAACCCCCGAGTAACATTTTTCAAGTTAATCTGATTAATTTTTATAAATTTCGACCGCCATATTGGATCTGCCATTTTGGAAATGCCATATTGGATCCGCTATATTGGATCTGCTATATTGGAACTGCCATTTTGGATCCGCAAATTTGGATACGACATTTTGGATCCGCCATTTTTGATCCGCCATATTGGATCTGTCATTTTGGATCTGTCATTTTGAATCCGCCATATTGGATCCGCCATATTAGACCCGAAATTTTGCATTTTTAAAATCTCAATGAAGATCTGTAATCAGCAACCTCAAAACCCCCGAGTAACATTTTTCAAGTTAAGCCGATTAATTTTTATAAACCTTGACCGCCATATTGGATCCGCCATTTTGGAAATGCTATTTTGCATCCGCTATAGTGGATCTGCCATATTGGATCTGCCTTTTTGGGTCTGTCATTTTGAATCCGCCATATTGGATCCGCCATTTTGGATCCGCCATGTTGGATCTGTCATTTTGAAGCCGCCATATTGGATCCGCCATATTTGATCCGCCATATTGGAACTGTCATTTTGAATCCGCCATTTTGGTTCCGCTGTTTGGGCTCCGTCATATTGGGTCCGCCGTTTTGGATCCGCCATATTGGATCTGTCATTTTGGAGCTGTCATATTTAATCCGCCATATTGGATGCGCCATTTTGGATCCGCCATATTGGATCTGTCATTTTGGAGCTGTCATATTTAATCCGCCATATTGGATGTGCCATTTTGGATCCGCCATATTGGATCTGTCATTTTGGATCTGTCATATTGATTCCCTCATTTTGGATCCTCCATTTTGGATCCGAAATTTTGAATTTCTAAAATCTCAATGAAGATCTGTGTAATCAGCGACCATAAATCGCCCGAGTAACAATTTTCAAGTAAATCTGATTAATTTTTATAAACCTCGACCGCCATATTGAATCCGCCATTTTGGATCCGCCATATTGGATCTGTCATTTTGGAGCTGTCATTTTGAATCCGCCATATTGGATATGCCATTTTGGATCCGCCATATTGGATCTGTCATTTTGGATATGCCATTTTGGATCCGCCATATTGGATCTGTCATTTTGGATCTGTCATTTTGAATCCGCCATATTGGATTGGCCATATTGGATCCGAAATTTTGCATTTTTAAAATCTCAATGAAGATCTGTAATCAGCGACCCCAATACCCCCGAGTAACATTTTTCAAGTTAATCTAATTAATTTTTATAAACCTTGACCGCCATATTGTATCTGTCATTTTGGAGCTGTCATTTTGAATCCGCCATATTGGATATGCCATTTTGGATCCGCCATATTGGATCTGTCATTTTGGATCTTTGATATTGGATCCGCCATTTTGGATCCGCCATATTGGATCCGGCATTTTGGATCCGCCATATTGGGTCCCACATTTTGGATAATACATATTGGGTCCGAAATTTTGAATTTTTAAAATCTCAATGAAGATCTGTGTAATCAGCGACCCCAAAAATCCCCGAGTAACGATCTTCAAGTAAATCTGATTAATATTTAAAAACCTCGACCGTCATATTGGATCCACCGTATTGGATCCACCATATTGGATCCGCCATATTGGATCTGTCATTTTGGATCTGTCATTGTGAATCCGGCATATTGGATCCGCCATTTTGGATCCGCCATATTGGATCCGCCGTATTGGATCCGCCAAATTGGATCCACCGTATTGGATCCACCATATTGGATCCGCCATATTGGATCTGTCATTTTGGAGCTGTCATTTTTAATCCGCCATATTGGATGTGCCATTTTGGATCTGTCATATTGGATCTGTCATTTTGGATCTGTCATATTGGATCTGTCATTTTGAATCCACCATATTGGATCCGCCATATTGGATCCGAAATTTTGCATTTTTAAAATCTCAATGAAGATCTGTAATCAGCGACCTCAAAACCCCCGAGTAACAATTTCCAAGTAAATCTGATTAATTTTTATAAACCCCGACCGCCATATTGGATCCGTGATTTTGGATCTGCGATATTGGATCCGCCGTATTGGATCCGCCATATTGGATCCACCATGTTGGATCCGCCATATTGGATCCGCCATATTGGATCTGTCATTTAGGACCTGTCATTTTGAATCTGTCATTTTGAATCCGCCATATTGGATCCGCCATATTGGATCCGCCATATTGGATCCGCCATATTGGATCCGCCATATTGGATCTGCCATATTGGATCCGACATATTGGATAGGCCATATTGGATCCGCCATTTTGGATCCGCAATATTGGATCTGTCATTTTGGAGCTGTCATTTTGAATTCGCCGTATTGGATGTGCCATTTTGTATCCGCCATATTGGATCTGTCATTTTGGATCTGTCATATTGGATCCGCCACTTTGGATCCGAAATTTTGAATTTTTAAAATCTCAATGAAGATCTGTCATCTGCGACCTCAAAACCCCCGAGTATCATTTTTCAAGTTAATCTGATTAATTTTTACAAACCTTGACCGCCATATTGGATTCGCCATATTGGAAATGCCATATTGGATCCGCTATATTGGCTCTGCCATATTGGATCCGCCATATTGGATCCCCCATTTTTGATCCACCATATTGGGTCGAACATTTTGGATCCGCCATATTGGATCCAAAATTTTGAATTGTAAAAATCTCAATAAAGATCTGTGTAATCAGCGACCCCAAAACGCCCAAGTAACAATTTGCAAGTTAATCTGATTAATTTTTATAAACCTTGACCGCCATATTGGATCCGCCATATTGGAAATGCCATATTGGATCTGTCATTTTGGATCTGTCATATTGGATCCGCCACTTTGGATCCGCCATATTGGATCCGAAATTTTGAACTTTTAAAATCTCAATGAAGATCTGTCATCAGCGACCCCAAAACCCCCGAGTAACATTTTTCAAGTTAATCTGATTAATTTTTATAAACCTTGACCGCCATATTGGATCCGCCATATTGGAAATGCCATATTGGATCTGTCATTTTGGATTTGTCATATTGGATCCGCCACTTTGGATCCGCCATATTGGATCCGAAATTTTGAACTTTTAAAATCTCAATGAAGATCTGTCATCAGCGACCCCAAACCCCCGAGTAACATTTTTCAAGTTAATGTGATTAATTTTTATAAACCTTGACCGCCATATTGGATCCGCCATTTTGGAAATGCCATTTTGCATCCGCTATATTGGATATGCCATATTGGATCTGCTATATTGGAACTGCCATTTTGGATCCGCAAATTTGGATACGACATTTTGGATCCGCCATTTTTGATCCGTCATATTGGATCTGTCATTTTGGATCTGTCATTTTGAATCCGCCATATTAGACCCGAAATTTTGCATTTTTAAAATCTCAATGAAGATCTGTAATCAGCAACCTCAAAACCCGCGAGTAACATTTTTCAAGTTAAGGCGATTAATTTTTATAAAACTTGACCGCCATATTGGATCCGCCATTTTGGAAATGCCATTTTGCATCCGCTATATTGGATCTGCCATATTGGATCTGCC
Organism: Sarcophaga rosellei; assembly: GCA_930367235.1. Lineage (NCBI taxonomy): Eukaryota > Metazoa > Arthropoda > Insecta > Diptera > Sarcophagidae > Sarcophaga > Sarcophaga rosellei. The sequence continues at coordinate 64,559,490 of OV884019.1, forward strand.
TTTTTGGGTCTGTCATTTTGAATCCGCCATATTGGATCCGCCATGTTGGATCTTTCATTTTGAAGCCGCCATATTGGATCCGTCATATTTGATCCGCCATATTGGAACTGTCATTTTGAATCCGCCATTTTGGTTCCGCTGTTTGGGCTCCGTCATATTGGGTCCGCCGTTTTGGATCCGCCATATTGGATCTGTCATTTTGGAGCTGTCATATTTAATCCGCCATATTGGATGTGCCATTTTGGATCCGCCATATTGGATCTGTCATTTTGGAGCTGTCATATTTAATCCGCCATATTGGATGTGCCATTTTGGATCCGCCATATTGGATCTGTCATTTTGGATCTGTCATATTGATTCCCCCATTTTGGATCCTCCATATTGGATCCGAAATTTTGAATTTCTAAAATCTCAATGAAGATCTGTGTAATCAGCGACCATAAATCGCCCGAGTAACAATTTTCAAGTAAATCTGATTAATTTTTATAAACCTCGACCGCCGTATTGGATCCGCCATTTTGGATCCGCCATATTGGATCTGTCATTTTGGAGCTGTCATTTTGAATCCGCCATATTGGATATGCCATTTTGGATCCGCCGTATTGGATCTGTCATTTTGGATATGCCATTTTGGATCCGCCATATTGGATCTGTCATTATGGATCAGTCATTTTGAATCCGCCATATTGGATTGGCCATATTGGATCCGAAATTTTGCATTTTTAAAATCTCAATGAAGATCTGTAATCAGCGACCCCAATACCCCCGAGTAACATTTTTCAAGTTAATCTAATTAATTTTTATAAACCTTGACCGCCATATTGGATCCGTCATTTTGGAAATGTCATATTGGATCCGCTATATTGGATCCGCCATATTGCATCTCTCATTTTGGATCTGTCATTTTGAATCCGCCATATTGGATCCGCCATATTGGATCTGTCATTTTGGATCTGTAATATTGGATCCGCCATATTGGATCCGCCATTTTGGATCCACCATATTGGGTCCCACATTTTGGATCCGCCATATTGGATCCGAAATTTTGAATTTTTAAAATCTCAATGAAGATCTGTCATCAGCGACCCCAAAACCCCCGAGTATCATTTTTCAAGTTAATCTGATTAATTTCTATAAACCCCGTCCGCCATATTGTATCTGTCATTTTGGAGCTGTCCTTTTGAATCCGCCATATTGGATATGCCATTTTGGATCCGCCATATTGGATCTGTCATTTTGGATCTCTGATATTGGATCCGCCATATTGGGTCCCACATTTTGTATCCGCCATATTGGATCCGAAATTTTAAATTTTTAAAATCTCAATGAAGATCTCGGTAATCAGCGACCCCAAATCGCCCGAGTAACAATTTTCAAGTAAATCTGATTAATTTTTATAAACCTCGACCGCCATTTTAGATCCGCCATATTGGATCTGTCATTTTGGAGCTGTCATTTTGAATCCGCCATGTTGGATCCGCCATATTGGATCCGCCACTTTGGATCCGCCATATTGGGTCCGCCACTTTGGATCCGCCACTTTTTATCCGCCATATTGCATCCGAAATTTTGAATTTTTAAAATCTCAATGAAGATCTGTCATCAGCGACCCCAAACCCCCGAGTAACATTTTTCAAGTTAATCTGATTAATTTTTATAAATTTCGACCGCCATATTGGATCTGCCATTTTGGAAATGCCATATTGGATCCGCTATATTGGATCTGCTATATTGGAACTGCCATTTTGGATCCGCAAATTTGGATACGACATTTTGGATCCGCCATTTTTGATCCGCCATATTGGATCTGTCATTTTGGATCTGTCATTTTGAATCCGCCATATTGGATCCGCCATATTAGACCCGAAATTTTGCATTTTTAAAATCTCAATGAAGATCTGTAATCAGCAACCTCAAAACCCCCGAGTAACATTTTTCAAGTTAAGCCGATTAATTTTTATAAACCTTGACCGCCATATTGGATCCGCCATTTTGGAAATGCTATTTTGCATCCGCTATAGTGGATCTGCCATATTGGATCTGCCTTTTTGGGTCTGTCATTTTGAATCCGCCATATTGGATCCGCCATTTTGGATCCGCCATGTTGGATCTGTCATTTTGAAGCCGCCATATTGGATCCGCCATATTTGATCCGCCATATTGGAACTGTCATTTTGAATCCGCCATTTTGGTTCCGCTGTTTGGGCTCCGTCATATTGGGTCCGCCGTTTTGGATCCGCCATATTGGATCTGTCATTTTGGAGCTGTCATATTTAATCCGCCATATTGGATGCGCCATTTTGGATCCGCCATATTGGATCTGTCATTTTGGAGCTGTCATATTTAATCCGCCATATTGGATGTGCCATTTTGGATCCGCCATATTGGATCTGTCATTTTGGATCTGTCATATTGGATCCGCCACTTTGGATCCGCCATATTGGATCCGAAATTTTGAACTTTTAAAATCTCAATGAAGATCTGTCATCAGCGACCCCAAAACCCCCGAGTAACATTTTTCAAGTTAATCTGATTAATTTTTATAAACCTTGACCGCCATATTGGATCCGCCATATTGGAAATGCCATATTGGATCTGTCATTTTGGATCTGTCATATTGGATCCGCCACTTTGGATCCGCCATATTGGATCCGAAATTTTGAACTTTTAAAATCTCAATGAAGATCTGTCATCAGCGACCCCAAACCCCCGAGTAACATTTTTCAAGTTAATGTGATTAATTTTTATAAACCTTGACCGCCATATTGGATCCGCCATTTTGGAAATGGCATTTTGCATCCGCTATATTGGATATGCCATATTGGATCTGCTATATTGGAACTGCCATTTTGGATCCGCAAATTTGGATACGACATTTTGGATCCGCCATTTTTGATCCGCCATATTGGATCTGTCATTTTGGATCTGTCATTTTGAATCCGCCATATTGGATCCGCCATATTAGACCCGAAATTTTGCATTTTTAAAATCTCAATGAAGATCTGTAATCAGCAACCTCAAAACCCGCGAGTAACATTTTTCAAGTTAAGGCGATTAATTTTTATAAACCTTGACCGCCATATTGGATCCGCCATTTTGGAAATGCCATTTTGCATCCGCTATATTGGATCTGCCATATTGGATCTGCCTTTTTGGGTCTGTCATTTTGAATCCGCCATATTGGATCCGCCATGTTGGATCTTTCATTTTGAAGCCGCCATATTGGATCCGTCATATTTGATCCGCCATATTGGAACTGTCATTTTGAATCCGCCATTTTGGTTCCGCTGTTTGGGCTCCGTCATATTGGGTCCGCCGTTTTGGATCCGCCATATTGGATCTGTCATTTTGGAGCTGTCATATTTAATCCGCCATATTGGATGTGCCATTTTGGATCCGCCATATTGGATCTGTCATTTTGGAGCTGTCATATTTAATCCGCCATATTGGATGTGCCATTTTGGATCCGCCATATTGGATCTGTCATTTTGGATCTGTCATATTGATTCCCCCATTTTGGATCCTCCATATTGGATCCGAAATTTTGAATTTCTAAAATCTCAATGAAGATCTGTGTAATCAGCGACCATAAATCGCCCGAGTCACAATTTTCAAGTAAATCTGATTAATTTTTATAAACCTCGACCGCCGTATTGGATCCGCCATTTTGGATCCGCCATATTGGATCTGTCATTTTGGAGCTGTCATTTTGAATCCGCCATATTGGATATGCCATTTTGGATCCGCCATATTGGATCTGTCATTTTGGATATGCCATTTTGGATCCGCCATATTGGATCTGTCATTTTGGATCTGTCATTTTGAATCCGCCATATTGGATTGGCCATATTGGATCCGAAATTTTGCATTTTTAAAATCTCAATGAAGATCTGTAATCAGCGACCCCAATACCCCCGAGTAACATTTTTCAAGTTAATCTAATTAATTTTTATAAACCTTGACCGCCATATTGGATCCGTCATTTTGGAAATGTCATATTGGATCCGCTATATTGGATCCGCCATATTGCATCTCTCATTTTGGATCTGTCATTTTGAATCCGCCATATTGGATCCGCCATATTGGATCTGTCATTTTGGATCTGTAATATTGGATCCGCCATATTGGATCCGCCATTTTGGATCCACCATATTGGGTCCCACATTTTGGATCCGCCATATTGGATCCGAAATTTTGAATTTTTAAAATCTCAATGAAGATCTGTCATCAGCGACCCCAAAACCCCCGAGTATCATTTTTCAAGTTAATCTGATTAATTTCTATAAACCCCGTCCGCCATATTGTATCTGTCATTTTGGAGCTGTCCTTTTGAATCCGCCATATTGGATATGCCATTTTGGATCCGCCATATTGGATCTGTCATTTTGGATCTCTGATATTGGATCCGCCATATTGGGTCCCACATTTTGTATCCGCCATATTGGATCCGAAATTTTGAATTTTTAAAATCTCAATGAAGATCTGTCATCAGCGACCCCAAATCCCCCGAGTAACATTTTTCAAACTAATCTGATTAATTTTTATAAACCTTGACCGCCATATTGGATCCGCCATATTGGATCCGGCGTTTTGGATCCGCCATATTGGGTCGCACATTTTGGATCCTACATATTGGATCCGAAATTTTGAATTTTTAAAATCTCAATGAAGATCTGTGTAATCAGCGACCCCAAAAATCCCCGAGTAACGATCTTCAAGTAAATCTGATTAATATTTAAAAACCTCGACCGTCATATTGGATCCACCGTATTGGATCCACCATATTGCATCCGCCATATTGGATCTGTCATTTTGGATCTGTCATTGTGAATCCGGCATATTGGATCCGCCATTTTGGATCCGCCATATTGGATCTGCCATTTTGGAGCTGTCATTTTTAATCCGCCATATTGGATGTGCCATTTTGGATCTGTCATATTGGATCTGTCATTTTGGATCTGTCATATTGGATCTGTCATTTTGAATTCGCCATATTGGATCCGCCATATTGGATCTGTCATTTTGGATCTGTCATTTTGAATCCGCCATATTGGATCCGCCATATTGGATCCGCCATTTTGGACCCGCCATTTTGGATCCGCCAATTTTCATCCGCCATATTGGATCTGTCATTTTGGAGCTGTCATTTTGAATCCGCCATATTGGATGTGCCTTTTTGGATCCGCCATATTGGATCTGTCATATAGGATCCGCCATATTGGATCCGCCATTTTGGATAGACCATATTGGGTCCCACATTTTGGATCCGCCATATTGGATCCGAAATTTTGAATTGTTAAAATCTCGTTGAAGATCTGTGTAATCAGCGACCCCAAAACGCCCGAGTAACAATTTTCAATTAAATCTGATTAATTTTTATAAACCTCGACCGCCTTATTGGATCCGCCATATTGGATCCGCCATATTAGATCTGTCATTTTGGAGCTGTCATTTTTAATCCGCCATATTGGATGTGCCATTTTGGATCCGCCATATTGGATCTGTCATTTTGGATCTGTCATATTGGATCCGCCACTTTGAATCCGCCATATTGGATCCGAAATTTTGAATTTTTAAAATCTCAATGAAGATCTGTCATCAGCGACCCCAAAACCCCCGAGTAACATTTTTCAAGTTAATCTGAATAATTTTTATAAACCTTGACCGCCATATTGGGTCCCACATTTTGGATCCGCCATTTTGGATCCGCCATATTGGATCTGTCATTTTAGAGCTGTCATTTTTAATCCGCCATATTGGATGTGCCATTTTGGATCTGTCATATTGGATCTGTCATTTTGGATTTGTCATATTGGATCTGTCATTTTGAATTCGCCATATTGGATCCGCCATATTGGATCTGTCATTTTGGATCTGTCATTTTGAATCCGCCATATTGGATCCGCCATATTGGATCCGCCATTTTGGACCCGCCATTTTGGATCCGCCAATTTTCATCCGCCATATTGGATCTGTCATTTTGGAGCTGTCATTTTGAATCCGCCATATTGGATGTGCCTTTTTGGATCCGCCATATTGGATCTGTCATATAGGATCCGCCATATTGGATCCGCCATATTGGATCCGAAATTTTGAATTGTTAAAATCTCAATGAAGATCTGTGTAATCAGCGACCCCAAAACGCCCGAGTAACAATTTTCAAGTAAATCTGATTAATTTTTATAAACCTCGACCGCCTTATTGGATCCGCCATATTGGATCCGCCATTTTCTGTCCGCCATATTAGATCTGCCATTTTGGAGCTGTCATTTTGAATCCGCCATATTGGATGTGCCATTTTGGATCCGCCATATTGGATCTGTCATTTTGGATCTGTCATATTGGATCCGCCACTTTGGATCCGCCATATTGGATCCGAAATTTTGAATTGTTAAAATCTCAATGAAGATCTGTGTAATCAGCGACCCCAAAACCCCCGAGTAACATTTTTCAAGTTAATCTGATTAATTTTTATAAATTTCGACCGCCATATTGGATCTGCCATTTTGGAAATGCCATATTGGAGCCGCTATATTGGATCTGCCATATTGGATCTGTCATTTTGGATCTGTCATTGTGAATCCGCCATATTGGATCCGCCATTTTGGATTAGCCATATTGGATCTGTCATTTTGGAGCTGTCATTTTGAATCCGCCATATTGGATCCGCCATATTGGATCTGTCATTTTGGATCTGTCATTTTGAATCCACCATTTTGTATCCGCCATATTAGATCTGTCATTTGGGAAGCTGTCATTTTGAATCCGCCATATTGGATATGCCATTTTGGATTCGCCATATTGGATCTGTCATTTGGGATCTGTTATATTGGATCCGCCACTTTGGATCCGCCATATTGGATCTGTCATATTGGATCCGCCAATTTGGATCCGCCATATTGGATCCGAAATTTCGAATTTTTAAAATCTCAATGAAGATCTGTCATCAGCGACCCCAATACCCCCGAGTAACATTTTTCAAGTTAATCTGATTAATTTTTATAAATTTCGACCGCCATATTGGATCTGCCATTTTTGAAATGCCATATTGGATCCGCTATATTGGATCTGTCATATTGGATCCGCCATTTTGGATCCGCCATTTTGGATCCGCCATTTTGGATTAGCCATATTGGATCTGTCCTTTTGGATCTGTCATTTTGAATCCACCATATTGGATCCGAAATTTTGCATTTTCAAAATCTCAATGAAGATCTGTAATCATTTTGGAGCTGTCATTTTTAATCCAACATATTGGATGTGCCATTTTGGATCCGCCATATTGGATCTGTCATTTTGGATCTGTCATTTTGGATCTGTCATATTGGATCCGCCACTTAGGATCCGCCATATTGGATCTGTCATATTGGATCCGCCACTTTGGATCCGCCATATTGGATCCGAAATTTTGAATTTTTAAAATCTCAATGAAGATCTGTCATCAGCGACCCCAAAACCCCCGAGTAACATTTTTCAAGTTAATCTGACTAAGTTTTATAAATTTCGACCGCCATATTGGATCTGCCATTTTGAAAATGCCATATTGGATCCGCTATATTAGATCTGCCATATTGGATCCGCCATTTTAGATCCGCCATTATGGATCCGCCATTTTGGATCCGCCATTTTGGATCCGCCATTTTGGATCCGCCATATTGGATCTGTCATTTTGGATCTGTCATTTTGAATCCGCCATATTGGATCCGAAATTTTGCATTTTTAAAATCTCAATGAAGATCTGTAATCAGCGACCCCAAAAATCCCAGAATAACAATTTTCAAGTAAATCTGATTAATATTTATAAACCTCGACTGCCATATTGGATCCGCCATTTTGAATTTTTGAAATCTCAATGAAGATCTGTAATCAGCGACCCCAAAGCCCCGGGTAACAATTTTCAAGTAACTCTGATTAATTTTTAAAAACCTCGACCGTCATATTGCATCCACCGTATTGGATCCCCCATATTGGATCCGCCATTTTGGATCCGCCATATTGGGTCCTACATTTTTAATCCTTCATATTGGATCCGAAAGTTTGAATTGTTAAAATCTCAATGAAGATCTGTGTAATCAGCGACCCCAAAACGCCCGAGTAACAATTTGCAAGTTAATCTGATTAATTTTTATAAACCTTGACCGCCATATTGGATCCGCCATATTGGAAATGCCATATTGGATCTGTCATTTTGGATCTGTCATATTGGATCCGCCACTTTGGATCCGCCATATTGGATCCGAAATTTTGAACTTTTAAAATCTCAATGAAGATCTGTCATCAGCGACCCCAAAACCCCCGAGTAACATTTTTCAAGTTAATCTGATTAATTTTTATAAACCTTGACCGCCATATTGGATCCGCTATATTGGATCTGTCATATTGGATCCGCCATTTTGGATCCGCCATATTGGATCTGTCATTTTGGATCTGTCATTTTGAATCCACCATATTGGATCCGAAATTTTGCATTTTCAAAATCTCAATGAAGATCTGTAATCATTTTGGAGCTGTCATTTTTAATCCGCCATATTGGATGTGCCATTTTGAATCCGCCATATTGGATCTGTCATTTTGGATCTGTCATTTTGAATCCACCATATTGGTTCCGAAATTCTGCATTTTCAAAATCTCAATGAAGATCTGTAATCATTTTGGAGCTGTCATTTTTAATCCAACATATTGGATGTGCCATTTTGGATCCGCCATATTGGATCTGTCATTTTGGATCTGTCATATTGGATCTGTCATTTTGAATTCGCCATATTGGATCCGCCATATTGGATCTGTCATTTTGGATCTGTCATTTTGAATCCGCCATATTGGATCCGCCATATTGGATCCGCCATTTTGGACCCGCCATTTTGGATCCGCCAATTTGCATCCGCCATTTTGGAGCTGTCATTTTGAATCCGCCATATTGGATGTGCCATTTTGGATCCGCCATATTGGATCTGTCATATTGGATCCGCCATATTGGATCCGCCATTTTGGATAGACCACATTGGGTCCCACATTTTGGATCCGCCATATTGGATCCGAAATTTTGAATTGTTAAAATCTCAATGAAGATCAGTGTAATCAGCGACCCCAAAACGCCCGAGTAACAATTTTCAAGTAAATCTGATTAATTTTTATAAACCTCGACCGCCACATTGGATCCGCCATATTGGATCCGCCATTTTGTATCCGCCATATTGGATCTGTCATTTTGGATCTGTCATATTGGATCCGCCACTTAGGATCCGCCATATTGGATCTGTCATATTGGATCCGCCACTTTGGATCCGCCATATTGGATCCGAAATTTTGAATTTTTAAAATCTCAATGAAGATCTGTCATCAGCGACCCCAAAACCCCCGAGTAACATTTTTCAAGTTAATCTGATTAAGTTTTATAAATTTCGACCGCCATGTTGGATCTGCCATTTTGAAAATGCCATATTGGATCCGCTATATTAGATCTGCCATATTGGATCCGCCATTTTGGATCCGCCATTATGGATCCGCCATTTTGGATCCGCCATTTTGGATCCGCAATTTTGGATCCGCCATATTGGATCTGTCATTTTGGATCTGTCATTTTGAATCAGCCATATTGGATCCGAAATTTTGCAATTTTAAAATCTCAATGAAGATCTGTCATCAGCGACCCCAGAATAATAATTTTCAAGTAAATCTGATTAATATTTATAAACCTCGACTGCCATATTGGATCCGCCATTTTGAATTTTTGAAATCTCAATGAAGATCTGTAATCAGCGACCCCAAAGTCCCGGGTAACAATTTTCAAGTAACTCTGATTAATTTTTAAAAACCTCGACCGTCATATTGCATCCACCGTATTGGATCCTCCATATTGGATCCGCCATTTTGGATCCGCCATATTGGGTCCCACATTTTGGATCCTTCATATTGGATCCGAAAGTTTGAATTTTTAAAATCTCAATGAAGATCTGTGTAATCAGCGACCCCAAAAATCCCCGAGTAACAATTTTCAAGTAACTCTGATTAATTTTTAAAAACCTCGACCTTCATATTGCATCCACCGTATTGAATCCCCCAAATTGGATCCGCCATTTTGGATCCGCCATATTGGGTCCCACATTTTGGATCCTTCATATTGGATCCGAAAGTTTGAATTTTTAAAATCTCAATGAAGATCTGTGTAATCAGCGACCCCAAAAATCCCCGAGTAACAATTTTCAAGTAAATCTGATTAATATTTAAAAACCTCGACCGTCATATTGCATCCACCGTATTAGATCCGCCATATTGGATCCGCCATATTGGATCTGTCATTTTGGATCTGTCATTGTGAATCCGCCATTTTGTATCCGCCATATTAGATCTGTCATTTTGGATCTGTTATTTTGAATCCGCCATATTGGATCCGCCATTTTGGATCCGCCATTTTGGATCTGTCATTTTGGAGCTGTCATATTTAATCCGCCACATTGGATGTGCTATTTTGGATCCGCCATATTGGATCTGTCATTTTGGATCTGTCATATTGGATCCGCCATATTGGATCCGCCATTTTGGATCCGCCATATTGATTCCCACATTTTGGATCCTCCATATTGGATCCGAAATTTTAAATTTTTAAAATCTCAATGAAGATCTCGGTAATCAGCGACCCCAAATCGCCCGAGTAACAATTTTCAAGTAAATCTGATTAATTTTTATAAACCTCGACCGCCATTTTAGATCCGCCATATTGGATCTGTCATTTTGGAGCTGTCATTTTGAATCCGCCATGTTGGATCCGCCACTTTGGATCCGCCATATTGGATCCGCCATATTGGGTCCCACATTTTGGATCCGCCATTTTGGATCCCTCATTTTGAATTTTTTAAATCTCAGTGAAGATCTGTATAATCAGCGATCCGCCATATAGGATCTGTCATTTTGGATCTGTAATTTTGAATCCGCCATACAGGATCCGCCATTTTGGATCCGCCATATTGGATCTGTAATTTTTAATCCGCCATATTGGATGTGCCATTTTGGATCCGCCATATTGGATCTGTCATTTTGTATCTGTCATATTGGATCCGCCATATTTTATCCGCCATTTTGGATCCGCCATATTGGATCTGCCATTTTGGAGCTGTCATTTTGAATATGCCATTTTGGATCCGCCATATTGGATCCGAAATTTTTGATAGGCCATTTTGGATCCGCCATATTGGATATGTCATTTTGGATCTGTCATTTTGAATCTGCCATATTGGATCCGCCATATTGGATCCGAAATTTTGCAGTTTAAAATCTCAATGGAGATCTGTAATCAGCGACCCCAAAACCCCGAGTAACATTTTTCAAGTTAATCTGATTAATTTTTATAAACCTTGACCGCCATATTGGATCCGCCATTTTGGAAATGCCATATTGGATCCGCCATATTGGATCCGCCATATTGGATCCTCCACATGGGATCTGTCATTTTGGATCTGTCATTTTGAATCCGCTATATTGGATCCGCCATTTTGGTTCCGCCATATTGGATTTGTCATTTTGAATCCGCCATATTGGATCCGCCATATTGGATCCGAAATTTTGAATTGTTAAAATCTCAATGAAGATCTGTAATCAGCGACCCCAAAACTCGAGAGTAACAATTTTTAAGTAAATCTGATTAATTTTTATAAACCCTGACCGCAATATTGGATCCGCCATATTGGATCCGCCATATTGGATCCGCCATATTGGATCCACCATATTGGATCCGCCATATTGGATCCGCCATATTGGATCTGTCATTTTGGATCTGTTATTTTGAATCCGCCATATTGGATCCGCCATTTTGGATCCGCCATATTGGATCTGAAATTTTGAATTTTTAAAATCTCACTGAACATCTGTAAGCAGCGACCCCAAAACCCCCGATTAACAATTTTCAAGTAAATCTGATTAATTTTTATAAACCCCGACCACCATATTGGATCCGCCATTTTGGATCCGAAATTTTTGATAGGCCATTTTGGATCCGCCATATTGGATATGTCATTTTGGATCTGTCATTTTGAATCCGCCATATTGGATCCGCCATATTGGATCTGCCATATTGGATCCGACATATTGGATCTGTCATTTTGGATCTGTCATTTTGGATCTGTCATTTTGAATCCGCCATATTGGATCCGCCATATTGGATCCGCCATATTGGATCTGAAATTTTGAATTTTTAAAATCTCAATGAACATCTGTAATCAGCGACCCCAAAACCCCCGATTAACAATTTTCAAGTAAATCTGATTAATTTTTATAAACCACGACCGCCATATTGGATCCGTGATTTTGGATCTGCCATATTGGATCTGCCATATTGGATCCGCCATATTGGATCCGCCATATTGGATCTGTCATTTTGGATCTGTCATTTTGAATCCACCATATTGGATCCGAAATTTTGAATTTTTAAAATCTCAATGAAGATCTGTAATCAGCGACCCCTAAAACCCCCGAGTAACAATTTTCAAGTAAATCTGATTAATTTTTATAAACCCCGACCGCCATATTGGATCAGTGATTTTGGATCTGCCATATTGGATCCGCCGTATTGGATCCGCCATATTGGATCCGCCACATTGGATCTGTCATTTTGGATCTGTCATTTTCAATCCGCCATATTGGATCCGCCATATTGGATCCGCCATATTGGATCCGCCATATTGGATCTGCCATATTGGATCCGACATATTGGATCCGCCATATTGGATCCGCCATTTTGGATCCGCAATATTGGATCTGTCATTCTGGAGCTGTCATTTTGAATTCGCCGTATTGGATGTGCCATTTTGTATCCGCCATATTGGATCTGTCATTTTGGATCTGTCATATTGGATCCGCCACTTTGGATCCGCCATATTGGATCCGAAATTTTGCATTTTTAAAATCTCAATGAAGATCTGTCATCTGCGACCTCAAAACCCCCGAGTATCATTTTTCAAGTTAATCTGATTAATTTTTATAAACCTTGACCGCCATATTGGAATCGCCATATTGGAAATGCCATATTGGATTCGCTATATTGGCTCTGCCATATTGGATCCGCCATATTGGATCCCCCATTTTTGGTCCACCATATTGGGTACCACATTTTGGATCCGCCATATTGGATCCAAAATTTTGAATTGTTAAAATCTCAATAAAGATCTGTGTAATCAGCGACCCCAAAACGCCCGAGTAACAATTTGCAAGTTAATCTGATTAATTTTTATAAACCTCGACCGCCATATTGGATCCGCCATATTGGAAATGCCATATTGGATCTGTCATTTTGGATCTGTCATATTGGATCCGCCACTTTGGATCCGCCATATTGGATCCGAAATTTTGAACTTTTAAAATCTCAATGAAGATCTGTCATCAGCGACCCCAAAACCCCCGAGTAACATTTTTCAAGTTAATCTGATTAATTTTTATAAACCTTGACCGCCATATTGGATCCGCCATATTGGATCTGTCATTTTGGATCGGTCATTTTGAATCCGCCATATTGGATCCGCCATATTGGATCCGAAATTTTGCATTTTTAAAATCTCAATGAAGATCTGTAATCATCGACCTCAAAACCCCCGAGTATCATTTTTCAAGTTAATCTGATTAATTTTTATAAACCTTGACCGCCATATTGGATTCGCCATATTGGAAATGCCATATTGGATCCGCTATATTGGCTCTGCCATATTGGATTCGACATATTGGGTCCACCTCATTGGATCCGCCATTTTGGATCCGCCATATTGATTCCCACATTTTGGATCCTCCATATTGGATCCGAAATTTAAAATTTTTAAAATCTCAATGAAGATCTGTCATCAGCGACCCCAAAACCCCCGAGTAACATTTTTCAAGTTAATCTGATTAATTTTTATAAACCTTGACCGCCATATTGGATCCGCCATATTGGAACTGTCATTTTGGATCTGTCATTTTGAATCCGCCATATTGGATCCGCCATTTTGGATCCGCCATTTCGGATCCGCCAATTTGCATCCACCATATTGGATCTGTCATTTAGGATCTGTCATTTTGAATCCGCCTTATTGGATCCGAAATTTTGAATTTTTAAAATCTCAATGAAGATCTGTGTAATCAGCGACCCCAAATCGCCCGAGTAACAATTTTCAAGTAAATCTGATTAATTTTTATAAACCTCGACCGCCATTTTAGATCCGCCATATTGGATCTGTCATTTTGGAGCTGTCATTTTGAATCCGCCACTTTGGATCCGCCATTTTGGATCCCTCATTTTGAATTTTTTAAATCTCAGTGAAGATCTGTATAATCAGCGACCCCAAAAATCCCCGAGTAACAACTTTCAAGTAAATCTGATTAATATTTAAAAACCTCGACCGTCATATTGCATCCACCGTATTGGATCCGCCATATAGGATCTGTCATTTTGGATCTGTAATTTTGAATCCGCCATACAGGATCCGCCATTTTGGATCCGCCATATTGGATGTGCCATTTTGGATCCGCCATATTGTATCTGTCATTTTGTATCTGTCATATTGGATCCGCCATATTTTATCCGCCATTTTGGATCCGCCATATTGGATCCGAAATTTTTGATAGGCCATTTTGGATCCGCCATATTGGATATGTCATTTTGGATCTGTCATTTTGAATCTGCCATATTGGATCCGCCATATTGGATCCGAAATTTTGCATTTTAAAATCTCAATGAAGATCTGTAATCAGCGACCCCAAAACCCCGAGTAACATTTTTCAAGTTAATCTGATTAATTTTTATAAACTTTGACCGCCATATTGGATCCGCCATTTTGGAAATGCCATATTGGATCCGCCATATTGGATCCGCCATTTTGGATCCGCCATATTGGATCCTCCACATGGGATCTGTCATTTTGGATCTGTCATTTTGAATCCGCCATATTGGATCCGCCATTTTGGTTCCGCCATATTGGATTTGTCATTTTGAATCCGCCATATTGGATCCGCCATATTGGATCCGAAATTTTGAGTTGTTAAAATCTCAATGAAGATCTGTAATCAGCGACCCCAAAACTCCAGAGTAACAATTTTTAAGTAAATCTGATTAATTTTAATAAACCCTGACCGCCATATTGGATTCGCCATATTGGATCCGCCATATTGGATCCACCATATTGGATCCGCCATATTGGATCCGCCATATTGGATCTGTCATTTTGGATCTGTCATTTTGAATCCGCCATATTGGATCTGAAATTTTGAATTTTTAAAATATCACTGAACATCTGTAATCAGCGACCCCAAAACCCCCGATTAACAATTTTCAAGTAAATCTGATTAATTTTTATAAACCCCGACCACCATATTGGATCCGCCATTTTAGATCCGAAATTTTTGATAGGCCATTTTGGATCCGCCATATTGGATATGTCATTTTGGATCTGTCATTTTGAATCCGCCATATTGGATCCGCCATATTGGATCTGCCATATTGGATCCGACATATTGGATCTGTCATTTTGGATCTGTCATTTTGAATCCGCCATATTGGATCCGCCATATTGGATCCGCCATATTGTATCCGCCATATTGGATCTGAAATTTTGAATTTTTAAAATCTCAATGAACATCTGTAATCAGCGACCCCAAACCCCCGATTAACAATTTTCAAGTAAATCTGATTAATTTTTATAAACCACGACCGCCATATTGGATCCGTGATTTTGGATCTGCCATATTGGATCCGCCATATTGGATCCGCCATATTGGATCTGTCATTTTGGATCTGTCATTTTGAATCCGCCATATTGGATCCGCCATATTGGATCCGCCATATTGGATCTGAAATTTTGAATTTTTAAAATCTCAATGAACATCTGTAATCAGCGACCCCAAAACCCCCGATTAACAATTTTCAAGTAAATCTGATTAATTTTTATAAACCACGACCGCCATATTGGATCCGTGATTTTGGATCTGCCATATTGGATCCGCCATATTGGATCCACCATATTGGATCCGCCATATTGGATCCGCCATATTGGATCTGTCATTTTGGATCTGTTATTTTGAATCCGCCATATTGGATCCGAAATTTTGAATTGTTAAAATCTCAATGAAGATCTGTAATCAGCGACCCCAAAACTCGAGAGTAACAATTTTTAAGTAAATCTGATTAATTTTTATAAACCCTGACCGCAATATTGGATCCGCCATATTGGATCCGCCATATTGGATCCGCCATATTGGATCCACCATATTGGATCCGCCATATTGGATCCGCCATATTGGATCTGTCATTTTGGATCTGTTATTTTGAATCCGCCATATTGGATCCGCCATTTTGGATCCGCCATATTGGATCTGAAATTTTGAATTTTTAAAATCTCACTGAACATCTGTAAGCAGCGACCCCAAAACCCCCGATTAACAATTTTCAAGTAAATCTGATTAATTTTTATAAACCCCGACCACCATATTGGATCCGCCATTTTGGATCCGAAATTTTTGATAGGCCATTTTGGATCCGCCATATTGGATATGTCATTTTGGATCTGTCATTTTGAATCCGCCATATTGGATCCGCCATATTGGATCTGCCATATTGGATCCGACATATTGGATCTGTCATTTTGGATCTGTCATTTTGGATCTGTCATTTTGAATCCGCCATATTGGATCCGCCATATTGGATCCGCCATATTGGATCTGAAATTTTGAATTTTTAAAATCTCAATGAACATCTGTAATCAGCGACCCCAAAACCCCCGATTAACAATTTTCAAGTAAATCTGATTAATTTTTATAAACTCCGACCGCCATATTGGATCCGTGATTTTGGATCTGCCATATTGGATCCGCCGTATTGGATCCGCCATATTGGATCCACCATGTTGGATCCGCCATATTGGATCCGCCATATTGGATCTGTCATTTTGGATCTGTCATTTTGAATCCGCCATATTGGATCCGCCATATTGGATCCGCCATATTGGATCCGCCATATTGGATCTGCCATATTGGATCCGACATATTGGATCCGCCATATTGGATCCGCCATTTTGGATCCGCAATATTGGATCTGTCATTTTGGAGCTGTCATTTTGAATTCGCCGTATTGGATGTGCCATTTTGTATCCGCCATATTGGATCTGTCATTTTGGATCTGTCATATGGATCCGCCACTTTGGATCCGCCATATTGGATCCGAAATTTTGAATTTTTAAAATCTCTATGAAGATCTGTCATCTGCGACCTCAAAACCCCCGAGTATCATTTTTCAAGTTAATCTGATTAATTTTTATAAACCTTGACCGCCATATTGGATTCGCCATATTGGAAATGCCATATTGGATCTGTCATTTTGGGTCTGTCATATTGGATCCGCCACTTTGGATCCGCCATATTGGATCCGAAATTTTGAACTTTTAAAATCTCAATGAAGATCTGTCATCAGCGACCCCAAAACCCCCGAGTAACATTTTTCAAGTTAATCTGATTAATTTTTATAAACCTTGACCGCCATATTGGATCCGCCATATTGGATCTGTCATTTTGGATCGGCCATTTTGAATCCGCCATATTGGATCCGCCATATTGGATCCGAAATTTTGCATTTTTAAAATCTCAATGAAGATCTGTAATCAGCGACCTCAAAACCCCCGAGTAACAATTTCCAAGTAAATCTGATTAATTTTTATAAACCTCGACCGCCATATTGGATCCGCCATATTGGATTCGCCATATTGGATCTGTCATCTTGGATCTCTCATATTGGATCCGCCATATTGGATCCGAAATTATGAATTTTTAAAATCTCAATGAAGATCTGTAATCAGCGACCCCAATACCCCCGAGTAACATTTTTCAAGTTAATCTGATTAATTTTTATAAACCTTGACCGCCATATTGGACCCGCCATTTCGGAAATGTCATACTGGATCCGTCATTTTGGATCCGCCATATTGGATGCGCCATATTGGATCCGCCATTTTGGATCCGCCATTTTGGATTCGCAATATTGGATCCGAAATTTTGCATTTTTAAAATCTCAATGAAGATCTGTAATCAGCGACCCCTAAAACCCCCGAGTAACAATATTCAAGTAAATCTGATTAATTTTTATAAACCCCGACCGCCATATTGGATCCGCCATTTTGGATCTGCCATATTGGGTCCACCATATTGGATCTGTCATATTGGATCCGCCATATTGGATCCGCCATATTGGATCTGTCATTTTGGATCGGTCATTTTGAATCCGCCATATTGGATCCGCCATATTGGATCCGAAATTTTGCATTTTTAAAATCTCAATGAAGATCTGTAATCAGCGACCTCAAAACCCCCGAGTAACAATTTCCAAGTAAATCTGATTAATTTTTATAAACCTCGACCGCCATATTGGATCCGCCATATTGGATTCGCCATATTGAATCTGTCATTTTGGATCTCTCATATTGGATCCGCCATATTGGATCCGAAATTATGAATTTTTAAAATCTCAATGAAGATCTGTAATCAGCGACCCCAATACCCCCGAGTAACATTTTTCAAGTTAATCTGATTAATTTTTATAAACCTTGACCGCCATATTGGACTCGCCATTTCGGAAATGTCATACTGGATCCGTCATTTTGGATCCGCCATATTGGATCTGCCATTTTGGATATGTCATTTTGAATCCGCCATATTGGATTCGCAATATTGGATCCGAAATTTTGCATTTTTAAAATCTCAATGAAGATCTGTAATCAGCGACCCCTAAAACCCCCGAGTAACAATTTTCAAGTAAATCTGATTAATTTTTATAAACCCCGACCGCCATATTGGATCCGCCATTTTGGATCTGCCATATTGGGTCCACCATATTGGATCTGTCATATTGGATCCGCCATTTTGGATCCGCCATATTGGATCTGTCATTTTGGATCTGTCATTTTAAATCCGCCATATTGGATTCGCAATATTGGATCCGAAATTTTGCATTTTAAAATCTCAATGAAGATCTGTAATCAGCGACCCCAAAACCCCGAGTAACATTTTTCAAGTTAATCTGATTAATTTTTATAAACCTTGACCGCCATATTGGATACGCCATTTTGGAAATGCCATATTGGATCCGCCATATTGGATCCGCCATATTGTATCCTCCACATGGGATCTGTCATTTTGGATCTGTCATTTTGAATCCGCCATATTGGATCCGCCATTTTGGTTCCGCCATATTGGATTTGTCATTTTGAATCCGCCATATTGGATCCGCCATATTGGATCCGCCATATTGGATCCGAAATTTTGAATTGTTAAAATCTCAATGAAGATCTGTAATCAGCGACCCCAAAACTCCAGAGTAACAATTTTTAAGTAAATCTGATTAATTTTTATAAACCTTGACCGCCATATTGGATCCGCCATATTGGATCTGTCATTTTGGATCTGTCATATTGGATCTGTCATTTTGGATCTGTCATATTGGATCTGTCATTTTGAATTCGCCATATTGGATCCGCCATATTGGATCTGTCATTTTGGATCTGTCATTTTGAATCCGCCATATTGGATCCGCCATATTGGATCCGCCATTTTGGACCCGCCATTTTGGATCCGCCAATTTTTATCCGCCATATTGGATCTGTCATTTTGGAGCTGTCATTTTGAATCCGCCATATTGGATGTGCCTTTTTGGATCCGCCATATTGGATCTGTCATATAGGATCCGCCATATTGGATCCGCCATTTTGGATAGACCATATTGGGTCCCACGTTTTGGATCCGCCATATTGGATCCGAAATTTTGAATTGTTAAAATCTCAATGAAGATCTGTGTAATCAGCGACCCCAAAACGCCCGAGTAACAATTTTCAAGTAAATCTGGTTAATTTTTATAAACCTCGACCGCCTTATTGGATCCGCCATATTGGATCCGCCATTTTCTGTCCGCCATATTAGATCTGTCATTTTGGAGCTGTCATTTTGAATCCGCCATATTGGATGTGCCATTTTGGATCCGCCATATTGGATCTGTCATTTTGGATCTGCCACTTTGGATCCGCCATATTGGATCCGAAATTTTGAATTGTTAAAATCTCAATGAAGATCTGTGTAATCAGCGACCCCAAAACCCCCGAGTAACATTTTTCAAGTTAATCTGATTAATTTTTATAGATTTCGACCGCCATATTGGATCTGCCATTTTGGAGCCGCTATATTGGATCTGCCATATTGGATCTGTCATTTTGGATCTGTCATTGTGAATCCGCCATATTGGATCCGCCATTTTGGATTAGCCATATTGGATCTGTCATTTTAGAGCTGTCATTTTGAAACCGCCATATTGCATGTGCCATTTTGGATCCGCTATATTGGATCTGTCATTTTGGATCTGTCATATTGGATCTGTCATTTTGAATCCGCCATATTGGATCCGCCATATTGGATCTGTCATTTTGGATCTGTCATTTTGAATCCACCATTTTGTATCCGCCATATTAGATCTGTCATTTGGGAGCTGTCATTTTGAATCCGCCATATTGGATATGCCATTTTGGATTCGCCATATTGGATCTGTCATTTGGGATCTGTTATATTGGATCCGCCACTTTGGATCCGCCATATTGGATCTGTCATATTGGATCCGCCACTTTGGATCCGCCATATTGGATCCGAAATTTCGAATTTTTAAAATCTCAATGAAGATCTGTCATCAGCGACCCCAATACCCCCGAGTAACATTTTTCAAGTTAATCTGATTAATTTTTATAAATTTCGACCGCCATATTGGATCTGCCATTTTTGAAATTCCATATTGGATCCGCTATATTGGATCTGTCATATTGGATCCGCCATTTTGGATCCGCCATTTTGGATCCGCCATATTGGATCTGTCATTTTGGATCTGTCATTTTGAATCCACCATATTGGATCCGAAATTTTGCATTTTCAAAATCTCAATGAAGATCTGTAATCATTTTGGAGCTGTCATTTTTATTCCGCCATATTGGATGTGCCATTTTGAATCCGCCATATTGGATCTGTCATTTTGGATCTGTCATTTTGAATCCACCATATTGGATCCGAAATTCTGCATTTTCAAAATCTCAATGAAGATCTGTAATCATTTTGGAGCTGTCATTTTTAATCCAACATATTGGATGTGCCATTTTGGATCCGCCATATTGGATCTGTCATTTTGGATCTGTCATATTGGATCTGTCATTTTGAATTCGCCATATTGGATCCGCCATATTGGATCTGTCATTTTGGATCTGTCATTTTGAATCCGCCATATTGGATCCGCCATTTTGGACCCGCCATTTTGGATCCGCCACTTTGCATCCGCCATTTTGGAGCTGTCATTTTGAATCCGCCATATTGGATGTGCCATTTTGGATCCGCCATATTGGATCTGTCATATTGGATCCGCCATATTGGATCCGCCATTTTGGATAGACCACATTGGGTCCCACATTTTGGATCCGCCATATTGGATCCGAAATTTTGAATTGTTAAAATCTCAATGAAGATCAGTGTAATCAGCGACCCCAAAACGCCCGAGTAACAATTTTCAAGTAAATCTGATTAATTTTTATAAACCTCGACCGCCACATTGGATCCGCCATATTGGATCCGCCATTTTGTATCCGCCATATTAGATCTGTCATTTTGGAGCTGTCATTTTGAGTCCGCCATATTGGATATGCCATTTTGGATCCGCCATATTGGATCTGTCATTTTGGATCTGTCATATTGGATCCGCCACTTAGGATCCGCCATATTGGATCTGTCATATTGGATCCGCCACTTTGGATCCGCCATATTGGATCCGCCATATTGGATCCGAAATTTTGAATTTTTAAAATCTCAATGAAGATCTGTCATCAGCGACCCCAAAACCCCCGAGTAACATTTTTCAAGTTAATCTGATTAAGTTTTATAAATTTCGATCGCCATATTGGATCTGCTATTTTGAAAATGCCATATTAGATCCGGTATATTAGATCTGCCATATTGGATCCGCCATTTTGGATCCGCCATTATGGATCCGCCATTTTGGATCCGCCATTTTGGATCCGCCATTTTGGATCCGCCATATTGGATCTGTCATTTTGGATCTGTCATTTTGAATCCGCCATATTGGATCCGAAATTTTGCATTTTTAAAATCTCAATGAAGATCTGTAATCAGCGACCCCAAAAATCCCAGAATAACAATTTTCATGTAAATCTGATTAATATTTATAAACCTCGACTGCCGTATTGGATCCGCCATTTTGAATTTTTGAAATCTCAATGAAGATCTGTAATCAGCGACCCCAAAGCCCCGGGTAACAATTTTCAAGTAACTCTGATTTTTTTTTAAAAACCTCGACCGTCATATTGCATCCACCGTATTGGATCCCCCATATTGGATCCGCCATTTTGGATCCGCCATATTGGGTCCCACATTTTGGATCCTTCATATTGGATCCGAAAGTTTGAATTTTTAAAATCTCAATGAAGATCTGTGTAATCAGCGACCCCAAAAATCCCCGAGTAACAATTTTCAAGTAAATCTGATTAATATTTAAAAACCTCGACCGTCATATTGCATCCACCGTATTAGATCCGCCATATTGGATCCGCCATATTGGATCTGTCATTTTGGATCTGTCATTGTGAATCCGCCATTTTGTATCCGCCATATTAGATCTGTCATTTTGGATCTGTTATTTTTAATCCGCCATATTGGATCCGCCATTTTGGATCCGCCATTTTGGATCTGTCATTTTGGAGCTGTCATATTTAATCCGCCACATTGGATGTGCCATTTTGGATCCGCCATATTGGATCTGTCATTTTGGATCTGTCATATTGGATCCGCCATATTGGATCCGCCATTTTGGATCCGCCATATTGATTCCCACATTTTGGATCCTCCATATTGGATCCGAAATTTTAAATTTTTAAAATCTCAATGAAGATCTCGGTAATCAGCGACCCCAAATCGCCCGAGTAACAATTTTCAAGTAAATCTGATTAATTTTTATAAACCTCGACCGCCATTTTAGATCCGCCATATTGGATCTGTCATTTTGGAGCTGTCATTTTGAATCCGCCATGTTGGATCCGCCACTTTGGATCCGCCATATTGGATCCGCCATATTGGGTCCCACATTTTGGATCCGCCATTTTGGATCCCTCATTTTGAATTTTTTAAATCTCAGTGAAGATCTGTATAATCAGCGATCCGCCATATAGGATCTGTCATTTTGGATCTGTAATTTTGAATCCGCCATACAGGATCCGCCATTTTGGATCCGCCATATTGGATCTGTAATTTTTAATCCGCCATATTGGATGTGTCATTTTGGATCCGCCATATTGGATCTGTCATTTTGTATCTGTCATATTGGATCCGCCATATTTTATCCGCCATTTTGGATCCGCCATATTGGATCTGCCATTTTGGAGCTGTCATTTTGAATATGCCATTTTGGATCCGCCATATTGGATCCGAAATTTTTGATAGGCCATTTTGGATCCGCCATATTGGATATGTCATTTTGGATCTGTCATTTTGAATCTGCCATATTGGATCCGAAATTTTGCAGTTTAAAATCTCAATGAAGATCTGTAATCAGCGACCCCAAAACCCCGAGTAACATTTTTCAAGTTAATCTGATTAATTTTTATAAACCTTGACCGCCATATTGGATCCGCCATTTTGGAAATGCCATATTGGATCCGCCATATTGGATCCTCCACATGGGATCTGTCATTTTGGATCTGTCATTTTGAATCCGCCATATTGGATCCGCCATTTTGGTTCCGCCATTTTGGATCCGCCATATTGGATCTGCCATTTTGGAGCTGTCATTTTGAATATGCCATTTTGGATCCGCCATATTGGATCCGAAATTTTTGATAGGCCATTTTGGATCCGCCATATTGGATATGTCATTTTGGATCTGTCATTTTGAATCTGCCATATTGGATCCGCCATATTGGATCCGAAATTTTGAATTGTTAAAATCTCAATGAAGATCTGTAATCAGCGACCCCAAAACTCCAGAGTAACAATTTTTAAGTAAATCTGATTAATTTTTATAAACCCTGACCGCAATATTGGATCCGCCATATTGGATCCGCCATATTGGATCCGCCATATTGGATCCACAATATTGGATCCGCCATATTGGATCCGCCATATTGGATCCACAATATTGGATCCGCCATATTGGATCCGCCATATTGGATCTGTCATTTTGGATCTGTCATTTTGAATCCGCCATATTGGATCCGCCATATTGGATCTGAAATTTTGAATTTTTAAAATCTCACTGAACATCTGTAAGCAGCGACCCCAAAACCCCCGATTAACAATTTTCAAGTAAATCTGATTAATTTTTATAAACGCCGACCACCATATTGGATCCGCCATTTTGGATCCGAAATTTTTGATAGGCCATTTTGGATCCGCCATATTGGATATGTCATTTTGGATCTGTCATTTTGAATCCGCCATATTGGGTCCGCCATATTGGATCTGCCATATTGGATCCGACATATTGGATCTGTCATTTTGGATCTGTCATTTTGGATCTGTCATTTTGAATCCGCCATATTGGATCCGCCATATTGGATCCGCCATATTGGATCTGAAATTTTGAATTTTTAAAATCTCAATGAACATCTGTAATCAGCGACCCCAAAACCCCCGATTAACAATTTTCAAGTAAATCTGATTAATTTTTATAAACCACGACCGCCATATTGGATCCGTGATTTTGGATCTGCCATATTGGATCCGCCATATTGGATCTGTCATTTTGGATCTGTCATTTTGAATCCACCATATTGGATCCGCCATATTGGATCCGAAATTTTGAATTTTTAAAATCTCAATGAAGATCTGTAATCAGCGACCCCTAAAATCCCCGAGTAACAATTTTCAAGTAAATCTGATTAATTTTTATAAACCCCGACCGCCATATTGGATCCGTGATTTTGGATCTGCCATATTGGATCCGCCGTATTGGATCCGCCATATTGGATCCGCCATATTGGATCTGTCATTTTGGATCTGTCATTTTCAATCCGCCATATTGGATCCGCCATATTGGATCCGCCATATTGGATCCGCCATATTGGATCTGCCATATTGGATCCGACATATTGGATCCGCCATATTGGATCTGCCATTTTGGATCCGCAATATTGGATCTGTCATTCTGGAGCTGTCATTTTGAATTCGCCGTATTGGATGTGCCATTTTGTATCCGCCATATTGGATCTGTCATTTTGGATCTGTCATATTGGATCCGCCACTTTGGATCCGCCATATTGGATCCGAAATTTTGCATTTTTAAAATCTCAATGAAGATCTGTCATCTGCGACCTCAAAACCCCCGAGTATCATTTTTCAAGTTAATCTGATTAATTTTTATAAACCTTGACCGCCATATTGGATTCGCCATATTGGAAATGCCATATTGGATCCGCTATATTGGCTCTGCCATATTGGATCCGCCATATTGGATCCCCCATTTTTGGTCCACCATATTGGGTCCCACATTTTGGATCCGCCATATTGGATCCAAAATTTTGAATTGTTAAAATCTCAATAAAGATCTGTGTAATCAGCGACCCCAAAACGCCCGAGTAACAATTTGCAAGTTAATCTGATTAATTTTTATAAACCTTGACCGCCATATTGGATCCGCCATATTGGAAATGCCATATTGGATCTGTCATTTTGGATCTGTCATATTGGATCCGCTACTTTGGATCCGCCATATTGGATCCGAAATTTTGAACTTTTAAAATCTCAATGAAGATCTGTCATCAGCGACCCCAAAACCCCCGAGTAACATTTTTCAAGTTAATCTGATTAATTTTTATAAACCTTGACCGCCATATTGGATCCGCCATATTGGATCTGTCATTTTGGATCGGTCATTTTGAATCCGCCATATTGGATCCGCCATATGGGATCCGAAATTTTGCATTTTTTAAATCTCAATGAAGATCTGTAATCATCGACCTCAAAACCCCCGAGTATCATTTTTCAAGTTAATCTGATTAATTCTTATAAACCTTGACCGCCATATTGGATTCGCCATATTGGAAATGCCATATTGGATCCGCTATATTGGCTCTGCCATATTGGATTCGACATATTGGGTCCACCTCATTGGATCCGCCATTTTGGATCCGCCATATTGATTCCCACATTTTGGATCCTCCATATTGGATCCGAAATTTTAAATTTTTAAAATCTCAATGAAGATCTCGGTAATCAGCGACCCCAAATCGCCCGAGTAACAATTTTCAAGTAAATCTGATTAATTTTTATAAACCTCGACCGCCATTTTAGATCCGCCATATTGGATCTGTCATTTTGGAGCTGTCATTTTGAATCCGCCATACAGGATCCGCCATTTTGGATCCCTCATTTTGAATTTTTTAAATCTCAGTGAAGATCTGTATAATCAGCGACCCCAAAAATCCCCGAGTAACAACTTTCAAGTAAATCTGATTAATATTTAAAAACCTCGACCGTCATATTGCATCCACCGTATTGGATCCGCCATATAGGATCTGTCATTTTGTATCTGTCATATTGGATCCGCCATATTTTATCCGCCATTTTGGATCCGCCATATTGGATCCGAAATTTTTGATAGGCCATTTTGGATCCGCCATATTGGATATGTCATTTTGGATCTGTCATTTTGAATCTGCCATATTGGATCCGAAATTTTGCATTTTAAAATCTCAATGAAGATCTGTAATCAGCGACCCCAAAACCCTGAGTAACATTTTTCAAGTTAATCTGATTAATTTTTATAAACCTTGACCGCCATATTGGATCCGCCATTTTGGAAATGCCATATTGGATCCGCCATATTGGATCCGCCATATTGGATCCTCCACATGGGATCTGTCATTTTGGATCTGTCATTTTGAATCCGCCATATTGGATCCGCCATTTTGGTTCCGCCATATTGGATTTGTCATTTTGAATCCGCCATATTGGATCCGCCATATTGGATCCGAAATTTTGAGTTGTTAAAATCTCAATGAAGATCTGTAATCAGCGACCCCAAAACTCCAGAGTAACACTTTTTAAGTAAATCTGATTAATTTTTATAAACCCTGACCGCCATATTGGATCCGCCATATTGGATCCGCCAAATTGGATCCGCCATATTGGATCCACCATATTGGATCCGCCATATTGGATCCGCCATATTGGATCTGTCATTTTGGATCTGTCATTTTGAATCCGCCATATTGGATCCGCCATATTGGATCTGAAATTTTGAATTTTTAAAATATCACTGAACATCTGTAATCAGCGACCCCAAAACCCCCGATTAACAATTTTCAAGTAAATCTGATTAATTTTTATAAACCCCGACCACCATATTGGATCCGCCATTTTGGATCCGAAATTTTTGATAGGCCATTTTGGATCCGCCATATTGGATATGTCATTTTGGATCTGTCATTTTGAATCCGCCATATTGGATCCGCCATATTGGATCTGCCATATTGGATCCGACATATTGGATCTGTCATTTTGGATCTGTCATTTTGAATCCGCCATATTGGATCCGCCATATTGGATCCGCCATATTGGATCCGCCATATTGGATCTGAAATTTTGAATTTTTAAAATCTCAATGAACATCTGTAATCAGCGACCCCAAAACCCCCGATTAACAATTTTCAAGTAAATCTGATTAATTTTTATAAACCACGACCGCCATATTGGATCCGTGATTTTGGATCTGCCATATTGGATCCGCCATATTGGATCCGCCATATTGGATCTGTCATTTTGGATCTGTCATTTTGAATCCGCCATATTGGATCCGCCATATTGGATCTGAAATTTTGAATTTTTAAAATCTCAATGAACATCTGTAATCAGCGACCCCAAAACCCCCGATTAACAATTTTCAAGTAAATCTAAATAATTTTTATAAACTCCGACCGCCATATTGGATCCGTGATTTTGGATCTGCCATATTGGATCCGCCGTATTGGATCCGCCATATTGGATCCACTATGTTGGATCCGCCATATTGGATCCGCCATATTGGATCTGTCATTTTGGATCTGTCATTTTAAATCCGCCATATTGGATCCGCCATATTGGATCCGCCATATTGGATCCGCAATATTGGATCTGTCATTTTGGAGCTGTCATTTTGAATTCGCCGTATTGGATGTGCCATTTTGTATCCGCCATATTGGATCTGTCATTTTGGATCTGTCATATGGATCCGCCACTTTGGTTCCGCCATATTGGATCCGAAATTTTGAACTTTTAAAATCTCAATGAAGATCTGTCATCAGCGACCCCAAAACCCCCGAGTAACATTTTTCAAGTTAATCTGATTAATTTTTATAAACCTTGACCGCCATATTGGATTCGCCATATTGGAAATGCCATATTGGATCTGTCATATTGGATCCGCCACTTTGGATCCGCCATATTGGATCCGAAATTTTGAACTTTTAAAATCTCAATGAAGATCTGTCATCAGCGACCCCAAAACCCCCGAGTAACATTTTTCAAGTTAATCTGATTAATTTTTATAAACCTTGACCGCCATATTGGATCCGCCATATTGGATCTGTCATTTTGGATCGGTCATTTTGAATCCGCCATATTGGATCCGCCATATTGGATCCGAAATTTTGCATTTTTAAAATCTCAATGAAGATCTGTAATCAGCGACCTCAAAACCCCCGAGTAACAATTTCCAAGTAAATCTGATTAATTTTTATAAACCTCGACCGCCATATTGGATCCGCCATATTGGATTCGCCATATTGGATCTGTCATTTTGGATCTCTCATATTGGATCCGCCATATTGGATCCGAAATTATGAATTTTTAAAATCTCAATGAAGATCTGTAATCAGCGACCCCAATACCCCCGAGTAACATTTTTCAAGTTAATCTGATTAATTTTTATAAACCTTGACCGCCATATTGGACCCGCCATTTCGGAAATGTCATACTGGATCCGTCATTTTGGATCCGCCATATTAGATGCGCCATATTGGATCCGCCATTTTGGATCCGCCATATTGGATCTGTCATTTTGGATATGTCATTTTGAATCCGCCATATTGGATTCGCAATATTGGATCCGAAATTTTGCATTTTTAAAATCTCAATGAAGATCTGTAATCAGCGACCCCTAAAACCCCCGAGTAACAATTTTCAAGTAAATCTGATTAATTTTTATAAACCCCGACCGCCATATTGGATCCGCCATTTTGGATCTGCCATATTGGGTCCACCATATTGGATCTGTCATATTGGATCCGCCATTTTGGATCCGCCATATTGGATCCGAAATTTTGCATTTTTAAAATCTCAATGAAGATCTGTAATCAGCGACTCCTAAAACCCCCGAGTAACAATTTTCAAGTAAATCTGATTAATTTTTGTAAACCCCGACCGCCATATTGGATCCGCCATTTTGGATCTGCCATATTGGGTCCACAGTATTGGATCCGCCATATTGGATCCGCCATTTTGGATCCGCCATATTGGATCTGTCATTTTGGATCTGTCATTTTAAATCCGCCATATTGGATTCGCAATATTGGATCCGAAATTTTGCATTTTTAAAATCTCAATGAAGATCTGTAATCAGCGACCCCAAAACCCCCGAGTAAAAATTTTCAAGTAAATCTGATTAATTTTTATAAACCCCGACCGCCATATTGGATCCGCCATATTGGAACTGTCATATTGGATCCGCCATATTGGATCCGCCACTTTGGATCCGCCATATTGGGTCCCACATTTTTGATCCGCCATATTGGATACGCCATTTTGGATCCGCCATATTGGATCTGTCATTTTGGATCTGTCATTTTGAATCCGCCATATTGGATTCGCAATATTGGATCCGAAATTTTGCATTTTTAAAATCTCAATGAAGATCTGTAATCAGCGACCCCAAAACCCCGAGTAAATATTTTCAAGTAAATCTGATTAATATTTATAAACCTCAACTGCCATTTTGGATCCGCCATTTTGGATACCTCATTTTGAATTTTTAAAATCTCAATGAAGATCTGTGTAATCAGCGACCCCAAAACGCCCGAGTAACAATTTATAGCAAATCTGATTAATTTTTATAAACCTCGACCGCCATATTGGACCCGCCATATTGGATCTGCCATTTTGGATCTGTCATATTGGATCCGCCATATTGGATCCGCCACTTTGGATCCGCCATATTGGGTCCCACATTTTGGATCCGCCATATTGGAGCCGCCATATTGGATCCGCCATTTTGGATCCGCCATATTGGATCTGTCATTTTGGATCTGTCATTTTGAATCCGCCATATTGGATCCGCCATAGTGGATCCGCCATATTGGATCCGCCATATTGGATCCGAAATTTTGGATTAGCCATTTTGGATCCGCCATATTTGATCCGCCATATTGGAACTGTCATTTTGGATCCGCCATATTGGATCCGCCATTTTGGACCCGCCATTTCGGATCCGCCAATTTGCATCCACCATATTGGATCTGTCATTTTGGATCTGTCATTTTGAATCCGCCTTATTGGATCCGAAATTTTGAATTTTTAAAATCTCAATGAAGACCTGTGTAATCAGCGACCCCAAAACGCCCGAGTAACAATTTTCAAGCAAATCTGATTAATTTTTATAAACCTCGACCGCCATATTGGATCTGTCATTTTGAATCCGCCATATTGGATATGCCATTTTGGATCCGCCATATTGGATCCGCCATATTGGATCCGCCATATTGGATCCGCCATTTTGGATCCGCCATATTGGATCCGAAATTTTGAATTTTTAAAATCTCAATGAACATCTGTCATCAGCGACCCCAAAACCCCCGAGTAACATTTTTCAAGTTAATCTGATTAATTTTTATAAATCTCGACCGGCATATTGGATCTGTCATTTTGGATCTGTCATTTTGGATCTGTCACTTTGAAACCGCCATATTGGATCCGCCATTTTGGTTCCGCTGTTTGGGCTCAGCCATATTGGTTCCGAAATTTGGAATTTTTAGAATGTCAATGAAGATCTGTAATCAGCAACCCCAAAACCCCCGAGTAACAATTTTCAAGTAAATCTGATTAATTTCTATAAACCCCGTCTGCCATATTGGATTCGCCATATTGGATACGCCATTTTTGATCCGCCATATTGGATCCGCCATATTGGATCTGTCATTTTGGATCTGTCATTTTGAATCCGCCATATTGGATCTGCCATATTGGATCCGCCATTTTGGATCCGCCATATTGGATCTGTCATTTTGGAGCTGTCATATTTAATCCGTCATATTGGATGTGCCATTTTGGATCCGCCATATTGGATCTGTCATTTTGGATCTGTCATATTGGATCCGCCATATTGGATCCGCCATATTGGGTCCCACATTTTGGATCCTCCATATTGGATCCGAAATTTTGAATTTTTAAAATCTCAATGAAGATCTGTGTAATCAGCGACCACAAAACGCCCGAGTAATAATTTTTAAGTAAATCTGATTAATTTTTATAAACCACGACCGCCATATTGGATCCGTGATTTTGGATGTGCCATATTGGATCCGCCATATTGGATCCGCCATATTGGATCTGTCATTTTGGATCTGTCATTTTGAATCCACCATATTGGATCCGCCATATTGGATCCGAAATTTTGAATTTTTAAAATCTCAATGAAGATCTGTAATCAGCAACCCCTAAAACCCCCGAGTAACAATTTTCAAGTAAATCTGATTAATTTTTATAAACCCCGACCGCCATATTGGATCCGTGATTTTGGATCTGCCATATTGGATCCGCCGTATTGGATCCGCCATATTGGATCCACCATGTTGGATCCGCCATATTGGATCCGCCATATTGGATCTGTCATTTTGAATCCGCCATATTGGATCCGCCATATTGGATCCTCCATATTGGATCCGCCATATTTTATCCGCCATATTGGATCCGCCATATTGGATCTGCCATATTGGATCCGACATATTGGATCCGCCATATTGGATCTGTCATTTTTGAGCTGTCATTTTGAATTCGCCATATTGGATGTGCCATTTTGTATCCGCCATATTGGATCTGTCATTTTGGATCTGTCATATTGGATGTGCCATTTTGTATCCGCCATATTGGATCTGTCATTTTGGATCTGTCATATTGGATCCGCCACTTTGGATCCGCCATATTGGATCCGAAATTTTGAATTTTTAAAATCTCAATGAAGATCTGTCATCTGCGACCTCAAAACCCCCGAGTATCATTTTTCAAGTTAATCTGATTAATTTTTATAAACCTTGACCGCCATATTGGATTCGCCATATTGGAAATGCCATATTTTATCCGCTATATTGGCTCTGCCATATTGGATCCACCATATTGGATCCCCCATTTTTGATCCACCATATTGGGTCCCACATTTTGGATCCGCCATATTGGATCCAAAATTTTGAATTGTTAAAATCTCAATAAAGATCTGTGTAATCAGCGACCCCAAAACGCCCGAGTAACAATTTGCAAGTAAATCTGATTATTTTTTATAAACCTCGACCGCCATATTGGATATGCCATTTTGGAAATGTCATATTGGATCCGTCATTTTGGATCCGCCATATTGGATGCGCCATATTGGATCCGCCATTTTGGAGCCGCCAGATTGGATCCGCCAATTTGGATCCGCCATTTTTGATCCGCCATATTGGATCTGTCATTTTGGATCTGTCATTTTGAATCACCCATATTGGATTCGCAATATTGGATCCGAAATTTTGCATTTTTAAAATCTCAATGAAGATCTGTAATCAGCGACCCCTAAAACCCCCGAGTAACAATTTTCAAGTAAATCTGATTAATTTTTATAAACCCCGAATGCCATATTGGATACGCCATTTTGGATCTGCCATATTGGATCCGCCATATTGGATCCGCCATATTGGATCCGCCATATTGGATCTGCCATATTGGATCCGACATATTGGATCCGCCATATTGGATCTGTCATTTTGGAGCTGTCATTTTGAA
Source organism: Sarcophaga rosellei (assembly GCA_930367235.1). Taxonomy (NCBI): domain Eukaryota; kingdom Metazoa; phylum Arthropoda; class Insecta; order Diptera; family Sarcophagidae; genus Sarcophaga; species Sarcophaga rosellei. The sequence goes on from OV884019.1 coordinate 64,592,526, forward strand.
TTCGCCATATTGGATGTGCCATTTTGTATCCGCCATATTGGATCTGTCATTTTGGATCTGTCATATTGGATGTGCCATTTTGTATCCGCCATATTGGATCTGTCATTTTGGATCTGTCATATTGGATCCGCCACTTTGGATCCGCCATATTGGATCCGAAATTTTGAATTTTTAAAATCTCAATGAAGATCTGTCATCTGCGACCTCAAAACCCCCGAGTATCATTTTTCAAGTTAATCTGATTAATTTTTATAAACCTTGACCGCCATATTGGATACGCCATTTTGGAAATGCCATGTTGGATCCGCCATATTGGATCCTCCACATGGGATCTGTCATTTTGGATCTGTCATTTTGAATCCGCCATATTGGATCCGCCATTTTGGTTCCGCCATATTGGATTTGTCATTTTGAATCCGCCATATTGGATCCGCCATATTGGATCCGCCATATTGGATCCGAAATTTTGAATTGTTAAAATCTCAATGAAGATCTGTAATCAGCGACCCCAAAACTCCAGAGTAACAATTTTTAAGTAAATCTGATTAATTTTTATAAACCACGACCGACATATTGGATCCGTGATTTTGGATGTGCCATATTGGATCCGCCATATTGGATCCGCCATATTGGATCTGTCATTTTGGATCTGTCATTTTGAATCCACCATATTGGATCCGAAATTTTGAATTTTTAAAATCTCAATGAAGATCTGTAATCAGCAACCCCTAAAACCCCCGAGTAACAATTTTCAAGTAAATCTGATTAATTTTTATAAACCCCGACCGCCATATTGGATCCGTGATTTTGGATCTGCCATATTGGATCCGCCGTATTGGATCCGCCATATTGGATCCGCCGTATTTGATCCGCCATATTGGATCCACCATGTTGGATCCGCCATATTGGATCCGCCATATTGGATCTGTCATTTTGGATCTGTCATTTTGAATCCGCCATATTGGATCCGCCATATTGGATCCGCCATATTGGATCCGCCATATTGGATCCGCCATATTGGATCCGCCATATTGGATCCGCCATATTGGATCCGCCATATTGGATCCGCCATATTGGATCCGCCATATTGGATCCGCCATATTGGATCCGCCATATTGGATCCGACATATTGGATCCGCCATATTGGATCCGCCATTTTGGATCCGCAATATTGGATCTGTCATTTTGGAGCTGTCATTTTGAATTCGCCATATTGGATGTGCCATTTTGTATCCGCCATATTGGATCTGTCATTTTGGATCTGTCATATTGGATCCGCCACTTTGGATCCGCCATATTGGATCCGAAATTTTGAATTTTTAAAATCTCAATGAAGATCTGTCATCTGCGACCTCAAAACCCCCGAGTATCATTTTTCAAGTTAATCTGATTAATTTTTATAAACCTTGACCGCCATATTGGATTCGCCATATTGGAAATGCCATATTGGATCCGCTATATTGGCTCTGCCATATTGGATCCGCCATATTGGATCCCCCATTTTTGATCCACCATATTGGGTCCCACATTTTGGATCCGCCATATTGGATCCAAAATTTTGAATTGTTAAAATCTCAATAAAGATCTGTGTAATCAGCGACCCCAAAACGCCCGAGTAACAATTTGCAAGTAAATCTGATTATTTTTTATAAACCTCGACCGCCATATTGGATATGCCATTTTGGAAATGTCATATTGGATCCGTCATTTTGGATCCGCCATATTGGATGCGCCATATTGGATCCGCCATTTTGGAGCCGCCAGATTGGATCCGCCAATTTGGATCCGCCATTTTTGATCCGCCATATTGGATCTGTCATTTTGGATCTGTCATTTTGAATCACCCATATTGGATTCGCAATATTGGATCCGAAATTTTGCATTTTTAAAATCTCAATGAAGATCTGTAATCAGCGACCCCTAAAACCCCCGAGTAACAATTTTCAAGTAAATCTGATTAATTTTTATAAACCCCGAATGCCATATTGGATACGCCATTTTGGATCTGCCATATTGGGTCCACCATATTGGATCTGTCATATTGGATCCGCCATTTTGGATCCGCCATATTGGATCCGAAATTTTGCATTTTTAAAATCTCAATGAAGATCTGTAATCAGAGACCCCTAAAACCCCCGAGTACCAATTTTCAAGTAAATCTGATTAATTTTTATAAACCCCGACCGCCATATTGGATCTGCCATATTGGGTCCACAGTATTAGATCCGCCATATTGGATACGCCATTTTGGATCCGCCATATTGGATCTGTCATTTTGGATCTGTCATTTTGAATCCGCCATATTGGATTCGCAATATTGGATCCGAAATTTTGCATTTTTAAAATCTCAATGAAGATCTGTAATTAGCGACCCCAAAACCCCCGAGTAACAATTTTCAAGTAAATCTGATTAATTTTTATAAACCCCGACCGCCATATTGGATCCGCCATATTGGATCCGCCATATTGGAACTGTCATTTTGGATCCGTCATTTTGAATCCGCCATATTGCATCCGAAATATTGGATCCGAAATTTTGAATTTTGAAAATCTCAATGAAGATCTGTAATCAGCGACCCCAAAACCCCGAGTAAATATTTTCAAGTAAATCTGATTAATATTTATAAACCTCGACTGCCCTTTTGGATCCGCCATTTTGGATACCTCATTTTGAATTTTTAAAATCTCAATGAAGATCTGTGTAATCAGCGACCCCAAAACGCCCGAGCAACAATTTATAGCAAATCTGATTAATTTTTATAAACGTCGACCGCCATATTGGACCCGCCATATTGGATCTGCCATTTTGGATCTGTCATATTGGATCCGCCATATTGGATCCGCCACTTTGGATCCGCCATATTGGGTCCCACATTTTGGATCCGCCATATTGGAGCCGCCATATTGGATCCGCCATTTTGGATCCGCCATATTGGATCTGTCATTTTGGATCTGTCATTTTGAATCCGCCATATTGGATCCGCCATATTGGATCCGAAATTTTGGATTAGCCATTTTGGATCCGCCATATTTGATCCGCCATATTGGAACTGTCATTTTGGATCTGTCATTTTGAATCCGCCATATTGGATCCGCCATTTTGGATCCGCCATTTCGGATCCGCCAATTTGCATCCACCATATTGGATCTGTCATTTTGGATCTGTCATTTTGAATCCGCCTTATTGGATCCGAAATTTTGAATTTTTAAAATCTCAATGAAGATCTGTGTAATCAGTGACCCCAAAACGCCCGAGTAATAATTTTCAAGCAAATCTGATTAATTTTTATAAACCTCGACCGGCATATTGGATCTGTCATTTTGGATCTGTCATTTTGGATCTGTCACTTTGTAACCGCCATATTGGATCCGCCATTTTGGTTCCGCTGTTTGGGCTCAGCCATATTGGTTCCGAAATTTGGAATTTTTAGAATGTCAATGAAGATCTGTAATCAGCAACCCCAAAACCCCCGAGTAACAATTTGCAAGTAAATCTGATTAATTTCTGTAAACCCCGTCTGCCATATTGGATCCGCCATATTGGATACGCCATTTTTGATCCGCCATATTGGATCCGCCATATTGGATCTGTCATTTTGGATCTGTCATTTTGAATCCGCCATATTGGATCTGCCATATTGGATCCGCCATTTTGGATCCGCCATATTGGATCTGTCATTTTGGAGCTGTCATATTTAATCCGTCATATTTGATGTGCCATTTTGGATCCGCCATATTGGATCTGTCATCTTGGATCTGTCATATTGGATCCGCCATATTGGATCCGCCATATTGGGTCCCACATTTTGGATCCTCCATATTGGATCCGAAATTTTGAATTTTTAAAATCTCAATGAAGATCTGTGTAATCAGCGACCACAAAACGCCCGAGTAATAATTTTTAAGTAAATCTGATTAATTTTTATAAACCACGACCGCCATATTGGATCCGTGATTTTGGATGTGCCATATTGGATCCGCCATATTGGATCTGTCATTTTGGATCTGTCATTTTGAATCCACCATATTGGATCCGCCATATTGGATCCGAAATTTTGAATTTTTAAAATCTCAATGAAGATCTGTCATCTGCGACCTCAAAACCCCCGAGTATAATTTTTCAAGTTAATCTGATTAATTTTTATAAACCTTGACCGCCATATTGGATTCGCCATATTGGAAATGCCATATTGGATCCGCTATATTGGCTCTGCCATATTGGATCCGCCATATTGGATCCCCCATTTTTGATCCACCATATTGGGTCCCACATTTTGGATCCGCCATATTGGATCCAAAATTTGGAATTGTTAAAATCTCAATAAAGATCTGTGTAATCAGCGACCCCAAAACGCCCGAGTAACAATTTGCAAGTAAATCTGATTATTTTTTATAAACCTCGACCGCCATATTGGATATGCCATTTTGGATCCGCCATATTGGATCTGTCATTTTGGATCTGTCATATTGGATCCGCCAATTTTTATCCGCCATATTGGATCCGAAATTTTGAACTTTTAAAATCTCAATGAAGATCTGTCATCAGCGACCCCAAAACCCCCGAGTAACATTTTTCAAGTTAATCTGATTAATTTTTATAAACCTTGACCGCCATATTGGATCCGTCATATTGGAAATGCCATATTGGATCCGCCATTTTGGATCCGCCATATTGGATCTGTCATTTTGGATCGGTCATTTTGAATCCGCCATATTGGATCCGAAATTTTGCATTTTTAAAATCTCAATGAAGATCTGTAATCAGCGACCTCAAAACCCCCGAGTATCATTTTTCAAGTTAATCTGATTAATTTTTATAAACCTTGACCGCCATATTGGATTCGCCATATTGGAAATGCCATATTGGATCCGCTATATTGGCTCTGCCATATTGGATTCGACATATTGGGTCCACCTCATTGGATCCGCCATATTGGATCCGCCATTTTGGATCCGCCATATTGGATCTGTTATTTTGAATACGCCATATTGGATCCGCCATATTGGATACGAAATTTTGAATTTTTTAAATCTCAATGAAGATCTGTGTAATCAGCGACCCCAAAAATCCCCGATTAACAATTTTCAAGTAAATCTGATTAATATTTATAAACCTCGACTGCCATATTGGATCCGCCATTGTGAGCTTTTAAATCTGAATGAACATCTGTAATCAGCGACCCCATAAACCCCCGAGCAACAATTTCCAAGCAAATCTGATTAATTTTTATAAACCTCACCCGCCATATTGGATCCGCCATATTGGATTCGCCATATTGGATCTGCCATATTGGGTCCCACATTTTGGATCCGCCATATTGGATCCGAAATTGCGAATTTTTAAAATCTCAATGAAGATCTGTAATCAGCGACCCAAATACCCCCGAGTAACATTTTTCAAGTTAATCTGACTAATTTTTATAAACCTTGACCGCCATATTGGATCCGCCATTTTGGAAATGTCATATTGGATCCGTCATTTTGGATCCGCCATATTGGATGCGCCATATTGGATCCGCCATTTTGGATCCGCCAGATTGGATCCGCCATTTTTGATCCGCCATATTGGATCTGTCATTTTGGATCTGTCATTTTGAATCCGCCATATTGGATTCGCAATATTGGATCCGAAATTTTGCATTTTTAAAATCTCAATGACGATCTGTAATCAGCGACCCCTAAAACCCCCGAGTAACAATTTTCAAGTAAATCTGATTAATTTTTATAAACCCCGACCGCCATATTGGATCCGCCATTTTGGATCTGCCATATTGGGTCCACCATATTGGATCTGTCATATTGGATCCGCCATTTTGGATCCGCCATATTGGATCCGAAATTTTGCATTTTTAAAATCTCAATGAAGATCTGTAATCAGCGACCCAAATACCCCCGAGTAACATTTTTCAAGTTAATCTGACTAATTTTTATAAACCCCGACCGCCATATTGGATCCGCCATTTTGGATCTGCCATATTGGGTCCACAGTATTGGATCCGCCATATTGGATACGCCATTTTGGATCCGCCATATTGGATCTGTCATTTTGGATCTGTCATTTTGAATCCGCCATATTGGATTCGCAATATTGGATCCGAAATTTTGCATTTTTAAAATCTCAATGAAGATCTGTAATCAGCGACCCCAAAACCCCCGAGTAACAATTTTCAAGTAAATCTGATTAATTTTTATAAACCCCGACCGCCATATTGGATCCGCCATATTGGAACTGTCATTTTGGATCCGTCATTTTGAATCCGCCATATTGCATCCGAAATATTGGATCCGCCATATTGGATCCAAAATTTTGAATTTTGAAAATCTCAATGAAGATCTGTAATCAGCGACCCCAAAACCCCGAGTAAATATTTTCAAGTAAATCTGATTAATATTTATAAACCTCGACTGCCATTTTGGATCCGCCATTTTGGATACCTCATTTTGAATTTTTAAAATCTCAATGAAGATCTGTGTAATCAGCGACCCCAAAACGCCCGAGTAACAATTTATAGCAAATCTGATTAATTTTTATAAACCTCGACCGCCATATTGGACCCGCCATATTGGATCCGCCATTTTGGATCTGTCATATTGGATCCGCCACTTTGGATCCGCCATATTGGGTCCCACATTTTGGATCCGCCATATTGGAGCCGCCATATTGGATCCGCCATTTTGGATCCGCCATATTGGATCTGTCATTTTGGATCTGTCATTTTGAATCCGCCATATAGGATCCGCCATATTGGATCCGCCATATTGGATCCGCCATATTGGATCCGCCATATTGGATCCGAAATTTTGGATTAGCCATTTTGGATCCGCCATATTTGATCCGCCATATTGGAACTGTCATTTTGGATCTGTCATTTTGAATCCACCATTTTGGATCCGCCATATTGGATCCGCCATTTTGGACCCGCCATTTCGGATCCGCCAATTTACATCCACCATATTGGATCTGTCATTTTGGAACTGTCATTTTGAATCCGCCTTATTGGATCCGAAATTTTGAATTTTTAAAATCTCAATGAAGATCTGTGTAATCAGCGACCCCAAAACGCCCGAGTAACAATTTTCAAGCAAATCTGATTAATTTTTATAAACCTCGACCGCCATATTGGATCTGTCATTTTGGAGCTGTCATTTTGAATCCGCCATATTGGATATGCCATTTTGGATCCGCCATATTGGATCCGCCATATTGGACCCGCCATATTGGATCCGCCATTTTGGATCTGTCATATTGGATCCGCCACTTTGGATCCGCCATATTGGGTCCCACATTTTGGATCCGCCATATTGGAGCCGCCATATTGGATCCGCCATTTTGGATCCGCCATATTGGATCTGTCATTTTGAATCCGCCATATAGGATCCGCCATATTGGATCCGCCATATTGGATCCGCCATATTGGATCCGAAATTTTGGATTAGCCATTTTGGATCCGCCATATTTGATCCGCCATATTGGAACTGTCATTTTGGATCTGTCATTTTGAATCCACCATTTTGGATCCGCCATATTGGATCCGCCATTTTGGACCCGCCATTTCGGATCCGCCAATTTGCATCCACCATATTGGATCTGTCATTTTGGATCTGTCATTTTGAATCCGCCTTATTGGATCCGAAATTTTGAATTTTTAAAATCTCAATGAAGATCTGTGTAATCAGCGACCCCAAAACGCCCGAGTAACAATTTTCAAGCAAATCTGATTAATTTTTATAAACCTCGACCGCCATATTGGATCTGTCATTTTGGAGTTGTCATTTTGAATCCGCCATATTGGATATGCCATTTTGGATCCGCCATATTGGATCCGCCATATTGGATCCGCCATTTTGGATCCGCCATATTGGATCCGAAATTTTGAATTTTTAAAATCTCAATGAACATCTGTCATCAGCGACCCCAAAACCCCCGAGTAAGATTTTTCAAGTTAATCTGATTAATTTTTATAAATCTCGACCGGCATATTGGATCTGCCATTTCGGAAATGCCATATTGGATCCGCTATATTGGATCCGCCATATTGGATCTCTATTTTGGATCTGTGATTTTGGATCTGTCATTTTGAATCCGCCATATTGGATCCGCCATATTGGATCCGCCATATTGGATCCGCCATATTGGATCTGCCATATTGGATCCGACATATTGGATCCGCCATATTGGATCCCCCATTTTTGATCCACCATATTGGGTCCCACATTTTGGATCCGCCATATTGGATCCAAAATTTTGAATTGTTAAAATCTCAATAAAGATCTGTGTAATCAGCGACCCCAAAACGCCCGAGTAACATTTTGCAAGTAAATCTGATTATTTTTTATAAACCTCGACCGCCATATTGGATATGCCATTTTGGAAATGTCATATTGGATCCGTCATTTTGGATCCGCCATATTGGATGCGCCATATTGGATCCGCCATTTTGGAGCCGCCAGATTGGATCCGCCATTTTGGATCCGCCATTTTTAATCCGCCATATTGGATCTGTCATTTTGCATCTGTCATTTTGAATCACCCATATTGGATTCGCAATATTGGATCTGCCATATTGGGTCCACCATATTGGATCTGTCATATTGGATCCGCCATTTTGGATCCGCCATATTGGATCCGAAATTTTGCATTTTTAAAATCTCAATGAAGATCTGTAATCAGAGACCCCTAAAACCCCCGAGTAACAATTTTCAAATAAATCTGATTAATTTTTATAAACCCCGACCGCCATATTGGATCCGCCATTTTGGATCTGCCATATTGGGTCCACAGTATTGGATCCGCCATATTGGATACGCCATTTTGGATCCGCCATATTGGATCTGTCATTTTGGATCTGTCATTTTGAATCCGCCATATTGGATTCGCAATATTGGATCCGAAATTTTGCATTTTTAAAATCTCAATGAAGATCTGTAATCAGCGACCCCAAAACTCCCGAGTAACAATTTTCAAGTAAATCTGATTAATTTTTATAAACCCCGACCGCCATATTGGATCCGCCATATTGGATCCGCCATATTGGAACTGTCATTTTGGATCCGTCATTTTGAATCCGCCATATTGCATCCGAAATATTGGATCCGAAATTTTGAATTTTGAAAACCTCAATGAAGATCTGTAATCAGCGACCCCAAAACCCCGAGTAAATATTTTCAAGTTGTTACGATTTTACTGAAACAATATTTTTTTCCTGTGTACTATCAACTTCTAGTTGTTTTCTTCCCATTGCACAACTTTTGTTACATGTAATCTTTACATTGCATTATTATATACTTTTCTTGTATCATGATCGACTTTTGTCTTATTCCGTTATTTATAGCAAAGTCAGCGATTATCGTGTGATTATCATGTGATTATCATGTGATTTCTATATATAGATTACAATTCTTAGCAATAGACATATATCTATCCTTTTCTATCGTGAATATCTAAATACATATTCCAATGAAATAACGCTTTACATTGGAATTGGTGTAAAAATTTAAGCTTATTAAATTATGTTTTCTGGCGTAAAGAATCACTTACGAAATAGAATTCAGAGAGTGCAGAAGTCTGCAAAGAAGGTTTTAAAGAAAAATTTTAAATAATAATTAATTGTATGTAATTATAAGTGAAAAGTGAAAAAGTGACTAGTTAGTACAAAGCAAAAGGAGTTAGAAGTCCATAAGGAGTAATTTAATTGGAATTACTAAAAATAAAAAAAGAAAAAGATTCACCAAATTATCTGCACTGGCAAAATATATGGGTTACGCCTTCCACAAACCATAAGCCGACATACTGGATTCAAATTGACGTGCAAAGAAGTTTCCAGAAACACCTCGGTTTCTAATCATCACGTGATCCTGTCTTTTTTTTTTTTTTTGTATATATATATATTTTTATTTTATTTATAAAGATTTGAAATATGTTTTCTTCATTTTCAAAGAATTTCTCAATTATATATTTTATTTAAATCCAAAATTAATTTAAATCTTTAATTATTAAAAAAAGTTTAAAGTCTAATTAAACTGTGCTAAAATTATTAATTGTTCAACCATAACCTAAAAACAAAGTCTGTAAATTATAAATCAATTATGACATAAAAAATATGTAACCTAAAAATGATTACATTAAATGTATTGTATATTTATAATTTCTCTTGTGTGTAATTACTTAAATTTATATTAAAATTTTGAAATTGTAACCTGAAATGTTAACTAAATATGTTCGATCATAAATGTTTATAATGAATTAAATTTAATTTTAAAGTTCTTTAAATTTCCTAAATTAGTTTCATAAGTATTTTTATTAAATTTGAATTTTATTAATTTTGTTTAACTAACATTTTTCTTTAAGTGTATTTCTTTTTATTTTATCTTTTATATTAATCTTTACATTTGCAAGATATATGAATGATCTTACTTACTATCCCTAAACAGAATTTAGAGACAACAACAACACACATTGACTGCTGGGCCCATCATCTCAATTGCTGTGGATAAATATAATCTGTAAGTGATGATTACAATAATTTCATTCATATTTCTTTGCTTTATTATTTCATTCAGTAACATAATATAGTCGGTCCGTTTCAGTTTTGTTCCTCTGTCCGAATTTTTTTTCATTCTCTTATGTTCTTTATTCCATAATGCATTTTGAAGTAGTAACTTTAGTTTGTTCTTTACACTTGCCAAGTGAGGAACTTATATGATTATTCTTACTTCCTTTTATTTTCTATTCTATTATAATAAAATTGTTTGTATATTTTTAATGAATATGAAAGATTAAATTATTTAATGGGGAGGGATATTTTCGACCAGGATGTGAGCGTATAGGTGACTTTGTATTTTTCTTTATGGGACAGATTTGAAAAACTATGGGTATTCTATCTGTCATTGGCGTTTAGATGATAAAGGGATGGGAAAAGTGTACCCTATGTTGGCATATTCATCTCGCTAACTTTTCATTTGGTAAAATACTTCTTTTGATAATATATTGTATTGTTTTATTTATTTATATCCTTGCTTTATTTTTGCACACTCTGGTGACATGTGGAGTGTGTTATATGTTAATGCGTCAAATCGGGTTGAGAACCAACAAACTTAGTGTAGAGCTAGCGGGTAAACATAAATTCATGTCTCTTAACTTTTGTATTTGAAATTTATACATATGGTATATCGGCCTACATGGGTCTTATATTAAATATGTAGGTGACACGTTACATAAATAGGAATGCATTGCATATGTGACGTGGCGACGCATTACATATATGGCGCCCAACGCAAAGCACAGCAACATGGAGACTGACAGGTTGTTCTAATTTCTTGGTTTAAATTTTAATGCCAAAATTGGGGCGCATTACATATATGGCGCCCAACGCAAAGCACAGCAACGTGGAGACTGACAGGTTGTTCTAATTTCTTGGTTTAAATTTTAATGCCAAAATTGGGCTACATTACATATATGGTGCCCAACGAAAGCACAATCGATAATGCTAATCTGTTTGTAAAAATTTTGATACCAACGTTAGGCGCATTACATATATGGCGCCCAACGGAAAGCACAGTAGATAATACTAATTCGTTTGTCAAAATTTTAACACCAACGTTAGTCTACAATCCATATATCCAACAAAAGATTAAAAGATAGTATTTATGTTTCTGTCAAGTTAAAATACTCCTGTTACTTTTATGTAACAATCATTTTTAACCAATTCATATGGTTTATATGGTTTAATTACCCTGGATCAATACATTTCAATTGTAAGTCATAGTTTTATCATGCATAAATGCTTCTTAAATCTATTTGCGGCAATACGAAATTATTGGTTGCAGTAAACCATTTAAATTTTTATTTTTTTTGAAGAGACATAAGATTTTGATAATATATTTTATGACATTCATTAAAATAATAAAGCAACTTGATGTAATTGTTAATAAGTCTGTAAGGTTATCCAGACGTAGGTTTTTTTTTATTTTGCTATTAACATAATTTTTGATTTGTTAATGTTAATAAGTCAATAAAATCACCTATATAGTGGTATCCTGCATATATTGTTATTAACAAGATACTTTAATTCAACAAACAATATTTTTTTTTTATTGTTAATAAGTCGGTAGAATCACCTAAATGGTAGCATTCTCCTTTGCTATTAGCAACATGATTACTTTGTTTGTTGATTTATACATTGGCCTTGCTTTACGCTCAACGTCCTGTCGCAATTTATCCTTCCCATACAAAAGAATATATTATTTTTTTTTTTCTTATATACTTTTAATTATTTTATTTTATTAATTTATATTATTTTATTAAGATTGCTTTGGTTAAAACTTTGATTTTAACTTAAGAATTATACTTGAAAACTCTTTGTATAACTATTTTCTTTTCAATTATTATTTTTTTTTGTTGTGAATACCTTGGTCAATAGATAGTTTATTTTTATTTTTTTTGCTATGAATACTAGACATCGTGGTGCTCAGAGCGGCGTTTCCACGCGCAATCGTGATAGAAGTTTAAGTTCATCACAGAATAATATCACGATTGAATTTCAAGACCCTCCCACAACTACAAATTCACGTGTTGCACATTCGCCAGTGGTGAGAAGAAATTTAGAATCTTCACAGCAAGTACCTCAGACTGAAAGTTTTTCCAGTATGACAGCTAATATTAATGTCTCAGATACTAACCCAGTGGATAATAATCCGACTTCTTTACCCCAGGTTAATTTAGGTAGTAATTCAGTAAGTGCAAATGGTAATGAGAATAATTCTAATTCTCCGCTAGATGTGCTAATATCATTGATGGAAGATACCATGAGAACTACAAGAGAAGAGTTTAGGAGAGAACTTTCTTCTATTAGGGACAGTATATCTCAAATGGGAAATACAGCAGGTTCTCAAGACAGACCAGCAGCAGATTTGAATACAGGTTATTCAAATACGCGTAATTTGAATTCTAATTCAGTTTTTGATACTATTAGGTCTTATACGAATGGTGAGCCAAACATTAAACTTGAAAAGTGGAAAATAGTATATGATGGCACTAGTTGTGTTTCGGATTTTCTTTTTAAGGTTGAAACATTAGCTTCTCGCACAAGATGTTCGGACGAACACCTTTTATCTAATTTTCATGTACTTCTTCAAGGAAAAGCAGAGCAGTGGTACTGGTTATTTTTGAAATAGAATCGACAAGTATCTTATTCTATTTTAAAGCATGCTCTGACTAAGGAATTTGGTGTTCCGGAATCTGAACATGATGTTGTTCTAAAGATATCTCTGCGTAAACAACATTTTAAGGAGTCATATGATGATTTCCATAGCGCAGTTGTAGCAATGAATATGAGGCTTCAAAATCCGCTACCAGATTGTACTCTTCTTGATATAATGAAGAGAAATATATTACCAAATTTGAAATTTTTATTGTTCAGTTCTGAATGCAAGTCTTTAAATGATTTTAGAGATCTTGCCCGCAAAGCTGAAAGGGTTCTGCGTGACAACAGATCGAATGCACCTGTTGGAGGTCAAATGAGAAACGTTAGCGCAATTAGTTTACCTGATGAAGAGGCAAACGATTTTGAGTTTATAGATCCCCAGATCGAAGCTCTGAAATTATCAAAACATTTCGATAAAGGAGATTATTCCAAAATCAAATGTTGGAATTGTCTATCCTATGGTCATTCTTATATTTATTGTGGAAAGGAAATTATTAAACCTTTTTGTTTTAAATGTGGTCAGAAAGGATATTTAACGCCTACGTGTCCTAACCAACATAACTTTCAGGGAAACCGACAAACGGGCGAAATGGCTACCGGGGACACTCGTCCATCCCAATAGACCCCGAGTCTAATTTAGAAAATGATTTTGAATCAACTAATTTTGCATGTACTACACAGAAAGACTCTGAAACTGAATGGTGTGAAGTCACGAAAAAACCAGAGGAAACTTGTCAGTACAAAACTTACAGTCACAAATACCCTTCTAGGAGAATTTTAAAATGTAGGGAACGCTTCAGAAAGCGGAAATATTTTCGTAAGCTTGTTGCATCAACAATATTATCTGGCTTCGATGATCGTCCATTTGCAAAAGTTAAAGTGTTTGATGATTATTTGATAGGCTTATTAGATTCAGGTGCGAACATATCTGTACTAGGAAGAAATTGTTTAGAATTTTTAGAAAAGAACATGATTTCTTATAAACCTATGAGATCGGAATTATCAACTGCGAGTGGTTCTACTCAAAGAGTGATTGGTTACTGTACGTTACCGATTAATTTCAAGAATGTAACCAAAAATATAGATTTTTATTTAGCGCCTTCTCTTACTCAAATTGCGTACTTTGGTACTAATTTCGGGCGAGAATTTGCACTGGCTCCTGATATTATACCAGCCTTATCTTCAATTGAAGCAAATTTCTCCAATACTAATGGGAATTTAAAATTTCATGATCTTAGTCCTCAACATGGATCTACACATAAAATATTAGATAAATTAGGATGTTTATCTGGAGAAGATTGTACGATTTTGAGTAATGCAGATACTCTTCAAAAAGTTAGAAGCACTGTAAGGAAAAATTTAACTATAGCTCATGAAAAAACCAGTAAAACGTATTATTTGAGAACTAGGCCGATTCAATTTAAAAAGGGTGAAATTGTCTTTAGAAAAAATCAAGTTTTAAGCAATATGTCGAAAGCAGTAAATAGGAAATTTCTTCCAAAGTTTATTAAATGCAAGACAAAAGAAAAGATTGGTAATAACTTATATGAGGTAGAAGATCTTAAAGGCGTTTATGTAGGCCGATATCACACATCCGATCTTAAATCCTCATAGATTTGCCCGGCTATCGTGGGTCGTGCCACACGTATTTTGACAATTTTTCTTTCTCAATATGATGACATCTAAGGAATGAGCAAGTAAAATCTTTTTCCTGTTCGTCATTTCATAGTTAATCAATGAGCGAAGCAGGTTTGTTACGATTTTACTGAAACAATATTTTTTTCCTGTGTACTATCAACTTCTAGTTGTTTTCTTCCCATTGCACAACTTTTGTTACATGTAATCTTTACATTGCATTATTATATACTTTTCTTGTATCATGATCGACTTTTGTCTTATTCCGTTATTTATAGCAAAGTCAGCGATTATCGTGTGATTATCATGTGATTATCATGTGATTTCTATATATAGATTACAATTCTTAGCAATAGACATATATCTATCCTTTTCTATCGTGAATATCTAAATACATATTCCAATGAAATAACGCTTTACATTGGAATTGGTGTAAAAATTTAAGCTTATTAAATTATGTTTTCTGGCGTAAAGAATCACTTACGAAATAGAATTCAGAGAGTGCAGAAGTCTGCAAAGAAGGTTTTAAAGAAAAATTTTAAATAATAATTAATTGTATGTAATTATAAGTGAAAAGTGAAAAAGTGACTAGTTAGTACAAAGCAAAAGGAGTTAGAAGTCCATAAGGAGTAATTTAATTGGAATTACTAAAAATAAAAAAAGAAAAAGATTCACCAAATTATCTGCACTGGCAAAATATATGGGTTACGCCTTCCACAAACCATAAGCCGACATACTGGATTCAAATTGACGTGCAAAGAAGTTTCCAGAAACACCTCGGTTTCTAATCATCACGTGATCCTGTCTTTTTTTTTTTTTGTATATATATATATTTTTATTTTATTTATAAAGATTTGAAATATGTTTTCTTCATTTTCAAAGAATTTCTCAATTATATATTTTATTTAAATCCAAAATTAATTTAAATCTTTAATTATTAAAAAAAGTTTAAAGTCTAATTAAACTGTGCTAAAATTATTAATTGTTCAACCATAACCTAAAAACAAAGTCTGTAAATTATAAATCAATTATGACATAAAAAATATGTAACCTAAAAATGATTACATTAAATGTATTGTATATTTATAATTTCTCTTGTGTGTAATTACTTAAATTTATATTAAAATTTTGAAATTGTAACCTGAAATGTTAACTAAATATGTTCGATCATAAATGTTTATAATGAATTAAATTTAATTTTAAAGTTCTTTAAATTTCCTAAATTAGTTTCATAAGTATTTTTATTAAATTTGAATTTTATTAATTTTGTTTAACTAACATTTTTCTTTAAGTGTATTTCTTTTTATTTTATCTTTTATATTAATCTTTACATTTGCAAGATATATGAATGATCTTACTTACTATCCCTAAACAGAATTTAGAGACAACAACAACACACATTGACTGCTGGGCCCATCATCTCAATTGCTGTGGATAAATATAATCTGTAAGTGATGATTACAATAATTTCATTCATATTTCTTTGCTTTATTATTTCATTCAGTAACATAATATAGTCGGTCCGTTTCAGTTTTGTTCCTCTGTCCGAATTTTTTTTCATTCTCTTATGTTCTTTATTCCATAATGCATTTTGAAGTAGTAACTTTAGTTTGTTCTTTACACTTGCCAAGTGAGGAACTTATATGATTATTCTTACTTCCTTTTATTTTCTATTCTATTATAATAAAATTGTTTGTATATTTTTAATGAATATGAAAGATTAAATTATTTAATGGGGAGGGATATTTTCGACCAGGATGTGAGCGTATAGGTGACTTTGTATTTTTCTTTATGGGACAGATTTGAAAAACTATGGGTATTCTATCTGTCATTGGCGTTTAGATGATAAAGGGATGGGAAAAGTGTACCCTATGTTGGCATATTCATCTCGCTAACTTTTCATTTGGTAAAATACTTCTTTTGATAATATATTGTATTGTTTTATTTATTTATATCCTTGCTTTATTTTTGCACACTCTGGTGACATGTGGAGTGTGTTATATGTTAATGCGTCAAATCGGGTTGAGAACCAACAAACTTAGTGTAGAGCTAGCGGGTAAACATAAATTCATGTCTCTTAACTTTTGTATTTGAAATTTATACATATGGTATATCGGCCTACATGGGTCTTATATTAAATATGTAGGTGACACGTTACATAAATAGGAATGCATTGCATATGTGACGTGGCGACGCATTACAAAGTAAATCTGATTAATATTTATAAACCTCGACTGCCCTTTTGGATCCGCCATTTTGGATACCTCATTTTGAATTTTTAAAATCTCAATGAAGATCTGTGTAATCAGCGACCCCAAAACGCCCGAGTAACAATTTATAGCAAATCTGATTAATTTTTATAAACCTCGACCGCCATATTGGACCCGCCATATTGGATCTGCCATTTTGGATCTGTCATATTGGATCCGCCATATTGGATCCGCCACTTTGGATCCGCCATATTGGGTCCCACATTTTGGATCCGCCATATTGGAGCCGCCATATTGGATCCGCCATTTTGGATCCGCCATATTGGATCTGTCATTTTGGATCTGTCATTTTGAATCCGCCATATTGGATCCGCCATATTGGATCCGAAATTTTGGATTAGCCATTTTGGATCCGCCATATTTGATCCGCCATATTGGAACTGTCATTTTGGATCTGTCATTTTGAATCCGCCATATTGGATCCGCCATTTTGGATCCGCCATTTCGGATCCGCCAATTTGCATCCACCATATTGGATCTGTCATTTTGGATCTGTCATTTTGAATCCGCCTTATTGGATCCGAAATTTTGAATTTTTAAAATCTCAATGAAGATCTGTGTAATCAGCGACCCCAAAACGCCCGAGTAACAATTTTCAAGCAAATCTGATTAATTTTTATAAACCTCGACCGGCATATTGGATCTGTCATTTTGGATCTGTCATTTTGGATCTGTCATTTTGGATCTGTCACTTTGTAACCGCCATATTGGATCCGCCATTTTGGTTCCGCTGTTTGGGCTCAGCCATATTGGTTCCGAAATTTGGAATTTTTAGAATGTCAATGAAGATCTGTAATCAGCAACCCCAAAACCCCCGAGTAACAATTTGCAAGTAAATCTGATTAATTTCTGTAAACCCCGTCTGCCATATTGGATCCGCCATATTGGATACGCCATTTTTGATCCGCCATATTGGATCCGCCATATTGGATCTGTCATTTTGAATCCGCCATATTGGATCTGCCATATTGGATCCGCCATTTTGGATCCGCCATATTGGATCTGTCATTTTGGAGCTGTCATATTTAATCCGTCATATTTGATGTGCCATTTTGGATCCGCCATATTGGATCTGTCATCTTGGATCTGTCATATTGGATCCGCCATATTGGATCCGCCATATTGGGTCCCACATTTTGGATCCTCCATATTGGATCCGAAATTTTGAATTTTTAAAATCTCAATGAAGATCTGTGTAATCAGCGACCACAAAACGCCCGAGTAATAATTTTTAAGTAAATCTGATTAATTTTTATAAACCACGACCGCCATATTGGATCCGTGATTTTGGATGTGCCATATTGGATCCGCCATATTGGATCCGCCATATTGGATCTGTCATTTTGAATCCACAATATTGGATTCGCCATATTGGATCCGAAATTTTGAATTTTTAAAATCTCAATGAAGATCTGTCATCTGCGACCTCAAAACCCCCGAGTATAATTTTTCAAGTTATTCTGATTAATTTTTATAAACCTTGACCGCCATATTGGATTCGCCATATTGGAAATGCCATATTGGATCCGCTATATTGGCTCTGCCATATTGGATCCGCCATATTGGATCCCCCATTTTTGATCCACCATATTGGGTCCCACATTTTGGATCCGCCATATTGGATCCAAAATTTTGAATTGTTAAAATCTCAATAAAGATCTGTGTAATCAGCGACCCCAAAACGCCCGAGTAACAATTTGCAAGTAAATCTGATTATTTTTTATAAACCTCGACCGCCATATTGGATATGCCATTTTGGATCCGCCATATTGGATCTGTCATTTTGGATCTGTCATATTGGATCCGCCACTTTTTATCCGCCATATTGGATCCGAAATTTTGAACTTTTAAAATCTCAATGAAGATCTGTCATCAGCGACCCCAAAACCCCCGAGTAACATTTTTCAAGTTAATCTGATTAATTTTTATAAACCTTGACCGCCATATTGGATCCGCCATTTTGGATCCGCCATATTGGATCTGTCATTTTGGATCGGTCATTTTGAATCCGCCATATTGGATCCGAAATTTTGCATTTTTAAAATCTCAATGAAGATCTGTAATCAGCGACCTCAAAACCCCCGAGTATCATTTTTCAAGTTAATCTGATTAATTTTTATAAACCTTGACCGCCATATTGGATTCGCCATATTGGAAATGCCATATTGGATCCGCTATATTGGCTCTGCCATATTGGATTCGACATATTGGGTCCACCTCATTGGATCCGCCATATTGGATCCGCCATTTTGGATCCGCCATATTGGATCTGTTATTTTGAATACGCCATATTGGATCCGCCATATTGGATACGAAATTTTGAATTTTTTAAATCTCAATGAAGATCTGTGTAATCAGCGACCCCAAAAATCCCCGATTAACAATTTTCAAGTAAATCTGATTAATATTTATAAACCTCGACTGCCATATTGGATCCGCCATTGTGAGCTTTTAAATCTGAATGAACATCTGTAATCAGCGACCCCATAAACCCCCGAGCAACAATTTCCAAGCAAATCTGATTAATTTTTATAAACCTCACCCGCCATATTGGATCCGCCATATTGGATTCGCCATATTGGATCTGTCATTTTGGATCTGTCATATTGGATCCGCCATATTGGATCCGAAATTATGAATTTTTAAAATCTCAATGAAGATCTGTAATCAGCGACCCAAATACCCCCGAGTAACATTTTTCAAGTTAATCTGACTAATTTTTATAAACCTTGACCGCCATATTGGATCCGCCATTTTGGAAATGTCATATTGGATCCGTCATTTTGGATCCGCCATATTGGATGCGCCATATTGGATCCGCCATTTTTGATCCGCCATATTGGATCTGTCATTTTGGATCTGTCATTTTGAATCCGCCATATTGGATTCGCAATATTGGATCCGAAATTTTGCATTTTTAAAATCTCAATGACGATCTGTAATCAGCGACCCCTAAAACCCCCGAGTAACAATTTTCAAGTAAATCTGATTAATTTTTATAAACCCCGACCGCCATATTGGATCCGCCATTTTGGATCTGCCATATTGGGTCCACCATATTGGATCTGTCATATTGGATCCGCCATTTTGGATCCGCCATATTGGATCCGAAATTTTGCATTTTTAAAATCTCAATGAAGATCTGTAATCAGCGACCCCTAAAACCCCCGAGTAACAATTTTCAAGTAAATCTGATTAATTTTTATAAACCCCGACCGCCATATTGGATCCGCCATTTTGGATCTGCCATATTGGGTCCACAGTATTGGATCCGCCATATTGGATACGCCATTTTGGATCCGCCATATTGGATCTGTCATTTTGGATCTGTCATTTTGAATCCGCCATATTGGATTCGCAATATTGGATCCGAAATTTTGCATTTTTAAAATCTCAATGAAGATCTGTAATCAGCGACCCCAAAACCCCCGAGTAACAATTTTCAAGTAAATCTGATTAATTTTTATAAACCCCGACCGCCATATTGGATCCGCCATATTGGAACTGTCATTTTGGATCCGTCAGTTTGAATCCGCCATATTGCATCCGAAATATTGGATCCGCCATATTGGATCCAAAATTTTGAATTTTGAAAATCTCAATGAAGATCTGTAATCAGCGACCCCAAAACCCCGAGTAAATATTTTCAAGTAAATCTGATTAATATTTATAAACCTCGACTGCCATTTTGGATCCGCCATTTTGGATACCTCATTTTGAATTTTTAAAATCTCAATGAAGATCTGTGTAATCAGCGACCCCAAAACGCCCGAGTAACAATTTATAGCAAATCTGATTAATTTTTATAAACCTCGACCGCCATATTGGACCCGCCATATTGGATCCGCCATTTTGGATCTGTCATATTGGATCCGCCACTTTGGATCCGCCATATTGGGTCCCACATTTTGGATCCGCCATATTGGAGCCGCCATATTGGATCCGCCATTTTGGATCCGCCATATTGGATCTGTCATTTTGGATCTGTCATTTTGAATCCGCCATATAGGATCCGCCATATTGGATCCGCCATATTGGATCCGCCATATTGGATCCGCCATATTGGATCCGAAATTTTGGATTAGCTATTTTGGATCCGCCATATTTGATCCGCCATATTGGAACTGTCATTTTGGATCTGTCATTTTGAATCCACCATTTTGGATCCGCCATATTGGATCCGCCATTTTGGACCCGCCATTTCGGATCCGCCAATTTGCATCCACCATATTGGATCTGTCATTTTGGATCTGTCATTTTGAATCCGCCTTATTGGATCCGAAATTTTGAATTTTTAAAATCTCAATGAAGATCTGTGTAATCAGCGACCCCAAAACGCCCGAGTAACAATTTTCAAGCAAATCTGATTAATTTTTATAAACCTCGACCGCCATATTGGATCTGTCATTTTGGAGCTGTCATTTTGAATCC
Organism: Sarcophaga rosellei; assembly: GCA_930367235.1. Taxonomy (NCBI): domain Eukaryota; kingdom Metazoa; phylum Arthropoda; class Insecta; order Diptera; family Sarcophagidae; genus Sarcophaga; species Sarcophaga rosellei. The sequence goes on from OV884019.1 coordinate 64,614,064, forward strand.
GCCATATTGGATATGCCATTTTGGATCCGCCATATTGGATCCGCCATATTGGACCCGCCATATTGGATCCGCCATTTTGGATCTGTCATATTGGATCCGCCACTTTGGATCCGCCATATTGGGTCCCACATTTTGGATCCGCCATATTGGAGCCGCCATATTGGATCCGCCATTTTGGATCCGCCATATTGGATCTGTCATTTTGGATCTGTCATTTTGAATCCGCCATATAGGATCCGCCATATTGGATCTGCCATATTGGATCCGAAATTTTGGATTAGCCATTTTGGATCCGCCATATTTGATCCGCCATATTGGAACTGTCATTTTGGATCTGTCATTTTGAATCCACCATTTTGGATCCGCCATATTGGATCCGCCATTTTGGACCCGCCATTTCAGATCCGCCAATTTGCATCCACCATATTGGATCTGTCATTTTGGATCTGTCATTTTGAATCCGCCTTATTGGATCCGAAATTTTGAATTTTTAAAATCTCAATGAAGATCTGTGTAATCAGCGACCCCAAAACGCCCGAGTAACAATTTTCAAGCAAATCTGATTAATTTTTATAAACCTCGACCGCCATATTGGATCTGTCATTTTGGAGCTGTCATTTTGAATCCGCCATATTGGATATGCCATTTTGGATCCGCCATATTGGATCCGCCATATTGGATCCGCCATATTGGATCCGCCATTTTGGATCCGCCATATTGGATCCGAAATTTTGAATTTTTAAAATCTCAATGAACATCTGTCATCAGCGACCCCAAAACCCCCGAGTAAGATTTTTCAAGTTAATCTGATTAATTTTTATAAATCTCGACCGGCATATTGGATCTGCCATTTCGGAAATGCCATATTGGATCCGCTATATTGGATCCGCCATATTGGATCTCTATTTTGGATCTGTGATTTTGGATCTGTCATTTTGAATCCGCCATATTGGATCCGCCATATTAGATCCGAAATTTTGGATCCGCCATATTGGATCCGCCATATTTGATCCGACATATTGGAACTGACATTTTGGATCTATCATTTTGAATCCGGCATTTTGGTTCCGCTGTTTGGGCTCTGCCATATTGGGTCCGCCATATTGGATCCGCCATTTGGGATCCGCCATATTGGATCTGTCATTTTGGATCTGTCATTTTGGATCTGTCACTTTGAAACCGCCATATTGGATCCGCCATTTTGGTTCCGCTGTTTGGGCTCAGCCATATTGGGTCCGAAATTTGGAATTTTTAGAATGTCAATGAAGATCTGTAATCAGCAACCCCAAAACCCCCGAGTAACAATTTTCAAGTAAATCTGATTAATTTCTATAAACCCCGTCTGCCATATTGGATCCGCCATATTGGATACGCCATTTTTGATCCGCCATGTTGGATCCGCCATATTGGATCTGTCATTTTGGATCTGTCATTTTGAATCCGCCATATTGGATCTGCCATATTGGATCCGCCATTTTGGATCCGCCATATTGGATCTGTCATTTTGGAGCTGTCATATTTAATCCGTCATATTGGATGTGCCATTTTGTATCCGCCATATTGGATCTGTCATTTTGGATCTGTCATATTGGATCCGCCATATTGGATCCGCCATATTGGGTCCCACATTTTGGATCCTCCATATTGGATCCTCCATATTGGATCCGAAATTTTGAATTTTTAAAATCTCAATGAAGATCTGTGTAATCAGCGACCACAAAACGCCCGAGTAATAATTTTTAAGTAAATCTGATTAATTTTTATAAACCACGACCGCCATATTGGATCCGCCATATTGGATCCGCCATATTGGATCTGTCATTTTGGATCCGTCATTTTGAATCCGCCATATTGCATCCGAAATATTGGATCCGCCATATTGGATCCAAAATTTTGAATTTTGAAAATCTCAATGAAGATCTGTAATCAGCGACCCCTAAAACCCCCGAGTAACAATTTTCAAGTAAATCTGATTAATTTTTATAAACCCAGACCGCCATATTGGATCCGCCATTTTGGATCTGCCATATTGGGTCCACAGTATTGGATCCGCCATATTGGATACGCCATTTTGGATCCGCCATATTGGATCTGTCATTTTGGATCTGTCATTTTGAATCCGCCATATTGGATTCGCAATATTGGATCCGAAATTTTGCATTTTTAAAATCTCAATGAAGATCTGTAATCAGCGACCCCAAAACCCCCGAGTAACAATTTTCAAGTAAATCTGATTAATTTTTATAAACCCCGACCGCCATATTGGATCCGCCATATTGGAACTGTCATTTTGGATCCGTCATTTTGAATCCGCCATATTGCATCCGAAATATTGGATCCGCCATATTGGATCCAAAATTTTGAATTTTGAAAATCTCAATGAAGATCTGTAATCAGCGACCCCAAAACCCCGAGTAAATATTTTCAAGTAAATCTGATTAATATTTATAAACCTCGACTGCCATTTTGGATCCGCCATTTTGGATACCTCATTTTGAATTTTTAAAATCTCAATGAAGATCTGTGTAATCAGCGACCCCAAAACGCCCGAGTAACAATTTATAGCAAATCTGATTAATTTTTATAAACCTCGACCGCCATATTGGACCCGCCATATTGGATCCGCCATTTTGGATCTGTCATATTGGATCCGCCACTTTGGATCCGCCATATTGGGTCCCACATTTTGGATCCGCCATATTGGAGCCGCCATATTGGATCCGCCATTTTGGATCCGCCATATTGGATCTGTCATTTTGGATCTGTCATTTTGAATCCGCCATATAGGATCCGCCATATTGGATCCGCCATATTGGATCCGCCATATTGGATCCGCCATATTGGATCCGAAATTTTGGATTAGCCATTTTGGATCCGCCATATTTGATCCGCCATATTGGAACTGTCATTTTGGATCTGTCATTTTGAATCCACCATTTTGGATCCGCCATATTGGAGCCGCCATTTTGGACCCGCCATTTCGGATCCGCCAATTTGCATCCACCATATTGGATCTGTCATTTTGGATCTGTCATTTTGAATCCACCTTATTGGATCCGAAATTTTGAATTTTTAAAATCTCAATGAAGATCTGTGTAATCAGCGACCCCAAAACGCCCGAGTAACAATTTTCAAGCAAATCTGATTAATTTCTATAAACCTCGACCGCCATATTGGATCTGTCATTTTGGAGCTGTCATTTTGAATCCGCCATATTGGATATGCCATTTTGGATCCGCCATATTGGATCCGCCATATTGGACCCGCCATATTGGATCCGCCATTTTGGATCTGTCATATTGGATCCGCCACTTTGGATCCGCCATATTGGGTCCCACATTTTGGATCCGCCATATTGGAGCCGCCATATTGGATCCGCCATTTTGGATCCGCCATATTGGATCTGTCATTTTGGATCTGTCATTTTGAATCCGCCATATAGGATCCGCCATATTGGATCCGCCATATTGGATCCGAAATTTTGGATTAGCCATTTTGGATCCGCCATATTTGATCCGCCATATTGGAACTGTCATTTTGGATCTGTCATTTTGAATCCACCATTTTGGATCCGCCATATTGGATCCGCCATTTTGGACCCGCCATTTCGGATCCGCCAATTTGCATCCACCATATTGGATCTGTCATTTTGGATCTGTCATTTTGAATCCGCCTTATTGGATCCGAAATTTTGAATTTTTAAAATCTCAATGAAGATCTGTGTAATCAGCGACCCCAAAACGCCCGAGTAACAATTTTCAAGCAAATCTGATTAATTTTTATAACCCTCGACCGCCATATTGGATCTGTCATTTTGGAGCTGTCATTTTGAATCCGCCATATTGGATATGCCATTTTGGATCCGCCATATTGGATCCGCCATATTGGATCCGCCATATTGGATCCGCCATTTTGGATCCGCCATATTGGATCCGAAATTTTGAATTTTTAAAATCTCAATGAACATCTGTCATCAGCGACCCCAAAACCCCCGAGTAAGATTTTTCAAGTTAATCTGATTAATTTTTATAAATCTCGACCGGCATATTGGATCTGCCATTTCGGAAATGCCATATTGGATCCGCTATATTGGATCCGCCATATTGGATCTCTATTTTGGATCTGTGATTTTGGATCTGTCATTTTGAATCCGCCATATTGGATCCGCCATATTAGATCCGAAATTTTGGATCCGCCATATTGGATCCGCCATATTTGATCCGACATATTGGAACTGACATTTTGGATCTATCATTTTGAATCCGCCATTTTGGTTCCGCTGTTTGGGCTCTGCCATATTGGGTCCGCCATATTGGATCCGCCATTTGGGATCCGCCATATTGGATCTGTCACTTTGAAACCGCCATATTGGATCCGCCATTTTGGTTCCGCTGTTTGGGCTCAGCCATATTGGGTCCGAAATTTGGAATTTTTAGAATGTCAATGAAGATCTGTAATCAGCAACCCCAAAACCCCCGAGTAACAATTTTCAAGTAAATCTGATTAATTTCTATAAACCCCGTCTGCCATATTGGATCCGCCATATTGGATACGCCATTTTTGATCCGCCATGTTGGATCCGCCATATTGGATCTGTCATTTTGGATCTGTCATTTTGAATCCGCCATATTGGATCTGCCATATTGGATCCGCCATTTTGGATCCGCCATATTGGATCTGTCATTTTGGAGCTGTCATATTTAATCCGTCATATTGGATGTGCCATTTTGGATCCGCCATATTGGATCTGTCATTTTGGATCTGTCATATTGGATCCGCCATATTGGATCCGCCATATTGGGTCCCACATTTTGGATCCTCCATATTGGATCCTCCATATTGGATCCGAAATTTTGAATTTTTAAAATCTCAATGAAGATCTGTGTAATCAGCGACCACAAAACGCCCGAGTAATAATTTTCAAGTAAATCTGATTAATTTTTATAAACCTCGACCGCCATATTGGATCCACCATTTTGGATCCGTGATTTTGGATCCGCCATATTGGATCTGTCATTTTGGAGCTGTCATTTTTAATCCGCCATATTGGATATGCCATATTGGATCCGCCATATTGGATACGCCATACTGGATCCGCCATTTTGGATACCTCATTTTGAATTTTTTAAATCTCAATGAAGATCTTTGTTATCAGCGACCCCAAAAATCCCTGAGTAACAATTTTCAAGTAAATCTGATTAATTTTTATAAACCTCGACCGCCATATTGCATATGCCATTTTGGAAACGCCATATTGGATCCGCCATTTGGGATCCGCCATTTTGGATACCTCATTTCGAATTTTTTAAATCTCAATGAAGATCTGTAATCAGCGACCCCAACACCCCCGAGTAACATTTTTCAAGTTAATGTGATTAATTTTTATAAACCTCGACCGCCATATTGGATCCGCCACTTTGGATCCGCCATATTGGGTCCCAGATTTTGGATCCGACAGATTGGATTCGAAATTTTGAATTTTTAAAATCTCAATGAACATCTGTCATCAGCGACCCCAAAACCCCCGAGTAACATTTTTCAAGTAAATCTGATTAATTGTTATAAACCTCGACCAGCATATTGGATCTGCCATTCCGGAAATGCCATATTGGATCCGCTATATTAGATCCGCCATATTGGATCCGCCATTTTGGATCCGCCATATTGTATCTGTCATTTTGGATCTGTCATTTTGAATCCGCCATATTGGATCCGCCATATTGGATCCGAAATTTTGGATGCGCCATTTTGGATCCGCCATTTTGGATCCGCCATATTAGATCTGCCATATTGGATCCGCCATATTTTAACTGTCATTTTGGATCTGTCATTTTGAATCCGCCATTTTGGGTCCGCTGTTTGGGCTCCGCCATATTGGGTCCGAAATTTTGAATTTTTAAAATGTCAATGAAGATCTGTGTAATCAGCTCCCCCAAAACGCCCGAGCAACAATTTTCAAATATATCTGATTAATATTTAAAAACCTCGACCGTCATATTGCATCCACCGTATTGGATCTGTCATTTTGAATCCGCCATATTGGATCCACCATATTGGATCCGCCATTTTGGATCCGCCATATTGGATACGCCATATTAAATCCGCCATTTTGAATCTGTCATTTTGGATCTGTCATTTTTAATCCGCCATATTGGATCCGCCATTTTGGATCCGCCATATTGGATCTGTCATTTTGGAGCTGTCATTTTTAATCCGCCATATTGGGTTCCACATTTTGGATCCTTCATATTCGATCCGAAATTTTGAATTTTTAAAATCTCAATGAAGATCTGTGTAATCAGCTACCCCAAAACGCCCGAGTAACAATTTTCAAGTATATCTGATTAATATTTAAAAACCTCGACCGTCATATTGCATCCACCGTATTGGATCCGTTATTTGGATCCGCCATATTGGATCCACCGTATTGGATCCGCCCTTTTGGATCCGCCATATTGGATCTGTCATTTTGGAGCTGTCATTTTTAATCCGCCATATTGGGTCCCACATTTTGGATCCTCCATATTGGATCCGAAATTTTGAATTTTTCAAATCTCAATGAAGATCTGTGTAATCAGCTACCCCAAAACGCCCGAGTAACAATTTTCAAGTAAATCTGATTAATTTTTATAAACCTCGACCGCCATGTTGGATGTGCAATTTTTGATCCGCCATATTGGATCTGTCATTTTGGAGCTGTAATTTTTAATCCGTATTTTGGATCCGCCATGTTGGATCTGTCATTTTGGAGCTGTCATTTTTAATCCGCCATATTGGGTCCCACATTTTGGATCCTCCATATTGGATCCGAAATTTTGAATTTTTAAAATCTCAATGAAGATCTGTGTAATCAGCTACCCCAAAACGCCCGAGTAACAATTTTCAAGTTAATCTGATTAATTTTTATAAACCTCGACCGCCATATTGGATCCGCCATATTGGATGCGCCATTTTGGATCCGCCATTTTGGATCCGCCATATTGGATCCGTCATTTTGGAGCTGTCTCTTTGAATCCGCCATATTGGATCTGTCATTTTGGATCTGTCATTTTGAATCCGCCATATTGGATCCGCCATATTGGATCCGCCATATTGGAACCGCCATATTGGATCCGAAATTTTGGATTAGCCATTTTGGATCCGCCATATTTGATCCGCCATATTGGAACTGTCATTTTGGATCTGTCATTTTTAATCCGCCATATCGGATCCGCCATTTTGGGTCCGAGATATTGGATCTGTCATTTTGGAGCTGTCATTTTGAATCCGCCATATTGGATCCGCCATATTGGATGTGCCATTTTGGATCCGCTATATTGGATCTGTCATTTTGGATCTGTCATATTGGATCCGCCATATTGGATCCGCCATTTTGGATCCACCATATTGGGTCCCACACTTTGGATCCGCCATATTGGATCCAAAATTTTGAATTGTTAAAATCTCAATGAAGATCTGTGTAATCAGCGACCCCAAAACGCCCGAGTAACAATTTTCAAGTATATCTGATTAATATTTAAAATCCTCGACCGTCATATTGCATCCACCGTATTGGATCCGTCATTTGGATCCGCCATATTGGATCCACCGTATTGGATCCGCCATTTTGGATCCGCCATATTGGATCTGTCATTTTGAATCCGCCATTTTGGGTCCGTCATATTGGATCTGTCATTTTGGAGCTGTCATTTTGAATCCGCCATATTGGATCCGCCATATTGGATGTGCCATTTTGGATCCGCTATATTGGATCTGTCATTTTGGATCTGTCATATTGGATCCGCCATATTGGATCCGCCATTTTGGATCCACCATATTGGGTCCCACACTTTGGATCCGCCATATTGGATCCAAAATTTTGAATTGTTAAAATCTCAATGAAGATCTGTGTAATCAGCGACCCCAAAACCCCCGAGTAACATTTTTCAAGTTAATCTGATTAATTTTTATAAGTTTCGACCGCCATATTGGATCTGCGATTTTGGAAATGCCATATTGGATCCGCTATATTGGATCTGCCATATTGGATCCGCCATTTTGGATCCGCCATATTGGATGCGCCATATTGGATACGAAATTTTGAATTTTTAAAATCTCAATGAAGATCTGTGTAATCAGCGACCCCAAAAATCCCCGAGTAACAATTTTCAAGTAAATCTGATTAATTTGTATAAACCCCGACCGCCATATTGGATCCGCCATTTGGGATCCGACATTTTGGATACCTCATTTTGATTTTTTTAAATCTCAATGAAGATCTGTGTAATCAGCGACCCCAACACCCCGAGTAACATTTTTCAAGCTAATCTGATTAATTTTTAAAAACCTCGACCGTCATATTGCATCCTGCGTATTGGATCCGCCATATTGGTTCTGTCATTTTGGTTCTGTCATTTTGAATCCACCATATTAGATCCGCCATATTGCATCCGTCATTTTGGATCCGCCATAATGGATCCGTCATTTTGGAGCTGTCATATTTAATCCGTCATATTGGATGTGCCATTTTGGATCCGCCATATTGGATCTGTCATTTCGGATCTGTCATATTGGATCCACCATATTGGATCCGCCATTTTGGATCCGCCATATTGGGCCCCACATTTTGAATCCTCCATATTGGATCCGAAATTTTGAATTTTTAAAATCTCAATGAAGATCTGTGTAATCAGCGACCCCAAAACGCCCGAGTAACAAATTCCAAGTAAATCTGATTAGTTTTTATAAACCTCGACCGCCATATTGGATCCGCCATTTAGGATCCGCCATATTGGATCTGTCATTTTGGAGCTGTCATTTTTAATCCGCCATATTGGATATGCCATTTTGGATCCGCCGTATTGGGTCCCACATTTTGGATCCTCCATATTGGATCCGAAATTTTGAATTGTTAAAATCTCAATGAAGATCTGTGTAATCAGCTACCCCAAAAATCCCCGAGTAACAATTTTCAAGTAAATCTGATTAATATTTAAAAACCTCGACCGTCATATTGCATCCACCGTATTGGCTGCGCCATTTGGATCCGCCATATTGGATCCACCGTATTGGATCCGCCATATTGGATCTGTCATTTTGGATCCGCCATATTGAATCCGCCATTTTGGATACCTCATTTTAAATTTTTTAAATCTCAATGAAGATCTGAGTAATCAGCGACCCCAAAAATCCCCGAGTAACAAGTTTCAAGTAAATCTGATTAATATTTAAAAATCTCGACCGTCATATTGCATCCACCGTATTGGATCCGCCATATTGGATCCGCCATATTGGATCTGTCATTTTGGATCTGTCATTTTGAATCCGCCATATTGGATCCGCCATTTTGGATCCGCCATATTGGATCTGTCAGTTTGGAGCTATCATTTTTAATCCGCCATATTGGATTTGACATTTTGCATCTGTCATATTGGATCCGCCATATTGGGTCCCACATTTTGGATCTGATATTTTGCATCTGTCATATTGGATCCGCCATATTGGATCCGCCGTATTGGGACCAACATTTTGGATCCTCCATATTGGATCCGAAATTTTGAATTTTTAAAATCTCAATGAAGATCTGTCATCAGAGACCCCAAAATGCCCGAGTAACAATTTTCAAGTTAATCTGATTAATTTTTATAAACCTCGACCGCCATATTGGATCCGCCATATTGGATGCGCCATTTTGGATCCGCCATTTTGGATCCGCCATATTGGATCCGTCATTTTGGAGCTGTCTCTTTGAATCCGCCATATTGGATCCGCCATATTGGATCTGTCATTTTGGATCTGTCATTTTGAATCCGCCATATTGGATCCGCCATATTGGATCCGCCATATTGGATCCGAAATTTTGGATTAGCCATTTTGGATCCGCCATATTTGATCCGCCATATTGGAACTGTCATTTTGGATCTGTCATTTTGAATCCGCCATATTGGATCCGCCATATTGGATCCGCCATTTTGGACCCGCCATTTCGTATCCGCCAATTTGCATCCGCCCTATTGGATCTGTCATTTTGGATCTGTCATTTTGAATCCGCCTTATTGGATCCGAAATTTTGAATTTTTAAAATGTCAATGAAGATCTGTGTAATCAGCTACCCCAAAACGCCCGAGCAACAATTTTCAAGTAAATCTGGTAATTTTTATAAACCGCTTCCGCCATATTAGATCCGCCATATTGGATCCGCCATATTGGAAATGCCATATTGGATCCGCTATATTGGATCCGCCATATTGGATCCGCCATTTTGGATCCGCCATATTGGATCTGTCATTCTGGATCTGTCATTTTGTATCCGCCATATTGGATACGAAATTTTGAATTTTTAAAATCTCAATGAAGATCTGTGTAATCAGCGACCCCAAAAATCCCCGAGTAACAATTTTCAAGTAAATCTGATTAATTTTTATAAACCCCGACCGCCATATTGGATCCGCCATATTGGATCTGCCTTTTTGGATCTGTCATTTTGAATCCCCCATATTGGATCCACCATATTGGATCCGCCATTTTGGATCCGCCATATTGGATACGCCATATTGGATCCGCCATTTTGAATCCGCCATTTTGGTTCCGCTGTTTGGGCTCCGCCATATTGGGTCCAAAAGTTTGAATTTTTAAAATCTCAATGAAGATCTGTGTAATATCAGCGACCCCAAAAATCCCCGAGTAACAATTTTCAAGTAAATCTGATTAATATTTAAAAATCTCGACCGTCATATTGCATCCACCGTATTGGATCCGCCATTTGTATCCGCCATACTGGATCCGCCATATTGGATCTGTCATTTTGGATCTGTCATTTTAAATCCGCCATATTGGATCCGCCATTTGGATCCGCCATATTGGATCCACCGTATTGGATCCGCCATATTGGATCTGCCATTTTGGATCCGCCATATTGGATCCGCCATTTTGGATCCACAATTTTGAATTTTTTAAATCTCAATGAAGATCTGTGTAATCAGCTACCCCAAAACGCCCGAGTAACAATTTTCAAGTATATCTGATTAATATTTAAAAACCTCGACCGTCATTTTGCATCCACCGTATTGGATTTGTCATTTGGATCCGCCATATTGGATCCACCGTATTGGATCCGCCATATTGGATCCGCCATTTTGGATCCGCCATATTGGATCTGTCATTTTGGAGCTGTCATTTTTAATTAGCCATATTGGGTCCCACATTTTGGATCCTCCATATTTTATCCGAAATTTTGAATTTTTAAAATCTCAATGAAGATCTGTGTAATCAGCTACCCCAAAACGCCCGAGTAACAATTTTCAAGTAAATCTGATTAATTTTTATAAACCGCGACCGCCATATTGGATCCGCCATAGTGGATCCGCCATAGTGGATCCGCCATTTTGGATCCGCCATATTGGATCTGTCATTTTGGATCCGCCATTTTGGATCCGTCATATTGGATCTGCCATTTTGGAACTGTCATTTTTAATCCGCCATGTTGGATGTGCAATTTTTGATCCGCCATATTGGATCTGTCATTTTGGAGCTGTCATTTTTAATCCGTCGTATTGGATGTGCCATTTTGGATCCGCCATATTGGATCTGTCATTTTGGAGCTGTCATTTTGAATCCGCCATATTGGATCTGTCATTTTGGATCCGCCATATTGGATCTGTCATTTTGGATCTGTCATATTGGATCCGCCATATTGGATCCGCCATATTGGGTCCCACATTTTGGATCCGCCATATTGGATCCGAAATTGCGAATTTTTAAAATCTCAATGAAGATCTGTGTGATCAGCGACCCCAAAAATCCCCGAGTAACAATTTTCAAGTAAATCTGATTAATTTTTATAAACCCCGACCGCCATATCGGATCTGCCATTTTGGAAATGCCGTATTGGATCCGCTATATTGGATCCGCCATATTGGATCCGCCATATTGGATCCGCCATTTTGGATCCGCCATATTGGATCCGCCATATTGGATCTGTCATTTTGGAACTGCCATTTTGAATCCGCCATTTTGGATCCGCCATATTGGATCCGAAATTTTGCATTTTTAAAATCTCAATGAAGATCTGTAATCAGCGACCCCAAACCCCCGAGTAACAATTTTCAAGTAAATCTGATTAATTTTTATAAACCCCGACCGTCTTATTGCATCCACCGTATTGGCTCCGCCATTTGGATCCGCCATATTGGATCCACCGTATTGGATCCGCCATATTGGATCTGTCATTTTGGATCCGCCATTTTGGATCCGCCATATTGGATTTGTCATTTTGGATCCGCCATATTGGATCTGTCATTCTGGAGCTGTAATTTTTAATCCGCCGTCATTTTGGAGCTGTCACTTTGAATCCGCCATATTGGATCCGCCATATTGGATCTGTCATTTTGGATCTGTCATATTGGATCCGCCACATTGGATCCGCCACTTTGGATCCGCCATATTGGGTCCCTTATTTTGGATCTGCCATATTGGATCCGAAATTTTGAATTTTTAAAATCTCAATGAAGATCTGTCATCAGCGACCCCAAAACCCCCGAGTAACATTTTTCAAGTAAATCTGATTAATATTTATAAACCTCGACTGCCATATTGGATCCGCCATATTGGATCTGCCTTTTTGGATCTGTCATTATGAATCCGCCATATTGGATCCACCATATTGGATCCGCCATTTTGGATCCGCCATATTGGATACGCCATATTGAATCCGCCGTATTGGATACGCCATATTGGATCCGAAATTTTGAATTGTTAAAATGTCAATGAAGATCTCTAATCAGCAACCCCAAAACCCCCGAGTAACAATTTTCAAGTAAATGTGATCAATTTGTATAAACCCCGATCGCCATATTGGATCCGCCATATTGGATACCTCATTTTGAATTTTTTAAATCTGAATGAAGATCTGTAATCAGCGACCCCAAAACACCCGAGTAACAATTTTGAATTAAATCTGATTAATTTTGATAAACCCCGACCGCCATTTTGGATCTGCCATATTGGATCCGCCATATTGGATCCCCCCATTTTGGATCCGCCATATTGGATCTGTCATTTTGAATCAGCCATATTGGATCCGCCATATTGGATCCGAAATTTTGAATTGTTAAAATCTCAATGAAGATCTGTAATCAGCGACCCCAAAACCCCCGAGTAACAATTTTCAAGTAAATCTGATTAATTTTTATAAACCCCGACCGCCATATTGGATAAGTCATATTGGATCCGCCATATTGGATCCGCCATATTGGGTCCGAAATTTTGAATTTTTAAAATCTCAATGAAGATATGTAATCAGCGACCCCAAAACCCCCGAGTAACAATTTTCAAGTAAATCTGATTAATATTTATAAACGCCGACGGCCATATTGGATCTGCCATATTGGATCCGCCATATTGGATCCGCCATTTTGGATCCTTTGTTTTGGCTCCGCCATATTGGGTCCGAAATTTTGAATTTTTAAAATGTCAATGAAGATCTGTAATCAGCAACCCCAAAACTCCCGAGTAACAATTTTCAAGTAAATCTGATTAATTTTTATAAACCCCGACCGCCATATTGGATCTGCCATATTGGATCCGCCATATTGAATCCGCCGTTTTGGATCCCTTGTTTGGGCTCCGCCATATTGGGTCCGAAATTTTGAATTTTTAAAATGTCAATGAAGATCTGTAATCAGCAACCCCAAAACTCCCGAGTAACAATTTTCAAGTAAATCTGATTAATATTTATAAACCTCGACTGCCATGTTGGATCCGCCATTTTGAATTTTTTAAATCTGAATGAAGATCTGTAATCAGCGACCCCATAAACCCCCGAGAAACAATTTTCAAGTAAATCTGATTAATTTGTATAAACCCCGACCGCCATATTGGATCTGCCATATTGGATCCGCCATATTGGATCCGCCATTTGGATCCTTTGTTTGGGCTCCGCCATATTGGGTCCGAAATTTTGAATTTTTAAAATGTCAATGAAGATCTGTAATCAGCAAACTCCCGACTAACAATTTTCAAGTAAATCTGATTAATTTTTATAAACCCCGACCGCCATATTGGATCCGTCATATTGGATCCACCATATTGGATCCGCCATACTGGATCCGCCATATTGGATCTGTCATTTTGGATCTGTCATTTTGAATCCGCCATATTGGATCCGCCATATTGGATCCGAAATTTTGAATTTTTAAAATCTCAATGAACATCTGTAATCAGCGACCCCAAAACCCCCGAGTAACAATTTTCAAGTAAATCTGATTAATTTTTATAAACCCCGACCGCCATATTGGATCCGTCATATTGGATCCGCCATTTTGGATCCGCCATATTGGAAACGCCATTTTGAATTTTTAAAATCTCAATGAACATCTGTAATCAGCGACCCCAAAACCCCCGAGTAACAATTTTGAATTAAATCTGATTAATTTTGATAAACCCCGACCGCCATTTTGGATCTGCCATATTGGATCCGCCATATTGGATCCGCCATTTTGGATCCGCCATATTGGATCTGTCGTTTTGAATCAGCCATATTGGATCCGCCATGTTGGATTCGAAATTTTGAATTGTTAAAATCTCAATGAAGATCTGTAATCAGCGACCCCAAAACCTCCGAGTAACAATTTTCAAGTAAATCTGATTAATTTTTATAAACCCCGACCGCCATATTGGATCCGTCATATTGGATCCGCCATATTGGATCCGCCATATTGGATCCGCCATATTGGATCCGAAATTTTGAATTTTTAAAATCTCAATGAACATCTGTAATTAGCGACCCCAAAACCCCCGAGTAACAATTTTCAAGTAAATCTGCTTAATTTGTATAATCAGCGACCCCAAAACTCCGAGTAACATTTTTCAAGTTAATCTGATTAATTTTTATAAACCTTGAGCGCCATATTGGATCCACCATTTTGGAAATGCCCCCCCCCGAGTAACAATTTTCACGTAAATCTGATTAATTTTTATAAACCCCGACCGCCTTATTGGATCCGCCATATTGGATCCGCCATTTTGGATACCTCATTTTGAATTTTTTAAATCTCAATGAAGATCTGTGTAATCAGCGACCCCAAAATCCCCGAGTAACAATTTTCAAGTAAATCTGCTTAATTTTTATAAACTTCGACCGCCATATTGGATCCGCCATATTGGATCCGCCATTTTGGTTCAGCCGTTTTGAATAATTTAAATCTCAATGAAGATCTGTAATCAGCGACCCCATAAACCCCCGAGTAACAATTTCTAAGTAAATCTGATTAATTTTTATAAACCCCGTCCGCCATATTGGATCTGCCTTTTTAGGTCTGTCATTTTGAATCCGCCATATTGGATCCACCATATTGGATCCGCCATTTTGGATCCGCCATATTGGATCCGCCATATTGGAGCTGTCATTTTGAATCCGCCATATTGGATATGCCATTTTGGATCCGCCATATTGGATCTGTCATTTTGGATCTGTCATATTGGATCCGCCATATTGGATCCGCCACTTTGGATCCGCCATACTGGGTCCCACATTTTGGATCCGCCATATTGGATCCGAAATTTTGAATTTTTAAAATCTCAATGAAGATCTGTCATCAGCGACCCCAAAACCCCCGAGTAACATTTTCCAAGTTAATCTGATTAATTTTTATAAACCTCGACCGGCATATTGGATCTGCCATTTCGGAAATGCCATATTGGATCCGCTATATTGGATCCGCCATATTGGATCCGCCATTTTGGATCCGCCATATTGGATCTGTCATTTTGAATCTGTCATTTTGAATCCGCCATATTGGATCCGCCATATTGGATACGCCATATTAGATCCGAAGTTTTGCATTTTTAAAATCTCAATGAAGATATGTAATCAGCGACTCCAAAAACCCCCGAGTAACATTTTTCAAGTTAATCTAATTAATTTTTATAAACCTTGACCGCCATATTGGATACGACATTTAGGAAATGCCACATTGAATCCGCTATATTGGATCCGCCATATTGGATCCGCCATATTTGATCCGCCATTTTGGATCCACCATAGTGGGTGCCATTGTTAAAATCTCAATGAAGATATGTGTAATCAGCGACCCCAAAACGCTCGAGTAACAATTTTCAAGTAAATCTGATTAATTTTTATAAACCTCGACCGCCATATTGAATCCGCCATATTGGATCCGCCATATTGGATCCCCCATTTTGGATCCGCCATATTGGATCCAAAATTTTGAATTGTTAAAATCTCAATGAAGATCTGTGTAATCAGCGACACCAAAACGCCCGAGTAACAATTTTCAAGTAAATCTGATTAATTTTTATAAACCTCGACTGCCATATTGGATCCCTCATTTTAAATTTTTTAAATCTCAATGAAGATCTGTGTAATCTGCGACCCCAAAAATCCCCGGGTAACAATTTTCAAGTAAATCTGATTAATTTTTATAAACCCCGTCCGCCATATTGGATCTGCCTTTTTGGGTCTGTCATTTTGAATCCGCCATATTGGATCCGCCATTTTGGATCCGCCATATTGGGTCCCACATTTTGGATCCGCTATATTGGATCCGAAATTTTGAATTGTTAAAATCTCAATGAAGATCTGTCATCAGCGACCCCAAACCCCCCGAGTAACATTTTGCAAGTTAATCTGATTAATTTTTATAAACCTCGACCGGCATATTGGATCTGCCATTTCGGAAATGCCATATTGAATCCGCTATATTGGATTCACCCTATTGGATCCGCCATATTGGATTTGCCATTTTGGATCCGCCATATTGGATCTGTCATTTTGGATCTGTCATTTTTAATCCGCCATATTGGATCCGCCATATTGGATACGCCATATTGGATCCGAAATTTTGCATTTTTAAAATCTCAATGAAGATCTGTAATCAGCGACCCCAAAACCCCCGAGTAACATTTTTCAAGTTAATCTAATTAATTTTTATAAACCTTGACCGCCATATTGGATCCGCCATTTAGGAAATGCCATATTGGATCCGCCATTGTGGATCCACTATTTTGGGTGCCACATTTTGAACGCGCCATATTGGATCCAAAATTTTGAATTGTTAAAATCTCAATGAAGATCTGTAATCAGCAAACTCCCGACTAACAATTTTCAAGTAAATCTGATTAATTTTTATAAACCCCGACCGCCATATTGGATCCGTCATATTGGACCCACCATATTGGATCTGCCATATTGGATCCGCCATATTGGATCCGCCATTTTGGATCCTTTGTTTGGGCTCCGCCATATTGGGTCCGAAATTTTGAATTTTTAAAATGTCAATGAAGATCTGTAATCAGCAAACTCCCGACAAACAATTTTCAAGTAAATCTGATTAATTTTTATAAACCCCGACCGCCATATTGGATCCGTCATATTGGATCCACCATATTGGATCCGCCATACTGGATCCGCCATATTGGATCTGTCATTTTGGATCTGTCATTTTGAATCCGCCATATTGGATCCGCCATATTGGATACCTCATTTTGAATTTTTTAAATCTCAATGAAGATCTGTGTAATCAGCGACCCCAAAAATCCCCGCGTAACAATTTTCAAGTAAATCTGATTAATTTTTATAAACCCCGACCGCCATATTGGATCCGCCATATTGGATCTGTCATTTTGGATCTGTCATTTTGAATCCGCCATATTGGATCCGCCATATTGGATCCGCCATATTGAATTTTTTAAATCTCAATGAAGATCTGTAATCAGCGACCCCAAAACCCCCGAGTAACAATTTTCAAGTAAATCTGACTAATTTCTATAAACCCCGACCGCCATATTGGATCCGCCATATTGGATACGCCATTTTGGATCCGCCATATTGGATACGCCATTTTGGATCCGCCATATTGGATCCGCCATTTTGGATCCCTCATTTTGAATTTTTTAAATCTCAATGAAGATCTGTGTAATCAGCGACCCCAAAAATCCCCGAGTAACAATTTTCAAGTAACTCTGATTAATTTTTAAAAACCCCGACCGCCATATTGGATCCGCCATATTGGATCTGTCATTTTGGATCTGTCATTTTCAATCCGCCATATTGGATCCGCCATTTTGGATCCGCCATATTGGATCTGTCATTTTGGAGCTGTCATATGTAATCCGCCATATTGGATCCGCCATTTTGGATCCGCCATATTGGGTCCCACATTTTGGGTCCTCCATATTGGATCCGAAATTTTGAATTTTAAAAATCTCAATGAAGATCTGTGTAATCAGCGACCCCAAAACGCCCGAGTAACAATTTTCAAGTAAATCTGATTCATTTTTATAAACCTCGACCGCCATATTGGATCCACCATATTGGATCTGTCATTTTGAATCCGCCATATTGGATCTGCCTTTTTGGGTTTGTCATTTTGAATCCGCCATATTGGATCCGCCACATTGGATCCGCCATATTGGAGCTGTCATTTTGAATCCGCCATATTGGATATGCCATTTTGGGTTTGTCATTTTGAATCCGCCATATTGGATCCGCCACTTTGGATCCGCTATATTGGGTCCCACATTTTGGATCCGCCATATTGGATCCGAAATTTAGAATTTTTGAAATCTCAATGAAGATCTGTCATCAGCGACCCCAAAACCCCCGAGTAACATTTTTCAAGTTAATCTGATTAATTTTTATAAACCTCGACCGGCATATTGGATCTGCCATTTCGGAAATGCCGTATTGGATCCGCTATATTGGATCCGCCATATTGGATCCGCCATATTGGATCAGCCATTTTGGATCCGCCATGTTGGAACTGTCATTTTTCATCTGTCATTTTGAATCCGCCATATTGGATCCGCCATATTGGATCCAAAATTTTGAATTGTTAAAATCTGAATGAAGATCTGTAATCAGCGACCCCATAAACGCCCGAGTTCCAATTTCCAAGTAAATCTGATTAATTTTTATAAACCCCGTCCGCCATATTGGATCTGCCTTTTTGGGTCTGTCATTTCGAATCCGCCATATTGGATCCGCCATTTTGAATCCGCCATTTTGGTTCCGCCATATTGGATCCGAAATATGGATCCGCCATATTGGATCGGAAATTTAAAATTTTTAAAATCTCAATGAAGATCTGTAATCAGCGACCCCAAAACCCCCGAGTAACAATTTTCAAGTAAATCTGATTAATTTCTATAAACACCGACCGCCATATTGAATCCGCCATATTGGATACGCCATTTTGGAACCGCCATATTGGATCCGCCATTTTGGATACCTCATTTTTAATTTTTTAAATCGCAATGAAGATCTGTGTAATCAGCGACCCCAAAAATCCCCGAGTAACAATTTTCAAGTAACTCCGAATTATTTTTAAAAACCCCGACCGCCATATTGGATCCGCCATATTGGATCTGTCATTTTTCATCTGTCATTTTCAATCCGCCATATTGGATCCGCCATATTGGATCCGCCATTTTGGATCCGCCATATTGGATCTGTCATTTTGGAGCTGTCATATTTAATCCGCCATATTGGATCCGCCATTTTGGATCGGAAATTTAGAATTTTTAAAATCTCAATGAAGATCTGTAATCAGCGACCCCAAACCGCCCGAGTAACAATTTTCAAGTAAATCTGATTAATTTTTATAAACCTCGACCGCCATATTGGATCCACCATATTGGATCTGTCATTTTGAATCCGCCATATTGGATCTGTCATTTTGGATCTGTCATTTTGAATCCGCCATATTGGATCCGCCATATTGGATCCGCCATTTTGGATCCGCCAGATTGTATCCGCCATTTTGGATCCGCCATTTTGGATCCGCCATATTGGATCTGTCATTTTGGATCCGTCATTTTGAATCCACCATATTGGATCCGCCATATTTCATTTGAAATTTTGAATTTTTAAAATCTCAATGAAGATCTGTGTAATCAGCGACCCCAAAAATCCCCGAGTAACAATTTTCAAGTAAATCTGATTAATATTTATAAACCTCGACCGCCATATTGAATCCGCCATATTGGATCCGCCATATTGGATCCCCCATTTTGGATCCGCCATATTGGATCCAAAATTTTGAATTGTTAAAATCTCAATGAAGATCTGTGTAATCAGCGACACCAAAACGCCCGAGTAACAATTTTCAAGTAAATCTGATTAATTTTTATAAACCTCGACCGCCATATTGAATCCCTAATTTTAAATTTTTTAAATCTCTATGAAGATCTGTGTAATCTGCGACCCCAAAAATCCCCGGGTAACAATTTTCAAGTAAATCTGATTAATATTTATAAACCTCGACTGCCATATTGGATCCGCCATTGTGAGTTTTTTAAATCTGAATGAAGATCTGTAATCAGCGACCCCATAAACCCCCGAGTAACAATTTCCAAGTAAATCTGATTAATTTTTATAAACCCCGTCCGCCATATTGGATCTGCCTTTTTGGGTCTGTTATTTTGAATCCGCCATATTGGATCCGCCATTTTGGATCCGACATATTGGATCCGCCATATTGGAGCTGTCATTTTGAATCCGCCATATTGGATATGCCATTTTGGATCCGCCATATTGGATCTGTCATTTTGGATCTGTCATATTGGATCCGCCATATTGGATCCGCCACTTTGGATCCGCCATATTGGGTCCCACATTTTGGATCCGCTATATTGGATCCGAAATTTTGAATTTTTAAAATCTCAATGAAGATCTGTCATCAGCGACCCCAAACCCCCCGAGTAACATTTTTCAAGTTAATCTGATTAATTTTTATAAACCTCGACCGGCATATTGGATCTGCCATTTCGGAAATGCCATATTGAATCCGCTATATTGGATTCACCCTATTGGATCCGCCATATTGGATTTGCCATTTTGGATCCGCCATATTGGATCTGTCATTTTTAATCCGCCATATTGGATCCGCCATATTGGATACGCCATATTGGATCCGAAATTTTGCATTTTTAAAATCTCAATGAAGATCTGTAATCAGCGACCCCAAAACCCCCGAGTAACATTTTTCAAGTTAATCTAATTAATTTTTATAAACCTTGACCGCCATATTGGATCCGCCATTTAGGAAATGCCATATTGGATCCGCTATATTGGATCCGCCATATTGGATCCGCCATTTTGGATCCGCTATTTTGGGTGCCACATTTGGGATGCGCCATATTGGATCCAAAATTTTGAATTGTTAAAATCTCAATGAACATCTGTGTAATCAGCGACCCCAAAACGCCCGCGTAACAATTTTCAAGTAAATCTGATTAATTTTTATAAACCCCGACCGCCATATTGGATCCGCCATATTGGATCCGCCATATTGGATCCGAAATATGGATCCGCCATATTGGATCGGAAATTTAGAATTTTTAAAATCTCAATGAACATCTGTAATCAGCGACCCCAAAACCCCCGAGTAACAATTTTCAAGTAAATCTGACTAATTTCTATAAACCCCGACCGCCATATTGGATCCGCCATATTGGATCCGCCATATTGGATCCGCCATTTTGGATCCGCCATATTGAATTTTTTAAATCTCAATGAAGATCTGTATAATCAGCGACCCCAAAAATCCCCGAGTAACAATTTTCAAGTAACTCTGATTAATTTTTAAAAACCCCGACCGCCATATTGAATCCGCCATATTGGATCTGTCATTTTGGATCTGTCATTTTCAATCCGCCATATTGGATCCGCCATTTTGGATCCGCCATATTGGATCTGTCATTTTGGAGCTGTCATATGTAATCCGCCATTTTGGATCCGCCATATTGGGTCCCACATTTTGGGTCCTCCATATTGGATCCGAAATTTTGAATTTTAAAAATCTCAATGAAGATCTGTGTAATCAGCGACCCCAAAACGCCCGAGTAACAATTTTCAAGTAAATCTGATTAATTTTTATAAACCTCGACCGCCATATTGGATCCACCATATTGGATCTGTCATTTATTAGCTGTCATTTTGAATCCGCCATATCGGATATGCCATTTTGGATCCGCCATATTGGATCTGTCATTTTGAATCCGCCATATTGGATCTGCCTTTTTGGGTCTGTCATTTTGAATCCGCCATATTGGATCCGCCATATTGGAGCTGTCATTTTGAATCCGCCATATTGGATATGCCATTTTGGATCCGCCATATTTAATCCGCCATATTGGATCCGCCACTTTGGATCCGCCACTTTGGATCCGCCATATTGGGTCCCACATTTTGGATCCGCCATATTGGATCCGAAATTAAGAATTTTTGAAATCTCAATGAAGATCTGTCATCAGCGACCCCAAAACCCCCGAGTAACATTTTTCAAGTTAATCTGATTAATTTTTATAAACTTCGACCGCCATATTGGATCCGCCATATTGGATCCGCCATTTTGGTTCAGCCGTTTTGAATAATTTAAATCTCAATGAAGATCTGTAATCAGCGACCCCATAAACCCCCGAGTAACAATTTCTAAGTAAATCTGATTAATTTTTATAAACCCCGTCCGCCATATTGGATCTGCCTTTTTAGGTCTGTCATTTTGAATCCGCCATATTGGATCCACCATATTGCATCCGCCATTTTGGATCCGCCATATTGGATCCGCCATATTGGAGCTGTCATTTTGAATCCGCCATATTGGATATGCCATTTTGGATCCGCCATATTGGATCTGTCATTTTGGATCTGTCATATTGGATCCGCCATATTGGATCCGCCACTTTGGATCCGCCATACTGGGTCCCACATTTTGGATCCGCCATATTGGATCCGAAATTTTGAATTTTTAAAATCTCAATGAAGATCTGTCATCAGCGACCCCAAAACCCCCGAGTAACATTTTCCAAGTTAATCTGATTAATTTTTATAAACCTCGACCGGCATATTGGATCTGCCATTTCGGAAATGCCATATTGGATCCGCTATATTGGATCCGCCATATTGGTTCCAATTTCCAAGTAAATCTGATTAATTTTTATAAACCCCGTCCGCCATATTGGATCTGCCTTTTTGGGTCTGTCATTTCGAATCCGCCATATTGGCTCCGCCATTTTGAATCCGCCATTTTGGTTCCGCCATATTGGATCCGAAATATGGATCCGCCATATTGGATCGGAAATTTAAAATTTTTAAAATCTCAATGAAGATCTGTAATCAGCGACCCCAAAACCCCCGAGTAACAATTTTCAAGTAAATCTGATTAATTTCTATAAACACCGCCCGCCATATTGGATCCGCCATATTGGATACGCCATTTTGGAACCGCCATATTGGATCCGCCATTTTGGATACCTCATTTTTAATTTTTTAAATCGCAATGAAGATCTGTGTAATCAGCGACCCCAAAAATCCCCGAGTAACAATTTTCAAGTAACTCCGAATTATTTTTAAAAACCCCGACCGCCATATTGGATCCGCCATATTGGATCTGTCATTTTTCATCTGTCATTTTCAATCCGCCATATTGGATCCGCCATATTGGATCCGCCATTTTGGATCCGCCATATTGGATCTGTCATTTTGGAGCTGTCATATTTAATCCGCCATATTGGATCCGCCATTTTGGATCGGAAATTTAGAATTTTTAAAATCTCAATGAAGATCTGTAATCAGCGACCCCAAAACGCCGAGTAACAATTTTCAAGTAAATCTGATTAATTTTTATAAACCTCGACCGCCATATTGAATCCGCCATATTGGATCCGCCATATTGGATCCCCCATTTTGGATCCGCCATATTTGATCCAAAATTTTGAATTGTTAAAATCTCAATGAAGATCTGTGTAATCAGCAACCCCAAAACCCCCGAGTAACAATTTTCAAGTAAATGTAATCAATTTGTATAAACCCCGATCGCCATATTGGATCCGCCATATTGGATACCTCATTTTGAATTTTTTAAATCTCAATGAAGATCTGTGTAATCAGCGACCCCAAAAATCCCCGAGTAACAATTTTCAAGTAAATCTGATTAATATTTATAAACCTCGACCGCCATATTGAATCCGCCATATTGGATCCGCCATATTGGATCCCCCATTTTGGATCCGCCATATTGGATCCAAAATTTTGAATTGTTAAAATCTCAATGAAGATCTGTGTAATCAGCGACACCAAAACGCCCGAGTAACAATTTTCAAGTAAATCTGATTAATTTTTATAAACCTCGACTGCCATATTGGATCCCTAATTTTAAATTTTTTAAATCTCTATGAAGATCTGTGTAATCTGCGACCCCAAAAATCCCCGGGTAACAATTTTCAAGTAAATCTGATTAATATTTATAAACCTCGACTGCCATATTGGATCCGCCATTGTGAGTTTTTTAAATCTGAATGAAGATCTGTAATCAGCGACCCCATAAACCCCCGAGTAACAATTTCCAAGTAAATCTGATTAATTTTTATAAACCCCGTCCGCCATATTGGATCTGCCTTTTTGGGTCTGTCATTTTGAATCCGCCATATTGGATCCGCCATTTTGGATCCGACATATTGGATCCACCATATTGGATCCGCCATATTGGAGCTGTCATTTTGAATCCGCCATATTGGATATGCCATTTTGGATCCGCCATATTGGATCTGTCATTTTGGATCTGTCATATTGGATCCGCCATATTGGATCCGCCACTTTGGATCCGCCATTTTGGATCCGCCATATTGGATCTGTCATTTTGGATATGTCATTTTGAATCCGCCATATTGGATTCGCAATATTGGATCCGAAATTTTGCATTTTTAAAATCTCAATGAAGATCTGTAATCAGCGACCCCTAAAACCCCCGAGTAACAATTTTCAAGTAAATCTGATTAATTTTTATAAACCCCGACCGCCATATTGGATCCGCCATTTTGGATCTGCCATATTGGGTCCACCATATTGGATCTGTCATATTGGATCCGCCATTTTGGATCCGCCATATTGGATCCGAAATTTTGCATTTTTAAAATCTCAATGAAGATCTGTAATCAGCGACTCCTAAAACCCCCGAGTAACAATTTTCAAGTAAATCTGATTAATTTTTGTAAACCCCGACCGCCATATTGGATCCGCCATTTTGGATCTGCCATATTGGGTCCACAGTATTGGATCCGCCATATTGGATCCGCCATTTTGGATCCGCCATATTGGATCTGTCATTTTGGATCTGTCATTTTAAATCCGCCATATTGGATTCGCAATATTGGATCCGAAATTTTGCATTTTTAAAATCTCAATGAAGATCTGTAATCAGCGACCCCAAAACCCCCGAGTAAAAATTTTCAAGTAAATCTGATTAATTTTTATAAACCCCGACCGCCATATTGGATCCGCCATATTGGAACTGTCATATTGGATCCGCCATATTGGATCCGCCACTTTGGATCCGCCATATTGGGTCCCACATTTTTGATCCGCCATATTGGATACGCCATTTTTGATCCGCCATATTGGATCTGTCATTTTGGATCTGTCATTTTGAATCCGCCATATTGGATTCGCAATATTGGATCCGAAATTTTGCATTTTTAAAATCTCAATGAAGATCTGTAATCAGCGACCCCAAAACCCCGAGTAAATATTTTCAAGTAAATCTGATTAATATTTATAAACCTCAACTGCCATTTTGGATCCGCCATTTTGGATACCTCATTTTGAATTTTTAAAATCTCAATGAAGATCTGTGTAATCAGCGACCCCAAAACGCCCGAGTAACAATTTATAGCAAATCTGATTAATTTTTATAAACCTCGACCGCCATATTGGACCCGCCATATTGGATCTGCCATTTTGGATCTGTCATATTGGATCCGCCATATTGGATCCGCCACTTTGGATCCGCCATATTGGGTCCCACATTTTGGATCCGCCATATTGGAGCCGCCATATTGGATCCGCCATTTTGGATCCGCCATATTGGATCTGTCATTTTGGATCTGTCATTTTGAATCCGCCATATTGGATCCGCCATAGTGGATCCGCCATATTGGATCCGCCATATTGGATCCGAAATTTTGGATTAGCCATTTTGGATCCGCCATATTTGATCCGCCATATTGGAACTGTCATTTTGGATCCGCCATATTGGATCCGCCATTTTGGACCCGCCATTTCGGATCCGCCAATTTGCATCCACCATATTGGATCTGTCATTTTGGATCTGTCATTTTGAATCCGCCTTATTGGATCCGAAATTTTGAATTTTTAAAATCTCAATGAAGACCTGTGTAATCAGCGACCCCAAAACGCCCGAGTAACAATTTTCAAGCAAATCTGATTAATTTTTATAAACCTCGACCGCCATATTGGATCTGTCATTTTGAATCCGCCATATTGGATATGCCATTTTGGATCCGCCATATTGGATCCGCCATATTGGATCCGCCATATTGGATCCGCCATTTTGGATCCGCCATATTGGATCCGAAATTTTGAATTTTTAAAATCTCAATGAACATCTGTCATCAGCGACCCCAAAACCCCCGAGTAACATTTTTCAAGTTAATCTGATTAATTTTTATAAATCTCGACCGGCATATTGGATCTGTCATTTTGGATCTGTCATTTTGGATCTGTCACTTTGAAACCGCCATATTGGATCCGCCATTTTGGTTCCGCTGTTTGGGCTCAGCCATATTGGTTCCGAAATTTGGAATTTTTAGAATGTCAATGAAGATCTGTAATCAGCAACCCCAAAACCCCCGAGTAACAATTTTCAAGTAAATCTGATTAATTTCTATAAACCCCGTCTGCCATATTGGATTCGCCATATTGGATACGCCATTTTTGATCCGCCATATTGGATCCGCCATATTGGATCTGTCATTTTGGATCTGTCATTTTGAATCCGCCATATTGGATCTGCCATATTGGATCCGCCATTTTGGATCCGCCATATTGGATCTGTCATTTTGGAGCTGTCATATTTAATCCGTCATATTGGATGTGCCATTTTGGATCCGCCATATTGGATCTGTCATTTTGGATCTGTCATATTGGATCCGCCATATTGGATCCGCCATATTGGGTCCCACATTTTGGATCCTCCATATTGGATCCGAAATTTTGAATTTTTAAAATCTCAATGAAGATCTGTGTAATCAGCGACCACAAAACGCCCGAGTAATAATTTTTAA
This sequence comes from Sarcophaga rosellei, assembly GCA_930367235.1. Lineage (NCBI taxonomy): Eukaryota > Metazoa > Arthropoda > Insecta > Diptera > Sarcophagidae > Sarcophaga > Sarcophaga rosellei. The sequence goes on from OV884019.1 coordinate 64,641,142, forward strand.
GTAAATCTGATTAATTTTTATAAACCACGACCGCCATATTGGATCCGTGATTTTGGATGTGCCATATTGGATCCGCCATATTGGATCCGCCATATTGGATCTGTCATTTTGGATCTGTCATTTTGAATCCACCATATTGGATCCGCCATATTGGATCCGAAATTTTGAATTTTTAAAATCTCAATGAAGATCTGTAATCAGCAACCCCTAAAACCCCCGAGTAACAATTTTCAAGTAAATCTGATTAATTTTTATAAACCCCGACCGCCATATTGGATCCGTGATTTTGGATCTGCCATATTGGATCCGCCGTATTGGATCCGCCATATTGGATCCACCATGTTGGATCCGCCATATTGGATCCGCCATATTGGATCTGTCATTTTGGATCTGTCATTTTGAATCCGCCATATTGGATCCGCCATATTGGATCCTCCATATTGGATCCGCCATATTTTATCCGCCATATTGGATCCGCCATATTGGATCTGCCATATTGGATCCGACATATTGGATCCGCCATATTGGATCTGTCATTTTGGAGCTGTCATTTTGAATTCGCCATATTGGATGTGCCATTTTGTATCCGCCATATTGGATCTGTCATTTTGGATCTGTCATATTGGATGTGCCATTTTGTATCCGCCATATTGGATCTGTCATTTTGGATCTGTCATATTGGATCCGCCACTTTGGATCCGCCATATTGGATCCGAAATTTTGAATTTTTAAAATCTCAATGAAGATCTGTCATCTGCGACCTCAAAACCCCCGAGTATCATTTTTCAAGTTAATCTGATTAATTTTTATAAACCTTGACCGCCATATTGGAAATGCCATATTTTATCCGCTATATTGGCTCTGCCATATTGGATCCACCATATTGGATCCCCCATTTTTGATCCACCATATTGGGTCCCACATTTTGGATCCGCCATATTGGATCCAAAATTTTGAATTGTTAAAATCTCAATAAAGATCTGTGTAATCAGCGACCCCAAAACGCCCGAGTAACAATTTGCAAGTAAATCTGATTATTTTTTATAAACCTCGACCGCCATATTGGATATGCCATTTTGGAAATGTCATATTGGATCCGTCATTTTGGATCCGCCATATTGGATGCGCCATATTGGATCCGCCATTTTGGAGCCGCCAGATTGGATCCGCCTATTTGGATCCGCCATTTTTGATCCGCCATATTGGATCTGTCATTTTGGATCTGTCATTTTGAATCACCCATATTGGATTCGCAATATTGGATCCGAAATTTTGCATTTTTAAAATCTCAATGAAGATCTGTAATCAGCGACCCCTAAAACCCCCGAGTAACAATTTTCAAGTAAATCTGATTAATTTTTATAAACCCCGAATGCCATATTGGATACGCCATTTTGGATCTGCCATATTGGATCCGCCATATTGGATCCGCCATATTGGATCCGCCATATTGGATCTGCCATATTGGATCCGACATATTGGATCCGCCATATTGGATCTGTCATTTTGGAGCTGTCATTTTGAATTCGCCATATTGGATGTGCCATTTTGTATCCGCCATATTGGATCTGTCATTTTGGATCTGTCATATTGGATGTGCCATTTTGTATCCGCCATATTGGATCTGTCATTTTGGATCTGTCATATTGGATCCGCCACTTTGGATCCGCCATATTGGATCCGAAATTTTGAATTTTTAAAATCTCAATGAAGATCTGTCATCTGCGACCTCAAAACCCCCGAGTATCATTTTTCAAGTTAATCTGATTAATTTTTATAAACCTTGACGGCCATATTGGATACGCCATTTTGGAAATGCCATGTTGGATCCGCCATATTGGATCCTCCACATGGGATCTGTCATTTTGGATCTGTCATTTTGAATCTGCCATATTGGATCCGCCATTTTGGTTCCGCCATATTGGATTTGTCATTTTGAATCCGCCATATTGGATCCGCCATATTGGATCCGCCATATTGGATCCGAAATTTTGAATTGTTAAAATCTCAATGAAGATCTGTAATCAGCGACCCCAAAACTCCAGAGTAACAATTTTTAAGTAAATCTGATTAATTTTTATAAACCACGACCGACATATTGGATCCGTGATTTTGGATGTGCCATATTGGATCCGCCATATTGGATCCGCCATATTGGATCTGTCATTTTGGATCTGTCATTTTGAATCCACCATATTGGATCCGAAATTTTGAATTTTTAAAATCTCAATGAAGATCTGTAATCAGCAACCCCTAAAACCCCCGAGTAACAATTTTCAAGTAAATCTGATTAATTTTTATAAACCCCGACCGCCATATTGGATCCGTGATTTTGGATCTGCCATATTGGATCCGCCGTATTGGATCCGCCATATTGGATCCGCCGTATTGGATCCGCCATATTGGATCCACCATGTTGGATCCGCCATATTGGATCCGCCATATTGGATCTGTCATTTTGGATCTGTCATTTTGAATCCGCCATATTGGATCCGCCATATTGGATCCGCCATATTGGATCCGCCATATTGGATCCGCCATATTGGATCCGCCATATTGGATCCGCCATATTGGATCCGCCATATTGGATCCGCCATATTGGATCCGCCATATTGGATCCGACATATTGGGTCCGCCATATTGGATCCGCCATTTTGGATCCGCAATATTGGATCTGTCATTTTGGAGCTGTCATTTTGAATTCGCCATATTGGATGTGCCATTTTGTATCCGCCATATTGGATCTGTCATTTTGGATCTGTCATATTGGATCCGCCACTTTGGATCCGCCATATTGGATCCGAAATTTTGAATTTTTAAAATCTCAATGAAGATCTGTCATCTGCGACCTCAAAACCCCCGAGTATCATTTTTCAAGTTAATCTGATTAATTTTTATAAACCTTGACCGCCATATTGGATTCGCCATATTGGAAATGCCATATTGGATCCGCTATATTGGCTCTGCCATATTGGATCCGCCATATTGGATCCCCCATTTTTGATCCACCATATTGGGTCCCACATTTTGGATCCGCCATATTGGATCCAAAATTTTGAATTGTTAAAATCTCAATAAAGATCTGTGTAATCAGCGACCCCAAAACGCCCGAGTAACAATTTGCAAGTAAATCTGATTATTTTTTATAAACCTCGACCGCCATATTGGATATGCCATTTTGGAAATGTCATATTGGATCCGTCATTTTGGATCCGCCATATTGGATGCGCCATATTGGATCCGCCATTTTGGAGCCGCCAGATTGGATCCGCCAATTTGGATCCGCCATTTTTGATCCGCCATATTGGATCTGTCATTTTGGATCTGTCATTTTGAATCACCCATATTGGATTCGCAATATTGGATCCGAAATTTTGCATTTTTAAAATCTCAATGAAGATCTGTAATTAGCGACCCCAAAACCCCCGAGTAACAATTTTCAAGTAAATCTGATTAATTTTTATAAACCCCGACCGCCATATTGGATCTGCCATATTGGGTCCACAGTATTAGATCCGCCATATTGGATACGCCATTTTGGATCCGCCATATTGGATCTGTCATTTTGGATCTGTCATTTTGAATCCGCCATATTGGATTCGCAATATTGGATCCGAAATTTTGCATTTTTAAAATCTCAATGAAGATCTGTAATTAGCGACCCCAAAACCCCCGAGTAACAATTTTCAAGTAAATCTGATTAATTTTTATAAACCCCGACCGCCATATTGGATCCGCCATATTGGATCCGCCATATTGGAACTGTCATTTTGGATCCGTCATTTTGAATCCGCCATATTGCATCCGAAATATTGGATCCGAAATTTTGAATTTTGAAAATCTCAATGAAGATCTGTAATCAGCGACCCCAAAACCCCGAGTAAATATTTTCAAGTAAATCTGATTAATATTTATAAACCTCGACTGCCCTTTTGGATCCGCCATTTTGGATACCTCATTTTGAATTTTTAAAATCTCAATGAAGATCTGTGTAATCAGCGACCCCAAAACGCCCGAGCAACAATTTATAGCAAATCTGATTAATTTTTATAAACGTCGACCGCCATATTGGACCCGCCATATTGGATCTGCCATTTTGGATCTGTCATATTGGATCCGCCATATTGGATCCGCCACTTTGGATCCGCCATATTGGGTCCCACATTTTGGATCCGCCATATTGGAGCCGCCATATTGGATCCGCCATTTTGGATCCGCCATATTGGATCTGTCATTTTGGATCTGTCATTTTGAATCCGCCATATTGGATCCGCCATATTGGATCCGAAATTTTGGATTAGCCATTTTGGATCCGCCATATTTGATCCGCCATATTGGAACTGTCATTTTGGATCTGTCATTTTGAATCCGCCATATTGGATCCGCCATTTTGGATCCGCCATTTCGGATCCGCCAATTTGCATCCACCATATTGGATCTGTCATTTTGGATCTGTCATTTTGAATCCGCCTTATTGGATCCGAAATTTTGAATTTTTAAAATCTCAATGAAGATCTGTGTAATCAGTGACCCCAAAACGCCCGAGTAATAATTTTCAAGCAAATCTGATTAATTTTTATAAACCTCGACCGGCATATTGGATCTGTCATTTTGGATCTGTCATTTTGGATCTGTCACTTTGTAACCGCCATATTGGATCCGCCATTTTGGTTCCGCTGTTTGGGCTCAGCCATATTGGTTCCGAAATTTGGAATTTTTAGAATGTCAATGAAGATCTGTAATCAGCAACCCCAAAACCCCCGAGTAACAATTTGCAAGTAAATCTGATTAATTTCTGTAAACCCCGTCTGCCATATTGGATCCGCCATATTGGATACGCCATTTTTGATCCGCCATATTGGATCCGCCATATTGGATCTGTCATTTTGGATCTGTCATTTTGAATCCGCCATATTGGATCTGCCATATTGGATCCGCCATTTTGGATCCGCCATATTGGATCTGTCATTTTGGAGCTGTCATATTTAATCCGTCATATTTGATGTGCCATTTTGGATCCGCCATATTGGATCTGTCATCTTGGATCTGTCATATTGGATCCGCCATATTGGATCCGCCATATTGGGTCCCACATTTTGGATCCTCCATATTGGATCCGAAATTTTGAATTTTTAAAATCTCAATGAAGATCTGTGTAATCAGCGACCACAAAACGCCCGAGTAATAATTTTTAAGTAAATCTGATTAATTTTTATAAACCACGACCGCCATATTGGATCCGTGATTTTGGATGTGCCATATTGGATCCGCCATATTGGATCCGCCATATTGGATCTGTCATTTTGGATCTGTCATTTTGAATCCACCATATTGGATCCGCCATATTGGATCCGAAATTTTGCATTTTTAAAATCTCAATGAAGATCTGTAATCAGCGACCTCAAAACCCCCGAGTATCATTTTTCAAGTTAATCTGATTAATTTTTATAAACCTTGACCGCCATATTGGATTCGCCATATTGGAAATGCCATATTGGATCCGCTATATTGGCTCTGCCATATTGGATTCGACATATTGGGTCCACCTCATTGGATCCGCCATATTGGATCCGCCATTTTGGATCCGCCATATTGGATCTGTTATTTTGAATACGCCATATTGGATCCGCCATATTGGATACGAAATTTTGAATTTTTTAAATCTCAATGAAGATCTGTGTAATCAGCGACCCCAAAAATCCCCGATTAACAATTTTCAAGTAAATCTGATTAATATTTATAAACCTCGACTGCCATATTGGATCCGCCATTGTGAGCTTTTAAATCTGAATGAACATCTGTAATCAGCGACCCCATAAACCCCCGAGCAACAATTTCCAAGCAAATCTGATTAATTTTTATAAACCTCACCCGCCATATTGGATCCGCCATATTGGATTCGCCATATTGGATCTGTCATTTTGGATCTGTCATATTGGATCCGCCATATTGGATCCGAAATTATCATCAATGTAATCAGCGACCCAAATACCCCCGAGTAACATTTTTCAAGTTAATCTGACTAATTTTTATAAACCTTGACCGCCATATTGGATCCGCCATTTTGGAAATGTCATATTGGATCCGTCATTTTGGATCCGCCATATTGGATGCGCCATATTGGATCCGCCATTTTGGATCCGCCAGATTGGATCCGCCATTTTTGATCCGCCATATTGGATCTGTCATTTTGGATCTGTCATTTTGAATCCGCCATATTGGATTCGCAATATTGGATCCGAAATTTTGCATTTTTAAAATCTCAATGACGATCTGTAATCAGCGACCCCTAAAACCCCCGAGTAACAATTTTCAAGTAAATCTGATTAATTTTTATAAACCCCGACCGCCATATTGGATCCGCCATTTTGGATCTGCCATATTGGGTCCACCATATTGGATCTGTCATATTGGATCCGCCATTTTGGATCCGCCATATTGGATCCGAAATTTTGCATTTTTAAAATCTCAATGAAGATCTGTAATCAGCGACCCCTAAAACCCCCGAGTAACAATTTTCAAGTAAATCTGATTAATTTTTATAAACCCCGACCGCCATATTGGATCCGCCATTTTGGATCTGCCATATTGGGTCCACAGTATTGGATCCGCCATATTGGATACGCCATTTTGGATCCGCCATATTGGATCTGTCATTTTGGATCTGTCATTTTGAATCCGCCATATTGGATTCGCAATATTGGATCCGAAATTTTGCATTTTTAAAATCTCAATGAAGATCTGTAATCAGCGACCCCAAAACCCCCGAGTAACAATTTTCAAGTAAATCTGATTAATTTTTATAAACCCCGACCGCCATATTGGATCCGCCATATTGGAACTGTCATTTTGGATCCGTCATTTTGAATCCGCCATATTGCATCCGAAATATTGGATCCGCCATATTGGATCCAAAATTTTGAATTTTGAAAATCTCAATGAAGATCTGTAATCAGCGACCCCAAAACCCCGAGTAAATATTTTCAAGTAAATCTGATTAATATTTATAAACCTCGACTGCCATTTTGGATCCGCCATTTTGGATACCTCATTTTGAATTTTTAAAATCTCAATGAAGATCTGTGTAATCAGCGACCCCAAAACGCCCGAGTAACAATTTATAGCAAATCTGATTAATTTTTATAAACCTCGACCGCCATATCGGACCCGCCATATTGGATCCGCCATTTTGGATCTGTCATATTGGATCCGCCACTTTGGATCCGCCATATTGGGTCCCACATTTTGGATCCGCCATATTGGAGCCGCCATATTGGATCCGCCATTTTGGATCCGCCATATTGGATCTGTCATTTTGGATCTGTCATTTTGAATCCGCCATATAGGATCCGCCATATAGGATCCGCCATATTGGATCCGCCATATTGGATCCGCCATATTGGATCCGCCATATTGGATCCGAAATTTTGGATTAGCCATTTTGGATCCGCCATATTTGATCCGCCATATTGGAACTGTCATTTTGGATCTGTCATTTTGAATCCACCATTTTGGATCCGCCATATTGGATCCGCCATTTTGGACCCGCCATTTCGGATCCGCCAATTTACATCCACCATATTGGATCTGTCATTTTGGATCTGTCATTTTGAATCCGCCTTATTGGATCCGAAATTTTGAATTTTTAAAATCTCAATGAAGATCTGTGTAATCAGCGACCCCAAAACGCCCGAGTAACAATTTTCAAGCAAATCTGATTAATTTTTATAAACCTCGACCGCCATATTGGATCTGTCATTTTGGAGCTGTCATTTTGAATCCGCCATATTGGATATGCCATTTTGGATCCGCCATATTGGATCCGCCATATTGGACCCGCCATATTGGATCCGCCATTTTGGATCTGTCATATTGGATCCGCCACTTTGGATCCGCCATATTGGGTCCCACATTTTGGATCCGCCATATTGGAGCCGCCATATTGGATCCGCCATTTTGGATCCGCCATATTGGATCTGTCATTTTGGATCTGTCATTTTGAATCCGCCATATAGGATCCGCCATATTGGATCCGCCATATTTGATCCGCCATATTGGATCCGAAATTTTGAATTAGCCATTTTGGATCCGCCATATTTGATCCGCCATATTGGAACTGTCATTTTGGATCTGTCATTTTGAATCCACCATTTTGGATCCGCCATATTGGATCCGCCATTTTGGACCCGCCATTTCGGATCCGCCAATTTGCATCCACCATATTGGATCTGTCATTTTGGATCTGTCATTTTGAATCCGCCTTATTGGATCCGAAATTTTGAATTTTTAAAATCTCAATGAAGATCTGTGTAATCAGCGACCCCAAAACGCCCGAGTAACAATTTTCAAGCAAATCTGATTAATTTTTATAAACCTCGACCGCCATATTGGATCTGTCATTTTGGAGTTGTCATTTTGAACCCGCCATATTGGATATGCCATTTTGGATCCGCCATATTGGATCCGCCATATTGGATCCGCCATTTTGGATCCGCCATATTGGATCCGAAATTTTGAATTTTTAAAATCTCAATGAACATCTGTCATCAGCGACCCCAAAACCCCCGAGTAAGATTTTTCAAGTTAATCTGATTAATTTTTATAAATCTCGACCGGCATATTGGATCTGCCATTTCGGAAATGCCATATTGGATCCGCTATATTGGATCCGCCATATTGGATCTCTATTTTGGATCTGTGATTTTGGATCTGTCATTTTGAATCCGCCATATTGGATCCGCCATATTGGATCCGCCATATTGGATCCGCCATATTGGATCTGCCATATTGGATCCGACATATTGGATCCGCCATATTGGATCCCCCATTTTTGATCCACCATATTGGGTCCCACATTTTGGATCCGCCATATTGGATCCAAAATTTTGAATTGTTAAAATCTCAATAAAGATCTGTGTAATCAGCGACCCCAAAACGCCCGAGTAACATTTTGCAAGTAAATCTGATTATTTTTTATAAACCTCGACCGCCATATTGGATATGCCATTTTGGAAATGTCATATTGGATCCGTCATTTTGGATCCGCCATATTGGATGCGCCATATTGGATCCGCCATTTTGGAGCCGCCAGATTGGATCCGCCATTTTGGATCCGCCATTTTTAATCCGCCATATTGGATCTGTCATTTTGGATCTGTCATTTTGAATCACCCATATTGGATTCGCAATATTGGATCTGCCATATTGGGTCCACCATATTGGATCTGTCATATTGGATCCGCCATTTTGGATCCGCCATATTGGATCCGAAATTTTGCATTTTTAAAATCTCAATGAAGATCTGTAATCAGAGACCCCTAAAACCCCCGAGTAACAATTTTCAAATAAATCTGATTAATTTTTATAAACCCCGACCGCCATATTGGATCCGCCATTTTGGATCTGCCATATTGGGTCCACAGTATTGGATCCGCCATATTGGATACGCCATTTTGGATCCGCCATATTGGATCTGTCATTTTGGATCTGTCATTTTGAATCCGCCATATTGGATTCGCAATATTGGATCCGAAATTTTGCATTTTTAAAATCTCAATGAAGATCTGTAATCAGCGACCCCAAAACCCCCGAGTAACAATTTTCAAGTAAATCTGATTAATTTTTATAAACCCCGACCGCCATATTGGATCCGCCATATTGGATCCGCCATATTGGAACTGTCATTTTGGATCCGTCATTTTGAATCCGCCATATTGCATCCGAAATATTGGATCCGAAATTTTGAATTTTGAAAACCTCAATGAAGATCTGTAATCAGCGACCCCAAAACCCCGAGTAAATATTTTCAAGTAAATCTGATTAATATTTATAAACCTCGACTGCCCTTTTGGATCCGCCATTTTGGATACCTCATTTTGAATTTTTAAAATCTCAATGAAGATCTGTGTAATCAGCGACCCCAAAACGCCCGAGTAACAATTTATAGCAAATCTGATTAATTTTTATAAACCTCGACCGCCATATTGGACCCGCCATATTGGATCTGCCATTTTGGATCTGTCATATTGGATCCGCCATATTGGATCCGCCACTTTGGATCCGCCATATTGGGTCCCACATTTTGGATCCGCCATATTGGAGCCGCCATATTGGATCCGCCATTTTGGATCCGCCATATTGGATCTGTCATTTTGGATCTGTCATTTTGAATCCGCCATATTGGATCCGCCATATTGGATCCGAAATTTTGGATTAGCCATTTTGGATCCGCCATATTTGATCCGCCATATTGGAACTGTCATTTTGGATCTGTCATTTTGAATCCGCCATATTGGATCCGCCATTTTGGATCCGCCATTTCGGATCCGCCAATTTGCATCCACCATATTGGATCTGTCATTTTGGATCTGTCATTTTGAATCCGCCTTATTGGATCCGAAATTTTGAATTTTTAAAATCTCAATGAAGATCTGTGTAATCAGCGACCCCAAAACGCCCGAGTAACAATTTTCAAGCAAATCTGATTAATTTTTATAAACCTCGACCGGCATATTGGATCTGTCATTTTGGATCTGTCATTTTGGATCTGTCACTTTGTAACCGCCATATTGGATCCGCCATTTTGGTTCCGCTGTTTGGGCTCAGCCATATTGGTTCCGAAATTTGGAATTTTTAGAATGTCAATGAAGATCTGTAATCAGCAACCCCAAAACCCCCGAGTAACAATTTGCAAGTAAATCTGATTAATTTCTGTAAACCCCGTCTGCCATATTGGATCCGCCATATTGGATACGCCATTTTTGATCCGCCATATTGGATCCGCCATATTGGATCTGTCATTTTGGATCTGTCATTTTGAATCCGCCATATTGGATCTGCCATATTGGATCCGCCATTTTGGATCCGCCATATTGGATCTGTCATTTTGGAGCTGTCATATTTAATCCGTCATATTTGATGTGCCATTTTGGATCCGCCATATTGGATCTGTCATCTTGGATCTGTCATATTGGATCCGCCATATTGGATCCGCCATATTGGGTCCCACATTTTGGATCCTCCATATTGGATCCGAAATTTTGAATTTTTAAAATCTCAATGAAGATCTGTGTAATCAGCGACCACAAAACGCCCGAGTAATAATTTTTAAGTAAATCTGATTAATTTTTATAAACCACGACCGCCATATTGGATCCGTGATTTTGGATGTGCCATATTGGATCCGCCATATTGGATCCGCCATATTGGATCTGTCATTTTGAATCCACAATATTGGATTCGCCATATTGGATCCGAAATTTTGAATTTTTAAAATCTCAATGAAGATCTGTCATCTGCGACCTCAAAACCCCCGAGTATAATTTTTCAAGTTATTCTGATTAATTTTTATAAACCTTGACCGCCATATTGGATTCGCCATATTGGAAATGCCATATTGGATCCGCTATATTGGCTCTGCCATATTGGATCCGCCATATTGGATCCCCCATTTTTGATCCACCATATTGGGTCCCACATTTTGGATCCGCCATATTGGATCCAAAATTTTGAATTGTTAAAATCTCAATAAAGATCTGTGTAATCAGCGACCCCAAAACGCCCGAGTAACAATTTGCAAGTAAATCTGATTATTTTTTATAAACCTCGACCGCCATATTGGATATGCCATTTTGGATCCGCCATATTGGATCTGTCATTTTGGATCTGTCATATTGGATCCGCCACTTTTTATCCGCCATATTGGATCCGAAATTTTGAACTTTTAAAATCTCAATGAAGATCTGTCATCAGCGACCCCAAAACCCCCGAGTAACATTTTTCAAGTTAATCTGATTAATTTTTATAAACCTTGACCGCCATATTGGATCCGCCATTTTGGATCCGCCATATTGGATCTGTCATTTTGGATCGGTCATTTTGAATCCGCCATATTGGATCCGAAATTTTGCATTTTTAAAATCTCAATGAAGATCTGTAATCAGCGACCTCAAAACCCCCGAGTATCATTTTTCAAGTTAATCTGATTAATTTTTATAAACCTTGACCGCCATATTGGATTCGCCATATTGGAAATGCCATATTGGATCCGCTATATTGGCTCTGCCATATTGGATTCGACATATTGGGTCCACCTCATTGGATCCGCCATATTGGATCCGCCATTTTGGATCCGCCATATTGGATCTGTTATTTTGAATACGCCATATTGGATCCGCCATATTGGATACGAAATTTTGAATTTTTTAAATCTCAATGAAGATCTGTGTAATCAGCGACCCCAAAAATCCCCGATTAACAATTTTCAAGTAAATCTGATTAATATTTATAAACCTCGACTGCCATATTGGATCCGCCATTGTGAGCTTTTAAATCTGAATGAACATCTGTAATCAGCGACCCCATAAACCCCCGAGCAACAATTTCCAAGCAAATCTGATTAATTTTTATAAACCTCACCCGCCATATTGGATCCGCCATATTGGATTCGCCATATTGGATCTGTCATTTTGGATCTGTCATATTGGATCCGCCATATTGGATCCGAAATTATGAATTTTTAAAATCTCAATGAAGATCTGTAATCAGCGACCCAAATACCCCCGAGTAACATTTTTCAAGTTAATCTGACTAATTTTTATAAACCTTGACCGCCATATTGGATCCGCCATTTTGGAAATGTCATATTGGATCCGTCATTTTGGATCCGCCATATTGGATGCGCCATATTGGATCCGCCATTTTGGATCCGCCAGATTGGATCCGCCATTTTTGATCCGCCATATTGGATCTGTCATTTTGGATCTGTCATTTTGAATCCGCCATATTGGATTCGCAATATTGGATCCGAAATTTTGCATTTTTAAAATCTCAATGACGATCTGTAATCAGCGACCCCTAAAACCCCCGAGTAACAATTTTCAAGTAAATCTGATTAATTTTTATAAACCCCGACCGCCATATTGGATCCGCCATTTTGGATCTGCCATATTGGGTCCACCATATTGGATCTGTCATATTGGATCCGCCATTTTGGATCCGCCATATTGGATCCGAAATTTTGCATTTTTAAAATCTCAATGAAGATCTGTAATCAGCGACCCCTAAAACCCCCGAGTAACAATTTTCAAGTAAATCTGATTAATTTTTATAAACCCCGACCGCCATATTGGATCCGCCATTTTGGATCTGCCATATTGGGTCCACAGTATTGGATCCGCCATATTGGATACGCCATTTTGGATCCGCCATATTGGATCTGTCATTTTGGATCTGTCATTTTGAATCCGCCATATTGGATTCGCAATATTGGATCCGAAATTTTGCATTTTTAAAATCTCAATGAAGATCTGTAATCAGCGACCCCAAAACCCCCGAGTAACAATTTTCAAGTAAATCTGATTAATTTTTATAAACCCCGACCGCCATATTGGATCCGCAATATTGGAACTGTCATTTTGGATCCGTCAGTTTGAATCCGCCATATTGCATCCGAAATATTGGATCCGCCATATTGGATCCAAAATTTTGAATTTTGAAAATCTCAATGAAGATCTGTAATCAGCGACCCCAAAACCCCGAGTAAATATTTTCAAGTAAATCTGATTAATATTTATAAACCTCGACTGCCATTTTGGATCCGCCATTTTGGATACCTCATTTTGAATTTTTAAAATCTCAATGAAGATCTGTGTAATCAGCGACCCCAAAACGCCCGAGTAACAATTTATAGCAAATCTGATTAATTTTTATAAACCTCGACCGCCATATTGGACCCGCCATATTGGATCCGCCATTTTGGATCTGTCATATTGGATCCGCCACTTTGGATCCGCCATATTGGGTCCCACATTTTGGATCCGCCATATTGGAGCCGCCATATTGGATCCGCCATTTTGGATCCGCCATATTGGATCTGTCATTTTGGATCTGTCATTTTGAATCCGCCATATAGGATCCGCCATATTGGATCCGCCATATTGGATCCGCCATATTGGATCCGCCATATTGGATCCGAAATTTTGGATTAGCCATTTTGGATCCGCCATATTTGATCCGCCATATTGGAACTGTCATTTTGGATCTGTCATTTTGAATCCACCATTTTGGATCCGCCATATTGGATCCGCCATTTTGGACCCGCCATTTCGGATCCGCCAATTTGCATCCACCATATTGGATCTGTCATTTTGGATCTGTCATTTTGAATCCGCCTTATTGGATCCGAAATTTTGAATTTTTAAAATCTCAATGAAGATCTGTGTAATCAGCGACCCCAAAACGCCCGAGTAACAATTTTCAAGCAAATCTGATTAATTTTTATAAACCTCGACCGCCATATTGGATCTGTCATTTTGGAGCTGTCATTTTGAATCCGCCATATTGGATATGCCATTTTGGATCCGCCATATTGGATCCGCCATATTGGACCCGCCATATTGGATCCGCCATTTTGGATCTGTCATATTGGATCTGCCACTTTGGATCCGCCATATTGGGTCCCACATTTTGGATCCGCCATATTGGAGCCGCCATATTGGATCCGCCATTTTGGATCCGCCATATTGGATCTGTCATTTTGGATCTGTCATTTTGAATCCGCCATATAGGATCCGCCATATTGGATCCGCCATATTGGATCTGCCATATTGGATCCGAAATTTTGGATTAGCCATTTTGGATCCGCCATATTTGATCCGCCATATTGGAACTGTCATTTTGGATCTGTCATTTTGAATCCACCATTTTGGATCCGCCATATTGGATCCGCCATTTTGGACCCGCCATTTCAGATCCGCCAATTTGCATCCACCATATTGGATCTGTCATTTTGGATCTGTCATTTTGAATCCGCCTTATTGGATCCGAAATTTTGAATTTTTAAAATCTCAATGAAGATCTGTGTAATCAGCGACCCCAAAACGCCCGAGTAACAATTTTCAAGCAAATCTGATTAATTTTTATAAACCTCGACCGCCATATTGGATCTGTCATTTTGGAGCTGTCATTTTGAATCCGCCATATTGGATATGCCATTTTGGATCCGCCATATTGGATCCGCCATATTGGATCCGCCATATTGGATCCGCCATTTTGGATCCGCCATATTGGATCCGAAATTTTGAATTTTTAAAATCTCAATGAACATCTGTCATCAGCGACCCCAAAACCCCCGAGTAAGATTTTTCAAGTTAATCTGATTAATTTTTATAAATCTCGACCGGCATATTGGATCTGCCATTTCGGAAATGCCATATTGGATCCGCTATATTGGATCCGCCATATTGGATCTCTATTTTGGATCTGTGATTTTGGATCTGTCATTTTGAATCCGCCATATTGGATCCGCCATATTAGATCCGAAATTTTGGATCCGCCATATTGGATCCGCCATATTTGATCCGACATATTGGAACTGACATTTTGGATCTATCATTTTGAATCCGGCATTTTGGTTCCGCTGTTTGGGCTCTGCCATATTGGGTCCGCCATATTGGATCCGCCATTTGGGATCCGCCATATTGGATCTGTCATTTTGGATCTGTCTTTTTGGATCTGTCACTTTGAAACCGCCATATTGGATCCGCCATTTTGGTTCCGCTGTTTGGGCTCAGCCATATTGGGTCCGAAATTTGGAATTTTTAGAATGTCAATGAAGATCTGTAATCAGCAACCCCAAAACCCCCGAGTAACAATTTTCAAGTAAATCTGATTAATTTCTATAAACCCCGTCTGCCATATTGGATCCGCCATATTGGATACGCCATTTTTGATCCGCCATGTTGGATCCGCCATATTGGATCTGTCATTTTGGATCTGTCATTTTGAATCCGCCATATTGGATCTGCCATATTGGATCCGCCATTTTGGATCCGCCATATTGGATCTGTCATTTTGGAGCTGTCATATTTAATCCGTCATATTGGATGTGCCATTTTGTATCCGCCATATTGGATCTGTCATTTTGGATCTGTCATATTGGATCCGCCATATTGGATCCGCCATATTGGGTCCCACATTTTGGATCCTCCATATTGGATCCTCCATATTGGATCCGAAATTTTGAATTTTTAAAATCTCAATGAAGATCTGTGTAATCAGCGACCACAAAACGCCCGAGTAATAATTTTTAAGTAAATCTGATTAATTTTTATAAACCACGACCGCCATATTGGATCCGCCATATTGGATCCGCCATATTGGATCTGTCATTTTGGATCCGTCATTTTGAATCCGCCATATTGCATCCGAAATATTGGATCCGCCATATTGGATCCAAAATTTTGAATTTTGAAAATCTCAATGAAGATCTGTAATCAGCGACCCCTAAAACCCCCGAGTAACAATTTTCAAGTAAATCTGATTAATTTTTATAAACCCAGACCGCCATATTGGATCCGCCATTTTGGATCTGCCATATTGGGTCCACAGTATTGGATCCGCCATATTGGATACGCCATTTTGGATCCGCCATATTGGATCTGTCATTTTGGATCTGTCATTTTGAATCCGCCATATTGGATTCGCAATATTGGATCCGAAATTTTGCATTTTTAAAATCTCAATGAAGATCTGTAATCAGCGACCCCAAAACCCCCGAGTAACAATTTTCAAGTAAATCTGATTAATTTTTATAAACCCCGACCGCCATATTGGATCCGCCATATTGGAACTGTCATTTTGGATCCGTCATTTTGAATCCGCCATATTGCATCCGAAATATTGGATCCGCCATATTGGATCCAAAATTTTGAATTTTGAAAATCTCAATGAAGATCTGTAATCAGCGACCCCAAAACCCCGAGTAAATATTTTCAAGTAAATCTGATTAATATTTATAAACCTCGACTGCCATTTTGGATCCGCCATTTTGGATACCTCATTTTGAATTTTTAAAATCTCAATGAAGATCTGTGTAATCAGCGACCCCAAAACGCCCGAGTAACAATTTATAGCAAATCTGATTAATTTTTATAAACCTCGACCGCCATATTGGACCCGCCATATTGGATCCGCCATTTTGGATCTGTCATATTGGATCCGCCACTTTGGATCCGCCATATTGGGTCCCACATTTTGGATCCGCCATATTGGAGCCGCCATATTGGATCCGCCATTTTGGATCCGCCATATTGGATCTGTGATTTTGGATCTGTCATTTTGAATCCGCCATATAGGATCCGCCATATTGGATCCGCCATATTGGATCCGCCATATTGGATCCGAAATTTTGGATTAGCCATTTTGGATCCGCCATATTTGATCCGCCATATTGGAACTGTCATTTTGGATCTGTCATTTTGAATCCACCATTTTGGATCCGCCATATTGGAGCCGCCATTTTGGACCCGCCATTTCGGATCCGCCAATTTGCATCCACCATATTGGATCTGTCATTTTGGATCTGTCATTTTGAATCCGCCTTATTGGATCCGAAATTTTGAATTTTTAAAATCTCAATGAAGATCTGTGTAATCAGCGACCCCAAAACGCCCGAGTAACAATTTTCAAGCAAATCTGATTAATTTCTATAAACCTCGACCGCCATATTGGATCTGTCATTTTGGAGCTGTCATTTTGAATCCGCCATATTGGATATGCCATTTTGGATCCGCCATATTGGATCCGCCATATTGGACCCGCCATATTGGATCCGCCATTTTGGATCTGTCATATTGGATCCGCCACTTTGGATCCGCCATATTGGGTCCCACATTTTGGATCCGCCATATTGGAGCCGCCATATTGGATCCGCCATTTTGGATCCGCCATATTGGATCTGTCATTTTGGATCTGTCATTTTGAATCCGCCATATAGGATCCGCCATATTGGATCCGCCATATTGGATCCGAAATTTTGGATTAGCCATTTTGGATCCGCCATATTTGATCCGCCATATTGGAACTGTCATTTTGGATCTGTCATTTTGAATCCACCATTTTGGATCCGCCATATTGGATCCGCCATTTTGGACCCGCCATTTCGGATCCGCCAATTTGCATCCACCATATTGGATCTGTCATTTTGGATCTGTCATTTTGAATCCGCCTTATTGGATCCGAAATTTTGAATTTTTAAAATCTCAATGAAGATCTGTGTAATCAGCGACCCCAAAACGCCCGAGTAACAATTTTCAAGCAAATCTGATTAATTTTTATAAACCTCGACCGCCATATTGGATCTGTCATTTTGGAGCTGTCATTTTGAATCCGCCATATTGGATATGCCATTTTGGATCCGCCATATTGGATCCGCCATATTGGATCCGCCATATTGGATCCGCCATTTTGGATCCGCCATATTGGATCCGAAATTTTTAATTTTTAAAATCTCAATGAACATCTGTCATCAGCGACCCCAAAACCCCCGAGTAAGATTTTTCAAGTTAATCTGATTAATTTTTATAAATCTCGACCGGCATATTGGATCTGCCATTTCGGAAATGCCATATTGGATCCGCTATATTGGATCCGCCATATTGGATCTCTATTTTGGATCTGTGATTTTGGATCTGTCATTTTGAATCCGCCATATTGGATCCGCCATATTAGATCCGAAATTTTGGATCCGCCATATTGGTTCCGAAATTTGGAATTTTTAGAATGTCAATGAAGATCTGTAATCAGCAACCCCAAAACCCCCGAGTAACAATTTGCAAGTAAATCTGATTAATTTCTGTAAACCCCGTCTGCCATATTGGATCCGCCATATTGGATACGCCATTTTTGATCCGCCATATTGGATCCGCCATATTGGATCTGTCATTTTGGATCTGTCATTTTGAATCCGCCATATTGGATCTGCCATATTGGATCCGCCATTTTGGATCCGCCATATTGGATCTGTCATTTTGGAGCTGTCATATTGGATCCGCCATATTGGATCCGCCATATTGGGTCCCACATTTTGGATCCTCCATATTGGATCCGAAATTTTGAATTTTTAAAATCTCAATGAAGATCTGTGTAATCAGCGACCACAAAACGCCCGAGTAATAATTTTTAAGTAAATCTGATTAATTTTTATAAACCACGACCGCCATATTGGATCCGTGATTTTGGATGTGCCATATTGGATCCGCCATATTGGATCCGCCATATTGGATCTGTCATTTTGAATCCACAATATTGGATTCGCCATATTGGATCCGAAATTTTGAATTTTTAAAATCTCAATGAAGATCTGTCATCTGCGACCTCAAAACCCCCGAGTATAATTTTTCAAGTTATTCTGATTAATTTTTATAAACCTTGACCGCCATATTGGATTCGCCATATTGGAAATGCCATATTGGATCCGCTATATTGGCTCTGCCATATTGGATCCGCCATATTGGATCCCCCATTTTTGATCCACCATATTGGGTCCCACATTTTGGATCCGCCATATTGGATCCAAAATTTTGAATTGTTAAAATCTCAATAAAGATCTGTGTAATCAGCGACCCCAAAACGCCCGAGTAACAATTTGCAAGTAAATCTGATTATTTTTTATAAACCTCGACCGCCATATTGGATATGCCATTTTGGATCCGCCATATTGGATCTGTCATTTTGGATCTGTCATATTGGATCCGCCACTTTTTATCCGCCATATTGGATCCGAAATTTTGAACTTTTAAAATCTCAATGAAGATCTGTCATCAGCGACCCCAAAACCCCCGAGTAACATTTTTCAAGTTAATCTGATTAATTTTTATAAACCTTGACCGCCATATTGGATCCGCCATTTTGGATCCGCCATATTGGATCTGTCATTTTGGATCGGTCATTTTGAATCCGCCATATTGGATCCGAAATTTTGCATTTTTAAAATCTCAATGAAGATCTGTAATCAGCGACCTCAAAACCCCCGAGTATCATTTTTCAAGTTAATCTGATTAATTTTTATAAACCTTGACCGCCATATTGGATTCGCCATATTGGAAATGCCATATTGGATCCGCTATATTGGCTCTGCCATATTGGATTCGACATATTGGGTCCACCTCATTGGATCCGCCATATTGGATCCGCCATTTTGGATCCGCCATATTGGATCTGTTATTTTGAATACGCCATATTGGATCCGCCATATTGGATACGAAATTTTGAATTTTTTAAATCTCAATGAAGATCTGTGTAATCAGCGACCCCAAAAATCCCCGATTAACAATTTTCAAGTAAATCTGATTAATATTTATAAACCTCGACTGCCATATTGGATCCGCCATTGTGAGCTTTTAAATCTGAATGAACATCTGTAATCAGCGACCCCATAAACCCCCGAGCAACAATTTCCAAGCAAATCTGATTAATTTTTATAAACCTCACCCGCCATATTGGATCCGCCATATTGGATTCGCCATATTGGATCTGTCATTTTGGATCTGTCATATTGGATCCGCCATATTGGATCCGAAATTATGAATTTTTAAAATCTCAATGAAGATCTGTAATCAGCGACCAAAATACCCCCGAGTAACATTTTTCAAGTTAATCTGACTAATTTTTATAAACCTTGACCGCCATATTGGATCCGCCATTTTGGAAATGTCATATTGGATCCGTCATTTTGGATCCGCCATATTGGATGCGCCATATTGGATCCGCCATTTTGGATCCGCCAGATTGGATCCGCCATTTTTGATCCGCCATATTGGATCTGTCATTTTGGATCTGTCATTTTGAATCCGCCATATTGGATTCGCAATATTGGATCCGAAATTTTGCATTTTTAAAATCTCAATGACGATCTGTAATCAGCGACCCCTAAAACCCCCGAGTAACAATTTTCAAGTAAATCTGATTAATTTTTATAAACCCCGACCGCCATATTGGATCCGCCATTTTGGATCTGCCATATTGGGTCCACCATATTGGATCTGTCATATTGGATCCGCCATTTTGGATCCGCCATATTGGATCCGAAATTTTGCATTTTTAAAATCTCAATGAAGATCTGTAATCAGCGACCCCTAAAACCCCCGAGTAACAATTTTCAAGTAAATCTGATTAATTTTTATAAACCCCGACCGCCATATTGGATCCGCCATTTTGGATCTGCCATATTGGGTCCACAGTATTGGATCCGCCATATTGGATACGCCATTTTGGATCCGCCATATTGGATCTGTCATTTTGGATCTGTCATTTTGAATCCGCCATATTGGATTCGCAATATTGGATCCGAAATTTTGCATTTTTAAAATCTCAATGAAGATCTGTAATCAGCGACCCCAAAACCCCCGAGTAACAATTTTCAAGTAAATCTGATTAATTTTTATAAACCCCGACCGCCATATTGGATCCGCCATATTGGAACTGTCATTTTGGATCCGTCAGTTTGAATCCGCCATATTGCATCCGAAATATTGGATCCGCCATATTGGATCCAAAATTTTGAATTTTGAAAATCTCAATGAAGATCTGTAATCAGCGACCCCAAAACCCCGAGTAAATATTTTCAAGTAAATCTGATTAATATTTATAAACCTCGACTGCCATTTTGGATCCGCCATTTTGGATACCTCATTTTGAATTTTTAAAATCTCAATGAAGATCTGTGTAATCAGCGACCCCAAAACGCCCGAGTAACAATTTATAGCAAATCTGATTAATTTTTATAAACCTCGACCGCCATATTGGACCCGCCATATTGGATCCGCCATTTTGGATCTGTCATATTGGATCCGCCACTTTGGATCCGCCATATTGGGTCCCACATTTTGGATCCGCCATATTGGAGCCGCCATATTGGATCCGCCATTTTGGATCCGCCATATTGGATCTGTCATTTTGGATCTGTCATTTTGAATCCGCCATATAGGATCCGCCATATTGGATCCGCCATATTGGATCCGCCATATTGGATCCGCCATATTGGATCCGAAATTTTGGATTAGCCATTTTGGATCCGCCATATTTGATCCGCCATATTGGAACTGTCATTTTGGATCTGTCATTTTGAATCCACCATTTTGGATCCGCCATATTGGATCCGCCATTTTGGACCCGCCATTTCGGATCCGCCAATTTGCATCCACCATATTGGATCTGTCATTTTGGATCTGTCATTTTGAATCCGCCTTATTGGATCCGAAATTTTGAATTTTTAAAATCTCAATGAAGATCTGTGTAATCAGCGACCCCAAAACGCCCGAGTAACAATTTTCAAGCAAATCTGATTAATTTTTATAAACCTCGACCGCCATATTGGATCTGTCATTTTGGAGCTGTCATTTTGAATCCGCCATATTGGATATGCCATTTTGGATCCGCCATATTGGATCCGCCATATTGGACCCGCCATATTGGATCCGCCATTTTGGATCTGTCATATTGGATCCGCCACTTTGGATCCGCCATATTGGGTCCCACATTTTGGATCCGCCATATTGGAGCCGCCATATTGGATCCGCCATTTTGGATCCGCCATATTGGATCTGTCATTTTGGATCTGTCATTTTGAATCCGCCATATAGGATCCGCCATATTGGATCCGCCATATTGGATCTGCCATATTGGATCCGAAATTTTGGATTAGCCATTTTGGATCCGCCATATTTGATCCGCCATATTGGAACTGTCATTTTGGATCTGTCATTTTGAATCCACCATTTTGGATCCGCCATATTGGATCCGCCATTTTGGACCCGCCATTTCAGATCCGCCAATTTGCATCCACCATATTGGATCTGTCATTTTGGATCTGTCATTTTGAATCCGCCTTATTGGATCCGAAATTTTGAATTTTTAAAATCTCAATGAAGATCTGTGTAATCAGCGACCCCAAAACGCCCGAGTAACAATTTTCAAGCAAATCTGATTAATTTTTATAAACCTCGACCGCCATATTGGATCTGTCATTTTGGAGCTGTCATTTTGAATCCGCCATATTGGATATGCCATTTTGGATCCGCCATATTGGATCCGCCATATTGGATCCGCCATATTGGATCCGCCATTTTGGATCCGCCATATTGGATCCGAAATTTTGAATTTTTAAAATCTCAATGAACATCTGTCATCAGCGACCCCAAAACCCCCGAGTAAGATTTTTCAAGTTAATCTGATTAATTTTTATAAATCTCGACCGGCATATTGGATCTGCCATTTCGGAAATGCCATATTGGATCCGCTATATTGGATCCGCCATATTGGATCTCTATTTTGGATCTGTGATTTTGGATCTGTCATTTTGAATCCGCCATATTGGATCCGCCATATTAGATCCGAAATTTTGGATCCGCCATATTGGATCCGCCATATTTGATCCGACATATTGGAACTGACATTTTGGATCTATCATTTTGAATCCGGCATTTTGGTTCCGCTGTTTGGGCTCTGCCATATTGGGTCCGCCATATTGGATCCGCCATTTGGGATCCGCCATATTGGATCTGTCATTTTGGATCTGTCATTTTGGATCTGTCACTTTGAAACCGCCATATTGTATCCGCCATTTTGGTTCCGCTGTTTGGGCTCAGCCATATTGGGTCCGAAATTTGGAATTTTTAGAATGTCAATGAAGATCTGTAATCAGCAACCCCAAAACCCCCGAGTAACAATTTTCAAGTAAATCTGATTAATTTCTATAAACCCCGTCTGCCATATTGGATCCGCCATATTGGATACGCCATTTTTGATCCGCCATGTTGGATCCGCCATATTGGATCTGTCATTTTGGATCTGTCATTTTGAATCCGCCATATTGGATCTGCCATATTGGATCCGCCATTTTGGATCCGCCATATTGGATCTGTCATTTTGGAGCTGTCATATTTAATCCGTCATATTGGATGTGCCATTTTGTATCCGCCATATTGGATCTGTCATTTTGGATCTGTCATATTGGATCCGCCATATTGGATCCGCCATATTGGGTCCCACATTTTGGATCCTCCATATTGGATCCTCCATATTGGATCCGAAATTTTGAATTTTTAAAATCTCAATGAAGATCTGTGTAATCAGCGACCACAAAACGCCCGAGTAATAATTTTTAAGTAAATCTGATTAATTTTTATAAACCACGACCGCCATATTGGATCCGCCATATTGGATCCGCCATATTGGATCTGTCATTTTGGATCCGTCATTTTGAATCCGCCATATTGCATCCGAAATATTGGATCCGCCATATTGGATCCAAAATTTTGAATTTTGAAAATCTCAATGAAGATCTGTAATCAGCGACCCCTAAAACCCCCGAGTAACAATTTTCAAGTAAATCTGATTAATTTTTATAAACCCAGACCGCCATATTGGATCCGCCATTTTGGATCTGCCATATTGGGTCCACAGTATTGGATCCGCCATATTGGATACGCCATTTTGGATCCGCCATATTGGATCTGTCATTTTGGATCTGTCATTTTGAATCCGCCATATTGGATTCGCAATATTGGATCCGAAATTTTGCATTTTTAAAATCTCAATGAAGATCTGTAATCAGCGACCCCAAAACCCCCGAGTAACAATTTTCAAGTAAATCTGATTAATTTTTATAAACCCCGACCGCCATATTGGATCCGCCATATTGGAACTGTCATTTTGGATCCGTCATTTTGAATCCGCCATATTGCATCCGAAATATTGGATCCGCCATATTGGATCCAAAATTTTGAATTTTGAAAATCTCAATGAAGATCTGTAATCAGCGACCCCAAAACCCCGAGTAAATATTTTCAAGTAAATCTGATTAATATTTATAAACCTCGACTGCCATTTTGGATCCGCCATTTTGGATACCTCATTTTGAATTTTTAAAATCTCAATGAAGATCTGTGTAATCAGCGACCCCAAAACGCCCGAGTAACAATTTATAGCAAATCTGATTAATTTTTATAAACCTCGACCGCCATATTGGACCCGCCATATTGGATCCGCCATTTTGGATCTGTCATATTGGATCCGCCACTTTGGATCCGCCATATTGGGTCCCACATTTTGGATCCGCCATATTGGAGCCGCCATATTGGATCCGCCATTTTGGATCCGCCATATTGGATCTGTGATTTTGGATCTGTCATTTTGAATCCGCCATATAGGATCCGCCATATTGGATCCGCCATATTGGATCCGCCATATTGGATCCGCCATATTGGATCCGAAATTTTGGATTAGCCATTTTGGATCCGCCATATTTGATCCGCCATATTGGAACTGTCATTTTGGATCTGTCATTTTGAATCCACCATTTTGGATCCGCCATATTGGAGCCGCCATTTTGGACCCGCCATTTCGGATCCGCCAATTTGCATCCACCATATTGGATCTGTCATTTTGGATCTGTCATTTTGAATCCGCCTTATTGGATCCGAAATTTTGAATTTTTAAAATCTCAATGAAGATCTGTGTAATCAGCGACCCCAAAACGCCCGAGTAACAATTTTCAAGCAAATCTGATTAATTTCTATAAACCTCGACCGCCATATTGGATCTGTCATTTTGGAGCTGTCATTTTGAATCCGCCATATTGGATATGCCATTTTGGATCCGCCATATTGGATCCGCCATATTGGACCCGCCATATTGGATCCGCCATTTTGGATCTGTCATATTGGATCCGCCACTTTGGATCCGCCATATTGGGTCCCACATTTTGGATCCGCCATATTGGAGCCGCCATATTGGATCCGCCATTTTGGATCCGCCATATTGGATCTGTCATTTTGGATCTGTCATTTTGAATCCGCCATATAGGATCCGCCATATTGGATCCGCCATATTGGATCCGAAATTTTGGATTAGCCATTTTGGATCCGCCATATTTGATCCGCCATATTGGAACTGTCATTTTGGATCTGTCATTTTGAATCCACCATTTTGGATCCGCCATATTGGATCCGCCATTTTGGACCCGCCATTTCGGATCCGCCAATTTGCATCCACCATATTGGATCTGTCATTTTGGATCTGTCATTTTGAATCCGCCTTATTGGATCCGAAATTTTGAATTTTTAAAATCTCAATGAAGATCTGTGTAATCAGCGACCCCAAAACGCCCGAGTAACAATTTTCAAGCAAATCTGATTAATTTTTATAAACCTCGACCGCCATATTGGATCTGTCATTTTGGAGCTGTCATTTTGAATCCGCCATATTGGATATGCCATTTTGGATCCGCCATATTGGATCCGCCATATTGGATCCGCCATTTTGGATCCGCCATATTGGATCCGAAATTTTGAATTTTTAAAATCTCAATGAACATCTGTCATCAGCGACCCCAAAACCCCCGAGTAAGATTTTTCAAGTTAATCTGATTAATTTTTATAAATCTCGACCGGCATATTGGATCTGCCATTTCGGAAATGCCATATTGGATCCGCTATATTGGATCCGCCATATTGGATCTCTATTTTGGATCTGTGATTTTGGATCTGTCATTTTGAATGCGCCATATTGGATCCGCCATATTAGATCCGAAATTTTGGATCCGCCATATTGGATCCGCCATATTTGATCCGACATATTGGAACTGACATTTTGGATCTATCATTTTGAATCCGCCATTTTGGTTCCGCTGTTTGGGCTCTGCCATATTGGGTCCGCCATATTGGATCCGCCATTTGGGATCCGCCATATTGGATCTGTCACTTTGAAACCGCCATATTGGATCCGCCATTTTGGTTCCGCTGTTTGGGCTCAGCCATATTGGGTCCGAAATTTGGAATTTTTAGAATGTCAATGAAGATCTGTAATCAGCAACCCCAAAACCCCCGAGTAACAATTTTCAAGTAAATCTGATTAATTTCTATAAACCCCGTCTGCCATATTGGATCCGCCATATTGGATACGCCATTTTTGATCCGCCATGTTGGATCCGCCATATTGGATCTGTCATTTTGGATCTGTCATTTTGAATCCGCCATATTGGATCTGCCATATTGGATCCGCCATTTTGGATCCGCCATATTGGATCTGTCATTTTGGAGCTGTCATATTTAATCCGTCATATTGGATGTGCCATTTTGGATCCGCCATATTGGATCTGTCATTTTGGATCTGTCATATTGGATCCGCCATATTGGATCCGCCATATTGGGTCCCACATTTTGGATCCTCCATATTGGATCCTCCATATTGGATCCGAAATTTTGAATTTTTAAAATCTCAATGAAGATCTGTGTAATCAGCGACCACAAAACGCCCGAGTAATAATTTTCAAGTAAATCTGATTAATTTTTATAAACCTCGACCGCCATATTGGATCCACCATTTTGGATCCGTGATTTTGGATCCGCCATATTGGATCTGTCATTTTGGAGCTGTCATTTTTAATCCGCCATATTGGATATGCCATATTGGATCCGCCATATTGGATACGCCATACTGGATCCGCCATTTTGGATATCTCATTTTGAATTTTTTAAATCTCTGTAGCATGATTCTACGGTTGTCAATGCCAGCACAAGCATTTAATGTGCATAAGCAAAAGATTATCAAATTGCAGCGACCACTTGACTCAATGTTGCTGACCGTCGCTGCTGCGCATAACGCTACAATGGTATGCGCACACGCGAGGATCATTTGACACTTCGCTGAGTAGCCGCCGACAGTATTGGTATGCATATAATCTACACAATGTGTGTTGTTGTTGTGTTGCTTTGCTAGTGATCATGTATGGCTCTTTACCGTGGGAATTATTATGTGTATATGGAGAACGGGCGCGTGTCATATTGCACCCACTTGTCCCATGGTTAGCACACACACAAACCAGTGCAATATTATTTAATATAGAATATACTTAAGAATATAACAAACACACAAACCCATAGAATATACTTAAGAATACAACAAACACACAAACCCATAGAATATATTTAAGTACTTAACAACCACACAAACCTATAGAATATAGCTAAACATTTAACATACACACAAACCTATGTATTTAGTATTAAGCCAATACAAATTGTATTAGAATTAAGGGATTGACTTGGAATTGTCAAGTCATCAAAATTATAGTATAAAAGAAGGGACATTTTCCCTCATATGATTATTCAATAAACCAAAGCTCAACAGTGCGTTTCATAAGACGCATTTAAAACCCAAAAAGAACCGTCTTTCATTACATGGCGATCCTGCCAGTATTCTGGAAGTGCTGCATTTATTAGCACCCAGAATATAACAGTGGTCCTGCCAGGAAGTGCTAAATTTTTATTGGCACTCCTGGCAGGGACAAACAAGAGTGCTCAAATTTACAAGCACCCAAAATAAATTTTTATATCCTGACGGACAGCCAAAAATCCGTCAGTTGCGTGAAGGAAGATCCGCCTAGCTTAAAGGCATGAAGCAATTTCCACCAGGACGCGGTCCTCAACCAATAACCTTGGAGAAATAAAGAAGACACACACAGAGGAATACACAAAACCCAGGAGCGCCGAATACAACCAAAAAGAAGGGGTCTGTTCCGAATGGTCTACATCAAACCAATACCGTGTTATATCGAATTCATGACGTAAAAGTGAATGGTAAATATGTATATAGAACAATACAATTTTAATTTATCCAACGTGCTCCTCAATGGTTGCACTGGAAGGGCCTATAAGCGTTAACCGCTCGAGGCAAATTAGGAATAAACAAAAAAAAAATATTTTAAAACAGTACATAATTTGAGTTAAAAATTGAAGTTTTGATATATGTATATCAAATTTTTTTTTTCATATTTTAAATTATGATTTATAACATAAGAAAATTAAGGCCAAAAATTCAATTACGAAAATAATAAAAAAAAATGTATAAAAAAAAAAAAATAAAATAGGAAAAAGCCTAAAGAATTAATAACTCAAAGGTTATTTAAACATTTTTTATTGATTTTTTTTTATATGATAGAATTAAGATAAGAATTAATAACCCAAAAAAAGTGTTATTTAATAAAGTTTTTAATTTGATAATTAATTTGATTTGATATGTAAATTAATATAATGTTTTGATGTGTTTGTTTTACATTTTAAAGTATTTGTTAAGAAATAGATTATAAAATTAATATATGTAAATGGACCTTGAATATTGTTAGAAAATATGACTTAGTTAATAATAGAAAGATAGACTTTGAATGGAAAGGATAACTATGTCGCGGACGCATTGTCGCGAATTACAATTGAAGACTTCAAAAACATAAATAAAAAGGTATCGTGCGTATTAAGAGTCTCGACAAGATCGATGACTAAACAAAAAACCAGTAGCGAAATAAATAATCAGCATAAAAAAGATAGCGTAGATGAGCCCAAAATATATGTACCAATTAAGAATAGTGACGTCAGAAAGTATTATAAATTAAAGATTTATCCCAATAAATGCTACATAAAGAAGGGAAAATCAATATTAGCTAGCATAAATATAAATGATATATTTACTAAAGAGAAACTTGACTTAGGACAATTTTTCTCTAGGCTCGAGAAAGCGGCCAGTAAATTAAATATCAATAAACTACAAGTAGCACCTAGTGAGAAAATTTTCGAATTTATCTCAAAGTTTGAATTTAGAAATATGGGCAATAAGGTACTAAATAAAATTAAAATAGCGCTATTAAATGAAATAAAGATATTAGATATAAAGAATTTTAAGGAAATTCTAGAAATCATGCTGAAATATCATGATGACCCTATCGAAGGAGGTCATTGCGGGATATTTAGAACCGCAGAAAAAATAAAAAGATACTACTACTGGAAAAACATGACAAAAGACATAGCTAAATACGTTAAATCATGTCAAAAATGTCAATTAGCAAAAACGACCAAACACATTAAAAGTCCGATGATTCTCACAGAAACACCCACCATGCCATTTGATACGGTGTATGTAGATACAATCGGACCATTTCCTAGATCAATTAACGGAAACGAATATGCAATCACATTAATATGTGATTTAACTAAATATTTGGTAACGGTACCAATACCAGATAAATCGGCTAAAACTGCCGCTAAAGCGATATTTGAAAACTTTGTACTTACCTATGGTCCAATGAAAACGTTCATTACAGACATGGGTACAGAATACAAAAACTCAATACTGACTGAACTTTGCAACCTATTGAAAGTTGAAAAATTAACTTCAACAGCACATCATCACCAGACATTAGGTACAATAGAACGAACTCACAGAACATTTAATGAATACGTACGTTCATATATATCTGTAGATAAAGACGACTGGGATGAATGGCTTAGGTATTTTACTTACTGTTTTAATACAACACCATCAACAGTACATAATTATTGTCCATATGAATTGGTTTTCAGTAAAATGCCAAATAGTTTTAAAAATTTCAATGAGGTAGATAGAGTTGCACCACTATATAATGTGGATGATTATGCTAAAGAAGCAAAATTTAGATTAGAAGTAGCACTTAAAAGAGCCAAACAATTATTAGAAATAAATAAAATAAAGCAAAAGAATAACTATGATAAGGATATATTAGATTATAATTTTAACATAGGAGATTTAGTCTTACTTAGGAATAATATAGGACATAAACTAGAGGCATCATATAAAGGCCCATACAAAATTAAAAACATAGATTTAAGAAATAATGTAACTATAGTTGATAAGAAAAATAATAAGGAACAAGTAGTACATAAGAATAGACTTAAGCTGTATAACAAATAGTTTTAATTATACCACCCAATTGGCCAAAAGGGTAAAATAATAAATTTTAAAATAAGATAAATATTAAAATTAAAATAATAAATTTTAAAATAAGATAAATATTAAAATAAAATAATAAATTTTAAAATAAGATAAATATTAAAATTAAAATAAGAAATAATATTAAAATTGTATTACTTTAAATTAAGATTAATACTACTAATCATACTAAGTTTATTAATATAAATTAGAAATAGACGTAAAATCATTGTACTGTGTTGTGTAAAAGAATGTCCATAAAACAAAAGTTATATGAACATTCTTGTAAAGGGTGGAGGTGTAGCATGATTCTACGGTTGTCAATGCCAGCACAAGCATTTAATGTGCATAAGCAAAAGATTATCAAATTGCAGCGACCACTTGACTCAATGTTGCTGACCGTCGCTGCTGCGCATAACGCTACAATGGTATGCGCACACGCGAGGATCATTTGACACTTCGCTGAGTAGCCGCCGACAGTATTGGTATGCATATAATCTACACAATGTGTGTTGTTGTTGTGTTGCTTTGCTAGTGATCATGTATGGCTCTTTACCGTGGGAATTATTATGTGTATATGGAGAACGGGCGCGTGTCATATTGCACCCACTTGTCCCATGGTTAGCACACACACAAACCAGTGCAATATTATTTAATATAGAATATACTTAAGAATATAACAAACACACAAACCCATAGAATATACTTAAGAATACAACAAACACACAAACCCATAGAATATATTTAAGTACTTAACAACCACACAAACCTATAGAATATAGCTAAACATTTAACATACACACAAACCTATGTATTTAGTATTAAGCCAATACAAATTGTATTAGAATTAAGGGATTGACTTGGAATTGTCAAGTCATCAAAATTATAGTATAAAAGAAGGGACATTTTCCCTCATATGATTATTCAATAAACCAAAGCTCAACAGTGCGTTTCATAAGACGCATTTAAAACCCAAAAAGAACCGTCTTTCATTACATCTCAATGAAGATCTATGTTATCAGCGACCCCAAAAATCCCTGAGTAACAATTTTCAAGTAAATCTGATTAATTTTTATAAACCTCGACCGCCATATTGCATATGCCATTTTGGAAACGCCATATTGGATCCGCCATTTGGGATCCGCCATTTTGGATACCTCATTTCGAATTTTTTAAATCTCAATGAAGATCTGTAATCAGCGACCCCAACACCCCCGAGTAACATTTTTCAAGTTAATGTGATTAATTTTTATAAACCTCGACCGCCATATTGGATCCGCCACTTTGGATCCGCCATATTGGGTCCCAGATTTTGGATCCGACAGATTGGATTCGAAATTTTGAATTTTTAAAATCTCAATGAACATCTGTCATCAGCGACCCCAAAACCCCCGAGTAACATTTTTCAAGTAAATCTGATTAATTGTTATAAACCTCGACCAGCATATTGGATCTGCCATTCCGGAAATGCCATATTGGATCCGCTATATTAGATCCGCCATATTGGATCCGCCATTTTGGATCCGCCATATTGTATCTGTCATTTTGGATCTGTCATTTTGAATCCGCCATATTGGATCCGCCATATTGGATCCGAAATTTTGGATGCGCCATTTTGGATCCGCCATTTTGGATCCGCCATATTAGATCTGCCATATTGGATCCGCCATATTTTAACTGTCATTTTGGATCTGTCATTTTGAATCCGCCATTTTGGGTCCGCTGTTTGGGCTCCGCCATATTGGGTCCGAAATTTTGAATTTTTAAAATGTCAATGAAGATCTGTGTAATCAGCTCCCCCAAAACGCCCGAGCAACAATTTTCAAATATATCTGATTAATATTTAAAAACCTCGACCGTCATATTGCATCCACCGTATTGGATCTGTCATTTTGAATCCGCCATATTGGATCCACCATATTGGATCCGCCATTTTGGATCCGCCATATTGGATACGCCATATTAAATCCGCCATTTTGAATCTGTCATTTTGGATCTGTCATTTTTAATCCGCCATATTGGATCCGCCATTTTGGATCCGCCATATTGGATCTGTCATTTTGGAGCTGTCATTTTTAATCCGCCATATTGGGTTCCACATTTTGGATCCTTCATATTCGATCCGAAATTTTGAATTTTTAAAATCTCAATGAAGATCTGTGTAATCAGCTACCCCAAAACGCCCGAGTAACAATTTTCAAGTATATCTGATTAATATTTAAAAACCTCGACCGTCATATTGCATCCACCGTATTGGATCCGTTATTTGGATCCGCCATATTGGATCCACCGTATTGGATCCGCCCTTTTGGATCCGCCATATTGGATCTGTCATTTTGGAGCTGTCATTTTTAATCCGCCATATTGGGTCCCACATTTTGGATCCTCCATATTGGATCCGAAATTTTGAATTTTTCAAATCTCAATGAAGATCTGTGTAATCAGCTACCCCAAAACGCCCGAGTAACAATTTTCAAGTAAATCTGATTAATTTTTATAAACCTCGACCGCCATGTTGGATGTGCAATTTTTGATCCGCCATATTGGATCTGTCATTTTGGAGCTGTAATTTTTAATCCGTATTTTGGATCCGCCATGTTGGATCTGTCATTTTGGAGCTGTCATTTTTAATCCGCCATATTGGGTCCCACATTTTGGATCCTCCATATTGGATCCGAAATTTTGAATTTTTAAAATCTCAATGAAGATCTGTGTAATCAGCTACCCCAAAACGCCCGAGTAACAATTTTCAAGTTAATCTGATTAATTTTTATAAACCTCGACCGCCATATTGGATCCGCCATATTGGATGCGCCATTTTGGATCCGCCATTTTGGATCCGCCATGTTGGATCCGTCATTTTGGAGCTGTCTCTTTGAATCCGCCATATTGGATCTGTCATTTTGGATCTGTCATTTTGAATCCGCCATATTGGATCCGCCATATTGGATCCGCCATATTGGAACCGCCATATTGGATCCGAAATTTTGGATTAGCCATTTTGGATCCGCCATATTTGATCCGCCATATTGGAACTGTCATTTTGGATCTGTCATTTTTAATCCGCCATATCGGATCCGCCATTTTGGGTCCGAGATATTGGATCTGTCATTTTGGAGCTGTCATTTTGAATCCGCCATATTGGATCCGCCATATTGGATGTGCCATTTTGGATCCGCTATATTGGATCTGTCATTTTGGATCTGTCATATTGGATCCGCCATATTGGATCCGCCATTTTGGATCCACCATATTGGGTCCCACACTTTGGATCCGCCATATTGGATCCAAAATTTTGAATTGTTAAAATCTCAATGAAGATCTGTGTAATCAGCGACCCCAAAACGCCCGAGTAACAATTTTCAAGTATATCTGATTAATATTTAAAATCCTCGACCGTCATATTGCATCCACCGTATTGGATCCGTCATTTGGATCCGCCATATTGGATCCACCGTATTGGATCCGCCATTTTGGATCCGCCATATTGGATCTGTCATTTTGAATCCGCCATTTTGGGTCCGTCATATTGGATCTGTCATTTTGGAGCTGTCATTTTGAATCCGCCATATTGGATCCGCCATATTGGATGTGCCATTTTGGATCCGCTATATTGGATCTGTCATTTTGGATCTGTCATATTGGATCCGCCATATTGGATCCGCCATTTTGGATCCACCATATTGGGTCCCACACTTTGGATCCGCCATATTGGATCCAAAATTTTGAATTGTTAAAATCTCAATGAAGATCTGTGTAATCAGCGACCCCAAAACCCCCGAGTAACATTTTTCAAGTTAATCTGATTAATTTTTATAAGTTTCGACCGCCATATTGGATCTGCGATTTTGGAAATGCCATATTGGATCCGCTATATTGGATCTGCCATATTGGATCCGCCATTTTGGATCCGCCATATTGGATGCGCCATATTGGATACGAAATTTTGAATTTTTAAAATCTCAATGAAGATCTGTGTAATCAGCGACCCCAAAAATCCCCGAGTAACAATTTTCAAGTAAATCTGATTAATTTGTATAAACCCCGACCGCCATATTGGATCCGCCATTTGGGATCCGACATTTTGGATACCTCATTTTGATTTTTTTAAATCTCAATGAAGATCTGTGTAATCAGCGACCCCAACACCCCGAGTAACATTTTTCAAGCTAATCTGATTAATTTTTAAAAACCTCGACCGTCATATTGCATCCTGCGTATTGGATCCGCCATATTGGTTCTGTCATTTTGGTTCTGTCATTTTGAATCCACCATATTAGATCCGCCATATTGCATCCGTCATTTTGGATCCGCCATAATGGATCCGTCATTTTGGAGCTGTCATATTTAATCCGTCATATTGGATGTGCCATTTTGGATCCGCCATATTGGATCTGTCATTTCGGATCTGTCATATTGGATCCACCATATTGGATCCGCCATTTTGGATCCGCCATATTGGGCCCCACATTTTGAATCCTCCATATTGGATCCGAAATTTTGAATTTTTAAAATCTCAATGAAGATCTGTGTAATCAGCGACCCCAAAACGCCCGAGTAACAAATTCCAAGTAAATCTGATTAGTTTTTATAAACCTCGACCGCCATATTGGATCCGCCATTTAGGATCCGCCTTATTGGATCTGTCATTTTGGAGCTGTCATTTTTAATCCGCCATATTGGATATGCCATTTTGGATCCGCCATATTGGATCTGTCATTTCGGATCTGTCATATTGGATCCGCCATATTGGATCCGCCATATTGGATCCGCCGTATTGGGTCCCACATTTTGGATCCTCCATATTGGATCCGAAATTTTGAATTTTTAAAATCTCAATGAAGATCTGTCATCAGAGACCCCAAAATGCCCGAGTAACAATTTTCAAGTAAATCTGATTAATATTTAAAAACCTCGACTGCCATGTTGGATCAGCCATTTAGGATCCGCCATATTGGATCTGTCATTTTGGAGCTGTCATTTTTAATCCGCCATATTGGATATGCCATTTTGGATCCGCCATATTGGATCTGTCATTTCGGATCTGTCATATTGGATCCGCCATATTGGATCCGCCATATTGGATCCGCCGTATTGGGTCCCACATTTTGGATCCTCCATATTGGATCCGAAATTTTGAATTGTTAAAATCTCAATGAAGATCTGTGTAATCAGCTACCCCAAAAATCCCCGAGTAACAATTTTCAAGTAAATCTGATTAATATTTAAAAACCTCGACCGTCATATTGCATCCACCGTATTGGCTGCGCCATTTGGATCCGCCATATTGGATCCACCGTATTGGATCCGCCATATTGGATCTGTCATTTTGGATCCGCCATATTGAATCCGCCATTTTGGATACCTCATTTTAAATTTTTTAAATCTCAATGAAGATCTGAGTAATCAGCGACCCCAAAAATCCCCGAGTAACAAGTTTCAAGTAAATCTGATTAATATTTAAAAATCTCGACCGTCATATTGCATCCACCGTATTGGATCCGCCATATTGGATCCGCCATATTGGATCTGTCATTTTGGATCTGTCATTTTGAATCCGCCATATTGGATCCGCCATTTTGGATCCGCCATATTGGATCTGTCAGTTTGGAGCTATCATTTTTAATCCGCCATATTGGATTTGACATTTTGCATCTGTCATATTGGATCCGCCATATTGGGTCCCACATTTTGGATCTGATATTTTGCATCTGTCATATTGGATCCGCCATATTGGATCCGCCGTATTGGGACCAACATTTTGGATCCTCCATATTGGATCCGAAATTTTGAATTTTTAAAATCTCAATGAAGATCTGTCATCAGAGACCCCAAAATGCCCGAGTAACAATTTTCAAGTTAATCTGATTAATTTTTATAAACCTCGACCGCCATATTGGATCCGCCATATTGGATGCGCCATTTTGGATCCGCCATTTTGGATCCGCCATATTGGATCCGTCATTTTGGAGCTGTCTCTTTGAATCCGCCATATTGGATCCGCCATATTGGATCTGTCATTTTGGATCTGTCATTTTGAATCCGCCATATTGGATCCGCCATATTGGATCCGCCATATTGGATCCGAAATTTTGGATTAGCCATTTTGGATCCGCCATATTTGATCCGCCATATTGGAACTGTCATTTTGGATCTGTCATTTTGAATCCGCCATATTGGATCCGCCATATTGGATCCGCCATTTTGGACCCGCCATTTCGTATCCGCCAATTTGCATCCGCCCTATTGGATCTGTCATTTTGGATCTGTCATTTTGAATCCGCCTTATTGGATCCGAAATTTTGAATTTTTAAAATGTCAATGAAGATCTGTGTAATCAGCTACCCCAAAACGCCCGAGCAACAATTTTCAAGTAAATCTGGTAATTTTTATAAACCGCTTCCGCCATATTAGATCCGCCATATTGGATCCGCCATATTGGAAATGCCATATTGGATCCGCTATATTGGATCCGCCATATTGGATCCGCCATTTTGGATCCGCCATATTGGATCTGTCATTCTGGATCTGTCATTTTGTATCCGCCATATTGGATACGAAATTTTGAATTTTTAAAATCTCAATGAAGATCTGTGTAATCAGCGACCCCAAAAATCCCCGAGTAACAATTTTCAAGTAAATCTGATTAATTTTTATAAACCCCGACCGCCATATTGGATCCGCCATATTGGATCTGCCTTTTTGGATCTGTCATTTTGAATCCCCCATATTGGATCCACCATATTGGATCCGCCATTTTGGATCCGCCATATTGGATACGCCATATTGGATCCGCCATTTTGAATCCGCCATTTTGGTTCCGCTGTTTGGGCTCCGCCATATTGGGTCCAAAAGTTTGAATTTTTAAAATCTCAATGAAGATCTGTGTAATATCAGCGACCCCAAAAATCCCCGAGTAACAATTTTCAAGTAAATCTGATTAATATTTAAAAATCTCGACCGTCATATTGCATCCACCGTATTGGATCCGCCATTTGTATCCGCCATACTGGATCCGCCATATTGGATCTGTCATTTTGGATCTGTCATTTTAAATCCGCCATATTGGATCCGCCATTTGGATCCGCCATATTGGATCCACCGTATTGGATCCGCCATATTGGATCTGCCATTTTGGATCCGCCATATTGGATCCGCCATTTTGGATCCACAATTTTGAATTTTTTAAATCTCAATGAAGATCTGTGTAATCAGCTACCCCAAAACGCCCGAGTAACAATTTTCAAGTATATCTGATTAATATTTAAAAACCTCGACCGTCATTTTGCATCCACCGTATTGGATTTGTCATTTGGATCCGCCATATTGGATCCACCGTATTGGATCCGCCATATTGGATCCGCCATTTTGGATCCGCCATATTGGATCTGTCATTTTGGAGCTGTCATTTTTAATTAGCCATATTGGGTCCCACATTTTGGATCCTCCATATTTTATCCGAAATTTTGAATTTTTAAAATCTCAATGAAGATCTGTGTAATCAGCTACCCCAAAACGCCCGAGTAACAATTTTCAAGTAAATCTGATTAATTTTTATAAACCGCGACCGCCATATTGGATCCGCCATAGTGGATCCGCCATAGTGGATCCGCCATTTTGGATCCGCCATATTGGATCTGTCATTTTGGATCCGCCATTTTGGATCCGTCATATTGGATCTGCCATTTTGGAACTGTCATTTTTAATCCGCCATGTTGGATGTGCAATTTTTGATCCGCCATATTGGATCTGTCATTTTGGAGCTGTCATTTTTAATCCGTCGTATTGGATGTGCCATTTTGGATCCGCCATATTGGATCTGTCATTTTGGAGCTGTCATTTTGAATCCGCCATATTGGATCTGTCATTTTGGATCCGCCATATTGGATCTGTCATTTTGGATCTGTCATATTGGATCCGCCATATTGGATCTGCCATATTGGGTCCCACATTTTGGATCCGCCATATTGGATCCGAAATTGCGAATTTTTAAAATCTCAATGAAGATCTGTGTGATCAGCGACCCCAAAAATCCCCGAGTAACAATTTTCAAGTAAATCTGATTAATTTTTATAAACCCCGACCGCCATATCGGATCTGCCATTTTGGAAATGCCGTATTGGATCCGCTATATTGGATCCGCCATATTGGATCCGCCATATTGGATCCGCCATTTTGGATCCGCCATATTGGATCCGCCATATTGGATCTGTCATTTTGGAACTGCCATTTTGAATCCGCCATTTTGGATCCGCCATATTGGATCCGAAATTTTGCATTTTTAAAATCTCAATGAAGATCTGTAATCAGCGACCCCAAACCCCCGAGTAACAATTTTCAAGTAAATCTGATTAATTTTTATAAACCCCGACCGTCTTATTGCATCCACCGTATTGGCTCCGCCATTTGGATCCGCCATATTGGATCCACCGTATTGGATCCGCCATATTGGATCTGTCATTTTGGATCCGCCATTTTGGATCCGCCATATTGGATTTGTCATTTTGGATCCGCCATATTGGATCTGTCATTCTGGAGCTGTAATTTTTAATCCGCCGTCATTTTGGAGCTGTCACTTTGAATCCGCCATATTGGATCCGCCATATTGGATCTGTCATTTTGGATCTGTCATATTGGATCCGCCACATTGGATCCGCCACTTTGGATCCGCCATATTGGGTCCCTTATTTTGGATCTGCCATATTGGATCCGAAATTTTGAATTTTTAAAATCTCAATGAAGATCTGTCATCAGCGACCCCAAAACCCCCGAGTAACATTTTTCAAGTAAATCTGATTAATATTTATAAACCTCGACTGCCATATTGGATCCGCCATATTGGATCTGCCTTTTTGGATCTGTCATTATGAATCCGCCATATTGGATCCACCATATTGGATCCGCCATTTTGGATCCGCCATATTGGATACGCCATATTGAATCCGCCGTATTGGATACGCCATATTGGATCCGAAATTTTGAATTGTTAAAATGTCAATGAAGATCTCTAATCAGCAACCCCAAAACCCCCGAGTAACAATTTTCAAGTAAATGTGATCAATTTGTATAAACCCCGATCGCCATATTGGATCCGCCATATTGGATACCTCATTTTGAATTTTTTAAATCTGAATGAAGATCTGTAATCAGCGACCCCAAAACACCCGAGTAACAATTTTGAATTAAATCTGATTAATTTTGATAAACCCCGACCGCCATTTTGGATCTGCCATATTGGATCCGCCATATTGGATCCCCCCATTTTGGATCCGCCATATTGGATCTGTCATTTTGAATCAGCCATATTGGATCCGCCATATTGGATCCGAAATTTTGAATTGTTAAAATCTCAATGAAGATCTGTAATCAGCGACCCCAAAACCCCCGAGTAACAATTTTCAAGTAAATCTGATTAATTTTTATAAACCCCGACCGCCATATTGGATAAGTCATATTGGATCCGCCATATTGGATCCGCCATATTGGGTCCGAAATTTTGAATTTTTAAAATCTCAATGAAGATATGTAATCAGCGACCCCAAAACCCCCGAGTAACAATTTTCAAGTAAATCTGATTAATATTTATAAACGCCGACGGCCATATTGGATCTGCCATATTGGATCCGCCATATTGGATCCGCCATTTTGGATCCTTTGTTTTGGCTCCGCCATATTGGGTCCGAAATTTTGAATTTTTAAAATGTCAATGAAGATCTGTAATCAGCAACCCCAAAACTCCCGAGTAACAATTTTCAAGTAAATCTGATTAATTTTTATAAACCCCGACCGCCATATTGGATCTGCCATATTGGATCCGCCATATTGAATCCGCCGTTTTGGATCCCTTGTTTGGGCTCCGCCATATTGGGTCCGAAATTTTGAATTTTTAAAATGTCAATGAAGATCTGTAATCAGCAACCCCAAAACTCCCGAGTAACAATTTTCAAGTAAATCTGATTAATATTTATAAACCTCGACTGCCATGTTGGATCCGCCATTTTGAATTTTTTAAATCTGAATGAAGATCTGTAATCAGCGACCCCATAAACCCCCGAGAAACAATTTTCAAGTAAATCTGATTAATTTGTATAAACCCCGACCGCCATATTGGATCTGCCATATTGGATCCGCCATATTGGATCCGCCATTTGGATCCTTTGTTTGGGCTCCGCCATATTGGGTCCGAAATTTTGAATTTTTAAAATGTCAATGAAGATCTGTAATCAGCAAACTCCCGACTAACAATTTTCAAGTAAATCTGATTAATTTTTATAAACCCCGACCGCCATATTGGATCCGTCATATTGGATCCACCATATTGGATCCGCCATACTGGATCCGCCATATTGGATCTGTCATTTTGGATCTGTCATTTTGAATCCGCCATATTGGATCCGCCATATTGGATCCGAAATTTTGAATTTTTAAAATCTCAATGAACATCTGTAATCAGCGACCCCAAAACCCCCGAGTAACAATTTTCAAGTAAATCTGATTAATTTTTATAAACCCCGACCGCCATATTGGATCCGTCATATTGGATCCGCCATTTTGGATCCGCCATATTGGAAACGCCATTTTGAATTTTTAAAATCTCAATGAACATCTGTAATCAGCGACCCCAAAACCCCCGAGTAACAATTTTGAATTAAATCTGATTAATTTTGATAAACCCCGACCGCCATTTTGGATCTGCCATATTGGATCCGCCATATTGGATCCGCCATTTTGGATCCGCCATATTGGATCTGTCGTTTTGAATCAGCCATATTGGATCCGCCATGTTGGATTCGAAATTTTGAATTGTTAAAATCTCAATGAAGATCTGTAATCAGCGACCCCAAAACCTCCGAGTAACAATTTTCAAGTAAATCTGATTAATTTTTATAAACCCCGACCGCCATATTGGATCCGTCATATTGGATCCGCCATATTGGATCCGCCATATTGGATCCGCCATATTGGATCCGAAATTTTGAATTTTTAAAATCTCAATGAACATCTGTAATTAGCGACCCCAAAACCCCCGAGTAACAATTTTCAAGTAAATCTGCTTAATTTGTATAATCAGCGACCCCAAAACTCCGAGTAACATTTTTCAAGTTAATCTGATTAATTTTTATAAACCTTGAGCGCCATATTGGATCCACCATTTTGGAAATGCCCCCCCCCGAGTAACAATTTTCACGTAAATCTGATTAATTTTTATAAACCCCGACCGCCATATTGGATAAGTCATATTGGATCCGCCATATTGGATCCGCCATATTGGGTCCGAAATTTTGAATTTTTAAAATCTCAATGAAGATATGTAATCAGCGACCCCAAAACCCCCGAGTAACAATTTTCAAGTAAATCTGATTAATATTTATAAACGCCGACGGCCATATTGGATCTGCCATATTGGATCCGCCATATTGGATCCGCCATTTTGGATCCTTTGTTTTGGCTCCGCCATATTGGGTCCGAAATTTTGAATTTTTAAAATGTCAATGAAGATCTGTAATCAGCAACCCCAAAACTCCCGAGTAACAATTTTCAAGTAAATCTGATTAATTTTTATAAACCCCGACCGCCATATTGGATCTGCCATATTGGATCCGCCATATTGAATCCGCCGTTTTGGATCCCTTGTTTGGGCTCCGCCATATTGGGTCCGAAATTTTGAATTTTTAAAATGTCAATGAAGATCTGTAATCAGCAACCCCAAAACTCCCGAGTAACAATTTTCAAGTAAATCTGATTAATATTTATAAACCTCGACTGCCATGTTGGATCCGCCATTTTGAATTTTTTAAATCTGAATGAAGATCTGTAATCAGCGACCCCATAAACCCCCGAGAAACAATTTTCAAGTAAATCTGATTAATTTGTATAAACCCCGACCGCCATATTGGATCTGCCATATTGGATCCGCCATATTGGATCCGCCATTTGGATCCTTTGTTTGGGCTCCGCCATATTGGGTCCGAAATTTTGAATTTTTAAAATGTCAATGAAGATCTGTAATCAGCAAACTCCCGACTAACAATTTTCAAGTAAATCTGATTAATTTTTATAAACCCCGACCGCCATATTGGATCCGTCATATTGGATCCACCATATTGGATCCGCCATACTGGATCCGCCATATTGGATCTGTCATTTTGGATCTGTCATTTTGAATCCGCCATATTGGATCCGCCATATTGGATCCGAAATTTTGAATTTTTAAAATCTCAATGAACATCTGTAATCAGCGACCCCAAAACCCCCGAGTAACAATTTTCAAGTAAATCTGATTAATTTTTATAAACCCCGACCGCCATATTGGATCCGTCATATTGGATCCGCCATTTTGGATCCGCCATATTGGAAACGCCATTTTGAATTTTTAAAATCTCAATGAACATCTGTAATCAGCGACCCCAAAACCCCCGAGTAACAATTTTGAATTAAATCTGATTAATTTTGATAAACCCCGACCGCCATTTTGGATCTGCCATATTGGATCCGCCATATTGGATCCGCCATTTTGGATCCGCCATATTGGATCTGTCGTTTTGAATCAGCCATATTGGATCCGCCATGTTGGATTCGAAATTTTGAATTGTTAAAATCTCAATGAAGATCTGTAATCAGCGACCCCAAAACCTCCGAGTAACAATTTTCAAGTAAATCTGATTAATTTTTATAAACCCCGACCGCCATATTGGATCCGTCATATTGGATCCGCCATATTGGATCCGCCATATTGGATCCGCCATATTGGATCCGAAATTTTGAATTTTTAAAATCTCAATGAACATCTGTAATTAGCGACCCCAAAACCCCCGAGTAACAATTTTCAAGTAAATCTGCTTAATTTGTATAATCAGCGACCCCAAAACTCCGAGTAACATTTTTCAAGTTAATCTGATTAATTTTTATAAACCTTGAGCGCCATATTGGATCCACCATTTTGGAAATGCCCCCCCCCGAGTAACAATTTTCACGTAAATCTGATTAATTTTTATAAACCCCGACCGCCTTATTGGATCCGCCATATTGGATCCGCCATTTTGGATACCTCATTTTGAATTTTTTAAATCTCAATGAAGATCTGTGTAATCAGCGACCCCAAAATCCCCGAGTAACAATTTTCAAGTAAATCTGCTTAATTTTTATAAACTTCGACCGCCATATTGGATCCGCCATATTGGATCCGCCATTTTGGTTCAGCCGTTTTGAATAATTTAAATCTCAATGAAGATCTGTAATCAGCGACCCCATAAACCCCCGAGTAACAATTTCTAAGTAAATCTGATTAATTTTTATAAACCCCGTCCGCCATATTGGATCTGCCTTTTTAGGTCTGTCATTTTGAATCCGCCATATTGGATCCACCATATTGGATCCGCCATTTTGGATCCGCCATATTGGATCCGCCATATTGGAGCTGTCATTTTGAATCCGCCATATTGGATATGCCATTTTGGATCCGCCATATTGGATCTGTCATTTTGGATCTGTCATATTGGATCCGCCATATTGGATCCGCCACTTTGGATCCGCCATACTGGGTCCCACATTTTGGATCCGCCATATTGGATCCGAAATTTTGAATTTTTAAAATCTCAATGAAGATCTGTCATCAGCGACCCCAAAACCCCCGAGTAACATTTTCCAAGTTAATCTGATTAATTTTTATAAACCTCGACCGGCATATTGGATCTGCCATTTCGGAAATGCCATATTGGATCCGCTATATTGGATCCGCCATATTGGATCCGCCATTTTGGATCCGCCATATTGGATCTGTCATTTTGAATCTGTCATTTTGAATCCGCCATATTGGATCCGCCATATTGGATACGCCATATTAGATCCGAAGTTTTGCATTTTTAAAATCTCAATGAAGATATGTAATCAGCGACTCCAAAAACCCCCGAG
Source organism: Sarcophaga rosellei (assembly GCA_930367235.1). Taxonomy (NCBI): domain Eukaryota; kingdom Metazoa; phylum Arthropoda; class Insecta; order Diptera; family Sarcophagidae; genus Sarcophaga; species Sarcophaga rosellei. The sequence goes on from OV884019.1 coordinate 64,685,629, forward strand.
TAACATTTTTCAAGTTAATCTAATTAATTTTTATAAACCTTGACCGCCATATTGGATACGACATTTAGGAAATGCCACATTGAATCCGCTATATTGGATCCGCCATATTGGATCCGCCATATTGGATCCGCCATTTTGGATCCACCATAGTGGGTGCCATTGTTAAAATCTCAATGAAGATATGTGTAATCAGCGACCCCAAAACGCTCGAGTAACAATTTTCAAGTAAATCTGATTAATTTTTATAAACCTCGACCGCCATATTGAATCCGCCATATTGGATCCGCCATATTGGATCCCCCATTTTGGATCCGCCATATTGGATCCAAAATTTTGAATTGTTAAAATCTCAATGAAGATCTGTGTAATCAGCGACACCAAAACGCCCGAGTAACAATTTTCAAGTAAATCTGATTAATTTTTATAAACCTCGACTGCCATATTGGATCCCTCATTTTAAATTTTTTAAATCTCAATGAAGATCTGTGTAATCTGCGACCCCAAAAATCCCCGGGTAACAATTTTCAAGTAAATCTGATTAATTTTTATAAACCCCGTCCGCCATATTGGATCTGCCTTTTTGGGTCTGTCATTTTGAATCCGCCATATTGGATCCGCCATTTTGGATCCGCCATATTGGGTCCCACATTTTGGATCCGCTATATTGGATCCGAAATTTTGAATTGTTAAAATCTCAATGAAGATCTGTCATCAGCGACCCCAAACCCCCCGAGTAACATTTTGCAAGTTAATCTGATTAATTTTTATAAACCTCGACCGGCATATTGGATCTGCCATTTCGGAAATGCCATATTGAATCCGCTATATTGGATTCACCCTATTGGATCCGCCATATTGGATTTGCCATTTTGGATCCGCCATATTGGATCTGTCATTTTGGATCTGTCATTTTTAATCCGCCATATTGGATCCGCCATATTGGATACGCCATATTGGATCCGAAATTTTGCATTTTTAAAATCTCAATGAAGATCTGTAATCAGCGACCCCAAAACCCCCGAGTAACATTTTTCAAGTTAATCTAATTAATTTTTATAAACCTTGACCGCCATATTGGATCCGCCATTTAGGAAATGCCATATTGGATCCGCCATTGTGGATCCACTATTTTGGGTGCCACATTTTGAATGCGCCATATTGGATCCAAAATTTTGAATTGTTAAAATCTCAATGAAGATCTGTAATCAGCAAACTCCCGACTAACAATTTTCAAGTAAATCTGATTAATTTTTATAAACCCCGACCGCCATATTGGATCCGTCATATTGGACCCACCATATTGGATCTGCCATATTGGATCCGCCATATTGGATCCGCCATTTTGGATCCTTTGTTTGGGCTCCGCCATATTGGGTCCGAAATTTTGAATTTTTAAAATGTCAATGAAGATCTGTAATCAGCAAACTCCCGACAAACAATTTTCAAGTAAATCTGATTAATTTTTATAAACCCCGACCGCCATATTGGATCCGTCATATTGGATCCACCATATTGGATCCGCCATACTGGATCCGCCATATTGGATCTGTCATTTTGGATCTGTCATTTTGAATCCGCCATATTGGATCCGCCATATTGGATACCTCATTTTGAATTTTTTAAATCTCAATGAAGATCTGTGTAATCAGCGACCCCAAAAATCCCCGCGTAACAATTTTCAAGTAAATCTGATTAATTTTTATAAACCCCGACCGCCATATTGGATCCGCCATATTGGATCTGTCATTTTGGATCTGTCATTTTGAATCCGCCATATTGGATCCGCCATATTGGATCCGCCATATTGAATTTTTTAAATCTCAATGAAGATCTGTAATCAGCGACCCCAAAACCCCCGAGTAACAATTTTCAAGTAAATCTGACTAATTTCTATAAACCCCGACCGCCATATTGGATCCGCCGTATTGGATACGCCATTTTGGATCCGCCATATTGGATACGCCATTTTGGATCCGCCATATTGGATCCGCCATTTTGGATCCCTCATTTTGAATTTTTTAAATCTCAATGAAGATCTGTATAATCAGCGACCCCAAAAATCCCCGAGTAACAATTTTCAAGTAACTCTGATTAATTTTTAAAAACCCCGACCGCCATATTGGATCCGCCATATTGGATCTGTCATTTTGGATCTGTCATTTTCAATCCGCCATATTGGATCCGCCATTTTGGATCCGCCATATTGGATCTGTCATTTTGGAGCTGTCATATGTAATCCGCCATATTGGATCCGCCATTTTGGATCCGCCATATTGGGTCCCACATTTTGGGTCCTCCATATTGGATCCGAAATTTTGAATTTTAAAAATCTCAATGAAGATCTGTGTAATCAGCGACCCCAAAACGCCCGAGTAACAATTTTCAAGTAAATCTGATTAATTTTTATAAACCTCGACCGCCATATTGGATCCACCATATTGGATCTGTCATTTTTTAGCTGTCATTTTGAATCCGCCATATTGGATATGCCATTTTGGATCCGCCATATTGGATCTGTCATTTTGAATCCGCCATATTGGATCTGCCTTTTTGGGTTTGTCATTTTGAATCCGCCATATTGGATCCGCCATATTGGATCCGCCATATTGGAGCTGTCATTTTGAATCCGCCATATTGGATATGCCATTTTGGATCCGCCATATTGGATCCGCCATATTGGATCCGCCACTTTGGATCCGCTATATTGGGTCCCACATTTTGGATCCGCCATATTGGATCCGAAATTTAGAATTTTTGAAATCTCAATGAAGATCTGTCATCAGCGACCCCAAAACCCCCGAGTAACATTTTTCAAGTTAATCTGATTAATTTTTATAAACCTCGACCGGCATATTGGATCTGCCATTTCGGAAATGCCGTATTGGATCCGCTATATTGGATCCGCCATATTGGATCCGCCATATTGGATCAGCCATTTTGGATCCGCCATGTTGGAACTGTCATTTTTCATCTGTCATTTTGAATCCGCCATATTGGATCCGCCATATTGGATCCAAAATTTTGAATTGTTAAAATCTGAATGAAGATCTGTAATCAGCGACCCCATAAACCCCCGAGTTCCAATTTCCAAGTAAATCTGATTAATTTTTATAAACCCCGTCCGCCATATTGGATCTGCCTTTTTGGGTCTGTCATTTCGAATCCGCCATATTGGATCCGCCATTTTGAATCCGCCATTTTGGTTCCGCCATATTGGATCCGAAATATGGATCCGCCATATTGGATCGGAAATTTAAAATTTTTAAAATCTCAATGAAGATCTGTAATCAGCGACCCCAAAACCCCCGAGTAACAATTTTCAAGTAAATCTGATTAATTTCTATAAACACCGACCGCCATATTGAATCCGCCATATTGGATACGCCATTTTGGAACCGCCATATTGGATCCGCCATTTTGGATACCTCATTTTTAATTTTTTAAATCGCAATGAAGATCTGTGTAATCAGCGACCCCAAAAATCCCCGAGTAACAATTTTCAAGTAACTCCGAATTATTTTTAAAAACCCCGACCGCCATATTGGATCCGCCATATTGGATCTGTCATTTTTCATCTGTCATTTTCAATCCGCCATATTGGATCCGCCATATTGGATCCGCCATTTTGGATCCGCCATATTGGATCTGTCATTTTGGAGCTGTCATATTTAATCCGCCATATTGGATCCGCCATTTTGGATCGGAAATTTAGAATTTTTAAAATCTCAATGAAGATCTGTAATCAGCGACCCCAAACCGCCCGAGTAACAATTTTCAAGTAAATCTGATTAATTTTTATAAACCTCGACCGCCATATTGGATCCACCATATTGGATCTGTCATTTTGAATCCGCCATATTGGATCTGTCATTTTGGATCTGTCATTTTGAATCCGCCATATTGGATCCGCCATATTGGATCCGCCATTTTGGATCCGCCAGATTGTATCCGCCATTTTGGATCCGCCATTTTGGATCCGCCATATTGGATCTGTCATTTTGGATCCGTCATTTTGAATCCACCATATTGGATCCGCCATATTTCATTTGAAATTTTGAATTTTTAAAATCTCAATGAAGATCTGTGTAATCAGCGACCCCAAAAATCCCCGAGTAACAATTTTCAAGTAAATCTGATTAATATTTATAAACCTCGACCGCCATATTGAATCCGCCATATTGGATCCGCCATATTGGATCCCCCATTTTGGATCCGCCATATTGGATCCAAAATTTTGAATTGTTAAAATCTCAATGAAGATCTGTGTAATCAGCGACACCAAAACGCCCGAGTAACAATTTTCAAGTAAATCTGATTAATTTTTATAAACCTCGACTGCCATATTGGATCCCTAATTTTAAATTTTTTAAATCTCTATGAAGATCTGTGTAATCTGCGACCCCAAAAATCCCCGGGTAACAATTTTCAAGTAAATCTGATTAATATTTATAAACCTCGACTGCCATATTGGATCCGCCATTGTGAGTTTTTTAAATCTGAATGAAGATCTGTAATCAGCGACCCCATAAACCCCCGAGTAACAATTTCCAAGTAAATCTGATTAATTTTTATAAACCCCGTCCGCCATATTGGATCTGCCTTTTTGGGTCTGTTATTTTGAATCCGCCATATTGGATCCGCCATTTTGGATCCGACATATTGGATCCGCCATATTGGAGCTGTCATTTTGAATCCGCCATATTGGATATGCCATTTTGGATCCGCCATATTGGATCTGTCATTTTGGATCTGTCATATTGGATCCGCCATATTGGATCCGCCACTTTGGATCCGCCATATTGGGTCCCACATTTTGGATCCGCTATATTGGATCCGAAATTTTGAATTTTTAAAATCTCAATGAAGATCTGTCATCAGCGACCCCAAACCCCCCGAGTAACATTTTTCAAGTTAATCTGATTAATTTTTATAAACCTCGACCGGCATATTGGATCTGCCATTTCGGAAATGCCATATTGAATCCGCTATATTGGATTCACCCTATTGGATCCGCCATATTGGATTTGCCATTTTGGATCCGCCATATTGGATCTGTCATTTTTAATCCGCCATATTGGATCCGCCATATTGGATACGCCATATTGGATCCGAAATTTTGCATTTTTAAAATCTCAATGAAGATCTGTAATCAGCGACCCCAAAACCCCCGAGTAACATTTTTCAAGTTAATCTAATTAATTTTTATAAACCTTGACCGCCATATTGGATCCGCCATTTAGGAAATGCCATATTGGATCCGCTATATTGGATCCGCCATATTGGATCCGCCATTTTGGATCCGCTATTTTGGGTGCCACATTTGGGATGCGCCATATTGGATCCAAAATTTTGAATTGTTAAAATCTCAATGAAGATCTGTGTAATCAGCGACCCCAAAACGCCCGCGTAACAATTTTCAAGTAAATCTGATTAATTTTTATAAACCCCGACCGCCATATTGGATCCGCCATATTGGATCCGCCATATTGGATCCGAAATATGGATCCGCCATATTGGATCGGAAATTTAGAATTTTTAAAATCTCAATGAACATCTGTAATCAGCGACCCCAAAACCCCCGAGTAACAATTTTCAAGTAAATCTGACTAATTTCTATAAACCCCGACCGCCATATTGGATCCGCCATATTGGATCCGCCATATTGGATCCGCCATATTGGATCCGCCATTTTGGATCCGCCATATTGAATTTTTTAAATCTCAATGAAGATCTGTATAATCAGCGACCCCAAAAATCCCCGAGTAACAATTTTCAAGTAACTCTGATTAATTTTTAAAAACCCCGACCGCCATATTGAATCCGCCATATTGGATCTGTCATTTTGGATCTGTCATTTTCAATCCGCCATATTGGATCCGCCATTTTGGATCCGCCATATTGGATCTGTCATTTTGGAGCTGTCATATGTAATCCGCCATTTTGGATCCGCCATATTGGGTCCCACATTTTGGGTCCTCCATATTGGATCCGAAATTTTGAATTTTAAAAATCTCAATGAAGATCTGTGTAATCAGCGACCCCAAAACGCCCGAGTAACAATTTTCAAGTAAATCTGATTAATTTTTATAAACCTCGACCGCCATATTGGATCCACCATATTGGATCTGTCATTTATTAGCTGTCATTTTGAATCCGCCATATCGGATATGCCATTTTGGATCCGCCATATTGGATCTGTCATTTTGAATCCGCCATATTGGATCTGCCTTTTTGGGTCTGTCATTTTGAATCCGCCATATTGGATCCGCCATATTGGAGCTGTCATTTTGAATCCGCCATATTGGATATGCCATTTTGGATCCGCCATATTTAATCCGCCATATTGGATCCGCCACTTTGGATCCGCCACTTTGGATCCGCCATATTGGGTCCCACATTTTGGATCCGCCATATTGGATCCGAAATTAAGAATTTTTGAAATCTCAATGAAGATCTGTCATCAGCGACCCCAAAACCCCCGAGTAACATTTTTCAAGTTAATCTGATTAATTTTTATAAACTTCGACCGCCATATTGGATCCGCCATATTGGATCCGCCATTTTGGTTCAGCCGTTTTGAATAATTTAAATCTCAATGAAGATCTGTAATCAGCGACCCCATAAACCCCCGAGTAACAATTTCTAAGTAAATCTGATTAATTTTTATAAACCCCGTCCGCCATATTGGATCTGCCTTTTTAGGTCTGTCATTTTGAATCCGCCATATTGGATCCACCATATTGCATCCGCCATTTTGGATCCGCCATATTGGATCCGCCATATTGGAGCTGTCATTTTGAATCCGCCATATTGGATATGCCATTTTGGATCCGCCATATTGGATCTGTCATTTTGGATCTGTCATATTGGATCCGCCATATTGGATCCGCCACTTTGGATCCGCCATACTGGGTCCCACATTTTGGATCCGCCATATTGGATCCGAAATTTTGAATTTTTAAAATCTCAATGAAGATCTGTCATCAGCGACCCCAAAACCCCCGAGTAACATTTTCCAAGTTAATCTGATTAATTTTTATAAACCTCGACCGGCATATTGGATCTGCCATTTCGGAAATGCCATATTGGATCCGCTATATTGGATCCGCCATATTGGTTCCAATTTCCAAGTAAATCTGATTAATTTTTATAAACCCCGTCCGCCATATTGGATCTGCCTTTTTGGGTCTGTCATTTCGAATCCGCCATATTGGCTCCGCCATTTTGAATCCGCCATTTTGGTTCCGCCATATTGGATCCGAAATATGGATCCGCCATATTGGATCGGAAATTTAAAATTTTTAAAATCTCAATGAAGATCTGTAATCAGCGACCCCAAAACCCCCGAGTAACAATTTTCAAGTAAATCTGATTAATTTCTATAAACACCGCCCGCCATATTGGATCCGCCATATTGGATACGCCATTTTGGAACCGCCATATTGGATCCGCCATTTTGGATACCTCATTTTTAATTTTTTAAATCGCAATGAAGATCTGTGTAATCAGCGACCCCAAAAATCCCCGAGTAACAATTTTCAAGTAACTCCGAATTATTTTTAAAAACCCCGACCGCCATATTGGATCCGCCATATTGGATCTGTCATTTTTCATCTGTCATTTTCAATCCGCCATATTGGATCCGCCATATTGGATCCGCCATTTTGGATCCGCCATATTGGATCTGTCATTTTGGAGCTGTCATATTTAATCCGCCATATTGGATCCGCCATTTTGGATCGGAAATTTAGAATTTTTAAAATCTCAATGAAGATCTGTAATCAGCGACCCCAAAACGCCGAGTAACAATTTTCAAGTAAATCTGATTAATTTTTATAAACCTCGACCGCCATATTGAATCCGCCATATTGGATCCGCCATATTGGATCCCCCATTTTGGATCCGCCATATTGGATCCAAAATTTTGAATTGTTAAAATCTCAATGAAGATCTGTGTAATCAGCAACCCCAAAACCCCCGAGTAACAATTTTCAAGTAAATGTAATCAATTTGTATAAACCCCGATCGCCATATTGGATCCGCCATATTGGATACCTCATTTTGAATTTTTTAAATCTCAATGAAGATCTGTGTAATCAGCGACCCCAAAAATCCCCGAGTAACAATTTTCAAGTAAATCTGATTAATATTTATAAACCTCGACCGCCATATTGAATCCGCCATATTGGATCCGCCATATTGGATCCCCCATTTTGGATCCGCCATATTGGATCCAAAATTTTGAATTGTTAAAATCTCAATGAAGATCTGTGTAATCAGCGACACCAAAACGCCCGAGTAACAATTTTCAAGTAAATCTGATTAATTTTTATAAACCTCGACTGCCATATTGGATCCCTAATTTTAAATTTTTTAAATCTCTATGAAGATCTGTGTAATCTGCGACCCCAAAAATCCCCGGGTAACAATTTTCAAGTAAATCTGATTAATATTTATAAACCTCGACTGCCATATTGGATCCGCCATTGTGAGTTTTTTAAATCTGAATGAAGATCTGTAATCAGCGACCCCATAAACCCCCGAGTAACAATTTCCAAGTAAATCTGATTAATTTTTATAAACCCCGTCCGCCATATTGGATCTGCCTTTTTGGGTCTGTCATTTTGAATCCGCCATATTGGATCCGCCATTTTGGATCCGACATATTGGATCCACCATATTGGATCCGCCATATTGGAGCTGTCATTTTGAATCCGCCATATTGGATATGCCATTTTGGATCCGCCATATTGGATCTGTCATTTTGGATCTGTCATATTGGATCCGCCATATTGGATCCGCCACTTTGGATCCGCCATATTGGGTCCCACATTTTGGATCCGCTATATTGGATCCGAAATTTTGAATTTTTAAAATCTCAATGAAGATCTGTCATCAGCGACCCCAAACCCCCCGAGTAACATTTTTCAAGTTAATCTGATTAATTTTTATAAACCTCGACCGGCATATTGGATCTGCCATTTCGGAAATGCCATATTGAATCCGCTATATTGGATTCACCCTATTGGATCCGCCATATTGGATTTGCCATTTTGGATCCGCCATATTGGATCTGTCATTTTTAATCCGCCATATTGGATCCGCCATATTGGATACGCCATATTGGATCCGAAATTTTGCATTTTTAAAATCTCAATGAAGATCTGTAATCAGCGACCCCAGAACCCCCGAGTAACATTTTTCAAGTTAATCTAATTAATTTTTATAAACCTTGACCGCCATATTGGATCCGCCATTTAGGAAATGCCATATTGGATCCGCTATATTGGATCCGCCATATTGGATCCGCCATTTTGGATCCGCTATTTTGGGTGCCACATTTGGGATGCGCCATATTGGATCCAACATTTTGAATTGTTAAAATCTCAATGAAGATCTGTGTAATCAGCGACCCCAAAACGCCCGCGTAACAATTTTCAAGTAAATCTGATTAATTTTTATAAACCCCGACCGCCATATTGGATCCGCCATATTGGATCCGCCATATTGGATCCGAAATATGGATCCGCCATATTGGATCGGAAATTTAGAATTTTTAAAATCTCAATGAACATCTGTAATCAGCGACCCCAAAACCCCCGAGTAACAATTTTCAAGTAAATCTGACTAATTTCTATAAACCCCGACCGCCATATTGGATCCGCCATATTGGATCCGCCATATTGGATCCGCCATATTGGATCCGCCATTTTGGATCCGCCATATTGAATTTTTTAAATCTCAATGAAGATCTGTATAATCAGCGACCCCAAAAATCCCCGAGTAACAATTTTCAAGTAACTCTGATTAATTTTTAAAAACCCCGACCGCCATATTGAATCCGCCATATTGGATCTGTCATTTTGGATCTGTCATTTTCAATCCGCCATATTGGATCCGCCATTTTGGATCCGCCATATTGGATCTGTCATTTTGGAGCTGTCATATGTAATCCGCCATATTGGATCCGCCATTTTGGATCCGCCATATTGGGTCCCACATTTTGGGTCCTCCATATTGGATCCGAAATTTTGAATTTTAAAAATCTCAATGAAGATCTGTGTAATCAGCGACCCCAAAACGCCCGAGTAACAATTTTCAAGTAAATCTGATTAATTTTTATAAACCTCGACCGCCATATTGGATCCACCATATTGGATCTGTCATTTATTAGCTGTCATTTTGAATCCGCCATATTGGATATGCCATTTTGGATCCGCCATATTGGATCTGTCATTTTGAATCCGCCATATTGGATCTGCCTTTTTGGGTCTGTCATTTTGAATCCGCCATATTGAATCCGGCATATTGGAGCTGTCATTTTGAATCCGCCATATTGGATATGCCATTTTGGATCCGCCATATTGGATCCGCCATATTGGATCCGCCACTTTGGATCCCCCACTTTGGATCCGCCATATTGGGTCCCACATTTTGGATCCGCCATATTGGATCCGAAATTAAGAATTTTTGAAATCTCAATGAAGATCTGTCATCAGCGACCCCAAAACCCCCGAGTAACATTTTTCAAGTTAATCTGATTAATTTTTATAAACTTCGACCGCCATATTGGATCCACCATATTGGATCTGTCATTTTGAATCCGCCATATTGGATCTGTCATTTTGGATCTGTCATTTTGAATCCGCCATATTGAATCCGCCATATTGGATCCGCCATATTGGATCCGCCATTTTGGATCCGCCAGATTGTATCCGCCATTTTGGATCCGCCATTTTGGATCCGCCATATTGGATCTGTCATTTTGGATCCGTCATTTTGAATCCACCATATTGGATCCGCCATATTTCATTTGAAATTTTGAATTTTTAAAATCTCAATGAAGATCTGTGTAATCAGCGACCCCAAAAATCCTCGAGTAACAATTTTCAAGTAAATCTGATTAATATTTATAAACCTCGACTGCCATATTGGATCCGCCATATTGGATCTGCCTTTTTGGATCTGTCATTTTGAATCCGCCATATTGGATCCACCATATTGGATCCGCCATTTTGGATCCGCCATATTGGATACGCCATATTGAATCCGCCGTATTGGATACGCCATATTGTATCCCTCATTTTGAATTGTTAAAATGTCAATGAAGATCTCTAATCAGCAACCCCAAAACCCCCGAGTAACAATTTTCAAGTAAATGTGATCAATTTGTATAAACCCCGATCGCCATATTGGATCCGCCATATTGGATACCTCATTTTGAATTTTTTAAATCTCAATGAAGATCTGTGTAATCAGCGACCCCAAAAATCCCCGAGTAACAATTTTCAAGTAAATCTGATTAATATTTATAAACCTCGACCGCCATATTGAATCCGCCATATTGGATCCGCCATATTGGATCCCCCATTTTGGATCCGCCATATTGGATCCAAAATTTTGAATTGTTAAAATCTCAATGAAGATCTGTGTAATCAGCGACACCAAAACGCCCGAGTAACAATTTTCAAGTAAATCTGATTAATTTTTATAAACCTCGACTGCCATATTGGATCCCTAATTTTAAATTTTTTAAATCTCTATGAAGATCTGTGTAATCTGCGACCCCAAAAATCCCCGGGTAACAATTTTCAAGTAAATCTGATTAATATTTATAAACCTCGACTGCCATATTGGATCCGCCATTGTGAGTTTTTTAAATCTGAATGAAGATCTGTAATCAGCGACCCCATAAACCCCCGAGTAACAATTTCCAAGTAAATCTGATTAATTTTTATAAACCCCGTCCGCCATATTGGATCTGCCTTTTTGGGTCTGTCATTTTGAATCCGCCATATTGGATCCGCCATTTTGGATCCGACATATTGGATCCGCCATATTGGAGCTGTCATTTTGAATCCGCCATATTGGATATGCCATTTTGGATCCGCCATATTGGATCTGTCATTTTGGATCTGTCATATTGGATCCGCCATATTGGATCCGCCACTTTGGATCCGCCATATTGGGTCCCACATTTTGGATCCGCTATATTGGATCCGAAATTTTGAATTTTTAAAATCTCAATGAAGATCTGTCATCAGCGACCCCAAACCCCCCGAGTAACATTTTTCAAGTTAATCTGATTAATTTTTATAAACCTCGACCGGCATATTGGATCTGCCATTTCGGAAATGCCATATTGAATCCGCTATATTGGATTCACCCTATTGGATCCGCCATATTGGATTTGCCATTTTGGATCCGCCATATTGGATCTGTCATTTTTAATCCGCCATATTGGATCCGCCATATTGGATACGCCATATTGGATCCGAAATTTTGCATTTTTAAAATCTCAATGAAGATCTGTAATCAGCGACCCCAAAACCCCCGAGTAACATTTTTCAAGTTAATCTAATTAATTTTTATAAACCTTGACCGCCATATTGGATCCGCCATTTAGGAAATGCCATATTGGATCCGCTATATTGGATCCGCCATATTGGATCCGCCATTTTGGATCCGCTATTTTGGGTGCCACATTTGGGATGCGCCATATTGGATCCAAAATTTTGAATTGTTAAAATCTCAATGAAGATCTGTGTAATCAGCGACCCCAAAACGCCCGCGTAACAATTTTCAAGTAAATCTGATTAATTTTTATAAACCCCGACCGCCATATTGGATCCGCCATATTGGATCCGAAATATGGATCCGCCATATTGGATCGGAAATTTAGAATTTTTAAAATCTCAATGAACATCTGTAATCAGCGACCCCAAAACCCCCGAGTAACAATTTTCAAGTAAATCTGACTAATTTCTATAAACCCCGACCGCCATATTGGATCCGCCATATTGGATCCGCCATATTGGATCCGCCATTTTGGATCCGCCATATTGAATTTTTTAAATCTCAATGAAGATCTGTATAATCAGCGACCCCAAAAATCCCCGAGTAACAATTTTCAAGTAACTCTGATTAATTTTTAAAAACCCCGACCGCCATATTGAATCCGCCATATTGGATCTGTCATTTTGGATCTGTCATTTTCAATCCGCCATATTGGATCCGCCATTTTGGATCCGCCATATTGGATCTGTCATTTTGGAGCTGTCATATGTAATCCGCCATTTTGGATCCGCCATATTGGGTCCCAAATTTTGGGTCCTCCATATTGGATCCGAAATTTTGAATTTTAAAAATCTCAATGAAGATCTGTGTAATCAGCGACCCCAAAACGCCCGAGTAACAATTTTCAAGTAAATCTGATTAATTTTTATAAACCTCGACCGCCATATTGGATCCACCATATTGGATCTGTCATTTATTAGCTGTCATTTTGAATCCGCCATATTGGATATGCCATTTTGGATCCGCCATATTGGATCTGTCATTTTGAATCCGCCATATTGGATCTGCCTTTTTGGGTCTGTCATTTTGAATCCGCCATATTGGATCCGCCATATTGGAGCTGTCATTTTGAATCCGCCATATTGGATATGCCATTTTGGCTCCGCCATATTGGATCCGCCATATTGGATCCGCCACTTTGGATCCGCCACTTTGGATCCGCCATATTGGGTCCCACATTTTGGATCCGCCATATTGGATCCGAAATTAAGAATTTTTGAAATCTCAATGAAGATCTGTCATCAGCGACCCCAAAACCCCCGAGTAACATTTTTCAAGTTAATCTGATTAATTTTTATAAACTTCGACCGCCATATTGGATCCGCCATATTGGATCCGCCATTTTGGTTCAGCCGTTTTGAATAATTTAAATCTCAATGAAGATCTGTAATCAGCGACCCCATAAACCCCCGAGTAACAATTTCCAAGTAAATCTGATTAATTTTTATAAACCCCGTCCGCCATATTGGATCTGCCTTTTTAGGTCTGTCATTTTGAATCCGCCATATTGGATCCACCATATTGGATCCGCCATTTTGGATCCGCCATATTGGATCCGCCATATTGGAGCTGTCATTTTGAATCCGCCATATTGGATATGCCATTTTGGATCCGCCATATTGGATCTGTCATTTTGGATCTGTCATATTGGATCCGCCATATTGGATCCGCCACTTTGGATCCGCCATACTGGGTCCCACATTTTGGATCCGCCATATTGGATCCGAAATTTTGAATTTTTAAAATCTCAATGAAGATCTGTCATCAGCGACCCCAAAACCCCCGAGTAACATTTTCCAAGTTAATCTGATTAATTTTTATAAACCTCGACCGGCATATTGGATCTGCCATTTCGGAAATGCCATATTGGATCCGCTATATTGGATCCGCCATATTGGATCCGCCATTTTGGATCCGCCATATTGGATCTGTCATTTTGAATCCGCCATATTGGATCCGCCATATTGGATACGCCATATTGGATCCGAAGTTTTGCATTTTTAAAATCTCAATGAAGATCTGTAATCAGCGACCCCAAAACGCTCGAGTAACAATTTTCAAGTAAATCTGATTAATTTTTATAAACCTCGACCGCCATATTGAATCCGCCATATTGGATCCGCCATATTGGATCCCCCATTTTGGATCCGCCATATTGGATCCAAAATTTTGAATTGTTAAAATCTCAATGAAGATCTGTGTAATCAGCGACACCAAAACGCCCGAGTAACAATTTTCAAGTAAATCTGATTAATTTTTATAAACCTCGACTGCCATATTGGATCCCTCATTTTAAATTTTTTAAATCTCAATGAAGATCTGTGTAATCTGCGACCCCAAAAATCCCCGGGTAACAATTTTCAAGTAAATCTGATTAATATTTATAAACCTCGACTGCCATATTGGATCCGCCATTGTGAGTTTTTTAAATCTGAATGAAGATCTGTAATCAGCGACCCCATAAACCCCCGAGTAACAATTTCCAAGTAAATCTGATTAATTTTTATAAACCCCGTCCGCCATATTGGATCTGCCTTTTTGGGTCTGTCATTTTGAATCCGCCATATTGGATCCGCCATTTTGGATCCGCCATATTGGATCCACCATATTGGATCCGCCATATTGGAGCTGTCATTTTGAATCCGCCATATTGGATATGCCATTTTGGATCCGCCATATTGGATCTGTCATTTTGGATCTGTCATATTGGATCCGCCATATTGGATCCGCCACTTTGGATCCGCCATATTGGGTCCCACATTTTGGATCCGCTATATTGGATCCGAAATTTTGAATTTTTAAAATCTCAATGAAGATCTGTCATCAGCGACCCCAAACCCCCCGAGTAACATTTTTCAAGTTAATCTGATTAATTTTTATAAACCTCGACCGGCATATTGGATCTGCCATTTCGGAAATGCCATATTGAATCCGCTATATTGGATTCACCCTATTGGATCCGCCATATTGGATTTGCCATTTTGGATCCGCCATATTGGATCTGTCATTTTGGATCTGTCATTTTTAATCCGCCATATTGGATCCGCCATATTGGATACGCCATATTGGATCCGAAATTTTGCATTTTTAAAATCTCAATGAAGATCTGTAATCAGCGACCCCAAAACCCCCGAGTAACATTTTTCAAGTTAATCTAATTAATTTTTATAAACCTTGACCGCCATATTGGATCCGCCATTTAGGAAATGCCATATTGGATCCGCCATTGTGGATCCACTATTTTGGGTGCCACATTTTGGATGCGCCATATTGGATCCAAAATTTTGAATTGTTAAAATCTCAATGAAGATCTGTAATCAGCAAACTCCCGACTAACAATTTTCAAGTAAATCTGATTAATTTTTATAAACCCCGACCGCCATATTGGATCCGTCATATTGGATCCACCATATTGGATCTGCCATATTGGGTCCGCCATATTGGATCCGCCATTTTGGATCCTTTGTTTGGGCTCCGCCATATTGGGTCCGAAATTTTGAATTTTTAAAATGTCAATGAAGATCTGTAATCAGCAAACTCCCGACAAACAATTTTCAAGTAAATCTGATTAATTTTTATAAACCCCGACCGCCATATTGGATCCGTCATATTGGATCCACCATATTGGATCCGCCATACTGGATCCGCCATATTGGATCTGTCATTTTGGATCTGTCATTTTGAATCCGCCATATTGGATCCGCCATATTGGATACCTCATTTTGAATTTTTTAAATCTCAATGAAGATCTGTGTAATCAGCGACCCCAAAAATCCCCGCGTAACAATTTTCAAGTAAATCTGATTAATTTTTATAAACCCCGACCGCCATATTGGATCCGCCAAATTGGATCTGCCATATTGGATCCGCCATATTGGATCCGCCATATTGGATCCGAAATATGGATCCGCCATATTGGATCGGAAATTTAGAATTTTTAAAATCTCAATGAAGATCTGTAATCAGCGACCCCAAAACCCCCGAGTAACAATTTTCAAGTAAATCTGATTAATTTCTATAAACACCGACCGCCATATTGGATCCGCCATATTGGATACGCCATTTTGGAACCGCCATATTGGATCCGCCATTTTGGATACCTCATTTTTAATTTTTTAAATCGCAATGAAGATCTGTGTAATCAGCGACCCCAAAAATCCCCGAGTAACAATTTTCAAGTAACTCCGAATTATTTTTAAAAACCCCGACCGCCATATTGGATCCGCCATATTGGATCTGTCATTTTGGATCTGTCATTTTGGATCTGTCATTTTTAATCCGCCATATTGGATGTGCCATTTTGGATCCGCCATATTAGATCTGTCATTTTGGATCTGTCATATTGGATCCGCCATATTGGATCCGCCATTTTGGATCCTCCATATTGGATCCCAAATTTTGAATTTTTAAAATCTCAATGAAGATCTGTGTAATCAGCTACCCCAAAACGCCCGAGTAACAATTTTCAAGTAAATCTGATTAATTTTATAAATCTCGACCGCCATATTGGATCTGTCATTTTGGAGCTGTCATTTTGAATCCGCCATATTGGATATGCCATTTTGGATCCGCCATATTGGATCTGTCATTTTGGATCTGTCATATTGGATCCGCCACTTTAGATCCGCCATATTGGATCTGTTATTTTGAAGCCGCCATATTGGATACCAAATTTTGAATTTTTAAAATCTCAATGAAGATCTGTGTAATCCCCGAGTAACAATTTTCAAGTAAATCTGATTAATTTTTATAAACCCCGAACGCCAAATTGGATCTGCCATTTTGGAAATGCCATATTGGATCCGCTATATTGGATCTGCCATATTGGGTCCGCCATTTTGAACAGCACTGTATATCACACTAATAAAAAATTAATTAAACGAAACCACATCCAAAATTCTTTATTCTTAGAATTAAAAACTGTAATATGAGCAAGCATTTTAAAATTTGTTTACATTAAAAAATATGTATTCGTATTGATCTTATGCTTAAGAATAAGAAATCATAAGGAGTCTCGCTGTTTGTTTTTTATTTATTTATTTTTATTTGCCTATGGAAATATTCCTTACAGGCACTTAAATTAACGTTACAAGATTTTGATTCTAAAAAAACTATGAATTTAAATACATAATTACATTATTTTTTATAACATTATTCGATAAAGAAAAATCAATTAGCATATAGAATTTTTTAAATTCTTTACACATTCTCCTAATTGAATCAGCACCAGCGTAGTTGGATCTAAAAAATTGTATTGATAATGGGGGAAAATGACGTGACGGACGTTGAGGAACATTAAATCTGATATTATGGATTAAAAAGCTGGAGCCTATATCACCAGTAATTACATTGAATAAGAACGAGATATTTAACATAGTTCTGCGGCTTTTAAGTGTCGGAAGTTTAATTAATGCTAGTCTCGCAAAATAAGAAGGTAAACTTGTGGGATTAAATTTCAGTCCTCGGAGACAAAATATCAAAAATTGCTTTTGTACAGATTCGATGACGTCGGAATGTTTTTATATAGAGGATCCCATATTATGTATCCATACTCGAGTATAGGCCTTACAAGAGATGTGTAGAGCGATTTAGTAACATAAGGATCGTAAAATTCTTTTGCTCACCATTTTATAAAACCAAGTACGCTTCTCGCTTTATTTACTGTCATAGTTATGTGCGGAATAAAGTTTAGCTTCGAGTCAAGTAGAACTCCCAGATCCAGGAAGTTATCTACAAGCTCAAGCTCGTATCCATCAAAAGCATAGTTAGCAGGAATCGGATTCTTTCTTACAAATCTCATGTATTTACATTTTTTGAAATTAAGCTGCATTAGATTTAAATTACACCATAAATGAAACGAATTTAGGTCATTTTGAAGAAGCTTCTGATCGGAAATTTGGCGGTAACTCAGGAAAATTTTTACGTCATCAGCATACATTAGAATATTGGAATAGTGAATCATATCAGGTAAGTCGTTAATAAACAATGAAAACAGGAGCGGTCCAAGATGGCTACCCTGAGGTACACCATAAAGGACATCAATACTTCTGGAGCAGCAGTTTTTAAAAAGTATGGTTTGTTTTCTGTTAGTTAAATATGAATAAATCCATTTTAAACTAAGATTAGTAAATCCCATTAAATGAAGTTTCTTCTTTAAAAGTACGTGATTGACTTTATCAAAAGCCTTGCTGAAATCCGTATAGATAACGTCTGTTTGTTGCTGATCCTCGATAAACAACTGTTGAAAGATGAAGCAGGTTTGTTGTAGTAGAACACTTCTTTCTGAAACCGTGCTGATAAGGAGATATCAAGTTAGAAACAGTAATAATTTTTTCAAATAGTTTTGGAATTATGCTCAGTTTTGCAATACCACGATAATTTGTAACATCGGATTTATTTCCTGATTTGAACAAAGGAATAATGAAAGAATCCTTCCAAACGTTAGGAAAATAACCGCATTCAATCGGTTTATTAAATAAGTATGACAGTGGAACAGCTATGGCGTCGGCGCAATTAATTAAAATGCTGCTAGGAACGTTATCAGTTCCAAAATTATAAGAGAACTTTAGTTTTCTTAATTCCATAGAAATAGTATGAACGTTAATTAAAGATATTGACACAGTGGAATTTGTATTTATTTTAAAGGGATACTCAATGGAATCATTATAAGTTGCATCCGAATAAGTCGTAGAAAAGAAGTTGGCAAATAAATTGCTTATAATGCTGTCATCGCTAGATTCAATCTGCTGAATCTCATGGAAGATGGAAAACCAGTTACTTTTTTCTTTGAATTAACAAATTTAAAAAACGATTTCGGATTACGCTTAAAGTTGGTCTTCATTGTATTTATATAATTATCGTAACATGATTTATTAAGTATTGTGTATTTCGCACGGGTAGCAGAATATCTTATATAATCAATATAACAGCCAGATTGTTTAAACTTTTTATAGTATTTATTCTTCTTATTTTTCACACGAGCCAGTTGTTTATTATTCCATGGAGGACCGGATAATTGTCTAGATGTTTGCTTTGGAACACATAAATTCAGAAAGGTATTAACCCTAGAGTAAAAGGCATTAGACATATCATCAACATTAGTACAGCATGAGAATAAGGAGTACCAATTCGTATTGATTAGGAGTTCATTTAACATATTATAGTTGGTGTGCTTAAATGAAAAAACCTTCTCATTCCTACTACATGAAGGCATAGATATATTAAATGGAATGGATGTTTTTAGAACGAGCGTTGGGTGATAACTGGTAATAGGGAAAGAGCGTTTAATAAAGCTATTAGTCACTTCATTAACGAAAATTAAGTCTAATATTTTGAAATTAATGTTTGGAATACCATTAATTTGGAATAAACCTAAGTCATACAATATATTAAAAAATTCGTCGAAATTTGAATTCTGCTTCATTTGAATGAAATAACCATCATCTGGTAAGTATTTCCATTGAATTGAAGGTAGATTAAAATCTCCAAGGACGAAAATAAAATCACCGTTTTTTGAAGAATGAGCTACAAAACTTATAGCTTCAGCATGTTTCATGTATACAGCATGTGGAGAAGATGGCGGAATATATGAACAGGTAATAAAAATACGATGACCATTCATTTTTATTGAAACAGCTATAAATTCTATATCATGAGGTGTACTACAAGCTCTGAAGGTAAATTACACGAAATAGCAATAAGGACACCTCCACCTGTAGTTTTGTTGCCACGATCACGACGAAATATATTAAATTTGTCACAAAGTATTTCGGTATTTAAAAAATTATCATTTAACCATGTCTCCGTAAATACTAACACTTGTTGATCGATGTTAAAACTGTTCGTGTATAATGTTGTTAGTTTCGTTCTCAAGCCACGAACATTTTGATAAGCGATGGACATGAACTCCTCGGTTAGTTTTTTGGAACAACAGATTCACGCTGTGGAAGTACGGCAATACTTTGGGGTCTAGCTCTATAGACATATTCCCTAACTAGAGTATTCGTTGGCCAGAAATTCGGGTTAATTAGAGTTTCGAAAATATCCGTAGAAATGGTGATTTTAAATGATGCGATAGATCTAGGTTGAGAAAACTTAAATTTCTGTATTGATATATCCGCATTGTTAAATCCCGTGGACTGTATATGGGGGGAGCGCAACAAAAAAATAAAAACTGTTGCTCCAACACTACGAACACTAAAAAAAAAGGGCAAAAAATTAGTGGACTTCCACTGCAACTATATAACACACAAAAAAAAACACCAAACACTTTCCTTTATTGTTGCCCAATTGGCCTCTCACTGTTTTCTTCCTTTTTTTCCTTTTCACCGAGTTGAAAAACAAAACAAATGGAATTGTATATTTTCTTTCAGCCAAATGTACATTATCTTTATTTTCTTACAAAACAAATTCACTTATTCCTTTATGTTTCTTAACAAATTTTAAATTCCATTTCACAAATTTTACACTTTTATTTGTGGTAAATTTAAAGACAAATTATTTCACAAAGAATTTTATATTTTTTACACAAATAAGTTGCATCCCTTTGGATGTTATAAAACGAAAGATCAATTAATAAAGCAAAACAAAAATTTAATGTCAAAAAAACAACACTAACATTAAATATAAAAAAGCTTTATTATATACGGCAGCGCCCTCTGTTGCTAGTTTGCCATCGATTAAACAATCCTGTTTATGTCGCCAAGGATGGGAAGATTGAACTATCAGACATAAACACGCATCATTACCAATAGTATTTCTTATGTAGAATTCAACAGATTCCGATGTTGTATCGTGATGTAAGCGAGAAATGAAAATTGTCTTTTTTGGAGGAACTGCTCGTAGAGGAATATACCAGGATTCACTATTTATGGATTCAGAAGGAATCATCGTATTTGGAATATTTAATGCAGTAATATTAGAGGAAGGAACATTGCAATCGGATTCACGATAAAAATTAATAACATTTATTTCAGTAATATTTGAGGATCGAACATTACAACCGGACGCAGTGTTACTTGGAGGCGCAGAAACATTTCCTTGGTCGTCACGTTTATCTTTATTTACATTTCTTGCCGACTTACGACGTTTTGGGGAAGACTGTGGAGGAGATTTTAAATTATCCAAAGATTTAAACTCCTCAAACAATTTCCCATATGCCGAAATGCGGTCGTTTAATTTAATTGCCTCTTCTTGAAGCTCGGTGAATTTGATTTTTGTCTCTTGAAAAAAATGGTAATAATTTACTCCGAATTTTCTACAGTTTTCGCAATACCAATGAACCCCTTTATTTTTAGTTACGGCTTCAGCAACGTGCCCTGAAAGGCCACTACATTTAAAGTGACAACATTCATGACACAGCCAACAAACAATTATTCTTTCATCTTCACTTTTGATATTACAATTTTTTAATAAGCAAGCCATTTTTAAAATTAATAATATAATATTTTGCTCAGTGTAGAAAAGTTTGTATCGGTTGGCAACTCTATTATTTAGCTTGACGACTAAACAAAAACTGGTGATCTATGTGTTGTAGTTAAAAAGAAAACAAGAAAATAAACAAATTATTGTTTCTATATTCGTTGTAATTGTTGTTCAAAAACGGTTAATAAATTGATCCGATTTTTGTTATTGTTTGTCTATTTGATTTAGTTCTGTTACTTATTTATTTCAATTCCTTTTTATTCTTCAATTTGCATATGTTTCACGTTTGTTTTGTTTTAAATTTTCTATTTTATTTTTTTATTTTTTATTTATGTTTGCTTATTTCGATTTTTTTTTTTTTTTTTTTTTTGAGGTAATCAGCTGACTGTGAATTGTTGTTATTGTTTTGAATTTGTATTGTTTATGTACCAATGTAGCTATTGTTTATGTTTGAAGTTTATTGTTATTGTTTTGATATAAATGCACTTGATATTTCCAATGCTCGTATTGTTATTGTTTTTAAATTTTTAGTGGTTTTCGATATTGTTATTAATCACTGTTCAATTAATAATTTAATTTGATAAATTTATTTTTAATGAAATGAATTATAATTTATCGGATTAAGTTTGTTAGGTCAATATTTTATCAGGTTTAATGTCACACAGTATATTCAGAAACACAGTAAATTCAGAAACACGTCCGTTCACCTTGAATGATTGAAAGAATTTTTTTTTTCTTTTTGTTTATAACAAAGCACTACTATTGTATCTAATGTATCGTTATCCCACTTTTGACCATCAGCAAATACAAAAAAATAAAATAAACAAATGCATAACATTGCACAAGTCCACAACATGAGTTTACGGTACCCTACATCACGCACTCGCTGATCATCGGTATCATGAACTCAGACTCGAGACGAACCTACTCACACACACTTTAAAAGTGTCACACATACACACACTCATTTTGTCCGTCCAATCTACATGTTACAAACCTATCGACTAACCGACCACCATCGACTGTAGCGTAGGCATAATCCCAAATTTGTATGGAAAATTTGATCTAGAACATACATAAACATACTACTTATATTAACAATCTAACAACAAAACAAACTAAACATGGAGAAAATTTCGAAGATTGCGTCTGGTCTAATGGAGATACAACATGCGGCCCAGACACCTGTCATTGCACTTATTATAAGAATAAAAAGAATCAAGTAGAAGAAGAAGCAAGAAAAATAATAAAGGGCCTGTTCGTAAATTAATCACTGCGCTGCATAATATGATTATTTTGCGCTCACACTGCTAATCACATGTTGCTGATGCTTCTTTTTGCTGATTTATTTGTTTGCATTTACGAACGAACAAACACTGCAGAAATGAAAAAATTATTAATAAGTTTGATTTTTGAACTGGACGATAAAGCAAATGACAAAATTTTGTAAAATACACAAAAAAAATGTACTTTGTGCAAAAAAGAAGACATTTAAGGAAGAAAAAAAGAAACTTATTGTTAGAACTCTCATTTTCTCTCTCTCACTCATTCAAGGCATCAGCCATTTTTATGATTAGCGTTCTGGTTTTATTTGCGCATAATATGATTTAATGTTGCATTTACGAACATTTGACAGCTGCAGCGCTGCCAAGATTTGCATTTATGAACATGATGCGCATAATATGCAGCGCAGTAATGCATTTACGAACAGGCCCAAATTTGTATTATTTATTGAAATGTAAAAACTGTACTTTTAATAAAATTTAATTAGATTTATAAGAAATGTATTTAGCATAAGCTTTAGAATAATATTTTTTCTATTTTTTTCTTCAATAAAATATTAATTCAAAAAAATAAAACAAAGAAAATTTTTTTTCTTTATTTCGACTTTAACCACACGAAAAATCTAAATATAACATAATAGCACGTTCACATATAAGAAGGTTATGGTTATCTAAAATTAACCTTGGAGATAACCTTGTGGCGTTCACATATGACAAATATAACCTAAACATATGCGAGAATGACAGAAATTGACAGCTGTGTGCATTTGTAATGTATTGTATGTATGTATCTTTGTATGTATCTTCTCCATAGCAAATGTTTTTTTTTCTATTGCTGTCAAATTTTAGTCAATATACTATTCACAATAGATATAAAGCGTTGCATTTTTGAGTATTTTATTGAATACTTTTCAATGCAACAATGCGTATTTTACTAGGTTATGAGGTAACCTACAGCTGAACTTGGTTATCTTTTCATACAAATTGTATGGCTAACCTCATACATTTGTGGCTTGGTTACGAGATAACCTCGATAACCACGATAACCTAGCTAACCTGCTTATATGTGAACATGGTATAAGTAAGTATATCGCTCGCTACAACAAAAAACATTTTTTCCCATATTAATCAAATTTAAACATTGCATTAAGGCTCCAGGAGACGATCAAATAATTTCATCAAATAATGCATAAGTGTGAGTGTCGTGTGATTGACGTATGAAAGGAGACGTTCAAATAAATTCTTCAATCATCATTTGCATTTTGATTTTGTAGTGTGCGCTTCGCAAAATGCCTTTATCGGATGACGATTGATTTATTGCTTTTAACATATTGTACAATTTTTTAAGATAAAAAGGAAAATATGAAAAAAAAAAGAAAAATCTTTGGATGAAAATTTCATATTGTTTTCCTTTTTCTTCTCTATTCCTGTTTCTTTCAGTTTTAAATTCCACAACGCTGGTAAACATTGATATTTTGCAATTAATTCTAATATAATTTTTTTTCATCTTTGCATTTCTCAATGATAGTACGATCGTTTACCAAACACAATTTAACTTCTTAAAAATATAAAAATAAAATATACACACAAAATATATATTCACAATAAAAAGAAATAAAATATACACACAAAATATATATTCACAATAAAAAAAAATAATTCTTCGTTTACTATTACATTATTCGCAATAAAAAAATATTTGTTTGTTTATCCGCGCATGGATGATGTGTTCATTACGACGATATCGTAGCAAATGAGAAAATGCTTGTCAATCAGAGTTGGAGACGATCAAATAAAACTTCATCAAATGAAAAAATCAAAATCTTTTGATTTTCATCAATCAAAGCCGACAACGTATATGTATATAACGATAACACGCACACATATAAGGCGTTGATGATTTTATTTGATCGTCTCCTGAGGCCTTTAGAGCAGTGGTGCTCAACAGTGTTGCCAAATTTTTTTCAAAATTTCCCGTCAAATTGGGCTTTAAAAATCGCCAGAAATCGCTAAATTAAATTTTTACAAAACCGCCAGAAACCCGTCAAATAAATAGTTTGAAAATTTTAAATTAACGTTAAATAAAATAAAGTGTAAATAATTAAAATAAAATGTACATAATTACACATATTTTTTTTATTATTCTTAAAGAGGCTATGGTTTTATGTTTTTGGGTTTCTCCGTTATTAATTAAATCGCCCAACTTTCCAGATAAAGCACGTTTGCAATACATACTTTCAAAAACTTTTTGTAGGATCTTTTTAATTTTTTGTTAGCCATCCTATTAGTTTATAATGGTCCAGCCATTCGATTCTAAAATTTTGTGGATACTGATGTGCCATAACTTTTTAAAGAGAAAATTCAATTTAAATGTACATTTTAAAATTATATAATATAATTTATGTTGTAACAATTTTATCTTTTTTTTGTCATGTACTTACTTTTTTGCTATTTTTCTTTTTTCTGCTTTCTTATTTGAAACACAACACTATAAGCTTCACCTTCATTTGATTTATGTTTTCGAATTTTTTTTGGTACTTTTTCTACATATTTACACACATGCATACATAATTGGCCATTACAACCCTTCAGTCAGGATTACGGCCTAGCTTTTCACACCACTCATGTTGTGTGCCTTAATTTTATACTTTAGAAGCGGGACCTACAGTTTAACGTTTTTTTCATAGCTGGTTTATTTACTCTCAGAGTTTTTGCCAGAAATCTTTTTTTTCCAAATTTCGTTTTGATGTCTGGCCTGGAACCCGAACCCGCGCTTTACGTCTAATAAGCGAACACACTACCTACTAGACTACGGCGACTACTGTACTTTTTCTACTAACCGTTATTCGACTCTCGAATACAAATATATGGTTGCATTTTTTATTATTTATATCATATAATTCAACCTTGGAAAAAACGCTAAAGCGCTGTAAAAACTCCAGATTTCACGTTAACCGCTAAAAAGTATTTTTCCCCGTATTTTACATTGCAAAAACGTCAGATCTGACGGGGAAAACGTCAAATTGGCAACAATGGTGCTCAAACACATACTATCATAGGTTTGGTTGTGTTGGTAAAGCAGCGGAGAACAAAATTCAACTTAATTTTTGAGAATCGTACACTGGGAAAATAATAAAAAAGGAAAAAAATTTGGTTTATTGTGTTGTGTGTATGTTATTACCAAAAACAAAACACCTTTTTCGCCAAAACAATTCAATACGTCTGTCTTCAAATTCAAGAAGAAATTTCCATAATCGAATGGACGGCTCTGCTTTGCTAAAGCCAAAGCAACTGTATATGATGCCTTTTTAAAAGGCAACGACAATTTCTCGTTACTACATGGTAAATTATTGTAGTTTGGTACATCCGTTTCGTCCACCATGAATTTAAAAAAAAAATTCTGCTTTTAATTGCAATAATTTTAAAGTCCTATCATTCGCTTTAATGTTGTCGAAAAATCCATGGCTAGCCTCGTAATGTCTTTTTATATAAAAAAAAAAATTACGACATAAAGTGCGATAACACACAATACATTTTGCATTACCATCCATATTCTCTATAAAAAAAATCATATTCCCAATTTTCATCAAACATTTTGCTGCGTGTATTTGCAAAAAACAAAAAATCATTCAAAAAAGTTCCGTAGCGTGGTCTTGCTTCATCAAGTGCTAAACGTCAACTGAATTGATTTTGTTCTCTGAGATGAACACAAAACAACAAACAAAGCAACAAACACACGATCATTATAAGAAACCACACAAGTAAGCTTATAGTGTACGTGTGCCAACGGAGCGTCAGCAGATTTTTCTTTGCCTATCACATGTGATAGGAAATTTCGATTTTGAGCATAACTGCATTAGAGCAATGACAAACGAAATTGTGGTTTTGGGTGTTATGTTTCAACTGCTCACGCCACTTGCGCAAATGTTGAAGCTGCATGATGGGCAAGTCGCAAAGCTTTAGATTTAAGAAATGCAGCAGGTGCAGCATGTTTCGGGGATTTATGTTTCAACTTCCCACGCAGCTTGCTCAAGTATTGAAATGTAATGATGAGCAAGTTGCAAAGCATCAGAATTAAGAAATTCAGCAAGTGTAGCATAATTCGAATAACAACTATTACAATATCTGAACATAAAAACAACCGGCATTAACGCATCACAATCACACTACATCACCCCTACATATCAAACACACACCACCCCCAAAACAAAAACACATTTACATAACACCATCAACACATCATCACCTTATACATGGAACACACACACACACTATTCTCAAAACAAAACACATGTAGGGTGACATGTTACAAACCTATCCAATTACCAAACATGACCGGCTGTAGCGTAGGCATGATCCCAAAAATGTATGGAAAAAGTGGCCCCGAAATCCCATAAACATAATACTCCAATCGTTTTTTCACTAATCATATTAACTCATGAAATTTTGTGTATGAATGAGTCAACAGTATTGAAATTCAAATACTCTGATTCATTCGTACTCACTACAACATGGATTTATAAACACAGGTTGCAATGAGTATGAGTACAACATTGACATCAAACTCATAACATTCGAAATATGTTTGATTCATACATACGCCTTCTCATTCAGATTTATAAATTTAGAAAAATACTTATAATACTCATAAATGATTCGAGTGATTCGAATCATTCAACAAAATTTGCAGTCTAAGTTGTTGTTGCATTTACAAAGAAAGAAGAAAGAAAAATACAAAGAAAGCAAGCAAAGCAAATTCTTGTAAATGCTGAGTAAAGGAGAGTCGAAATCAATAACATCATGCGTATTGTTAAGTATGAGTACGATGAGTACATCAAACTTTGAATATGAGTAGTATGAGTATGATATTAAAATAAGTATGAATGCTAAGTCGCTGCAGCTTAGTATGTAGTGTGTTGGCTTATTAGACGTAAGGCCCGAATTCAAACCCCAGGTCAGACATCAAAACGAAATATGAAAAAAATATATCTTCGTCAACTTCCTCTCAGCGGATTTCTGGCAAATAGTAAATAAAATTGCCATAAATAGTTTCTCAAAAATTGGTCGTTCGGAGTCGACGTTAAATTGTAGGTCTCGACACTTACGTATAAGAATTAACGCACACAACATGAGTGGTGTGAGAATCTAGGCCCTAATCCTCACTGAAGGGTTGTAATGGCCAAGTATGTATGTATTTATGAATGCGTATACGATTCAAAACTTATGAGTATGATTCGATTTTACTGATCTTTTTGAATACTCATTGCTGATCTGTGCTTAGTACCTGTTGGTGGTATAGCGGAAAAACACAAACGCAATGCGGTAAGCTTTTTAAAATAATATATGTATTATAATTATGGTACTAATTTCTGATTATTAGTTAGGTGACTGTAGGAGAATTGTTTACATTTTAAGATCATTGTGATTGAGGAAAAATACATTTTAGATTTCATTTCTTGTATTTAAAACAGATTTATTTAAAACATTATTTATTTAAGATTTATAATTTCATTTTATATCATGTTCATATTGATATTTATTTTTACTTTACTTAAAATTCACTTTTAATTTATGTAACAGAATAACTTTAAGAAAATAAGTCCGCTTCGTGCGAAAGCTGGAATAGAACTCAAACAGTTTACGTTTTCTAAGTCCTACAAAACCTATTTGATATCGACTTCTACAAATAATACTTCCATTGGCCTTAAATTTACTTCTTGTAATAAATGGAGTTAACCGTTAGTTATTTTAAACATTTTTAGTAAATGTTTTTTCTTAATATTTTTTAAGAAAATTCCAGTTCAAATTAATTAATTTATATGAACCTTTAAATGGGACACTACCGAACTAACGAAGACCAACTTACTCGCTTTAAATTTACCACACGGTTGCGCTTATGTTTTACAACTAACTTTATTATTTCACTTTTACTTAATCCTAACATATTCTATATACTTAATTCTAACTGTGGAATTCTATTCAGCAACTCCGTTGCCTGTTTAACCTTGTACTCTATAGGTTATTCAACTTAAAATTAACTTAATATTAGGGTAGTTCATTATTACTTATATCTAAAATTCATCATTAAGTTGTTTAATAGAACTTCATTATATTACAAAAATATTCATTATTATTAAAGTAGGAATGTGAGAATAGATGATAAATATTGAAATGATCCAACAGTAAACAAATGATAATATAAAAAGGAATAAGTAAATATAATAATCGGAGACTTAACATTTGTGTAAGGTTTGCGGTTAATCTTTTTTCTTAGTAATAGGTTTGGTGGAAAAATCCCAAACAGTGCCAGAGGCTAAAGACTCGACTCGTTTGGATATGAAATAGTTTATCTTCTGTTTTAGGCGGATTTAAGGGATTTTTTTTTATTTATTTAATATTAATTATAGCACAGCAAGATGTTAATCTTATAAATGAAAGTGCTATGGGAGTTCAGCAAAAAAGTAATAAAATATCATAGATAAAATAAGTAACAGAATGTATGGAATAATGTAGAATTAGAAATGAATTAGAAAATGTTATGATATCAAAAAATATAGCAATCGATGAAAAATTTAGGGTAAAAAAGAAATGGATATAGTTAAAACATATAGTAGGAAAAATACGAATAACAGTACATATATATAAATATCAAGAAATATACACAAGCAAAGAAAAATATAGGTAAGAGCGTATAGGACAGCAAGCTGTATTAGAAAAGTGAAAGAGAGTCTGTAGCTTCTTCAATAATATTTCGTGATCAACCGTGTCGGAAGCCTTGGTGTGATCCAAAAGAACTAAAACGCTATATGATTTCCATCCCGTTTCAACCTAAGGTCTTCAACTTGACTAAAGCAGTAGTGCAGCTCCTAGAATTCATAAATCCCGACTGTTTATCAGATATGAAATTGTTACTCACGAGATAATTGTTAATCTGTCTAGCTATGAGATTTTTCATTACTTTAGACAGGAATGGAAGAATGGCAATTGGGCTGAATTCATTGTTGGACTTAGGGATGGGAATGGTTTTCGACTGTTTCCATTCATCAGGGAAGGTGGACATAGTTAAAAAAGTCTAGGTGACAAAGCTTTTAAAAACAGAGGATCTAATTCATCAGAAATAACCGCGTTCGACTTAACCGAAGATAAGCATTCCAAAACCTCGAGATGATTAACACAACTAAGGCTAAAGGGATTTTCGAGCGGAAAAAAACAAAGGTCGTTATATATGTTACTATCAGCGATCGGAAAATTAATGTTAAAAAATTTTTCATTAAGAGCGTTTACATCAACATCAGGAGAAGTGTTATGACATTTTCGTCCAATACCAATATAGCGGATTACCTTTCATTTAGCTCTATTACCCAATACGAAAGCGAATTTCCTGCAGTAAAACAATGTTTATGCCCTTTTAATGCGTTTGGTAACCTCACTACGGTCGGATTTATGAATGGCTTTCAGGTCGTCCGTTCTGAACCTCTTCCACCTCGAACTTGTAGGCAATGTCGCGATTATCAATTAATGCTTTAATTTCAGCATTAAACCAAGGTTGGTGTTCGGCTCTAGCAAGTCTAGTTCTGACAGGAACGCATCTGTCATATAGCAGACGAACACTTTCCTGAATAAATGCCACTTGGTCGTTCATATTATCCAGGTATTATCAACACTACTTGTAATACATCAATTTAATAAATACACAGATCTTACCCAAATCGTTTATTATTAATAATGATAAAACCTAAAATAATGGTAGTTGGCAGACATTCCCTTCAATATCTTAGTATTTCAAGGTCTTACAACTGTATTTTCTAGAGCATGCAATGTATTATCATATTTTTTTCTGTTTTTACATTCTCCCACTTCTTTCTTACTTTAGAAGAGAGAACACCAATATACTCTCAACTTAACGAAGAAAAACCAGTATTATACCGTTAAGAGAACATATATCACAGATATCATCTTGTGATAGATTATATACAAAAACAAATTAACATCTCATTACTTATTTTAATCGCAACCGAGGTTTGATTAAAAGCTACAAACATTCATAAGGCCTTTCTGACTGGCTCAGTGAAACCTTCAACATCTCGAAGGAGAAGTAAAGTAAAGTGTTGCAATGAAGAAGTGATATTTTTTTTATTATAAAAAGAAAAGAAAGTTATTAATTTATTAAGTGGAAAAAGTTATTTTTTATATAAAAATAGCAATAATTTGCGAAAGTCATATCGGGAAAATCTTAGTGAATCCGATTAAATCAGTCTGTTTCATTGGGAAAAGGTAAATTCATTAAAAGGTATTGTTTTTCAACGTCATATTAATAAAATATTGCGTTTTCCTATAGTTAATTTTATATTTCAACAGTACCTCGAGTGAATCACCAATTTGGCAATTTGGAACAGACACAGCGTCAATTCACTCGAGGGAAATTTGGCATTTTTGGAAAAATTCTTCTAATAAAAATATTTGGAAACAAGATCAAGTTCGAATTCCAATTCAATTTGTGCTCGTTATTTAAATATTCAGCAAATTGCTGCCTAACAACTTGAACACATCCTTTTCGAGGATTGTATGTGTTCACACGAGTGAACAAATTCGAACAACCCCAACCCTGACTTCCAATAACAACACAAGCATCTCTAACAGACAAGAACAATAACATTCCCAACACACATCAACATTCATCACACCCATCAACATCTCCTACATAATTCTTTGATCCTTTTTGATCAGTTGACTATCGATCTTCAAACAACGCAAAACAAATATCCAACAACCCTACGCGAGTGCACTACAGTGAACAAAGTTATTGAATATATTTTGATATTATATAAAATATTTGAAATTTAAAATAAACCTTGTGAACATTAATCAAATTAAAACAAATTGTGAGCTGTTGTGAACAAATTACATATGTATGTATATTGTAAAACAATAAGAATAAAATACATTTTATAACGTTGAAGAAAATACAAACAAAAACTAAAAGCTATATAACATTTATAATTTACATATATACGTATTAAAAGGTTTGTGCACTAATACACCCTACCCCCTCATACCCACCTACTAACCCCACCCTATAACCCGTCTAAACAGTATGTGTTATCTGAATGACCATTATTACTTGGTCCAGAAGAATTTGGTCTATTATTTGAATAAGTGCTTACATATGTTCGTGAATATACTTTTAGACAAAAAACCAGAAACAACTATGAATCGAATATTGCTCGTTTACCATCAGCTAATATACCTACGTCAAAAAACTAATAACCTCCAATAATTTTCTGAATATTATATACCAAAATGTACGTGGCTTAAATACTAAATTAACTGACCTGTTAATTAATAGCCATGATCTAACATATGATGTTATTATCTTTACTGAAACCTGGCTTACTGACGATATTTTTAATGCTGAAATTCTTTGTGATAATTATCAGATATATCGATTCAACCGCAAGTCGCGTAGAGGTGGCGGTGTTCTAATTGCAGTCTCTTCATCACATCCATCTGAACAGTTTGTAACCCGTACTTCTAATATTGAATTTGTGGCTGTTGTTGTAAAATTAAAAAAATCTAAAGTCTACTTTTCTTGTTCATATGTTCCTCCTGATTCTGACTCTACGGTTTACTCCGATCATGCGGACGCAATAACATCTGTTGTCCAATGTGCTAAAGAATGTGATTCTGTTTTTGTTATGGGTGATTTTAATCTACCCTCAATTGCTTGGAAACATGTACCTGATATGCCTTATTTAATTCCGAGTAAAAATAATACTTACCATGACGAATTCCTAAATGATATTATTGGACTATCACTGTATCAAATAAACTCACTTTGTAATGACTTTGAAAAAATACTGGATCTTGTATTTGTTAACGATGCTAGTCACTGTAGTATTTTACGTTCTGAACCTGTAACTTTGCCTGAGGATCGATATCATCCGACTTTAAATACTAAATTTTTCTTTCCAACTAATTTCAAAGTTACGCCTTCTAAAGTTAGAAAAGTCTACTGTTTTAATCAAACCAATTACAATTTATTTAATGACATGATGAGAAATACTTGTTGGAATGAAACCTTATCTATTCCTATTAACAATGATTCTGATATTGACTTGATGATTTCTAACTTTTATAAGAAAGTGCACTCAATAATTGAAATCTGTGTTCCCTTAAAACCTGTGTATACTCTGGTTGGTCCACCATGGAATTCTAAACAACTGTCGCGACTGAAAAATCGAAAGAACAGGTATTACAAGAAACACCAAAGTTCTGGCTCTACTATTGACTATGGAAGATATTCTATTAGCCGGTCTGAATATAATATTCTAAATCACTCTGTTGCGCCATAACTTAATACTAACTCATTAACATATAAATAAAATTAACATAATATTATAATACTAATTGTTAATACTAATAAATAATTGAATTAATATAGTATAATGAATTTAATAAATGAAAATAAGTATCACCCTAATATTAGTATTAAGTAATGTTAAGGTTCATGACCACATGAATACAAGGTCATTAAATAATAAGTAAAAACAAATAAATAAATAAGCAACGGAGTTGCTGAATTCAATAATACAGTTAGGATTAAGTAAATAGAATAAGATAGAATTAAGGAAAAATGAAATAATAAAACAGTTGAATTGTAACATCTAACTCGATCGGTTGATTAACTCGAAAGGTTTGGTCTTCGTGTTGTACAGTGTCCCAACAAATTTAAAATTATAAATTATTTAATTTTAATTAACTTCCTTAAAAACTATTAAGGATTAACATTTTGGCGCCCGAGCAGGGACATTGTGAAAAAATTTGCATAAAAGAAATAACAATAATAAAAGTGTTGTTTTTAATTTTATCAAAATAAACGTAAAAAAAAGACCAAATCCGCGCGAACCTTTTATAAGTTAATTAAAAGTTACGCGAGTGTTATAAATTTTATACATTCTTGAAAATTAAAAAGTAAAAAGTGTAATAAAATTTATAAAAACCTTATAATTTAATTAAGGTTTACAATTAATATATAAAACCACAAAATATACTTGGTTTTTTAAATATTAAATTAATACATATATACACTAAGAATATCTCTTCTACAAAATAAAAAAAAACAAAGTGAACGATACACACAAATACAATATAAAACATAACAAATTGAACAAAACATACAAAAAATATTTTAGTGGCAGAAAAATAATATAAAATCTCAAAAAAATAAAAACAAAGTGTGTGGTGAAACGAAACAAAGCAAAAAAATATTAAAAACAAAAATAACAAGAATCAAAACAAATAATACGAAACATAAAAAGAAAAATATACACATATATGTATATACAAAACAAACATAACAAAATAACAATAGATACAGTGGTACATTAGTGCTGTGAGAACATACAAACATACACAAAAAGAAATAGAACAAGAAAAAGAAAACTAGAATTGAAGAAAAATCAACACAGTGTACAAAGAAATACAAACACACAAGTGCCATAAATACAACATTAAGAATACACCGAACAAATCATCATACTACACAACCAAAAACATCACATCGTTGGACGACTCCAAAGCCTACAACTCCAGGAAAGGAATTTTACACAGATGCCTCGTTGTCACTGCATCCTGTGCCGGTCGGTCAAAAATAAGGGGAGTACTTCAGACTCTCTCGAGGTAAAAAGTGTGAAATATATTGTGTTTCTCTTTCCTTAAATTTGTAATTTGATCAAATTTAAGAGATTTTTTGTAAATTAAACGAAAAATTGCTAATCGCTTTAACAGCAGAACACAAGAATATATATCACATTTTAAAACTTTGAACATTACATATATTTTCTTATTATTTAATATACATATTTATAATATACGAAAATATTTCAATATTATTATTTATAAATTAAGAGAAGAAAACCCGCCCTTATGTAGTGAACTGAATTCGCGAGTGTTTGATTTGTTTGAAAATTACACTAACAATTCGCTTGTATTATTTGTGAGAGAACATTTAGCGTACCACTGGTGTTGCTTTTGTTCATTTCTCTTTTATTTTATCTTTCGTAATTTTGTTCGATCAGTGTTCCGTTTCACGCGTTCCTATACTGCTTGTATATAAGTTACATATCACAGCTGTGTACAGTGGTCACACTAGAACAAAAATCAAAACGAATAATTTCAATAAAAATTGTTCACATAAATTTCGGTCATCGAATTATTTTTTTATTGTTGTTATTCATAACGCTGTGTTCATATTGAAATTTGATTTTTTGTTTATTGTTTACAAATCGATTATTAGGCGATTTTACTTGGTAAATTAAAATAGTTTTTTTTACCGAAGGCTGTGTGTAAAGATTTCTTATTTCTACTTTTCGAGATCAA
Source organism: Sarcophaga rosellei (assembly GCA_930367235.1). Classification (NCBI taxonomy): domain Eukaryota; kingdom Metazoa; phylum Arthropoda; class Insecta; order Diptera; family Sarcophagidae; genus Sarcophaga; species Sarcophaga rosellei. Next base: position 64,721,070 of record OV884019.1, read on the forward strand.
GTAAATTATTCTTGACTCGATTAACGCCAGTTGTGAATTGGAACCGGAACTTTCAAATATTGCGTACCGCGATACTTTGATTACATTCCATTGTCCAGAATACGTGACTACTAATAAATTCAAATATACTTCGACCAATAATTTACCTTGGTCAATTTTGAATTTTGTTTTGAAGAATTTTAAGTAGTCAAAGTCACAATGACTACTAGAGGCTCTAAACGCCAAGATTCTCCTTCCAGAGTGGAAAATTTGGAGAAATTACTCGCAAAGAAAGCGAAGGTCATGACTAATATCGACAGAATTCGACAGTCCGTTATAGATAGAACTATTTCGTTCAATCCTATGGAACTCGAATGTCGATTGGAGATCTTACGATCATATATTGACCAAGCAATGAAGCTCCAGTCGGATGTGGATAATTTGGATTCCGATAATGACGATAGAGCCGAGCTTGAAAATCTGTGTGTAACCACAAAAAGTTTGTTCATGAGCTTGTTGGCCAAGGGTCGGCAATCGAATGTGCCTGAAACTTCATTCAGCGTACAAGCTCGCCAGTCAATACTACCGAATATGAAGCTCCCTAAATTCAGTGGAAAATATGCTGAATACAAAAATTTCATGAGCTTATTCGAGAACTTGGTTCACAATGATCCGACTTTAACGAATATTGAGAAATTCAACCACCTAATCTCATGCTTGTCCGATTCGGCCTTGGGTACAGTGAAGGCCTTTCAGATCTCCGAGGAGAATTATCCCAAGGCAATAGCCAGCTTGAAAAAGGTATACGATAATAAATGCTTGATATTTTTCGACAATATTGCAAAACTTTTTGATTTGCCCGAAATTACCAAGCCTTCGGCTGTTGCTTTGCGAAGCATGATTGATACTGTTTCTGCCATCTACGATTCATTGTTATCAATTGGTGATGACAAGAAAATAACTAACGCGATGTTGATACATTTAGTGATGTCGAAAGTGGACCCAATCACCAAATCAAAGTGGGAAGAACAGCTTGATTTCGATAAGCTCCCATTGTGGTCAGATTGCGAAGCCGCCTTGAACAAACGATATCAGCATATTTCTGCTGATGAGTCTTCTAGTTCAAGGTCGAGGGTTAACAAACCTAGAAATGAACATTTTAACTTTCGAACGAATAAAACATCACTAAATTGCACAAATTCGAAACAATCTGTTGACAAATGCCTATTTTGCAAATCGACGCAACATACGATTGGCAATTGTCCTTCTTTCACTGCTGAGACTATAGCCAAAAGATTCGATTTCATAAAAGCCGTGCCAGCATGTATAAACTGTTTGAAAAAAGGACATACAGTTGCCAGGTGTCCTTCGTCTAAGTGTCGGATATGTAATGGTTCACACAACACATTACTTCACCGATATAGTGCTAGTTCGAACAACACGTCAATAAACTACTCTGAACAGCCTTCGACTTCTCACGCTTCTGTGAACTATTCGGCGTCAGATGAACGCATAATTCTAGCAACGGCTGTGGTAAGAGTAAGGAGTAGTTCTGGCCAACTGATACCAGCCAGGGCTCTTTTAGATTCCGGTTCTCAACCTAATTTGATAACCGAGGAACTAGTGCAACTACTACGTTTGAAAAAAGAAGGAGGCAGATTGAATGCCATTCAAGGCATTGGTGAAACAAATTCATTGTCCAAATCTCGCGTCAATTTAACGGTTACTTCGAGTGTCAACTCTACCCAATTTACTTCAAAGTTTTGGGTATTAAAATCAATTACAAATCTACAACCCGATCGTAGGGTCAACATAGCTAGTTTGAATATTCCGTCAAACGTGGAATTAGCTGATCCTTGCTTTTACAAGCCACAAAAAATTGATTTGTTAATTGGCGCAGGTCCTTTCTTCGACTTAATGTGTGTTGGCCAAATCAAATTGGGCCCGAGTCTTCCAGTTCTTCAAAAGACTTCGCTCGGTTGGATTGTTACTGGAAGATACAATCAGTCAAAGGACTCCTTTAATTCAAAGGTATTTCATATAAATACTTCAATCGAAGACGAGAGTAATGTTGATTCTATCGTCCGGAAGTTAGAAGAACTTCCAATCGAATCAACTCAAATTTATTCTGAGGAGCATACAAAATGTGAGAACGAATTCAAGACTTCAGTAAGACGTTTTGCGTCGGGAAGATTTGAGGTTTCTTTACCTTTTAAGTCTGATCCTAAACTATCAGGATCTTCGTTTGAAACTGCCAAGCGACGATTTCTCTCTTTGGAACGGAAACTTTCCAAAGATGATACTATGAGGCAGATGTATCATGATTTCATGAGAGAGTACTTCAACTTGGGTCACATGTCACTTTTGGAGAAATTTCCTGATACTCCCCACTATTTTATTCCACATCAATGTGTTTTGCGACCTCAGAGTACAACTACAAAACTTCGGGTAGTATTTGATGCTTCATGTAGAACTTCTTCACATGTTTCGCTTAACGAACTGTTAGTGGTCGGTCCTACAGTTCAAGAAGAGTTGTATTCTACATTGATCCGTTTTCGATTCCTCAGTTATGTAATCACTGCAGATATTGAAAAAATGTATCGTCAGGTCATGATTGGTGACAAGGATAGAAATTTTCAATTGGTCCTTTGGCGAGAGAATCCATCTGATGAGTTGAGGCATTTTCGGCTGAATACTGTCACTTATGGTACAGCTTCAGCGCCATTTTTAGCCATTAGATGTCTGATCCACTTAAGCGACATATACAAAGAGACTTTGCCTATTGGTTCGAAAGTTGTTCGCAGTGATTTCTACGTGGATGATTTACTTACCGGAGCTGAGAGCTATGAAGAGTTAATTTTAATTCGAAATCAAGTGACTGAAATTTTGGCTTCGGCTGGTTTCAATCTCACCAAGTGGTTTTCAAACCACCCTGAATTTCTGAATTCTCTACAGAAAGAGAAACTAATACATAGCGATTCAGACTCTGCGAAAGCATTGGGCATACATTGGGCTCCGAAGAATGATTTATTTAAATTTCATTTGGAAGATAGGTTTCAGGACTTAAAGGCTACAAAGAGAAACATATTATCGGTGTCTTCTCGATTATTCGATCCTCTCGGACTGTTATGCCCGCTTGTTACGAAATCAAAGATCCTATTGCAAGAGCTTTGGATTCAAAAGCTTGACTGGGATGAATCAATTCCCTTGGGGTTGAATACTTCATGGGAAAACTTCGAATCTAATTTAATGGAAGTTGATTCAATTAGCATCCCAAGATTTGTCCATACTACGTCTACATCGGGAATTCAAATTCATGGATTTTCTGACGCTTCAATTCGAGCATATGGGTGTTGCATATACATTCGAAGCTCCGAGACAAACACAATCGTCTCGAGACTACTTACGGGTAAGTCCAAAGTTGCTCCCCTCAAGTCTAAATCACTTCCTAGACTTGAGCTATGTGCCGCACACCTACTAGCTAAGTTATGGAACAGAATTAAGCGTATGATGAATTTCAAAATAAACGATGTTTATTTCTGGACAGACTCCGAAATAGTACTGCATTGGATAAAAACGCATCCATCCTCTTTGACGACTTTTGTGTCAAATAGAGTCGCTGAGATTCAGGAGTGGTCGGACCAAGTGTCGTGGCGCCACGTACCCACTAAGCAGAATCCAGCTGACATTGTGTCAAGAGGATCCGATGTAAAGGACTTGAAAAACTCAATATGGTTTGAAGGACCATCGTTTCTACTAAACGACAGTTCCAAATGGCCTGTTAATGAACATTTTGAATTAACAGAGAACCAGAAACTATTGGAAGCAAGGAAAGTGAATGTATTTCTTGCAGTAGAGAGGACGTCTGACTGTCTACTGGAGATGATATCAAAATACTCGTCATATAAGAAGTTACTGCGAGTAACATGTTTTGTACTCAGATTCATTGATAATCTGAAGAAACGAAAGTCAAATCAAAGTATCATACCTACTGCAACGGAAATGAAGTGGTCATTTTATCGCCTTGTAGAGGCTATCCAGAAAGCTAATTTTTCTGAGGAGATTTCTAAATTACAGAAATCTCTGATCTTACCATCGAACATACAGAGACTTACACCTTTCATTCACACATTCACTGAAGAAGGGAGAATATTTTCACTATTAAGGGTAGGTGGGAGATTGCTTATTGCAAATTTGCCATATGATGCAAAATTCCCACTGTTGTTACCGAAGAAAAATGACTTTGTCACACTTTATTTGCGACATCTCCATTTCGAGAATTGCCATGCCGGCACAAAAGCGCTCATTGCTCTCGCTAGGGAGAGAATCTGGCTCATTAACGCCAAGGAAGAGTGCAGTAAGATTGTTCGCAAGTATGTACATTGTTTCCGCTATAAGCCAAGACTTATGTCCCAAATACTGGGAAACTTGCCCACTAATAGAGTGAGAGCTACACGACCATTTCTTATTGTCGGCGTAGACTTCTGTGGTCCCGTTAACGTCTCTTTGAGAATTCGAGGTCGACCACCATTGAAAATGTATATAGCGGTCTTCGTGTGTTTCACTTCTAAGGCAGTGCATTTAGAATTAGTATCCGATTTATCCACTGATTCTTTTCTTCTATCTTTCAAAAGGTTCGCTGCCAGAAGAGGTCTTCCGAAAGAGGTGCTATGCGACAACGGAACGAACTTCGTGGGAGCCAGCAACGTCCTCAAGCAGCTGCAGCAAGCATTCGACAGGAGTCGACCCGCCCTCGAATCTTACGCAGCGTCGTCCGGGGTGAAGTTCACCTTCATACCACCTCGGGCGCCGCACTTCGGAGGACTGTGGGAAGCAGCCGTCAAGCAGGCTAAGTTCCTGTTTCTGCGCGCAGTAGGCAACGCATCGCTGACGCAAGAGGAAATGGAGACGGTGCTCACAGAAACAGAGGCGGTGCTCAACAGTCGACCCATTGCACCGCTGTCTCCAGACCCCAACGACGGAGAGGCGCTAACTCCAGCTCATCTGCTGATAGGAGAGGGTCTGCGTTCGCTGCCGCTCGAATCCGTAGGCGACGGGAAAATCAGAGAACCCAAATTATGGAAGCGTTGGCGACTACTTTGCGGACTCAAGCAGACGTTCTGGCAGGCTTGGTCTCGAGACTACGTCCTGGGTCTGCAAGGCAAAGCCAAGTGGACCAGCGAATCGCCCAACGTGAAGCTAGGCCAGGTGGTGATCATCCACGAGGACAATTGCCCGCCTCAACATTGGCTGACCGGGAGAGTCGTCAAGGTCGTAGAAGGAGAAGACGGCAAGGTCAGAGTGGCGGAGGTCGCAACGCGCAACGGCGTCTATAAGCGTCCAATCCAAAAACTGGCTCCACTTCAAATGGATTGAAGGAGCCCAGCCCTTCAATGGGGCCGGCATGTTGCGCCATAACTTAATACTATCTCATTAACATATAAATAAAATTAACATAATATTATAATACTAATTGTTAATACTAATAAATAATTGAATTAATATAGTATAATGAATTTAATAAATGAAAATAAGTATCACCCTAATATTAGTATTAAGTAATGTTAAGGTTCATGACCACATGAATACAAGGTAAAAACAAATAAATAAATAAGCAACGGAGTTGCTGAATTCAATAATACAGTTAGGATTAAGTAAATAGAATAAGATAGAATTAAGGAAAAATGAAATAATAAAACAGTTGAATTGTAACATCTAACTCGATCGGTTGATTAACTCGAAAGGTTTGGTCTTCGTGTTTTACAGTGTCCCAACAAATTTAAAATTATAAATTATTTAATTTTAATTAACTTCCTTAAAAACTATTAAGGATTAACACACTCATTATATAAAACTTATATGCAGAAAATGAAAAATAATTTTATTAAGAATCCTAGATCTTTTTATACGTTTGTAAATTCGAAGAGAAAATCTACTGGTTTACCATCCTTTGTGAAATTTGGTGAAAAAGAATTATGTAATGTTGATGTCATATGTGATATGTTTGCAGATTTCTTCGCCAGTACTTATTCTAATGCGGCTTACAATGATACAAATATGTACCCTTACTCGCTGACATCAGCTCAAGTAATATCTATTCCAACATTTAGTGACTGTGATATTTTGATGAACCTGAAAAGTTTGAAGATATCTTTTCGTCCTGGATGTGCAGAGTCATTCATCACACCATTAGTCATATTGTTTAATACCTCGATTAATTATGGATATTTTCCTGTGTTTTGAAGGAACTCGTCTATTATACCACTTTTTAAATCTAGCAATAAATCTGATGTTACAAACTATAGGGGCATTGCAAAACTGAGTGCTATTCCAAAAATGTTCGAGAAACTGGTTGCCGATTTTTTGGTTCATCATACTTCATCGTTATTATCACCTTATCAACCTGGTTTCCGAAAGGGCTGTTCAACAACGACTAACGTGCTTCAGTTAACATCCATGATAAATGTGGCCTTTTTTCAACGGAAGCAAACTGATGTAATTTTTACGGATTTTAGCAAAGCATTCGATAAGGTGAATCACAAACTTCTGTTAACTAAATTGGATTTAATGGGTGTAAATCATAGGAGTTTAAGATGGCTAGAGCCGTATTTGACTGGTAGAAAGCAGACTGTATGTGTGAACAATAGCTTATCTAAATATATTTATGTGCTATCTGGTGTTCCTCAAGGCAGCCATCTTGGTCCACTTCTTTTTTCGCTGTTTATAAACGATCTTCCCAACATGATTAATTTTGCCAATATCTTAATGTATGCTGACGATGTAAAACTTTTTCTCTCCTTTAATAATTTCATTGAGCATATTTATCTTCAAAGTGATCTCAATAATTTCTTTTTGTGGTGCGAGTACAACTTGATGGAGCTGAATATTAAAAAATGCAAATGTATGCGGTTCTCAAGAAATAATTTTATCGCGGTTAATTACTTGCTTGGAGGTCATCAACTGGAAATAGTGGACTCTTTTATTGATCTTGGGATCCTATTAGATACAAAATTAAACTTTAATAATCATATCACTTTGACTGTAAATCAGGCAAGAAGCAGTCTTGGCTTCATAAAACGTTGGGCAAGGGAATTTATTGATCCATATATTACTTAACAGTTATGCATATCGCTTGTCAGACCTATCTTGGAGTATGGTTTTATCGTTTGGGATCCTCACTATAATGTTTACAGCGAACACATCGAATCTGTTCAGAAAAAATTTTTACTCTTCTGCTTGCGTGGCCTTGGTTGGAATTATTCGGACATGCCTTCATATACTAGCAGACTGGCTTTAATAAAACTGCCTACCCTTAAGAGTCGTCGAACGATGTTAAATATATCTTTTATGATTAACCTGATCAATGGTAATATTTGCTGTGAATTTCTGTTGAGATCTGTTAAATTCAATGTTCCTTGTCGTAACTTCCGCTGCTATAATTCTATTTATATGCAATTCTGCAGAACCTATTATGCTGTTGCTGATCCATTAACTAGAATTTGCCGTCAATTTAATTATTTGTCAGACTTTGTTGATTTTTCTTTAAATTCTTGAGTTATAAAACGGAACATTATTGTTTTTCTCAATTCATAAATTTATTGTTTTTCTTAATTCTCAACTTTTCATATTTTTACTGTAACTATTACTTGTATTTTTAAAAAAACTAATTGTAATTCTATTTAATTTTATTCGATGTTATTAGTCAGTAAGGAATTTGTCGATTGACTTAAATAAATAAATAAAGTAAATAAAAAATAAAGTAAATACGTACGTAAAAATGGAGCACGTATGTACAATGTACATAAATTTTGTCCGAAATTTTCAAAATTTTTTAAAATTTCTGATAGCCTATTGAAAGCGCCTCTTAAAGACTTTTCATATGATACCAAATTTATATATAGTTGCTTTGGAAGAAATATGAAAAAAATCGAAAAAACCTCAAAAAGGACCTTTTTATCCTTTTTTTTTATCCAGCTCACCAAATATTGACCCCAGGATGAAAATTTAGGAAAACGTAGTCTTAGAATGAATCAAACTTTCATTTTAGTCGGGAACATTCGCAACTTTTATTTTAGGGCCACCCTAATGTACATGTTACCGTTTCCACAGTTTGAACTGGTAATAGGTGATAATAAAAAAAACTCTGAAACGGTACGCAAGAATGACAACAGAATAATGAAGTAACAACTGTCAATAACAGTAGAACGATGCGATAAAAGAAAACAAAATTTGTCAAAGTAATTTTTTACGTGCAAAAGCGAAATAAAGTTTAGAAGAAAATGCAAAAGAGTTTGTCAAACTAAAGTAGTAGTTACCCAACCTTAACGTAACGTACCGTAGAAAACGTTCTCTTTTTAGCATATGGAGAACAATGTAAACGTTTACCGAAACGTTCTCTCTCGTTAGCAAAATGGAACGATCTGTATAAAACAGAATTCTTCCACGTTTTTACGTGACATTTGAACATGAGAGAGGATGAGCAGTGTTGCCATGAGAAAAAATATTGTAACCAACATTTGCGAAAAAAACACCAAATAAGGAAAAATATAACCAAAATTAAATTCGCAGTTTTTTGTTTTATTTTTTCAAATTTAAATTATAATTAATAAAAAAAGAAACAAAAAATAACAAAATAAAATTATAATCTTACTAATTAATTAATTTTAACAAACAAAACAAAAGCTATTTTTATAAGAAAAATAATAACCAAATACGGAAAAATCTACACATTGAACAAAAAACGGCAACACTGATGATGAGTCTGTATACCAATTTCGTTGTTTTGTGTTGTGATCGTTTGTGTATTGCTTTTGTTTTCTATCGTTTTTATTTACATTCTTGGTTGTCATAATATGTCCCGTTTTGAAAGTTACTATAACTACACAAAAGTTTTTAAGGCTACGTACGTTACGACTTTACGATTATTACGGATGAGTAACCAGCCCTTAATTTTCAAAGTATGTACTTTGAACGTACAAAAGGCGTCTAAGCGAATTTGAATTTGCGTTTTGTTGATCCTGATATAGATATAACATATTTAAAAAAAATTGATTTTGACAAGTAAAACAAGTTCAGAGGGATCGAGTAATATAAAAAACTTGCTTTTGAGTACAACTTAGACAATGTAGTTTCTCAAGTGTAGTTACTTACACTGTTCTCCCTTATCTTCTTCCCATAACATATTTTCATAGTTCCAAATGCAATTTCATGCTTCCCCTGTGTATTGGTCGTACGAAAAAAAAATAACGGCGCTTGCCTTTGTTCTTTCGATGGTAATATTAGAAGCTATACTAGAATTTTTAAAATTGTCTGCAACGACAAGTGATAAATTATTCTCAACTACGAGGTTATTTAGGAGTAGTAATTTTTTGGCTTTTAAGGGGTTAAAAGGAATAAAATACAGAAAAATCATCACAGGTATTCGAAAGTAACTTAAAATATAATACTTTACTCCTTGTTATTACTTGTTATCCTTGCTATTACTATTATTAAATTTGCAATAGTAATAGTGTTTTCAGACCGAGTGGTTTTAACGCAAAAGTTGGTTTTATCGTTAAAACCAAAAATAAAACCTGGTTTTACTATACAAAATTATTTTGTTAAAACCATCTTAAAACCTTTTTTGAATTGGTTTTAAGTTGGTTTTATGAAATTCAACCTTGTTTTCGATGTACTAAATCAGAGCTGCCAACACTGAAATGTTGAAAACAGCTGAGAAAAGTAAACAAAATAAAAACAAAAATATAAAATAAAAGCCGGTAGTGAGAAAAAAAGTGATTTTAGAAAATGAACAGTGAAATAAAAAATAAAATGAAAAGGAAGAGAAGTGTCTGTGGACGGAGCAGACAGAGAGTGTTTTCATAGAAATGTGGGTGGACAAAATTGATGACTTAAGGGGAAAAAGAAAAACTCCCACATTTACAAAGAAATGGCCGCCGAACTGGCCAAAAGTGGTCTAGAAATATCCCCAGAGCTTCCTAAGGCCAAAATAACGAACTTGACCACAAAATTTCGGTAAGTAAATAAAAATTCAATTATTTTTAATTCATGTATGTGTAACAATAAAATTGGTTTTACAGAAAGTGAAAATCCTGTATTCGGCCTTCTGGGGGGATCACCATCTAATTGGTATCTTTACGAAAGAGTCTGCAGAATTATTGGGTCGCAGCCTATCCACAAACCTCGAAGGCATTACAGAAGGCAGCATAACAGGTTATAAGATGAAAAGAATTTTTTTATTATATGTGCAGTATAATTTTTTAAATTTAGATACACAACACCCACAGAATGGAGACATGGGTGTGCAGGGAAAGGTGATATCAGATGGTGAAACATCTCAATCACTGACGCCATCAATAACCATGTCATCGAGGTTATCACCTGCCTATAAACCGACAACATCTCGCGGAGGAGCTAGAAATAAACATTGGTAGAAATGTTTGAGAAGTTTGGGAATGATTTTGAAAAAGCCATAAATGATGATAGGAAGTGTACCGAAGAATTTCTGGCTTTGGAAAGACAGAAAGTAGAAATATTTGAAAACATAAGCGAAAGTACCGAGAATTTGACATTTTTTAAAAATATAAATAAGAAAAATAGTTGTTTTCTTTAGTTTGTTAATTTTGAATTGTTTTCATACTGAATTTATATGTTATTTTTTGCTTTTTAGTTTAAGTTGTTTAATTTTGTTAATATTGAATTTATATGTTATTTTTTGTTTATTAGTTGAAGTTGCATAGACATTTTGAAGTGTTGCATAGTATTAAATAGCAAATAAAAATAACTTACACAAATGTAAACAAAATGCGTTTCTTATTTGTTCGCCTTCTTTATTGTTGTCATAAAAGGGACCATGTTTCTTTTCTGTTATAGAAGGGGAAACATCAACAATCCAAGAAGAATCTATTTCATCCTTTTCTTTGATTAAGAAATTGTGCAGTATGCAACACGCCTTAACAATTTTGTTGACATTAAAAATTTGATTGTCAACGCCTTTTCCAATACGCCGGAATCTAGAAATATTTTCTTCGTTTTAAACAAGTTTAACAAATTTTAAATATACTTAAATACCTTCCCTTCAAATGGCCAAAAGCATTTTGAACTACTCTTCGACTTTTCGATAAAGCTTAATTGAATTGCTTTTGACTTACCATTTTATCAGTACGAAAAGGATAAGGTTTCATTACTGAAGTCGCCAATCGAAAAGCTAAAATGACAATAGGAACATTTACTGAGCCCATTGGTAAACTCAATTCTTTTAAAAGGGCTGTATTGTAAATCGTAGAATCATTACACCGTCCAGGGCTTCCCACGTTTATGTACATAAAATTATAACTGGAAAGCAAAAGTAAAATTATTACAAAGATACATATGTGATATGTATGTATATTGATATATAAATGCTACAGCATACTTTGCATCCACTAAGGCAAAAAGCACAACAGAATACCAGCCTTTATAGTTAAAATAGTCGCATCACCTTTGGGATGAACTTCAGTATGACATCCATCTGCAGATAAAAAAGTTTAGCTTATAATAAATGAACAAATTACAATATTACCGATTGTACCCTCCAAGCCTCTTCACAAAATTCAATTAAAATTTCGCAAATTGTAGACGTTCCTACACCAAAAATTGCTGCGATAGTACGATACTCGACAGATGAAGCTAAAGCGTACAGGGCAATAGCTATCCGTTTCTCCAAACGAATAGCCTTCCGATAATTAGTGTTTTTTGTTTGCTAAGGACTTTAGTAAGACACATAATTTATCGGAACTGTCCCGGTTCATTCGCATATGCTACTTAAAATAATGTGCACCATTTTCATTGCACTCTGTTTCCCAAAAAGTGCCAGTTCGATTCTAAACAAATTTATGTAATAAAAATGTAGCAGCGAATTATTGAATTCGCTTTAATGTACTTACCAAAGTCCACACATCCCGTCTTTCCATTAACAATTGTAAAATCACCCACTGCTGGTTTAATAAAGAGTGCATTTTTTCTTTCAGCATCTTTTTACGTTTTTTATATAAAACTACTTGACTTCCAAGCACTTTATCACTTTTTATAAATAGATCCACTATTTTAAAATATTCTTTCACAATGTTTAGAATACATAATTTGTAATTTATTGTCCATTTCTTAATTTTTCTTTCTTCTTAAACATAAACTGCTGTTGCGACTTTTGCCACAATAAATACATTGATTGTTAAAACCTGATTTAAGAAAATTTGCAGTGTGAACGCAAAATCAGCTGTTTATGGTTTTAATGCTAAAATAAGGTTTTAACTTTTGGTGTTGGTGAAAACACTATAACAATTGCAAAGTAAATACAAAGCTTAAAGTGGCTTTTAATATATAAAAGTAAAGATGTAAATTTTTAATTTTTAAAAATCGCCAAAATAAGGGCATAAATCGTCAATATGATATATTTGGAGCTTAAAATCGTCAAATCTGGCAGCTATGCCTACAGTTTAAAATCGATTCCGAACGACAGAATTTTGGGAAACTTTTCATTGAAATTTAATTAACATTCAGAGAGAAATCTGCTGAGAGGATGTCGCGCCGACTTCACATTTTAATTACTTTCTCTTCAAGCCTCTAAGGGCCATTATTACAACTTGCCGTTAACTAAAGGGAGGATTTTAACGGGCAGATAAATAGTTTTTCTTTATTATGAGTACCCAATAAGATAGAAGTGATCGTTAAGCTAAAGCGATGATCATCCTACCTTTAACATTTAAAGGTCACATTAGGTTTGAACTTGCCATATGATATATTATTTTCATTATGGCAACTTCAAATTTAAACAATATGAGCATAAACAACAAAAAAACATGGCCCGCGCTTGCCACTGCGTTAAAAAAATTGTATAATTGAGCAGTTTTATCGACATTGCTACGGCACTGCCATATTTTTTAAAAATTTTATCTGTAAGTTGTAATAATGAAAATAAGTTAAAGGTAACTTTCCAGTTCCCTTTAGCTAAAGGTACCCTTAACTAACGCCAACTTTAACGACGACCCTCTTTACTAGCCTTTCCAAACTCTGCATTAGTTTAATGCAACTGTGTGTAATGTATTCAATGTTTTAAACAGGAGGGCTTAATTTCATTTTGCGTTTTAACTTTGCAAGTCAATTAAGCATAGAATACAATACACTCCTCCTTTCGATAATTGACTTTTGAAAAGTTCTTGATTATTTTTCTCTTGCTTTTATCAGCTTCAAGTTTTTACTCTTAGCTGAAGTTTATTATATACATACTTATTTTATTTGGCATTTATACTGTGTTAATATTTTGTTGTTGCTTTTCATTTGCTCTCTTCTTACATCCGCTGTTATATATACTTATCCTTATTATTCTACACTTTTACTATTTTTTAATGGTTTTTTAGCTGTTGTTTTCAATTGTTACTCTAATTATTACAGTTTTTGCTTTAATTATTGTTCTTGTTGTTACAGTCATTAAAATATCCTTAAAAAGTAAAACAAAAATTATGTACACAATAACACGGTTTAAAAAAGAAAATGTATTATTATTCTTGTATGAAATCGCTCTATTATGAGCATCAATTGTGTTTATTAATAAATATTTTATAAGTAGAGGGTCTTTAATTTCTTTCACTTCTAATCATTAAATTTAAATAAAACAAAGTGTGTGTGAGATATCATCGAAATGTTTTATACGTTTGTAAGAACTATTGATGCCATATGACGTCGTCGTAAAAAACAGGTCGCAAGATGTATAAAAACATACGATTAATCAATCTTAAAAGAAAACACGTAAGTAAAAGAAAGTAATATACATATCGCCGTCGAAAATCCAAGAGCACGTAACATCAGTTTTTCTAATTTTACAGGAGAAGCAAAAAACGTTATACATGTTACATGTTGGCAAGTCATTTTGAATTATGAATATAAAAACGTTATTTTTGGTCGCAAAAATCTAAAAATTGGTAGAGATATGTTACATAATCTTACGAATCATAATCAATCAAAAACTCGAATTTTTTATGATAGTACTTTTGGATTTTCGACGACGATATATACATTTGATAAATTATTAACTGTAGAAATATAGTATGTAAATACAGTTGTGTTAAAAAAAAACAGGAGTGCAATGCCATAAAACGTATAGTTTTATATTAGATTTACTTACTGACATGTATGCTAATGTTTATATAATATATAAAGTTATTTACTAAATTAAAGAAAAATAATAATCATATAACAGAATTTATTAAAAATTAAGTGTTGAAAATAATAGGAACATTTACGTACATACGGCAAAATATTAGTAAATTAAAATGATTTAAAGAGCAGTTAATTCATTTCAATATTTTGTTCCTCCATTGCTTATAACTGAGGAACATCTCCGGGCAATAGAGGGTAAAAGATCCTGACATCGCTCTAACGCTATTTGATACTACTTCTATTTGACTATGTTCCGCAATTCGTTTATTTTTGACAACGTTTTTCTGTAACATATTTTTTATCATTTTATTGAAATCGTAATAGTCTTCTAGGTAGTGTGTAGGCTTATTAGACGTTCACGGTTCAAACCCTAGGTCAAAAATCTAACCGAAATAAGAAAAATATTTATTCTGCAGCTTCTTCTTTGCAGATATATTACATATGTACGGAAACTGAGAACATTTTCAATTTTGAAAAGAAGTTTTCATCAGGTAAATATTCAACTTAAAATGTTGTATCTTAGTAGCAGAAAAATGTTTTACTTCCAGAATATAATACAGGTTTCAAGTAAACGTTACGTATCTTCGGACAATAAACATTTAGTTGATGACGGTAAGATAGTATACGTAAGGAACTAAATATGTTGTTAATAATATTTATTTATTTACAGACAATTCCTCTCCAATAAATATTGATGAAGTAATATTCGCATCAATCTAATTCACTCATTGGTTTTTGGTAATAGCATTCTGTCTGATTCGCTGCTACCAAATATGCTGATATAAATATCACAGTATCTACGTGCCTCAAATCGACGAATACAGAGTCCTCAGAAATCGCAAAAAGGAGAGGAGAAAGACCGACATTGTTTTAACAGCGTCGCTTCTTCGGCAATAAAATAATGCAAAACGCAGTTTGGCTTATAATAAAAAAGAAGCTGAAATTATATTCACACGGAATTAATATTTATTTTTTAAGGAACATTTTCTTCGTATCTATTATAAAGGATACTTGTAGAGGACATGATTAGGGAAATATTTAAAAGTTTTAATTATGTTTGTTCCATAACCTTCAAAAATTATTTTTATATGCGAGGTGCATTTATTTCCAAAATATTTGCGGACGGTATAGGTTTGTAATTAATTTTCTAAAAGAATGCGCGGAAGGTAGAAATGAGTCGAACGAAAAGACACTTTGTCACCTAAAATACATAAAAAAACGACAAATCCGGAGAGTTCGCAGAATTATTGCAAAGACCGAAATACAATTCCAAAAAGCTACAAATTGGAGAAATAAAAAACTTTATAATGTTATCAAAGACGCTATTGCGTTGTGAAACTACCGAGAAGTACCATCTGCTGGCGTTGCACGTTAAATAAAATCGGAGAAACTTCGATCTGCTCAAAGAGATCCAGATATATTTATAAAATGCAGTGCGAGAAAAATTGGAGTGCATTTATACAAAATATATCAAACCCTCTCGAAATTTATTTATTCTCTTTGCCTCAACTTAAGTTTATGTGCGAAAAAAATAGGAAATATTTTGAAATGAGCCACAACACATTATTTTTTGACTCCACTGGCAATATTGTGCGGAAACTGAGCACAGATTTGAAAAGAGTTTCTTTTATATTCATTTATAACGCATGTTAAGGAAAAGTGAGAGAGGGCTTCTAATACCAATTGCCGAAGAGCTACTGAGTTATCACTGCGCCGATAACATAGAGTGCTTTCAGATATCAATTAAGTTGTTTTGTTTAAAAAAAAACTCTATTCTAGGTCCATTCGTAAAAGAGTATGTTTAGATTGGAGTTTAGCATCGATCAATATAGTATTAAGAGCAATTCCATCATATAAAATAAAACCCATTTTACTTACAAAGCCTTCAGCTGTATGAAAATATTATCAAATCGAAGACAGATTGCAGAAGACGAAATATTTATATCAACGAAGACATCGCAAACATATTTTTAAACAAGTATTCCGCATACATACCTTTATGGACAAATGTAATGGGAACTTTGTGGACCCCAGTAAATGTCGTGTTGCAAATAGTCGTGTAGAATCTTATTTCAACATTACGAAAAATATAACCCTTGAAGGAAAAAAGTACCTTTCCGAATGTATTAGAAAATATGAAATATAACAGCAACGATGAACCTGTAAATGAAAAAACCACAAAAAAAATTGGAGGAAGCTGCTTGGAGCAGAACTCCAAAAAAGGGAATTAAAAAATGAAATCGAAAGATTTTAATTGAGAACTTAATCAAACAATATAGACATTGGCCAGGAATCTTAACACAAAAGATGTATACTTTTTACTTTACACACTCCATACAATTATTTATCTCGATACTAAAAAGAAATTCTAATTAGATTCAATTAAATTAAACATCAAAAAAGAGAAAATATGTCTGAAATTAAAAAAATTAAATTAATATATAAACACTGCTAGATAAATCAGATTGCATGGATGCAATTTCTATCCATTGCGGTGACAAAGATTCAAATCCTGCATTCTACTGCATAGAATGTACAAACTACCCAAAACAAGCCGCAACCAAGTAGAGCAAGTCAATCTTGTTTATTTGCCCAAAGTGATATTCTATATGCGGAATTAAATAATAATATTATTAACATAATAATGACTGATTTTAAATTAATTTAATATAATTTAATGCAATATCAAAACTCGTTCTGTTAAGGGATCTGACGATTAATTTAGTTAAAAGACGTAATATTAGAGCTGCAAAACCATCGATAGTTTTATTTTTAATGGACTATCGATGGTTTTTTTTTCGATAACGATAGTATCGAAATTTAAGCGGCAATTTAATAATAAAAATAAATAAAAAATAGTATCGGCGTATAAAACTTCGCCTTAACTTTTCTTGTTTAGCAAATTGTAAAGGACACTACATTTTGTGTAACTAAATTTAATGAAAATTATAATTATTTATTTAATCATTTTTTTTTTGCTGTTTTAAAACAGGTGAATAATATTAGAAGTTGACGGTTATAAAGATATGGAGGAGTATTTTCAAAAATTTAACAGTAAGTTATTTAAATTTAAGTAGCTGCATATATTTAATTTTTTTCTTATGTAGAAGCAGGTAATGACAATGCGGATGAAGGTAACGAGGCTGACACAGAAACTATTCTAAAAAAAAAATAGAAAGGGATCCTCAGAGGTATGGAATTTTTTTGAAACTATAAAAGACAAAAACTATGCTAAATGTAGATCGTGTGGCAAAAATGTGACCATCTCAAAAGGGCTCATCCTTGTATTGAACAAATTCTAAGCCATCAAAAACAATTGAGTCTTTTTTTAAAAGTGTTGAAACGAATAGTTCCGATTCAGTTCGTAAGCACATTCTTGATAGAGCTTTGATGACAATGATTGCCACCGATCTACAACCATTTAGCATAGTTGAGGATAAGGGTTTTCGTGAACTGATAAAAATATTAGATCTTCGGTATGTTTTACCATCGCGACCCACTCGGCAAGATGTTATAATGGCAAATTTATATAACAGCATAAAAGAGAAAGTGCATACAATGCTTCATGAAATTGAACATTGTGCTATTACAACTGATTGCTGGACATCACGCGCCAATGAGGGTTACCTTACCGTTACGTGTCATTTTATGACCACAGATTACATTTTGCGATCTGCTGTTTTGTCAACTAGAAAACTTTTTGTCGCAGCCAATCACAATGCGGAAAATATCGCAATTTCATTGCGCACCGTTTTGGATACCTGGGGAGTTATAGGGAAAGTGACTTCGGTTGTTACTGATAATTACAGTACCATGATAAAAGCATGCGAATTGCTGCAAAAAAAGGCATCTACCCTGTTTTGCACATGCCATTAATCTTGTAGCTCAAGATAGCTTGTCACAAGATAATATAAACATTATTTTGGTGAAATGTAAAAGAATTGTTACATACTTCAAAAGCAGTACTGTTGCCAATGAAAAATTTAAAGCTGATCAAGGGAGAGAAAAGCCATATAGCTTGTTGCAGGAGGTACCCATCCGTTGGAATAGCGCTATAAAAATGATAGAGAGAATATTGGTCACAAATACTTCGATATCAAATGTACTATTGGCTACACTAAAAGCTCCGCTACCTTTAACGGCAGATGATATTGAAGTACTTAAAGACCTGAAAGAACTATTAACTCCATTTGATTCAGCTACAATTCAAACATCGTCCAGCACTTCTGTTACCATCTCGTTAATTATACCAATAATTTGTGGTCTTTATCAATCCCTTAATGAAATGAAAACTAAATTGACAACGTTGGAAGGTCAACAGACCTGTAGTTTTCTAATTAAACGAATTAAAAAACGTTTATTTCCGTACGAGGAACGAACAATAACGAGAATTGGAACTTTGTTAGACCCTCGTTTTAAAAAGGAAGGTTTTTTATTTTCAAACAATGCTGACAAGGAAAATGAATTGAGTACCATGAATAAGAAAAATCCATCTTCGTATGATGCTGAACCGTCAACTTCAAGAAATATTCAACAAGAAGCACCAGAGCTTTTCAAATTTGGAGGGAGGAAAGTTGCCAGCAAGGTAAGGACAAAACAGGTGGATGCAACAATATGCCTTAGGCAATATTTAGAAAATGAAAATTCTTCAATTGAAAGTGATCCACTACAATATTGGAAGGTAATATAATTATACTTAAATATTTTAATTAGTTACGAAATGTTACTGACAAAATTAAAAAAAAATCAAAAAGAATTTTGTTAGGGAATGACCCTACAAGAACATAACTGTTTACTATACATCTATTTTTCAACATACGTACGTACGCCTGTATAATTTTTAATTAAAATTGGGAAATTTATCACTCTTCTAAAAATTCGATACTATCGAATGCAGCTCTACGTAATATGCATTAAAAACTATTTACTTTGCCCGTCCATGTTGCCCTGATTTATTTACCGGCTCAAACTGAATGATCAAGTGAAAAAAATTTAATTTTAAAGTTTTTTTAATTATTTGCGGATAGCATAGCAAAATTTTTGTTTTAGTATTAGTTGACAGAGCGAGTAAATATTATGTACGCCCTTTATGATCGCCACTGTATTCATATTTCATATTCAGTTTTAGCAAAATCAGTCTGTATATTTTATATACACGTATATGTATATCAATGCATGCAAACAAGGTAAATCTTCTGACTGTGGTCAACGTGGCGACCACCAGGACGATCTTTGTCTTCCTATATTCAAATTGACACGCAGCCTCCTCGTTGCCCCTCCTGGATGGCATTCTAGCACCCGCTAGACGTTAACTAATGCGTGAAGCGAAGTCCAATCCCCTGGACGTTAAATCTGAGTTGTGCGTAGGGCTTGGAACCCACCACTTCAAACCAAACATCCAATGAAAAGTAATACACAAGCCTCTATAAAGATCCCCTCAAAAATTGACAACTACGGCAAACGTTTAAAGGACTATGATATACGAATAGGCATTTGGAATGTCCATACCCCTTACAGGGTAGGGGCTTCCGTCCAGCTGGCGTATGCTCTCATGAATTGTAGGACGGACATCACTGTCGACCCACGCAAAACAAGTGGACACACACCATCTTTTTGTCGACTATAAAGATCGAGTTTTTGCCGCAATGTCTGAGCTCGGTATGCCTGCGAAGCTGACAAGGCTATGCAGAATGACGTTGAGCGTACCTGCAGGTAGGAATGGGCCTCTCCGAGCTTTTGATACTGTGCGAGGTTTCAGACAAGGCGGGAGTGCATCGCAATGGCAATATTTTTCAAAAAAGTGTCCAGTTGCTTGCGTACGCTGGCGACATTGACATCATAGGGCAGACCAAGCGCGATGTTACTGCTGCCTTTAGTGCTATTGAACGGGAGTCTACTAAGATGGGTATGGCAGAAAATGAGGGCAAAACAAAGTATATGCTATCGACAAGTAGAGACGTGAGGCATATTGATTCTCAGATTACGGCCGATAACTATACTTTTGAAACAGTCAAGGAATTTATTTATCCTGGCTCCACCGTTACCACAAAAATAATGTCAGTCTGGAGATTGAGCTACTATGGTCTCAATAGGCAATTGAGTAGCAGAGACCTCTCTCGTACGACAAAACTAATACTCACAAGACACTCATCCTACCTGTGCTTCTTTATGGCGCAGAGGCATGGACCCTATTAAGCACTGATGCATCAGCCTTCAGAGTGTTCGAGAGAAAAGTCCTACGTAAGATCTTCGGTCCAGTACGAGTTGGCCATTATTTCCGTATTCGATCCAACAGTGAGCTGTATGAGCTCCTCAACGACATTGACGTTGTACAGCGTTTTAATATCCAGCAGCTGCGCTGGCTCGGCCATGTCGTTCGAATGGAGGAGGCTGCTCCGGATGACTTTGCATGCGTTGGAAGAACCGAATCGAGGAAGCCCTGTCATCGATTGGTGTGACCAACTGGCGCAGGCGCGCAAGAAGCAGATTCGCCTGGAAGGATGTGTTGCGGCAGGGCGAAATCCGTTAAACGGGTTGTTATGGCCAATTAAGTAAGTTAGTATATGTCAAAATAATAGATAAACTTTGCAAGAACATGCATTTATTTAAATACTCAAAGGAACCTGGGCACCCATAAAATATATATTATATAATAATAATGTACAATGGGTCAATTCGACCTCCGGGTACTGTACTTGTCTTAATTGATAAGTACACGTCCTCTAATCTAACCTAACCTAATAATAAAGCAGAAAAATGCACAATATGAAATATATATATAAACTTAAGTCAGAAAGAGTTAGCAGATTGGTGCCGTAGCAAAATAAATAACTCAGTGTCACCTAATATTTTGAAAGTGGGACACTTCTGAAAGAGTTTTATTGCTATTTACGCGGCGACATATTATTAAGAATTACGGTGCAGAAGATATGATAGTGATTGTTATGTTTTCGCTTACCGATAGAGCCGGTAACAAAGCGGAGGAAATTTTGATAGTCGCAATAACAGATTTAATAATACTTTTATGTAGTTGGTTCAGCTTGTTTCCAATATTCAGTAGTTGTTAACTAGGAAATATTTTTGTATACAGTCAACCCTCCTATAACGCGGTACTCTCAGAACGCGGTTTCCATATAACGCGGCGCTAAAATTGCGACGGCCCTCCTACAACACGGTACTCTCAGAACACAGTTTCCATATAATGCGATTTTTACATAACGCGGGTCTGAAATTGCGACAGCCCTCCTATAACGCGGAACTCGTACAGAGCGGTTTACGTTCAACAACATGCCATAAGTTCCTTCGTACAGCACCTGAATGAATCTAGTAACTAGATATTGTAAGAGGGCTTAATATCAGTTTTATTTTCGACGCAAAAGCACAGCCGAGATATACAAACAACATTTTTATATAAAAAGGCCAGCTTATCATATCATATCATAGCCGTGTACGACAATCTGAAAAATTTTCTGCAACTCATATCTGACAGTGAGATTGAATGTTGAAAAATTACATCATTTTACAAGTCCTTCTTATTTTAGTTGGAAAACAGTTTTATAGTTAAGTGTTTGTTTCATTTTTTTTATCAATCCTTATATAAACCCTTCAATTCAATAAAAATAATCTATAATTTATGTTGTCTTGGTCTCCATATAACGCGGTACGAATGATGTGATTTGTACTAATTCCGAGTTTCTTATAGCGCGGTTTCCATACAACGCGGTAGACGATTTCCATAGAACGCGCTACGAATTTGTCTGGTTTGTACGGTTAAAACCGAGTTTCTTATAGCGCGGTTTCTATAAAAATCGGTACGCACTCACCGCATTATAGGAGGGTTGACTGCACATTGTTGTTGGAATTTCCTCTCGATATAATAGTAATGGGGCATTTACTCAAAAAAATACCAAATAAAGAGCGAAATTTAAATGGGCACAAGTACTTTTATTTAATTTTTACAGTTACAAAATGCAGGTTTTTTGTAAAAAAAATTTGCTTTTTCGTGTTTGCATCATTGAGTATCAGTATCAGTCCATATCGAGAATTCTTAGGCACAATGGGTAGAGGAAAATACGTAGCACAAGAGGAGCGATCTTTAATAAGAGTTTAAAATGAAGAAGGCTACTGAAAAAGGGAAATAGGTAGAAGAATTGGAAGATCAGAGCATCTAGTTCGTACGTGTTTGCAAAAAACTACAAAAAATAATAAATCAGAAAAAGAAATAAGAGAAACACAAAACTAAGCAAACGCCAAATTGGTCAATTTGAACAAGAGGCCACTAAAAATAAGCTTTATTCTTCCCAAATTGTCCTGAAATTAGGCTTACCTGTAGGAAAACGTCGAGCTCAACAAATTTTATCATCTGACTGTAACATTAAATGGAAAAAATCAGCCAAATTCCACCGCTATCATGCTCTCATAAATCGCGGAGATTGGAATTTGCCAATTTACCATGTCATGGACAGAGGAATGGAGAAACATTATTTTTTCTGACGATTGGCATGATTTGCAAAAGCCGAACGCACCCAGAATGAGCAGAAACTTTGGCGGAGGTACTGTAATGGTATGGGGCGGTATCAGTTACTATGGGAAGCTTCAGTTGTATTGCATTTCTACTAAAATGAAACCGAAACCTACGTGGAAATGTTTTAGTAAATTATCTAGAAGATAATTTGGATAAAGACATGACTTTCATCGGCATCAATTAGAATTCTAGACAGGCCTGCTAGAAGTCCGGACTTGAATCTGATAGAAAATCTTTGGGGAATCATGGCAAGAGATGTTTATAGCAACGGAAAGCAGTGTAACACAGTGAGTGAGCTGAAAAAGGCAATTCTCCAGTCCTGGCTAAATATTGAGCTTAGAATATTAAAAAAATCTAGTAGAATCAATGCCCAGTCGTATATTTGGTGTTACATCGGGTCCGCAATCTAACGTTTTTTTTCAACTAGCGCTTATATCGTGAATGGTAACACTTAGCTCATGTCTGATTTGACAGATAATTAGTTTTATCCTTCCGCTGAACGAATATTGACCATCTAATGCGTTTTCGCTTCGCTAAGTGGGCCTGCGATCGACTTACAGAAGATGCTGATTTTGGCAAAAAAGTCATCTTTTCAGATGAAGCTCATTTTGATCTTGGCGGGTATGTAAACAAGCAAAATTGTCGCATTTGGAACACAGAAAACCCGCACGCATACATTGAAAACCCGACGCACCCAAAACGAGTCACTGTTTGGTGCGGATTTTGGTCCAGAGGCATAATTGGGACATTTTTCTTCGAAAATGAGCAAGGAGTGGCCGTTACAGTCAATGGCGATCGTTATCGGGCCATGTTGAAGAAAAAATTGAAGAGGAGGATGTTTTGCGCCCTGTTTTTGAAAATCGCATTATCAGCCGCAGAGCTGATGTCGTTTGGCCACTTCGGAGCTGCGATTTGACACCGTTGGACTATTATTTGTGGGGTGCCGTCAAAGATAAGTTTTACGCCGACAAGCCAGAGACAATGGACGCTTTAAACAACAATATTCGTGAAGCCATTGGTGAAATACAGCTGCACACAATCGATAATGTGCTTAAAAATTGGACCGATCGTGTAGGCTACTGCATGGCCAGCCAAGACAGCCATTTGTATGAAATTATTTTTCATTATTAACCGGAAGGATTGTACTTTCAAATAAAAAAAAAGAAATTCGACAAAATATTCAGTAGCTTTTTTTTTAAAGCATTTTCAAAAAAAAAAGTTATTTGGCGGACCCTTTACAAAATACAAGAGGGATTACTAAATATTAATCAGATATTAGTTTATTTTTTAATCAAAATGGAATTAATAATTTCTATATTGTTTTAATTGCGTCTGTTTTAAATTTCGCGTACATTTTACTTTATTTTCCTATTACATTTTAATTTATCGTTGTTTTCATAATTTAAACATATATATTATTAAAGTTTGAAAAATGTTATTAATTTTGCAAAAAAAAATAAACTTCTTTTGATTTGAATAATACACCGAAATATTAAATGCGACTATTTTAATTTCGCACACTGTATTATCTTGTCATCGTCGGGTGGATCTTTCATTAGACGAAGATCATACGTTTTGAAGCCAAAATGTGAAATCACCTATTACCATTTTCTAATATCTATTACTTCTTATATTTAATCCGATTAATTTTGGGCACGTCCGTTCAGTTCAAGAGTATGAGGTTAATTTCAAAACTATATCAGTCTTACAATAAACACATATAGATCTCTATAATGTATGCAGAGCAAATCATCAATCAACTTACTGTTATTGTGTTATAGTGTTAATTTATGTAAGGAAGTTACTTTATCAATATTACTAGTGGGTGCATCGATAGCCTAGTACATAGTGTGCTAAACTTCAAGTGCCGAGGTCGTGCAGTAGATTTGCTCAAGAGACCCTAGCTGTTTTATTGTTGTCCAATTGTTGACATTAATTATACATGATTAACTGCAATAGAAAAAGAAAGTAAGAATTATGAAGCAATTCTAAAAAAAAGTGACTAAGGTTTTACACTGGTCATTGGCAAAAGATATTTAATTAATATTTAAATAAAATTTGTTGTAACCTACCTGTTTTGCTTTTGTATTTTTAACTATTTTAAACTTTATTTATATGATAAAATTTACACTCGCTCATATATTTAATTCTAAATATCTTATAGAATGTATAGCGCGAATTTTGGCCTCTTCTTGATTTTTACACAAAATCACTGAGTGTTAAGTAGAATTAATCTTTTTTTTATTAAATATAATTAATTTGAAGTAAATTATCAAATTAAAGTTATATTTTAGTTTTTAATAAGCACTTTTTCTTTTAAATTCACCAAGTCCCTGCTCGGGCGCCAAAATGTTTTCCCTTAATAGGTTTTAAGGGGCATATTAAATTAAACAATTTATTTTTGTTTTCACATTTTGGATATATCTTTGTTCTTTTATTTTCTTTTTTATATATAAATAATTTACGCTGTTTGTTTATTTATTTATTTAATTTATTAAAATGAATAATTGTATGGCATCGAAATGCATTGTAAGGAAGAAGGGTGAACGCCAGATATCTTGCTGGTTATGTGATAATTTGTTTCACATTAAATGTATTGGTTTGCTTCATCGCACCACGGACCAATTAATGGATTGTTCCTTGGGTCTACGTTGGTGTTGTCCTAAATGTAAGGTGGTGGACATCCAATTTTATAAATTTTTTATGGAGACTCGTCGTAAGTTTACTGAGATGCACACTGAATTTGTATCTCTTTTTGCTAGATTTCGTCGGTTTGAGGAATTATTTTCAAAGTATGGCCTTTTAAATGAATTGCTTGAATCGGAAAAAGTTCTGGGCCCTCTTTCTTCTGGGGCTCCTGGGCATGTGTCGCAGTTTTCTGTGCCAGGGGAAACTGAGACAATCAATACATTGACCACTGTTACTCCTATTGTGGACATTTGTCCACCTATTGCTGATAACTTAGCTAGCAGTTCTATACTGAAGTATGCAAATTTAGTTGAACTGAGTCCAAAGCCTACTCTATCTCCTTCACCTTTACCTCTGGGTGATGTCACTTCTCAAGCATCTTCGAAACCGTCTTTTGTTTCGCATTCATCTGTAGTGTCCGCTAGTTTAGATACTTCTGCTCCAAGGGATTTGGTTGCAGTTAAACCTAAGAGAACTATTTTTGTGTCCCATCTTTCATGTGATACTTCAGTCGATGATATATAATATTTCGTTAAATCGAATATTGGGGATAGCAGAATTTCTTCGTTTAAATTATATGTTGCCGATGAAAGATTTGGTGAAATTGTTAATCCTGCGTTTTTGGTACGGGTATTCGTATTCAGGCTATTAAGCACCCTTGGAAGAAAATTAAAAGAAATGCAGCAGATTTTGTCCGGTGAGAAAATTGAGATAAGCAAAAAGTACAAAAAGTAGAAGTAGAACATCAGCTTAGAAAAATAAGTACGTTACGAGAATTGCGTGGAGTACAAATTGCTTAACGAAACAAACCGACACAATAATGCAAAGGAAAAACTGAGACAATAAGAATGGAATAACAATTTAGAATTGTTGCAACGTCTGATCGAATTAGAAAAACTAAGCATCAAGAAATTTAATTGTAATGAGGGTGAAATAAAATTAAACACTTTTCAATTTCACAGTCAATACTGAACTTATTTATATAATATTTTATTCCCTTTTTTATATAAAAAACTTATCATTGACGGCACTATAATCAGTGCTGGCACTATACCTCCCTTTTATAACAATAAAAAAATTAATTTATAATCCTATTTTTTTTTCTAAAACTATCTTATCTTAACTATCTTATCACTAAATTTAAAACTATACTTAAAAATAAATACATTGCTAGGGAGAAATAAAAAAATTATAAATTATTACAAAAGTTATTAATTATTACAAATTTATTAATTTACATATAATTTTTTTTTTATCACAATATTTAAAGTTATTCTGTTAAAGTACATTTTTGTTATTTTTCATTTTTCTCAATCTGTTCTTATGAACAGTTTTTGGGCGCTATTTTATCGCATGTGAATGGTTGATGTTTACACATATCTTCGTCGGGCCCCACGTTGGGCGCCATTTTATCACATGTAACGAGTGTATCTTTGGCTTCGTGCGCGTGATGGTATTAAAACGCTCAGGTGGAAAGAAACTCTTAAGCTGCCAAAGTCCGTGTGGTCCAGATAATCAGCGTCGCTGGTATGCTCGCTTAATGCCGGGCTGTGACTCGCCGGATGGGGTGGTCCTTTGCTGGTTATCCGTACCTAAACCGCACTCACATTGATAAAAAAAATCCATACCAGCTTATTTCCTAAAGAAATCAAAAAAAATATAGAACAAAGTCTAAGGGACCCGAAAGTGACACAAAAAAAAACGAGAACGGAAACTAAACAAGGAACAGATACTTAGTCGAGTTACATCCACACACAATGAGGAGAGCTGACAGATGTCAGTGCAGCTCTTTGTCCTTGATAGCTCTCGATCTTCGGCGCTATCCCTAAATCGACTTAACCACGTTTACTCGACCATCTTCCTATTGACTTACCTGATTTTGTTTGTTTACCTACTCATTATAAAAAAAAATAACATATTTATTTATTTATTAATTACAATACAATTACAAATTATATTCTAATTTTATACGAGCGGAGTAACAAGACCATATGCTCGGTGTAGTGTCACAGACCAGAGTCTCTGGTGGGAATCGAACCCACGACCCTCACGCTAATAGTCTAGCACACTACCCACTAGACTACCAGGGCACCCAAAAAATAACATAATAATACACGAAACCGTCAAAAATTTCATTTTCAATACTTATTCAAAATAAAATACAATTTATTAAAGATTAAATATTACATGGACCTAAGTCTAATCAGTTATTTCATATTATAAATAGTTTTTTTCTCCTTTTGTCTTGTTACTACTACTAGACTTAAAGGTACGAGAAAACATATATATCGTCAACCCCTACAATCCGAGCTCGGTTTATACGGTCTGGACGCGTACCTCCAATTAATATATGGATATATGTGAGAGAACAAAAAGAAAAAAAAACCTAATCCTATTTTGGTAAAACAGTTTTATCAAATATATACATATATATATAAAAAAATACGAAAGAAACTCGAAAATACTCAAATTTTCCTATAAACGGAAATAAAGAATCCTTAAATCTAGCTAAAAGTATAATTCATAGACATGGACAGTATAATTAAAGTATTTGAAACTAGCTTTAAGATACTTAACCAAAAAAAATTCTAAAATACTTAAACCAAAAAGAATTTCAGTATACTTAACTAAAAGAGGTCAAAATACTTAAGGTCAATACGCAAAGAAAAAAAACAAGGAATACTTAAATATTAAAAAAAAAAGGAAAAAATGTTCATAAAAGAAAGTTCTTACAGTTCTGTCCATGTCTATGGATGTTGAAGATTTGTTGTCTACAGTATAGCCACTGCTGTTGGCTAACGGTGATGGTAAGTGTACCTTGGTTTATAGATGCTATGGATGTTGGATATTTGCTGTCTGCATATGTTGGTATATCGATGCTATGGATGTTTTTGATGACTGTACATGTTGGTAAGTGTATGTTGGTATATAGATGCTATAGATGTTGGATATTTGTTGTCTGCAGTACAGTCACTACTGTTGGCTAGCAGTAATGGTGAGCATTGTTAGGGATTTAGAACATTCAATGTATATCAGAATTGTTTTTGACAGTGTACATTCTGATCTTTCGTGGAAATGCACCGCTGTTCACAAATTGAATTGCAACTCTGCACGACGAAATGCCAAAAACACTACACGTGGGCTCTTCTGATTGGTTAACCAATCATAACGGTATATGTCGTACGACAATTTTTTTATGTTTTCTACTACAACTACTACTAAAATTAATAACTTAAACTATTAAACAATACTATTGAACTTAAGAATATATACATATTTATACATACTTACTATATAAATGCAAACTCTGACAATGTAAAATAAAAAAAAATTATATCATTTAAAAAAAAAAACAATGAAACGCGATATGCCTTTAATACCAATTTAGAACAAAAAAATAAGAAATGAAATGAATTAATATAAAATAAAATTTGCTATTATTGCATAAAGTTAAAAAAAAAAATTGAAAATTAAAAACTAAAATGATTATAACTAAATTATAAACAAAATTGTTAAATCATCCCATAAGAAGGAGAAAAAAACAACAAAAATGAAAAGTATTTTATTCCAAACAATAAAACTTTATATTAGAAATTAATATTATTACTATTATTTTGCCATTTTTCATAAACTAAACCTCCTACTATTGTAAATTCGACAATTCATTGTTAAACAAAAAAACCAACAGCAACTCTATATATACTTATATATGAGAAAAAAAAAATTAATAAAACAATAAAATTAAAAAAAAAAACAAAGACCGTAATTTTGCTAAAAAAAAAAAAAAAAAAAAAATTCAAATAAATGTTCAAAACTCAAAATTAAACCCAACAACAAAAAACTACAACATAACCACAACTTACCTCCAGTGTCAATCCACGTCCAGCATCTTCATTATCACCAGTGTCGACTTACCTCCAGTGTCAATCCACGTCCAGCATCTTCATTATCACCAGTGTCAACTTACCTCCAGCGTCAATCCACGTCCAGCATCTTCATTACCACAGGTGGCAACTTTACCTCCAGCATCAACTTAACTTTAGTATAATGTAAGACTTAAGTTTGTAAATTATATTATATACATATATGTACTATGTAATCATATTTTATTGTTGTTTTGAATTTTTCTTTGATTAAGTATATTTCTTATTGTAACCCGATTGTAATATTTTGAATATATATATATTGAATTTTTCTTTAAGGAAAAATTTAATTGAAATTATGCCTTTCTAAGGCATTTCCTTTTATTTGTACTGAGGCGAAGGTTCTCGGGTAGTGATGTGGGTAACTGGGTAGCAAAGTGAGTATTTTTCGGCGTTCCTTCATCTAACGAAAAAAAAAGGTAAAAGAAAATGGCTTCCAATATTGGCATGATTTTACAATTCTATGCTTACGCTGCGATGATTCTTGGGGTAAGAACAAACACGCCATTGAGCTAGCCAGAATATCTTATGTACATGCCAATTACCTAAAGTTTCGTACAATTTAATCATATCTTTGCCCGCTGTTCTTGTTGTTGTTTCGTTGATCTTGTTGATTTTTTTTTTACGTTTTACCGAAGTGCCTGTGGCTTTTAGCTTTTGTAGCGCTGATGCTGAATTTGAAGATTTCTTGTTATAAATTCTTGTTCGTCATGGACAACTCTTTTTCTTTCGTTTGGCTTAATTTATATTAATTTGAAATAATTTTAACAAATTGAAAATTAACCTTTTTTTTTTATTACGACTTTACACAATTCTACCGTGAGCACTTTCGAATTTTCTTTTATTTTTTTTTCACTTTATAAAAAAACTTTCTTACTGTAGAGGTATGTCTTACCACTTCACTGTTCACCACCAAAAAAGGAAGCTTCGTTTGGCTTTTTGCATTTTATTACGTCCCTCTTCTTCTAGAATGTTCGATGCCGTTATATATTTTTTTCCTTTTTATATCGCTTTACCAACTGTTACTCATAATGTTAGAGCTGCCAGACTGTTCATTTCTTTACCTCCTTAACCCACATGACATTTTTCCAAAAACTAGTTCAAAAGGAGTGAATTTATTATCGAAAACAGTATTTGATGAAGTGTTATGATAAAATGTGAAGTACTTTAAATATGTATCCCACTCAGATAAGTTTTCACTAATGTATGCTCTGATATATTCATTAAAAACTCTATGATTCCGTTCTATTGTTCCTAATGTTTGATGATGATAACTAGTCAAGAATTTTATATCGATTTCCAAAAATTTACAAAGTTCTGACAAAACCTCATTCTTAAATTCCGTACCTAAATCAGATTTTATGACTTTCATTTTTCCATAAACAAGAATATAATTTTTGAATAAAGCACGTACAACTGTTCGAGCTGATTTGTCCGGTATGGCTATAGTCACTAAATATTTAGAAAGATCACACATTAAAGTCAAAGCGTATTTGTTACCAAAGTTCGATTCCGGTAATGGACCAATTGTATCTATTACAACTATATCAAAAACATTAGTGGGTGTTGGAGTAAGTACGAGTTTCTCTATATTTTGAGGTTTAACTTCATTCAATATACAGTTTTCACAGTTTCTAACAAATTTTGCTTTGTGCCTTGTCATTTTGCTCCAGTAATATTTCGTCCAAAGCTTCGCATATAATGTCTTCTGACCGCAATGTCCTAATAAAATAGGTTCATTATGATAAATTTTCATAAATTTCTGTTTTTTATCTAAAACTTATCGAATAAACTTAACTAACTTAATGAATAAACTTAACTATCAGTGCTATCATTGACGGCATTATAATCAGTGGTGGCACTATAATGGACTCTTAGCTTAAAAGAATGTAATTCTTTTTTATTTTGCACATGTTGTGCTAACAATAAACATTTTTAAACAAGCAATAAAATACTTAACTCGTGGATAACGCACCGTATTAAATAAATAATCTACAATTTCAATTCACATGTAGTAACAAAACACTTATTACTGGTCATCAGTGTTGCGCTTTTTGGTTATTTTTGTCTTCATTGTCAAAAAATGCAATTGTGAACATAAATTTTCATTTTTATTTTCAAATTTAAAAATTTTGAGTTTTGATCAGTGTTAATTTTTTGTTTTACTCTGTTGTATTAAACATAATTTAAATATAAAAAAGGGATAAACGTTGCCACATTTTTTACAAATGTGGGTTACAACATTTTTTTCTTGACAGCACTGCTGACCTATTACAATTTGTTATAACTAAATCGATTACAGCAAAGATGTCGGGGGCACAGTGGTCACCGCTATTATCACATGACTAGAGCGGATACATTGCACAGAAAGAAGTCTACATATCATGTGTATATCCGCTAGTTGTATGTCCCGATAATTTTTATGTTTTTTTTCCGATGATATGTTACATTTGGGCAATTCACACAACTTTGTATCGTGTATGTTGTATTGAATACATTTGTTTGTTTGTGAACGCTCAATGCTATGCTGTATTGTGTATTTCGTGGCATTCAAACAACACAACATATGAAAACATATACACATTTTTTTCATTCACACAATTTGATAACACGAAACCAATACAACTTTTATAAACATAAGGAAAAATGTGTATAAGTGTATCGGATTTTTATATGAAAATTATCAACAACAATCATACACTGTTGTATGTTCTTCCAACAATACAATGAATACAACGATACAAAGCCTTGTGTGAATTGACCAATTGTTAATTGTGACTGTCGCAAACAACGCTTTAACAGCGCCATGTATGTAGACTTTTTTCTTTGATTGTATATTAAGTGCATTACAAATAGTTGCCGCTAAATACGACTTTGAATGCTCTTGTTTGATTTTAACACCCTCTCTCTCTCTCTCTCTCGCTGATTTTAATAGAAAACAATTAAATTATAGAATTGATAATATTAGTTATAACTGATGTTATCTTTAAGAATTTCTTTCTTTTTATCAGATATGAACAAAGTTGGAAATATAAAATGTCAAACCGAAATAATGCGGTTCGAAATATTTGATCACTAGTAGGACGTTCTGAAAAAATTGTACTGGTAATTTAAAGTTTCCACTATATTGTCAACGAATTTTTAGTCCTTTATCGCTAATCATTTAGTGGTGACTGCTTTAATGCTAAGGACCATTATTATAACTAGGGTTTAGTAAAAGGTAACTTTAGCTTAAGTTAACTGTAAAGTCACCTTTAACTTCTTTTCGTTATTACAACTTAAGTCGCATGGCCACTGTTCAAATTTAACTGATCAAGCATATGTGCTGGTAATATTTGTTTCGCTTATCACAGCAACACATCAAATTTAAGCCTTCAAATTTCATTTCAAAAGTGTCGTGAAGAAGAAAACAACATATGGTTGTCATCGAACAATATTCTTGTTTTTTTTTTTTTTTTTTTTTTTTTTTGGAAAATATTTTGGAGATTGCTTTGTTTTTATTTTTTTCTTTTTCTACGACAGATGATTGTTTCATAGCCGTTGCCCTGGCACAGGCAATTAAAAACAAAAAAGATGAAGAGTGGTTGAAGAAAAGGGATGAATTTACGCACGAAAATCTTCTCAATGAACTCAAATTGAGTTCTCCAAATGATTTCGAAACTTTTTACGGATGGATGAAGACACATGTGAGGAACTTTGGCCCGAAAATTCAAAAACAAGATACTCAAATGCGTAACGCCATCTCTCCGAATCTACGCCTATCTACAACATTGCGTTTTCTTGCTTGCGATTCCTTTTCTGATTTAAAATTTGTTAGCGCTATTTCGGAACTAGCAATTGGTCGCATTGTTATGGAAACTTGTGGAGAAATAAACAAGATATTAAAACATAATATAAAAGTAATTAAATTTAATTATTAATGGACTTAATTTTTTCGTCTTATAATTAAAATAATTTTTATTAAACAAAACAAAGTTCATAAAAATAAAATAAACAAATAACATCATAGAATTCATAAATAACAACAAGACTAAATAAAAAATATCTTAAAAATAAATTAAAAATATCACAAAATTCAGTCATATAAATAAAAGAAGAATTAAAATAAACTATTTACATAAATATGGGGAATTTCTGACTTACTGAAAAGACGCGAAATATTCTGTAATTGTACTCTCTGGCTCTATCAGATTTATTTGTGGGGTCATTAATGGTAGTGGTACTTGGATCGGTTGTGGGGACCTTACTGGTAGTGGTACTTGGATCGGTTGTGGACTAAATGTATTTTGGTTGGTTATTGTCGATGGCGTTGGCGTTAAGCTATACCCACTGCTTGGAGTATGGCATAAAATGTTTAGCTGCATACAATTCCTATGCAGAGTTCCCACTCTAATAGTATATCGTTAATGAACTTTTCCGCATATATCCTTTGGGTGGGATTCATTTTTCTTAACTTACACGCCCAGCTTCCAGCAACCTGGTCGTATTCGTCCGGGGGCTGTTGGAGACGTTTTGCTGCCAAGCTTATCAGCTCATCAGCCGCATCGGACTTTTTTCGTTTCTTGGGCTTTTGGTAATTCTGTAAAAAAATTTATTTGATTAATTATACCTAAATGAAAAAATAATGCATGTCGTATATATTGTATATTTTTTACAGCTTCCTACAAACGAAGATGAATGGAAAAAACATGCTGCAGAATTTCATCGCCGTTGGAATTTTCCTAACTGTTTAGGTACTATCGATGGAAAGCATATTGCAATAAAAAATACAACGAACTCTTGGTCGTTCTATTATAAGTATAAAAAGTTCTTTAGGATTTTTCTAATTGCAATAGTGGATGCAAACTATGAATTCATTATGGTCGATGTTGGCATACACGAAAGAGTCTCTGATGGTGGTGTATTAAACAATGCAAGATTCGGAAGAGCATTATCTGAAGATAAATTAAATTTTCCAAAGCCATGTCCATTACCATCAAGTGATAAGGAAATGCCTTTTGTTTGTGTTGGAGATGATGCATTTCAACTAACTAACAATTTAATGAAACCGTACTCCCAAATAGCGCTCGCCGAAGAACAACGAAATTTCAATTATCGCTTAAGCCGTGCCCGCCGAATTGTTCAAACTGCCCCTTTGGTATATTAGTTTTACAAGGATCAATTGAGCTCTCACCCGAAAAAGTTCAAACGATTCTATTAATTTGTTGCCATTTACACAATTTCTTAAGAAAAGAGAAGTCCAATGAATATATTACTGCGGGCGCAGTTGATAGTGAGAACTTGATACATGGAAGTATAACGGAAGGTTTATGGAGAGAATATTGCCCTTCTACATCATTGAAAAGCACTCTGCCGAAATTCTACAAGCACAGCAAAATTAATTAGGGATCAATTTCGCAAATATTTTAATAATGAAGTCACTTGACAAAAAAATTTGTAAGTAACAAATTAAACAACATATAAATAAAAAGAAATATGAATTTAAACAGTAATTGTATTCAATGATTATTTGTTTGTAAGATATGCTCACAAAGAAATACACCCAAACCTTTTTTTACACGGTAGATACGTTCCAGTAGATACCGTGTAAAAAAAAAAACGCATAAAAAAAGACAAATATTATGTATGTATGTAAGTGTATAAACAAACTGAAAAGATATACATAGGATTGATGCAGCAGCCTGCATATGCCTATAAAATTGAATAACTTTATTTATTTTCAGAGTTTTTATTTTTTTTTCATTTTATGATTATAAAAAAAATAAAGAAAAAACTTAAAAATTCTCTTCCATTTATAAAAATAAAATTAGTTATCAAACTCTTAAGACAATTAGGAACGGAATTATTTTCAATAAAAATTTTTTTTTATTTTATTCGGAGTCAGTTTCTGATAGCAAGCGCATTCTCTTTTGCTGGGGTGGCTCAATATCAGTCTCGTCAGTAGAAATACTTATTACTTCTACATCTTCAGAAGCTGCTTCTGGCGCTGGTTTATTTCTTTTAACAGCAAATTCTGTTATAGTGCGTTGTGAGTGTGTGAGTTAAACGGGATTAAACGATTTTATCCGTATAAAAAGGAGCGAACAAAAAAAAAAATTAATTTTTTTAAAAAAAGACCGTGTTATTTCAAATTCCCGTAAAAAAACCCGTGTAAAAACAGGTTTGGGTGTATATGTATATTGAAAAGAAATTTTTAGAGAGAGCATTTTCGAAAAAAAACATTTTTTATTTTAAAACAGTTGCTATATTTTATGTCTGTTATTCCTTAATAATTCCTAATGCCGTGCTCGGGCGCCAAAATTTTTTTCCTTAATATTTTTTAAGGTGAATATTAAATTAAATAAATTGTAATTTAATAAATAAATGGACACTGGGTGAATTTAAAAAACACTTGCGAATACAGACCAAAATGTTCGATTATAAATAAAAGAGACCGATGTCTATAGAGTTATTACTTCAACTAACTTATTTATTTTCTTCATATTCTTTTCTTACTTCTAACACACACTCCCCGAAATATTTATAAGACCAAACGTATTTCTCGAAAAATTAAAAATCTTTTAGAGCAATTCCTACCATTTTTGGGTTAAATATAACTAACTATAACATAAATCTTTTTATGTAAAAAATATATTTTTTTCTTTGTTTAATAAAAGGATAACACAAAATGAATTTCATTTTCAAACGAAAAAATTATAAGACCAAAATTAAATAATATTCACCTAAAACTAAAATAACAATGATAAAAAACAACTACTCAGTAATTTTTGTATTTATTAGCAATTAGTGTGTCCACCGTGATTAATAATGACTTCCTGAAGTCGACGGGGCATAGAATTTATTAAATTTCCAATGCAATTTTGATCAATCCTACTCCATTCTCTTATGATGGCAGTTTTTAAAGATTTTACATCCTTATACTGGGTGTTATTTTTGAAAACTTGGTCCGATAGTATTGCCCATAAATCTTCTAACAGATTTAGATCTGGACTACATGCCGGCCAATCCAAAACTGGTATGTTTCTGGACGACGGAAAAGATTTTGTAGCTTTTGATTTATGGATTGCGGCGTTATCCTGCTGAAATATCCAATTATTGCCTAACGAATCATTCCCAAAATTAATTAAAACGTCATCTAATAATTCAATATACTTCTCGCTATTCATTTTAGGTGATATAAAACAAATAGGAGTCCTTCCCGTAGTCGAAATCACAGCCCAAACCATTACGGTGCATCCACCGAAATTTCACGACATTCGTTGATTATTTTTTTACGTGAATCCTTCCAATATTTTTGCGAACCGTCTGTACCATCTAAATTAAATTTTTTTCATCAGAAAAAATAACTGAAGCCCATTCAACGAATGTGAAATTTCGGTGGAGTCACCGTAATGGTTTGGGCTGTGATTCAACAACATATAATGATTTAGAATACTGAGATGTACCATCATATCGTCTTATGCCGTAGACATATCTAAGAATTTTTTTTTTTTAGGATATAAAATTAGTTAATTTGTTTAAACAAGAAGTTTTGTTAATTAATAGTTCCGCGAAGCAATATAGCTTGTGTGCAGAAGATTGTGAATTGCGTTATACGCAACAGCTAATTTAGTTTTACTTATTGAATCACCATTAGCGTTCGAAGCATAGAAAAAATTATTCCGGAGACAGCATTTATGTGGGTATTCCATTGAAGAGATTTGTTAAAAATAATACCAAGGTTTTTTGATGATTTTACTATTGAAATGTTTCGATTTCCTAAAGTGATCGGAGTATCAACGACAACATTTTGATTTCGTTGGGCTATAATTAGGCCTTTTGACTTTATAGGATTCAGGTATAAGCCATTTGACGTTGCCTAGTAATGTATTTTGGGCAAGGTCCTCATTAAGATGTGCACAACAATCATCAATTGAGTCCTTTCTACAATTTATATATATTTGTACATCATCTGCGTAAATGTGGATATCACTATACAAGAGACAATTAGGTAAATTATTTATGTACAAAGTAAATAGTAGTGGACCAAGAATAGAGCCCTGCGCTACTCCTTTAGACACGGGCATGGGAGGAGATACGGTTTCGCCGGTAGCGACAGATTGGTATCTATCAGTGAGATAGGTTTTTATTAGCGATGATGCACTCGAAGAAAAATAAAAATTGTTGTATATCTTTTTACAATGTATATCATGGTTTACAGAGTCGAACGCTTTTGAATGCTCCAGGCGTACCAAGAGTGTGATACCACCATTATCGATATTGGACCTTATATCCTCAGATACACTTAAAAGGGAGGAAACACAGCTATGACCTGTTCTAAATCCAGATTGTTTGCTGGTGGCCATTTAAATACGTACTAATTTGGTTGTGTAACAGTCGATCCAATACTTTAGATAAAAATGGAAGTATCGATATGGGACGATACTCATTTGATGATATAGGCACGGGAAGGACCTTAGCATGTTCCCAACAGTTAGGAAAGAAGCTGGTAGTGATAACAGTGTTAAATAAATGCGTAATATAGCGTGATATCTTAGGTAGTAAAAGTCTTATGAATTTAGGATGGATTAGTTCAAAGCCAACTGCATTTGAAGTGAAATTCCTGGGGGCTGTTGCGTTGGCTCAGAGACAAGAGCTGATTGAACCTCATTTAGAGGCATTGAAGATGGGATGTTTAGAAAAGATTTATTAACCGTTTGACTGCTACGCGACGCAAAATCGCTGCGTTCATTTGTTGCGAAAATTGCGACGCAGCGATTTTGCGCTGCGAGTTTCAGTGTAACTTAGTTGTCCCGTGGATATGAACTTAGTCTGACATCACGCGTACTTTATAACACGAGTGCATTCTAAAATAACTGTTTACCGTTTCAATATATTATTTTTAAAAAGTAACCATGTCACATAACAGCAGTAGTGATGATAGCATTATTATAACACATCGAACAAAAAGACTGAGGATTGAAAGTAAGTCTTCTATTTCATCTTTATCTTCAGAAACAGAAGAAATACCGACTTTTACGAAGATTCCTCGGACAAATGTGTTTTCGAAAACAACAAATAATTTTTTCAAGACTCCTGGACCTAGATGTGCACCTCACCGCGATGCTGCTCCCATAACATATTTTAATTTATTTTTTACCACATCACTGCTTGAAACCATCGTAAGGGAAACAAACCGATATGCTACCCAGTTTTTTTTCCTCGCACATTGTTTCGAATAATTCTCGATTAAAAAGGTGGACGCCTTTATTGCAGTCTTACTCGAAATGGGGATGACGAGAAGGCCAACAATTGATAGTTATTGGATAAAAGGTTCCCGACATATACCATGGTTTAGGACAATGTTTTCAAGGGATAGGTTTCAACTAATTTTGAAGTTTTTTCAGTTGACTGACAATACGTTATTATTTCAACCGGGCCATCCGAATTATGACCCATGTGGCAAGTTTGATATGCTTGTCAAACATGCAAATACTGTATTTCAGCGGCATTATATACCAAATCAACAATTACCTATCGACGAGTCGCTAGTTGGTACTCACTGTCATTCTGCCATAAAACAATACATCCCTATGAAGTCGCCTTGGTCTAGTAGGTAGTGTGTTGGCTTATTAGACGGAAGGCCCGATTTCGAATCCCAGGTCAGACATCAAAATGAAATATGAAAAAATATTTCTTCGGCGACTTCCTCTCAGCAGATTTCTGGCAAAAACTCTGAGAGTAAAAATTGCCATGAAAAGCTCCTCAAAATTTGTCGGTCGGAGTCGACTCTAAATTGTAGGTCCCGCTACTCATGAATAAAATTAACGCACACAACACGAGTGGTGTGAGAAGCTATGACGTTGTACAATGGGTCAATTCGACCACCGGGTACTGTACTTGTCACAGTTGACACGTCCTCTAACCTAACCTAATACATCCCTAACAAAAAACACAATAAGTGGGGCATAAAATTTTGGATGTTGTGCGACTCGATTTCTAAATATTGCTTGGGTTTTTTTGCTACAAAGGAGCTAAAAATACAGATGACCAGGATTTAGTACAAAAATATGGTCTTGGATTTACGGTTGCGCTAAAATTGCTTTCAATTGGAAATTATCTGCACAAAGGCTTCATCTGTTTACAGATAATTTTTACACAAGCTTATGCTTGGCCAAAGCTCTTTTGAAACAAAATACATATCTAACTGGAACAATTAGACGTAACAGAAAAGAGATTCCACCAGAAGCTAAGAAAGCAATCGTAGGTGAAACGAAATACATGGCACTTGAAAATATATTGATGTGCTCTTTCAGGGACAAAAAGTCCAAACCAAACCCAGTCATATTGATTTCATCCAACTCGGATACTAATAGTGTGACGATCAAGAAAAAGAAAGGGAATTCTGAATGCGAAAAGACGAAACCAAGCATGATTAATGACTACAACAAATACATGAGAGGTGTGGACGAGTGCGACAAAATGTTATACGCGTATTTAGACGAGCGAAGAATCCAACATATTTGGAAGAAAAGTAGTATTCAACATATTTGGAAGAATGGTGCTGAACTCTTATACTTTGTATGTTTCCAACACTACCGGAAAAAAATGAACCGCAAAAATGTCGTGTTGCAAATAGTCGTGTAGAATCTTATTTCAACATTACGAAAAATATAACCCTTGAAGGAAAAAAGTACCTTTCCGAATGTATTAGAAAATATGAAATATAACAGCAACGATGAACCTGTAAATGAAAAAACCACAAAAAAAATTGGAGGAAGCTGCTTGGAGCAGAACTCCAAAAAAGGGAATTAAAAAATGAAATCGAAAGATTTTAATTGAGAACTTAATCAAACAATATAGACATTGGCCAGGAATCTTAACACAAAAGATGTATACTTTTTACTTTACACACTCCATACAATTATTTATCTCGATACTAAAAAGAAATTCTAATTAGATTCAATTAAATTAAACATCAAAAAAGAGAAAATATGTCTGAAATTAAAAAAATTAAATTAATATATAAACACTGCTAGATAAATCAGATTGCATGGATGCAATTTCTATCCATTGCGGTGACAAAGATTCAAATCCTGCATTCTACTGCATAGAATGTACAAACTACCCAAAACAAGCCGCAACCAAGTAGAGCAAGTCAATCTTGTTTATTTGCCCAAAGTGATATTCTATATGCGGAATTAAATAATAATATTATTAACATAATAATGACTGATTTTAAATTAATTTAATATAATTTAATGCAATATCAAAACTCGTTCTGTTAAGGGATCTGACGATTAATTTAGTTAAAAGACGTAATATTAGAGCTGCAAAACCATCGATAGTTTTATTTTTAATGGACTATCGATGGTTTTTTTTTCGATAACGATAGTATCGAAATTTAAGCGGCAATTTAATAATAAAAATAAATAAAAAATAGTATCGGCGTATAAAACTTCGCCTTAACTTTTCTTGTTTAGCAAATTGTAAAGGACACTACATTTTGTGTAACTAAATTTAATGAAAATTATAATTATTTATTTAATCATTTTTTTTTTTGCTGTTTTAAAACAGGTGAATAATATTAGAAGTTGACGGTTATAAAGATATGGAGGAGTATTTTCAAAAATTTAACAGTAAGTTATTTAAATTTAAGTAGCTGCATATATTTAATTTTTTTCTTATGTAGAAGCAGGTAATGACAATGCGGATGAAGGTAACGAGGCTGACACAGAAACTATTCTAAAAAAAAAATAGAAAGGGATCCTCAGAGGTATGGAATTTTTTTGAAACTATAAAAGACAAAAACTATGCTAAATGTAGATCGTGTGGCAAAAATGTGACCATCTCAAAAGGGCTCATCCTTGTATTGAACAAATTCTAAGCCATCAAAAACAATTGAGTCTTTTTTTAAAAGTGTTGAAACGAATAGTTCCGATTCAGTTCGTAAGCACATTCTTGATAGAGCTTTGATGACAATGATTGCCACCGATCTACAACCATTTAGCATAGTTGAGGATAAGGGTTTTCGTGAACTGATAAAAATATTAGATCTTCGGTATGTTTTACCATCGCGACCCACTCGGCAAGATGTTATAATGGCAAATTTATATAACAGCATAAAAGAGAAAGTGCATACAATGCTTCATGAAATTGAACATTGTGCTATTACAACTGATTGCTGGACATCACGCGCCAATGAGGGTTACCTTACCGTTACGTGTCATTTTATGACCACAGATTACATTTTGCGATCTGCTGTTTTGTCAACTAGAAAACTTTTTGTCGCAGCCAATCACAATGCGGAAAATATCGCAATTTCATTGCGCACCGTTTTGGATACCTGGGGAGTTATAGGGAAAGTGACTTCGGTTGTTACTGATAATTACAGTACCATGATAAAAGCATGCGAATTGCTGCAAAAAAAGGCATCTCCCCTGTTTTGCACATGCCATTAATCTTGTAGCTCAAGATAGCTTGTCACAAGATAATATAAACATTATTTTGGTGAAATGTAAAAGAATTGTTACATACTTCAAAAGCAGTACTGTTGCCAATGAAAAATTTAAAGCTGATCAAGGGAGAGAAAAGCCATATAGCTTGTTGCAGGAGGTACCCATCCGTTGGAATAGCGCTATAAAAATGATAGAGAGAATATTGGTCACAAATACTTCGATATCAAATGTACTATTGGCTACACTAAAAGCTCCGCTACCTTTAACGGCAGATGATATTGAAGTACTTAAAGACCTGAAAGAACTATTAACTCCATTTGATTCAGCTACAATTCAAACATCGTCCAGCACTTCTGTTACCATCTCGTTAATTATACCAATAATTTGTGGTCTTTATCAATCCCTTAATGAAATGAAAACTAAATTGACAACGTTGGAAGGTCAACAGACCTGTAGTTTTCTAATTAAACGGATTAAAAAACGTTTATTTCCGTACGAGGAACGAACAATAACGAGAATTGGAACTTTGTTAGACCCTCGTTTTAAAAAGGAAGGTTTTTTATTTTCAAACAATGCTGACAAGGAAAATGAATTGAGTACCATGAATAAGAAAAATCCATCTTCGTATGATGCTGAACCGTCAACTTCAAGAAATATTCAACAAGAAGCACCAGAGCTTTTCAAATTTGGAGGGAGGAAAGTTGCCAGCAAGGTAAGGACAAAACAGGTGGATGCAACAATATGCCTTAGGCAATATTTAGAAAATGAAAATTCTTCAATTGAAAGTGATCCACTACAATATTGGAAGGTAATATAATTATACTTAAATATTTTAATTAGTTACGAAATGTTACTGACAAAATTAAAAAAAAATCAAAAAGAATTTTGTTAGGGAATGACCCTACAAGAACATAACTGTTTACTATACATCTATTTTTCAACATACGTACGTACGCCTGTATAATTTTTAATTAAAATTGGGAAATTTATCACTCTTCTAAAAATTCGATACTATCGAATGCAGCTCTACGTAATATGCATTAAAAACTATTTACTTTGCCCGTCCATGTTGCCCTGATTTATTTACCGGCTCAAACTGAATGATCAAGTGAAAAAAATTTAATTTTAAAGTTTTTTTAATTATTTGCGGATAGCATAGCAAAATTTTTGTTTTAGTATTAGTTGACAGAGCGAGTAAATATTATGTACGCCCTTTATGATCGCCACTGTATTCATATTTCATATTCAGTTTTAGCAAAATCAGTCTGTATATTTTATATACACGTATATGTATATCAATGCATGCAAACAAGGTAAATCTTCTGACTGTGGTCAACGTGGCGACCACCAGGACGATCTTTGTCTTCCTATATTCAAATTGACACGCAGCCTCCTCGTTGCCCCTCCTGGATGGCATTCTAGCACCCGCTAGACGTTAACTAATGCGTGAAGCGAAGTCCAATCCCCTGGACGTTAAATCTGAGTTGTGCGTAGGGCTTGGAACCCACCACTTCAAACCAAACATCCAATGAAAAGTAATACACAAGCCTCTATAAAGATCCCCTCAAAAATTGACAACTACGGCAAACGTTTAAAGGACTATGATATACGAATAGGCATTTGGAATGTCCATACCCCTTACAGGGTAGGGGCTTCCGTCCAGCTGGCGTATGCTCTCATGAATTGTAGGACGGACATCACTGTCGACCCACGCAAAACAAGTGGACACACACCATCTTTTTGTCGACTATAAAGATCGAGTTTTTGCCGCAATGTCTGAGCTCGGTATGCCTGCGAAGCTGACAAGGCTATGCAGAATGACGTTGAGCGTACCTGCAGGTAGGAATGGGCCTCTCCGAGCTTTTGATACTGTGCGAGGTTTCAGACAAGGCGGGAGTGCATCGCAATGGCAATATTTTTCAAAAAAGTGTCCAGTTGCTTGCGTACGCTGGCGACATTGACATCATAGGGCAGACCAAGCGCGATGTTACTGCTGCCTTTAGTGCTATTGAACGGGAGTCTACTAAGATGGGTATGGCAGAAAATGAGGGCAAAACAAAGTATATGCTATCGACAAGTAGAGACGTGAGGCATATTGATTCTCAGATTACGGCCGATAACTATACTTTTGAAACAGTCAAGGAATTTATTTATCCTGGCTCCACCGTTACCACAAAAATAATGTCAGTCTGGAGATTGAGCTACTATGGTCTCAATAGGCAATTGAGTAGCAGAGACCTCTCTCGTACGACAAAACTAATACTCACAAGACACTCATCCTACCTGTGCTTCTTTATGGCGCAGAGGCATGGACCCTATTAAGCACTGATGCATCAGCCTTCAGAGTGTTCGAGAGAAAAGTCCTACGTAAGATCTTCGGTCCAGTACGAGTTGGCCATTATTTCCGTATTCGATCCAACAGTGAGCTGTATGAGCTCCTCAACGACATTGACGTTGTACAGCGTTTTAATATCCAGCAGCTGCGCTGGCTCGGCCATGTCGTTCGAATGGAGGAGGCTGCTCCGGATGACTTTGCATGCGTTGGAAGAACCGAATCGAGGAAGCCCTGTCATCGATTGGTGTGACCAACTGGCGCAGGCGCGCAAGAAGCAGATTCGCCTGGAAGGATGTGTTGCGGCAGGGCGAAATCCGTTAAACGGGTTGTTATGGCCAATTAAGTAAGTTAGTATATGTCAAAATAATAGATAAACTTTGCAAGAACATGCATTTATTTAAATACTCAAAGGAACCTGGGCACCCATAAAATATATATTATATAATAATAATGTACAATGGGTCAATTCGACCTCCGGGTACTGTACTTGTCTTAATTGATAAGTACACGTCCTCTAATCTAACCTAACCTAATAATAAA
The DNA here is from genome assembly GCA_930367235.1 of Sarcophaga rosellei. Taxonomy (NCBI): domain Eukaryota; kingdom Metazoa; phylum Arthropoda; class Insecta; order Diptera; family Sarcophagidae; genus Sarcophaga; species Sarcophaga rosellei. Next base: position 64,765,689 of record OV884019.1, read on the forward strand.
GCAGAAAAATGCACAATATGAAATATATATATAAACTTAAGTCAGAAAGAGTTAGCAGATTGGTGCCGTAGCAAAATAAATAACTCAGTGTCACCTAATATTTTGAAAGTGGGACACTTCTGAAAGAGTTTTATTGCTATTTACGCGGCGACATATTATTAAGAATTACGGTGCAGAAGATATGATAGTGATTGTTATGTTTTCGCTTACCGATAGAGCCGGTAACAAAGCGGAGGAAATTTTGATAGTCGCAATAACAGATTTAATAATACTTTTATGTAGTTGGTTCAGCTTGTTTCCAATATTCAGTAGTTGTTAACTAGGAAATATTTTTGTATACAGTCAACCCTCCTATAACGCGGTACTCTCAGAACGCGGTTTCCATATAACGCGGCGCTAAAATTGCGACGGCCCTCCTACAACACGGTACTCTCAGAACACAGTTTCCATATAATGCGATTTTTACATAACGCGGGTCTGAAATTGCGACAGCCCTCCTATAACGCGGAACTCGTACAGAGCGGTTTACGTTCAACAACATGCCATAAGTTCCTTCGTACAGCACCTGAATGAATCTAGTAACTAGATATTGTAAGAGGGCTTAATATCAGTTTTATTTTCGACGCAAAAGCACAGCCGAGATATACAAACAACATTTTTATATAAAAAGGCCAGCTTATCATATCATATCATAGCCGTGTACGACAATCTGAAAAATTTTCTGCAACTCATATCTGACAGTGAGATTGAATGTTGAAAAATTACATCATTTTACAAGTCCTTCTTATTTTAGTTGGAAAACAGTTTTATAGTTAAGTGTTTGTTTCATTTTTTTTATCAATCCTTATATAAACCCTTCAATTCAATAAAAATAATCTATAATTTATGTTGTCTTGGTCTCCATATAACGCGGTACGAATGATGTGATTTGTACTAATTCCGAGTTTCTTATAGCGCGGTTTCCATACAACGCGGTAGACGATTTCCATAGAACGCGCTACGAATTTGTCTGGTTTGTACGGTTAAAACCGAGTTTCTTATAGCGCGGTTTCTATAAAAATCGGTACGCACTCACCGCATTATAGGAGGGTTGACTGCACATTGTTGTTGGAATTTCCTCTCGATATAATAGTAATGGGGCATTTACTCAAAAAAATACCAAATAAAGAGCGAAATTTAAATGGGCACAAGTACTTTTATTTAATTTTTACAGTTACAAAATGCAGGTTTTTTGTAAAAAAAATTTGCTTTTTCGTGTTTGCATCATTGAGTATCAGTATCAGTCCATATCGAGAATTCTTAGGCACAATGGGTAGAGGAAAATACGTAGCACAAGAGGAGCGATCTTTAATAAGAGTTTAAAATGAAGAAGGCTACTGAAAAAGGGAAATAGGTAGAAGAATTGGAAGATCAGAGCATCTAGTTCGTACGTGTTTGCAAAAAACTACAAAAAATAATAAATCAGAAAAAGAAATAAGAGAAACACAAAACTAAGCAAACGCCAAATTGGTCAATTTGAACAAGAGGCCACTAAAAATAAGCTTTATTCTTCCCAAATTGTCCTGAAATTAGGCTTACCTGTAGGAAAACGTCGAGCTCAACAAATTTTATCATCTGACTGTAACATTAAATGGAAAAAATCAGCCAAATTCCACCGCTATCATGCTCTCATAAATCGCGGAGATTGGAATTTGCCAATTTACCATGTCATGGACAGAGGAATGGAGAAACATTATTTTTTCTGACGATTGGCATGATTTGCAAAAGCCGAACGCACCCAGAATGAGCAGAAACTTTGGCGGAGGTACTGTAATGGTATGGGGCGGTATCAGTTACTATGGGAAGCTTCAGTTGTATTGCATTTCTACTAAAATGAAACCGAAACCTACGTGGAAATGTTTTAGTAAATTATCTAGAAGATAATTTGGATAAAGACATGACTTTCATCGGCATCAATTAGAATTCTAGACAGGCCTGCTAGAAGTCCGGACTTGAATCTGATAGAAAATCTTTGGGGAATCATGGCAAGAGATGTTTATAGCAACGGAAAGCAGTGTAACACAGTGAGTGAGCTGAAAAAGGCAATTCTCCAGTCCTGGCTAAATATTGAGCTTAGAATATTAAAAAAATCTAGTAGAATCAATGCCCAGTCGTATATTTGGTGTTACATCGGGTCCGCAATCTAACGTTTTTTTTCAACTAGCGCTTATATCGTGAATGGTAACACTTAGCTCATGTCTGATTTGACAGATAATTAGTTTTATCCTTCCGCTGAACGAATATTGACCATCTAATGCGTTTTCGCTTCGCTAAGTGGGCCTGCGATCGACTTACAGAAGATGCTGATTTTGGCAAAAAAGTCATCTTTTCAGATGAAGCTCATTTTGATCTTGGCGGGTATGTAAACAAGCAAAATTGTCGCATTTGGAACACAGAAAACCCGCACGCATACATTGAAAACCCGACGCACCCAAAACGAGTCACTGTTTGGTGCGGATTTTGGTCCAGAGGCATAATTGGGACATTTTTCTTCGAAAATGAGCAAGGAGTGGCCGTTACAGTCAATGGCGATCGTTATCGGGCCATGTTGAAGAAAAAATTGAAGAGGAGGATGTTTTGCGCCCTGTTTTTGAAAATCGCATTATCAGCCGCAGAGCTGATGTCGTTTGGCCACTTCGGAGCTGCGATTTGACACCGTTGGACTATTATTTGTGGGGTGCCGTCAAAGATAAGTTTTACGCCGACAAGCCAGAGACAATGGACGCTTTAAACAACAATATTCGTGAAGCCATTGGTGAAATACAGCTGCACACAATCGATAATGTGCTTAAAAATTGGACCGATCGTGTAGGCTACTGCATGGCCAGCCAAGACAGCCATTTGTATGAAATTATTTTTCATTATTAACCGGAAGGATTGTACTTTCAAATAAAAAAAAAGAAATTCGACAAAATATTCAGTAGCTTTTTTTTTAAAGCATTTTCAAAAAAAAAAGTTATTTGGCGGACCCTTTACAAAATACAAGAGGGATTACTAAATATTAATCAGATATTAGTTTATTTTTTAATCAAAATGGAATTAATAATTTCTATATTGTTTTAATTGCGTCTGTTTTAAATTTCGCGTACATTTTACTTTATTTTCCTATTACATTTTAATTTATCGTTGTTTTCATAATTTAAACATATATATTATTAAAGTTTGAAAAATGTTATTAATTTTGCAAAAAAAAATAAACTTCTTTTGATTTGAATAATACACCGAAATATTAAATGCGACTATTTTAATTTCGCACACTGTATTATCTTGTCATCGTCGGGTGGATCTTTCATTAGACGAAGATCATACGTTTTGAAGCCAAAATGTGAAATCACCTATTACCATTTTCTAATATCTATTACTTCTTATATTTAATCCGATTAATTTTGGGCACGTCCGTTCAGTTCAAGAGTATGAGGTTAATTTCAAAACTATATCAGTCTTACAATAAACACATATAGATCTCTATAATGTATGCAGAGCAAATCATCAATCAACTTACTGTTATTGTGTTATAGTGTTAATTTATGTAAGGAAGTTACTTTATCAATATTACTAGTGGGTGCATCGATAGCCTAGTACATAGTGTGCTAAACTTCAAGTGCCGAGGTCGTGCAGTAGATTTGCTCAAGAGACCCTAGCTGTTTTATTGTTGTCCAATTGTTGACATTAATTATACATGATTAACTGCAATAGAAAAAGAAAGTAAGAATTATGAAGCAATTCTAAAAAAAAGTGACTAAGGTTTTACACTGGTCATTGGCAAAAGATATTTAATTAATATTTAAATAAAATTTGTTGTAACCTACCTGTTTTGCTTTTGTATTTTTAACTATTTTAAACTTTATTTATATGATAAAATTTACACTCGCTCATATATTTAATTCTAAATATCTTATAGAATGTATAGCGCGAATTTTGGCCTCTTCTTGATTTTTACACAAAATCACTGAGTGTTAAGTAGAATTAATCTTTTTTTTATTAAATATAATTAATTTGAAGTAAATTATCAAATTAAAGTTATATTTTAGTTTTTAATAAGCACTTTTTCTTTTATATTCACCAAGTCCCTGCTCGGGCGCCAAAATGTTTTCCCTTAATAGGTTTTAAGGGGCATATTAAATTAAACAATTTATTTTTGTTTTCACATTTTGGATATATCTTTGTTCTTTTATTTTCTTTTTTATATATAAATAATTTACGCTGTTTGTTTATTTATTTATTTAATTTATTAAAATGAATAATTGTATGGCATCGAAATGCATTGTAAGGAAGAAGGGTGAACGCCAGATATCTTGCTGGTTATGTGATAATTTGTTTCACATTAAATGTATTGGTTTGCTTCATCGCACCACGGACCAATTAATGGATTGTTCCTTGGGTCTACGTTGGTGTTGTCCTAAATGTAAGGTGGTGGACATCCAATTTTATAAATTTTTTATGGAGACTCGTCGTAAGTTTACTGAGATGCACACTGAATTTGTATCTCTTTTTGCTAGATTTCGTCGGTTTGAGGAATTATTTTCAAAGTATGGCCTTTTAAATGAATTGCTTGAATCGGAAAAAGTTCTGGGCCCTCTTTCTTCTGGGGCTCCTGGGCATGTGTCGCAGTTTTCTGTGCCAGGGGAAACTGAGACAATCAATACATTGACCACTGTTACTCCTATTGTGGACATTTGTCCACCTATTGCTGATAACTTAGCTAGCAGTTCTATACTGAAGTATGCAAATTTAGTTGAACTGAGTCCAAAGCCTACTCTATCTCCTTCACCTTTACCTCTGGGTGATGTCACTTCTCAAGCATCTTCGAAACCGTCTTTTGTTTCGCATTCATCTGTAGTGTCCGCTAGTTTAGATACTTCTGCTCCAAGGGATTTGGTTGCAGTTAAACCTAAGAGAACTATTTTTGTGTCCCATCTTTCATGTGATACTTCAGTCGATGATATATAATATTTCGTTAAATCGAATATTGGGGATAGCAGAATTTCTTCGTTTAAATTATATGTTGCCGATGAAAGATTTGGTGAAATTGTTAATCCTGCGTTTTTGGTACGGGTATTCGTATTCAGGCTATTAAGCACCCTTGGAAGAAAATTAAAAGAAATGCAGCAGATTTTGTCCGGTGAGAAAATTGAGATAAGCAAAAAGTACAAAAAGTAGAAGTAGAACATCAGCTTAGAAAAATAAGTACGTTACGAGAATTGCGTGGAGTACAAATTGCTTAACGAAACAAACCGACACAATAATGCAAAGGAAAAACTGAGACAATAAGAATGGAATAACAATTTAGAATTGTTGCAACGTCTGATCGAATTAGAAAAACTAAGCATCAAGAAATTTAATTGTAATGAGGGTGAAATAAAATTAAACACTTTTCAATTTCACAGTCAATACTGAACTTATTTATATAATATTTTATTCCCTTTTTTATATAAAAAACTTATCATTGACGGCACTATAATCAGTGCTGGCACTATACCTCCCTTTTATAACAATAAAAAAATTAATTTATAATCCTATTTTTTTTTCTAAAACTATCTTATCTTAACTATCTTATCACTAAATTTAAAACTATACTTAAAAATAAATACATTGCTAGGGAGAAATAAAAAAATTATAAATTATTACAAAAGTTATTAATTATTACAAATTTATTAATTTACATATAATTTTTTTTTTATCACAATATTTAAAGTTATTCTGTTAAAGTACATTTTTGTTATTTTTCATTTTTCTCAATCTGTTCTTATGAACAGTTTTTGGGCGCTATTTTATCGCATGTGAATGGTTGATGTTTACACATATCTTCGTCGGGCCCCACGTTGGGCGCCATTTTATCACATGTAACGAGTGTATCTTTGGCTTCGTGCGCGTGATGGTATTAAAACGCTCAGGTGGAAAGAAACTCTTAAGCTGCCAAAGTCCGTGTGGTCCAGATAATCAGCGTCGCTGGTATGCTCGCTTAATGCCGGGCTGTGACTCGCCGGATGGGGTGGTCCTTTGCTGGTTATCCGTACCTAAACCGCACTCACATTGATAAAAAAAATCCATACCAGCTTATTTCCTAAAGAAATCAAAAAAAATATAGAACAAAGTCTAAGGGACCCGAAAGTGACACAAAAAAAAACGAGAACGGAAACTAAACAAGGAACAGATACTTAGTCGAGTTACATCCACACACAATGAGGAGAGCTGACAGATGTCAGTGCAGCTCTTTGTCCTTGATAGCTCTCGATCTTCGGCGCTATCCCTAAATCGACTTAACCACGTTTACTCGACCATCTTCCTATTGACTTACCTGATTTTGTTTGTTTACCTACTCATTATAAAAAAAAATAACATATTTATTTATTTATTAATTACAATACAATTACAAATTATATTCTAATTTTATACGAGCGGAGTAACAAGACCATATGCTCGGTGTAGTGTCACAGACCAGAGTCTCTGGTGGGAATCGAACCCACGACCCTCACGCTAATAGTCTAGCACACTACCCACTAGACTACCAGGGCACCCAAAAAATAACATAATAATACACGAAACCGTCAAAAATTTCATTTTCGATACTTATTCAAAATAAAATACAATTTATTAAAGATTAAATATTACATGGACCTAAGTCTAATCAGTTATTTCATATTATAAATAGTTTTTTTCTCCTTTTGTCTTGTTACTACTACTAGACTTAAAGGTACGAGAAAACATATATATCGTCAACCCCTACAATCCGAGCTCGGTTTATACGGTCTGGACGCGTACCTCCAATTAATATATGGATATATGTGAGAGAACAAAAAGAAAAAAAAACCTAATCCTATTTTGGTAAAACAGTTTTATCAAATATATACATATATATATAAAAAAATACGAAAGAAACTCGAAAATACTCAAATTTTCCTATAAACGGAAATAAAGAATCCTTAAATCTAGCTAAAAGTATAATTCATAGACATGGACAGTATAATTAAAGTATTTGAAACTAGCTTTAAGATACTTAACCAAAAAAAATTCTAAAATACTTAAACCAAAAAGAATTTCAGTATACTTAACTAAAAGAGGTCAAAATACTTAAGGTCAATACGCAAAGAAAAAAAACAAGGAATACTTAAATATTAAAAAAAAAAGGAAAAAATGTTCATAAAAGAAAGTTCTTACAGTTCTGTCCATGTCTATGGATGTTGAAGATTTGTTGTCTACAGTATAGCCACTGCTGTTGGCTAACGGTGATGGTAAGTGTACCTTGGTTTATAGATGCTATGGATGTTGGATATTTGCTGTCTGCATATGTTGGTATATCGATGCTATGGATGTTTTTGATGACTGTACATGTTGGTAAGTGTATGTTGGTATATAGATGCTATAGATGTTGGATATTTGTTGTCTGCAGTACAGTCACTACTGTTGGCTAGCAGTAATGGTGAGCATTGTTAGGGATTTAGAACATTCAATGTATATCAGAATTGTTTTTGACAGTGTACATTCTGATCTTTCGTGGAAATGCACCGCTGTTCACAAATTGAATTGCAACTCTGCACGACGAAATGCCAAAAACACTACACGTGGGCTCTTCTGATTGGTTAACCAATCATAACGGTATATGTCGTACGACAATTTTTTTATGTTTTCTACTACAACTACTACTAAAATTAATAACTTAAACTATTAAACAATACTATTGAACTTAAGAATATATACATATTTATACATACTTACTATATAAATGCAAACTCTGACAATGTAAAATAAAAAAAAATTATATCATTTAAAAAAAAACAATGAAACGCGATATGCCTTTAATACCAATTTAGAACAAAAAAATAAGAAATGAAATGAATTAATATAAAATAAAATTTGCTATTATTGCATAAAGTTAAAAAAAAAAAATTGAAAATTAAAAACTAAAATGATTATAACTAAATTATAAACAAAATTGTTAAATCATCCCATAAGAAGGAGAAAAAAACAACAAAAATGAAAAGTATTTTATTCCAAACAATAAAACTTTATATTAGAAATTAATATTATTACTATTATTTTGCCATTTTTCATAAACTAAACCTCCTACTATTGTAAATTCGACAATTCATTGTTAAACAAAAAAACCAACAGCAACTCTATATATACTTATATATGAGAAAAAAAAAATTAATAAAACAATAAAATTAAAAAAAAAAACAAAGACCGTAATTTTGCTAAAAAAAAAAAAAAAAAAAAAATTCAAATAAATGTTCAAAACTCAAAATTAAACCCAACAACAAAAAACTACAACATAACCACAACTTACCTCCAGTGTCAATCCACGTCCAGCATCTTCATTATCACCAGTGTCGACTTACCTCCAGTGTCAATCCACGTCCAGCATCTTCATTATCACCAGTGTCAACTTACCTCCAGCGTCAATCCACGTCCAGCATCTTCATTACCACAGGTGGCAACTTTACCTCCAGCATCAACTTAACTTTAGTATAATGTAAGACTTAAGTTTGTAAATTATATTATATACATATATGTACTATGTAATCATATTTTATTGTTGTTTTGAATTTTTCTTTGATTAAGTATATTTCTTATTGTAACCCGATTGTAATATTTTGAATATATATATATATTGAATTTTTCTTTAAGGAAAAATTTAATTGAAATTATGCCTTTCTAAGGCATTTCCTTTTATTTGTACTGAGGCGAAGGTTCTCGGGTAGTGATGTGGGTAACTGGGTAGCAAAGTGAGTATTTTTCGGCGTTCCTTCATCTAACGAAAAAAAAAGGTAAAAGAAAATGGCTTCCAATATTGGCATGATTTTACAATTCTATGCTTACGCTGCGATGATTCTTGGGGTAAGAACAAACACGCCATTGAGCTAGCCAGAATATCTTATGTACATGCCAATTACCTAAAGTTTCGTACAATTTAATCATATCTTTGCCCGCTGTTCTTGTTGTTGTTTCGTTGATCTTGTTGATTTTTTTTTTACGTTTTACCGAAGTGCCTGTGGCTTTTAGCTTTTGTAGCGCTGATGCTGAATTTGAAGATTTCTTGTTATAAATTCTTGTTCGTCATGGACAACTCTTTTTCTTTCGTTTGGCTTAATTTATATTAATTTGAAATAATTTTAACAAATTGAAAATTAACCTTTTTTTTATTACGACTTTACACAATTCTACCGTGAGCACTTTCGAATTTTCTTTTATTTTTTTTTCACTTTATAAAAAAACTTTCTTACTGTAGAGGTATGTCTTACCACTTCACTGTTCACCACCAAAAAAGGAAGCTTCGTTTGGCTTTTTGCTTTTTATTACGTCCCTCTTCTTCTAGAATGTTCGATGCCGTTATATATTTTTTTCCTTTTTATATCGCTTTACCAACTGTTACTCATAATGTTAGAGCTGCCAGACTGTTCATTTCTTTACCTCCTTAACCCACATGACATTTTTCCAAAAACTAGTTCAAAAGGAGTGAATTTATTATCGAAAACAGTATTTGATGAAGTGTTATGATAAAATGTGAAGTACTTTAAATATGTATCCCACTCAGATAAGTTTTCACTAATGTATGCTCTGATATATTCATTAAAAACTCTATGATTCCGTTCTATTGTTCCTAATGTTTGATGATGATAACTAGTCAAGAATTTTATATCGATTTCCAAAAATTTACAAAGTTCTGACAAAACCTCATTCTTAAATTCCGTACCTAAATCAGATTTTATGACTTTCATTTTTCCATAAACAAGAATATAATTTTTGAATAAAGCACGTACAACTGTTCGAGCTGATTTGTCCGGTATGGCTATAGTCACTAAATATTTAGAAAGATCACACATTAAAGTCAAAGCGTATTTGTTACCAAAGTTCGATTCCGGTAATGGACCAATTGTATCTATTACAACTATATCAAAAACATTAGTGGGTGTTGGAGTAAGTACGAGTTTCTCTATATTTTGAGGTTTAACTTCATTCAATATACAGTTTTCACAGTTTCTAACAAATTTTGCTTTGTGCCTTGTCATTTTGCTCCAGTAATATTTCGTCCAAAGCTTCGCATATAATGTCTTCTGACCGCAATGTCCTAATAAAATAGGTTCATTATGATAAATTTTCATAAATTTCTGTTTTTTATCTAAAACTTATCGAATAAACTTAACTAACTTAATGAATAAACTTAACTATCAGTGCTATCATTGACGGCATTATAATCAGTGGTGGCACTATAATGGACTCTTAGCTTAAAAGAATGTAATTCTTTTTTATTTTGCACATGTTGTGCTAACAATAAACATTTTTAAACAAGCAATAAAATACTTAACTCGTGGATAACGCACCGTATTAAATAAATAATCTACAATTTCAATTCACATGTAGTAACAAAACACTTATTACTGGTCATCAGTGTTGCGCTTTTTGGTTATTTTTGTCTTCATTGTCAAAAAATGCAATTGTGAACATAAATTTTCATTTTTATTTTCAAATTTAAAAATTTTGAGTTTTGATCAGTGTTAATTTTTTGTTTTACTCTGTTGTATTAAACATAATTTAAATATAAAAAAGGGATAAACGTTGCCACATTTTTTACAAATGTGGGTTACAACATTTTTTTCTTGACAGCACTGCTGACCTATTACAATTTGTTATAACTAAATCGATTACAGCAAAGATGTCGGGGGCACAGTGGTCACCGCTATTATCACATGACTAGAGCGGATACATTGCACAGAAAGAAGTCTACATATCATGTGTATATCCGCTAGTTGTATGTCCCGATAATTTTTATGTTTTTTTTCCGATGATATGTTACATTTGGGCAATTCACACAACTTTGTATCGTGTATGTTGTATTGAATACATTTGTTTGTTTGTGAACGCTCAATGCTATGCTGTATTGTGTATTTCGTGGCATTCAAACAACACAACATATGAAAACATATACACATTTTTTTCATTCACACAATTTGATAACACGAAACCAATACAACTTTTATAAACATAAGGAAAAATGTGTATAAGTGTATCGGATTTTTATATGAAAATTATCAACAACAATCATACACTGTTGTATGTTCTTCCAACAATACAATGAATACAACGATACAAAGCCTTGTGTGAATTGACCAATTGTTAATTGTGACTGTCGCAAACAACGCTTTAACAGCGCCATGTATGTAGACTTTTTTCTTTGATTGTATATTAAGTGCATTACAAATAGTTGCCGCTAAATACGACTTTGAATGCTCTTGTTTGATTTTAACACCCTCTCTCTCTCTCTCTCTCGCTGATTTTAATAGAAAACAATTAAATTATAGAATTGATAATATTAGTTATAACTGATGTTATCTTTAAGAATTTCTTTCTTTTTATCAGATATGAACAAAGTTGGAAATATAAAATGTCAAACCGAAATAATGCGGTTCGAAATATTTGATCACTAGTAGGACGTTCTGAAAAAATTGTACTGGTAATTTAAAGTTTCCACTATATTGTCAACGAATTTTTAGTCCTTTATCGCTAATCATTTAGTGGTGACTGCTTTAATGCTAAGGACCATTATTATAACTAGGGTTTAGTAAAAGGTAACTTTAGCTTAAGTTAACTGTAAAGTCACCTTTAACTTCTTTTCGTTATTACAACTTAAGTCGCATGGCCACTGTTCAAATTTAACTGATCAAGCATATGTGCTGGTAATATTTGTTTCGCTTATCACAGCAACACATCAAATTTAAGCCTTCAAATTTCATTTCAAAAGTGTCGTGAAGAAGAAAACAACATATGGTTGTCATCGAACAATATTCTTGTTTTTTTTTTTTTTTTTTTTTTTTTTTTTTGGAAAATATTTTGCAGATTGCTTTGTTTTTATTTTTTTCTTTTTCTACGACAGATGATTGTTTCATAGCCGTTGCCCTGGCACAGGCAATTAAAAACAAAAAAGATGAAGAGTGGTTGAAGAAAAGGGATGAATTTACGCACGAAAATCTTCTCAATGAACTCAAATTGAGTTCTCCAAATGATTTCGAAACTTTTTACGGATGGATGAAGACACATGTGAGGAACTTTGGCCCGAAAATTCAAAAACAAGATACTCAAATGCGTAACGCCATCTCTCCGAATCTACGCCTATCTACAACATTGCGTTTTCTTGCTTGCGATTCCTTTTCTGATTTAAAATTTGTTAGCGCTATTTCGGAACTAGCAATTGGTCGCATTGTTATGGAAACTTGTGGAGAAATAAACAAGATATTAAAACATAATATAAAAGTAATTAAATTTAATTATTAATGGACTTAATTTTTTCGTCTTATAATTAAAATAATTTTTATTAAACAAAACAAAGTTCATAAAAATAAAATAAACAAATAACATCATAGAATTCATAAATAACAACAAGACTAAATAAAAAATATCTTAAAAATAAATTAAAAATATCACAAAATTCAGTCATATAAATAAAAGAAGAATTAAAATAAACTATTTACATAAATATGGGGAATTTCTGACTTACTGAAAAGACGCGAAATATTCTGTAATTGTACTCTCTGGCTCTATCAGATTTATTTGTGGGGTCATTAATGGTAGTGGTACTTGGATCGGTTGTGGGGACCTTACTGGTAGTGGTACTTGGATCGGTTGTGGACTAAATGTATTTTGGTTGGTTATTGTCGATGGCGTTGGCGTTAAGCTATACCCACTGCTTGGAGTATGGCATAAAATGTTTAGCTGCATACAATTCCTATGCAGAGTTCCCACTCTAATAGTATATCGTTAATGAACTTTTCCGCATATATCCTTTGGGTGGGATTCATTTTTCTTAACTTACACGCCCAGCTTCCAGCAACCTGGTCGTATTCGTCCGGGGGCTGTTGGAGACGTTTTGCTGCCAAGCTTATCAGCTCATCGGCCGCATCGGACTTTTTTCGTTTCTTGGGCTTTTGGTAATTCTGTAAAAAAATTTATTTGATTAATTATACCTAAATGAAAAAATAATGCATGTCGTATATATTGTATATTTTTTACAGCTTCCTACAAACGAAGATGAATGGAAAAAACATGCTGCAGAATTTCATCGCCGTTGGAATTTTCCTAACTGTTTAGGTACTATCGATGGAAAGCATATTGCAATAAAAAATACAACGAACTCTTGGTCGTTCTATTATAAGTATAAAAAGTTCTTTAGGATTTTTCTAATTGCAATAGTGGATGCAAACTATGAATTCATTATGGTCGATGTTGGCATACACGAAAGAGTCTCTGATGGTGGTGTATTAAACAATGCAAGATTCGGAAGAGCATTATCTGAAGATAAATTAAATTTTCCAAAGCCATGTCCATTACCATCAAGTGATAAGGAAATGCCTTTTGTTTGTGTTGGAGATGATGCATTTCAACTAACTAACAATTTAATGAAACCGTACTCCCAAATAGCGCTCGCCGAAGAACAACGAAATTTCAATTATCGCTTAAGCCGTGCCCGCCGAATTGTTCAAACTGCCCCTTTGGTATATTAGTTTTACAAGGATCAATTGAGCTCTCACCCGAAAAAGTTCAAACGATTCTATTAATTTGTTGCCATTTACACAATTTCTTAAGAAAAGAGAAGTCCAATGAATATATTACTGCGGGCGCAGTTGATAGTGAGAACTTGATACATGGAAGTATAACGGAAGGTTTATGGAGAGAATATTGCCCTTCTACATCATTGAAAAGCACTCTGCCGAAATTCTACAAGCACAGCAAAATTAATTAGGGATCAATTTCGCAAATATTTTAATAATGAAGTCACTTGACAAAAAAATTTGTAAGTAACAAATTAAACAACATATAAATAAAAAGAAATATGAATTTAAACAGTAATTGTATTCAATGATTATTTGTTTGTAAGATATGCTCACAAAGAAATACACCCAAACCTTTTTTTACACGGTAGATACGTTCCAGTAGATACCGTGTAAAAAAAAAACGCATAAAAAAAGACAAATATTATGTATGTATGTAAGTGTATAAACAAACTGAAAAGATATACATAGGATTGATGCAGCAGCCTGCATATGCCTATAAAATTGAATAACTTTATTTATTTTCAGAGTTTTTATTTTTTTTTTCATTTTATGATTATAAAAAAAATAAAGAAAAAACTTAAAAATTCTCTTCCATTTATAAAAATAAAATTAGTTATCAAACTCTTAAGACAATTAGGAACGGAATTATTTTCAATAAAAATTTTTTTTTATTTTATTCGGAGTCAGTTTCTGATAGCAAGCGCATTCTCTTTTGCTGGGGTGGCTCAATATCAGTCTCGTCAGTAGAAATACTTATTACTTCTACATCTTCAGAAGCTGCTTCTGGCGCTGGTTTATTTCTTTTAACAGCAAATTCTGTTATAGTGCGTTGTGAGTGTGTGAGTTAAACGGGATTAAACGATTTTATCCGTATAAAAAGGAGCGAACAAAAAAAAAATTAATTTTTTTAAAAAAAGACCGTGTTATTTCAAATTCCCGTAAAAAAACCCGTGTAAAAACAGGTTTGGGTGTATATGTATATTGAAAAGAAATTTTTAGAGAGAGCATTTTCGAAAAAAAACATTTTTTATTTTAAAACAGTTGCTATATTTTATGTCTGTTATTCCTTAATAATTCCTAATGCCGTGCTCGGGCGCCAAAATTTTTTTCCTTAATATTTTTTAAGGTGAATATTAAATTAAATAAATTGTAATTTAATAAATAAATGGACACTGGGTGAATTTAAAAAACACTTGCGAATACAGACCAAAATGTTCGATTATAAATAAAAGAGACCGATGTCTATAGAGTTATTACTTCAACTAACTTATTTATTTTCTTCATATTCTTTTCTTACTTCTAACACACACTCCCCGAAATATTTATAAGACCAAACGTATTTCTCGAAAAATTAAAAATCTTTTAGAGCAATTCCTACCATTTTTGGGTTAAATATAACTAACTATAACATAAATCTTTTTATGTAAAAAATATATTTTTTTCTTTGTTTAATAAAAGGATAACACAAAATGAATTTCATTTTCAAACGAAAAAATTATAAGACCAAAATTAAATAATATTCACCTAAAACTAAAATAACAATGATAAAAAACAACTACTCAGTAATTTTTGTATTTATTAGCAATTAGTGTGTCCACCGTGATTAATAATGACTTCCTGAAGTCGACGGGGCATAGAATTTATTAAATTTCCAATGCAATTTTGATCAATCCTACTCCATTCTCTTATGATGGCAGTTTTTAAAGATTTTACATCCTTATACTGGGTGTTATTTTTGAAAACTTGGTCCGATAGTATTGCCCATAAATCTTCTAACAGATTTAGATCTGGACTACATGCCGGCCAATCCAAAACTGGTATGTTTCTGGACGACGGAAAAGATTTTGTAGCTTTTGATTTATGGATTGCGGCGTTATCCTGCTGAAATATCCAATTATTGCCTAACGAATCATTCCCAAAATTAATTAAAACGTCATCTAATAATTCAATATACTTCTCGCTATTCATTTTAGGTGATATAAAACAAATAGGAGTCCTTCCCGTAGTCGAAATCACAGCCCAAACCATTACGGTGCATCCACCGAAATTTCACGACATTCGTTGATTATTTTTTTACGTGAATCCTTCCAATATTTTTGCGAACCGTCTGTACCATCTAAATTAAATTTTTTTCATCAGAAAAAATAACTGAAGCCCATTCAACGAATGTGAAATTTCGGTGGAGTCACCGTAATGGTTTGGGCTGTGATTCAACAACATATAATGATTTAGAATACTGAGATGTACCATCATATCGTCTTATGCCGTAGACATATCTAAGAATTTTTTTTTTTTAGGATATAAAATTAGTTAATTTGTTTAAACAAGAAGTTTTGTTAATTAATAGTTCCGCGAAGCAATATAGCTTGTGTGCAGAAGATTGTGAATTGCGTTATACGCAACAGCTAATTTAGTTTTACTTATTGAATCACCATTAGCGTTCGAAGCATAGAAAAAATTATTCCGGAGACAGCATTTATGTGGGTATTCCATTGAAGAGATTTGTTAAAAATAATACCAAGGTTTTTTGATGATTTTACTATTGAAATGTTTCGATTTCCTAAAGTGATCGGAGTATCAACGACAACATTTTGATTTCGTTGGGCTATAATTAGGCCTTTTGACTTTATAGGATTCAGGTATAAGCCATTTGACGTTGCCTAGTAATGTATTTTGGGCAAGGTCCTCATTAAGATGTGCACAACAATCATCAATTGAGTCCTTTCTACAATTTATATATATTTGTACATCATCTGCGTAAATGTGGATATCACTATACAAGAGACAATTAGGTAAATTATTTATGTACAAAGTAAATAGTAGTGGACCAAGAATAGAGCCCTGCGCTACTCCTTTAGACACGGGCATGGGAGGAGATACGGTTTCGCCGGTAGCGACAGATTGGTATCTATCAGTGAGATAGGTTTTTATTAGCGATGATGCACTCGAAGAAAAATAAAAATTGTTGTATATCTTTTTACAATGTATATCATGGTTTACAGAGTCGAACGCTTTTGAATGCTCCAGGCGTACCAAGAGTGTGATACCACCATTATCGATATTGGACCTTATATCCTCAGATACACTTAAAAGGGAGGAAACACAGCTATGACCTGTTCTAAATCCAGATTGTTTGCTGGTGGCCATTTAAATACGTACTAATTTGGTTGTGTAACAGTCGATCCAATACTTTAGATAAAAATGGAAGTATCGATATGGGACGATACTCATTTGATGATATAGGCACGGGAAGGACCTTAGCATGTTCCCAACAGTTAGGAAAGAAGCTGGTAGTGATAACAGTGTTAAATAAATGCGTAATATAGCGTGATATCTTAGGTAGTAAAAGTCTTATGAATTTAGGATGGATTAGTTCAAAGCCAACTGCATTTGAAGTGAAATTCCTGGGGGCTGTTGCGTTGGCTCAGAGACAAGAGCTGATTGAACCTCATTTAGAGGCATTGAAGATGGGATGTTTAGAAAAGATTTATTAACCGTTTGACTGCTACGCGACGCAAAATCGCTGCGTTCATTTGTTGCGAAAATTGCGACGCAGCGATTTTGCGCTGCGAGTTTCAGTGTAACTTAGTTGTCCCGTGGATATGAACTTAGTCTGACATCACGCGTACTTTATAACACGAGTGCATTCTAAAATAACTGTTTACCGTTTCAATATATTATTTTTAAAAAGTAACCATGTCACATAACAGCAGTAGTGATGATAGCATTATTATAACACATCGAACAAAAAGACTGAGGATTGAAAGTAAGTCTTCTATTTCATCTTTATCTTCAGAAACAGAAGAAATACCGACTTTTACGAAGATTCCTCGGACAAATGTGTTTTCGAAAACAACAAATAATTTTTTCAAGACTCCTGGACCTAGATGTGCACCTCACCGCGATGCTGCTCCCATAACATATTTTAATTTATTTTTTACCACATCACTGCTTGAAACCATCGTAAGGGAAACAAACCGATATGCTACCCAGTTTTTTTTCCTCGCACATTGTTTCGAATAATTCTCGATTAAAAAGGTGGACGCCTTTATTGCAGTCTTACTCGAAATGGGGATGACGAGAAGGCCAACAATTGATAGTTATTGGATAAAAGGTTCCCGACATATACCATGGTTTAGGACAATGTTTTCAAGGGATAGGTTTCAACTAATTTTGAAGTTTTTTCAGTTGACTGACAATACGTTATTATTTCAACCGGGCCATCCGAATTATGACCCATGTGGCAAGTTTGATATGCTTGTCAAACATGCAAATACTGTATTTCAGCGGCATTATATACCAAATCAACAATTACCTATCGACGAGTCGCTAGTTGGTACTCACTGTCATTCTGCCATAAAACAATACATCCCTATGAAGTCGCCTTGGTCTAGTAGGTAGTGTGTTGGCTTATTAGACGGAAGGCCCGATTTCGAATCCCAGGTCAGACATCAAAATGAAATATGAAAAAATATTTCTTCGGCGACTTCCTCTCAGCAGATTTCTGGCAAAAACTCTGAGAGTAAAAATTGCCATGAAAAGCTCCTCAAAATTTGTCGGTCGGAGTCGACTCTAAATTGTAGGTCCCGCTACTCATGAATAAAATTAACGCACACAACACGAGTGGTGTGAGAAGCTATGACGTTGTACAATGGGTCAATTCGACCACCGGGTACTGTACTTGTCACAGTTGACACGTCCTCTAACCTAACCTAATACATCCCTAACAAAAAACACAATAAGTGGGGCATAAAATTTTGGATGTTGTGCGACTCGATTTCTAAATATTGCTTGGGTTTTTTTGCTACAAAGGAGCTAAAAATACAGATGACCAGGATTTAGTACAAAAATATGGTCTTGGATTTACGGTTGCGCTAAAATTGCTTTCAATTGGAAATTATCTGCACAAAGGCTTCATCTGTTTACAGATAATTTTTACACAAGCTTATGCTTGGCCAAAGCTCTTTTGAAACAAAATACATATCTAACTGGAACAATTAGACGTAACAGAAAAGAGATTCCACCAGAAGCTAAGAAAGCAATCGTAGGTGAAACGAAATACATGGCACTTGAAAATATATTGATGTGCTCTTTCAGGGACAAAAAGTCCAAACCAAACCCAGTCATATTGATTTCATCCAACTCGGATACTAATAGTGTGACGATCAAGAAAAAGAAAGGGAATTCTGAATGCGAAAAGACGAAACCAAGCATGATTAATGACTACAACAAATACATGAGAGGTGTGGACGAGTGCGACAAAATGTTATACGCGTATTTAGACGAGCGAAGAATCCAACATATTTGGAAGAAAAGTAGTATTCAACATATTTGGAAGAATGGTGCTGAACTCTTATACTTTGTATGTTTCCAACACTACCGGAAAAAAATGAACCGGCTCAAATTTACATCAAAAATGATCGAAAAGGAGTGGATGAATCACAAAAATAGCTTGTCTACACAACCATCTTCATCATCCAAAACATTTGCGCTTGAAAAATTGTCAGGACGTGACTTACGACAATGTACGGTTTGTAGCAGCAGAAGAAGCGGAATCAAGCGATCCCGCCTTATTTGCGCTTGTTGCAAAAAAGGCCTTCACGCTATTTGTGCGGCAAAACACAGTTGTTATACATAAATATTTCATGTAAGAGTCAGTGATGTTCCCCTAATCAAAATGATTCTTTACATGCTGATCATAAGAGAAGATCGAAAAACTTAAAATTATGGCTGACTTCATAAACGCAGTTTGCAATGCAACACTACAATGCATGGTGTTCATAAAAGCAGTAAAATTTGTTTTGGCAATGCCTCATGTTCATTATTGCATGACAATGACTTTCAGTGCGCATTATTTGTCAATTTCGTGCACGGTTTTTATTTGTGATTATTTTTAAACATTGATTGGCGGCAAAAATTTTGTTTTACAAATGGCGGATTTGTGGTAATTAAAAATTTTTTTTATATAAGTACAAATGTGATTTAACATTTAATTTTTTGTATATAGTGAAAAAAAATGGAATCATGAGAGGAAAAAGCTACTCATAGAAGTACGTTTCAGGTATGAGCCAGACTTCGTTAAAAAAAAAAAAAAGAAAAGAAACTCAATTTGGGAGCAAATAATGAGAGATATAAAAGAAATTGAATGCATTTTTCCGTTCACTAAAGAAGAAACAACAAGATGTTTCGTAAATATAATGGAAACTTGCAAAGGAATTAAAAAGCGCAATAACACATCTGGCGAGGGCGCTACAAATTGGGAGTTTTTCGAAATGATAGATGAAGTCTTCGGCAGTCGTAGTAGCGTTTTGGTACCAAATGAACTGATAGAATGTTCCCTTCAAACAATAATGGAAGACTTACGTGATGGCCCCTCGACGTCTGGTACCCCTACGCTGCAGTGTACTGATACATCTTCTACGCCGAGAAGTGCAAGAAAACGAAAGCGGTGCGATATCTTGAATTTCTTAGACAAGGAATCGGAGGCAGATGCCAAAACAATGAAAAAACTTTTGGACTTGGAGACAGAAAAACTTGCAGTAGAGAAAGAAAAATTAGCAGAAATGAAAGAAATTCGTACCTTGTTCCAGAAAATTATAGAAAAACCTTAGTTATTATTATATTATATTAATTTAAGAGTGCAATACTTTATACCTGATTATTTAAGAAATGAATTTTCGTTAATTTTTGTTTTCTTTAAGTTTTTGAACTTAAATTTAATTTCTATATATTTTTAATTTAAAACTGCAATACTTTTTATGTGATAATTTAAAAAATGAATTTTTGTTTTTGTTATTTATGAATTGAATTCATTAAAATGTAAATTTTTGTTTTCCTTTAAGTTTTTTTTCAACTTAAACTTAATATCTATATATTTTTAATTTAAGACTGAAATACTTTTTACCTGATAATTTAAAAAATGAGTTTTTGTTTAATTTTATTTATGAATTGAATTCATTAAAATGTAAAATAACAACTACTTCAATTTAAAAAATTTATTTCACATTAGGCCGAAAATAAAGTAGCTAATGCATCTCTTTTTGCTTTTTCTTCTATTTCAACGTCTATGGTGCCTTCAGTATCTATTATTATATTGTGGAGAATCATGCATGCCATTGTTATCAATTTTGGATCTCGATGTACTTCAGTATTCTAAACTTTTTCTTTAATATACCAAATGCCTGTTCCACAACAACTCGAGTTGAACTCAGAATCGTATTGAATTTTGATTGCATTGGCGTTAGAAATCCGTTATCACGGTAAGGCACCATAAGGAACGTCTCTAATGGATAGCCGCCATCGCCCAAGAAATGGTAATTGGAATAAATATTTATTTGCTTGTTTATTATAGCTTTCCTAATAGAGCTCCTTTCCCAAACTTATGCGTCATGGCATGCACCTGGGCAGCCTATAAATACGTATATAAATCTCATACGACTATCTACAACAGCCTAAATAGAAATATTTCAAATTAAAATATATTCTCATGTTAAGCAACGTAAATTATTTACCTCCGCAATGATTGAATACGTTCCCTTCCGGTTGCGATAACTGATTTCATCTTTTATTGGTTGGGAAATCGGGATATGAGTTCCGTCGATGCACCCCAGAACAAAGGGAAACGGATGTATATCGCAGATCTGAAAACTCCCCATTTATTTGTTTTTGTTGAGCTGCAGTTTTTGGAAATTTTATAACGTCTGCCTTTAAGCGGCAAATAATTTTAATTATTTTTACAAAAACCTTATAAGTGACACCAATTGACACACCAAAGCGATCTCTGAAAGAACAATTATTGCTTAATTCCCAAATTGTTATTTGTAATGCTGTTTGTAACGTTATTCCAATACGTCCAGTTGTACGTGAATGCCACCAGGGTTTAATCGCAACCTGCAACTTCTTAAAATTTAAAATATTAATTAGTTTTATCAAATTATACCATTTGGTAATAAATACCTCAAATGTACTTTTCTTCATTCGAAAATGAGAATAAAACACATCGTCCTGCATGCTTGCGATAATTTTGCAAAAATTTAAAGTTTTAGGAATTTTTCTCTTTGAATCTTGGCTGGTTAATAATGCTATACGACGCCGCTTTCTTTTGTTTAAAATATTTTTGATCAAAGCGCTGCTGCTTGAATTTTTATTATCAGCCAACTCGAAAGCGGGTTTCAAAAGAAGACTGCATTTTTTTTTTATTATTCATTTTTAAAAATTTAATTACACAAAAAGTCATACAAGGATGAAAAGTTTTCGCGTTCATAAACGTACTAAAATGTCATCTCATTATTTGACAAAGCCGTGTTGCAATAAAATATTGCTTTGCCTTGTAAGTGAATTTCTTTGCAGTGTTGCATTGCAAACTGCGTTTATGAAGTCAGCCTATCTTTTTATAAATTTTAATTTTCAAAGAAAATAGAATTTGTTTATTTTTTCTTATTCACATTCACAATTAATATTGTTTCTTTATAATATGAAAAGAATTATTAAAATTGATTTACATTTGTTTAAATGAGAGTGTTTTATTTGACAACTTCAAGTCAAAATATGTCCCGCAGTTTTCGAACGTTCTTATCATAATCGCTTAGCAGTCAAACGGTTAAGTTCATTTGGGTCAATGCTGCAAACTGGGGTAGCTTTGTTTCCAATGTCAATCTCACGAATTGTTCGCCATTTTTTCCTTGAGTCTACAGCTGATCTAAAACGGTTCTCATAATATGAACTTTTTGCGTCATAAATAGTCTTGTTGACGAATCTACGGGCCCTGCGGTATTCTTCGTATAGCTCAAAAGTTCTAAGCCTTTTCCAACGTCTATATATCATCAGTTTATTCTCAAGGGTATGGAAATATCATACAAGTTGATAAGGTTACTATTAAGGAAGTAGAGTTGATCATCAGCAGATTATTGGTCACGATTCACACTAGTCAAGTCAAGTCTTGTCAAGTCTTAAGGTTGTAGGTGAAGGACGAAGAGGGAATTAAAAGGGGTAAATACTTGACCGTACAGTCAATTTTATGTGTTTGTTTATCGTAATATTCTGCATGAAGTTGGCTGCAGAATAGTATTTTGACATTTCTCTTTGTGTATTATGTTTTTCTATTTTTAAAAATAGTGTCTGTTTGTTAAATAAGCTGGTCGTTTTGTTTGCAATTGAAAAAAAGTAGATATAAATAAATAAATATAAATTCAAAGTGTTCACAGTATTTCAATGTAAGTCCAAAATTTTGTTTTAATTAATTGTTTTTTTTTTGTTATTTATTTGTAATTTAAAGAATTTAATTGTAATTTAAAATAAATCACTCCTTATACAGTATTAGAATTAAAAAAATGGCGGTAAAGTGGAGTCGGGAAGAAATAGAAAAGTTAATTGTGTGCATCGAGCAAAACCCATGCCTTTACGAAGTGAAATCTGTGGAATATTTAGACAGAGTAAAGACGGCTCAAGTCTTTAATTATATATGTACTAGAAGAGCTTAAAAAAACAAATGAAAGAATGACCATCTCAGAAATAAAAAGAAAGTGGAGAGTCCTTAGAACGCAATTTATGCAGGAAGTGCGCGCTATAGAGCAGTCAAAAAAGAGCTGTGCTGGAAGCGCCGATGTCTATGTTCCTAAGCTTTGGTGTTTCCAGAAAATACAGTTTTTAAAAATCCACACAAAAAATAGAAAAAGCTTTAACAATATTCAGGTATATATGGTCTAAAAATTAATATTTTTTTATAAAGATTTTTAAAAATTATACTTTTAGGTCATCGCAGACGATGGCTCACAAAAAATTGCAGATAATGACATAGAAAATAGTCAAAACATAAGCAAGATCCAGGTATATATGTACATATTTTCTAAAACTTTGTATTTGTTCCTGAAGTTGTAATAAATTTTATTTTTTAGATTACCACAGATGATGACGTGGAAAGTTTTATTAAAGTAACTCCCAAGAAACGTCAAAAGGTAAGTTTGTTTATTACGAATAATGTATGTAATTTATATCTAATTACATTAAAATTTCATTGACTTCTAGTTCAAACAGTGATCTTCGAAAAGATATTAATAAATTCCAAACGATATTGGCTGAAAGGAAGTCTGAAAAAAAATTTGCTTGGTTGGGAAACCTAGTTACTAACCAAATGGATTTGATAAGTGTTGAAAGGCAATCCGATGCTGCTTGGGAAGTTCAGTGTCTTACGCGAAAACTCATACAAAAAGACGAACAAAACACTGCATCCACAAGCTCTCGCAAAGATATACTAGAGCTATCTATGCAGGGAATCTTTGAAGATGAAGACTTCAATTAACATAATATGTATATACTTAAGAAGTAAGTAACAACATAAACAAATTGGCTCATAATCATGCACAATGAAAGTAGATATTAAAGTGTACTTTTAAAAAATTAAATGGAAAACTTAAAGTATACTATAAGTCTACTTTATTTGTCTATAACTGTAAGCTATTTATATATACTAATGAAACTAAATATATATTTTTTTAACATTAGGAAAACATTAGAAGGCATCATTATGCGAACTAGCTCCTTTTTACCCAAGGCTGTGAATTTGTTTTATTTATTTGTTTTTTATTAACCCAATGCATTTTTTAATTTTTATTATTTGTTGTTAACTATTAATATCATTACTGCCTGGTTTTTACAACAGGTAGTCAATGAATTATTTTGTTTTTGTTATTTACTTGTTTTGTATATATATGTATATTCCTGCTATCTGACAAATGAAATTTTACCAAATACACTTTGTGATATGAAATTACTGTTATAGCTTTAATAAAATTTTAAAAACATGTATTTATATTCTAAATAAATGAATTATAATAAAAAAAAACATATGTGATTTTTATGTTGTACGTCACAGAATAAATTTATTTACATATTTTTATTAAAAAAGATAAAAAGATTCAATTTGCATTTGAAGTCCAAATAATAACAAAAATAAATACATATACTGATAGTTAAAAAACAAAAAAGAACTTAAAGTAGGTACGGCTATTTACACCCAATCTAACTTAAAGTATGCCATGAACTCTTGGCGAAAACTCTCTGCCACACCTCTTCGCGGATTGTACTCGAGACATTATTTTCCTCAGATGGGGAGTGTGTGGTGCTGCTAATATAATGTTCATCTGTCTCTAACAGAAAGTTGTGCAGAACACAGCATGTAAATGTAATTTGTTCGACAGTTTCTACTTTCAAATTAATTGGTGTTAAAAAAATTCTAAAACGGTTTGCTAAAATGCCAAAAGCATGCTCCACTACATGCCTTGCTCGGGAAAGCCTCGCATTAACAATCTGCTTCTCTTTGTTATTACTGTGATATTGGTACGGCTTCATCAAATGCTTTTGTAAGGGAAAAGCATCATCACCTATTATCCCAAAGGAAGGCTTCGGCCGTTTCCTACAATCACGTTTGGCGGTATTTCTTTTTCGTCGTCCAAAACTTTTTTCAAACCGCTATGTAGGAAAACACCAGCATCAACAAGGGCCATTAATATTATGGTATTAGTTCCTTTGTAGTTGTGGTTGTACGCGCCTTCTGAGCGCAATGGGCGAAAGTTTATGTGCTTACCGTCTATAGCACCTAAACAGTTGGGGAATTGCCATCTTAGTGCGAATCCCATGGCTTTAGCTTCCTACTCTTCTTGATTGCTTGGAAACTTAATATAATAACAGAGAAGAACATTTATGAGTATGCATATAAAACAAATCTTATATTTGTATATATTTATAAATATGTGTGTATATAAAATACACCCAAACCTTTTTTACACGGTAGATACGTTCCAGTGGATACCGTGTAAAAAAAAAACCCGTAAAAAAAGACAAATATTATATATGTATGTAAGTGTATGAACAAACTGAAAAGATATACAGTAGTTTTGATTTAGCTGCCTTTTATTTTGAGAGTGTAATCTACAATTAAAGTAAAAAAAAATTAATTTAGCTGAATTTTTGACTTATCTCCACAAAAATTCTTGCAAAAGTTAGTTGTGCAGGTAAGTCAAAACTACTGTACATATTATTGATGCAGCAGCCTACATATGCCTATAAAATTGAATAACTTTATAAAAACGCACAGATTTAGTTCAATAGTAGACACAGAGTTTTTATTTTATTTCATTTTATGATTATAAAAAAATAAAGAAAAAACTTAAAAATTCTCTTCCATTTATAAAAATAAAATTAGTTATCAAACTCTTAAGACAATTAGGAAAGGAATTATTTTCAATAAAAAATTTTTTTTATTTTATTCGGAGTCAGTTTCTGATAGCAAGCGCATTCTCTTTTGCTGGGGTGGCTCAATTCGTTTTTCTTTACTTTACTACTTTATCTCGACATTAGAAATACTTATTACTTCTACATCTTCAGAAGCTGCTTCTAGCGCTGGTTTATTTCTTTTAACCGCAAATTCTGTTATAGTGCGTTGTGAGTGTGTGAGTTAAACGGGATTAAACGATTTTATCCGTATAAAAAGGAGCGAACAAAAAAAAAATTAATTTGTTAAAAAAACCGTGTTATTTCAAATTCGCGTAAAAAAAATTCGTGTAAAAACAGGTTTGGGTGTACCTTCAAATATCTTTCTTTAATTCGTTTAGAAATTGAACGGCATACTTTCGGCACTATACCCGAGATACATACTCGCGAGACTCTTGTTTGGTAATGCAAACTTCGAAAAGTTCGGGTGGTGAAATGGCATTTTTCATTTTAGTGTCTTTGAGTCTAATATCTTGCTCCACCAACTTCAAAACAAAAACGAATTGCGTCTTAGACATTCTCAAATAGTTTTTATAAGATTCCTCATCGCTTAGCAATAATTCATTTGTTAAAAATGAAAATGAACCGCGTTCTGGTCTGGAGCTTCGCCAAGGTTTCATCCACTGTTTTCTTGTCGGCTTGGTACGTATATAGGTAGCCTTTTTACACATATCTGCTAAACCTTTAAGTAGTTCCACATTATAATTGTAAAATTTTCAAACCATTTAGTATGTCGTCCTTCGAGCTATCGTCAGAATCTAAATCAATTGCCTCACCTATACACTTTACTAACGATGTTAGTATTTCTTTCTTTTCTTGGGAGTTCATTTTAAACAAAAAAACATAAAATGCTCAACAGCTCCAATTATCACGAAAAAATCACAATTAAAATAAAAGGAAATGTCAAAAAATACCGAAAGTTGTACGCAAAGAAAACAAAAAATTGACGAGACGAAGGCCGACTTCATAAACGCAGTTTGCAATGCAATACTGCAAAAAAATTCATTTACAAGGCAAAGTAATTTTTTATTGCAGCACTGATTTGTCAAATAATGAGATGACATTTTAATACGTTAAAACTTTTGATCCTTGCATGACTTTTTGTATAATTTAATTTTTTTAAATGAATGTTCAGAAAAAAGCAGGGTTTTTTTGGAACCCGTTTTCGACTTGCCTGATAATAAAAATTCAAGCAGCAGTTTGATCAAAAATATTTTAAACAACGGAAAGCGTCGTCGTATAGCATTATTAACTAGAAAATTTTTTAACATTTTTGGAAAATTACCGTAAGCATGCAGGACGACATGATTTATTCTCATTTTCGAATAAATACATTTCAGGTATTTATTACCAAATGGTATAATTTGATAAAACTAATTAATATTTTAAATTTTAAGAAGTTGCAGGTTGCGATTAAACTCTGGTGGCAATCAAAGCATTACAAATAATAAATGTTTTTATAAATAAAAGAATAATTGCTTCCTTTAATGTTGAAATGGTTCTTTATTAATGAATGAATAATCGCTTCTGCTTAGATTATTATTTAATATATTATTTATAACTTCTTAACTCTACTAGTGTGGTGTCATGAAATTTGAATATCTCTTTCTTTAAAATTACAAAGTATTCATGTATGTATGGTATAAAGCGTTGACCGTAATCCGAGATGCAAATGCAATAATTAAAGAATGCCAGAATGTAAAAATGAATATGCGGCCAATGCACTTAAAAATATACGGTAATTTAATAGCGAAATAATTTGGAAATGCAGTATTATATTAGAAAGGTTATTGTTCTAAAATTGGACATTTTATTTTCATAACACCACCCCTCTTAAATAGAAAGGTCTTATAGAGATCATTGATCAGGTGGTATCTATAAGAGCTTTCTTTACAAATGATATATATTTATATATAATGCATACATATGTATATGTCTAAAAAATGATATTTATTTTTATTTACCAAAAAAAGAATATTTTTAATAAGTAATTTTACAGTAAATTTTTGTGTATGTAAATATACATGTTTTGCTTGATAATTAAATGTTATTTATATATATTTTATTTTTTTTTCTTATTATTTTTTTTAAATTATTACAGTTTAATTTGATATCTTAAAAAAAATATGTTGTTGTTTGTTTGGGCTTTTCTTCACTTTTTTTTTGTGCTTTGTTTTTATGCTATATCTTGTTTCATTTTTAACATATTTGCAAATGTTATTGCTCTACTTTTTTTAAATATATTCAGTTATAATTTTACATTATTTATCGTAAGTCATATACTTCTATTTTATGTATACATATATTTATGTTTTGCTCAACTTGCTAACTTGAGCCTGTTTTTATGAACCTTAATTTCTTTATCTTTATCAACTAGCAAAGTGCAATTGTTGTTATCATGAATTTTTATGACCCTGTATGGACCTTTGTACACATTCTGCAATTTATGACCTTGTTCTCTTTTTATAAACACCTGATCATTTATTTTGATTCTTATTGGGTTGGAAGTCTTATCATAACTTAGTTTTTGCACCTGTTTTAAATTCTCCAATGCAGATTTTGCATTTTCATTGGCAATTTTAAGTCGATATCTAACTTCTTTAACATAATCATCAAAATTATATAACGGTTCTATGGTTCTAGAATTCAATAAGGAAAAAATCTCTGGGGTTTTACCAAATATCAATTCAAAAGGACAATAGCTGTGTGTTGTTGATGGGGTTGTGTTGTAACAATAAGTGAAATAGGGTAACCATTGATCCCAATCGTTAAGAGATTTAGCAACATATGATCTAATAAATTCGTTGAATGTTCGGTGTGAACGTTCAACAGTACCTAATGTTTCATGATGGTACGGTGTTGAGTGCACCAATTCTACGTTTAATAGTTTTAACAATTCCTGTAGTACTTCATTTTTAAATTCAGTACCCATATCAGTTAAAATTTTATGGACTGGTCCATAAATAAGAAATAAATGTTCAAAAATCGCTCTTGCTACGGTTTTTGCAGTTTTGTTTGGAACTGGGATACTTATCAAATATTTTGTTAGATCACACACTATTGTTATTATGTATTGTTGTCCGTGTTCGGTAATAGGTAATGGTCCTACCGTGTCAACTACTACTGTATCGAAAGGTCTCATAGGTGTAGGTGTTATAATTAAGGGTTGTTTAATATGCTTGTTGGTTTTGTTTAGTTTGCATGTTAGACAATTTTTTACAAACTTAGCGACATATTTAGTAAGATTTTTCCAATAGAAATACCTTCTAATTTTGTTAATCATTCGAGTTATCCCTGGGTGGCCACCTAACAGGGGGCCCTCGTGAAATTGTCTTAGTATATCCTGCTTCTCTTTTTCATTTGTAATTTCTGTGACTGATGGTGTAAGCGCTATTGTAATGTGGTTTAACATCTTGTTGCCCAATTCTTTGAATTCATTTATAGGTACCTTTTCAAAAATCTTATCATTTAATCTCATTTGCAATTTGTCAATGTGAATGTTATTGGCTTGTAACTCAAGCTCTTGGAAAAATTTACCTAGGTCTATTTGTCCATTAATAACATATACATTTGCTTTAAATTTAAAAAGAATTTTACTTCCTTTTTTAACATCACATCCTTGGATGTGGGTTATTATATTAGGAAGTTTTCTAAATTGGCGTGCCGAAATATTTACATAAATCTTAGGTTGGGGGCTTGTTCTCTATCTTTCTCCCTTTCTTGCGCTTGTTGCTTGGATCTTGTTACCATCATCACATTACAAGCTTTTATATCTTCAAATGAACCTGCAAAATATTTGATGTGCCTGACTGATATGCGTCAGTGCTTGCTAATTTTGCTGTTATTTGTTCTATATTTTCAAAATTTGAAGCCTCTACTATAATTTTGGTTCTATTAGAAGTCAAAATTTTTCTTAAGGCTTTGACTGTGGTTTGTACAGCATATTTGTTTGCTGTTGGAGCGGGCAAGCCGTCTGCAAGGTAGGCTTTCGACAACATCTTAGAGAGGTCTTCTATTTCTTGGGCGTAGATATTATTTGGTTTATTTCCTTGGCGTGCAGCCATTAATTTGGATACCAATGTATCAGCGGAGTCACCCTTTATGGTATTCCTTAGTTTTTCAGATATAGCTGAAATGGTGTTCAATCCATTAATTGAAATGCGGGCTGTTCCACTAATTTTTGTCTGAATTATTTGTATAGCTAAGTTCTCATGTGTATCTTTTAATGATTCTAATAAATGTAATGCATCAATAAATTTCTGAAGATTGTTGAATTTACCATCAAATTCTGGTAAAATGTTGGTTGCTAATTCTATAAATTTAATGGGCTCCATGTTTAAATGTTTATAACTATTGTTGGAGCAATTATAATTCTTTGGGGAATCACTATCTTCAAATTGTTCCCATATGTTTGAATCTTTCAAAATATTCTCATAATCTACATCTTCAAATGTTATGGCTATACATCCATTTTTATTGTAAATTATTCCTACCGCATTATGCAATCGCTTTTCCACAATTTGAATTTTTGTTTTCAAATTAGTAATGACTTCTAAAGTTTCCTGTTTATGTTCAGGGGTTAAATTATATGCCGTGTTGTTGTAAGTATTAACAATAGTATTAAAATGTAGTTGAATTAAAGTCAAATGTGAGTTAATTACTGTTTTACTTGGTAACTTTTTCTTATTTAGACATTTAAAGGAACGTAAAAATCCGTATTGGTTTTCTTGGAATTGTTGTGACAATTGTTCCCAGTTTGGACATTTTGCGTTTTGCATTTGTAAATATAATTGTACATTCTCCCTAACTGCAGAGTGTATAAAATATTGCTATACAAATAAAATTAAGACGTATATATTCGACAACAAAAAAAAAATTCACCTCTTTATTTAGAGGAAAAAAAAATTAATGAAAAAAAAAATATATTTTACTTTTTATTTCATTTCATAAAAATTTAACCCTAGCTTATTTTAGTTCTACATACTACACTTAAATAAACTAATAATTTTTACATACGTAAAATATATTGTTACTTATCTACTTCTTTTTTCCTTTTATTACTGTTGTCTGTTGTTGCTGATTTCATCTTAATGTTTCCTGTGTAGATCCACTAGTTCTTTGTTTTCATTTTCCTCTTGGGATTTTCCGACTTCATAGCCAGCCACCAATAAAGGAATTGTGGATAATATTTTCTTCCATCACGTCATTTCTGTATATATATTTTACCGTTTATATTAAAACATTCACAATTTCTTTTAACAATTTATAAATATTTTTTAAATGTTATTAAAAGTTGCTACATTCACACTTTGCACATTCACACTTTGCACTTTGTTACTTTTCAAAGTTTTCACTTTTTTATTGTTTTCTTTCTATAATTTTTTTTCTTGGCTCATGTCACGGTCGCCATGAAATGTTTTTATAAATAAAAGAATAATTGCTTCCTTTAATGTTGAAATGGTTCTTTATTAATGAATGAATAATCGCTTCTGCTTAGATTATTATTTAATATATTATTTATAACTTCTTAACTCTACTAGTGTGGTGTCATGAAATTTGAATATCTCTTTCTTTAAAATTGCAAAGTATTCATGTATGTATGGTATAAAGCGTTGACCGTAATCCGAGATGCAAATGCAATAATTAAAGAATGCCAGAATGTAAAAATGAATATGCGGCCAATGCACTTAAAAATATACGGTAATTTAATAGCGAAATAATTTGGAAATGCAGTATTATATTAGAAAGGTTATTGTTCTAAAATTGGACATTTTATTTTCATAACAATTTGGAAACTGAGTAATAATTGTTCTTTCAAAGGTGTGCTATCAATTTCCTTAATATCCCGCATTATTTGTTCCCAAATTGTGTTTCTTTTCTTTTTTTTCGCTATGAAGTCTGGCTCATGCCTCAAACGTACGTCTATGAGTAGGTTTTTTCTTTCATAATTCCATTTTTTTCTCTATATACAAAAAATTAAATGTTAAATCACATTTGTACTTATTAAAAATAAATTAAAATTACCACAAAATTTTTGTAGCCAATAAATGTTTACAAAGCATCATAAATAAAGGCTGACTTCATAAACGCAGTTTGCAATGTAACTTTACAATGCATGGTGTTCATAAAAGCAGTAAAAGCATGGCAATGCTTTTCAGTGCGCATTATTTGTCTAATTCGTGCATGGTTTTTATTTATGATGGTTTGTAAACATTTATTGGCGACAAAAATTTTGTGGTAATTTGTTTTTTTTTAATATAAGTACAAATGTGATTTAGCATTTAATTTTTTGTATATAGAGAAAAAAATGGAATCATGAAAGAAAAAACCTACTCATAGAAGTGCGTTTGAGACATGAGCCAGACTTCATAGCGAAAAAAAAGAAAAGAAACTCAATTTGGGAACAAATAATGCGGGATATTAAGGAAATTGATAGCACACCTTTGAAAGAACAATTATTGCTCAGTTTCCAAATTGTTCTTTGTAATGCTTTGAAGGCCACCAGAGCTTAATCGCAACCTGCAACTTCTTAAAATTTAAAATATTAATTAGTAGTATCAAATTATACCATTTGGTATTAAATACCTGAAAGGTATTTATTCGAAAGTGAGAATAAATTATATCGTCCTGCATGTTTGCGATAATTTTACAAAAATTTTAGGAATTTTTCTCTTTGAGGCTTGGCTAGTTAATAATTCTATACGACGGCGCTTTCTTCTGTTTAAAATATTTTTGATCAAACTGCTTTCTGAATTTTTATTATCAGGCAAACCGAAAACGGTTTTCAAAAAAAAACCCTGCTTTTTTCTGAACATTCATTTTAAAAAATTAAATTATACAAAAAGTCATGCAAGGATCAAAAGTTTTCGTGTTCATAAACGTATTAAAATGTCATCTCATTATTTGACAAAGCAGTGTTGCAATAAAACATTACTTTGCCTTGTAAATGAATTTCTTTGCAGTGTTGCATTGCAAACTGCGTTTATGAAGTCAGCCAAAAACCATGCACGAATTTGACAAATAACGCGCACTGAAAAGCATTGGCGTGCAATAATGAATATGAGGCATTGCCGAAACAAATTTTACTGCTTTTATGAACACTATGCATTGTAAAGTTACATTGCAAACTGCGTTTATGAAGTCAGCCGAAATGTTCACGTATGAACGCGAATGCAGGTTAAAAAGAAAATCTAAAAAAACTTGACGAGTCAGACTTGACTAGTGTGAATCGTAACTTGATTATTATTTAGCATAGATGGGCACTTTGCAGTACCAGTAAAATTTCAGTAAAAATTGATTTTTACTGATTACTGAAAAAAATTTCAGTATTCAGTAAAATTTTACTGGTAATGCAATCTAAATTTCATTTAAATTTCATTTAAATGTCATTTAAATTTAGATTGCATTAACAGTAAAATTTTACTTTTTTTCATTTAAATTTTATTTAAATTTCATTCAAATTTAGATTGCATTAAGAGTAAAATTTTACTGAATACTGAAATTTTTTCAGTAATCAGTAAAAATCAATTTTTACTGAAATTTTACTGGTACTGCAAAGTGCCCATCTATGTTATTTAGTTAGTTGAGTTATTTATAAATACTGTAGATGTGACCCAACAATGTCCCTTCACCAATAAAATTGCGATAAGAAAATGTACTTATCATTTGGTTTCCTTCATCCACAGTTGGCTGCGGAGAAATAATACAAGTTAGGTTCCGTTTCTTCATATGCTCCGGAGATACTTTTTTCTAGTCTGCCAATCTTTTTTAACTCTTTCCGCATTTTTCTTAATATTTCTGTAATAAAATACTGCGAATTTTTTTCTATTCTGTTATTATATAATTTTGACTTCAATGAATTTTAAAATGAAATGTTTTTCTGTTTATTTTATTTTTCCGCTTTCGAAACACCCGAAAATCAAAAGTATTTTGATCAGTTAATTTGAACAGTGGACATGCAGTGGCCACTAAACTCCTTACCTTTGTCTTCTATTTCCTCAATGGTTTCCTCTAGGCTTCGGTTATCCACTGTTGTGTAGGAAAGCCATTTGGTGCCGCCGTTTCTGAAGTTTCGGCTGCCGTTTAAATTTTCTGTATTTCTAGCTATTTTGAATTAAAAAGTTATGTCATATAAAAATATCAATACATATTAAATTTACTTACCCAAGATATACTTCCTCAATCTATTTAAATTCAATGGGTGATGGGTGATCACTTAATCCTCCTTTGCTGCGAATGTCTCCAAAGAAGTGTTCCAGGATATCTTGGTTGAGCCCACTGGTCACTACGAACCTCATACCGTAACTTTCGACG
The DNA here is from genome assembly GCA_930367235.1 of Sarcophaga rosellei. Classification (NCBI taxonomy): domain Eukaryota; kingdom Metazoa; phylum Arthropoda; class Insecta; order Diptera; family Sarcophagidae; genus Sarcophaga; species Sarcophaga rosellei. The sequence continues at coordinate 64,799,855 of OV884019.1, forward strand.
TAGTCATAAAGTATGATCAACGCATTGTTAGTCATAACAACGCCTTCCTGGCAAAATCGGCTTAGACATAATCGGCCTTAAACAAGGCGTTTTTTTAAATCGGTATTATGAATGTCGAAAAACGACAAAAATACAACACTGTTGAAAATTCTGTTACAAATTTCGGTATCACGAGTGTCGTATTTAAATGTCAAAAATTGTCGTTAAAGTTTCTGTTGACGACAGTTCAAAAAATAATCAAAAAAAAAAAAAATTATCAAAATGGATATAGCTAAAAAGTAAGTATTAAAACTATTTAATAATGATAAATTTAAATTTTTTAATTACGATTTAATATATTTTAGAACTAAAATCACAAACACCAGGCAATTTAGTAGTGGCATAAATAAAATAAACGTTAAGGGGGAGTGGAACAAAATTGCTGAAGAACTGAACGTTTTAGGACCACCATCGCGTAATGGGGAAGGATGGATGAAGGTTTGGGCAGATTACAAATTTAAAATAAAAAAGAAGTTAACTCTCAATAAAGCCGAATGTCGTGCTACCGGGGGTGGTTATTTTAAACAATATGTGTTATCCCCAACAGAAGAAGCTGCCTCCAATTTGCTACAAATTAATTCAATTGTAAATGCAGGTGATGGTGCGTTTGGTATCAAACGTAGTAGCCAAAATAAAAATTGTGACACCGAGGAGGATATACCAACAATGATTGATGCTTTAGAAAATAACGAACCAGTCTGCTCAAATCAATCCACAAAACCCAAACAACACAATACTGATCCTAAAATCGTACGCGTAACACAAAAAACTCCAACAAACACACCCATACAAAACTATGATGTTGTTGAAGAAGTATGTTTAACACCAAGTTTAACACCATCAACAAAGAAGACCCCAACTAAGAAAAAAACAAAAGATAATCTTCTTGACGAGCAATTGGAAGTCCAAGCAGCATTGTACACAAAAGTGAAGAATTCTTTAGCTGAAATTGAAAGGTATCAACGCAAAAATTTCAAAATAAAGGAAGAAAAGTTAGCACTATACAAGAATGAGTTGAAATCTAAGGAAGAATTTAGAAGAGAACTTTTAAAACTTAGAAAAGAAGAAATACAGATTGAAAAAAGACGTATTGCAATAGATGAAATTCGAAATGGTATACAGAGTATTGAAATAGATGAAAGTTTATGACTACTTTCAATTTATGAATTTCATATTTTATCCATATGTTGTATAATTATATTTTTATTGTTTATTTTTTATAAATTAAAAAAAAAGAAAATGTGAATTTTATTTGAATTTGTTTTGCTTTTTTGATTTTTGTTATTTTATTTTTTTAATTAACATATTTAACAATAAAACTGAATTAAATATTTAATGATTGCATTATTGATGATCGTATATTTATTGCGTTTAAATCGTCATCTGCGACAGAATTGGTTGATGGTAATTCATCCATTACATCAATTTCAGGAATTTCAGTTTTGTACTGAATGCATACGTTGTGTAAAGCTGCACAAACAGATGTAATTCTAGCAGCCGTATCTGGTGTGTAATGCAACTGTCTTGCGCCTAGTATGCACCGGAATCTATTTTTTAGAACACCAATAGTTCGTTCAACAATGTTTCTAGTTCGTGCATGTATATAGTTAAAACGACTTTCTGAAGAACCTTCTACAGCAGATCTGAATGGCGTTATCAAAAACTGTTCTAAGGGGTACCCTGCGTCTCCTACAAATGACATAGAATGGTTTTAAATTCAAATAGTTTGCTGAAGCACATTTTAAATTGTTTGAGTAAAATGTGTTACATAATTTTAACTTACCTAATAACCAAGTATTCCTTTCGCCATTATCATATTGATCTCTTAAAAATTGTTTCAAGTCACTGGTGTTCCATACTAAGGAGTCGTGAACAGATCCCTGATGATGTGATGATATATATCTTGTTCGGAGCTTATGATCACATACCTATGCATAGTAAAAAAAATTAGTATTGAATTTTTCAACTTTAAACTAAAAAACTTACCACTGTTGCATTAAGACTGTAGAAACCTTTTCTGTTTCTGTATTTAAATTGTGCATCCTTTTCTGGTGAGATTATATTTATATGGGTTCCATCTATGCATCCTATTACACCTGGAAACCCAGTTTTATTGTAAAAAAATTTTTTTATCTCGTCTTTTTCATTTTCCTCCGTTGGAAACGAAATCCATTCTGGGCAAAGTACGTTGTGCATAGCATCTATGCACTCTTGGAATGCATTGCTAACGGAAGACTGGCACATACTAATATTGTAGTCATTACCAGCACCTTTTTGGTAATTACCCTCAGCTAGTATCCGCATTGTTGCTGCAAGCTTCAACATATTTGGCACACATGTTGACCTTGTCGGTTCTTTTAGTTTAGAAGCAATTTTGTCCAGAACATATTTAAACCCCTCCTTATTTATTCTAAAGTAACTTACAAATCTTAAGAAAAAATCGTATGAATTTCTATTACATTTACTCATTTCTATACTTACTTGGAATCTGGCATGGCAAATACGTTGGACTGTACCCGTAATTGTCTCCGAATACCATTCATTTCGGCTGTGGTATATTCTTCATCTTCAGAAGATGAAAATGCAGCAATGGTTAACATTTTAGTTTAATAAATTTCTTTTTAATTTAATGTATTTAAATAAAAGTTTTTTATGCCGCCAAACAGCAGTTTTTGACAGTTTTCATAAACAGGTAGTTCATAAATATTTAAAATCGTGAGAATTATGAAACAATCTGTTATTTTCACTCTGTTACAAAAATGTCGTTATCGTAAATTTTACATGATACCAAACAAAATTAAAAACGACAATTCTCGTAATAAAAAAACGACACTCATAATAAGGCCGAATATTTGTCATTTGAGACAAAATGTCTGCTTGCCTAGAAAGCGCTATCCCGTATGGTTCCCTTTAACAAATTACTGTATTATTTAATGTAAAAATAAATTTAAAAACTGTCTTGCTTTGCCAGGATACGAACTCAGATTAGAATTGAGAACGTCAAACCAATAATTCACTAATTGGAAAAAGTCCGCGGTGTTTGTAGGCTCGTACATATCCAGGCCCAAAGAATAACATCGACGGATAGCATTGGCCGTCGTATTTGAGAAAAGTTGGGCCGCCAATTTCACTTTTTGCCTTCCTGTAATTAAAATGAACTTGGTTATAAGTTAAAAGGATTAAAAATAAAATATTACCTGCACCTTTCACAGATATATTTTCCGTGCTTAACTTAAATACAATTGAAGTATCACTTCTTGAAGTGAACTTCAATACTTCGGAAATGGTGGCTGCAGTAAGTAATTTCCCATTGTACAACAAGCCGGTATCAGTGATATGATTTCGTATCAGTTTTAGCAGATGGGGACCATCGACAAACGTAAATACTTTTTCTATTTCATAAACGGACTTGGGCACCAAGGCTTTTCTAAAAATGTAATAATAAATATAGTTAAATATATAGATATATAGAATGTGAAACAGATATGATTCAGTGTTAGTTGAAATGTTTTAAGTATTAAATTTTTTAACTATTTTGTCTTTATTTACCTGATTTCTAGTTATATACATATATCCTTCCTTGTCAAGCCGTTAATAGTCGTCATTGGAGGAATAAGAAACATATGTCAAGTGTAGTGGTTGTGTAGTGTGTTGTCATCATATTGAGTATATGTCACTGGGGAAACTCCTAAGTCCTTCCAAAATTTGCGGTTAGACTGGCCCATATCCGAGACGATTGCTACTACTGGAAATCCAACCGTAGACATTAGTCCAGGGTTTTACGTGAGTATCGCCGCGATGGCTTACCCCACGGTGCTCTAAGCACGGGTGGAAACAATGCGTCTACCAGCGCCCCCACGCACAGTGATGCAACCACGTAATAAACATATCACTGCCCGCATCGCCATACGTGAGTACCAATTCGAAGCCTTGCATTTGGACAAGACATCCCTCTTGGTTAGGGGTGGGAGACTATCTAAACTCCGCTTATCCAGTGGTTGAGAATGCAACGCCACATCGAGCTTGCGCTCTTCCCGCGATTTAGGGTTAAAACACAGCCACCACGTTGCTCCCACAAGGGGGCCTCATCATTGTCGGGCAGAGACGAATCTCTGGGGCTCCCGACACCCGTGGTACCAGAATTAAGCCTCCGGTCGAGCTTCGCAGTCCAGTCTGCTACCAGTTGAACCCCAAATACTTCGGGACTGGTGACCCTTTGAACGACAACGTCTCAGCTCTAGACAAGCACCAAAAACAAAGCTAATAAGCAAACAAAAAGAAACGGCAACCAACTACCAGAGGAACAACTATTTACGGCGACAATAACACTGGACAAAGGGCACAAAAAACGGCAAGAGTGAAGTGAAGGGGAAAACCTCCACTAACGTCCTGTTCTTCTTCTCCTAAAAACTTCATTGGCGAAGATTCCCAACCCGCCAATTGTCCGAACGTCTTCTAAGGCCCTACTGAAATCCCACACACCCCCCCCCCCAGTATAGGTAATACCCATACTATCTAAATCTCTATTGTCATTATAGTCTGAGCATGTAGTCAGTACATGCTTCCAGTCATCGGTCCCCATCCCACACCAACAGTCAGCTGTATCGGTCAGGCCCCTAGCATGCAAAAATGCATTAAAGGTACCTTGTCCCGTAAGTAGGAACCCCAGATTTAAGCCGAAGCAAAAATCTGGGTGTTCCCGTACAAACGTCACGTTAGGTATAAATTGATAAGTCACCCTACCCTTGTCACTGTTCGTCCATCTTGTCTGCCACCTAACATCAAGACACTCCTGTAGGAGTGACTTGATCCTAACACTCCCACTTGCAAGATCAGAGGAAGAAATCCAATTATGCACAAGAAGCGGCAGCCCCTTCTTGACCTTAAAAGCAATACTGCGACGTATTACCTCCAGATCAAGGGGAGCTGCACCAGCGAGGACCTGCAATGCGTCTGTTGACCCTGTTCGACATACCGGGATACACGCCAAGAGAGCAATTCTTTGACAGGTAAGAATCTTCCGCCTGCCAACAACAGTCATCACCGCATCATACCAAACAGATGCATCATACGCTGCGCAAGCAACGAACAGTCCATCGTATATGGTACGAACGGCACGCCTGCTGAGGCCCCAATCATTCCTCAAAATGCGCCTGACCTTCCCAATGACTGCCGTAAGTTTTTCTCTTACGCGATCGAGATTAACATGGAAGCGCATGCGCTCCCCCATAGCTATTCCAAGATACCTGACCTCACACACATACCTAATGCAGTTGTCACCAATTCTAATGCTTGGGTGTCGCGCGTGTGATAATCTAACCTTGAGTAGCATCATCACCGTCTTATCGGTCGCAACATCTACACCAACTTGTGTACCCCAATCACAGACAATACGGATAGCCTCTCTAGCTCAGCGCGAGACTGGCCTTCGATAAGGATGAGCAGGTCATCCGCATACGCACACAGCTTGAATGTCAGCCCGAGCTGCCGCAACAGGGTGTCCATCATGAGGTTCCAAATGAATGGACCACAGATGGAGCCCTGCGGACAGCCCCGAACAACCTCCATCCAGACCGTGTCATTGGATCCAACAACACAGGCTTTTCTTTCCTTGAAATAGCTACACCATACGTTCAACTCGCGACAGCCAATCTCAGACAACCTTTGAAGGACACTATCCCATAAGAGATAATCAAAGGCGCCCTTGAAGTCGATGAAAAGACCAAGCACATACTTTGAGCTAGACTGCTCAACCGCTCCCTTAACGTGTAGCCAAGCGTCTTCTACGCACTTGCCTTCCCTAAAACCAAACTGGTAACATGAAAAGCCAACGCTGTAGCATTCCTTAAGCCTGTACACCATGATTCTTTCCAGTACTTTTCCAAACACCGGCAAGAGACTGATGCCCCGATAAGAGCGAGGATTACTCCTCACTCTGTCAGGCGACTTCAGAAGCACCACAACGCGAGCTGATTTCCAAGCCTTCGGGAAATAGCCCTGCTGGATACACTTCCCAAAGATAGTTTCCAGGTATTCCGGAATGGCCTTCCAGATGTTTTTACACATCTCTCCAGTCAAACCGTCAATACCTGGCGATTTCCTACTCTTAACCTTACAAAAACAGTCTTCAATGTCCGCTCTTTCCAAGTTAGGAGGATCGATTACTTCCACCGGAGGAGGAGAATAACCGATTGACTCCACCCTAGGGAAGAAAACCCCCAACAAAGCGTTCGTACAGTCTCTCCAAGAGGACAACGAAGTGTTGCCAACCTGGAGGCTCGTATAGTCAACCTGACTCTTTCTACCCCTGCAGATACGGTAAACCTTACCCCAGGAGTCATCCCTATTGTCCCGTACGAAACTCCTCCATTCGTCCTCCTTGACTGTCACAAGTTTGTCCTTGTACGTCTTAAGGCTGCGAAGATAGTCTGCTTTGCGCTGAGCTAAGTCTTCAACATTGGCACGCCTCCCCCTTTGGAAGTACTTCCGCAGGCGTCGAACATGCCGCCGCATCATCTCTAGCTCACGGGGCCACCATTTGGCCCTTTTAAGCCTAGTTCTACGAACTCGACCTAGTTGCGCATCATTTACTTGGCCAACCAGCTCTTCTATCTTAGCAACCTGGTCGTCAATAGTTAGTATCCTAAAGTCATCAAGTGGCACCGATGACAATGCCTCCCTAACACAATTCCGATAATGGTCCCAGTTAGCGTCGCGAATGTGCCATCGTTTAGCGCCCACAGTCTCCCCAGTTCGTCTTTGATAAGCAATCGTAATCTCAATAAGATTATGATCACTTATCCCCCAATCGTCACACACCCTCCACCTATAGTCAAAAGCAATAATTGCTGCCCCATTTGCAGCCGTCACGTCAATGTCACTGATGCCACTTGGCCCATCGAAGGTATATAACTCGCTCGGCTCGTTGAGGACATTCACCTCTTTGGACAGCATCCATGCACTTAGCATCTCGCCTCGGATGTGGTTCTGATGGCCAGACGAATGCCTGGACATCTTACTGAACCACATACGAGATGATGCATTTGCGTCAAGGCCGAGGATAACCGGAAAACTACTCGTAGCGAGTAGCACCGTATCCATATACCCTAGATAGGGTTCCAAGGGGCCGTCAAACCTACAGCAGATGCTAGTCAGGTACATCTTCCCAAACCGCCCTTCTGCAAGAATGCAGACCCCCCATTGGCTACTACTAAGTACGTTGCAGTCCAGGTTACTGTCCCTTACTATTATCGCGGCCTTTCCCAATTCGTCAGTAAATACGCGCATACCCCCCGGAATCCCCCTAACACAACCATCGCGAGTATAAGGTTCCTGAATCAATGTCAGGCTGGCGTCCAATTGACACATAGCCTGCCCCAACTCACACATAACACCAAACGACCTCTGACAATTAAGTTGCAGGAGGTGCAACATATCTAGTGCCTAACGTTCGCCCTGGCAACCATAGCCGCATATGTCGGGCACGATGACGACAGCATCAAATGGTCTGCAGGGAGGCCCTTAAAAGCACAATTACGGCAACGCGGCAGGTTCTGGCACTGTGAGGACACGTGTCCACCTTGCCCGCACACCCTGCAGACATCCTCCCTCATACGGCAATCCCGGACACGATGGTCGAAACCAAGACAGCGGTAACACACAGGTATAGCCTCCTGGGGGCGCACCATAAAGCTAAACCACTTTATATACACGCGCCCAACTAACAATAAAAGGTCCATTGCCTTCTCGCTGCCCTCAAGAACCACGTTGGTTTGACCACCGTTGCCGGCCTTCCAGGGACTACTGACCAGGGGAATACTCTTTTTAAAACTATCAGCAGTCATCTTTCCTTTCAGATTCATCTCATACAGCTCGGACATGAATTCATCCGGAGAAATCTCCGAATGGACACCACGCACTACTACCCTGGGGCCCAACTTATCGTTGACCGACACCTCCAGACCAACTTCTTCGAATTTCTTGTTCGTGGCGATCTTCTGCCTCTCTGCCACTGCGTAGAGGCCTCACATCATGAACCCTAACCCCAAGAGTAGGTCCGACCTGTTCGACGATCTTACTGACCACCTCCTTTGACGTTGCACCTCCTTTTCCACGCACAACAACTGACCACGTTTCCACCGGCTTCGACACAGAAACCGGAGCAGAATCGTGGCCAACAACAGGGACCGCAGAGACAGGCGTAGACTTGGCAGCCGACGCCCGCGAAACGACCCCCGAGGAATAAACCGGCGACTGAAGGACATCAAGCCTCCCCTTCAACCGCTCATTTTCTACCAGAAGCTTCATAACCAGGTCCTCGTACTTGCCAGCCTGCTCCACTACTCTTCTGGTAACGTCGGAAGCGAGACCTGCACCAAAAACAACGTCGTAAAAAGCATCCGTAACCTCCCTCATATTAACGACCGTCACGCTTTCACCCACAGAGCCAGCAACAGATGACGAAGCCCCAACAATGCGACGCCGAGGACGACTCTCACGACTTCCGGGCGAGCCCGGAACAGCAGAAGAAGCCCTATTGGCCTTGTATCTCTTGCTCCCTACACCTCCAGCATCAACCTCCGACGCAGAACTGCTACCCAGCTCGCTATCAAAACGCCTGCGCGACACTGGCAGCGAAGGCGGGCCCATCATCTCATCAGTCTGGCCCTCCATGGGGACGTCAGAAGCGCCCCCTTTCGTCCTACTACGCCCTTTACCTATAGGAGTCATTATTACTACCTAAGTAAACGACCACTAATCCAATCACAATATAAAAATTCAAATAAAATAATCCAAATTTAATAATGAAATATATATTAAAATTAAAACAGCAAAACCGTACTCACCAACGCCAACAACCTTAGCAAAGACAACGTCGATAATATGTCGATAATAAGTCGGTAACAGTGTAGCATAGACACCACACCAACTGTAAACACTACTATCCTACCCGATTCACAACACCAATAGTCCAATTTCGAAGCCAAGTCACTAACCAATTAATCAATATCACACCACTTAATACTAACAGTAAACTGTCAACAATTAAGCGCTGAAGAATTTGCTTTTGTTTATACAAACCATAGATGGGCACTTTGCAGTACCAGTAAAATTTCAGTAAAAATTGATTTTTACTGATTACTGAAAAAAATATCAGTATTCAGTAAAATTTTACTGGTAATGCAATCTAAATTTCATTTAAATTTCATTTAAATGTCATTTAAATTTAGATTGCATTAACAGAAAAATTTTACTTTTTTTCATTTAAATTTTATTTAAATTTCATTCAAATTTAGATTGCATTAACAGTAAAATTTTACTGAATACTGAAATTTTTTTCAGTAATCAGTAAAAATCAATTTTTACTGAAATTTTACTGGTACTGCAAAGTGCCCATCTATGATACAAACACACAAACCTGTGTTTAGCTTTTTGTTAAATGCAAATAAAAATCTGCAAATAACCAACAAACTTTACACTAAAAATTCCGATGAAATATCCAACCGAATTTCACGATTTATGTATCAAATTAAACGCACTGAAAAACTCTATCGATTAAACTAATTCGCACTTTTAGAAAACTCAATTATCACACTGAAAACACTCTGGAAAAATCCCGTATAGAAAAACACTACCGTTCAGACCGAATGCACAGCGAAGAGTGAGTGATCCAACCGTAGGCAATCGTATTATTATTTGGTATAAAATGTCTTTTGACATTTTGCAGTCGAAGTCTTAAAAGACCTTTGTCCAGGTTGGTGTCGTATTCGAAAGCCTCCATTACTTTCATTTCATCAAAGGCGAGTACACATACCTTTTCATCATCGGATAAATTGGTGATGTGCCTCATGAAGTCTATTGATGAATCTATAATGCCTTCCTTTACCCTCATTTTTCGATACGAACGCTGTAAAGTGGACACGTGGTAATAAAAAGCCTTTTGCGTACAGGTGGTTATAGGCCCTCGGTCCTGAAGCATGCAGACGCAATGCATTGGAAATATCTGCCCATTGCCAATTTATTGTGTCTAATGTCATCAGTTTTCTGACTTATCCCTCTGTAAGTATCTTCCTCACGTTATCCAAGACCTTATTACATTGAGCGAGTTCGCACTGTAAATTCTTTGTTCGTGACTCTAATATTTTTATTTATTAGAGTACTCCTCTTTCTCGGTGAATATAAAGCTGAAAACATGTGGGAAAAAAACTTGATTTTTAATTACACATTGCATGACATACATACGTATGTATTCATGAATATATATATCACAAATATAATATATATCACAAAAAAATTCTTAACTTACCTTGTCTGCGTTTCTTGCTCTAAGAGAATTTTGGAAGGCGGAGTCAGATGACTAAAAATTGGTTGCAAAATTTTTAACTAAAAATAAACAAATTTCAATATAAAACTTACGAGAGTATTGGATTTTTATTTATAAAACGCACGTATATTTATAATACTCGCGTTGTTTTTAACAAATTTGTTAATAAAAACAATTTAAGAAAAAACATGAATTTACAAATTTAAATGAAAAAATGTACAACGTAAATATTTGACATTTATGTGGACTGAAAAAAGCAATCAGCTGGGCTATCAGCGTTGTCAACTATTTATAAGCAAAAAGCGCCGTCCATCCATCACATCAAAACGCGCTAAAAATTATATTCAAATACAAAAACTCAAATATTGGTATTAAAAACATTTTTTATTAAACATTACTATATATTTGGTATTACAATTCAGGTACAAATAGTAGATTTTACATTAAATTTTGTTTAAGCTTTACTACTACTTACATTTACGTAGTAATTTTTAAATATATGTAGGATTTGTTTTTAAAGAAACACTTTTTTTTTTAAAAATTTGGTTTGATTACATATTTTATTGAATATATGAAAAAGTGGAACCCGTCATCCGAGTCGAATGACCGTGCAGGAGGGCCGAATGTGGGACCGGGGACAGGACGCACAAGAAGTGGGCAACCCTACCAATAACAATAATTGTGGTAGGCTTAGCAAATAACAACGACTAACGAATTGAACAAAGTAGGCTTATTCAATAACGACTAACAAAATAACGAACAAACCATAGTAGGCTGATCTAAAAACAACGAATAGCAATGACAAACGAACGAATACATTTTTGAAAAAGAGAATCATTCTACAACCCGACGTAGACGAGGCAAAAGTTTTTTTTTATTTAAAAACAAGAAAACATCATTAAATGTTTAATTTATAAATTGTCTAATTGTTTTTTTGATATATTCAATAAAATATGTAATCAAACCAAATTTTAAAAAAAAAAAAAGTGTTTCTTTAAAAACAAATCCTACATATATGTATAAATGCTTTATAAATTTAGATAATTCATTAATTTCAAATTTTTATTTTAAAATAAAAAATGGTTTGAAATCAGAGAAGACTAACATTACTATTGATGATCAAAACATTACTTGTTCACCTTCCAGAAAAGAAATATCTTCGTCCACTTCATTATGCTCAACTTCTGGCCATAATATTGTTTTTATATAATATTTTGATTTTGTATATGTAATATTTGAATTAATTTTTGATGAAACATTTGAAGGTATCAAATAGTCTTCAGAACATGAATTTCTCATTTTGAGGCCATATTTTATATGAATTAATGAATTTACTGTATTGAGTGACATTCTATTTCTTATTTTTGTTTTGAAATAATTCATTACACTAAACGATCTTTCCACTTCTGCATTAGAATATGGAAAGCTTAATAAATTAATAACAAATTTTGAAAGTTTAAAAAAAGGATTTTCATTTAATGAATTATAATATTACACTCATGACAAACTTTTTCAAAATTATATCCTAAATAGCAATATTCATTCAATACTCAGTCAATATCACCATCCATATAATCGAAATCTTTCATAGGTATTATAATTTTGTTAGTTAAAACATGCAACAATCGGTATAAATCATTAAAAAGTTTAGTTTGATCTGCACTTTGAGATTCAAAAGCTAAATGTACTTTTTGAACTTCACCTAAAACTGCTGCTAAATAGGTATGTAAACTAAATTTTTGAATCATTATACATATCTTTAAGATGAGAGGTCTCAAATAGTCGCCGTAGTCTAGTAGGTAGTGTGTTCGCTTATTAGACGAAAAGCCCGGGTTCGAACTCCAGGCCAGACATCAAAACGAAATATGAAAAAAAATATTTCTTCGCGCGACTACCTCTCAGCAGATTTCTGGCAAAAACTCTGAGAGTAAATAAATCCGCCGTTAAACTGTAGGTCCCGCCACTCAAGTATAAAATAAAGGCACACAACATGAGTGGTGTGAGAAGCTAGGCCGTAATCCTGACTGAAGGGTTGTAATGGCCAATTATGTATGTACCTATGTATGTCTCAAATAAATTATCATTCACAATATTGAAGTGTGCTTTTAATTCTAACCACATTTTAAGTATTGTTTTAACAGCCTTTTCAATCGAAAGCCACCTAGTCGTTGCTGTCATAGGAATTTTTATTGGTCGTGCATTGTCGTTATTTATTAATTTTTAAAAATTTTACTAAACTTGTTTTTGTCTAACTGATGAGTTAGAAAACCAATTATGACTTTCTTTTACAATAAAGTTAATATTAGGAGGAAATATTTTTCTGATGCAGCGCAAACCGCTAATAGCAGCTAGTGACAAACACATCTAATTAATACAAGATTTTTTAAATTGTATTTGTCTTTAATTTTTTTGTAAAGTCCGTTATGTACACCGGTCATTACGGCGGCATTGTCCGTACCAATTGCTAAAAGTTTCATTAAATCTAAATTAAACAATTTTGTTAGTCGTTCCAAACCTTTTAACAGATCATCTGCTTTTCCACCTTCTAAATCAATCAGCCCCAAAAATGTAGTTACAAACTGTTTATTGTCAATGCTGTAATATCGTATTACAACTCCTAATAGCTTTTCCACTGAAATATCGGTTCCTAAAAAAAATTCAAACAAATTTAAAAACATATTTAAATAAGGTATGTTTAATATTTATACCTTCATCTAATATTAAGCTAAAATGAGAATCACCTAGATCTTCTACTAGGTTTTCCACAAAATGTGGTGCCAAAAGATTTGTTATAATGCTAGTACAATTCGTACGATGTAAATTAAAATTTGCGGCTTTATTATCTTTAAAAGCAGAATTGCATAAAGCACCTAGGTGATTTGATAATAAAAAGGGGCTGTGAACGACAATATAAAGTGTAAGCATTTGTTGTAAATGAAAGCTCGGGTTGTCTTAATTCCGTTTCATTAAATGGTTTAATAGTTTTTTGGTGCTTTGCAGTATTCATGTGTCTTACCAGATCGGATCGTTTTGCATTTATTTGGCATTTATAATAAATACATATGGTCCGCGTATCGTCCTTAATTAATGGCTTCACCCACTTTTTAAAAAGTGGATCAGACTCCCACACTTTTCTCTATTTCTGCACATAACGCTCAGCCTAAATGGTTATTTTTAATTAATACATTTCTAAGAACAATTGAAAAAATAATTACCATTTAATTTTGATAATTAAAAAGTCCTTAATTTTTAAGCCGCAAATATTTATTTTAAGGTTGTGTAAGTGTAGTAAATAATTCAATTTAAAGCAAATAATTTATTAGAAACACAGTAAAATCAAAAATGCCAAAAATATTATAATAATTGTAATTGAAAAAAATAGTTGGGTTTGTTGCAAATAATTCTTATAAATTACGCACAATACGAGAAAAAATTTAAAAGTACGTTAGAAATTTTTAAATAAACAGTTGCAAACAAAAGTACAAAAAATGTATACACAAGCGTATGCAAGATCGCAGTTGGCCACAGGTTGTTTTTTTAAAATGAACTTTAGTATGATATATCTGTCAAACTCTAAATAAAAAAACACAGCAAAAAATCATCTCTCATCAACGAGTTGATATTAAGCGCATTTCTTATTAGTTGCAAAAAAAGTAGGAAACATGTTGCTAATCAAAAACCAAATAAATAAAAACTCGCTAATTTAGCGCCTTTTTAAAAAAAAAGAGCTAAATTGGCAACGCTGTGGGCTATTAACATTAAACCTACCATGACGGGTCAAGTTGCCCATTTTGAACTTTTTGTCAGAATTTCTTGAAAATAACATTATCACATCGCTATTTGCCTTTACGACTTTTATTACAAAGTACATCGAATGTGTTTTCCAAGATTTACTCCTCTCGTCCTAATTTTTTTTACCGAGAAATATATGTAATCTACCTTAAATACCGCAAGGGGTCATTTGACCCATGCAAAGATTTTGTTTCCTGATTTGCAATTTATTGTGATTTCGGACATGTTTGCTATTCCGTGGTGGACATTAGGTTAGCACATTAGCTAGCTGCAAAGCTACTAGAAAAAAAACAACTATTGTTGGAACGATCCGCGGGAACAAAAGAGAACTATCAAAATTCGCCAAGCAGGCGAGAGATGGCATGCCACGCTTCTCCACAAAACTTTATAAATCGAATCACTGTTCACTTACTATTTACAAAAGTAAGCCAAACAAAAATGTCGTTCTGCTACGCTCAAAGCATAAATCTGTAAGCATTGAAATCGATGGCAAGTGTATACCTGAAACGATTAGGTTTTACAATAATACTAAGCACGGTGTAGACATGACGGATCAAATGGTCAGAAAATACTCTGTGAAATCGCTAAGATGGCCTGTGCAGATTTTTGTCAATATTCTTGACCTGTCTGGAATCAAGTCCTGGGTTTTATACAGAGAAACTACCGGCGAAAAAATCTCTAGACAGCAATTTTTATTTCAATTAGCTGAAGTACTTGTGCAACAGGAAAAACAAGAAGAGAAACAGAAAACGTCAACAAATTCAAGCTCGGATTCACGTGTTCAAATGCGAAAAAGGAGCCAAATAGGTTTTTCAAAGAAAACAAAACTACGAAAATCTGTTTCAAATGCAACAAATATATGTGTGTGGAAAATGTACCTTCGAGAACCCAATAATTTGCAAAACATGCGATCAACATGAATAAAGTAAGCATATTATTTAATAATTTTTGTTTTTAAATTTAATATATAAACTATTTTGAGTCGTTATTTAAAAAAATTGTTTTATTTTGGCCTAATTGATATAATTCTTACAAATATATATAACATTTTGCAGACGAGTCATTTGACCCCCTTTGGTAGGAATAGGAATATATGAAGTGTCGGCAGGTTTAGTGTTAACATCACCTTATATGAATTCGCCTTGTATTTATTCATTTTGTTTATATTTGAAGTTGCCATATTGAAAACAGTGTATAATATGGCAAGTTCAAAGACAAACTTAACTTTAAAGGTAGGATGATCTTCCCTTTAGTTTAATGCTCCCTTCCACCTGATTGTCCATTTATAATAATGAAAAACAATTTATCTGCCCGTTAAAATCCTCTCTTTTGTTAACGGCGAGTTGTAATAATGGCCATAAGTCATTTAGTGATTATGAAGAGGATAATGTATAATAAATTCAATGCAAACACCGAATTCTGCCAAATAGAGTCCCAGTATTTTTCAAAATGCGACAAAAATTAATTTGTTATTCCAATAAATTATGCTTTTTGGTAAAAGACTTTGGCGTTCTAAATAATTTATATTCTAGAGAATAGAATTAATTGAATGTCTTTTGATGAAAATTTTAAAAATATTAAAAAATATTTACTTACAGCTAAAGAATTAATTAACTCTGGCACAAAAAGGATAATGCCAATTTTTATTTCTTAGTTATTTATTATAATTAACATAACACATCAAGATATACAGTGAGCGTTAGAATAAAGTGTACAACACCATTTGTTATAATATTGTTGTTATTTCATTTTTTACTCTACGACTAAATTTAAAATTTACTGTTTTTTTTAAATTAGTATTAAATTATACCAAAAAAACAACAAAAATTTCTTAACACAGCAAAAGTTGTGAGATAAAAACAAAATCTACTCCAAATTTCACGCGTCAAAATAAAGTGTACAACATACTGCAATGGCATTTTTATTACAAAAATACTGTAATAAAAATACCGTTATATTTGGTTTTTCATTTGGTTTTTTGCATTCTGCTGAAACATTATTAATGTTCTATATTATTTAAGTATGTAGTTGTGATCGGCAGATTAAATAACTTGGTGCAATTTAAATAATTGTTTTTTTAAAATGGGTGAACAAACTTCCACTGCCATTAGAGAACTTGTGTTAAAAATTCATAATGAAGGTAAAACGTTCCTCGAAATTGGGTCAATTGTGAACAGAAGCCATAATACTTAAAAAAAAAATAGTTGACAAATACAAAAAATTTGGTTAAATAAAAAATCACCCGGGTGCTGGCCGACCAAAAGTTTTAAATGGAGCTAAAGTAAGGTCCATAGTGCATGATGTAAAGAAAAATCCATTTAAAAGCGCTGTGCTGTAGAGTAAGTGCCAGCACAATACGCCCAGCATTACATTCAAATGGATTACATGGAACATTCCCACGAAAAAAACCGCTCATATCGACAGATAATCAGAAACGACGCCTTGATTATGCAAAAAATATGAAAATAAATATGTTCCTTTCTGGAATAATGTCCTTTTTAGCGACGAAAGCAAGTTTGAGGTATTTGGTCAAAAAAAAACCTGTAAAAGTGTGGAGAAAAATAAACATTGAATATGCCGACCAAAACTTAATAACCAATAGTGGTAGTAAGCACAGTGGCGGTTCGGTGATGGTGTAGGGATGTATGGCGGCAGGTAGGGTTGGTAATTTAGTGTTTATTGAAAATACTATGAATAAAATAGACTATTTAAATATTTAAAAAAAACAATTTGCGAAACAGCGTGGAGAAATTGGATTTACAGGGATCTTGGATCTTTCAACAAGATAATGATCCCAAACACACAGCAAAAGTAGTACAAGGATGGATGCTCCACCACACTCCTAAGATGCTAGATCATCCTCCCCAATTACCAGACTTGAACCCAATCGAGCATTTGTGGAAATATTTTGACCACCAAGTCCGAAACAGAACGATCAGCAATAAGGTATGCTGAAATCTGTTATAATGGAGGAATGGCAGGAAATTTCTCCTGATGTAACCAACAAATTAGTAAAATCGATGTCTCGAAGACTAAATGCCGTTATTATGGCAAAAGGGAAATCAATCAAATACTAAATATGTAGTTAAAAAGGTCACAAAACAAAAATACACACAAGGTTTGTACACAAATATACACTTTATTTTGACGCATAAAATATGGAGTATATTTAGTTTTTCGTCTATAACTTTTGTTTATGTAAAAAATTATTGTTGTTTTTTATAGACTTAAGTAGAGAATTAAATCCTGGTTTGAAAAAACATAAAACGTTAAGGTTAATCATATACAGTAGTTTTGACTTACCTGCACAACTAACTTTTGCAAGAATTTTTGTGCAGATAAGTAAAAAATGCAGTTAAATTAAATTTTTTACTTTAATTATAGATTACACTCTCAAAATTTTTGTGCAGGTAAAGGCAATGTGCACGTAAATAAAAGGCAGCTAAATCAAAACTAATATAATAAAAGGCTGTACTAAAAGCAATATTGTAATAAATATTCTTGTACACTTTATTTTGACGCTCACTGTATATAAATCCTAAAAGTGATAAAAAAGGAAAGTGTTTTTTGGAGTGGTTTTATTAAAGATTTGAAACTTCTTTAATTTGGTTCCCTTTTTTTATAGTGTTTTGCTATTAAGCCCAAGCGTTGTTTTATTTTGTGTGCTCCCACACCCCATACAGTCTATCAGATTAACATTTGGTCCTTCGAGCCGGATCTTGGATCTGGGTTTGTGTTTTTTCTTGTTTCGTTTTGCTACATCTCTACACCAACAATTTATAAAATAACCTCCAAATTTATAAGGTAACGTTATTTTTGTTTTCTTTTTATATTTTTGATTTTTTTGGTGGTAATTTTGTATGTATTGGTAAAGTTTTGTTGTCTAATCTAACAGAACTTGCAAGTATATAGAATTTATAACAGTGCATATATATTCACAAAGTGGTGTGTTATAATTTCGATAGCATATAAGAACCAAAGTGTTCTTTTAATGCACTGTTATACCAACTTTTCTTGCCTTGTAATAAAGTCAAAAGTGACTAGAATATCAAATTGTGGTGTGAGTTAGAGATTAGCGATATTTTCAAAACTGTGATTTAATCACGGTGATTGATAATTCACTGGTAACTACAGTGATTGAAATTGCCAAATAAGAGTTAATAATAATGTCATTCTTTCAAAATTGTTACATACTCAAATTTATTTAATTTTATTTTGAGCAAGGCAGAATTACTATTAGATGATGCTGATTATTTACTTTTGTCTTTTATACATGAACTTTCTGTGAAACTTAATTGTCAAACTTCATATAAAAAAAAATTACATTAAAAATAATAACATTGACGACACCGCTTTGATTTTGTTTAGTATTCTTTTCGTAGTATGTATCTAGTTGTCTCTTTCTTACGACTTGATAAAATACATTATTGTCATTATTGTATTTACATTTATTGCTCTTTAATGTGATTCTTTTGAAAATCAAAAACGATTTTTTAGAAAAAGTGCAAGTAAAATAATTTGTTATTTGAAATAATGGCATCAGAGTTTAAGAAAAAGAAAACAAGTGAAATATGGATCTTTTTTGAGCCCATCGATGATTTTTATGCAAAATGTAATATTTGCAAAGATAAACTTTCATATAAAACAACAACTTCTATCTTAAAAAACATATGAATAAAAAGCATCCTACTGTTGTTTTGCCCGAAAGTAATAAAAAAAAAAATGGTAATTCGTATTCTATATTATTATTAATTATGTCAATAATATATAAATTATTTAATAGGCGCAAGTTATAGAGACGGTGAATTTAGAAGACGATTTAGAAATGTCTATATTGGAGTCTACAACATTAATTGAAAATACTAAAGATAAAGCTTCATCTAATAAAATTAGCCAAACGCCATCACATTTAAACACAATAAATCTGTTGGAATTACACCTAAATCAAATACAATACAAAACGTAATCTGTTCTGGAAGCAAAGATCAAGCTGCAAAACATATCTCATCAAATTGTTTACGACAATCAAAAGTTTCAACAATATTTGGCAACTCAAAACTAACAAAAAAATCTTCTAGCCAGATTGTCAGAAGCTCGTTAAACTTGTTTATATCCGATTTCCAACCTTTCAGTGTTGTCGATGATTCGGGATTTAAGGCGTTTGTTTCTGCATTGAATCCATCATATCAACTCCCAAGTAGACACTCAATTTCAAAAACAGCAATTACTGCGTTGTATGAAGAATGTAAACAAAAAATGACAGAAATTATAGAAAAAGGAAATTAATTTTGCATCACAACTGATTGTTGGACATCTATAAATACGGTCAGCTACATTACCGTTACTGCGCATTTTTTAGATGAAAATTTTAATTTATGCTCTGTTCTACTTGAATGGCATTCCATTGATGTATCCCATACTTCTGAAAATTTGGCATCAGAATTATTAAATATTGTTGAAAAGTAGGGAATACAAGGGAAAATTTTGTTATCGGTTTCAGACAATGCTGTAAATATTAAAAATGCAGTCACAATAAAATTAAAGTGGAAGTATTTTGGATGTTTCGCCCACACCCTTAATCTTATTATAAAAGATGCACTTAGAAATGAAGAGATTTCAAATATTATACATTAAAATTAAACGTACTGTTACTCATTTTAAAAGAAGCCCCAAATCCAACGAAAAAGTAATTTCTTATCAATGGAATGCTGGTACTGTTCCGTTAAAGATGTCGAAACTAGATTTAATTCAACTTTTTACATGCTAAAACGATTTATACTGTGAGCGTCAAAATAAAGTAAACACCACATAATCTTGTAAAAAAGGTTTTATTAAATATGCTTTAATGATAGAGTTTAAAAAAATATGTTACATAATTCATTAATAACTAGCGCAAAATAAATTTCATTAACAAAAAACTGAAAAACTAAAGAACTTAAAAAGTTAATTCACTTTTAATGGAAATGTACCATATTTTTCGCATCAAAATAAAGTCAACAGTGGCATCATCCAATGGAAAAATCTTTTCACTGCAAAAGTAGTAGTGGCAATTTTTTAAATTTTTTGAAAGTATAACACGGTAAAGTGCCCTTTAAAGTAGTTGCAAGTTTTAAGTTTATTTTTGAAAGAGGTAAAATAGCGAAAAACTTACTATGGGAAGACAAACTTCAGTTGAGACACGTGGAATCATATTAGATTCCAGATAGAAAAGGAAAATCCCTGCGTGAAATAGGAGAAATCGTTGGAAGGCACCAGTGTACAATTAAAAAAATCATAGACAAGTATGCCAAATACAATACTCTTGAAAATTTACCCGGTGCGAGGAGGCCAAAGCGTTTAACAGAAACCGAAATAAGAGCTATAGTAAGGAAAGTAAAGGCAAATCCAGCTTCTAGTGCTGTAAAAAAAGCTGAAAATATTGCAAAAACCTCTGGAAAGCCAGTGAGTACAAGTGCTGTCAGAAGATCTTTACAGCTAAATGGATTACATGGCAGAGTACCACGTAAAAAGCCCTTCATATCAAAGGTTGACCAAGTCAAACTTTTAAATTTCGCCAAAAAATATTAAACCAGCCTCAAACTTTTTGGAATAATATTCTTTTCACTGATGACAGCAATTTTGAGACATTTGGTATAAAAAAAACCACCTAAAATATGGCTAAATAAAAACGAAGCCTTCAGTAATGAAAATGTTACAAAGACGGTTAAGCACGGCGGAGGATCAGTAACGGTCTGGGGATCTATGGCGGCATCAGGGGTTGGTAATCTGGTATTTATAGAATCTACAATGAAAAAGGAAGATTTTTCTAGATATTTTAAAGCGAAATGTAGCCCTAGTGTAGAGAAATTGGAACTATTATAAAACTGGATGTTTCAACAGGACAATGATCCTAAGCATTCCTCCAAAATTGTGAAAGAATGGTTGCTTTATCATTGTCCAAAAACTCTGGATCATCCACCACAATCCCCAGACCTTAATCCCATCGAGCACCTGTGGGAGTATCTCAACAAAAAAATTAGAGATAAAAATATTTCTAGCAAGGATCACCTGAAGGCAGTTTTACAGGACGAATGGAATAAAATTCCACCTGATTTTAAGAAAAAAACTTGTGGATTCAATGCCTAGACGATTATCAGCTGTGATTAAGTCAAAAGGATTACAAACAAAATATTAAATACAATTTTTTAGAGAATTTTAATATATCTGTTTACTTTATTTTGATGCGAAAAATATGGTACATTTCCGCTAGAAGTGAATTAATTTGTTAAGTTCCTTAGTTTTTCAATATCTTGTTAATGAATTTTATTTTTCTTAAATTATTTATGAATTATGTAAAATTTTTTCCAAAACTTTGTCATCAAAGTAAAAATAATAAAACTGTTTTTACAAGATTTTAAGGTGTTTACTTTATTTTGACGCTCACAGTATTACTTGGGAAGGCAATTAAATCCACTATGGCTCTAATTGATAAAAAAAAATTACCAACTATATACCAAAGAGAATGGCTCATAATGAAAAATTTGTTAATTATATTGAAACCATTTGAAGATGCAACAAAAAATATAATTGGGGACTCATATTGCTCTGCGTCGTTATACCGTGTTCAGACAGGCACGTTTATTGCGTAAATCACAATAAAATCCATTATTGAGATCAATATTTCATATAAAATTTCAATTAATTATTGCTCAATAAAAATGCAAATTGTTATAATATTGAGAAAAATTTTAAATACAACACTGTCATAAGTACGTTAAGTGACCATATTTCAATTTTCCGAACACTTTCTATTGATATTTGACAACTCAATTGTCAACAACGACAAACAAATAAATCAAAAAATGGCGGGTCAGATGGAAGGTAAGTTTTTATTGAATTTATTTATTTATAATTTTTATACCAATTTATATTTAAAAAAGAAAAAAAGCAAGAAGAGCAGAATGTGCTGGAATGAAAACAGCGAAGCAGCCCTGCTGGATATGTGGCCAACAAAACTGGGTGCGCTCCGTGGACACAGAAAAAATGGCCACATATATGCGGAGATGGCGGAGGAGCTCAGCCGACAGGGACACTCATGCAGTCCAAGGGATGTGCAGGTGAAAATTCAAAATTACACCCAGCGGTACAGGTAATAAATATACATACATAAAACTTGTTTTAAAATACAATTTTTCAGGAAGGAGAAGGTGATGATGGGAGTTTCTGGTGGGACCTCTACTATTCTACGTACCGGTTGAAGTTTGATCACCCTTTTTTTAGGATTGATACCCGGTTTAGTACTACTTCTCTCTTAATGCTGGTTCTAAATTATGTGCTTCTGTTCCAGTTAAGATTGCTGCCCAATATGATTTCCTAGCATTTAGCATAAAAGAGCGATATACTCCATGGAGACTAGGAAGAGAAAATTGAAAAATTTTGTTCCACCTTGTAAATAGCAGAGGTTCTGAGAGTAATATTGTATCTTTGTCTTTGGTTGCTACTGCCTTATCGTGGCATAGCATTCAGCATTTTCGTGTCGCGGCTTTTATAAGAGTGTTAAGGTTGAGGTTCTAAAACAAAGGCGAGAGTACACTTCCTTGTAGTGTCTCTCGAATTGTCACATTGAAAATACTTGAGGCGCCCGTGTATATTGACAACGACATGGGCTACGAGAAATACAATACATCGCCTGTTTCCAAGGCTTTAAATTTCAAAATTAAATAGACACTGGAAATATCCAATACTTTACATAGTTAGACAATTCGTATAAAGAAGGCCTACCAGTCGTATGAGATACTACAAGAGCTATGGCAATATACAAATAAATAACTACGATTCTGAAACCTGGCACAGTAATCTATCAAGCCTTATCGTCAATCCTTGTGCTATTAGTAAAGGGAAACTCGAACAACATCTGTCATGGGTCACCTTCGACATGGTGCCACTATGAAATTGTGCACCAAGTTATTGGAGCCTGCAAGGGGAATATGATTAATGAGCTGACATTGCAAAGCATTGATGGTATGTTTTGTTTTTACTTTTTATTAAAGATTGTTTTAATTTGTATTATTAATTACAAAATTTTTTATTTATGCAGATGTTTCGGACTCATCATTGGCAGCAACATCAAGTGCTACAAAAATATTTGCACCATCGCCAGGTTCGCCATCATCGCCGCTGTGCCTCTGTTCTCCTGCCCCTTCACCCAGCACATCCGAACCAGCCAGAAAAAAACGAAAATTTAATTTCAAAGAAATGGTTGCTGAAAATGTTGGTAATATTTCAAATGAAATGGAAAAGTTATTAGAAAAAAGTGAGGAAAGGGAAAATGTTTTAATTGAATTAGAAAAAAAAGGTAGAAATTTTAGAAAACATTGCAGAAGATAATAAAAAAATTGCAAATGCATTAGTATCTTACTTAAATAAAAAATAAAATAAAAATTAAATGTTTTTGTACTTACTGAAATAGGAACATAAGGTTTGTCTTATGGTTTCAGCGGTTGGTTCGCTATCACCAATCGTGGTGTTATAAGTTGGTCTTTCCCGATTTGTTGTAAAATCATCCACGCTTTCAAGCCACAACTGATTTATGTTGTCATTTCTTTCATTTAAGAAATTGTACAAAACACAGCAGGCTCGAACAATATTCGGCGCGTTCCCTACTCGATTGTCTATGCCTTTACCAATACGGCGAAAGCGTGCTTTAAGGTGACCAAATGCGTTCTCTACCACTCTTCTACACTTCGATAGTTGGTAGTTGAACAACTTTTGTTCAACTGATAAAGCCAATGAAAAGGGTACGGCTTCATTAAATTGGTAGAGAATCTAAAGGCAGAGTCTCCCAAAATGCAAACTGGCATTTGAATATCACCTATTTGTTTCGTATTGGATTTCAACACGTCGGAGTTCTCCAGTACCTTTTTCAATAGTGATGTATTATAAATTTGGGAATCATTACGACGTCCAGGAGCCCCAATGTTTATATATAAAAAACGGTACCTGTTTATATATCATTAAATATTTGACAAACAAAAAATGCATATTTTGTACCTTTAATCCACAAGCGCCAAAAGTACCATAGAATACCATCCCTTATAGTTGTAGTAGTCAGTGGCATCGTTTTGGTTTAACTTCAATATGGCACCCATCTGTAAATATAAATTGCAATTGCTTGCCATTTGAGGATTCTTTTATTTATGTATGCATATAAAATGGTACAAAATGTCAAAAATTTCAAATTTACCAATGGCCCCTAGACATTGTGGAAAACCAAGCCTTTGGAATCCGTCAACGCATTCGCTTAAGAGTTCTTGCGTTGGAGGCAATTACTTTATATAACTGTTGGACAATAATTGCCACACTTCCTCACAAAATTCTATTAAAATTGTACACACAGTTGATTTGCCAACACCAAGTAGCTCAGAAATCACTCTGTATTCGCCGGATGAACTGAGTGTAAACAAAGCGATGGCTACGCGCTTTTCTAATGCTATCGCTTTTCGCCAATTTGTGTCATCCTTTCGATAACAAACCACAGAGGACGTCAAAACTGCTACGGGTCATTCGAAAATGCATCCTAAAAAACTGATCGTCGTTGCAGTGACAATTGAGTTCCCAAAATGTCGATGGGCGGTTCTGAAAATTGGAAATGTAGTTATCGATTTGATCAATATTGTTCATATTTTACTTACCAATTTCCATAAAGACCTTTGAGTTCCATTTTCCTTTTCAGAATTATCAAATTTTTTCTCATCATCCTTCTGAGAGAAGCCACTTTGGAATCAAAAGTTGCTCCTACTAACCGCCACCCCTCAGCGTTCCTGTTACACACTAGTGAGATCATTTCCAAAGTTGAGTTGTTTTCCATTTTTTCAAAACAATTTTTGGAACTAATTTTCACGACCAGAATAAAAACAATGTAGTTGAAACAATCAGCTGTTTTGTTTACCAGCTGTCAAAAACATATTGATATTCTGTCTGTCTGAACACATAAAATATTGTTCACAAATAAACGAATATTGACTTAATAAAAATGCCTGTCTGAACATAGTATTAGTTATTCCAATTACGAATGGTTTAATTAATGTTTACTCCAAAATCAAAGCAAATGAATGTCCTCATGAAATAATGTCAGTTGTTTCTAAAATTAATTCAGGTTTAAAAGATCGCCTCAGTAATGTAGAATATAACGATATATGTATTAGGAATAACTATTTTTTTTTTTGATCCGAAATTTGAAACGTTTGCCTTTTGCGATCCGGCTTGTGCAGAACGCATTAAAGAAATTGTTATATCTTCTGTCTCTTTAATATATAATTCTGAATTAGAACATCAGATACAAGAAGATACAATTATAGAAGATGACACCCCGAAAGAATTCTCAATATGGAACTCTTTTGATTCGAATATTTCTCACTTTAAACCAAAAAGAACAGCAGCATCGCGTGCTATTAATGGAGTACATAGTTCTTTGGAAGATGATGTTATTCCACGAAATAAAGACCCATTAAACTGGTGGCGTACTAATAAATTAAAATATTCAAAACTTTATAAAATTGCTCAAGAAAAACTTTGTGCCCTTGATTCTCCTGTACCATGCGAAAGGGTCTTCTCAATAGCTGGACAAGTATTAAATGAGCAACGAACGCGTTTAAGTGACAATAAAGCAAAAATGTTATTGTTTTTAAACTCAAATTATAAATATATTTAATAAGTACAATGTACATATGTATTTAAGTAATTTTTCTTTGTATGTATTATTTAGTAATGTACATAATTTGTATGTATATTTCTTGTTTATTTTACATTAATTTATATGAATTTTTGTTTTGTTATTAGTTTCCGCAATTACAGTTATTTTTTTTATTGTTGGAATAAAAATAAAAAAAAATTTTTTTGTTTCCTTTTAGAATACTGTGATCACAATCACTGTTTTAAAGAACAGTGATTAAAGGGCTGTTTACTTATCCGTAAGAATCGTAAAATCGTAACGTACGTAGCCTTAAAAACGTTTGTGTAGTTATAGAAACGTTCAAAACGGGACATATGTCAACGAAGAATGTAAATAAAAACGAAAGAAAGCAAAAGCAACATACAAACGAACACAACACAATGCAAAGCAATTCGTATACAGACTCATCATCAGTGTTGCCGTTTTTTGTTCAATGTGTAGATTTTTCCGGATTTGGTTATTATTTTTCTTATAAAAATAGCTTTTGTTTTGATTGTTAAAATTAATTAATTAGTAAGATTATAATTTTATTTTGTTATTTTTTGTTTCTTTTTTCTCAATTATAATTTAAGTTTGAAAAAAATAAAATAAAAAAACTGAGACTTTAATTTTGGTTATATTTTTCCTTAATTGGTGATTATTTCACAAATTTTGATTACAATATTTATTTTTTTCGTGGCAACACTGGTCATCCTCTCTCATGTTCAAACGTCACGTAAAAACGTGGCAGAATTCTGTTTTAAGTCGTAGTTATGCTACCGTAACGGAATTTGACAGTAACGCAATGTAATGTGTACGGAACGTAAAAATGTAATTGCAATTATAGATCGTAAAAACGTGCCATATGTTTTTATGTACACAAAACAAAAAAGAAATAAACAAAAACAAATAAGGAAATAAAAATTGCAAAAACTAAAAGACAGAGATTCAGATAAGGATATAAAAGACATGTTTTATGGATTGAGTTTATATTTTATTATTGTTCTTTAAATAAATTGAATATTAATTCCAAATTTTGAAAACTTTGTTATCACTCCTTTTATCACTTTCAATATGGCGCCTTTTATTTCTCTTTAATTCAGCTGTTCACCAATGTTATCAACACAGAGTTTTTAGGTTCATTTTAAACGATTTTATATTTATTTAAAGGTACTTATTAAAAGTTTTATGTACTGTTTCTGTAAGCCAAACAATCTCAATTTCACTCAAACAAAAACACTAAATTTAGTTTATGTTTGTTTGTTGAGGAAAACAAAAAGACAAAATTAAGTGCCTTTGATTGAATTTTCTATATCAATAGACAAGCAAGTGAAATCGTTTATTCTACAGAAACAGGTCAGGTATTTCGGAAACAAAATTTGTACGAATGTTAAAACGTTTTTATCTTCTCTAATAAAAGTAAAATGCAAACTGAAATGCTTTTCGAACGCTTTAATTAGTTAAAAATCGATAAGTACATTTTTCTAATTTAAAATAAAAATTAACACTACCTACATACATAATATTATAGTAAAATAGTGTTAATTTTTATTTTAAATTATAAAAGTTAATAATGAAATAAATTATTATATGGGTTCTTAAAATATATGAAGTTTTATTTACAGAGAATTTCACTTACAGACAAACATAACATACATACAAAATGTAAATTCTGTTTATAATTTAAATTTTCAGTTTTAGTGGTTTTTAATATTGAAATGTTGTTAACAGTGCTAAGCAGATGTCACGTAAAAATGTAAGAAAATTCTATTTTTTACAGATTCTTACGTTCCGGTTACGTTACATTACATTTCTATAACCATTCGTATTGCTTTATACATAACAAAAACGATCAGCTGTTTCTTACTGTTGCGGTTACGTTCCGTTACGGTAGCATAACTAGGGCTTTATACAGATCGTTCCGTTTTGCTAACGAGAGAGAACGTTTCGGTAAGCGTTTACATTGTTCTCCATATGCTAAAAAGAAAACGTTTTCTACGGTACGTTACGTTACGGTTGGGTAACTACTACTTAACAAATCACGTTCACTGAGAACAACGTTCTTCAAAAATCACTGGATCGCCCATCTCTAGTGTGAATATCACAGTTGGGAATCGATTTCAACCACCCAATTTGATATCAGTTATAAGTCAATAGTTGTGTTATAATTGGTGATTGTGCATTGGCTCAATAGCATAGCACATTACCTTTTGTAACAAGTTTTCAAATCCACCGGATACATGAAAAGGTACCCAAAACTAAATGTTATTCACTTCTATTAGTTATAAATCTGGAATTTTTAATTAAATTTGCATTAAAGTGAAGTGGGATAACATATTAACATTTATTTTAGTTTTTTATTCCCTTGTTTGTTTATAAATATTTGGATTTTTGATAACATTAAATAAGTGAAAAAAATATTTTGAATTCACCATTTTTTTTTATTTATTTAAAATTAATTTCTTTAATTTTTATTATTTTAAATTTAAAATTTTTGATATAATTTTATGTTGACAAGTTTAATATATATATAATATACATACTCAAACCTCGTTTTATGCGATTAATTCGTTTCGCAAAAAGTCGCATAATTCAAATCCGCATAAAACGGTATACTAGCTCCATAATAAAACCAGTAATTGGTTTTTCATTTAAAAAAAAAATCGCATAAATTCAAATTAAAGAAATAAAACTCATACAAAAACGCATATAAAAGATCAACAAAAATTTTATTAATTCATTAAAGTAATCAAAAAAAAAATAGAAAATAGCAAAAGAAAGAAAACAATGAATAAATTACACGAATTTCAAATAATGATTAAAATAAACGGTGATTTTTTAGCTATTATCTTTTTGGCAACACTGGTTAAACAGCTCACGCACGTTTTGTGTCTTGTTTCACTGTCAAACATCTTCAGTTTATTCTATAATTTAACCATGCATCGTCTTGCAAACGAATAACGCCTCGAAATCATTGAATTTTATTATCAAAATGCGTGCTCGACCCACTGAAACGGCTATTCGGGATACGTAAGTAAGCAGAATTGTCGATTTTGGAGTGAAGATTAGCCAGAAGTATTTCAAAAGCTTTCAATGCATCCAGAAAAAGTCATAGTTTGGTATGGTTTATAGGCTGGTGGCATCATTGGTCCGTACTTCTTCAAAGATGCTGCGAATCGTAACATAACTGTGAATGGTGAGCGCTACCGTGAGATGATATGCAACTTTTTTTTCCCAAAATACAAGAGCTTGACTTGCATGACATGTGGTTTCAACAAGACAGTGCCACATACCACACAGCACGCGTAAGACTATTTAGACTATTTTTGTGGGGCTATGTTAAAGCTCATGCCTATACAGACATGCCCGCTTCAATTGACGCATTGGAAGACAACATTGAAGCATTTATTCGTGAGATACCGGCCGAAATGTTGGAAAGAGCATGACAAAATTGGACTAAGCCGATGGACCATTTGAGGCGCAGTCGCGGTCAACATTTGCATGAAATAATCTTCAAACATTAAATTATATGGACCATACTATCGATTCAAATAAAGATTTCATGCATTTTTGTGAATTTTATGTGATTTTTTAATTTTCCTATTGTTCTCACAAAATCATCCCTTATATACATTTCTAAAAAATAAAAATTATATTACTTCAGGCACAAAGCAATTGAACTGAGATTTATAAATCAGAATCAGAATGGCTAAGAAGTTCCAAAACGCTTGCATCACTAGATGTAAATGATATATTATTATCATCTGGAATATCATCATCTCCATCGCTAGAAATATTTTCAATGGGATCAACAGGCGAAGAATTTTCAGGAGCTGTATTTTTTTCCTTAATTTGGAAATATTTTGTCACTAATGTCTGTAATTTCTTTTTTAATAGTTGTTTATACAACTCTGGATATCCTGAAAAAAGATTGCCAAGTCAGCGTTGGATCAATATTAAGAATTTCGTTTTCTGGAATAGCCACTTTGTTAAGAACTTGAAAAATTTTTTGGGAAGTAAGAGGTTCTACAGTTTTCCGCACAGATTTTCTTCAATATTGATTGTTAAATTAATGTCTTCGTCAGACAATGGTTCTTCTACAAGTAGTTCATCTAAATCCTGATTGTTAAGTGAATCAAATCCTTCACCTCCAATTTGATGAGCTAGGCTTAAAATTTCATTTGTTAAAGCAGATATTTCATTTTCATGACTGTTCCCAACGCAATCTGGCCATACTGCTTTCCAGCATACATTAAGTGTTTTCGGTTTTATTTCTTATATGGCGGAAGCAACCTGAAGTATACAGTCAAAAATAGAAAATTTCTTCCAAGCTTCGTTTAAACTTAATTCTTCTTTTCCAATTTTATTCAAAATAACTTTGTATGTTTTTTAAATGTAGAGATAATTCCCTGGTTCTGAGGCTGAAGAATGCTGGCAGTATTGGGGGGCAAAAATTCAATTCGAATATTCGGATGTTCCAAGTGAGGATGTCCAGGTGCGTTGTCTACAAGAAGCAAAATTTTGAATTCAATGCCTTTCTTTTTTGCATAAGCTTCAACTTCAGGTACAAAACATTTGTAGAACCATTCAGAAAATATGGCGGATGTTACCCAAGCCTTATGGTTTGCCATCCAGAAAACGGGCAAGCATTTTAAATCTTTGCCAATAAGGTCTGCTCAGAATAATTTGCGCAGTGCTCCTCAGCGGCTGATGCTGATTCACCGCTAATCTCCACATTGTGTAGATTTGTTCTTTTTAAGAATAGTGTCAGCCAACCATTGCTTGCACCAAATACTTTTGGATTGGAAGTATGTAGACGCCTCTGTCCGTTTTATTTTGTCATAAAATACTAAAGCCTTTTCTTTTATCGTGTACCCACTGATTGGTATCCTTTTCCTTGTTAAATCATCAATCCAAAGTGCGATGCAATATTCCATTTTTTCAATTGTCGTATCTCTGGAATAAAACGTATTTTTGGTGGATAACTTTGTTCCGCAAATGACCGACTTTCTGATGCTCCCTTCATTTTTTTAATACATCTTATTGTTGACTCCCCTAATTTGTATTCCTACCCCAGCGCAGTGCAATTCGCTCCTTTTGATAAACGATCTAAAATTTCGATTTTTTCTTAATGAGATCGTTTGCCTCTTTATTTTTCTCCATAACTAATAAATATCTAAAAAAAGTTGCAATTTTTACCATAAAAACGCTCTTTGTATTTTTTTATAAACTTACATTGCTCAAATAATAAATAAAATCCAATTTGTTTTATTAATTTTCAGTTTTATAAAAACCAAGAATGATAAACTAAAGATTACGCCATCACACACATAAAATTAAAACCTTCTTGGCATGTTGAATCAATGACGTCACGCAACTTGTGTTTCTATTGGCTAATGATTTTCGAATGTAAAACTATTATATTTATGTATATGAAAATATAACAGTGGGACAATTTAACTTTTGTCTCTACAAAAACTTTTTTTTTTCAAAAATGTATTTATTGAAAATTGAAATATTATATGAAAATAAAATGAAGTGAAAATAGGTTTTTTTATGTTGTTATTTTATTCATTTTCCTTTTTCTTTTGTTGATATTTTGAGAAATTTCAGTATTTAAGCCCCATTCACACTATCACACAAGTAATATGTAAAGTCTGATGAAAAAGTAAAATGAAATTCCATCCGTATTTCAAAAAAGAGAATAATAGTCGTATGATTATTTTTTTGTGTTTACACCATTGGTATAAGACAATAATAAAGTAAGACGAAAACAGCTGTTAAAAAAACATAAACAAACAAAGTGAAAAAATCTGATTAAAGTTTCTATTAAAGTTAAAACTGCAAAATTAAAAAAAAAAACAAACAAAATGCACTTGGTGTTTTATTTGCTATTGCCATAATTAAAAAATATGAGTGCAAAGATAAGAAACGGATTAAAAAAGTAAGACTGACCAAGCGCATTTGGAGCCGGGAATGGCTACTACGGCGTTATAGCGGAAAAGATATGACGCACATTGCTATAAAGGAATTGCAACTGGAGGACCCAAAAAGCTTTATAAATTTTGTTAGAATGTCCAAGGAATCATTTGAAGGTTTGTTACAGCTTATTGGACCCATAATTTATAAGCAAAACACAAGTATGACAAGTTTTCTTGCAACTGGAAACACCTACACAGACTTATCTTATGCATTTCGTGTTTCAGTTTCTGCAATATCTGCTATAATTCCCGAAACCGCAAAAGCACTATATAATGCTTTACATAATAAATACTTAAAAGTAAGCTTACATGGTTTAATAATTTTATGAGTGTATTTAACGTAAAACTAATTATTTAAGGTTCCCAAAACTACTTCAGAGTGGAAAACAATTGCGGAAAACTTTTACCACAAATGGAATTTTCCAATGAGTCTGGGTGCAATTGGTAAGCTCAATGTATATCATGGTTATAATATATAGTAAACATTATTTTCAGATGGCAAACACATAGCATTTAGGCCAAAATCGGCAGATGGTTCCTACTATTACAACTACACAGGCTTTAATAGCATTATATTGATGGCGGTTGTGGATGCCAATTATAGGTTCATAATGATAGATGTTGGAACCAACGGCAGAGCCAATGATTCTGCTGCATTCAATGCATCAGAAGTTGGTGATGCAATAAAGGAAAATTTACTAAATTTTCCGGAAAATGACACTCTTCCCGGATCTAATATAAAGGTATATTTCATTTGTAAACAAAGTTTATGTTTAATATTAATGTTTTCTTATTATTTCAGGTACCTTATGTGTTTGTATCGGATGATGCATTCGTTTGACATCTAGGATTTTAAAACCATACAGCCAAAGACAGTAGCAGGAGAACAAAATTTTCAACTACCGTTTATCAAGACGTGTAGTTGAAAACGCCTTTGGAATCCTGTCCAACAGATTTCAATTGTTTCAACGCGAAATAAATTTGTCTGTTGAAAAGGTAGAGCTATTAACATTGACCTGTTGTGCTCTTCATAACGTTTTGTGTAGAGAAGGGGAAGAAGATCCACATTGGGATGTTATAAATTTAACAGAATTATAAAGATCTTCTGGTAACAGAAGCAGTGATGAGGCTTCAGACGTTAGAAATTCCTTCAGAGATTTTTTCAATAATATAGATACTCTTCCTTGGCAGAATGAGGCAATAAGGAAATTAAATTTTTAAACAAGATATTGTTTCTGTAGTATTTCATAAACTTGTTCCAATAAATAAATAAAAAAAATAAATAAAAAAATATGTATACTTTTTTAAAAAATTATTTGGGGTATTCACACGGTGTGCTATCAGGTCATATTGTCATAAAATACTAAAGTTTTATGATAGTTTAAAAAAATTGTTGTTGTGCTTCAAACAAAAAAGTCATAAAATAATAGTACCTTTTGTGATGTGTTTATTGTTTTGTCATATTTAAACAGTGTAAATCTAAGTCAAAAGGGAAAAAGTCGTCATCGAGCCGTTGACAATATTTAGAAGTTGGCGCCGTTGAATATTCGCAACATGTACGTGAAACATGCTATTAACTTCTGCAAAGTTCTATAACTTCGAGATTAAATACATGTTAATAATTTATTTATAAAAGTTATTAACTTTTATAAAGTTAAATAAAAAAATTGATATATTAATATATAAAAGAAAATTTTGTTTGTATACTTTAGCTGATTGGCGGCACCGAACGTATTTAAAATAACCGCCGTCAGAAATTATTACCGGCTTAGTAATCAATAACAGCTGTTTATGTTTATGTTTTTAAATATTTTCTTTTTTGTGCCAAAATATTTAATAATTTTTATAAAAATGATTTATTTAAATATAAACATGTAATTATTTTTTTCTTATTTACTTAATCAGCCATAATAATGTCCAATATTTCTTTTTCGCACAAACCGGCTATTATTTCAGTTTTTTGACTTGTTTTTGGCTTTTTTAATTAAAAATATTTGTAATTTTTTATAATTGTATTTTTCTTTCATCAGCTGACTCAAATTTGAAATAGCACACTAACTTATGAGGGTTGCTCACAGCAGTCATATTTTTCGTGTTATTATTTTATGATAATATGACTTTATGACGACCGTGTGAATACCCCAATTATATTTATTTGTACTTTTTGACTAGACTGCTTTTTAATTAAAATAGTAGATCCAGCTATTTCGAAATTTCTCTTTGTTTTTTTTTTTATATTCGGCCCTATTCCATTTGGCGTTGTCGTTTAAAAACGGAATAAAACGACAGTTTGGCATCACCGTTGGCGTTATCGACATTTATCGAAAATATGTTGGTATTCCCCATTTTTAAACGAAAAATATAACGACAGAGAATCATTCTTTCACTGTCGTCAGAATTATTAACAACGACATTAAAACGACTAAAGCAAAAATGAAAATAACTACGAATCAACAATTTGAAGTTTTAGTTTCAGAAATGGGAAAAAATCTAGCATTTGCTAGGGGTTTTCGGAAGGGAATAAAATCATTAAATTTTGACACATTTTGGAAGGAAATAGCAGAAAAATTAAATCCGTTTGGACCGCCAGTTCGTGACGGAGATGGTTGGCACAAAGTAAGTTCATAAAGCAAAATTTTCATTTAATATGCATAAAAATTTAAATATATATCTGTATATAATTCAAACTAAAGGTGTGGAAAGACATGAAATTTAAAGTAAAAAAAAAAACTTGTACACAACAAAGCTGAAATAAGAGCAACGGGAGGAGGCGTTTGTAAGCAAATGCCTTTGTCACCACTGGAGGAAGCGGTGGCAAATATAATGCAGTTTGAGAAACAGGTGAACCCAAAAGGACAAATATTAGGATTCGGCGAAGAAGTTGAGGCACTACTAAACGAGGAAGAGGAAACACCCAACTTTACATCGGGAAGTGGTGAAAACGTTGAACGAGTGACTCCTGCCGCAATGAACTTAAGTGACGATATACCAACCGTTTCAACTAGGGGCACGCCATTAAAAAATAAATCCGCTGAAAAGGAAAGGATAGCGTTATTGAAGAAGCAAACTGAAACACAGCAAGAGCAATGCAGCCATTTGGTGCCAATAAAAGTTTGTCTGAAAGACATATCTCGCTATCAGAGAAAGAGGTTAGAAATAGAAGAAGAACGCCTGAAAATTCTTAAGAGAAAAACACGTAGAGAAGAGGAGTTAATGGAGCTTGATGCCTCAATAAAGAGGAAAAAATTTGAATTACTAGAAAAACAATTAAATTCTCATTAGTTTTATTTTATTATTTTTTTTATTTAGTATTTTATTTAATGAACTATAATTTTTATTTTATTTTGTTATTTTAGTTTTATTTAATGAATTATTCTTTTCATTTTTGAATAAAAATTAGAAACTTATAACAATAAGGTATTTTTAATTCTATCTCTAATTATGGCAGCTTCTGGGCAATCTTCTATGTCATAAGTTTCGTTGCTTATGTTATAATTTAAAATTTCTTCAGAAGACATTTCTAAATTGTCATCTAGAAAAGAAGCATAATAGTGAATGCAAATATTGTGCAAAGCAGCGCAAGCATTAACGATTTGTAATGCTTTTTGGGGATCATAGTTTAGTGCACCAAGAAGGCATCTAAATCGCGATTTGAGCACACCAATGACTCGCTCTATGATATTACGGGCTTTTGAGTGAACAATATTGTAACGGCTTTCTGCACTTTGTTCAGCAGCTGATCGGTACGGTGTCATTAGAAATGGTTCTAATGGATAACCAGCATCTCCTAAAAACCTATATGTCAAACTTATTTCAAAATATGTATTTAAAATTTCATACCAAGAATCCATGTATTACGTCCGCCAGCTTCATACTTTTCTCTTAGAAATCTTCTTACTCGGCTGGTATTCCAAATTAAAGAATCATGGGAGGAGCCTGAATGTCTAGCATCTACGTACCTTATACGCATCTTGTGATCACAAATCTAAGAAAATAATCTTTAAAAAACAAATTCAGCGTTGCTAATTATATTCATTGATGGTACTTACAATCATTGCATTTAAGCTAAAGAAACCTTTCCTGTTAAAGTATAAATGTTGAGAACTTTTGCACGGTCCAACTATTTTTATATGGGTTCCGTCTACGCATCCTATGATTCCAGGAAAACCCTTGCGCGAAAAACCGCAGGGCTGTTGCCAGTTTTATTTTTGGTGTAATTGCAGACTTTCGCATGCTGTTTTTTAGTTCTGGACGGATTTGTTGAAGGACGTATTGAAATGAAACTTTATTAAGCCTAAATGTGTTGACAAATCTTAAGGAAAATACACACATGAACATATTTTTGCAAATGATTTAATAAAAATTTAATTTCTTACAATGTATCGGGCATGTTATAGATATCTATGTTCTGTCGTAAAATCTTCCGATGTATATTTATCTTTTTTATTTCATCATCATCACTCGAACTAGAAAAATAGAACTCAGTACTCGCCATTCTTTAATTTTACATTTAAAATAATAAGACGATTTAAAAAATGTAAGAGAAACAACGAAAAATATTGTCAGTGCTACCAACTATACATTATTATTTTTGTTTGGTTTCGATAACTTCTCGTCTTCGTTTCAATGTATTTCAAGAATGCCAATTTAATAACGAAACGACGATAAAAACGAATATAACTTAGAGAAACGACGTTTAAAACGATAACGACAAATGGAATATGGCCGATTCAAAAATAATCAGCATTATTTTGGATATGAGTTCATCCTACAGGTTCTTGTCGGTAATTTCCCGAATATTTGTCCGAATGAAATTAACAACAGAATTTTCAAATTCCTGTTCTGGTTCTTCTGGCTCG
This sequence comes from Sarcophaga rosellei, assembly GCA_930367235.1. Taxonomy (NCBI): domain Eukaryota; kingdom Metazoa; phylum Arthropoda; class Insecta; order Diptera; family Sarcophagidae; genus Sarcophaga; species Sarcophaga rosellei. The sequence continues at coordinate 64,836,539 of OV884019.1, forward strand.
GTTAGTTTCATGATATAACTTTTGCAACCTGCAAGATATCGTCCGCATCCGATACTGATGGCATGCTTTTAGATTTGTTTCTTTTTGACGTTGAAGGCTCTTCCAGTTCAGATTGTGAACTCTCATCGCATATCTGAAAAAATAAAAACCCTGTTATAAACGCTAATACTATTTTTGAAGTGTACATTATATTATAGGTCCTCAAGTTTGAAAATTGTGGACTATTCTATTGACTAGTCTATGTATTAGTCAATCGACTACTCTAATGGTTAGTCTAGTCAATAGATTATTCAATACACTTATACATAGAGTAGTCAATATATTACTCAATACACTTATACACAGACTAATTAATAGATTAGTCAACTGACTAAAAAATAGGCAAGTCAATAGATTATTCTGTAGACTAATGCATAGCCTAATCAATAGATTAGTCAATTGACTAATAGATAGACTAGTGAATAAATAATTGTGTGCCTACCTTTCTTTTCAAAGACTGGGGTAGATCATCAATTTCTGATGTGGAGTTATCATCTGTCGTCTGTAAAAGAAATATATATCAAGAAATTAACTTTTTGAATGTATATGTAGCTGTCAGAAAAGTTCTGAAACACAGCTTATGTTAAAAATTTTAAAAACTTACCAAAACTTTATGACTTACATATGCAATATTTGATTTACCTTTTCTGACGGAAACGTAATCCTTCAGAAAATCAAGGTATTCAAACCAATATGCTGATGGAATATAGACATCATCAGTCCCAGCTCCACTTCTTTGGCTCTCGCGGATTTTAAGCAGCTCCCGTCCGTATTGAGAGCGAAGATAATTTATTTTTATCTACAAAAAAATACTTTACTAATTTCCATAAACTGAACTGAACACAATCCAAAAGTACGAACTTCGTCTCTGACAAAGCCGATAAAATAAACACACCTTTACACCATTTGGTGAAATATTTGGAACAATTTGCTTTAAATTTTTAGCAATTGTGTCCAACGCAGCTGCTCGTGCATGCTTATTGTGATAAAACTCATGCTTTGGATTATATAGGCACTCTTTGGATTTCCAAGTATTCGCCAATACCGCAGCTTGACTCCACTCCATCTAATAAATAATATTAAATAAATAAAAAATATTTAGATAGCTTGAAACCTTAAAATAAATTTACTTACCTTTGGTAAAACTGGAGACAAATCAAAACCTTTTTCTAAATCCATTAAATTTTAAATATAATTGTAAAAATATTTTCACAAAATGCTTGTTTGCGCCAATAATGTTTTTGTTGTTGTTTTTTTTGCACAGATGTTTTTTGTTTTGTTTACATAAAAATACATCCCTGATCTAATGAAATTTTCTTGTTTTTAAAACATTTCAAAAAATGAAGAGAGCCATACGACTGTCAAAATCTTCATCCGTATGTTCTCTCAATGTGTGATAGTTTCATTACATATTATGTTTAGACGATCCCATCCGTACGCTCTTACATAAAATTTTGACAGATCATATTACTTGTGTGATAGTGTGAAGGGGGCTTTAGTAATATCATTCTGAAGTACATTCTACATCTAAAAAAGTTTTTTCACTTCATCCTTTCCTTCAATGTCCTTTGCTTCCAACAAATGTTTTTGGATATACCTGCTCGTAATCATCAATTGTTCTGCATTTAATTTTAAAAAAATGGCATCACACGATTTTAATGTTTTCATTAGTGAATTTGATGGCTTACTTAGCCCACCTTCATTTAGGTGGTTGACCCATGTATACGTCGAGTTCTCTAAAAGATTGACCGCAAGATTGTGGTTTTCGTTTTTTAATTTGTGACAAATATATCCGGCCAAATGCTCTAAACCCTAATACTGTAGGTTTTCTAATTCTATTTCATTATTTTCGTGTAATATGTCCTCTGCGGTATCAGTATTAATGTTCTTAAATATAGTACCTGTAGAAACCAGAACGAAAATTAAACACCTTTATGTAGCAATATATTCCCTGTCTTCATATGTTTTGTTCATACTGTACCACTCATTGTATTCTATATTTCTACATTTTATACTCCTCGAATAGTTTTATATATTTCAGGATAGCGGTATTTATTTACGTATACGCATTCTTTTTGAAATTTTACTTTATTATATATATTTTGTAGCAGTGTATTCCTTGTTTTGATATATTTTGTTCATGCTGTACCATTCATTGTATTTTATATTTCTCCATTCTATACTTCCCGAATAGTCTTGTATATTTCAGGATAGCGGTATTTATTTACGTACACGCATTCTTTTTGAAATATTTACTCTATTATATATATCTGTCTCTGTTCTTTCATATTGTAACGTAGACAATAAGCTGATCATAACATAAGTTTGTCTTATATGTAATTGCTATGTCATATATATTTGTCTCTGTTCCTCTTCCATATTGTAAAGTATATAATAAGTATGTTATCTTATATATAAAAATGAATGTGTGTTTGATTGTATGTTTGAAGTTTATAGACGATTAAACGGCTGAACCGATTTTCTTGAAATTTTCACAGTATCTTCCTGTATGTCTGGAAGGAGTTATAGGCTACTTTTTATGTTGATATTCCAAATGAGCGAGGGGCCATGCCCACGTATGCTACATACTACATACTTAATATTTAATTGCATTTGAAATATATTACTCATACGCATAGTAGTTACCCCTACAAGTATGCTATCTGTGATTCTTGATGTATAAAACCAAAGAAAATAAAGTGTAAAGAACGACGCGGGGGGAAAGATAGAAGGGAAAGAAAAAAATTTTGTAACCAACATTTGTGAAAAAATTCACCAAATAAGAAAAAATATAACCAAAATTAAATTCGTAGACTTTTGTTTTATTTATTTTTTTTTCAAGTTTAAATTATCTATATATATAAAAATGAATGTACTTTATGGAATCGTAAACTATGCATTTAATCTTTAGCAAAGTTGTTGCGCATGAGCCGACGAAGGTTTCTAAGGTGGTATAACCAATTTCCGACAGGTGGCGCCACTGAAAATTCTTTGAAATTAATTAAATCGTAAACTGTGCATTTGATCCTGTGTTGAAAAGAAAAGAGCATTACTAGCCTCAGAATCAGCATTGAGACTGAAAAATCTTCGAGTACATGCCGCACAGATCCGTTCGCATGAATCACTTGATCGAATGCGTACTACTCAGGCCCGTTCGTCTGAATCATCTGGACAACGGGAAACAAAATCAATAAAATGATTCAATCTTAATTGGATATTTGTCTAATGTCTTTCCTTCAAATTTATTTTAGTTTGTAGTGCAGCAAAGCGCGCAGGGTACAGCTAGTTATACATAAGTTTGATTTGACATTGTAAAAGAAACAAGCATCATTAATAAAAGAGACGTCAAGGAAAGAAGTTGTGTTTTACTTGTCAGTGGTAATATTCTCGGCTACATTTATTTGAAATTGTATGCCGACATTTACCAGTTAAAGAATTATGTACTTCTAAATCGCGAGTATTGTCGACCTCCACATTTGCATTGGCACCTAAAATGTCTTCGTTATAGCCCAGAATATATGACCGAAATCTATATTTGAATTCTTGACGATCAGGGTGATCGTGGAGCCCGCCTTTCGATCTAATTATTCCAAAAAAATGTTCCAGAACATCCTGATTTAGGCGATATGTTAAAATAAATTCAATATAATATTTTTGTTTTCATTTCAATGTACAGCATTTTTAAGGCGTTGTTTGATTGAATTATGCCTGTTAGTCAAATAATTTTCAAAGTATAAAATTATACCTTTTTGAAATGGTAACAGTGTATTTTTCCCTTTCACACGTATCTCTAAGATCATTTGCGACATATTATTTAAAATATCATTTTGTATTTCTGGCGCCAAACCGTATGCGTGGGATCGCTCTCTTGAATCATGTCTTGGCGCTCTTGAATTCATGACATCAAACCAGTTATTTGTCTAGGGAAGAAAAATCACAAAGTCATTTATTGAATTATTTAAAAAAAATGTTATTACCAGTTTAAACAATTTATGACACTCGCTCCAATTTTGATTTTTCAAATATCCTAAACTGGCATCTCGCGTAATAGATTGTGCAATTGTATGTGAGAAAAGTTTGGTGGCCAACCACATTTAAATTGTGTGCTGATATTTTATGTGTGATCTTTAATTCATAGGAGTGTAAAGACAGAAGATTTAAAATTATATCTTTTTTAACGTCCTTGTTATCAATGATAATAATATATTAATAAAATGGTTTCTCAAAAGCTTGATTAGATGTGATAGATGAGTATTTGTATAAAGCGTACCAAGGATTATTAAAATCTACTTCTAGTTCATTGAACAATTTTCTATTTCCACCACCTAAATCGCAAACAATTGCCACAATTGTGAAACCATACTGCTTCATTGTTTACAATATATTAAATAAAATAGTTTTTGACATTTGGCAGTCGTAATCATAATATATTGGTTGCTTCCAATTTGCAATTAAACCTTTTTAATCGAATAGAAAAACGTTATATTAAAAAAAACTTTAAGTTGACATAAGTAACTGACCTCTCAGCAAAGCTACTTGGATATATTTCTAATTAGCTGGAGCTAGCATAGAGTCTGTTGGCTTGTCGTAGCAGTACTTTTTTAGCTCTCATTTCATCAAAACTCTATACACAAAGCTTTTCTTTTTCTGACATTTGGTTAGCCGCAGACAATATTTTAACAACAGGCTCCAAAATACCCGTTGTCATATCCAATTTTTGCGACCATCTTTGCAACGTTCTCAGCGAGAGAAGAGGAAAATGCTTTTTCCTTAACAACCTGTAAGCCTTGGCACTTGTGGAATACAAAGTAATGGATTGGGCAATATCTGCCTCTGTAAAATTTAAGTTTTTTTATTTGGCCTTTTGTAAATAAACATCTCAATGATTTCTCCAAATTTACGTTTGAAGAACTTAAGCTCTGAACTTGCCCAGTCAAATGTTCAGCATTGTTTGGAATTTCAGTTTCCTTTGGTTTATCGACCCTATCTATGGTCGGAACTGCTCCCGGTTTCAATTTTGGTGTACGCCGGTTGCTAAATCCTGTTCCTTAACTTTTAAGTAAAGGACTGCTAAATTTATATTGTGGAACTTATCCATTTCAAATTTCTTTCAAAATCTTCTTGGGTGAAATGTAAGGAAGAAATTTTCTCCTTTCAACATTTATGGCTTTCCATCTGTTTCGGGGGGAATTGGGGTAATGGATCCAAAATAAAATATCTCGTTTGAGCCAAAAAATTTATTAATAAATAGCAATATAAAATATTGCACAAAAAAACGTACCTTCTGTTTGCGGGTTGATTTTGGAATGAATAAATTCTCTTTTCTTTATTATATGTACAATTGACAAAAGATTCACAGTAAAAAAATAATTATAAAAAAAAGTTCAAAAAGTTAATTATAAAAAAGTTTTATATATTGAAATTACATGCATGGATTTCTCTCGTGGGGGTGTGATTTCACCCACTTATGTGATTAATTCTTGCCCTTTGGAGACTGTGGCTACATTTCTTGATTTGGGAGTATTGTAGGATATGAAACTCTCTTTTGTTGATCATATTAGTATGATGATTGGCAAGGCTCGGGCTGTTCTTGGTTTTGTGAAAAGATGGGCTATGGAATTCATTGATCCTTATATAACTAGACTGCTATACATTTCACTTGTTAGACCTATTTTGGAGTATGCGTGTATTATTTGGAATCCATACTATCGTTGTCATAGTGATTCAATAGAGTCTGTGCAGAGGCAGTTTTTATTATTCTGTTTACGTGGCTTAGGATGGGATTATGCCAATGGGTTTCCGTCATATGAGGATAGATTAGGTTTGATAAAACTTCCAACTTTGAAACGTAGAAGGGCTGTTTTAGGTGTTTGTTTTGTTTTTAATCTGGTTAGAGGTGATATCGATCCTGAGTTTTTGCTTTGTAACCTGAATTTCAGTATTCCTGCAAGATTTTCACGGCACTATCGTCCTCTTTCTTTAGATTTATATAGAACGAACTACGGATGTAATTTTCCTTTTCGTAGATTATGTAATGATTTTAACTTATATTATGATTTTATTGATTTTAATTGTAGTGTTTGTAATTTAAAACATAGCTTATATGCTGGCATTAATTTGTAAATTATTATATAAAAATTTATTTTCGTTCTTGTCATAGATAGTTCCTGTGGATTGTTAGTTTATTCAGCTTGTGATTAAGTTCTGTAGCTGATTTATGTTCTTGTTGCCATTACTTTTAACTTACCCGCTAGAGTCCGGACTGTAGTGTGTACGTGTCCCTACGTAATGGGGACGAGCCCGCCGCGGTCGGGTGAGGGTGGGTTAGTGTGTGGCCGGGGACGTTCGGTAAAAAAAAAAACAATTAAGGTGCCCAGCGTAAACATCCCGCCCCCCTTGCAACAGTGCAATGAGGAAAAGAAGCTAGCTGGTAAGCAAAATTTATACAATTTAAAAAGTTCAATTACAAATTCGTTAATTCATTTTGAGGGTGAGTACATACATAACATATTGAATAGTAATATTAAACAGTAAAATAGATAAAAAAAAGGGAAAAGAAATATTATATGCTGACGACATTGACATATTTAAATAAATAAATAAATAAAAATTGATGACAATTGTCGCCCCAGCAGTGTTGGGTATAGCAACCACAGTATTGTCCTTTTTGTTACTTCGGGAAATGCAGGAACATTCAGGAGCTTGGCTGGTTGTGCTTCTGTTGTTGTTTTCGATTGCCTTAGCCCTTTTTCTGTTGTTGTTGTGTAGTTGGGTGTTCTTAGTTTGATTGGGTCGAAGATGCAGCATAGGGTGATGGTGTCCCAGACATTCCATGCACCGCTCCCTACTTCGACAATTCATTAAGAAGTGCTACTGGGCCAAAGAATTTTTGCAGTATTTATATCTTCTTACGACACCCAGTCCCTCATAGGGTTTTAAGCGGCGGAATGCTAGACACTTCTGCAGTGTGTGCTTGCCTTTACAAAATCGGCAATTGGAAGTAGAACCGGCAATTACCTCATCCAGACTTCTATTTTCGGGACGCTCAACGGTGAGTCTTCGGGGTGCAACTTCGGCCGAGCTTCCATTCGTTTGGAGGAAAGTTATCATGACGAATAACAACTAAGTCGTCTACTACGAAATCACGTTGAGGACTTTTCCATTTATTGCGTTTATGGAGTTCAACTAAATACTCATCTTTCCAGCGACGTGCAAACAAAAGTGCAAAATCTTTAATTTCCGCCACCTATTGGCGTAGTTAACAGATTCTAATGACAAGTCAGATTCAGGGGGTGAAAGTATTACACTTCCAACAAGAAAATGGCCTGGGGTTAAAGGGTTAACGTCCGAGGGGTTATCCGTCATGGGACAAAGCGGACGGGAATTCAAGCAAGCTTCTATTATTGTCAGCATAGTAGTGAACTCCTCAAAAGTAAATTTCTGAGCATTCGATATTTTTCGTAAATGGGTCTTAAAACTTTTCACACCAGCCTCCCAGAGGTCGCCCATATGCGGGGCTCCAGGAGGAATGAAATGCCACTCGATTGACTGAAAAACGTTTTTCGATATAATCTTATACTTCAGTTCAGTAAAGAACTTAGCTTGATCCCTTTTCATCATATTCGCTGCGCCAACGAACGCGATTCCGTTATCCGAATATATATGTGCGGGGCAACCTCTGTCTGTCTGTAGGAAAAACGAGTAAATGCGGCCAGAAAACAGTCTGTCGATATTTCATTGGTAGCTTCTAAATGAATTGCTTTTGTAGCAAAACACACAAACACCAGCACATATCCTTTAGTGATTCGGCAACCACGTCCAATATAGGATTTAATTTCAAAAGGTCCAGCAAAATCTATCTATCTATATCCAGTATGGGTGAAAGGAGGAGTCAATGTCGTTATTTCTGGGGGTAGCGCAGCCATAATTTGTTGACCCAAATTCTTTCGGTAGATCGTACAGATCTTACAGTTATGAATAACTTTTCGAATTAGGGTCTTAAGTCTAGGGACCCTAAACTCTTGCCACATGAGGCGCAGCATTAAAGACAACTCCGCATGTACTGAGCACTTAGAACTAACTAATCGGGTAAAATTACCATTGTAGAGGAGTAATTTGGGGAAGCGTTCGTCGTATGTCAAAGTCGGTGACCGAGAGTCTCCCGTTAACTCTCAAGAAACCATTCGAGTCGATAAAGGGGTTGAAGGTCAATAGACAGCTCTTACGAGGCAAAGTAGCTCTCTCCTTCAAAATTGAGTATTCGGGGAAGTGTGAACTTTGACACAAAATAATTAATGACGCTTCACGAAACCGATTTCGTCCTGAGTAAGTCCTATTGACAGGTATTTCCGAGATAACTTATGGGTTTTATTGGTGGAATGGTAAAACCGGAAAACGTAGGACAATACTCGCAACGCGCAAGACAAGTCTGAAAATCGGCTCAAAATTTCCTCAGTGAACGTTGTCATATTGACGTTCACTCTAACCACAAGTGTTTCAAGCTGGGTGCAGCGCTTGAATGATGATTTCGGCCATTCAGAACGTGGAAGGCTTAGCCAAGTAGGGCCCTTCCACCAGATATCAGAATTTACGAGTTCCTTGGCTGTCATACCTCGACTAACCAAATCAGCAGGGTTATGATGAGATTCAACGTGATTCCAATTATCGATGCCAATAGTATCCAACACATACGAAACTCTATTCGCCACAAAAGTTGGCCAATGGCACGGGGGTTTCTAAAACCAGGACAGAACTATTGTCGAGTCTGTCCAATAAAAAGTTTTCGAATTGGTAAAATTCAGCTCTGTGAGGAGTGAATGTACCATTTTTGCCAAAAGAGTTGCACCGCAGAGCTCTAAACGGGGTAAGGTCTGAACCTTTACTGGCGCAACCTTTGTCTTGGCAGCGAGCAAATGTGTGAATATTTCACCTGATGGGGTTTTGATTCACAAAATGCATGAAGTTCTATTTCATACTCAGGGTGAAAATTAACCCAGCGGGGGATTTTAATCCGTTCGGTGTTAGGGTAATCATCGACAAATTCGCGCCTCCTGTGTAACGTCATGGGTTTCAAACAATCGTCCCATTCGGTTCTGTCTTTCCAAATTTGTTGCATAAGTATCTTAGCGACAATTACTTTGGGTGCTAACCATCCAACAGGGTCAAACAGCTTGGCTATTTGAGACAAGACAGAACGTTTGGTGACTTGGGTAAAATCGGGCGCTGGAGATGGCTTGAAGAAGAATGTGTCCAAGCTCGCGTTCCAACGTAAACCCAACGTTTTAGCAGTGCTAGCATCCGAAAATTTCAAAAAATTGGAATCCAATAAGTGTTCGGGGGGTAAGTCTTGAATAAGACTTCGTTCATTCGAAGTCCATTTTCGAAGCAAGAAACCAGCCGACTTCAAAACGGAAATTAATTCGTCGCGATTATGAATTGCTTCTTCAATAGAATGTGCACCCGACAAAATATCGTCCACGTACATTTGTGTACGCAAAATGGTGGACGCAAAAGGGTAGGTTGACTCACAGTCACTAGCTAATTGGTGCAACGTTCTGATCGCCAAATAAGGGGCTCAGTTTACTCCGAAAGTGACTGTTCTCAATTCATATTCTTCGATTTCTCCCTCGGGGTTTCGGCGAAATACTATTCGTTGAAAGGGTGCCTGATCCGGTCTGATCAATATCTGCCTATACATCTTTTCTATGTCGGCATTAAAGACGTATCTGAATAGCCTCCAACGCAACACCAGGATAGTGAGATTAGACTGTAAAATTGGTCCGGGATATAGGACATTGTTAAGACTAACTCCGTTTGAGGACGGACTCGAGGCATTAAATACTACACGAAGTTTAGTGGTAGTACTATCAGGTTTAAATACAGCGTGATGTGGTAAATAATAGCTAGAGTTTGGAGAGTGAGCTAAGTCCGTATTGACCTTTATCATATGACCTAAGGTAGAATACTCCTCAATAACCGAGTCATACTGACTCTTAACCTCCGAGGTTTTTAGTAATCTCGCTTCATTCCTTATGAATTGCGGGAGAGCTATTCTTCGGGAGAATCCAAGATTTAAACTGGTAGGAAATTCGGACCTAAAGGGTAGGGTAACCACATAACGTCCCTCGCTATTTCTAGTGGTATTACGACGGTACAAGTCTTCACAAAATTTGTCCTCAGCCGAGACCCTTTTAAATTTGGGAACTTCCTCCACTTCCCAAAACCGGGTGATTTGGTCGTTCAAGTCCAAATGGCTGAAGAATGACACTATAGAGTTTAAGGAGTGCGGCTGTGGAATTCTACCAGTAAGGACCCATCCAAAGACGGTCTTCTGGACTATGAGTGAACCTTTGGGATCTCTACTTACGTCGGTCAACATAATTTGCGAATATACGTCTGCTCCCAATAGTAGATCCATATGACAGCATTTGAAATCCGAAGCAGGGATTTCGGACAATCGAAATCAATTGCGTCCTTCAGTGCGCAAGTGGGTAGACGACCAGTAAGTTTCTCGACCACATATGCATCTGTTTCCAAGTGAAACTCTGGGTCAATAGATGAACCCAAGGAAATCGAGCAGTTTTTAGTGGAATTGGCTGCTACCGCTCCGTTCAAGCCGAGTATCGTACCAGCAGGGGCAGAGAATGTTGGAAGATCCAGCTTTCTCTGAAGTCTCCTCGAGACAAAGGTAGCCTGAGAGGCAGGGTCAATCAATGCTCTAGCAGAACATCTTACGTCGTTGACCATGATATCTACTACAGTTGTGGCCAACAGGACTGTAGAATACGGGGTGGACTGTAGTTGGGTGGCAAAATTCTTAAATGAGTGACCTTTGGCAGAAGTTGATGGTTTCTCCACCAACTTTTGTTCAAGACGAGCAGTGTGCTCCGGTATGGTAGCAGAGTGACTTGATGTCATGGGGGTTAATGCATTATTTTCAAATCTGGGTTTAGATTTAATAGGGGCTTCAGTAAGATGAAGCAGAGAATGATGCTTCTGTTTGCACATATAACAAACATTAGTGCTCTGGCATCTTCTAAACTCGTGGGATGTTGCCAAACAATTTGTGCAAATTTTGTTCCTTTTGGCAACATTTATCCTATCGGTGATTGATATCCTGAGAAACTTGGAGCACAATCGAATAGGATGATTATTCGAACACAGTGGGCATTTCTTCGGGGGTATAATAGGAGAGACGGTTGTCCCAAAACTCCTAAACTTTCGATTCTCCTGAGGATAATTTCGAGTACGACTACTCGCTTGAGTCGGATTGTGACTGCCAATAATATCAGAAACGGACTCTAAAGGCCGATATCTCGCGGTCAAGAATTCGTCCATGCTGCTCCATTTGGGCAAGCACGAGTTAGGGCCCTGGGACTGTTCCCAAAGACCAAGAGTATTCTCAGGTAATCAAATATAAACGAACAAATATAACAAATATAAACGAATATAATGTCCCAATTTTGCGTCTCAATTCCGAGCAAGGATAAATTAGTAATACAATCATTGATTGTCCTCTGCAATCGCTTAATTGCAGGACCCGATTTCAATGACAGAAAGATTGAATAAAGTTTTCAACTGGGAATTTACCAGTACTCGCTTGTTTTCGTACCGATCTACTAGATTTCTCCACGCCATATCAAACCCATCATTCGTCATTGGGCATGTTCTGATTATATCCCTAGCTTCGCCTTCCGTTTTCTGTAGAAGATAATACATCTTCTGAATATTACTAATATGGGGGTTAGTCCCATAAAGGACCGAGAACATGTCCCTGAAAGTTGGCCAGGACGCATAATCCGCAGAAAATGTTTGGATGTCACATGGGGGAAGGTGTAAAGGCATACTATTATGGGATGGGTTTGGGGTTTTTGATTTGAAATTATCAAGTAACCCATCAAGCTAGGATATCAATTGAAAATACAAAGTATACCCCGACATATACTTTGCCTTGACATGCTTCGTCGACAACTTGGTGTCCTCGGCAGACTCCAGAAGGTCCTCGTAACTAACGCGGAAGACCACCCACAAACGGACTAATTCCTGCCGATGGGTGTTCAGAGAGTGAACAGAATTGCCTCTTGGGCAATAGCTCGAACAAAAGTTTCGAAATCCGCCAGGCGGTTGAAATTTTTGCTAAAATTCCTCAAATTCTGTTCCATTGTTTACAATAAGGGAACTTATAATAGGGTTAAAAACTTTCCGTCAAAAAAGATACCAAAGAAATCGCGATAAATAATGATATTTCGCAATATTCCGACACGAATATTTAAAAAAAACGATTTTATAAAATATTTTTACCCAAACTTCAATCGCGCACTTTTTTTTTTTAAATTCATGAACATACCTTTTTTTAAATAATGTATAGATATTAAATGGGGGTTTTGATATATGATGGGGATGATGGGGAAAATTCCAAAAATTTGCGGGCCAATATGGGGGAAAATTCCAAAAGATATTCCTTTTAATTTGCGGGGCCAATATGGGGGAAAATTCCAAAAGATATTCCTTTTAATTTGCGGGGCCAATATGGCTGTCTCTTATCTGTAAAGAGAGCTCAAGTCAAAATATTTTACTTTGGATTAATCCGGTTCGAAGGACCAAATGTTTCGGGGTGAATTGGGGTAAACGGATCCAAAATAAAATATCTCGTTTTGAGCCAAAAATATATTAATAAATTGTAAAATCAAATATTTTACAAAAAAACGTACCTTCTGTTTGGGGGTTGATTTTGGAATAAATAAAAAATTCTCTTTTCTTTATTACAGTATTCCACGGTTAAATACCTCACTAATAAATCCAAATCTTTTCGGGTATTTATCCGGGGAAGGCATTTAAACGTCCACGTTTATTTACCCCACAGGGGCAATTATACGAACACGCTTAAATACATTTTAAGGAGTAATTATCCGAATACCCATACATTTCGTATCGATAGGCAGCAATTGAATAAAAAACCAGAATTATAATTCAACTAAAACTTTTTATTTAATAAAAATTAATGTTACAGAAGAAGTAAAACAATAAAACAAAGGCATTTCACAAAACGATAATTTAAATTTGAATAATTTTACCACAAAATTTATATTTTCACTTATTTTCGAAAACTAATCGAACTAGTGTCATATAACAGGTGCTTTAATGAAGTTCTTGCACAGTTATAAAAAAGGTACTTTGGGTAGAAAAACGATGTTAAATCAACGAATATGCCAGTGTTGGGAAAAAATTTTTGAGGTAAATACCCGAATTGGGTATTTAAGCGAAAGTTATTAAACCGTGGGATTTTGTTTCAAAGTGTATAAAAAATATACGGGGATTCACAGTGCGAGGTAAATAAACGAAAAAGGTAATTATGCGTAGGGTATTTAACCGTGGTATACTGTATGTACAATTGACAGAAAATTCACAGTAAGAAAATAATTATAAAAAAGTTCACAAAGTTAATTATAAAAAAGTTTTACATATTGAAATTACAATTAAGGTGACCAGCGTAAACAGTGTTAATTAAAAGGTAATTATAATAATAAGTAATAATAATAATGAGTAAATAAATAAATACAATAATTTAGCTTACAACTTAATTTGGAGCATTTTTTTTACTTACGCAACTCTGCTTGAACTTCTGTACTTTCAGCCGATGATTCAAATTCCGAACCCGAAAATGAATCCTGCATTTGAAGAAAAACCTTTTTACATGCTCAGGAAGATCAATCGACCCACTTTTCTCGCACAGGCGCTTATTGAGGTTCCGACAGTGAGCAATTTCTAAACCATTTATTTTATGGAATATTAATTGCAGTTTTTTAACTTGGCTTAGAAATGTACTCGACGGTTTCTTCAAAGAACCCTTTGACACCTGATCAGTCCATGTGGACGAATTTGAATGACACTGTTCCTTTTCCAGGTTCAACTTCTTTATTATGTACCCTGCAATATATTCCAGGGCATCCTCATGCAGAAAACCAATGTCATCCAAATCCGTTTCATCTAGGTCACCAATCTCATCCTCCTCATCTAAATTAGGTTGATCTTCAATTTCAAGTACATCCGTCATTTCTGCAGAACCTTCTGTAACACTATTTGCAGATGTGATGGCATTTGGGCCATTAAGCCATTCCGTCTTGTCGTCTTCTACGTTGCCTTTTCCGCTTAGATGTTCAGTGTTTTTTGCTGAAAGTAGAAATATTTATTAAAAAAAGTAAAATAAAAGTATATATTTTTAATGAAGATATAACCAATATGTATTTGCGTAGTCTATATTTAACATCCTTTGGTGTAGGGTGGTCATTCAACCCACCTTTGCTTCGTATAGCACCAAAGAAATTTTCTAAGATATCCTGGTTTAGGCGGCTCGTTAGTATGTAAGACATATCGTACTTCTTTACATACTCATGAAGCATGTCTAAGGATTTGTTTGAAATAATAATCCCTTTGGAATTGTTCTATAGATTTTTTGCCGGGAATTATCGGGATTGACATAATTTCATTCATTCGATTTATTTTTTGTCTTTGCTTGTCTAAAGCAATGCCGTATGGTTGCTTAAGGTATACTATTTATTAAAAACATAAAAAATTCATGAACAAAAATGAACTTACCTTGCCAGGATAACCATAAGTGTCCATTTTGGAGTAATGGACATCAAACCAATCATTGGTTAATTTAAAAAATTCTGCAGTTTCAATTGGCTTGTATATATCAAATTCAAGCGCATTGCAACGCTTTATGGCACTGGCGGTTGTATTTGAAAAAAGTTGTGTAGCTAATTTAACTTTTTGCCTTCCTGGACCTTTTACGGAAAGATGTTCGTCGCTCAGTTTGTACGTAATTGAGGCGTCCGACTTTTTTGTTTCTCTTAATAAATCCGCAATGGTTCGTGAGCTTAAATACTCTCCGTTAATTTTTAAGCCAGTATCCACGTAGTGGTTTCGAACAAGCTTAATTAAATGGAGTGCATCTGCAAAAGCGAAAATTTTTTTCTCCTCGACAATAGGATTAGGAAACCACGGTTTTTCTAAGAAGTTAGTGAAGAAAATTATAAAGTAATTAGTAAATAATGTAACATATTTAAACGTAATCTAAAGAAGTCTTAGTGTACCTTAAAATCTTAGTACATTTGTAAAGTAAATTAAAAATTGAATCAAAATTTAGGACTATTCTTTTTTTAATGATGTACTTTAATTATAACGAATCTTATTACAAAACTTAGAATCTAATATAAAACGGATTTTTTTATTGAATAATATTATTTCGACTTAAAAATTACTTTAATATTAAATCTTAATTACCAAAAAAATTTAAATCCAAATTCCGATATATATATTCTGCGATGTCATAACTATTCAACCTTGTTCATACGTGTGGTGTGTTGTGATGAGGTGTGATGTATAAAAACTTACCTATAGGTACACCTAAATCGTTCCATAACTTACGATTGGTTGGTCCTAAATCGCACACCACCGCCAAAACTGCAAATCCTACCTTGTGGAGCTCAATAATTATGCTATTTAATATTTCTCTGGTCATTTTGCAGTCGTAACTAAAAAATACAGGCTGCTTCCAAGACTTCTTCAATCCTCGAGCCATGACGACTTGAACGTAGTTAGCTGGCTCCCTCAAAACCTCACCAGCTACATCATACTCGTACGTCTCCATAACTTTCATTTCGTGGAAAGCTAAGACACAAATCTTTTCATCAGTGGAAAGATCTGTGATTTGCCACATGAATTCGATATGTCGATATGCCCTTGGACCAGATGCATGTAGACATATAGCATTTAAGATGTCTTCCCATCTCCACTGTATTGGTCCAGGAGACATAATTTTTCGGATCTGACCTTCTGTAAATATTTTTCGCATGTCCTCTATTGCCAAATGTGCTTTATCTAATTCCAACTTTAGGTCCTTATTTTCGTACATATATATTTAAAAATGTTAATTACATTTTTATTGGGTAGATTTACTTACTCTGTCTGGGATTCTTGAGTTGTGTAAATTTTTTCCAACGTATTAGGAACACTTTCGGAGAAGACAAAGTCTTCATATGAAACAACTGTCATAAAGTTGATCATTTCTGTACCAACTGTTGTACAAAAGTCTGTGGACAGTATGTTCTGACATTCTACTACAGGCAAAACATCTTCATCGCTTACAGCAGTTATCGATATATGCTCATACCCGTTTAAAAAGCTGGAAAAATCACTTGAATATGGTTCAGCTATTATATATGGTTCTCAATTATATATTAACTTACCCTGAGTTTTCATAATTTGGTTTCAAAGATTGTATGGAAGGTACTGCATTGGGCATTAAATATAATTTACTACCTGTAGTAATTATATGTTCTGGAAGAAAGTGGTCAATGCAAATATGAGAGTTTGCAAAAAAATGCATCTGGCAGACCTCGCTCCACTTAATTCTCATTTGTTCATCTTTAGGAACTTTAAAAAAATGCTCTTTCCCAATTCCTTCTTTTTTTACAAATTGCACACCAACGCATTTTAGCCACAAATTTTATTAAAAATATACACAAATTTTAATATTTTATTTTTATAGTTCTTTTTAAAAACTTTTCTGTAATTTGCACTGTTTAATTTCACCAATAAGTATTTCTTAGTTTTGAATTTTTTTTTTTTTTGTAATTTGCGCTCTTGTTATTTTTCGTAACGAATTTTAAATTCCATTAAATTTAATGACAGCTAAGAAATGTAAACAAATTTTGACCAACGTGCGGTTGTGGCGAATTACAGCGAAAAAGTCAGCTGTGCTTGTGCTGTTACCTATTAGTTGCATCATGATAATAGCTGTTTAGATGCTCCCACCCATTATATGAATTCGCCTTGACCTTACCTTTTAAAATTAAATTTGAATTTATTTTAAATTGGAAGTAAACTTTCACATAATTGCCAGTTCAGAGAGTGGACAGACAGCAGTTTTAAGTTTTCTTTTGGTGGTGATTAAGCGTTTACTGTAGTAAACAACCAGATTATTTTGAAATTAATATTATTTTACGACCATTTCTTGAGTCACATGTGGCTCTTGACCACGCATGATGGTCTTGAGTGAGAACTATGTCCAATACCAAACTCCAAAAAAGCAAAATGAAAGTTTCGATTTAAAATTTTTTGATAAGCTTGTATAATAGATCGAGCTTTGTAACAAAAGTGATACATTTCAGTTTTTAAGACACCGTAACTTTTTTAAAAATAAAATTTAAACCAGTCATCGCCAGGCAATTGCCTTGTAAACATTATTTTTCTTTTAGCGGTATTTTGTCTTTTATATTAAAGGCGACATATTTATTTGTGCGTTAGATAATTTATTTCATTTAAAAAGTTTAATTTAATTAAATAACTTTATTTGTAAATACTTAAAAACTAATTAACTTTTAAACAGTTGAGTGAGAGGGCTTGAACCTCCCAATCACAACAGGTTTAAAATACTTGAAACAGCAACAGAAAAGGCTCCCACCAAAAAGAACGAGAGTAAATGATTTTATACCATTGCCGGAGATTAATAATGATGATTATATTCCTCGATACTTAGTTGCTTCTGCTATCAAAATTTCTGAATCTGTGAAAATCAAGTCAATTACATACACGATATTATCAGCCCTATTACGAATATTCCCGGGGAATTTTTCTACTTACATTTACGTAGTAATTTTTAAATTCAGTTACAAATACTTTACAAATTTAGATAAATGATTAATATCAAATATTATTTCAAAATAAAAAAATGGTTTGAAATCAGAGAAGACTAACATTACTATTGATGATCAAAACATTACTTGTTCATCTTCCAGAAAAGAAATATCTTCGTCCTCATCGTTATGCTCAACTTCTGGCCATAATATTGTTTTTATATATTTTAATTTTTTATACGTAATATTTGAATTAATTTTTGATAAAACATTTGATGGTATCAAATAGTCTTCACAACATGAATTTTTAATTTTGAGGCCATATTTTATATGCATTAATAAATTTACTGTATTGAGTGACATTCTATTTCTTATTTTGTTTTGAAATAATTCATTACACTAAAAGATCTTTCCACTTCTGCATTAGAATATGGAAAGCTTAATAAATTAATAACAAATTTTGAAAGTTTAAGAAATGTATTTTCATTTAATGAATTTTTATAACAGAGTACTTCTATCCAAAATGATTCAGTTTTATCTTTGTTTTTCCACTCGCATAATTTTAAATTACTAAGGCAATTTTCCATTTTTACAATCAATAAATCCTTTTCCATTCCATTACATTTGTTGTGTCGTCAGAAAAAATATTGTCTACACTGAACAAAGATAATTTTTTTAAAATTAGTTGGCAATTTTGCTCTGATTCAAGGATTAGTGCTTTGGTAAATATTATTAAATTCTGTTTTATTAATTTTTTTCACAACCTTCAATATTACACTCATGACAAACTTTTTCAAAATTATATCCTAATTAGCAATTATATAAGAAACACAATACGAAAAAAAATTTAAAAGTTCGTTAGAAATTTTTAAATAAAAAGTACAAAGTACAAGTGTATGCAAGATCGCAGTTGGCCACTGTTTGTTTTTTTAAAATAAACTTTAGTATGATATATCTGTCAAACTCTAAATAAAAAAACAAAGTAAAAAATCGTCTCTCATCTATGCATTTCTTATTAGTTGCAAAAAAAAAGTAGAAACATGTTGCTAATCTGCAAATCAAAAACCAAATAAATAAAAACGCGCTAATTTAGCGCCTTTTTCAAAAAAAGCGCTAAGAAGAAAAAATGCGACTTTTGGGTTGTTAAAAGGCGCTAAATCTAGCGCGAAAAGAGCTAAATTGGCAACGCTGTTTGTCTCAGCCTACTATTAGCAAAGTGGTTGCAGAGTTGATTAAAATCTTTGAAGCTCACCTTTGTCCGATATGGATAAAAATGCCGACAGCAATTGAAGAAAAAAGAAAAATTGCGCTGGCGTTTTATATGAAATATAACATTCCGGGAGTTATCGGATGCGTTGACGGGACGCATATACAGCTAATTGCATCATGTGAAAACAAACATTTGTTTTACAATAGAAAGGGAAAGTACAGCTTAAATGCTATGCTGGCAAGTTTTATTTTGCGGATGCCTATATGTATTAAAGTGTGTACTTATGCAATGATTGTTTTTAGATTTGTGATCACGAGTTAAGAATCCGGTATGTCAACGCAAGTCACCCTGGAGCATGTCATGATTTTTTTCATATGGAGTAATAGTGATGTTAAGGCTCACTTGGAAAAGATGTATGTGGGAGGTGTAAATAATTTTTGGCTCTTAGGTAAAGTCTTTGACAAGTTTTACAGAATTTGTCTTTGGTATGAAGGTGACGCTGGGTATCCTTTGGAGCTTTGGCTTTTGACGCCTCATCGAGTTCCAGAAGGTGGGTCATCTGAGATGCGATTTAATGAAGTGCATTCATAGCGTCGCAATATTATTGAGAGAACCAATGGCGTCTTCAAGAACAGGTGGAGATGTCTTCTTGGTGCTAGGGAACTGCACTATTGTCCTGTAAAGGTGGGTAAAATTACTAATGTGTGCTGCGCACTCCACAACATATGTTTGCAAAGTTCGCGAAGAAAATTATGATTATCCAGTTGAAATATCCATACAAGAAGAGCAAATCAGTTCATCTACTTCGACTCAATATTTGAGAGTAGCGCAGTCAATTAGAAGAAATATTGGAAACACTCTTTAAAATATGTTGTTTTAAAAAATAATTTATGTTTACATACTCAAAAAATAATAAAATAAAAATATAATACTCAAACTCAAAAGATTAATTTAATTTTCTAATTTATATTCCATTTCCTGGACTTCCTCTTTTTTTAAACTTTCCATTGCTTGAAAATGCTTTTTTTGTAGATCATGCATTTTGTCCAACGATCTATAATTTTTTTTAATGCAATTCGTTTGATACTTAACATCAACTACTGCTTTTTTAATGGTTTCAACCAAATCCCTTTGTACAGCAAGTTCGGCTAATAAAACATCGGCAGCACTCTCTTTCGATATATTATCCATTCGTTTAGTGGGCATTTTCGGCGTTCCATTTCCGTTGAAGTTTTCCGCACAATCGATGTTTTCTTTTTCTGGAACAGTTGGCATTTCCACGTATGTCTTGTTTCAGACAGATCTACGTTTTTTGGTGAGCCCAGGCCGAAACTCTGTACGGAGACAACTTCAACAGATGTTTTCATTTCTATTAAATCAAATATAGCTTGTTCAGTAGCTGAAAACTTATATTCTCTGTTTGGTCCCCCACCCGTGCCCTTCTGTTATTGTAGATTTTGTTCCGCCTTCAGTCGAACGTATTTTTTTTTGGTCAGTCCACACCTGCAAAGAAAATAAGGTACAGAATTGCTATTTTTAACGAATCAAGTTATCCACCTTTTTCCATTCATTAATGTTCTGGTTTGGTGGGCCTAGTGCATTTAATTCATTTTCAGCAGTTTTCCAGAATCTTTGGAGTTCCAGGATTTGTTTGCATTAGACTCAACAAATGTTGCATTTGGTGTTTATTTGTGGTTTTTGACCTAAAAAACAACTTTTATATTATTGAATTACATATTTTTAAATTTATTACTTAAATTTTTACAATAACTCCCTTATTAAATATTTGAGGAAAAACTCCCAAAAAAACGTTGATGGTTTTTCCCCTTTTTAAATATTCATAATTCATACTTTTTTCCTAACTTATTTTTTCCCTTTTTTAAAAATAATCCGAATATGAGGGAAGAGAAAAGTGAAAAAATTCCTGGGGAAATTTTAATTCATAATAGATAGAATGGGAAAAGGGAAATTTTTCCCGCGGAATTCTTATTCATAATTGGGCTGTATATTGATGTCACAGAAATGCGAAGCGGCGATTTAATGATAAAAGCGTCGAATTTAAAGGCAGCACAGAAATTTCTCAAGGTCAAGTATATTGACATTGTACCTGTTAAAATAGAAATGCACAGAACACTTAACTCCGTCCAGGGCAGAATTTTTTCCAGAAAAATAATAAACATTCCCGAAGATGAATTAATAAAATCATTAAAAGACTAGACAATTATTGATACTCGTAAGTTCACAAAGAATGAAGGTGATAAAATTGACATTTGACTAAATACGTAGATCTGACATCATAAAACTAGGCTGAGAAAGGTTAAAAGTCGAGGAATACATTTCTAATCCTATGCGATGCATCAATTGTCAAAAACTCGGTCATACAGCAAACAGATGTCAGAACATAGAGCTTTGTATAGAATGTGCTTATATTCCTCCTCATGATAAATGCATAAGAAAGTTTTGTGTCAATTGCAACACAGACTTCTACACATCTTATGACTCCTTGTGTCCAACTTTCATTAAACATAAGTCTGTCAACAAAATTAAGGCTGATAGATGATGTATTATAAGAGAAGCTTGGAAATTTTTCAATGATCATCCTTCTATACATACTTACTATTAAACCCTTTTCCAAAAAACCATTAACATTCTCAGAAGCAGTCCGTAATAACATAACCTAAAAGCCAATAACCACAAATAACATAGTAACAAAAAGTAAAAGTGCACCAGAGACAATACCCATAGACAATAATACTAATTGTACTAATGTTAACAACAACAATATTATTAATCAAAACAAAATTATTAATAACAACAAAATAAGCAAAGCAAATAAAAATACAAACACCGTTACAGCAAATGATGCTTTGGCAATGGAGAAATTAATGGTTGATGTTATTGAACTTGATAAAGAAATGAGTGTGGAATTTAGTTGCAACGGTACAAAAGAGAGTCAACATCTCTCTGAAAAATTATTACTAAATATACCAACAAATAATTCTATAGAAAAATTAAATTTATCACCTTGTACCAGTTTATATAAAAAATTTCCAGGGGCCAAATCACCGCATTCGAAATCGAGTACTTTATTATCGAAATGTGGTTAACGTGGATCACGGTAATCGTTATCGTAACGTATCTACTCGAAGTTGTACTCGATTTGTAACTGGTCATCGAAAACAAACAAACAGTAGCTTTTTGGCTCAAAACAAAAGAAATGACTAAAAACAACGAAGTAAAATAATAATAATAAGAATATTTTTCTAACGTTTTCTTAAATTTTATATTAATTTATATTTCTCATTAAAATGACAAAACTTGAATCGTCCTTCGATTCCGAAGATGATAAATACAAAAAAGCATTTGGATCCATTTGTAATAAGCTTTTTAATTTTTTTTTTTTTACAAATTTAAGAAATTATCACGCACATTAGTCACTTTTTTTTTGTTTTGTTTTCCTTTTTCGTTTCGTTTTTCTTATTGCCATTTGCTACAGCAATGTAAAAAATAGTAGTAGGAAATATAAATTACGATCGAGTACCATGATCCAAGAAATTGTGACCATCGAAAATAGTGTTTACTCGAATGTGCATTCGATTTCGAATGCGGTTATTTGGCCCCTGATTTAAATGTCATAGTAACTCCTACTACTCTTAAGAAGACTAAGCCTCAAATTAATAAAGTAAACGAAAAGTAATTTTAAAATTTAGTAGGAATCATGGATATAGGTTTAAATATTTTAATCTTGCAGTGGAATATTCAGGGGTTTATTACCTACAAATATACGTTAGAAAATATTGTCGCAAAACATTAACCAAACATTATTGCTTTTCAAGAAACGCATATTGTTCAAAGAAATAAACAATTTTTACATCTTCCAGGTTATAAAGTACGTCATCACAATAAATGTTATAATTATGCTAAGTCTGGAATAGTCTTTATAATCCAAAATAACATCAATGTAGTACAACATATTAAATCCGTTGGTGAACTTCTATTCCAGACCATAACTGTAAAAGGAAACAAAAATTTAAACATTACAAAGGTAATGTGGCTTTGACGACTACAATGGTTAATTCTATAAACATCTTCAATAATGAACATCATTTGGTAGTTGGAGATCTCAATTCTCAAAATACTTTGTGGGGTTCTCAAAATACATCGGCAAATGGCGTAATTTGGGAAGAATCTGCTAATGAGTTGGGCTTAATAGTACTAAATGACGGATCACACACATTGTTTAATACAAGAAATACATTAACATCTGTATATGTTTCTATGGCAAGCGCTGACTTAGCTCCGTATCTAAACTGGATGACCTTATGTTCGCCTGAAACTGCTAATCACTTTCCGATTATAATTAATAATGTTGGGGCAATTTATAGAAAACGATTTCGACCAAAGTTCTTGGAGAACAGGGTTAATTGGTCTGCCTTTTCCACAAAGATTTCTTGTTTCATGGAAGAATTTAACCAGTCTGATAGCATTAACAGAGAATCGATGCAAATAAAAAGAATAATCCGAAAAGCTGCTAATGAAACTATTCCGAATAATGGGAAAAATTCACCAGCTTGGTTTAACACATCTGTAGCCAAATTAATAAAAAATAAACATGTTGCATGGAATCTATTTAAGTATAAGACACCGCAGTCCAACAAATGCCATTAACTTCAGGAGGGCAACTGCACTTGTAAAAAGAGAATCTAAAAAGGCGAAACGACTTACATGGAAAAATTTTATAAATTCATTAAATCCATGTTCGAATAACTTACACAATGATTAAAAATACACCAATAGCTTTCAAAAATAGATTAATTAAGCTTTATAATAATGTATTAGATAGCGGTATTTATCCACATGATTGGAAACTCTCTCTCCTTGCGCCGATACCAAACCTGGAAAAAATCCGAATAAATTAGAAGGCCATCAACCTATATCATTGATAGGTACCTGTTTTATCAAAGGTTTTAGAAAAATTGATTGCATTTAGATTTTGGAAACATGAAATGGAAAATATTTCTCCTGTACAACATGCATTTCTTCCTAAACATGATGTCCATTCACTTTCCATCAACTTGAGAACACATTAAAACAGAATTTATCAAAAGGAAAGCTCAGCGTTGTTCTTTCGGAAGACATAGAAAAAGCTTTCGATCGAGTGGTGTCAATATTTATATTATATGAATTGCGTGAGTGGAGCATTTTTTTTAAAATAATAAGATTACAGTACTCATTTCCTTCCGATCGAATGATTGTAGTACAAATTGAAGCCATTTGTCTCAATTACACAGTTTGGACAATGGAGTGCCACAGGGTTCCCCGTTGGCTAGAAGGATCCAAAATCTTCTTGGCATTGATTTTATTGGGATATATGCAGATAACATCTGGTGAATTTTATGCTGTCTCTACCAACCTATCATTTTTAAATGATTCTATACAAGATTGGGCTAGTGTGCGAGGAGCTGTAATTTCAGAAAACAAGTCCGATTTGTTGCATGTTTGCAGAAGGAGGAACCGCTCTAATCCCCATATTTTTATTGGTAACTTTGAAATTCCATATAGTGATAAAATGAGGATACTTGGTTATTATTCACAAAAAACCTATTGTGTAATGAAAACTTTAAAATGATCATTTCCAAAGTTCGTAAAATAAATAATCTTTTAAAGTTAATATGCTCTAAAAAGAAAGGTCTACACATAGAAACTGCCATTGATATATGTAGATCTTTAGACCAAGGATTAATCCAACATGGCATAACTATTTTCGGCTTTACTTCTAAAGGTAACGTTAACAAAATCAATGCTGCTTTAAATGACTGTTTTCGTACAGACACAGGCCTGTTAAAAACAACACCTGTAGAAGCATTAAGAATATAATCTAAATCATCCGAATTTATTGGGCTATTATACAAATGATCAGTGACTTTGGCAGCCAAATCATTAACAGATTCGAATGATAGTCTTCATGAATTATTTTGAAAAATTGTGAATATTAAACCAGGCAAAAACCCATGTGCTATTGAGCATATTTATTCTAAAGAAATATAACATCCTGCTTCCTGAGAAACCTAATAATTGTATTGATGTTCAAAATAATATTACCGTTGATTACAGTCTAGCCGAGTATAAAAAGAGCAATACCTCTCGAGAAATGTTCAAATCATTAATAGCTGAAAAAATTGACAAGCTATCCGCAGAACTTGAACTATATACTGAAGGATCTTTCCAAAATGGTTTATCATCTTACGCTGTGGTGAAGTTTCAAATTGCTACAATTTTTTCGGCTGAACTTGCTGCAATTAAAGCAGCAATTTTTTATGCCGTTCAAATGCATACAAAAATACTGATAGTCTTACGGTTGTTAAAAGTATTTTTTCAATAAAAATGGAGTTTATGAGAACATTTTTAAAAATCCGAATGTACAATACCCGAATATTATTGTATGGATACCATCACATATCGGCATTGCTGGCAATGAATTTGCAGATAACGCTGCAAAAGAGGCCTTAAGGTTTCCTCTGATAACTGAAGTTCCATGCCATCATTTTGCATTAACAAGCATTTTTAAATCCACATATAAATCTGAACAACAAATCAAGTGGCAAAATTCTAACTGTTTTTTGAGACACCACAATGGTTCTTGTATAAGACCCAAATATAATAACAATTTTACCAGGTTTCAGTGCATAATATTTGCTCGCCTCAGAGTAGGCAAGGCATTGTTCAATTCTCAACATTATTTTAATAAGACTGTATTAGAGATGGAATAAAAACGCTGCATTGTCTACACTGTTTATATTGTTATTGTCCGGCGACTATTAAATTGTCAAATGTTGATGTCAAATCTTGTTCAGCGTTGTCAACTATAAATTTTCAAAAAGCACCAAACTCGTTAAAAAAACGCGTAATTTTGACAAAAAAGCACTAAAACATTATAATATTTATTTTAATTTTATAACCATTTTATATAATCAGTAAAAAAAATTTACAAACCAAAATTAATATTATTTATTTAACCATTTATTTATTATTTTACCATTTATTTTGCCATTTTAGTATCGTTCGCCATGCATTTTCAATATTTGTCAAAATGTCTGGTTTAGATTCAAATTCTCTAGCTAATGACATGATTTCATCTTTTGTATGGGATAAAACATTATTTACATTGATTACTGAAATTTTGCTTAGCATTTCGTAGTTTTTAGGAAGTCTTAATCTTATTTCTTCTACCAATTTTTTTAGTTTTTTTTTTTTAATTTTTGATTTGGTGTCACTGACATGAAAAGAAAAGCAATAAAAAAAGCACTAGGCACTAACTCGAAAATTTTCCGCGTCGAAAGTTTTAAAAAGCACTAAAAACAGTGCTAAAAGCACTGAGTTGACAACGCTGATCTTGTTTTTCTTTTTTACTTAACCTTACTTTTTCTCTTTAAAATTACCACACGTGATTTCCTGTGTTTTCTTATAAAAGAAGATATTGTACAAGAACTGTTTTGTTGGCCTTTTTATTTTTCTTGTCTAAAAGCTTCTGCAATACAGCAATGAATGTATATTACGTCCTAAAGGAGTGTCAGCTGTCCAAAATGTCTGGTCCACTGGTCTTCACTATTTTAAAGAAATCATACAATCATGTTGTGTTAGTAATCTTCAAAGCTTTTCACAGTTTTTGTGTGTTAGTCGGTAAGAGAGAAGTTTTTTTTTAATTTTATATACGAGTATATGTGGGATCGCACTTGCAAGGATTAAGGCGATCTCAAAGGTTTAAAGAAAACTAAACTAAAATAAATATAGTAAACGGACTGGAAAAAACATTAACATGATAAAACATAAATACTTGATCGAGTTGAAAAAACAGAATAGTTTGCAATAAAAAAAAACTATAAGATTATTATATATTTGGCAGCCGAGCCAAACAGTTCAATTTAGTGATTTTTAAATAAAATAAGAACTGTTTTAAATATAATTTGTAAAAAACCGAATAAATGTTATTTCAATTGCAAATTTTAATATATAAATAAATTTATATCAACAACTATAAATCTTAATTTTACATACATATATGTATACATATTTGTTTATTACAAATAATGCCCTCTCCACGGTTTTTGAATTTGGAAGAACATGTAAATGAAGTTATGAATGAAACTGATGATGAAGGAATTTCTGATTTTGAAGTTTCTAGTGGTGAAAACTCTGACGACGAGGAAAATAGAAGCTCGTCTTCACATTCTGGAGAAAGTATTGACAGCAACAAATATGATGATCCGTGATATACCGCCAAAGATGGTACTATTTGGAGAACCGAACCATATGCCGTTGGTAAGCTGAGAACAGACAACATTGTCAATTCACGCCCTGGTTAGTAGTGATGGTTTATTGAAATATTGTAGAATTGAGATTATTATTTTTAGGCGTCACCAGATTTGCATCAAGTCGTGTAAGTAGTATTCGGGAGTCTCGTACTACTTTTCTTACCTCAACTAATGAAAAGAGTAATTGAAAACTCAAATAAATATGGAAAACGTTTCAATGGTTCGTTCTAATCACATTGCAATTAATGACGATTTATTTTACGCTTATTTAGCAGTAATACTGCTGACCGTAAGCTCCGGTAAGCAACGTTATAAATAAAAATTTGAAAAAGGTTAATTTTTTGCCCAATAGATCCAAAACTGAGATTTTGCGAGATTTGTTAGATGGAAGTTATGGAAGACCAACATTTCGGGCAATTATGTCTGAGATACTGTTCTTATATATAAACAAAGTCATAAATATAGCAAGCCATAAATGCGATAACCAGACGTGCCCAAAGAAGTAGTGACAAATTTTCGCAAATTATAAACCTGTTTCAAAAATAATCTGAAAGACTTCCAACCTTATATAATCAAAGAAAATAAAGTATAAAGAATGTGCACTTTTGAAATATTTCTCAAAAACATTTCATGATGCGGGGGGAAAGATAGAAGGGAAGGACAAAGAAACCAAGAGCGTAACAATGCGTTGTTCTCATCGTTCGTTTTTGTTGTTTGACTGCTTTCTTATTTATTTTTCAGAAACAGTGTTGCCACGAAAAAAATTTTATAACCATCATTTATGGAAAAAATCGCCAAATAAGAAAAAATATAACCAAAATTAAATTCGTAGACTTTTGTTTTATTTTTTTTAAAGTTTAAATTATAATTAATAAAAAAAAAACAAAAAAATAACCAAAACCAAAAAAATCCACACAACTACACATTGATCAAAAAAATAACCAATTCCGGTTAGAAATAACCAAAAACGGCAACACTGTTCTCAAATCACTTATTCGCAGACGTCAGCACAAGAGAACATGGTAAAAATTATGAGAGGCATGTGTTAACCCAGAGGAAAATTGTTAGTAATAGGGCCTGTTCGTAAATGCATCACTGCTCTGCATAATATGATTATTTTGCGCTCACACTGCTAATCACATGTTGCTGATACTCCTTTTTGCTGATTTATTTGTTTCCATTTACGAACGAACAAACTCTGCAGAAATGGAAAAATTATTAATAAATTTGATTTTTCAACTGGACGATAAAACGAATGACAAAATGTTGTTAAATGCACAAAAAAGTGTACTTTGTGCAAAAAAGAAGACATTTAAGGAAGAAAAAAAGAAACTTATTGTTAAAACTCTCATTCTCTCTCTCTCTCACTCATTCAATGCATCAGTCATTTTTATGATTAGTGTTTTCGGTTTATTTGCGCATAATATGATTTTATGTTGCATTTACGAACATTTGACAGCTGCAGTGCTGCCAAGATTTGCATTTATGAACATGATGCGCATAATATGCAGCGCAGTAATGCATTTACGAACAGGCCCATATTTTCAAGTCTACTTATTAACCCAATAATATGTATATGTGAGCGAAAAATATAGAAAAATTGTACTGCGCTAAAAACCTAAAAACACCGTATTTAACTTGGCAAGTATTCTTCCAAAAATCGAAATCATTTCTCATTGATATTAGTGAATCATACTGTAATATTTCTTTGGGTGTAAAATTGTCTGAAAAAAGCGACATGAACATTCTTCTTTAGAAGCTAACAAGCAACTGAATGCATTTTTACGCTCTCATGATGAGAGCAACACATTGTTACGCTCTTTGCTTGTGTTTATTTCCCTTCTGTCTTCCCTCCTCTCATCAAGAAATGATTTTGGTAAGAGCGGGTCGTGATGTTGAAACCCGCCAAAAGAAATGTAACTTCTACATAATGCGCATTCTTTATATCCATATTCTTTGATATAATTCAAACGATTGCATTACTGTAGATGAGCAATTTCTTGGATCTCATGGTCGATGCAAATTTCATCAAAACATATTCCATCGAAACCGGAGAAATGGGGTGTGAAATTTTGGCTGCTTGTAGATTCAAGAACATGCTATGTGTGGAAAATACAACTATGCTTGGGGAAGTTTGCATCCGGGAAGCCAGAGAGGAGAATGAGTTATTCTTGATTTAGTCGAGGGTCTAAAAGGGCAAAATGTTACTATGGATAACTTCTTCTCGTCACCGAGTCTTGACCAAAAACTTTTACGAAAAAATCCGACAATGGAACCATGCGGAAAAATAAAACATCAATTCCTCCAAAGCTGGAATGCAAGAAAGTTGCACTCTATACATCAACTTTTGCTTTTACGTCTCATATATTAGTCACAAAGATAAATGAGACGATTGTTATGAGTACAATGTAGCGGCCGACTTTAAAAAATTGTCCGAAATAATCTCCTATTATAACTCAACAAAAGGAGGAGTAGACATTGTGGATAAAATGCTCAGTTGCAAACCTAAAAATAATCGGTGGACTATGGCTGTATTTTCTAACACAGTCGACATCTCCACATTGAATGCGTACGTAATATAGGGCTATCCATTTCGTGGTTTTAAAAGTATGGGACTGGAATTCGACATCTGTCAAACTAAGTTGTGAAACCAATTTTTTTCTTTTCAGTTGAAAGTCTGACATTGACGAAAATGGATCGCTTAACTATCACACATCGCATAAAAATTACCAAAACCTACAAGAATGGTGATTGGCGATGAAGCACATTTCACACTCTGTGAGTTTGTTAATAAACAAAATCCTCGTATTTGGGGTTCTGAGGATCCTTAAGTAATTGAAGAGAGGATTACATCCAGAAAAAGTCACTGTGTGGTGCGCTCTTTGGTCCGTAGGTGTGATTGGACCTTACTGGCTGAGATACCGCCCAATTTGTGTCAAAAAGTGGTCGAAAATTACCTCAAAAGAATCAATGGTTGCAACACTTCGCGTGGAGGTCATTTAAATGATGTAGTGTTTCACACATAACGTCAACGTTCAAACTTTACAATAAAAAAGAAATATCATGAAAAAAAATATTTTATATGTGTTTTATTTACGTTTACTTTTGAAAGCACGAAATGGATAACCCTATATATAACGAAATTGATCCCGATTGTATGTCAAAACAAAAACACACAAAACGAAAATGCTTTCTACGTGAGCTGGCGATATCATTGTCCTCACCTTATATGCAAAAACGGAAAAAGTTCGATCTACGATTAAAATTAAATGACAAACATATAAAAATATAACATATAATCTATGTACATACAATACAATATTTTATTAAGAAAAAACCTGCCTTAACCGAAGGCCTAATTTGTATTTCGTTAAGGAATAAATAAAAAAAAAATCATCCTCTTCATTGATAAAGTTACCATGAACACATTGAGTGCTAAGCGGTTTTGACGAAAACCTTTCCAGGAGCCCAAACGTTTTTTTTTTTTTTTTTTTTTGTTGACTGAGTGTATTACTGATAAAAACTGATTTCTGAGATATCCCTAGTCCATTCTGCCCCTTGCTTTTTATTTGCATTTATAAAACTCGCTGTCGTACAAAAACGCTTAACGCATTTTTCTTGGTTTTTATTTATTATTTATGGATTAAATTATTTATGGAATAAAACTGTTTAAACTTTGCTCTACTGAAGGATTTACCTAGTTATGAAAATATATTCTGGGATAGGAGAAGTTGGCTTAGCAAAAAAATTTTTATGAATATTTAATCACTGAATTGAAAGGAGAAGGTCGTACGAACTCGTTCGCTCAATGCTAAATAACAAAACCCACCTTGTCGGCACTCTCCGCTCAAATAAGAAATATTTGCCGAAAGAAGTGATGAATTCTGCACTTAAAAAAGGTGAATTAATGGCCCAAGAAGATGAAAACGGAATAGTAGTGCTAAAATGGAAGGATAAGCGAGATGTCAGAATGCTTTCAACAAAGACTGCTCCAGTGATGATATTCGATTCAAATCAAGAATATTATCCAAATATGTCATCAACTAGTAGAGCAAAAAGACGCAAAAGTAAAGATAAGGCAAAACCGTTAGCTATCATTAATTATAATAAAGAAAAAGCTGGTATAGATTTATCGGACCAAATGGTCTCATAAAGTAGCACCCTACGCAAAGGTTTGAAGTGGTATAGGAAATTGGTAATCGAATTATTACTTGGCTTCTCAATTGTAAATGCGCATATTGTTTATAAGGAAGCTACAGAGAAGAGCATCAGCATATGCAAATTCCGTCAAAGTGTAGCTAATGGCCTTTTGGGTCTAACATCTCCGCAACCAGTAAGCCCCGGCAAACACATTGTAACTAAAAGGGTAGACGCCAACAATAAAGCAATTCGACGTGCTTGCGTTTTGTGTTACGTACGGAAACGTACGACGTTGCACTCAATGTGTTAATTTGTCAAATATAGAAATTCAATTTCTTCCAACTAACACAACTGCCGTTATACAACCATTTGACCAAGAGATTATCCACGCTTGAAATGGGAAAAACCGTTCCAGAATATCTTAAATCCATTACTACAATGGATGCGTTGAATTTTGTTAAAAGAGCGTGGTGTCTGGTTCAGCCATACATACAAAAATTAAATGTTTAAAATAATTTTTAATCGCACTTTAAAAGCACAAACTACACAGAGGCGGAACGGAATTTGACAATTTAAGGTGAAAGGGACAGCAAATGTTACCAAAAGGTATTTCTGTCCCTCTCTGATTTGTTTATTTATGTTCCGGGCGATTTTTTTTATTATTGGCACGTTTTAATAAAACATTGTGAAAAATTATTTATAAATTATGATGAAAGAATAATAAAAATGGCGTCGGCATATACTTGGCGCCAATAAAATAAATACAAGTGTCTTTTACTTACAAGTGTCAAAGTTGTCGGTGGTGGTAAAATTGCAAGGTAAGTTTTTTTTATAAACAATTTAAAACATTAAATATAAGTGAGTGATTAACAATTACTAGTCGCCGTGTCGAATTTTTGAGTAACTTTTCATGGAGTATTTGCCAGAAATCTGCTGAGAGGAAGTCTCCAAAGAAATATTTTTTCATACATATTTTCATTTTGATGTCTGAGCTGGGATTGCAACTGTGGGCTTATGTTTAATAAGCCAACCAACTACCTACAAAAATTATATTACCATTTATATTGTTACGAAAAATAAACTTAACGAAAACCACTAAACAAGATAAACGGACAACAACAAAATACACACATCATACGGTACGCAGAATTATAAATACAACAAAACAACATTGGTGTAACAGTGTCTCTCAGATATTTGTTTGCGGTATCTAAAACTATTAATTTTCAAGCCTCTATTGGATCTTGAGAAAACTAATCTATTGAACAAATAAGGGGGTTTCCTACCTAAAGTAGGTGATTTTATGTAGGCATACCAGAGTACGGCATTTTAACAAATTCTCAAAAGTTGTATTATAGATTCTATATGAGAATTCAGAATATCGTACCTTGTACGACAATAAACATATCTAGCAATATTGTTACAAGTTACTCTGAGTTTGATCCTACTTACTGAGTCACAACTAGAAAATAGTTCACACCCGTACAATAAAGTGGGGATGAGATATGTTTTCGCAAGCAGCATACGAATATTAAATGGAGTAAAATACTGCGTCAGCCAAAGATTTCGCAACATTGCAACTGTATTACCGCAAATAGCATTTACATGGCTGGACCAGTTAAGGTTCTTCTTAAAGATAACTCCTAGATTCTTAACGTTATGTACTGTCTCAATAGTAGCATTATTAATCTGTAATGATGTAAGCTGTGCCGTAGAATTTACCTTGCCTATTATCAAAGCTTTTGATTTCCTCGGATTGAGGCAAAGACCATTAATCGAAGCAAGCAACTAATGTATAGCTGAACATCATCTGCGTACATTTGTACATTGCAGAACTTCAACCTAGATGGCAGATCTGTTACAAAATTCAATATATTATCTCCACTGATCGCAATGAATCGCTCTTAGTGGTATTGATGTCTGGTGTCAACAGGATGGTGCAACTTGCCACATACTATCTCACTCCACAATCGATTTATTGCGCCAAACGTTTGATGGTAGTTTAACTATCCGAAGTGGTGGCCCCAGGAAGCTGCGATTTGACACGGTTGGCCAATTTTTTGTGGGGCGGCTGGTTTGAGGAATCGTTTCTTCGTAAGCAAAGACACTACCCCTCCCCCCCCCCCCCCGACTTAATTAATGGTGATTTCTTTTCTGGCATAAATGTTGCCTTTATGCTGCCTTTTTTTGTTCTTTTCTGAAAAAAATGCAATTTTGTAAAGTATTAACATGTTCTTTTCTAAAAACGTTGCCATAAAACCCAAAAAATATGCTGCATGTTTGACCCTCAATTTAATCAAAGGGTTGAAAGTGCAACACTTTTGAAGCAGCTGTTCTTGTTATTTTTTGAAAAAAAAAAAAATAATAATAACAAAAAATATTTGTTTTAAAAGTGTGGAAATGGAAGCAAAAAATATTGGTTTGGAAGATTTGTTCGAATCCTCTTCATCGTCAGATGAGGAGGACATATATCCATTATTAATAGAACTAAACCACTTGCCGCAAGTTAAAATATTGTATATATAATATTTGATTTAAATTGCGCCAGGTTCTAGTAATAAATTTATAAACAAACAACAGCTGACTATAGGTGTTGATAACTTTATTTTTGTAAAAGCAGAATGAGCTTTAAAATCGCTAAAATAAAATGAAACATTTACTAGCCGAGGACTACAAAGTAACATATACATATGTATGTGTCATTACCTCAACAAAAAAGGTTTGAGATGAGTTAACTTAAAAATTAAAATTGTTTAAAATTGTAATAAGAAGAATGTTTATAAATACTTTTAAATGGAATTTGGTTATTATCTTTTGTAATAAAAATATTTCCGAAAAAATTCCAAAATTTATATTTTTGATTTGACTTTTAGCTATATAGAAAAATTCGAAAAATTTTCTAAATAATTAATAACATATTGTGCCATCTAAAGCGATTTGAAAACATTGGCCCTAAAGTTGAATTTTACATAAAAACAGTTTTAACTTATATGACCCCGGAGCCCTCGGTAAAAATATTATTATATTTTTAATTTAAAACATTTTAGCTTTCCGAAAATTTTATTGGAAATTATTTGGATAATTAAAAAAAAATTTTTTTCATTTCCTATACAATGATTAGTTTCAAATTCGTTAAAAGTAAAAAAACGCTAAATTGGTATAAAACTACAAAAATAATTGCATAAAGGGCAATGATTTTTGTTCTTTTATAGTCGTTAAAAATGCAACACATTATGAGGGTTTGTGCAACCTCCAATAAGTGCTACAAAATATGGAGGCAACATTTTTTGCCAGAAAAGAAATCACCATAAGAGAGGTAGAGTAGTGTGATTTACTTATTTGACTATAAATCCGAGCAGTTAAGGTTTAAATATAGAAAGATAATTCAACGCTCTCCAAATAATCCATCCAGGAAACTGCACCTGAATGCATTCTTACATCGTCGTGGAACAAAAGAATTTTCTTGAGCTAAAACAATTGATTTTTTATCTCAAAGAGTATTTGCAATTTACTTTGTCACCCCTTGTGGGAACTAGTCAATGTAGTGATCATTGACAATTAAAACTACTGAGCAATGTGTATTGCCGATAGCATCCACAATGTGTCATACATTCAATCTCTAATCATCCAATCGATATATACTTATCGTAAGTTTTTTCACATGTTTGGATTGTAAAGAACGGAATTGGACGTCCAGGATATCCGACATCTTTTTTTGTAAAAACAATGTTTTTTTTTTCAGAAATAAAAAGTTAAAAAAAATTTACAGGCAAAGCTATGTTATGGCAACGATATATAGATTTTTAATCTCAAATTCACGATTTTTCGACTAATATTAAATGTTGTAGGTCCCGCCACTCATGTATAAAATTAACGCACACAACACGAGTGGTGTTGAGAAGCTAGGCCGTAATCCAGACTGAAGGGTTGTAATGGCCAATTACGTATGTATGTATGTATTAAATGTTTTTCAAATTAAATTAAATTTTATTCGAAACAAATTAAATTATTTTTAATACAAATTAATTAATTTCTAAAACAAATTCATTGTTTTTCATTTGAAATTAATTTTTTCTCATTTATATTTAAATTTATTTCTTTTCAATTTCAATTTATATCATTTCAAATTAAAGGTGACTAAATAATTTTTGCCATTCATCAGTATGTTTAAAAAAGGTTCAACCGTTAACCCTACAAACATTGTTACCAACGCATAGTTTCAGTATTCCTTGAACATAGAATCTACATTTTGATGTTGTTGGTAATGAGTTCAGCAACAAGAAATTTGAATCACACTGTTTAACAATTTCTTTTGCAGAATAATCTACCAGCTATGCGTTCAAAAGCACATTTTGTAACAGTAAACCATTTTTGACTAGTCAATTATTTTATTGATCATATAAAATTTCATTTGTGCCAAATTTCATGAAATAGTTATTCCGTTTTACTAATAACTTTATATAAAACAATGATTTCCATATCAGAAGAACGGATTGTGCTTAATAATCGGCGTATTCGGCTTCTGGTAGACAGTTCTTCCAAAGAAAATTTATCTGAAATATCTGTGCCTGAACGTCGTCGTAGAAAACGTGGAAAATATAACCAAATAAGTTTGGATAAAAAAAATATTTTAATTAAATTTTATGAAGAAGGAACAACAATTGCTGAATCTGCCGAAATAGCTGGATTAAATAAAAATACTGCTACATCTATAATAAATCGTTACAAGAATGATGGTTGTATTGTCGTAAAAAACCGTGGTGGAAGACGTCACTCAAAATTAAATTCTGAAATATTAAATATAATTGAGGATATCATAGAAAGAAATACATCCATAACATTAAAAGGCATACGTGGGAAAATTCTTGAAATACATAATGTGGAATTAAGTACAAGTATATATACTGCTTTAAAAACTTTACGAATAACACAAAAAAAGCAACGATTAACATAGACCGCTTAAATTACGATGCTACAAATCAACGGCGTAAACCGTATGCATTACATTTTTCGCAAAACGCCCCAGAAGTAAGAGAGAAAATAATATTCATTGACGAATCTGGATTCAGCTACCACCTTCGCAGAAACAAGGCAAGGTCGAGAGTGAATACACCAGCCAATGTTATCGTTCCTACTGTTAGAGGACGAAATGTTTCTCTTATTGCCGCTGTAATAACTCGCTATTAAACAAAACGCAGTAATACTTATTTTTTTTAGGAATAACTCCAATGTTACTTTTTATTAATTCAATTTCAATTTCTAATTCAATTCAACATACTCTCAACAACAGCTTTCTTTCTAGAAGAACTCTCACACAATTCCCTGCTGAAATAACCGCGTTGCCAGATGTCTAAAGTTGCATGACTAGCAATCAGCATTGACAGGTCTCCACATCCCTCCAATGTTTTTAAGCTCCAGCGTCAACCTCGGTTTAGAAATCTCAGATTCGGATTGTGTCTCAAATATCTGTGGACTAGGATTATTGTTAGGCTCCGAAGTTGCTGGCAGTTTCTTTAAATGACTGATGTTGCGTCTAAAGATTTTGTCACCAATGCGTACCGTAACATCATTGCCTTTCCGCTCAACTACTTCATATTCTTCTGAACCAAAATTCGGTGTTAACTTATTTGGAAAAACCACATTCTGAAGTAACACCTTGTCTCCAGCTTCTATGTCGCTATCTCTTGCTTTGCGATCCTTGTCTGCTCTCTTTCTCCCTTCTTCTTTGTTAAGCATATCTAAGTCTCTTGCCTCAGCATCTAAAATATTTTCCCCAATGTCGAGTACTGATGGCAACTTGTCACGAATTACCCGATTGAAAAGCATCTCTGTTGGGGCCTTCCCAGTTGTTCCATGGGGCGTGACATTGTACATCAAGAGAAATTTTTGGATTTCCTTCTTGTAATCTGTTCCGTTACTATGTGCTATTCGTAACCGTTTAACGAGAGATCTATTCATATTTTCTACTTCACCATTAGCCTGCGGCCAGTACGGCGGGGACGTTAAAATCTCGATATTTTTGTCTGAACAGAAGTTTCTAAATTCGTCACTGACAAACTGCCGACCATTATCAGTGGTAATGGATTTCGGGAAGCCTAGTCTTGAAAACATTTCATCCAAGAAATCAATAATGGCGCTCGAAGTTATTTTCCTTAAGAACTTAACCTCTTGGTATCTTGAGTAATAATCGATTACCACAAATATAAAATCATGATTTGGTAAGGGTCCCAGCAGATCCATTGCCAGACATTGCCATGGCTCTGTTGGCAAACTTCGTCGGTTCATTGGAGCCGGATGTGTAGGTCTTGACACCAACAAACAGTCGCGACAATTTTTTACGTATTTCTCGACATCTCGATCAATCAACGGCCACCATATTTTAGATCGAACACGACGTTTCATTACAGTCTCACCCGGGTGACCTTCATGTGCTATAGCCAAAACTCTAGTCCTTAAACGAAACGGTATAACAATTTTCGTTCCCCGAAGTAGAATGTTACCCATTGTACATAACTCCAACCGAAAGGGGAAAAACCTGTTCGAAGTATTTGATTGCCATGAGTCGTTTTTCAAACAATCTACTGCTCCATCAGCTCTGAATCCAGCTTATTGTTCTCGACAATTTCCAGAATTGAGAGTGCTCGTGGTACAGTTTCCTTCACTATCGCACATAAGTTGATTTCAGCTTGTTGATCGAAAGACGAACAACTTTCAATTTTACATAGCCTAGACAGAGAATCTGCGATGTTATATTTTCCGGGCTGATAGATTACTTTAAATTTGAAAGACTGAAGACGAAGAACCCATCGTTCTATACGGGCCGGTGGCTTAAAAATGGTCTCTAACGGCTTATGATCCGTAACAAGCTCGAACTCTATTCCCATCAAGTAGTAGTAAAATCGCTCAACCGCCCATACTAATGCGAGACTTTCTTTCTCCGTTTGAGAATATCTTCGTTCAGTTTGAGATAGGCTCTTATCTATCACCTTAGGAACGTTATTTTTGAATTGAAGAAGAACCGCTCCCAAAGCTACTGGACTGGCATCAGCTATTAACCGAGTACGACTCCTCGGATTAAAACATGACAATGTAAGCATTTTGTTCAACTGACCCTTTAGTTTTTCGAAAGCTTTGTCTTGGTGTTGGCCCCAAATAAACTTTACACCTTTCTTGGTCAAAACTCTGAGTGGTTCGGTTAAATCGGCTAGGTCTGGAATGAATTTTCCAACGTATGTTACCATCCCTAAGAAACTCCTTAGTTCTTCCTTGTTGCTCGGTGGTCGAAAGTTCATAATGGTGTCTACTTTCCCCGGATCAGGGTTTATTCCCTCGTTTGACAAAATATGTCCCAAGAAAGCCAGTTTTTCAGTTTTAAAAATACATTGTTCATCGTTCAGCAAAACATTATATTCCCTTAAAGTAGCCAAAACCACTTCCAGATTTCTATCATGCTCCAATTCAGATTTTCCAAAAACAATAACATCGTCCAAATAGTTTAACACACAGTTACAAGGTGCCAGTATATTTTCCATGGTTCTTTGGAAAATTTCAGGTGCTGAATTTACGCCAAATAATAATCTTTTGTACCGGTATAGTCCTTTGGACGTAATGAATGTAGTTATTTCATGACTTTCTTCGTCGAGCTCTAATTGGTTATACGCATTCTTAAGGTCAAGTCTGGAAAAATATTTGGCTCCTTGAAGTTTTGGCACAAAGGATTCAAAAGTTGGAAGCGGGTAGTTTTCCCTCAATATAGCTGTATTAGCACGTCTCATATCGATACATAAGCGAATATCCCCGTTGCCTTTAAATACTATAACCACTGGAGATATCCATCGACTGGGACCTTTAACGGGCTCTATGATGTCCTGATCAACAGCTTCTTTTAATTTTTGTTCCACCCTTTCCTCTAAAGCCGAAGGCACTCTACGTAATGGTTGTTGAATGGGCTTAATGGACTTATCAATCGAAAGTGAAATCTTTATTCCCTTAATTTTTGGGAATATTTGACAATTTCCAATTTTATTAATTTCCCGACCAAATTTCAAAACGTTTAATTGAATCGCAGTATCTCGACCCAGCAGAGATTGACCACCATTCTCAATAACATAGAAGGTCGAAATTAAGTTCGAAACTACATCAAGACCTATAACAGCCTCAAAAACCGACTTTATCTTCAGTAAATCATTCCCAGCATAAGCACGAAACTGATTCTCAGAATCAGTCCGAATATTCCACAATGTGGCTCGACTCTTCTTGAGATACTCCCAATCTTTTTCACTTAATAAATTATATGGTGATCCAGAATCAATCAACATTGAAATTCTCTTACCACCAATATAGCATTCAATTATTTCACTCATATGATTGTTAAATTGGTCTGTTACTTGGAAGCAATCATGTTCATTATCCTCATTGTGTGTATTGACTGTCTCTGTGCTGTTATCTGAGACAACCCGAATATTGGAATAAGTATCTTTCCGTGTTTTTGTGTCCGTAGTCCCGAATCCAGAATATTTGCGCTTAACTCCTTTTGTCTTCCATTTGCGGGCAAAATGGCCCATGAAACCGCATTTGTTGCATTTTGATGATTTCGCGGGACAATCAGCACTGTTTCCTGAGTGTCCTCGTTGGCCACATCTGCCGCATTCGGAGATTTGATTTTTAGCTTCCACTCTGTTAACTTCTAACGACACATTCGGCAATCTCATAGTCTCTGACTGGTTATTTATTTGTTCATGTACATGGCACATTTCGATGGCTTCCGACAGAGTGTACTCTTTCTCTAATAATCGCTTCTTTAGGTCATTTGGAGCCTAAACATCAATAAGTTTATCTTTTAGGTTAATGGCTAATATTTCGTCCTTTGTCTCTCCGAATTGACATTTGGCAGCTTGGTTCCTTAATCTAACCAGAAATTTATTCAAACTTTCCCCCTCTACAGGTTTTAACGTACGAAACAAATGTCTCTCAAAGGTGGAATTTCTTTCTGGAGAAAAGTGTTTATTGAGCTTTTCAACAAGAATTTTGTATACGTCTATTCCGTCACCAGGCTTTTCAGGCTCAACAAGAGTCCCTGGGATAGTATAAACAACTTCTTGGAGTTGAGTGCCGCCTAAATAAAGTAATTTATTTTTCCTCTTATTTGGGTCTATAATTTCTTCGGCATCAAGATGTATAGAAAACGCGCGCAGCCATTATTTGTCTATGACTTCGCAAAGAAAAGGTGTTATACTTGCAGTACTCATTCTCCCCACCAATTCAATTTCCACTTGGCAATTTAATGCAAATCAATTTAATGGCTTCCCTGTGAAACAATTTAATGAACACCATACATAAATTAAAGGATTGTTCCATTGCTGTTTATTTACTCACCACTTTGCAATTCAACGGATGTCTTTAGCACAATTTGATGTATTTCATACAATTTAATGTATTTCATACAATTTAATGTATTTACTTTGTGGTCGACTTATTTAATGTTAGCTTCTATCTTTTTCAATCTGAAAAACAATTAAATGTTTTCTTTATCTGTCACAATCAAATGTAAATTCAATAGCATGCTTTGTTTTGTTTTTGAATTTAAACTAACAATTCAACAGATTTCGGCATGCACATACACATACATGTAACCATTTTGTACATACATACATATTTTGCTATGCCGCCATTTGATCAATTTTATTAATTATATTTTCACTTCTCTTTTCTCTTTTAATAATTTACCTTCGTCGCCAATGTAATAACTCGCTATTAAACAAAACGCAGTAATATTTATTTTTTTTTTAGGAATAACTCCAATGTTACTTTTTATTAATTTAATTTCTAATTCAATTCAACATACTCTCAACAACAGCTTTCTTTCTAGAAGAACTCTCACACAATTCCCTCCTGAAATAACCGCGTTGCCAGATGTCTAAAGTTGCATGACTAGCAATCAGCATTGCCAGGTCTCCACAGCCGCTATCAACATACATGGCGTTTTACATAAAAAAATAATTGCCAATTCCTGTGTTAATACTAATATTTTCATTAGTTTTCTTGAAGAATTATTTCACACGTTAAGTGAATCCAATATCACAGGTGCTTGGCTAATACTAGATAACGCACAAATTCATAAAACACAAATAGTGAAAGATAAAATTGCCGAGTTTGGGCATACATTAGTTTTTCTTCCTCTAAACCCAATAGAAAAAGTATTCTCAAAATCTAAACTGTGTGCACGCAATTTGCTAGCTGATCCTGATATTAATATGGACTTGGTAACTGTAATTAAAAACTCCGTCGAATCGGTAACACCGCCTGATTGCAATAATTACTATGTTGATATGACCATGTCATTATCAAAAACTTACAACAGCTCATTAGCTGTTGTCTTGTTGCCACATTTAGTTTAAAAAAGAAAATGGATAAAAAAAATTAAGTATATGTATATAACAGTGCATATAATTTTTTGTGGACATTTTAAAAATTATAAATAACTGGAAATATTTTATAGAAAAATAATCACTAACAAGCAGAAGGAAAAGCTGGTCGATTTCATGACAGCAAATCCTGACATTGGCAAGTTATCATTTGGAGCAAATAAGCACAAAGGGACGTGGGAGAAATTTTCATTGGAGCTAAATGACTTGGGTCCACCCATTAGAGTTTCAAAAGAATGGCAAAGGGTTAGTAGACGAATTGTAGCATTTTTAAGGCATGGACTCATTATAAAGC
This sequence comes from Sarcophaga rosellei, assembly GCA_930367235.1. Classification (NCBI taxonomy): domain Eukaryota; kingdom Metazoa; phylum Arthropoda; class Insecta; order Diptera; family Sarcophagidae; genus Sarcophaga; species Sarcophaga rosellei. The sequence continues at coordinate 64,878,598 of OV884019.1, forward strand.
CAATTTGAAAAGAAAACTCTCTGCCAATAGAAAAAAACTTTCAAGTTACTGGTGGTGGTCCGTCGACGGAAATTAGCAGGAGCAAAGCACCGTAGAGTTGGTTTTTATGCAATGGAAAGTAAATGCAAATGGATCTGCAATGGGATTGCAAATTCAAGACGAATCGTCATACGATATTAAAGGGCCTTAAACTAGCACTAACCAGTGGAAACAGCAGTTGCCGAAAAGCTACAAAATAAAAAAAATAAGATGGGGGATGAGCGTCTAAAAACCTTGAAAAGGCAAGAAAAGAACCAACAGGAGATATTGTTTACGTTAAAACGACTTGAGAAGGGCTCATATAAAAATTATCAAATAAATAAAAAATGCTAGAAATAAATAGGGAAAAGGCTGAATTACAAAATAAATTATTAAAAGGCAAACTCCTTTTAACCCAAAAAAAAAACTTGAAATGTAAACTATTTACGAATTTGTATTTTAGCTTTAAGTAACTATGTGATCTAAATAAATTTTAATGTGATAAGAAGGATTTTATATATTTATATATTTTAATTTGAAGTACTTTTGAAATGAATTTATTGCAATACATACATAAAATATAAACGCTAATAAAACTAGCCTTTATTTTTAATTGTCATGTTTTAACAAGAGTTAAAATTTGTGTTTTATGTAGGCTTTTTGTTTTTTAAAGTAAAAGTTTTTGTTTTCAATTGGCAGTTTTATACACTCAGGGTTGTATTTTGAAGAAAAAGTATACTAACATTGAAGAGCAACACTGTGACATACACAACATGTAGATGTTGTAAACTATAATCAAGAAAGTAATAAATGTTGTGTTGTCTCTGTTACAACACAACATTTATGTGTTGTGAACCATAATCGGGGCCTTAATTTAAGGTATAAAAAGTTTTATATATTTTTAACTATTTTGCGTTAACTAAAAAATGAATTTGAAGTTAAAATAAGTTAATTAAAAATTAAAAAAAATTAATTTAAAATTAAATATATTTAATATGACACACAAAAAGTTTAAGTTGTGTTGTAAATAATTTAATTTCATTCTAATAAAACTTAATTTGTTTTGAAGAAAATTTAATTTGATTTAAAAAAAATTGAATTTCTGTGCAACAATCCTAAATTTGAGACTAAAAACCTATATATGAACTGGTCAAACTTAAATATTAATATCAAAAGTACTACTTAATAAAAATTAAACGTAAACCTACTTTTAAAAAATCTGATAGAGCAGTAGTGTAATGACAAACATTCCACCAATATTCTAATTTTCTGAAATTTATTTCTTAAAAAGCCACTCAGAAGTCGTTTTATCCGTTTAACCGAGCGATCATCGAAGAAATATTGTCCCATTGAAACAAACCAGAGTCTGATTCAAATTAAAGACAACGTTCAAAACCTCACGCTACAGATAAAACGATACTCCTCCTCATCGCGGATTTGGTATTTTTCATTTTGCAATGAAAGTAAATGAAGACTGACTACAGAAATGATCCTGTGAAGTATAGTCTTAACTTTTCACTGCTCAACAGCAAATCTATCAACCAAATACATTATTAACTCAATGAGAATTATTTGAAAATACATAAACGAATAAATACACCCTGTTGTTGTTGTTATTATATTTATTTGTAGTTAGTTGTGCGCTAATAGTGTGTTAGTAGAAGGCAACAGCAGCTGATAGCATTGGTTATCAGGTAGTGGATTGATTGTGTGTAGGTACATACAGAAATAATTTAGTGAATAAATACGAGGCATATGGTGAATCATGTTTAGTAAAAATATGAAATTACAGTACATACAGTAGTTTTGACTTACCTGAACAACTAACTTGTGCAAGAATTTTTGTGCAGATAAGTCAAAAATTCAGCTAAATTAAATTTTTTACTTTAATTATAGATTACACTCTCAAAATTTTTGTGCAGGTAAAGGCAATGCGCACGTAAATAAAAGGCAGCTAAATCGAAACTACTGTACTAGCAACGCTGGTTGACACCAACAGTGTGACTCTTTCAGTTAAAGAGTGCGAAATACAAAAAATTTTTAATTCAACTCTTACCACATTTGGGATTAAAATCTAAAACAATTTCCCTTTCTTACAATTATCTTTCTCCAACAAAATTTTTATTTTATTTTAATCATAATCTAGAGGTTGGTTACACTTAGAAAACCTCCATAATTTCTGCTTTAACTTAAGTAATTGCTTTAAACTCGACTTCAATACAGAGAGCACTTGTTAGGGCATTAAATTTTATTTAAGTTTCCTTAAATTTGTTTGAAAATCTTTTAAAAAGTTTTCTGCTACTTATCACCAATATTTCTTATTTAATGAGAAACTATAAATATTGCCTATCCATTGAAAACAAAAGAGAAATACATATGTATATACACCTAATTCTGTTTTTACACGGTAGATTGGTTCCAGAAAAAACCGTGTAAAAAAGACACTGATCGTATGCAAAAATAGGTAACTCGTTCCTAATTTTTAAAACCTATTAAAATGAGTAAAAAACAAAGATTTTTTTAAGAAGAAGTATTCATATTTATTCTATTAAATCACATATATAATGTTTATTTTTACAAGCATAGTTATTAAAGATAAAAAATGCCTTCTAAGCTTAAAAATAATATAAATGAAATGTTCAGGCAAGTTAAGGAACTAAAAACAATTTAGTTAAACAGCTATGTTGTTAACGAAAAAGATAAGATAAAAAAATAAAAAAATAAGTGATAATCATAAACACAGGAACATAAATTTAATTTTTTGCTCGTACATCATCTACATTTTTAACAATGAACTCTGTTATGAGACATTGTTCACCAATTCTAGCTACATCTTTGTATAATTCTTTGTAACGAGCCATACATGCTCAAAAAGGGAATTCCCCTAAATTTGTGCCATTTATATTTGCTTTGACCAGTAAATTTGCTTGTACGCGGAAAAAGGGAATTCCCTTAAATTTGTGATATGAACATACTTTGCAAAAATTTAATTTGACAAAAAAAAAAAGAAAAAAGCACAAAAAATTTTAAACCGTGCTAAATAGAATAAAATCGTGCAAAAAAATTACAAATATTTTATTTTCAAATTGTGTTATATCAAAACCGTGTAAAAACAGAATTAGGTGTATTGTTATTAATAAATACTATTAGAACTTTCTCAAATCAATTATCATAAATTGCGTTAATTATGTTGCAATATTTTTTAGGGATTTTTTACCCTTGACGCCATCATAATTATAGTTGTTAGTATAGTTAAAATTCGGTCAATATTTTTTAAATTTCCTGCAATTATTCGCTTCATTACAGCAATCGAAAAATGTGAAAATAAAAACAATACAAAAAAATATTTGAATCGCACTAATTCTGTTTTAAATAACATATAATAACCATTACATTTGATTAGATGGTCATTTTTTATTTATCTATAAAAAATAAAAATTGACGCATCTAAAACAAATGTAAGGCCTGATTTACACATGAAAATTTTAATTTTGCAAGTTTCTTACATCTCTCTCCACAAACTTAAAATTGACGTGTTACACACGGACTATGGTCTGGACTATGGTCAATATGTTTTTGCAGAAATACACTTACAATTTCTAAGTTTGTGTCAGAGTTCAATTCCATTTCAAGTTTTTTTTAACCTTTTTTCGTCTCAATTGGAAAAGTTGTCTGGTATCCATTATATAAATTTAAAATCCATCGCAATAACGTTTTAGGACGAGTTCCATATTATCTTTAAGCGAATTAATTTCTTCTGCAATCTTATCCATGTTTTTAAAATATAAAATTGTTGAAAATATCTGTAAAAAAGTAGTATATATTTTTATATAAATATATTGTACACTTACCTCTAGAATAATTATTAGAAAACTAATATTATTTATTTTCACCACAAAACACTTTAAACACACTTTGAAATAATCTTTCACTGGCACTTTAAACACACGAATGCATGATTTTTAGTCTCTACTTATATTTGTTTTGTTTTTAGACGTTAAAGTATGTACAGTTATTTATTTTTTTCATAGAAAAAACTAAAAAAATATGTATGACAACAACATCTAATTCTAAGTGAGGATGGAAACACGACAAACTTTTACAATTGTTGTCTATGTTGTCCTCAACAAATCTTCTCTGAATCAAAAATTTAATGACACTGTCGCTCATTTCGCCGCCAATATAATTTGAAACAAGACAACACACGTGAAGTTGTTGATAAGTTTGTCTTTAAAGAAGTTTAAATAAAGACAAATTCAAGACATTGTCGCTCATCTTGTCGTAAATGTAACCTGAAACAAGACTATTTGCATGCAATTGTCGATTATCCTGTCCTCAATAATATCTTATCCAAGAGAAATTCAAGAATTTGTCATTATGCTGTCTACTATTAAGCTCAAAACGCGACAAATTACACGACTTTGTTATTAAAGTTGTCCTAAATTCAATTTTATACAGAACAAATTTGAAAAATTCCTGCAGACATCATTGATGCAAACGTCGTCATTAACGACCTGGCCAACTGGGGAAGAACACAGGAAAAATGTATTTGTAAATATATTTATTTTATAAAATAATTGAATAAATTTTTTCAGGAGCAGAAAATGCTGCGAGGTAAGTGCTCTATATTATAAATTATTACTATTTAAAATATTTTATGTGGGAGTGAAAATTTTTTGTATTTTATTATTTATATAAAAAATGCGTTTATTTGTGTGGGAAACCTTTGTTATAAAATACAAAGCAGGCCTCCGGTTCTTAAGGCTGGTTTCCCTCACAAACGGTTGTATATCCTTAATTTTGTTTTTTAATTTGTAATATTAAAAGTGCGTTTATTTGTGAGGGAAAACTTGTGTTTCCTAACAAAACACAATACTGGCGTACGGTTCTTAAGGCCGATTTCCCTCACAAACGGTTCTATATCGTTTTAATTATATCATTATTCTACAAGTGTCAATCTGAATTAAATGGACCAAACATTTCTCCATTATACGAGCTCATCAAAAATTTGAAATTTATTTATTTATTAATTACAATACAATTACAAATTATATTCTAATTTTATACGAACGGAGTAACAAGACCATATGCTAGGTGTAGTGTCACAGACTAGAGTCTCTGGTAGGAATCGAACCCACGACCCTCACGCTAATAGTCTAGCACACTACCCACTAGACTACCAGGGCACCCAATTTGAAATTTAATTTTAAATTTCTGTTTTGCTTGTATAGAGTTTTGAATTGGACATAGATGAGTTCTTTTTGAACTCATTTGTACTATGGATAATTCTAATTAAATTGGACCATTGAGTGAGCGTGTCACTATGAATTAAATGAGCTAAGTATGGGCCTGTTCGTAACTGCATTACTGCGCTGCATATTATGCGCAAATAAACCCAAAACACTAATCATAAAAATGGCTGATGCAGTGAGAGAGAGAGAGAGAGAGAATGAGAGTTTTAACAATAAGTTTCTTTTTTTCTTCCTTAAATGTCTTCTTTTTTGCACAAATTACACTTTTTTGTGCATTTAACAACATTTTGGCATTTGTTTTATAGTCTAGTTTAAAAATCAAATTTATTAATAATTTTTCCATTTCTGCAGTGTTTGTTCGTTCGTAAATGCAAACAAATAAATCAGCAAAAAGAAGCATCAGCAACATGTGGTTAGCAAAATAGCGCAAAATAATCGTATTATGCAGCGCAATGATGCATTTACGAACAGGCCCTATTTATTTCTCCATTATACGAGCTTATCAAAAATTTTAAATTTAATTTTAAATTTTTGTTTTGCTTCTATATATATTATATTATAATATAATGATATATATACATACATATCATTATATATTATATTTATTGTATGCATGTTTCATTTCATTTTTTTCATTTCCAATTTCATCTTTTTTTTTTTTTTTTTTTTTTTATTTTATTTTACTATCATTATTACAAGTTAAAAAATATAAAATTTTTCTATATATGTACATTAGAGCGGGTCGCTCTCTATGGACAAAAAAAAAGTTGTGTCAGTCACCCCCTAGGATTAAAGGTATATTAATAACGTTCCCAAAAATATAAAAATTATTTTTTTGCCACGCCTAGAAATACCGCCCTTTTTGTTTTTTATATACTACGTCGCCATTTTAGATCCGATCATAACATATCATATATCAGTGTTTGTGGCTTGATGGCAGCTACATCTCACTCTAAGACGATTTTTTAATTCGACATCATATTCTATGCTCGACTTCTGGTATATCGGATCCTTCCCCAAAATTAGTAATTGTGGCTATGCAGGCATAAAGAGCATTTAATTAAATAAAATATTCGCTTTTAAAATGCTCACTTTTATGCATTAACAGCTATTTTACAGATATTTTAAAATGTTCAAATATTCATTCACAACCGTTCAAAAATTTACTTCAAAATTATTTATATTTTTAATGCCACATATTTAAGAAATTTTATTTTAATTCTGTTAAGTAATAATGTTTTAATGGAACATTTATTATTTATATTAATTGTCTGTATTATTATACTATAGCATTTTCAGTTTAAATTAAACCTTTTTCAAAATAAATGAAAACTTTTTCAAAATGAACGAAAAATTTTTCAGATTAAACGAAACTCTTTTTAAATTAAACGAAACCTTTTTCAAAATAAATGAAACTCTTTTCAGAATAAATAAAACTTTATTCAAATTCAATTAAACATTTTTCAAATTAAATTAAACCAGTTATAGAATTTGTAAGTTTATCATATTCTGTTGTATTTTTTTTTTTTTTTTTGAGAAATATTCGCAAATAGTTATTTGAACAATTTAATGTAACGTTTGCATTGTCTACAATTTTCAACGGATTAAAAGAACTTAAAATAACGCTGAAAATGGCTTCCATCGAAATGGACCGTATGAATAGCGCATTGACAATTGAAAACCGTATGAATGAATATTTGAACATTTTAAAATATCTGTAAAATAGCTGTTAATGCATAAAAGTGAGCATTTTAAAAGCGAATATTTTATTTAATTAAATGCTCTTTATGCCTGCATAGCCACAATTACTAATTTTGGGGAAGGATCCGATATACCAGAAGTCGAGCATAGAATATGATGTCGAATTAAAAAATCGTCTTAGAGTGAGATGTAGCTGCCGTCAAGCCACAAACACTGATATATGATATGTTATGATCGGATCTAAAATGGCGACGTAGTATATAAAAAACAAAAAGGGCGGTATTTCTAGGCGTGGCAAAAAAATAATTTTTATATTTTTGGGAACGTTATTAATATACCTTTAATCCTAGGGGGTGACTGGCTCAACTTTTTTTTTCGACCCACCCTAATGTACATAGTTTGAGATTTTACTAAAAAGTATTGCAACAAATTTAAAGCTTACATTAGAGTGGACTTAAATTAACTATAAATATATTTCTTACATTAAAGGAAAAAAGATAGTAAAAACCTTATTGAAATTTGAAGAAATTTTTATATCAACCCTTCTGTCAATTTCGTACTGAAATTGAAGAAGTTGGTGATATTACAAATTTCTTACCAAAGAGTAACTTGAAAACCTGTTGCGATTTTCAAAGCTTTGTCTAATATTACGGATTACAGTCATAAACATATCTTGTTTGTATTTTTCATGTAGTCTACTAGTTGAATATCGCTTAGATAAGTTAAAAATAATCTTTAAATTTTTATTTTGTATGACCTGAAGTTTTTTAATGTGAGTTTTGGCACATCTTTTTGACCAAACTTGACAACCATAGGACATTATTGGACGTATGCACATTTTGTAGAGTAAAATCTTGTTTTTCCACTTTAAAGAAGACTTTCGGTTCAACAAAGGGTATAAAGCTCTACCACATCGAATAGCTTTCTCACACGTTTGTAGAACATGCTGTCTAAATGTTAACTTTTTATCTAAGACAATACCCAAATATTTGATTGTATCATTGAGAGCAATTTCAGTTCCACCAATAGTCAGAGGAATCGTAGGAATTCTTCTCGGCGACTTGTTAAAAGGGAAAATTATAGCTTGTGTCTTTGCTTCGTTAATTTTAATTTTCCATTTGGAGAAATATTTCTGAGAATATAGAAAACCTTTTTTCAAGTTCTTAACTATGGCATTTGATACTTTGCCCGTTGTTATTATTGCAGTGTCATCTGCATACAATGCTGCCGATTGGCTTCTTAATATTTTAAAGTCAGCAATATAAATTGAATACAGTATAGGGGATAATACTGACCCTTGTGGCACCCCGGCCAAGATGTTTCGCTGCGAGGAGTATTCGTTACCAATATTGACGACAAATGATCTCTCATCTAAAAAGCTTTGAACAATCTTTTGTAGATACACTGGGTAGCCAAACGAATTTAGTTTATATATGAGAGCATTATGCCACACAGAGTCAAAAGCCTTTTCTATATCTAGACAAAGTATTCCAGTGCTCTTACGCTGATTTTTGTTATTAGTTATAAACTTAACAATACGTTCTACTTGGTGAATTGTGGAATGTTGCTTTCTAAAACCGAACTGCTCATCTTGGATAATATTATTGTCTTCAGTAAATGCATTTAATCTGATAAATATTATTTTTTCAAATACCTTGTCAAGACAACTTAGCATACTAATTGGCCGGTAGCTATTAGGTGATTTAGCATCCTTATTTTGCTTCAGTATTGGTATTATTTTTGCAGTTTTGAAATTTTTTGGGAAATAGCCGTTACTTAGGCACCAATTAAAAATTTTTGTAAGTAATGTGAAAAACAAATCAGTCATATTTTTCAACATAACAGAGTTTATTCCATCTAAACCAGGGGCTTTAGAATTTTTTAGCGACTTAACCAACATTATAATTTCTTCCTTTGTTGTTAAATATTGTTGTACATTATCAGGTAAAGCTTGACGTTTTAACCATTCTATATGTTTCTTAACTGCATTGTCGATTGGAGATGACATATTAAACGTTGTTTGATGATAGTTTTCGAATACTTCAGCTATAATGTTTGCCTTTTCTTTATCATTATATATGTTAGCGCCATCTACCGTTAAGTGGCTAAACTCGTTTTTGTCTCCTTTGATTGCCTTTGCTATTTTCCAAAACTTTTTGCTACCAGTTGGCAAGTTGCGTATAAATTGATTCCAGCTGTTATTTCTGTCAATGCTGATGTTTTTATTTATCAATATCGAAATCTGTTTTAATATGCACTTGATAAGATTTCTCTCAGCTGTATCGCTACTCCTTTGTAATTTACGTCTATAACGATTTCTCTGCCCAATCAGGAATAAAGTTTGTTGTGAGAGCCTTTTTTGCCAACAAAAGCTGGTAATGACAGGAATTTTTTGTGAAGCTTCTTGTAAAATATATATAACTTTAGACAAAACTGGTTCTATGTTTGCTTTAGTAAGTTCAACAACTGGCAGGTTGTTATTTTTAATCTCATTTTCAACCCATTTATTTATTTCTTTCCAGTTAGCTTGATTATATTGTGGAATCTGTTTAAAATTTTTAGGGAAAATGCAATCAATTTTACAAGTCACTGGTGTGTGATCCGAATTAAGTAATTCAGGATGGGTTTCAAGGGGTGAAAAATTTAAATTTGAGTTCGATAGTAAGATGTCAACTACAGATGGTTGTGTTGGAGTTATATTTTGACTAAATCGAGTGAAAGAGTTTGGATAGTAAATGTAATAAGATGAATTGAGTTGGTGGTTATAAAGGCAGTTACCGGCTGTATTATTTTGAAGACAGTTCCAGCTTGTGTGGTGGGCATTGAAATCACCAAAAATAAAATAATCTATTGTAGACGTAGTTATAATATTAAGATCATCAATAAAATTGTTTGTGTATGATGGACAATATACTGAAGTAAATCTAACAAGCCTGTTTGATATTTTAATAATAATAGAAACGTTTTCCATACTTGTTGTTGGAAATTTTGGAATTCGTTCATGGGGAATATTATTTCTAACTGCTATTAGCACGCCTCCACCATGTGTATTGCGATCTTCCCTGTGGGCTTTAAAATTTCTGAGCTTAAATTTATGTTTTGGTTTAAGGAATGTTTCATTTATTAATACGATATCAATTTGTTTTAGATTTAAGATATGCTCTAATTCTGTAATGGCATTTGGGTTTGTTAAGCCCTGAGCATTCCAATGCAAAATATTTAATCTAGTCATCGAATTTAATATGATTTTATATTACATGTCTAAGCATGTTACCCAGTACTCTGAGTTTATCAAATTTAGTTTTACACTTTTCCAAAGCATCGATGGCTTCGAAATATATATCTAGCAGTCGATCATTTGACAAGTCACTATCTTCTGCTGCTATATGACTTTTACGAGCTATTTCAGCATATGTAAAGTTATTATTTTTACCTGAATCTTTGTTGATAATGCTCGGCACTTCGGGTCTCGCATCATATAGTTCTTCCTCTGACGAATAAATTACAGTACGATTACGTTGTCTTAAAGTTTTTGACTGACTCCTAGTAGTTACTTTGCGTCGAATCTCCAAATACTCTTTTCTTGCAGGACAATGGGGGTCATCTGCGCGATGGTTAACATTTTTCAAATTTCTTTTAATGCAGTTGTAACATTTGTTAATCACAGGACCTTTCGTTGGTAATTTATTTAGTTGGCATGTCGAGTAGTCATGATTACCGCCACAACCTATGCAAACAGCTGATCTATAACAATTTGATGATCCATGACCATACATTGCACATTTAGAGCATTGTGTTGGGCCTCTAGAGTTTCTAAGAGGGTTTTTCCAATGAACAGCAATACCATACACATATCTAATTTTAAACACCTCCCTCTTAGTAATCTGATCACGATTAAATTCTAGCATGTACAATGCATCGTCTAGGTTAGATCGAATAGTTTTGATTTCTTTAATGTTTACAGGTTCGATGTTAAAAGCGTTTTTGAATTCCTCTTTGATAGTATCCACACTTAGTTGTGGCAAACCAAATAACACAAGCTTAAATTTTTTGTTGTCTTTTACCGGGTGGGTGAAGAATTTCATGTTGTTGGACTTCAACTTCTCCATAATACTCGCATAATCTCGCATTGAGTTGGCTATGATCTTTGTGCCAATAGACATTCTTTTATATTTACAGATATCTCCCATAATTTTGAAAACTGTTGTGAAATTATGGCTGATATCCACTATAATTGGAGGGATCGTAGGGCTATTTTCTTTAGAAGCATCATTGTCTATAGATGAGACTTCCCCATCTTCCATGTCGGATAGCAATTGGAATCTATTATTCGAGACAGTTTTTGGCACTTTGTATTTGGGGCAATTTCCCCAGAATTTTTTGCGTTTTGAGGACATTTAGAAATTATTATTTTATAGAGATAAAATAGATTTAAATTTGTTGTATATATTAAAGATAAACAGCTGATAAGATGATTTCTCTTGTTTAGATGCGCGCGCTTTGACGTTCGAGCACAAACTGTCCAATTTCATCTTCATTTACTTTTTCATATTAAAATTTTTGCGATATTTATCTATAGAGTGTAGAGCATAGAGAGTAAGTGTTTAAAGGAGAAATAGGAAAAACTTTTTTTGACAATGGAAAAATTTAAATATATAGTACAAATATATTATATAAGCATAACACATTGCATACGTATTATTTTCAATTTGCTAATTTTAATTCTAGAGATAATTTTCTCCCGATTCTCTTATCAGTGGATAAGGAGAATTTTCTATGGATTCATGATATTTGCTATTGATTCTTTTTATGAAGTCAATAATACGTTCGTAGCCAGTTTCGTTGTGAAGAAGTTGAGTAGAAAATCCCGTTAATTTGTAAGTTTTATGCAAAACTTTTTCTATGAGTTTTAGATATCGAAAAATGCTTTTAGGTTTCGTTTATTTCATAAAAATCGGTGAAGGTATAGTAAATATGTGATATAGGGTACGAATGAAGACACATTTGTTTACTGTATTTTGCTTATATAGCTTTTGCTTATGTTGGCTTTAGTTTTGTATATGAATATGTTGACTCAATAAGAAATAAGGGATGAAAATGAAATTTTTGTAAAATTGGGTCAATAAAATTTTTTCGGGAAAAATGCAAGTTGTTGACATTTTAACTAACTTTGGTATTCCTTTTTTGGTTATTTGTAGCTTAGAATTTGATCTTTTTTCACTATGGCTATTTATGTTTTTTGTATTACAGCAGCTTTTCTGTCTTTATTATTCGTTCCTTTTTTAGACGTGCTGAATGGCTTCGTAATTTAAATGTGAAATCATTAGTGAAGCGCTTGTACGCGTGTAGTCTGCATTTTGCTCCAGTATACATTTGTGGAAAGCGTGTTTCCAACTATGCTGTTCCGAAATTTGCTCAACTAAATGAATTGCCTGCAGAAAAAACATTTCCAAGTTTTAACCAATGTCATGAAATCAAGATCGGGAATCAGGGTGACAAGATTTTAGAAGATGTAACAATGATCAGCGAAATATCCGTTAGTTCTAGAGAGACCCCCTCCCATTCAAACTCAGACGTGAGTAATTTAAAAGCAGCCTTGGACCATTATCGTAGACAGTATTTGTTAGAAAAAAGATTAAGAAGCAAGTTGAAGGTTGTTAATGTCAGGTTATCTAGGGAAGTAGGAAAATACAAGACAAAGGCCAAGCGCAATAGGAGGACACAGTTGATCGCAAGCTATTTCATACTTCTTTGTTTATGGAAATTGTATGGGCTTAACAAAGAAAACTTATATTTTCAAGGCAATTTCAAAATTACAAGCAATAGGCTTAAAACCTTGCCAGTTCGTTTGCGACCAAGGTGGCAATTTTGTCAATTTTTCCAAAATCGTTGGGGTAACTTTAGAACGTCCCTATTTTCTAGTTAGCGACAAACGAATTTATTCTACAGTCCGCATCTTTTAAAAAGCACCCGAAATTGTTTGATTACCAAAGAAAATAAAGTTTATTTCAACAATAAACTTGTGTCCTGGGCAGATGGTGTCCATTTTTATAATGTAGATTCCAATACAATTAAATGTGCTCCTGAGCTAAGTTTGGACCACTTTTCCAATAGGATGAGAGTTAAGTTAGCAGCTCAAGTTTTAAGTCGGACTGCAGTAGCCGGTATGCGAACTTTGCATAAGTCAGGGAAATTAGGTAGCTCAAAAGCCACAACATTCGTAAATACAGCTAAATACTTAGAGTTTTTTAATAACTTATTTGATCTTTTTAATAGCCGCGCAGAAAGCACGGTTTTCGTATGTTCCCAAGAACAATTACAGCTTTTAAGAGAAGCCTCGAAACTTTTACGGACAATAAAAGTCACAGATTAGAAAGGGAAAGACATAATGAATATGTTTAAATTTATTACAGGATGGTTGACTAACATTTCCGCCTTAAAAAGTTTTTGGACATACCTTCATCAAGTAGGTTTTCAGGGACTTAAGACTCGCAGGCTGACCCAGGACCATTTAGAACGCTTTTTTTGACAAATACGTAGAGGTTCAGGTAATGCTGTAAGTATAACTCCCCGAAATTTTCAAGCTCTTTTCAAAAGCGCTGGGTATTACTCTATGTAAATGGAAACTGCGAAAATATTGCCTCAGTTGATAATCTCTTAGATTTTTCAATTGTAGACCTACCGATAAAGATCATACGCAATGGGATGAGTTCCATTCTCTACCAAACCCTTGCCCCTCCATAATTATATGCTTTCTCTTCATATGAAACTTTTACTATACATTTCACTTTGTTTTCAGTTTTACTGTAATATACAGTGATATGAATACTATCTTTCTAAAAGAGATCGACTCTCTTAACTTCTACGTTTTTTTGGTATTAAAGAATTATAAGAGTGCAATGTAAAATCTAACGGTAAAAATAAATAGCACTGATCTTTGTTTTACTTTGTAAGCTGCTTCTTTAGTATACATTTGTTATTTTGATGGGTGCCCGTAATTAGGCAATTTATTTTTAAAAATATAATACATTTTCGTGATAAAAGTATTAAAGATTTACCAATAATATGCCGCGGAAAACATTGTACGGAAGAAAAAAGAAAAAATTATTAAAAAAATGCACTCTGTAGGCAAAACATATGCCGAAATAGGACAAATACTGTTCAACTGTTCAAATAAAATGATTCAGGACGCTCTTGTATACACAAAAAAAAAATCGAAACCCATGGAAGAAAACCAGCCTTGTCCAACTTATTGGTAAAAAGATTGGTCCGCGAAAGCAAAAAAGATCCGTTTAAGCCAGCTACAGTGCTAAAAAGGAGCTTCAGATAGAAGCATGTGTTGAAACAGTTCATAATCGATTGAGAGAAAATAATCTTAAAGCTTGTAGCCCACGAAAAGTTCCACTGTTGTCATCAAAACATGTGCGGGATCGTATGGAATTTGCAAAACAGCACCTTGACTGGCCAGTCAGTAAATGGAGAAATATTTTGTGGACAGATGAGAGCAAAATTGTGCTGTATGGTGGAAAAGGATCTCGTTCGTATGTAAGACGACCACCTAAAGTAGAATATAACCCAAGATTCACTTCTAATACCATAAAGCACGGAGGTTCAAGTGTAATGGTTTGGGCATGTTTTTCATACTACAGAGTGGGGCCAATATATTGGATAAAAACCATAATGGATCAACATGTTTACGTTGATATATTGGAAAACGTGATGTTGCCTTATGCTGAAGAGGAAATGCCTTTGTTATGGGTCTTCCAACAAGGCAATGACCCCAAACATACCAGCAGAAAGGCTCGTCAATGGTTTTTAGACCATTCCAATAATATTATGAAGTAAAGTAATTAAGGAGTCGTGGGTAAAAATTCCGAAAAAAAGAATTCAATTCAATGCCAAATCGATGTGCAGCGGTTACTGCCAACAAAGGCCATTCAACAAAATATTAAAACCCTCCATTTATTTAGTTTTATGATTTATTTTATATTTTCGTAATTTTTTTCTTTTTTTATTGTATTATTTTGATTTTGTATAAGCTAATATTCATAGTGCTATTTTTTTTAACGGCCAAATTTGAAGTGTCAATTGTTTTTTGCTAATAAAATATTTTTCAAACTAAATAAATATAACAAATTTTGTTGTTTTCTTAATGCAATTAAATATCTCATTTCATTAACGTTTTTCAAGCTCAATTCAAATAGAATATACAAGTTGAAATCAAGTACAAAGTCTAACAATGGCTATAGGGCTATTTTTTCCCCGACACTGTAAATTTCAGCAACGATGAAATGCTGGTCCTTCAACTAAATCCTTACTACTTTGGGCATGTATGTTGACGTCGTCATATTATCGATAATTTCAAAGAAAAAAATATCATCCCTATATACTTTGCCAGCTATTTAATTTTTTTTTTAATTTTCTTTGAAAATGTTGTTTATGTACGACTCGAGTGATGAAGAAAATAAAGAAATGCTAGTGCTTCAGAGGAAAATAATGAGGCAGAGATCAACAATTTTTAATTTGCCGGCAGGTGTCCTTTAAAGTGTTTTTACTTCGGGCAATGTATTTTGTTGATAATCGTTGTTCGCTTCCAAAATAGTTTTTAGTTCACTTGTTTTGGAAATTTTACCGAAAGCTTGCTCATGGATGGCATTATGCCTTTCGAATAGTTCTTTCCAATCATCCTTAGCATATTTCCTTTTTCTTGGGTTGGAATTGGTGTTCTCTTGTTCTTCACATACAGTCGCTGAGGTTGATGGCATGTTTTCTTCATCCTCCAAAACCGTTACGTTAATGCCAGAAACATTCTGTGCAAAAATTTCATCAACTGTAACTGGAACTCCTTGTACATTACCACCCGGACTCAACTGCAGAATGTTAGCTGCAACTTCTTCCAAAGTGATGTCTGTAATTGTTTATATGTATATACCTCCGCTTGTAGTATTTAGTTCGACCTTGTTGTGAGTAAGTTTTCTTTTTAGCTTACATTTAAAATCTCTCCATACCTATAAATATACAAAATTTAAAAATGTATTTTTTAACTATTCTTAAGACTTACCCTTTCTATCTCTAATTGGCGGGCCAATTGAATTTAATTCTAATGTTATTTCCTCCCACTCCTATTTGAAATTATGAGGGTTTAAACTTCTATGAAACCCTTTTGCAAAATTGACTTTAATTCCAAGTTCAGCAATTAGGGTCTCAAATTGTTGAGAAGTGGTTAACTTTATTTTTTTCCATACTTTTTCTCTAACTTTTGGATTTTTTACAAAAAATTTCAGCTTTAAAACACAACAGAAATACTCAACGCTTTGAAATTTGTTGACAAAATCAAAGTCAATTCGAGTCAATGACGCCGTAAAGTCGTCTTAGTAAATACTGATTCTACGTCAACAGTAATCGATTGTCGTCAATGCCATTAAATTATTGTCGGTGTCACATGCGACGTCGTTGATACTCGTAATAGGTGTGATTATTATATTCATGAATGTATATATATGCATACATAACACAAAATCACCACACAATAACTCGTCATACACATACACTTCATAAACAAAATATGGTTTGTAAGGGTGCTCTTGTGTGTACTTATGTCACATGTATATTTATATTTATGAAATAAATGTTTTCTTTTTATTAAAACAAATTTGTTAATTTGCATAGCATATAATTGCATAATTGGCCATTACAACCCTTCGTCAGGATTACGAACTAGCTTCTCAACACCACTCATGTTGTGTGCGTTAATTTTATACATGAGTGGCGGGACCTACAGTTTAAAGTCGACTCCGAACGACAGATTTTTTGAGAAGCTTTTCATGGCAATTTTTACTCTCAGAGTTGTTGCCAGAAATCTGCTGAGAGGAAGTCGCCGAAGAAATACTTTTTGTATTTTGTTTTTGATGTCTGGCCTGGGATTCGAACTCGGGCCTTTCGTCTAATAAGCCAACACACTACCTACTAGACCACGGCGACTTAAATTTGCATAGCACCCATTATGAAAATAGTTGTATTTTTATATATCATTCTATGTTCATTGTATTTATTTAGCAAATCATTGTTTTTGTAAGATCGAAAACTTTTATGCAAAAAACAATTTCACATATATTATCGAACATCTGAAACATCTTGTAAAAAGAGGGTGAAATTATGCAGTAGTGACTGCATACATTTTTGGCATTTAGAAATAATAAGTATATACAATTACGGAATTTCAGGAGCAAGTGCAGCGAAAATAAAATAAATTTGCATTTCTAGCTTCTCCTTACTCAAGACCATCATGCATGGTGAAGAGCCACATCCTACTCGAGGTGATGCTGTAGTTAATAGAACAACATCTGCCAAGTAAATTTAACCCTACACTCCCGACAACAGACTCAAACCGGGTAAGTATTTAAATTTCTATATTTATTGTTATTATTTAAGTTGTTTTTATTATTTTATTTTTTGTATTTATTGTTTAGTTCTTCAATTTCTAATGATGATGTTGCATATTATCGCAACAGAATTAAGAAACTAGAAATGGAGAATAAGGAGCTGAAGTGTCAACTCGGTCGTGGATTCCATGCGGAAAATTTTTACTGACGGCCAGATAAGGAAGTTAATGGGTCCAGGGAATGTAGTTTGGAATTGGAGCGACATATCCAGTACCATTTGCTTACATGCATCTGGACCAAGGGTATACCAACACTTATACCGAAAAGGGTTTCCTCACCTCATTTCAAAACGTTGCAACGCTGGTGTGGAAGAGTCAATTTGCACGAAGGGATTCTATCCACATCAATAGAATTCATGTGGCATACGACTGATATGCCCCTGAGTGATAAAATTTATGTGTTGGCCTTCGGTAGAGGAAACCTACGAGTATGACTCCCCTGCTGACATTATCAGAAAGCCAGCCAACTACGTCCAGGTAGTTATGGCTCGAGGGCTAAAAAAGTCATGGAAGCAGCCTGTATATTATGATTTTGAATGCATAATGTCGAAAGATATAATATACAGTCTAATTTCTAAGCTCAACACTGCAGGTTTCCCGGTTGTTGTAATGGTATGTGATATGGGTCCCAGTAATCGGAAGTTGTTGAGAGAGCTTGGTACGACTACAGGTAAGTTGAATATTTATACCATACCAATTACACTACACTAATACAACACTACAACAATTATTTCGTTACTGGGGATCTTCTTGGCAACGCTGAGGACATCGGTATATGGTTTACCACAGCATAAAGAAATTATTATCTCCTTCAGATCGGTAAATACAACTTTGTTAATAATTATTCGTTTTTAAGCTTGGTGTTCGGGTGTCTTTGTTTGCGTTTACGTACATTATTTCAATTTAGTTCCTAGATTTTAGTTAATTTACATTATTTAACACATCATTCATTACTTTCTCTCATTCATATTATTACTAACAATTAAAAAAAAATGAAATTAATTTGTTATATATACATTATTTTTCTGAAGATAAACCTTGGTTTTCGAACCCAACTAACATGGACGAAAAAGTTTTTACTTTTTTTGACGCGCCGCATTTGTTAAAGTTAATCCGTAACCATTATTTGGATAGCGGATTAATTTTTAACAACACCATCCTTAGTCCTCGTACAATCTCCGATTTACTTGGACGAACTTCAAATTCGGATATGTCAATAACCTTTAAATTAAATGAAGAACACATTCCCGTTAAAGGGGCAGGTAATTTTAAAGATTTTCTATTGGTAACAAATATATAAATACATTAAAAACTTTTTAATTTTAGGAAGGCAAAAAGTAAAATTAGGTGCTCAGCTATTTTCCAACTCTACAGTCAATGCCATTAGATGGTGCTATTGCCTAGGAATGGATATTTATGAACCTATAGAGTCTGCAGAGGTAAGTTTTTGTACAATATTTATAGATAGTGAATATATATATTATTTTATTTTGTGCAGCAACCCTTCGGAATTTCACATGAGCGGCAAAGGGATATATTGGCCCGGATGACAAAGTCAATGTCGATCCCAATAATTCCTCAGAAGAAATCATTGGAACATTTTCAGAAAGGAATATTAATGACCAACATGGCTGTTGAAATGCTTCACAAATACGTCGAAAAATACGAGATGACGTACATTCTGACGTACAGATTAAATCAAGATGTTCTTTAAAAAATTTTTTGGAGCCATACGGAGTAAAGGTGGACTGAATGATCATCCTTCTCCTAGACGATTCGGATCTAGATGACATCGGTATTCTACAAGAGGATGCTTTAGAATACATAGCTGGCTATGTGATTCGAAAGCTAAATCTTGTAGAATATGAATGTCATCAAGATTCATATACGTGGGTTGATCAGGTGTCCAAAGGTTACCTGAAAAAGCCGACAAGCGAATTTGTTTCTAAGTTAAAGAAACTTGAGCGTATATTTTACCATATTAACGGTAATAATATTTCGCATTGTCGTAACCTTCACAAGCTCCTGATCGAGAGAAGCCAATTAATCGAGTTGCCGGAAAATGTCAAAAAATTACTCTTTAAAAGTAGGATACATTTTCGTATCCGTAATTTAAATAAGCGCCTGAAGGGTCAAAAGGCAAAGAAACGCATTATGGGCTTCAAGAAGATGTTAAACATTAAACTATAAATCTCTCCTTTTGTAAGTATGAAAATGAATTTATAAAATAAATATATATGTATTAATGTAATTTTTTCCTTCTAGAAATACATACATAAACCGGACGTTCCATTTTTTTAATAGGTTCTTTTAAGAACCACCGAAAATTTTAGAAAAGAGATAGATTTTTGGTTTAATAGAAATATTTCAGGAACAGAGGTATGACTCAGGCAAAAAAATTCTATTATTATTATTAGCCGTAAAGCATCTGAAGGGAATTGGTGTTCATGTAAGTAAATAATTTAAATTTTTTTATTAATTACAAAATTTCTTCATTTCATTTCTTCTTCACCATCTTCTATTTTTAAATTACATAGCAGCAGTTTCGTATTGCTTGCTGCATTCATTATAAATGGTTTCAGAAATAACTTCCAAATGTGGCAGCGAATTACGAGAAGAAAATTGTAGAACTACTCGACTGCACATTTACTTTGAAGGGACTGAAAAAAATTTAAAAAAATTGTTAAAAAAAAATATAACACTTCAAGTTAAACATTTGTACCTTTTTAGTAAACTATTTAAATGATAAAATATATATTATCTGTATAGCCTTCTATTAGCTGTGTCGCTTTACTAAATCTTAAAGATTTTTGTATGGACACCAGAGCGAAATTACTTGCTTTATATACAATTGAATTGTTATGAGCTGTAAGTATTATTATACCATGCTGTATTATTTTATTATGCAATTTCTTGCAACAAAAGTTTACCTAGTTTAAGTATAACTTTGTGTAAAGTTTGAAACAAATAACTATCAAAACGTTCACCAACATATAAGGCGCAATGTCCCAAACAATCCAGCAAATGCACGTATGCAAAACGTTAAATTCAGCATCTTTTATAGGAATATTTTGCAAATTTTGTACGGCATCTGTTTTACAAGAGATTTAATATTTATTTATTTGAAGTTATAAAAAACTCTCGTCATCTTCTTTTACATTTACATTTTTTATTGATCGGCCATAGATAAATTCTCTGCGAACGGTATGCGTTTATGTTTGGCCGATGCTGGCGACAGCGTTGAAGATGCCAATTTCTTTGAAAGCACTGCCGATGCTGGTATTTTAAAACTGTACACCTTCATTGAGTGGGTGAAGGAAATGCTGGCATCACGTACGGCCATGCGCAAAGGCACTCATCATACCTTTAACGATAAAGTGTTTATCAGCGAAGTGAATTTGAAGACCAAGCAAACGGATGAACACTACAAGAAAATGTTGTTTAAAGAGGCTTTGCTTACTGGTTTCTATGAACTGCTGTTGACCAGAGATAAGTACCGCGAATTGTGTGGTACTCAAGGCATGCACGCTGAATTGGTGTTTGAGTTTATACGCCGACAAGCCTTAATTAAAGAATTGCTTTAATTCCAATTCCTCCAGAAGTCTAGAGCTCATAAGCTTCGCTCACAAGTTTTATTTTTCAGAAAATTTCCTTCTGTTTTGGTAGAATGCAATTATATTTTATGCAAATAGTTAAGAAAAGTATTTCTCTGTAAATGTCAAACGCAATACAAAAAGAAGAACAAGATTAAAAAGTATTCATATGTGTTGTTGTTCATTTTTATAAAATTTTTTAACATTTTTCTTTCTATTGTTATTCGTCACTCAGTTATGAATTCGCTTGGTCAGCTGTTTTTGACAACATTAAAGGTCTTTAACAAAAACAAAATGCCTGTTGTTTTTGCATTGTTGTAGACCTGCGGCTACCATCTATGAATTTGCCTTGAGCCCTAGTTATGCTACCGTAACGGAATGTAACAGTAACCTAATGTAATGTGTACGGAACGTAAAAACGTAAGTGCAATTATAGATAGTAAAAACGTGTCATATGTTTTTATGTAAACAAAACAAAAAAGAAATAAACAAAAACAAATAAGGAAATGAAAATTGCAAAAACTAAAAGACAGAGATTCAGATAAGGATATAGAAGACATGTTTTTTGGATTGAGTTTATATTTTATCATTGTTTTTTAAATAAATTTAATATTAATTCCAAAATTTGAAAACTTTGTTTTCACTCCTTTTATTACTTTCAATATGGCGCCTTTAGTTTCTCTTTAATCCAGCTGTTAACCAATGTTATCAACACAGAGTTTTTAATTTAATTTTAAACGATTTTATATTTATTTAAAGGTACTTACAACTGTACTGTTTCTGTAAGCCAAACAATTTCACTTTCACTCAAACAAAAACACTAAATTTAGTTTATGTTTGTTTGTTAAGGAAAGCAAAAACACAAAATTAAGTGCCTTTGATTGAATTTTCTATATCATTTCTTTTATCTTCTCCAATAAAAGTAAAATGCAAACTGAAATGCTTTTTGAACGCTTTAATTTGTTAAAAATCGATAACTAAATTTTTCTAAATTGAAATAAAAATAAACACTACCTACATACATAATATTATAGTAAAACTAGCTGATCCAGCGAACTTCGTCACGCCCAAAATTGATTTTTTTATTGCCCAAAACTGGTCACATTATATATTTATTGTACAAATTTATTGTAATAGCGCTGACGAAGTTATATATGTACATATGTAGTTATAAACCATCGAATTAGCCGACTTACAGGTACCTCTTATCTCATCTTATCCCATTTTTGGTGAGTTTGTCGATGTCGACTCTACGAACTTACACACCAAATTGCATTCGTCTACGATTGCTATGTCCCTAAATATTCAATTTTAAAGGTTTGCCACGCCTAATTTTTGCTATATCGAATTTTTTTAAACCCATCTATACCTGATAAGCTTTCGAGCAAAAAAAGAATGGTTAAAATCGGTTCAGTAGTTTAAGGGTTATAGGTATCACTTGAAGGGGGAGGGTTGTCACGCTTATTTTTGGTGGGATTGTCGATATCGACTCCACGAACTTACTCACCAAATTTTATTCGTCTGCGATCAATATGTACCTAAATATTCAATTTTAACGATTTGCCACGCCCTCCTAACATTTAGGGATCTGAAAAATAGATGTTGACCGATTCTCAGACCTACCCAATATGCACACAAAATTTCATGAAAATCGGTCGATCCATTTCGGAGGAGTTTAACCACTAACACCGTGACACGAGAATGTTATATATTAGATAGTGTTTATTTTTATTTTAAATTATAAAAGTTAATAATGAAATAAATTATAATTTGGGTTTTTAAAATATGTGAAGTTTTATTTAAAGAGAATTCCACATTCAGACAAACATAACATCCATACAAAATGTAAATTCCGTTTATAATTTAAATTTTCAGTTTTAGTGGTTTTTAATATTGACATGTTGTTAACACTGTTAAGCAGTTGTCAAGTAAAAATGTAAGAAAATTCTTACATTACATTTCTATAACCATTCGTATTGCTTTATACATAACAAAAATGATTAGCTGTTTCTTACTGTTACGGTTACGTTCCGTTACGGTAGCATAACTAGGGCTTAAGTCATTTAGTGATTATGAAGAGGATAATGCATTATAAATTCAATGCAAAAACCGAATTCTGCCAAATAGAGTCCCAGTTTTTTTCAAAATGCGACAAAAATTAATTTGTTATTCCAATAAATTATCCTTTTTGGAAAAAGGCTTTAGCATTCTAAATAATGTATATTATAAAGAATAGAATTAATTGAATGTCTTTTGATGAAAATATTAAAAAATCTTTACTTACACGTGAAGAATTAATTAACTCTGGTATAAAAAGGATAATGAGAATTTTTATTTTTTAATTATTTATTATTAGAGTCCGACCGAACGTTCGGGTACGGGTTCGGTGTACGGTAAAAAGTGACGTTCGGCCAAAGTTCGGCGTTCGGTCAAAATTTTGCCGAACACCGAACTTTTTATTTAATTTATTTTAAATTAAAAAAAAGCAGAAAAGAGGTTCATCTTTATGGGAAAAGCATGATTCTGCTTCACATCAACCTCAAGACGAAAATATTTTCGAGAAAGAAATCAAAATCTTTACATCTGAACCATTAAGTGATCTCAAAACAAATATATATGAATATTGGAACTCCTGTTCATTTGCAAACCTTAAGGCTGCAGCCAGGAAATATCTATCAGCACCGCCAACGAGAGTTTCTTGTGAGCAACTATTTAGTGCTGCTGGCCAACTTTATTCAGATAGACGAAGTAACCTTAAAGGCATTAATGCAGAAAAGCTACTATTTTGCCATTATAATATGAAAACAATGAATTTTGAGTACAAATATGTTAATGCCAAACTTAACCCTTGGCATTAAATACCAGTGCATTTTAAACTATTCGGTATCACATATTTCTCTTATAAATAAAAGCTGAAAATTGTGAAGAGCTTACGCCATATTTGCTGAATGCAACCGTCAACTGGTTCTAAAACGTCCTTATATTGCTTCCGTTTTTCTGTCCTTTCAAAAACCTTCTTCTTGATTCATCCTTTGTCCGATAAGGTAATATTGCGATTTATTTCAATAAAATTAATTATAGTCAAAAATCCTAATTCTCTTTTGTTTTATTTTTCTCTTTCATTGCATTGGATTCTAAATTGGGATTTTGTTCGATTGAGCCTATAAAATCATTTCTATTTTATACGCTCAATCCATCGGCTTAAAGAGTAACCATTTCTTCCAATTATAATTAATTTCTCATCCCAACAATAATGAAGGTAAAACGTTCCGCGAAATTGGATCAATTATCAACAGAAGCCATAATACTGTTAAATAAATACAAAAAAAATTTGGTTAAATAAAAAATCACCCGGGTGCTGGCCGATCAAAAGTTTTAAATGTGGCTAAAGTAAGGTCCATAGTGCATGATGTAAAGAAAAATCCATTTAAAAGCGCTGTTAAAATAGCAGAGGAAGTTTCATCTACATCAGGTACTAGCGTAAGTGCCAGCACAATACGCCTAGCATTACATTCAAATGGATTACATGGAAGATTCCCACGAAAAAACCCGCTCATATCGACAGTTAATCAGAAACGACGCCTTGATTATGCAAAAAAATATGAAAATAAAGATGTTCCTTTCTGGAATAATGTCCTTTTTAGCGACGAAAGCAAGTTTGAGGTATTTGGTCAAAGAAAACCTGTAAAAGTGTGGAGAAAAATAAACAGTGAATATGCCGACCAAAACTTAATAACCACTATTAAGCACGGTAGCGGTTCGGTGATGGTGTGGGGATGTATGGCGGCAGGTGGGGTTGGTAATTTAGTGTTTATTGAAAATACTATGAATATAGGCTATTTAAATAGACTATTTAAATATTTAAAAAAACAATTTGCTAAACAGCGTGGAGAAATTAGGTTTACAGGGATCTTGGATCTTTCATCAAGATAATGATCCCAAACACACAGCAAAAGTAGTACAAGAATGGCTGCTCCACCCCATTCCTAAGATGCTAGATCATCCTCCCCAATTACCAGACTTGAACCCAATCGAGTATTTGTGGAAACATTTTGACCACCAAGTCCAAAAGAGAACGATCAGCAATAAGGATATGTTGAAATCTGTTATAATGGAGGAATGGCAGAAAATTTCTCCTGATGTAAAATTAGTAAAATCGATACCTCGAAGACTAAATGCCGTTATTAAGGCAAAAGGAAAATCACTCAAATACTCAATAGTTAAAAAGGTCACAAAACAAAAATACACAAAGTTTGTACACAAATGTACACTTTATTTTGACGCATAAAATATGGAGTATATTTAGTTTTTCGTCTATAACTTTTGTTTGTGTAAAAATTTTTTTGTTGTTTTTTATAGACTTAAGTAGAGAATTAAATCCTGTTTTGAAAAAAACATAAAATGTTAAGGTTAATCTTATTATTAAAGGGTATAATAAAAGCAATATTATAATAAATGTTCTTGTACGCTCACTGTATATAAATCCTAAAAGTGATAAAAAAGGAAAGTGTTTTTTGTTATGGTTTTATTAAAGATTTGAAACTTCTTTAATTTGGTTCCCTTTTTTATAGTGTTTCGCTATTAAGCCCAAGCGTCGTTTTATTTTGTGTGCTCCCACACCCCACACAGTCCATCAGATTAACATTTGGTCCTTCGAGCCGGATCTTGGAACTGTTTTTTTCTTGTTTCGTTGTGCAACATCTCTACACCAACAATTTTTTAAATAACCTCCAAATTTATAAGGTAACGTTGTTTTTGTTTTCTTTTTATATTTTTGATTTTTTGGTGGTAATTTTGTATGTATTGGTAAAGTTTTGTTGTCTAATCTAACAGAACTTGCAAGTATATAGAATTTATAACGGTGCATATATATTCACAAAGTGGTGGGTTATAATTTCGATAGCATATAAGAACCAAAGTGTTCTTTTAATGCACTATTATACCAACTTTTCTTGCCTTGTAACAAAGTCAAAAGTGACTAGGATATCAAATTGTGGTGTGAATTAGAGGTAAAGCCCCCTTCACACTATCACACAAGTAATATGATCTATCAAAATTTTATGTAGGAGAGTACGGATGGGATCGTCTAAACATAATATGTAATGAAACTATCACACAATGAGAGAAAATACGGATGAAAATTTGACAGTCGTATGGCTCTCTTCATTTTTTGAAATGTTTCAAAAAACAAGAACATTTCATTAGATCAGGGATGTATTTTTATGTAAACAAAACAAAAAAGTGTAAAACACATGTGCAAAAAACAAAAACAAAAAACATTTTTGGCACAAACAATTATTTCTATTTTGTGAAAATATTTTTAGAATTATATTCAATATTTAATTAATATTTTATTGGATTTAGAAAAAGTTGTTGATTTGTCTCTAGTTTTACGCCGTAGTAGTCATTCCCGGCATTTTAATTTCAATAGAAACTTTAAGCAAATTTTTTCACTTTGTTTATGTTTTTTAACAGCTGTTTTCGTCTTACTTTATTATTGTCTTATACCAATCGTGTAAACGCAGAAAAAATAATCATACGACTATTATTCTCTTTTTTGAAATACGGATGGAATTTCATTTTACTTTTTCATCAGACTTTACATATTACTTGTGTGATAGTGTGAAGGGGGCTTAAGCGATATTTTCAAAACTGTGATTTAATCACGGTAATTGATAATTCACTGGTAACTACAGTGATTGAAATTGCCAAATAACAGTTACTAATAATGTCGTTCTTTCAAAATTGTTACATACTCAAATTTATTTCATTTTATTTTGATCGAGGCAGAATGACTATTATATGATGCTGATTATTTACTTTTGTCTTTTATACATGAATATAATGTGAGATTTTAGGTAAATGTTAAAGAAAATGTTAGAGAAAAATAAAAAGGTGTTAATAAGAATTGAAAAAGTTTACTTCCCGGGTGATCACATTCCAGGGACATCATGCTAACAGCTGCTACCCGTCTGGAACAGCTTGAATCCGTGGGGCCAGATAATCTGCGTCGCTGGTATGCTCGCGTCTTGCCGGGCTATGGCTCGCCGGACGGGGTGGTCCTTGCCGACTATCTGTACCCTAAACTCTCACATATATAAAAAATCATACCAGCTTTGGAAGGGACTAGACCGAAAAAGAAAATGCATAGGGACCCGAAAGCGAAACAGATACTATGGTGACAGAGACTAAACAAGAGACTAATACAAATATCTTACCGCAAATGAGGAAAGCTCACAGGTGTTTTCGGAGCTCTACTGCCCACCCCCAGGAATCCCAAAGGATCCCACCGTGATAGTTCAAAAATTGTGCGAACTATCCCAGAATCCTACTAACCCCCGTCTATCCTGCCACTATCCTATCAACTTACCTAAATTCGCTAATTACTCAGCCATGATGTTCATGATCTCATTTTAGAAATATAATTTATTAACTCTTTATATGCTAATCCTAGCTATACCTATATTGGTAACTCCTCTTTCTATTAACAATTTATATTAGAATTTTACTTAAACTAATTAACTAGAGTTTGGGATACATTTACCTCTAATGCGGGAATTCGTAGTTATGGGTGTCCCCTTCAGACTTACGGTTGTGGTGAGCGGTTGAGGTTACAGTTGAAGTGATGTGAATTGAGGCTATAGCTGATTATTGATGAAGTTACAGTTGAAGATGTGAATGGAGGTTATAGTTGTATATGTTGAAAATGTGAGTTGAGGTTATAGTTGAATACTGATGTGAGTTGAGGTTATAGCTGATTATTGATGAAGTTACAGTTGAAGATGTGAATGGAGGTTATAGTTGTATATGTTGAAAATGTGAGTTGAGGTTATAGTTGAATACTGATGTGAGTTGAGGTTATAGCTGATTATTGATGAGGTTACAGTTGAAACGATGTGAATTGAGGCTATTGTTGAATATTGATGAAAATGGGAGTTGAGGTTATAGCTGAATATTGATGAAGTTACAGTTGAAAATGTGAGTTGAGGTTATAGTTGAATACGTTGAGAATGCGAGTTGAGGTTATAGCTGATTATTGATGAGGTTACAGTTGAAACCATGTCAATTGAGGCTATTGTTGACTATGTCGAAAATGTGAGTTGAGGTTAAAGCTGATTATTGATGAAGTTACAGGTGAATATGGTGAAAATGTGAGTTGAGGTTATAGCTGATTATTGATGAGGTTACAGTTGAAACGATGTGAATTGAGGCTATTGTTGAATATGGATGCAAATGGGAGTTGAGGTTATGGCTGAATTTTGATGAGGATGCTGTTGAAAGTTGATGAGGTTTGGTGGACAGATGCTGGGGATATCGTTGCGTGCCCAAAATTTTATTCTCCTTTATTTTTTTTTTATTCACTTCCTTTTCTTTCTTTACTTTAACTTCCTTTTTTTTATTTATTGTATATAACAAGTTTTTTTTTTTTATTTCAACCTTTTTTCTTTAATTTACTCCCTTCCTCATTGCTGCCAAAAACCAAACTGAACGCTTCTTTCTTCTTTTTGTTTAAATAAACCTCTTATTAGTGACTTTCCTGTGAACCGTTAGTTTTTCTTTTCGTTGATTGGTTTCAATTGGCGTTGCCAACGGTTACCACACCCTTTTCAGTGTTGCCGCTTATATAAATGTTTTTAACCCTCATGCTTCGCGCACGTGACATGAACTTTCTGCGAAACTTAATTGTCAAACTTCATATAAAAAAAAATTACATTAAAAATAATAACATTGATGACACCACTTTGATTTTGCTTAGTAGTCTTTTCGTAGTATGTATCTAGTTGTCTCTTTCTTACGACTTGATAAAATACGTTATTGTCATTATTGTATTTACACTTATTCCTCTTTAATGTGTTTCTTTTGAAAATCAAAAACGATTTTTTTAGAATAAGTGCAGGTTAAATAAAGTAAAATAATTTGTTATTTGAAATAATGGCATCAGAGTTTAAGAAAAAGAAAACAAGTGAAATATGGATCTTTTTTGACCCTATCGATGATTTTTACGCAAAATGTAATATTTGCAAAGATAAACTTTCAAATAAAACAACAACTTCTATCTTAAAAAAACATACGAATTAAAAACAACCTACTGTTGTTTTGCCCGAAAGTAATAAAAAAAATTGTAATTCGTATTCTATATTCTTATTATTTATGTCAATAATATATAAATATAAATTATTTAATAGGCGCAAGTTATAGAGACGGTGAATTTAGAATACGATTTAGAAATGTCTATATTGTAGTCGACAACATTTATTTGAAAATACTAAAGATAAAGCTACATCTAATAAAATTCGCCAAACGCCATCGCATTCAAAACAGGATAAATCTGTTGGAATTACACCTAAATCAAATACAATACAAAACGTAATCTGTTCTGGAAGCAAAGATCAAGCTGCAAAACATGTCTCATCAAATTGTTTACGACAATCGAAAGTATCAACAATATTTGGCAACTCAAAACTAACAAAACAATCTTCTAGCCAGATTGACAGAAGCTTGTTAAACTTGTTTATATCCGATTTCCAACCTTTCAGTGTTGTCGATGATTCGGGATTTAAGGCGTTTGTTTCTGCATTGAATCCATCATATCAACTCCCAAGTAGACATTCAATTTCAAAAACAGCAATTCCTGCGTTGTATGAAGAATGTAAACAAAAAATGACAGAAATTATAGAAAAAGGAAATTAATTTTGCATCACAACTGATTGTTGGACATCTATAAATACGGTCAGCTACATTACCGTTACTGCGCATTTTTTAGATGAAAATTTTAATTTATGCTCTGTTCTACTTGAATGCCATTCCAATGATGTATCCCATACTTCTGAAAATTTGGCATCAGAATTATTAAATATTGTTGAAAAGTAGGGAATACAAGGGAAAATTTTGTTATCGGTTTCAGACAATGCTGTAAATATTAAAAATGCAATCACAATAAAACTAAAGTGGAAGTATTTCGGTTGTTTCACCCACACCCTTAATCTTATTATAAAAGATGCACTTAGAAATTAAGAGATTTCAAATATTATACATTAAAATTAAACGTACTGTTACTCATTTTAAAAGAAGCCCCAAATCCAACGAAAAACTAATTTCTTATCAATGGAATGCTGGTACTGTTCCGTTAAAGTTAGTTAAAGATGTCGAAACTAGATTTAATTCAACTTTTTACATGCTACAACGATTTATATTATTTGAGGAGGCAATTAAATCCACTATGGCTCTAATTGATAAAAAAAAATTACCAACTATATCCCAAAGAGAATGGCTCATAATGAAAAATTTGTTAATTATATTGAAACAATTGTAAGATGCAACAAAAAATATAATTGGGGACTCATATTGCTCTGCGTCGTTAGTTATTCCAATTACAAATGGTTTAATTAATGTTTACTCCAAAATCAAAGCAAATGAATATCCTCATGAAATAATGTCAGTTGTTTCTAAAATTAACTCTGGTTTAAAAGATCGCCTCAGTGATGTAGAATATAACGATATATTAGGAATAACTACTTTTTTTGATCCGAAATTTGAAACGTTTGCCTTTTGCGATCCGGAAATTGTTATATCTTCTGTCTCTTTAATATATAATTCTGAATTAGAACATCAGATACAAGAAGATACAATTATAGAAGATGATACCCCGAAAGCATTTTCAATATGGAACTCTTTTGATTCGAATATTTCTCACTTTAAACCAAGAAGAACAGCAGCATCGCGTGCTATTAATGAAGTACATAGTTATTTGGAAGATGATGTTATTCCACGAAATAAAAATCCATTGAACTGGTGGCGTACTAATAAATTAAAATATTCAAAACTTTATAAAATTGCTCAAGAAAAACTTTGTGCCCTTGATTCTCCTGTACCATGCGAAAGGGTCTTCTCAATAGCTGGACAAGTATTAAATGAGCAACGAACGCGTTTAAGTGACAATAAAGCAAAAATGTTATTGTTTTTAAACTCAAATTATAAATATATTTAATAAATACAATGTACATATTGAAGTAATTTTTCTTTGTATATATTATTTAGTAATGTACATAAAGTTTACATTTTCTTAATTTGTATGTATATTTCTTGTTTATTTTACATTAATTTATATGAATTTATTGAATTTTTGTTTTGTTATTAGTTTCCGCAATTATAGTTATTTTTTATTGTTGGAATAGAAAAAAAAATTTTGTTTTCTTTTGGAATACTGTGATCACAATCACTGTTTTAAAGAGCAGTGAGCAAATCACGTTCACTGAGAACAACGTTCTTCAAAAATCACTGGATCGCTCATCTCTAGTGTGAGTATCACAGTTGGGAATCGAGTTCAACCACCCAATTTGATATCAATTATAAGTCAATAGTTGTGTTATAATTGGTGATTGTGCGTTGGCTAAATAGCATAGCACATTACCTCTTGTAACAAGTTTTCAAATCCACAGGATATATGAAAAGGTACCCAAAACTAAATGCTATTCACTTCTATTAGTTATAAATCTGGAATTTTTAATTAAATTTGAGTTAAAGTGAAGTGGGATAACATTTTAACATTTATTTTAGTTTTTTATTCTCTTGTTTGTTTATAAATATTTGGATTTTTGATAACATTAAAATAAGTGAAAAAAATTTTTTTTGAATTCACCATTTTTTTATTTATTTAAAATTAATTTATTTCAATTTTATTATTTTAAATTTAAAATTTTTTGATATAATTTTATGTTGACAAGTTTAATATATATACATATAATATACATACTCAAACCTCGTTTTATGCGATTAATTCGTTTCGCAAAAAGTCGCATAATTCAAATCCGCATAAAACGATATACTAGCTCCATACTAAAACCAGTAATTGGTTTTTCATTTAAAAAAAATCGCTTAAATTCAAATTAAAGAAATAAAACTCATGCAAAAACGCATATAAAAAATTAACAAAAATTTTATTAATTCATTAAGGTAATAAAAAAATAGAAAATAGCAAAAGAAAGAAAACAGTGAATAAATTATACGAATTTCAAATAATGATTAAAATAAAGGGTGATTTTTTAGCTATTATCTTTTTGGCAACACTGGTTTAAACAGCTCACGCATGTTTCGTGTCTTGTTTCACTGTCAAACATCTTCAGTTTGGTCCATAATTTAACCATGCATCGTCTTACAAACGAACAACGCCTGGAAATCATTGAATTTTATTATCAAAATGCGTGCTCTGTTAAAAAGTTCATCGCATGCTTCTTCCATTTTATGGTCAGTTTAATCGACCCACTGAAGCGGCTATTCGGGATACGTAAATAAGCAGAATTGTCGATTTTGGAGTGAAGATTAGCCAGAAGCATTGCAAAAGCTACCAATGCATCCAGAAAAAGCCACAGTTTGGTACGGTTTATGGGCTGGTGGCATGATTGGACCATACCTCTTCAAAGATGCTGGGAATCGTAACGTAAATGTGAATGGTGAGCGCTACCGTGAGATGATATCCAACTTTTTTTTTTTGCCCAAAATGCAAGAGCTTGACTTGCATGACATGTGGTTTCAACAAGACGGTGCCACATGCCACACAGCATGGCGAGTGAGAGGCGAGTTCGATGAACATTTTATTTCACTTTCGCGACCGGTCAATTGGCCGCCTAGATCGTGCGATTTAACGCCTTTAGACTATTTTTTGTGGGGCTATGTTAAAGCTCATGTCTATACAGACCAGCCCGCTTCAAATGACGCATTGGAAGACAACATTCGTGAGATATCGGCCGAAATGTTGGAAAGAGCATGACAAAATTGGACTAAGCCGATGGACCACTTGCGGCGCAGTCGCGGTCAACATTTGCATGAAATAATCTTCAAACATTAAATTATATGGACCGTACTATCGATTCAAATAAAGATTTCATGTATTTTTCTGAATTGTATGTTTTTTTAATTTTCCTA
The DNA here is from genome assembly GCA_930367235.1 of Sarcophaga rosellei. Classification (NCBI taxonomy): domain Eukaryota; kingdom Metazoa; phylum Arthropoda; class Insecta; order Diptera; family Sarcophagidae; genus Sarcophaga; species Sarcophaga rosellei. The sequence continues at coordinate 64,911,525 of OV884019.1, forward strand.
TAGTTCTTAAAAAATCACCCCTTATATACATTTCTAAAACATAAAAATTATATTACTTCAGGCACAAAGCAATTGAACTGGGATTTATAAATCAGAATCAGAATTGTTAAGAAATTGCAAAACGCTTGCATCACTAGATGTAAATGATATATTATTATCATCTGGAATATCATCATCTCCATCGCTAGAAATATTTTCAATGGGATCAACAGGCGAAGAATTTTCAGGAGCTGTATTTTTTTTTCTTTAATTTGGAAATATTTTGTCACCAATGTTTGTGATTTCTTTTTTAATAGTTGTTTATACAACTCTTGGTATCCTGAAAACAGAATGCCAAGTCCGCGTTGGAGCTTTAATGCTCTCTCCGTATCGGGGTCAATATAAGAATTTCGTTTTCTAGAATAGCCACTTTGTTAAGAACTTGAAAAATTTTTTGGGAAGTAAGAGGTTCTACAGTTTCCTCAACATTATTTTCGCACGGATTTTCTTCAATATTGGTTGTTAAATTAATAATGTCTTCGTCAGACAATGGTTCTTCTACAAGTAGTTCTTCTAAATCCTGATTGTTAAGTGAATCAAATCCTTCACCACCAATTTGATGAGCTAGGCTTAAAATTTCATGTGTTAAAGCAGATATTTCATTTTCATGACTGTTTCCAACGCAATCTGGCCATACTGCTTTCCAGCATGCATTAAGTGTTTTCGGGTTTATTTCTTATATGGCGGAAGCAACCTGAAGTATACAGTCAAAAATAGAAAATTTCTTCCAAGCTTCGTTTAAACTTAATTCTTCCTTTTCAATTTTATTCAAAATGACTTTGTATGTGTTTTTTATGTAATGTTTTTTAAATGTAGAGATAATTCCCTGGTCCTGAGGCTGAAGAATGCTGGTAGTATTGGAGGGCAAAAATTCAATTCGAATATTCGGATATTCCAAGTGAGGATGTCCAGGTGCGTTGTCTACAAGAAGCAAAATTTTGAATTCAATGCCTTTCTTTTTTGCATAAGCTTCAACTTCAGGTACAAAACATTTGTAGAACCATTCAGAAAATATGGCGGATGTTACCCAAGCCTTATGGTTTGCCAGCCAGTGAACAGGCAAGCATTTTAAATCATTGCCAATAAGAGCTGCTCAGAATAATTTGCGCAGGCCTCCACATCGGCTGATGCTGATTCACCTCTAATCTGCACATTGTGTAGATTTGTTCTTTTGAAGAATAGTGTCAGCCAACCATTGCTTGCACCAAATACTTTTGGATTGGAAGTGTGTAGACGCCTCTCTCCGTTTTATATTTTCATAAAATACTAAAGCCTTTTCTTTTATCATGTACGCACTGATTCCATTTTTTTTATTCATTTTCCTTTTTCGTTTGTTGATATTTTGAGAAATTTCGGTATTCAGTAATATCATTCTGAAGTACATTCTACATCTAAAAAAAAATTTTTTTCACTTCATCCTTTCCTTCAATGTCCTTTGCTTCCAACGTATGTTTTTGGATATACCCGCTCGTAATCATCAATTGTTCTCCATTTAATTTCAAAAAAATGGCATCACACGATTTTAATGTTTTTATTAGTGAATCTGATGGCTTACTTAGCCCACCTTCACTTAGGTGGTTGACCCATGTATACGTCGACTTCTCTAAAGGATTGACCGCAAGATTGGGCTTTTCGTTGTTTAATTTGTGACAAATATATCCGGCCAAATTCTCTAAACCGTCATACTGTAGGTTTTCTAATTCTATTTCATTATTTTCGTGTAATATATCCTCTGGGGTCTCAGTATTAATATTCTTAAATATAGTACCTGTAGAAACCAGAACGAAAATTAAACACCTTTATTTTAAATTGCATGTCGACATTTACCAGTTAAAGAATTATGTATGTACTTCTAAATCGGGAGTATTGTCGACCTCCACATTTGCATTGGCACCTAAAATGCCTTCGTTATAGCCCAGAATATATGACCGAAATCTATATTTGAATTCTTGACGATCAGGGTGATCGTGGAGACCGCCTTTCGATCTAATTATTCCAAAAAAATGTTCCAGGACATCCTGATTTAGGCGATGTGTTAAAATAAATTCAATATTATATTTTTTTTTCATTTCAATGTACACCATTTTTAAGGCATTGTTTGATTGAATTATGCCTGTTAGTCAAATAATTTTAAAAGTATAAAATTATACCTTTTTGAAATGGTAACAGTGTATTTTTCCCATTCACACGTATCTCTAAGATCATTTGCGACATATTATTTAAAATATCATTTTGTATTTCTGGCGCCAAACCGTATGCGTGGGATCGCTTTCTTGAATCATGTCTTGGCACTCTTGAATTCATGACATCAAACCAGTTATTTGTCTAGGGAAGAAAAATCACAAAATCATTTATGGAATTATTAAAAAAAAATGTTATTACCAGTTTAAACAATTTATGACACTCGCTCCAATTTTGATTTTTCAAATATCCTAAACTGGCATCTCGCGTAATAGATTGTGCAAATGTATGTGAGAATAGTTTGGTGGCCAACCACATTTAAATTGTGTGCTGATATTTTATGTGTGATCTTTAATTCATAGGAGTGTAAAGACAGAAGATTTAAAATTATATCTTTTTTAACGTCCTTGTTATCAATGATAATAATATATTAATAAAACGGTTTCTCAAAAGCTTGATTAGATGTGATAGATGAGTATTCGTATAAAACGTACCAAGGATTATTAAAATCTACTTCTAGTTCATTGAACAATTTTCTATTTCCACCACCTAAATCGCAAACAATTGCCACAATTGTGAAACCATACTGCTTCATTGTTTACAATATATTAAATAAAATAGTTTTTGACATTTGGCAGTCGTAATCATAATATATTGGTTGCTTCCAATTTGCAATTAAACCTTTTTAATCGAATAGAAAAACGTTATATTAAAAAAAAATTTAAGTTGACATAAGTAACGGACCTCTCAGCAAAGCTACTTGGATGTATTTCTAATTAGCTGGAGCTAGCATAGAGTCTGTTGGCTTGTCGTAGCAGTACTTTTTATTCGCTCTCATTTCATCAAAACTCAATACACATAGCTTTTCTTTTTCTGACATTTGGTTAGCCGCAGACAATATTTTAACAACAGGCTCAAAAGTACCCGCTGTCATATCCAATTTTTGCGACCATCTTTGCAACTTTCTCACCGAGGGAAGAGGAAAATGCTTTTTTCTTAACAATCTGTAAGCCTTGGCTCTTGTGGAATACAAAGTAATGGATTGGGCAATATCTGCCTCTGTAAAATTTTGCCTTTTAATTTTTTTTATTTGGCCTTTTGTAAATAAACATCTCAATGATTTCTCCAAATTTACGTTTGAAGAACTTAAGCTCTGAACTTGCCCAGTCAAATTTCGTCAGTTTTCTTTGGTGTATCGACCGTATCTATGGTCGGAACTGCTCCCGGTCTCAATTTTGGTGTACGCCGGTTGCTAAATTTATATTGTGGAACTTACCCATTTCAAATTTCTTTCAAAATCTTTTTGGGTGAAATGTAAGGAACAAAATTTCTCCTTTTCAACATTTATGGCTTTCCATCTGTTTCGGGGGGAATTGGGGTAATGGATCCAAAATAAAATATCTCGTTTGAGATAAAAAATTTATTAATAAATAGCAATATAAAATATTGCACAAAAAAACGTACCTTCTGTTTGGGGATTGATTTTGGAATGAATAAATTCTCTTTTCTTTATTATATGTACAATTGACAAAAGAAAGTTTTACATATTGAAATTACAATTAAGGTGCCCAGCGTAATCATCATCTGCTGCAACTTGCAATCCTTTGAACTTCATTTTTTGGAAACTTATAAAATGATACATCTACATCACTTTAAAATTTCATTAAAAATACGGGATATTTTATTTTTTTAAATTTCTCATTTGTTTTTTTTACAACTATTTTGCTTGCACTTGCCCACTGCACACTTCATGTTTATATTTTCCGGCAATATTTCTTTTTAGTTTTTCTTTGTTTTGTAGCTTTTTTTAACAAACTTTACTAATTTATTTTATAATGTTAATTTTTTTAACATTCTTTTTCAATAAATTTTTCACAAAATTCGATGTATATTTCAAGAATAAATAAATATTTTTTTTTTTTTTTTTCTGAAAACTGTCAATGTAATTTATATTGCAGGGCTGCCAACTTTCACGTAATGCACACATTTTTCAGAAGAAATATTAATTTTCACATATGAAAAAGACTTGGAAACCTTTAAAATAGCCCAACTACGTCATCTAACGGGAAATCATGCGCAAGGCGTAATCTTTAGTTTATCATTCTTGTATAAAAACTATCACTTCTTTAAATACAGCTAACCCTCCTACAACGCGGGGAATAGGTTCCCAAAAAATGCCGCGTTGTAAGAAATCGTGTTGTATGAACTCCACACAAAAATCAGAGTAAAAATATGGGCTTAATATATTATTGTGTATTTGTTTGTTGAGTCATAAGAACATACATATTATGTAATTTAATAACACTTCATTTATTTAAACAAAAACAAAATAAAATTTCAATTCTACGTAAAATATTCAAGTTGAAAGATTTAATAAATTAAAGGCAAAATAGAACGATAACTTTGTACTCCTCCTCCTCACTTAGTATGGTTTGTCTCGAACGTTTTGTTCGCACTAGTTCAAAATCTGAGCTTGATCCACTATCAGATTCGGGCATCCTTTCGACGATTATTGGTTTAAAAAAAATCGTCCATTGATGTTTGTCTATCACTTAAAGGGTCGTTCTCGAAAATGCATTCTTTCAAGTGCTTTGCCATATTTAAAGCTTTCTGGATATTTTTTAGTGAAAGGTTTTTATTTTCAACATCGGAAAGATCGTCAGAGCTATCTCCAACTGATTCTTCATTTGTCATTGCCACTAAATCTGCTTCATTTACTTCGTCGTCCGCAATTAATTCTTGAATATCAACCATTGTTATTTCATCAAATCCATCATCTTCTGCTGTATGCGCCAATCTCACTATGTTCCTATATTCATCTTCTATTGGTGTAGAAATAGTGCCCTGAACGTATTTCCGGTAATAGTGCTTTCCAGCAAGCTTTTAGTGTTGAACGACGAATTTCTTTAAGTGACGTGTCAACAATTTCAACGCAATTTAAAATTGTAAATTGTTTCCAGACTTCTTTAACCGTAGTATTTGCTGACTCCATCTTCTCTAATATTAACTCAAATGATTTTCGAATGTAGTAAGCTTTGAATGCTGCTATTGTTCCCTGGTCTAAATGCTGTAATAGCGATATGGTGTTGGGCAGTAAAAATTCGATTTGAACATTAGAATGACTTGTGGTGTTTTCTTTTCTACCAGAAAATGTGCACTTTATTTTAAAAAATGCAATTTTGTGTTTGTTTCTTGAAAATGTTTCTCCCTCTAAAAGGGTGGTATGTTTTATTCTAAATAATTCGCACTTGAAAATGGTGGAGGGCATTGCATTTTACGCCCTGTATAAATCGAGAGTGCTGATAATGCCCTGTAAAGCAAATGACTTTTGTTTATTTATAGGGCTACCAGATGAAATTTAAAAAACGTCGACTAGTATCGTTATCCAATTTTGAAGTTAATTTGTTCATTGTTTTGTGGGGTAACCTTAAGAGAACATTACATTATTAAAGCTACATGGTCAGTAATATAAAAAATTGCATCCAGTGTTAGAACTGTGTTAAAAAAATTTTATTTGGTTATAAAAAAAAAGCTCTAAAAAAATGATATCGAAAAATTAGCGATCTGGCAATACCTTTTTTATGTTTACATATTTTATTGAAAACAAACCAAAAAATTAAACATATTTTTAAGGGCACGGGGCATACCCTTTTTTCATATTTGTGTTATGTTCATCTCAAATAAAAATTACATTATAACAGGGTTGGTCAGCAATTTTTTTAATGCACCTTGTAAGAGGGTGACATTTTCTTTGTAGAAAAGAAAACACCATTAAACCAGTCGAATGGGATGGCGCATTATCTAATAGTAGTAAAACTTTAAATGCTAAGTTCTTTTTTTAGATACATTAGATATTTTCGTAAAAATCGCGTTGTAAGAGTAGCGTTGTAAGAAAATGTCCGCATTTTGGGAAACGCGTTGTAGCAGGGTTAACTGTATTTATATGTATAGTATTTTTCGTATTAAAAACGGCATTTCCCCACAAATATATAGAGTTCTAAATTCAAAATAGTTTCTCTAGCGTAATTTTTTCAGTGTTACCATTTCACATAGAAATTGTAATGCCTAAAATAGAAATAAAATTGAGAATTTAAAAATCGCATAAATTCAAATTCGCATAAAACGAGGTTTGAGTGTATTTACATACCCATATATTTACATACCCATATATTTGAATATTCCTTTTTTGATTTGAGGAGAGATAATAAGTATTGGGTTATTGGCCATTAGGAATTCGTCCTGTTGACCTAGTTTCGCGAAGTGCGTAATTTTTTTTTGGAATATATGTCAGTTTATTGGACATTTATTACCTTTTGTTAAGTTTGCGGTAAGACGCAAATTTGGTCGCGGTAGAACGTTGTCAGGTGGTCACGGTGACCTTTTGTTTAATTTTTGGAATATTTCGTTGCGTGTAGCGGGATTAGGTACGATCGGGACATTTTCGAGTTTCGTTCTAGTGCAATTTATTTTTTATTTAATTTTCGATATTTTTATTTGGTTTCATTCCGTAGTTGAATAATGAGGAATAGAATCTCGATTCTGTTAATTAGCTTTATTTCCGCTGTTGTTGTTGTTGATAGCTACTTTTAATAATAGTCGAGATGCCGAAGTCGAGGAGATTATTAACGTTTGAGAGGTTTGCCCAAATATTCCTGGATTTTGAAAGGAAATTTAATGCTACTCCTCAGGACAGTAATACGACCTTCTCCAGTGAGATCCAGAAGGAGGAGTTCAAGTTGCTGTGGGTGAAAGTTAGGGATTCCTAGGAGGTATTTGCCACGGGTGATGAAGAGGATCTGGAAGGTGATCGGAAAGCGGCACGTGAGCTTTTTGGACATTGTAGGTTGGGGTACATAACTGTTGCCTCACTAATCGGTGAGCTCTCCCAGACTTTGGTCAATCAAGCTGTCAATATCATCAACCAAATGTCAATATAGTCAAGGCAGCGAATGCACCATTGAAGTGTTTCATGGGGACTATAAGTCTTGGCCATCTTTTCGCGACATGTTCACTGCTGTTTATGTGAACGGGGCTAACATTTCACCAGTGGAACAGCTCTTTTATTTGAGACAGTTCACTCGTGGTGAACCCTTGGAGATCGTGAAGAAATCTCCTCTCACTGTTTTGCGGATTTCAAGAGGCGTGGAATAACCTGAAGGATAGGTATGAGAATAAGAGGATTTTAGTGAACTCTCAACTGAAGGTTTTGTTTACACTCGCACAAGTCAAATCCGAAGCAGCCCAGGATATCAAAAGGTTGCAGCGAGATATTAATAATTCTATACGTCACTTCGGATGCACGATCCAATTTTCGTTTATTTATGTTCCACCAAGTTGCCAGTGATGACTTTGTCTCTCTGGGTACAAACTATCCAGAACAAGATGGAGATTCCCAAATGGAAGGATTTGGACAATCTCTAGAAACTGTGTCTGAAATTCGAAATTTTAAACCGGTTGGTTCTAGGCCTGTCCCTGACACTCTTTCTAATCCGAAGAGGGGAGTTCGGTCCTTTTCCACTAAGCTGAATAGGAGAGCTTGTACATATTGTTCGGGAGACCATTTGTTGAGTATTTGTCCTAAATTTTTGGATTTATCTCCCGATAGGCGGTTTTTGATTGTGAAGAGGAACAGTCTTTGTATCAACAGCCTCACAAGTGGTCATGGACTCAATGTGTGCAAGGGTACTTTTGGTTGGTCGGTGTGTAAGTTGAAACACCACACTCTACTGCATCGAGAGGTGTCTGGATTCTCTTCGGAAATGGGAGTGTTGGATGCGCCATTGCATTGCTAGAACCTTCTAGCAGTGCAGTCAAGTTGAATGGTGACGTCCAAAATTGTTTTGCTGCTACGTCGAGGCAGATATTTTTGGGAACTGCGGTAGTTGGTATCTACCACCGAGGAGAGACGTTCAGAGCTAGGGCTCTAATGGATTCAGGATCTGAGAAAACATTCGTCTCGGAAGGATTACAGAGGAAATTAGGTGAACATATATTCAAATAATTTAAATAACTTCTTTTTGACCGCATTTGCATTGCCTAGATTTTGATTGTAATTTGGTAGGGAATTCCAAAGACTTGTGATGTTTATTAAAAAATTGTCGCTGCGACAGCCGAGTCTTGTATCGTTCTTGAATAATCTTCATACCCCGGTAAGATCAAGTAAATTTAATTCGGCTTAATAAATATTTCGGCTATTTTATGAAATAGAATGAGAATGAATCTGCCATTAACCTTTAACTTATGACGTGAAATTGTTTAGCGTATATGAAGAGGTGGTGTAAATTATACACCCAAATTATTTTTTTATATAATTTTTAATGTGTATTTATTATAATAATGTTATGCTTATATAATTCAAATTTGATTGCTTCTAAACCAATTATTAACAAAAACAAGGAAACAAATTCAAATTTATTTAAAAAATTTTGCTTTATTTCACAAGCCTCTTTAACACAAGCAGAAAAAAAATAGGTATATCATTTACTTGTACATTAAGAATATTAAGGTTAAACAAAAACAATAAATGGCATTTTTCAACAGCCTAAGTTACTTATAAAATAAAAAGGAACATTTCAATATCTTATATATATAAAAAAATAACAATCAGTCTTTTGAGGTAAAATTATCAGGCTCGGGAAGAGAATCTGACCGTAATATTGCATGTGCCAATGTGTCATTTCCCACAAAATAATTGTACAATAATACAAAAAATTAAAAACTTTTCAGCAACTCAAAAATAAAGTGAAAAAAAAATTACAAAAATACTTACGTTTACGGAGACGTGTAGTATTTTTTTTTTTATATGGGTTACTAACGTTAGATTAGACGTGGTAGTAAAATATTTTCTATATAAAAATCACACAAACCACTACATGGTAGTAAAATATTTTCTATTCAAAATTTCCACAAACGACGACGTGTAGTAAATTTTACGCCCACACACAGGAATCTCCGAGATGCTGTAACAATTCAAAGACAAAACTATACTATCAATAAAATCATAGTATAATATGAGGGTACTGGCAATATCAACTTAAGAAAGTGCAACAAAGAGAAGTTATTAGAAAAATAAAAAAGATAGTGTAAAATTTACTACCACGTCATAAGTTAAAGGTTAAAGACAATACCCGGATTGGTTGCATATTTGAAAAAGTCAATTTTATTTCCCTTGATGCTCAATTCAGGTATGAGAAATGATTCTTTGATTCTTAAAAATATAATACATTTAGACATAGAAGGATTGATGCATAGTCTGTTAGGTGAAGGCCAGCTGTCAATTTTTACTAAATCACGATTAACAGAATCTAAACAAGAATTAATACTCTCCTTACGAGTATTAGTATAAAGCTGCACATCATCAGCATACATATGAACAATACAGTTAACCAAAACATCAAAACATCATCTGTTCATTAGATGCGAATAAATTAGACTACCGGCAAAATTAGAAAAATAAAAGAGTTTCTGGAGCTTTTGGTGTGATCAAGAAGAATTGAAAACGCTACGCTATTTGCATCTAATTCCGATCTAAGATCCTCAACTACATTGATTAGAGCGCTATTACAACTCCTACCTTTCATGAATTCCAACCGACTGACAGTTACATACTTGTGACTTTCCAGAGAGTTATCGATTTGTCTAGCAATAATGTTTACCATTACCTTGTACAAAAAAAGGAATTATAGCAATTGGCCTGAACTCATTGTTAGTTTTGGGAATGGGAAGGATTTTAGCTAGTTTCCAATCATCAGGAAAAGTAGATTTAGTCAGAACTGTATTGAATAAGTGAGTATAATATGGCAAAAGTCTAGGTGTCAAAGCTTTTAAGAAGAAATTATCTAAATCGTCAGAACCACTTGTATTCGCTTTTGCCGCTAAAATACGTTCCAAGACCTCGAACTGATCTACCCAACGAAAACTAAAGGAGTATTATAGTGGAACACAACAGAGGTTATCATACAAGTTACAAACTAGTCATTAAGCCACGTCTATATCAATGGACATTTTTTGCCCAATTCCTATTTCACTAATTACATTCCATTCAGATTTGTTGTCCATTGCGTTAGAAAACTTTCCACCATAACACAATGTTTTCGCAATTTTTATGCGCTTGGTAATCTCCGTCCGCGCGGATTTATGTAAAGCTTTCAAATCATCAATCCTAAGCCTGTTCCACTGCCTGTAAGCACTATCCCTCTTCTCAATTAGTGCTTTTAATTCAGTAGTAAACCACGGCTGTTGTTTGGGTTTGATGTACTTGGTTTTGAAGGGAGCACACCTGTCATAGAGCGGCACACTTTTGCCTGAATAAACGATAATTAGTTATTTACATTACCCAATGTATGGACCTGGTCCCAACATACCCAATGCATATGTGCAAAAGTAAACAGTATGACAAATATTTTAATACTCATATTTTAAAAAATATTTAATAGTTTTACGAAATGGCTGAAGTTTATTCTCAGGCGCCTCCAACCGAAATAGTCTTTTACGAAGCCCCTTTTTGCTTTCTGAGTCGATTCAAGACAACCTTCAGCGACGCTGATTTAAAACGTTTCACGCTCTCGTCGACAGTCAACACAGTATCTATCTCAGAATACGTATTTATAAAATCAGGATCCATATAGCCACTCCTTGTAGCAAAAGCATTGAATAGGCACCCTGACAATTAAGTTGAAATAGCTTAACCATCCTAATGTCTTGTTTTCGCACGCGCCTGCATAATCTCATAAGTCGGACCACTTGACGACAACATTAGGTGCTCTCAAGGCATGCCCTTGAGAGCATAATTACGGCAGTGGATCGCATTGGTACAACGCGACGCCAGGTGACCTGACCTCCCACTGCGCCGACAATCGCGAACCCAAGACACCGGAAGCAACCAGCAGCCGTGTCGTATGCACGCAAGTGGAAGCTAAACCACTTTATGTAGCACCTGCTAACCTCCAAAGGCTTGATATTACCATGTTGGTATCCTCCAAAACTACATTGACTACATTCCATGGACCACCAACAAGCTTGACACTCTTATTGAGAGCGTCGCTCGATATATAACTCCTAAGGTTCATCTCATAAAGATCCGTCATGAAATCATTAACAGGGAACTCCGGATGAACCTTCTGGATAACTACTTTAGGACCCGATTTGTCGGATAGATCGAGCCCCAACACTACGAACTTCTTCCCTCTCGGCAACCGAGGGAGTGCGAATAGCTGCTGCTCCGTCCCGAGTTAGCCGCACCTCATGAACCCCAAAACCAAGAGTTGGGCCAATCTACTCACCTACCTTCATCATAACTTCCTTTGAGGCCTCCTTACCATTGCCTCTGCCCTTAACAACCATAGCCAACGTTTCCACAGGCTTAGGCAAAGCGGAGACTGGAGCAGTTACAGGCTTGACAGCAGACCGAAAATCAACACCAAATCAAGAACTAATAGCAGAGTCACTAACCAATCGCAATCGATAGGATTTTCTAAACAATTCACAATTCCCTCGTTCTATGCGTTTTTTATTGCAAGTTACACACAATGCGTTATATGCGACTTTTATGAATCCTTTTGTTATGTCCAGGGACCGAAAATAACTGTTATTTTTGAATTTTTGATTAAAAAAAGCAACCGCAAGGAAATGTCGGAGAACAAAACCAAGTACACCATTTTGATTGTCTTGGACCAAATTTTTATAAAATGCGATGCTTTTGAAAAACATGATTTTTATTTTTTAGAAAAAAAATAACAACTGTTATTTTTTGACTTTTATTTTTTCGAGCAAAAATAACACTTATTTTTGACTTTTATTTTTTCTAGCAGGAATAAAAGTTATTTTTTGACTTTTATTTTTTCGAGCAGAAATAAAAGTTATTTTTGTTTCAATTCATGATGAATTCATAATATTTATTAAAAAATTCTTTAAAAAAATTAAAGTAATTTATGTCAGAAAATTATTAGAATTAAGTTTTGGGTATATTAAACACTAATCTTTGGTTTGAAATAACCAAAATAACTTTTATTTCTGCTCGAGAAAATAAAAGTTAAAAATAACTGTTATTTTTGCTCCAAAAAATAAAAATCCAAAAATAACTTTTATTTCTGCTCTTAAAAATAAAAGTCAAAAAATAACTTTTATTTCTGCTCGGAAAAATAAAAGTCAAAAATAACTGCTATTTCTGCTCGAAAAAATAAAAGTCAAAACATAACTTTTATTTCGGATCGAAAAAATAAAAGTTAAAAAATAACTTTTATTTTCTGACTTTTACGATAAAAGTTATAACAGTTACGGTCCCTGGTTATGTCTGAATTCTTTTGCACAAGTCGCATCAATATTGCACCCTACGTGACAATCAAAACTTTTCAATTTCGCAAATAATTTTGAAAATATTTTCAAACGTATTCTTTCGGTATTTAAGTAGTTTGAATCACTTTAAATTCATTTGTCGAACATGAACAAAACAAAAATTAAAGGCAAAAAGTAAAACATGGAACACCAAAGCGTCAAATTACGTTCACTTTAAAGTAGTGAAAGTATATTTATTCAGGTGCTGAGGAGCTCCATACATACGTATACTAGAAGAGAAGAAGCACAAAGTAACCAAATACTTCCATTCTGACGCTGATAACCTTTAGCTAATCCCTCTATTTAGAGTGAGAGAAAATATGTCGTACATACCTCTTGCAAAGCAAATGAGTTAGAAGCAACAGACATGCAGATCGAAAATTGGTGGATAAAATAGAAACAGAAAATGTGGACACAGTTATATTTTGTATAGGAAATTAAAATTTAGAGTATTTTTTAATTTTTTAAATAAATAAGTAACAAATTCTTAATTTTTTATTTATTAACTTCCTGCAATTTTCGATCACATTGAAAAACGTTTCGAATACAAAGAGCTCAAAATGAAAATAATAAACTCTTCCTTCAGGAAGTTGTGGATAATACCAATATTTTTTATTGTCTTAGATGAAAATGTCAAAAATCTTTCATTTTTCCTTATTAATTAAATTATATGCAATTTACCATCACATTGAAAAATTACGGGTGCAAAAGGTAAGTAAGTATGTCTGTAATGCACGTATATTACTCATAATATTTTCTTTTAGGAAGTTGTGAAAATCCCTCTCAATTGATTAAGCAATCATTCACCAAATACATCAGTTCCGAATTCTTTTTCCCCATTAAGCGGGAAATCCACTTTTTCATCAATGACAATTTTTAATGGAAAAAAATGTTTCAAAAATGACGTTTTATTTACTATTGATTTATCACCTTACCTTTTAAAATTAAATTTTAATTTATTTTAAATTGGAAGTCAACTTTCACATAATTGCCAGTTCAGAGAGTGGACAGACAGCAGTTTGAATTTTTCGTCTGGTTATGATTAAGCGTTTATTGTAGTAGTAGTTTATATCCCTTAAGACATAAAAGACACAATAATAATAGCACTAAAAAACTAGATTATTTTGAAATTATTATGATTATTTTTCGACCTTTTCTCGAGTCACATGTGACTCTTGACCACGCATGATGGTCTTGAGTGAGAACTATGTCCAATTCCAAACTCCAAAAAAGCAAAATGAAAGTTTCGAATTGAAATTTTTTGATAAGCTTGTATAATAGGTCGAGCTTTGTAACAAAAGTGATACATTTCAGTTTTTAAGACACCGTAACTTTTTTAAAAATAAAATTTAAACTAGTCATCGCCAGGCAATGGCCTTATAAACATCATTTTTCTTTTAGCGGCATTTTGTCATTTATATTAAAGGCGCCAAATTTATTTGTGCGTTAGATAATTTATTTCATTTAAAAAGTTTAATTTAATTAAATAACTTTATTTGTAAATACTTAAAAACAAATTAACATTTAAACAGTTGAGTGAGAGGGCTTGAACATCCCAATCACAACAGGTTTAAAATACTTGGAACAGCAACAGAAAGGGCTCCCACCAAAAAGAATAAGAGTAAATGACTTTGTGCCATTGCCGGAGATTAATAATGATGATCATATTCCTCGATACCTAGTTGCTTCTGCTATCAAAATTTCTGAATCAGTGGAAATTAAGCCTCTATCATCATACAATGCCTCTCAAATAGAGAAGGGCCTAAACTTTATTACACGAGACTATCTTGATGACACAGAAATGCGAAGCGGCAATTTAATGATAAAAGCGTCGAATTTGAAGGCAGCACAGAAATTTCTCAAGGTCAAGTACATTGACATTGTACCTGTTAAAATAGAAATGCACAGAACACTTAACTCCGTCCAGGGCAGAATTTTTTCCACAAAAATAATAAACATCCCTGAAGATGAATTAATAAAATCATTAGAAGACCAGAAAATTATTGATATTCGTAAGTTCACAAAGAAAGAAGGTAATGAAATTGTTGCTAGTGGCGCTGCTGTAGTCACATTTGACTTAATACATAGACCTGACATAATAAAACTAGGCTGGGAAAGGGTAAAAGTCGAGTAATACATTTCTAATCCTATGCGATGCATCAATTGTTAAAAACTCGGTTATACAAGAAACAGATGTCAGAACATAGAGCTTTGTAGAGAATGTGCTTATATTCCTCCTCCTGATTAGTGCATAAGAAAGTTTTGTGTCAACTGCAACACAGACTCTCACACATCTTATGACTCTTTATGCCCAACTTTCATTAAACATAACTCTGTCAACAAAATTAAGGCTGATAGAAGATGTACTATAAGAGAAGCTTGGAAAATTTTCAATGTTAATCCTTCTATACATACTATTAAACCCTTTTCCAAAAAACCTTTAACATTCTCAGAAGCAGTCCGTAATAACATAACCTAAAAGCCAATAACCACAAATAACATAGTAACAAAAAGAAAAAATTGCACCAGAGACAATAACCATAGAAAATAATACTAATTTTACAAATGTTAACAACAACAATATTATTAATCAAAACAAAATTATTAATAACAACAAAATAAGCAAAGCAGTAGAACATTCTTCTTCAAATAAAAATACAAATACCGTTACAGCAAATGATGCTTTGGCAACAGAACTTGTTATGGAACTTGATAAAGAAATGAGTGTGGAATTTAGTTGCAACGGTACAAAAGAGAGTCAACATCTCTCTGAAAAATTATTACTAAATTCACCAACAAATAATTCTATAGAAAATTTAAATTTATCACCTTGTAGCTTATATAGGGGCCAAATCACCGCAATCGAAATCGAGTACTTTATTATCGAAATGTGGTTAAAGCGGATCACGGTAATCGTTATCGTAACGTACACAGAAAAAAATGGATTGTAAATACAATTAATTTTTTGCATATACAATTAAAAATTTGTTTGTTTTTCAGCCAACAACAGTTTTTTGTGAATACAAACACGGGATTTTGTAGTTTTATAAAAAATGAATTTATTTTTTTTTTCTCAATTAATATTTTTGCTTTATTAACTGAAGAAATTGTTAAAAACAAGATATATTTTTAACAAATGTGATTGTCGAATTAAAATATTGTTACGAAAATGGAAATGGTGTTATTAAGATAATAAACAAAAGCTCCAAAAACAAAACAACGGGCTTGATCATGTATAAAGTGATAAACAAAACCTCCAAAAACAACATAAGGCAGTTGTTTACATGATCAACAAAGAAGTAAACATATAGCAACAAAAACAATGGGCTTGATCGCGTGATCAAAGAGCAAACGAGAATATAACAACAACATCAGTAAACAAGGGGACAAAGTAAACAAGCAACAATAACATCAGGTATAAGAAGAGAAAAGGGACAAAGTAAACAAACAACAACAACGCTACAAGGATAGATGTAAACAAGACCCACTAACAACAATAAGGGAAGCGAGTTGTTTACATTTTTAGATTATTCCCGAAGGCAGTCATTCTCTGCCAAGGGCAAGCATTAGACTGATGATCCAGCGATATAAAAGGCAAGACAAAACGAGCAACGAGGAGTGAGTGATACTTCAGTCAGTCTTGTGTGAAAACACGGTTGCGTTCGAAGTAAGCAGTTGTTAGTGTTTACGCGAGCAGAAAGTTTGTTGCTTACAAAAAGGGTTGTAAGCAGAAGAGTGATAATTCAATCAGACACGTCGCGTTGCGTGTGAAGAGAATCGAAGTTCGAAGTGCTAACGAACGAGTGTACCAAGGAGAACAACAAAGGGAATTGTTGTTGTGTACGAGAAGAATAACAATTAAAGGAAATTGTTATTGTGTACAAGAAGAATAACAATTTAAAGGAAATTGTTATTGTGTGAATAAATTTCAACACAGGGTGCACACAGATTTGTGCAGACAATAAAGAATTGATTTTGAAATTAAACACTAATTTACTTTTATTTCATTTGCAATCCACGAACTCATATTTTTAACGTTTTTTAAAGGGTAAAAACGTAACAATATACTTTAATTAAAATTATTGTTTTTTTGAAAAAACCGATTGTTAAATCTGAAATATATTTTTAATAAAATTGGTTGTTATAGTAATAAAATATTTAGTTAAATTTCACGCACATTTGAATTAAATATATTGTCACAATAATGACAATTATTTAATTAAATTGGTTATTATGGTAACAAGATAGATAGATATATCTACTCGAAGTTGTACTCGATTTGTAACTGGTCATCGAAAACAAACAAACAATAGCTTTTTGGCTCAAAACAAAAGAAATGACTAAAAACAACGAAGTAAAATAATAATAATAAGAATATTTTTCGAACGTTTTCTTAAATTTTATATTAATTTATATTTCTCATTAAAATGACAAAACTTGAATCGTCCTCCGATTCCGAAGATGATAAATACAAAAAACATTTGGATCCATTTGTAATAAGCTTTTTAATTTTTTTTTTACAAATTTAAGAAATTATCACGCACATTAGTCACTTTTTTGTCTGTTTTGTTTTCCTTTTTCGTTTCGTTTTTCTTATTGCCATTTGCTACAGCAATGTAAAAAATAGTAGTAGGAAATATAAATTACGATCGAGTACCATGATCCAAGAAATTGTGACCATCGAAAATAGTGTTTACTCGAATGTGCATTCGATTTCGAATGCGGTGATTTGGCCCCTGATTTAAATGTCATAGTAACTCTTACTACTCTTAAGAAGACTAAGCCTGAAATTAATAAAGTAAACGAAAAGTAATTTTAAAATTTAGTACGAATCATGGATATAGGTTTAAATATTTTAATCTTGCAGTGGAATATTCAGGGGTTTATTACCTACAAATATGCGTTAGAAAATATAATCGCAAAACATTAACCAAAGATTATTGCTTTTCAAGACACGCATATTGTTCAAAGAAATAAACAATTTTTACATCTTCCAGGTTATAAAGTAATATCATCACAATAAATGTTATGATTATGTTAAGTCTGGAATAGTCTTTATGGTCCAAAATAACATCAATGTAAATCCGTTGGTGAACTTTTATTCGAGACCATAACTGTAAAATGAAGTAAAAATTTAAACATTACAAATCTTTATAAAGAAGGTAATGTGGCTTTGACGACTACAATGGTTAATTCTATAAACAACTTCAATAATGAATATCATTTGGTAGTTGGAGATCTCAAATCTCAAAATACTTTATGGGGTTCTCAAAATACATCGGTAAACGGCGTAATTTGGGAAGAATTTGCTAATGAGTTGGGCTTAATAGTACTAAATGACGGATCACACACATTGCTTAATACAAGAAATACATTAAAATCTGTACATGTTTCTATGGCAAGTGCAGACTTAGCCCCGTGTCTAAATTGGATGACCTTATGTTCGCCTGAAACTGCTGATCCCTTCCCGATTATAATTAATAATGATTGGATTTCTTGTTTCATGGAAGAATTTAATCAGAGAGAATCGGCGCAAATAAAAAGAATAATCGGAAAAGCTGCTAATGAAACGATTCCGCAGAGTAAAAACAATAAGGGGAAAAATTCACCAACTTGGTTTAACTCATCCGTAGCCAAATTAATAAAAAAAATAAACATGTTGCATGATATCTATTTATAAGACACCGCCGTCCAACAAATGCCATTAACTTCAGAAGGGCAACTGCACTGGGATCTAAAAAGCGAAACGACTTACATGGGAAAATGTTATAAATTCCCATGCGTGTTAGATGTTCGAATAACTTACACAATGATTAAAAATACACCAACAGCTTCCAAAAAAAGATTAATTAAGCTTTATAATTATGTATTAGATAGCGGTATTTATCCACATGATTGGAAACTCTCTCTCCTTGCGCCGATACCAAAGCCTGGAAAAAATCCGAATAAATTAGAAGGCTATCGATCTATATCATTACTGTTTTATCAAAGGTTTTAGAAAGACTGATTGCATTTAGATTTTGGAAACATGAAATGGAAAATATTTCTCCTGTACAACATGCATTTCTTCCTAAGCATGGTGTCCATTCACTTTGACATCAACTTGAGAACACATTAAAACAGAATTTATCTAAAGGAAAGCTCAGCGTTGTTCTTTCAGAAGACATAGAAAAAGCTTTCGATCAAGTGGTGTCAATTTGTATATTTGATGAATTGCATTCCCTTTAAAATAATAAAATTGCTGTACTCATTTCTTTCCGATCGAATGATTGTAGTAAAAATGTATGGCCATTTTTCTCAATTACACAGTTTGGACAATGGGGTTCCACAGGGTTCCCCGTTGGCTAGAACGATCCAAAATCTTCCTGGCATTGATTTTATTGGGATATATCCAGATAACATCTGGTGAATTTTATGCTGTCTCTACCAACCTATCATTTTTAAATGATTCTATACAAGATTGGGCTAGTGTGCGAGGAGCTGTAATTTCAGAAAACAAGTCCGATTTGTTGCATGTTTGCAGAAGGAGGAACTGCTCTAATTCCCATATTTTTATTGGTAACTTTGAAATTCCATGTAGTGAAAAAATATATTATTCACAAAAATCCTATTGTGGAATGAAAACTTTAAAATGATTATTTCCAAAGTTACTAAAATAAATAATCTTTTAAAGTTAATATGCTCTAAAAAGAAAGGTCCACACATAGAAACTGCCATTGATATACTTATGTAGATCTTTAGTCCAAGGATTATTCCAACATGGCACAACTATTTACGGCTTTACTTCTAAAGGTAACGTTAACAAAATCAATCCTGCTTTATATGACTGTTTTCGTACAGCCACAGGCCTGTAGAAGCATTAAGAATGGAATCTAAATCATCCGAATTTATTGGGCTATTATACAAAAGATCAGTGATTTTGGCAGCCAAATCATTAACAGATTCGAATGAAAGTCTTCATGAATTATTTTGGAAAATTGTGAATATTAAACCAGGCAAAAACCCATGTGCTATTGAGCTTCCTGAGAAACCTAATATGTAATATTAGGTATTATATATATTACATACTAATATCACTTATTTTGATATTAATTATCAAAATAATATTACCGTTGATTACATTCTAGCCGAGTATAAAAAGAGCAATACCTCTCCAGAAATGTTCAAATCGTTAGTAGCTGAAAAAATTGACAAGCTATCCCTAGAACTTGAACCATATACTGATGGATCTTTCCAAAATGGTTTATCATCTTACGCTGTGGTGAAGCGTCAAAATATTTCAAATTGCTACAATTTTTTATGCCGTTCAAATGCATACAAAAACACTGATATGTACGTTTTTTTCAATAAAAATGGAGTTTATGACAACATTTTTAAAAATCCATATGTACAATACCCGATTATTATTGTATGGATACCATCACATATCTGCATTGCTGGCAATGAATTTGCAGATAACGCTGCAAAAGAGGCCTTAAGGTTTCCTCTGATAACTGAAGTTCCATGCCTTCATCTTGCATTAACAATCATTTTTAAATCCACAGATAAATCTGAACAACAAATCAAGTGGCAAAATTAAAACTGTTTTTTGAGACAACACAATAACAATTTTACCAGGGCCCTATTTCACTAATAGTGTTTTCACACCGAGTGGTTTTAACGCAAAAGTTGGTTTTAACGTTAAAATCAAAAATAAAACCTGCTTTTACCATACAAAATTATTGTGTTAAAATCAACTTAAAACCTTTTTTGAATTGGTTTTAAGTTGATTTTATGAAATACAACCTTGTTTTATGTACTAAATCAGAGCTACCAGCTCTGAAATGGTAAAAACAGCTGATAAAAATTAAATAAAAACAAATTAAAAACAAAACAAATGTAAAAATATAGAAAGCCGGTTGTATAAAAATGTAAAATTTCAAATAATGAATGCTACAACAATAATAAATAGCAATATTTTAGCAATAATATTAATAATATTAATATTATTTCTTAATTTTTCATATTTTTTGTTTTTTCTTAAACAAAAACATTTCTGTTCCGTCATGAATGTATGAAAGTTAAAACCAGATTTAAGAAAATTTGCAGTGTGAACGCAAAATCAGCTGATTATGGTTTTAATGCTAAAATCAGGTTTTAACTTTTGGTGTGAAAACACTATAAGCTACAAGTTTACAATTACAAGTGTTTTTGCCTGTAAAATTGTGAACTTGTAAATAATTGTGCTTCATAAAAATACAATTACAAGTTTGTGGCTACAAGTCGTTATGTTTCACTGAAATAAATTTTCACTTGTACACTTGTAGAATTGTAGAAAAAAAGCTTAGGATCGACAAAGTCTCTCAATAAAATTTTACAAGTTACAAGTGAATGACAAATTGAATTAAAATTTGATTTTTATCTATTTTTTATAAAAATTACTTCAAATAAACACAAAATCAAACAATTTAAATATTATTTAGCATTTATTTATTTATTTTGTTTGAAGAAATTATAAATAATAACAAACAAATGATATTGAGAAAAAAGTTTAACTGGAAAAATAAAGGGGTGTACACCCCCTTACGGCTTATAAATTTCAGATGAGATAATTGAAGCTGCAGAGCTTTATTTTTTAATTGAAAATTTTCATTCTGCAGCATCGAATTTTCAATTTGCCGATCCACCTTTTCTTCATCCTTATATTTTTTATTTTGCGCTTTCTCGTGGGCGAGAGATCCATTTTCCATACATCGCTCTAAATAAAAAAAAAATTAGAAAAAATTTAAAATATTATTAAATGGTACTCACTGCTTTTCCGTGAGCTCTCAAGCATCGACACTAGCTCCTCCTCGTTCTGGGTAGGAGCCACTTCTGTGTCTGGCAGCAATAACACAATATCATTGCAGTCCTCTAAAGTGATACTCATTAACTTCTGCAATGACACTTGCTCACCATTAGGCTTTTATGGTCGGATGCCATCACATGTTGCTGACTCCTTTCCAATAACCTCCAAGACCAGGGTATCTAGCTCCGTGAGCTTTTTGGCCTTTCCACCAGCCGCCCCTGTCTTTCGGGAGTTGTCTCTCTTGGCCTTATATAGTGTTATCATTTTATAAAGCCAACTTACCAGTGTGGTCCTTTTGTCATTCTTTGCTGTGCATTCGGTCTGAACGGTAGTGTTTTTCTATACGGGATTTTTACAGAGTGTTTTCAGAGTGATAATTGAGTTTTCAAAAAGTGCGAATCAGTTTAATCGATAGAGTTTTTCGGTGCGTTTAATTTGATACATAAATCGTGAAATTCGGTTGGATATTTCATCGGAATTTTTAGTGTAAAGTTTTTTGGTTATTTGCAGATTTTTATTTGCAATGCGGCGTCGCATTGTTGGGGCTTCGTCATCTGTTGCTGGCTCTGTGGGTGAAAGCGTGACGGTCGTTAATATGAGGGAGGTTACGGATGCTTTTTACGACGTTGTTTTTGGTGCAGGTCTCGCTTCCGACGTTACCAGAAGAGTAGTGGAGCAGGCTGGCAAGTACGAGGCGCTGGTTATGAAGCTTCTGGTAGAAAATGAGCGGTTGAAGGGGAGGCTTGATGTCCTTCAGTCGCCGGTTTATTCCTCGGGGTCCGTTTCGCGGGCGTCGGCTGTCAAGTCTACGTCTGTCTCTGCGGTCCCTGTTGGCCGCGATTCTGCTCCGGTTTCTGTATCGAAGCCGGTAGAAACGTGGTCAGTTGTTGTGCGTGGAAAAGGAGGTGCAACGTCAAAGGAGATGGTCAGTAAGGTTGTCGAACAGGTCGGACCTACTCTTGGGGTTAGGGTTCACGATGTGAGGCACTCCGTCGGTGGCAGAGAGGCAGAAGATCGCTGCGATCAAGAAATTCGAAGAAGTTGGTCTGGAAGTGTCGGTCAACGATAAGTTGGGCCCCAGGGTAGTAGTGCGTGGTGTCCATTCGGAGATTTCTCCGGATGAATTCATGTCCGAGCTGTATGAGATGAATCTGAAAGGAAAGATGACTGCTGATAGTTTTAAAAAGAGTATTCGCCTGGTCAGTAGTCCCTGGAAGGCCGGCAACGGTGGTCAAACCAACGTAGTTCTTGAGGGCAGCGAGAAGGCAATGGACCTTTTATTATCAGTTGGGCGCGTGTATATTAAGTGGTTTAGCTTTATGGTGCGCCCCCAGGAGGCTATACCTGTGTGTTACCGCTGTCTTGGTTTCGACCACCGTGTCCGGGATTGCCGTATGAGGGAGGATGTCTGCAGGGTGTGTGGGCAAGGTGGACATGTGTCCTCACAGTGCCAGAACCTGCCGCGTTGCCGTAATTGTGCTTTTAAGGGCCTCCCTGCAGACCATTTGATGCTGTCGTCATCGTGCCCGACATATGCGGCTATGGTTGCCAGGGCGAACGCTAGGCACTAGATATGTTGCACCTCCTGCAACTTAATTGTCAGAGGTCGTTTGGTGTTATGTGTGAGTTGGGGCAGGCTATGTGTCAATTGGACGCTAGCCTGGCATTGATTCAGGAACCTTATACTCGCGATGGTTGTGTTAGGGGGATTCCGGGGGTATGCGCGTATTTACTGACGAATTGGGAAAGGCCGCGATAATAGTAAGGGACAGTAACCTGGACTGCACCGTACTTAGTAGTAGCCAATGGGGGGTCTGCATTCTTGCAGAAGGGCGGTTTGGGAAGATGTACCTGGCTAGCATCTACTGTAGGTTTGGCGACCCCTTGGAACCCTATCTAGGGTATATGGATACGGTGCTACTCGCTACGAGTAGTTTTCCGGTTATCCTCGGCCTTGACGCAAATGCATCATCTCGTATGTGGTTCAGTAAGATGTCTAGGCATTCGTCTGGCCATCAGAACCACATCCGAGGCGAAATGCTAAGTGCATGGATGCTGTCCAAAGAGGTGAATGTCCTCAACGAGCCGAGCGAGTTATATACCTTCGATGGGCCAAGTGCCGTCAGTGACATTGACGTGACGGCTGCAAATGGGGCAGCAATTACTGCTTTTGACTATAGGTGGAGGGTGTGTGACGATTGGGGGATAAGTGATCATAATCTTATTGAGATTACGATTGCTTATCAACGACGAACTGGGGAGACTGTGGGCGTTAAACGATGGCACATTCGCGACGCTAACTGGGACCATTACAAGGACAAACTTGTGACAGTCAAGGAGGACGAATGGAGGAGTTTCGTACGGGACAATAGGGATGACCCCTGGGGTAAGGTTTACCGTATCTGCAGGGGTAGAAAGAGTCAGGTTGACTATACGAGCCTCCAGGTTGGCAACACTTCGTTGTCCTCTTGGAGAGACTGTACGAACGCTTTGTTGGGGGTTTTCTTCCCTAGGGTGGAGTCAATCGGTTATTCTCCTCCGGTGGAAATAATCGATCCTCCTAACTTGGAAAGAGCGGACATTGAAGACTGTTTTTGTAAGGTTAAGAGTAGGAAATCGCCAGGTATTGACGGTTTGACTGGAGAGATGTGTAAAAACATCTGGAAGGCCATTCCGGAATACCTGGAAACTATCTTTGGGAAGTGTATCCAGCAGGGCTATTTCCCGAAGGCTTGGAAATCAGCTCGCGTTGTGGTGCTTCTGAAGTCGCCTGACAGAGTGAGGAGTAATCCTCGCTCTTATCGGGGCATCAGTCTCTTGCCGGTGTTTGGAAAAGTACTGGAAAGAATCATGGTGTACAGGCTTAAGGAATGCTACAGCGTTGGCCTTTCATGTTACCAGTTTGGTTTTAGGGAAAGCAAGTGCGTAGACGACGCTTGGCTACACGTTAAGGGAGCGGTTGAGCAGTCTAGCTCAAAGTATGTGCTTGGTCTTTTCATCGACTTCAAGGGCGCCTTTGATTATCTCCTATGGGATAGTGTCCTTCAAAGGTTGTCTGAGATTGGCTGTTGCGAGTTGAACGTATGGTGTAGCTATTTCAAGGAAAGAAAAGCCTGTGTTGTTGGATCCAATGACACGGTCTGGATGGAGGTTGTTCGGGGCTGTCCGCAGGGCTCTGTGGTCCATTCATTTGGAACCTCATGATGGACGCCCTGTTGCGGCAGCTCGGGCTGACATTCAAGCTGTGTGCGTATGCGGATGACCTGCTCATCCTTATCGAAGGCCAGTCTCGCGCTGAGCTAGAGAGAAGGGGTGATGAGGCTATCCGTATTGTCTGTGATTGGGGTACACAAGTTGGTGTAGATGTTCCGACCGATAAGACGGTGATGATGCTACTCAAGGGTAGATTATCACACGCGCGACACCCAAGCATTAGAATTGGTGACAACTGCATTAGGTATGTGACTGAGGTCAGGTATCTTGGAATAGCTATGGGGGAGCGCATGCGCTTCCATGTTCATCTCGATCGCGTAAGAGAAAAACTTACGGCAGTCGTTGGGAAGGTCAGGCGCATTTTGAGGAATGATTGGGGCCTCAGCAGGCGTGCCGTTCGTACCATATACGATGGACTGTTCGTTGCTTGCGCAGCGTATGGTGCATCTGTTTGGTATGATGCGGTGATGACTGTTGTTGGCAGACGGAAGATTCTTACCTGTCAAAGAATTGCTCTCTTGGCGTGTATCCCGGTATGTCGAACAGTGTCAACAGACGCATTGCAGGTCCTCGCTGGTGCAGCACCCCTTGATCTGGAGGTAATACGTCGCAGTATTGCTTTTAAGGTCAAGAAGGGGCTGCCGCTTCTTGTGCATGATTGGATTTCTTCCTCTGATCTTGCAAGTGGGAGTGTTAGGATCAAGTCACTCCTACAGGAGGGTCAATCGGGAGCCCCAGAGATTCGTCTCTGCCCGACAATGGTGAGGCCCCCTTGTGGGAGCAACGTGGTGGCTGTGGTTTAAACCTAAATCGCGGGAAGAGCGCAAGCTCGATGTGGCGTTGCATTCTCAACCACTGGAGAAGCGGAGTTTAGATAGTCTCCCACCCCTAACCAAGAGGGAAGTCTTGTCCAAATGCAAGGCTTCGAATTGGTACTCACGTATGGTGATGCGGGCAGTGATATGTTTATCATGTGGTTGCATCACTGTGCGTGGGGGCGCTGGTAGACGCATTGTTTCCACCCGTGCTTAGAGCACCGTGGGGTAAGCCAACGCGGCGATACTCACGTAAAACCCTGGACTAATGTCGTCCTTTTGATGTTTGCCCAAAAAACATCGCGCACGTACTTGGCGTCTTTTCCACTTGGCACCAGTCCAAGTGCAAGACACCTCATACGCACGTTGTCCCACTCTTCCATTTTTATCTCTTTGGTTTAGCGATAAACTTACCAAAAAGAACGTCTTTGGCAGCTAAAATCTGCCGCACCACTCTAACTTTATTGTGTTGATTTACAAAATAATAATTTTAAATTTTTTAAACACAAACTGTATATGTTTTGATTGATTAGTGATGTGCTAACAATCAAAACAAATTATCGATATACATTAGAGTACCCATAATTGCAAAAGTATTTAAAATAATTTTTGAAATGTTCATATATTTCATTAGTGTTCTAATATACATACATATGTTCACACATATATTTCATTTATCAAAATATCTTTGTAAAAATATTTTATTTTATTGTGATTGTAATTGTAGGAATTGTAGTTTACAAGTACAAAAAGCTACAAGTATTGGGAAAATTTTCATGAAACACAATTCATTATCACTTGTAAGAATTAGAATTGTGAATGTAACTTGTAAACTTGTAGAATTGTAGTTTAGTGAAACAGGCCCCAGGTTTCAGTGCATAATATTTGCTCGCCTCAGAGTAGGCAAGGCACTGTTCAATTCTCAACAATATTTTAATAAGACTGTATTAGAGATGGAATAAAAACGCTGTATTGTCTACACTGTTTATATTGTTATTATCCGGCAACTTTTAAATTTTGACATCTTATTTTTCTTTTTTACCTAACCTTACTTTTTCTCTTTAAAATTATCATTGAATTGAACCACACGTGTTTTCCTGTTTTTTTTTTTATAAAAGAAGATATTATACAAGAACTGTTTTATTGGCCTTTTAATTTTTCTTGGCTAAAAGCTAATATCGGCATTAACAGACTGAACCACTGCAGTGCACTTTCTGCAATAGTCGTGTCCACTGGATGAAATACTTGATTGTTCCAATCTTCATTATTTTAAAGAAATCATACAATCATGTTGTGTTAGTAATCCTCAAAGGTTTTCACAGTTTTTGTGTGTTAGTCGGTAAGAGAGAAGTTTTTTTTTAATTTTATATACGAGTACATGTGGGATCGCACTTGCAAGGATTAAGGCGATCCCATAGGTTTAAAGAACTTTCAACTAAAATAAATATAGTAAGCGGACTGAAAAAAACATGAACATGATAAAACATAAATACTTGATCGAGTTGAAAAAACATAATAATTTACAATAAAAAAAAAAACAATAAAATTATTATATATTTGGCGGGCGAGCCAAACAGTTCAATTTAGTGATTTTTAAATAAAATAAGAATTGTTTTAAATATAATTTGTAAAAAACCCAATACGATGTTATTGCAATTGTAAATTTTAATATATAAATAAATTTATATCGACAACTATAAATCTAAATTTTACACACATATATGTATACATATTTGTTTATTACAAATAATGCCCTCTCCACGGTTTTTGAATGTGAAAGAACTTGTAAATGAAGTTATGGATGAAAGTGATGAGAAAGGAATTTTTGATTTTGAAGTTTCTAGTGCTGAAAACTCTTACGACGAGGAAAATATAAGCTCGTCTTCAGATTCTGGAGAAAGTTTGACAGCAACAAATATGATGATCCGTGATATGCCGCCAAAGATGGTACTATTTAGAGAACCGAACCATATGCCGTTGGTAAGCTGAGTACCAACAACATTATCAATTCACGTCCTGGTTAGTAGGTGATGGTTTATTGAAATATTGTAGAATTGATATTATTATTTTTAGGCGTCACAAGATTTGCAACAAGTCCTGTAAGTAGTATTCGGGAGTCTTTCGTACTACTTTTCTTACCTCAACTAATGAAAAGAGTAATTGAAAACTCAAATAAGTATGGAAAGCATTTCAAAGGTTCTAATCACATTGCAATTAATGACGATTTATTTCACGGTAATTTGACAGTAATACTGCTGACCGTAAACTCCGGTAAGTAACGTTACGACTTTGCACGATTTGTTTGATGGAAGTTATCGAAGTCCAATATTTCGGTCAATTATGTCTGAGAAAATGTTTTTATATATAAACAAAGTCATTCGGTTTAATGATGTGATAACCACACGTGCCCAAAGGAGTAGTGACAATGTTTCGCAAATTAGAAACCTGTTTCAAAAATAATCTGAAAGACTTCCAACCTTATATAATCCAAACGATTGCGTTACTGTAGATGAGCAACTTCTTGGATCTCATGGTCGGTGTAAATTTTGGCTGCTTGGAGATTCAACAACATGCTATGTGTGGAAAATACAACTATACTTGGGGAAGCTTGCATCCGGGAAGCCAGATAGGAATCAAAGAGAACGAGTTGTTATTGATTTAGTCGATTATAAAAGGGCAAAATATTACTATGGATAATTTCTTCGCGTCACACAGTCTTGGCCAAAAACTTTTACGAAGAAGTCTGACAATGGTTGGAGCCATGCGGAAAAATAAAACATCAATTCCTGCAAAGCTGGAATGCAAGAAAGTTGCACTCTATAGATCAACTTTTCCTTTTCGTCTCATATATTGGTCACAACGAGAAATGAGACGATTGTTATGATTACAATGCATCATAAACCCGATGTAGCGGCCAACTCTAAAAAATTGCCCGAAATAATCTCCTATTATAACTCAACAAAAGGAGAAGTAGACATTATGAATAAAATGCTCAGTTACTATAGTTGGAAACCTAAAAATAATCGGTGGACTATGGCTATATTTTCTAACATAGTCGACATCTCCACATTTAATGCTTACATAATATATAACGAAATTGATCCCGATTGTATGTAAAAACAAAAACACACAAAACGTAAATACTTTCTACGTGAGCTGGCGATATCATTGTCCTCACCTTATATGCAAAAACGGAAAAAGTTTCCAAGAAATGAATTATCTGTGACTCTTCTTTCAAGGCTCTCAAATAATAAAATAAAACTAATTCCCATAAATAAAAAGATATAAACTTTTTAATAAAAATGTATTGTAGTTCCACTATTTCTTTGTAATGAAAGAATGTTTCAAAAATGATACATGAGGGTGAATTATAAAGTTTTAAAGGCTCGATCTGCGGTTAAAATTAAATGCCAAACATAAAAAAATATAACATATAATCTATGTACATTCAACACAATCTTTTATTAAGAAAAACGGTAAGGTATGTTTAAAGTTTGCTCTACTGAAGGATTTACCTGGTCAGTGAAAATATATACTGGGATATGAGCTATTGGGGTAAGAGGATTTGGCTTAGCAAAAAATGTTTGTGAACATTTATTCACTGAATTCAAAGGAGAAGGTCGTACATTATACGTTGACAACTTTTATACCAGCTACGAGCTCGCTCGCTCAATGCTAAATAACAAAACCCACCTTGTCGGCACTCTCCGCTCAAATAAAAAAAGATTTGACAAAAGAAGTGATGAATTCTGCACTTAAAAAAGGTGAATTAATGGCCCAAGAAGATGAAAACGGAATAGTAGTACTAAAAAGGAAGGATCAAAATGCTTTCAACAAAGACTGCTCCAGTGTCATCAGTGATATGTCATCAACTAGTAGAGCAAAAAGACGCAAAAGTAAAGATAAGACCAAACCGTTAGCTATCATTAATTATAATAAAGAAAAAGCTGGTATAGATTTATCGGACCAAATGGTCTCATAAAGTAGCACCCTACGCAAAGGTTTGAAGTGGTATAGGAAATTGGTAATCGAATTATTACTTGGCCTCTCAATTGTAAATGCGCATATTATTTATAAGGAAGCTACAAAGAAGAGCATCAGCATATGCAAATTCCGTCAAAGTGTAGCTAATGGTCTTTTGGATCTAACATCTCAGCAACCAGTAAGCCCCTGCAAACACATTGTAACTAAAAGGGTAGACGCCAACAATAAACCAATTCGACGTGCTTGCGTTTTGTGTTACGTACGGAAACGTACGATGTGGCACTCAATAAGTTAATTTGTCAAATATAGAAATTCAATTTCTTCCAACTAACACAACTGCCGTTATACAACCATTTGACCACGAGATTATCCACGCTTGAAATGGGAAAAACCGTTTCAGAATATCTTCAATCCATTACTACAATGGATGCGTTGAATTTTGTGAAAAGAGCGTGGTGTCTGGTTCAGCCATACATACAAAAATTAAATGTTTAAAATAATTTTTTAACGCACTTTAAAAGCACAAACCACACAGAGGCGGAACGGAATTTGACAATTTAAGGTGAAAGGGACAGCAAATGTTACCAAAAGGTATTTCTGTCCCTCTCTGATTTGTTTATTTATGTTCCGGGCGGTTTTTTTATTATTGGCACATTTTAATAAAACATTGTGAGAAATTATGATGAAAGAATAATAAAATTGGCGCCAAATGGCGTCGGCATATACTTGGCGCCAATAAAATAATTACAAGTGTCCTTTACTTACAATTGATACAAGTGTCAAAGTTGTCGGTGGTGATAAAATTGCAAGGTAAGTTTTTTTTATAAACAATTTAAAACATTAAATATAAGTGAGTGATTAATAATTGCTAGTCGCCGTGTCGAATTTTTGAGTAACTTTTCATGGAGTATTTGCCAGAAATCTGCTGAGAGGAAGTCTCCAAAGAAATATTTTTTCATACATATTTTCATTTTGATGTCTGAGCTGGGATTGCAACTGTGTGCTTATGTTTAATAAGCCAACCAACTACCTACAAAAATTAAATTACCATTTATATTGTTACGAAAAATAAACTTAACGAAAACCACTAAACAAGACAAACGGACAACAACAAAATACACACATCATACGGTACGCAGAATTATACATACAACAAAACAACAGATCAAACTTTAAAAAATCCAAAGAGATAACATATGTATGTACACACAGAAAAAAACCCAATGTAAAATTAACATGGAAAAATGTTGATTTCAAATCATAGTAAATTTTCGAAAAAATTTTTAATAAATGTATTTTTAACATTGTTTCATATTGAATCAAAATCAACAATGTTAATTTAATCTCAGAAATAACTGATTTGACATTGTATAATGTTAAAATAACATTTTTCAATGTTGATTTAATATAATGTATTTTTATAGTAAAAACAAAAGTTTTTAACGTAAAATCAACATTACGTTTAGTTGATATAACATGGGCAATTGTTAATTCAACATGATATTTACATGTTTCGATGTTGAGAAACATATTGAAACAACATGTGACAATTTTGATTGATTAGCGAATAGCGAATAAAATTTTTTCATGTTAAATCAACAGCACTGTTCATGTTAAATCAATATTGGTTCATGTTAAAACAACATTTGCAAATAATAGTTTTTATATAAATTATAAATAACATCGGTTCAAGTTAAACTAACATTTTGTTATGTTAAATCAACATCAGTGAATTTAAAATTGACATTGATTCATGTTGAATCTACATTGTATTCTGTTAAATCAAAGTTGTTGAATTTTCAATTAACATGAAAAAAGTGGAAATGAAATGAAATCATGTTGAATTCTTCAAAAATTTTGGAACATAAAAAACTTTTCATTCATATTTAAGTAAAGCTTGAATAAGTAAGTAAGTAGCTAGGCCGTAATCCTGACTGAAGGGTTGTAATGGCCAATTATGTATGTGTATGTTGAATAAGTATTGCGGTGTATTATAAAAGCGTCTTTTGCAGTAAGTTAAATTAACCTTTTTAGTTAAAATATATTATTATGTCTTCGCCAAAGAATCATAATGATAATTTATCAAGTGTTGTGTAAGAAATTGTATCAATTGAAGGAAACATGAATTTCTTGATTGACGAAAATGGTAATATTATATTAAATATTCCAGTTCAGAATACTACCGAAAATTCACAATTAGATTTTAACTTAATTGAAGTAAAACCATATTTGACAAGTAATTGCATTTAAGGATTTTTGTAAAATAATTTGACAATTGTAAATAATATTTATTTATTTAGAAGAAGATATTAAGGAAACCATACCCCCTATTGGTATTCGTGCTTGTTTCCGAGAAAATTTTTTTGTTGGAGAAAAACTGAGGTAGTAAACATATACATACATATACAAATTCATATTTGTGTATTATCATTTATATTTTCTTTATAGATTTATACCGATTTCGAACTACAGCACTCAAATAAAAGTCATCTTCTTCTCAGTAAATGGAAGGGATTTATGGAAACAATTGTAAGCTATTACAGCTTATATCTTAAAGACAAGAGGTCTAAGGAAGTTTTTACAAATTCAAAGAATACTACTGAACAAAGTAATCATATATTCTTATTTCTTAAATTCATATTTTAAATCACCACCTTATTTCCAGATTCATTAGATTATATACTATTCTGCTAAATTCAGTTATTTTACCAACCGCACGTTTTTCGGACAAAGGAGGAAAGAATACAAAAAAGATTTCTATACCAGACGCCAACGAGAGTGTTATTGTTCATCTTACCACTATTAATGATTATGTAAAGGTAATATCAGAACTTAAAGAGAAATATTATAATAGAAATTTAACTATTCAACGTTTCATAATAGTTGTAGATCATAGTATTTATAACCTTGAAAAATTGTACGTATATTTTGATAAAACACTCGTAAAATGTGACTCTTTTTTGAAAAGTTTAGATACTTGTTTTAAAATAATTAATACATTGTCTTTAGAATATCCAAAAGGTTGCCAAGGTCCCTGGCTTTTTATTCAATACTTTTACGAAATTAAACCTATCAATGAGAGAAAATTATCAACCATTTACTCCTTGTTTAACTTTTTAAAAGCCTAATTATTAATTTCAAAATGTTGATTTGTTTTATTTGTAACAAAGAAATATCTCTCCTAAATAACTTAATACAACATTATCAAATTATCCACTTTTTTAATTCAGCTAGTACAATACAGTGCAAACAAGATAATTATTCATTTTCATTTTTCAAATCATTTAAAGCTCACATTAATCGTAAGCATATTGACAATTATATTAAAATATTACTTATATACTTAATTTATTTTATGTAAATAAATGTATTTTTAAAATGAAAATTAATAAACGTTACATTTTATTTAAAAATGTATATGAAAACAAAAATAACTTATTTTTATTGGGCGGGCTTATATAAGCAGAAAGTCAACATGATTTTCATGTTATTTCAAAACTAGAATCCTTTTGAATTAACATGAAAATTTATGTTGAAATAATATGTTTGCATCTTATTTCAATATGAAATTCAGAGTTGAAATAAAATGATTTAATGTTAATTTAAACATAAGATCACATTGATTCAATGTGAGAATCATGTTATCTTAATACTAATTAATATTGATTTGAGTGGTATCTTAAAGTAAATTCAACGTGATCTCACTTTGATCCAACATAAGTAGCAATGTTGTTTTATAAAGTTTTCAAGTTGTTTTTAAATGAAAAATAGTTATTTTTGGTTTACTGTAAAGCCATGTTGAATTAACATGAAACAGCTATGAAGCAAAATCATAGCTGAAAAATGTTGATTTAACCTTGTTTTCGGCGTTTTTACAATGATTTTTTCTGTGTGTAGTTATTCAATGATTATAACGTATTTGTTTGTGCAACTCTGAAAACTGAATGATCGAATTTATTCTTGGTAGATGCTCTTGATCTTAAACTATAGATGAGTGATTGGCTGGTAAGCCACCAAAAATTGCATGACATGCTTGTCCCAATCGTTATATTGACCTTTATCACCTTCTTCGAATCCATTCGATGCATCGAAGGTAGAAACTTATATATTTATATTTAAAGCATTTGTTAGCTTTTTTAGGTGTGAAGTGATTTAAATTTTGCAAGAGATAATGCAAAGTAGCCTAAAAGATAAAAACCGGCATAGTAAATTCAAAGAACACTCGGGATCGCCTCAAGACCATTGTGCCGAATCTGTACTTTTTCTTCATTCTGTTTTTACCTCCATTTTCTTACCAAATCAATCGATGCATAGAAAACGTCGATGCATATTTCAATAAATTGACGTTTCTTTACGATGAAAATACCGATGACTTCTTTTAGTTTCCATTACTACTGACAATCTAATCGCTTATTTATTCCCTTAGAGGATACAAAGTGATTAGATATGTATTTTTACCCTAGAATCTCATATATTTCCTCGTCGTTTACAATCGTTCTAATGAATCGCGCTTATCCGGTCTATATAGTGTGAAAGGAATTCGAAACTTACGTATGAATACTAATAGATCATGAAAAATATTCATTTATTCAAGCGTAAATACAGTACAACAACACATCATCTTATTTAATAGTACATACTGCCAAGGATATAGGCATAACAAAGTTTAAGAAATATGAAAATATAATAACCTTAAAAATAAATTAACAAAACAAATATTATTAAAAACAAAATTTAAAATTATATTAAAAAAACTATGATTAATTAATTACAATTGTACATTATTGTTCATTCAAAAATTTAATTATTGCAGTCTTGAAATGCTTTGCATTGCTTGGTAATTGTATGTTGTTCGGGAGTTCATTCCAGAGACGAATTGCATTGGTGTAACAGTGTCTCTCAGATATTTGTTTGCGGTATCTAACACTATTAATTTTCAAGCCTCTATTGGATCTTGAGAAAACTAATCTATTGAACAAATAAGGGGGTTTCCTACCTAATGTAAATGATTTTATGTAGGCATACCAGTGTACGACATTTTAACAAATTCTCAAAAGTTGTATTATAGATTCTATATGAGAATTCAGAATATCGTACCTTGTACGACCATAAACATATCTAGCAATATTGTTATAAGTTATTCTGAGTTTGATCCTACTTACTGAGTCACAACTAGAATACAATAAAGTGGGGATGATATATGTTTTCGCAAGCAGCATACGAATATTAAATGGAGTAAAATACTGCGTCAGCCAAAGATTTCGCAACATTGCAACTGTATTACCGCAAATAGCATTTACATGGCTGGACCAGTTAAGGCTATTGTTAAAGATAACTCCTAGATTCTCAACGTTATGTACTGTCTCAATAGTAGCATTATTAATCTGTAATGATGTAAGCTGTGCCGTAGAATTTACCTTGCCTATTATCAAAGCTTTCGATTTCCTCGGATTGAGGCAAAGACCATTAAGCGAAGCAAGCAACTAATGTATAGCTGAACATCATCTGCGTACATTTGTACATTGCAGAACTTCAACCTAGATGGCAGATCTGTTACAAAATTCAATATATTATCTCCACTGATCGCAATGAATCGCTCTTCGTGGTATTGATGTCTGGTGTCAACAGGATGGTGCAACTTGCCACATATCTCACTCCACAATCGATTTATTGCGCCAAACGTTTGATGGTAGTTTAACTATCCGAAGTGGTGGCCCCAGGAAGCTGCGATTTGACACGGTTGGCCAATTTTCTGTGGGGCGACTGGTTTGAGAAATCGTTTCTTCGTAAGCGAAGACACTACCCCCCGACTTAATTAAGAGAGGTAGAGTAGTGTGATTTACTTATTTGACTATAAATCCGAGCAGTTAAGGTTTAAATATATAAAGATAATTCAACGCTCTCCAAATAATCCATCCAGGAAACTGCACCTGAATGCATTCTTACATCGTCGTGGAACAAAAGAATTTTCTTGGGCTAAAACAATTGATTTTTTATCTCAAAGAGTATTTGCAATTTACTTTGTCACCCCTTGTGGGAACTAGTCAATGTAGTGATCATTGACAATTAAAACTACTGAGCCATGTGTATTGCCGATAGCATCCACAATGTGTCATACATTCAATCTCTAATCATCCAATCGATATGTACTTATCGTAAGTTTTTTCACATGTTTGGATTGTAAAGAACGGAATTGGACGTCCAGGATATCTGACATCTTCTTTTTTTTTTGTAAAAACAATGTTTTTTTCAGAAATAAAAAGTTAAAAAAAATTTACTGGCAAAGCTATGTTATGGCAACGATATATATATTTTTAATCTCAAAATCACGATTTTTCGACTAATATTAAATGTTGTAGGTCCCGCCACTCATGTATAAAATTAACGCACACAACACGAGTGGTGTTGAGAAGATAGGCCGTAATCCAGACTGAAGGGTTGTTTGTAATGGCCAATGATGTATGTATTAAATGTTTTTCAAATTAAATTAAATTTTATTCGAAACAAATTAAATTATTTTTAACACAAATTAATTAATTTCTAAAACAAATTCATTGTTTTTCATTTGAAATTAATTTTTTCTCATTTATATTTAAATTTATTTCTTTTCAATTTCAATTTATATTATTTCAAATTAAAGGTGACTAAATAATTTTTGCCATTCATCAGTATGTTTAAAAAAGGTTCAACCGTTAACCCTACAAACATTGTTACCAACGCATAGTTTCAGTATTCCTTGAAGATAGAATCTACATTTTGTTGTTGTTGGTAATGAGTTCATCAACAAGAAATTTGAATCACACTGTTTAACAATTTCTTATTCAAAATAATCTACCAGCTATGCGTACAAAAGCACATTTTGCAAAAGTAAACCATTTTTGACT
Source organism: Sarcophaga rosellei (assembly GCA_930367235.1). Classification (NCBI taxonomy): domain Eukaryota; kingdom Metazoa; phylum Arthropoda; class Insecta; order Diptera; family Sarcophagidae; genus Sarcophaga; species Sarcophaga rosellei. Next base: position 64,947,800 of record OV884019.1, read on the forward strand.
AGTCAATTATTTTATTGATCGTATAAAATTTCATTTGTGCCAAATTTCATGAAATAGTTATTCCGTTTTACTAATAACTTTATATAAAACAATGATTTCCATATCAGAAAGTGGTCACTCCGGTAGTTCCGAAGAACGGATTGTGCTTAATAATCGGCGTATTCGGCTTCTGGTAGACAGTTCTTCAGAAGAAAATTTATCTGAAATATCTGTGCCTGAACGTCGCCGTAGAAAACGTGGAAAATATAACCAAATAAGTTTGGATAAAAAAAATATTTTAATTAAATTTTATGAAGAAGGAACAACAATTGCTGAATCTGCCGAAATAGCTGGAATAAATAAAAATACTGCTACATCTATAATAAATCGTTACAAGAATGGTGGTTGTATTGCCGTAAAAAACCGTGGTGGAAGACGTCACTCAAAATTAAATTCTGAAATATTAAATATAATTGAGGATATCATAGAAAGAAATCCATTCATAAAATTAAAAGGCATACGTGGGAAAATTCTTGAAATACATAATGTGGAATTAAGTACAACAAGTATATATACTGCATTAAAAACTTTACGAATAACACTAAAAAAATGCAACGATTAACATAGACCGCTTAAATTACGATGCTACAAATCAACGGCGTAAACCGTATGCATTACATTTTTCGCAAAACGCCCCAGAAGTAAGAGAGAAAATAATATTCATTGACGAATCGTTCCTACTGTTAGAGGACGAAACGTTTCTCTTATTGCCGCTATGAACATACATGGCGTTTTACATATAAAAATATAATTGCCAATTCCTGTGTTAATACTAATATTTTCATTAGATTTCTTGAAGAATTATTTCACACGTTAAGTGAATCCAATATCACAGGTGCTTGGCAAATACTAGATAACGCACAAATTCATAAAACACAAATAGTGAAAGATAAAATTGCCGAGTTTGGGCATACATTAGTTTTTCTTCCTCTAAACCCAATAGAAAAAGTATTCTCAAAAACTAAACTGTGTGCACGCAATTTTCTAGCTGATCCTGATATTAATATGGACTTGGTAACTGTAATTAAAAACTCCGTCGAATCGGTAACACCGTCTGATTGTAATAATTACTATGTTGATATGACTATGTCATTATCATTAGCTGCATCTGGAGAACAGTTACAATGAATATTTTATATTAAATTTATAACTATATTACTATTTATAATCTTAATTCAAGGTATAAAAAGTTTTATATATTTTTAACTATTTTGCGTTAACTAAAAAATGAATTTGAAGTTAAAATAAGTTAATTAAAAATTAAATATATTTAATATGACACACAAAAAGTTTAAGTTGTGTGGTAAATAATTTAATTTCATTCTAATAAAACTTAATTTGTTTTGAAGAAAATTTAATTTGATTTAAAATAATTTGAATTTCTGTGCAAAAATCTTTAATTTGAGACTAAAAACCTATATATGAACTGGTCAAACTTAAATACTAATATCAAAAGTACTACTTAATAAAAATTAAACGTAAACCAACTTTTAAAATATCTAAAAATCTGATAGAGCAGTAGTGTAATGACAAACATATTCCACCAATATTCTAATTTTCTGAAATTTATTTCTTAAAAAGCCACTCAGAAGTCGTTTTATCCGTTTAACCGAGCGATCATCGAAGAAACATTGTCCCATTGAACCAAACCAGAGTCTGATTCAAATTAAAGACAACGTTCAAAACCTCACGCTACAGATAAAACGATACTCCTCCTCATCGCGGATTTGGTATTTTTCATTTTGCAATGAAAGTAAATGAAGACTGACTACAGAAATGATCCTGTGAAGTATAGTCTTAACTTTTCACTGCTCAACAGCAAATCTATCTACCAAATACATTATTAACTCAATGAGAATTATTTGAAAATACATAAACAAACGAATAAATACACCCTGTTGTTGTTGTTATTATATTTATTTGTAGCTAGCTGTGCGCTAATAGTGTGTTAGTAGAAGGCAACAGCAGCTGATAGCATTGGTTATCAGGTAGTGGATTGATTGTGTGTAGATACATACAGAAATAATTTAGTGAATAAATACGAGGCATATGGTGAATCATGTTTAGTAAAAATATGAAATGATAGTACATAACTCCCCGAAATATTTATAAGACCAAACAAATACTTGGAATTGGAGTTAAAGAAGAAAAATGATTTTTCTTCAAAAATTAGTAATCCCCAAAAGCGGTTTACGGTTGCTTAGAAAATGGTTTGACTAATAATACTCGTGAACCCAAGCAATGACGTTATTTTTTTTTTTTTTTTTTATTTATTTATTATAATGAATGTTTTTCTGATGCAACAAGATCAATTATCTTATAAATTACAGCACCAGAATCAAATAAGTTACATAATACATTGAAATTAAATTAATCAAAATATAAACAAAGAAAAAAATAAGATATAATATAACAGTCAATGAAAATTGAAACGATAAATTTAGGAATTTTCGTAATAACTCCTTAACAAGTTTTTAAATCGCATTGCGTTGCTAGTAAATTGAATATTTGGGGGGAGGTGGTTCCAGAGATAAATGGTATATATATAAAACTGGTGAAAAGAAGCACTCTTTCGGTATTTGAATGTTCGAATATTATTGTTCCTCGCAGACGAAGTGAATACCAATTTGTTATAAAGTGAGTGAAGTTTTTTTGTTGTTATAATTTTATGTAAAAAAATAAGATTTTTAACCTTCATATAGTCATCGAGGTGCATGCCAAGGACATGTACTAAATACTGAGATATATGGTCAAATCTTTTCAAAGCAAAAATATATCGAACAATATTATTAAACGTTATGTTGAGTTTTCGTTTCAAAGTCATATTGCATCCAGAAAAAATCTCAGAGGCATATAAAAGTGAAGGAATTAAATACGTTTTTGCAATCAGCATCCTTATCCCCATGTTGAGTCTGCCATAGGGTTCTAATCTTCCCATAAACTATGCCACATGCTTGATTGATGTGATCCGACCATGTCAGTGAGCTATTAAAAATAACGCCCAAATTTTTGGCTGTATTTACCAATTGAATTTTTGTCCCATTAAGAGAAATATTCTGATTCCCTTTTAATACTGCCGGAATTTTGCCAATTATTAAAAATTTGGACTTAATAGGATTAAGAAGTAGTCCATTAGCAGATGCCCATTGATAAATTCTATCTAAATCAAAATTTATTTCATTAATAGCAGAACTTATAGTCGTTTTTGAACAACTTAGATAAAGTTGTACGTCATCAGCATACATTTGAATTTTGGAATATCTGATCTGCAAAGGAAGGTCATTTGCATACATGGAGTAAAAAAGTGGGCCAAGTATGGACCCCTGTGGAACACCTCTGCTTGTAAATAAGGGTGAAGAAACAATACTACCATTAACAACTATCTGTGATCTACCAATTAAATATGAAGATATTAATTTTGTTGCAGTTGAAGAAAATTTAAACATATTGCCAAGCTTCAGTAGCAACATTTGATGGTCAACAGTGTCAAATGCCTTGGAGTGATCAAGTAAGACCAAAAATATTAACTTACTCTCATCTAGATTGCCACGAATATTCTCAACCACCTCGGTTAATGCCGTAGTTCAGCTGTGCTGAGGTCTAAAACCAGACTGACGGTCTGTTAGTAGTTTATTGTCGAGTATGTGTTTATAGATTTGTTTATGAAGAATTCTCTCAAAAACTTTTGATCTAGGCCAACAGCATTAGACTTAATTTTTCGAAATCCTTCAATTGTGTCATCCAAACTAAGATGTCGGAAGTGGAAATCATTTATTGTGGATATATTGTTGTTACCATCATAATAATTCATATTCACCGGTGGTTGCGGAATATTAGCAAATTTCCTATTAACAGCGTTAACATCTAATGTGTCTGATTTGTGGTTGGTATTGTCCATGTATGCTTGGTATATACAGCATTCCGAAATTTATTACCGTAATGTAATAGTTTATCCCGCCTTATCATTATCACAACTTCTCTTCTCGCCTTGTGATAATCCGCAAGAAACTGTGGTGTTTTGCAACGTTTCCATCGACTAAAAAGTAGATCCCGATGTTCAATAGCCGATTTTGTCTCCGATGAAAACCAGGGATTTATTCTTCTATCAGATCTTTTGGTTCTAAGTGGGACGTGTTTATTAAATAACTGATAGATGAGACCATTTATGTGTTCGACTTGTGCATCAACCGATGGAATATAGAAAATATCGTCCCAGCTAGCACAAAACAGGTCATCCCCAAGTGACGCCATATCAATATTATTGAAGTCTCGATAACAGAATGATTTTTCATGTCATTGTATTCTGAAGTTATATGACAGAAATATAAGATCATGCCTTGAAAAAACTGGTGCTGTTAATTGGTCATAATGAGATATTTTGCAGCTATCAGAGACGAGGAAGAGATCCAATAGAGAGGCATTCGTCCAAGTGAAATGTGTTGGTATTGAATTATTAACAGGGTGTAGATTGAGCGAAGTCATTGTTGTACAAAAATTTGAACTAGAATTTGTTAATAAATTGGCATTAAAGTCTCCTGATATTATTATATTGGTATAAGCAACAGAAACTTGTTCTAACTCAGATATAATGGTGTCCAATCTGATATTTTTATTTGGTCTGTAAACACACCCAAGCAGCAATTTTTCACCATAAGATGATAGTTCCACCAATATATACTCAACATCACTATCCGCAGTGAAAGTTCTCAGAAGTTTACACGAAATATTGCTCTTAACATAAATAGCCACCCCACCAGCATTTCCACACCGGTCACATCTAAATAATTTATATCCTATTAATTCAACATGTTTGTCGCTGTGGGATTCATTAAACCACGTTTCTGAGATACATACGGCATCCACACCTGAATCTTCAAAAAGATAACGGAATTAATCAATTTTGCAGTATAAGCTTTGGGCATTGATGTGACAAACATTTATTCCTGGGTGTTGTTTCGAAAGTATGCGAATAACGTTATAATTACCCTCTCTGGAACCAAGATGGTCAATCGTGAAATTGGACATAAGGAATATTTGATGCAACGCAGTGTAATAAAAACTTGTTAAATATTTTAAATGGACTAGCATGGTTAAACACAAATTTTAATAATGAGAAAAAATTATGGAATGTCGCTATATTGACATATGAAAGCAATAAAAAATAATACAAATAGGATGAGAAAATAATAAAAGTAAGGGCAGTAATAAAAGTTAGTGTAGTCATAATGTGTTTACTAACGAAAAAGCTTATCTAGGTCTTCAATATACATATTCCATAAGAACAGATTCATCAGTGCTCCGCTTTCTCACATAGACCAGCCCTCTAAGAGTATAGGCAGAATGAATTTTACCATCTCTTTTCAACCGCAATGCGGACATTAATATTTTATGGTTGTGTGGGATTAAGTCTTCATTTATGTAGATAGGTTGATCACTTTGTATTCCCACAAGCCTAAGGGTCAGTTTACTTCGGTTTTCACGTTTATGTCTTGCTATTGATTTACGCAGGAAATTTTTTGCATATGGTGATTGTAATTTCACCACTATATCTTCTTCCTTAGGCTTTTGGGGTTTATTTGATTTATATATTCTCCGCAGTCTGTATATGTTTTTTACTTGTGGAGCAGTAATATTTAAATTTTGGCAGATGTTGTTAAAGCTACAGGAGAGGTCTTCATTTTCAATAAACGGAATACCGCTTATTCTAATACTGTCAGCCACTATGGTATTCTCACTCGCCAGCAATTTCTTTTTGAGCTCACAAATTTCAACCTTCATATTTTCAACTTGCTCGCATTTTACTTCTAGGTTTCTGACCCTCTTAGTTATATCACTGATAGCGGTTCTGAAGCTCTGAAACTCAGATTCCAACAAAGAGCGAATCCGCTGTTCACTCTCCGAAATGAGTTATTTGATATGGTCGAAGTGGGTTTTCTCACTTTCTCGTATGGAATCTTTTATAAGTTGGGCAGTAAGAGATTCACTTTCCCTGATGAGAGCCACAAGGAAAGTCTTGTCACCACTGGACAGACGAGGTGCCTTGAAACTATTGTCAGCGGGTGAAACGGGTGCTGAGTCCTTTAGGCGTTTACTTGCACTAAACTGATCTTTTATTTTCGATATATTACGTGTTTCCATTTTATAGTAGCTTAATTAATTTTATTTTTATTGTTTTATATTTTTATAATTTTGAATTTAACGGACAAATTATGTTCCACCAATAAAATAAGTTCCACAAAGTTTATGTTTCTTTATGTATATATTTTTGTTGGAAGAAATCAGCTGACTATGAATAGTTGTTTATTGTTTTGAATTTATATTGTTTATGTACCAATGTAAGCTATTGTTTATATTTGAAGTTTATTGTTATTGTTTTAATATGTTTACACTTGTTATTTCCAATGTTCGTATTGTTGTTGTTTATTTTTAAATTCAGTGTTTTTCGGTGATATTATTAACTATTGCTTTATTATTATTTGATTTGATATTTTAATTAATTTGATAATTTTAATTAGTGATTTTATAATTTTCTGATTAAATTTGCTAAATCTGTTGCTCGTAATTTTTAAAAAATTTAATGTCACACACAACAAATTCAGAAACACGTCCGTTCAACTCGATGACTCATATACTGTCGGACTGAAATTGATTTCTCTAGCTGTACTTTTCCTTTCTCCCTTAGTGTATAGGTATCTACGTCCAATGTTAAATTGGCCCGAAATTAGAAATTTACAACACTTTGTAAAGGACCGGCCAAAAGCTCCGAGTAATCTAACTGGAACTTTTGAGGCACTAAAGGTGAGAGCACAGGATTTTAGCGACGAAGACAAATTTTAGTTAGTGTTTCCTGTGACGAAATGTCTCTAAAAACTTTTCTTGACTATGACAGGTTCAAAGACAAAATTATAGGCTTACAGGACTTTGGGGACGAAAATCGTTCTCGCAACTTAGCGACTAGCATAATGGTCATCATGGCAAGCGGAATAGGAGGACACAGTTGGTCGCAAGCTATTTCATACTTCTTTGTTTATGGAAATTGTATGGGTTTAACAATGAAAACTTATATTTTCAAGGCAATTTCAAAATTACAAGCAATAGGCTTAAAACCTTGCCAGTTCGTTTGCGACCAAGGGGCAATTTTGTCCATTTTTCTAAAATCGTTGGGGTAACTTTAGAACGTCCCTATTTTCTAGTTAGCGACCAACAAATTTATTTTATGCATGACAGTCCGCATCTTTTAAAAAGCGCCCGAAATTGTCTGATTACCAAAGAAAATAAAGTTTATTTCAACAATAAACTTGTGTCCTGGGCAGATGTTGTCCATTTTTATAATGTAGATTCCAATACAATTAAATGTGCTCCTAAGCTAAGTTTGGACCACATTTATCCCAATAATTTCCAAAGGATGAGAGTTAACTTAGCAGCTCAAGTTTTAAGTCGGACTGTAGTAGCCGGTATGCGAACTTTGCATAAGTCAGGGAAATTAGATAGCTCAAAAGCCCCAATATTCCTAAATACAATTGAATACTTAGAGTTTTTAATAACTTATTTGATATTTTTAATAGCCGCGCAGAAAGCAAGGTTTTCGTATGTTCCCAAGAACAATTACAGCTTTTAAGAGAAGCCTCGAAACTTTTCTTTTGTTTTGAAGAAAATTTAAGTTGATTTAAAAAAAAATTTGAATTTCTGTGCAAAAATCTTTAATTTGAGACTAAAAACCTATATATGAACTGGTCAAACTTAAATATTAATATCAAAAGTATTATTTAATAAAAATTAAACGTAAACCAACTTTTAAAATATCTAAAAATCTGATAGAGCAGTAGTGTAATGACAAACATTCCACCAATATTCTAATTTTCTGAAATTTATTTCTTAAAAAGCCACTCAGAAGTCGTTTTATCCGTTTAACCGAGCGATCATCGAAGAAACATTGTCCCATTGAACCAAACCAGAGTCCGATTCAAATTAAAGACAACGTTCAAAACCTCACGCTACAGATAAAACGATACTCCTCCTCATCGCGGATTTGGTATTTTTCATTTTGCAATGAAAGTAAATGAAGACTGACTACAGAAATGATCCTGTGAAGTATAGTCTTAACTTTTCACTGCTCAACAGCAAATCTATCTACCAAATACATTATTAACTCAATGAGAATTATTTGAAAATACATAAACAAACGAATAAATACACCCTGTTGTTGTTGTTATTATATTTATTTGTAGTTAGCTGTGCGCTAATAGTGTGTTAGTAGAAGGCAACAGCAGCTGATAGCATTGGTTATCAGGTAGTGGATTGATTGTGTGTAGATACATACAGAAATAATTTAGTGAATAAATACGAGGCATATGGTGAATCATGTTTAGTAAAAATATGAAATTACAGTACATACAGTAGTTTTGACTTACCTGCACAACTAACTTTTGCAAGAATTTTTGTGCAGATAAGTCAAAAATTCAGCTAAATTAAATTTTTTTACTTTAATTATAGATTACACTCTCAAAATTTTTGTGCAGATAAAGGCAATGCGCACGTAAATAAAAGGCAGCTAAATCAAAACTACTGTACTAGCAACGCTGGTTGACACCAACAGTGTGACTCTTTCAGTTAAAGAGTGCGAAATACAAAAAATTTTTAATTCAACTCTTACCACATTTGGGATTAAAATCTAAAACAATTTCCCCTTCTTACAATTATCTTTCTCCAACAAAATTTTTATTTTATTTTAATCATAATCAAATAAGAGGTTGGTTACACTTAGAAAACCTCCATAATTTCTGCTTTAACTTAAGTAATTGCTTTAAACTCGACTTCAATACGGAGAACACTTGTTATGGCATTAAATTTTATTTAAGTTTCCTTAAATTTGTTTGAAAATCTTTTAAAAAGTTTTCTACTACTTATCACTAATATTTCTTATTTAATGAGAAACTATAAATATTGCCTATCCATTGAAAACAAAAGAGAAATACATATGTATGTACACCTAATTCTGTTTTTACACGGTAGATTGGTTCCAGAAAAAACCGTGTAAAAAAGACACTGATCGTACGCAAAAGTAGGTAACTCGTTCCTAATCTCTAAAACCTATTAAAATGAGTAAAAAACAAAGATTTTTTTAAGAAGAAGTATTCATATTTATTCTATTAAATCACATATATAATCACCCTTATCGTGAAAAAAATTTCGCCCGAATTTTGTTCACTGTTTACAAAATTTTTATCATGAATTTTCTTCACCCGAACATATAGTAACTTCGAAAAAAATTCCACTTATCGTGAATAATTTTTCACGTGAATTTGTTCGACATTTTCTCAATATTTGTTCACTTTGATTTTTAGAGGCGAATAGTAAAAAAGGAAAATGTAAGTTGTATCGGAAATCTTTGGTTTTAATAATAATTAAGTACAAATTTAAATTTTCAGGAGCAATTCAACTAATAAAAAACAAATTGAGATTTGTTTGCAAAAAATGCGGGAAAATCCTTCCATAGTTGGTGGTTACAACAAAGAATCAAAAGAAGGTGTAGCGTTTAGACTAAATTGTCCCTTTCTATTATAGTAGAGATGTTTTGCTTGCTTTGGAGCTATTGTGTTAACATGTGTGCCATCTATGCACACAAAAACATGTTTGACATATTTGCATTTCCATGACATCCAGAAATTCTGTAAATACCTCGGTGAATGTTGATTGTGTTATCGCGGGATGATAGTCGCTCCCTACAACTTTTTGGTGTCCACCTTCAGCGAAAAACCGCAAACACGAACAAAGTTTAATAACTGGAGGTACAGCTGTACTTTTCTTTGGAACCGGTAGAGCATTTGTTAGAGTTTTCAAAAGATAACTAAACGCATCTTTGTTGACTCTATAATGCTTAAAAAATTTGGACCCGAGAATTACACTACCACAAACTGTACACGGGGCAATTCCAAAAAATTTGAAGCATCCTCTAATGTTCTACTTATACATACATACATAATTGGCCATTACAACCCTTCAGTCAGGATTACGGCCTAGCTTCTCACACCACTCATGTTGTGTGCGTTAATTTTATACGTGAATGGCGGGACCTACAGTTTAACGTCGACTCCGAACGACAGATTTTTGAGAAGTTTTTTCATGGCAGGTTTATTTACTACTTATACTTATACTTCCTTCTTTTAATTTTCTTTCATTTTCTTCTTCCAGTCTAATACCAAAACTGCGCCAATTCTAAACATTTTTGTTAGTTTTAAAAATTTAATTGTAGTTTTGACAAATTTATTTATTTTTTTAAAGTCAGTTTTATTTCGAACAAACACATGTGATTCGAAGGGAAAAATAATTCACGTGACATTCACGATAGAAAATTCTTGTTCGGGTGATAAAAGAAATCCGGGCGAAAAAATGTTCACATTTTTTTCACGATAAGGGTGAATGTTTATTTTTACAAGCATAGTTATTAAAGATAAAAAATGCCTTCTAAGCTTAAAAATAATATAAATGAAATTTTCAGGCAAGGTAAGGAACTAACAACAATTTAGTTAAACAGCTATGTTGTTAACGAAAAGGATAAGGTAAAAAAATAAGTGATAATCATAAATACGGCAACATAAATTTAATTTTTTGCTCGTACATCATCTACATTTTTAACAATGAACTCTGTTATGAGACGTTGTTCACCAATTCTAGCTACCTCTTTGTATAATTCTTTGTAACGAGCCATACATGCTCAAAAAGGGAATTCCCCTAAATTTGTGCCATTTACATTTGCTTTGACCAGTAAATTTGCTTGTACGCGGAAAAAGGGAATTCCCTTAAATTTGTGATATGAACATACTTTGCAAAAATTTAATTTGACAAAAAAATTTAAGCACAAAAAATTTTAAACCGTGCTAAATGGAATAAAATCGTGCAAAAAAATTACAAATATTTTATTTTCAAACCGTGTTATATCAAAACCGTGTAAAAACAGAATTAGGTGTATTGTTATTAATAAATACTATTAGAACTTTCTCAAATCAATTATCATAAATTGCGTTAATTATGTTGCAATATTTTTTAGGGATTTTTTACCCTTGAGGCCATTATAATTATAGTTGTTAGTATAGTTAAAATTCGGTCAATATTTTTTATATTTCCTGCAATTATTCGCTTCATTACAGCAATCGAAAAATGTGAAAATAAAAACAATACAAACAAATATTTGAATCGCACTAATTCTGTTTTAAATAACATATAATAACCATTACATTTGCTTAGATGGTCATTTTTTATTTATCTATAAAAAAAATAAAAATTGACGCATCTAAAACAAATGTAAGGCCTGATTTACACAAGAAAATTTTAATTTTGCAAGTTTCTTACATCTCTCTCCACAAACTTAAAAACTTAAAATTGACGTGTTACACACGGACTATGGTCAATAGCACGTGACTATGTTTTTGCAGAAATACACTTACAATTTCTAACTTTGTGTCAGAGTTCAATTCCATTTCAAGTTTTTTTAAACCTTTTTTCGTCTCAATTGGAAAAGTTGTCTGGTATCCATAATATAAATTTAAAATCCGTCTCAATAACGTTTTAGGACGAGTTCCATATTATCTTTAAGCGAATTAATTTCTTCTGCAATCTTATCCATGTTTTTAAAATATAAAATTGTTGAAAATATCTGTAAAAAAGTAGTATATGTTTTTATATAAATATATTGTACAATTACCTCTAGAATAATTATTAGAAAACTAATATTATTTATTTTCACCACAAAACACTTTAAACACACTTTGAAATAACCTTTCACTGGCACTTTAAAAACATACTTATATGTGTTTTGTTTTTAGACGTTAAAGTACAGTTATTTATTTTTTTCATAGAAAAAACTAAAAAAATATGTATGACAACAACATCTAATTCTAAGTGAGGATAGAAACACGACAAATTTTTACAATTGTTGTCTATGTTGTCCTCAACAAATCTTCTCTGAATCAAAAATTTAATGACACTGCCGCTCATTTCGCCGTCAATATAATTTGAAACAAGACAACACGCGTGAAGTTGTTGATAAGTTTGTCTTTAAAGAAGTTTAAATAAAGACAAATTCAAGACATTGTCGCTCATCTTGTCGTAAATGTAACCTGAAACAAGACTATTTGCATGCAATTGTCGATTATCCTGTCCTCAATAATATCTTATTCAAGAGAAATTCAAGAATTTGTCATTATGCTGTCTACTATTAAGCTCAAAACGCGACAAATTACACGACTTTGTTATTAAAGTTGTCCTAAATTGAATTTTATACAGAACAAATTTGAAAAATTCCTGCAGTCGTCATTAACGACCTGGCCAACTGGGAAAGAACACAGGAAAAATGTATTTGTAAATATATTTATTTTATAAAATAAACCAGGCAAAAACCTACACCAGTTTCCAGAAAATGCTGCGAGGTAAGTGCTCTATATTATAAATTATTGCTATTTAAAATATTTTATGTGGGAATGAAAATTTTTTGTATTTTATTATTTATATAAAAAGTGCGTTTATTTGTGTGGGAAACCTTTGTTATAAAATACAAAGCAGGCCTCCGGTTCTTAAGGCTGGTTTCCCTCACAAACGGTTGTATATCCTTAATTTTGTTTTTTAATTTGTAATATTAAAAGTGCGTTTATTTGTGAGGGAAAACTTGTGTTTCCTAACAAAACACAATACTGGCGTACGGTTCTTAAGGCTGATTTCCCTCACAAACGGTTCTATATCGTTTTAATTATATCATTATTCTACAAGTGTCAACCTGAATTAAATGGACCAAACATTTCTCCATTATACGAGCTCATCAAAAATTTGAAATTTATTTATTTATTAATTACAATACAATTACAAATTATATTCTAATTTTATACGAACGGAGTAACAAGACCATATGCTAGGTGTAGTGTCACAGACCAGAGTCTCTGGTACGAATCGAACCCACGACCCTCACGCTAATAGTCTAGCACACTACCCACTAGACTACCAGGGCACCTAATTTGAAATTTAATTTTAAATTTCTGTTTTGCTTGTATGGAGTTTTGAATTGGACATAGATGAGTTCTTTTTGAACTCATTTGTACTATGGATAATTCTAATTAAATTGGACCATTGAGTGAGCGTGTCACTATGAATTAAATGAGCTAAGTATGGGCCTGTTTGTAAATGCATTACTGCGCTGCATATTATGCGCAAATAAACCCAAAACACTAATCATAAAAATGGCTGATGCAGTGAATGCGCGAGAGAGAGAGAGAGAGAATGAGAGTTTTAACAATAAGTTTCTTTTTTTCTTCCTTAAATGTCTTCTTTTTTGCACAAATTACACTTTTTTGTGCATTTAACAACATTTTGTCATTTGTTTTATAGTCTAGTTCAAAAATTAAATTTATTAATAATTTTTCCATTTCTGCAGTGTTTGTTCAGCAAAAAGAAGCATCAGCAACATGTGGTTAGCAGTGTAAGCGCAAAATAATCATATTATGCAACGCAATGATGCATTTACGAACAGGCCCTATTTATTTCTCCATTATACGAGCTTATCAAAAATTTGAAATTTAATTTTAAATTTTTGTTTTGCTTCTATATATATTATATTATAATATAATGATATATATACATACCTATATGTATATCATTATATATTATATTTATTGTATGCATGTTTCATTTCATTTTTTTCATTTTCAATTTCATCTTCATTTACTTTTTCATATTAAAATTTTTGCGATATTTATCTATAGAGTGTAGAGCATAGAGAGTAAGAGTGTTTAAAGGAGAAATAGGAAAAACTTTTTTTGATAATGGAAAAATTTAAATATATAGTACAAATATATTATATAAGCATAACACATTGCATACGTATTATTTTCAATTTGCTAATTTTAATTCTAGAGATAATTTTCTCCCGATTCTCTTATCAGTGGATAAGGAGAATTTTCTATGGATTCATGATATTTGCTATTGATTCTTTTTATGAAGTCAATAATACGTTCGTAGCCAGTTTCGTTGTGAAGAAGTTGAGTAGAAAATCCCGTTAATTTGTAAGTTTTATGCAAAACTTTTTCTATTAGTTTTAGATATCGAAAAATGCTTTTAGGTTTCGTTTATTTTATAAAAATCGGTGAAGGTATAGTAAATATGTGATATACGGTACGAATGAAGACACATTTGTTTACTGTATTTTGCTTATATAGCTTTTGCTTATGTTGGCTTTAGTTTTGTATATGAATATGTTGACTCAATAAGAAATAAGGGATGAAAATGAAATTTTTGTAAAATTGGGTCAATAGAATTTTTTCGGGAAAAATGCAAGTTGTTGACATTTTAACTAACTTTGGTATTCGTTTTTTGGTTATTTGTAGCTTAGAATTTGATCTTTTTTCACTATCGTTTATTATGTTTTTTGTATTACAGCAGCTTTTCTGTCTTTATTATTCGTTCCTTTTTTAGACGTGCTGAATGGCTTCGTAATTTAAATGTGAAATCATTAGTGAAGCGCTTGTACGCGTGTAGTCTGCATTTTGCTCCAGTATACATTTGTGGAAAGCGTGTTTCCAACTATGCTGTTCCGAAATGTGCTCAACTAAATGAATTGCCTACAGAAAAAACAATTCCAAGTTTTAGCAAGTGTAGTGGAATCAACAAGAGAGCACTGGATTTTAGGGACGAAGATAAATTTGTTAGTGTTTCCTGCGACGAAATGTCTCTAAAAACTTTTCTTGACTATGACAGGTTCAAAGACAAAATTATAGGCTTACAGGACTTTGGGGATGAAAATCGTTCTCGCAATTTAGCGACTAGCACAATGGTCATCATGGCAAGCGGAATAGGAGGACACAGTTGATCGCAAGCTATTTCATACTTCTTTGTTTATGGAAATTGTATGGGTTTAACAATGAAAACTTATATTTTCAAGGCAATTTCAAAATTACAAGCAATAGGCTTAAAACCTTGCCAGTTCGTTTGCGACCAAGGTGGCAATTTTGTCAATTTTTCCAAAATCATTGGGGTAACTTTAGAACGTCCCTATTTTCTAGTTAGCGACAAACGAATTTATTCTACAGTCCGCATCTTTTAAAAAGCACCCAAAATTGTTTGATTACCAAAGAAAATAAAGTTTATTTCAATAATAAACTTGTGTCCTGGGCAGATGGTGTCCATTTTTATAACGTAGATTCCAATACAGTTAAATGTGCTCCTAAGCTAAGTTTTGATCACATTTCCAATAGGATGAGAGTTAACTTAGCAGCTCAAGTTTTAAGTCGGACTGTAGTAGCCGGTATGCGAACTTTGCATAAGTCAGGGAAATTAGATAGCTCAAAAGCCACAACATTCGTAAATACAGCTAAATGCTTAGAGTTTTTTAATAACTTATTTGATCTTTTTAATAGCCGCGCAGAAAGCACGGTTTTCGTATGTTCCCAAGAACAATTACAGCTTTTAAGAGAGGCCTCGAAACTTTTACGGACAATAAAAGTCACAGATTAGAAAGGGAAAGACATAACGAATATGTTTAAATTTATTACAGGATGGTTGACTAACATTTCCGCCTTAAAAAGTTTTTGGACATACCTTCATCAAGTAGGTTTTCAGGGACTTAAGACTCGCAGCTTGACCCAGGACCATTTAGAACGCTTTTTTTTTGACAAATACGTAGAGGTTCAGGTAATGCTGTAAGTATAACTCCCCGAAATTTTCAAGCTCTTTTCAAAAGCGCTGGGTATTACTCTATGTAAATGGAAACTGCGAAAATATTTCCTCAGTTGATAATCTCTTAGATTTTTCAATTGTAGACCTACCGATAAAGATCATACGCAATGGGATGAGTTCCATTATCTACCAAACCCTTGCCCCTCCATAATTATATGCTTTCTCTTCATATGAAACTTTTACTATACATTTCACTTTGTTTTTAGTTTTACTGTAATATACAGTGATATGAATACTATCTTTCTAAAAGAGATCGACTCTCTTAACTTCTACGTTTTTTTGGTATTAAAGAATTATAAGAGTGCAATGTAAAATCTAACGGTAAAAATAAATAGCACTGATCTTTGTTTTACTTTGTAAGCTGATTCTTTAGTATAAATTTGTTATTTTGATGGGTGCCCGTAATTAGGCAATTTATTTTTAAAAATATAATACATTTTCGTGATAAAAGTATTAAAGATTTACCAATAATATGCCGCGGAAAACATTGTACGGAAGAAAAAAGAAAAAATTATTAAAAAAATGCACTCAGTAGGCAAAACATATGCCGAAATAGGACAAATACTGTTCAACTGTTCAAATAAAATGATTCAGGACGCTCTTGTATACACCAAAAAAAAAATCGAAACCCATGGAAGAAAACCAGCCATGTCCAACTTATTGGTAAAAAGATTGGTCCGCGAAAGCAAAAAAGATCCGTTTAAGCCAGCTACAGTGCTAAAAAGGAGCTTCAGATAGAAGCATGTGTTGAAACAATTCATAATCGATTGAGAGAAAATAATCTTAAAGCTTGTAGCCCACAAAAAGTTCCACTGTTGTCATCAAAACATGTGCGGGATCGTATGGAATTTGCAAAACAGCACCTTGACTGGCCAGTCAGTAAATGGAGAAATATTTTGTGGACAGATGAGAGCAAAATTGTGCTGTATGGTGGAAAAGGATCTCGTTCGTATGTAAGACGACCACCTAAAGTAGAATATAACCCAAGATTCACTTCTAAGACCATAAAGCACGGAGGTTCAAGTGTAATGGTTTGGGCATGTTTTCCATACTACAGAGTGGGGCCAATATATTGGATAAAAACCATAATGGATCAACATGTTTACGTTAATATATTGGAAAACGTGATGTTGCCTTATGCTGAAGAGGAAATGCCTTTGTTATGGGTCTGCCTACAAGGCAATGAATTCAATGCCAAATCGATGTGCAGCGGTTACTGCCAACAAAGGCCATTCAACAAAATATTAAAACCCTCCATTTATTTAGTTTTATGATTTATTTTATATTTTCGTAATTTTTTTCTTTTTTTATTGTATTATTTTGTTTTTGTATAAGCTAATATTCATAGTGCTATTTTTTTTAACGGCCAAATTTGAAGTGTCAATTGTTTTTTGCTAATAAAATATTTTTCAAACTAAATAAATATAACAAATTTTGTTGTTTTCTTAATGCAATTAAATATCTCATTTCATTAACGTTTTTCAAGCTCAATTCAAATAGAATATACAAGTTGAAATCAAGTACAAAGTCTAACAATGGCTATAGTGCTATTTTTTCCCCGACACTGTACATTTCAGCAACGATGAAATGCTGGTCCTTCAACTAAATCCTTACTACTTTGGGCATGTATGTTGACGTCGTCATATTATCGATAATTTCAAAGAAAAAAATATCATCCCTATATACTTTGCCAGCTATTTAATTTTTTTTTAATTTTCTTTGAAAATGTTGTTTATGTACGACTCGAGTGATGAAGAAAATAAAGAAATGCTAGTGCTTCAGAGGAAAATAATGAGGCAGAGATCAACAATTTTCAATTTGCCGGCAGGTGTCCTTTAAAGTGTTTTTACTTCGGGCAATGTATTTTGTTGATAATCGTTGTTCGCTTCCAAAATAGTTTTTAGTTCACTTATTGTTTTGGAAATTTTACCGAAAGCTTGCTCATGGATGGCATTATGCCTTTCGAATAGTTCTTTCCAATCATCCTTAGCATATTTCCTTTTCCTTGGGTTGGAATTGGTGTTCTCTTGTTCTTCACATACAGTCGCTGAGGTTGATGGCATGTTTTCTTCATCCTCCAAAACCGTTACGTTAATGCCAGAAATATTCTGTTCTTTAAAATCTCTCCATACCCATAAATATACAAAATTTAAAAATGTATTTTTTAACTATTCTTAAGACTTACCCTTTCTATCTCTAATTGGCGGGCCAATTGAATTTAATTCTAACGTTATTTCCTCCCACTCCTGTTTGAAATTATGAGGGTTTAAACTTCTATGAAAACCTTTTGCAAAATTGACTTTAATTCCAAGTTCAGCAATTAGGGTCTCAAATTGTTGAGAAGTGGTTAACTTTATTTTTTGCCATACTTTTTCTCTAACTTTTGGATTTTTTACAAAAAATTTCAGCTTTAAAACACAACAGAAATACGCAACGCTTTGAAATTTGTTGACAAAATCAAAGTCAATTCGAGTCAATGACGCCGTAAAGTCGTCTTAGTAAATACCGATTCTACGTCAACAGTAATCGATTGTCGTCAATGCCATTAAATTATTGTCGGTGTCACATGCGACGTCGTTGACACCCGTAATAGGTGTGATTATTATATTCATGAATGTATATATAAGTATGCATACATAACACAAAATCAGCACACAATAACTCGTCATACACATACACTTCATAAACAAAATATGGTTTGTAAGGGTGCTTTTTTGTTTACTTATGTCACATGTATATTTATATTTATGAAATAAATGTTTTCTTTTTATTAAAACAAATTTGTTAATTTTTATAGCACCCATTATGAAAATGGTTGTATTTTTATATATCATTCTATGTTCATTGTATTTATTTAGCAAATCCTTGTTTTTGTAAGATCGAAAACTTTTATGCAAAAAACAATTTCACATATATTATCGAACATCTGAAACATCTTGTAAAAAGAGGGTGAAATTATGCAGTAGTGACTGCATACATTTTTGGCATTTAGAAATAATAAGTATATACAATTACGGAATTTCAGGAGTAAGTGCAGCGAAAATAAAATAAATTTGCATTTCTAGCTTCTCCTTACTCAAGACCATCATGCATGGTGAAGAGCCACATCCTACTCGAGGTGATGCTGTAGTTAATGGAACAACATCTGCCAAGTAAATTTAACCATACACTCCCGACAACAGACTCAAACCGAGTAAGTATTTATTATCATAAAATTTCTATATTTATTGTTATTATTTAAGTTGTTTTTATTATTTTTATTATTATTTTATTTTTTGTATTTATTGTTTAGTTCTTCAATTTCTAAAGATGATGTTGCATATTATCGCAACAGAATTAATAAATTAGAAATGGAGAATAAGGAGCTGAAGTGTCAACTCGGTCGTGGATTCCATGCGGAAAATTTTTACTGACGGTCAGATAAGGAAGTTAATGGGTCCAGGGAATGTAGTTTGGAATTGGAGCGACATATCCAGTACCATTTGCATACATGCATCTGGACCAAGGGCATACCAACACTTATACTGAAAAGGGTTTCCTCTACCTCATTTTAAAACGTTGCAACGCTGGTGTGGAAGAGTCAATTTGCACGAAGGGATTCTATCCACATCAATAGAATTCATGCGGCATACGACTGAGTGATAAAAACCTGGGTGATAAAATTTATGTGTTGGCCTTCGGTAGAGGAAACCTACGAGTATGACTCCCCTGCTGACATTGTCAGAAAGCCAACCAACTACGTCCAGGTAGTTATGGCTCGAGGGCTAAAAAAAGTCTTGGAAGCAGCCTGTATATTATGATTTTGACTGCAAAATGTCGAAGGATATAATATACAGTATAATTTCTAAGCTCAGCACTGCAGGTTTCCCGGTTGTTGCAATGGTATGTGATATGGGTCCCAGCAACCGGAAGTTGTTGAGAGTGCTTGGTGCAACTACAGGTAAGTTAAATATTTACACCATACCAATTACACTACACTAATACAACACTACAACAATTATTTCGTTACTGGGGATCTTCGTGGCAACGCTGAGGACATCGGTATATCGTTTTTAAGCTTGGTTTACGGGTCTTTGTTTGCGTTTACGTTCATTATTTCAATTTAGTTCCTAGATTGTAGTTCTTTTACATTATTTAATATATATTATTTATTAAGAATTTGTTTTTAAGCTTGGTATACGGGTATTTGTTTGCGTTTACGTTCATTTCCTTTCCATCCTTTACATTATTTAGCACATCAATCATTACTTTCTCTCATTCATATTATTACTAAGAATTAAAATAACATGAAACTAATTTGTTATATATACATTATTTTTCGGAAGATAAACCATGGTTTTCAAGCCCAACTAATCTGGACGAAAAAGTTTTCTCTTTTTTTGACGCGCCACATTTGCTGAAGTTAATCCGTAACCATTATTTGGATAGCGGATTAATCTTCAACAACAAAATCCTTAGTCCTCGTACAATCTCCGATTTACTTGGACTAACTTCAAATTCGGATATGTCAATAACCTTTAAATTAAATGAAGAACACATTTCTGTTAAAGGGGCAGGTAATTTTAAAGATTTTCTATTGGTAACAAATATATAAATACATTAAAAACTTTTTAATTTTAGGAAGGCAAAAAGTAAAATTAGGTGCTCAGCTATTTTCCAACTCTACAGCCAATGCCATTAGATGGTGCTATTCCCTAGGAATGGATATTTATGAACCTATAGAGTCTGCAGAATTCATTCAATTAGTGAATGATTGGTTCGACGTTCTCAACTCTAAACTGAGTACGTTCGCATATCCTGGAAAGGTAAGTTTTTGTACAATATTTATAGATAGTGAATATATTTAATTTAATTTTGTGCAGGAACCCTACGGAATTTCACATGAGCGGCAAAGGGATATATTGGCTCGGATGACAAAGTCAATGTCGATCCCAATAATTCCTCAGAAGAAATCATTGGAACATTTTCAGAAAGGAATATTAATGACCAACATGGCTGTTGAAATGCTTCACAAATACGTCGAAAAATACGAGATGACGTACATTCTGACGTACAGATTAAATCAAGATGTTCTTGAAAATTTTTTGGAGCCATACGGAGTAAAGGTGGGTGGACTGAATGATCATCCTTCTCCTCAAGAATTTAAATACCGACTTCGGAAATATATCCTAGGTAAGTTTGTCCGTAGTTAATGTTTATAATTTTTTATATTCCAAATTATGTATATGTATTTTTAAATTACAGCACGAAATACCGAATACCTCAGTGGCAAGGGAAACGTAGAGGAAGAAAGAATAGATTGGCTTTCCATTGAGAATGAATGCAGCATTTTAAATACCAGCACTATACCAGACAGCGGAGTCGTACTAAATGACGACGATACAGAGCCAGAACAAATTGAAGAGCATAACAACCTAAACCTAGACGATTCGGATCTAGATGACATTGGTATTCTACAAGAGGATGCTTTAGAATACATAGCTGGCTATGTGATTCGAAAGCTAAATCTTGTAGAATATGAATGTCATCAAGATTCATATACGTGGGTTGATCAGGTGTCCAAAGGTTACTTGAAAAAGCCGACAATCGAATTTGTTTCTAAGTTAAAGAAACTTGAGCGTATATTTTACCATATTAACGGTAATAATATTTCGCATTGTCGTAACCTTCACAAGCTCCTGATCGAGAGAAGCCAAGCAATTGAATTGCCGGAAAATGTCAAAAAATTATTCTTTAAAAGTAGGATACATTTTCGTATCCGTAATTTAAATAAGCGCCTGAAGGGTCAAAAGGCAAAGAAACGCATTATGGGCTTCAAGAAGATGTTAAACATTAAACTATAAATCTCTCCTGTAAGTATGAAAATGAGTTTATAAAATAAATATATATGTATTAATGTAATTTTTTCCTTCTAGCAATACATACATAACCGGACGTTCCATTTTTTTAATAGGTTCTTTTAAGAACCACCGAAAATTTTAGAAAAGAGATAGATTTTTGGTTTAATAGAAATATTTCAGGAACAGAGGTATGACTCAGGCAAAAAAAATTCTATTATTATTATTATTAGCCGTAAAGCATCTGAAGGGGATTGTTGTTCATGTAAGTAAATAATTTCAATTTTTTTTATTAATTACAAAATTTCTTCATTTCATTTCTTCTTCACCATCTTCTATTTCTAAATTACATAGCAGCAGTTTCGTATTGCTTGCTGCATTCATTATAAATGGTTTCAAAAATAACTTCCAAATGTGGCAGCGAATTACGAGAAGAAAATTGTAAAACTACTCGACTGCACATTTACTTTGAAGGGACTGAAAAAAATTCTTAAAAAAAATATAACACTTCAAGTTAAACATTTGTACCTTTTTAGTAAACTATTTAAATGATAAAATATATATTATCTGTATAGCATTCTATTAGCTGTGTCGCTTTACTAAATCTTAAAGCTTTTTGTATAGACACCAGAGCGAAATTACTTGCTTTATATACAATTGAATTGCTATGAGCTGTAAGTATTATTACATCATGCTGTATTATTTTATTATGCAATTTCTTGCAACAAAAGTTTACCTAGTTTAAGTATAACTTTGTGTAAAGTTTGAAACAAATAACTATCAAAACGTTCACCAATATATAAGGCGCAATGTCCCAAACAATCCAGCAAATGCACGTATGCAAAACGTTAAATTCAGCATCATTTATAGGAACATATTGCAAATTTTGTACGGCATCTGTTTTACAAGTGATTTAATATTTATTTATTTGAAGTTATAAAAAACTCTCGTCATCTTCTTTTACATTTACATTTTTTATTGATCGGCCATAGATAAATTCTCTGCAAACGGTATGCGTTTATGTTTGGCCAATGCTGGCGACAGCGTTGAAGATGCCAATTTCTTTGAAAGCACTGCCGATGCTGGTATTTTAAAACTGTACACCTTCATTGAGTGGGTGAAGGAAATGCTGGCATCACGTACGTCCATGCGCAAAGGCACTCATCATACCTTTAACGATAAAGTGTTTATCAGCGAAGTGAATTTGAAGACCAAGCAAACGGATGAACACTACAAGAAAATGTTGTTTAAAGAGGCTTTGCTTACTGGTTTCTATGAACTGCAGTTGACCAGAGATAAGTACCGCGAATTGTGTGGTACTCAAGGCATGCACGCTGAATTGGTGTTTGAATTTATACGCCGACAAGCTTTAATTAAAGAATTGCTTTAATTCCAATTCCTCCAGAAGTCTAGAGCTCATAAGCTTCGCTCACAAGTTTTATTTTTCAGAAAATTTCCTTCTGTTTTGGTAGAATGCAATTTTATTTGTGTTAAGAAAAGTATTTCTTTGTAAATGTCAAACGCAATACAAAAAGAAGAACAAGATTAAAAAGTATTCATATGTGTTGTTGTTCATTTTTATAAAATTTTTTAACATTTTTCTTTCTATTGTTATTCGTCAGTCAGTTATGAATCGCTTGGTCAGCTGTTTTTGACAACATTAAGGGTCTTTAACAAAAACAAAATACCTGTTGTTTTTGCATTGTTGTAGACCTGCGGCTACCATCTATGAATTTGCCTTGGTCAAAAAGTTAATTATAAAAAAGTTTTACATATTGAAAGTACAATTAAGGTGCCCAGCGTAAACACCATCTGTTGCAACTTACAATTCTTTGAACTGCATTTTTTTTAAATTAAAAAATGATACATCTACATCATTTTAAAAATTATTAAAATTTCATTAAAAATAGAGGATATTTTATTTTTTTAAATTTCTCATTTGTTTTTTTACTACTACGTATTTTGCTTGCACTTGCCCACTGCACACTTCATGTTTATATTTTCCGGCAATATTTCTTTTTAGTTTTTCTTTGTTTTGTAGCTTTTTTTAACAAACTTCACTAATTTATTTTATAATGTTAATTTTTTTAACATTCTTTTTCAATAAATTTTTCACAAAATTCGATGTATATTTCAAGAATAAATATTTTTTTTTTTGAAAACTGTCAATGTAATTTATATTGCAGGGCTGCCAACTTTCACGTAATGCACACATTTTTCAGAATAAATGATAATTTTCACAAATGAAAAAACTTGGAAACCTTTAAAATAGCCCAACTACGTCATCTAACGGGAAATCATGCGGAAGGCGTAATCTTTAGTTTATCATTCTTGTATAAAAACTATCACTTCTTTAAATATTTATATGTACAGTGTTGGAAAAAATAATAGGGACACTTAAATTGTTCAATATATTCTTATATTTTTATTTACTTTTCCATAAATATTACAAAGTATATACATTAAATTAAAGGTATTCAAATAGTTTAACTAATAAGATACAAATAAATGACTAGTTCTGCCAAATTCTTAAAAAAAATATAATTTATTTGAAAAAGGCCTGGAAAAAATAATAGGGACACTGGGAGCTGGGAGTAAAGACGTGTTCTGAACTGTGCTCTGTTTAATTTTGTACAACAACAAATTATAAATCTTAAATTTAAAATCTACCTAAAGTTGAACAGTTAAAATACACTAATAAATTTTACATTCAACGAGGCAATAATCTTACAAAAAGTTTATTTCAAATAAATGAAGTAAAAACTGTGAATAAACAACTACAAAATTTCACCTAGTAACAAAACTTTTTTTTTTTGAGATAAATATACACATAAAATATACACTAATAAGCTGCACTTCAGTGACCTTGCTTATCCTGTAAATACATAACAACATTACACCATACAAAAAGAATAGACGACAAAAGAAAAAACGAAAGTAAACAATTAATGACATATCAGCTGTTTTGATTGCTTATATAAGTGCTGCCAAGTTTTTTGCATTTAATTGATTGATATCAATTGGCCGTTAATTTTAAATACGACTTTCAAATTGACATTATCGTTCCGATGTACAACTTGAGAAAAGACAAAAAAATAATCGGAAAAAACAATAATAACAAATCAAAAACCAAAAATAACAGTAATAAAATCAAAATGCAAGCAGTTGAAAATTTTGAAGAACGAGCATCACCCAGGCCTGAATTGCCCAACACCCCCGTCAATAAACACCTAAAAGACATTTCCCAAATGCATAGGGCAAGTTCCTCTCGGTCTTCTTTATTAGATTCACCGTTCAAACTGTTAAACTGTATGGACAGCCGGTTTGAAAAATTTACGGAGCAAATTCTGCGCACCATTGATATCAAATTTAGGGAATTTAAAGAAGAGCTATTCAGCGATCTACGCGAAAAATACAATATAATGGAAAATAAATTGAATAATATTAATGAGAGAATAACCATTCTTGAGAAGAAATCTGGAGAAGCTGATAAGATGCGCGAGGAAATAAGCGACCTAAAAATAAAATTAAGGCAACAGGAGAATTACCCGGTCTCATCTGAACTTAGGATCAACGACATTCCTTATTCCCAAGATGAAAACCTACAGGAAATATTCCTGAAAATATGTGACACCATAAAAACCCCTGTGCCGAATATTCAAACTATATACCGCCTTAGGAATCATAACAACAAACGTAGTGAGAACTCTAAGGATGCTGCCATTATCGTGAAACTGTGGTCTGCATATGACAAGAACTTTTTTATGAAGTCCTTGGCAAACCACAGGAAACTTAATAATGGTTTCGCCTTCCGCCTGAGGAATATTGGTCTGACCTCAGATGAAAAGTTCTATGTTAACGAGAACTTAACTCAGACCAATTTTAAGATACTGAGTGCAGCAATTCGCCTCAAAAAGAAAAAGGCGCTATGTTCGGCGTTTACTATGAGGGGTTGTGTATACATAAAAAAAGATGTAAATGATGACCTTATTCAAATAGATGAAATGGACAGCCTATATAATTTATTTCCTAGCCATGTTGGTTAAACATCGGAGATATCTGCTGATTTTTACAAACCTCACCATCTTTATCATCAATTTAAACGATATGTACTCATACTATACCTTTTTAACACGTATGTATAACTCCTTTGTGTTAGAACGCTTAATTATTATAATCTCTAATTTACACCTAATTCTTGAAAGCATTGCCAAAACTTTCTTACGATTTGATGACTTCTAGTGGTTGTAATTCCAGGGACAGTGTGTATAACATGATAAGAATTCTTGCAAGGCAAAGAGTAGGTCTCAATATTGTCCACATAAATGCTCAGAGCTTGAATAATAAGATTGATGAATACAGGTATTTATTTATGTCCGCGGGTATTGATGTTATTTGCGTTTCCGAGACTTGGTTTCCTGTAGACGTTCAGGATTCAGTTTTTAATTTAAGGGGTTTTAAGCTTTTTCGGTCGGATAGAAGAATCATAATGAACGGAACTGAAATCAGGGCTAGAGGAGGTGGAGTTGCGATCTATGTTCGTAACGGTATACAATGTAGGGAAAAATTATCAACCCACATAGGGAGTGAAATTGAATACTTATTTCTAGATATTTCAACTGGCGATAGGCAGAAGCTTCTTCTAGGTAGTGTTTATAGACCGAATTGTAGTTTGAATCTTGAACCTTTTATTTCCATTCTTGAGGATATTACCATTCAATACGACGACATAGTTATCGTAGGTGACTTCAATAATAATCTTCTATTTGATAATCCGCTAATTGGGCCAATGCAGTCACTTCATCTCAATCCTGTGAATGTTTCGACACCTACACACTTCCATTCAACGTCCAGTAGCCTTATTGACCTGGTATTTGTAAATCACATTGAAAGGGTACTATTATATGACCAACTTTCTGCTTCAGGTTTCTCTAACCATGATCTTCTCTTCCTTAATTATAACATGTCTGTAACTTGTACCGAGGACAAACAAATCACCTATCGTGATTTCAGGAATATAGATTATGTGACTTTGGATATTGAATTGGGTAACATATATTGGGACCAGGTTTATACACTGGGTGATGTTGACGACCAATTATCGTTTATTCAGGAAAATGTGCGTTGGCTTTATGACAGATGCGTTCCTGTCAAAACCAGGCTCGTTAAATCTAAACAACAACCGTGGTTTACTACTGAGATAAAAGCACTAATTGAGAAGAGAGATAGTGCCTACAAGCGGTGGAAGAGGTTCAGGACTGATGACTTGAAAGCTCTTCATAAATCCGCACGGTCGGAGGTTACCAGGAACATTAGGGTTGCAAAAACACTGTACTATGGTAGGAAATTTTCCAACGCAATGGACAATAAGTCTAAATGGAATGTGATTCGTGAAATAGGAATTGGTGGAAAATGTCCTAAAACAGACTCTGACGTAGATGTGAATGAACTTAATGAACAGTTTGTACACCTTAGGGTTCCCACGTCTATCGGTAATCTGTATGATGACCTTTGTTATGTCCCTCCACAATACTCATTTAGTTTTCGTTGCGTAGATCAGTTCGAAGTTTTGAAATGTATTTCAGCGGTAGGATCGAATGCAATTGGTTCTGATGATTTAGATCCTCTGTTTTTAAAAGTTTTGACACCTAGACTTTTGCCATATTATACCTACTTATTCAATACAGTGCTGACTAAATCTACCTTCCCAGATGAATGGAAGCTGGCCAAAATCCTTCCCATTCCCAAAACGAACAATGAGTTCAGGCCAATTGCTATACTTCCTTTTTTGTCAAAGGTAATGGAAAACATTATAGCTAGACAAATCAACAGTTATCTGGTGAGTCACGATTTCTTAACTGTTAGTCAGTCGGGTTTCATAAAAGGTAGGAGTTGTACTACCGCTCTATTGAATGTAGTTGAGGATCTAAGGTTGGAGCTAGATGATAATAATGTAGCGTATTTAGTTCTTCTCGATCACACCAAGGCTTTCGATACGGTTGATCACAAAGTATTATTGAATAAGCTCCGGAAACTGTTTAATTTTTCTAATTCTGCCGGTAATTTAATTTCATCTTATCTGTTGGGCAGATGTCAAAAGGTTCATTTGAATGGAAAAATTTCGGATCCGCTTAATATAAGTAGAGGTGTCCCCCAGGGATCAATACTGGGGCCTCTGCTGTTCTGCATGTACATTAATGATCTACCAGATGTTTTGGTTGATTGTCATGTTCATATGTATGCTGATGATGTGCAGCTTTACACCAGTACACGTAAGGAGAATATTGATTCCTGTTTACACTCCATTAACTGTGATTTGGAGCGAATTGCTAGTTGGGCCTCGGCAAATGGACTATGTATCAATCCCTCAAAGTCCAAATGTATTATGCTTTCAAAAACCAATAGGTCGCTTGTCATACCGGAATTGAGTATCAGGGGTAATAGAATTGCCTTTGTCGAGTCTGCAACCAATCTGGGCATTGTCTTTAATGACAGATTATCGTGGTCTAGCCATATAAGTGTTGTTGTTGGCAGAATTTACAGCATGCTTCGGAATTTATGGGCTGTCATAGATTCAACTCCTTTCGCCATTCGTATGCAACTTGCTAAAACATATCTAATTCCTGTGCTTTTATATGGGTGTGAAATCTTTTCAAACTGCGATAGTAATGACAAGCGGAAACTCAACTTGGCATATAATAATATAGCGAGATATGTATTCCTTAGAGGTCGCCGGGATCATATTTCTCATTTGGCCTACCAGATATTTAGTGTGAGCTTTGATAATCTTTTGAAAATTAAATGCCTCATTCTATTCCATAGAATTATTAACTCGAGGCAGCCAGAATATTTGTTGAACCGAATTAGATTTGCAAGATCTTTCCGGGGCTTGAAGGTTATTCAACAACGGTACAGAACCCTTCTGTCACAGCGACAGTTCTTTATACACACCACAAGTCTTTGGAATTCCCTACCAAACCAAATTCAAAAGTTAGGCAATGCAAGTGCGTTCAAAAAGGAGTTATTTAAATTATTCTCTTAATAATAGATTTTTATGATATTAGGTTGATTTTATATCGTTTAATATATTTTACTTTCTTAAACCGATTTTTAAAATATGTCATCTTTATATTTCTATAATTCTCAATTTTTTTAATTTTTTATTTACTTCTGCAGTATTGTTATTGTCCTGTTATTTTTTCACTTATATTTAAATTCTTTTTTATATTTAAAATTTACTTTTTTACTTCTTTATTTTTAATTTCCAATACTTAATTAATATTAGTTTTTTTTAAATTTTATATCTTAGTGTTCTTATGCATAACACTATAACTTATAAGATTAACATCTTGTTGTGTTATGTTAATTATATAAATAAATAAATAAAAATAAATAAACACTTTATGTTATGCTAAAAATATGTATATTTTGTTAAACATTACCATCATTTCCAGATATTATTTCAATATTTAGTTGAAACACCTTTCATTTTTATTACCTCCTGACAGCGACGATTCATAGATCCCACAAGATTCGCACAGACGTCAGGGGGAATTGAATACCATGTCTCCGGAATTTTTTCCCACAATTCCTGTTTATTTTTTGATTTAAAGTTGCCGAGTTTATTTTTTAGGACTCCCCAGAGGTGTTCAAGGGGGTTTAAATCCAGTGATTGGGACGGCCACTCCATTACAGGCACCTCATTCTGTTGAAACCACAATTTGACGCGTCTAGCGGAATGCTTGGGATCATTGTCTTGCATAAATTCCCATTTAAGTGGTTTTTGGTCCTCGGCAAACGGAAGCATTTTATTCTGTAGAATATCTAATTAGTCAGCAGCACTCATTTTTCCCTGAATCCAAACAATAGGGCCAACGCCAGATGCCGAAAACACCCCCATAGCATTATCGACCCTCCACCATGTTTGTATATTTTGGGTTTGGGTTAAATTCTGTATTTACAGGACGACGTACGAACGATTATCCGTCCGAAACAAACAAATTAACCTTTGTTTCGTCTGACCACAGTACATTATTCCAGTTTTTACGACAAATTCCAGCCTTTTTTGTATATTTTTTTTTGCTCAACAGTGGTACTTTTCTTTGACTGCGTCCTATTAATCCGACTTCCTGCAGCCTATTTCTTATTGTTCAAACAATTCAGGGAAAAATGTGTGCAGCTGACTACTAGATATTCTACAGAATAAAATGCTTCCGTTTGTCGAGGAGGAAATGCCACTTAC
Organism: Sarcophaga rosellei; assembly: GCA_930367235.1. Classification (NCBI taxonomy): domain Eukaryota; kingdom Metazoa; phylum Arthropoda; class Insecta; order Diptera; family Sarcophagidae; genus Sarcophaga; species Sarcophaga rosellei. The sequence continues at coordinate 64,977,635 of OV884019.1, forward strand.
AGCCATGGACATTAAATTAGCACAAAACTTCGTCATAAAAACAATCATATTTCTTATAGTATTTTAGGTCTATTCATAAAAAATTTAAACATAGGAACTTAAAATACATATTCCTCTTTATAAAAAAACCAAAAATTTTGACGATATTGCCAGTCGTTTGCTCATTAAGACCTGCAACACATCAAACGCCAGATTTTAGCTGGACAGTAAAATAGCACAAATTAAAATTTCTGGAATAAAAATGATGTGCTTTAATAAATAGCAAAAATATTAATGTTTTCAGCTTATTTGATTAATATTTAGTAGAGTAGCCTCTATTTTCAAGTGCCGCGTGGCATCTACGGAAGAATGTTCTTCGGTAAAGTTCATTGGGAACCGAGTACCAAGCGTCCCGTATTCCAATGCACAAATCGTCCAAATTTTTGTACTTTTGTTGAGCAATTGTACATTTCACATCGTTCCAGGGGTTTTCAATCCATTTAAGTCAGAACTTTGCGCCGGCCAGTCTAAAACGGGAATGTGCTCTTCATAAAATCAATCCTTTGTCAGCTTAAATGTGTGTTTGGGGTCACTATCTTGCATAAATATGAATAAAACTGGCATATATTTAAGAGCTTATGGTTCCATTTTGTTCTTTATATTGTCCAAATACTGATAACAGTCCATTTTTTCATTAATTTTTACAATGGGACTTACACCGTGCCTTGACAACACTTCCCGCACCATTGTATTTCCTCGAACATGCGTTGTGGTCCTTTGAGCATAACGTGGATTGAATGTCTGACATTTTGGCCAATGAACAACCACTCTATCATCCGGTCCCATGTGATTTACCTCTGTTTCATCACTCCAAAGTATTTTTTTTCCAGAATGGGAGGTCTTTATCCTTTTGGGTGTGAGCAAACGTTAAACGCTTGACTAAATATTTCTTTGGTAGAAGTGGCTTCTTTCTGCAAGTGCGTCCAAAGAACTTTCATTGATTAAAACATCGTCGTATGTGCCTATCCGATAAATTTAACCTAAATTGGGAGTTAATTTCCTTCAAAATATCGCGCGACGACATGAAAGGCTTCTTCTCTGACTTTCGGACAATAGCACGGTCCACGACTTCGGTTGTTTTCTTGACACGTGGCTTTCGTTTTTTGTTTTCTGCAACATTATTATGTTTGGTTTGAAGGAAATGATGACGTTATAAATCATTTTTCGCTAGCAATTCAAAATTTCGGGAATTTCAGTCAGCTTTTCCCATCATGCCACAAGTTAACGATAATGCGCTTCTCCTATGGAGAGCAATCTTTTCCACGTACCATTTTTTCCAAAAATTACTTTAAATGCCACAAAATTAAAAGAATATACCGTAAGAATAAAAATACTCGAACAAAACTTGTACCTAAAACACTTTTAGGCACGTTGTGCTAATTTACTGTCCAGCTCGAATTTAGGTACCGATACAAATTAGCAATCAGAACAAAAAATATATACGATAATGGTAATATTTTTTGTTAAACGACAGCTAGATGTCATCGTGCAACATTGCAGATCAAAACAATTGGCCTAATTACGATATAAATGTGAAAAAAATCACAATCAAACTGTATATGGATTTTGTGCTAATTTAATGTCCATGGCTGTAAATGGGAATTTATGCAAGACAATGATCCCAAGCATTCCGCTAGACGCGTCAAATTGTGGTTTCAACAGAATGAGGTGCCTGTAATGGAGTGGCCGTCCCAATCACCGGATTTAAACCCCCTTGAACACCTCTGGGGAGTCCTAAAAAATAAACTCGGCAACTTTAAATCAAAAAATAAACAGGAATTGTGGGAAAAAATTCCGGAGACATGGTATTCAATTCCCCCTGACGTCTGTGCGAATCTTGTGGGATCTATGAATCGTCGCTGTCAGGAGGTAATAAAAATGAAAGGTGTTTCAACTAAATATTGAAATAATATCTGGAAATGATGGTAATGTTTAACAAAATATACATATTTTTAGCATAACATAAAGTGTCCCTATTATTTTTTCCAGGCCTTTTTCAAATAAATTATATTTTTTTTAAGAATTTGGCAGAACTAGTCATTTATTTTTATCTTATTAGTTAAACTATTTGAATACCTTTAATTTAATGTATATACTTTGTAATATTTATGGAAAAGTAAGCAAAAATATAAAAATATGTTGAAATATTTAAGTGTCCCTATTATTTTTTCCATCACTGTATGTATAATATTTTTCGTATTAAAAACGGTATTTCGCCACAAATATATAGAGTTCAAAATAGTTTTTATAGCGTAATTTTTTCAGTGTTACCATTTCACATAGAAATTGTAATGACTAAAATAGAAATAAAATTGAGAATTTAAAAATCGCATAAATTCAAATTCGCATAAAACGAGGTTTGAGAGTATTTACGTACCCATATACACTGGCGAGCAAAAATGGATACATAATATCAAAAAATATATAAACTTTATATTTGTACTTTATTTATTAAAATAAAAAAAACAATCCATATGTTAAACATTTATTTAGACTATCCTCTAATTAAAACAAAAACCATTCAGTAATATTATTTCCTTTTCAATATAAAATACAGCTTAACATTATTTAGTAGCATTTATCCAATTTTGCTCGTTTCGTTTCAAATGAAAAATTCTGTATTTTGTCCATAATCCTTTATTCTTTATTACTGATTTAATGCGTTTTGGTAAGCTTTCTACCAGTTTTTTGATGGTTTCGCTGTTTATACTTTGCCACTCTCCCTCAATTCTTTGCCACAATTCGTTAAGGTTATTTGGAGGGTTTTCATACTGTGCCAATTTTTGATTTACAATTGCCCACAAATTCTCGATCGGATTTAAATCCGGACTTTGTGCTGGCAATTTTAATGTCTGAAATTTTTGCTCCTCCAACCTCCACTTTTATTTCGTCCGACCATATAACTTTTTTCCAATCATCCACATACCAATCTTTGTGCTGCTTGCAAAACTGCAGACGAGCTTTGACGTTCTTCTAAGAGAGTGCGGGTTTTTTTCTGTTTAACTGCGGAAACTAGGCCGATCCTTCGCAATGCACGTTTCACTCACACTCTTATTTATAGCATTTGCTGCTACTTTCGGAGTTCTGACTTCATTTTTTCGTAACAATCGCTCCCGTGCGTCACCATCACTTAGAGATCTGGTTAACTACGAATTTCTTCCCTCTCGGCAACCGAGAGAGAGTGCGAATAACTGCTCCTCCGTCCCGAGTTGGCCGCACCTCATGAACCCGAAAACCAAGAGTTGGGCCAATCTACTCACCTACCTTCATCATAACTTCCTTTGAGGCCTCCTTACCATTGCCTCTGCCCTTTTCACTCATTCGCTGTGTACTTTTGACGTGAATGGTTGTGTTTTCAATTAGTGATCTTTAAAAGTGATTTACGGTGCGTTTAGATTGTGTATTTTCGAGTGAAATTTATATTGGCTTGTAGTCCTTTTCAGTGGCTTCATTTTAACGTATAAATCGTGAAAATCGGTTGGGTAGTACCCCGAATATTAGTGCGTAAACTTTGTTTTATTTAGCAAATATTAATATTTGCATAAATAAATTAAACAAAAAGAGATAGAGACTCGTGTTTGCTGTGCTATAAATAGACATTTTGTATTCGTACAAAATAAAAGAAATAAAGAGAAAAGACTTGTGTTGGTATTCTATAAATAGAATCAGTGAAAAATTTCAACATTTTGGTGAATATTCGAAGCTGTGCTTTATTTGTATAAGGTTTGTGGCTTGGCTAGCGGTGAGTTTGAATTTGCTGTTACATTTGAATATATTGTTATCGACTTTATTACCGAGAAACCGACTTACCAATTTGCCTGTGCTAAGGTTTTTGGCGTTGGTTATTTCGTTAAATTTGAATTTGTACTGGACTTTTTTGCTTTTTTATATTATTGTATTCTGTTGATTTTCGACGATAAGTAAAGTAATGCCGCCAGAACGTCGGCGTAGAAAGGGGACGGGTGATGCGGCGGAGCAGTCCGACGCCACCATGGGGCCGCCGCCAACTCCGGTGCAACGCGTGAGGCACACGGAGAGTGAGCTGTCGAGTTCGGAGGCCGAAGGTGATGAGGGGAAGCGCTTCAAGCCGGGAACGCCGCCTGCGACCCGTGCTGCTGCCGCCGTTGCTGCTGATTCTGCTGCTGCTTCTGACGGGAATGCTGCATCTGCAGCTAGCTCTGCTAGCAAAGCCGTTGCTGCTCCCGCCGCCGCATCGAAGGTTAGGGAGAGTAGGCAGCGGAGGAAGTTGGTGCCCGAGAATGGCACCATAGACGAATTGAAGGCCGTCACGACGAGCCTCCTGGAGGAGGTCATGGTCGACGGTGTCCCCGCTGCTCTGGGCAAGAGTGTGTTGTCGCACTCGGGCCGGTACGAGACCCTGGTGATGCGACTGTTGGCCGAAAATGAGCGCCTCTGAGGTAGACTGGACGTCTACGAGTCTGGTGCGGTTGCCTGTGGTGGTGGACCAGCTGGTGTCCCTCGGACGCCTGCGGCACCACCCGCTCCAGTGGCAGCCCGACGTAGCCAGGGGCAGTTTCCTGCCCTGCCTGTTGCGTCGGTAGCAGCCCCGAAGCCCGTAGAGACCTGGTCGGTCGTCGTTAAGGGTAAAAAGGGTGTGACGTCCAAGGAGGTCGTCGATAAGGTGGTGAAGGAGGTGGGCCCCACTTTGGGGGTCCGTGTGCACGAGGTTCGGCCAACACGCGATGGCGGTGCGGTCATCAGGACCCCGTCAGTCGCTGAGAGGGAGAAGGTAGCTGCCAATGCGAAGTTTGGAGAGGTCGGACTGGAGGTGTCCGTAAGGGACAAGCTCGGTCCGAAGGTGGTAGTGCAGCGGGTGCATCCAGAGATCACCCCGGACGTATTTATGGAGGAGCTCTACTCTTGGAATTTCAAGAGTAGGATGACTCCTGACGCTTTTCGTAAGAGCGTCCGCCTGGTGACTGGGCCATGGAAGCCCACTGGCAACTCTGTTAATGTCGTGCTGGAAGGTAGCGATGAGGCCATGCAGCTTTTGCTGGACAATGGCAGGTGCTACATCAAATGGTTTAGTTTCTTGGTGCGCCAGCACGACGCCGTTCCAAGTTGTTTCAGGTGCCTGGGCTTCGACCATATGGTCAGAGAGTGCAGGATGAAGGAGGAAGTGTGCCGGTTCTGTGGTCAGGCCGGCCACCGAGCTTCTCGCTGCACCAATGAAATATACTGCCGAAACTGCGCGCTTAAGGGACTCCCAGCAGGACATCTCATGATGTCCTCGGTGTGTCCCGTTTATAGCGCTATAGTCGCCAGGGCGAATGCACGCCACTAAAATGGAGCGGCAATTCAAGATCCTGCAGCTGAACTGCCAGCGTTCGTATGCCGTGATCTGCGAACTTGGGCAGGCGATACGCGCCATGGGAGCAACCTTTGCGCTCGTACAGGAGCCGTATACGTCGGGTGGCCTCATAAGAGGGTTGCCGGGGGGGATGCGAGTTTATACGGACTGCGGGGGAAACTCTGCAATAATAGTTAATGATAGGGACCTGGACTGTACCATCGTTAGTAGGAGTCAGTGGGGGTTATGCCTCTCAGTAGAGGGATTTTTTGGGAGGATACTTTTAGTAAGTATCTATTGTAGGTTTGGGGGGTCTCTTGAGCCTTATCTTGTATATATGGATTCGGTGCTACTCCTTGCGAGTAGCTTTCCTGTAATCCTTGGTCTCGATGCAAATGCATGCTCTTCAATGTGGTTCTCGAAAATGGGCAGGAATGCTCCTGCACGTGAGAACTATCGGCGAGGGGTCATGCTCAGCGAGTGGATGGTCACGAAGTGCTTGGTTGTTCTCAATGAGGCTAGTGACTTATATACTTTTGATGGCCCTAGAGGTGTTAGTGACATTGACGTGACAGCTGCAAGTGGGGCAGCGAATACTGCTTTTGATTTTAGGTGGAGGGTGTGTGACAACTGGGGCGTGAGTGATCACAATCTCATTGAGATTGTTGTGAACTCTCGCAGACGAACGCTGGGATCGGACCCTGTACGCAGGTGGCGGGATCGTTACTCGAACTGGGACAATTACGCGGAATATGTTAGGCACCAGGCTTCGATTATGCCGTTTGATGACTTTAGGACACTTACGATTCGTGACCAAGTAGAACAAATAGATCGGTGGATGTGTTCGGCAAATGATTCTCTGCTCGGTAGACGTCGCAAGACTAAACTTAGCAAGGTCATTTGGTGGACAGAGGAACTGGATCGGATGCGCAGGTACGTCAGGCGTCTTCGGAGTCATTTCCAGGGCGCTCGTCGTTCAGGTGCCTCTGATCTAGCATCTCGTGAGGCCGATTTCCGTTCTGCTTTAAGACGCTACAAAGACAGAATTGTTAGGGCCAAGGAGGACGATTGGAGGAGATTCGTACGAGACAATAGGGACGATCCCTGGGGTACGGTTTACCGTATCTGCAGGGGCAAGAATAAACGTGAGGCAGACCTAGCTCTCTTACAGGTTGACAATTCCACATTGTCTTCTTGGAGAGAATGTACCGACGCTCTACTGGGGGTTCTCTTTCCTGGTGCGGAACCGGTCAACTACTCTCCTCTCATTAGGGAGATGGTTGATCCTCCAATCTTGGAGAGCTCGGAAGTTGCGGACAGTATTTGCCAAGTCAGAAGTAGAAAATCGCCGGGTGTTGATGGCATGACTGGAGAGATGTGTAAAAGCATCTATAAGGCCTTGCCTCAACACTTGGAGTCAATCTTTGGAAGGTGTATTAGTGAGGGCCATTTCCCAGAGGCTTGGAAGTCAGCCCGCGTTGTGATTCTCCTGAAGTCTCCTGATTGGGTGAGGAGTAATCCTCGCTCTTATCGGGGCATCAGTCTTCTGCCGGTACTTGGAAAAGTATTGGAGAGGATAATGGTGTATCGACTGAGGGAGTGTTACAGCGAGGGCCCTTCTGAGTACCAGTTTGGTTTTAGGGAAGGTAGGAGTGTAGAGGATGCTTGGTTGCATGTTAAGAAGAGTGTTGGTGGCTCATCTGCCAAATATGTCTTAGGATTATTTATTGATTTTAAGGGTGCATTTGACTATCTCTCTTGGGATAGAGTTCTCTCAAGGTTAGAAGAAATAGGTTGTAGGGAACTAGAACTTTGGAGGAGTTATTTCCGGGACAGGAAAGCTTGCGTTGTAGGTGCCAGCGACACGGTTTGGAGGGATGTCGTACGTGGTTGTCCGCAGGGTTCCATTTGTGGTCCATTTATTTGGAACCTAATGATGGATCCTCTGCTGAGGCTACTTGCGCGTTCTTTTAAGGTGTGTGCGTATGCGGATGACCTGCTTATCCTCGTCGAGGGTCAGTCTCGTGCTGAACTTGAGATGAGGGGAGAGCAGGCCATGCGTGATGTAAGTGAGTGGGGCGATCGTTCAGGCGTCGAAGTGGCGATGGACAAATCTGAGATGATGTTGCTCAAGGGCGGATTATCTCGGGGTCGTCCTCCACTCATTCGATCTGGCAACGTTAGTCTCCGATATGCGACTCAGGTCAAGTATCTGGGAATAACGGTTGGTGAGAGAATGAATTTTTTGGTTCATCTCCCTCTCGTCAAAAGCAAGCTTACTGCCGTAGTAGGTAAGATTAGACGCATCCTTAGAAGTGACTGGGGCCTAAGCAGGCGTGCTGTTCGTATCATATATGGAGGGCTTTTCGTTGCCTGTGCAGCGTTTGGTGCTCCCGTGTGGTACGAAACGGTTATGTCTGTTGTTGGCCGAAACAAGGTCTTGTCAGTTCAGAGAGTGGCCATGTCAGCGTGTATGCCAGTGCGTAGGACCGTTTCGACGGTAGCTCTACAGGTTCTGTTAGGTGTGGCCCCCCTTGACTTGGAGGTGATACGACGAGCTATCGCCTTCAAAGTCAAGAAGGGACTGCCACTTTTAGATCATGATTGGGTTTCTACTTCTGACTTGGTGAATTTGGAGAGTAGGGAAATAAAGACACTCTTAGATGAGTGCCTTGTTTCAAGGTGGCGGACAAGATGGACTAACGCAGACGAGGGTAGGGTAACGTATGGATTCATACGTGACGCGGACTTCGTACGTCGACGACCGGACTTTGGCTTCGGCTTGAGTCTGGGCTTTTTACTAACGGGACATGGCTCACTTAATGCATTTCTGCATAAAAGAGGTCTGTCCGACTCTCCGGACTGTGGTCCCCTGAGACTGTCGAACACATTATAACAATGTGTTCATACTATAATGACATTAGGAGTTTAGATAGTATGGGAATAGCCCATACTGGGGAGGGTTGGGATTTCAGTAGGGCCTTAGTGAACAGCCGGACATTAGTTAATTTGGGCAATTTCGCCCGTGAAGTGTTTGTTAGGAGAAGTAGGAGGTATAGCGGAGGCGACCCTGACATGTGATCACCCACGTGGTGTTCTCCGCGTCGTGCGCCCCTTGCTCCCCTGCCGATTTCGTCGGTCCTTGGGCGTAGATGGGCATGCGATCGTTGACAGTTTTTGCTGCTGGTCCGTTTGCTGGTCCATTTCCTGCTCGTTGCTCCGCTTCGCCGTTCTTGTTGCTGCTGCTGCTGTTCCTGTGAGGGCCTAATTTGCCCCTCTCCCTAGCTGCTATCATCCCCGTCATCACCGTCAGCGCCGTCGTTGCCGTCACCGCCGCTGTCAAGCCTGCTGCGTTGTTGTCTGTCCATTTGTCATGTTCGTTTTGTCCACTCCCGGTGCCACACCATGTGGCCAAAGCCTCGTCCGTGAGGACGCTGTTCATTGTTAGTACTGTAAATGTTGTCTTTTATGTTGATGTATGTTTACTGTGTCGCTGTGGGCCACCAGTCCCGAACTGTTTGGAGTTCAACTGGTAGTAATCGATCTGATTACGAGGTCTGACCGGAGACTTAATTCTGGTACCACGGGAGTCAGCAGCCCCTGGAACCTCGGTTCCAGCCTGACTGTTGGTGTGGCCCCTTTTGGGAGCATCGTGGTGGCTGTGGTTTATACCCAAATCGCGGGAAGAGTCTAGTTATTAGACTCAGTGTGGAGTTGCATTTTCAACCGGGTGCCGTGACCCATAGATCGGAAGGAGTTTTAGGTAGGCTCCGCTCCTAACCAAGGGGGAAGTCATGTCCAAATACATGGCTTCGAATTGGTACTCAGGCGTAGCAGTCTGCTACATCTGGGGGCGTTGGTAGACGCATTGTATTTCACCCTGTGCGAAGAGCACCATGGAATTAGGTCCACATGGACAGGCATCCATGTAAAACCTATCGTCGTTGCCTCTGCCCTTAACAACCATAGCCAACGTTTCCACAGGCTTAGGCAAAGCAGAGACTGGAGCAGTTACAGGCTTGACATCAGACCGAAAATGTCACTTTTATTTCTTTTTTTTTTTTCAACAAAAGGAAATTTGATTAAAGACTATCGAGGAATCAAGCAAGCGAAAAGTTGCGAACAAATTTCCCCAAATTTTAACACCTGAAAATGCCGCAGAAATCACAAACCATCACCCGAAAGTAAAAACCACACACAACGTTTATGATCAATGTTCAATCGAGTGGTACGAAGTAGACAGTAGGAATATCTTTAAGCCGAGTGTCCATACCATGCGTTATATGCGACTTTTACGAATCCTTATGCTAGGTCTGAATTCTTTTGCATAAGTCGCATCAGTATTGCATCCTACGTGACATTTAAAATTTTTCAATTTCGCAAACAATTTTGAAAATATTTTCGGTATTTAAGTAGTTTGAATCACTTTAAATTCATGTTCGAAAACAAAATAAAAATTAAATGTAAAAAGTAAAACATGGAACACCAAAGCGTCGTGATTGACGTGATTATAAATTACTTTCACTTCAAAGTAGTGAAAGTATATTTATTCAGGTGCTGAGGAGCTCCATACATACGTATACTAGAAGAGAAGAAGCACAAAGTAACCAAGTGCTTCCATTCTGACGCTGATAACCTTTAGCTAATCCCTCTATTTAGAGGGAGGGAAAATATGTCGTACATACCTCTTGCAAAGCAAATGAGTTAGAATCAACAGACCTGCAGATCGAAAATTGGTGGATAAAATAGAAACAGAAAATGTGGACACAGTTACATATATTTTGTGTAGGAAATTAAAATTTATAGTATTTTTAATTTTTTAAATAAAGAAGTAACAAATTCTTAATTTTTTATTTATTAACTTCCTGCAATTTTCGATTACATTGAAAAACGTTTCGAATACAAAGAGCTCATAATGAAAATAATAAACTCTTCGTTCAGGAAGTTGTGGATAATACCAATATTTTCTATTGTCTTAGATGAAAATGTCAAAAATCTTTCATTTTTCCTTATTAATTAAATTATATGCAATTTACCATCACATTGAAAAACGTTACGGGTGCAAAAGGTAAGTATGTCTGTAATGCACATATATTACTCATAATATTTTCTTTTAGGAAGTTGTGAAAATCCCTCTCAATTAATTAAGCAATCAGTCACCAAATGCATCAGTTCCGAATTCTTTTTCCCCATTAAGCGGGAAATCCACTTTTTCATAAAAGACACTTTTTAATGCAAAAAATATTTTAAAAAGGAGATTTTATTTACTATTGATTTATCACCTTACCTTTTAAAATTAAATTTGAATTTATTTTAAATTGCAAGTAAACTGTCACATAATTGCCAGTTCAGAGAGTGGACAGACAGCAGTTTGAATTTTTGTCTGGTTATGATTAAGCGTTTATTGCAGTAAGAGTTTATATCCTTTAAGACATAAAAGACATAATAATAATAGCACTAAAAAACTAGATTATTTTGAAATTATTATGATTATTTTTCTACCTTTTCTCGAGTCACATGTGGATCTTGACCACGCATGATGGTCTTGTATGAGAACTATTTCCAATTCCAAACTACAAAAAAGCAAAATGAAAGCTTCGAATTAAATTTTTTTGATAAGCTTGTATAATAGATCGAGCTTTGTATCAAAAGTGATATATTTCAGTTTTTAAGACACTGTAATTTTTTAAAAAATAAAATTTAAACCAGTCATCGCCAGGCAATTGCCTTGTAAACATCAGGCTTGAACCTCCCAATCACAACAGGTTTAAAATACTTGAAACAGCAACAGAAAGGGCTCCCACCAAAAAGAATAAAAGTAAATGACTTTGTGCCCTTGTCGGAAGTTAATAATGATGATTATATTCCTCGATACCTAGTTGCTTCTGCTATCAAAATTTCTGAATCAGTGGAAATTAAGCCTCTATCATCATACAATGCCTCTCAAATAGAGAAGGGCCTAAACTTTATTACACGAGACTATCTTGATGTCACAGAATTGCGAAGCGGCGATTTAATGATAAAAGCGTCGAATTTAAAGGCAGCACAGAAATTTCGCAAGGACAAGTATTTTGACATTGTGCCTGTTAAAATACAAATGCACAGAACACTTAACTCCGTCCAGGGCAGAATTTTTTCCAAAAAAATAATAAACATTCCCGAAGATGAATTAATAAAATCATTAGAAGACCAGACAATTATTGATATTCGTAAGTTCACAAAGAAATAAGGTAATAAAATAGACATTTGACTTAATACATAGACCTGACATCATAAAACTGGACTGGGAAGATGTAAAAGTCGAGGAATATATTTCTAATCCTATGCGATGCATCAATTGTCAAAAACTCGGTCATACAAGAAACAGATGTCAGAACATAGAGCTTTGTAGAGAATGCGCTTATATTCCTCTTCATCATAAATGCATAAGAAAGTTTTGTGTCAACTGCAACACAGACTTCCACACATCTTATGACTCTTTATGCCCAACTTTCATTAAACACAAGTCTGTCAACAAAATTAAGGCTGATAGAAGCTGTAATATAAGAGAAGCTTGGAAAATTTTCAATGTTAATCCTTCTATACATACTATTAAACGCTTTTCCAAAAAACCATTAACATTCTCAGAAGCAGTCCGTAATAACATAACCCAAAATCCAATAACCATAGAAAATAATACTAATTTTACAAATGTTAACAACAACAATATTATTAATCAAAACAAAATTATTAACAACAACAAAATAAGCAAAGCAGTAGAACATTCTTCTTCAAATAAAAATACAAATACCGTTACAGCAAATGATGCTTTGGCGACAGAGCAATTAATGGTTGATGTTATTGAACTTGATAAAGAAATGAGTGTGGAATTTAGTTGCAACGGTACAAAAGAGAGTCAACATCTCTCTGAAAAATTATTACTAAATTCACCAACAAATAATTCTATAGAAAATTTAAATTTATCACCTTGTAGCTTATATAGGGGCCAAATCACCGCAATCGAAATCGAGTACTTTATTATCGAAATGTGGTTAAAGCGGATCACGGTAATCGTTATCGTAACGTACACAGAAAAAATGGATTGTAAATACAATTAATTTTTTGCATATACAATTAAAAATTTGTTTGTTTTTCAGCCAACAACAGTTTTTTGTGAATACAAACACGGGATTTTGTAGTTTTATAAAAAATGAATTTATTTTTTTTTTTTTTTTCAATTAATATTTTTGCTTTATTAACTGAAGAAATTGTTAAAAACAAGATATATTTTTAACAAATGTGATTGTCGAATTAAAATATACTTTATTTAAAATTATTGTTTTTTTGAAAAAACCGATTGTTAAATCTGAAATATATTTTTAATAAAATTGGTTGTTATAGTAATAAAATATTTAGTTAAATTTCACGCACATTTGAATTAAATATATTGTCACAATAATGACAATTATTTAATTAAATTGGTTATTATGGTAACAAGATAGATAGATATATCTACTCGAAGTTGTACTCGATTTGTAACTGGTCATCGAAAACAAACAAACAGTAGCTTTTTGGCTCAAAACAAAAGAAATAACTAAAAACAACGAAGTAAAATATGGCAAAACTTGAATCGTCCTCCGATTCCGAAGATGATAAATACAAAAAAACATTTGGATCCATTTGTAATAAGCTTTTTAATTTTTTTTTTTTACAAATTTAAGAAATTATCACGCACATTAGTCACTTTTTTGTTTGTTTTGTTTTCCTTTTTCGTTTCGTTTTTCTTATTGCCATTTGCTACAGCAATGTAAAAAATAGTAGTAGGAAATATAAATTACGATCGAGTACCATGATCCACGAAATTGTGACCATCGAAAATAGTGTTTACTCGAATGTGCATTCGGTGCGGCCCCTGATTTAAATGTCATAGTAACTCCTACTACTCTTAAGAAGACTAAGCCTGAAATTAATAAAGTAAACGAAAAGTAATTTTAAAATTTAGTAGGAATCATGGATATAGGTTTAAATATTTTAATCTTACAGTGAAATATTCAGGGGTTTATTACCTACAAATATGCGTTAGAAAATATAGTCGCAAAACATTAACCAAAGATTATTGCTCTTCAAGAAACGCATATTGTTCAAAGAAATAAACAATTTTTACATCTTCCAGGTTATAAAGTATATCATCACAATAAATGTTATGATTATGTTAAGTCTGGAATAGTCTTTATGGTCCAAAATAACATCAATGTAGTACATCATATTAAATCCGTTGGTGAACTTTTATTCCAGACCATAACTGTAAAAGGAAATAAAAATTTAAATACATACATACATAATAGGCCATTACAACCCTTCAGTCAGGAATACGGCCTAGCTTCTCAACACCACGCATGTTGTGTGCGTTAATTTTATACAAGAGTGGCGGGACCTACAGTTTAAAGTCGACTCCGAACGACAGAGTTTTTGCCAGAAATCTGCCGAAGAAATATTTTTTCATATTTCATTTTGATGTCTGACCTGGGATTCGAACTCGGGCCTTTCGTCTAATAAGCCAACACACTACCTACTAGACCAAATATTATATATATTTATAAAGAAGGTAATGTGGCTTTGACGACTACAAAGGTTAATTCTATAAACAACTTCAATAATGAACATCATTTGGTAGTTGGAGATCTCAATTCTCAAATTACTTTATGGGGTTCTCAAAATACATCGGTAAACGGCGTAATTTTGGGAAGAATTTGCTAATGAGTTGGGCTTAATAGTACTAAATGACGGATCACACACATTGCTTAATACAAGAAATACATTAACATCTGTAGATGTTTCTATGGCAAGTGCAGACTTAGCCCCGTGTCTAAATTGGATGACCTTATGTTCGCCTGAAACTGCTGATCACTTCCCGATTATAATTAATAATGGTGGGACAATTTAGAGAAAACGATTTCAACCAAAGTTCTTGGAGAACAGGGCTGATTGGTCTGCCTTTTCCACAAAGATTTCTTGTTTCATGGAAGAATTTAACCAGCCTGATAATATCAACAGAGAATCGGCGCAAATAAAAAGAATAATCCGAAAAGCTGCTAATGAAACGATTCCGAAGAGTAAAAACAATAATGGGAAAAATTCACCAGCTTGGTTTAACACATCTGTAGCCAAATTAATAAAAAATAAACATATTGCATGGAATCTATTTAAGTATAAGACACCCCAGTCCAGCAAATGCCATTAACTTCACGAGGGCAACTGCACTTGTAAAAAGAGGATCTAAAAAGGCGAAACGACTTACATGGGAAAATGTTATAAATTCCCATGTGTGTTAGATGTTCGAATAACTTACACAATGATTAAAAATACACCAATAGCTTCCAAAAATAGATTAATTAAGCTTTATAATAATGTATTAGATAGCGGTATTTATCCACATGATTGGAAACTCTCTCTCCTTGCGCCAATACCAAAGCCTGGAAAAAATCCGTTTAATTAGAAGGCTATCGACCTATATCATTACTGTTTTATCAAAGGTTTTGGAAAAATTTATTGCATTTAGATTTTGGAAACATGAAATGGAAAATATTTCTCCTGTACAACATGCATTTCTTCCTAAGCATGGTGTCCATTCACTTTGCCATCAACTTGACTAACACATTAAAACAGAATTTATCTAAAGGAAATCTCATCGTTGTTCTTTCAGAAGACATAGAAAAAGCTTACGATCGAGTGGTGTCAATTTTTATATTGGATGAATTGCATTCCCTTTAAAATAATAAGATTGATGTACTCATTTCTTTCCGATCGAATGATTGTAGTAAAAATTAATGGCCATTTTTCTCAATTACGCAGTTTGGACAATGGAGTTCTACAGGGTTCCCCGTTGGCTCGAACGATCCAAAATCCTCCTGGCATTGATTTTATTGGGATATATGCAAATAACATCTTTGCAACAACATCTGGTGAATTTTATGCTGCCTCTACCAACCTAACATTTTTAAATGATTCTATACAAGATTGGGCTAGTGTGCGAGGACCTGTAATTCCAGAAAACAATTCTGATTTGTTGCATGTTTGCAGAAGGAGGAACTGCTCTAATCCCCATATTTTTATTGGTAACTTTGAAATTCCATGTAGTGATAAAATGAGGATACTTGATATATTATTCACAAAAAACCTATTGTGGAATGAAAACTATAAAATGCTCATTTCCAAAGTTCGTAAAATAATCTTTTAAAGTTAATATGCTCTAAAAAGAAAGGTCCACACATAGAAACTGCCATTGATATATGTAGATCTTTAGTCCAAGGATTAATCCAACATGGCATAACTATTTACGGCTTTACTTCTAAAGGTAATGTTAACAAAATCAATGCTGCTCTAAACGACTGTTTTCGTACAGACACAGGCCTGTTAAAAACAACACCTGTAGAAGCATTAAAGGCCGTGTCAGATAAAACTTTTGCTTCGCGTTGCGTTACAAATTCGCTTTGACATTTGAGATAAATGTACATGTTTATATGCCACTTGTCACATAAAGCGCTTTTAACGCAACGCAAAGCGAAAAGTTGGGCGTCTCTCATCTTTTTGCGTACTTTGACAATCAGCTGTTAATTATTCTGTAAATATTTTTGGCAAGTTTGCGCGCAAATTTTTATTTTTAATATTTTTTCTTGAAATTTAAAGTTTGTTTTGTTATTGTGTTGTTTTTTTAATATTAAAAAAAAAGAGGTAAGTGAATTTTATTTTATTAAGAAGTACTTAATATAATTTTACTTAGTAATATGGAAGAAAAACTAATAAGTGCAATTGAAATGCACCCATGCATTTACGACAAAAGCTCTTCGCTTTTTCGCAATAAATTTTTAAAAGACCGGGCTTGGCAAGAAGTGGCTTCTTCAACAGGAGTTTCAGGTATATGGTTTTGAAATATGTATTGTGCTGTATACTATATTTTTTTATTTTCTTTTAAAACAGAGAACCACTGTAAAAGTCGGTGGAAATCGCTGCGTGACCGATTTGTTCGAGAGGTTTCAGGCAACAAATTGAAGTCGGGAGCTGCTGCTCAAGAACGAGCTGAATGGTGCTATATGGAGTCAATGAGGTTTTTGACGAAACACATAGCTCCTAAAAAGTAAGTAAAATTTATTAATCTGCAACTCAGGTATTTGTTTTTAATCTTCCGATATTATTTATAGCACTACGTCAAATTTTCAGTGGAGCGACGACCAACCCTGCAGCCAAGCGTGGATCATTAGTGGCAATGAAGACGCCACTGAAAATTTAGATCTTAGCAGTGGCAGCAGCAGTAAGACCCCAAAACGGCAGCGCTTGGGCAATGAATCGCGAGAGCGGTTTGATAAACTTTGCGGCACTATAGAAAGTGTAATTGCTGCAAAAGTTGAAAAGCCAAAATCGCGAAACGCAGCATTTTTCCTAATGCTGGATGAGTGCCTGCAAAAAAAATCGGAGGATGTGCAGGATCGGCTTAAAATCGAGCTGCTAAGCTATGTACATAACGCGACTTAAATTTTTCTATTATTTCTATTATATATAAGGTTTTTTTGTTATGAATTGTTTTTTTTTTTTTTATTAATTTTTTAATGTATGTATATGTTTTATGTTAGGATAAGGATTTTTTGTTATGAATTGTTTTTTTATTATTTTTTTATGTACAGTAGCGAGCACAAAAAATGCAACGCTAAGCCGATTGATCTTTATGTGCGCCTCTTTCGAAAAAAAAGTACGGAAATTAAAAACTTTTTTTTTATTTTTATGCTCCACAAACTTAGTTAACAAATGCAGGTTACAATATCAAAATTTTTCTATCCACTTATTTTTATTTTAACATTTAAGAAAAAAAGTGCCAAATTTCAGCGAGCAAAAAAAATGCAAAGCTATGTTATTCATAACTTTATTTAAATTAAATGTAAATTCTTACAAAATGTTGGTTAAAAATATACTTAAAACTAATAATTGGTTGCGTAGCCTTTATTTTCTATTACCGCTTGCAGTCTGGAGGGCATAGAATCCGCTAGGGGCACGATGGTATTATGTAGGGGTATTTTTTCCCATTCTGACTTTAAAATTTTTTCTAATTCCGTCAAATTTGAAGGATTTTTCTTCTTATCTTCCCGATCTAAAGTCTCCCATAGCTTTTCTAAGGGGAGATTGTGACGGCTAATCCAAAACTTGCACATCATGATCGCTTAGGTAGTTACGAACCAAGCGACTAGAGTGCTTCAGGTCATTGTCTTGATGGAATATGCCGTTTGGGGGCATTTTTTCAAGAAGATGTGGGAGCATATTTTCTTCTAGGATCTCACAGTATTTAATGGCATTCAAAATATCATCGATTTTCACCAGCGGACCAACTCCGTCATGAGAAAACGAACCTACCAATAAATTCCTTAAAATAAAGAATTTCGGTGAAAAACAAAAGTAACTTACCCCACACCATTAGCCATGTTTTACTGTTGGTAGCTGATATCTGGGAGAATATCTCTGCTTAGGTGGTCTTCTAATATATTTTATCCCATCAGAACCAGAAAGATTAAATTTACTTTCACTACTAATGGTGTGGGGTAAGTTACTTTTGTTTTTCACCGAAATTCTTTATTTTAAGGAATTTATTGGTAGGTTCGTTTTCTCATGACGGAGTTGGTCCGTTGGTGAAAATCGATGATATTTTGAATGCCATTAAATACTGTGAGATCCTAGAAGAAAATATGCTCCCACATCTTCTTGAAAAAATGCCCCCAAACGGCATATTCCATCAAGACAATGACCTGAAGCACTCTAGTCGCTTGGTTCGTAACTACCTAAGCGATCATGATGTGCAAGTTTTGGATTAGCCGTCACAATCTCCCCTTAGAAAAGCTATGGGAGACTTTAGATCGGGAAGTTAAGAAGAAAAATCCTTCAAATTTGGCGGAATTAGAAAAAATTTTAAAGTCAGAATGGGAAAAAATACCCCTACATAATACCATCGTGCCCCTAGCGGATTCTATGCCCTCCAGACTGCAAGCGGTAATAGAAAATAAAGGCTACGCAACCAATTATTAGTTTTAAGTATATTTTTAACCAACATTTTGTAAGAATTTACATTTAATTTAAATAAAGTTATGAATAACATAGCTTTGCATTTTTTTTTGCTCGCTGAAATTTGGCACTTTTTTTCTTAAATGTTAAAATAAAAATAAGTGGATAGAAAAATTTTGATATTGTAACCTGCATTTGTTAACTAAGTTTGTGGAGCATAAAAATAAAAAAAAATTTTTTAATTTCCGTACCTTTTTTTCGAAAGAGGCGCACATAAAGATCGATCGGCTTAGCGTTGCATTTTTTGTGCTCGCTACTGTATATGTTTTATGTGTGGTACTTGATGTACAAAAGTCGTTTTTTTTTATGAATTCATAGCATTTTATTTTTGTTTTTAAATAAATTTATTTAAAAAAATTTGTTTGAGTTTTAATTAAATTGGGTGGGACATAATATAGTCCTTTAGTTTGTCTCTTAGAGCGAAAGCAGTTTTTGTTGCATTATTGCAAGTCATTCTGCCATGATTTTGCAATGATTTTGAAACTTCACTCCGCCACAGCCCGTTCACAATTTCGTCACCTTGAAAGCGATCAACATAATCAGGCGGACAATAACTGCCATCGTGGAATTTAACAAAATTGTGCAGAACTACAGCAGCTTTTACCAATTTTTCCGCATTTTCTGGCTGCATAAATAAAGGAGATAACAAAACTCTCCAACGAGCGCATAAAATCCCAAAAGCGTTCTCAATCACTCTTCGGGCTCGTGATAGTCGCCTATTAAAAGTTTCCCGGTCAGGTGATAGACGCATTCCTAATTGCAAAAAAGAAAACAAATTTATAACTGAAGTTAAGCAAAAGTTTAAGTAAGTGTACAAACCCGGATATGGACGCATAATGCAGTTTTTAAGTGGAAATGCAGCGTCACCGACCATGAAATAGGGAAATTTTGTGTATGTTCCAGGTAGATAAGAATCTTCAGGCAAATCTAAGTTACCACTCAACAATCGCTGTCCAAAGCCTGAATGCCATAATATACCACCGTCACTTTGGGAACCATATGCTCCGATATCCACTGTTGTGAAGGTATAATTGGCATCGCAACTTGCTAAAAGCACAATGGAGTAATTTCCTTTATAATTATAGTATAGGGATCCAGAATTGGGTGGACATGATATTGTAATATGTTTTCCGTCCACAGCACCAACACAATTCGAAAAATTCCACATAGTATTAAAGTCCTCAGCAATACGTTTCCATTCATGCTTGTTTGGCGGAGACAAGTAAATCATTCCCAAACTGCTTCACGCACCTCATTTATTATGGTGGTTATTGTTGATCGTCCCATTTTGAAAGCACTAGCAAGTGTTTGTTTACTGTCCCCGTGTGCCAGATAACTACGAATAGTACATGTTTATTATCTTATTAAATATTTTATTAAATCATATGCAAACAACTTACGTAAGTGTTAAAAATAATCTGCAGGATGCAGATATGGATGGCCTGTTTGACATTTTTGTGAGACGCCTCTTTAAAAGTTCTAACAGCATATCGAAAACAGCAGGGCTCATCCGGACACTCTTTTGAAACTGCTCTGGATCTGCTTAATGCATTTCATCAAAACTAGTAGCGAAAAGCCCGTTGTAGTCTCGATCTTGGTAAAGCCTTCGCACCCAAAACCTTCGTGTAGAAATTTTGCCTATCAGCTCCAATGCTTCGTCCATTAGCAGTAATATTTTAAGTATGTCCAATAAATCCTCTAAATCCATTTTTAGTCTTTATTTGAACACAAAATATTAAAAGCAAAACTTACGCGCCAACCACTTTTAAAAGATAAACAAACAACGCGAGTGTTGTCAAAGCTTTTGTTGTGTCATACACCTTTTGCTTTACGCTTTTCTGTCAAAGTTACAAACGTCACGCAAAGCAACAAAGTTTTATCTGACACGGCCTTAAGAATATAATCTAAATCACCCGAATTTATTGGGCTATTATACAAAAGATCAGTGACTTTGGCAGCCAAATCATTAACAGATTCGAATGAATTATTTTGGAAAATTGTGAATACTAAACCAGGCAAAAACCCATGTGCTATTGGGCATATATTATTTATTCTAAAGAAATATAACATCCTACTTCCTGAGAAACCTAATAATTGTATTGATGTTCAAAATAATATTACCGTTGATTACAGACTAGCCGAGTATAAAAAGAGCAATATCTCTCGAGAAATGTTGAAATCGTTAATAGCTGAAAAAATTGACAAGCTATCCCCAGAACTTGAACTATATACTGAAGGATCTTTCCAAAATGGTTTATCATCTTACGCTGTGGTGAAGCGTCAGAATATTTCGAATTGGGCTATTAAAGCAGCAATTTTTTATGCCGTTCATATGCATACAAAAACACTGATATGTACTGATAGTCTTACGGTTGTCAAAAGGATTCTTTCAATAAAAAAATGAGTTTATGAGAACATTTCTAAAAATCCAAATGTTCAATACCCGATTATTATTGTATGGATACCATCACATATCGGCATTGCTGGCAATGAATTTGCAGATAACGCTGCAAAAGAGGCCTTAAGATTTCCTCTGATAACTGAAGTTCCATGCCATCATTTTGCATTAACAAGCATTTTCAAATCCACATATAAATCCGAACAACGAATCAAGTGGCAAAATTCCAACTGTTTTTTGAGACAACACAATGGTTCTTGTATAAGACCCAAATATAATAACAATTTTACTAGGTTTCAGTGCATAATATTTGCTTGCCTCAGAGTAGGCAAGGCATTGTTCAATTCTCAACATTATTATAATAAGACAGAACCACTGCAGTGCAGTTTCTGCAGTAGAGCAATGAATTTATATCACGTCCAAAATGTCAGGTCCAATGGATGAAATACTTGATTGTTCCAATCTTCACTATTTTACAGAAATCAGACAATAATTTGTTAAACATCAAATTCATGACATTTAAATCTATATCCAAACTTTTCAATCTTTTGTTAGTTATAAGTTACTACTGTTTTGAACTACTGAATTGAATTTCAATTTATTTAATATTTACTTAATTATGTCAATTTCCTTTAACTATTCAATTTAGAACTTTTAAATTTATTTATAATGTATTTTTGAATAAATAAATAAAATAAAACTTAAATGCAACCTTTTTTATGAATTTGTCAACGCTGTTATAACCGTTATTTTTCACGAAATAAAAAAGGAAAATTTCAAGCAGGCGGTGACAAATTCAAAAACTTCATAATTCTGGCTTATGTACCATTTTTGATACATATGAATTTTTAAGTGATTCTGTGGTGTTGTGTTAGTAATCTTCAAAGGTTTTTATAGTTTTTGTGTGTTAGTCGGTAATACTATGTTCACACATGCATTTTTATTGAGCCAATATTCGGTTATTTGAGTACAATATTTCAAGTGTTCACATACAGTGTTGCCGTTTTTGGTTATTTCGAACCAAAATTGGTTATTTTTTTGATCAATGTGTAGATGTGTAGATTTTTTTGGTTTTGGTTATTTTTTTCTTATAAAAAAGCTGTTGTTTTGTTTGTTAAAATGAATTAATTAGTAAGACTAAAGTTTTATTTTGCAATTTCTTGTTTCTTTTTTTTTATTAATTATTATTTAAATTTGAAAAAAATTGAATAAAAGTCTGCGAATTTAATTTTGGTTATATTTTTTCTTATTTGGTGATTTTTTTCACAAATGTTGGTTACAAAATTTATTTTTTCGTGGCAACACTGTTCACATATATAATATAAGCAGCATTCATTTGACAGCTGGTAAACAAAACAGCTGATTGCTTCAACAACATTGCTTTTAGTTTAATCGCGAAAATTAGTGCCAAAAAAATTTTAGAAAAAATGGAGAACAATTTAACATTGCAAAAGGTCTTGCTAATGATTGACCGAAACGCCCAGCTGTTGCGGTTAGTAGGGACTACTTTTGACTCCAAAGTGGATTCTCTCAGAAGGATGAGAAAGAAAAATTTGATAATAGTGGACCTGCTGACCTTCCATTTTTTGTTTGTCGTTGTTTACATTTGAGTTGTCAAACATTAACAGAAAGTGTTCGGAAAACTGTAATATGCTCACTAAACATACTAATGACAGTGTTGTATTTTAAGTTTTAATCAATTTTATAACAATTTGCGTATTATTTATTGCGCAATAATTAATTGAAATTTTATATGAAATATTGAGATCAATAATGGCGTTAATTGCGATTTAGGCAATAAAAGTGCATGTTTGAACATAGTATGAGAGAGAAGTTCTTTTAATTTTATATACGAGTACATGTGGCATCGCACTTGCAAGGATTAAGGCGATCTCAAAGGTTTAAAGAAAACTAAACTAAAATAAATATAGTAAACGGACTGGAAAAAACATTAACATGATAAAACATAAATACTTGATCGAGTTGAAAAAACAGAATAGTTTGCAATAAAAAAAAACTATAAAATTATTATATATTTGGCAGCCGAGCCAAACAGTTCAATTTAGTGATTTTTAAATAAAATAAGAATTGTTTTAAATATAATTTGTAAAAAACCGAATAAATGTTATTTCAATCGTAAATTTTAATATATAAAGAAATTTATATCAACAACTATAAATCTAAATTTTACATACATACATATATGTATATTTGTTTATTACAAATAATGCATTATCCACGGTTTTTGAAAGTGATGCGGAAGGAATTTCAGATTTTGAAATTTCTAGTGCTGAAAACTCTGACGACAAGGAAAATATAAGCTCGTCTGCAGATTCTGGAGAAAGTACTGACAGCAACAAATATGATGATCCGTGATATGCCGTCAAAGATGGTACTACATATGTATTTGGAGAACCGAATCATATGCCGTTGGTAAGCTGAGAACCAGTGATGCCAACTTAGCCCTTTTCGGGCTAGATTTAGCCCGTTTTGAAGCATCTTTAACGCGAAAAATTTTTTTTAGCCCTAAACTAAAAAACGCGCAATTTCAGCCCTTTTCAGTATTTTTGTTTAGCCCTTTTTGCCCGTTTTTCCTTTAACTCTGTATGGGAATATTATCTTATGTTTCTCTGGCAATGTCGAATTGTAAGCCAATTAACAAAAGTACCGAGAAACACAAGCTTTGCTGAAAGTTTAAAATCGTATTTACCTAATAATTAGGCATTGATAAAAACATATTAATAAGTATATAAGTATATAACTTTAATTAAGTCATAATTTAATATTCTTGGATGTGTCTTTAATGTAAATGTTTATGTTTAGCTGGAGCGCTACACGCAAATTTGGGAGACAGATCCCCTTTTTAAGAAATGGATAAAGCCATGTAAAGATGAATCTAAATCAGTATGCATTTAATGCAACACGCAAATCGTCGCTAAACACTATGACCTGGTCAGACATTCAGAAACGAAAAAGCACAAACAAGTGTACGAACCTTTAAACAGCATTAATATGGTACAACCACAAATTTGTTTTACACCTGCAGAGGTACCCTACTGTGGTACTATTTTAATTTTAGCCCCGTTTTTGCGCTTTTTTGAAAAAAATGAAATTGTATTGTACTAAAAACATCATTTTTTCAATTTAGCCCGTTTTAGCCCGTTTTTCATTTTTGTTCACGCGTTTGGTGTCCTAAGAGTTGGCATCACTGCTGAGAACGAACAACATTATCAATTCACGCCCTGGTTAGTATGTGATGGTTTATTGAAAATTTGTAGAATTGAGATACTTATTTTTAGGCATCACCAGATTTGCATCAAGTACTGCTTTTCTTACCTCAACTAATGAAAAGAGTAATTGAAAACTCAAGTAAATATGGAAAGCATTTCAATGGTTCGTTCTAATCACATTGCAATTAATGACGATTTATTGTACGCTTATTTAGCAGTAATACTGCTGACCGTAAGCTGCGGTAAGTAACGTTATAAATAAAAATTTGAAAAAGGTTAATTTTTTGCCCAATAGATCAAAAACTGAGACTTTGCGAGATTTGTTAGATGGAAGTTATGGAAGACCAATATTTCGGTCAATTATGTCTGATAAACAAAGTCATTCGGTTTAATGATGTGATAACCAGACGTGCCCAAAGAAGTAGTGAAAAATTTTCGCAAATTAGAAAACTGTTTCAAAAATAATCGGTGGACTATGGCTATATTTTCTAACGTAGTCGACATCTCCACATTTAATGCTTACATAATATATAACGAAATTGATCCCAATCGGTTGTAAAAACAGAAACACACAAAACGTAAATGCTTTCTACGTGAGCTGGCGATATCATTGTCCTCACCTTATACGCAAAAACGGAAAAAGTTTCCAAGAAATGAATTATCTGTGACTCTTCTTTCAAGGCTCTCAAATAATAAAATAAAATTAATTACCATAAATAAAAAGATATAAACTTTTTAATAAAAATGTATTGTAGTTCCACTATTTCTTTGCAATGAAAGAATGTTTCAAAAATGATACATGAGGGTGAAATATAACGTTTTAAAGGCTCGATCTGCGGTTAAAATTAAATGACAAACATATAAAAATATAACATATCGACGCCTCCATTCTATAACGTTCTAAAAGTACTTAGAACGTTTTTAATGTTCTTGCATTTTTAAATTCTACGTTCTCTAACTTAAATACTGTCAAAATTTGGTCAAGATGCGCATATCCGTTCCGAAGTTATAGGGAAAAATCTACTTGGAATACACATGTAGTAGTATGGCACGTAAAAACTTTGAGAGCTCATAACTCAAAACGCACTTTTTCGACTTGGAATGTTATAGAACGGAGGCGTCGATATAATCTATGTACATACAACACAATCTTTTATTAAGAAAAACCTGCCTTAACCGATAGCCTGATTTGTATTTCGTTAAGGAATAAATAAAAAAATCATCCTCTTCATTGATAATAAAGTTACCATTAACACATTGAGTGCCAAGCGGTTTTGACGAAAACCTTTCCAGGAGCCAAAGGTTTTTTTTTTGTTGAGTGTATTACTGATAAAAACTGATTTCTGAGGTATCCCTAGTCCATTCTACCCCTTGCTTTTTATTTTATACATGCTTTTTTATTTATTATTTACGGAATAAAACTGTTTAAACTTTGCTCTACTGAAGGATTTACCTGATCAGTGAAAATATGAGCTATTGGGGTAAGAGGATTTGGCTTAGCAAAAAATGTTTGTGAATATTTATTCACTGCATTCAAAGGAGAAGGTCGTTGTATACGAGCTACGAACTCGCTCGCTCAATCTTAAATAATAAAACCCACCTTGTCGGCACTCTCCGCTCAAATAAGAAATATTTGCCAAAAGAAGTGGTGAATTCTGCACTTAAAAAAGGTGAATTAATGGCCCAAGAAGATGAAAACGGAATAGTAGTACTAAAATGGAAGGATCAACATGCTTTCAACAAAGCCTGCTCCAGTAATGATAGATATTCGATTCAAGTCAAGAATATTATCCAAATATGCCATCAACTAGTAGGGAAAAAATACGCAAAAGTAAAGATACGGCAAAACCGTTAGCTATCATTGATTATAGTAAAGAAAAAGCTGGTATAGATTTATCGGACCAAATGGTCTCATATAGTAGTACCCTACGCAACGGTTTGAAGTGGTATAGGAAATTGGTAATCGAATTATTACTTGGCCTCTCAATTGTAAATGCGCATATTATTTATAAGGAAGCTACAAAGAAGAGCATCAGCATATGCAAATTCCGTCAAAGTGTAGCTAATGGTCTTTTGGATTTAACATCTCCGCAACCAGTAAGCCCCGGCAAACACATTGTAACTAAAAGGATATATGCCAACAATAAAGCAATTCGACGTGCTTACGTTTCGTGTTACGTACGGAAAGTACGACGTTGCACTCAATGTGTTAATTTGTCAAATATAGAAATTCAATTTCTTCCAACTAACACAACTGCCGTTATACAACCATTTGACCAAGAGATTATCCACGCTTGACATGGGAAAAACCGTTCCAGAATATCTTAAATCCATTACTACAATGGATGCGTTGAATTTTGTTAAAAGAGCGTGGTGTCTGGTTCAGCCATACATATAAAAAAATAAATGTTTAAAATAATTTTTTAATCGTACTTTAAAAGCACAAACTACACAGAGGCGGCACGGAATTTGTGTACTTATGTTGCGGGCGGTTTTTTTTATTATTGGCACATTTTAATAAAACATTGTGAGAAATTATGATGAAAGAATAATAAAATTGGCGCCAAATGGCGTCGGCATATACTTGCCGCCAATAAAATAAATACAAGGGTCTTTTTCTTACAAGTGATACAAGTGTCAAAGTTGTCGGTGGTGGTAAAATTGCAAGGTAAGTTTTTTTTATAAACAATTTAAAATATTAAATGTAAGTGAGTGATTAATAATTACTAGTCGCCGTGTCGAATTTTTGAGTAACTTTTCATGGAGTATTTACCAGAAATCTGCTGAGAGGAAGTCTCCAAAGAAATATTTGTTCATATGTATTTTCATTTTGATGTCTGAGCTGGGATTACAACTGTGGGCTTATGTTTAATAAGCCAACCAACTACCTACAAAAATTAAATTACCATTTATATTGCTACGAAAAATAAACTTAACGAAAACCACTAAACAAGACAAACGGACAACAACAAAATACACACATCATACGGTACGCAGAATTATACATACAACAAAACAACATTGGTGTAACAGTGTCTCTCAGATATTTGTTTGCGGTATCTAACACTATTAATTTTCAAGCCTCTATTGGATCTTGAGAAAACTAATCTATTGAACAAATAAGGGGGTTTCCTACCTAAAGTAGGTGATTTTATGTAGGCATACCAGAGTACGGCATTTTAACAAATTCTCAAAGTTGTATTATATATTCTATATGAGAATTCAGAATATCGTACCTTGTACGACCATAAACATATCTAGCAATATTGTTATAAGTTATTCTGAGTTTGATCCTACTTACTGAGTCACAACTAGAATACAATAAAGTGGGGATGAGATATGTTTTCGCAAGCAGCATACGAATATTAAATGGAGTAAAATACTGCGTCAGCCAAAGATTTCGCAACATTGCAACTGTATTACCGCAAATAGCATTTACATGGCTGGACCAGTTAAGGCTATTGTTAAAGATAACTCCTAGATTCTTAACGTTATGTACTGTCTCAATAGTAGCATTATTAATCTGTAATGATGTAAGCTGTGCCGTAGAATTTACCTTGTCTATTATCAAAGCTTTCGATTTCCTCGGATTGAGGCAAAGACCATTAATCGAAGCAAGCAACTAATGTATAGCTGAACATCATCTGCGTACATTTGTACATTGCAGAACTTCAACCTAGATGGCAGATCTGTTACAAAATTCAATATATTATCTCCACTGATCGCAATGAATCGCTCTTCGTGGTATTGATGTCTGGTGTCAACAGGATGGTGCAACTTGCCACACATTTCACTCCACAATCGTTTTATTGCGCCAAACGTTTGATGGTAGTTTAACTATCCGAAATGGTGACCACCAGGAAGCTGCGATTTGACACGGTTGGCCAATTTTCTGTGGGGCGGCTGGTTTGAGAAATCGTTTCTTCGTAAGCGAAGACACTACCCCCCGACTTAATTAAGAGAGGTAGAGTAGTGTGATTAACTTATTTGACTATAAATCCGAGCAGTTAAGGTTTAAATATAGAAAGATAATTCAACGCTCTCCAAATAATCCATCCAGGAAACTGCACCTGAATGCACTCTTATATCGTCGTGGAACAAAAGAATTTTCTTGGGCTAAAACAATTGATTTTTTATCTCAAAGAGTATTTGCAATTTACTTTGTCACCCCTTGTGGGAACTAGTCAATGTAGTGATCATTGACAATTAAAACTACTGAGCCATGTGTATTGCCGATAGCATCCACAATGTGTCATACATTCAATCTCTAATCATCCAATCGATATGTACTTATCGTAAGTTTTTTTCACATGTTTGGATTGTAAAGAACGGAATTGGACGTCCAGGATATCTGACATTTTCTTTTTTTTTGTAAAAACAATGTTTTTTTCAGAAATAAAAAGTTAAAAAAAAAATTACTGGCAAAGCTATGTTATGGCAACGATATATAGATTTTTAATCTCAAATTCACGATTTTTCGACTAATATTAAATGTTGTAGGTCCCGCCACTCATGTATAAAATTAAGGCCCCGATTATGGTTCACAACAGTTGTAAATTTAGTGTTGTAGTTTTAAAATTGCGATTATGGTTCACAACATCTATCGCTAGTGTTGTACTTTATGTTGTGTGTGTTCACATAGCCCGATTATGATTTACAACAGTTGTTTTTAAGTGTTGTCAGAACTGTCAAAAACTTACAACAGCTCATTAGCTGTTGTCTTGTTGCCGCATTCAGTTTAAAAAAGAAAATGTATAAAAATGTATAAGTATATGTATAAAACAGTACACATAATTTTTTGTGGAAATTTTAAAAATTATAAATAACTGGAAATATTTTATAGAAAAATAATCACTAACAAGCAGAAGGAAAAGCTGGTCGAGTTCATGACAGCAAATCCTAACATTGGCAAGTTATCATTTGGAGCAAATAAGACTCAGCACAAAGGGACGTGGGAGAAATTTTCATTGGAGCTAAATGACTTGGGTCCACCCATTAGAGTTTCAAAAGAATGGCAAAGGGTTAGTAGATGAATTGTAGCATTTTTAAGGCATGGACTCATTATAAAGCCAATTTGAAAAGAAAACTCTCTGCCAATAGAAAAAACTTTCAAGTTACTGGTAACTTTAGCAGGAAATTGGAGCAGAGCACCGTAGAGTTGTGCAATGGAAAGTAAATCCAAATGGATCTGCAATGGGATTGCAAATTCAAGACGAATCGTCATACGATATTGAAGGGCCTTAAACTAGCACTAACCAGTGGAAACAGCAGTTGTCGAAAAGCTACAAAATACAAAAAATAAGATGGGGGATGAGCGTCTAAAAACCTTAAAATGGCAAGAAAAGAGCCAACAGGAGATATTGCTTACGTTAAAACGTCTTGAGAAGGGCTCATATAAAAATTATCAAATAAATAAAAAATGCTAGAAATAAATAGGGAAAAGGCTGAATCACAAAATGAATTATTAAAAGCCAAACTCCTTTTAACCCAAAAAAAACTTGAAATGTAAACTATTTACGAATTTATATTTTAGCTTTAAGTAACTATGTGATCTAAATAAATTTTAATTTGAAGTACTTTTGAAATGAATTTATTGCAATACATACATAAAATATAAACGCTAATAAAACCAGCCTTTATTTTTAATTGTCATGTTTTAACAAGTCTTAAAATTTGTGTTTTATGTAGGCTTTTTGTTTTTTAACGTAATAATTTTTGTTTTCAATTGGCAGTTTTATACACTCAGGGTTGTATTTTCAAGGAAAAGTATACTAACATTGAAGAGCAACACTGTGACATACACAACATCTAGATGTTGTAAACCATAATCAAGAAAGTAATAAATGTTGTGTTGTCTCTGTTACAACACAACATTTATGTGTTGTGAACCATAATCGGGGCCTAACGCACACAACACGAGTGGTGTTGAGAAGCTAGGCCGTAATCCAGACTGAAGGGTTGTTTGTAATGGCCAATGATGTATGTATTAAATGTTTTTCAAATTAAATTAAATTTTATTCGAAACAAATTAAATTATTTTTAATACAAATTAATTAATTTCTAAAACAAATTCATTGTTTTTCATTTGAAATTAATTTTTTCTCATTTATATTTAAATTTATTTCTTTTCAATTTCAATTTATATCATTATAAATTAAAGGTGACTAAATAATTTTTGCCATTCATCAGTATGTTTAAAAAAGGTTCAACCGTTAACCCTACAAACATTGTTACCAACGCATAGTTTCAGTATTCCTTGAACATAGAATCTACATTTTGATGTTGTTGGCAATGAGTTCAGCAACAAGAAATTTGAATCACACTGTTTAACAATTTCTTTTTCAAAATAATCTGGCAGCTATGCGAACAAAAGCACATTTTGTAACAGTAAACTATTTTTGACTAGTCAATTATTTTATTGATCGTATAAAATTTCATTTGTGCCAAATTTCATGAAATAGTTATTCCGTTTTACTAATAACTTTATATAAAACAATGATTTCCATATCAGAAAGTGGTCACTCCGGTAGTTCCGAAGAACGGATTGTGCTTAACAATCGGCGTATTCGGCTTCTAGTAGACAGTTCTTCCAAAGAAAATTTATCTGAAATATCTGTGCCTGAACGTCGCCGTAGAAAACGTGGAAAATATAACCAAATAAGTTTGGATAAAAAAAATATTTTAATTAAATTTTATGAAGAAGGAACAACAATTGCTGAATCTGCCGAAATAGCTGGAATAAATAAAAATACTGCTACATCTATAACAAATCGTTACAAGAATGATGGTTGTATTGTCGTAAAAAACCGTGGTGGAAGACGTCACTCAAAATTAAATTCTGAAATATTAAATATAATTGAGGATATCATAGAAAGAAATCCATTCATAACATTAAAAGGCATACGTGGGAAAATTCTTGAAATACATAATGTGGAATTAAGTACAAGTATATATACTGCTTTAAAAACTTTACGAATAACACAAAAAAAGCAACGATTAACATAGACCGCTTAAATTACGATGCTACAAATCAACGGCGTACACCGTATGCATTACATTTTTCGCAAAACGCCCCAGAAGTGAGAGAGAAAATAATATTCATTGGCGAATCTGGATTCAACTACCACCTTCGCAGAAACAAGGCAAGGTCGAGAGTGAATACACCAGCCCATGTTATCGTTCCTACTGTTAGAGGACGAAACGTTTCTCTTATTGCAGCTATCAACATACATGGCGTTTTACATAAAAAAGTAATTGCCAATTCCTGTAATACTAATATTTTCATTAGTTTTCTTGAAGAATTATTTCACACGTTAAGTGAATCCAACATCACAGGTGCTTGGCTAATACTAGATAACGCACAAATTCATAAAACACAAATAGTGAAAGATAAAATTGCTGAGTTTGGGCATACATTAGTTTTTCTTCCTCTAAACCCAATAGAAAAAGTATTCTCAAAATCTAAACTGTGTGCACGCAATTTGCTAGCTGATCCTGATATTAATAAGGACTTGGTAACTGTAATTAAAAACTTGGTAACTGTAATTAAAAATTAACTGTAATTAAAAAATTACCGTCGAATCGGTAACACCGCCTGATTGTAATAATTACTATGTTGATATGACCATGTCATTATCATTAGCTGCATCTGGAGAACAGTTACAATGAATATTTTATATTAAATTTATAACTATATTACTATTTATAATCTTAATTTAAGGTATAAAAAGTTTTATATATTTTTAACTATTTTACGATAACTAAAAAATGAATTTGAAGTTAAAATAAGTTAATTAAAAATTAAATATATTTGATATGACATACAAAAAGTTTAAGTTGTGTTGTAAATAATTTAATTTCATTCTAACAAAACTTAATTTGTCTTGAAAAAAATTTAATTTGATTTAAAAAAAATTTGAATTTCTGTGCAAAAATCTTTAATTTGAGACTAAAAACCTATATATGAACTGGTTAAATACTAATATCAAAAGTATTTTTTAATAAAAATTAAACGTAAACCTACTTTTAAAATATCTAAAAATCTGATAGAGCAGTAGTGTAATGACAAACATTCCACCAATATTCTAATTTTCTGAAATTTATTTCTTAAAAAGCCACTCAGAAGTCGTTTTATCCGTTTAACCGAGCGATCATCGAAGAAACATTGTCCCATTGAACCAAACCAGAGTCTGATTCAAATTAAAGACAACGTTCAAAACCTCACGCTACAGATAAAACGATACTCCTCCTCATCGCGGATTTGGTATTTTTCATTTTGCAATGAAAGTAAATGAAGACTGACTACAGAAATGATCCTGTGAAGTATAGTCTTAACTTTTCACTGCTCAACAGCAAATCTATCTACCAAATACATTATTAACTCAATGAGAATTATTTGAAAATACATAAACGAATAAATACACCCTGTTGTTGTTGTTATTATATTTATTTTTAGTTAGTAGTGCGCTAATAGTGTGTTAGTAGAAGGCAACAGCAGCTGATAGCATTGGTTATCAGGTAGTGGATTGATTGTGTGTAGATACATACAGAAATAATTTAGTGAATAAATACGAGGCGTATGGTGAATCATGTTTAGTAAAAATATGTAATTATAGTACATACAGTAGTTTTGACTTACCTGCACAACTAACTTTTGCAAGAATTTTTGTGCAGATAAGTCAAAAATTCAGCTAAATTAAACTTTTTACTTTAATTATAGATTACACTCTCAAAATTTTTGTGCAGGTAAAGGCAATGCGCACGTAAATAAAAGGCAGCTAAATCAAAACTACTGTACTAGCAACGCTGGTTGACACCAACAGTGTGACTCTTTCAGTTAAAGAGTGCGAAATACAAAAAATTTTTAATTCAACTCTTACCACATTTGGGATTAAAATCTAAAACAATTTCCCCTTCTTACAATTATCTTTCTCCAACAAAATTTTTATTTTATTTTAATCATAATCAAATAAGAGGTTGGTTACACTTAGAAAACCTCCATAATTTCTGCTTTAACTTAAGTAATTGCTTTAAACTCGACTTCAATACAGAGAGCACTTGTTATGGTATTAAATTTTATTTAAGTTTCCTTAAATTTGTTTGAAAATCTTTTAAAAAGTTTTCTACTACTTATCACTAATATTTCTTATTTAATGAGAAACTATAAATATTGCCTATCCATTGAAAACAAAAGAGAAATACATATGTATGTACACCTAATTCTGTTTTTACACGGTAGATTGGTTCCAGAAAAAACCGTGTAAAAAAGACACTGATCGTATGCAAAAATAGGTAACTCGTTCCTAATCTCTAAAACCTATTAAAATGAGTAAAAAACAAAGATTTTTTTAAGAAGTATTCATATTTATTCTATTAAATCACATATATAATGTTTATTTTTACAAGCATAGTTATTAAAGATAAAAAAATGCCTTCTAAGCTTAAAAATAATATAAATGAAATGTTCAGGCAAGTTAAGGAACTAAAAACAATTTAGTTAAACAGCTATGTTGTTAACGAAAAAGATAAGATAAAAAAATAAGTGATAATCATAAATACGGGAACATAAATTTAATTTTTTGCTCGTACATCATCTACATTTTTAACAATGAACTCTGTTATGAGACGTTGTTCACCAATTCTAGCTACCTCTTTGTATAATTCTTTGTAACGAGCCATACATGCTCAAAAAGGGAATTCCCCTAAATTTGTGCCATTTACATTTGCTTTGACCAGTAAATTTGCTTGTACGCGGAAAAAGGGAATTCCCTTAAATTTGTGATATGAACATACTTTGCAAAAATTTAATTTGACAAAAAAATTTAAGCACAAAAAATTTTAAACCGTGCTAAATGGAATAAAATCGTGCAAAAAAATTACAAATATTTTATTTTCAAACCGTGTTATATCAAAACCGTGTAAAAACAGAATTAGGTGTATTGTTATTAATAAATACTATTAGAACTTTCTCAAATCAATTATCATAAATTGCGTTAATTATGTTGCAATATTTTTTAGGGATTTTTTACCCTTGAGGCCATTATAATTATAGTTGTTAGTATAGTTAAAATTCGGTCAATATTTTTTATATTTCCTGCAATTATTCGCTTCATTACAGCAATCGAAAAATGTGAAAATAAAAACAATACAAACAAATATTTGAATCGCACTAATTCTGTTTTAAATAACATATAATAACCATTACATTTGCTTAGATGGTCATTTTTTATTTATCTATAAAAAAAATAAAAATTGACGCATCTAAAACAAATGTAAGGCCTGATTTACACAAGAAAATTTTAATTTTGCAAGTTTCTTACATCTCTCTCCACAAACTTAAAAACTTAAAATTGACGTGTTACACACGGACTATGGTCAATAGCACGTGACTATGTTTTTGCAGAAATACACTTACAATTTCTAACTTTGTGTCAGAGTTCAATTCCATTTCAAGTTTTTTTAAACCTTTTTTCGTCTCAATTGGAAAAGTTGTCTGGTATCCATAATATAAATTTAAAATCCGTCTCAATAACGTTTTAGGACGAGTTCCATATTATCTTTAAGCGAATTAATTTCTTCTGCAATCTTATCCATGTTTTTAAAATATAAAATTGTTGAAAATATCTGTAAAAAAGTAGTATATGTTTTTATATAAATATATTGTACAATTACCTCTAGAATAATTATTAGAAAACTAATATTATTTATTTTCACCACAAAACACTTTAAACACACTTTGAAATAACCTTTCACTGGCACTTTAAAAACATACTTATATGTGTTTTGTTTTTAGACGTTAAAGTACAGTTATTTATTTTTTTCATAGAAAAAACTAAAAAAATATGTATGACAACAACATCTAATTCTAAGTGAGGATAGAAACACGACAAATTTTTACAATTGTTGTCTATGTTG
Organism: Sarcophaga rosellei; assembly: GCA_930367235.1. Lineage (NCBI taxonomy): Eukaryota > Metazoa > Arthropoda > Insecta > Diptera > Sarcophagidae > Sarcophaga > Sarcophaga rosellei. The sequence continues at coordinate 65,012,607 of OV884019.1, forward strand.
TCCTCAACAAATCTTCTCTGAATCAAAAATTTAATGACACTGTCGCTCATTTCGCCGTCAATATAATTTGAAACAAGACAACACACGTGAAGTTGTTGATAAGTTTGCCTTTAAAGAAGTTTAAATAAAGACAAATTCAAGACATTGTCGCTCATCTTGTCGTAAATGTAACCTGAAACAAGACTATTTGCATGCAATTGTCGATTATCCTGCCCTCAATAATATCTTATTCAAGAGAAATTCAAGAATTTGTCATTATGCTGTCTACTATTAAGCACAAAACGCGACAAATTACACGACTTTGTTATTAAAGTTGTCCTAAATTGAATTTTATACAGTCAAATTTGAAAAATTCCTGCAGACATCATTGATGCAAACGTCGTCATTAACGACCTGGCCAACTGGGGAAGAACACAGGAAAAATGTATTTGTAAATATATTTATTTTATAAAATAATTGAATAAATTTTTTTAGGAGCAGAAAATGCTGCGAGGTAAGTGCTCTATATTATAAATTATTTAAAATATTTTATGTGGGAGTGAAAATTTTTTGTATTTTATTATTTATATAAAAAGTGCGTTTATTTGTGTGGGAAACCTTTGTTATAAAATACAAAGCAGGCCTCCGGTTCTTAAGGCTGGTTTCCCTCACAAACGGTTGTATATCCTTAATTTTGTTTTTTAATTTGTAATATTAAAAGTGCGTTTATTTGTGAGGGAAAACTTGTGTTTCCTAACAAAACACAATACTGGCGTACGGTTCTTAAGGCTGATTTCCCTCACAAACGGTTCTATATCGTTTTAATTATATCATTATTCTACAAGTGTCAATCTGAATTAAATGGACCAAACATTTCTCCATTATACGAGCTCATCAAAAATTTGAAATTTATTTATTTATTAATTACAATACAATTACAAATTATATTCTAATTTTATACGAACGGAGTAACAAGACCATATGCTAGGTGTAGTATCACAGACCAGAGTCTCTGGTGGGAATCGAACCCACGACCCTCACGCTAATAGTCTAGCACACTACCCACTAGACTACCAGGGCACCCAATTTGAAATTTAATTTTAAATTTCTGTTTTGCTTGTATGGAGTTTTGAATTGGACATAGATGAGTTCTTTTTGAACTCATTTGTACTATGGATAATTCTAATTAAATTGGACCATTGAGTGAGCGTGTCACTATGAATTAAATGAGCTAAGTATGGGCCTGTTTGTAAATGCATTACTGCGCTGCATATTATGCGCAAATAAACCCAAAACACTAATCATAAAAATGGCTGATGCAGTGAATGAGTGCGAGAGAGAGAGAGAATGAGAGTTTTAACAATAAGTTTCTTTTTTTCTTCCTTAAATGTCTTCTTTTTTGCACAAATTACACTTTTTTGTGCATTTAACAACATTTTGTCATTTGTTTTCTCATCTAGTTCAAAAATCAAATTTATTAATAATTTTTCCATTTCTGCAGTGTTTGTTCGTTCGTAAATGCAAACAAGTAAATCAGCAAAAAGAAGCATCATCAACATGTGGTTAGCAGTGTAAGCGCAAAATAATCATATTATGCAGCGCAATGATGCATTTACGAACAGGCCCTATTTATTTCTCCATTATACGAGCTTATCAAAAATTTGAAATTTAATTTAAAATTTTTTTTTTGCTTCTATATATATTATATTATAATATAATGATGATGATAATGATGAATATTTATTGTATGCATGTTTCATTTCATTTTTTTCATTTCCAATTTCATCTTCATTTACTTTTTCATATTAAAATTTTTGCGATATTTATCTATAGAGTGTAGAGCATAGAGAGTAAGAGTGTTTAAAGGAGAAATAGGAAAAACTTTTTTTGATAATGGAAAAATTTAAATATATAGTACAAATATATTATATAAGCATAACACATTGCATACGTATTATTTTCAATTTGCTAATTTTAATTCTAGAGATAATTTTCTCCCGATTCTCTTATCAGTGGATAAGGAGAATTTTCTATGGATTCATGATATTTGCTATTGATTCTTTTTATGAAGTCAATAATACGTTCGTAGCCAGTTCTGTTGTGAAGAAGTTGAGTAGAAAATCCCGTTAATTTGTAAGTTTTATGCAAAACTTTTTCTATGAGTTTTAGATATCGAAAAATGCTTTTAGGTTTCGTTTATTTCATAAAAATCGGTGAAGGTATAGTAAATATGTGATATAGGGTACGAATGAAGACACATTTGTTTACTGTATTTTGCTTATATAGCTTTTGCTTATGTTGGCTTTAGTTTTGTATATGAATATGTTGACTCAATAAGAAATAAGGGATGAAAATGAAATTTTTGTAAAATTGGGTCAATAAAATTTTTTCGGGAAAAATGCAAGTTGTTGACATTTTAACTAACTTTGGTATTCCTTTTTTGGTTATTTGTAGCTTAGAATTTGATCGTTTTTCACTATGGCTATTTATGTTTTTTGTATTACAGCAGCTTTTCTGTCTTTATTATTCGTTCCTTTTTTAGACGTGCTGAATGGCTTCGTAATTTAAATGTGAAATCATTAGTGAAGCGCTTGTACGCGTGTAGTCTGCATTTTGCTCCAGTATACATTTGTGGAAAGCGTGTTTCCAACTATGCTGTTCCGAAATGTGCTCAACTAAATGAATTGCCTACAGAAAAAAACAATTCCAAGTTTTACCAAGTGTAGTGAAATCAAGATCGGGAATCAGGGTGACAAGATTTTAGAAGATGTAACAATGGACAGCGAAATATCCTTTAGTTCTAGAGAGACCCCCTCCCATTCAAACTCAGACGTGAGGAATTTAAAAGCAGCCTTGGACCATTATCGTAGACAGTATTTGTTAGAAAAAAGATTAAGAAGCAAGTTGAAGGTTGTTAATGTCAGGTTATCTAGGGAAGTAGGAAAATACAAGACAAAGGCCAAGCGCAATAGGAGGACACAGTTGATCGCAAGCTACTTCATACTTCTTTGTTTATGGAAATTGTATGGGCTTAACAATGAAAACTTATATTTTAAAGGCAATTTCAAAATTACAAGCAATAGGCTTAAAACCTTGCCAGTTCGTTTGCGACCAAGGTGGCAATTTTGTCAATTTTTCCAAAATCGTTGGGGTAACTTTAGAACGTCCCTATTTTCTAGTTAGCGACAAACGAATTTATTTTACAGTCCGCATCTTTTAAAAAGCACCCGAAATTGTTTGATTACCAAAGAAAATAAAGTTTATTTCAACAATAAACTTGTGTCCATTCCAATACAGTTAAATGTGCTCCTAAGCTAAGTTTGGACCACATTTCCAATAGGATGAGAGTTAACTTAGCAGCTCAAGTTTTAAGTCGGACTGTAGTAGCCGGTATGCGAACTTTGCATAAGTCAGGGAAATTAGATAGCTCAAAATCCACAACATTCGTAAATACAGCTAAATACTTAGAGTTTTTTAATAACTTATTTGATCTTTTTAATAGCAGGATGGTTGACTAACATTTCCGCCTTAAAAAGTTTTTGGACATACCTTCATCAAGTAGGTTTTCAGGGACTTAAGACTCGCAGCTTGACCCAGGACCATTTAGAACGCTTTTTTTTTTACAAATACGTAGAGGTTCAGGTAATGCTGTAAGTATAAGTCCCCGAAATTTTCAAGCTCTTTTCAAAAGCGCTGGGTATTACTCTATGTAAATGGAAACTGCGAAAATATTTCCTCAGTTGATAATCTCTTAGATTTTTTCAATTGTAGACCTACCGATAAAGATCATACGCAATGCGATGAGTTCCATTCTCTACCAAACCCTTGCCCCTCCATAATTATATGCTTTCTATTCGTATGAAACTTTTACTATACATTTCACTTTGTTTTCAGTTTTACTGTAATATACAGTGATATGAATACTATCTTTCTAAAAGAGATCGACTCTCTTAACTTCTACGTTTTTTTGGTATTAAAGAATTATAAGAGTGCAATGTAAAATCTAACGGTAAAAATAAATAGCACTGATCTTTGTTTTACTTTGTAAATTTGTTATTTTGATGGGTGCCCGTAATTAGGCAATTTATTTTTAAAAATATAATACATTTTCGTGATAAAAGTATTAAAGATTTACCAATAATGGGCCGCGGAAAATATTCTACGTAAGAAAAAAGAGAAATAATTAAAAAAATGCACTCTGTAGGCAAAACATATGCCGAAATATGACAAATACTGTTCAACTGTTCAAATAAAATGATTCAGGACGCTCTTGTATACACAAAAAAAAAATCGAAACCCATGGAAGAAAACCAGCCTTGTCCAACTTATTGGTAAAAAGATTGGTCCGCGAAAGCAAAAAAGATCCGTTTAAGCCAGCTACAGTGCTAAAAAGGAGCTTCAGATAGAAGCATGTGTTGAAACAGTTCATAATCGAAAACATGTGCGGGATCGTATGGAATTTGCAAAACAGCACCTTGACTGGCCAGTCAGTAAATGGAGAAATATTTTGTGGACAGATGAGAGCAAAATTGTGCTGTATGGTGGAAAAGGATCTTGTTCGTATGTAAGACGACCACCTAAAGTAGAATATAACCCAAGATTCACTTCTAATACCATAAAGCACGGAGGTTCAAGTGTAATGGTTTGGGCATGTTTTTCATACTACAGAGTGGGCCAATATATTGGATAAAAACCATAATGGATCAACATGTTTACGTTGATATATTGGAAAACGTGATGTTGCCTTATGCTGAAGAGGAAATGCCTTTGTTATGGGTCTTCCAACAAGGCAATGACCCCAAACATACCAGCAGAAAGGCTCGTCAAAATGGTTTTTAGACCATTCCAATAATATTATGAAGTAAAGTAATTAAGGAGTCGTGGGAAAAAATTCCGAAAAAAAGAATTCAATTCAATGCCAAATCGATGTGCAGCGGTTACTGCCAACAAAGGCCATTCAACAAAATATTAAAACCCTCCATTTATTTAGTTTAATGATTTATTTTATATTTTCGTAATTTTTTTCTTTTTTTATTGTATTATTTTGATTTTGTATAAGCTAATATTCATAGTGCTATTTTTTTTAACGGCCAAATTTGAAGTGTCAATTGTTTTTTGCTAATAAAATATTTTTCAAACTAAATAAATATAACAAATTTTGTTGTTTTCTTAATGCAATTAAATATCTCATTTCATTAACGTTTTTCAAGCTCAATTCAAATAGAATATACAAGTTGAAATCAAGTACAAAGTCTAACAATGGCTATAGTGCTATTTTTTCCCCGACACTGTACATTTCAGCAACGATGAAATGCTGGTCCTTCAACTAAATCCTTACTACTTTGGGCATGTATGTTGACGTCGTCATATTATCGATAATTTCAAAGAAAAAAATATCCTCCCTATATACTTTGCCAGCTATTTAATTTTTTTTTTTAATTTTCTTTGAAAATGTTGTTTATGTACGACTCGAGTGATGAAGAAAATAAAGAAATGCTAGTGCTTCAGAGGAAAATAATGAGGCAGAGATCAACAATTTTCAATTTGCCGGCAGGTGTCCTTTAAAGTGTTTTTAATTCGGGCAATGTATTTTGTGGATAACCGTTGTTCGCTTCCAAAATAGTTTTTAGTTCACTTATTGTTTTGGAAATTTTACCGAAAGCTTGCTCATGGATGGCATTATACCTTTCGAATAGTTCTTTCCAATCATCCTTACCATATTTCCTTTTTCTTGGGTTGGAATTGGTGCTCTCTTGTTCTTCACATACAGTCGCTGAGGTTGATGGCATGTTTTCTTCATCCTCCAAAACCGTTACGTTAATGCCAGAAACATTCTGTGCAAAAATTTCATCAACTGTAACTGGAACTCCTTGTACATTACCACCCGGACTCAACTGCAGAATGTTAGCTGCAACTTCTTCCAAAGGTGATGTCTGTAATTGTTTATATGTATATACCTCCGCTTGTAGTATTTAGTTCGACCTTGTGTGAGTAAGTTTTCTTTTTAGCTTACATTTAAAATCTCTCCATACCTATAAATATACAAAATTTAAAAATGCATTTTTTAACTATTCTTAAGACTTACCCTTTCTATCTCTAATTGGCGGGCCAATTGAATTTAATTCTAATGTTATTTCCTCCCACTCCTGTTTGAAATTATGAGGGTTTAAACTTCTATGAAAACCTTTTGCAAAATTGTCTTTAATTCCAAGTTCAGCAATTAGGGTCTCAAATTGTTGAGAAGTGGTTAACTTTATTTTTTGCCATACTTTTTCTCTAACTTTTGGATTTTTTACAAAAAATTTCAGCTTTAAAACACAACAGAAATACTCAACGCTTTGAAATTTGTTGACAAAATCAAAGTCAATTCGAGTCAATGACGCCGTAAAGTCGTCTTAGTAAATACCGATTCTACGTCAACAGTAATCGATTGTCGTCAATGCCATTAAATAATTGTCGGTGTCACATGCGACGTCGTTGACATTCGTAATAGGTGTGATTATTATATTCATGAATGTATATATATGCATACATAACACAAAATCACCACACAATAACTCGTCATACACATACACTTCATAAACAAAATATGGTTTGTAAGGGTGCTCTTGTGTTTACTTATGTCACATGTATATTTATATTTATGAAATAAATGTTTTCTTTTTATTAAAACAAATTTGTTAATTTGCATAGCACCCATTATGAAAATAGTTGTATTTTTATATATCATTCTATGTTCATTATATTTATTTAGCAAATCCTTGTTTTTGTAAGATCGAAAATTTTTATGCAAAAAACAATTTCATATAAATTATCGAACATCTGAAACATCTTGCAAAAAGAGGGTAAAATTATGCAGTGATGACTGCATACATTTTTGGCATTTAGAAATAATAGCCCAGTTCACAATCTTGGGCATTTAGATGGTAAATTTATGCCATTGTAAATATTTGCCGTTAATTGTGAACGGTTTTTTTGTTTAACTTTGCAACACTTATTGCAAACTTCTCAACACACAGCTGACTAACATATAATTTATTATTTTATTTATTTATATTTATAATTTTATTTATTTCGTCCTCTTTCCATTTTTAATCGGCTCTTCTCTTTTAATTCGTTTTTTCATGTTGTATTTTTCCATTTTTTGTGACTTTATTTTCAATGTTTTCATTTTTATGATCAGCTGTTCATTTGCTCAAGTATGGCAAATATAAACTACGGGTTTGAGTGTGGAATATTTGCCAAACCATGGCAAGGGTATTTCTGTGTATTTTGTTAGTGTATGGTAAAAGAATGGCATTTGCAAATGCCATGATGCCAGACCATTTGCCCAAGATTGTGAACTCCGCTAATAAGTATATACAATTACGGAATTTCAGGAGTAAGTGCAGCGAAAATAAAATAGAATTGCATTTCTAGCTTCTCCTTACTCAAGATCATCATGCATGGTGAAGAGCCACACCCTACTCGAGGTGATGCTGTAGTTAACGGAACAACATCTGCCAAGTAAATTTAACCCTACACTCCCGACAACAGACTCAAACCGAGTAAGTATTTATTATCATAAAATTTCTATATTTATTGCTATTATTTAAGTTGTTTTTATTATTTTATTTTTTGTATTTATTGTTTAGTTCTTCAATTTCAAATGATGATGTTGCATATTATCGCAACAGAATTAAGAAATTAGAAATGGAGAATAAGGAGCTGAAGTGTCAACTCGGTCGTGGATTCCATGCGGAAAATTTTTACTGACGGTCAGATAAGGAAGTTAATGGGTCCAGGGAATGTAGTTTGGAATTGGAGCGACATATCCAGTACCATTTGCTTACATGTATCTGGACCAAGGACATACCAACACTTATACCGAAAAGGGTTTCCTCTACCTCATTTCAAAACGTTGCAACGCTGGTGTGGAAGAGTCAATTTGCACGAAGGGATTCTATCCACATCAATAGAATTCATGCGGCATACGACTGAGTGATAAAAACCTGAGTGATAAAATTTATGTGTTGGCCTTCGGTAGAGGAAACCTACGAGTATGACTCCCCTGCTCACATTATAAGAAAGCCAGCCAACTACGTCCAGGTAGTTATGGCTCGAGGGCTAAAAAAGTCATGGAAGCAGCCTGTATATTATGATTTTGACTGCAAAATGTCGAAAGATATAATATACAGTCTAATTTCTAAGCTCAGCACTGCAGGTTTCCCGGTTGTTGCAATGGTATGTGATATGGGTCCCAGCAACCGGAAGTTGTTGAGAGTGCTTGGTGCAACTACAGGTAAGTTAAATATTTACACCATACCAATTACACTACACTAATACAACACTACAACAATTATTTCGTTACTGGGGATCTTCGTGGCAACGCTGAGGACATCGGTACATCGTTTACCACAGCATACAGGAGTTATTATCTCCTTCACATCGGTAAATACAACTTTGTTAATAAGAATTCGTTTTTAAGCTTGGTTTACGGGTCTTTGTTTGCGTTTACGTTCATTATTTCAATTTAGTTCCTAGATTTTAGTTCTTTTACATTATTTAATATATATTTATTTATTAAGAATTTGTTTTTAAGCTTGGTATACGGGTATTTGTTTGCGATTACGTTCATTTCCTTTCCATCCTTTACATTATTTAGCACATCATTCATTACTTTCTCTCATTCATATTATTACTAAGAATTAAAATAACATGAAACTAATTTGTTATATATACATTATTTTTCGGAAGATAAACCATGGTTTTCAAGCCCAACCAATCTGGACGAAAAAGTTTTTACTTTTTTTGACGCGCCACATTTGCTGAAGTTAATCCGTAACCATTATTTGGATAGCGGATTAATCTTCAACAACAAAATCCTTAGTCCTCGTACAATCTCCGATTTACTTGGACTAACTTCAAATTCGGATATGTCAATAACCTTTAAATTAAATGAAGAACACATTTCTGTTAAAGGGGCAGGTAATTTTAAAGATTTTCTATTGGTAACAAATATATAAATACATTAAAAACTTTTTAATTTTAGGAAGGCAAAAAGTAAAATTAGGTGCTCAGCTATTTTCCAACTCTACAGCCAATGCCATTAGATGGTGCTATTCCCTAGGAATGGATATTTATGAACCTATAGAGTCTGCAGAATTCATTCAATTAGTGAATGATTGGTTCGACGTTCTCAACTCTAAACTGAGTACGTTCGCATATCCTGGAAAGGTAAGTTTTTGTACAATATTTATAGATAGTGAATATATTTAATTTAATTTTGTGCAGGAACCCTACGGAATTTCACATGAGCGGCAAAGGGATATATTGGCTCGGATGACAAAGTCAATGTCGATCCCAATAATTCCTCAGAAGAAATCATTGGAACATTTTCAGAAAGGAATATTAATGACCAACATGGCTGTTGAAATGCTTCACAAATACGTCGAAAAATACGAGATGACGTACATTCTGACGTACAGATTAAATCAAGATGTTCTTGAAAATTTTTTGGAGCCATACGGAGTAAAGGTGGGTGGACTGAATGATCATCCTTCTCCTCAAGAATTTAAATACCGACTTCGGAAATATATCCTAGGTAAGTTTGTCCGTAGTTAATGTTTATAATTTTTTATATTCCAAATTATGTATATGTATTTTTAAATTACAGCACGAAATACCGAATACCTCAGTGGCAAGGGATACGTAGAGGAAGAAAGAATAGATTGGCTTTCCATTGAGAATGAATGCAGCATTTTAAATACCAGCACTATACCAGACAGCGGAGTCGTACTAAATGACGACGATACAGAGCCAGAACAAATTGAAGAGCATAACAACCTAAACCTAGACGATTCGGATCTAGATGACATTGGTATTCTACAAGAGGATGCTTTAGAATACATAGCTGGCTATGTGATTCGAAAGCTAAATCTTGTAGAATATGAATGTCATCAAGATTCATATACGTGGGTTGATCAGGTGTCCAAAGGTTACTTGAAAAAGCCGACAATCGAATTTGTTTCTAAGTTAAAGAAACTTGAGCGTATATTTTACCATATTAACGGTAATAATATTTCGCATTGTCGTAACCTTCACAAGCTCCTGATCGAGAGAAGCCAAGCAATTGAATTGCCGGAAAATGTCAAAAAATTATTCTTTAAAAGTAGGATACATTTTCGTATCCGTAATTTAAATAAGCGCCTGAAGGGTCAAAAGGCAAAGAAACGCATTATGGGCTTCAAGAAGATGTTAAACATTAAACTATAAATCTCTCCTGTAAGTATGAAAATGAGTTTATAAAATAAATATATATGTATTAATGTAATTTTTTCCTTCTAGCAATACATACATAACCGGACGTTCCATTTTTTTAATAGGTTCTTTTAAGAACCACCGAAAATTTTAGAAAAGAGATAGATTTTTGGTTTAATAGAAATATTTCAGGAACAGAGGTATGACTCAGGCAAAAAAAATTCTATTATTATTATTATTAGCCGTAAAGCATCTGAAGGGGATTGTTGTTCATGTAAGTAAATAATTTCAATTTTTTTTATTAATTACAAAATTTCTTCATTTCATTTCTTCTTCACCATCTTCTATTTCTAAATTACATAGCAGCAGTTTCGTATTGCTTGCTGCATTCATTATAAATGGTTTCAAAAATAACTTCCAAATGTGGCAGCGAATTACGAGAAGAAAATTGTAAAACTACTCGACTGCACATTTACTTTGAAGGGACTGAAAAAAATTTAAAAAAATTGTTAAAAAAAATATAACACTTCAAGTTAAACATTTGTACCTTTTTAGTAAACTATTTAAATGATAAAATATATATTATCTGTATAGCATTCTATTAGCTGTGTCGCTTTACTAAATCTTAAAGATTTTTGTATGGACACCAGAGCGAAATTACTTGCTTTATATACAATTGAATTGTTATGAGCTGTAAGTATTATTATATCATGCTGTATTATTTTATTATGCAATTTCTTGCAACAAAAGTTTACCTAGTTTAAGTATAACTTTGTGTAAAGTTTGAAACAAATAACTATCAAAACGTTCACCAACATATAAGGCGCAATGTCCCAAACAATCCAGCAAATGCACGTATGCAAAACGTTAAATTCAGCATCTTTTATAGGAATATTTTGCAAATTTTGTACGGCATCTGTTTTACAAGAGATTTAATATTTATTTATTTGAAGTTATAAAAAACTCTCGTCATCTTCTTTTACATTTACATTTTTTATTGATCGGCCATAGATAAATTCTCTGCGAACGCGTTGAACAGCGTTGAAGATGCCAATTTCTTTGAAAGCACTGCCGATGCTGGTATTTTAAAACTGTACACCTTCATTGAGTGGGTGAAGGAAATGCTGGCATCACGTACGGCCATGCGCAAAGGCACTCATCATACCTTTAACGATAAAGTGTTTATCAGCGAAGTGAATTTGAAGACCAAGCAAACGGATGAACACTACAAGAAAATGTTGTTTAAAGAGGCTTTGCTTACTGGTTTCTATGAACTGCAGTTGACCAGAGATAAGTACCGCGAATTGTGTGGTACTCAAGGCATGCACGCTGAATTGTTGTTTGAGCCTTAATTAAAGAATTGCTTTAATTCCAATTCCTCCAGAAGTCTAGAGCTCATAAGCTTCGCTCACAAGTTTTATTTTTCAGAAAATTTCCTTGTGTTTTGGTAGAATGCAATTTTATTTGTGTTAAGAAAAGTATTTCTTTGTAAATGTCAAACGCAATACAAAAAGAAGAACACTATTAAAAAGTATTCATATGTGTTGTTGTTCATTTTTATAAAAATTTTTAACATTTTTCTTTCTATTGTTATTCGTCACTCAGTTATGAATTCGCTTGGTCAGCTGATTTTGACAACATTAAAGGTCTTTAACAAAAACAAAATGCCTGTTGTTTTTGCATTGTTGTAGACCTGCGGCTACCATCTATGAATTTGCCTTGAGCCCTAGTTATGCTACCGTAACGGAATGTAACAGTAACGTAATGTAATGTGTACGGAACGTAAAAACGTAAGTGCAATTATAGATAGTAAAAACGTGTCATATGTTTTTATGTAAACAAAACAAAAAAGAAATAAACAAAAACAAATAAGGAAATGAAAATTGCAAAAACTTAAAGACAGAGATTCAGATAAGGATATAGAAGACATGTTTTTTGGATTGAGTTTATATTTTATCATTGTTTTTTAAATAAATTTAATATTAATTCCAAATTTTGAAAACTTTGTTTTCACTCCTTTTATTACTTTCAATATGGCGCCTTTAGTTTCTCTTTAATCCAGCTGTTAACCAATGTTATCAACACAGAGTTTTTAATTTCATTTTAAACGATTTTATATTTATTTAAAGGTACTTATTAACTGTACTGTTTCTGTAAGCCAAACAATTTCACTTTCACTCAAACAAAAACACTAAATTTAGTTTATGTTTGTTTGTTAAGGAAAGCAAAAACACAAAATTAAGTGCCTTTGATTGAATTTTCTATATCATTTCTTTTATCTTCTCTAATAAAAGTAAAATGCAAACTGAAATGCTTTTTGAACGCTTTAATTAGTTAAAAATCGATAACTAAATTTTTCTAAATTGAAATAAAAATAAACACTACCTACATACATAATATTATAGTAAAACTAGCTGATCCAGCGAACTTCGTCACGCCCAAAATTGATTTTTTTATTGCCCAAAACTGGTCACATTATATATTTATTGTACTAATTTATTGTAATAGCGCTGACGAAGTTATATATGTACATATGTAGTTATAAACCATCGAATTAGCCGACTTACAGGTACCTCTTATCTCATCTTATCCCATTTTTGGTGAGTTTGTCGATATCGACTCTACGAACTTACACACCAAATTGCATTCGTCTACGATTGCTATGTCCCTAAATATTCAATTTTAAAGGTTTGCCACGCCTAATTTTTGCTATATCGAATTTTTTTAAACCCATCTATACCTGATAAGCTTTCGAGCAAAAAAAGAATGGTTAAAATCGGTTCAGTAGTTTAAGGGTTATAGGTATCACTTGAAGGGGGAGGGTTGTCACGCTTATTTTTGGTGGGATTGTCGATATCGACTCCACGAACTTACTCACCAAATTTTATTCGTCTGCGATCAATATGTACCTAAATATTTTAACGATTTGCCACGCCCTCTTAACATTTAGGGATCTGAAAAATAGATGTTGTCCGATTCTCAGACCTACCCAATATGCACACAAAATTTCATGAAAATCGGTCGATCCATTTCGGAGGAGTTTAACCACTAACACCCTGACACGAGAATTTTATATATTAGATAGTGTTTATTTTTATTTTAAATTATAAAAGTTAATAATGAAATAAATTATAATTTGGGTTTTTAAAATATGTGAAGTTTTATTTAAAGAGAATTCCACATTCAGACAAACATAACATACATACAAAATGTAAATTCCGTTTATAATTTAAATTTTCAGTTTTAGTGGTTTTTAATATTGACATGTCGTTAACACTGTTAAGCAGTTGTCAAGTAAAAATGTAAGAAAATTCTTACATTACATTTCTATAACCATTCGTATTGCTTTATACATAACAAAAATGATTAGCTGTTTCTTACTGTTACGGTTACGTTCCGTTACGGTAGCATAACTAGGGCTTAAGTCATTTAGTGATTATGAAGAGGATAATGCATTATAAATTCAATGCAAAAACCGAATTCTGCCAAATAGAGTCCCAGTTTTTTTCAAAATGCGACAAAAATTAATTTGTTATTCCAATAAATTATCCTTTTTGGAAAAAGGCTTTAGCGTTCTAAATAATGTATATTATAAAGAATAGAATTAATTGAATGTCTTTTGATGAAAATATTAAAAAATATTTACTTACACGTAAAGAATTAATTAACTCTGGTACAAAAAGGATAATGCCAATTTTTATTTTTTAATTATTTATTATTAGAGTCCGACCGAACGTTCGGGTACGGGTTCGGTGTACGGTAAAAAGTGACGTTCGGTCAAAGTTCGGCGTTCGGTCAAAATTTTGCCGAACACCGAACTTTTTATTTAATTTATTTTAAATTAAAAAAAAGCAGAAAAGAGGTTCATCTTTATGGGAAAAGCATGATTCTGCTTCACATCAACCTCAAGACGAAAATATTTTCGAGAAACAAATCAAAATCTTTACATCTGAACCATTAAGTGATCTCAAAACAAATATATATGAATATTGGAACTCCTGTTCATTTGCAAACCTTAAGGCTGCAGCCAGGAAATATCTATCAGCACCGCCAACGAGAGTTTCTTGTGAGCAACTATTTAGTGCTACTGGCCAACTTTATTCAGATAGACGAAGTAACCTTAAAGGCATTAATGCAGAAAAGCTACTATTTTGCCATTATAATATAAAAACAATGAATTTTGAGTACAAACTACATACATACATATACTGAATCTGGGTTTTGCAGTTTTTCCTAAGTGAACTATAAAACCCGATTTTTATATTTTTCTCAAAAAAAAAGAGCACAAAGCATTTCTTTTCTAAAAAAAAAAAATAAACTAAAAAGTACAAATTTTTTCTTTATTTTTTAATACTACTTTTTAAAAGTACATATATTTTTTACTTAAATGTTATGAATTCGTTATTTTTTGTTTTTATCAATAAATCCTAAAAATGTATTTCTGATTTAATACTTAAAAAAAAAGTTCGGGTTCGCCGAACTTTGAAACCCGAACTAAGTACGGGTTCGGCCGAACTTCAAAATTGGCCGAAGTTCGGGTTCGGTGTTCGGTACCGAACGAAATTTGGAGTTCGGTCGGACTCTATTTATTATAATTAACATAACACATCAAGATATACAGTAAGCGTCAAAATAAAGTGTACAACACCATTTGTTATAATATTGTTGTTATTTCATTTTTTACTCTACGACTAAATTTAATATTTACTGTTTTTTTTTAATTAGTATTAAATTATACCAAAAAACAACAAACATTTCTTAACACAGCAAAAGTTGTGAGATAAAAACAAAATCTACTTCAAATTTCACGCGTCAAAATAAAGTGTACAAAATACTGCAATGGCATTTTTATTACAAAAATACTGTAATAAAAATACCGTTATATTTGGTTTTTATTTGTTTTTTGCATTCTGCTGAAACATTATTAATGTTCTATATTATTTAAGTATGTAGTTGTGATCGGCAGATTAAATAACTTTGTGCAATTTAAATAATTATTTTTTTTAAATGGGTGAACAAACTTCCACTGACATTAGAGAACTTGTGTTAAAACTTCATAATGAAGGTAAAACGTTCCACGAAATTGGATCAATTATCAACAGAAGCCATAATACTGTTAAAAAAAATAGTTGATAAATACAAAAAATTTGGTTAAATAAAAAAATCATCCGGGTGCTGGCCGACCAAAAGTTTTAAATGTGGCTAAAGTAAGGTCCATAGTGCATGATGTAAAGAAAAATCCATTTAAAAACGCTGTTAAAATAGCAGAGGAAGTTTAATCCACATCAGGTACTAGCGCAAGTGCCAGCACAATACGCCGAGCATTACATTCAAATGGATTACATTGCCGATTGCCACGAAAAAAACCGCTCATGTCGACAGTTAATCAGAAACGACGCCTTGATTATGCAAACAAAATATGAAAATAAAGATGTTCCTTTCTGGAAAATGTCCTTTTTAGCGACGAAAGCAAGTTTGAAATATTTGGTCAAAAAACCTGTAAAAGTGTGGAAAAAAATAAAGAGTGAATATGCCGACCAAAACTTAATAACCAATAGTGGTAGTAAGCACGGTGGCGGTTCGGTGATGGTGTAGGGATGTATGGCGGCAGGTAGGGTTGGTAATTTAGTGTTTATTGAAAATACTGTGAATAAAATAGACTATTTAAATATTTAAAAAAACAATTTGCTAAACAGCGTGGAGAAATTGCATTTACAGGGATCTTGGATCTTTCAACAAGATAATGATCCCAAACACACAGCAAAAGTAGTACAAGGATGGCTGCTCCACCACACTCCTAAGATGCTAGATCATCCTCCCCAATTACCAGACTTGAACCCAATCGAGCATTTATGGAAATATTTTGACCGCCAAGTCCGAAAGAGAACGATCAGCAATAAGGATATGCTGAAATCTGTTATAATGGAGGAATGGCAGGAAATTTCTCCTGATGTAACCAAAAAATTAGTAAAGTCGATGCCTCGAAGACTAAATGCCGTTATTAAGGCAAAAGGAAAATCAACCAAATACTAAATAGTTAAAAAGGTCACAAAACAAAAATACACACAAAGTTTGTACACAAACATTCCCTTTTTTATAGTGTTTTGCTATTAAGCCCAAGCGTCGTTTTATTTTGTGTGCTCCCACACTCCACACAATCCATCAGATTAACATTTGGTCCTTCGAGCCGGATCTTGGAACTGTTTTTTTTCTTGTTTCGTTGTGCTACATCTCTACACCAACAATTTTTAAAATAACCTCCAAATTTATAAGGTAACGTTGTTTTTGTTTTCTTTTTATATTTTTGATTTTTTGGTGGTAATTTTGTATACTGGTAAAGTTTTGTTGTCTAATCTAACAGAACTTGCAAGTATATAGAATTTATAACAGTGCATATATATTCACAAAGTGGTGTGTTATAATTTCGATAGCATATAAGAACCAGTGTTCTTTAAATGCACTGTTATACCAACTTTTCTTGCCTTTTAACAAAGTCAAACGTGACTAGGATATCAAATTGTGGTGTGAATTAGAAGTAAGCGATATTTTGTATTCGATGATATTTGTATGTATGTATGATATTTTCAAAACTGTGATTTAATCACGGTGATTGATAATTCACTGGTAACTACAGTGATTGAAATTGCCAAATAACAGTTACTAATAATGTCGTTCTTTCAAAATTGTTACATTCTCAAATTTATTTCATTTTATTTTGAGCGAGGCAGAATTACTATTAGATGATGCTGATTATTTACTTTTGTCTTTTATACATGAACTTCCTGTGAAACTTAATTGTCAAACTTCATATAAAAAACAAAACACTTTAAAAATAATAACATTGATGACACCACTTTGATTTTGTTTAGTAGTCTTTTCGTAGTATGTATCTAGTTGTCTCTTTCTTACGACTTGATAAAATACATTATTGTCATTATTGAATTTACATTTATTTCTCTTTAATGTGATTCTTTTGAAAATCAAAAACGATTTTTTAGAAAAAGTGCAAGTAAAATAATTTGTTATTTGAAATAATGGCATCAGAGTTTAAGAAAAAGAAAACAAGTGAAATATGGATCTTTTTTGAGCCGATCGATGATTTTTATGCAAAATGTAATATTTGCAAAGATAAACT
Organism: Sarcophaga rosellei; assembly: GCA_930367235.1. Classification (NCBI taxonomy): domain Eukaryota; kingdom Metazoa; phylum Arthropoda; class Insecta; order Diptera; family Sarcophagidae; genus Sarcophaga; species Sarcophaga rosellei. Next base: position 65,029,960 of record OV884019.1, read on the forward strand.
TTCATATAAAACAACAACTTCTATCTTAAAAAAACATATGAATAAAAAGCATCCTACTGTTGTTTTGCCCGAAAGTAATAAAAAAAAATGGTAATTCGTATTCTATATTATTATTAATTATGTCAATAATATATAAATTATTTAATAGGCGCAAGTTATAGAGACGGTGAATTTAGAAGACGATTTAGAAATGTCTATATTGGAGTCTACAACATTAATTGAAAATACTAAAGATAAAGCTTCATCTAATAAAATTAGCCAAACGCCATCACATTTAAAACACAATAAATCTGTTGGAATTACACCTAAATCAAATACAATACAAAACGTAATCTGTTCTGGAAGCAAAGATCAAGCTGCAAAACATATCTCATCAAATTGTTTACGACAATCAAAAGTTTCAACAATATTTGGCAACTCAAAACTAACAAAAAAATCTTCTAGCCAGATTGTCAGAAGCTCGTTAAACTTGTTTATATCCGATTTCCATCCTTTCAGTGTTGTCGATGATTCGGGATTTAAGGCGTTTGTTTCTGCATTGAATCCATCATATCAACTCCCAAGTAGACATTCAATTTCAAAAACAGCAATTCCTGCGTTGTATGAAGAATGTAAACAAAAAATGACAGAAATTATAGAAAAAGGAAATTAATTTTGCATCACAACTGATTGTTGGACATCTATAAATACGGTCAGCTACATTACCGTTACTGCGCATTTTTTAGATGAAAATTTTAATTTATGCTCTGTTCTACTTGAATGCCATTCCATTGATGTATCCCATACTTCTGAAAATTTGGCATCAGAATTATTAAATATTGTTGAAAAGTAGGGAATACAAGGGAAAATTTTGTTATCGGTTTCAGACAATGCTGTAAATATTAAAAATGCAATCACAATAAAATTAAAGTGGAAGTATTTCGGATGTTTCACCCACACCCTAAATCTTATTATAAAAGATGCACTTAGAAATGAAGAGATTTCAAATATTATACATTAAAATTAAACGTACTGTTACTCATTTTAAAAGAAGCCCCAAATCCAACGAAAAACTAATTTCTTATCAATGGAATGCTGGTACTGTTCCGTTAAAGTTAGTTAAAGATGTCGAAACTAGATTTAATTCAACTTTTTACATGCTAAAACGATTTATATTACTTGGGAAGGCAATTAAATCCACTATGGCTCTAATTGATAAAAAAAAATTACCAACTATATCCCAAAGAGAATGGCTCATAATGAAAAATTTGTTAATTATATTGAAACAATTTGAAGATGCAACAAAAAATATAATTGGGGACTCATATTGCTCTGCGTCGTTAGTTATTCCAATTACAAATGGTTTAATTAATGTTTACTCCAAAATCAAAGCAAATGAATATCCTCATGAAATAATGTCAGTTGTTTCTAAAATTAATTCTGGTTTAAAAGATCGCCTCAGTGATGTAGAATATAACGATATATTAGGAATAACTACTTTTTTTGATCCGAAATTTGAAACGTTTGCCGTAATTCTGAATTAGAACATCAGATACAGGAAGATACAATTATAGAAGATGACACCCCGAAAGAATTTTCAATATGGAACTCTTTTGATTCGAATATTTCTCACTTTAAACCAAAAAGAACAGCAGCATCGCGTGCTATTAATGAAGTACATAGTTATTTGGAAGATGATGTTATTCCACGAAATAAAGACCCATTAAACTGGTGGCGTACGAATAATTTTATAAAATTTATAAAATTGCTCAAGAAAAACTTTGTGCCCTTGGTTCTTCTGTACCATGCGAAAGGGTCTTCTCAAAAGCTGGACAAGTATTAAATGGGCAACGAACGCGTTTAAGTGACAATAAAGCAAAAATGTTATTGTTTTTAAACACAAATTATAAATATATTTAATGAGTACAATGTACATATTTAAGTAATTTTTCTTTGTATATATTATTTAGTAATGTACATAAAGTTTAAATTTTCTTAATTTGTATGTATATTTATTGTTTATTTTACATTAATTTATATGAATTTATTGAATTTTTGTTTTGTTATTAGTTTCCGCAATTATTGTTATTTTTTATTGTTGGAATAAAAATAAAAAAAAATTTTTTTGTTTTCTTTTGGAATACTGCGATCACAATCACTGTTTTAAAGAACAGTGATTAAAGGGTTGGTTACTCATCCGTAAGAAACGTAAAATCGTAACGTAATTAGTAAGATTATAATTTTATTTCGTTATTTTTTGTTTATTTTTTCTCAATTATAATTTAAGTTTGAAAAAAATAAAATAAAAAACTGAGAATTTAATTTTGGTTATATTATTCCTTATTTGGTGATTTTTTCACAAATGTTGACTACAATATTTTTTTTTCGTGGCAACACTGCTCATCCTCTCTCATGTTCAAATGTCACGTAAAAACGTGGGAAAATTCTGTTTTATACAGATCGTTCTGTTTTGCTAACGAGAGATAACGTTTCGGTAAGCGTTTGCATTGTTCTCCATATGCTAAAAAGAGAACGTTTTCTACGGTACGTTACGTTACGGTTGGGTAACTGTAATACTTAACAAATCACGTTCACTGACGACAACGTTCTTCAAAAATCACTGGATCGCTCATCTCTAGTGTGAATATCACAGTTGGGAATCGAGTTATAAGTCTATAGTTGTGTTATAACTGGTGATTGTGCGTTGGCTAAATAGCATTGCACATTACCTTTTGTAACAAGTTTTCAAATGCACCGGATACATGAAAAGGTAACCAAAACTAAATGTTATTCACTTCTATTAGTTATAAATCTGGAATTTTTAATTAAATTTGCGTTAAAGTGAAGTGGGATAACATATTAACATTTATTTTATTTTTTAGGTTTCCGTTTGGTTTTTTACTCTCTTTGTTATTATATATATTATTTGGATTTTTGATAACATTAAAATAAATGAAAAAAAATTTTGAATTCGCCATTTTTTTATTTATTTAAAATTAATTTATTTAAATTTTATTACTTTGAATTTAAAATTTTTTGATATAATTTTATGTTGACAAGTTTAATATATACATATATAATATAAAGTGGCGACATCTCAAATAGCACGTTTCATAAATGGAGAAATTAATTATAATTTTCCGTCAATTGCTGCGAAAAAGTTATAAACTTTTATTATATTTAAACCACCTATATTGCTGTTAATTAATTAAAAGTGATTCTATTTTTATTTTTTTGTTCATATATTTTTTATATAATTTTTTAACAAAAAAAAGTTTTTTTGACGACAAATTAAATAGCACACATGAGAGTGCACCTAAAATTCATTTAAAACTTAAGATTAATTCAAAATTTTTATTATGTTAAATAAATTTAAATTTGTTAATACTATCAGAACTTTGTAGGAAACCCATTATTTTTAACATCGGCTGTGCATCGACGATGCATTGACTGAATCAGCGATTGGCATGTTTCTAAAGGGATGGAATACCATGCTTTTTGAATTTCAGTCCATAAAATGTTCAAATTTGTAGCATTAGAACGATCTATTCTCTTTTCAACATCATGCCATAGATTCTCTATCGGATTTAAATCCGGAGATTGAGCTGACCATCAATTTTATTATCAGAAAACCATTTTTTTAAGGACTTAGCCGTGTGTTTAGGATCATTATCCTGTACAAGCTACCACTTTAGAGGCATTTCTTCTTCAACGCATAGCAACGTTCTATTCATTAAAATGTTTTTGTAAGCTACTTGGTCCATTATACCCTCTATTCGTGTTATAGGACCCACACCGTACCATGAGAAGCTTCCCCAAACAAGCACGTTTCCACCCCCATGTTTAATGGTTTTTGTTGTGTACCTTGGACCAAATTCTGTGTTCATATTTCGCCTTACGTATGACCTTCCATCCAAACCAAAGCGGTTAAAGTTAGATTCGTCCGTGAAAAGTACATTATTCCAGTAAGAAAGTGGTTTTTCTAGATGGGCTGTTTGAGCCTGTAAGCTTTTTTACAGACTATTCAATTGCAAAAGTAAAACAACGAATTTGTTTTAACTCCGAAAAATGATTTTATTACCTTGACTTCTACTTAGCAACTAAAATTTGTAACAATGACAAAATTCTTTGAAAGCATAAAAAGAATAGAAAAGGCAAACTACAAAAATATTAACGGCTCATTTTTTTGTCCATCTATACATAAATACATGTATATAAAATCGAACGATATAGTGTTGACACCGTGACTGCAATTAGTTGGAAAGGTGACTGCTACGAACATCCTCCCCCCGTTGGAAGGCTGTGACTTTCAACAAAATTATCTTCAATGGGTAATACGGCTAATTTGGTAACGGCTATACGGCTTAAATTGTTGCTGGTTTTGACTAGAGCGACACGAACTACATCATCTTTCCCAGGAATAACATCTACGACACGACCCAGCTGCCATTTCATAGATGGAACGTTTTCTTCTTTAACGATAACCATTGTGCCTTTAGTAATTTTAGATTTTGTTGATTGCCACTTTGTGCGTTCCTGCAATAATGATAAATAAGAGCTGCTCCATTTCTTCCAAAAAATTTGTTGAATATGGCAAACATGTTGCCATCGGCTTAGGCGATTAATGTTTAGTTCTGTGATGTCAGGTTCCAAAAATGTGGTTAGCGGTGCGCCTACTAAAAAATGAGCAGGTGTCAACACTTCGAGGTCGTCCGGATCTTTGGTTATTGGACACAGTGGCCTGGAGTTTAAAATTGCCGATATTTGGCACACTAGTGTTCTTAATTCATCAAATGTTAAAACAGACTGACCTACAGCACGATAAAAATGGTACTTGGCGGACTTAACAGCGGATTCCCAAAGACCGCCAAAATGAGGAGACCTGGGAGGTATAAACTTCCAGTTGATTCCATCTTCTAGACATTGTTGGTGGATTTCTTTATTATGTTTTTGGTCAAAGAACAATTGACGCAATTCAGCTAACTCATTTTTTGCACCTACAAAATTTGTCGCATTATCTGACCATATTGTGTTTGGTTTGCCACGAGTTGAGATAAAACGCTTGAGAGAAGCTATAAACGATGACGTAGACAAATCTTGCACCAGCTCCATATGTATGGCTTTTGTTGAAAAACATATAAAAATACATATGTAGCACTTTAAAGGTGATCGAGTTCTTACTTCCGATTTGTAGTAAAAGGGACCGCAAAAATCTATTCCCGTTGTACAGAAGGCTCTACTGGGTCGAACACGGTCTGGCGGTAAACTTCCCATTATATGCTGCGAAATTTTAGGCTTTAAGCGAAAACACTTGACACATTTTGCTTGATGGGAGTATGTTTTCTTTTCTTTGCAGGCTTTTATATTCAACAGCAAAATGAACGAACTGAATATTACGAACCAGAATTTGAGTGCCCACTTTCAGTTCTTGTGGCGTTAGTTCTTCAGAGTATTTTACGCCCTTTTTAAATTTAAAAAATCTGTTAACATATGCGAAAATTCTTTGCATTTTTGGAAACGAGTTATGATATTTGCAATTAGTATAAAAATCCATAGCAAATGATGTGACTAAAATTGTCCGTCGACGTTCTGGAAGGTCAGCTATAAAATCAAATGTTTTTGGCCAATTTTCCGAAGATTGCTTTAAAAAGCTTGGTCCTTCCTTCCAAAGATTTGAATTTAAAAGTTCTTCAGGGGTAGCTCCTCTCGATAAAATATCCGCAGGATTCATCGAAGTGGGTACATGATGCCATGACATATTCTTAGTTAAATTTTGTATACGACTTACTCGGTTAGCGACGAAAACGTTATAGTTTGAAGATTCTTCACGTAGCCAGGATAAAACAACCATAGAATCCGACCAGCAATGGTATTCGTATTTGTTATCTAGTGTATTTGATATTTCGTTTAGAAGTTCGGCCAATAGTAAGGCTGCAGATAACTCAAGTTTAGGAACGGTAAGAGCCTTTAAAGGTGCAACTTTTGACTTTGAGCATAATAAATTTATCTTGACCTCTTCACCGAATTCTGACCTCACATAAATACAAGCACCATATGCACATAAACTTGCGTCACAAAATGCGTGTATTTGAAGAGTAGAGTCTGGAATGGAAACAAAACGAGGGAATGTGAATTTGTTAACTAAAGAAAATGTTGATACGAATTGCTGCCAAACCGAGTACAAACTTTGAGGTAAACTTTCATCCCAATTTAATTTGGACTTCCATAAACTTTGCATAAACACCTTTGCCTGGGTAATTACTGGACCGATCAGACCCAACGGGTCATAAAATCGAGCAATAGATGATAAGACAGTTCGTTTTGAAATGACGTTGTTATCCAAAACATGGTTGAATGTGAATATGAAAGCGTCTGAATTGGGATCCCATAAAAGACCTAAAGTCTTCGTTACGTCGGTACCATCTTGAAATTTCAAATATTTTTCGCGATCAGAGGGCGACACATCATTCAAAACTTTTGCATCGTTTGAACACCATTTTCTTATAACGAAATTCCCTTGTTTCAGCAGCCGAGTTACTTGTTGTCTTACTACGATAACTTCCTGGACCGAATTGCCACCAGATATCAAATCATCAACGTAGAAGTCTCGTCTCACAATTTTAGCACCAATAGGAAACGGCTTCTCCTCGTCCATTGCTAGTTGATGCATCGCACGAATTGCGAGAAATGCGGCAGGCTTGGTACCATACGTTATTGTGTTTAACTTGTAAATTTTAACATCATCATTTGGATTATTTCTCCATAATATGCACTGTAGAAAGTCATCGGGGTGCGAAACACGAACGCAGCGATACATCTTACATATGTCCCCACTCAAAGCTATTTTGAAGAAACGAAATCTTAATAAAGTATTAAATAATTTTGGTTGTATAGTTGGTCCTGTATATAAAATATCATTGAGTGATAGACCTGATGTAGTTTTTGCCGAACCGTCAAACACGACTCTTAATTTTGTTGTTGTACTATCTTCCTTATGTACACAATGGTGAGGAAGAAAGTTAACCTTTACATCCTTTGGTATGGTTGTAAGCAGCGACATATGATTTAAATTTATATATTCATTCATAAAATTTGTGTATTGATTTTTTATATCGGGATGCTTACTCAATTTCTTCTCGAGATTTAACAAACGTCGGTGAGCTAATCCATACGAGTCGCCAAGTTCGAAAATATCTAATTTTTTGGGCAGATTAATTGAGTACTCACCAGAGCCGAGCCGAGTGATATTTTGCTGAAAATGTTTCTCGCATAGTGCATCATCAAATGAAATATTACATTTGCTTTCGAAGTTGTTTTCAATTTCCCAAAATTTTTTAATAACATCGGCTAACTTTTCGCCTTCATCGATATCTCTGCATGTTGTTGCTAACGAAAACGAAACTGGCTGGGTGGTAACTCCACCAGAAACAACCCATCCCAGGCGAGTTTTTTGCAGTATTGGCGAATTTTGTCCCAATCGAATTTGGCCAATGCTCATAAGCTCGAAAAATAGCCCGGCACCAATCAAAATATCAATGCGACCTCGTTTGTGGAATTCTGGATCTGCCAACTTTACATTTCCAGGAATTTGAAGAAGATTTACGTCGAAATTGGAGTTTGGCTGATAGTCAGTTATTTTAGGAATAACAACCGCATCAAAGGAAACGGAATAATTATCATAGCAAGATTTGACTACGATGTTAGCTGATTTGTCTGCTGTGAAATTACCATCTCCAATACCAGAAATAGAAATGCAAGATGGCTTAGTCTTAAGTTGTAGTTGTTTTGCAAGGCGAGACGTAACAAAATTGAGCTGCGAGGCTGAATCGAAAATTGCCCTACAAGGCACAAAAACACCAAATATGTTTTTTACCAATACTATGGCTGTAGCTAGCAACACATTATTGGTTGTTGGAGATTCCAGGGCTTCAGGTGTGACCTTTGGAGATAAAGACGAAACAAGAGTAGATTGAGTTACAGATGAATCTGGAACGCCATTTGTAGTCCCCTGCGACGAGTTGTTGTTATTAATATGCAATAGTGAGTGATGTCTTTGTGAGCAATGACGACAGGTTCCGGATTTACACTTTGCTAAACGATGACCCTTTCTCAAACAGTTAAGACATAGGTTTAATTTCTTGGCCTCTTTAAAACGTAGCGTAGGCGAAAGACTTGTAAAACGGGAGCAATTAGTTATATAATGATCCTTGGCATCACAAAAGTTACACGATGAAACTACACTCGAGGTTACAAGTACATTTCGAGTATGACTGCTAGATTTTTTGCTCACCTGTTGATTCGGCTTCTTCATTACCATGGAACTTTCGAGGTTTTCTAGCATGCGGCATTGTCGTTCGAGAAAAGAAGTCAAAGAAGACCAGGTTGGTAGCTTATCAACGCTCAATCCTTCTTCCCATTTTGTTTGTAGATTCGGATCTAATTTTGAGGTAACCAGATTTATAAGTAAGCCATCAGCAATTTGATCCTTTGAACATATTGTCTCCAAAGCCCTCATATGAGCATTGAGTTTATCGCTTAGGTGTCTTAAACTTGACGCTGAATCTTTGTCAACAACCTTCAGCCCGAAAATCTCCCCAATGTGTGCCTGAAAATTAAGTAATTTATTATCAAACCGATTTTGTAATAATGTGATGGCCTTATCATAATTAGCTTCTCTAGGTTCCAACGACGAGATCGTGTCCAAAGCAGCGCCTGCTAAACATGTACGCAAATGTTGAAACTTCTCTATTTTGCTCAATTCCATATCATTATGGATAACAGTTGTAAACATTGCAAAAAAGTCAGGCCATTCTGTATAAGAGCCACTAAACAGAGGAATTTTTAATTCGGGTAGTCTAGTCTTACGAGTACTAATCAAGTCATCTAAGGAAAACTGACGAGCCGTCGAAGAGTGAGGAGCCACGTGCTTTTTCTTTGTATTTATTTCTCGCTGTATATTTGCTTTTACCGAAAAGTATGCCGTCATAAAATTTGAGCGTGTATTAACATCCACATCACCGTCCCATTTCTCTTCCAGTTCAGCAGTGGTCTGTTTAAATTCATTGTACAAACCTTCAACATAATCAAGACGAACAGAAAGATCGATCTCATCTAGAGCATTTAATTCGTCCGTGGTTAGGCGAGAATTAAAATCAGCCAGCTGCTTGATAATTGAGTGTAATTTTGCCGTAAACTGCGAATGGCTCTCCTTGCTTTGGGAGGTTGAAGATGATGAATCTTTATCCTTCATAGCTACTAAATTCAATTTATGATTGAAACGATTTTTGACGTCGATCACGTCGGGGTCACCAATGTTTGAGCCTGTAAGCTTTTTTACAGACTATTCAATTGCAAAAGTAAAACAACGAATTTGTTTTAACTCCGAAAAATGTTTTTATTACCTTGACTTCTACTTAGCAACTAAAATTTGTAACAATGACAAAATTCTTTGAAAGCATAAAAAGAATAGAAAAGGAATAGAAAAAGGCAAACTACAAAAATATTAACGGTTCATTTTTTTGTCCATCTATACATAAATACATGTATATAAAATCGAACGATATAGTGTTGGCACCGTGACTGCAATTAGTTGGAAAGGTGACTGCTACGAACATGGGCCTTGGCAAAATTAACTCGGTTTATTCGATTTTTTTTTGGACACATGTGGTTTACGCCTGGCAATGCGTCTAAACAAGTTATTTTCTCGTAATCTGTTTTTTATTGTACTTGTGGATATGTTTAGTCCCAACTGTTGTTGAATTTTTTCCTGTATTTTTGGTGCAGTTAAAAAAGGATCACTGTTGCTCATTTTAACTATTAATTTATACTGGTTGACGTTTAAGTTAAACGCGTATATTATAAGCTCCGTGAATTTACGAAAAATAAAATATTTATTGGCTAAAGAATAGAAAAAGGACTATTTATATCAATAGATAAATAATTTCTAAATACGGGGAAATAAAAATATTATTAAAAACATATAATTTAAAAAAACAAAAGTTAAAATCGGCTCTGCGATGGCTGAATGCCATAAGTGCAAGAGAGCAATCCGTGGCGAAACAGGAATATTGTGTTCAGGAGTTTGCGGCGGGTTATATCATTGTACCGATAAATGCTCTGGTCTTGATCAGTATTCCTCAAAGGTTTTGGAATCTAATCCGTTTATAAGATATATGTGTGATGATTGCATACAATATATACATAACGTTGATATGGTATTGGGTGAAATTCAAGATGGTGTCAACAAAAACAAAATAAGCTTGGCTGAATACAAAAAAGAATTTGAGTTATCATTGAAACAAAATGAATACGAAATTAAAAAATTATTGCAGGCAATTGAAAAGGGATATGAGGAAAGGATGAAGAAAATAGACAAGGCACAGAAAATATGTGAGAATAATGTAACTGAATTTAAAAAATTAAGCAATGTGTTGAGTGATTTTGATAATAAAAATAAAGATATTTACAACAAATTCGAAGAAAATAGTGTAAGGATGTGCAATGAAATAAAACAAGTAATAAAGGAAAACATCGATAAACAAAACAAACTGTCATTTGCCGAAACGGTTAAAAAAAGCATGGTGCTGCCAGATGTACAGAAACAAGTTCCTTTAATAATAAAGCCAAAGGAAAGACAAAAGATTGAAAAAACTAAACAAGACCTAAATAAAAATGTCGATCCAGTAAACTTAAATATAGCAAACATTGAAAACAGAAAAAATGGAACAATAATTATACAAAGTAACAGTGATGAAGACAGAAATAAAATAAAAAATGCTATTGAGAGTAAAATGGGTGACACATATGATATTAAAACACCAAATGATAGAGATATGTCTATAATCATAACTGATATGTCTTTTAAATACGATGATGAAGAGCTTATTTCGAAAATAAAGAGACAAAATCAGCAACTACAAAAACACGAAATTAAAGTGGTAAAATCCTACGAATATAAAAAATATAATAAAATAATTTATAACGCTAAAATTATAGTTAACAAAGAAACATACACAGAGATTAAAGCTGCACAAAAATTAAACATTGGACGGGAAAAGTGTAGAGTTTTTGACGGAACAGATATAATTATGTGCTTTAAATGCTTAGGGTATAATCATAAAGCGAGTAAGTGCACTAGAGAAGAGACATGTTATAGATGTCACGGAAACCACAAATCAAAAGAATGCGATAAGGAAATAATAAGCAAATGTGTTAACTGTATTAGAGCAAACAAAAACCTAAACATGGGCCTTAATGAAAATCATATCACAACCGACAGGGAATGCCCAGTCTGTCCTTTGAGACCTTATTCTGGATCTTTTTCGTGTGATGCTTTCAAAAGATTGAGTTTTTTCAGAATGTTTGATTACGTTATACACTTCTTTTCTCTAACAATCCAGTTTCTGTGATATTTCGGTAAACATCAGGGCGTCCTTACGGTATTGAAGGACAAATCTTCGAAAGCTTGGATTAACGTGTTGGCCACGTCCCATTCGATGAGAATAGTAATACTTTATATTTTAAATAATAAATTAGATAATAATTATCAACTTTATACCTTTTTTTCTTAATCACAGCGTTTATTTTAATCAAAATATATTTTTTTTTAAGATCTTAAGACGTGTGCTATTTAAAATATCTGCGAATATAGCGAGAAAGAAACAATAACTTTCAGTTTCTAAAAATACACTTCTTTTTTTGACTAAGCTTATATTACAAATTAACAACAACAGGTTATTAAACAAATAACTGTAAAAAGAATTTAAATAATTGAAGAAATAAAAGAGAAAAATGTGTATGAAAATTTTTACACTAACCGTGCTATTTGAAATGTCGCCACTGTACATACTCAAACCTTGTTTTATGCGATTAATTCGTTTCGCAAAAAATCGCATAATTCAAATTCGCATAATACGATACACTAGCTGCATACAAAAACCACTAATTGGTTTTTCATTTAAAAAATCGCATAAATTCAAATTAAAGAAATAAAACTCATACAAAAAGGCATATAAAAAATTAACAAAAATTTTATTAATTCATTAAAGTAATAAAGAAAATAGCAAAAGAAAGAAAACAATGAATAAATTATACAAATTTCAAATAATGATTAAAATAAAGGGTGATTTTTTAGCTATTATCTTTTTGCCAACACTGGTTTAGACAGCTCACGCACGTTTCGTGTCTTGTTTCACTGTCAAACATCTTCACTTTGGTCTATAATTTAACCATGAATCGTCTTACAAACGAACAACGCTTGCAAATCATTGAATTTTATTATCAAAATGCGTGCTCTGTTAAAAAGTTCATCGCATGCTTCTTCCATTTTATGGTCAGATTAATCGACCCACTGAAGCGACTATTCGGGATACGTAAATAAGCAGAATTGTCGATTTTGGAGTGAAGATTAGCCAGAAGCATTGCAAAAGCTACCAATGCATCCAGAAAAAGTCGCAGTTTGGTGCGGTTTATGGGCTGGTGGCATGATTGGACCATACCTCTTCAAAGATGCTGGGAATCGTAACGTAAATGTGAATGGTGAGCGCTACCGTGAGATGATATCCAACTTTTTTTTGCCCAAAATGCAAGAGCTTGACTTGCACGACATGTGGTTTCAATAAGACGGTGCCACATGCCACACAGCATGGCGAGTTCGGTGAACATTTTATTTCACGTTCGGGACCAGTCAATTGGCCGCCTAGATCGTGCGATTTAACGCCTTTAGACTATTTTTTGTGGGGCTATGTTAAAGCTCATGTCTATACAGACAAGCCCGCTTCAATTGACGCAGTGGAAGACAACATTGAAGCATTTATTCGTGAGATACCGGCCGAAATGTTGGAAAGAGCATGACAAAATTGGACTAAGCGGATGGACCATTTGAGGGGCTGTCGCGGTCAATATTTGCATGAAATAATCTTCAAACATTAAATTATATGGACCGTACTATCGATTCAAATAAAGATTTCATGCATTTTTCTGAATTTTATGTGAATTTTTTTTTGATTTTCCTATAGTTCTTAAAAAATCACCCTTTATATACATTTCCAAAAAAAATAAAAATTATATTACTTCAAGTACAAAGCAATTGAACTGGGATTTATAAATCAGAATTGCTAAGAAATTCCAAAACGCTTGCATCACTAGATGTAAATGATATATTCAGCCTTATTACGGTTGTCGAAGTCAAATTTCGACTACAGTCGATCACCTTGTCGAATTTTATACTTTGTGGTACTACGTAATTTTTTCGACTGTAAAAAATTTTGTAGCAGTTCAAAATTCGCAGGGTGGTTGAAAATCTTAAAAAAGAAATTTTTACTATGAACATGCCTGTTGTGAACTGTCAAAAAAGAGAAAAAATAAATAAATAAACAAATAATTATTGCTTGCCGGCAAAAATTAAATTTCGGTTTTTTGTTACAATTAATATATAGAAACATGCTTAGTGTCGCCCTATATTCATCCTCTGAAGATGAAGATGAGTACATATACAGTTGCGAAAACAAATAAGGGAAAGGTCAAATATATTTGCTATGCCAAATTCCAAGTCAGTCTGCAAAAAGATTTCAGACAAACCTATCATAATGTACATTTTTAGATTTGTCAGCTACTTTAGGCTGAGCAAACCGGCTTTTAAATATGTTTTAGATAAAATAACTTTAAAATTAGTTGAAGCCAAGAGATCATCTTCAGTTCCAAATGTTCTGAAGCTAGCAGCAACTATGCGCATACTTGCGGAGGGTGCTTATCAAAAGGGAGCTGGTAACGACTATAATGTAGGCCTTTCTCAGTCGTCAGTTAGCAAAGTTTTCAAAGAGTGCATCAATGCAATGCATAGTGAGCTTTGCCATAGTTGGATCTCTTTTCACATGACTGAAGATGAAAAATCAGAAATAAAGGAACATTTTTACAAAAAGACTGGCTTCCCAGGTGTCATAGGGTGCATCGATGGGACCCATGTAAAAATTTTAGCGCCAAGAATTGAGGAACGATTCAAGTACTACAACAGAAACGGATTTTATAGTCTGAACATAACCGTGGTAACATATCCTAATCATGAAATTGTTTGTCTACTATATTTTATAACTTTCTTTCAGGTATGTGACCATAGATTAAAAATTAGGTACATATCATCTCATCATCCTGGATCAGCCCATGATTCACTGGTATGGAATGCTAGTGAATTAAAGCAATTCTTGAGAGATTCGTATAATGGCGGTGATAAAAATACGTGGCTATTAGGTGAGATTAATTGAAAATAGGAAAATATATTTTAATGAAATACATATGTGTATTTTTAAGGAGATGCCGGCTACCCCTTCGAACCTATTTTGATCACTCCGTTTAGATCAGCACGCGAGGGTACTGCTGAAAGTAGATTTAATCAAATCCATTCACAGACTAGGAATTCCGTTGAACGAACAATTGGTGTACTTAAAAACAGGTTCCGGTGCATACTAGGTGCGCAACAATTGCATTATTCACCGAAAACCGCAGCGAAAATTACAAATGTTTGCGCAGCTTTGCATAATATTTGTATCGATTTCAAAATGGAATTGCCTGAAGTTAACATTCAGGATGCCACAAATGAAAATTGGAATATTGAGGCAAACGATGACCAGACAGCCTCAAATATAAGAATTAAAATCATGCAGTCGATGAATGTTCAACTTTTTTCAAAAATAAATTTACTTATGTAGTTACATTTTTAATAAAATAAAAATTTATTTCTTTGGAATAAACATAAGGCATAAAAAATTAAAATTACAGTTCATGTTTGTACTAAACTAGTAAGAAAAAGGTTTTAACATAATCTTGTATAAAACATTAAAGTGAAAAACGTAAAATTACATTTTATGCTTATACTGGTCAGGTATCAGGTATTTTAAAATTGCTCAAATTTTGGTATTAAATCCATGTTTATATTCTTCAATTTCAATTCTTCGCTTCTGAATTTTTATTTCATCCTCTCTTAGTTTCAGCAATAGTCTTTTATGTTCTTCCTTCTTTCTTAATTCTTTTTTATAAGTTTCAAACTTTTCTTTCTTTATTTTTAATTCGCTTTTATAAAGGCTTAAGGTTTCCTCGCGAATTTTGTACTGCTTACGACTATATCTTTCCACTTGCTTTAAAGCCTCTTTTACTTCGTTATACAAGTCTGTTTGGACTTTCAGCTGTTGCTCAATTAAATTGTTTCTTTCTGGAACATTTTTCGCAGCTTTTCTTTTAAAGATTTTTGATGAACTTGGAGCTACGGTCTCCTCAAATTCATGTATATCTATATCATCGGGAACATATTCGACTTCTTTAGAACTTTTTTTAGACCTATTTCCTCCCCTTCAGGATTTATTATGCTATTTAATTGCAATAAAGCAGAAGCAGCTTCCTCTGTAGGTGTCAAAGTGAATTGCTTGTTTATTCCGCCTCCCGTAGCGCGACACTCAGTTTTATTGTGCAAAAGTTTCTTTTTTAAATTGCATTTAAAATCTGCCCAAACCTTCATCCATTCGGGTCCCGTGCGAGAAGGCGGTTCTAAACAATTGAGTTTTGTGGCAATTTCTTCCCATTCTGCTTTGGTGTCAATTTTGCGTAAGCTGTTGTGGTACGACTGCGCCAATTCTCGTTTCTTTTCCAGCAACTCCACCATCTTCTCAAACTGTTTAGCAGTCGTAATTTTTATTCTATAAAAATTTTAGAACAACAATAAAAACATAAATTACTAAAAATAATTAAGAAATTATTTACAATTTTGAAGCTTTCATGCTTATTTCTTTTAATAACACAATTAGAAAAGGCACTCGTTTAAAAAAAATGTTCGAGAATTTTATAATGATTTGACAGTCGAAATCGACGCTCGCGGTACTTCAATTTGTAAAAGATTTATGAACAGAGTTGTATTTTTGTGGATATCGACAAACGTAGTACCATAATGTAAACTCGACCATTTTACAGCTCGAAAACGAGAACCGTAATAAGGCTGATTATTTTCCTCAGATGGGGAGTGTGTGGTGCTACTAATATAATGTTCATCTGTCTCTAACAGAAAGTTGTGCAGAACACAGCATGTAAATGTAATTTGTTCGACAGTTTCTACTTTCAAATTAATTGGTGTTAAAAAAATTCTAAAACGGTTTGCTTAAATGCCAAAAGCATGCTCCACTACATGCCTTGCTCGGGAAAGCCTCGCATTAAAAATCTGCTTCTCTTTGTTTTTTTTTTTTTTTTTTTTTTTTTTTTCAACTACTTATGTAGTTGTATAATTTATTTGCACAAATTTCATTTTACAATATTGATTAGGCCTCAGCGCCAAAAGGGCATTATTGAGGCAAGTTGACAAACTAATTTAACACAATGTCTGTACAAATAAAAAGATGATTACAAATATATAAATATTAAATATCTTTTAAAAAGGAATATAATAAAAAAAAGAAAAAAATAAATATTAAAACTAGGAAAATAAGAAAAATAAGAAAAATAAAAACGAAATAAATTTAGTATTACCAAATATTTATCAAATTAAATTAAAAGCGTTTCAATTGAGTTTAATAAAAACTCTTTACAAGAGGATTTGAACGTAGAAATTCTTTGAATGACTTTTAAGTCATTGGGCAAATTGTTAAACTTTATTCCACCTATATAATCTATCCTCTGTTTGGTTAGTTCTAATCTGCATCGAGGAACTCTAAGATTTGACCTGTTTCGAGTATCAAAATGTTCCTGGTTTTGTCTGAATGGAATGGTATGGTAGCCAATGCTCTTAATGCATTTAAAAACAAATATGAAAACTTGGTATTCGTGTAATGCATAAATTGGTAATATTGACCTAGTAACGTGCTTGTATAAATTCAGAGTAGAATACAACATCGGTAAATTGAATACAATTTTTAAAGCCTTGTTCTGCATACGTTGCAGAGATCTAAGGGTGTTATTATGGCTATTGTGAGCGTAAGTAATAGCCAAGTAATTTAAATGGGGCTGAATTAAGGATTGATATATCATTAACTTTGATTTTTTATTCAATTTATTCTTTAACTTGTATAGTATCCCTATAGCTGGAGCTATCTTCCCCTTTATAGCATTGATATGCAGGTCCCAACACAGATTGCTTTGAAGAATAATTCCTAAATACTTCACTGAATTTGTCTCACACACAATTTTTCCATCCACATAAACATTAAAATAGTTCTGGATGCCCAAAGAATGTGGCCTGAACCGAATTAGTTTAGTTTTCTCCGAGTTGAGTACTAATCGATTTAATCTCGCGAATTCAACAATAAGCGAAGCATCTCTTTCGATTTGGGTTTTTAACACCAAGTCGTGCTTGTATGGATAAAAAACACATACGTCATCTGCAAACATACATAACTGACCACTTAACTTAAGGTTTTTTATATCGTTTATATAAATTGAAAACAATAACGGACCTAGTCCACTTCCCTGTGGGACTCCAAATTCGACAGAACTAACAAAGCTTTTAGCATTATTGATATTCACATATTGTTTTCTATTAGCAAAGTAACTTTCAAACAATAATAGTTCTCTATCCCTGATACCATAAAACATTAGTTTCTGTAGTATTATCCGATGATCCACTAGATCAAAAGCCTTAGAAAAGTCAAAGAACATTCCCGCAACTCCAGAGAAGCCATCATCAAGACCTTTGCAGATACTTTTAACTACGTTGAGGACTGCGTCCTCAGTACCACACCCTCGTCTAAATCCATATTGATTATCAAACAAAAACCTGTTATCTTCCATGTAAGAAAGCAATTTATCACACAAAATCTTTTCAAATATTTTATCAATTGAAGATAGTACAGCAATCGGTCGATATTTGTCTACAGTGGATACATTTACTTCTTTTGGTATTGGAATCAGTTTGTGAACTTTCAAAATGTCAGGATACACTGAGTTGTTCACCATTTTATTAAATATATCACATAAAATCGGAGCAATTTCTTCCCGACATTCCTTAACAAATTTTGGTGATATATTATCATCTCCTGCACATTTATTAGTATCCATATCCAATATAACCCTAATTACATTATTAATATTAATGTTTCCAAGGATAAATCTATTCGGTGTTTGAGACAGTGTCCTTAGTGCATTACAATTATCATTATGATAAATTTCAATTTCCCTCTTAAGGTTTCTTATAGCTGTTATGAAATAGTCGTTAAAACAATTTGCCTTTGTTTGATCACAAGTGATAAGCTGTCCGTGAGCATCATTTAAACGAATTTCCTTATTCCCTTGACGACCAATGGTAGAATTTATAAATTTCCAAGATTTCTTTGGGTCCTTTCCAATTTTGGATAAACAGTCGGAATAATAGTTGTCCCTACACTTCCTTATAGCAACTTTTATCACCTTACTTAATCGCTTCAGGCTATCATTAATGCTCTGCTTGCTCCTAAATTTTCTTCTCTTTTTCAATAATTTCTCCTTTAGTAAAATCAATTTCTGTAGATTTTGATTAACCCATGGAGTAAGCTCAAATCTTAATGGTTTCTTATACTTGCTTACTATGGTTGATTCCTTAATAGCATATTTCATATCAGCAATTAATATATTTGTCAAATCTGATGTGTTAAAAGAAGAAAAGTTCTCAGGTAAACGATTTCGAAGAATTGCCCTTGCTTTTACGTAATCATAATGTTTCATCGTTATCTCCGTATATTGTTTGTTCTCCACATTGCTATCGAACCTACAGTAAACCATATTGTGATCTGACAGGTTGCATTCAACCGAATCAACACAAATTTTATCTGCAAAATTGCTAAATACCTGGTCTATACTTGTTTTACTTTGGGGTCTTGTAATCAAACTATGCGCACTATCACAATCATAATTTTGAAACATCATATGCAAATTAGCATAATGTGCATTTTGAAAAGCATCGATGTTCGAATCACCTACGACTATAATTGGATTACGGGCATGAATATTTAATATGTCATCGACAATATCTAAAAAATCATCTACAGCGCACTTTTGCGACCGATAAAGTGAAACAATCTTTAAAGGTTTGCGGTTAACCCTAAAATTACTAAAAGTGATAATTATGCGTTCAACATATTTATCACTTTCACATGTATTTACTTCATAATGAGTGCCTTCCTTAACATACAGAGATGTGCCACCATAACCATCCTTTCGACAACAATGTACACTACTATACCCGGGAATTGCGTAAATACGTGATATATCATTATGAAACCATGTTTCTTGAATTGCAATTACATCCGGCAGTTTAGGTAGCCTGACTATTAAATCTTTAAATTGATTGAATTTCCCAATAGATGAAACGCTTCTAATATTAAAACTTAATACATTAAAAAAATTCGAATTCAGATCACAAATATAATTTTTAAATTTTAAAAATTGTTTAAAATATTGATTTTTAATCATAAAAAGTTAAATTACAAACTAAATAATATTTCATTAAATTCATAACATAATTCATAATATATATATTTAAGAAGAAACATAAGTAGCCCCGTCTACACCATCGCCATCATCATCGCTTGTATTTACTTCTGCTTCTTTGCTGTTAACTATAGACCTTCTTTTATAATGTTTATTAGTTGATGCTTCCAATAACAGTCGGTCAACATCATCATCACAGCTAATCAGTTGTTGCTTTCCCAGATTACTCTTTTTGCAATAAACTCTTCCATTGCGAGCATAAACTTGTTGGAAACCAATTGATTTTAACGACTTTGCGTAATATAATAGGCTTAGTGTCTCTTTACTGTGGAAATCATGCACATAAATTTCTTTTGTATTTTCATTTTCTTTCAATTTAGATTTCGATAACATCAGTTTATTCTTATGCATTTTTGATGAAAATTTCACGACCACGGTTTTTTTATCGTCTTTTAATTGTTTTTTGGTTTTTAGAAAATATGCATCATCAAAAGCACTGGGTTCAAAAACGACACCCACATCCTTAGACAGATTAACCACAGCATCAATAGCACTAACTTTATCACTAACTTTAATATTGCTAATAACGCAATCATTTTTTACTTTAAAATCATTTAATTCTTTTATTGAAGATTTAAGAGTTTGTAATTCAGTTTTTAATTTTTTGTTTTCTTTTTGCACTTCCACAATCATCTTCTTATTTTCTGCAACGTCTTTCAACATCTGATCAAATTTTGCTGACATAAAATTGATAGATTCAGTCAGCTGATCCAACATTTCCAATTTTTCCAATTTTTTTAATTCTGTTTTTATTGTGGTTAGTTCATTTCTTATTTCTTTATCTCCTTCTTTGCACAAATGACATAAAAACAATTCATTTTCATTCTTTAAAAGTCTCTCAAATTCTCTTTTACTCAATTTAGTACACTGAGAATGAAAGTTTTTTGTGCATTTATCACACTCAATATAACTGTCCGTATCTTCTTTTATTTCATATTCACAAATAACACAACTAATAATTTTTTTATTTGCCATACTTCTGCGAGCAATTTTTTTAGACATCTTTCACTGTTTTTATGTTCCAAATTGTGTTCTTTAAAACTTCACCGATTTTTATTACTATTTGACCACTTTTTACCTCCAAAATTTGAAATTTTTACGGAACGCTTTTAGCACTGAGAAAAATGTACTTTTATTCACAAGGGTTGCCAACTTTTTTTTCCGTCTTAGACATTCTCAAATAGTTTTTATAAGATGCCTCATCGCTTAGCAATAATTCATTTGTTAAAAATTAAAATGAACCGCGTTCTGGTCTGGAGCTTCGCCAAGGTTTCATCCACTGTTTTCTTGTCGGCTTGGTACGTATATAGGTAGCCTTTTTACACATATCTGCTAAACCTTTAAGTAGTTCCACATTATAATTGTAAAATTTTCAAATCATAATTTATATGCATATATACAAACCATTCAGTATGTCGTCCTTCGAGCTATCGTCAGAATCTAAATCAATTGCCTCACCTATACACTTTACTAACAATGTTAGTATTTCTTTCTTTTCTTGGGAGTTCATTTTAAACAAAAAACATAAAATGCTCAACAGCTCCAATTATCACGAAAAAAATCACAATTAAAATAAAAGGAAATGTCAAAAAATACCGAAAGTTGTACGCAAAGAAAACAAAAAATTGGCGAGACGAAATGTTCACGTCAGGGATGATAAATTACACCAATGAAATGGTAACAAAAAAGTTTTAAAAAAGTACTTTTCGGGTTGAAAAAGTATCAAATTTTGAATTATTCATATTTCTACACAAATTTTCCTTCTTTTCAAATTATATTAAAGTAACATTTTTTAATTTTTTTTAAAATAATTTATTCAAGCTTTAACAAAACAAATAATACATAACAATTCATGCGAACAAACAAAATATAAACATTTAAACCAAAAATAAACAAAACATTTCATTTAAGTATATAAAAATGAGGTACATTTTAAAGAGATCAATATTATAAAACATTTTTAATGTTTTTATTTTAGTTTTGATAACATGTAAAACAAATAAAACATAACAATTCATGCGAACAAAAAAAAAATAATAATATATTAAAAACTATATTAAAGAATATAAAAATTGGGTACATTTTTAGGAGATCTACATTAAAAATCATTTTTATGACTTTATTTTTGTCTGGATAACATTTTGTTGTTAATTTTAATATTGTAACAACAAGAATCTGTCGACTTTAATAAATCTTTCGTTTGTATTAAACTAGATACGGTTGAAACATGGGTGACCAAAGCACATTCTCATTTGAGAAAGTGAAATTTAGGTAAGTTAAGAAAAAGTATCAAGTATATCACGGTGGTACCGAGGTACTTGGGAGCGTCAGAAAGTATCAAAAAAAATACCAAAATATCAACTTTATCATCCCTGGTTTACGTATGAACGCGAATGCAGGTTGAAAAGAAAATTTAAAAAAACTTGACGAGTTAGACTTGACTAGTGTGAATCGTGACTTGATTATTATTTAGTTAGTTATTTATAAATAGTTAGTAGAGTTATTTATAAATACTGTAGATGTGACCCAACAATGTGCCTTCACCAATAAAATTGCGATAAGAAAATGTACTTATCATTTGGTTTCCTTCATCCGCAGTTGACTGGGCGGAGAAATAATACAAGTTAGGTTCCGTTTCTTCATATGCTCCGGAGTTACTTTGTTCTAGTCTGCCAATCTTTTTTAATTCTTTTCTCATTTTTCTTAATATTTCTGTAATAAAATACTGCGCATTTTTTTCTATTTATTTTATTTTTCTGCTTTCGAAACACCCGAAAATCAAAAGTATTTTCATCAGTTAATTTGAACAGTGGCCATGCGGTGGCCACTAAACTCTTCACCTTTGTCTTCTATTTCCTCAATGGTTTCCTCTAGGCTTTGGTTATCCACTGTTGCGTAGGAAAGCCATTTGGTGCCGTCGTTTCTGACGTTTCCGCTGCCCTTTAAATTTTCTGTATTTCTAGCTATTTTGAATTAAAAACTTATGTCATATAAAAATATCAATACATATTCAATTTACTTACCCAAGATATACTTCCTCAATCTATTTAAATTCAATGGGTCAATGGTCATTCAGTCCTCCTTTGCTGCGAATGGCTCCAAAGAAGTGTTCCAGGATATCTTGGTTGAGCCTACTGGTCACTACGAACCTCATACCTTATCTTTTGACGTAGTCATGAAACATGATCAACGCATTGTTAGACAAAATGTCTGCTTGCCTAGAAAGCGCTATCCCGTATGGTTCCTTTAAACAAATTACTTTATTATTTAATGTAAAAATAAAAACTAATTTAAAAAATGGGTGCCCTGGTAGTCTAGTGGGTAGTGTGCTAGACTATTAGCGTGAGGGTCGTGGGTTCGATTCCCACCAGAGACTCTGGTCTGTGACACTACACCGAGCATATGGTCAAGTTACTCCGCTCGTATATAATTAGAATATAATTTGTAATTGTATTGTAATTAATAAATAAATAAATAAATTTAAAAAATGTCTTGCTTTGCCAGAATACGAACTCAGATTAGAATTGAGTACCTCAAACCAGTCATTTAATAATTGGAAAAAGTCCGCAGTGTTTGTAGGCTCGTACATATCCAGGCCTAAAGAATAACACCGACAGATAGCATGGGTCGTATTTGAGAAAAGTTGGGCCGCCAATTTCACTTTTTGCTTTCCTGTAATTAAAATGAACTTGGTTATAAGTTCAAAGGATTAAAAATAAAATATTACCTGCACCTTTCACGGATATATTTTCCGTGCTTAACTTAAATACAATTGAAGTATCACTTCTTGAAGTGTACTTCAATACTTCGGAAATGGTGGCTGCAGTAAGTAATTTCCCATTGTACAACAAGCCGGTATCAATAATATGATTTCGTATCAGTTTTAGCAGATGGGGACCATCGACAAACGTAAATACTTTTTCTATTTCATTAACCGGACTTGGGCACCAAGGCTTTTCTAAAAATGTAATAATAAATATAGTTAAATATTTATATAGATATATAGAATGTGAAATAGATATGATTCAGTGTTAGTTGAAGTATTTTAAGTATTAGATTTTTTAACTATTTTGTCTTTATTTACCTGATTTCTAGTTATATACATATATCCTTCCTTGTCAAGCCGTTAATAGTCGCCATTGGAGGAATAAGGAAAATATGTCAAGTGTAGTGGTTGTGTAGTGTGTTGTCATCATATTGAGTATATGTCACTGGGGAAACTCCTAAGTCCTTCCAAAATTTACGGTTAGACTGGCCCATATCCGAGACGATTGCTACTACTGGAAATCCAACCGTAGACATTAGTCCAGGGTTTTACGTGAGTATCGCCGCGATGGCTTACCCCACGGTGCTCTAAGCACGGGTGGAAACAATGCGTCTACCAGCGCCCCCACGCACAGTGATGCAACCACGTGATAAACATATCACTGCCTGCATCACCATACGTGAGTACCAATTCGAAGCCTTGCATTTGGACAAGACTTCCCTCTTGGTTAGGGGTGGGAGACTATCTAAACTCCGCTTATCCAGTGGTTGAGAATGCAACGCTACATCGAGCTTGCGCTCTTCCCGCGATTTAGGTTTAAACCACAGCCACCACGTTGCTCCCACAAGGGGGCCTCACCATTGTCGGGCAGAGACGAATTTCTGGGGTTCCCGACACCCGTGGTACCAGAATTAAGCCTCCGGTCGAGCTTCACAGTCCAGTCTGCTACCAGTTGAACCCCAAATACTTCGGGACTGGTGACCCTTTGAACGACAACGTCCCAGCTCTAGAGAAGCACCAAAAACAAAGCTAATAAGCAAACAAACAGAAACGGCAACCAACTACCAGAGGAACAACTATTTACGGCGACAATAACACTGGACAAAGGGCACAAAAAACGGCAAGAGTGAAGTGAAGGGGAAAACCTCCACTAACGTCCTGTTCTTCTTCTCCTAAAAACTTCATTGGCGAAGATGCCCAACCTGCCAATTGTCCGAACGTCTTCTAAGGCCCTACTGAAATCCCACACCCCCCCAGTATAGGTAATACCCATACTATCTAAATCTCTAATGTCATTATAGTCTGAGCATGTAGTCAGTACATGCTTCCAGTCATCGGTCCCCATCCCACACCAACAGTCAGCTGTATCGGTCAGGCCCCTAGCATGCAAGAATGCATTAAAGGTACCATGTCCCGTAAGTATGAACCCCAGATTTAAGCCGAAGCAAAAATCTGGGTGTTCCCGTACAAACGTCACGTTAGGTATAAATTGATAAGTCACCCTACCCTTGTCACTGTTCGTCCATCTTGTCACCCACCTAACATCAAGACACTCCTGTAGGAGTGACTTGATCCTAACACTCCCACTTGCAAGATCAGAGGAAGAAATCCAATCATGCACAAGAAGCGGCAGCCCCTTCTTGACCTTAAAAGCAATACTGCGACGTATTACCTCCAGATCAAGGGGAGCTGCACCAGCGAGGACCTGCAATGCGTCTGTTGACACTGTTCGACATACCGGGATACACGCCAAGAGAGCAATTCTTTGCCAGGTAAGAATCTTCCGTCTGCCAACAACAGCATCATACCAAACAGATGCACCATACGCTGCGGAAGCAACGAACAGTCCATCGTATATGGTACGAACGGCACGCCTGCTGAGGCCCAATCATTCCTCAAAATGCGCCTGACCTTCCCAACGACTGCCGTAAGTTTTTCTCTTACGCGATCGAGATGAACATGGAAGCGCATGCGCTCCCCCATAGCTATTCCAAGATACCTGACCTCAGTCACATACCTAATGCAGTTGTCACCAATTCTAATGCTTGGGTGTCGCGCGTGTGATAATCTACCCTTGAGTAGCATCATCACCGTCTTATCGGTCGCAACATCTACACCAACTTGTGTACCCCAATCACAGACAATACGGATAGCCTCATCACCCCTTCTCTCTAGCTCAGCGCGAGACTGGCCTTCGATAAGGATGAGCAGGTCATCCGCATACGCACACAGCTTGAATGTCAGCCCGAGCTGCCGCAACAGGGTGTCCATCATGAGGTTCCAAATGAATGGACCACAGATGGAGCCCTGCGGACAGCCCCGAACAACCTCCATCCAGACCGTGTCATTGGATCCAACAACACAGGCTTTTCTTTCCTTGAAATAGCTACACCATACGTTCAACTCGCAACAGCCAATCTCAGACAACCTTTGAAGGACACTATCCCATAGGAGATAATCAAAGGCGCCCTTGAAGTCGATGAAAAGACCAAGCACATACTTTGAGCTAGACTGCTCAACCGCTCCCTTAACGTGTAGCCAAGCGTCTTCTACGCACTTGCCTTCCCTAAAACCAAACTGGTAACATGAAAGGCCAACGCTGTAGCATTCCTTAAGCCTGTACACCATGATTCTTTCCAGTACTTTTCCAAACACCGGCAAGAGACTGATGCCCCGATAAGAGCGAGGATTACTCCTCACTCTGTCAGGCGACTTCAGAAGCACCACTACGCGAGCTGCTTTCCATGCCTTCGGGAAATAGCCCTGCTGGATACACTTCCCAAAGATCGTTTCCAGGTATTCCGGAATGGCCTTCCAGATGTTTTTACACATCTCTCCAGTCAAACCGTCAATACCCGGCGATTTCCTACTCTTAACCTTACAAAAACAGTCTTCAATGTCCGCTCTTTCCAAGTTAGGAGGATCGATTATTTCCACCGGAGGAGGAGAATAACCGATTGACTCCACCCTAGGGAAGAAAACCCCCAACAAAGCGTTCGTACAGTCTCTCCAAGAGGACAACGAAGTGTTGCCAACCTGGAGGCTCGTACAGTCAACCTGACTCTTTCTACCCCTGCAGATACGGTAAACCTTACCCCAGGGGTCATCCCTATTGTCCCGTACGAAACTCCTCCATTCGTCCTCCTTGACTGTCACAAGTTTGGCCTTGTACGTCTTAAGGCTGCGAAGATAGTCTGCTTTGCGCTGAGCTAGGTCTTCAACATTGGCACGCCTCCCCCTTTGGAAGTACTTCCGCAGGCGTCGAACATGCCGCCGCATCATCTCTAGCTCACGGGTCCACCATTTGACCCTCTTAAGCCTAGTTCTACGAACTCGACCTAGTTGCGCATCATTTACTTGGCCAACCAGCTCTTCTATCTTAGCAACCTGGTCGTCAATAGTTAGTATCCTAAAGTCATCAAGTGGCACCGATGACAATGCCCCCTAACACAATTCCGATAATGGTCCCAGTTAGCGTCGCGAATGTGCCATCGTTTAGTGCCCACAGTCTCCCCAGTTCGTCTTTGATAAGCAATCGTAATCTTAATAAGATTATGATCACTTACCCCCCATCGTCACACACCCTCCACCTATAGTCAAAAGCAGTAATTGCTGCCCCATTTGCAGCCGTCACTCGGCCCATCGAAGGTATATAACTCGCTCGGCTCGTTGAGGACATTCACCTCTTTGGACAGCATCCATGCACTTAGCATCTCGCCTCGGATGTGGTTCTGATGGCCAGACGAATGCCTGGACATCTTACTGAACCACATACGAGATGATGCATTTGCGTCAAGGCCGAGGATAACCGGAAAACTACTCGTAGCGAGTAGCACCGTATCCATATACCCTAGATAGGGTTCCAAGGGGTCGCCAAACCTACAGTAGATGCTAGCCAGGTACATCTTCCCAAACCGCCCTTCTGCAAGAATGCAGACTTCCCATTGGCTACTACTAAGTACGGTGCAGTTCAGGTTACAGTCCCTTACTATTATCGCGGCCTTTCCCAATTCGTCAGTAAATACGCGCATACCCCCCGGAATCCCCCTAACACAACCATCGCGAGTATAAGGTTCCTGAATCAATGCCAGGCTAGCGTCCAATTGACACATAGCCTGCCCTAACTCACACCTAACACCAAACGACCTCTGACAATTAAGTTGCAGGAGGTGCAACATATCTAGTGCCTAGCGTTCGCCCTGGCAACCATAGCCGCATATGTCGGGCACGATGACGACAGCATCAAATGGTCTGCAGGGAGGCCCTTAAAAGCACAATTACGGCAAGGCGGCAGGTTCTGGCACTGTGAGGACACATGTCCACCTTGCCCGCACACCCTGCAGACATCCTCCCTCATACGGCAATCCCGGACACGATGGTCGAAACCAAGACAGCGGTAACACACAGGTATAGCCTCCTGGGGGCGCACCATAAAGCTAAACCACTTTATATACACGCGCCCAACTGACAATAAAAGGTCCATTGCCTTCCCGCTGCCCTCAAGAACCACGTTGGTTTGACCACCGTTGCCGGCCTTCCAGGGACTACTGACCAGGCGAATACTCTTTTTAAAACTATCAGCAGTCATCTTTCCTTTCAGATTCATCTCATACAGCTCGGACATGAATTCATCCGGAGAAATCTCCGAATGGACACCACGCACTACTACTCTGGGGCCCAACTTATCGTTGACCGACACCACCAGACCAACTTCTTCAAATTTCTTGTTCGTGGCGATCTTCTGCCTCTCTGCCACTCACGGAGTGCGGATGACAGCTCCGCCACTGCGTAGAGGCCTCACATCATGAACCCTAACCCCAAGAGTAGGTCCGACCTGTTCGACGACCTTACTGACCACCTCCTTTGACGTTGCACCTCCTTTTCCACGCACAACAACTGACCACGTTTTCACCGGCTTCGACACAGAAACCGGAGCAGAATCGTGGCCAACAACAGGGACCGCAGAGACAGGGGTAGACTTGGCAGCCGACGGCCGCGAAACGACCCCCGAGGAATAAACCGCTCATTTTCCACCAGAAGCTTCATAACCAGCTCCTCGTACTTGCCAGCCTGATCCACTACTCTTCTGGTAACGTCGAAAGCGAGACCTGCACCAAAAACAACGTCGTAAAAAGCATCCGTAACCTCCCTCATATTAACGACCGTCACGCTTTCACCCACAGAGCCAGCAACAGATGACGAAGCCCCAACAATGCGACGCCGAGGACGACTCTCGCGACTTCCGGGCGAGCCCGGAACAGCAACATCAACAGCAGAAGAAGCCCTATCGGCCTTGTATCTCTTGCTCCCTACACCTTCAGCATCAACCCAGGCGGGCCCATCATCTCATCAGTCTGGCCCTCCATGGGGACGTCAGAAGCGCCAGAAAATTCAAATAAAATAATTCAAATTTAATAATGAAATAAATATTAAAATTAAAATCTAACAGCAAAACTGTACTCACCAACGCCAACAACCTTAGCAAAGACAACGTCGATAATATGTCGATAACAAGTCGGTAACAGTGTATCATAGACACCACACCAACTGTAAACACTACTATCCTACCCGATTCACAACACCAATAGTCCAATTTCGAAGCCAAGTCACTACCCAATTAATCAATATCACACCACTTAATACTAACAGTAAACTGTCAGCAATTAAGCGCTGAAAAATTTGCTTTTGTTTATACAAACACACAAATCTATGTTTAGCTTTTTGTTAAATGCAAATAACCAAAAAACTTTACACTAAAAATTCCGATGAAATATCCAACCGAATTTCACGATTTATGTATCAAATTAAACGCACTGAAAAACTCTATCGATTAAACTAATTCGCACTTTTAGAAAACTCAATTATCACACTGAAAACACTCTGGAAAAATCCCGTATAGAAAAACACTACCGTTCAGACCGAATGCACAGCGAAGAGTGAGTGATCCAACCGTAGGCAATCGTATTATTATTTGGTATAAAATGTCTTTTGACATTTTGCAGTCGAAGTCTTAAAAGACCTTTGTCCAGGTTGGTGTCGTATTCGAAAGTCTCCATTACTTTCATTTCATCAAAGGATCATCGGATAAATTGGTGATGTGCCTCATGAAGTCTATTGATGAATCTATAATGCCTTCCTTTACCCTCATTTTTCGATACGAACGCTGTAAAGTGGACACGTGGTAATAAAAAGCCTTTTGCGTACAGGTGGTTATAGGCCCTCGGTCCTGAAGCATGCAGACGCAATGCATTGGAAATATCTGCCCATTGCCAATTTATTGTGTCTAATGTCATCAGTTTTCTGACTTATCCCTCTGTAAGTATCTTCCTCACGTTATCCAAGACCTTATTACATTGAGCGAGTTCGCACTGTAAATTCTTTGTTCGTGACTCTAATATTTTTATTTATTAGAGTACTCCTCTTTCTCGGTGAACATAAAGCTGAAAACATGTGGGAAAAAAACTTGATTTTTAATTACACATTGCATGACATACATACGTATGTATTCATGAATGTATATATCACAAATATAATATATATCACAAAAAAATTCTTAACTTACCTTGTCTGCGTTTCTTGCTCTAAGAGAATTTTGGAAGGCGGAGTCAAATGACTAAAAATTGGTTGCAAAATTTTTAACTAAAAATAAACAAATTTCAATATAAAACATACGAGAGTATTGGATTTTTATTTATAAAACGCACGTATATTTATAATACTCGCGTATATTCAAAGCACTCACGTATATTTATCACACTCGCGTTATGTTTTTAACAAATTTGTTTTAAAAAAAACAATTTAAGAAAAAACATGAATTTACAAATTTAAATGAAAAAATGTACAACGTAAATATTTGACATTTATGTGGATTGAAAAAAGCAATCAGCTGGGCTGTCAGCGTTGTCAACTATTTATAAGCAAAAAGTGCCGTTCATCACATCAAAACGAGCTAAAAATTGTATTCAAATACAAAAACTCAAATATTGGTATTAAAAACATTTTATATTAAACATTACTACAAATTTGGTATTACAATTCAGGTACGAATAAAAGATTTTACATTAAATTTTGTTTAAGCTTTACTACTTACATTTACGTAGTAATTTTTAAATTCAGGTATAAATGCTTTACAAATTTAGATAAATCATTAATATCAAATATTATTTTAAAATAAAAAATGGTTTGAAATCAGAGAAGAGTAACATTACTATTGATGAT
The DNA here is from genome assembly GCA_930367235.1 of Sarcophaga rosellei. Lineage (NCBI taxonomy): Eukaryota > Metazoa > Arthropoda > Insecta > Diptera > Sarcophagidae > Sarcophaga > Sarcophaga rosellei. The sequence goes on from OV884019.1 coordinate 65,060,417, forward strand.
CAAAACATTACTTGTTCATCTTCCAGAAAAGAAATATCTTCGTCCTCATCGTTATGCTCAACTTCTGGCCATAATATTGTGTTAGGGATTTAGAACATTCAACGTATATCAGAATTGGTTTTGACAGTGTACATTGCAATCTTCCGTGGAAATGCACCGCTGTTCACGAATTGAATTGCAACTCTGTTTTATAAGACAGAGTTGTCAAACAGTACACATGCGTTCTTCTGATTGTAGGAACGAACACTGCGCGTGGGTTGATTTGCAACCCTGTCTTATGGAGACGAAATGTCAAAAACGTTACACGTGCGCTCTTCTGATTGGTTAACCAATCATAACGGTATATGTCGTACGACAATTTTTTTATGTATGCGTGACGCTTAGGTTTTTTCTAGAAAAGGGCATAGGAAAAGAGGAAAAAGTTTTGTTAGGAAGAAGTCAGTTGGTGTTAAACGTTCAAGCAAGTTGGTAAATAAAAAAAAAAAAATACTTTGAGTGAAAGAAAATTATAAAAGAAAAAAAATTTAAAAATTTGTTAAGAAAAAACTAGAAATGGAGAAAAATAAAAAAAAATTTAGTAGAAAGCTGGTTTATATTAAAAAAAAAAAAAAAAAAAAAAAATTTCAAACTTTGTAAAGTAAATTAAAAAAGAAAAAGAAGAATGTTAGGGAGGAAGTCAGTTGGGTGTTAGCGACTGCCGAGTTCGCATGTGCAAAAAAATTAAAAGGTGTTAAAATAAGTATAAACTGATCCAAAGAAAATATAAATAAATTAATTAACATAGTTTATATATAAATATGAGAAGGAAAAAAAAGTGGGAATGGAATCCAGCAATTTTGTGCAAACTTATTAAATCTCTTTGTTACTTATAAAAACTGAAAAAAAATTAATGTGAATTTTTTCTGTTAAGAAAAATTAAATACAATTTCAAATAAAAATTTATAAAAAAAAAAGTAGAACATCCCTATAATTAAAATATCTTTAGTAATAGTGATTGTAATTAAATGTGGTAATTAAAATAATATAAACTAAATATAAAACAATTATGGAATTATATATTAAAGATCAAATGAACTAAAATAGAAGAAAGAAAAAATTATAACAATTTAAGAAAAGATTTCCTCAGATTAATAATTGCTTTCATGTTTAGAAATTTTATATATTTTTCTAATTAATTATACCTACTAAAGTTTATGATACAAAAATGAAAAAAAAAATACTTTAATTAATTAATTTCAATTTGTCTCTAAATAAAATTTATAAAAATTAAACTCAAAATAAAAATTAAAAAAAAAAAAAAGACAGAAAAAAAAGATTTAAGAAAAATCTAAAATTTTAAACTTTAAAAGTGAAAACCGCATAAGAAATTATAAGTAAATGTCATTCTAAATAAAACGAAACAGAAATCTAAAAATATAAAAAAAAAATAATGAATATGCAAAAACCTTTTTTTTTTAATTTTGGAACAAACAATAAATAATAATTAAAAATTTTAAAAAACTGAAATTAATTATAATAAGTGCATATAAAAATATTCATAAAAAAAAAATAATAAATAAAAAGAAAAAAATGAACTTTCAATCAATGTCTACAAGAAGAACAACACAAGCACCACTATCCAGCAGCACATCCGCCACCATCTGTATTACATCATCATCATCATCGTCCTTCTCAACACCAGCAGTACATCCGCCACCATCTGTACCACATCATCATCATCATCGTCCTTCTCAACACCGGCAGTACATCCGCCACCATCTGTACTACATCATCATCATCATCGTCCTTCTCAACACCGGCAGTACATCCGCCACCATCTGTACTACATCATCATCATCATCATCCTTCTCAACACCAGCAGCGTAAGATGTAATTTTAAGAATATTTATTAGAAAAAAAAAATGTTATAATTATAAACTCATTGAATAAATTCTTTTATATATATATGTACACTTAGGGTAAATATTGTATAAATTACATACTCACTAACCCATACCTATAATAAAAAAATTAACCATTAATTATTTATATACATAAATATATTTATAGTTAGTATTTTTATAAATAACATAAAATTTTCATTACCTACATTTTTTGCCTTTCCATATCTTATTGTATAATTGGTACTGTTTTAATAAATTTTCTTTTATTGTAATATAATGCCTCTCTAGTAATTTTTTCCTTTTCTTTCTCTGCACGAGGGTGAAGGTTCCACGGGTGTGAGTGGGAGTGTGATTGAAGATGTGAGTAAGTAACTTTTCTTTTGCAACTCTTCGTCTATTTGGCATGTATGAATATTTCTATGCTTACGCTTCGCAAAATTTTGGGTCAGGAACACCCACGGGATTGAGCTAGCCGGGTCATTCCCCATACATGCCAGGTTCCAAATTAGAATTTTTCCATCAATAACTAAAGACTTTTGAAGCGAGCGTAACATAGTGGCGCCCAACGAAAAGCTACTGTAAGGTGGCAACGTACATATATATTAAAGAACTGTTTTGAATTTTTTTTTTTTCGTAATTTAAATTATGTTGTGTATCTTAGATGAAGAGTTGCAGAAAAGTACATCAAAGATTTTTTTTTTCTCATTCATAAATGTTATTAAACCTCTTCATGACACCATCATGTTCAGGTGAGTGCTTAAGACTGTCCAAGAGTCGAATGTCAGTAGAATCCATCAGCTGACATTTATGCATTGGATTGTTTTATTCATTCTTTTGGGCAAAGGCTCGCTTATGATCTGAAAGACATCAAAATTTCATGTTCTTAAATTGAAATTTTTATTTGCGTCGGATCCTAAGAAAGCTTTAAAATAATCTCTTATTTAAAGAATTTTTTTTTTACAAAAGAAGAGGTTTATGAAGTGACTGTTGTTTCATTTTTTTTTTTCACACAAGTCTATGTTTTATGACAAGTAGAGAAGAAGAAAAGAATTAAGCAGAGGCGTTATATATCGTGCTCTATTAAAGCTGATAATAACGGGCCTGCTCAAAATCTTAAATCTAAATCACGGTCTACTCACGTCGCTGATTCGGAACTGGAGCCTTCGTGCGGGGAAAAAAAAATCATAAGAATTCACCTGACTTCTTCCTAGCTTTCTTTTGACTTAAAGAAAAAAAAAAAAAACACTTAATTTTTTTTATTAATATGAACACGCGAAGTACATCGAAAGGGTTGACGAATAGTTTGAACTCAAGTAGAGGTAGAGGCAGAACCTCATTAACCCCCAAAACAACTAGGTCTTTAGAAGATTTTCCAATTTCAAACCCTTCAAGAGCCCAAGTGGTCCATTCACCTCCACCGGGGGAAATTAATCAATTCGATTTTAATCCACCCTTAGATCGGGGGAACACGACCAAGTCCCTAGAAGATTTACTTAGTCCGAAACCCACGGGAGCCCGAGTGATTCATTCTCCTCCATCTGGAACGAACACTCAGGCTATCCATAATCCAACTGGTCGGGGAAATTTGGGTCTTACTGCTGTAGATATTTCCTTGCCAACTACTTAATTTGTTGGAAATGCACTTTTGATGTAGAGGATCTTCAGGGAAACCTCATAGGCAGATATCATGCTTCCGATATAAGACGCTAGCTTCTTTGCCCGGCTATCTCAGTCGGTAGAGCATGAGACTCTTAATCCCAGGGTCGTGGGTCGAGCCACACGTTTTCATCAGCGCTCTAAATCCTTCTCCTGTTCCCTATTCAACTTACGTTTTCATAGCGAAGCAGTTTTGTTAGGGATTTAGAACATTCAACGTATATCAGAATTGGTTTTGACAGTGTACATTGCAATCTTCCGTGGAAATGCACCGCTGTTCACGAATTGAATTGCAACTCTGTTTTATAAGACAGAGTTGTCAAAACAGTACACATGCGTTCTTCTGATTGTAGGAACGAACACTGCGCGTGGGTTGATTTGCAACCCTGTCTTATGGAGACGAAATGTCAAAAACGTTACACGTGCGCTCTTCTGATTGGTTAACCAATCATAACGGTATATGTCGTACGACAATTTTTTTATGTATGCGTGACGCTTAGGTTTTTTCTAGAAAAGGGCATAGGAAAAGAGGAAAAAGTTTTGTTAGGAAGAAGTCAGTTGATGTTAAACGTTCAAGCAAGTTGGTAAATAAAAAAAAAAATACTTTGAGTGAAAGAAAATTATAAAAGAAAAAAAATTTAAAAATTTGTTAAGAAAAAACTAGAAATGGAGAAAAATAAAAAAAAATTTAGTAGAAAGCTGGTTTATATTAAAAAAAAAAATTTTCAAACTTTGTAAAGTAAATTAAAAAAGAAAAAGAAGAATGTTAGGGAGGAAGTCAGTTGGGTGTTAGCGACTGCCGAGTTCGCATGTGCAAAAAAATTAAAAGGTGTTAAAATAAGTATAAACTGATCCAAAGAAAATATAAATAAATTAATTAACATAGTTTATATATAAATATGAGAAGGAAAAAAAAGTGGGAATGGAATCCAGCAATTTTGTGCAAACTTATTAAATCTCTTTGTTACTTATAAAAACTGAAAAAAAATTAATGTGAATTTTTTCTGTTAAGAAAAATTAAATACAATTTCAAATAAAAATTTATAAAAAAAAAGTAGAACATCCCTATAATTAAAATATCTTTAGTAATAGTGATTGTAATTAAATGTGGTAATTAAAATAATATAAACTAAATATAAAACAATTATGGAATTATATATTAAAGATCAAATGAACTAAAATAGAAGAAAGAAAAGATTATAACAATTTAAGAAAAGATTTCCTCAGATTAATAATTGCTTTCATGTTTAGAAATTTTATATATTTTTCTAATTAATTATACCTACTAAAGTTTATGATACAAAAATGAAAAAAAAATACTTTAATTAATTAATTTCAATTTGTCTCTAAATAAAATTTATAAAAATTAAACTCAAAATAAAAATTAAAAAAAAAAAAAAGACAGAAAAAAAAGATTTAAGAAAAATCTAAAATTTTAAACTTTAAAAGTGAAAACCACATAAGAAATTATAAGTAAATGTCATTCTAAATAAAACGAAACAGAAATCTAAAAATATAAAAAAAAAAATAATGAATATGCAAAAACCTTTTTTTTTTAATTTTGGAACAAACAATAAATAATAATTAAAAATTTTAAAAAACTGAAATTAATTATAATAAGTGCATATAAAAATATTCATAAAAAAAAAATTATAAATAAAAAGAAAAAAATGAACTTTCAATCAATGTCTACAAGAAGAACAACACAAGCACCACTATCCAGCAGCACATCCGCCACCATCTGTATTACATCATCATCATCATCGTCCTTCTCAACACCAGCAGTACATCCGCCACCATCTGTACCACATCATCATCATCATCGTCCTTCTCAACACCGGCAGTACATCCGCCACCATCTGTACTACATCATCATCATCATCGTCCTTCTCAACACCGGCAGTACATCCGCCACCATCTGTACTACATCATCATCCTTCTCAACACCAGCAGCGTAAGATGTAATTTTAAGAATATTTATTAGAAAAAAAAAATGTTATAATTATAAACTCATTGAATAAATTCTTTTATATATATATGTACACTTAGGGTAAATATTGTATAAATTACATACTCACTAACCCATACCTATAATAAAAAAATTAACCATTAATTATTTATATACATAATTTATAGTTAGTATTTTTATAAACAACATAAAATTTTCATTACCTACATTTTTTGCCTTTCCATATCTTATTGTATAATTGGTACTGTTTTAATAAATTTTCTTTTATTGTAATATAATGCCTCTCTAGTAATTTTTTCCTTTTCTTTCTCTGCACGAGGGTGAAGGTTCCACGGGTGTGAGTGGGAGTGTGATTGAAGATGTGAGTAAGTAACTTTTCTTTTGCAACTCTTCGTCTATTTGGCATGTATGAATATTTCTATGCTTACGCTTCGCAAAATTTTGGGTCAGGAACACCCACGGGATTGAGCTAGCCGGGTCATTCCCCATACATGCCAGGTTCCAAATTAGAATTTTTCCATCAATAACTAAAGACTTTTGAAGCGAGCGTAACAATTGTTTTTATATATTTTAATTTTTTATATGTAATATTTGAATTAATTTTTGATAAAACATTTGATGGTATCAAATAGTCTTCACAACATGAATTTTTAATTTTGAGGCCATATTTTATATGCATTAATAAATTTACTGTATTGAGTGACATTCTATTTCTTATTTTTGTTTTGAAATAATTCATTACACTAAAAGATCTTTCCACTTCTGCATTAGAATATGGAAAGCTTAATAAATTAATAACAAATTTTGAAAGTTTAAAAAAAGGATTTTCATTTAATGAATTATAATATTACACTCATGACAAACTTTTTCAAAATTATATCCTAAATAGCAATATTCGTTCAATACTCAGTCAATATCACCATCCATATAATCGAAATCTTTCATAGGTATTATAATTTTGTTAGTTAAAACATGCAACAATCGGTATAAATCATTAAAAAGTTTAGTTTGATCTGCACTTTGAGATTCAAAAGTAAATGTACTTTTTGAACTTCACCTAAAACTGCTGCTAAATAGGTATGTAAACTAAATTTTTTGAATCATTATACATATCTTTAAGATGAGAGGTCTCAAATAGTCGCCGTAGTCTAGTAGGTAGTGTGTTCGCTTATTAGACGAAAAGCCCGGGTTCGAACTCCAGGCCAGACATCAAAACGAAATATGAAAAAAAATATTTCTTCGCGCGACTACCTCTCAGCAGATTTCTGGCAAAAACTCTGAGAGTAAATAAATCCGCCGTTAAACTGTAGGTCCCGCCACTCAAGTATAAAATAAAGGCACACAACATGAGTGGTGTGAGAAGCTAGGCCGTAATCCTGACTGAAGGGTTGTAATGGCCAATTATGTATGTACCTATGTATGTCTCAAATAAATTATCATTCACAATATTGAAGTGTGCTTTTAATTCTAACCACATTTTAAGTATTGTTTTAACAGCCTTTTCAATCGAAAGCCACCTAGTCGTTGCTGTCATAGGAATTTTTATTGGTCGTGCATTGTCGTTATTTATTAATTTTTAAAAATTTTACTAAACTTGTTTTTGTCTAACTGATGAGTTAGAAAACCAATTATGACCTTCTTTTTACAATAAAGTTAATATTAGGAGGAAAATATTTTTCAGCTGCAGCGCACACCGCTAATTGCAGCTAGTGACAAACACATCTAATTAATACAAGATTTTTTAAATTGTATTTGTCTTTAATTTTTTTGTAAAGTCCGTCATGTACACCGGTCATTACGGCGGCATTGTCCGTACCAATTGCTAAAAGTTTCATTAAATCTAAATTAAACAATTTTGTTAGTCGTTCCAAACCTTTTAACAGATCATCTGCTTTTCCACCTTCTAAATCAATCAGCCCCAAAAATGTAGTTACAAACTGTTTATCCCTTTCAGACCTATACTTTCTTTTACTTGTAAAATGTGTAAAATTTTCTGAATTGTAAAAAAAATGATTTATTTAGCATAAGTTATACCTATACATTATCGCCATAATGTCCTTTTTCACATCAAGGACATCGCACAATTGTGCGGTCTAGGTTATAAGCTCCGAAATAATTTTCTAAAAACTATGTATGATTTAAACTATTTTTATTTATAAATTAACTTAAAATTTGCAAGTACTTCATTGCATTAAAAAATAACTTTGGTAATAATAAGGAACATAAAAAGAAATCAATTCGAATTAAATTCAATAAACAAAAATAAAAAGAAATAAGTAAAAATAATAATTCATATACTTAAATCATTATTTAGAATGGTATTTTTCGAAACAATCTTTATTTTTTGCTAAACAAAGCGTTACTTTGCATTTTTGGCATCGTCCTCTCGATCGACTTCCACAATTATTGCGGCATATTCTTGGCGGATCGTCAGAAAATGTTGGCCAGTGATCAAATCTGTCATATCTTATGTCATCAGGTGCGTCATGGGGGCGATATTTAGTACCATAGAAATCATTAGGCAGTTGAAATTTCTCCACATTCTCAGGAGCCTCAAATGAAGCAGCTAGCACAGTACCTAGCTCCATTTTGAATGTTAAAAATGGCTTTGTTTTTGATTTCGGCAGCCCCATAAGTTCTGAATCTTTCCTATATTCCATCCAAGAATTATAGATTGCCAGATCAAGAAAGTGGAAAAAGACTTTGACAGTCCATTTCTTGGTTTTCATTTTAATCCTGTAATACTCTAACATTTGGTCACACAAATCAACTCCACCCATAAATGCATTGTAGTTTTCAACTACAGCTGGTACTTGAACGGGACAACGACGTTTTAAATTTTTATTCCACCTGTCTATTTCACCTATAGGATCTTTTCCGGTTGCACTGGAAGCAACAATTACTGCTTTTGTGTCCATCCATTTCACAACGGCTACATTCTTAGAATTTGTAAATTGAAAAATGTCACTGCGCTTCATATCTTTGTCTAAAGGAAATTTAACACTTTTAGGTATTCTATTAGCCATAATTGTTCCTGTTGCTAGAAAACCCATTTGATGTAAGGCCTCTATGAGTGGGATTGTAGTAAAAAATCTGTCGAAGTATACATGACTCTCTTTTGGTAAGTTTTTCACTAATCTAATAACTATTGAAGGTCCATGTCCAAGACCACAATCTTCAAATGTTCCTGCTCCTTGAAATACTTCAAAATCTACTACAATTCCACGGGAAGTTGCACATACTAGATTTTTTTAATCCAACAGGTCGTGGTTTAGATCTGATTACCTGACGAGCAGGGCATCTTCCCGTAAACGGTATCATTTGCTCGTCAATAGAATACTGTGTAATATCAGTAGCTAGTTGATTGCACCGCATTCTTACCGTATCGATGACTGATTGAACTCTCCAAAGTTTGTTTGTTGGGTTTGGTGCAGAGTAGTCTTGAAAATGAATGTCTGATCGAAGTTGCAGGAATTTGTCTCGGGACATAGAGTTGAATATGGCAGGAATCTTGCATTCATTTGACCAGTACATTCTTATAGCTGGGTAACCAAGGCAGCCCATTATAATTGAACATCCGTAGAATCTTTTAATGTCTGCTGGTACATAACGAACTTCCTCACCACGCTTACCCATTACATACATTTTAGTGTATTTTACGACATCTTCGTAATGTGATTCCGAAAAGTAGTTTTTAAAATATTCTAACGGCGTTTTAGAAGTTATATCATTTTGACAGCCGGAAGTTTTAGGAAGTTCTGTATTCTGAAATGATATATTTTTCCATAAATCCGGCCTGTTTAGTGTATTGGATTTGCCAATCGATGGTTGTTTTGATGTTGTTGGTTGTTCGATGGAGTTTGATTGCTCTACGGCTGCACTTAGCTGATCAGTTGGAAATGCAAAAAGATCTTCACTGCATATGCTATCATCACTGCTCTCAGATTCTGTATTTACATTTAAAGCGGTCCAAATTTCATCAACTTCATCGTCTTCACTGAAGTCAGCATCGGACTGGTCTAAAATGTCCAGAACTGCTTCAATATCGTCATTGTTATTCAAATTAAACAACTTTCCTAGAAAAAAATTATATGATAGCACAAACGTGAGCACAAAATGAAACGTTATGTTGTGCCTGATCAACACAATTGTGATATCTGTATTTCCTTTCACCATAACTTATAGTAACATTGAAATTTTTTTACTTAAAAACAACAGAATAGTTGCACAATATCAACGTACAGTTACCACCAGTGGAATTTTTAATATATTTGCAAATAGTAACAAAAAAATACCTACCGCGTGGACGCATGCTTACACTTGCTGAAAGACACAATCAAACTGAAGTCAAAACTTATAATTTGGTTCTTCACCTTTTTATTTCTTTTATTTTTAGAGAGAAAATAACTTCACACAACCATTGCTTTCAGGTTAACAGACAAAAAATATTTTTTCTTGTAATTTTAACTAAAAAAAGCCAGATCTCACAATTGATATAGCTGGGTCTGAAAGGGTTATTATCAATGCTGTAATATCGTATTACAACTCCTAATAGCTTTTCCACTGAAATATCAGTTCCTAAAAAAAATTCAAACAAATTTAAAAACATATTTAAATAAGGTATGTTTAATATTTATACCTTCATCTAATATTAAGCTAAAATGAGAATCACCTAGGTCTACTAGGTTTTCCACAAAATGTGGTGCCAAAATATTTGTTATAATGCTAGTACATTTTGTGCGATGTAAATTAAAATTTGCGGCTTTATTATCTTTAAAAGCAGAATTGCATAAAGCACCTAGGTGATTTGATAATAAAAAGGGGCTGTGAACGACAATATAAAGTGTAAGCATTTGTTGTAAATGAAAGCTCGGGTTGTCTTAATTCCGTTCCATTAAATGGTTTAATAGTTTTTTGCTGCTTTGCAGTATTCATGTGTCTTACCAGATCGGATCGTTTTGCATTTATCTGGCATTTAAAATAAATACATATGGCCCGTGTATCGTCCTTAATTAATGGCTTCACCCATTTTTTAAAAAGTGGATCAGACTCCCACACTTTTCTCTATTTCTTCACATAACGCTCAGCCTAAATGGTTATTTTTAATTAATACATTTCTAAGAACAATTGAAAAAATAATTACCATTTAATTTTGATAATTAAAAAGTCCTTAATTTTTAAGCCGCAAATATTTATTTTAAGGTTGTGTAAGTGTAGTAAATAATTCAATTTAAAGCAAATAATTTATTAGAAACACAGTAAAATCAAAAATGCCAAAAATATTATAATAATTGTAATTGAAAAAAATAGTTGGGTTTGTTGCAAATAATTCTTATAAATTACGCACAATACGAGAAAAAATTTAAAAGTACGTTAGAAATTTTTAAATAAACAGTTGCAAACAAAAGTACAAAAAATGTATACACAAGCGTATGCAAGATCGCAGTTGGCCACAGTTTGTTTTTTTAAAATGAACTTTAGTATGATATATCTGTCAAACTCTAAATAAAAAAACACAGCAAAAAATCATCTCTCATCAACGAGTTGATATTAAGCGCATTTCTTATTAGTTGCAAAAAAAGTAGGAAACATGTTGCTAATCAAAAACCAAATAAATAAAAACTCGCTAATTTAGCGCCTTTTTAAAAAAAAAGAGCTAAATTGGCAACGCTGTGGGCTATTAACATTAAACCTACCATGACGGGTCAAGTTGCCCATTTTGAACTTTTTGTCAGAATTTCTTGAAAATAACATTATCACATCGCTATTTGCCTTTACGACTTTTATTACAAAGTACATCGAATGTGTTTTCCAAGATTTACTCCTCTCGTCCTAATTTTTTTTACCGAGAAATATATGTAATCTACCTTAAATACCGCAAGGGGTCATTTGACCCATGCAAAGATTTTGTTTCCTGATTTGCAATTTATTGTGATTTTGGACATGTTTGCTATTCCGTGGTGGACATTAGGTTAGCACATTAGCTAGCTGCAAAGCTACTAGAAAAAAAACAACTATTGTTGGAACGATCCGCGGGAACAAAAGAGAACTATCAAAATTCGCCAAGCAGGCGAGAGATGGCATGCCACGCTTCTCCACAAAACTTTATAAATCGAATCACTGTTCACTTACTATTTACAAAAGTAAGCCAAACAAAAATGTCGTTCTGCTACGCTCAAAGCATAAATCTGTAAGCATTGAAATCGATGGCAAGTGTATACCTGAAACGATTAGGTTTTACAATAATACTAAGCACGGTGTAGACATGACGGATCAAATGGTCAGAAAATACTCTGTGAAATCGCTAAGATGGCCTGTGCAGATTTTTGTCAATATTCTTGACCTGTCTGGAATCAAGTCCTGGGTTTTATACAGAGAAACTACCGGCGAAAAAATCTCTAGACAGCAATTTTTATTTCAATTAGCTGAAGTACTTGTGCAACAGGAAAAACAAGAAGAGAAACAGAAAACGTCAACAAATTCAAGCTCGGATTCACGTGTTCAAATGCGAAAAAGGAGCCAAATAGGTTTTTCAAAGAAAACAAAACTACGAAAATCTGTTTCAAATGCAACAAATATATGTGTGTGGAAAATGTACCTTCGAGAACCCAATAATTTGCAAAACATGCGATCAACATGAATAAAGTAAGCATATTATTTAATAATTTTTGTTTTTAAATTTAATATATAAACTATTTTGAGTCGTTATTTAAAAAAATTGTTTTATTTTGGCCTAATTGATATAATTCTTACAAATATATATAACATTTTGCAGACGAGTCATTTGACCCCCTTTGGTAGGAATAGGAATATATGAAGTGTCGGCAGGTTTAGTGTTAACATCACCTTATATGAATTCGCCTTGTATTTATTCATTTTGTTTATATTTGAAGTTGCCATATTGAAAACAGTGTATAATATGGCAAGTTCAAAGACAAACTTAACTTTAAAGGTAGGATGATCTTCCCTTTAGTTTAATGCTCCCTTCCACCTGATTGTCCATTTATAATAATGAAAAACAATTTATCTGCCCGTTAAAATCCTCTCTTTTGTTAACGGCGAGTTGTAATAATGGCCATAAGTCATTTAGTGATTATGAAGAGGATAATGTATAATAAATTCAATGCAAACACCGAATTCTGCCAAATAGAGTCCCAGTATTTTTCAAAATGCGACAAAAATTAATTTGTTATTCCAATAAATTATGCTTTTTGGTAAAAGACTTTGGCGTTCTAAATAATTTATATTCTAGAGAATAGAATTAATTGAATGTCTTTTGATGAAAATTTTAAAAATATTAAAAAATATTTACTTACACGTAAAGAATTAATTAACTCTGGTACAAAAAGGATAATGCCAATTTTTATTTTTTAATTATTTATTATTAGAGTCCGACCGAACGTTCGGGTACGGGTTCGGTGTACGGTAAAAAGTGACGTTCGGCCAAAGTTCGGCGTTCGGTCAAAATTTTATTTTTTATTTTAAATTTATTTAATTTATTTTAAATTAAAAAAAAGCAGAAAAGAGGTTCATCTTTATGGGAAAAGCATGATTCTGCTTCACATCAACCTCAAGACGAAAATATTTTCGAGAAACAAATCAAAATCTTTACATCTGAACCATTAAGTGATCTCAAAACAAATATATATGAATATTGGAACTCCTGTTCATTTGCAAACCTTAAGGCTGCAGCCAGGAAATATCTATCAGCACCGCCAACGAGAGTTTCTTGTGAGCAACTCTTTAGTGCTGCTGGCCAACTTTATTCAGATAGACGTAGTAACCTTAAAGGCATTAATGCAGAAAAGCTACTATTTTGCCATTATAATATAAAAACAATGAATTTTGAGTACAAACTACATACATACATATACTGAATCTGGGTTTTGCAGTTTTTCCTAAGTGAACTATAAAACCCGATTTTTATATTTTTCTCAAAAAAAAAGAGCACAAAGCATTTCTTTTCTAAAAAAAAAAAATAAACTAAAAAGTACAAATTTTTTCTTTATTTTTTAACACTACTTTTTAAAAGTACATATATTTTTTACTTAAATGTTATGAATTCGTTATTTTTTGTTTTTATCAATAAATCCTAAAAATGTATTTCTGATTTACTACTTAAAAAAAAGTTCGTGTTCGCCGAACTTTGAAACCCGAACTAAGTACGGGTTCGGCCGAACTTCGGGTTTGGTGTTCGGTACCGAACGAAATTTGGAGTTCGGTCGGACTCTATTTATTATAATTAACATAACACATCAAGATATACAGTAAGCGTCAAAATAAAGTGTACAACACCATTTGTTATAATATTGTTGTTATTTCATTTTTTACTCTACGACTAAATTTAATATTTACTGTTTTTTTTAAATTAGTATTAAATTATACCAAAAAAACAACAAAAATTTCTTAACACAGCAAAAGTTGTGATATAAAAACGAAATCTACTTCAAATTTCACGCTTCAAAATAAAGTGTACAAAATACTGCAATGGCATTTTTATTAAAAAAATACTGTAATAAAAATACCGTTATATTTGGTTTTTTATTTGTTTTTTGCATTCTGCTGAAACATTATTAATGTTCTATATTATTTAAGTATGTAGTTGTGATCGGCAGATTAAATAACTTTGTGCAAAGTAAATAATTATTTTTTTTAAATGGGTGAACAAACTTCCACTGACATTAGAGAACTTGTGTTAAAACTTCATAATGAAGGTAAAACGTTCCACGAAATTGGATCAATTATCAACAGAAGCCATAATACTGTTAAAAAAAATAGTTGATAAATACAAAAAATTTGGTTAAATAAAAAAATCATCCGGGTGCTGGCCGACCAAAAGTTTTAAATGTGGCTAAAGTAAGGTCCATAGTGCATGATGTAAAGAAAAATCCATTTAAAAACGCTGTTAAAATAGCAGAGGAAGTTTAATCCACATCAGGTACTAGCGCAAGTGCCAGCACAATACGCCGAGCATTACATTCAAATGGATTACATTGCCGATTGCCACGAAAAAAACCGCTCATGTCGACAGTTAATCAGAAACGACGCCTTGATTATGCAAACAAAATATGAAAATAAAGATGTTCCTTTCTGGAAAATGTCCTTTTTAGCGACGAAAGCAAGTTTGAGATATTTGGACAAAAAACCTGTAAAAGTGTGGAAAAAAATAAAGAGTGAATATGCCGACCAAAACTTAATAACCAATAGTGGTAGTAAGCACGGTGGCGGTTCGGTGATGGTGTAGGGATGTATGGCGGCAGGTAGGGTTGGTAATTTAGTGTTTATTGAAAATACTGTGAATAAAATAGCCTATTTAAATATTTAAAAAAAACAATTTGCTAAACAGCGTGGAGAAATTGCATTTACAGGGATCTTGGATCTTTCAACAAGATAATGATCCCAAACACACAGCAAAAGTAGTACAAGGATGGCTGCTCCACCCCATTCCTAAGATGCTAGATCATCCTCCCCAATTACCAGACTTGAACCCAATCGAGCATTTGTGGAAATATTTTGACCGCCGAATCCGAAAGAGAACGATCAGCAATAAGGATATGCTGAAATCTGTTATAATGGAGGAATGGCAGAAAATTTCTCCTGATGTAACCAAACAATTAGTAAAATCGATGCCTCGAAGACTAAATGCCGTTATTAAGGCAAAAGGAAAATCAACCAAATACTAAATAGTTAAAAAGGTCACAAAACAAAAATACACACAAAGTTTGTACACAAACATTCCCTTTTTTATAGTGTTTTGCTATTAAGCCCAAGCGTCGTTTTATTTTGTGTGCTCCCACACCCCACACAGTCCATCAGATTAACATTTGGTCCTTCGAGCCGGATCTTGGAACTGTTTTTTTTCTTGTTTCGTTGTGCTACATCTCTACACCAACAATTTTTAAAATAACCTCCAAATTTATAAGGTAACGTTATTTTTGTTTTCTTTTTATATTTTTGATTTTTTGGTGGTAATTTTGTATACTGGTAAAGTTTTGTTGTCTAATCTAACAGAACTTGCAAGTATATAGAATTTATAATAGTGCATATATATTCACAAAGTGGTGTGTTATAATTTCGATAGCATATAAGAACCAGTGTTCTTTAAATGCACTGTTATACCAACTTTTCTTGCCTTTTAACAAAGTCAAACGTGACTAGGATATCAAATTGTGGTGTGAATTAGAAGTAAGCGATATTTTGTATTCGATGATATTTGTATGTAAGTATGATATTTTCAAAACTGTGATTTAATCACGGTGATTGATAATTCACTGGTAACTACAGTGATTGAAATTGCCAAATAAGAGTTAATAATAATGTCATTCTTTCAAAATTGTTACATACTCAAATTTATTTAATTTTATTTTGAGCGAGGCAGAATTGCTATTAGATGATGCTGATTATTTACTTTTGTCTTTTATACATGAACTTTCTGTGAAACTTAATTTTCAAACTTCATATAAAAAAAAAAATTACATTAAAAATAATAACATTGATGACACCACTTTGATTTTGTTTAGTAGTCTTTTCGTAGTATGTATCTAGTTGTCTCTTTCTTACGACAAAAAATACGTTATTGTCATTATTGTATTTGCACTTATTCCTCTTTAATGTGTTTCTTTTGAAAATCAAAAACGATTTTTTAGAAAAAGTGCAGGTTAAATAAAGTAAAATAATTTGTTATTTGAAATAATGGCATCAGAGTTTAAGAAAAAGAAAACAAGTGAAATGTGGATCTTTTCTAAGCCTATCGATGATTTTTACGCAGAATGTAATATTTGCAAAGATAAACTTTCAAATAAAACAACAACTTCTATCTTAAAAAAACATACGAATTAAAAACAACCTACTGTTGTTTTGCCCGAAAGTAATAAAAAAAATTGTAATTCGTATTCTATATTCTTATTATTTATGTCAATAATATATAAATATAAATTATTTAATAGGCGCAAGTTATAGAGACGGTGAATTTAGAAGACGATTTAGAAATGTCTATATTGGAGTCGACAACATTAATTGAAAATAGTAAAGATTAAGCTTCAACTAATAAAATTAGACAAACGCCATCACATTTAAAACAGAATAAATTTGTTGGAATTACACCTAAATCAAATACAATACAAAACGTAATCTGTTCTGAAAGCTGCAAAACATATCTCATCAAATTGTTTACGACAATCAAAAGTATCAACAATATTTGACAACTCAAAACTAACAAAAAAATCTTCTAGCCAGATTGTCAGAAGCTTGTTAAACTTGTTTATATACGATTTCCAACCTTTCAGTATTGTCGATGATTCGAGATTTAAGGCGTTTGTTTCTGCATCAACTCCCAAGTAGACACTCAATTTCAAAAACAGCAATTGCTGCATTGTATGAAGAATGTAAACAAAAAATGACAGAAATTATAGAAAAAGGAAATTAATTTTGCATCACAACTGATTGTTGGACATCTATAAATACGGTCAGCTACATTGCCGTTACTGCGCATTTTTTAAATGAAAATTTTAATTTATGCTCTATTCTACTTGAATGCCATTCCATTGATGTATCCCATACTTCTGAAAATTTGGCATCAGAATTATTAAATATTGTTGAAAGGGAAAATTTTGTTATCGGTTTCAGACAATGCTGTAAATATTAAAACTGCAGTCACAATAAAATTAAAGTGGAAGTATTTTGGATGTTTCGCCCACACCCTTAATCTTATTATAAAAGATGCACTTCGAAATGAAGAGATTTCAAATATTATACATAAAATTAAACATATTGTTACTCATTTTAAAAGAAGCCCCAAATCCAACGAAAAACTAATTTCTTATCAATGGAATGCTGGTACTGTTCCGTTAAAGTTAGTTAAAGATGTCGAAACTAGATTTAATTCAACTTTTTACTTGCTACAACGATTTATATTACTTGAGGAGGCAATTAAATCCACTATGGTTCTAATTGATAAAAAAAAATTACCAACTACATCCCAAAGAGAATGGCTCATAATGAAAAATTTGTTAATTATATTGAAACAATTTGAAGATGAAACAAAAAATATAATTGGGGACTCATATTGCTCTGCGTCGTTAGTTATTCCAATTACAAATGGTTTAATTAATGTTTACTCCAAAATCAAAGCAAATGAATGTCCTCATGAAATAATGCCAGTTGTTTCTAAAATTAATTCAAGTTTAAAAGATCGCCTCAGTAATGTAGAATATAACGATATATGTATTAGGAATACTTTTTTGATCCGAGCTTTAAAACGTTTGCCGTAATTCTGAATTAGAACATCAGATACAAGAAGATACAATTATAGAAGATGACACCCCGAAAGAATTTTCAATATGGAACTCTTTTGATTCGAATATTTCTCACTTTAAACCAAGAAGAACAGCAGCATCGCGTGCTACTAATGAAGTACATAGTTATTCAGAAGATGATGCTATTCCACGAAATAAAGACCCATTAAACTGGTGGCGTACTAATAATTTTATAAAATTGCTCAAGAAAAACTTTGTGCCCTTGGTTCTTCTGTACCATGCGAAAGGGTCTTCTCAAAAGCTGGACAAGTATTAAATGAGCGACGAACGCGTTTAAGTGACAATAAAGCAAAAATGTTATTGTTTTTAAACACAAATTATAAATATATTTAATAAGTACAATGTACATATTTAAGTAATTTTTCTTTGTATATATTATTTAGTAATGTACATAAAGTTTAAATTTTCTTAATTACAAGAAATATACATATTCTTGTTTATTTTACATTAATTTATATGAATTTATCGAATTTTTTTTTTTTGTTATTAGTTTCCGCAATTATTGTTATTTTTTATTGTTAGAATAAAAATAAAAAAAAATTTTTTTGTTTTCTTTTGGAATACTGCGATCACAATCACTGTTTTAAAAAACAGTGATTAAAGGGCTGTTTACTCATCCGTAAGAAACGTAAAATCGTAACGTATGTAGCCTTAAAAACGTTTGTGTAGTTATAGAAACGTTCAAAACGGGACATACGTCAACGAAGAATGTAAATAAAAACGAAACAAAACAAAACCAACACATACGAACACAACACAATGCAATAAAATTGGTATACAGACTCATCATCAGTGTTGCCGTTTTTTGTTCAATGTGTAGATTTTTCCGGATTTGGTTATTATTTTTCTTATAAAAATAGCTTTTGTTTTATTTGTTAAAATTAATTAATTAGTAAGATTATAATTTTATTTTGTAATTTTTTTTTCTTTTTTTCTCAATTATAATTTAAGTTCGAAAAAAATAAAATAAAAAAACAGCGAATTTAATTTTGGTTATATTTTTCCTTAATTGGTGATTATTTCACAAATTTTGATTACAATGTTTTTTTTCGTGGCAACACTGCTCATCCTCTCTCATGTTCAAATGTCACGTAAAAACGTGGGAGAATTCTGCTTTATACAGATCGTTCCGTTTTGCTAACGAGAGAGAACGTTTCGGTAAGCGTTTACATTGTTCTCCATATGCTAAAATGAAAACGTTTTCTACGGTACGTTACGTTACGGTTGGGTAACTACTACTTAACAAATCACGTTCACTGAGGACAACGTTCTTCAAAAATCACTGGATCGCTCATCTCTAGTGTGAATATCACAGTTGGGAATCGAGTTCAACCACCCAATTTGATATCAGTTATAAGTCTATAGTTGTGTTATATGTGTTGGCTAAATAGCATAGCACATTACCTTTTGTAACAAGTTTCAAATCCATCGGATACATGAAAAGGTAACCAAAACTAAATGTTATTCACTTCTTTTAGTTATAAATCTGGAATTTTTAATTAAAATTGCGTTAAAGTGAAGTGGGATAACATATTAACATTTATTTTTGGTTTCCGTTTGGTTTTTTATTCTCTTATTTGTTTATAAATATTGGATTTTTGATAATATTAAAATAAGTGAAAAAAAGTAGAAAATAGCAAAAGAAAGAAAACAATGAATAAATAATACGAATTTTAAATAATGAGTAAAATATATACATTTCTAAAAAATAAAAATTATATTACTTCAGGTACAAAGCAATTGAACTGGGATTTATAAATCAGAATCAGAATTGCTAAGAAATTCCAAAACGCTTGCATCACTAGATGTAAATGATATATTATTATCATCTGGAATATCATCATCTCCATCGCTAGAAATATGTTCAATAGGATCAACAGGCGAAAAATTTTCAGGAGCTGTATTTTTTTTCCTCAATTTGGAAATATTTTGTCACTAATGTTTGTGATTTCTTTTTTAATAGTTGTTTATACAACTCTTGGTATCCTGAAAAAAGATTGCCAAATCCGCGTTGGAGCTTTAACGTATCGGGGTCAATATTAAGAATTTCGTTTTCTAGAATAACTTGAAAAATTTTTTGGGAAGTAAGAGGTTCTACAGTTTCCTCAACATTATTTTCGCACGGATTTTCTTCAATATTGGTTGCTAAATTAATAATGTCTTCGTCAGACAATGTTTCTTCTACAAGTAGTTCTTCTAAATCCTGATTGTTAAGTGAATCAAATCCTTCACCTCCAATTAGATGAGTTAGGCTTAACATTTAATTTGTTAAAGCAGATATTTCATTTTCATGACTGTTTCCAACGCAATCTGGCCATACTGCTTTCCAGCATGCATTAAGTGTTTTCGGTTTTATTTCTTATATGGCGGAAGCAACCTGAAGTATACAGTCAAAAATAGAAAATTTCTTCCAAGCTTCGTTTAAACTTAATTCTTCCTTTTCAATTTTATTCAAAATAACTTTGTATGTGTTTTTTATGTAATGCTTTTTAAATGTAGAGATAATTCCCTGGTTCTGAGGCTGAAGAATGCTGGCAGTATTGGGGGGCAAAAATTCAATTCGAATATTCGGATGTTCCAAATGAGGATGTCCGGTGCGTTGTCTACAAGAAGCAAAATTTTAAATTCAATGCCTTTCTTTTTTGCATAAGCTTCAACTTCAGGTACAAAACATTTGTAGAACCATTCAGAACATATGGCGGATGTTACCCAAGCCTTATGGTTTGCCAGCCAGTGAACAGGCAAGCATTTTAAATCTTTACCAATAAGGTCTGCTCAGAATAATTTGCGCAGCCTCCTCATCGTCTGATGCTGATTCACCTCTAATCTGCACATTGTGTAGATTTGTTCTTTTTAAGAATAGTGTCAGCCAACCATTGCTTGCACCAAATACTTTTGGATTGGAAGTATGTAGACGCCTCTGTCCGTTTTATTTTGTCATAAAATACTAAAGCCTTTTCTTTTATCATGTACGCACTGATTCCATTTTTTATTCATTTTCCTTTTTCTTGTGTTCATATTTTGAGAAATTTCGATATTTAATAATCTCATACTGAAGTACATTCTACATCTAAAAAAAGTTTTTTCATTTCATCCTTTCCTTCAATGTCCTTTGCTTCCAATAAATGTTTTTGAATATACCCGCTCGTAATCCTCAATTGTTCTCCATTTAATTTCAAAAAAATGGCATCACACGATTTTAATGTTTTCATTAGCGAATCTGATGGCTTACTTAGCCCATCTTCACTTAGGTGGTTGACCCAGGTATACGTCGAGTCCTCTAAAGGCTTGATCGCAAGATTGGGGTTTTTGTTTTTTAATTTGTGACAAATATATCCGTCCAAATTCTCTAAACCGTCATACTGTGTTTTCTAATTCTATTTCATTATTTTCGTGTAATATATCCTCTGGGGTCTCAGTATTAATATTCTTAAATATAGTACCTGTAGAAACCAGAACGAAAATTAAACACCTTTATTTGAAATTGTATGTCGACATTTACCAGTCAAAGAATTATGTACTTCTAAATCGGGAGTATTGTCGACCTCCACATTTGCATTGGCAGCTAAAACGCCTTCGTTATAGCCCAGAATATATGACCGAAGTTTATATTTGAATTCTTGACGATCAGAGTGATCGTGGAGCCCGCCTTTCGATCTAATTATTCCAAAAAAAATTTCCAGGACATCCTGATTTAGGCGATGTGTTAAAATAAATTCAATATTATATTTTTTTTTCATTTCAATGTACACCATTTTTAAGGCATTGTTTGATTGAATTATGCCTGTTAGTCAAATAATTTTAAAAGTATAAAATTATACCTTTTTGAAATGGTAACAGTGTATTTTTCCCATTCACACGTATCTCTAAGATCATTTGCGACATATTATTTAAAATATCATTTTGTATTTCTGGCGCCAAACCGTATGCGTGGGATCGCTTTCTTGAATCATGTCTTGGCACTCTTGAATTCATGACATCAAACCAGTTATTTGTCTAGGGAAGAAAAATCACAAAATCATTTATGGAATTATTAAAAAAAATGTTATTACCTGTTTAAACAATTTATGACACTCGCTCCAATTTTGATTTTTCAAATATCCTAAACTGGCATCTCGCGTAATAGATTGTGCAATTGTGTGTGAGAAAAGTTTGGTGGCCAACCACATTTAAATTGTGTGCTGATATTTTATGTGTGATCTTTAATTCATAGGAGTGTAAAGACAGAAGATTTAAAATTATATCTTTTTTAACATCCTTGTTATCAATGATAATAATATATTAATAAAATGGTTTCTCAAAAGCTTGATTAGATGTGATAGATGAGTATTTGTATAAAACGTACCAAGGATTATTAAAATCTACTTCTAGTTCATTGATCAATTTTCTATTTCCACCACCTAAATCGCAAACAATTGCCACAATTGTGAAGCCATACTGCTTCATTGTTTACAATATATTAAATAAAATAGTTTTTGACATTTGGCAGTCGTAATCATAATATATTGGTTGCTTCCAATTTGCAATTAAACCTTTTTAATCGAATAGAAAAACGTTATATTAAAAAAAACTTTAAGTTGACATAAGTAACTGACCTCTCAGCAAAGCTACTTGGATGTATTTCTAATTAGCTGGAGCTAGCATAGTCTGTTGGCTTGTCGTAGCAGTACTTTTTATTCGCTCTCATTTCATCAAAACTCAATACACATAGCTTTTCTTTTTCTGACATTTGGTTAGCCGCAGACAATATTTTAACAACAGGCTCAAAAGTACCCGCTGTCATATCCAATTTTTCCGACCATCTTTGCAACGTTCTCACCGAGGGAAGAGGAAAATGCTTTTTCCTTAACAATCTGTAAGCCTTGGCACTTGTGGAATATAAAGTAATGGATTGGGCAATATCTGCCTCTGTAAAATTTTGCCTTTTAATTTTTTTATTTGACCTTTTGAACTTAAGCTCTGAACTTGCCCAGTCAAATTTCTTCAGTTTTCTTTGGTGTATCGACCGTATCTATGGTCGGAACTGCTCCCGGTCTGAATTTTGGTGTACGCCGGTTGCTAAATTTATATTGTGGAACTTACCCATTTCAAATTTCTTTCAAAATCTTCTTGGGTGAAATGTAAGGAACAAATTTTCTCCTTTTCAACATTTATGGCTTTCCATCTGTTTCGGGGGGAATTGGGATAATGGATCCAAAATAAAATATCTCGTTTGAGCCAAAAAATGTATTAATAAATAGCAATATAAAATATTGCACAAAAAAACGTACCTTCTGTTTGGGGATTGATTTTGGAATGAATAAATTCTCTTTTCTTTATTATATGTACAATTGACAAAAGAAAGTTTTACATATTGAAATTACAATTAAGGTGCCCAGCGTAAACACCATCTGCTGCAACTTGCAATCCTTTGAACTTCATTTTTTGGAAACTTATAAAATGATACAACTACATCACTTTAAAATTTCATTAAAAATACGGGATATTTTATTTTTTTAAATTTCTCATTTGTTTTTTTTACAACTATTTTGCTTGCACTTGCCCACTGCACACTTCATGTTTATATTTTCCGGCAATATTTCTTTTTAGTTTTTCTTTGTTTTGTAGCTTTTTTAACAAACTTTACTAATTTATTTTATAATGTTAATTTTTTTAACATTCTTTTTCAATAAATTTTTCACAAAATTCGATGTATATTTCAAGAATAAATAAATATTTTTTTTTTTTTTTTTCTGAAAACTGTCAATGTAATTTATATTGCAGGGCTGCCAACTTTCACGTAATGCACACATTTTTCAGAAGAAATATTAATTTTCACATATGAAAAAGACTTGGAAACCTTTAAAATAGCCCAACTACGTCATCTAACGGGAAATCATGCGCAAGGCGTAATCTTTAGTTTATCATTCTTGTATAAAAACTATCACTTCTTTAAATACAGCTAACCCTCCTACAACGCGGGGAATAGGTTCCCAAAAAATGCCGCGTTGTAAGAAATCGTGTTGTATGAACTCCACACAAAAATCAGAGTAAAAATATGGGCTTAATATATTATTGTGTATTTGTTTGTTGAGTCATAAGAACATACATATTATGTAATTTAATAACACTTCATTTATTTAAACAAAAACAAAATAAAATTTCAATTCTACGTAAAATATTCAAGTTGAAAGATTTAATAAATTAAAGGCAAAATAGAACGATAACTTTGTACTCCTCCTCCTCACTTAGTATGGTTTGTCTCGAACGTTTTGTTCGCACTAGTTCAAAATCTGAGCTTGATCCACTATCAGATTCGGGCATCCTTTCGACGATTATTGGTTTAAAAAAAATCGTCCATTGATGTTTGTCTATCACTTAAAGGGTCGTTCTCGAAAATGCATTCTTTCAAGTGCTTTGCCATATTTAAAGCTTTCTGGATATTTTTTAGTGAAAGGTTTTTATTTTCAACATCGGAAAGATCGTCAGAGCTATCTCCAACTGATTCTTCATTTGTCATTGCCACTAAATCTGCTTCATTTACTTCGTCGTCCGCAATTAATTCTTGAATATCAACCATTGTTATTTCATCAAATCCATCATCTTCTGCTGTATGCGCCAATCTCACTATGTTCCTATATTCATCTTCTATTGGTGTAGAAATAGTGCCCTGAACGTATTTCCGGTAATAGTGCTTTCCAGCAAGCTTTTAGTGTTGAACGACGAATTTCTTTAAGTGACGTGTCAACAATTTCAACGCAATTTAAAATTGTAAATTGTTTCCAGACTTCTTTAACCGTAGTATTTGCTGACTCCATCTTCTCTAATATTAACTCAAATGATTTTCGAATGTAGTAAGCTTTGAATGCTGCTATTGTTCCCTGGTCTAAATGCTGTAATAGCGATATGGTGTTGGGCAGTAAAAATTCGATTTGAACATTAGAATGACTTGTGGTGTTTTCTTTTCTACCAGAAAATGTGCACTTTATTTTAAAAAATGCAATTTTGTGTTTGTTTCTTGAAAATGTTTCTCCCTCTAAAAGGGTGGTATGTTTTATTCTAAATAATTCGCACTTGAAAATGGTGGAGGGCATTGCATTTTACGCCCTGTATAAATCGAGAGTGCTGATAATGCCCTGTAAAGCAAATGACTTTTGTTTATTTATAGGGCTACCAGATGAAATTTAAAAAACGTCGACTAGTATCGTTATCCAATTTTGAAGTTAATTTGTTCATTGTTTTGTGGGGTAACCTTAAGAGAACATTACATTATTAAAGCTACATGGTCAGTAATATAAAAAATTGCATCCAGTGTTAGAACTGTGTTAAAAAAATTTTATTTGGTTATAAAAAAAAAGCTCTAAAAAAATGATATCGAAAAATTAGCGATCTGGCAATACCTTTTTTATGTTTACATATTTTATTGAAAACAAACCAAAAAATTAAACATATTTTTAAGGGCACGGGGCATACCCTTTTTTCATATTTGTGTTATGTTCATCTCAAATAAAAATTACATTATAACAGGGTTGGTCAGCAATTTTTTTAATGCACCTTGTAAGAGGGTGACATTTTCTTTGTAGAAAAGAAAACACCATTAAACCAGTCGAATGGGATGGCGCATTATCTAATAGTAGTAAAACTTTAAATGCTAAGTTCTTTTTTTAGATACATTAGATATTTTCGTAAAAATCGCGTTGTAAGAGTAGCGTTGTAAGAAAATGTCCGCATTTTGGGAAACGCGTTGTAGCAGGGTTAACTGTATTTATATGTATAGTATTTTTCGTATTAAAAACGGCATTTCCCCACAAATATATAGAGTTCTAAATTCAAAATAGTTTTTCTAGCGTAATTTTTTCAGTGTTACCATTTCACATAGAAATTGTAATGACTAAATAGAAATAAAATTGAGAATTTAAAAATCGCTTAAATTCAAATTCGCATAAAAAAAATTCGCATAAAACGAGCTTTGAGTGTATTTACATACCCATATATTTACATACCCATATATTTGAATATTCCTTTTTTGATTTGAGAAGAGATAATAAGTATTATGTTATTGGCTATTAGGAATTCGTCCTGTTGGTCTAGTTTCGTAAAGTGCGTAATTTTTTTGGAATATACGTCAGTTTATTCGACATTTATTACCTTTTGTTAAGTTTGCGGTAAGGCGCAAATTTGGTCGCGGTAGAACGTTGTCAGGTGGTCACGGTGACCTTTTGTTTAATTTTTGGAATATTTCGTTGCGTGTAGCGGGATTAGGTACGATCGGGACATTTTCGAGTTTCGTTCTAGTGCAATTTATTTTTTATTTAATTTTCGATATTTTTATTTGGTTTCATTCCGTAGTTGAATAATGAGGAATAGAATCTCGATTCTGTTAATTAGCTTTATTTCCACTGTTGTTGTTGTTGATAGCTACTTTTAATAATAGTCGAGATGCCGAAGTCGAGGAGATTATTAACGTTTGGGAGGTTTGCCCAAATATTCCTGGATTTTGAAAGGAAATTTAATGCTATTCCTCAGGACAGTAATACGACCTTCTCCAGTGAGATCCAGAAGGAGGAGTTCAAGTTGCTGTGGGTGAAAGTTAGGGATTCCTAGGAGGTATTTGCCTCGGGTGATGAAGAGGATCTGGAAGGTGATCGGAAAGCGGCACGTGAGCTTTTTGGACATTGTAGGTTGGGGTACATAACTGTTGCCTCACTAATCGGTGAGCTCTCCCAGACTTTGGTCAATCAGGCTGTCAATATCATCAACAAAATGTCAATATAGTCAAGGCAGCGAATGCACCATTGAAGTGTTTCATGGGGACTATAAGTCTTGGCCATCTTTTCGCGACATGTTCACTGCTGTTTATGTGAACGGGGCTAACATTTCACCAGTGGAACAGCTCTTTTATTTGAGACAGTTCACTCGTGGTGAAGCCTTGGAGATCGTGAAGAAATCTCCTCTCACTGTTTGCGGATTCCAGGAAGCGTGGAATAACCTGAAGGATAGGTATGAGAATAAGAGGATTTTAGTGAACTCTCAACTGAAGGTTTTGTTTACACTCGCACAGGTCAAATCCGAAGCAGCCCAGGATTTCAAAAGGTTGCAGCGAGATATTAATAATTCGATATCGGCACTATTAATATCTCCAATTGGAATCCAATTTTTGTTTATTTATGGTCCACCAAGTTGCCAGTGATGACTTTGTCTCTCTGGGTACAAACCATCCAGAACAAGGTGGAAATTTCCAAATGGAAGGATTTGGACAATTTTTTGACTTGACGGTTTCAATCTCTAGAAACTGTGTCTGAAATTCGAAATTTTGAACCGGTTGGTTCTAGCCCTGCCCCTGACACTCTTTGTAATCCGAAGAGGGGAGTTCGATCCTTTTCCGCTAAGCTGAATAGGAGAGCTTTTACATATTGTTCGGGAGACCATTTGTTGAGTATTTGTCCTTAATTTTTGGATTTATCTCCCGAGAGGCGGTTTTTGATTGTGAAGAGGAACAGTCATTGTATCAACTGCCTCACAAGTGGTCATAGACTCAATGAGTGCAAGGGTACTTTTGGTTGTTCGGTGTGTAAGTTGAAACACCACACTCTACTGCATCGAGAGGTGTCTGGATCCTCTTCGGAAATGGGCGTGTTGGATGCGCCAGGTTCTAGCGATGCAGTCAAGTTGAATGGTGACGTCCAAAATTGTTTTGCTGCTACGTCGAGGCAGATACTTTTGGGAACTGCGGTAATTGGTATCTACCACCGAGGGGAGATGTTCAGAGCTAGGGCTCTAATGGATTCAGGATCTGAGAAAACCTTCATCTCGGAAGGATTACAGAGGAAATTAGGTGAACATATATTCAAATAATTTAAATAACTTCTTTTTGACCGCATTTGCATTGCCTAGATTTTGATTGTAATTTGGTAGGGAATTCCAAAGACTTGTGGTGTTTATAAAAAATTGTCGCTGCGACAGCCGAGTCTTGTATCGTTCTTGAATAATCTTCATACCCCGATAAGATCAAGTAAATTTAATTCGGCTTAATAAATATTTCGGCTATTTTATGAAATAGAATGAGGCATTTAATTTTCAAAAGACCACGATAATCTGCCATTAAAGAAAATACCCAGATTGGTTGCATATTTGAAAAAGTCAATTTTATTTCCCTTGATGCTCAATTCAGGTATGAAAAATGATGCTCTGATTCTTGAAAATATAATACATTTAGACATAGAAGGATTGATGCATAGTCTGTTAGGTGAAGCCCAGCTGTCAATTTTTACTAAATCACGATTAACAGAATCTAAACAAGAATTAATACTCTCCTCACGAGTATTAGTATAAAGCTGCACATCATCAGCATCCATATGAACATTACAGTTAACCAAGACATCAGGTAGATCATTTATATACATACAAAACAACAGAGGCCCCAGTATTAACCCCTGGGGATCACCTCTACTAATATTAAGCAGATCTGAAATATTGCCATTTAAATGAACTTTTTGAAATCTGTTCATTAGATAAAAATAAATTAGACTACCGGCAAAATTAGAAAAATAAAAGAGTTTCTGGAGCTTTTGGTGTGATCAAGAAGAACTGAAAACGCTACGCTATTTGCATCTAATTCCGACCTAAGATCCTCAACTACATTGATTAGAGCGCTATTACAACTCCTACCTTTCATGAATTCCGACCGACTGAGTAATTGTGACTTTCCAGAGAGTTATCGATTTGTCTAGCTATAATGTTTTACCATTACCTTGTACAAAAAAAGGAAGTATAGCAATTGGCCTGAACTCATTGTTAGTTTTGGGAATGGGAAGGATTTTAGCTAGTTTCCAATCATCAGGAAAAGTAGATTTAGTCAGAACTGTATTGAATAAGTGAGTATAATATGGCAAAAGTCTAGGTGTCAAAGCTTTTAAGAAGAAATTATCTAAATCGTCAGAACCACTTGTATTCGCTTTTGCCGCTAAAATACGTTCCAAGACCTCGAACTGATCTACCCAACGAAAACTAAAGGAGTATTATAGTGGAACACAACAGAGGTTATCATACAAGTTACAAACTAGTCATTAAGCCACGTCTATATCAATGGACATTTTTTGCCCAATTCCTATTTCACTAATTACATTCCATTCAGATTTGTTGTCCATTGCGTTAGAAAACTTTCCACCATAACACAATGTTTTCGCAATTTTTATGCGCTTGGTAATCTCCGTCCGCGCGGATTTATGTAAAGCTTTCAAATCATCAATCCTAAGCCTGTTCCACTGCCTGTAAGCACTATCCCTCTTCTCAATTAGTGCTTTTAATTCAGTAGTAAACCACGGCTGTTGTTTGGGTTTGATGTACTTGGTTTTGAAGGGAGCACACCTGTCATAGAGCGGCACACTTTTGCCTGAATAAACGATAATTGGTTATTTACATCACCCAATGTATGGACCAGGTCCTAACGTACCCAATGCATATGTGCAAAAGTAAACAGTATGACAAATATTTTAATACTCATATTTTAAAAAATATTTAATAGTTTTACGAAATGGCTGAAGCCGAACCGAAATAGTCTTTTACGGAGCCCCTTTTTGCTTTCGGTCGATCCAAGACAACCTTCAGCGACGCTGATTCAAAACGTTTCACGCTCTCGTCGACAATCAACACAGTATCTATCTCAGAATACGTATTTATAAAATCAGGATCCATATAGCATATAGCTTAACCATCCTAATGTCTTGCTTTCGCACGCGCCTGCATAATCTCATAAGTCGGACCACTTGACGACAACATTAAGTGCTCTCAAGGCATGCCCTTAACCAAAACAATTTTAAATTAATTCTGCTGACTGAAATTTAAAAGAAAATAATATTTCCAAATTTAGTTTAATACCAAACAAAAATGAAAAATATAGGACATTTAGTATCGTTTTCATCAAGACCAAATAAAGGGTCCGCCAAATAACTTTTTTTTGAAAATGCTGTAAAAAAAAACTACTGAATATTTTCTCTTTTTATTTGAAAGTACAATCCTTCCGGTTAATAATGGAAAATAATTTCATTCAAATGGCTGCCTCTGCTGGCCATGCAGTAGCCTACAGAAGATGCCGATTTCGGCAAAAAAAATCATCTTTTCAGATAAAGCTCATTTTGATCTTGGCGGGTATGTAAACAAGCATAATTGTCGCATTTGGGGCACAGAAAACCCGCACGCATACATTGAAAAACCGACGCACCCAAAACGAGTCACTGTTTGGTGCGGATTTTGGTCCAGAGACATAATTGGGCCATTGGCCGTTACAGTCAATGGCGATCGTTATCGGGCCATGTTGAACGAATTTTTGTACACAAAAATTGAAGGGGAGGATATTGGCAACATTTGGTTTCAACAGAACGGCGCTACGTGCCACACAGCCGAAGCTACACTCAATGTTTTGCGCCCTATTTTTGAAGATCGCATTATCAGCCGCAGAGCTGATGTCGTTTGGCCACCTCGGAGCTGCGATTCGACACCGTTGGACTATTATTTGTGGGGTGCTGTCAAAGATAAGTGTTACGCCGACAAGCGTTTACGCTTTAAAAGACAATATTGGTGAAGCCATTGGTGAAATACAGCTGCACACAATCGATAATGTGATTAAAATTTGGACCGATCGTGTAGGCTACTGCATGGCCAGCCGAGGCAGCCATTTGAATGAAATTATTTTCCATTATTAACCGGAAGGATTGTACTTTCAAATAAAAAAGAAATTTGAGAAAATATTCAGTAGTTTTTTAAAGGATTTTCAAAAAAAAAGTTATTTGGCGGACCCTTTATCAGTTTTGTTTATGGATGCTAGTTTTAAGCATAACAACTGAAAACTTTAGTGGATCATTCTAAAACATTTATTTCTGATTGGACCTTATTTGGTCTTGATGAAAACGATACTAAATGTCCTATATTTTTAATTTTTGTTTGGTATTAAACTAAATTTGGAAATATTATTTTCTTTTAAATTTCAATCAGTTGTTTTTGTTATTAAAATGAAATCTTGCTACTGTCAAATAAATCCAATGTAAACTGTAATATGTTTGTCTGGTCTGTGTAAGTCTCATTGTTTCCTATAGTACTCTTATTTTTTTTAAGAGCCTTTGAGTAGTAGTCGGCTCTATAAGATGGCAAAGTCAATTGCCGAAGTTTCTGAGAATAAAAACAGTTGAGTTCTAAATTGATTCTGATTTTTATTTACAAAAATTACGGCTTATATACTATTCATATTCTATATTTCTTATAATAATCTTAAACTATTTCCTCTACTTATTCTATGTTTCTATATTTTTCTTTCTCCTAATTTGTTAATGATTTAGTGACCTACAACAATATTAACAGTAATATCAAATTCGTTTGTAATACATTTCTAGTGACCCATATTAATCAACACAAGCCACTTGAAATTGCATAGTCTGCATATTACGGTTATATTTTGTGAAGTCACTTTGTATTTGTTTATTTTTATTTTTGTTTATATTTTTATTTTTACATATGGGTGAATGCATACATTACAAAACGATCTAGATTTTGAGCAAGATTTGAAATCTAGTACTTATGAGATTTCGAGCCAAATCTAGTTGATTTTAACTAGATTTCCCATACAAAACAAAATCTACTTATTTAAAAAATAGAAATGCAACTATGTGTTTCGCCAAATAGTACTTAAAAATACAACGCTGCACAGGAAAAAAATGGCATTTCAATTTAAAAATACATTTTCTAAATGTTGTAAAGGGTCCGCCAAATAACTTTTTTTTTTGAAAATGCTGTAAAAAAACTACTGAATATTTTCTCAAATTTCTTTTTTTATTTGAAAGTAAGTACAATCCTTTCGGTTAATAATGGAAAATAACAGTAGCCTACAGAAGATGCCGATTTTGGCAAAAAAAATCATATTTTCAGTATGTATGTAAACAGGCAAAATTGTCGCATTTGGGGCACAGAAAACCCGCACGCATACATTGAAAAGCCGACGAACCCAACACGAGTCGAGTTTGGTGCGGATTATGATCCAGAGGCATAATTGGGCCATTGGCCGTTACAGTCAATGGCGATCGTTTTTGGGGCCATGTTGAACGAATTTTTGTTCACAAAAATTGAAGAGGAGGATATTGGCAACATTTAGTTTCAACAGGACGGCGCTACGTGACACACAGCCGAAGCGTTTGGCCACCTCAGAGCTGCGATTTGACAACGTTGGACTATTATTTGTGGGGTGCCGTCAAAGATAAGTGTTACGCCGACAAGCCAGAGACAATTGACGCTTTAAAGGACAATATTCGTGAAGCCATTGGTGAAATAAAGCTGCACACAATCGATAATATGCTTAAAAATTGGACCGATCGTGTAGGCTACTGCTTGGCCAGCCGAGGCAGCCATTTTAATGAAATTATTTTCCATTATTAACCGGAAGGATTGTGCTTTCAAATAAAAAAAGAATTTGAGAAAATATTCAGTAGTTTTTTTTAAAGCATTTTCAAAAACAAAAAGTTATTTGGCGGACCCTTTATCAGTTTTGTTTATAGATGTTAGCTTTATAATGTTTTCACAACAGCATAACAACTGAAAAGTTTGGTGGCTCATTCTAAAACATTATTTCTGATTGGATCTTATTTGGTCTTGATGAAAACGATATTAAATTTCCTATATTTTTCATTTTTGTTTGGTATTAAACTAAATTTGGAAATATTATTTTCTTTTAAATTTCAGTCAGCTGTTTTTGTTATTAAAATGAAATCTTGCTACTGTCAAATAAATCCAGTGTAAACGATCTAGATTTTGAGCAAGATTTGAAATCTAATCTACTAGATTTCGCTGTAGTGTAAATGGGCTATTAAACCTAAATAAAGCTACGTAAAAATGCAACTATTTGTATATAATTTGGTAGTTTTACTAATAGAGCTTTTACACAATGCAAGTTAGTTGCTACTGATTTGAGTTGTGTAAAAGCCGTTTAACATTTGAAAATAATCAGTGCTGCATTTTTGTGCATTTGTACCGTAATTGAATCAATCTACACAATGCATAAAACGTAACCGCAACTGTAATTAATTACTTAACTGAAACATAAAAGGCTTGGTTAAAAAATGATATTTTTAGAGAAAAAAAATAATATTTTTTGGAGAAAAATCATCAAATCATATTTTAGTTAAAAAATCATCAAACATATGATAAAATCATCATTCTGGCAACACTGCTCCTAAGGTTCATCTCATAAAGATCCGTCAAGAAATCATTAACAGGGAACTCCGGATGAACCTTCTGGATAACTAATTTAGGACCCAATTTGTCAGATAGATCGAGCCCCAACGCTACGAATTTCTTCCCTCTCGGCAACCGAGAGAGTGCGAATAACTGCTCCTCCGTCCCGAGTTGGCCGCACCTCATGAACCCGAAAACCAAGAGTTGGGCCAATCTACTCACCTACCTTCATCATAACTTCCTTTGAGGCCTCCTTACCATTGCCTCTGCCCTTAACAACCATAGCCAACGTTTCCACTGGCTTAGGCAAAGCGGAGACTGGAGCAGTTACAGGCTTGACAGCAGACCGAAAATGTCACTATTATTTCTTTTTTTTTTTCTTCAACGAAAGGAAATTTGATTAAAGACTATCGAGAAATCAAGCAAGCGAAAAGTTGCGAACAAATTTCCCCAAATTTTAACACCTGAAAATGCCGCAGAAATCACAAACCATCACCCGAAAGTAAAAACCACACACAACGTTTAGGATCAATGTTCAATCGAGTGATACGAAGTAGACAGTAGGAATATCTTTAAGCCGAAAGTCCATACCATGCGTTATATGCGACTTTTACGAATCAGTATGCCAGGTCTGAATTCTTTTGCATAAGTCGCATCAATATTGCATCCTACGTGTCATTCTTTTGTTTTCCCCTAAAAAAATTTAAAATTTTCATTTTTAAGATAAACATATTCACCCTTATTCTGGTTGTCGTCGTCGTTTTTGAGTCGACATCGTTTTCTATCGTCGTCGACACTGTTTTGGTATTCTGTAACAGTACTGTGTCGACGTCGACGGTTTATCGAAAATTGTAATAACACAAAACACACATCTCTAATATTTAAGTCAGCTGATTCATTTTATGGTATATTTAAAAAAAAAAGTTTTTTATTTCTGTGATACGAGCGTTATTTTTTTGTTTGTTTGTTTTTTATTTTTGATACAAGTTCAGATTCGAGTGATGAAAATAATAAAGAAAACTTAATTCTGCTAAGAAAACTACTCAGACTAAAGTCCGATATCTTAAAATTTCCAGATAATAAGTGAATGAAAAATTAAAATCCGATGCTTCCGTATTGTTTGTATGTTTTTTCAAAGGTTTGAATGTTACTTTCGTCTAAATAAGGCGGTCTTTAAAAGTGTTCTGGCAACAATATCTCCTCATTAAAAACAGGGTATTAAATCATTTACTACAAAAACAACAAAATTGACAACTTTCAGATTTCTGGCACAGGGTTCGTACCAGGTTAGTGTTGGAAACGATTTTAATTTGGATCTGTCACAATCAGCCTTTTCTAAAATATTGGCCGAAACTCTGGATGCCTTAGAAATGTGAGCTTGTCCACAATAGATAAAATTTGAAATGTCCGATGCGGAAAAAAATTAAGCCAAATTAAATTTTTTTGAAAAAAAAAACCGATTTTCCTGGTGTTATTGGTTGTGCGGAAGGAACCCACATCAACATTTTGGAACCAAATACAGAAGACCAACATTTATATTTATTTTATATATCTTATATATAAAAATGAGTGTGTGTTTGATTGTATGTTTGTATGTTTGAAGTTTATAGACGACTAAACGGCTGAACCGATTTTCTTGCAATTTTCACAGTATCTTCCTGTATGTCTGGAAGGAGTTATAGGCTACTTTTTATGTTGATATTCCAAATGAGCGAGGGGCCATGCCCATGTATACTACATACTACATACTTAATATTTAATTGCATTTGAAATATATTACTCATACGCATAGTTACCCCTAAAGTATGCTATCTATGCTTCCTGATGTATAAAACCAAAGAAAATAAACTATAAAGAATGTGAATTTTGGTATATTTTGGAATATTTTTCAAAACTATTTCACGACGCGGGAGGAAAGATAGAAGGGAAAGATAAAGAAACCAAGAGCGTAACAATGTTCTCAATTGTTCTCATCGTGCGTTTTTGTTGTTTGACTAATTTTTTATTTATTCTTCTGAAACAGTGTTGCCACGAAAAAAATTTTGTAACCAACATTTGTGAAAAAATCACCAAATAAGAAAAAATATAACCAAAATTAAACTCATAGACTTTTGTTTTATCCTAAATAAAGCATATTTTCATTGTCTAGAACGCTTTCGAATATAAGTACATTCACACACATTTATAGTAAGTTAGCTTTTTAATAACTGTTTTATGCAGTGTATTACAATAAATACATAATGCGACCTGTTTTGGGCAATAAAAAAAAAAATCAATTTTGGGCGGGACGAAGTTCGCTGTGTCAGCTAGTTTTCTATATTTATTACTCTGAACGTTACCTCTAATAAATCCTCTTGCGAGAGATTGATTTTTCTGCAACTCTTCCACGAACTTCTCAAATTGATTCCAATTTGTCAATTTAATTTTTTCATTTTGTTATATTTTTTTTGTTTTTTAACTTTAAAACAACAACTTGTCGTTACCAAAAATGACGATGACAAAATCAGAGTCGACACAACACAATATTGACATCGTATTGACTTACAGAATACCAAATGTGTATCGACAGTCATCGATAACTGTTAATAACGACAAACAGAATACAAATCTTAAATTGTCGACCTCGTCTTGCGTCGACGACGACAACCAGAATAAGGGTGATTAATTTGAGCGTTTTACTTAACTCCAATTTTAATTATACTTACGTAGGTATTCGAAATGTTTCAATTTTGAAAATATTTTCAAACGTATTCTTTCGGTATTTAAGTAGTTTGAATCACTTTAAATTCATGTTCGAAAACAAAATAAAAATTAAATATAAAAAGTAAAACATGGGACACCAAAGCGTCGTGATTGATATGATTATAAATTACTTTCACTTCAAAGTAGTGAAAGTATATTTATTCAGGTAGAAGAGAAGAAGCACAAACTAACCAAATGCTTCCATTCTGACGCTGATAACCTTTAGCTAATCCCTCTATTTAGAGGGAGAGAAAATATGTCATACATATCTTTTGCAAAGCAAATGAGTTAGAAGCAACAGACATGCAGATCGAAAATTGGTGGATAAAATAGAAACAGAAAATGTAGACACACTAGGTGATTTATCACCTTACCTTTTAAAATTAAATTTGAATTTATTTTAAATTGGAAGTAAACTGTCACATAATTGCCAGTTCAGAGAGTGGACAGACAGCAGTTTGAATTTTTCGTCTGGTTATGATTAAGCGTTTATTGCAGTAGTAGTTTATATCCCTTAAGACATAAAACACATAATAATAATAGCAAAAAAAAACTAGATTATTTTGAAATTATTATGATTATTTTTCTACCTTTTCTCGAGTCACATGTGGATCTTGACCACACATGATGGTCTTGTATGAGAACTATTTCCAATTCCAAACTACAAAAAAGCAAAATGAAAGTTTCGAATTAAAATTTTTTGATAAGCTTGTATGATAGATCGAGCTTTGTAACAAAAGTGATACATTTCAGTTTTTAAGACACTAATTTTTTAAAAAATAAAATTTAAACCAGTCATCGCCAGGCAATTGCCTTGTACAAATCTTTTCTCTTTTAGCAGTGTTTTGTCTTTTATATTAAAGGCGCCATATTTATTTGTGCGTTAGATAATTGATATCATTTAAAAAGTTTAATTTAATTAAATAGCTTTATTTATAAATACTTAAAAACTAATTAACTTTTAAACAGTTGAGTGAAGCTTAAATTTCACAACGAACGGGACTGAACCTCCCAATCACAACAGGCTTAAAATACTTGAAACAGCAACAGAAAACGCCCCCCCCCCCCCCCCCAAAAAAAGAACAAAAGAATAAGAGTAAATGCCTTTGTACCATTGCCGGAGATTAATAATGATGATGATATTCCTTGATACTTAGTTGCTTCTGTTATCGAAATTTCTGAATCTGTGGAAATCAAACCTCCATCATCATACAATTGGTCAATTCACACAAGCCGTTGTATCGTTGTATTCATTGTATTGTTGGAAGAACATACAACAGTGTATGATTGTTGTTGATAATTTTCATACAAAAATCCGATACACTTATACAAATTTTTTCCATTGGTCAATTCACACAACTTTGTATCGTGTATGTTGTATTGAATACATTTGTTTGTTTGTGAACGCTCAATGCTATGCTGTATTGTGTATTTCGTGGCATTCAAACAATTTGATTGCCCGAAACCAACACAACTTTTTAAAAACATATACACATTTTTTTCATTCACACAATTTGATAGCACAAAATCAATACAACTTTTAAAAACATATGGAAAAAATGTGTATAAGTGTATCGGATTTTTATATGAAAATTATCAACAATCATACACTGTTGTACGTTCTTCCAACAATACAATGAATACAACGGCTTGTGTGAATTGACCACATATGTTTTTAAAAGTTGTATTGGTTTCGGGCAATCAAATTGTTTGAATGCCAAGAAATACACAATACAGCATAGCATTGAGCATTCACAAATAAACAAATGTATTCAATACAACATACACGATACAAAGTTGTGTGAATTGCCCAAATGTCTTTCAAATAGAGAAGGGCTTAAACTTTATTACGCGAGACTATCTTGACGTTACAGAAATGCGAAGCGGCGATTTAATGATAAAAGCGTCGAATTTAAAGGCAGGAATAAATTTCTAATCCCATGCGATGCATCAATTGTCAAAAACTCGGTCATACAGCAAACAAATATCAGAACATAGAGCTTTGTAGAGAATATGCTTATATTCCTCCTCATGATTAATGCATAAGAAAGTTTTGTGTCAACTGCAACACAGACTCTCACACATCTTATGACTCTTTATGCCCAACTTTCATTAAACACAAGTCTGTCAACAAAATTAAGGCTGATAGAAGATGTACTATAAGAGAAGCTTGGAAAATTTTCAATGTTAATGCTTCTATACATACTATTAAACGCTTTTCCAAAAAACCATTAACATTCTCAGAAGCAGTCCGTAATAACATAACCCAAAATCCAATAACCATAGAAAATAATACTAATTTTACAAATGTTAACAACAACAATATTATTAATCAAAACAAAATTATTAACAACAACAAAATAAGCAAAGCAGTAGAACATTCTTCTTCAAATAAAAATACAAATACCATTACAGCAAATGATGCTTTGGCAACAGAACTTGTTATTGAACTTGATAAAGAAATGAGTGTGGAATTTAGTTGCAACGGTACAAAAGAGAGTCAACATCTCTCTGAAAAATTATTACTAAATTCACCAACAAATAATTCTATAGAAAATTTAAATTTATCACCTTGTAGGTTATATAGGGGCCAAATCACCGCAATCGAAATCGAGTACTTTATTATCGAAATGTGGTTAAAGCGGATCACGGTAATCGTTATCGTAACGTACACAGAAAAAATGGATTGTAAATACAATTAATTTTTTGCATATACAATTAAAAATTTGTTTGTTTTTCAGCCAACAACAGTTTTTTGTGAATACAAACACGGGATTTTGTAGTTTTATAAAAAATGAATTTATTTTTTTTTTCAATTAATATTTTTGCTTTATTAACTGAAGAAATTGTTAAAAACAAGATATATTTTTAACAAATGTGATTGTCGAATTAAAATATACTTTAATTAAAATTATTGTTTTTTTGAAAAAACCGATTGTTAAATCTGAAATATATTTTTAATAAAATTGGTTGTTATAGTAATAAAATATTTAGTTAAATTTCACGCACATTTGAATTAAATATATTGTCACAATAATGACAATTATTTAATTAAATTGGTTACTATGGTAACAAGATAGATAGATATATCTACTCGAAGTTGTACTCGATTTGTAACTGGTCATCGAAAACAAACAAACAGTAGCTTTTTGGCTCAAAACAAAAGAAATAACTAAAAACAACGAAGTAAAATATGGCAAAACTTGAATCGTCCTACGATTCCGAAGATGATAAATACAAAAAAACATTTGGATCCATTTGTAATAAGCTTTTTAATTTTTTTTTTTACAAATTTAAGAAATTATCACGCACATTAGTCACTTTTTTGTTTGTTTTGTTTTCCTTTTTCGTTTCGTTTTTCTTATTGCCATTTGCTACAGCAATGTAAAAAATAGTAGTAGGAAATATAAATTACGATCGAGTACCATGATCCACGAAATTGTGACCATCGAAAATAGTGTTTACTCGAATGTGCATTCGGTGCGGCCCCTGATTTAAATGTCATAGTAACTCCTACTACTCTTAAGAAGATTAAGCCTGAAATTAATAAAGTAAACGAAAAGTAATTTTAAAATTTAGTAGGAATCATGGATATAGGTTTAAATATTTTAATCTTACAGTGAAATATTCAGGGGTTTATTACCTACAAATATGCGTTAGAAAATATAGTCGCAAAACATTAACCAAAGATTATTGCTCTTCAAGAAACGCATATTGTTCAAAGAAATAAACAATTTTTACATCTTCCAGGTTATAAAGTATATCATCACAATAAATGTTATGATTATGTTAAGTCTGGAATAGTCTTTATGGTCCAAAATAACATCAATGTAGTACATCATATTAAATCCGTTGGTGAACTTTTATTCCAGACCATAACTGTAAAAGGAAATAAAAATTTAAATACATACATACATAATAGGCCATTACAACCCTTCAGTCAGGAATACGGCCTAGCTTCTCAACACCACGCATGTTGTGTGCGTTAATTTTATACAAGAGTGGCGGGACCTACAGTTTAAAGTCGACTCCGAACGACAGAGTTTTTGCCAGAAATCTGCCGAAGAAATATTTTTTCATATTTCATTTTGATGTCTGACCTGGGATTCGAACTCGGGCCTTTCGTCTAATAAGCCAACACACTACCTACTAGACCAAATATTATAAATATTTATAAAGAAGGTAATGTGGCTTTGACGACTACAATGGTTAATTCTATAAACAACTTCAATAATGAACATCATTTGGTAGTTGGAGATCTCAATTCTCAAATTACTTTATGGGGTTCTCAAAATACATCGGTAAACGGCGTAATTTTGGGAAGAATTTGCTAATGAGTTGGGCTTAATAGTACTAAATGACGGATCACACACATTGCTTAATACAAGAAATACATTAACATCTGTAGATGTTTCTATGGCAAGTGCAGACTTAGCCCCGTGTCTAAATTGGATGACCTTATGTTCGCCTGAAACTGCTGATCACTTCCCGATTATAATTAATAATGGTGGGACAATTTAGAGAAAACGATTTCAACCAAAGTTCTTGGAGAACAGGGCTGATTGGTCTGCCTTTTCCACAAAGATTTCTTGTTTCATGGAAGAATTTAACCAGTCTGATCATATCAACAGAGAATCGATGCAAATAAAAAGAATAATCCGAAAAGCTGCTAATGAAACGATTCCGAATAATGGGAAAAATTCACCAGCTTTGTTTAACTCATCTGTAGCCAAATTAATAAAAAGTAAACATGTTGCATGATATCTATTTATAAGACACCACCGTCCAACAAATGCCAGTAACTTCAGGAGGGCAACTGCACTAGTAATAAGAGAATCTAAAAAGGCGAAACGACTTACATGTTAAAATTTTATAAATTCATTAAATCCTATGTAAGATGTTCAAATAACTTACACAATGATTAAAAATACACCAATAGCTTTCAAAAATAGATTAATTAAGCTTTATAATAATGTATTAGATAGCGGTATTTATCCACATGATTGGAAACTCTCTCTCCTTGCGCCGATACCAAAGCCTTGAAAAAATCCGAATAAATTAGAAGGCTATCGACCTATATCACTGATACCTGTTTTATCAAAGGTTTTGTACAAATTTATTGCATTTAGATTTTGGAGACATGGAAGTGGAAAATATTTCTCCTGTACAACATGCATTTCTTCCTAAGCATGGTGTCCATTCACTTTGCCATCAACTTGAGAACACATTAAAACAGAATTTATCTAAAGGAAAGCTCAGCGTTGTTCTTTCAGAAGACGTAGAAAAAGCTTTCGATCAAGTGGTGTCAATTTTTATATTGGATGAATTGCGTGAATGGGGCATTCCCTTTAAAATAATAAGATTGCTGTACTCATTTCTTTCCGATCGAATGATTGTAGTAAAAATTAATGGCCATTTTTCTCACTAAATTATCCGAATTTATTGGGCTATTATACAAAAGATCAGTGATTTTGGCAGCCAAAGCATTAACAGATTCGAATGAAAGTCTTCATGAATTATTTTGGAAAATTGTGAATTCTAAACCAGGCAAAAAGCCATGTGCTATTGAGCTTCCTGAGAAACCTAATATGTAATATTAGGTATTATGTATATTACATACTAATATCCAGGGACGTAACGGTTATAAGAAAAATGGCGAAAAACTCTCATTTAACTGTTAAAATTGACAAATAAAAATATTGGTTGTATTTAACCATTATTTAAGATATATTTAATTTTGGTCAATGTCACCAATTTAAGTGAGATTTATTTTTATTTTGGTTACGAATAACCGTTATAGCAACCAAAAATTTTTTTTGGTTACCAATAACCATTAACACAATTAATTAGATTTTTTTGGTCATTTTAGATCATCTATCATCTAATCTAATTAATTAAATTTTTTGGTAATTTTAGACGATAGATGATCTAAAATGATCAAAAAAATCTAAATCTAGTAAAGAAAAAAGTATGTTGTGTCGTTGGAAATTCCAATTTTCAATACTTTATTCAATATTTTAGACATGAAGAATTTAAATCCAATAACAAAATTCATATGTATATGCTCAGTAATAAGTAACGGTAACTTGCGTAAAATTGTTTTTAAAAAATCTGTCCAAATTGACAGCAATACACTAACCGAAAAGTTCAAATATTTTTGATAATGGTTATTGGCAACCAATTTTTTTTCGATTGTTATAACTGCTATTCATAACCAAAAAAATATATTTTTCATTTATATTGGTTGCGGCGACCAAAATAATATACATCTCATGATAACGGCTAAAAATTCCCTAAAAAAAATAAAGGGAAATTTTGCATAAACTTTTTTTCTAAATGAAAAAAATAACAATTATTTTTAGTCCCTGCTAATATCACATATTTTGATATTAGGTTAGGTTAGAGGACGTGTACTTGTCAATTCAGACAAGTACAGTACCCGGAGGTCGAATTGACCCATTGTACAACGTCCTTAAAGAGGAAGGATAAGAGAGGGAATAGGATATAAAGGAGAGGAGATAGGAAAGGGAGAATGGGAAGCGGAGGGGTCACATAGACCCAACAAAGAAGGGAGAGAGCGACTACCCTGATGAAGCCCTAGCGCCTCTCAACCAGCCTAAGCCACTAATGAATCTGTGGAGAGCCTTGATGTCGGCTCTCGACGCAGAGTTCAAACTCTCAAAGAAGGCCCTGCCAAAGGTCCTCAGCCTCAACCTACCAAGGGCTGGGCAGTTACAGAGGAGATGTTCGATAGTCTCCAACTCCTCCTCATCGCAACATGCCCTGCAATAGTCCGGCCGTCAGCGACCTAATCTCGCAGTGCCCTGTGATAAACCCGACAACTAACCTTAAGCTGGCCTTATCCAAGCCCAGCAGCCAACCTGTTCTCTTACTGTCCACAGCAGGCCATAGACATCTAGAGACAAAACAACCCGATCCGTTCCCCCAACGTCTCTGCTCTTCCTCCCCGACCCATCCATTGATGAGACCGTAGAGGTGGCAGACCGGGGGGTCAGGACCAACTATTAAATCGCCCCCAGAGAGCGAACCTAACCTAACCGAGGGCATCCGCCGTCTCATTGCCCAGTATTCCGCTATGACCCGGAACCCAGCAAAGACGGATACGGTCTAGTCCAAAGGTCCTCAACGACTCCTTGCACTTGCGAACGAGCCGTGATTTGCACCGTTACAAAGTGCTTATTTTGATATTAATTATCAAAATAATATTACCATTGATTACAGTCTAGCCGAGTATAAAAAGAGCGATACCTCTCCAGAAATGTTCAAATCGTTAGTAGCTGAAAAAATTGACAAGCTACCCTAGAACTTGAACCATATACTGATGGATCTTTCCAAAATGGTTTATCATCTTACGCTGTGGTGAAGCGTCAAAATATTTCAAATTGCTACAATTTTTTATGCCGTTCAAATGCATACAAAAACACTGATATATACGTTTTTTTCAATAAAAATGGAGTTTATGACAACATTTTTAAAAATCCATATGTACAATACCCGATTATTATTGTATGGATGCCATCACATATCTGCATTGCTGGCAATGAATTTGCAGATAACGCCGCAAAAGAGGCCTTAAGGTTTCTTCTGATAACTGAAGTTCCATGCCATCATCTTGCATTAACAAACATTTTTAAATCTACATATAAATCTGAACAACAAATCAAGTGGCAAAATTAAAACTGTTTTTTGAGACAACACAATAACAATTTTACCAGGGCCCTATTTCACTAAGCTACAAGTTTACAATTACAAGTATTTTTGCCTGTAAAATTGTGAACTTGTAAATAATTGTGCTTCATAAAAATACAATTACAAGTTTGTGGCTAC
Source organism: Sarcophaga rosellei (assembly GCA_930367235.1). Lineage (NCBI taxonomy): Eukaryota > Metazoa > Arthropoda > Insecta > Diptera > Sarcophagidae > Sarcophaga > Sarcophaga rosellei. Next base: position 65,104,024 of record OV884019.1, read on the forward strand.
AAGTGATTTTCACAATTTACAAGTCTACAAGTCATATTTCTACAAGTCGTTATGTTTCACTAAAATAAATTTTCACTTGTACACTTGTAGAATTGTAGAAAAAAAGCTTAGGATCGACAAAGACTCTCAATAAAATTTTACAAGTTACAAGTGAATGACAAATTGAATTAAAATTTGATTTTTATCTATTTTTTATAAAAATTACTTCAAATAAACACAAAATCAAACAATTTAAATATTATTTAGCATTTATTTATTTATTTTGTTTGAAGAAATTATAAATAATAACAAACAAATGATATTGAGAAAAAAGTTTAACTGGAAAAATAAAGGGGTGTACACCCCCTTACGGCTTATAAATTTCAGATGAGATAATTGGAGCTGCAGAGGTTTATTTTTTAATTGAAAATTTTCATTCTGCAGCTTCAAATTTTCAATTTGCCGATCCACCTTTTCTTCATCCTTATATTTTTTATTTTGCGCTTTCTCGTGGGCGAGAGATCCATTTTCCATACATCGCTCTAAATAAAAAAAAAATTAGAAAAAATTTAAAATATTATTAAATGGTACTCACTTCTTTTCCGTGAGCTCTCAAGCATCGACACTAGCCGCCTGTCTTTCGGGAGTTGTCTTTCGGGAGTTGTCTCTCTTGGCCTTATATAGTGTTATCACTTTATAAAGCCAACTTACCAGTGTCGTCCTTTTGATGTTTGCCCAAAAAACATCGCGCACGTACTTGGCGTCTTTTCCACTTGGCACCAGTCCAAGTGCAAGACACCTCATACGCACGTTTTCCCACTCTTCCATTTTTATCTCTTTGGTTTAGCGATAAACTTACCAAAAAGAACGTCTTTGGCAGCTAAAATCTGCCGCACCACTCTAACTTTATTGTGTTGATTTACAAAATAATAATTTTAAATTTTTTAAACACAAACTGTATATGTTTTGGTTGATTAGTGATGTGATAACAATCAAAACAAATTATCGATATACATTAGAGTACCCATAATTGCAAAAGTATTTAAAATAATTTTTGAAATTTTCATATATTTCATTAGTGCTCTAATATACATACATATGTTCACACATATATTTCATTTATCAAAACCCAGCCAGCATTTTTGGAAATTTTTAATCAAATTCGAGTCTTTTTTGATTCTTCTGCGCGATTGAAAAGCTAGAATATGCGCTCATTTTCTAATCATAAAAGACTCTTTTGTCGGGAGAAAAAAGTGACTACGGGCGACTCTTCTAAAAAAGTCATTTATGAGTCTTTTTCTATATTAGTGTAGAGTAATTTTCGACTCTTTTTCTAGTAGTCTTATAATCATTTTCGAATCGCTTTCTGATCATTTATTAGTCTTATTTATCGTCATTTGTGATTCTTTTTCGAGTCGTCTTTCAGTCATCGTTTGATCGCATACGAGTCTTTTATGAGAAATTTATCAGTATGTTTAGGAGTCCTTTTATTGTCATTTATCAGTCTACCAAAGAAAGAATATTATATTTATATTTAAAAACAAATTGTATTTTGTTTCATAGCCATCTTTTACACAAATGAAAATTTATACAGAGAGGGTGTAAAAAAGCAGTGCTTAATCATCTATCTGCTTAAAATATGATCATAAAATACGTAATTACAATCACTTTTCAAACACCTGCCTGATCTGTTTTCGATTAAGCGTTATTCAATCTTCCGTATAAGTATAATATAATAATAAATAACGGAAATAATAGTCACATTTTAAACGTCTGGATGATTAATTTCCGTTTGCTATACAATTTTTTATTGTATTTTAAATCGAACTCATTTTACTCATTGGCGCGAATCATTTTTGAGTCCTTTTTTAATCGTATAACTGACTAATAAGTTTTTGATCACCAAAAGTACTCTAAAAAGACTCAGCAAGGTGATTTTTTGTAAAAACAATCTTCCAAATGCTAGCTGGGAACATCTTTGTAAAAATATTTTATTTTATTGTGATTGTAATTGTAGAAATTGTAATTGTAGGAATTGTAGTTTACAAGTACAAAAAGCTACAAGTATTGGGAAAGTTTTCATGAAACACAATTCATTATCACTTGTAAGAATTAGAATTGTGAATGTAACTTGTAAACTTGTAGAATTGTAGTTTAGTGAAACAGGCCCCAGGTTTCAATGCATAATATTTGCTCGCCTCAGAGTAGGCAAAGCATTGTTCAATTCACAACATTATTATAATAAGACTGTATTAGAGATGGAATAAAAAGGCTGCATTGTCTACACTGTTTATATTGTTATTGTCCGGCAACTTTTAAATTTTGACATCTTGTTTTTCTTTTTTACCTAACCTTACTTTTTCTCTTTAAAATTATCATTGAATTGAACCACACGTGTTTTACTGTTTTTTTTATAAAAGAAGATATTATACAAGAACTGTTTTATTGGCCTTTTTATTTTTCTTGTCTAAAAGTTAACATCGGCATTAACAGACAGAACCACTGCAGTGCAGTTTCTGCAACAGAGCAATGAATGTATATTACGTCATAAAGGAGTATCAGTTGTCCAAAATGTCGTGTCCACTGGATGAAATACTTGATTGTTCCAATCTTCATTATTTTTAAGAAATCAGACAATCATGTTGTGTTAGTAATCTTCAAAGGTTTTCACAGTTTTTGTGCGTTAGTCGGTAAGAGAGAAGTTTTTTTTTTAATTTTATATACGAGTACATGTGGGATCGCACTTGCAAGGATTAAGGCGATCCCATAGGTTTAAAGAACACTAAACTAAAATAAATATAGTAAACGGACTGGAAAAAACATTAACATGATAAAACATAAATACTTGGTCGAGCTGAAAAAACAAAATAGTTTACAATAAAAAAAAACAATAAAATTATTATATATTTGGCAGGCGAGCCAAACAGTTCAATTTAGTGATTTTTAAATAAAATAAGAATTGTTTTGAATATAATTGTAAAAAACCGAATAAATGTTATTTCAATTGCAAATTTTAATATATAAATAAATTTATATCAACAACTATAAATCTAAATTTTACATACATACAAGTTAACAACAGTGGCGACACTGCTAACGAAAGAAGTTTAGCAGTGTCAGCATAATTACATATTTCATCAATTTCCCACGATTGCTGCACGCGCACCGATTTTTGGGCAATAACAAGAGTATCATGTTACAACTAAAAACATATCTGCCAACTAAGCGTCTGGATGACCGCACATGCATATGCAACGTGACCATGGTAGTCTTCTTGGCGAAGTTGTGTTAGATTTTGAGGCAGTCTTGGTTAATACTCGATTCGTGCGCGTTTAATTTAATTGTTCTTTTTAAATTTAAATAAATTAAATTTGATAAATAAAATTTGTGTAATTTATTAAAAAGCATAAAAATTCATATCTTTTAATTATTCTATGGTGCAGTGTTGTGCACCATAAAAATTTTATTTTTTAAAGTGTACCAAGTGGAAAACCTTAACTGGCGCCCGAGCAGGGACCCACTTACATAAAACAGTGGTGTCCTTTGTAACATAAAAAAATAATAAAAAGTTCTGCGATCTCCAAGGAGCACTCCAGAGCTAATAATTTAGTAAAAAAATAATAAAATAAAAACCATAAAAAAATAAAAAGTCCTGCGATCTCCAAGGAGCACTCCAGGACCAATAACCAATCAAAGAAATAAAAAAGCCCCTCCTTCGGCAACCTGATACTCCTGGTGGGAAAAATCTACAGAAGGATATCAGACCGAAAGTGAAGTAAGCTGTTCCCAAGTAAGTATCCGTGATTATAAAAACGGAATACTAAAAAGGACTAAAACGGCCCTTCCGCGAGGGAAAAAGGGTTTTCCAATTGGTTCGGTTCGCGTCGCGTGACCAAGGCTCAAACAAATTTTTTTTTTTTACTTTTTAATATTAATTTTTTATGGAAGTAGAAAGAAGTGAAAAGAAGATCATATTGTGAAAAAATATTACAAAGAGGAAAGAATTTATATAACAAAAATATATGTAAAAAAAAAAAAAAAAAAAAAAAAAGAAAGTAGAAAAATTATATTGTGGAAAAAATTACAAAGAGAAAATAGAAAAAATCCTATATAACAAAAAGAAGAAAAAATATATATAAAAAGGAAATATAATTCTGCAAAGCTCAGAGAATCAGAATATCAAAAAAATATTGAGAAAGAAAAAATTAAAAAATAAAAATAATTTATTTTCTGTAAGATCAGAAGAAAAGAAGTGGAAGTGCAACAAAAATAAGTGTCTGACTAAGTATACATATTGTTGGAGATAAATTTCAGGTGAGTCCTTTTGCCAATTTACTATTATATTACTTTTGTGACAATGGAAGAAATGAGAACTAGCTTGACCACCCTTACGGGAGCCGTCAACCGTCTCTTAGAACAAGTTAAAGTTGTAGAAGGTAGGCTCAGCAGGATAGAAAGGGCCAGTGATATTTCCGAATTGACTAGGAGATTAGAACAAATAGAAAGACAGGAACGTGAACATAATGTAGGGGTCGCGGAAGAAGTTACGACTTTGCAGGTGCCAAGGACGGAAGAGGATTTAAAGGCAATCAGTAGACTCCCCGATAGCGTTAAAGAACTACGTTCGTTTGATGGAAATCCTCTGCACTATGTTTCTTGGGTACATTCAGTCGAAATGGTACTGAAAGATTTCGAAATAGTAAAAGACAAGCCAATATACCGGTCGATAATGCAAAGCATTAGACAGAAGGTCGTGGGGGAAGCGGATGCGGCCCTAGTGTCGTATAATATATTCGAGGCCGACTGGAAGGAAATGAAGAGAATATTATCTCTCCATTACGCCGATAAAAGAGATGTCCAGACGCTGGAACATCAACTAAATCAACTATCGCAGGGTTCTTCAAAGGTGGATGAGTTTTACTCAACCGTAAACCACCAATTATCCTTGATAATTAATAAATTGAAAACCGAAACTTACAGCGAGGAAACCATAAACGCCCTGATAACAACGCATAGGAACAGAGCCTTGGACATATTCATAAGGGGTCTTACTCCTGAATTGTCCAGGATGGTAATAATTCAACGGCCAAAAACGTTGCCCGAAGCTTACTCGGCTTGTCTCGAACTTCAGAATCTTACCATGAGGAATAACATTCTCCATACAAGAGTTCCAATTAGGAGCAATACACCGCAAACTCAACCTCATACGACAATTCCGCCTAGACCTCCTAAGCCTTCTAGTAACAATCCAACAAATCACTACAGGTATAATAACTGGCAGCAAAAAAATAATATTTATCAGCAGCGCAATCCGAACTACAATCATGGACCAGCACCATATGTTAAACAGCACCAGGTGAAACCAGAACCAATGGAGGTGGACCGTTCGATACAGACGAGAAAAGTGAATTACATGAACCGTCCTAGACCAGCAGTAAAAAGAAGTGCTTCGGAAATGTTTAACAGGGATAAACAAGCGCGTCTTTATCATTTGGACTTGGATCATGATGATGCCGAAGAAGTTCCACAAGATGAAGTAGTAAACAATTTCGATAGCGCCTCAAGTGACCAAAATTTTATGGGGGAAGGCCATCAAGCCTACCTTACATAGAATATATAGCGGCTGGGAATAAAGTATTCGAATTTTTGGTCGATACCGGCTCGAACAAAAATTTCTGCAGCCCAAACCTGTCCGCCGGAAGCATACTGTTGTCAAAACCACTTGTTGTTACCACCGCTGGTGGGAAAATTGAAATTAATCGGAAAATAGTAGGGAAATTCTTTCTTAGTTATGGAATAACAGAACCTCTTACATTTTATGTATTACCCGGTTTAGCTACCTTCGATGGCATTATAGGGGATGATACTCTTAAAGAACTAGGAGCTGTGGTTGATAGGAAAGAAAACGTTCTTTTAATTAGAGGGAAAATAGGGATACCCCTCAAGGCAAAAATTTCTAATAATTTAAATTACGTATTTAGTGAATCATTACCAATAAAGACAAGAGATAAAATTAATGGGATCATAAGCAAATACAAGAACTTATTTGGGCCACTTGATGACAGCCAGGCTGCTGCAACCAGTGTGCAGGCAGAAATAAAAACGACTACATCGGATCCTATCTACTCCAAAAGCTACCCGTATCCAGCCGCAATGAGGGACGAGGTAGACAGACAAATTAATGAATTATTATCTGAGGGAATAATACGCCCTTCAAAAAGTCCTTACAACTCTCCAATATGGGTTGTGCCCAAAAAGCCAAAACCAACTGGAGAGAAGCAATACCGGTTAGTAGTAGACTATAAACGGCTTAACGCTGTGACCGTTCCTGACACATACCCGATACCAGATATAAATGCCACCTTGGCAAGTTTAGGAAACGCAAAATTCTTCACAACAATCGACTTAACGTCCGGCTTTCATCAAATCCCGATGAAACCTTCAGACATTCCTAAGACTGCGTTTTCCACGATGAATGGGAAATTTGAATTTCTTCGTCTACCCTTTGGGCTGAAAAATGCCCCAGCAATCTTCCAACGAATGATCGATGACGTTCTTAAAGAATTCATAGGGAAAATTTGCTACGTCTATATAGACGATATAATTGTATTTGGTCGTAGTGAAGAGGAAACTTTAAACAATGTTGACACGATTTTCAAAAGACTGGATGAATCCAATTTAAAGGTTAATATTGACAAGACGCACTTCATGCAAACAGAAGTGGAATTTCTGGGATATTTAGTAAGTGCCGAAGGCATTAAACCTGATCCCAAGAAAGTAGAAGCTATTGAAAATCTTTTACCCCCTACAAATTTAAAAGAATTGAAAGGATTTTTAGGGATGACGTCGTATTACAGACGTTTTATCAAAGACTATGCAAAGGTGGCAAAGCCACTAACCAATCTGACGAGAGGCGAAAATGCGCAGGTAAAGGCTAGCCAATCGAAAAAAGTTCAAATAGAACTGAATGCTGAGGAATTAATGGCTTTCCAAAAGTTAAAAGCTCTTTTGACTACGGCTGAAATTCTTGCATTCCCTGATTTCGACAAGCCATTCAACCTTACGACAGATGCCTCGAACTACGCTGTTGGTGCTGTTCTCTCACAAGGAGAGATTGGGAAAGATAAACCTATTGCTTTCATATCACGATCACTAAATAAGACAGAGGAAGGATACGCTACAAATGAAAAGGAGATGCTAGCTATCGTGTGGGCTTTGGATAACCTACGAAATTACCTGTATGGTGCTAGGAAAATAAAAATCTACACCGACCATCAACCTCTTACTTATGCGCTAAGTAACAGGAATTACAATGCAAAATTGAAACGATGGAAGGCTCGCATAGAAGAGTATAACCACGAATTAATCTACAAGCCAGGTAGATCAAATTATGTGGCAGATGCTCTCTCCAGATCGAAAATCGCTATCCACCACATCAGCGATGAATCCACTATATCAGCCAGCGAGTGTGATTCACAAATAACAAGGACAGCATCAGAAACGGGTGATAATGATTCACAAATCACAAGGACAGCATCAGAAACGGGTGATAATGATTCGCAAAATACAAAAACAGCATCCGAAACAAGGGATGACGACATAATGTCAACAGGCTCAACCGTTCATAGTGCAATACAAGACGCTTCAGACCTTATTCCCCACATGGAAGTCCCAATTAATGTCTTCAGAAACCAGATAGTTATTAAAATTGGGCCAGATCTTCATTCAACTGAGGTCCCACACAAAAACTTTAATCGACATTACTTCTCTTCGCCTGATTGGAATGCCGAGAAACTCCTGAATGTTCTAAAGAGAACTTTATACCCAAACGTAATCAACGGAATCAAAGCACCAGAGTGCTGCTTGCCAGTTTTACAGGAACTGTATTCACAACATTTTTCTAGATATAAAATAAGAATTGCTCAAAAAATAGTGACAGACATCAACTCAGAAAATAGACAGTTTGAAATAATCCAAAGTCCTAGTAACTGACAATGAAAGTAGTTTTATTAGCCCCTTAATAAAAGATTTCCTCGAAAGACTAAAAATAAAAATATATTTAACGCCATCCCAGCGAAGTGAAGTAAACGGACAAGTTGAACGCCTCCATTCGACTCTAATCGAAATTTACAGGTGTTTAAGAGCTGAAAATGCCGAACTCAGTATACAAGAATTGATGTACGTTGCGGTAGACAGATATAACAATACTATACATTCTACGACTGGAAAAAGACCGACTGACGTATTTTTTAATAGGAATGGAACATCAGACTTTAACAAACTACTTGAAGCCCGCTCTAAAATTAATAAGGATCTTAGGGAACTAATTAAAAGAAATGTAAAGGAACGAAATAATCGCATGAATAAGAAACGTGCATCTCCAAAGAAATATAAGAAGGGCGATGTAGTATACGTTAGAATAAAAAATATAAAAGGCAAGAATAAAGCAGTATATAGGAAGGAAATTGTAGAAAAGGACAACAAAGTCACAATTAGTACAGCAAGTGGTAAAAGGATTCATAAGGTGAATATAAAGAATATTAAAAAAGATTCATAATTAATTGTACACAGAAACACTTCTACTTCTTTAAATGAAAATATAAATATACAAAAATTACAAATAATTTTTTTTTATATAATGCAATATCCTGAACAAATGGAGCCCTAAAACTCAGTGGTAAGCGTATCTTTACGCTGGGGTTCAAATCTCCATGGGCACCATGAGAAAATGGGATATTACTCAAGTTTAACATTTTAAAAAGAAATGAAAAATAGAAAATTAAAAATACAAATTTAATAAAGAAAAGAAAAGAATCTAATAATGTAGCTTTACATGAAATATAAAAGTATATCTAGCTTAATATAAAAAGCAAACCAATTGAAAATTACCAAAATTTTTTTTTTTAAAAAAAAAAAAGGAAAAAGAACAAAAAAGTAAATGATTGACTTGCACGATTAACAAGAGCCGGCTTGTAAGTGAGACAGATCGTACCTTAGTAGGTTGTGGGGGGCATGCCTACTCGCGACTAAACCGGAATCTTACGATCCCTCCATGGCCAGTTCGAGAGAAGTGCCAAGTTCAAATTTGAAGTAAAAATATGAGAATGTATTTGAAATTATGAAATAAAATGAAAAGAAATTTAATAAGAAATTATAAATAAAAACATGAAATAAATTTCAAAAAGAAATTGGAAATATGAAACCAAATGAAAAAAAGAAATATGAATAATTAGCATTTTTGAAATATACAACAATTTTTTCAGAAAATTCTAACATTAAGCTACTAACATAGTTGATAATAATAAGAGAACGTCAGGTTGCGTCCTGTAATCTTAGGATAATGCACTGATCCTGCATGCCGACAAACTTCGTCAAGGCTAATAGACGTAGTGGCGGCGCGGTATAAGGGCATTACCCAGTGTTCCCAGCGAGCCATAAGATTGCGCGTACTCAGCTGATGTAAAATTAACATAAGAAGAAGCAAATAAAAATAATAATAAATATAAGAACTAAGAAAGCATTGAAAAAAAAAAAAAAAAAAAAAAAAAAAAAAAAAAAACGGCTTTGCCCGCACACTGTTAGAATTTAAGAATACATTACACCTATAAAAAAAAGGGCCTCGCCCGAACACTACTAATTAAAAGAATTTATACTTACAGAAAAATGATTTTACTATTGATTACCCTTCTTCTCAACACGAACATAATCACCCCACGGGCAGCACAGATCTTCCGCTATGATGCCCCTATCATAACAATACGAGCTGGTAATGCTTGGATGATAAATGGTAACCTAAAACTAGTTCACCTCATAAACCTCGAAAACTATGCAACTATCGCCGACAACGTAACAGTGCTCGTTGAAAGACATTTACATCCCGGTCAAAACAAGGATGTCATTAAATACTACCTGGCACAGGTACAGGAAAGACTTATCGAGCTCATGGGTACAAAGGGCAGAAGACCTAGATCAATCGACTGGATCGGTTCAGCCTGGAAATGGGTTGCTGGGAATCCAGACGCTACAGACTGGAACAACATCTTAGAAAGCCAGAACGCTTTAATTACCAACAACAACGAACAATATAAAATTAACGCTCAACTTTTGAATGCCACAAACGAAGTCGTCCAGAAGACCAATGAACTTGTCTCTAGAGTAAACGAAATAACTAATGGGAAAGAAGCCGAGCGAATTGGACAAGGAACCATAAACCAAGTACTTGTTTTAAAGGATGCAGTAGATGAGATTGTTAGAGCGTGCCAAATGGCTAAAGGCGGGATCGTGAATACAAACCTACTAGATCGAAATGAAGTTGAAGAAATTATTACCGAAACAGAAACATTGCCATATTCCAACGCAGTAGAAGCAATTGAGTATGGAAAGCCTTCAATTTACGCCAACGGGTCTTTGCTGTTGTATGTTGTATCCATCCCAAAAGTAAAAAGAAACTTTTATCATCGACTTATAGTTAGGTCAACCATCAGGTCGGGCAAACGAATTGAACTGCCATTTAATGAAATACTTATTAGCCAAAATGAAACCTACGGAATGAAGAGTCCCTGTTTATATATCAACAATATAACGATTTGTCAGCCATCCTCCCTTGTCAAGTTAGCAGAAGAAACTTGTGTACCACGTCTACTTAAAGGTGGAACAGCCAACTGTCAATACATAAAGACAAAAGCTCGGATTGCTGAGATGATAACTCCCGATATGGTATTCTTAACCAACTACATAGGCGTCATTACAACGCAAGATCATAAGGAACTTCTTAATGGTACCTACCTTATCCAGCTCTTTAATGAAACAATTCTATTGGACAATGAAACCTTTTCGAGTACATCCATCTCTAGAATGCAACCACTACCTCCCATTCTGACAAGTGTCGCAAATGAAGGATTCCTGATAAACCTCGATCAAGTTCACAACATTAGCTTGCACAACATTGATAGTATACAACATTTGGAAGTCAAATCAAACCTAACTCTAGGTAGCCATATTATCCTGGCAATAGTAATGTGTATTTGTTTCGCGACGTTATGGTACAGGTTAACAAGACGACTCAACCTGCCAGTAGTAGAGACGATAACTCGCCCCTCACCCCAACCACCTGCAGTGATCTGCGGGACGCAGATTTTTAAGGAGGGAGGAGTTAACAACAGTGGCGACACTGCTAACGAAAGAAGTTTAGCAGTGTCAGCATAATTACATATTTCATCAATTTCCCACGATTGCTGCACGCGCACCGATTTTTGGGCAATAACAAGAGTATCATGTTACAACTAAAAACATATCTGCCAACTAAGCGTCTGGATGACCGCACATGCATATGCAACGTGACCATGGTAGTCTTCTTGGCGAAGTTGTGTTAGATTTTGAGGCAGTCTTGGTTAATACTCGATTCGTGCGCGTTTAATTTAATTGTTCTTTTTAAATTTAAATAAATTAAATTTGATAAATAAAATTTGTGTAATTTATTAAAAAGCATAAAAATTCATATCTTTTAATTATTCTATGGTGCAGTGTTGTGCACCATAAAAATTTTATTTTTTAAAGTGTACCAAGTGGAAAACCTTAACTTACATATACATATGTATATTTGTTTATTACAAATAATGCATTATCCACGGTTTTTGGAATTTGGAAGAACTTGTAAATGAAATTATGGATGAAAGTGATGAGGAAGGAATTTCTGATTTTGAAGTTTTTAGTGCTGAAAACTCTGACGACAAGGAAAATATAAGCTCGTCTTCAGATTCTGAAGAAAGTATTGACAGCAACAAATATGATGATCCGTGATATGCCGCCAAAGATGGTACTATTTGGAGAACCGAACCATATGCCGTTGGTAAGCTGAGAACGAACAACATTGTTAATTCACGCCCTGGTTAGTAGTGAGGGTTTATTTATTTGGTACTTCAGAATTTCATTTTCCAATTAATTCCCATTTTAGACATCAAAAACCCCAATGTGCGTCACAAGATATGCATCAAGTCGTGTAAGTAGTAGTCGGGAGTCTTTCGTACTACTTTTCTTACCTCAACTAATGAAAAGAGTAATTGAAAACTCAAATAAATATGGAAAGCATTTCAATGGTTCATTCTAATCACATTGCAATTAATGACGATTTATTTTACGCTTATTTGGCAGTAATACTGCTGACCGTACGCTCCGGTAAGTAACGTTATAAATAAAAATTTGAAAAAAGGTTAATTTTTTGCCCAATAGATCCAAAACTGAGACTTTGCGAGATTTGTTAGATGGAAGTTATGGAAGACCAATATTTCGGTCAATTATGTCTGAGATACTGTTCTTATATATAAACAAAGTCATAAATATAACAAGCCATAAATGCGATAACCAGACGTGCCCAAAGAAGTAGTGACAAATTTTCGCAAATTATAAACCTGTTTCAAAAATAATCTGAAAGACTTCCAACCTTATATAATCAAAGAAAATAAAGTATAAAGAATGTGCATTTTGAAATATTTCTCAAAAACATTTCATGATGCGGGGGGAAAGATAGAAGGAAAGGACAAAGAAACCAAGAGCGTAACAATGCGTTGTTCTCATCGTTCGTTTTTGTTGTTTGACTGCTTTCTTATTTATTTTTCAGAAACAGTGTTGCCACGAAAAAAAATTTTATAACCAAAATTTATGGAAAAAATCACCAAAAGGAAAAAATATAACCAAAATTAAATTCGTAGACTTTTGTTTTATTTTTTTTCAAGTTTAAATTATAATTAATAAAAAAAAAACAAAAAATAACCAAAACCAAAAAAATCCTACACATTGATCAAAAAATAACCAATTCTAGTTAGAAATAACCAAAAACGGCAACACTGTTCTCAAATCACTTATTCTCAGACGTCAGCACAAGAGAACATGGTAAAAATTATGAGAGGCATGTGTTAACCCAGAGGAAAATTGTTAGTAATATTTTCAAGTCTACTTATTAACCCAATAATATGTATATGTGAGCGAAAAATATAGAAAAATTGTACTGCGCTAAAAACCTAAAAACACCGTATTTAACTTGGCAAGTATTCTTCCAAAAATCGAAATCATTTCTCATTGATATTAGTGAATCATACTGTAATATTTCTTTGGGTGTAAAATTGTCTGAAAAAGTCTGAAAGAAGCGACATGAACATTCTTCTTTAGAAGCTGACAAGCAACTGAATGCATTTTTACGCTCTCATGATGAGAGCAACACATTGTTACGCTCTTTGCTTGTGTTTATTTTCCTTCTGTCTTCCCTCCTCTCATCAAGAAATGATTTTTTAAAAAGATTTTGGTGAGAGCGGGTCGTGATGTTGAAACCCGCCAAAAGAAATGTAACTTCTACATAATGCGCGTTCTTTATATCCATATTCTTTGATATAATTCAAACGATTGCATTACTGTAGATGAGCAATTTCTTGGATCTCATGGTCGATGCAAATTTCATCAAAACATATTCCATCGAAACCGGAGAAATGGGGTGTGAAATTTTGGCTGCTTGTAGATTCAAGAACATGCTATGTGTGGAAAATACAACTATGCTTGGGGAAGTTTGCATCCGGGAAGCCAGAGAGGAGAATGAGTTATTCTTGATTTAGTCGAGGGTCTAAAAGGGCAAAATGTTACTATGGATAACTTCTTCTCGTCACCGAGTCTTGACCAAAAACTTTTACGAAAAAATCCGACAATGGAACCATGTGGAAAAATAAAACATCAATTCCTCCAAAGCTGGAATGCAAGAAAGTTGCACTCTATACATCAACTTTTGCTTTTACGTCTCATATATTAGTCACAAAGATAAATGAGACGATTGTTATGAGTACAATGCAGCGGCCGACTTTAAAAAATTGTCCGAAATAATCTCCTATTATAACTCAACAAAAGGAGGAGTAGACATTGTGGATAAAATGCTCAGTTGCAATAGTTGCAAACCTAAAAATAATCGGTGGACTATGGCTGTATTTTCTAACACAGGCGACATCTCCACATTGAATGCTTACATAATATAGGGCTATCCATTTCGTGGTTTTAAAAGTATGGGACTGGAATTCGACATCTGTCAAACTAAGTTGTGAAACCAATTTTTTTCTTTTCAGTTGAAAGTCTGACATTGACGAAAATGGATCGCTTAACTATCACACAACGCATAAAAATTATCAAAACCTACAGGAATGGTGATTGGCGATGAAGCACATTTCACAGTTTGTGGGTTTGTTAATAAACAAAATTCTCGTATTTGGGGTTCTGAGAATCCTTAAGTAATTGAAGAGAGGCCATTACATCGAGAAAAAGTCACTGTGTGGTGCGCTCTTTGGTCCGTAGGTGTGATTGGACCTTACTGGCTGAGATACCGCCCAATTTGTGTCAAAAAGTGGTCGAAAATTACCTCAAAAGACTCAATTGTTGCAACACTTCGCGTGGAGGTCATTTAAATGATGTAATGTTTCACACATAATGTCAACGTTCAAACTTTACAATAAAAAAGAAATATCATGAAAAAAAATGTTTTATATGTGTTTTATTTACGTTTACTTTTGAAACCACGAAATGGATAACCCTATATATAACGAAATTGATCCCGATTGTATGTCAAAACAAAAACACACAAAACGAAAATGCTTTCTACGTGAGCTGGCGATATAATTGTCCTCACCTTATATGCAAAAACGGAAAAAGTTGGATCTACGATTAAAATTAAATGACAAACATATAAAAATATAACATATAATCTATGTACATACAATACAATCTTTTATTAAGAAAAAACCTGCCTTAACCGAAGGCCTAATTTGTATTTCGTTAAGGAATAAATAAAAAAAAATCATCCTCTTCCTTGATAAAGTTACCATGAACACATTGAGTGCCAAGCGGTTTTGACGAAAACCTTTCCAGGAGCCCAAACGTTTTTTTTTTGTTAACTGAGTGTATTACTGATAAAAACTGATTTCTGAGATATCCCTAGTCCATTCTGCCCCTTGCTTTTTATTTGCATTTATAAAAGTCGCTGTCGTACAAAAACGCTTAACGCATTTTTCTTGGTTTTTATTTATTATTTATGGATTAAATTATTTATGGAATAAAACTGTTTAAACTTTGCTCTACTGAAGGATTTACCTAGTTATGAAAATATATTCTGGGATAGAAGTTGGCTTAGCAAAAAAATTTTTATGAATATTTAATCACTGAATTGAAAGGAGAAGGTCGTACGAACTCGTTCGCTCAATGCTAAATAACAAAACCCACCTTGTCGGCACTCTCCGCTCAAATAAGAAATATTTGCCGAAAGAAGTGATGAATTCTGCACTTAAAAAAGGTGAATTAATGGCCCAAGAAGATGAAAACGGAATAGTAGTGCTAAAATGGAAGGATAAGCGAGATGTCAGAATGCTTTCAACAAAGACTGCTCCAGTGATGATATTCGATTCAAATCAAGAATATTATCCAAATATGTCATCAACTAGTAGAGCAAAAAGACGCAAAAGTAAAGATAAGGCAAAACCGTTAGCTATCATTGATTATAATAAAGAAAAAGCTGGTATAGATTTATCGGACCAAATGGTCTCATAAAGTAGCACCCTACGCAAAGGTTTGAAGTGGTATAGGAAATTGGTAATCGAATTATTACTTGGCTTCTCAATTGTAAATGCGCATATTGTTTATAAGGAAGCTACAGAGAAGAGCATCAGCATATGCAAATTCCGTCAAAGTGTAGCTAATGGCCTTTTGGGTCTAACATCTCCGCAACCAGTAAACCCCGGCAAACACATTGTAACTAAAAGGATATATGCCAACAATAAAGCAATTCGACGTGCTTGCGTTTTGTGTTACGTACGGAAACGTACGACGTGGCACTCAATGTGTTAATTTGTCAAATATAGAAATTCAATTTCTTCCAACTAACACAACTGCCGTTATACAACCATTTGACCAAGAGATTATCAACGCTTGAAATGGGAAAAACCGTTCCAGAATATCTTAAATCCATTACTACAATGGATGCGTTGAATTTTGTTAAAAGAGCGTGGTGTCTGGTTCAGCCATACATACAAAAATTAAATGTTTAAAATAATTTTTTAATCGTACTTCAATAGCACAAACTACACAGAGGCGGCACGGAATTTGTTTATTTATGTTCCGGGCGGTTTTTTTTATTATTGGCACATTTTAATAAAACATTGTGAAAAATTATTTATAAATTATGATGAAAGAATAATAAAAATGGCGTCGGCATATACTTGGCGCCAATAAAATAAATACAAGTGTCTTTTACTTACAAGTGTCAAAGTTGTCGGTGGTGGTAAAATTGCAAGGTAAGTTTTTTTTATAAACAATTTAAAACATTAAATATAAGTGAGTGATTAATAATTACTAGTCGCCGTGTCGAATTTTTGAGTAACTTTTCATGGAGTATTTGCCAGAAATCTGCTGAGAGGAAGTCTCCAAAGAAATATTTTTTCATACATATTTTCATTTTGATGTCTGAGCTGGGATAATAAGCCAACCAACTACCTACAAAAATTAAATTACCATTTATATTGTTACGAAAAATAAACTTAACGAAAACCACTAAACAAGATAAACGGACAACAACAAAATACACACATCATACGGTATGCAGAATTATAAATACAACAAAACAACATTGGTGTAACAGTGTCTCTCAGATATTTGTTTGCGGTATCTAACACTATTAATTTTCAAGCCTCTATTGGATCTTGAGAAAACTAATCTATTGAACAAATAAGGCGGTTTCCTACCTAAAGTAGGTGATTTTATGTAGGCATACCAGAGTACGGCATTTTAACAAATTCTCAAAAGTTGTATTATAGATTCTATATGAGAATTCAGAATATCGTACCTTGTACGACCATAAACATATCTAGCAATATTGTTATAAGTTACTCTGAGTTTGATCCTACTTACTGAGTCACAACTAGAAAATAGTTCACACCCGTACAATAAAGTGGGCAAATAGCATTTACATGGCTGGACCAGTTAAGGCTATTGTTAAAGATAACTCCTAGATTCTTAACGTTATGTACTATCTCAATAGTAGCATTATTAATCTGTAATGATGTAAGCTGTACCGTAGAATTTACCTTGCCTATTATCAAAGCTTTCGATTTCCTCGGATTGAGGCAAAGACCATTAATCGAAGCAAGCAACTAATGTATAGCTGAACATCATCTGCGTACATTTGTACATTGCAGAACTTCAACCTAGATGGCAGATCTGTTACAAAATTCAATATATTATCTCCACTGATCGCAATGAATCGCTCTTCGTGGTATTGATGTCTGGTGTCAACAGGATGGTGCAACTTGCCACATACTATCTCACTCCACAATCGATTTATTGCGCCAAACGTTTGATGGTAGTTTAACTATCCGAAGTGGTGGCCCCAGGAAGCTGCGATTTGACACGGTTGGCCAATTTTTTGTGGGGCGGCTGGTTTGAGGAATCCTTTCTTCGTAAGCGAAGACACTACCCCCCCCCCCCGACTTAATTAATGGTGATTTCTTTTCTGGCATAAATGTTGCCTTTATGCTGCCTTTTTGCCCTTTTTTTGTTCTTTTCTGAAAAAAATGCAATTTTGTAAAGTATTAACATGTTCTTTTCTAAAAACGTTGCCATAAAACCCAAAAAATATGCTGCATGTTTGACCCTCAATTTAATCAAAGGGTTGAAAGTGCAACACTTTTGAAGCAGCTGTTCTTGTTATTTTTTGAAAAAAAAAAAAATAATAATAACAAAAAATATTTGTTTTAAAAGTGTGGAAATGGAAGCAAAAAATATTGGTTTGGAAGATTTGTTCGAATCCTCTTCATCGTCAGATGAGGAGGACATATATCCATTATTAATAGAACTAAACCACTTGCCGCAAGTTAAAATATTGTATATATAATATTTGATTCAAGGCAAATTCAATAAGGTAACCGTAACTCTACAACAAGTACAACAATGCAAAAACAACACGCATTTTGTTTTTGTTAAACTTCCATTCGGATGTCAAAATAGGAAGAAAAAAAATGGAAAAGAAAAAAAAATTAACAACAACACACAAACGCACAACAAACACACACAAATTTTGACAGCCCAAGACCAGTCAGCTGTTTCCTCGGGGTCACTTGTTATGAATTCACTTTGATTTGACTTAAATTGCGCCAGGTTCTAGTAATAAATTTATAAACAAACAACAGCTGACTATAGGTGTTGATAACTTTATTTTTGTAAAAGCAGAATGAGCTTTAAAATCGCTAAAATAAAATGAAACATTTACTAGCCGAGGACTACAAAGTAACATATACATATGTATGTGTCATTATCTCAACAAAAAAGGTTTGAGATGAATTAACTTAAAAATTAAAATTGTAATAAGAAGAATGTTTATAAATACTTTTAAATGGAATTTGGTTATTATCTTTTGTAATAAAAATATTTCCGAAAAAATTCCAAAATTTATATTTTTGATTTGACTTTTAGCTATATAGAAAAATTCGAAAAATTTTCTAAATAATTAATAACATATTGTGCCATCTAAAGCGATTTGAAAACATTGGCCCTAAAGTTGAATTTTACATAAAAACAGTTTTAACTTATATGACCCCGGAGCCCTCGGTAAAAATATTATTATATTTTTAATTTAAAACATTTTAGCTTTCCGAAAATTTTATTGGAAATTATTTGGATAATTAAAAAAAAATTTTTTTCATTTCCTATACAATGATTAGTTTCAAATTCGTTAAAAGTAAAAAAACGCTAAATTGGTATAAAACTACAAAAATAATTGCATAAAGGGCAATGATTTTTGTTCTTTTATAGTCGTTAAAAATGCAACACATTATGAGGGTTTGTGCAACCTCCAATAAGTGCTACAAAATATGGAGGCAACATTTTTTGCCAGAAAAGAAATCACCATAAGAGAGGTAGAGTAGTGTGATTTACTTATTTGACTATAAATCCGAGCAGTTAAGGTTTAAATATAGAAAGATAATTCAACGCTCTCCAAATAATCCATCCAGGAAACTGCACCTGAATGCATTCTTACATCGTCGTGGAACAAAAGAATTTTCTTGAGCTAAAACAATTGATTTTTTATGTCAAAGAGTATTTGCAATTTACTTTGTCACCCCTTGTGGGAACTAGTCAATGTAGTGATCATTGACAATTAAAACTACTGAGCAATGTGTATTGCCGATAGCATCCACAATGTGTCATACATTCAATCTCTAATCATCCAATCGATATGTACTTATCGTAAGTTTTTTCACATGTTTGGATTGTAAAGCACGGAATTGGACGTCCAGGATATCTGACATCTTCTTTTTTTTGTAAAAACAATGTTTTTTTCAGAAATAAAAAGTTAAAAAAAATTTACAGGCAAAGCTATGTTATGGCAACGATATATAGATTTTTAACCTCAAGTTCACGATTTTTCGACTAATATTAAATGTTGTAGGTCCCGCCACTCATGTATAAAATTAACGCACACAACACGAGTGGTGTTGAGAAGCTAGGCCGTAATCCAGACTGAAGGGTTGTAATGGCCAATTACGTATGTATGTATGTATTAAATGTTTTTCAAATTAAATTAAATTTTATTCGAAACAAATTAAATTATTTTTAATACAAATTAATTAATTTCTAAAACAAATTCATTGTTTTTCATTTGAAATTAATTTTTTCTCATTTATATTTAAATTTATTTCTTTTCAATTTCAATTTATATCATTTCAAATTAAAGGTGACTAAATAATTTTTGCCATTCATCAGTATGTTTAAAAAAGGTTCAACCGTTAACCCTACAAACATTGTTACCAACGCATAGTTTCAGTATTCCTTGAACATAGAATCTACATTTTGATGTTGTTGGTAATGAGTTCAGCAACAAGAAATTTGAATCACACTGTTTAACAATTTCTTTTGCAGAATAATCTACCAGCTATGCGTTCAAAAGCACATTTTGTAACAGTAAACTAATTTTGACTAGTCAATTATTTTATTGATCATATAAAATTTCATTTGTGCCAAATTTCATGAAATAGTTATTCCGTTTTACTAATAACTTTATATACAACAATGATTTCCATATCAGAAGAACGGATTGTGCTTAATAATCGGCGTATTCGGCTTCTGGTAGACAGTTCTTCCAAAGAAAATTTATCTGAAATATCTGTGCCTGAACGTCGTCGTAGAAAACGTGGAAAATATAACCAAATAAGTTTGGATAAAAAAAATATTTTAATTAAATTTTATGAAGAAGGAAAAACAATTGCTGAATCTGCCGAAATAGCTGGATTAAATAAAAATACTGCTACATCTATAATAAATCGTTACAAGAATGATGGTTGTATTGTCGTAAAAAACCGTGGTGGAAGACGTCACTCAAAATTAAATTCTGAAATATTAAATATAATTGAGGATATCATAGAAAGAAATACATCCATAACATTAAAAGGCATACGTGGGAAAATTCTTGAAATACATAATGTGGAATTAAGTACAAGTATATATACTGCTTTAAAAACTTTACGAATAACACTAAAAAAGCAACGATTAACATAGACCGCTTAAATTACGATGCTACAAATCAACGGCGTAAACCGTATGCATTACATTTTTCGCAAAACGCCCCAGAAGTAAGAGAGAAAATAATATTCATTGACGAATCTGGATTCAGCTACCACCTTCGCAGAAACAAGGCAAGGTCGAGAGTGAATACACCAGCCAATGTTATCGTTCCTACTGTTAGAGGACGAAATGTTTCTCTTATTGCCGCTGTAATAACTCGCTATTAAACAAAACGCAGTAATACTTATTTTTTTTAGGAATAACTCCAATGTTACTTTTTATTAATTCAATGTCAATTTCTAATTCAATTCAACATACTCTCAACAACAGCTTTCTTTCTAGAAGAACTCTCACACAATTCCCTGCTGAAATAACCGCGTTGCCAGATGTCTAAAGTTGCATGACTAGCAATCAGCATTGCCAGGTCTCCACATCCCTCCAATGTTTTTAAGCTTCAGCGTCAACCTCGGTTTAGAAATCTCAGATTCGGATTGTGTCTCAAATATCTGTGGACTAGGATTATTGTTAGGCTCCGAAGTTGCTGGCAGTTTCTTTAAATGACTGATGTTGCGCCTAAAGATTTTGTCACCAATGCGTACCGTAACATCATTGCCTTTCCGCTCAACTACTTCATATTCTTCTGAACCAAAATTCGGTGTTAACTTATTTGGAAAAACCACATTCTGAAGTAACACCTTGTCTCCAGCTTCTATGTCGCTATCTCTTGCTTTGCGATCCTTGTCTGCTCCCTTTCTCCCTTCTTCTTTGTTAAGCATATCTAAGTCTCTTGCCTCAGCATCTAAAATATTTTCCCCAATGTCGAGTACTGATGGCAACTTGTCACGAATTACCCGATTGAAAAGCATCTCTGTTGGGGCCTTCCCAGTTGTTCCATGGGGCGTGACATTGTACATCAAGAGAAATTTTTGGATTTCCTTCTTGTAATCTGTTCCGTTACTATGTGCTATTCGTAACCGTTTAACGAGAGATCTATTCATATTTTCTACCTCACCATTAGCCTGCGGCCAGTACGGCGGGGACGTTAAAATCTCGATATTTTTGTCTGAACAGAAGTTTCTAAATTCGTCACTGACAAACTGCCGACCATTATCAGTGGTAATGGATTTCGGGAAGCCTAGTCTTGAAAACATTTCATCCAAGAAATCAATAATGGCGCTCGAAGTTATTTTCCTTAAGAACTTAACCTCTTGGTATCTTGAGTAATAATCGATTACCACAAATATAAAATCATGATTTGGTAAGGGTCCCAGCAGATCCATTGCCAGACATTGCCATGGCTCTGTTGGCAAACTTCGTCGGTTCATTGGAGCCGGATGTGTAGGTCTTGACACCAACAAACAGTCGCGACAATTTTTTACGTATTTCTCGACATCTCGATCAATCAACGGCCACCATATTTTAGATCGAACACGACGTTTCATTACAGTCTCACCCGGGTGACCTTCATGTGCTATAGCCAAAACTCTAGTCCTTAAACGAAACGGTATAACAATTTTCGTTCCCCGAAGTAGAATGTTACCCATTGTACATAACTCCAACCGAAAGGGGAAAAACCTGTTCGAAGTATTTGATTGCCATGAGTCGTTTTTCAAACAATCTACTGCTCCATCAGCTCTGAATCCAGCTTATTGTTCTCGACAATTTCCAGAATTGAGAGTGCTCGTGGTACAGTTTCCTTCACTATCGCACATAAGTTGATTTCAGCTTGTTGATCGAAAGACGAACAACTTTCAATTTTACATAGCCTAGACAGAGAATCTGCGATGTTATATTTGCCGGGCTGATAGATTACTTTAAATTTGAAAGACTGAAGACGAAGAACCCATCGTTCTATACGGGCCGGTGGCTTAAAAATGGTCTCTAACGGCTTATGATCCGTAACAAGATCGAACTCTATTCCCATCAAGTAGTAGTAAAATCGCTCAACCGCCCATACTAATGCGAGACTTTCTTTCTCCGTTTGAGAATATCTTCGTTCAGTTTGAGATAGGCTCTTATCTATCACCTTAGGAACGTTATTTTTGAATTGAAGAAGAACCGCTCCCAAAGCTACTGGACTGGCATCAGCTATTAACCGAGTACGACTCCTCGGATTAAAACATGACAATGTAAGCATTTTGTTCAACTGACCCTTTAGTTTTTCGAAAGCTTTGTCTTGGTGTTGGCCCCAAATAAACTTTACACCTTTCTTGGTCAAAACTCTGAGTGGTTCGGTTAAATCGGCTAGGTCTGGAATGAATTTTCCAACGTATGTTACCATCCCTAAGAAACTCCTTAGTTCTTCCTTGTTGCTCGGTGGTCGAAAGTTCATAATGGTGTCTACTTTCCCCGGATCAGGGTTTATTCCCTCGTTTGACAAAATATGTCCCAAGAAAGCCAGTTTTTCAGTTTTAAAAATACATTTTTCATCGTTCAGCAAAACATTATATTCCCTTAAAGTAGCCAAAACCACTTCCAGATTTCTATCATGCTCCAATTCAGATTTTCCAAAAACAATAACATCGTCCAAATAGTTTAACACACAGTTACAAGGTGCCAGTATATTTTCCATGGTTCTTTGGAAAATTTCAGGTGCTGAATTTACGCCAAATAATAATCTTTTGTACCGGTATAGTCCTTTGGACGTAATGAATGTAGTTATTTCATGACTTTCTTCGTCGAGCTCTAATTGGTTATACGCATTCTTAAGGTCAAGTCTGGAAAAATATTTGGCTCCTTGAAGTTTTGGCACAAAGGAATCAAAAGTTGGAAGCGGGTAGTTTTCCCTCAATATAGCTGTATTAGCACGTCTCATATCGATACATAAGCGAATATCCCCGTTGCCTTTAAATACTATAACCACGGGAGATATCCATCGACTGGGACCTTTAACGGGCTCTATGATGTCCTGATCAACAGCTTCTTTTAATTTTTGTTCCACCCTTTCCTCTAAAGCCGAAGGCACTCTACGTAATGGTTGTTGAATGGGCTTAATGGACTTATCAATCGAAAGTGAAATCTTTATTCCCTTAATTTTTGGGAATATTTGACAATTTCCAATTTTATTAATTTCCCGACCAAATTTCAAAACGTTTAATTGAATCGCAGTATCTCGACCCAGCAGAGATTGACCACCATTCTCAATAACATAGAAGGTCGAAATTAAGTTCGAAACTACATCAAGACCTATAACAGCCTCAAAAACCGACTTTATCTTCAGTAAATCATTCCCAGCATAAGCACGAAACTGATTCTCAGACTCAGTCCGAATATTCCACAATGTGGCTCGACTCTTCTTGAGATACTCCCAATCTTTTTCACTTAATAAATTATATTGTGATCCAGAATCAATCAACATTGAAATTCTCTTACCACCAATATAGCATTCAATTATTTCACTCATATGATTGTTAAATTGGTCTGTTACTTGGAAGCAATCATGTTCATTATCCTCATTGTGTGTATTGACTGTCTCTGTGCTGTTATCTGAGACAACCCGAATATTGGAATAAGTATCTTTCCGTGTTTTTGTGTCCGTAGTCCCGAATCCAGAATATTTGCGCTTAACTCCTTTTGTCTTCCATTTGCGGGCAAAATGGCCCATGAAACCGCATTTGTTGCATTTTGATGATTTCGCGGGACAATCAGCACTGTTTCCTGAGTGTCCTCGTTGGCCACATCTGCCGCATTCGGAGATTTGATTTTTAGCTTCCACTCTGTTAACTTCTAACGACACATTCGGCAATCTCATAGTCTCTGACTGGTTATTTATTTGTTCATGTACATGCCACATTTCGATGGCTTCCGACAGAGTGTACTCTTTCTCTAATAATCGCTTCTTTAGGTCATTTGGAGCCTAAACATCAATAAGTTTATCTTTTAGGTTAATGGCTAATATTTCGTCCTTTGTCTCTCCGAATTGACATTTGGCAGCTTGGTTCCTTAATCTAACCAGAAATTTATTCAAACTTTCCCCCTCTACAGGTTTTAACGTACGAAACAAATGTCTCTCAAAGGTGGAATTTCTTTCTGGAGAAAAGTGTTTATTGAGCTTTTCAACAAGAATTTTGTATACGTCTATTCCGTCACCAGGCTTTTCAGGCTCAACAAGAGTCCCTGGGATAGTATAAACAACTTCTTGGAGTTGAGTGCCGCCTAAATAAAGTAATTTATTTTTCCTCTTATTTGGGTCTATAATTTCTTCGGCATCAAGATATATAGAAAACGCGCGCAGCCATTATTTGTCTATGACTTCGCAAAGAAAAGGTGTTATACTTGCAGTACTCATTCTCCCCACCAATTCAATTTCCACTTGGCAATTTAATGCAAATCAATTTAATAACTTCCCTGTGAAACAATTTAATGAACACCATACGTAAATTAAAGGATTGTTCCATTGCTGTTTATTTACTCACCACTTTGCAATTCAACGGATGTCTTTAGTACAATTTGATGTATTTCATACAATTTAATGTATTTCATACAATTTAATGTATTTCCTTTGTGGTCGACTTATTTAATGTTAGCTTCTATCTTTTTCAATCTGAAAAACAATTAAATGTTTTCTTTATCTGTCACAATCAAATGTAACTTCAATAGCATGCTTTGTTTTGTTTTTGAATTTAAACTAACAATTCAACAGATTTCGGCATGCACATACACATACATGTAACCATTTTGTACATACATACATATTTTGCTATGCCGCCATTTGATCAATTTTATTAATTATATTTTCACTTCTCTTTTCTCTTTTAATAATTTACCTTCGTCGCCAATGTAATAACTCGCTATTAAACAAAACGCAGTAATATTTATTTTTTTAGGAATAACTCCAATGTTACTTTTTATTAATTTAATTTTTAATTCAATTCAACATACTCTCAACAACAGCTTTCTTTCTAGAAGAACTCTCACACAATTCCCTCCTGAAATAACCGCGTTGCCAGATGTCTAAAGTTGCATGACTAGCAATCAGCATTGCCAGGTCTCCACAGCCGCTATCAACATACATGGCGTTTTACATAAAAAAAATAATTGCCAATTCCTGTGTTAATACTAATATTTTCATTAGTTTTCTTGAAGAATTATTTCACACGTTAAGTGAATCCAATATCACAGGTGCTTGGCTAATACTAGATAACGCACAAATTCATAAAACACAAATAGTGAAAGATAAAATTGCCGAGTTTGGGCATACATTAGTTTTTCTTCCTCTAAACCCAATAGAAAAAGTATTCTCAAAATCTAAACTGTGTGCACGCAATTTGCTAGCTGATCCTGATATTAATATGGACTTGGTAACTGTAATTAAAAACTCCGTCGAATCGGTAACACCGCCTGATTGCAATAATTACTATGTTGATATGACCATGTCATTATCAAAAACTTACAACAGCTCATTAGCTGTTGTCTTGTTGCCACATTTAGTTTAAAAAAGAAAATGGATAAAAAAAATTAAGTATATGTATATAACAGTGCATATAATTTTTTGTGGACATTTTAAAAATTATAAATAACTGGAAATATTTTATAGAAAAATAATCACTAACAAGCAGAAGGAAAAGCTGGTCGAGTTCATGACAGCAAATCCTGACATTGGCAAGTTATCATTTGGAGCAAATAAGCACAAAGGGACGTGGGAGAAATTTTCATTGGAGCTAAATGACTTGGGTCCACCCATTAGAGTTTCAAAAGAATGGCAAAGGGTTAGTAGACGAATTGTAGCATTTTTAAGGCATGGACTCATTATAAAGCCAATTTGAAAAGAAAACTCTCTGCCAATAGAAAAAAACTTTCAAGTTACTGGTGGTGGTCCGTCGACGGAAATTAGCAGGAGCAAAGCACCGTAGAGTTGGTTTTTATGCAATGGAAAGTAAATCCAAATGGATCTGCAATGGGATTGCAAATTCAAGACGAATCGTCATACGATATTGAAGGGCCTTAAACTAGCACTAACCAGTGGAAACAGCAGTTGCCGAAAAGCTACAAAATAAAAAAAATAAGATGGGGGATGAGCGTCTAAAAACCTTGAAAAGGCAAGAAAAGAACCAACAGGAGATATTGTTTACGTTAAAACGACTTGAGAAGGGCTCATATAAAAATTATCAAATAAATAAAAAATGCTAGAAATAAATAGGGAAAAGGCTGAATTACAAAATAAATTATTAAAAGGCAAACTCCTTTTAACCCAAAAAAAAAACTTGAAATGTAAACTATTTACGAATTTGTATTTTAGCTTTAAGTAACTATGTGATCTAAATAAATTTTAATGTGATAAGAAGGATTTTATATATTTATATATTTTAATTTGAAGTACTTTTGAAATGAATTTATTGCAATACATACATAAAATATAAACGCTAATAAAACTAGCCTTTATTTTTAATTGTCATGTTTTAACAAGAGTTAAAATTTGTGTTTTATGTAGGCTTTTTGTTTTTTAAAGTAAAAGTTTTTGTTTTCAATTGGCAGTTTTATACACTCAGGGTTGTATTTTGAAGAAAAAGTATACTAACATTGAAGAGCAACACTGTGACATACACAACATCTAGATGTTGTAAACTATAATCAAGAAAGTAATAAATGTTGTGTTGTCTTCATTCATTTATGTGTTGTGAACCATAATCGGGGCCTTAATTTAAGGTATAAAAAGTTTTATATATTTTTAACTATTTTGCGTTAACTAAAAAATGAATTTGAAGTTAAAATAAGTTAATTAAAAATTAAAAAAAATTAATTTAAAATTAAATATATTTAATATGACACACAAAAAGTTTAAGTTGTGTTGTAAATAATTTAATTTCATTCTAATAAAACTTAATTTGTTTTGAAGAATATTCAATTTGATTTAAAAAAATTTGAATTTCTGTGCAACAATCTTAAATTGGAGACTAAAAACCTATATATGAACTGGTCAAACTTAAATATTAATATCAAAAGTACTACTTAATAAAAATTAAACGTAAACCTACTTTTAAAAAATCTGATAGAGCAGTAGTGTAATGACAAACATTCCACCAATATTCTAATTTTCTGAAATTTATTTCTTAAAAAGCCACTCAGAAGTCGTTTTATCCGTTTAACCGAGCGATCATCGAAGAAACATTGTCCCATTGAAACAAACCAGAGTCTGATTCAAATTAAAGACAACGTTCAAAACCTCACGCTACTGATAAAACGATACTCCTCCTCATCGCGGATTTGGTATTTTTCATTTTGCAATGAAAGTAAATGAAGACTGACTACAGAAATGATCCTGTGAAGTATAGTCTTAACTTTTCACTGCTCAACAGCAAATCTATCAACCAAATACATTATTAACTCAATGAGAATTATTTGAAAATACATCAACGAATAAATACACCCTGTTGTTGTTGTTATTATATTTATTTTTAGTTAGTAGTGCGCTAATAGTGTGTTAGTAGAAGGCAACAGCAGCTGATAGCATTGGTTATCAGGTAGTGGATTGATTGTGTGTAGATACATACAGAAATAATTTAGTGGATAAATACGAGGCATATGGTGAATCATGTTTAGTAAAAATATGAAATTACAGTACATACAGTAGTTTTGACTTACCTGAACAACTAACTTGTGCAAGAATTTTTGTGCAGATAAGTCAAAAATTCAGCTAAATTAAATTTTTTACTTTAATTATAGATTACACTCTCAAAATTTGTGTGCAGGTAAAGGCAATGCGCACGTAAATAAAAGGCAGCTAAATCGAAACTACTGTACTAGCAACGCTGGTTGACACCAACAGTGTGACTCTTTCAGTTAAAGAGTGCGAAATACAAAAAAATTTTAATTCAACTCTTACCACATTTGGGATTAAAATCTAAAACAATTTCCCCTTCTTACAATTATCTTTCTCCAACAAAATTTTTATTTTATTTTAATCATAATCTAGAGGTTGGTTACACTTAGAAAACCTCCATAATTTCTGCTTTAACTTAAGGAATTGCTTTAAACTCGACTTCAATACAGAGAGCACTTGTTATGGCATTAAATTTTATTTAAGTTTCCTTAAATTTGTTTGAAAATATTTTAAAAAGTTTTCTGCTACTTATCACTAATATTTCTTATTTAATGGGAAACTATAAATATTGCCTATCCATTGAAAACAAAAGAGAAATACATATGTATATACACCTAATTCTGTTTTTACACGGTAGATTGGTTCCAGAAAAAACCGTGTAAAAAAGACACTGATCGTATGCAAAAATAGGTAACTCGTTCCTAATCTCTAAAACCTATTAAAATGAGTAAACAACAAAGATTTTTTTAAGAAGTATTCATATTTATTCTATTAAATCACATATATAATGTTTATTTTTACAAGCATAGTTATTAAAGATAAAAAAATGCCTTCTAAGCTTAAAAATAATATAAATGAAATGTTCAGGCAAGTTAAGGAACTAAAAACAATTTAGTTAAACAGCTATGTTGTTAACGAAAAAGATAAGATAAAAAAATAAGTGATAATCATAAATACGGGAACATAAATTTAATTTTTTGCTCGTACATCATCTACATTTTTAACAATGAACTCTGTTATGAGACGTTGTTCACCAATTCTAGCTAGCTCTTTGTATAATTCTTTGTAACGAGCCATACATGCTCAAAAAGGGAATTCCCCTAAATTTGTGCCATTTACATTTGCTTTGACCAGTAAATTTGCTTGTACGCGGAAAAAGGGAATTCCCTTAAATTTGTGATATGAACATACTTTGCAAAAATTTAATTTGACAAAAAAAAAAAAAGAAAAAAGCACAAAAAATTTTAAACCGTGCTAAATAGAATAAAATCGTGCAAAAAAATTAGAAATATTTTATTTTCAAATTGTGTTATATCAAAACCGTGTAAAAACAGAATTAGGTGTATTGTTATTAATAAATACTATTAGAACTTTCTCAAATCAATTATCATAAATTGCGTTAATTATGTTGCAATATTTTTTAGGGATTTTTTACCCTTGACGCCATCATAATTATAGTTGTTAGTATAGTTAAAATTCGGTCAATATTTTTTAAATTTCCTGCAATTATTCGCTTCATTACAGCAATCAAAAAATGTGAAAATAAAAACAATACAAAAAAATATTTGAATCGCACTAATTCTGTTTTAAATAACATTTTTTATTTATCTATAAAAAATAAAAATTGACGCATCTATAACAAATGTAAGGCCTGATTTACACATGAAAATTTTAATTTTGCAAGTTTCTTACATCTCTCTCCACAAACTTAAAAACTTAAAATTGACGTGTTACACACGGGCTATGGTCAATAGCACGTGACAATGTTTTTGCAGAAATACACTTACAATTTCTAACTTTGTTTCAGAGTTCAATTCCATTTCAAGTTTTTTTAAACCTTTTTTCGTCTCAATAACGTTTTAGGACGAGTTCCATATTATCTTTAAGCGAATTAATTTCTTCTGCAATCTTATCCATGTTTTTAAAATATAAAATTGTTGAAAATATCTGTAAAAAAGTAGTATATATTTTTATATAAATATATTGTACACTTACCTCTAGAATAATTATTAGAAAACTAATATTATTTATTTTCACCACAAAACACTTTCAACACACTTTGAAATAACCTTTCGCTTACACTTTAAAAACACGAATGCATGATTTTTAGTCTCTACTTATATGTGTTTTGTTTTTAGACGTTAAAGTACAGTTATTTATTTTTTTCATAGAAAAAACTAAAAAAATATGTATGACAACAACATCTAATTCTAAGTGAGGATAGAAACACGACAAATTTTTACAATTGTTGTCTATGTTGTCCTCAACAAATCTTCTCTGAATCAAAAATTTAATGACACTGTCGCTCATTTCGCCGTCAATATAATTTGAAACAAGACAACACACGTGAAGTTGTTGATAAGTTTGTCTTTAAAGAAGTTTAAATAAAGACAAATTCAAGACATTGTCGCTCATCTTGTCGTAAATGTAACCTGAAACAAGACTATTTGCATGCAATTGTCGATTATCCTGTCCTCAATAATATCTTATTAAAGAGAAATTCAAGAATTTGTCATTATGCTGTCTACTATTGAGCTCAAAACGCGACAAATTACACGACTTTGTTATTAAAGTTGTCCTAAATTGAATTTTATACAGGACAAATTTGAAAAATTCCTGCAGACATCATTGATGCAAACGTCGTCATTAACGACCTGGCCAACTGGGGAAGAACACAGGAAAAATGTATTTGTAAATATATTTATTTTATAAAATAATTGAATAAATTTTTTTAGGAGCAGAAAATGCTGCGAGGTAAGTGCTCTATATTATAAATTATTTAAAATATTTTATGTGGGAGTGAAAATTTTTTGTATTTTATTATTTATATAAAAAGTGCGTTTATTTGTGTGGGAAACCTTTGTTATAAAATACAAAGCAGGCCTCCGGTTCTTAAGGCTGGTTTCCCTCACAAACGGTTGTATATCCTTAATTTTGTTTTTTAATTTGTAATATTAAAAGTGCGTTTATTTGTGAGGGAAAACTTGTGTTTCCTAACAAAACACAATACTGGCGTACGGTTCTTAAGGCTGATTTCCCTCACAAACGGTTCTATATCGTTTTAATTATATCATTATTCTACAAGTGTCAATCTGAATTAAATGGACCAAACATTTCTCCATTATACGAGCTCATCAAAAATTTGAAATTTATTTATTTATTAATTACAATACAATTACAAATTATATTCTAATTTTATACGAACGGAGTAACAAGACCATATGCTAGGTGTAGTATCACAGACCAGAGTCTCTGGTAGGAATCGAATAGTCTAGCACACTACCCACTAGATTACCAGGGCACCCAATTTGAAATTTAATTTTAAATTTTTGTTTTGCTTGTATGGAGTTTTGAATTGGACATAGATGAGTTCTTTTTGAACTCATTTGTACTATGGCTAATTCTAATCAAATTGGACCATTGAGTGAGCGTGTCACTATGAATTAAATGAGCTAAGTATGGGCCTGTTCGTAAATGCATTACTGCGCTGCATATTATGCGCAAATAAACCCAAAACACTAATCATAAAAATGGCTGATGCAGTGAATGAGTGCGAGAGAGAGAGAGAATGAGAGTTTTAACAATAAGTTTCTTTTTTTCTTCCTTAAATGTCTTCTTTTTTGCACAAATTACACTTTTTTGTGCATTTAACAACATTTTGTCATTTGTTTTATAGTCTAGTTCAAAAATCAAATTTATTAATAATTTTTCCATTTCTGCAGTGTTTGTTCGTTCGTAAATGCAAACAAGTAAATCAGCAAAAAGAAGCATCATCAACATGTGGTTAGCAGTGTAAGCGCAAAATAATCATATTATGCAGCGCAATGATGCATTTACGAACAGGCCCTATTTATTTCTCCATTATACGAGCTTATCAAAAATTTGAAATTTAATTTAAAATTTTTTTTTTGCTTCTATATATATTATATTATAATATAATGATGATGATAATGATGAATATTTATTGTATGCATGTTTCATTTCATTTTTTTCATTTCCAATTTCATCTTCATTTACTTTTTCATATTAAAATTTTTGCGATATTTATCTATAGAGTGTAGAGCATAGAGAGTAAGAGTGTTTAAAGGAGAAATAGGAAAAACTTTTTTTGATAATGGAAAAATTTAAATATATAGTACAAATATATTATATAAGCATAACACATTGCATACGTATTATTTTCAATTTGCTAATTTTAATTCTAGAGATAATTTTCTCCCGATTCTCTTATCAGTGGATAAGGAGAATTTTCTATGGATTCATGATATTTGCTATTGATTCTTTTTATGAAGTCAATAATACGTTCGTAGCCAGTTCTGTTGTGAAGAAGTTGAGTAGAAAATCCCGTTAATTTGTAAGTTTTATGCAAAACTTTTTCTATGAGTTTTAGATATCGAAAAATGCTTTTAGGTTTCGTTTATTTCATAAAAATCGGTGAAGGTATAGTAAATATGTGATATAGGGTACGAATGAAGACACATTTGTTTACTGTATTTTGCTTATATAGCTTTTGCTTATGTTGGCTTTAGTTTTGTATATGAATATGTTGACTCAATAAGAAATAAGGGATGAAAATGAAATTTTTGTAAAATTGGGTCAATAAAATTTTTTCGGGAAAAATGCAAGTTGTTGACATTTTAACTAACTTTGGTATTCCTTTTTTGGTTATTTGTAGCTTAGAATTTGATCGTTTTTCACTATGGCTATTTATGTTTTTTGTATTACAGCAGCTTTTCTGTCTTTATTATTCGTTCCTTTTTTAGACGTGCTGAATGGCTTCGTAATTTAAATGTGAAATCATTAGTGAAGCGCTTATACGCGTGTAGTCTGCATTTTGCTCCAGTATACATTTGTGGAAAGCGTGTTTCCAACTATGCTGTTCCGAAATGTGCTCAACTAAATGAATTGCCTACAGAAAAAACAATTCCAAGTTTTACCAAGTGTAGTGAAATCAAGATCGGGAATCAGGGTGACAAGATTTTAGAAGATGTAACAATGGACAGCGAAATATCCTTTAGTTCTAGAGAGACCCCCTCCCATTCAAACTCAGACGTGAGGAATTTAAAAGCAGCCTTGGACCATTATCGTAGACAGTATTTGTTAGAAAAAAGATTAAGAAGCAAGTTGAAGGTTGTTAATGTCAGGTTATCTAGGGAAGTAGGAAAATACAAGACAAAGGCCAAGCGCAATAGGAGGACACAGTTGATCGCAAGCTATTTCATACTTCTTTGTTTATGGAAATTGTATGGGCTTAACAATGAAAACTTATATTTTCAAGGCAATTTCAAAATTACAAGCAATAGGCTTAAAACCTTGCCAGTTCGTTTGCGACCAAGGTGGCAATTTTGTCAATTTTTCCAAAATCGTTGGGGTAACTTTAGAACGTCCCTATTTTCTAGTTAGCGACAAACGAATTTATTTTACAGTCCGCATCTTTTAAAAAGCACCCGAAATTGTTTGATTACCAAAGAATATAAAGTTTATTTCAACAATAAACTTGTGTCCTGGGCAGATGTTGTCCATTTTTATAATGTAGATTCCAATACAGTTAAATGTGCTCCTAAGCTAAGTTTGGACCACATTTCCAATAGGATGAGAGTTAACTTAGCAGCTCAAGTTTTAAGTCGGACTGTAGTAGCCGGTATGCGAACTTTGCATAAGTCAGGGAAATTAGTTAGCTCAAAAGCCACAACATTCGTAAATACAGCTAAATACTTAGAGGTTTTTAATAACTTATTTGATCTTTTTAATAGCCGCGCAGAAAGCACGGTTTTCGTATGTTCCCAAGTACAATTACAGCTTTTAAGAGAAGCCTCGAAACTTTTACGGACAATAAAAGTTACAGATTCGAAAGGGAATGACATAACGAAAATGTTTAAATTTATTACAGGATGGTTGACAAACATTTCCGCCTTAAAAAGTTGTTGGGCATATATTAGTCAAGTAGGTTTTCAGAGACTTAAAACTCGCAGGTTAACTCAGGACCATTTAGTACACTTTTTTTTTGACAAATACGTAGAGGTTCAGGTAATGTTGTAAGTATAACTCCCCGAAATTTTCAAGCTCTTTTCAAAAGCGCTGGGTATTACTCTATGTAAATGGAAACTGCGAAAATATTTCCTCAGTTGATAATCTCTTAGATTTTTCAATTGTAGACCTACCGATAAAGATCATACGCAATGGGATGAGTTCCATTCTATACCAAACCCTTGCCCCTCCATAATTATATGCTTTCTCTTCATATGAAACTTTTACTATACATTTCACTTTGTTTTTAGTTTTACTGTAATATACAGTGATATGAATACTATCTTTCTAAAAGAGATCGACTCTCTTAACTTCTACGTTTTTTTGGTATTAAAGAATTATAAGAGTGCAATGTAAAATCTAACGGTAAAAATAAATAGCACTGATCTTTGTTTTAATTTGTAAGCTGATTCTTTAGTATAAATTTGTTATTTTGATGGGTGCCCGTAATTAGGCAATTTATTTTTAAAAATATAATACATTTTCGTGATAAAAGTATTAAAGATTTACCAATAATATGCCGCGGAAAACATTGTACGGAAGAAAGAAGAAAAAATTATTAAAAAAATGCACTCTGTAGGCAAAACATATGCCGAAATAGGACGCTCTTGTATACACAAAAAAAAAAAACCAGCCTTGTCCAACTTATTGGTAAAAAGATTGGTCCGCGAAAGCAAAAAAGATCCGTTTAAGCCAGCTACAGTGCTAAAAAGGAGCTTCAGATAGAAGCATGTGTTGAAACAGTTCATAATCGATTGAGAGAAAATAATCTTAAAGCTTGTAGCCCACGAAAAGTTCCACTGTTGTCATCAAAACATGTGCGGGATCGTATGGAATTTGCAAAACAGCACCTTGACTGGCCAGTCAGTAAATAGAGAAATATTTTGTGGACAGATGAGAGCAAAATTGTGCTGTATGGTGGAAAAGGATCTCGTTCGTATGTAAGACGACCACCTAAAGTAGAATATAACCCAAGATTCACTTCTAATACCATAAAGCACGGAGGTTCAAGTGTAATGGTTTGGGCATGTTTTTCATACTACAGAGTGGGGCCAATATATTGGATAAAAACCATAATGGATCAACATGTTTACGTTGATATATTGGAAAACGTGATGTTGCCTTATGCTGAAGAGGAAATGCCTTTGTTATGGCTCTTCCAACAAGGCAATGACCCCAAACATACCAGCAGAAAGGCTCGTCAAAATGGTTTTTAGGCCATTCCAATAATATTATGAAGTAAAGTAATTAAGGAGTCGTGGGAAAAAATTCCGAAAAAAAGAATTCAATTCAATGCCAAATCGATGTGCAGCGGTTACTGCCAACAAAGGCCATGCAACAAAATATTAAAACCCTCCATTTATTTAGTTTTATGATTTATTATATATTTTCGTATTTTTTTCTTTTTTTATTGTATTATTTTGTTTTTGTATAAGCTAATATTCATAGTGATATTTTTTTAACGGCCAAATTTGAAGTGTCAATTGTTTTTTGCTAATAAAATATTTTTCAAACTAAATAGATATAACAAATTTTGTTGTTTTCTTAATGCAATTAAATATCTCATTTCATTAACGTTTTTCAAGCTCAATTCAAATAGAATATACAAGTTGAA
Source organism: Sarcophaga rosellei (assembly GCA_930367235.1). Taxonomy (NCBI): domain Eukaryota; kingdom Metazoa; phylum Arthropoda; class Insecta; order Diptera; family Sarcophagidae; genus Sarcophaga; species Sarcophaga rosellei. Next base: position 65,139,759 of record OV884019.1, read on the forward strand.
ATCAAGTACAAAGTCTAACAATGGCTATAGTGCTATTTTTTCCCCGACACTGTACATTTCAGCAACGATGAAATGCTGGTCCTTCAACTAAATCCTTACTACTTTGGGCATGTATGTTGACGTCGTCATATTATCGATAATTTCAAAGAAAAAAATATCATCCCTATATACTTTGCCAGCTATATAATTTTTTTTTTAATTTTCTTTGAAAATGTTGTTTATGTACGACTCGAGCAATGAAGAAAATAAAGAAATGCTAGTGCTTCAGAGGAAAATAATGAGGCAGAGATCAACAATTTTTAATTTGCCGGCAGGTGTCCTTTAAAGTGTTTTTACTTCGGGCAATGTATTTTGTTGATAATCGTTGTTCGCTTTACTTTCTCTCATTCATATTATTACTAACAATTAAAATAAAATGAAATTAATTTGTTATATATACATTATTTTTCTGAAGATAAACCTTGGTTTTCGAACCCAACTAACATGAACGAAAAAGTTTTTACTTTTTTTGACGCGCCGCATTTGTTAAAGTTAATCCGTAACCATTATTTGGATAGCGGATTAATTTTTAACAACACCATCCTTAGTCCTCGTACAATCTCCGATTTACTTGGACTAACATCAACATCGGATATGTCAATAACTTAACTTCGAACACTACAACCAATGCCATTAGACGGTGCTATTCCCTAGGAATGGATATTTATAAGCGCATAGAGCCTGCAGAATTTATGCAATTAGTTAATGACTGGTTCGACGTTCTCAACTCTAAACTGAGTACCTTCGCATATCCTGGTAAGGTAATTTTTTGTACAATATTTGTAGATAGTGAATATATTTCATTTCATTTTGTGTAGGAACCCTACGGAATTTCACACGAGCGGCAAAGGGATACATTGGCTCGTATGACAAAGTCAATGTCGATCCCAATAATTCCTCAGAAAAAATCATTGGAATATTTCCAGAAAGGTATACTAATGACCAACATGGCTGTAGAAATGCTTCACAAATTCGTCGAAAAATACAACATGACGTACATTCTGACATGCAGACAGAATCAGGATGTTCTTGATAATTTTTTTGAAGCCATACGGAGTAAAGGTGAGCTGAATGATCATCCTTCTCCTCAAGAATTCAAATACCGACTTCGGAAATATATCCAAGGTAAGTTTGTCCGTAGATAATGTTTATAATTTTTTATATTCCAAATTATGTATATGTAATTTTAAAATTACAGCACGAAATACCGAATACCTTAGTGGTAAGGGAAACGTGGAGGAAGAACGAATAGATTGGCTTTCCATTGACAATGCAGGCAGCATTTTAGATACCAGCACTATGCCAGACAGCGGAGTCGTACTTAATAACGACGATACAGAGCCAGAACAAATAGAAGAGGATAACAGGTTTCCGAGATATAGGGCTCAATATTTGGCCAACCATAATCTTACAAATTTGAAATGTAAATGTTGAATGGCAACACATTATGTTATGTTAGGTTATACGTCAAGACATTATATGCGAATGTAAAATATTCTGTAAGATGGCAACACACACAAAAATTGTAATTCATTCTATCTTTTAATTTTCATTCAATAAAGATCTCTTGAATAACCTGAAACCTTGCTCTACTACCATTATTTTTTCGCAACAGTAAACATGCCCGATATTGATATTATAGAGAAGGTCTTTCATAGACCTTCCGATTGGCGACCTAGTCTACGAAAATTAATTTTGTTTTACAAAGAAATAATTTGAAAAGCTTCCCGAGTTAGTTGTTATCATCTTTTTAAATATCAAATAAAGAACACTTGATATAGTATAAGGGGATGAGCGGGGAAGCAATAAAATATTTGGCAAAAAGAGAAAACGGGTTGAGGTTTGATCAGATAATTATCTCTTTTCTTTTGTATTTTTAACAATTTGCAATTAAAATTAATGTTAGCACACACGGTTGTAAATTACTTAAAGCTAAAATTAAAATTAGGGCGGCCAGTGTGAACAATATATACACTGCGGTTCATCAGGATAGAACCAACACATTTTAAAGTAAAAAAGCTCTATAAATTGCAAATACAGATAGAATAAAAAAATTTAGTTTTGCAGAAAAATAGTTGATACTGTAAACGATAATTAAAACACAAAAAATAGTATAAAAATGGATTATAACGGTACTTTTTCACTTTCTTTGTAGTCAAGTATACAATTTTTCATTTATTTTTTGGTAAAAATTGATGTTCACCATTTTGAACATTATTTTTATCGCGAAACCGTTAGAAAAATCCGACGAAGTCATAATGTGGTAATGAATTACATAAGACATCGTGAAACATGTAATAAAAATTACAAAGGAGGTACTTACACAGCTCTAACACCACAGGACAAGCGAAAAATTCTTCGAGTTGCCTCAAATTTAGCCCATTCTACCTCTAAAATTAAACATTTAGCAGGAGTTAATGCAAGTAAATCAATAGTTCGTCGCGATATTTTAAGCAGTGAACATTTACAACTCCGAATGCTAAAGAAAAGACCTCCATTAAATGCAATCCGTCAACAACAACGCCTTCAGTTTGCCAAAGATCATATGGCATGGGATGTTCAAAAAGGCAATGTTTTATTGCAACACTGCTTTGTCAAATAATGAGATGACATTTTAATACGTTTATGAACGCGAAAACTTTTTATGCTTGCATGACTTTTTGTATAATTTAATTTTTTAAAATTAATGTTCAGAAAAAAAACTGGGTTTTTTTGAAAACAGTTTTCGATTTGTCTGAGAATAAAAATTCAAGCAGCAGTTTGATTAAAAATATTTTAAACAGAAGAATGCGTCGTCGTATAGCATTATTAACTAGCCAAGCCTCAAAGAGAAAAATTCCTAAAATTTTTGTAAAATTATCGCAAGCATGCAGGACGATATGATTTATTCTCATTTTCGAATAAATACATTTCAGGTATTTATTACCAAATGGTATAATTTGATAAAACTAATTAATATTTTAAATTTTAAGAAGTTACAGGTTGCGATTAAACTCTGGTGGCATTCAAAGCATTACAAATAACAATTTGGAAACTGAGCAATAATTGTTCTTTCAAAGGTGTGCTATAAATTTCCTTAATATCCCGCATTATTTGTTCCCACATTTTTCTCGCTATGAAGTCTGGCTCGTGCCTCATACGCATTTCTATGAGCAGGTTTTTTCTTTCATGATTCAATTTTTTTCTCTATGTACAAAAAATTAAATGTTAAATCACATTTGTAATTATATTAAAAAAAATTCAAATTATCACAAAATTTTTGTCGCCAATAAATGTTTACAAGGCATCATAAATAAAAACCATGCACGAATTTGACAAATAATGTGCACTGAAAAGCATTGGCATGCAATAACGAACATGAGGCATTGCCAAAACAAATTTTACTGCTTTTATGAACACTATGCATTGTAAAGTTACATTGCAAACTGCGTTTATGAAGTCAGCCTATTTTACTACGATAGTGAAATTTCTGTTTTCCACATTGCGCACGCAAAAAATTTGGTGTATGTATATAAATACTTAGAGATTTTAAAAGTCTGTTTTCAACTTCAATAAATTCACCACGTCCCTATTAAAGTTTAAAAAATGATATCCACCCTTAGCTTTTGACGTTTTTTAACCATTAGGAAATAAATAATTTTAGCGTCAATCATATTCACTTTGCCATCATAATCGGGTCAGAACCCCTTACTGTCATGGTTTAGACCCAGCCATAAAATTCGTCCAAAAAAATAAATTAATTAATAGATGAACGCAAATACATATATACTTTTCGATGTAAATTAGTCACTTTATCAAATACAAGTAAAATTTTAGTCTGCAAGGGAAATTAAAAACACTATAAAGTGTTTTCAATATGCGATATGAATAACATGTGTCAACAACAGCTGTGGAATGCCCCACAACCCTTTTATAGCCAAATCTTGTCATAATCCGTATTGTCTCGATATTTATATGCCACACTGTTCTAAGTAGCGGCCAATAACAATCACCCTTATTGTCAAAAGCGTTGTTGCCGGCGTCGTCAATTTTAAACTGTTGTCATATTTGGGCAACAGCGTCGTCAACTCCACATATTATCGATAATTTCAAAAAAAAATATCATTCCTATATACTTTGCCAGTTATTTAATTTTTGTTGAAAAATGCTAGTGCTTCGGAGAGAAATAATGAGGCAGAGATCAACAATTTTCAATTTGCCAGACAGCATGTAAGTAATTAAACAGTTTGCCTAAATATTTGTATTAACGCGAACACTTTTTACATTTGTTCCTTTATTGAATACTTTCGCCTAAACAAAGCCGCATTTAAGGTAGTTTTAGCGAAATTGCACCTTTAATGAAGAGCCCAATTCGTTCAATAGCCATTTCCAACACTTTAAAGCTAGCAACAACATTGAGGGTCTTGACGCAAGGGTCATATCAATCAAGCGTGGGAAATGATTTCAATCTTGGTTTATCGCGGCCTACAGTATCTTTAATTTTAGAAGAAACAAGCGATATATTGGAAAGAGTAATCTGTCCTCTTTTCATTAAATTTGAAATGACAGAAGAGGAGAAGACTGAATGCAAGTTGTATTTCTTTGAGAAGACGGGTTTCCCTGGCGTTATAGGTTGCGTAGATGGCTCGTATGTAAATATTCTAGCTCCTAGAAAGGATGAACAAAATATGTATTTTAATAGAAAAGAATTTTTTAGTTTAAATGCGATGCTTGTAATATAGAAAACTTAATTTTTTTCACAACATAAATACTCAACGCTTTGAAATTTGTTGACAAAATCAAAGTCAATTCGAGTCAATGACGCCTTAAAGTCGTCTTAGTAAATACCGATTCTCAGTAATCGATTGTCGTCAATATTGCCTACGGCAATGCCATTAAAATATTGTCGGTTTCACATGCGACGCCGCTGACATTCGTAATAGGGGTGAATGTCATATGCAAGGCGAATTCAATAAGGTGATGTTAAAAGCCCAGCTGATTGCTTTTTTCAGTCCACACAAATGACAAATATTTACGTTATACATTTTTTCATTTAAATATAAATTTAAATTTGTAAATTCGTGTTTTTTCTTAAATTGTTTTTTTTCAAACAAATTTGTTAAAAAACATAACGTGAGTGATTTGAATACACGCGAGTGTTATAAATATACGTGTGTTTTATAAATAATAATCCAATACTCTCGTAAGTTTTATATTGAAATTTGTTTATATTTAGTTAAAAATTTTGCAACCAATTTTTAGTTCTGTGATTTTCCGTTCGTTTTAAAAACATGCGTATCTGTAAGCTATGTGGGAAGAGAAACGAGCCTGGCAAAGGATCGTTTTTTCATGTGCCCATAAACGATGAGAGGAGACAAAATTGGAGTCAAAGTCATATTGAGTATAAAGTCAATTTTAAACCAAATGACCGAGTGTGTGCTGACCACTTTTCTGCCTCTGACATTGTAATAAGTAGCAAAAGGAAAATGTTACTGCCCAAGGCTATCCCAATTATTCCTAAACCTTCTACACCGTAAGTACATAAAGTTGTATATATTTATATAACTTTATATATTATTATTAATTCATTGAGATTAATTTTACCTGAACAAGTTCATCTCATGGACATTAGCCAAGATATAAAGCTTGTCGATCAGGGAATACAAACGGAGTAAGTTGTCTTAAATATAAAATGTCAAAAATAAAAATATATAATTTAGTACTTTGCGTACTTTCTTATTTTTAGAATACAATTCCTAACTCCATCCCCACTACTGGACCATACATACCACCTACCACTACCAACCAATTACCGTCATCTGACTCCGCCCTCCAAAATTCTCTTAGAGCAAGAAACGCAGACAAGGTAAGTTAAGAATTTTTTTTGGGATATATGTATATTATATTTGTGTTATATATTTAGCAATATGCCAAAAAAATTTACTTTTTCATTTTCAAGCTATGAATGCCGAATTATTTTTAATGCTTCGGGGGTAGAGTCAGGTACCGTAATTGCTAATTAGATTGTCCCTCACTTGCCCTAAAACGGAAATATAGGGTTGCCTTTCAAACTTGGTCTTTTTAACTTTTCGTGAATTTAACGCATTATTTATGTTAACAACTGCAAAATCAATGTTTTTTTATTGGATAGTTAGTTTGGCTATTAATCTTCCATTTTCTGGTATTGTTGTAATAATACACTGAGGGGAAAAAATTACAACAACAAAACTTGAAAGTAAGAAAATACTACTGCTAACATTTAACGCGGCACAAATTGGGCTGAATATTATGTCTTGTTCAACACAGGTGTTAACGACTTCAAAATTTAAAATTTTGCGAAATTGCTTGACGATCGTACTTTTCGTTTACAAAAAAATGTGGAAAATGTAAAAAAAAATGCGAAAAAATTAAAAAAAAAAATGCCCTTTTTCACCTTCATTCACATATAACTTTTGAAGTATGAATGTAATCTTTAAGCAACTTCGCAGAATTTTACACATTATAGTCGTCAACAACTATGCCGACTTTCAAGCCAAAATATGCAGCTCAATTTGTGCCGTTTAAAAAACACTAAAACCTATTTTCGGCAAATTTTATTAATTAATTTTAAAAATAGAGTGTATATTGTAAAAAACTGAAATTTATGTTACTGAAATGAATTATACGTCAGTAATTAAGACTATAAATACTGTTTTTACATTGGGAAACAAAACTCCTCTCCATGGGTTAAGTAAATAAGCTTAAATTTCATTTACTATCGTGATAAGACGGCACATAGTGCATTGATCCCTTAAAACGAAGGGACAGAAATAGAAGGAATGAAAAATAGGGTTTTGAAACTTGGTGTACTGTCGTGAACGCCCTTAATTAAGAAAAATTTGGATTTTCAAAAGAATCGGCTCAAGGACACGCCCACCTCCCATATGTCCTTTAAACTAAAATCTTCATATTTTACACAAAAATGTATGGAAAGTTATGAAAAGTTGCAGATATATCAATAGACCTATAGATAACGTATACTCATTTCACAGTAATGTCAATGTGGAGAGAGTTTTTGCGATAACGAAGAGGAACGAGGATATGGCACCTCATAAGGAAATATACACCAGATGTCAGCAAGTAAAGGCCCGGCAAAACAAATGTATTCATTTCCTTTTAAATATTCAGCAGTTCCACCCAACGAAGCAAAATATGGAAAATGGTGTTAAAATAATGAAGAAGGGTTTTCAGGAAAATACAAAATGGAATGCTGAGGAACGAATAAAGAGATAGAGAGCAAACAAGAAACAAAAAAAGACGTACGGAGAGTAAAGTTCTATTTCAAAATTTGATTGATATGGACGAGCCTATGGACTTATTTAATTTATTAAATGAACTATCTTATCTCGATGCACAGATTAATCGGATTAAAATTCTTAAAAAGCAAATAAACATTTTAAGACGCTTAAATTATAAACATCACGATGAAAAAGTTTGGCAAACAACAAATTTGGGTTTAGAGTCCCAACTCAAAGAAAAACTAAAGAATTTACACTCCTATGTAGACCTCTAAAAATGCAAATAATAAAAATAACTTGATGTTTCGAAAAGTATAAATAAAGAGCAGTCTGTTCAATAAAATTAAAATAAATGCAATCTTACTCGCGAAACTAAAAATGTAAGCAATTAAAAACTTTAATGATGAATTGAAGTTACATATGTATGTATATATATATTTTTTTTATAAATTTGAAACTATTTTATTATTTTATAGCTCTTTTCTTTCTCAATTCGTCATTTTTCAACCGATTTTCAAAATTTGTCTTTTGATCGAAAGGTATTCAAATTATCTGTCTAATTGCTGAATATAGGTATTACAAATTATTGCCGCTAGATGGCGAAAAATTCGTTTTTATTGACAAATGTATCGAGACACCCTGTATTTGCAAATATTATGAGTTCATATATTCAGCAAATATAATCGTCAAAGGGTTTTGTACAAAGTTGCAAACATCATTTGTTCGAAGTTTGGAAATTTGTGGGTCAAATTTTTAATTTCTTCAATAACATAAAAATAACGGTAATTTTGTAAATAACGGAATTATGAAAAAGTCCCAGAACAAAAGTTGCTACTGAAGCCCTAAAGAATCATTCTCAACAATAAAAAAGTTCTTTTTCGCAAAAAGCCGTTTTTGGCATATTGCTTTATATATTGTTACGAAAATGGAAATGGTGTTATTAAAATAATAAACAAAAGCTCCAAAAACAAAACAACGGACTTGATCATGTATAAAGTGATAAACAAAGGCTCCAAAAACAACATAAGGCAGTTGTTTACATGATCAACGAAGAAGTAAACATATAGCAACAAAAACAATGGCTTGATCGCGTGATCAAAGTAAACAAGCAACAATAACATCAGGTATAAAAAGAAAAGGGACAAAGCAAACAAACAACAACAACGCTACAAGGATAGATGTAAACAAGATCCATTAACAACAATAAGGGAAGCGAGTTGCTTACGTTTTTAGATTGTTCCCGAAGGCAGTCATTCTCTGTCAAGGGCATTCACTAGACTGATGCTCCAGCGATATAAAAGGCAAGACAAAGCGAGCAACGATCAGTGCTGTCAGATGTGGCGATTTCTCGCCAAACGTGGCGATTTTTCATTGTCTTTGGCGATCAAAATTTTCAAATGGCGACGTGGCGAATTTTTGGCGATTTAAAGACTAGTTGGCGATTTATTTGGCTATTTTTAACAAATTATTTTTATTTTCTTGAAATAATTTTTCAACACTTTAATTTAATAACATAATGTTCTTACATTAAACATCTCTGGTATCCCTCATATATTATGTTATTATTACATAGTGAATGACACAATCAATGTCAACAGGTAAAACAATACAAGAAAAACAAGCTGATTGTTGTTGTTAAAAGTACTTTTCTGTCAAAATTGATATTGATGCCAAACAAGTGTCAAAATAGTTAACGGTAAATGGAAAAGACTTCAAAAGAAAAGAAAAATATATAGGAAAAGTAAAAACTAAAGAAATATTATAAAAGCTTTATTTGTAAAAGGAAAATATTATAAATGGCATCTTCTTCAAAAAATATTAAAATAGATCGTCGACATCGAAAGGAGTGGGAAAATGAAAGTTGGGCCATAGGTAAGTACACAAATGTAGTATTTTAAACCTTTTAATGAATTAAAATTTTAGGGTGGCTAAAATCTATTGCAGATGCCCCTTTGTCGTACCAATCTGCATCTAATGACCAATATTCATCGTGGTGTTTTGGATGCAAAATAGCTCTAAGATCCCATAAGATCGATCTAAAAAAGCATTCAGAAAGTAATAAACACATTTCTAATATGGCGGTGCTGTTTAAGCAAAACAAAATTGATAATTTTGGTAAGTTCATTTTAAACAAATATATAAAATAAATTTTAATGTATTTTTATATACTTTTAGTAATACAACCGCAATCAAATGAGTCTAAAATAATTGACATTAAACTAGCCGTTTTTATTGCAAAACACAGCTCAATTTCTTCTGTTGACCACCTTACAACCTTGCTACGAAACTGCTCAACAAGGGAAGGTGCATTTGAAAAATTAAGGCAGCACAAAACTAAGTGTACTGCTATTATAAAAAATGTCATTTCTCCGTCAATTTTAGAGGATTTGGTGAAAGACATTGGCGATAATTTCTACAGTTTGGTGGTAGATGAATCTACCGATATATCCCAAACTAAATGGATGAGCATTTGTGTAAGATTTTTTGATCATAAAAAACTTAAAATTGTTACCCATTTTTTGGGCATTTTCTTGGTTGAAGAAGCTACTGCAACACATCTTTTTGAAGGTATGAAACTGTTTTTAAAGAAAATAGGTTTAAATATAAAAAAGTTAATAGCTCTTGGAACTGACGGGGCCAGTAATCTATGTGGTAAAAATAAATCTTTATTTATCCTTTTAAAACAAGAAAATCCACAATTATTACTTTTAAAATGGACCCGCCACTCCCTCCATTTATGCTGTTCCAAAGCCTAAAGTGAAATTCCCAAAAATTCTGACTTTTTACTTAAGGAAATTTACAACTATTTTAGCCATAGCCCACTTCGTACTTTACTATATAAAAGAGCTTTTGATTTGGTTAACATTGGAGTTGATTCAAATAATTTTAGGAAACTTGTACAAATATCGGGAACTCGTTGGCTGTCTTATGGGGCCGCCATCAGAAGAGTTTTGGAGCAGTGGGTGGAGTTAAAATACCACTTTTCTTTAATCTCAACAGCTGAAAACGACAAGACTGCTCAACATATTTATAAAGAAATATCTGACGAAAAAAATAGACTTTTTTTGATATTTATTAACCCAATAGTTAATAAAATGAATCATTTAAATTTAGAATTTCAATCCGATCATATGGATGCAGGTAGCATGTATGATGAATTAATTTTTTCTTCTAAAATGTTTAAGCCGTCATTTTTAAAAAATAATGGAAATTTGGATAACTTAATATGTTCATTGAATTTGGCTATTGATTCGCCAGATTCTTTTCTGCCATTGGAATCTATGGATTTTGGCACAGAATTTGAAATGGAATTAAAAAATACAAAAATGAATGATTATGATGCAGAAATTTTAAAAGAAAATTGCTTTTTGTACTTAAAAAAATTATTAGAAGAAATGCTAAAACGGTTACCTGAAAATATAAATATTTTTAAAACATATAATGAATTTTCAATATTAAAATGTGGAAACCCTTTAACACAAGTAAAATTTTCGGTAGTTCAAAACTCATTAACTTTATTTTTAAATCCAAAAATATCTGCAGGGGAATATGAATTGCAATGGTCAAAATTAGCATATATCAATTGGACTGAGATCTTTAAAGGTCAAATCCCAACAAATTTATTAGACTTTTGGCCACAAGTTTACTATTATTGCGATGCGGCTGGAACATTTCACTTTAAAGACTTAGCACTGGCCGTTCTAAATATGTTAATTTTACCAACCAGCAACGCTTGCGTAGAAAGGGTATTTTCTATTATGAATTACACTAAAACTCGCTTACGTAATAAAATTCAATATGAACTTTTAGATTCATTGATAAGAATAATAAGTTATATGAATGTTAATAAATATTGTTGCAATTCATTTCAGCCTACAGACAAAATGTTAAAAAAGTTTAATTCTAATACAATGTATGATATACCAAGTAGTGAAAATGAATCTGCAGAGAATGAGGTATATGATATTATAAATTTCTGCAATTAATTTTTGTAAAAAATATTTTGACAACTAAAGTACAAATGTAATCTTATATATAAAAATGAATGTGTGTTTGTTTGTATGTTTGAAGTTTATAGACTATTAAACGGCTGAACCGATTTTCTTGAAATTTTCACAGTATCTTCCTGTATGTCTGGAAGGAGTTATAGGCTACTTTTTATGTTGATATTCCAAATGAGCGAGGGGCCATGCCCACGTATGCTACATACTACATACTTAATATTTAATTGCATTTGAAATATATTACTCATACGCATAGTAGTTACCCCTACAAGTATGCTATCTATGATTCCTGATGTATAAAACCAAAGAAAATAAAGTATAAAGAATGTGAATTTTGGCATATTTTGGAATATTTTTCAAAAATATTTCACGACGCGGGAGGAAAGATAAAGAAACCAAGAGCGTAACAATGTTCTCAATTGTTCTCATCGTGCGTTTTTGTTGTTTGACTCATTTTTTATTTATTCTTCTGAAACAGTGTTGCCACGAAAAAAATTTTGTAACCAACATTTGTGAAAAAAATCACCAAATAAGAAAAAATCTAACCAAAATTAAATTCATAGACTTTTGTTTTATTTTTTTTTCAAGTTTAAATTATAATTAATAAAAACTGAAACAAAAAATAGGTTTTTTTAAAAGAAAAAGAAAAAAACCAAAAAAATGTACACATCTGCACATTGATCAAAAAATAAGCAATTTTGGTTAGAAATAACCAAACGCGGGAACACTGTTCTCAAATCACTTATTCTCAGACGTCGGCGCAAAGAGGACATGAGAAAAATTATGACAGGCATGGTTAACCCAGAGGAAAATTGTTAGTATATTTTCAAATCTACTTATTAACCCAATAATATGTATATGTGAGCGAAAAGTATAGAACAATTGTACTGCGCTAAAAACCTAAAAACACCGTATTTTACTTGGCAAGTATTCTTCCAAAAATCGAAATCATTTCTCATTGATATTAGTGAATCATACTGTAATATTTCTTTGGGTGTAAAATTAAAGTCTGAAAAAAGCGACGTGAACATTTTCCTTTAGAAGCTGACAAGCAACTGAATGCATTTTTACGCTCTCATGATGAGAGCAACACATTGTTACGCTCTTTGTTTGTGTTTATTTTCCTTCTGTCTTCCGCCCCCCTTATCCAGAAATGATTTTTTTTAAAAGATTTTGGTGAGAGCGGGTCGTAATGCTACTTCTACATAATGCGTATTCTTTATATCCATAATCTTTGATAAAACTTAATGGAATTGGATATCACTCATACGTCACACATGTAGTTTTTTTAATGCATTTTACATCTATATAAACAAAAATGAATGTGTGTTTATTTGTTTGTGGGTTTGTTTGTTTGAAGTCTATAGACGGCTAAACGGCTGGACCGATTTTCTTGAAGTTTTGACAGTACCTTCCTGTATATCTGGAAGGAATTATAGGCTACTTTTTATTTTAAAATTTCAAGAAGGCGGGGTGCTACGCCCACATATTCAATAATTATTTAATGTCGCATATCTCATAAACTGCGAATTTTGTATGGGCGACTTTGGCGTATATATAAACAAAATGGGCGGATTGGCTATAGTGGGTGTGTGACCTCCAATATAAAAAATATTAAATTATTATATCTATGAAAATATCACAGTTAGAGCCCTAAAATTTTTTTGAATCCACTTTAGTATCAATATGAATATTTTAGACAAAAATGGGCTGACTAGGAAATGGGTGTGGTACTTCAAATATGAATTAAATTTAAAACTTCTTCAATCTCGGACATCACCTATATATACAAATTATATATTAAAATATTTGTTTGTATGTTTTTGGAGTTTATAGACGACTAAACGGCTGAACCGATTTTCCTACTTTTTATGTTGATATTTCAAATGAGAGAGGCGCCACTCCCACTTATACTACATAACCTACTATTGTAAGATAATAACAAAATGGATATATTGGAAAAACTATATCAGCAAGATACCTCAAACTACGGTTAGATACAAGTAACTACGGTTTTAATATAAATATTTTGGACAAAAATAGGCGACCTATCATTAGAGGACAATGCACCTTCCATATGAAGTAAATACTAAAATCTGCCTAACTGAAGAACTTTATCAGTTAGAGTCCCCAATTTTGTATTCCAGCTATAGGAAGGTGGTGCCTCTCTGATTTGTGGGTGTAGAAATTATTATATCTTGAAATATGCAATAGTAAGGTATATGACCCTTAAATTATTGAGTTTGAAATTTTCAACTCATATAGATAGTAAGTATTAAAGTTCAGACAAACATATACTTACTTATAGTTATGTTATTGTTTACTTCTAAAAACGGGTAACTAATAAAACTATTATTTATTTGAAAAATGCATTAGGTAAACTTTATAATAAGCATTTTAGTGGGCAATGAATTCATTACTTTTAATTACCTAAGTAATAAAATGTAAACTGTAAATATTTTTCCCAAATAAAATAAGTAGTTGCAAAACTCATCAAAAAAAATTACCTGTGACCGACGCAAGCACAATTATTTGTTAAATTTTAATAACATTAATTTTCTTCAAAAGTTTTTTGACCTGAACCTATTTCATATTAGGTAAAATATAAAGGAATAAATATAACACGCATTTGGTTTTGAAATTCAGTTGAATCTTTGATTCTAAACAAGTTAAACGTTACCTGAGTGACATTTATTTTGCAACAATTTGTAAAAATGCCCCGGATAAAAGCATCTAAAATGCATTGCTTTTGCAATCCCAGAGAGCAAATTAAAGTTCGGAAGACGTGAAAGTCGCCTCAGGACTGAAAGGAGTCGAGCTTCAACCTTTAGAGCCGCCGAAACGCCATCACAACGTGAAGAACGCCTTGAAGGCCTACGACAACGCGCCACAACAGCAAGAGCTACTGAAACACTTTCAGAAAGCCAAGACCGTCTTAAAAGCTTCTGAAACGCCGTCAGAACGCGAAAGACGTCTTGAAGGTCTTCGACAACATGCCACAACCCCACGAGCTGCCGAGACATCGTTGGAACATGAAGGTCGACTACAAAGCCAGCGAAATCGTATTGAAACATCACGAGCCACAGAAACACCTTCAGAACGTGAAAGACGTCTGGAAAGCCTTCGACAATATGCGACAACCGCACGAGTTACCAAGACACCTTTGGAACATGAAGGTACCACAACAGCACGAGCTAATGAAACAGAAGTCCAACATGAATCACGAGTAGAAAGTCAGTGGATTCGAACATCAACAAGAAGAGCAGCAAAGAACAAAATCATAATCGAATGGCGGTGAATCGACGTAATGTTTTTCATGGATACTCAGGTATTGCATTTAACCACAGATCTGATATAGATGACCACACAATCGCAATTCATGCTGATAGAACTCCAGAACTCCAACAATGGCGTAACAATTTTGATGGTGGGCGATCCAGTTGCATCACGAGATATGTATTTAATTCCGATGGGGGTAGCGAAGCACACCGGGTGCTAGCTAGTGTAAAATAATATCTTTTATTGCAGACTTATTAGATTTATATTGATTTCATAATAAATACATGAAATAAATAAATATAAATGATTTTTTAAACTTTTGGCGATTTTTATTTTGGACAAAATGAATAATATTTTATTTTGGCGATTTTGCCTATAGCTTTTGGCGATGGAGGTAAAAAAAATTCTGACAACACTGGCAACGATGAGTGAGTTATAGTTAAGTCAGTCTTGTGTGAAGACACGGTTGCGTCCGAAGTAAGCAGTTGTTAGTGTTTACGCGAGCAGAAAGTTTGTTGCTTAAAAAAAAGGGTACTCGCCTTTGATGAAATGAAAGTAATGAAAACTTTCGAGTACGACACCAACCTGGACAAAGTGAGGAAGCCAAGTAACTACGGTCAGGTAGTTATGGCACGTGGCTTAAAGAAGTCATGGAAGCAGCCAGTTTTTTATGACTTTGAGTGCAAAATGTCAAAAGACATTTATCTCAAATAATAAGACGATTGTCTACGGTTGGATTTCCAGTAGTAGCAATCGTCTCGGATATGGGCCCGTCTAACCTTAAGTTGTGGAAGGACTTAGGATATATATACTCAATATGATTACAACACACTACACTTGACATATGTTTCTTATTCCTCCAATGACGACTATAAACGGCTTGACAAGGACGGATATATGTATGTATATAACTAGAAATCAGGTAAATAAAGACAAAATAGTTAAAAAAATCTAATACTTAAAACATTTCAACTAACACTGAATTATATCTATTTCACATTCTATATATCTTTATAAATATTTAACTATATTTATTATTACATTTTTAGAAAAGCTTTGCTTCCCAAGTCCGGTCAATGAAATAGAAAAAGTATTTACGTTTGTCGATGCTCCCCATCTGTTAAAACTGATACGAAATCATTTCATTGATACCGGCTTGTTGTACAATGGGAAATTACTTACTGCAGCCACCATTTCCGAAGTATTGAAGTACAATTCAAGAAGTGATACTTCAATTGTATTTAAGTTGAGCACGGAAAATATATCCGTGAAAGGTGCAGGTAATATTTTATTCTTAAGCCTTTTAACTTCTTTTAACCAAGCTCATTTTAATTACAGGAAGGCAAAACGTGAAATTGGCGGCCGAACTTTTCTCAAATACGACGGATATGTACGTAACAACATGCATTTTGTTTTTGTGAAGCTCTCGCACGTTTGCCAAAATCAGCTGCCATTTGTAAATAAAAAGTTGTAATAAATATCAACAAAATTTATCAAGAAAATTATACATTTGTGGCGAAGAAAATTAAATTTTAAATAAAAAGACTAAATAATTCTTGAAAAATATAAAAAATTAAGAATTATGTATGTATATATAAATTAAAACAAATAACTGTTTGAGATATGTACATATTTGGCTTTCAATGAAATAGTTTTGGCCGTCAAGTAGATTCAGCCAAATATCATTGGTCCCTGATGTTCTTCGTATTTTATATATCCTGCTGGAATCTCTCTTCGCCACATCACATATGTACATTTTTCCGGACTGTATACGGAATTTCATCCACGAATTTCAGACAAAGCTGAAATACATGTTGAAAGGAAACAAATCCATCGTCACCATTTCACATACATTTTAGTGCCATGAATTTCACCCTTTCAATGTAAAACAATTTTGCTTATGCTTTTAACAAATTCAAATATTTTGGCCCAACCATTGCATCAAAAAGTGACTTTATTTGTAAACTCCCAGCAAAAAATAATATGCGAAAGAATTTGAAATTTCGATGATTTCGATGGATTAGTCTCTAATTTGTTAATGATATCTTTTAAGGATTCTGACAACAATACAGAGGATGCCAAAGCGTCTCGTGTTATTTCGGAAATTACCGGGGTAAGGTTACTGTTGATATAATGGTAGAGTGAAAGCGCGATCTAAAATAAAAAAGTTAAAATGTTTAATTAATTCTGGTGTGAAGAATTCCGTACCACCATTGAGGTACTTCACATGGCGCGTTGTCACTTATTTTTAATGGCTGACATCCCCAGTAGGCATACACCATTTAATTCATAAATTGTATTTAAATACAAAGATTTTTGGAAATACATTAGAAATGAATAAGGCAGTAAATGTGTTAACGAAAAGGTAATTATAATAATAAGTAATAATAATAATGAGTAAATAAATAAATACAATAATTTAGCTTACAACTTAATTTGGAGCATTTTTTTACTTACGCAACTCTGCTTCAACTTCTGTACTTTCAGCCGATAATTCAAATTCCGAACCCGAAAATGAATCCTGCATTTGAAGAAAAACCTTTTTACATGCTCAGGAAGATCAATCGACCCACTTTTCTCGCACAGGCGCTTATTGAGGTTCCGACAGTGAGCAATTTCTAAACCATTTATTTTATGGAATATTAATTCCAGTTTTTTAACTTGGCTTAGAAATGTACTCGACGGTTTCTTCAAAGAACCCTCTGACACCTGATCAATCCATGTGGACGAATTTGAATGACACTGTTCCTTTTCCAGGTTCAACTTCTTTATTATGTACCCTGCAATATATTCCAGGGCATCCTCATGCAGAAAACCAATGTCATCCAAATCCGTTTCATCTAGGTCACCAATCTCATCCTCCTCATCTAAATTAGGTTGATCTTCAATTTCAAGTACATCCGTCATTTCTGCAGAACCTTCTATAACACTATTTGCAGATGTGATGGCATTTGGGCCGTTAAGCCATTCCGTCTTGTCGTCTTCTACGTTACCTTTTCCGCTTAGATGTTTAGTGTTTTTTTGCTGAAACTAGAAAGATTTATTAAAAAAAGTAAAATAAAAGTATATATTTTTTTATGAAGATATACCTAATATGTATTTGCGTAGTCTATATTTAACATCCTTTGGTGTAGGGTGGTCATTCAACCCACCTTTGCTTCGTATAGCACCAAAGAAATTTTCTAAGATATCCTGGTTTAGGCGACTCGTTAGTATGTAAGACATGTCGTACTTCTTTACATACTCATGAAGCATGTCTAAGGATTTGTTTGAAATAAGAATCGCTTTCTGGAATTGTTCTATAGATTTTTTGCCGATAATTATCGGGATTGACATAATTTCATTCATTCGATTTATTTTTTGTCTTTGCTTGTCTAAAGCAATGCCGTATGGTTCCTTAAGATATACTATTTATTAAAAACATAAAAAATTCATGAACAAAAATGAACTTACCTTGCCAGGATAACCATAAGTGCCCATTTTGGAGTAATGGACATCAAACCAATCATTTTATTTTTTATTTTCATCATCAATTTAAAAAATTCTGCAATTTCAATAGGCTTGTATATATCAAATTCAAGCGCATTGCAATGCTTTATGGCACTGGCGGTTGTATTTGAAAAAAGTTGTGTAGCTAATTTAACTTTTTGCCTTCCTGGACCTTTTACGGAAAGATGTTCGTCGCTCAGTTTGTACGTAATTGAGACATCCGACTTTTTTGTTTCTCTTAATAAATCCGCAATGGTTCGTGAGCTTAAATGCTCTCCGTTAATTATTAAGCCAGTATCCACGTAGTGGTTTCGAACAAGCTTAATTAAATGGAGTGCATCTGCAAAAGCGAAAATTTTTTCCTCCTCGACAATAGGGTTAGAAAACTACGGGTTTTCTAAGAAGTTAGTGAAGAAAATTATAAAGTAAGTAGTAAATAATGTAACATATTTAAACGTAATCTAAAGAAGTCTTAGTGTACCTTAAAATCTTAGTACATTTGTAAAGTAAATTAAAAATTGAATCAAAATTTAGGACTATTCTTTTTTTAAGGATGTACTTTAATTAAAACGAATCTTATTACGAAACTTAGAATCTAATATAAAAAGGATGTTTTTATTGAATAATATTATTTCGACTTAAAAATTACTTTAATATTAAATCTTAATTGTTAATTACCAAAAAAATTTAAATCCAAATTCCGATATATATATTCTGCCATGTCATAACTATTCAACCTTGTTCATACGTGTGGTGTGTTGTGATGAGGTGTGATGTATAAAAACTTACCTATAGATACACCTAAATCGTTCCATAACTTACGATTGGTTGGTCCTAAATCGCACACCACCGCCAAAACTGCAAATCCTACGTTGTGGAGCTCAATAATTATGCTATTTAATATTTCTCTGGTCATTTTGCAGTCGTAACTAAAAAATACAGGCTGCTTCCAAGACTTCTTCAATCCTCGAGCCATGACGACTTGAACGTATGTAGTTAGCTGGCTCCCTCAAAACCTCACCAGCTACATCATACTCGTACGTCTCCATAACTTTCATTTCGTGGAAAGCTAAGACACAAATCTTTTCACATGAATTCGATATGTCGATATGCCCTTGGACCAGATGCATGTAGACATATAGCATTTGAGATGTCTTCCCATCTCCACTGTATTGGTCCAGGAGACATAATTTTTCGGATCTGACCTTCTGTAAATATTTTTCGCATGTCCTCTATTGCCAAATTTGCTTTATCTAATTCCAACTTTAGGTCCTTATTTTCGTACATATATATTTACAAATGTTAATTACATTTTTATTGGGTAGATTTACTTACTCTGTCTGGGATTCTTGAGTTGTGTAAATTTTTTCCAACGTACACTTTCGGAGAAGACAAAGTCTTCATATGAAACAACTGTCCCAAAGTTGATCATTTCTGTACCAACTGTTGTACAAAAGCCTGTGGACTGTATGTTCTGACATTCTACTACAGGCAAAACATCTTCATCGCTTACCGCAGTTATCGATATATGATCATACCCGTTTAAAAAGCTGGAAAAATCACTTGAATATGGTTCAGCTATTATATATGGTTCTCAATTATATATTAACTTACCCTGAGTTTTCATTATTTGGTTTCAAAGATTGTATGGAAGGTACTGCATTGGGCATTAAATATAATTTACTACCTGTAGTAATTATATGTTCTGGAAGAAAGTGGTCAATGCAAATATGAGAGTTTGCAAAAAAATGCATCTGGCAGACCTCGCTCCACTTAATTCTCATTTGTTCATCTTTAGGAACTTTAAAAAAATGCTCTTTCACAATTCCTTCTTTTTTTTACAAATTGCACATCAACGCATTTTAGCCACAAATTTTTTTAAAAATATACACAAATTTTAATATTTTATTTTTATTAGTTCTTTTTAAAAACTTTTCTGTAATTTGCACTGTTTAATTTCACCAATAAGTATTTCTTAGTTTTGAAAAATTTTTTTTTTTGTAATTTGCGCTCTTGTTATTTTTCGTAACGAATTTCGAATTTAAATTCCATTAAATTTAATGACTGCTAAGAAATGTAAACAAATTTTGAGAAACGTGCGGTTGCGGCGAATTACAGCGAAAAAGTCAGCTGTGCTTGTGCTGCCACCTATTAGTTGCATCATGATAATAGCTGTTTAGATGCTCCCACCCATTATATGAATTCGCCTTGACCTTACCTTTTAAAATTAAATTTGAATTTATTTTAAATTGGAAGTAAACTTTCACATAATTGCCAGTTCAGAGAGTGGACAGACAGCAGTTTTAAGTTTTCTTTTGGTGATGATTAAGCGTTTATTGTAGTAAACAACCAGATTATTTTGAAATTAATATTATTTTACGACCATTTCTTGAGTCACATGTGGCTCTTGACCACGCATGATGGTCTTGAGTGAGAACTATGTCCAATACAAAACTCCAAAAAAGCAAAATGAAAGTTTCGATTTAAAATTTTTTGATAAGCTTGTATAATAGATCGAGCTTTGTAACAAAAGTGATACATTTCAGTTTTTAAGACACCGTAACTTTTTTAAAAATAAAATTTAAACCAGTCATCGCCAGGCAATTGCCTTGTAAACATCATTTTTCTTTTAGCGGTATTTTGTCTTTTATATTAAAGGCGCCACATTTATTTGTGCGTTAGATAATTTATTTCATTTAAAAAGTTTAATTTAATTAAATAACTTTATTTGTAAATACTTAAAAACTAATTAACTTTTAAACAGTTGAGTGAGAGGGCTTGAACCTCCCAATCACAACAGGTTTAAAATACTTGAAACAGCAACAGAAAAGGCTCCCACCAAAAAGAACGAGAGTAAATGATTTTGTACCATTGCCCGAGATTAATAATGATGATTATATTCCTCGATACTTAGTTGCTTCTGCTATCAAAATTTCTGAATCTGTGAAAATCAAGTCAATTACATACACGATATTATCAGCCCAATTACGAATATTCCCGGGGAATTTTTCCCTTCCCAAAATACTTTTTCCCGAGAACAAATTTCCCTTATTCTAATCTCCCTGGGAATAAGAAAAAAGGGAGAGAGAAAATTATAATCAGCTGATCGATTTTGTCATTTCAGGCTGAATGCCATTTAAAAAAGAAGTATTATCGCGGGAATTTAATATTAATGAAAACAAATTAAATTTGTGTAAAAAATAAATTTGTTTGAAGAAAAAAATGCACAGTATAGCTTTTCATATCCTTGCGGAAGATCATGAACGGCGAAAAATCTGCCAGAAGGTTGCAAGAAGGCAGATACGCGATGCTTCAAATCCTTTGGAACTGCCTCAAACTTTGTAAGTGCTAAGTATATTCATATGCTTTAAGGTATAATCTATTTTAATTGCCTAGGTTTGAAAAATACTACCGTGTTAACAAATCAGCATTTTTATATTTGCTAAATGTTGCTACATAGCACTCTCAACCGACCAGGAAGCTATTTGATGTTAGCCCTATTATCAAACTTAGCGCGTGTTTACGTTTTCTTGCAGAAGGTGGCTACCAGACTGGTATAGGAAAGCACTGTGATGTTTCGTTGTCTCAGCCTACTATTAGCAAAGTGGTTGCAGAGTTGATTAAAATCTTTGAAGCTCACCTTTGTCCGATATGGATAAAAATGCCGACAGCAATTGAAGAAAAAAGAAAAATTGCGCTGGCGTTTTATATGAAATATAAAATTCCGGGAGTTATCGGATGCGTTGACGGGACGCATATACAGCTAATTGCATCATGTGAAAACAAACATTTGTTTTACAATAGAAAGGGAAAGTACAGCTTAAATGCTATGCTGGCAAGTTTTATTTTGTGGATGACTATATGTATTAAAGTGTGTACTTATGCAATGATTGTTTTTAGATTTGTGATCACGAGTTAAGAATCCGGTAAGTCAACGCAAGTCACCCTGGAGCATGCCGTGATTTTTTTCATATGGAGTAATAGTGATGTTTAGGCTCACTTTGAAAAGATGTATGTGGGAGGTGTAAATAATTTTTGGCTCTTAGGTAAAGTCTTTGACAAGTTTTACAGAATTTGTCTTTGGTATGAAGGTGACGCTGGGTATCCTTTGGAGCTTTGGCTTTTGAGGCCTCATCGAGTTCCAGAAGATGGGTCATCTGAGATGCGATTTAATGAAGTGCATTCAAAGCGTCGCAATATTATTGAGAGAACCAATGGCGTCTTGAAGAACAGGTGGAGATGTCTTCTTGGTGCTAGGGAACTGCACTATTGTCCTGTAAAGGTGTGTAAAATTACTAATGTGTGCTGCGCACTCCACAACATATGTTTGCAAAGTTCGCGAAGAAAATTATGATTATCCAATTGAAATATCCATACAAGAAGAGCAAATCAGTTCATCTACTTCGACTCAATATTTGAGAGTGGCGCAGTCAATTAGAAGAAATATTGGAAACACTCTTTAAAATATGTTGTTTTAAAATATAATTTATGTTTACATACTCAAAAAATAATAAAATAAAAATATAATACACAAACTCAAAAGATTAATTTAATTTTCTAATTTCTATTCCATTTCCTTGGCTCTCATTTTTTCCATAAAAGAGTGGTGACGTCGCATTTCCTGGACTTCCTCTTTTTTTAAACTTTCCATTCCTTGAAAATGCTTTTTTTGTAGATCATGCATTTTGTCCAACGATCTATAATTTTTTTTAATGCAATTCGTTTGACACTTAACATCAACTACTGCTTTTTTAATGGTTTCAACCAAATCCCTTTGTACAGCAAGTTCGGCTAATAAAACATCGGCAGCACTCTCTTTCGATATATTATCCATTCGTTTCGTGGGCATTTTTGGCGTTCCATTTCCGTTGGAGTTTTCCGCACAATCGATGTTTTTTTTTTCTGGAACAGTTGGCATTTCCACGTATGTCTTGTTTCAGGCAGATCTACGTTTTTTGGTGAGCCCAGGCCGAAACTCTGTACGGAGACACCTTCAACAGATGTTTTCATTGCTATTAAATCAAATATAGCTTGTTCAGTAGCTGAAAACTTATATTCTCTGTTTGGTCCCCCACCCGTGCCCTTCTGTTATTGTAGATTTTGGGCCGCCTTCTGTCGAACGTATTTTTTTTTGGTCAGTCCACACCTGCAAAGCAAATAAGGTACAGAATTGCTATTTTTAACGAATCAAGCTATTCACCTTTTTCCATTCATTAATGTTCTGATTTGGTGGGCCTAGTGCATTTAATTCATTTTCAGCAGTTTTCCAGAATCTTTGGAGTTCCAGGATTTTTTTTGCATTAGACCCAACAAATGTTGCATTTGGTGTTTATTTGTGGTTTTTGACCTAAACAACTTTTAAATTATTGAATTACATATTTTTAAATTTATTACTTACATTTTTACAATAACTCCCTTATTAAATATTTGAGGAAAAACTCCCAAAAAACGTTGATGGTTTTCCCCCTTTTTAAATATTCATAATTCATACTTTTTTCCTAACTTATTTTTCCCCTTTTTTAAAAATAATCAGAATATGAGAGAAGCGAAAAGTGAAAAAATTCCTGGGGAAATTTTAATTCATAATAGATAGAATGGGAAAAGGGAAATTTTTCCCGCGGAATTCTTATTCATAATTGGGCTGTATATTGATGTCACAGAAATGCGAAGCGGCGATTTAATGGTAAAAGCGTCGAATTTAAAGGCAGCACAGAAATTTCTCAAGGTCAAGTATATTGACATTGTACCTGTTAAAATAGAAATGCACAGAACACTTAACTCCGTCCAGGGCAGAATTTTTTCCAGAAAAATAATAAACATTCCCAAAGATGAATTAATAAAATCATTAGAAGACTAGACAATTATTGAAATTCGTAAGTTCACAAGGAATGAAGGTGATAAAATTGACATTTGACTTAATACATAGATCTGACATCATAAAACTAGGCTGAGAAAGGTTAAAAGTCGATGAATACATTTCTAATCCTATGCGATGCATCAATTGTCAAAAACTCGGTCATACAGCAAACAGATGTCAGAACATAGAGCTTTGTAGAGAATGTGCTTATATTCCTCCTCATGATAAATGCATAAGAAAGTTTTGTGTCAATTGCAACACAGAATCCCACACATCTTATGACTCTTTATGCCCAACTTTCATTAAACATAAGTCTGTCAACAAAATTAAGGCTGATAGAAAATGTACTATAAGAGAAGCTTTGAAAATTTTCAATGATAATCCTTCTATACATACTTACTATTAAACCCTTTTCCAAAAAACCATTAACATTCTCAGAAGCAGTCCGTAATAACATAACCTAAAAGCCAATAACCACAAATAACATAGTAACAAAAAGTGAAAGTGCACCAGAGACAATAACCATAGAAAATGATACTAATTTTACAAATGTTAACAACAACAATATTATTAATCAAAACAAAATTCTTAATAACAACAAAATAAGCAAAGTAAATAAAAATACAAACACCGTTACAGCAAATGATGCTTTGGCAATGGAGAAATTAATGGCTGATTTTATTGAACTTGATAAAGAAATGAGTGTGAAATTTAGTTGCAACGGTACAAAAGAGAGTCAACATCTCTCTGAAAAATTATTACTAAATATACCAACAAATAATTCTATAGAAAAATTTAATTTATCACCTTGTAGCAGTTTATATAAAAAATTTCCAGGGGCCAAATCACCGCATTCGAAATCGAGTACTTTATTATCGAAATGTGGTTAACGTGGATCACGGTAATCGTTATCGTAACGTATCTACTCGAAGTTGTACTCGATTTGTAACTGGTCATCGAAAACAAACAAACAGTAGCTTTTTGGCTCAAAACAAAAGAAATTACTAAAAACAACGAAGTAAAATAATAATAATAAAGCCCTAGTTATTCTACCGTAACGAAATGTAACAGTAACGTAAAGTAATGTGCACGGAACGTAAAAATGTAAGTGCAATTATAGATCGTAAAAACGTGTCATATGTTTTTATGTAAACAAAACAAAAAAGAAATAAACAAAAACAAATAAGGAAATAAAAATTGCAAAAATTAAAAGACAGAGTTTCAGATAAGGATATAGAAGACATGTTTTTTGGATTGAGTTTATATTTTATTATTGTTTTTTAAATAAATTTAATATTAATTCCAAATTTTGAAAACTTTGTTTTCACTCCTTTTATCACTTTCAATATGGCGCCTTTTGCTTTTCTTTAATCCAGCTGTCAACCAGTGTTATCACCACAGAGTTTTTAGGTTCATTTTAAACGATTTTAAATTTATTTAAAGGTACTTATTAAAAGTTTTATGTACTGTTTCTGTAAGCCAAACAATTTCACTTTCACTCAAACAAAAACACTAAATTTAGCTTATGTTTGTTAGTTGAGGAAAACAAAAAATTAAGTGCCTTTGATTGAATTTTCTATATCAATAGACAAGCAAGTGAAATCGTTTATTCTACAGAAACAGGTCAGGTATTTCGGAAACCAAATTTGTACTAATGCTAAAACGTTTTTATCTTCTCTAATAAAAGTAAAATGCAAACTGAAATGCTTTTCGAACGCTTTAATTAGTTAAAAATCGATAACTAAATTTTTCTAATTTAAAATAAAAATAAACACTACCTATACATAATATTATAGTAAAATAGTGTTTATTTTTATTTTAAACTAGCTGTACCCTGCGCGCTTTGCTGCACTACGAACTAAAATAAATTTGAAGGAAAGACATTAGACAAATATCCAATTAAGTTTGAATCATTTTATTGATTTTGTTTCCCGTTATCCAGATGATTCAGACGAACGGGCCTGAGTAGTACGCATTCGATCATGTGATTCATTGTTCACGTGATTCATGCGAACGGATCTGTGCGGCATGTACTCGAAGATTTTTCAGTCTCAATGCTGATTCTGAGGCTAGTAATGCTCTTTTCTTTTCTTTTCAACACAGGATCAAATGCACAGTTTACGATGTAATTAATTTCGAAGAATTTTCAGTGGCGCCACCTGTCGGAAATTGGTTATACCAACTTAGAAACCTTCGTCGGCTCATGCGCAACAACTTTGCTAAAGATTAAATGCATAGTTTACGATTCCATAAAGTACATTCTTTTTTATATATATAGATAATTTAAACTTGAAAAAAAAATAAATAAAACAAAAGTCTACGAATTTAATTTTGGTTATATTTTTTCTTATTTGGTGAATTTTTTCACAAATGTTGGTTACAAAATTTTTTTCTTTCCCTTCTATCTTTCCCCCCGCGTCGTTCTTTACACTTTATTTTCTTTGGTTTTATACATCAAGAATCACAGATAGCATACTTGTAGGGGTAACTACTATGCGTATGAGTAATATATTTCAAATGCAATTAAATATTAAGTATGTAGCATACGTGGGCATGGCCCCTCGCTCATTTGGAATATCAACATAAAAAGTAGCCTATAACTCCTTCCAGACATACAGGAAGATACTGTAATTTCAAGAAAATCGGTTCAGCCGTTTAATCGTCTATAAACTTCAAACATACAATCAAACACACATTCATTTTTATATATAAGATTATAAATATTAATAATGAAATAAATTATAATTTGGGTTTTTAAAATATGTGAAGTTTTATTTAAAGAGATATCCACATACAGCCAATCATAACATACATACAAAATGTAAATTCCGTTTATAATTTAAATTTTCATTTTTAGTGGTTTTTAATATTGACATGTTGTTAACACTGCTAAGCAGATGTCACGTAAAAATGTAAGAAAATTCTATTTTTTACAGATTCTTACGTTCCGGTTACGTTACATTACATTTCTATAACCATTCGTATTGCTTTATACATAACAAAAACGATCAGCTGTTTCTTTCTGTTGCGGTTACGTTCCGTTACGGTAGCATAACTAGGGCTTAAGAATATTTTTCGAACGTTTTCTTAAATTTTATATTAATTTGTATTTCTCATTAAAATGACAAAACTTGAATCGTCCTTCGATTCCGAAGATGATAAATACAAAAAAGCATTTGGATCCATTTGTAATAAGCTTTTTAATTTTTTTTTACAAATTTAAGAAATTATCACGCTCATTAGTCACCTTTTTTTTTGTTTTGTTTTCGTTTCGTTTTTCTTATTGCCATTTGCTACAGCAATGTAAAAAATAGTAGTAGGAAATATAAATTACGATCGAGTACCATGATCCACGAAATTGTGACCATCGAAAATAGTGTTTACTCGAATGTGCATTCGATGCGGTGATTTGGCCCCTGATTTAAATGTCATAGTAACTCCTACTACTCTTAAGAAGACTAAGCCTGAAATTAATAAAGTAAACGAAAAGTAATTTTAAAATTTAGTAGGAATCATGGATATAGGTTTAAATATTATAATCTTGCAGTGGAATATTCAGGGGTTTATTACCTACAAATATGCGTTAGAAAATATTGTCGCAAAACATAAACCAAACATTATTGCTTTTCAAGAAACACATATTGTTCAAAGAAATAAACAATTTTTACATCTTCCAGGTTATAAAGTATGTCATCACAATAAATGTTATAATTATGCTAAGTCTGGAATAGTCTTTATAATCCAAAATAACATCAATGTAGTACAACATATTAAATCCGTTGGTGAACTTCTATTCCAGACCATAACTGTAAAAGGAAACAAAAATTTAAACATTACAAAGGTAATGTGGCTTTGACGACTACTATGGTTAATTCTATAAACAACTTCAATAATGAACATCATTTGATAGTTGGAGATCTCAATTCTCAAAATACTTTATGGGGTTCTCAAAATACATCAGTAAACGGCGTAATTTGGGAAGAATTTGCTAATGAGTTGGGCTTAATAGCACTAAATGACGGATCACACACATTGCTTAATACAAGAAATACATTAACATCTGTAGATTTTTCTATGGCAAGTGCAGGCTTAACTCCCTGTCTAAACTGGATGACCTTATGTTCGCCTGAAACTGCTGATCACTTTCCGATTATAATTAATAATGGTGGGACAATTTATAGAAAACGATTTCAACCAAAGCTTTTTGAGAACAGGGCTAATTGTAGTCTTTTCCACAAAGATTTCTTGTTTCATGGAAGAATTTAATCAGTCTGATAACATTACAAGAGAATCGGCGCAAATAAAAAGGAATAATCCGAAAAGCTGCTAATGAAACGATTCCGCAGAGTAAAAACAATAATGGGAAAAATTCACCAGCTTTGTTTAACTCATCTGTAGCCAAATTAATAAAAAATAAACATGTTGCATGGAATCTATTTATAAGACACCGCAGTCCAACAAATGCCAGTAACTTCAGGAGGGCAACTGCACTTGTAAAAAGAGAATCTAAAAAGGCGAACCGACTTACATGTTAAAATTTTATAAATTCATTAAATCCTATGTTAGATGTTCAAATAACTTACACAATGATTAAAAATACACCAATAGCTTTCAAAAATAGATTAATTAAGCTTTATAATAATGTATTAGATAGCGGTATTTATCCACATGATTGGAAACTCTCTCTGGAACAAATCCGAATAAATTAGAAGGCTATCGACCTATATCATTGATACCTGTTTTATCAAAGGTTTTGTACAAATTTATTGCATTTAGATTTTGGAGAGATGAAATGGAAAATATTTCTGCTGTACAACATGCATTTCTTCCTAAACATGATGTCCATTCACTTTGCCATCAACTTGAGAACACATTAAAACAGAATTTATCTAAAGGAAAGCTCAGCGTTGTTCTTTCGGAAGACATAGAAAAAGCTTTCGATGGAGTGGTGTCAATTTTTATATTGGATGAATTGCGCGAGTGGGGCATTCCCTTTAAAATAATAAGATTGCTGTACTCATTTCCTTCCGATCGAATGATTGATTTCTCTCAATTACACAGTTTGGACAATGGAGTTTCACAGGGTTCTCCGTTGGCTAGAATGGTCCAAAATCTTCCTGGCCTTGATTTTATTGGGATATATGCAGATAACATCTTTGCAGTAACATCTGGTGAATTTTATGCTGCCTCTACCAACCTAACATTTTTAAATGATTCTATACAAGATTGGGCTAGTGTGCAAAGAGCTGTAATTCCAGAAAACAAGTCTGATTTGTTGCATGTTTGCAGAAGGAGGAACTGCTCTAATCCCCATATTTTTATTGGTAACTTTGAAATTCCATGTAGTGATAAAATGAGGATACTTGATATATTATTCACAAAAAACCTATTGTGGAATGAAAACTATAAAATGCTCATTTCCAAAGTTCGTAAAATAATCTTTAAAAGTTAATATGCTCTAAAAAGAAAGGTCCACACATAGAAACTGCCATTGATATATGTAGATCTTTAGTCCAAGGATTAATCCAACATGGCATAACTATTTACGGCTTTACTTCTAAAGGTAATGTTAACAAAATCAATCCTGCTTTAAATGACTGTTTTCGTACAGACACAGGCCTGTTAAAAACAACACCTGTAGAAGCATTAAAGGCCGTGTCAGATAAAACTTTTGCTTTGCGTTGCGTTACAAATTCGCTTTGACATTTGAGATAAATGTACATGTTTATATGCCACTTGTCACATAAAGCGCTTTTAACGCAACGCAAAGAGAAAAGTTGGGCGTCTCTCATCTTTTTGCGTACTTTGACAATCAGCTGTTAATTATTCTGTAAATATTTTTGGCAAGTTTGCGCGCAAATTTTTATTTTTAATATTTTTTCTTGAAATTTAAAGTTTGTTTCGTTATTGTGTTGTTTTTTTAATATTAAAAAAAGAGGTAAGTGAATTTTATTTTATTAAGAAGTACTTAATATAATTTTACTTAGTAATATGGAAGAAAAACTAATAAGTGCAATTGAAATGCACCCATGCATTTACGACAAAAGCTCTTCGCTTTTTCGCAATAAATTTTTAAAAGACCGTGCTTGGCAAGAAGTGGCTTCTTCAACAGGAGTTTCAGGTATATGGTTTTGAAATATGTATTGTGCTGTATACTATATTTTTTTATTTTCTTTTAAAACAGAGAACCACTGTAAAAGTCGGTGGAAATCGCTGCGTGACCGATTTGTGCGAGAGGTTTCAGGCAACAAATTGAAGTCGGGAGCTGCTGCTCAAGAACGAGCTGAATGGTGCTATATGGAGTCAATGAGGTTTTTGACGAAACACATAGCTCCTAAAAAGTAAGTAAAATTTATTAATCTGCAACTCATGTATTTGTTTTTAATCTTCCGATATTATTTATAGCACTACGTAAAATTTTCAGTGGAGCGACGACCAACCCAGCAGCCAAGCGTGGATCATTAGTGGCAATGAAGACGCCACTGAAAATTTAGATCTTAGCAGTGGCAGCAGCAGTAAGACCCCAAAACGGCAGCGCTTGGGCAATGAATCGCGAGAGCGGTTTGATAAACTTTGCGGCACTATAGAAAGTGTAATTGCTGCAAAAGTTGAAAAGCCAAAATCGCGAAACGCAGCATTTTTCCTAATGCTGGATGAGTGCCTGCAAAAAAAATCGGAGGATGTGCAGGATCGCCTTAAAATCGAGCTGCTAAGCTATGTACATAACGCGACTTAAATTTTTCTATTATTTTTATTATATATACGGTTTTTTTGTTATGAATTGTTTTTTTTTATTATTTTTTTAATGTATGTATATGTTTTATGTTAGGATAAGGATTTTTTGTTATGAATTGTTTTTTTTATTATTTTTTTATGTATATGTTTTATGTGCGATACTTGATGTACAAAAGTCGTTTTTTTATGAATTCATAGCATTTTATTTTTGTTTTTAAATAAATTTATTTAAAAAAATTTTTTTGAGTTTTAATTAAATTGGGTGGGACATAATATAGTCTTTTAGTTTGTCTCTTAGAGCGAAAGCAGTTTTTGTTGCGTTATTGCAAGTCATTCTGCCATGATTTTGCAATGATTTTGAAACTTCACTCCGCCACAGCCCGTTCACAATTTCGTTGCCTTCAAAGTGATCAACATAATCAGGCGGACAATAACTGACATTGTGGAATTTAACAAAATTGTGCAGAACTACAGCAGCTTTTACCAATTTTTCCGCATTTTCTGGCTGCATAAATAAAGGAGATAACAAAACTATCCAACGAGCGCATAAAATCCCATGATAGCGCATGATAGACGCATTCCTAATTGCAAAAAAGAAAAAAAATTTAC
The DNA here is from genome assembly GCA_930367235.1 of Sarcophaga rosellei. Taxonomy (NCBI): domain Eukaryota; kingdom Metazoa; phylum Arthropoda; class Insecta; order Diptera; family Sarcophagidae; genus Sarcophaga; species Sarcophaga rosellei. The sequence goes on from OV884019.1 coordinate 65,171,027, forward strand.
AACTGAAGTTAAGCAAAAGTTTAAGTAAGTGTACAAACCCGGATATGGACGCATAATGCAGTTTTTAAGTGGAAATGCAGCGTCACCGACCATGAAATAGGGAAATTTTGTGTATGTTCCAGGTAGATAAGAATCTTCAGGCAAATCTAAGTTACCACTCAACAATCGCTGTCCAAAGCCTGAATGCCATAATATACCACCGTCACTTTGGGAACCATATGCTCCGATATCCACTGTTGTGAAGGTATAATTGGCATCGCAACTTGCTAAAAGCACAATGGAGTAATTTCCTTTATAATTATAGTATAGGGATCCAGAATTGGGTGGACATGATATTGTAATATGTTTTCCGTCCACAGCACCAACACAATTCGGAAAATTCCACATAGTATTAAAGTCCTCAGCAATACGTTTCCATTCATGCTTGTTTGGCGGAGACAAGTAAATCATTCCCAATTCCTCCCAAACTGCTTCACACACCTCATTTATAATGGTGGTTATTGTTGATCGTCCCATTTTGAAAGCACTAGCAAGTGTTTGTTTACTGTCCCCGTGTGCCAGATAACTACGAATAGTACATGTTTATTATCTTATTAAATATTTTATTAAATCATATGCAAACAACTTACGTAAGTGTTAAAAATAATCTGCAGGATGCAGATATGGATGGCCTGTTTGACATTTTTGTGAGACGCCTCTTTAAAAGTTCTAACAGCATATCGAAAACAGCAGGGCTCATCCGGACACTCTTTTGAAACTGCTCTGGATCTGCTTGATGCATTTCATCAAAACTAGTAGCGAAAAGCCCGTTGTAATCTCGATCTTGGTAAAGCCTTCGCACCCAAAACCTTCGTGTAGAAATTTTGCCTATCAGCTCCAATGCTTCGTCCATTAGCAGTAATATTTTAAGTATGTCCAATAAATCCTCTAAATCCATTTTTAGTCTTTATTTGAACACAAAATATTAAAAGCAAAACTTACGCGCCAACCACTTTTAAAAGATAAACAAACAACGCGAGTGTTGTCAAAGCTTTTGTTGTGTCATACACCTTTTGCTTTACGCTTTTCTGTCAAAGTTACAAACGTCACGCAAAGCAACAAAGTTTTATCTGACACAGCCTTAAGAATATAATCTAAATCACCCGAATTTATTGGGCTATTATACAAAAGATCAGTGACTTTGGCAGCCAAATCATTAACAGATTCGAATGAATTATTTTGGAAAATTGTGAATACTAAACCAGGCAAAAACCCATGTGCTATTGGGCATATATTATTTATTCTAAAGAAATATAACATCCTACTTCCTGAGAAACCTAATAATTGTATTGATGTTCAAAATAATATTACCGTTGATTACAGACTAGCCGAGTATAAAAAGAGCAATATGTCTCGAGAAATGTTGAAATCGTTAATAGCTGAAAAAATTGACAAGCTATCCCCAGAACTTGAACTATATACTGAAGGATCTTTCCAAAATGGTTTATCATCTTACGCTGTGGTGAAGCGTCAGAATATTTCGAATTGGGCAGTTGTAAAGCAAATACACTTGCCTGCTGTTACTGCAATTTTTTCGGCTGAACTTGCTGCTATTAAAGCAGCAATTTTTTATGCCGTTCATATGCATACAAAAACACTGATATGTACTGATAGTCTTACGGTTGTCAAAAGGATTCTTTCAATAAAAAAATGAGTTTATGAGAACATTTCTAAAAATTCAAATGTTCAATACCCGATTATTATTGTATGGATACCATCACATATCGGCATTGCTGGCAATGAATTTGCAGATAACGCTGCAAAAGAGGCCTTAAGATTTCCTCTGATAACTGAAGTTCCATGCCATCATTTTGCATTAACAAGCATTTTCAAATCCATATATAAATCTGAACAACGAATCAAGTGGCAAAATTCCAACTGTTTTTTGAGACAACACAATGGTTTTTGTATAAGACCCAAATATAATAACAATTTTACTAGGTTTCAGTGCATAATATTTGCTTGCCTCAGAGTAGGCAAGGCATTGTTCAATTCTCAACATTATTATAATAAGACTGAACCACTGCAGTGCAGTTTCTGCAGTAGAGCAATGAATTTATATCACGTCCAAAATGTCAGGTCCAATGGATGAAATACTTGATTGTTCCAATCTTCACTATTTTATAGAAATCAGACAATAATTTGTTAAACATCAAATTCATGACATTTAAATCTATATCCAAACTTTTCAATCTTTTGTTAGTTATAAGTTACTACTGTTTTGAACTACTGAATTGAATTTCAATTTATTTAATATTTACTTAATTATGTCAATTTCCTTTAACTATTCAATTTAGAACTTTTAAATTTATTTATAATGTATTTTTGAATAAATAAATAAAATAAAACTTAAATGCAACCTTTTTTATGAATTTGTCAACGCTGTTATAACCGTTATTTTTCACGAAATAAAAAAGGAAAATTTCAAGCAGGCGGTGACAAATTCAAAAACTTCATAATTCTGGCTTATGTACCATTTTTGATACATATGAATTTTTAAGTGATTCTGTGGTGTTGTGTTAGTAATCTTCAAAGGTTTTTACAGTTTTTGTGTGTTAGTCGGTAATACTATGTTCACACATGCATTTTTATTGAGCCAATATTCGGTTATTTGAGTACAATATTTCAAGTGTTCACATACAGTGTTGCCGTTTTTGGTTATTTCTAACCAAAATTCGTTATTTTTTTGATCAATGTGTAGATGTGTAGATTTTTTTGGTTTTGGTTATTTTTTTTTCTTATAAAAAAGCTGTTGTTTTGTTTGTTAAAATGAATTAATTAGTAAGACTAAAGTTTTATTTTGCAATTTCTTGTTTCTTTTTTTTTTATTAATTATTATTTAAATTTGAAAAAAATTGAATAAAAGTCTGCGAATTTAATGTTGGTTATATTTTTTCTTATTTGGTGATTTTTTTCACAAATGTTGGTTACAAAATTTATTTTTTCGTGGCAACACTGTTCACATATATAATATAAGCAGCATTCATTTGACAGCTGGTAAACAAAACAGCTGATTGCTTCAACAACATTGCTTTTAATTTAATCGCGAAAATTAGTGCCAAAAAAATTTTAGAAAAAATGGAGAACAATTTAACATTGCAAAAGGTCTTGCTAATGATTGACCGAAACGCCCAGCTGTTGCGGTTAGTAGGGACTACTTTTGACTCCAAAGTGGATTCTCTCAGAAGGATGAGAAAGAAAAATTTGATAATAGTGGACCTGCTGACCTTCCATTTTTTGTTTGTCGTTGTTTACATTTGAGTTGTCAAACATTAACAGAAAGTGTTCGGAAAACTGTAATATGCTCACTAAACATACTAATGACAGTGTTGTATTTTAAGTTTTAATCAATTTTATAACAATTTATGAATTTATTGCGCAATAATTAATTGAAATTTTATATGAAATATTGAGATCAATAATGGCGTTAATTGCGATTTAGGCAATAAAAGTGCATGTGTGAACATAGTATGAGAGAGAAGTTTTTTTAATTTTATATACGAGTACATGTGGCATCGCACTTGCAAGAATTAAGGCGATCTCAAAGGTTTAAAGAAAACTAAACTAAAATAAATATAGTAAACGGACTGGAAAAAACATTAACATGATAAAACATAAATACTTGATCGAGTTGAAAAAACAGAATAGTTTGCAATAAAAAAAAACTATAAAACTTTAAATATTTGGCAGCCGAGCCAAACAGTTCAATTTACTGATTTTTAAATAAAATAAGAATTGTTTTAAATATAATTTGTAAAAAACCGAATAAATGTTACTTCAATTGTAAATTTTAATATATAAAGAAATTTATATCAACAACTATAAATCTAAATTTTACATACATACATATATGTATATTTGTTTATTACAAATAATGCATTATCCACGGTTTTTGAAAGTGATGCGGAAGGAATTTCAGATTTTGAAATTTCTAGTGCTGAAAACTCTGACGACAAGGAAAATATAAGCTCGTCTGCAGATTCTGGAGAAAGTACTGACAGCAACAAATATGATGATCCGTGGTATGCCGCCAAAGATGGTACTACATATGTATTTGGAGAACCGAACCATATGCCGTTGGTAAGCTGAGAACGAACAACATTATCAATTCACGCCCTGGTTAGTATGTGATGGTTTATTGAAAATTTGTAGAATTGAGATACTTATTTTTAGGCATCACCAGATTTGCATCAAGTTCTGATTTTCTTACCTCAACTAATGAAAAGAGTAATTGAAAACTCAAGTAAATATGGAAAGCATTTCAATGGTTCGTTCTAATCACATTGCAATTAATGACGATTTATTGTACGCTTATTTAGCAGTAATACTGCTGACCGTAAGCTGCGGTAAGTAACGTTATAAATACAAATTTGAAAAAGGTTAATTTTTTGCCCAATAGATCCAAAACTGAGACTTTGCGAGATTTGTTAGATGGAAGTTATGGAAGACCAATATTTCGGTCAATTATGTCTGATAAACAAAGTCATTCGGTTTAATGATGTGATAACCAGACGTGCCCAAAGAAGTAGTGACAAATTTTCGCAAATTAGAAAACTGTTTCAAAAATAATCGGTGGACTATGGCTATATTTTCTAACGTAGTCGACATCTCCACATTTAATGCTTACATAATATATAACGTAAATGCTTTCTACGTGAGCTGGCGATATCATTGTCCTCACCTTATACGCAAAAACGGAAAAAGTTTCCAAGAAATGAATTATCTGTGACTCTTCTTTCAAGGCTCTCAAATAATAAAATAAAATTAATTACCATAAATAATAAAAAGAAATAAACTTTTTAATAAAAATGTATTGTAGTTCCACTATTTCTTTGCAATGAAAGAATGTTTCAAAAATGATACAAGAGGGTGAATTATAACGTTTTAAAGGCTCGATCTGCGGTTAAAATTAAATGCCAAACATAAAAAAATATAACATATCGACGCCTCCATTCTATAACGTTCTAAAAGTACTTAGAACGTTTTTAATGTTCTTGCATTTTTAAATTCTACGTTCTCTAACTTAAATACTGTCAAAATTTGGTCAAGATGCGCATATACGTTCCGAAGTTATAGGGAAAAATCTACTTGGAATACACATGTAGCAGTATGGCACGTAAAAACTTTGAGAGCTCATAACTCAAAACACACTTTTTCGACTTAGAATGTTATAGAACGGAGGCGTCGATATAATCTATGTAGATACAACACAATCTTTTATTAAGAAAAACCTGCCTTAACCGATAGCCTGATTTGTATTTCGTTAAGGAATAAATAAAAAAATCATCCTCTTCATTGATAATAAAGTTACCATTAACACATTGAGTGCCAAGCGGTTTTGACGAAAACCTTTCCAGGAGCCAAAGGTTTTTTTTTTGTTGAGTGTATTACTGATAAAAACTGATTTCTGAGGTATCCCTAGTCCCATTACATTCTACCCCTTGCTTTTAATTTTATACATGCTTTTTTATTTATTATTTACGGAATAAACCTGTTTAAACTTTGCTCTACTGAAGGATTTACCTGGTCAGTGAAAATATATACTGGGATATGAGCTATTGGGGTAAGAGGATTTGGCTTAGCAAAAAATGTTTGTGAACATTTATTCACTGAATTCAAAGGAGAAGGTCGTACATTATACGTTGACAACTTTTATACCAGCTACGAACTCGCTCGCTCAATGCTAAATAACAAAACCCACCTTGTCGGCACTCTCCGCTCAAATAAAAAAATATTTGACAAAAGAAGTGATGAATTCTGCACTTAAAAAAGGTGAATTAATGGCCCAAGAAGATGAAAACGGAATAGTAGTACTAAAAAGGAAGGATCAAAATGCTTTCAACAAAGCCTGCTCCAGTGATGATATTCGATTCAAGTCAAGAATATTATCCAAATATGCGATCAACTAGTGAGCAAAAAAAACGCAAAAGTAAAGATAAGGCAAAACCGTTAGCTATTCTTGATTATAATAAAGGAAAAGTTGGTATAGATTTATCGGACCAAATGGTCTCATATAGTAGCACCCTACGCAAAGGTTTGAAGTGGTATAGGAAATTGGCAATCGAATTATTACTTGGCCTCTCAATTGTAAATGCGCATATTGTTTACAAGGAAGCTACAAAGAAGAGCATCAGCATATGCAAATTCCGTCAAAGTGTAGCTAATGGTCTTTTGGATTTAACATCTCCGCAACCAGTAAGCCCCGGCAAACACATTGTAACTAAAAGGGTAGATGCCAACAAAGCAATTCGACGTGCTTGCGTTTTGTGTTACGTACGGAAACGTGCGACGTTGCACTCAATGTGTTAATTTGTCAAATATAGAAATTCAATTTCTTCCAACTAACACAACTGCCGTTATACAACCATTTGACCAAGAGATTATCAACGCTTGAAATGGGAAAAACCGTTCCAGAATATCTTCAATCCATTACTACAATGGATGCGTTGAATTTTGTTAAAAGAGTGTGGTGTCTGGTTCAGCCATACATACAAAAATTAAATGTTTAAAATAATTTTTTAACGCACTTTAAAAGCACAAACCACACAGAGGCGGAACGGAATTTGACAATTTAAGGTGAAAGGGACAGCAAATGTTACCAAAAGGTATTTCTGTCCCTCTCTGATTTGTTTATTTATGTTCCGGGCGGTTTTTTTTATTATTGGCACGTTTTAATAAAACATTGTGAAAAATTATTTATAAATTATGATGAAAGAATAATAAAATTGGCGCCAAATGGCGTCGGCATATACTTGGCGCCAATAAAATAAATACAAGTGTCCTTTACTTACAAGTGATACAAGTGTCAAAGTTGTCGGTGGTGGTAAAATTGCAAGGTAAGTTTTTTTTATAAACAATTTAAAACATTAAATATAAGTGAGTGATTAATAATTACTAGTCGCCGTGTCGAATTTTTGAGTAACTTTTCAAGGAGTATTTGCCAGAAATCTGCTGAGAGGAAGTCTCCAAAGAAATATTTTTTCATACATATTTTCATTTTGATGTCTGAGCTGGGATTGCAACTGTGGGCTTATGTTTAATAAGCCAACTAACTACCTACAAAAATTAAATTACCATTTATATTGCTACGAAAAATAAACTTAACGAAAACCACTAAACAAGACAAACGGACAACAACAAAATACACACATCATACGGTACGCAGAATTATACATACAACAAAACAACAGATCAAACTTTAAAAAATCCAAAGAGATAACATATGTATGTAGTTATTCAATGATTATAACGTATTTGTTTGTGCAACTCTGAAAACTGTATGATCGAATTTATTCTTGGTAGATGCTCTTGATTTTAAACTATAGATGAGTCATTGGCCGGTAAGCCACCAAAAATTGCATGATATGCTTGTCCCAATCGTTATATTGACCTTTATCACCTTCTTCGAATCCATTCGATGCATCGAAGGTAGAAACTTATATATTTATATTTAAAGCTTTTTTAGGTGTGAAGTGATTTAAATTTTGCAAGAGATAATGCAAAGTAGCCTAAAGATAAAAACCGGCATAGTAAATTCAAAGAACACTCGGGATCGCCTCAAGACCATTGTGCCGAATCTGTACTTTTTTTTCATTCTGTTTTTACCTCCATTTTCTTACCAAATCAATCGATGCATAGAAAACGTCGATGCATATTTCAATAAATTGACGTTTCTTTACGATGAAAATACCGATGACTTCTTTTAGTTTCCATTACTACTGACAATCTAATCGCTTATTTATTTCTTTAGAGGATACAAAGTGATTAGATATGTATTTTTAACCTAGAATCTCATATATTTCCTCGTCGTTTACAATCGTTCTAATGAATCGCGCTTATCCGGTCTATATAGTGTGAAAGGAATTCGTATGAATACTAATAGATCATGAAAAATATTTATTTATTCAAGCGTAACTACAGTACAACAAGACATCATCTTATTTAATAGTACATACTGCCAAGGATATAGGCATAACAAAGTTTAAGAAATATGAAAATATAATAACCTTAAAAATAAATTAACAAAACAAGTATTATTAAAAACATAATTTAAAATTATATTAAAAAAACTATGATTAATTAATTACAATTGTACATTATTGTTCATTCAAAAATTTAATTATTGCAGTCTTGAAATGCTTTGCATTGCTTGGTAATTGTATGTTGTTCGGGAGTTCATTCCAGAGACGAATTGCATTGGTGTAACAGTGTCTCTCAGATATTTGTTTGCGGTATCTAACACTATTAATTTTCAAGCCTCTATTGGATCTTGAGAAAACTAATCTATTGAACAAATAAGGGGGTTTCCTACCTAAAGTAGGTGATTTTATGTAGGCATACCAGAGTACAGCATTTTAACAAATTCTCAAAAGTTGTATTATAGATTCTATATGAGAATTCAGAATATCGTACCTTGTACGACCATAAACATATCTAGCAATATTGTTATAAGTTATTCTGAGTTTGATCCTACTTACTGAGTCACAACTAGAATACAATAAAGTGGGGATGAGATATGTTTTCGCAAGCAGCATACGAATATTAAATGGAGTAAAATACTGCGTCAGTCAAAGATTTCGCAACATTGCAACTGTATTACCGCAAATAGCATTTACATGGCTGGACCAGTTAAGGCTATTGTTAAAGATAACTCCTAGATTCTTAACGTTATGTACTGTCTCAATAGTAGCATTATTAATCTGTAATGATGTAAGCTGTGCCGTAGAATTTACCTTGCCTATTATCAAAGCTTTTGATTTCCTCGGATTGAGGCAAAGACCATTAATCGAAGCAAGCAACTAATGTATAGCTGAACATCTTCTGCGTACATTTGTACATTGCAGACCTTCAGCCTAGATGGCAGATCTGTTACAAAATTCAATATATTATCTCCACTGATCGCAATGAATCGCTCTTCGTGGTATTGATGTCTGGTGTCAACAGGATGGTGCAACTTGCCACACATTTCACTCCACAATCGTTTTATTGCGCCAAACGTTTGATGGTAGTTTAACTATCCGAAGTGGTGGCCCCAGGAAGCTGCGATTTGACACGGTTGGCCAATTTTCTGTGGGGCGACTGGTTTGAGAAATCGCTTCTTCGTAAGCGAAGACACTACCCCCCGACTTAATTAAGAGAGGTAGAGTAGTGTGATTTACTTATTTGACTATAAATCCGAGCAGTTAAGGTTTAAATATAGAAAGATAATTCAACGCTCTCCAAATAATCCATCCAGGAAACTGCACCTGAATGCATTCTTACATCGTCGTGGAACAAAAGAATTTTCTTGGGCTAAAACAATTGATTTTTTATCTCAAAGAGTATTTGCAATTTACTTTGTCACCCCTTGTGGGAACTAGTCAATGTAGTGATCATTGACAATTAAAACTACTGAGCCATGTGTATTGCCGATAGCATCCACAATGTGTCATACATTCAATCTCTAATCATCCAATCGATATGTACTTATCGTAAGTTTTTTCACATGTTTGGATTGTAAAGCACGGAATTGGACGTCCAGGATATCTGACATCTTCTTTTTTTTGTAAAAACAATGTTTTTTTTCAGAAATAAAGAGTTAAAAAAAATTTACTGGCAAAGCTATGTTATGGCAACGATATATAGATTTTTAATCTCAAATTCACGATTTTTCGACTAATATTAAATGTTGTAGGTCCCGTCACTCATGTATAAAATTAACGCACACAACACGAGTGGTGTTGAGAAGCTAGGCCGTAATCCAGACTGAAGGGTTGTAATGGCCAATTATGTATGTATGTATGTATTAAATGTTTTTCAAATTAAATTAAATTTTATTCGAAACAAATTAAATTATTTTTAATACAAATTAATTAATTTCTAAAACAAATTCATTGTTTTTCATTTGAAATTAATTTTTTCTCATTTATATTTAAATTTAATTCTTTTCAATTTCAATTTATATCATTATAAATTAAAGGTTATTATTATTATATAATTTTTGCCATTCATCAGTATGTTTAAAAAAGGTTCAACCGTTAACCCTACAAACATTGTTACCAACGCATAGTTTCAGTATTCCTTGAACATAAAATCTACATTTTGATGTTGTTGGTAATGAGTTCTGCAAGAAGAAATTTGAATCACACTGTTTAACAATTTCTTTTTCAAAATAATCTGGCAGCTATGCGAACAAAAGCACATTTTGTAACAGTAAACTATTTTTGACTAGTCAATTATTTTATTGATCGTATAAAATTTCATTTGTGCCAAATTTCATGAAATAGTTATTCCGTTTTACTAATAACTTTATATAAAACAATGATTTCCATATCAGAAAGTGGTCACTCCGGTAGTTCCGAAGAACGGATTGTGCTTAACAATCGGCGTATTCGGCTTCTAGTAGACAGTTCTTCCAAAGAAAACTTATCTGAAATATCTGTGCCTGAACGTCGCCGTTGAAAACGTGGAAAATATAACCAAATAAGTTTGGATAAAAAAAATATTTTAATTAAATTTTATGAAGAAGGAACAACAATTGCTGAATCTGCCGAAATAGCTGGAATAAATAAAAATACTGCTACATCTATAACAAATCGTTACAAGAATGATGGTTGTATTGTCGTAAAAAACCGTGGTGGAAGACGTCACTCAAAATTAAATTCTGAAATATTAAATATAATTGAGGATATCATAGAAAGAAATCCATTCATAACATTAAAAGGCATACGTGGGAAAATTCTTGAAATACATAATGTGGAATTAAGTACAAGTATATATACTGCATTAAAAACTTTACGAATAACACTAAAAAAAGCAACGATTAACATAGACCGCTTAAATTACGATGCTACAAATCAACGGCGTAAACCGTATGCATTACATTTTTCGCAAAACGCCCCAGAAGTAAGAGAGAAAATAATATTCATTGACGAATCTGCATTCAACTACCACCTTCGCAGAAACAAGGCAAGGTCGAGAGTGAATACACCAGCCCATGTTATCGTTCCTACTGTTAGAGGCCGAAACGTTTCTCTTATTGCCGCTATGAACATACATGGCGTTTTACATATAAAATTAATTGCAAATTCCTGTGTTAATACTAATATTTTCATTAGTTTTCTTGAAGAATTATTTCACACGTTAAGTGAATCCAACATCACAGGTGCTTGGCTAATACTAGATAACGCACAAATTCATAAAACACAAATAGTGAAAGATAAAATTGCCGAGTTTGGGCATACATTAGTTTTTCTTCCTCTAAACCCAATAGAAAAAGTATTCTCAAAAACTAAACTGAGTGCACGCAATTTTCTAGCTGATCCTGATATTAATATGGACTTGGTAACTGTAATTAAAAACTCCGTCGAATCGGTAACACCGTCTGATTGTAATAATTACTATGTTGATATGACCATGTCATTATCATTAGCAGCATCTGGAGAACAGTTACAATAAATATTTTATATTAAATTTATAACTATATTACTATTTATAATCTTAATTTAAGGTATAAAAAGTTTTATATATTTTTAACTATTTTGCGTTAACTAAAAAATGAATTTAAAGTTAAAATAAGTTAATTAAAAAAAATTGATTTAAAATTAAATATATTTAATATGACACACAAAAAGTTTAAGTTGTGTTGTAAATAATTTAATTTCATTCTAATAAAATTTAATTTGTTTTGAAGAAAATTTAATTTGATTTAAAAAAATTTTAATTTCTGTGCAAAAATCTTTAATTTGAGACTAAAAACCTATATATGAACTGGTTAAATACTAATATCAAAAGTATTTTTTAATAAAAATTAAACGTAAACCTACTTTTAAAATATCTAAAAATCTGATAGAGCAGTAATGTAATGACAAACATTCCACCAATATTCTAATTTTCTGAAATTTATTTCTTAAAAAGCCACTCAGAAGTCGTTTTATCCGTTTAACCGAGCGATCATCGAAGAAACATTGTCCCATTGAACCAAACCAGAGTCTGATTCAAATTAAAGACAACGTTCAAAACCTCACGCTACAGATAAAACGATACTCCTCCTCATCGCGGATTTGGTATTTTTCATTTTGCAATGAAAGTAAATGAAGACTGACTACAGAAATGATCCTGTGAAGTATAGTCTTAACTTTTCACTGCTCAACAGCAAATCTATCTACCAAATACATTATTAACTCAATGAGAATTATTTGAAAATACATAAACAAACGAATAAATACACCCTGTTGTTGTTGTTATTATATTTATTTGTAGTTAGTTGTGCGCTAATAGTGTGTTAGTAGAAGGCAACAGCAGCTGATAGCATTGGTTATCAGGTAGTGGATTGATTGTGTGTAGATACATACAGAAATAATTTAGTGAATAAATACGAGGCGTATGGTGAATCATGTTTAGTAAAAATATGTAATTATAGTACATGCAGTAGTTTTGACTTACCTGCACAACTAACTTTTCAAAAATTCAGCTAAATTAATTTTTTTACTTTAATTATAGATTACACTCTCAAAATTTGTGCAGGTAAAGGCAATGCGCACGTAAATAAAAGGCAGCTAAATCAAAACTACTGAACTAGCAACGCTGGTTGACATCAACAGTGTGACTCTTTCAGTTAAAGAGTGCGAAATATAAAAAATTTTTAATTCAACTCTTACCACATTTGGGATTAAAATCTAAAACAATTTCCCCTTCTTACAATTATCTTTCTCCAACAAAATTTTTATTTTATTTTAATCATAATCAAATAAGAGGTTGGTTACACTTAGAAAACCTCCATAATTTCTGCTTTAACTTAAGTAATTGCTTTAAACTCGACTTCAATACAGAGAGCACTTGTTATGGCATTAAATTTTATTTAAGTTTCCTTAAATTTGTTTGAAAATATTTTAAAAAGTTTTCTGCTACTTATCACTAATATTTCTTATTTAATGAGAAACTATAAATATTGCCTATCCATTGAAAACAAAAGAGAAATACATATGTATATACACCTAATTCTGTTTTTACACGGTAGATTGGTTTCAGAAAAAACCGTGTAAAAAAGACACTGATCGTATGCAAAAATAGGTAACTCGTTCCTAATCTCTAAAACCTACAAGCATAGTTATTAAAGATAAAAAAATGCCTTCTAAGCTTAAAAATAATATAAATGAAATGTTCAGGCAAGTTAAGGAACTAAAAACAATTTAGTTAAACAGCTATGTTGTTAACGAAAAGGATAAGGTAAAAAAATAAAAAAATAAGTGATAATCATAAATACAGGAATATAAATTTAATTTTTTGCTTGTACATCATCTACATTTTTAACAATGAACTCTGTTATGAGATTCTGTTCTAGCTACCTCTTTGTAAAGGGAATTCCCTTAAATTTGTGATATGAACATACTTTGCAAAAATTAAATTTGACAAAAAAAATTTAAGCACAAATTTAAGCTTTTCTGTCTTTATTATTCGTTCCTTTTTTAGACGTGCTGAATGGCTTCGTAATTTAAATGTGAAATCATTAGTGAAGCGCTTGTACGCGTGTAGTCTGCATTTTGCTTCAGTATATATTTGTGGAAAGCGTGTTTCCAACTATGCTGTTCCGAAATTTGCTCAACTAAATGATTTGCCTAAAGAAAAAACAATTCCAAGTTTTAACCAATGTCATGAAATCAAGATCGGGAATCAGGGTGACAAGATTTTAGAAGATGTAACAATGATCAGCGAAATATCCGTTAGTTCTAGAGAGACCCCCTCCCATTCAAACTCAGACGTGAGGAATTTAAAAGCAGCCTTGGACCATTATCGTAGGCAATATTTGTTAGAAAAAAGATTAAGAAGGAAGTTGAAGGTTGCTAATGTCAGGTTATCTAGGGAAGTAGGAAAATACAAGACAAAGGTTGAAAACTTGGAATTGGAGTTAAAGAAGAAAAATGATTTTTCTTCAAAAATTAGTAAACCCCAAAAGCGGTTTGCGGTTGCTTAGAAAATTGTTTGACTAATAATACTCGTGAACCCAAGCAATGACGTTACAGTGTCGGACTGAAATTGATTTCTCTAGCTGTGCTTTTCCTTTCTCCCTTAGTGTATAGATATCTACGTCCAATGTTATATTGGCCCGAAATTAGAAATTTACAACACTTTGTAAAGGACTGGCCAAAAGCTCCGAGTAATCTAACCGGAACTTTTGAGGCACTAAAGGTGAGAGCACAGGATTTTAGGGACGAAGACAAATTTGTTAGTGTTTCCTGCGACGAAATGTCTCTAAAAACTTTTCTTGACTATGACAGGTTCAAAGACAAAATTATAGGCTTACAGGACTTTGGGGACGAAAATCGTTCTCGCAACATAGCGACTACCACAATGGTCATCATGGCAAGCGGAATAGGAGGACACAGTTGGCCGCAAGCTATTTCATACTTCTTTGTTTATGGAAATTGTATGGGCTTAACAATGAAAACTTATATTTTCAAGGCAATTTCAAAATTACAAGCAATAGGCTTAAAACCTTGCCAGTTCGTTTGCGACCAAGGTGGCAATTTTGTCAATTTTTCTAAAATCGTTGGGGTAACTTTAGAACGTCCCTATTTTCTAGTTAGCGACAAACGAATTTATTTTACAGTCCGCATCTTTTAAAAAGCACCCGAAATTGTTTGATTACCAAAGAAAATAAAGTTTATTTCAACAATAAACTTGTGTCCTGGGCAGATGTTGTCCATTTTTATAATGTAGATTCCAATACAATTAAATGTGCTCCTGAGCTAAGTTTGGACCACATTTCCAATAGGATGAGAGCTAACTTAGCAGCTCAAGTTTTAAGTCGGACTGTAGTAGCCGGTATGCGAACTTTGCATAAGTCAGGGAAATTAGATAGCTCAAATTCCACAACATTCGTAAATACAGCTGAATACTTAGAGTTTTTTAATAACTTATTTGATCTTTTTCATAGCCACGCAGAAAGCACGGTTTTCGTATGTTCCCAAGAACAATTATAGCTTTTAAGAGAAGCCTCGGAACTTTTGCGGACAATAAAAGTTACAGATTTGAAAGGGAATGACATAACGAAAATGTTTAAATTTATTACAGGATGGTTGACAAAGATTTCCGCATTAAAAAGTCTTTGGACATATCTTAGTCAAGTAGGTTTTCAGGGACTTAAAACTCCCAGAAATTTTTCAAGCTCTTTTCAAAAGCGCTGGGGGTTACACTATGTAAATGTGTAAGATGTTTCCTCAATTGAAAATATCTTAGATTTTTCAATTGTATACCTAGCGTATACTAACGATAAAGATCATACGCAATGGGATGAGTTCCATTATCTACCAAACCCATGCCCCTCCATAATTGATATTGAGTTACGCGATAAACATTTCACCACCGAAGAAATGCTGGTCCTTCAAAACATCGCATTTGTCTATATTTCAGGATATTTTTATAACAAATTATCCCAAATGCACATATGTGAAGGTTCTATGACCTATTTTAATGATAATGACCCTGTCACAGATGATTATTTCTTCACATATAGCAAACAGTTCACTAATAGTCGCCTAGTTAAACCTCCCCAGGGCTTTGTAGATTATTATAAAGCATTGGAGAGTAAATTTATAGATTTATTCAACAAAAATTGCCATCTACATGGTATTCGTCAACTACTTTTCGACGAACTCCTCCAAGAACGCCCCTCTCTTTGTTGTTCCAAAGTAAAACATGAGGATGTTTTAAATCTATACGTTAGAATTAGAATTTATTTCATTTTAAAATATGTCAATGGTCGGATCAAAGAACCCAATTTTAAGCAGAAGTATTTATGTGTAGCTCATCGATAGGTTTTTGATAGTAGTCAAACCATTTTTTTTTACCTGATCTCGTACTCAATTTAGTTTAGCACATTTCGGAAATTGTATTTATTTTTATTTATTGCAATTCTAACAGCGTAATACTAGTAACACAAAAATTTACATGGATTATGAATTTCTAATTATATTCTATTTTGCACTTACACGTACATGCATACAACATTAACATTCACTTTAACTAATTTCAATTACAAGATCGTTTTCCATTTTATTATTATATTCATGAATGTACTTATATATGCATACATAACACAAAATCACCACACAATAACTCGTCATACACATACACTTCATAAACAAAATATGGTTTGTAAGGGTGCTTTTTTGTTTACTTATGTCACATGTCTATTTATATTTATGAAATAAATGTTTTCTTTTTATTAAAAACAAATTTGTTAATTTTCATAGCACCCATTATGAAAATTGTTGTATTTTTATATATCATTCTATTTTCACTGTATTTATTTAGCAAATCCTTGTTTTTGTAAGATGAACGCTATCGAAAATTTTTATGGAAAAAACAATTTCATATAAATTATCGAACATCTGAAACATCTTGTAAAAAGAGGGTAAAATTATGCAGTGATGACTGCATACATTTTTGGCATTTAGAAATAATCAGTATATACAATTACTGAATTTCAGGAGTGAGTGCAGCGAAAATAAAATGCATTTGCATTTCTAGCTTCTCCTTACTCAAGACCATCATGCGTGGTGAAGAGCCACATCCTACTCGAGGTGATGCTGTAGTTAACAGAACATGATGGATCTAGACCAGAGAAGGTCGATAAATAATCATAATTTCAAAAGTTTTTAGTACTATTGCTATTGTTGTGATTTGTTTCTTTACAGACAAAAAGTAAGTCCATGGTTACATTGGTTTGGATGTGCTGATAAAATTCTGAAAGGTGATATATGGAAAAGACACATAAGCAATGTGGTAAGTCTTATAAAATAATATGTATTAATTATATTACTAATTTCTGTCTATTTATTAGATGCCAGAGACTAAAGGCTCTACTCGTTTGGATTATGAAATGTTTTGTCTCCTTTTATATCAAAGGCCCTTCTTAGGGCCACAAATTGTTTCTTATTCAAAAGTCCTTTATAGAGCCAATGTATAACGAGTTGTCCACATTTGCTTAAAGTAAAGTAGGTCAACATTGTGCAGTAAGTTTTGTATAATAATTATATTATAATTGTATTACCAAATTTTGTTTATTAATTAGATGCTAAAGTCTTGTCTTGCTCTCTATTCACTGTTGCCTTCTGAATTGGCGATGCAATCCTCCCACCAAATACATCAGCACCGAATTCGGCTTCACTACATCAAAGGACCTTCTTAGGGCCAAAAAGTTTTAAAAAAAGAGATTTCTTTTTCTTCACAAATTGCAGTATTTGTTGATTTAATTTCTTATTTTGTATGTGTTTTATTAATCTATCCATTATTTTATATTAAGGATTGTTTAACGATTATTTCCAATCATCTTTTATACTTAATACATATACGTGTGGATTGTTTGTTAACAATCTACTAGGCATTTTGGAAGCAAACGTTTGTTTCATATACACATCAGACGGCTTATAACTTTTTGTATCAAAGGTTCTTTTAAGGGCCTCAAATATATAAAAGAAAGAGATTTTATTTATTATTCAAAGGTCCTTTTAAGGGCCTCAAGTATTTTAAAGAAAAAGATTTTATTTCTTATATTAGAATTAAGTTTTATTATAAAATACACCTATCCCCCGCTTTACACGGAAGATAGGTTCCATAAAAAACCGTGTAACTTGAAAAATTCACTTTTATATGGAAAACCCGTGCTAAACGAAAATAACTTTAAAAAAGCCCTTTTTGTCAGTTTTTAATATGATGAATAACAAAACAATGATGAACTTTGTTTTGGTATTTCAAACAAACTAGCTTATACACACATAAAATTTATTTTGACCATAAAACGGGGAGTTCCTATCTTATCTATTTCCATCATAGACTACTAAGAATTCGTAACTGTAACACATTTTGTAGTGTTGTATTGTGACAGTAAAATATTTTGACAGTAAAACAATGAAAATGTTATTGTAGATATAAGCAAATTATAGTTTATTGTTTATAATTTCGTGTAAAAGCAAAATTAATAAATTTCGTTAAAAAAAATTTTATTTTCAAACACCGTGTAAGATCGAAAACGTGTAAAACGGGGGATAGGTGTATTTATAAATAATCGGGGTTGTCATAGAAACCAACCTTGTTGGAATTGGTTTTAAAAACGACTAGAAAAAATGCTATGGTGTCATGAAAACCGATATTATCGTTTTATGTTCGAATTGGAATTAATATCGGTTTTAGCTGTCACAGAAATCAAGGTTATCGGTTTTTTTATTGGAAATAAACCAACCAGTTGACAGCTATCAGTTTGAATACGATTTATTAGATTGGTTTTTTTAGCAGCGGATTTTAGCAGGATTTTTGTAAAAATGTAAGTAATTTATTTATTTTACTGATTGTTTTATAAAAGGAAAAATATTTGTTGTTTTTCTTATTTTTTTAGGGGTAGACATAAAAATAGAACACAAAATACCATAATCCTCGAGTTTATGGAAAAATATCCGGATTTGGCAAGGGGATTCACAAAGCGTGATAAGCCATCTGTGGATTCCCTATGGCAACAATTAACGGAATCACTGAACAGTGCAGGTCCACCACAGTATGATGTCAGTGGATGGAAAAAGGTAAAGATAAATTTTGTCACAGTAGTATGTGCATCACTAAGTTCTTTATGTTTTTATAGAAATGGACTGAATGGAAAAGCGAAGTCAGAAGGGATCTTGCGCAAAATAAGGCTGAATCCAGGGCAACTGGTGGCGGACCATTTAACAAACATCAGACTGAAATAAATGAAAAGCTGGATGAATTAATCAAGATAGAAAAGGAAAATTCAAGCAGCTTACGGCGTATTTACAGGGCAATTGAAAAAGGGAATGAATCAGTCGCAAATGCAGTAACTGAATTAAAACAGGAATTTGTTCGTCTTAGTTCAGCAATTTTAAAAACTATGCATGAAAAAAATATATTAAAGAAAAGTCTATTAGACCTAGAATTACAAAAGTTTGACTATGAAAAGAAACTAAAAGATCCTAAAAAAGATTGTTAAACAATTATTTTTGCTTTATTTTTTATTATTCCGTTCCTTTACTCCTTTTAATGTTAAACATACTTGTGTTCCTTTTTATAATTTAAAACACTGAATTTTTGTTGTGTTAGTTATTATTGTTAATAAAAAAAAAAATAAAAAATTTTTGCATTTTTCTATAAATTACTTGCTATTTCATCCCTGATCCTCTGAGCTTCACCTTGTTGAGACGTTGGCAGTGGTAATGCAACATTTTCCTCTTCTATTTCATTGGATGGCAAAAGGATATCGCTTTCGTTGTACTCCAATTTGTAGTCTCTGCAGATGTTATGTAAAGCGCAGCAGACGTTTATAATGTTTACCACTTTTTCTGGCTTGTAATGTAATGTGCTCATTAAGCAACGAAACCGACTTTTTAAAACTCCAATAGTTTGCTCAACAATATTTCGAGCTGAAGTGTGAGCCATATTGAATTTGTATTCTTTAGAATTATAGCGTGGATCTCTGTACGGTGTCAACAAAAATGGTCCAAGTCCATATCCACAATCTCCCAGAAGTTTCGACGAACGATCACCCAATTCGTACATTGTTACAAAATGGTGTCTGGCGCTACTTATATTCCATACAAATGCGTCATGGCTAGAGCCGGGATACCTTGCATCTACCGCACGAATTTTCATTTCACCATCACCAATCTGAAAATCAATAAGTAGCAACAAGTTTTTTATAGAAAATATGGAATTATTTCTACTTACTATCATAGCATTCATACTGTAGTACCCCTTTCTATTAAAGCATAAATGCTCGTCAATACTAGGTTTTATACTTTTTATGTGAGTCCCATCGATGCAACAAATTATTGACGGAATTTTATATTTGTTATAGAAATAGTCTCTTGACCTACGTTTTTCATTTTCATTCATTTTCAGCTGGACCCACTGTCGGCAAATGTACCGCTCCATGACTTTGATTACATCAGTCAATATTTCTGATACTGTACTTCTACCAAGGCTTATACATAAATCGTTCCCGACTGATCTTTGATATGATCCTTCTGCTAAAAAGCGAAGCGTAGCAGCAAGTTGTAAAATCGGAAGAATTTTAGATCGCGACAAATGTATTTTAATAGTATTAAGCACCATACGAAATGCTTCTTTGTTTAAGCGATAATTAGAAACGAATCTGTAAAATATAGTTAAATATATGAGTACAGGAAAATTCCTTCTGATTAAAAACTTCTTACATTGCCTCCGGCAGCTCTAGTGGATTGCTACAATATCTCAGGATTCTTCTCTTCACTCTCTCTGACCGTTTTTCTTCTAATAATAGAAATACCACAATTGCTGTTGACATTGTATTTATTTTTTAACGTAAATAATTTCAATTTTTAACAAAATTTTCTTTTTATAAGTATTTTGGAATTTAAGCCCTAGTTATGCTACCGTAACGGAACGTAAACGCAACAGTAAGAAACAGCTGATCGTTTTTGTTATGTATGTTAACGTAAAAAACATTAATTTCATTTTTGCTGACACATTTCCAGACAGTTACCAAACTCTTTTATTAAATATTGCACAAGACATACTTTTTATAGTTTTTGTTTACTAAGCATTCTTTTGTAACACGCTTATCGTAAATTGTTTATTATGCAGATCTTGCAGTTTTAACCATAATTAAGTTTAAGAGTTAATTTTAAGTTTAGTTCTAAAAAAACATTCAAGTGATCAACAAGTGAAAATAATAAAATAAATAAAAAAAATATTTTTTCTAATGAAAAACAACTTATAATTATTTAACTGGCGCCCAACGTCCTCGGAAAAAGCACCCCATAGGCTGCAAGACGAGGAAGGAAACCCGTAAATCAAGCACCCCATAGGCTGCAAAAAAATACATCAGCAAACCAAAGCATCCACAGATAGAACAGGACGTTCAAGGTGAAGAACTAGGTGTAGAGACGGTTACCCTAGTACCCAAGGAATAGGACTAAAAACCCCTCACCAGCTTCATCGTGGAAATGTTTGCCGCTCTAATGTAAGATTAAATATATTTTAAAAAAAGTAAAGTTTAAGAAAATAAGTTAAATTTTTTTAAATTAAAAAAAAAGAAAGTGGAAATTCATAATTATAAATCTTTTAAATTAAAAACGAAAATTGATAATTATTTAAAGTAAAATTAAAAAAGATACAATCTTTAAAGTGAAAATTCCTAGTTATATAAAGTAAAGCTAAAAAGGATATATGAAATTAAACAAAAAAATTTTTTTTTTAAGAAAAATTCATAATTTAAATAAAACAGCAAAGTTAAAAATAACAAAGTTAAAAAAGAGAAATTAAATTAAACAAAAATTAAATTTTAAGTGAATATCCATAAATACTTGAACAAAGCTAAAAATTAAGAAAGATAAATTAAAAAAGATAAATTGAAATTTTTTTAATATAACCAAAATTTTTATTTTTGAAGTGAAACCCCTTAAATATTTAAAATAAAACCTTTTTATTCATATACGTATAAGTTAAAATATTATTTCTAAAGAAAATTTTATTTTACTTTAAGAAGCGAAAACATAATCATAAGTGAAACTAATTGTTCCTTTATAAGTAGAAATTTAGTAATTCTATTGCGATTCCTACGGGACCCTCCAATAGAAGCAGGGACATTACACACACAAAAGACACAACATAGTAACTATTGCGATTCCTACGGGACCCTCCAATAGTGAAATTTACACCTCAATTTAGTAACCAGGAAAAAGAAATAATTAAAATGTCGAATCCAAGCAACTTAGTGAGACCCCCAATTCTAAATGCACCAAACCCTCCACAAGCAGAACGCATAGATATCGGTAACATGGAGGAGACAATTGCTAGAATTTGTGCACAGCAGTGCCAAATTGCAATAAAAAATCTTTTAGATCCTAACGCGGACTTTGCAGGAGAAGACCAAGTGATAGATGACAGGTATAGAAATAATTTGACAGATTTAGATAAAGTACCCGACGTCGTGAAGAGTTTGAGGGAATTTTCTGGCAACTGTAATGAATTCAGCTCGTGGAAGAAAAGTGTAGATAGGATCCTTAGACTGTATGACTCAGTGAAAGGGACCCCAAAATATTTCGCGATTCTAAATACGATTAGGAACAAGATTACAGGCAGTGCGGATGCCGCACTCGAATCCTATAATACACCACTAAACTGGGACTGTATCACGAAATGTTTAGCTTTACATTACGCCGATAAAAGGGACTTGACAACGCTGGAGTACCAAATGAGTACGCTAGTTCAAGGTAACAGTACCATACAAGAGTATTACCAACAGGTATACTCACACCTTTCCCTTATTATGAACAAGTTATCGTGTATGGACGTAGGTAAGGAGACTCTAGACCTTCTCGCTCAAACATACAGAGATAAGGCATTAGATACTTTCACTAGAGGTTTGAGAGGTAATTTGTCATTGCACCTAGGAATGAAAGAACCAAAGGATCTTCCGCAAGCACTCCATTTGTGCCTCAAAATGGAAAATCAATTTGCGAGATCACATTTTGCACATTTGCATAACCAAACTAATAAAAATAACTCCAATAGACCTATATCTCAACCACCAAATAGAGCATATCAGGATAAAAATAGGAAAATCTTTTATCCACAATTGGCGCATATGCCGCAACCTTCGGTTAATCATAACCAGTACAGATCACCGAATCCAAGGGTATATTTCAATCAAATTTCAATCAAATGCCACAGACTTCAGGTTATCAAAACCCAAGATTCATTCCTCCAAGACCAACTGTGCCAAAACCACAACCACGCCCCGAACCTATGGACGTGGATTCTTCTATGAGAACAAAAGCTGTTAACTATATGAATAGACCAGCTCAAAATGGTCAATTTTTCGGTAAAAAACCACCCGTTCAATCGGAACAATTCCGAAGCCCCCCCAAATTACAAAGAAATTTCCATTTGGAGACAGAAGGAAGGGACAACATTAGTGAAGAACACTATCAAGATCAACTATTGAACTATGAAGATGAAGAGAAGTTACCAACACTAGACGAGTACTTACAGAACCAACCGGACACATCAATCTGAAATTCAAGACTTCGCAGATATTCATTTTTTAGGTTAACGCATTCGTCCTTACCTTATTTTGAGTGTAGGACGAGTACCGGACAAATCCTTAACTTTCTGATAGACACTGGTTCGAACAAAAATTATATACAACCCTGTTTAGTTAAAAATCCCTTACCAAACCAAAACCTTTTCTTCGCAAGTTCGGTGGGTGGAAATAACAAAATCACTCATCACACCTTCATAAATTTGTTTGGAAAGCATGCTAATAAAATAAAATTTTTTCTATTACCAACGCTGAAATCTTTTCATGGTATTTTAGGAAATGATAGCCTTAGGGACCTATCAGCTATTATTTACTCAGCAGAAAACTATATGCTAATAAACAGATCACTTAAAATTAGGATCAAACAGAAAGTCTCACAATCAGTTAATAACATTAATGTTCGAACAGACCACTTGACAGAACAACAAAAAAATAAATTAGAAGACGTAATTCAAAATCATAAATCACTATTCAGTGAACCGGACGAAAATCTGACGTACACAACGGCTGTAGTCGCGGACATCCAAACGAAGACCCAGGAGCCTATTTATTCTAGATATTATCCATACCCGATGCACCTTAAAGAGGAAGTCGAAAAACAGATCCAAGACCTTTTGAAGCAAGGCATTATTCGGCCTTCTAGATCGCCCTACAACTCACCAATTTGGGTTGTACCTAAAAAGGCTGACGCATCAGGGCAAAGAAAATTCAGAATTGTCATCGATTACAGGAAATTGAATGAACAAACTGTGCCGGACAAATATCCTATTCCGGAGATCAATGACGTTTTGCCACAACTCGGACGAAATAAGTTCTTCTCAGTAATAGATCTTAAAAGCGGGTTCCATCAAATACCGCTCAATGAAGCCGACAGGAAAAAAACGGCCGTCTCAGTAAACAATGGTAAATACGAGTTTACCAGGTTGCCATTTGGCCTAAAAAACGCTCCCTCTATATTTCAGCGAACACTCGACGACATTTTGAGGGAACATATAGGAAAAATATGTTTTGTTTATATGGATGACATCATTATTTTTTCCAAAAACGAGGAGGAACATTATAGGAATCTAGACAAAATTTTCAGAACTCTCGAACTTGCAAACATGAAAGTTCAATTAGACAAATGCGAGTTCTTAAAACGTGAAGTGGAATTCTTAGGGTTCATTGTCTCAGACAAGGGTATAAAAACAAATCCCAAAAAAGTCGAAGCAATTCTAAATTTTTCACCACCAAAAACATTGAAAGATTTAAGATCATTCCTTGGACTTTCAAATTACTATAGGCGCTTTATCAGGGACTACGCCAAAATTGCTAAGCCCCTGACAATGCTTCTAAGAGGGGAGGCAGGACGTTCGTCGAAATATACCTCAAAAAAGATAGAAATTAAGCTAAACCAACAAGCTGTAGATGCGTTTAAAAAATTAAAACCTACTTTGACTTCTGACGACGTGATGCTAGCTTACCCAGACTTTAAAAAAGAATTTGTCTTAACAACAGATGCTTCTAATTACGCTTTAGGAGCTGTGCTTTCCCAGAATAATAGACCAATTGTATTTCTTTCAAGAACACTAAGCAAGGCGGAAGAAAACTACGCCACAAATGAAAAAGAGCTTCTTGCCATAGTTTGGGCATTAAAATCTCTTAGGAATTATCTTTATGGGTCTGCGAAGATAAAAATTTTTACCGACCACCTTCCTCTGACGTACGCACTAAATAATAAAAATTCAAACTTCAAACTAAAGCGATGGAAAGCGTTTATTGAAGATTTCAATTATGAATTGCAATATAAGCCTGGCAGTACCAATGTAGTTGCCGACGCTTTATCTAGGCTATCTAATGAATATGCACTAATAAACACTCTGACTGCAACTCAACACAGCGATAATAGTTCATCAGAAAATTTAATACAGTTTACAGATGCTCCAATAAATGCATTTAAAAATCAGATTTTTATATCGAATGAAGAGGGTCAAGCATCCCATAAATTTGAAATCGTGTTCCCAACATACCACAGACATATTATAAACGAGCCCAATATTACTTCTGAATCTCTCACACACATTTTGAGGAAATTTTTGAATCCATCCGTTACTAATTGTATAAGAACATCTGACGACATTTTAGGAAAGTTGCAGGAAATCTATAGAGAAAACTTTACACAGTACAGAGTTAGATATTCTCGAAAAATTGTAACAGATTTAAAGAATGAAGAAGAGCAGGAAAGTGAAATCATGAATGAACATAATAGAGCTCACAGAAATAGTGTGGAAAACAAGACTCAACTCCTCACGAAATTTTATTTCCCGCAGATGCATTCAAAGATAAAAAGGATCACTAGCTTATGCAAGGTGTGTAAAGAAAACAAATACGACAGACACCCTAACAAAATCGCTCTTCAAGAAACACCAATTCCACTATTCCCAGGACAAATAGTACATATAGACATTTTCATGACTGAGAGAAAGGCTATTTTAACTGCTATAGATAAATTCTCCAAATTTGCGCAAGCCGTTGAAGATGTCAAGGAACCTCTTAGGGAACTCTTACTTTCTTTCGGAATGCCAGAAACGATTGTTATGGACAACGAAAAATCTTTTAATTCTACATCTATCATTTTTATGTTAGAAAATCAGTATGGTATAAAGGTATTTAAGATTCCACCATATAGTAGCAGTGTTAATGGACAAGTTGAGAGGTTTCATTCCACGCTTTCGGAAGTTATGCGTTGCTTGAAAGCCGAGAACTCACACACAACATTCCCAGAGCTATTGTATAAAGCAATCTACGAGTATAACAATTCCATACATTCTACTACAAAAAAGAAACCAATAGAAGCATTTTTTTTAGGAAGAGTAAGTACCAACCCTCAAGAAATAGAAAAAGTCAAATTAGACACTATCAAAAGAATTCAGGAAAAACAGTTAGAAGACATGAACTACCATAATAAAAGAAAGATCGAACCTAAGACTTACGAACCTGGACAAATCATCTATGTAAAGGAAAACAGGAGATTAGGGACGAAACTTAGTAAAACATACAAAAAGGAAATAGTTAAGGAGAATAGAAATACAACAGTCTTAACAGAATCAGGAAGAACGGTACACAAAAATAATATCAGGAACTAAAGTCATAAATTATTTTTCAGATTATTCTTCACATTGGTTTCGGCCGACATTAAAATTTTGGACTACTCTAACTCACAAATAGTGACTATAAATTCCGGACTGGCAAAATTACAAACGGGAACCTTTAAACTAATACATATCATCGAACTGAATGGTTACAGGGACCTCATAGACAATCTCCAAGAAACTTTACGCAAAGACGTTGGAAGTAGTATGTTTATGGGGTTTCTGGGGCACTTTTTCCATACAAATTTGGGATCATGCGTACTCTACAGTTGGTAGTGGTCGGTTAGTCGATAGGTTTGTAACATGTAATGTGAAAATGTATGGGGTTTCTGGGGCACTTTTTCCATACAAATTTGGGATCATGCCTGCTTCTTCTTGTTCCTTTTATTTGTATTTCAAACGAATGATTGGACGGACAGAATGAGTATCTGTAACAAGTAATGTGTGTGGTTGTTCTCTATGATGCATTTAGTTAGAATTACTTTAATTGAAAGTGAGTAGACTCGTCTCGAGTCTGAGTTCATGCTGTCGATGATCAGCGAGTACGTGATATAGGTTATGCTTTTGTTTATTTAATTTTTTGTGTGACTTAATGTTGAAGAAATAGAAAAGGGATGCACACATGTATAGTTGTTTTTTTTTATTTTTTGTGTGATCGTTTTCTTGTGGTAATAAAATGCAGACACATTTTATGACGGTCAAATGTTGAAGAAATAGAAAAGGGATGCACACATGTATAGTTGTTTTTTTATTTTTTGTGTGATCGTTTCCTTGTGGTAATAGGGATTGTATGTGTGGTTGTTTTTTATTTTTTTTTTTTGTGTGATTTAATGTTGAAGAAATAGAAACATAGTTGCACGTGTTGTTGTTGTTGCGTTTTTGTGTTAGAAGGATCTTCAATTTTAAACTGATAAGAAAGGAATGTATAGTTGTGCCTGCGGTTTTTTTCACACATAATTAGAATATCTGTTTTTAAATAATTGAATTTACTGCCCATTACTTTTAAAATGCATTACACCTTTATCAACATTCCAGAGTATAAATAGACTTGTCTTAAGGACTTAGAATTTTTTAGTTTTACTGTTTTAAATAAAAGAAATTATATACATATAATAAAGAGATTAATTAAAACAAGTTACTTTTTTATTTTATTAGATTTTTTTTTTTCTTATGTATGTATATTTTATTTTCAGATTTTATTATTTCGTATAATACAGTACACATATCTATGAAATATAGTAATATTAGCTTTTGAATTATTATATATTTTTTATAAAATGTTTGACATCTACAAATGTTAAAAGATTCTGAGTACATTTTTTCACAATAATACAAATGTATGATATTATTAATACATAAAAATAGCTTACTTATTTTACTACTGCTACATATTCTTAGTTTATTGATAATACTTGAAAATAAATCAACATGTTGTTTATCAATTTGACTACTATGTCTATATAATATATCCTCTAACTCAGCTGTTGTCACCATTTTTTCCTTTCTTTAAAGACTCAATAGTACGAATACGAATAATACTCTGAATTATTTCATTTCAATTTATATTTATTGAATAAAAATTTTAAACACAAGTGCCCACAATTAAATGTATTAAAGTTCTGTTTTCGTTCATAATTATATTCAATGGGGAATTTTAGGTAGTTGACAATCTCAAGTGGTGGTTGTAAGTTTCCAAAGCTATCAAAGTACTCTTTATAGTTGTGGTTTTTATAATATGCTACCCAATGTGTTCCCATACCATTTGAATCATCTAAATTAACAATGCCGCATTCTTGTTTGAATGGTTTTTTAGGTAAAGAATCACGCATGAAAACACCTCTAAAATGTTTGAGATGTTTACCATATTTTCTTATATCTAAATCTGTTAATGGGCGCTCAGGTAGGTTATCTAGTAGTTTTTTGGAGCTGGACTATAGTAGAGACCATATCCAGTTTTATATGGTTTTAGATATAACCCTTTACCCATTGCAATTGATTCCATATATCTATTATGACGGTTAGCTTCCGCCAATTGTTCTTTTCCATTTTTGATAGCATTTACTGCTTTGACAATAGCGGATCCCCCACTTGCTAAACCACCAAGCGCTGACAATGCTGTTAGTACGGGAATAAGTGGAAGAAATCCTCCAATTTTCGGTACAGGTATAACTCTCGGTATTATAATGTTTGCTCGCTTTTTCCCTTTAAAATTTGAATGAATAGTCTTTTGAGCTATTTTAACAGCATCATTTATATCAAGGGGTTTCTGTTCTTTCAATTCTTTTAATGTTTTTCTCACAGTAGCCGTGAATAATTTCTTATTACATTTATTCATTTTTCCTTTTCTCATTATTTTCTCATTCTTTCTATTCTTATGTGTCTGCTCCTTCAAACCTAATCCAAATTTCACTTTAGCTTTCATAGCGTTTGTCACAAACCACGCGTTAGCACGTTCTTTAATATCACTATCTTTAGATTTAACTCGTTGCCAGGCCTTTTCAGCTAAAATTTGATCTGCTTGATGTCTTGTGTCTATATCTTTTGATTGTGAATATGCAATATCGTGTTCCTTACAAGCTGCGTCTAATAAATTTATTCCTTTATCTCCTCTTGCTATTCGTTTTTCAAGTTTTGTACCAGGTCCGCAAAACTGATAACCAGGCAGATGTAATTCAACAGGTAATTTATTTATTAAGTTGTTTACAAATCCTCTTCCCATCTTACACTGACTGGGTTTTTTATTTTGACCCCAGATTATAACCATTTTCTTTCGTTACTTTTATACCTCTTCGCAAAAATATCTGAAATCACGACGATTTCCTTCAGTATATCAATTTTTTGATATTGATTTTGATCTGCTTGGTATCTGATCACGATCTACTTTATATCTGATCACGATCTGCTTTACATCGGCTCACGATCTGCTTGATATCTGCTTTAATATCTTAAAAACAAAAATTGTTTTTGTTTGTTGGTTTTTGTTAGTGTGATATATTTTCATCGTGTGTCTTTTGTCTATGTATTTTATTTTTTATTTGTTTTGTCATTGTCATTTTTTACCTCAATGTTTAAATTGTTTATTTGATCAATTACATCATCATATTTTTTGTTTCGAATTTTTTTTGTTTTTATAATTATGTATATCAAAACTTTATCTAATAATATAAATAATCTCTTTCCATCTTCTAATAAATTATGTTAGATTCTTTAAGCTCTTCGATAATAGATATTATTTCATTTTGATGATTGTTGTGACCAACACCTTCCGAAGAAAGAAGTAAACGTAGTCTGTCAACTAGTTCATTAGGATCATCCCAATGTATGTAATTTGATTTCCGATTATCTAGTAATTTTAGCATTAAACCACTGCCTTTTGTTAAAGTGTTTGTTGTTGTTTCGAATAAATGTTTAATTATTCGTATATATTTGAATGCTCGTGTTCCTTTCACTTGTTCATTAGGTTCATAGAAACGTTTATGTGCATTAGTATGAATTAAAATCTCTTTATATTTTTTCAAATCATTTTTAGAATAATGGAGAGGTTTTGTATGAAATACTAGCTCAAATAATCCAGGTGTCATTTTCAATTTCATATTTCCTATCCACATAGTATTATCTCTCTTAAATATTAATTTTTCCTTGCCATATTTCCAACTTCCGTCTGCATCTTGGTTAAAGCCATAAATTTATCCAATTGCTTGTTATTAATAAGTAATTGAATATTTTCAAATAATGGATAGTTTTTCGTCTGCTTTAAACGTTGTTTTCTTTCCAAGTTTTTGATACATGTACTTGATACAGGTCTATTATTATCATAGTTTTGTTCATCATCATTATCATCAGTTGACATATTTTCATATTGAAAATCGTCATTATCACCCTTCGCGTCTTCATAATCATCGTCATCATCAATAGTGTTGTCTATATCCTTATGCTTATCTTCAAGTTCTCCAATGATTTCATTATCACCATTTATGTCATCATATACATCGTCATCATCAAGAGTGTTGTCTATATCCTTATGCTTATCTTCAAGTTTTTTAATGATTTTATTATCACCATTTACATCATCATAACCATTGTCATCATCAATAGTGTTGTCCATATCCTTATGCTTATCTTCAAGTTTTCCGATGATTTCATTATCACCATTTACGTCATCATTATCATCGTCGCCATTAATAGTATTATTGTCTATATACATATCCTTATGTTTATCTTCAAGTTCTCTGATGATTTTTTTAAGTGGTTTTGTTATTGGTTGAAAGGTGTCTTCTAATAAATTAACTCTATCTATTTGATTCAGTTTAATATTTTTAAACTTTTCCTTTAGGACAGCCCTTGTCTTTACAAGATCTTCTAACACTTTATTATGATAATTTTTAGACATTATAATAATTATTTATTTTGATTTTGATCCGCTTTGTATCTGGTTACGATCTGCTTTATATCTGGTTACGTTCTGCTCTATATCTGGTCACGAACTGCTTGCTATCTGCTCACGATCTGCTTTATATCTGCTTACAATCTGATTTACACCTGATCACGATCTGCTTGATGTCTTGTGTCTATATCATTTGATTTTGAGTACGCTATATCGTGCTTTCTACAAGCTGCATCCAATAAATTTATTTCTTTACCCCCTCTCCTCTTGCTATTCGTTTTTGAAGTTTTGTACCAGGTCAACAAAACTGATAACCAGGTGGATGTAATTCAACACGTAATTTGTTTATTAAGTTGTTTACAAATCTTCTTCCAATCTTACTGATTAGGTTTTTTTTTGTTTTGATTGTAGTTTATAACCATTTTTTTCGTTACTTTCCAACCTCTTAGAGTGAAACACTATACAAGCTGTACTAGCTATACTAGCAAGCTATACCTGCTATACCTGCTATACCAGCTATACCAGCTATACCAGCTATACCAGCTGTACCAGCTATACCAGCTATACCAGCTATACCAGCTATACCTGCTATACCAGCTATACCAGCTATACCAGCTATACCAGCTATACCTGCTATACCAGCTATACCAGCTGTACCAGCTATACCAGCTATACCAGCTGTACCAGCTATACCAGCTATATTTTTACTAATGCACATAAACGTTTCTATGAACCTAATGAACAAGTGAAAGGAACACGAGCATTCAAATATATACGAATAATTAAACATTTATTCGAAACAACAACAAACACTTTAACAAAAGGCAGTGGTTTAATGCTAAAATTACTAGATAATCGGAAATCAAATTACATACATTGGGATGATCCTAATGAACTAGTTGACAGACTACGTTTACTTCTTTCTTCGGAAGGTGTTGGTCACAACAATCATCAAAATGAAATAATATCTATTATCGAAGAGCTTAAAGAATCTAACATAATTTATTAGAAGATGGAAAGAGATTATTTATATTATTAGATAAAGTTTTGATATACATAATTATAAAAACAAAAAAAATTCGAAACAAAAAATATGATGATGTAATTGATCAAATAAACAATTTAAACATTGAGGTAAAAAATGACAATGACAAAACAAATAAAAAATAAAATACATAGACAAAAGACACACGATGAAAATATATCACACTAACAAAAACCAACAAACAAAAACAATTTTTGTTTTTAAGATATTAAAGCAGATATCAAGCAGATCGTGAGCCGATGTAAAGCAGATCGTGATCAGATATAAAGTAGATCGTGATCAGATACCAAGCAGATCAAAATCAATATCAAAAAATTGATATACTGAAGGAAATCGTCGTGATTTCAGATATTTTTGCGAAGAGGTATAAAAGTAACGAAAGAAAATGGTTATAATCTGGGGTCAAAATAAAAAACCCAGCCAGTGTAAGATGGGAAGAGGATTTGTAAACAACTTAATAAATAAATTACCTGTTGAATTACATCTGCCTGGTTATCAGTTTTGCGGACCTGGTACAAAACTTGAAAAACGAATAGCAAGAGGAGATAAAGGAATAAATTTATTAGACGCAGCTTGTAAGGAACACGATATTGCATATTCACAATCAAAAGATATAGACACAAGACATCAAGCAGATCAAATTTTAGCTGAAAAGGCCTGGCAACGAGTTAAATCTAAAGATAGTGATATTAAAGAACGTGCTAACGCGTGGTTTGTGACAAACGCTATGAAAGCTAAAGTGAAATTTGGATTAGGTTTGAAGGAGCAGACACATAAGAATAGAAAGAATGAGAAAATAATGAGAAAAGGAAAAATGAATAAATGTAATAAGAAATTATTCACGGCTACTGTGAGAAAAACATTAAAAGAATTGAAAGAACAGAAACCCCTTGATATAAATGATGCTGTTAAAATAGCTCAAAAGACTATTCATTCAAATTTTAAAGGGAAAAAGCGAGCAAACATTATAATACCGAGAGTTATACCTGTACCGAAAATTGGAGGATTTCTTCCACTTATTCCCGTACTAACAGCATTGTCAGCGCTTGGTGGTTTAGCAAGTGGGGGATCCGCTATTGTCAAAGCAGTAAATGCTATCAAAAATGGAAAAGAACAATTGGCGGAAGCTAACCGTCATAATAGATATATGGAATCAATTGCAATGGGTAAAGGGTTATATCTAAAACCATATAAAACTGGATATGGTCTCTACTATAGTCCAGCTCCAAAAAACTACTAGATAACCTACCTGAGCGCCCATTAACAGATTTAGATATAAGAAAATATGGTAAACATCTCAAACATTTTAGGGGTGTTTTCATGCGTGATTCTTTACCTAAAAAACCATTCAAACAAGAATGCGGCATTGTTAATTTAGATGATTCAAATGGTATGGGAACACATTGGGTAGCATATTATAAAAACCACAACTATAAAGAGTACTTTGATAGCTTTGGAAACTTACAACCACCACTTGAGATTGTCAACTACCTAAAATTCCCCATTGAATATAATTATGAACGAAAACAGAACTTTAATACATTTAATTGTGGGCACTTGTGTTTAAAATTTTTATTCAATAAATATAAATTGAAATGAAATAATTCAGAGTATTATTCGTATTCGTACTATTGAGTCTTTAAAGAAAGGAAAAAATGGTGACAACAGCTGAGTTAGAGGATATATTATATAGACATAGTAGTCAAATTGATAAACAACATGTTGATTTATTTTCAAGTATTATCAATAAACTAAGAATATGTAGCAGTAGTAAAATAAGTAAGCTATTTTTATGTATTAATAATATCATACATTTGTATTATTGTGAAAAAATGTACTCAGAATCTTTTAACATTTGTAGATGTCAAACATTTTATAAAAAATATATAATAATTCAAAAGCTAATATTACTATATTTCATAGATATGTGTACTGTATTATACGAAATAATAAAATCTGAAAATAAAATATACATACATAAGAAAAAAAAAATCTAATAAAATAAAAAAGTAACTTGTTTTAATTAATCTCTTTATTATATGTATATAATTTCTTTTATTTAAAACAGTAAAACTAAAAAATTCTAAGTCCTTAAGACAAGTCTATTTATACTCTGGAATGTTGATAAAGGTGTAATGCATTTTAAAAGTAATGTAAATTCAATTATTTAAAAACAGATATTCTAATTATGTGTGAAAAAAACCGCAGGCACAACTATACATTCCTTTCTTATCAGTTTAAAATTGAAGATCCTTCTAACACAAAAACGCAACAACAACAACACGTGCAACTATGTTTCTATTTCTTCAACATTAAATCACACAAAAAAAAAAATAAAAAACAACCACACATACAATCCCTATTACCACAAGGAAACGATCACACAAAAAATAAAAAAAACAACTATACATGTGTGCATCCCTTTTCTATTTCTTCAACATTTGACCGTCATAAAATGTGTCTGCATTTTATTACCACAAGAAAACGATCACACAAAAAATAAAAAAAACAACTATACATGTGTGCATCCCTTTTCTATTTCTTCAACATTAAGTCACACAAAAAATTAAATAAACAAAAGCATAACCTATATCACGTACTCGCTGATCATCGACAGCATGAACTCAGACTCGAGACGAGTCTACTCACTTTCAATTAAAGTAATTCTAACTAAATGCATCATAGAGAACAACCACACACATTACTTGTTACAGATACTCATTCTGTCCGTCCAATCATTCGTTTGAAATACAAATAAAAGGAACAAGAAGAAGCAGGCATGATCCCAAATTTGTATGGAAAAAGTGCCCCAGAAACCCCATACATTTTCACATTACATGTTACAAACCTATCGACTAACCGACCACTACCAACTGTAGAGTACGCATGATCCCAAATTTGTATGGAAAAAGTGCCCCAGAAACCCCATAAACATACTACTGTTGGACCATCCCATTTCCTTCATCCTTTGCTGAATCACGAACTGACAGAACTTCAAGCCTACCTAGACCGACTAAAACCAAGATCGAAAAGATCCTTGAATTTTATCGGATCCGCTTGGAAATGGATCGCGGGAAACCCCGACCATGATGACTTTGATATACTAACCAAAAAGAATAATAGGGTCCTTAGAAATAACAACAGACAAGTAATTATTAACAAACTTACGGTAGAAAAAATTAATGAACTCACCCGTGCAACAAATAGCATTTTGGAAACATTTAATAATAGCTACAATAAAAGTAATTCTGTAAAGGAACAATTGGTAACAATATTAAAATATAAATTAGATACTGTCAAGGAAGAATTGATTAACATCCAACATGCCATACATTGGGCAAAAGTGGGTGTAGTCAATTCATTTTTATTAAAATCAGAAGAAATCAACCTTGTTAAAGAAATAATAAGTAAAGATTCCATACCATTTATAAATTTAGAACAAGCCTTTGAGTTTGCCGAGATAAAAATAGCATCGGATCAAAGCTCAATTGTCTATATATTAAGTATTCCAATAACGAATGTAAATTCATGTAATAAAATGTTAGTAAGACCTATCAAATTTGGAAAATATGTAAATAAAATAATGTTTAAAAATATCCTTATATGTGACAATGTAAATTACGGTATAAAGAAAGAATGTAAAAACTATAATAATATTACAATATGTAATAGAAATAATTTAGATAATTTGGAAACCGATATGTGTCTGGCAGACTTAATAAAAAGCAAACCAGCAAACTGTAGCCTGATAGACAATCGAAGTACCCCCACTATCGAGGAGATTTCGCCAGGAACAATATTGCTGAATCAATTTAACGGAACAATTTTTGTCGACAAGGAACCACAAAACCTTACTGGGACCTACGTGATACAATTCTCTAATATATCTGTGTCAGTAGCTGATAAAATCTATAGTTTTTTTGAAGGAATACAACTACAACCGTTACCGGCAATCCTCCAACCCAGATATTTAGGCCAAAATATAGAGGAAACCCTATCGTTAGAAATGGTAAAAGAGATACGGACAAACAACACTGAAGCCATTGATCTGCTAAAGGACAAACATAAAAAAGGCCTAGCAATTAACCTTGGTCTCTCTTTAATGGCCATATCCTCCATGATCGTCCTTCTCCTAAAATCAAAGATACTCAAAAGAAACAATAAGACGGTTATTATTCCTACAGCCATAAATGCGGCTCCATCGACTCACACATCCATGCCTGAGTTATCAGAAAGGAAGAAACCAGAACAAAAGGGCATTACAAAAATATCGGACATCCCATATTTTTGACCGAACGAGGACGCTCGGATTTAAGAGGGGAGGTGTTAACGTAAAAAACATTAATTTCATTTTTGCTGACACATTTCCAGACAGTTACCAAACTCTTTTATTAAATATTGCACAAGACATACTTTTTATAGTTTTTGTTTACTAAGCATTCTTTTGTAACACGCTTATCGTAAATTGTTTATTATGCAGATCTTGCAGTTTTAACCATAATTAAGTTTAAGAGTTAATTTTAAGTTTAGTTCTAAAAAAACATTCAAGTGATCAACAAGTGAAAATAATAAAATAAATAAAAAAAAATATTTTTTTTAATGAAAAACAACTTATAATTATTTAACTTGTATAAAGCAATACGAATGGTTATAGAAATGTAATGTAACGTAACCGGAGCGTAAGAATCTGTAAAAAATAGAATTTTCTTACATTTTTACGTGACATCTGTTTAGCAGTGTTAACAACATATCAATATTAAAAACCACCAAAACTGAAAATTTAAATTATAAACAGAATTTACAGTTTGTACGTCTGTTATGTTTGTCTGCATGTGGAATTCTCTTTAAATAAAACTTCACATATTTTAGAAACCCAAATTATAATTTATTTCATTATTAACTTTTATAATTATATATATAATATTATAGTAAAATAGTGTTTATTTTTATTTTAAATTAGAAAAACTTTATTTATCGATTTTGAACTAATTAAAGCGTTCGAAAAGCATTTCAGTTTGCAGTTTACTTTTATTAGAGAAGATAAAAACGTTTTAACATTCGTACAAATTTGGTTTCCGAAATACCTGACCTGTTTCTGTAGTATAAACGATTTCACTTGCTTGTCTATTGATATAGAAAATTCAATCAAAGGCACTTAATTTTGTGTTTTTGCATTCCTTAACAAACAAACATAAAGTAAATTTAGTGTTTTTGTTTGAGTGAAAGTGAAATTGTTTGGCTTACAGAAACAGTACAGTTAATAAGTACCTTTAAATAAATATAAAATCGTTTAAAATGAAATTAAAAACTCTGTGTTGATAACATTGGTTAACAGCTGGATTAAAGAGAAACTAAAGGCGCCATATTGAAAGTAATAAAAGGAGTGAAAACAAAGTTTTCAAAATTTGGAATTAATATTAAATTTATTTAAAAAACAATCATAAAATATAAACTCAATCCAAAAAACATGTCTTCTATATCCTTATCTGAATCTCTGTCTTTTAGTTTTTGCAATTTTTATTTCCTTATTTGTTGTTGTTTATTTCTGATTTGTTTTGTTTACATAAAAACATATGACACGTTTTTACGATCTATAATTGCACTTACATTTTTACGTTCAGTACACGTTACATTACGTTACTGTTACATTCCGTTACGGTAGCATAACTAGGGCTTTATATTTATCAAACAGCTGATTCAAACATTGGTTTTAATTTACGTTCGAAATTAACGAAACCGACTTGGTTTCATGACACCAAATGAAACCAACATTGGTTTTAAAAAACGACAATCAAGAAAACCGACATGGTTTCTATGACATCCCCGAATAAGTTTTTTAATAAAAAGTGAGTATCATTAGTTATTTTGTATGAATTATATAGATTTATATATAAATATTGTCTGTTAGTTGCTGATTGGTGTTGTTAGATGATAAAAATAAAGGAATGTGTGTTGTTTGTTAATAGATTGAGTGTTGAATAGTAATATTGTCGGAAAATATGAGTATAATAATTTGAACATTTTGATAGAAATTTATGATATTTTGGTAGAATAATAGAACATTTGTGCACATAATACGGATTCTTGTTTGGAAGGAGATGTACCATTTTATTTAGGAAATGTAATTCGGAACTATTGTATTTGGTGACACCTATCAACGATCGTCACTAACTTAGTATTTAACCAATTTAGAAGTACGTATATTCACAAATGCCTGAAACAAAAACTCATGTTATATTTTTACTTACCTTACCATTGAACTTTTTTCAGTGTGAAGGGAAATTGCTATGAGTTCGATTAATAATGAAAAAATTACCGAATTTTAACTTTTTCATTCAAGAAATTAATAAATACTGGTAATATACACAAATTTCTGCAAGAAAAATTTTTTATGAGGAATATGTCTTATTTGATCTTGATATGTTCAGCTTCTTACTTACCTTTTGCACAAGCAGCTATGTTCATTGTGACCGAAAATCACCCACATTTCGATTAATATTTAAATATTTAAGAATCTTTAAAATTTTCATTGAAGAAATTAAAAAATATTCCAAATTTTCCTTTTTTAACACAAAATAAATGTTTGTTTACATATAATTTTTATATTTCATACACCAATTTTCACTCTGTATATGTATCTGTTGCTACTAACACATTTGCTTTGCAATATATTGTAACATTTTTTTTCTCCCTCTAAGCTGTCCTGCGTTTTTATGTTGTGAACGTTTTTCAACTGTCAAAGCTTTCAATACTTGTTATACTTTGTTAATAAAAGAGACGTCAAAGAAAGAAGTTGTTATTTTATTTTTCTCCTTGGTATATTCTCGGCAGTGTTGCCAAAATTTGTATTTCAATCCCACCAGATTGAGTTTCAAAAAACGCCAGAAACCGCTAAATCAATGAAGAAAAAAGCTAACAATACCGCCAAATAATTATTTTTTGAAAGAACGAATAATTTAAACAAATCTGTTTAAAAAAAATTTATTTTGAAGGTATCAATATGCATAAAAATGTTATATAGAATAATTATATAATATCTATCCATTCAAAAGTGTCATTTTGTGAACTTGAATAAATTTCGCTGGTCCCAATTAACTGTAAATTTTTTTAGGTACTTCGTAATCAAAACAGCATTTATCATGATGACGAAGTCCATATCTGAAATAATAAATTTAATGAAAACATATTAATTAAAATACAAGTCATATTACTTACTTCACTGTTAAAATTGAATTAACCATTTCAGTTTGAATACGATTTCTTAATTTTGTTTTTACTATATTTAGCTGACTGAAAACTCGTTCCACTTCGGTGTTGGACCATGGCATGCAAAGAATTTGCAAAGCAAAATCAGCTAATTCTTTAAACATTACATTTCCTGCAGAATCTTCATATTCTAAAACTTCAAACCAGAACGATGTAGTATTTGAAAGATTTTTCTATCTAATAATGTTAATATTACTAAGCTGATTTAAAATCTTTTCAATTTTTTCCGGACTACATCCAAAATGTTCTAAACATGGAATAGCATTTTCCTTTCTTGATTGGAATACATTATTTACTGAAAGGCTGTCTATTTTTGACAAAATGTCCCTGTTTTCCGGTAATCTGAAAGTTTAGTAAATATTAGTTAATTGAAAAAGTAAAATCAATAGTATTTATATTTACCTTTGAATCAATTCTTTCAACAGCGATACACAAAAATGAACACATCGTCGTTGTATTTCAGATTCCTTCTCAGAAGTAATAATGTCATTGTTTTTGTATTTACGCATTTCAAATTCAAACTGATAGCCCAAATAATTATTTGGCTTAATGTAGTTTACAAAACAATCAATTTCAAATTGTTGTTCGGTATCACATATTTTATTTTTTAACGGATTTATAGCTACGTTTAAGTCATTAAGACGCTTAGTGGGATCCGAATTATTACTTTGGAAATTTTTGAATAATTTTAGTGTTATTCTTTTTTTAAAGAATTATTTTTTGTTAGAATTATGTATTTGTTTTTTGACTCTTTTGACACTTTTTCTTTTCACACATTATAAAGAAACAAAAAAGAATAAATGCCGTTATAATTTGTATTAGATATGTGTATTTACCGATAAACAAAAGAAAAAATTACATACACCTGAAAAAATAATTAACTAGTTTACATTTTTGGATATAAAAAAACGCTAAAACCCGTCAAATAATAATATTTTGCAGCTAAAAAAAACACTTAGCGGGTTATATCGAAATGTTGCCGCTTTCGACGATCAAATATCTCCAGATCTAACTGGAAAACCGCCGTTTTGGCAACAGTGATTCTCGGCTACAATCTTCAGAAGTGGGATAGTGAAAAAAAAAAGAAATAAAATTTTTTGTGAACTAAGAAAAAAAGTGGAATTTGCAGACTTTAAAAAACAAACTGAAAAAGGACACTGGTCAAAACATTTTTTATAAGTGAAACTATTTTTTAAAATAAAAAAAAATTAAACAAGAAGGATATTAATCTGTGTGAAAAAAAAGATTGGACAAATTGAAAACTATTATAAAAAGGAGTGCGGTTAAAAGAATATAAAAGAAAAAAATGGAAAGTGTGTGCGGAAATTATACGGCTGCGCAGTTGCGTCATTGGCTACAACACCTCGGTCTACCCTCAACAGGTACAAAGAATGCACTGCTTCTACGCTTAAATCAAGTGCCGATCAAAGAAAGAGGGGAATACCCGGCTAATGAATCCGTACAGGAAAGTGAAGAAATTTTAAGTGAGAGAAGTTGTGAAAATAATGCAGGTGGAATCGAATCAAGTTGTTATGAAAAAGGTGGTGAAAAAAATGAGTGTGAAACAAACGACAGAATTACGCAACAAAGGAAAGAAAAAAATGATATGGAATTACTTGGAAGGTTGATGAAAAAGGAATTGGAAATTGTCAATCAGGAAAAGGAACTTTTAAGAGAAAATGATTTGTTGAGAAAGATAGCTTTGTTTGAAAAAAAGAGTGAAAATAAAACGAGTGAAAATGTTGTGGTAAATGAAAGCGGCAAAGAAACAGAGAGTGTATGTGCATTAGACGAAGAAATGTTGAGTTCCACTCTGGGAAAAAATAAACAGTGTGCATCCTTCAGTATATTAAAGGACATGCTACCTGATTACGATGGTGGGTTATTGCCTGAACTGTGGATAACCCAATTTAAAAGCATTATCGAAGTGTATTGTGTGGACGAAAATACAGCTAAAGCTTTATTGATGTGCAAATTGAGAGGAAAGGCTCAGATGTGGTTACATTCAAAACCAAATTTCATTTATGAAAATTCTGAGGCAATATTAGCTGAGATGAAGGAGATTTTTTGTACAAAGGAGAATAAATTAATGATGCGCCGTAAATTTGAATCGCGGCTATGGAAATTCGGCGAATCGTTTACGGACTACTATAACGACAAGATTATATTGGCTAACAAGGTTGATGTATCCGATGATGAGTTAATCGACAACATCATTGAGGGTACTCCGGATGAGCAGCTTAGAATTCAGGCTAACTTGCAATGTTACGCAAGCAAGACGCAGCTCCTGCAGGCTGTCTCTAAAATTACTTTAAAGCAGTACCCAAATAATGGTGGCCGGATAGGTGAGGTGAAGGAAAGAAACTTGCGATGCTATAACTGCAACTCCTTTGGGCACTTTGCAGCTGAATGTAAAAAACCGAAACACCAAGTAGGCTCCTGTTATGGACGCGGAAGTTTGGAGCACCGTGTAGCAGTTTGCCCCGAACGTAAAGCAGCCGTTCAATTTTTGGACCAACATGAATATGTAAGGTATTTTAAGTTTTGTATTAATTCTAGTTTTAATAGCAATTTTTTCTTAGAATGCTTAATTGATTCCGGTAGCACAGTGAGTTTCGTGAGGAAGTCAAGTGTTTCGAATAGGTTGGATATGAATGAACTTTTATATTGTAATTCTTCATTTTTTGGTATAAATAAATCGAAATTGAATGTTTATGGGAAATTTATGTGTTTTTTGATTGCTAATGGGAATGTTTTGGATCTGGAGTTATTAGTAGTTCCTGATGAATCAATGGTATTTGATTGAGTATTATGTGGGAATTTTTTGGAAAAGGGTAACTTTGGTATTGTGCCCTTGGATGGAAGGAATGTTATGGCTGAGGCCGATGATAGGGACAACTGTGAGGAGGAATTTTGTCTATCGATGTAGGAATAGAGGACAGTCTGGCATTGTCCGTGGGGGATGAAATCGATAGTTGTGACAGGGATGGATTAGTTAGATTATATAATGATTATTATGTACGCCCCAAGCGTCCCCCTAGACCTAAGGTGTATGATGAGATAAAATTGAACTTAAGTGATGATAAGCCTTTTAGTTGCAGACCTAGGAGGCTGTCATATGCGGAAAGATCGGAGCTCCAGATATTGTTGGACGAATACTTGGAAAAGGGGTATATAAGGCCGAGTGAGTCGGAATATGTCTCACCTATCGTATTAGTTAGGAAGAAGACTGGAGAACTGCGGATGTGTGTAACAGCTAGGGATAGCTATCCGATTCCGTTGATCGATGACCTTTTGGATAGACTTTCTGGGAAGAGAGGGATTTGAAGAATGGGTTTTTTCACGTTTTCGTTCATCCCGACTCGTTCAAGTACACATCTTTTGTGACCCCTTTGGGGCAATACGAGTTTCTGAGGATGCCATTTGGACTGTTTTTCAGAGATTTGTAAATAGGGTGTTTTCGGATATGGTAAAGGACGACAGGGTGATAATTTATCTTGACGATATCATGGTGGCGACCGAGGGCGTTGAGGAGCACTTGCGGACTTTGAAGGAGGTTTTCGCGAGATTGGTTGAGAACAATCTGGAATTGAGGAATGACAAGTGTGGATTTTTACGGACTTCCGTTAGGTACTTGGGTTATACAATAGATGGCAGTGGCTGATGACAAGGGTTTGCGGGCCATACGGGATTTTCCGGTTCCGGACAAACAGCACTCAGTGCGGAGTTTTTTGGGTCTTTGTTCGTATTTTCGGCGATTTGTAAAGGATTTTTCGATTATTGCTAAACCACTATATGACTTGACGAAGAAGGATAGGAAATTTATGTTTGGGAAGAAGGAATTGGACGCTTTTGAACTACTTAGGATGAAGTTGATGGAATCATCAGTTCTCGCGCTATATGACCCGAACCATGATACTGAACTTCATTGTGACGCCAGTTCAGTGGGCTTTGGAGCTGTGTTACTATAGAAAAAGGGAGATGGGAAATTTCACCCAATATTTTATTTCTCTAAAACGACTACGGATGCGGAGTCTAGATACCATAGCTTTGAGCTCGAGATGCTGGCCATAGTCTATGCATTGAAACGATTTCGTATTTATCTTCAGGGTAGGAAATTAAAGATCGTAACTCTCTTGCCATGACACTGAATAGAAGGGAATTGAATCCAAGGATAGCACGTTGGGCTCTGGAACTGCAGAACTTCAAGTATGAGCTGGAGCATCGCTCTGGGAAAAGGATGCAGCACTTGGACGCACTAAGTAGGTGTACGAACATAATAATAATAGAGTCCAACACTTTCGAAGAGAACTTGGTAATTTGTCAGAATAGGGATAGCAAGATGAGGGATTTAAAGGCGAAACTTCAGAACAGCGAGCATGGTCTCTACGAAATGAGGAACGGTGTGCTGTATAGGAAGACAAAGGACGGCAAACTGTTATTTTACGTTCCAGAGGACATGGAGGACCACATTTTATACAAGTATCATGATGAGATGGGACATTTGGGCACTGATAAGATGACTGAACTTATTCTGAAGAGTTACTGGTTTCCGAAGGTAAGGGCCAGGGCGGCTAGACACATAGAGAATTGCATGAACTGTATGGTGTATTCGTCGAAGCATGGTAAGGAGGAAGGATATCTGAATAGTATACCTAAATCAGATAGACCATTTGACGTGATTCATATAGATCACTATGGGCCTGTGGATAACGGCAGGAGTATGAAACATATCTTGGTTGTAGTTGACGCTTGTACGAAATTCGTTCGATTATATCCGGCGAAAACGACGAACACTAGGGAGGTGATATTAGCACTGAGGGATTATTTTCGCTCTTATAGTCGACCAAGATGTGTGATAAGTGATCGGGGGGCCTGTTTTACGTCAAAGGATTTTACGGAATTTTTAAGGGAGAATGACATTGTCCACTCTTTGGTAGCTACCGGTTAGCCACAGGCTAATGGTCAGGTCGATAGGTCCAATGTTGGCGAAATTGGTTGATATTGAGAATGGGATATTTGGGATCATATTATTGATAAGGTTGAACAAACTTTGAACAATACTATTCACAGGTCTACTGGAGAGCACCCCAGCGTGATGTTGTTCGGGATAAATCAGAGGGGAAAGGTTGTTGATCTTTTAAGGGAGTGTCTTATGGAGACTAATAGGGAACAGCGCGGTGATCTCGATAGGATTATATCAAGGGCATCTGAGAGGCAGAGGGTGCTACAGAGGTATAACGAAGAATATTTCAACAGTCGAAGAAAGAAACCTAGGGTTTATAAGGAAGGGGATTATGTTCTGGTGAGGAACTTTGACTCAATGGCCGGTGTATCCCGTAAATTGATTCCAAGGTATAAGGGTCCGTATAAGATATCTA
Organism: Sarcophaga rosellei; assembly: GCA_930367235.1. Lineage (NCBI taxonomy): Eukaryota > Metazoa > Arthropoda > Insecta > Diptera > Sarcophagidae > Sarcophaga > Sarcophaga rosellei. The sequence continues at coordinate 65,215,341 of OV884019.1, forward strand.
GGGTACTGAGAAATGACCGTTATTCGATTGAGGATGTTGATGGTTTTCAACACTCCCGTACACCCTATAAGGGTGTTTGGGCGGTCTCTAACATGAGCCCGTGGTTTGGGGGACGCGAGGGGTCACATAGGCGATAGGAGATCAGGAGATCTCATAGTCAGGATGGCCGAATTGTAGCAATATATTCCCTGTCTTCATATGTTTTGTTCTTACTGTACCACTCATTGTATTTTATATTTCTCCATTCTATACTTCCCGAATAGTCTTGTATATTTCAGGATAGCGGTATTTATTTACGTATACGCATTCTTTTTGAAATATTTACTTTATTATATATATTTTGAAGCAGTGTATTCCTTGTCTTGATATATTTTGTTCTTACTGTACCACTCATTGTATTTTATATTTCTCCATTCTATACTTCCCGAATAGTCTTGTATATTTCAGGATAGCGGTATTTATTTACGTATGCGCATTTTTTTGAAATATTTACTTTATTATATATATATTTGTCTCTGTTCTTTCATATATGGTAACGTAGATAATAAGCTGATCATAACATAAGTTTGAATTATATGTAACTAGCTGTACCCTGCGCGCTTTGGTGCATTTCAAACTAAAATAAATTTGAAGGAAAGACATTAGACAAATATCCAATTAAGTTTGAATCATTTTATTGATTTTGTTTCCCGTTGTCCAGATGATTCAGACGAACGGGCCTGAGGAGTACGCATTCGATCAAGTGATTCATGCGAACGGATCTGTGCGGCATGTACTCGAAGATTTTTCAGTCTCAATGCTGATTCTGAGGCTAGTAATGCTCTTTTCTTTTCAACACAGGATCAAATGCACAGTTTACGATTTAATTAATTTCGAAGAATTTTCAGTGGCGCCACCTGTCGGAAATTGGTTATACCAACTTAGAAACCTTCGTCGGCTCATGCGCAACAACTTTGCTAAAGATTAAATGCATAGTTTACGATTCCATAAAGTACATTCATTTTTATATAAATATATAGATAATTTAAACTTGAAAAAAAAATAAATAAAACAAAAGTCTACGAATTTAATTTTGGTTATATTTTTTCTTATTTGGTGAATTTATTGTTAAATCATGTTGATGTAGTTGCAGCACGCTTAAATGGAAATTTAGAATATTAGATTTATATCGAACGAAAATATTTGAGGACAAAAAATACCCCAAAACAAAGTCTATAAATTAAAAAATTCTCTAAGGTTTAAAGTAAGCAGATCGTTTATGGGACAAGCAAGTAAACGAAATATTAATAGAAATGAATTTTCAGAAATGTAAACACGATATCTGCGGAGATCGCTTCGTCTCTTCCGGGTCAGATCTTATATATTCGCGATCCGACAAAGAGCTGCCATTAGAGTCCTTAAAATATCCCCATTAGAATCATTTATTAGAGTAATGTTAGTGACCTTAAAACTTACTCAAAGATACTTACGTGTTCATATATATATTTGATGAGCAGTCGGGATTTATGAAAGCTAGGAGCTGCACTACTACTTTGGTCGATGTAGTTGATGACCTTAGGTTGATACTAGATGAAAATTACATAGAGTTTTTGTGTTTTTGGATCACACAAAAGCATTTGATATGGTTGATCATAAAATATTATGGAGGAAGGCAACTTTTCGAGTTCGCTAAACGTTGGAAAATGTATTCCTTAGGGTCTCTTTTGTTCGGTGTACACATTAACGACCTAACTGATGTCTTGGAATATTGTACCGTAAACATTTACGCTGATGCCGTTCAGCTTTATAGGAGCACTCGTATTGAGAACATCAAATTATATATAGACTCGATCAACTTTGACTTACAGAAAATTGACAGCCGGGCGAAGAAATCTCTCCAAATCTAAATGTGTAAATCTAAGAGAGCATTTGTTGTGTCAGATCCAATTATCACGGAAATAAAATAGACTTTGTTGAATCAGCATTCAATGTGGGTATTATCTTTAATAGATCTGAAATTCACAAACTTTGATAGCGATGATAAGCGCAAACTTAATATAGCTCACAATAATATAGCAAGATATGTATATATTAAAGGACGTCGAGACTATATCTCAAAGTTTCCTTACCACATACAGTGGTGGCCTTATAATTAGAAACGACTTGGCAATATTTTGACCCGAAAGCCAACACTTCACTAACCTTGAAGTGTGCTTTGAGTCATTGTCATGCTGAAAAATTTAATTGAATACGGTTCCATTACATTTTCCAATATGCTTTATATTGATATTGGTCCATTATTCCTTAAACTTTTACAATTGGACCCACACCGCGCCAGGAAAAAGCACTCCAGACCATAATAGAGCCGCCACCGTTTTCACTGTGTACATGGGATCAAAGGCTTTGTTTGGAAGACGTCTTGCATAAGTTTTTCCATCAGATTGGTACAAATTAATCTTAGATTGGTCACTCCAGAGAACTCTGTTCCTGAAACGCGGATCTTTTTTAAGCGTTTCCGTTGCAAACTGTAACCGGTTTTTAATATTTTTTTTTAGACATGCGGTTTTTTCTGCGCAATGCACCCACGAAGTCCCGACTCCTGCAAACGCCTCCTTATTGTCTGTGTGGATATTTCTGACGTTATTTCTTTGAGAGTATGCCCATTATGTATGTATGTCAATTAAATTTTTCAGCAACAAAGTTGGCAAAACATATCAGTACAAACATGCCAACGTTTCATGCAAAGTTTGCCGAAAAGACTTGCAGATGTTGTTCAAAACAAGGTCTATCCGACAAAATATTAAAGAATATGTCCATTAAATGTGAATATGTTAAAATATTTTGATATATATATATTAAATATTTTGAAAAACCGAAAAAACCATTTTGGTTAAATTGCATGGTCTTTATAATCAAGAAATTTCAACAATTTAGTTAAGTAAATTCTATGAAAAAATTAAAAAAAACAAAAATTTTGTCAAAAATTTTCAAAATTTTTTTTAAATTTCTGATAACCTATTGAAAGCGCCTCTTAAAGCCCTTACATATGATACCAAATTTATATATAGTTCCCTTGGAAGAAATATGAAATTATCCAAAAAACCTCTAAAAAAGACCTTTTTATCCTTTGATCCAGCTCACCAAATATTGAGCCCAGGAAAAAATTTTGAGAAACGTGGTCTTAGAATGAATCAAACTTTCATTTTAGTCGGGAACATCTATACCTTATTTTTTCTCCATACAAACGGGGCCACCCTACTGTACTCCCTTTACTGTGAACCCAAAACAGCTTCGGTTAATCTACATTATCCTCTTTTTCTCTTCGACCGTTGTGTCCATTTCAACGTGTTTTATAAAATTTAAAAGAAATAATAAACTGTCAGGTATGTAACCAAAAACAATTTGGCACGTCATCCTCTCTTTGATTTTCAGTGTCAGTATTAAAAATACATGTGATTCGTGTAGAAAAGAATAATTTTTTCTTTCAGGAAATTAAGAATACTCCTCAATTTGTTAAGCCCAGAGACACTAAAAATGTCACCAAGCACATCAGTTGCGAATTACGTTTACCACATCAAACGGTTTATCTCCTCATACATCATAGTTTTTTGAGCAGTTTTATCAACATTGCTCCGACACTGCCATATTTTCGAAAAATTTTATCTGTAAGTTGTAATAACGAAAATAAGTTAAAGGTAACTTTCCAGTTCCCTTTAGCTGAAGGTACCTTTAACTCACTCCAAGTTTAACGACAAGTTGTAATAATGGCCCTAAGTTAATCTCCAGTTAAATTTAATCTTTCGTTAACTTAATTTTCAATTTTTTAGTGGGAGTTTAAACCTTGTAGAGCTGCCATACTTATAGGCAAAAATGGCAACATTTTTTTCAAGTGTCAAATTTGTTTTTACAATAATTAACTTCTATATATGTATGTATCGGCATGTAAAAAAATATTAAACTCGTTACAAACATAAAATTGTTCGTTAATGAATTAAACTATAACAATGAAAAATAAAAGAACCTCAAATTTCACAGAAAGTGAAATAAATAAAATTAGTGGAAGTTACACATGTACCTCTGGACCATGTAGTTGGAAAAGTTCTTTGTCGTCAGATAAAAAAGGACCTTATAAAAAACGATTATTAAAAGAACAGTTTTAAACTTCTTAAACTTTAAACTGTTTTTTTTGCATAAGACAGAAAATAATTTTCAAAAAAGAAGTTATGGCAATATGTAACGATTTATTCAAATGTTATATCAATCATCATTCTGAAGGAATTGATTCAAAATTTCGTTCCTCTTTCTAATACCCTCAGTTGTGTCCCTTATGATTCTATTAGTATCAGGAGGAACGAATTCTGTAGAAACATCATCATTTATTTCTAACGATGGATCGAAATCATGTTGTAGAATGCAAATATTATAGAGAATAAAAGCTGCAAACGCAGTTTTAATAAATTTTTTAATCTTCAACTCCAATTATCTGTTAAAAATATTTCTCCATCTGTTTTTAATATCCCAAATGCAGATTCTACAATAATTCTTCCTCTGCTATGTGCAACATTAAACCTAGCTTGGTTTGGTGTTAAAGGTTCTTTAAAGGGGGTAATAACTGGATCAGGAGATATCTGATCCTTATCCGCAAACAAAAAATAATTTTGCCGTGAAAAGTCCTCTTTAGCATAAAGACAAAGACTCTTGTGCAATGTACCGAACCGGGATACCCTACAAAAACGTCAGTGAATTTGTAGTTCGAATCGACAACTGCTTGGATAAAACAAATTTTTAGTTTACATAATTTTTAATTTAAGTCGAAAAGAACTAGCACCTGAATTGAGTAAAACTTTTTGTGAATTATGTTTTCATTATGCTTTCGTGTTGGACATTTTATTCTAATGTGCGTTCCATCGATAGCACCCATAAAATGTCTGAACGCAGCAGATTTAGTTTTTTGGCAAAATTTAGTCGATATTCTTTGGTAGTCATTTACATTACCATGATTTATTACGTGTTGCATAGGAATAATTTCATCTGACATTTTTTTAATTATATTTCTTGCAGTGTACCGACTAATGCCTATGAAACATCCAACCACTCTGTAGCTACACCCACAGGCCATCCAATATAAAAAGCACATTACTTCATATTCTGTGCACCAGCCGTGATGTTTTTTAGGTACATGTTCTACAATTTTTTTAAACGAACTTGCAGAAAGCCTTAGAGGCGCTTTTATTATGTTGTTATCCCCATTCATAATTGCACTTACAATTTTGGAATGAACTCTAGGTTGAATATATAACACACCCTTGAAAGAATTAGGTATAATATATAAAAATTCTAATGAATTTAAAAGTTATCTCGCGAATTCGCTTATTTCGAGTTAAAACAACTAAAATGTCCATCAATGCGATGATCTTATTTGCAAAAGAATTGCAATAATCATTAGACTATATTTTTTTAAAATATTCATTTTTGTAACAGTTTTTTATATTTTAAAAATAATTGTCAGAAATTATCAACGTCAAATAAGTTTTCATTTGGCACAGGAAATTATAAAATTTTTTCACCATAGGAAATTTTTTATTTACCATATCATATTGCTATCATTTGGCACACACTCTAAATTATAAAATTTTTTCACCATAGGAAATTTTTTATTTACCATATCATATTGCTATCATTTCGCACAGGCTCTAAGTGTTCAAAAAAAAAAATTTTACACGTATTTTAGGGAATGCACAAAAATGCAAGACAAGAAGACGCATTGACAGAATTTATGCAATATCACACGGATTTGGCTAGAGGATTCACACGAGGTGATAAAATCGATGTTGAAAATTTGTGGAAGATCTAGTTAAAGAGCTTAATAGTTTAGGTCCCCCAATGAATGATTTAAGTGGATGGAAAAAGGTAATTTAAAATAATTTTATTTGAATATATACATATATCTAAATTTTATGCTTTAAAGACATAGACATGCTGGAAAGCTGCTGTAAAAAAAGTTCAACTAACAAGAAGGCAGTTGTGGCAACAGGTGGTGGTCCGTATAACTAAATTTATATCTAAAAAAAAGAGAAAACAGTAGGCCAAATATGTAGACTGTATGCATTTGTTGAAGGCATTGCAAATGTAAAATCGGTGGGAGTTGAGAGTACTTCGCCATCCTCCGATGATGATACTACAAGTTTGAGCAAGACGTGAAGTTTTAGATGTAACTCCTGGTATGTCGAAAAAGTACAAAACGAGTGTTCAAAAATCATCAGAAAATATAAAGGACCACCTAAAACAATATATTAAAAGTGACACGAAAAGAGGAGAAGTTTTTAGAGAAAACTAATAATAATATTGTTACGAAAATGGAAATGGTGTTATTAAAATAATAAACAAAAGCTCCAAAAACAAAACAACGGACTTGATCATGTATAAAGCTCCAAAAACAACATAAGGCAGTTGTTTACATGATCAACGAAGAAGTAAACATATAGCAACAAAAACAATGGCTTGATCGCGTGATCAAAGTAAACAAGCAACAGTAAACAGCGATATAAAAGGCAAGACAAAGCGAGCAACGATGAGTGAGTTATAGTTCAGTCAGTCTTGTGTGAAGACACGGTTGCGTTCGAAGTAAGCAGTTGTTAGTGTTTACGCGAGCAGAAAGTTTGTTGCTTACAAAAAAGGGTTGTAAGCAGAAGAGTGATAATTCAATCAGACACATTGCGTTGCATGTGAAACGAATCGTAGTTCGAAGTTCTAACGAACGAGTGTACCAAAGGGAACAACAAAGGAAATTGTTGTTGTGTACGAGAAGAATAACAATTTAAAGGAAATTGTTATTGTGTGAATAAATTTCAACACAGGGTGCACACAGATTTGTGCAGACAATAAAGAATTGATTTTAAAATTAAACACTAATTTACTTTTATTTCATTTGCAATCTACGAACTCATATTTTTAACGTTTTTAAAGGGTAAAAAGGTAACAATATAAATTTAATGGCAAGCCATAACAGACGTGTCTATAAATCCATAGAAGTCTTACTAGCGAGCTTAAACGTCACCACAAACAAATGGAAAATGCAGCAATAGAGAAAAGCCAACTGAAAAAATTAGATGTAGAAATTAAACAAAAACAATTCGAATTAGAGCAATTAAAAGATAAGATTTCAAATTAATTATACATATATCAATTAAAGCCTTATTTTTTAAGTTGCTATTACTTTTTCATTGACTGAATTTTTTGTGTTGAAAATAGTGTTGTTTTATATTTTTATTATATAGATAAACGGTCCGTAATATTATTTCTTACTGCAACCATATCACCTTCATCGATCTGGTCATCAGTTTCTTTACTTACTTCAGAGTTGTCGTCAGCACTTACTTCTTCCACAATTTCAGAAACATTTTCAAATTTTAAGAAATTGCACAGATTATGTAAGCACAGCAGATATTAATAATTTGAACAACCTTCAGTGGTGAATACCAAAGAGTACGAGACAAGCATCTAAATCTACTCTTTAATATTCCAATGGTCCTTTCTACAACATTTCTTGCTGGGGCACGTTTTTGTTGAAAGTTTGTTGGTTAAGTGTACTGGGGGACCTACAAGGTGTCATAACAAATGGCTGTAGGGCATATCCTGGATCCGCTAATAACCACGATCCATGTTCTCCATTTTCGTATTTGGATTCAAAAAAGCTGTAAGCTGTATTCCATACAAATGAATCATGGCTAGACCCTGGCCTAGTGGCATCAACACTCTTGATATTTGTTTTGTAATCACATATCTAAATAGAAAAAATGTAATTTAAATGCTTTTGTAGCAGTGTTGCCACCAACACTTTTAAGAATTACACACAACAGGCATCGAAATTACACATACGAAAAAAAATTACACACAAAATTCTTTTTTTACAAATATTTCATATATATATTATGTAAACATTGATAATTAAGTATATATTCATTTAAAATAATATTCATATAACATTTCAACAAAACAAACGAAAAGCAAAATAAACAGAGAACACAAACAAAAAAAATCTATATTAATATGTAATAATATGAATTATATTCACTTTTTAACCAATGTAATGAAATGACCATTTCCTATACATTTTATACATTTCCGCAGAAGGTTCAAAATGTTCATTTCCATGTCTCATTACTCCTTCCTTTGTATGGAAAATTGCTGCAATTGTTTCAGAAGATAATTTATTTCTGTGATCAGTTTTGCAGTTTTTTAAGTTGCTAAAAATTCTTTCTGCTGAGGCATTTGAAAAAGGTAGTATTAAAATATATTGAATTACTTTTTGTAAATTCGGGAACAAATTTTGTTCCAAAGAATTTTTTAACCTAAACACTTTCGGCCAGTATATATTTGGTTCAAGTTTTTCATAATCCAAAAGCGCATGTTGTCTCCATTCATGGTCAAGTTCTTGTAAGTTAATATTAAAAGAAGGAAATCTTTTTTTAAATGTTGATAAAGTTTTCAATTGAAAAGATTGAGCAAATTTTGGATTAACTATGTCAACAATAGTATAAATTTCATCACTAAAATCAAACTTTGTCTTTATTTGATGAATAGCCTCTATATAAAAATCTCTGCAGTTTTGTAATATGATTGTTTTTTCTGCATCAGAGCACTGTGGCAATGATTCGTAGGCAGCAACCTCAATATAAACTTCACGTAAATCCAAGAAAATATTTTGATCAAATTCATTAATATTAAAAACATTCTCCGATTTTAATATATCAATCTTAATATAATTTGAATAAAATATTCCCAGTATATTTGTAACTTCATGTTTTACTTTATATAAGATTGGCTTTTCAGATTGAAAAAGTGTGTTGAACGAAACCAAAATGCCTAAAGTATAAGACAAAAATTCAAAATATACCTGTTGTTGGGTCATCTAATGCCTCCAGCATAGAATTGGTGATATTTGAAGGATCTTCAAAAACCTGCAATCTCAAGAAGCTTCGTAAAGGTTCATATTGTTCTAAAACGCGAATGACACATGAATGTAGTGAAAGCCATCTGGTGATTGTTGGTGATAATATTTTGTGCACTTCAGTTTTAAAGTAGTCTTGAAATTCTTTCAGTCCTTTTTGGCGAGTATAACTTCTATTAAAATAAGACCCCAAGTTACGCAACAAATCTTCCAAAAATGTGGGCAGTTTTAGGGAAGACTTAGATGCAACTAAATGCATCAAATGACAGCAGCATTTAATCAACAGAACATCTGGCTTCGCATTTTTTAACAGCTTCGCTACGGAATTGTATTGTCTAAACATAACATTGGGTGTATCGGATGCAAATCCTACTAAATTTTTAAAAGGAATGCCTTTTTCTTCAATGGAATTTTTCAATACATTAAAAATATCAGCAGCAGTGGATGAAACACATTCTTTGAAGTCAAAAAAAGAATATTGGATACTGTTGGTTTTCTCATTCTAAAATATAGTTGTCATTACAATTTGTTTTGTTAACTTATGTCAGTTGTCTCATCGATTATAATAGAAAATACTGTATTTTTTAATGCTTCATTCAGTTCCTTAGCAAAGCTGGCTCCTAAGACATTTTTCATTAGAGCTGTTGCTTTTGTTCTGTGCAGGCTTACATTTTTTAAATCATCCGAGTCTTTAAATGACATTTTCAAAACGGGAACAAGTTCATCGATCAATCGAAAAGCGAGATTATTTGAAGCTAATATTCCAACGAGTTTTAGTTCAGCTCTTTTAATAATTATATTTTTGTCGGTAGAGTTCTGTAAGGCTGTGGAAATTTTATTTGTACAACTTAAAAGAGAAACAGCAGCTTTATGGGATTTTGTTTCCATATGTCTTGACAAAACGGGCTTATGACATTTTAATTTCTTTTTGCGGAGTTTGCAAAACGCTGTGTCCTTGTCTCCATCCTTTATTTTAGTGAGCCAACCTTTAATCTCATTTTTTAACAGCCAATCTGATTGGAATATGAATCTATTCTGTAGATCCATCTTTTAAAAAACTACATTTTACTTCAAATTATTATTTATTTATTATTACACCAAAACAAATATAAATTAATTTATGCTTTACGAACCTGCCGATTATTACTTTTAACGATTTGCTTCTATTTGACTGCAAAGTGCAGCAGCAAGCTTATGCTTGCATATGTAACGTAAAACTCAAATAAAAGTATTGTTTTCTTTTTCTAACAAGAGACATGTAAACGCATATATCAATTGGTCAATTCACACAAGCCTTTGTATCGTTGTATTCATTGTATTGTTGGAAGAACATACAAAAGTGTATGATTGTTGTTGATAATTTTCATATAAAAATCCGATACACTCATACACATTTTTTTCCTATGTTTTTGGAAGTTGTATTGGTTTCGTGCTATCAAATTGTGTGAATGAAAAAAATGTGTATATGTTTTCATATGTTGTGTTGGTTTCGGGCTATCAAATTGTTTGAATGCCACGAAATACACAATACAGCACAGCATTGAGCATTCACAAAGAAACAAATGTATTCAATACAACATACACGATACAAAGTTGTGTGAATTGCCCAAATCATTAGCCTTACATGTATTTCAATTAGAAAGAGAAGGATTTAGGTGTCTATTTTTGCAAACAAGTGTTGGAAATTGCAATAAATTTACAAAACAAATTAGTGTTAACAATTTGACTGTTAAAAATTTGCGATTAAAGAAAAAGCTAGAACAAAAAGTAAAATTACACACAAATTACACACGAAGCTAATTACACACGCTACACACACAATATGTGTAATTACACACAAGGTGGCAACACTGTTTTGTAGACATTTAATAAAAATTAAATACTTACAATCATGGCATTTATGCTGTAGTAAGCCTTTTTATTGCAATATGTGTTCCGTCTATGCAACCAACAATACCTGGTATAGCATGCTTTTCATAAGAAAAACTTTTTTGATACTTTTAAGTCTTCATGAGTTGATTTTAATTTTATCATTTTTTAACAAGTTTTCTTTCTAAGCACGGTAAGAGAGTTGTTAATAGTTATGAAACCGATGCATTAAAATATGTACAATCATTTCCAACAGGTCGCTGGAAGCAACCTTCTGCGAAAAATCTTAGCGCAGCTGCCAATTGCAGTGGAAGTTTTTATATCGTTCTGCCCAATTAAATTCAAAACCATCATGAAACCGTCTTTATTTAGACGGTAGCATTGGACGAATCTGTATAAAAATATAATAGGAAATACGTATTTTAAATAAAAAAAAACTGTTTACTTACACGTTTTCAGGTAAGTCCAACACGTCTTCATCCATTAACACTAAAGCTGCTGCTACAACAAATGCCATTATAACTTTTGTTTTTAGTTTAAGCCAAGGCGAATTCACATTAGGTGGGAACGTTTTGCCAGTTGATGCAAATAACAATGTCAAAAAATTTTGGTTGTTTGTGTATTTTGTTTTGATAATCAATTTCGTTTTTTCTTATTGTGTCAGAAGTTTGTATATTTTTCTTCTTTTTCTTTTAAAATCATTTACTTAATTGCCATTTAAGTTTAGAATTTTCTGCATTTCTAAAAATTAATTTAAAATAATTATGTATATTTTTGTATTATATTTAAATACATTTAACAATTTTGAAGTGTTTTTTATTTGTGTTTGTTTAAATGAGTTTTAATTTTACGTTAAATGATTTATGTGTTATTTATAAGTGCAAGATTAGAAATTGTGTAGTGTGCAAAAAAAAAAAATAAACGAAGTGAACAGACCTTCTTTTCGCGTACCAAAGTGCGAAAAATGGAGCGCCATATGCGGAATGGCTTTAACACCGAACTCCCGCCTGTGTATTGACCATTTTTCCCAGTCGCAGATTATAACTGCAGGTCGAAACTACAGATTAATGCCAAATTCTGAACCTGTCATACAGAATCAACAGAATTAAGTCTTGGCCGGGAATATATAAATACTTTTGACATATAACAATTGGGCAATTCACACAACTTTGTATGCTGTATGTTGTATTGACTACATTTGTTTGTTTGTGAACGCTCAATGCTATGCCGTATTGTGTATTTCGTGGCATTCAAACGATTTGATAGCCCGAAACCAACACAACATATGAAAACATATACACATTTTTTTCATTCACACAATTTGATAGCACGAAACCAATACAACTTCCAAAAACATAGGAAAAAAATGTGTATGAGTGTATCGGATTTTTATATGAAAATTATCAACAACAATCATACACTTTTGTATGTTCTTCCAACAATACAACGATACAAAGGCTTGTGTGAATTGACCAAATATCTAATTATATATAACACAGATTACCTGAATTGTATGAACTCGACCAGCCTTCCCAGGAATACCCAGAAGTTACAGAGTAAGTTTACATGAAATTTTATGTTCTCTAAATAAATTAATAAATATAAATTTTACAAGTAGGATACCTATGGAAATGGAAAATGCTAATGTTGGCCTGTGTCAAGAGCAACAGACTCAAACCGAGTTAGTAGTATATACGTTAAGAACATGAAATTTTTATTATTGTTATTATTTAAGTTATTTTTACCATCTCTATTTATTGCATATATTGCTTAGTTCATCAATTTGTTACGACGACATTAATTTTTACCGAAGCAAAATTAAGGAATTGGAGTCAGAAAATAAGGAGCTTAAATGCCAACTCGCCAAAGCCAACTTAGCCGTAGACTCCATGAAAAAGATTTTTACTGACGGGCAGATCAGGAAATTAATGAGTACAGGTAATGTGCATTGGAAGTGGAGAGACATATCAAATGCCATTTGCTTGCATGCATCCGGACCAAGAGCATACCGGCATTTATACCAAAAAGGGTTTCCTCTATCTCATTTTGAAACGTTGCAACGCTGGTGTGGAAAAGTCAACTTGCACGAAGGGATTCTATCCACTTCAATAGAATTCATGCGGGATACGACTGATATGCCGCTGAGTGATAAAATTTGCGTGTTGGCCTTCGATGGAATGAAAGTAGAGGAAACCTACTAGTATGACTCCCCTGCTGACATTGTCAGAAAGCCAGTCAATTATGTCCAGGTAGTAATGGTCGAGGGTTTAAAAAAGTCATGGAAGCAGCCTGTGTATTATGATTTTGACTGCAAAATGTCAAAAGAAATAGTATACGAATTAGTTTTAAAACTTAGAACTACAGGTTTTCCAGCTGTCGGAATGGTGTGTGGCATGGGTCCCACTAATCGCCAGTTGTTGAGAGAGCTTGCTGCAACTCCAGGTAAGTTGAATATTTACACCACACCAACTACACGTTATTGAGGATCTCCTTTACATCGCTGAGGACATCGGTATATGTTTCCCCACAGCATAAAAAATCGGTAAATAGAAATTTGTTTATCAGAACTTCATTTTAAGTTCAGTATATAATTGCCTTTGGGTTTGCTTTCATTAACTTAATTTGCATTTACCACATTATGTTATTTCACACATTCATTCATTTAATTTGCATTTACCACATTATATTGTTTCACACATTCATTCATTAATATTTTATTATTATATTTTTACTAAATTATACTACAAAATTAATTTGTTATATATTTACTCTTCGGAAGATAAACCATGGTTTTCGAGCCCAACTAACCTGGACGAAAAAATTTTTACATTTATTGACACGCGTCATTTGTTGAAGCTAATCCGTAACCATTTTTTGGATACCGGATTAATTTTCAACGACACCATCCTTAGTCCACGCACAATATCGGACTTCCTTGGACTAACAACGAAGTCGGATTTGTCGATTGCTTTCAAGTTAAATGAAGAACATATTTCCGTTAAAGGGGTAGGTAATTCTGAAAAATTTTTATTGATATAAAATACATGATTGCATTAAGAACTTTGTAATTTTAGGAAGGCAAATATTAAGATTAGCTGCTCAGCTGTTTTCAAACACCACAGCTAATGCTATTAGACGGTGCTACTCTCTAGGAATGGAGATTTATGAAGCTATGGAGACAGCAGACTTCATTCAGTTAGTGAATGACTGGTTCGACGTCCTCAACTCCAAATTGAGTACCTTCGCATACCCTGGAAAAGTATTTTTTTTTAATATTTATAAATAGTGAATGTATTTCACATCTTTTTGTGTAGGAACCCTACGGAATTTCCTATGAGCGGCAACGAGATACCTTGTCTCGAATGACACAGGCAATGTCGATCCCAATAATTCCGCAACATAAATCCTTAGGATACTTCCAGAGAGGTATGCTAATGACTAATACAGCTTTAGAGATGCTTTCTAAGTATGTCGAAAAGCACAATAAGACATATCTAATTACCAACCGGCTGAACCAGGATGTTCTGGAGCATTTTTTGGTGCCATGCGGAGCAAAGGGGGGTTGAATGATCACCCTTCTCCTCAAGACTTCAAATACAGACTTCGGATTTCAAGAATAGCCCGTCCTAGGTATGTTTGTTAATCCATAAAGTTTATTATTTTTTATGATTCAAATTGCTTATACATATATATTCAAAATTACAGCACGGAATACCGAGTACCTTAGTGGCAGGGGAAATGTTGAAAACGAACCCACAGATTGGCTTTCCAGTGGCAATGAAGACAACTTAGATTCGAGTACGTAGCCAGACAGCATAGTCATATCAGAATGCCCTGATATTAATACCGAGCCAGAATCAATAGAAGAGCATCTAGACATAGACGAATCGGATCTAGATGGCATTGTTATTCTGCAAGAGGATGCATTGGAATACATAACTGGTTATATGATTCGAAAGCTTAATCTTGTAGAATATGAATGCCATCGAGATTCATATACGTGGGTTGATCAGGTGTCAAAAGTTTACTTGAAAATGCCGAAAAAACAATTTGTTTCAAAGCTTAAACAACTAGAATTTATATTTTATAACGTTAACGGAAATAATATATCACATTCTCGTAAGCTTCAAAAGCTCCTGATCGAGAGAAGCCAGTTGATCGAGTTGCCAGAAGATGCAAAAAAAAATTGTTTTTTAAATGTAGGATACATTTCCGTATCCGAAATTTAAACAAGCGCCTGAAAGATCAAAAGGCAAAGCAACGGCTTTAAAAAGATTCTGAAAATAAAACTATAAATCTCTCCTTTTGTAAGTTATAAGAAAATGAGTTTATAAAATTATTATTAACGTAATTTTTTCCTTTCTAGCACTACAAACATACACTATTCAACCGGTTCTTTTAGGAACCACCGAAAATTTAAAAAAAGAGATAAATTTTTTATTTACATACATAACATATAATACAATACAATAATATATAATAAAATTCTATTATTTGCAATTGCTGTTCACTTGTTAGTTTAGACACGACTAAACAATGGCAAATGTATTTAAACACCACCAGTAGTTTTAATTAATATATTTGTCGTAAAAATAAGTTCAAAATGTTTCTATAAAATTTGCAAAATTCAACAAAATTATGCACAAGCCTACATCATAAAAAAATAATTTTCCTTACATTAAAAAAATATATATATATGCACATGATTTTCTTACGTATTAATTTATACAAAGAGAGAATGAACGCATTATAAGTAAACCTTTAAACATACAAAGTAAGCAAAAGAAAAACCAGCAAAATTGATTGAAGCTAGTGAAAACACTAAGATCAGCTATTATCTTCCGCTAACAATAAACACCACTTAAATCGAAATTATAAAACTTAACGATTAAAAAAATCGATTTTCTTAAACTTGTAACTCCACTTATCTGCGTTTCGCATTATTCGCTAATATTTTACCAATTCTCTTTACCACAAAAGGGCCACCATTTTGGATAGTTTGGTTTTTGTTCCAATACATTTGGAGAACTTTTTCGAATTGAAGATGAATTTTTCCAAGTTTTGATTGTTTATTCTAAATTCAATATGCGTTAATTTACAGATGACATATCAGAATTCATACGCAACACTGTTGCTTGAACTTGTTTCAGCAATTCTGTGTTACGCTGCAACGATTCATAAAGTTCGGTTTGAATATCATATGGATCAACGTATACGTCATCTGACTGTTCATTGAACCATTTGTTTGAGAGTAATCTATTACATTTGATTCACTTGTATGAATTGGTAAAGGCGGCAGTTAATTTTGCTGATTGCTTGAAGTGAGAGAATTAGCAATTCCATCCAGAGATGAAGAATGTCCATTTAAAATTGGCTAAAATTAAAGTTTCATGTTTATTTTATAGAGATTTCTATAACTTTATCAACATACCTCTTCGTCACAATTTTCATTTGTGCTACTATGCTGAGGACTGTTTGTCCTTGAATTAAATGGAGAATTAGGATGCGATTCTGCCAATTCCCGCATACGGGGAGCTATAATTTCTAATTCATCCAAATTAATGCTCTCCAAGCCTTGGAAGCTTCCTACAGAGTTTTGAACATTTTCAGTGAACGACATCGTTTCTATGATTTCCTGTAAGCTTTCTTTCCATTGGAGTGTCATCTATTTTGAATTTATTTATTTGTAAACAAGAAAAATGGAGTATAGATTAACTGAAAACACTTGTGTTGTGTTCTTTTGAAGCCTTTCGTAGGACTTAGCAGCACAAAATATCATATATGTAAATTCATAAACATGTAATTAATGGCATAAATTCTTTTAAAATCACAATTTGATTTTACAATTTTCCCAAAATTTGCTAATTATTTAACCACAACAGCTGATTAAAACAAAAAACCAGTCGCATAAAAAGCATTGTGTGTAACTTGCAATAAAAACCGCATAGAATGCAAGAATCGCAAGGTCGCATGAGACGGATGGTATGGACTTTCGACTTAATAATAATCCCACCGGTTTCATGAATTCGCCTTGGTTTAAGCACATTAAAAAAAATAATTTGAAAGTTTTGTTTTTATATTTTTGTAAATTTGTGGTAAACTAATGCAGAGTTGTATTTATTGTTGTTGCATTTTTCAGAGAAATAATATGGGTTGAAACAAAAATTGGAATATGAAACCTATTAATATTCATCACATCTAAGTCGTTTTTCATCACATACGTGAATATTATGAAGTCGCCGTGGTCTAGTAGGTAGTGTTTTGGCTTATTAGACGAAAGGTCCGAGTTCGAATCCCAGGTCAGACATCAAAATGAAATATGAAAAAATATTTCTTCGGCGACTTCCTCTCAGCAGATTTCTGCCAAAAACTCTGAGAGTAAAAATTGCCATGAAAAAGCTTCTCAAAAAATCTCTCGTTCGGAGTCGACTTTAAACTGTAGGTCCCGCCACTCATGTATAAAATTAAAGCACACAACATGACTGGCAGTGTTGCCAACGATTGTATATCAAAACGCGCACAAAAAATTAAAAAACGGGTAAAAACGCGTATTTTTTGAGCTTAAAAAGGGTAAAAATGCACTACCGTTTTTTTAGAAAAAAAAAACGTTTATAAAACTTTTACTTTTTAATATTTTTTATTTGATTAGTAAATATTATGGTTAAATTAAAAATATATTTACAAAACAAAAGAAAACATTTCATATAAATATTTCAATATAGTTTATAAAATTAACATTTATAATTCAAAAAATTTTAAGTATATGGGTATACGACCCTTATACAAAATTCCTTATTAAAAAGATTTCAAATAGTATTACTTAAATCTTCGACAAATATATCGCTGATATCATCTACATTTTCCTCCTCATCTACCACGTTTGGCCACAATACTGTTTTTAAATAATACTTCGACTTGATATAAGTTTTGTTTGAAGAAATATTTTTGCAGGTATTGCATAATTATTACAGCAAAAATTGAGTCTACGTAGTCCATATTTTATGTGTAAAATCGAATTAACAGAGTTTAATGATAGTCGGTTTCGAATTTTATTTTTTGATAAATTCATGGAGCTAAAAACCCTCTCAACCTCTGCGTTAGAGTAAGGAAAACTTAATATTCGAAGAACAAATTGTGCTAATACTAAAAATGGTTTTTCTCCTAACGAGTCTTTAAATTCACTAACCTCTATCCCAAAAAGATCTGTTCTAGTTTTGTTTTCCCAATTAGCATTCCTTAAATTTTCTAAACAAGTTTCTATTGTTGATAATATATTTACATCACTTATAAAGTTGCTTATAAATTCTATTAACTGCTCATTATTTACATTATTTAATATATTTTCGACACTGAATAAGGAAACTTTTTGTAAAATTTGTAAATTGCTAGGAAGTCTAGCTCTAATTTCATAACTAAGGTGTTTAGTGAAAAGAACACATTTTTGTTTAATAATATTTTTTTCGGTTTCTGTTCTTTGGTATTCACTGCAGGCCTTTTCAAAACTATAACCAAGGTAGCAAAATTCATTATAATTACTATCTATATCACCTTCCATATAATTAAAATTTTCACAATTTATTATCAATTTGTTAGTCAGATTTTGTAGCAATCTATACAAACCATTATACAACTTAACGTGGTCTGCATTTTTTGCTTCAAATGCTAAATTGACCCTTTGAACCTCTCCCAAAATGGAACTTAAATACGTGAGATATACAAAATTGTTATTATTACATATCCTTAAGTAAAAGTGAAACATACCCATTGTCCTTAAGAATATTAAAATGTGTTTTGAGTTCCAGCCACATATTCAAAATACATTTAACCGCCTTTTCAATTGATAGCCATCTAGTATTAGATACTTGTGGAATCTTGTTGGGATTCACCGCATCACCATTGAGGAGTTTGAATATTTTCACGTAGGTTTTTTGCCGAACCGTTGAGTGTGAAAACCAATTGTAAGTTTCTCTTATTAAAAATTCCAAATTATTTGGGAAATACTTATCAGTAGCAGAACATACAGCTAATAGCAGGGAGTGGCATACACAGCGAATTAAAATTAAATTATTTAGTTCATATTTTGTTTTGATTTTTTTATATAAGCCGTTATTTATGCCCGTCATGACGGAGGCATTGTCTGTGCCAATGGCCACAAGTTTTTTAAAATCTAAGCCCATATTGTTAATTAATCGTTCAAGGCCCTCCAACAAAGCATCTGCATTGCCTTCTACCAAATCAATTAGGCCAAGAAAAGTTGTAACAAACTCTTTTTTTGATGAACTGTAGTATCTTATTACTACCCCCAAAAGTTTTTCCACAGATATGTCGGTGCCTTCATCCAAGATCAAGCTGTAGTACTCATCTTTAATATCCTTCAATAAATCGTCAATAAAATTAGGCGCCAGGACATTATTAATAATGTTAGAACATTTGGTACGATGCAATTGAAATTGTGATGATTTGCTGTCAGCAAACTCGGAGTTGCACACTTTACCTAGATGATTAACACTCAAAAACGATGAATGAACTGCTACATAAAGGGAAAGTCTTGCTTGGGCCTTTTGTTTTTCTGACACCTCTTTTGAAGAAAATGACAGCTCTGGTTGGACACTGAAAACTCCATTAAACGGTTGCATTGACTTTTTGTGTTTTTTTGTTTGTGAATGCCGGATTAAATCACTATAACGAGCAGAAATTTCTGCATGACAATAAAAACATGACGCCTTTAATGGATCCTTTGTGGGACGTAACCACTTTTTGAAAATAGGATCATTTTCCCAAACTGGACGATATTTCTGAAATGACCGGTCCATCTACAAATATTTTTTATTGACATAAAAATCATAAAAAATGCAAACAAATACATACCTGTCGATATAAAGCCTTTGGTGTATTTTTCTATTATAAAAAATATGTATATGTATAGATATATACAGAGGCACACATATAAGTTAATTAAATTGTTTTAATTATTTAAGGATTCAAACTTTTTATTTTTTATGTATGTACATATTTTTTTTTATTATTTCGCAAACGCTGTTGGTTTTCTTTTCTTGTTTGTATCACATTTTAAAGTACCGTTGGTTTTGCTGAAGATGCCACACAGCATTTCTTTAAATTTTTTTAGTAAGCTACCATATCGTGTTGTAAATTTTACACTTAAAAAAATTGGGACATTTTTCTTTATAGTTTCAATATAAAAGCTATTAAAAATCAACAAAAAGCACTGAAAGCACTGTAATGAAATTTGAAATGCACCAAAACAGTGCCTTTCCGTAAAAACGCACTATAAGAAAAAATTTACGCGTATGACGTTTCATAAAGCACCATAAATAGTGCGAAAACCACTAAGTTGGCATCATTGATGACTGGTGTTGAGAAGCTAGGCCGTAATCCTGACTGAAGGGTTGTAATGGCCAATTATGTATGTTTCATACATACTGAATATTATATGTGTAAGATTACTAAAAGCTTATTCTTGCAATTGTAGAATAAGCTTACAAATGTAGTATGTACATATTATATTAAGTATTGTATATAAAAGCTTACTTGTCTCAATATTTTCATAAGCTTTTCAACATAAATGTAGAATAAGCTTGACAATATTAAAAAAATGTATTTTCTTTAATTTAATATTACATATTTATATATTTTATTGTGTGTTTTTTTAGTTTTATAATTGTTTCGGAGCTTAATTCGATTATAAACTGATCCTCTGTTATTCCAGTGGACAATGCTGCACCAATTAATTGTAGATATTTAATAATTAGAATATTGTATTTAAAATTTTGTTATTTTTTTAATTTTTATTTACTTCGTATTGCCTTTCTTGTGTTTAGATTTCGTACACTTTTCTTTGATTCAGTGCCTTTCCAGCATAAATGTTCTCCTAATACGTCAGTTATTATTTTTCTCCAGCAATTTTTTGTAAAATTTGGAGCTTTGGCAACCAGTGTTAACTCATTTTCCTGAAAAGAGTGATAAGAAAAAAAACTATATTTTTAGATGTTCAATGAATAGGATACCAATAAAACTTGCAAAAAATGTTAAGTTTTCGCTGTTTTCTTGAAGCTGTTTTTCAAAATCGAATAAGAGCTTAATTTCTTTGAATGGTTCTGCAGGCATTACGGTGCGTTTTACTTCTGCTTATTCTTTCTTTAATACACGCAATTCCTTGCACAAGCTTTGAACTTCGTTTGTTAACCTGGTCAACATTGGCTAAATTGCGGCAACAACCTCGTTCGCTATTTCTGAAATAAAATAATATGTATACAATTTTTTTACAGAAATATTTTATAAATGCTTTATCACCTTCAGAATTTGGGAAATGTGTATTTTGATGATATTGTTCTGGTTAAATGTTGATGGTTCCAAAGTAGTTATGTTGCGTTGTTCGTTTGTAAAATATTGGTTGAAATCATCAGACATTATTATTTTATTTAAAATAGACATCCGTCCGCGCACTTCAACAATTTTGTAATAAATTTACAGGCAAAACGAAACAAAATAAATTTCATGAAAAAAAAGTAAAAGCTATTGAGAATAATAAGTTTTTTCAATAGTCAGATTTCTTTATTCATACTTTAGAAACAGTTGTGTTTAACAATAGTTTCTCAAGCATAGTTGAAAACTGCTTGTGAATTCACATTTTAAAAACGTTATTGTAATAATAATTATGTTGGAAATTGTTTTTGTTTTTTAATACAAATGAATTGTTTTTTGTTATGTTTTTAGTTTAATAAATAATTTCAAAAACAAATATATTATTATGTGGGGTTTTATTTCAATCTATTACAATATTTTTTTGAAATAATCTTTTATTAAATCACTTCGGACCAAGTTGTTGTTTTCCCGTATTTGAGACAGATGAAACAAAATGAACAGCTTTTTGCAAATTATCCGGCAAACTAGGTGATTCATTTTCATTATTTAGGCAGCAAATATTGTAAAGCACTGCTGTTGCTACAATAATACCTTGAACTTTTTTATGTTTAAACAAATACCTAAGAAGAGTATTGGAAATCGTCTTTTCCAGACACATAGCTGCGTTCGACACAAGACCGAGTTCTTATCTGTAACTTGTTGTACAAATTTTCTTCGGCATGTTTTGGATTTAATAATGTGATCATTATATATTTTTTGTTTGGATATCCACTATCTGCGACTATTACTCCATTTCTAAATTCACCATTTTCGAATTTTGAGTAAATTTTTTAATGTCGAAGTATAGGGTGTTTTTTATAGAGGTATAGAACTTTAAGTTGCAATAAAACAACGATGGATTATTCGATTGACATGAATTTTATTAATCCGAAAGATAATCTTGTGGCATTACATTTAAATATGATTTCTGGCATATGACCGCCACGGCTGGCGCGGATGTAGTCCAATCTGGACGTCCAATTTTCGATGACTTTTTCCAACATTTGTGGCCGTATATCGGCAATAACACGGCGAATGTTGTCTTCCAAATGGTCAAGCGTTTGTGACTTTACCGCACAGACCAATGACTTTACATAGCCCCACAGAAAGTAGTCTAGCGGTGTTACATCACAAGATCTTGGAGACCAATTCACAGGTCCAAAACGTGAAATTAGGCGGTCACCATCGTGTCTTTCAATAAATCGAATTAAAATTGCACTATTTGCAAGCGTTGTACAGGCATGAGTCTATTCATGATGAATTGCCAAACCAAACTGAGAATAAATCACTTGACAGCTGTTAAATCGGTCGCCATCTTGAAAAGTAATGCCAACTTAAAGTTCTATACCTCTATAAAAAACACCCTTTATATTGGAATCATGTGTTGAACCAGGCCAACGAGCCACAATATTTGTTATTTTTAAGTTTGCGTCGCAAGTTGTCTGAACGTTTATAAGCATAAATCCTTTTCTATTTCGATAAATTTCAGCATTATTACCGCCTGGAGATATAATTTTTATATGGGTGCAATCAATAGCTGCAATAACTTTAGGAAATTTCGCAATTATGAGAAACTCTTTCTTTACATTATTAATTTCTTCATTCGATTGCGGAAATTTTATGAAGTGATCCTTTAAAATGCAGCAGCCTTGAGGGTGTTCGAGAGATAAGTCCTACGCAAGATATTCGGTCAAGTGCGTGTTGGCGGTGATTTCCATATCCGATCCAACAGTGAGCTGCATGAGCTCCTCAACGACGTAGACGTTGTACAGCGTATTAATATCCAGCGGCTGCGCTGGCTCGGCCATGTCGTTCGAATGGTGGAGGATGCTCCGGCGAGACGGGTATTTGATGCGGGGATCTGCGGAAGTCGGCGAAGAGGACAACCTTGTATCCGTTGGAAGGACCAAATCGAGGAAGCCCTGTCATCGATTGGTGTGACCAACTGGCGTAGACGCGCAAGAAGCAGAGGCACCTGGAAGGATGTGTTGCGGCAGGCCGAAATCCGTTAAACGGGTTGTTATGGCCAATTAAGTAAGAAAGTAAGATCCCTTAAAAGCGCTATATAATGAGTTACATTTGCAACAGCTCAATTTACGTATCCGATTGTCATCAACATGCTGCCAGTTGCATATACTCGTAAAGTTATTAAAAGCATTTGTTCTTTTAAATCGTTTTTCCTACAATGAGGTACATGATTCACTCATATGTGTAATAATTATTTATTTGAAGAATTTTGTACATGCGGACCAATTAGTTCTAAAAAATTGTACGCTGATTGTTTAGACAAACGGAACCTTTGCATAAATTCTGTGTCGTTATACAAATTAAAATGATTTGGTCGTCTTCTTATAGTTCTGGGTTTTCTTTTAATGGTTTTGAAACAAATTGGGGATGACTAATTTGTTTTTAAATCTCCTTTAGATCTCTTTTGAAGAAAGAAATCTTTAAGAGATGTGGATTGTAATTACTCGTGAGTTGGGTTGCGTGTTGTGGGAGAGAAAAAGAAAGAAATGGAATTATTTCAATTTCTTGGAAATGAGAGATAAGGATGAGAAATCTTACCTTTTTTTGCGATGAAATAAAATCTTTTTTCTCTCTTTCCAATTTTGAATTTATTAGGGATATTCAACAATAAGTGCAAAATTTAGTTTAGGTAAATATAATTTTAATCAGTAAATTTCAATATAGGTACACAATTTTAATCAGTAAATTTCAATATAGGTACACAATTTAGGTAAGTAGATATAGTTTTATATAATTAATTCAGGTAAGTAGAATTTATATAGATTTGGGTAAGTATATATATTTTTTTTGGCTTTAGATTTATTTAGTTCACAGAACACTTTGAGTTAGTTTAGTCTTCGAAGGTAAGAAGTGAAGTGATTTCTGTCTGTGGTTTTATTTTCCACCAGACTTCTGACAATTTACATCAACGGCACATTTCCAAATAATGTGCAGTTAAGTTAAGATTTTGGAGACATTATTTTCGTTTGATGGAATGATTGTTGTCGTTGGAATATATATGTGTGTTCAAACCTCGTTTGACCAGGTTTTATTTAGATTTTCATGTATTTCATAATCACTTAAATCTTCATCACCACTTGAAAAACTCATTTTTATTCGGCTTTCTCATACTTAAAAATGTTTCTTTGTTTTTGTTTACTGCTTTGACCACCAACGTTAGTGGTTTAAACTAAAGATTAACTGGAGATTAACTTAATCTCGAGTTTAAACTCCCACTCCAAAAATGGCCCTAAGAGATATTGCTGAAATTTTAGGAAGAAGCCGACTACTGAAAACAGAGTGGAAAATAAAAGGAAAGAAGGTTAGGGAAAAGTTTTAAATAAGTTTAAAAATTTTAAATTAATTTAAATGAAAGGCATGTTTTGAAAGAAGTAAAAAAAGATCATATAAAATATTAGTTTTGTTAATTTATTTTTAAGGTTATTATATTTTTTTATTTCTCAAACTTTGTTATGCCTATATCCGTAGCAGTACTATTAAATAAGATGATATCTTGTTCTACTGTATTTACGCCTGAATAAATAAATAAATCCGCCGTGGAGCTACAAAGTATGTGGAGACTCTTAATTTAATGTCAGTTTGTGTTGAAACGATAACAAATAGCTTACGAAAAATTAATTATGTAAAAAACCATTTATAATTCCTAAGAACAAAAAATTATGTTTAAAATTAGCTAAGGAATATATTTATAAAAATCAATATTTTTGGAATACGGTAAATTATTGTTTTGGGCCAAATGTTATTGAGTCAAAATTTTTAGCTAAAAATACATGAATATACTCCTTATAGGTTCTTTATACTGATGAAAGCAAATTCAATCTACAGGGATCAGATGGAAGGAGATTTGTATGGAGAAAACCAAACACCAGATTTGATTCAAAAAATAGAAGAGCCACAGTTAAAGGTGGAGGAGGTTGTTTGATGGTTTGGGACTGCATGTCTAGTGCTAATGCTGAAATGAATAGATTTGTTTAAATCAACGTTTTAAAGAGTAATGTGATCTAAAGCACGAAAAAATTGGGTATAAAGGATAATTTCGCTTCTTACCAAGATAATGACCCAAAGCATATATCCCAAGTTTGCACGCTATGACTCATCCATCACTGTCCGAAATTACTCAAAGCTCCTCCGCAATCCCCTTACTTGAATGAAATGGAACACTTGTGTGATGAACGGGCTCGTAGGGTATACAAGACTACTTTAATAATATTAGCAAATTAAAAACAATTCTTACAAACGGAATGGAACAACATACCGAAAGAAGTGTGTTCAAATTTAGTTAATTCTATGCCGAACCGATTATATAAAGTCATTGAATCCACAGGCAATGCTACTAAGTACCACAGTAGTTCCCGCTTAATTGCATACTTTCGTAAATCATTTAACCGATACTCGCCAAATTGATTTATTGGGGCAAAAAACGCCGTTTAAATGAACAATGGGCTCAATAAGGCAGAATCTCTAACGTAACATAAGAATCAAATGATACGGGACATTATGGCACCAGACTCCCGCATTGTTTTAAACCAGAGTAGAAGTGCACGTTCTACTTTAATGCATGGGCCTTTTAGAAGATAACTTACTGGTCTTTGAGAGTTCTGTAATTGAGCCACTATTTTTTAAAACTCTTATGTTTCACACACAATTCTTCTTTGTTTTTTTTTTTTGAATCGTCATTTAATTTGTCTTTTAAACTTAAGTTGGTATGTTTTCTTCCATTCATTTTTAAATTGCAATTCTTCACGAAATGTTTAATGGCCCTACCAGAAAATGACTAGTCGAATGTCTAGTCAGTGGAATGTGCAAACACATCACAAGTTCCCATCAAGTTATTAAGGGCAATGTGAAAAACGTGATGTAAACATTCGTGTACGAGTGATTTTGCTTCTCTTTCTAACATGCGAATCCTATATATATATATATGTGATTTAAGAACAGCAGCAGAGTGAACAGGTTATATATATATATATGTAAAATATGGCTTATTTTCTTATCAAGAAAACTCAAGCTTTGGTTTTTAAGTTAATTGTAGTTTATTAAGTTAAATTTGAATTCTGTTCTTTTTTTTAAACAAAAAATTAAAATTAAATTAAATTTGAATTCTGTTCTTTTTTAAACAAAAAATTAAAATTAAATTAAACAATAGTAAAATAAGAGTTCACTAATTAATTTTTTTCCAGAAAACTATTATTATTATAATCATTAAGTTATTATTCTTTTTCAAACAATTAGATATTTTTTAAGCTTTTTTTGTTATCAACTCTTTAATTGTATTTTTACCACTTTCTGTACAACTTCTAACGACTTTTACACAAAAACTACTTTCTTTCAAAAATTATCTTTGCAACTTCTTCATCAACTTCTTTCTTAAAAAACAATCTTCACAACTTCTGCTTTCTATGACTTCTCCTCAAGAACTACTTAATTCTTTCTTTTACTTCTCCTTTGTTCTTTTGCCGCTAATTGAACGTCCCTGCTTTGGGTAGATCGGAGTTGCCATGTTACATTCGGCCATCTTGACTTTCATCTGTCCCAGATGACAGGTAATCAGGTTCCATCTGCTTCCAAGGTTTCATCATGTCACTGCTCGTGGATGTCTTCTGTGGACCTTCTACACTGGCTACTTTAACAACCTCATAACGATTATTGGGCCCTATTTTATCGACTTTATACGGACCAAGGTATTCTTGCGC
Source organism: Sarcophaga rosellei (assembly GCA_930367235.1). Lineage (NCBI taxonomy): Eukaryota > Metazoa > Arthropoda > Insecta > Diptera > Sarcophagidae > Sarcophaga > Sarcophaga rosellei. Next base: position 65,242,281 of record OV884019.1, read on the forward strand.
TAATTTCCTCCCAGCTACGAACTGTGTTCTTTTTATCGCCACTAAATCTCCAATTCGGTAACCGTCTGTCTTTTTCCTTTGTTTATCAAAATTTTCTTTGTAACGTTTTTGTGCATCCTGAATTTGTGTCTTTGCTTCATTGCGAATTTCTTGACGTTCTTCGTCAAATCGTTGTATTAGCTCTTCTTCCAGCATTTGCATTATATTATCATAAACGCCTGTCTTCATTTTAACGCCAACTAACAATTGGAAAGGTGTGACTTTAGTGGAACTGTGTACATGACTGTTAATGGCCTTTTGCACCTCTCCAACGTGCCTGTACCACTTAGTTGAGTCATTACTTGACAATTTCGAAATGATTGATATTATGCATCTATTAACACGCTCAATTTGACCATTTCCACGCGGCACTCCAGTCGTTGTTAGTACATGTTCAATATTACTTTCGTCGCAGAATTTTTTGATCCTTTCTGAAGTAAAAGCCGGCCCCTTATCGCTCACGATTCTGGTCGGAAACCCAAAGATATCAGACCACGTAGTTAAATGCCTGACCACTTCGTCGCCATTTGTTGTCTTTGTAGGAAACAACCACACGAATTTTGTGAAACCATCCACCATTGAAAAAATATGTTTGTATTGCTTAGCTGTGGCATCCATTGGGCCCAAGTAGTCAACATGCAATGTGTGTAGCGGCACTTCACCTTTGTCAATGACGCTTAACAGACCCTCTTTTCTTCCCAGTTTTTTGTTGTGTATGATACATTTAATGCAGTTACCAATAATTCGACGTATTTTGCTCTCCAAATGCGGTATATAAAACTGTTGCTGAATTTCGTGCATTGTCTTCTCTACTCCATAATGACTTTTCTCATGAACACTTCTAATTATCTCTGTCTCCATCAACTTTGGAACTATGAGTAGATCATTGCCTTTTACCGTCTTGTACATTAATTAACCTTTTTCCTTAAAGTTTTCGTATGGACCCAAAGATAACGCTTATTTGACCGCCTTTATATAATCATCCTCGCTCTGCTGTTTTGCTAGTCTTGCTGTTAACTCTGTTGATATTAACATTACCTCCACCGGATACCGACTTAGCGAGTCAACGTGTTTCATTCTATTTCCGCCTCTATGTTCTACTGTGAAGTCAAATTCTTGCAAAAAGACGATCCATTGTGCTACACTTCTGGGGACGTCCTTTTTCGCAATGGTTTGTTTGCATGCTGCACAGTCTGTTACCAATTTAAATTTTATACCCAGAATGTATTGCCGGAACTTTTTCATCGCCAAGAATGCTGCTTTCACCTCAAGGACATAACTGTGCAATTGGCTTTCTTGTACCGAAGCTTTCTTGCTCCAAAAATATATTGGGTGCATTTCGCCATCACTTTTCTGCATCAACATAGCTCCAAAACCCAGCTTCGACGCGTCTGTATGCAGTTCGGTTTCCGCTTCCCTATTGAAAATACGTAACACTGGTTCGTTTGTAAGAATCTGCTTCAGCTGACCGATCGCCTTTAACTGTTCCGTCTCAATTTTGAACTTCACGTCTTTCTTCAGTAATTCTGTTAATGGCTTTGCAATGAGAGAATACCCCTGCACAAACTTTCTAAAATAACCTGTTAGTCCTAAAAAGGACTGGACGTCCTTAATATTCTTCGGGATAGGGAACTTTTGAACCGCCTTTGTCTTCTCTTTTCCTGGCCATATTTTTCCATCCTCAATAGCATGTCCAAGGAAGTTAATTCTTGTTCTCAGAAAAACGCATTTCACCCATTTGAACTTCAAATCAAATCTAGCTGCCTGTTCGAAGACTAACTGTAATTTCTGCTGACATTCCTCCGGAGTTTTGCCGCAAATAATAATGTCATCGACGTACAATTCTAAAATACCTTTGTTTATCATATCTTGGAATATATAATTAACAAGTCGAATAAAATTTGCCGGAGAATTACAGAATCCGAAAGGTGCTCTATTAAATTCAAAAAATCCCCGCTTGGTTACAAACGCAGTATACTTTCTACTTGCCTCCTCAATGGGTACATGGAAAAATCCGTTTTCCAAATCTAGCGTAATAAAATATTTAGCACCGCTGAGTTTTTGCCAGCACATCCTCAACTACTGGCACCGGAAAGCAATCTTTTAAAACCATTGAGTTTAACTGGCGAAAATCAACGCACACCCTATACGCACCACATTTTTTCTTTACGACGACCAGGCGACTGGCGAAATCTGAATATGATTTTCTAATAATTCCACTTTCTAACCACTCTTGTATTTGTTCATTGACAGCATTTTCTTCATTACACGACAATCTTGCGGGCGCATGACGAAATGGCTTAATCTCATTGTTCGGTACTATCTTCATTATGACTGGTGATTCTTCAACCTGACTTACCGGCTTATAATTCTTAATCATACCTTCGATTCGTTCTCTATATCGTTCATCGACATCGACTTCACACGCATTAATATTATAGAGTTGTAGTTGTTTATCCTCTATATCTTTCTGTTTATATTCAAATTTATACCCGTTATTATATGTTAGAATAAAATCTCTTGTAAAGTCAAAGCCCAAAATGGCATCTACTTTCAATGAATTGTCCTTTACTACCAAAAAGCAATGCTCTTTTCCAACTTCATCGACGTATAATTTACCCGATACCGACCCGATTGGACTTGTTTTATTACTGCCAAATCCAAATAACACAGCATTACTATTTTGCAATGTAATCAACGGAAAGTTTTTTCTACAGACACTTTCTTTCATTACAGAAACATCTGCCCCCGTATCAACAAGACAATTTATATGTTTCTCATTAAATTTCACCATTTTAAACCGTTCATTTGTCATTATTATGTTCAAACTTTTTCCCGGCACACTATTCTTAACACAATTTTTCGATATATGACCGATAGCATTACATTTGAAACATTTAAGTCCATTTCTACAATCTTTAAGTTTATGATCTTTTGCCCCACAGTTAAAACAGTGATACTGTTCGATCTTAGGTTTCATTTCACTCGATTTTTGCCACGGTCTAAAATGCCCTTCATTTTTGTTACAAAACTTTCATAAATCTCATAATTCTCGCGTAGTGCTTTAAAGTCCTTTGACGCATATAACTGCTGCTTAAAAATAATTTTACCACCTATTCCGTCCACGATATACCGTATAATTGCCCGATCTTCAATGTTCCCGAGCGCGGCCAGTTTTCGCATTGCTAACATATATTCGTGAAACGATTCCGAATTCCTTTTTGTTCTTTCGCGTAGCATTTTGTGAACTTCACCACTGTCATATTCCTTATTGAATTCATTTATCAGTGCACTTTTCAACATTTCATAATTACTTACATTCACTGTATCCAAGAACATTTTCGCTAACCCACTAATTTTGTTCCTTGCCTGCACATATTTTTGCTTATCATTTAGTCCATATGCTTCGGCATTATCTTCAAAATTCTGGAACCATTTTGTCGCAGGCATATTTTCACCATTGTATTCACACAAAATCTTCGCAAAAGAGTCAACTGTTATGTTAGCACTATTATCTCTTTCTTCATCTTTCACTGCTTTCAGTCTTACTAGTTCTATTAATTCGTTTAATTGTTCGTTCGCCATGTTTTTACCCGTATTTGTTTCGTTTTTCACCTTTCCAATGTTTTCAGCGTCTTCACTTGTACTACTGCTTTTTAAATTGTATTTGGCATTTGATCTTAAATTATACTGTCTTATCTTATCTTCGCTGTCACTCATTTACACCTTGCTATTTTCTTTGACTAAATCTTCAACATGAAATACTTCGATTTTTACATTTTACGCGCAAAATGTAATCGTTCTTTTCTTATTTACTTCTTCTTCTTATTCACTTCTTATTTACTTCTTCTTCTTATTCACTTCTTATTTACTTCTTCTTATTCACTTCTTATTTACTTCTTCTTATTTACTTCTTTTTATTTACTTCTACTTATTCACTTTTGTTTGTCAATTTTACAGGCTCTCCTTACAAGCACTTTTCCATTTCTATTCTGGTGCGATTGTACAGTTATGTTTTTTTATTCTTTTTGTCTTTCTTCTCTCTCTTTTATTGTAATGTACCGTTCTTAGGAATGTTCTAGTACAATAAATAGAATTTTTTTTTTTTTTACACTCTTTTTTTTCGTTTTCTGGAATTTTCTACAATACAAATTTTTTTAAAACTTTTTTCTTTAGGTTGAGCCCCCAAATGTAAAATATGGCTTATTTTCTTATCAAGAAAACTCAAGCTTTGGTTTTTAAGTTAATTGTAGTTTATTAAGTTAAATTTGAATTCTGTTCTTTTTTTTAAACAAAAAATTAAAATTAAATTAAATTTGAATTCTGTTCTTTTTTAAACAAAAAATTAAAATTAAATTAAACAATAGTAAAATAAGAGTTCACTAATTAATTTTTTTCCAGAAAACTATTATTATTATAATCATTAAGTTATTATTCTTTTTCAAACAATTAGATATTTTTTAAGCTTTTTTTGTTATCAACTCTTTAATTGTATTTTTACCACTTTCTGTACAACTTCTAACGACTTTTACACAAAAACTACTTTCTTTCAAAAATTATCTTTGCAACTTCTTCATCAACTTCTTTCTTAAAAAACGATCTTCACAACTTCTGCTTTCTATGACTTCTCCTCAAGAACCACAGAATACACACAGAATCCTTACCTTTGACGTTTAATAACGCTCAAAGCAGTAGCTTAACCTGCCAATTAGAGGGAGAAACAAAATATTAAAATGTATTGCGAAACAAATGTGTTAGAAGCAATAGATATACAGAGTGAAAACTGGCGGTTAAAGTAGAAAAGCTAAATGTAAACAAACATTTATTTTGTGTTAAAAAAGGGAAAATTTTGAATATTTTTTAATTTCTTCAATGACAATTTTAAAGATTCTTAAATATTTAAATATTAATCGAAACGTGGGTAATTTTCGGTCATAATGAATATAGTTTCTTGTGCAAGAGGTAATTAAGAAGCTAAATATTACAAGATCAAAATAAGACGTACTGCTCATAAAAAATGTTTCTTGCTTAAAGATGTCAATATTTTTTAATTTCTTGAAAGGAAAAGTTAAAAAGGTTATGGTTGTTAGTTGTTTTTATTATTTATTGATAGTTTTAGACAAAAATTAAATTTTTTATTAACTCTCGCCAATATAAAAAACCCACCCCGGAAACTAAAAAAAACGTAAATAAACAAAAAAGAGTTGTATTTAGAGAGGGACAGAAATACTTTTTGGTAATATTTTCTGTCCCTTTCGCAATGCTAAGTTAAATGTCAAAATCTCGATTCGCTTCTGTGTGTATTCTGTGTCAAGAACTACTTAATTCTTTCTTTTACTTCTCCTTTGTTCTTTTGCCGCTAATTGAACGTCCCTGCTTTGGGTAGATCGGAGTTGCCATGTTACATATATATATATATATATATATATATACATATATATATATTTTATATATAATTGGGGTATTCACACGGTGTGCTATCAGGTCATATTGTCATAAAATACTAAAGTTTTATGATAGTTTAAAAAAATTGTTGTTGTGCTTCAAACAAAAAAGTCATAAAATAATAGTACCTTTTGTGATGTGTTTATTGTTTTGTCATATTTAAACAGTGTAAATCTAAGTCAAAGGGAAAAAGTCGTCATCGAGCCACTGATAATATTTAGAAGTTGGCGCCGTTGAATATTCGCAACATGTACGTGAAACATGCTATTAACTTCTGCAAAGTTCTATAACTTCGAAATTAAATACATTTCAATAATTTATTTATAAAAGTTATTAACTTTTATAAAGTTAAATAAAAAAAATTGATACATTAATATATAAAAGAAAATTTTGTTTGTATACTTTAGCTGATTGGCGGCACCGAACGTATTTAAAATAACCGCCGTCAGAAATTATTACCGGCTTAGTAATCAATAACAGCTGTTTATGTTTTTAAATATTTTTTTTTTTTGTGCCAAAATATTTAATAATTTTTATAAAAATGATTTATTTAATAATAATAATGTCCAATATGTATTTTTCGCACAAACCGGCTATTATTTCAGTTTTTTGACTTGTTTTTGGCATTTTTAATTAAAAATATTTGTAATTTTTTATAATTGTATTTTTCTTTCATCAGCTGACTCAAATTTTAAATAGCACACTAACTTATGAGGGTTGCTCACAGCAGTCATATTTTTCGTGTTATTATTTTATGATAATATGACTTTATGACGACCGTGTGAATACCCCAAATATATATATATATATATAATATATATATAATATATTATATTATATATTATATTATATATATATATTATATATATACATTATATTATATATACACATATATATATATACATATATATATAACCTGTTATATATATATTACATATATATATATATATGTATATATATAATATAATGTATATATATAATATATATATATAATATAATATATTATATATATATTAATTGCAGTCTCTTCATCACATCCATCTGAACAGTTTGTAACCCGTACTTTTTATATTGAATTTGTGGCTGTTGTTGTAAAATTAAAAAAATCTAAAGTCTATTTTGTTGTTCATATGTTCCTCCTGATTCTGACTCTACGGTTTACTCCGATCATGCTGACGCAATAACATCTGTTGTCCAATGTGCTAAAGAATGTGATTCTGTTTTTGTTATGGGTGATTTTAATCTACCCTCAATTGCTTGGAAACGTGTACCTGATATGCCTTATTTAATTCCGAGTAAAAATAAGACTTGCCATGACGAATTCCTTAATGATATTATTGGACTATCACTGTATCAAATAAACTCACTTTGTAATGACTTTGGAAAAATACTGGATCTTGTATTTGTTAACGATGCTAGTCACTGTAGTATTTTACGTTCTGAACCTGTAACTTTGCCTGAAGATCGATATCATCCGACTTTAAAAACTAAATTTTTCCTTCCAACTAATTTCAAAGTTACGCCTTCTAAAGTTAGTAAAGTCTACTGTTTTAATCAAACCAATTACAATTTATTTAATGACATGATGAGAGATACTTGTTGGAATGAAACCTTATCTATTCCTATTAACAATGATTCTGATATTGACTTGATGATTTCTAACTTTTATAAGAAAGTGCATTCAATAATTGAAATCTGTGTTCCCTTAAAACCTGCGTATACTCTGGTCGGTCCACCATGGAATTCTAAACAACTGTCGCGACTGAAAAATCGAAAGAACAAGTATTACAAGAAATACCAAAGTTCTGGCTCCACTATTGACTATGGAAGATATTCTATTAGCCGGTCTGAATATAATATTCTAAATCGCTCATTATATAAAACTTATATGCAGAAAATGAAAAATAATTTTATTAAGAATCCTAGATCTTTTTATACGTTTGTAAATTCGAAGAGAAAATCTACTGGTTTACCATCCTTTATGAAATTTGGTGATAAAGAATTATGTAATGTTGGTGTCATATGTGATATGTTTGCAGATTTCTTCGCCAGTATTTATTCTAATGCGGCTTACAATGATACAAATATGTACCCTTACTCGCTGGCATCAGCTCAAGTAATATCTATTCCAACATTTAGTGACTGTGATATTTTGATGAACCTGAAAAGTTTGAAGATATCTTTTTGTCCTGGTCCCGATGGGGTTCCAAGTTGTATTTTAAATCGATGTGCAGAGTCATTCATCACACCATTAGTCATATTGTTTAATACCTCGATTAATTATGGATATTTTCCTGTGTTTTGGAGGAAATCGTATATTATACCACTTTTTAAATCTGACATGGTTTCCGAAAGGGCTGTTCAACAACGACTAACGTGCTTCAGTTAACATCCATGATAAATGTGGCCTTTTCTCAACGGAAGCAAACTGATGTAATTTTTACGGATTTTAGCGAAGCGTTCGATAAGGTGAATCACAAACTTCTGTTAACTAAATTGGATTTAATGGGTGTAAATCATAAGAGTTTAAGATGGCTAGAGTCGTATTTGACTGGTAGAAAGCAGACTGTATGTGTGAACAATAGCTTATCTAAATATATTTATGTGCTATCTGGTGTTCCTCAAGGCAGCCATCTTGGTCCACTTCTTTTTTCGCTGTTTATAAACGATCTTCCCAACATAATTAGTTTTGCCAATATCTTAATGTATGCTGACGATGTAAAACTTTTTCTGTCCTTTAATAATTTCATTGAGCATATTTATCTTCAAAGTGATCTCAATAATTTCTATTTGTGGTGCGAGTACAACATGATGGAGCTGAATATTAAAAAATGCAAATGTATGCGGTTCTCAAGAAATAATTTTATCGCGGCTAATTACTTGCTTGGAGGTCATCAACTGGAAATAGTGGACTCTTTTATTGATCTGGGGATTCTATTAGACACAAAATTAAACTTTAATGATCATATCACTTTGACTGTAAATAAGGCAAGAAGCACTCTTGGCTTCATAAAACGTTGGGCAAAGGAATTTACTGATCCATATATTACTAAACAGCTATACATATCGCTTGTCAGACCTATTTTGGAGTATGGTTCTATCGTTTGGGATCCTCACTATAATGTTTACAGCGAACATATCGAATCTGTTCAGAAACAATTTTTACTCTTCTGCTTGCGTGGCCTTGGATGGAATTATTCGGACATGCCTTCATATACTAGCAGACTGGCTTTAATAAAACTGCCTACCCTTAAGAGTCGTCGAACGATGTTAAATATATCTTTTATGATTAACCTGATCAATGGTAATATTTGCTGTGAATTTCTGTTAAGATCTGTTAAATTCAATGTTCCTCGTCGTAACTTCCGCTGTTATAATCTTATTTATATTCAATTCTGCAGAACTAATTATGCTGTTGCTGATCCGTTAACGAGAATTTGCCGTCAATTTAATTATTTGTCAGACTTAGTTGATTTTTCTTTAAATTCTTACGTTATAAAACGGAACATTATTGTTTTTCTCAATTCATAAATTTATTGTTTTTCTTAATTCTCAACTTTTCATATTTTTACTGTAACTATTACTTGTATTTTTAAAGAAACTAATTGTAATTCTATTTAATTTTATTCGATGTTATTAGTCAGTAAGGAATTTGTCCATTGACTTAAATAAATAAAATTATATATAAAATATATATATATGTATATATATATATATATATATATATAACCTGTTCACTCTGCTGCTGTTCTTAAATCACAGTTGATGTGAATGTGCTCACAGTTGTCTAGTCAAACTTGATGAATAATTTGATATACCCGCTTGTAAAAGAAAAATGTTTTTTGTTTTGCAGTCGTGTGCAAACGTATTCGCGCTGTCCGTCTATTTTGTGTCAATTACAGTTTTTAAACAACAACACCACCATCAAAAGAAATATTTATTAAAAATAACCTATTACATACACACATACCTATTACATACACAAACAATAACATAAAAATATTAAAATGCTAAAATTAAAAAGGAAAAAATAATAATTAAAATAAAACAAAACCGAAGCAATAACAATTCCGCGGACAATAATTAGTTTTTAAACAACAACACCATCAAACGAAATATTTATTAAAGATAACCTATTACATACATACCTATTACATTACATACACACCTATTACATAACACGTTGCCATTTTTTTATTTTAAAAAACTTTTTATTTCTGGGAAAAAACCTTGTTTTTAGCAAGAAAAACTTTTTTTTTTACTAAAGTACCAAAATTTTAAAAAGAAAGTACCGGAGTCCGTTGAATCTGTTACTTTCAATGTTGGTGTTTCTTTGGTATCTTGCCCTGAAGTAAATATTTCGAGTTATTATTAAATTTATTGAAAAAAGTGGAAATTCAAATTTGATGAAAAAACTTGTTTTGTTAGAAAACAAATTTAATGAAAACTTTATTCGATCTCAAAAAACTTGGAAAAAAGGGAAAACTTGGCACCTGACAACGCTGCATACACCTAACCGCAATAATTTAAATATTAATAACAACAAACTACAGTTTTTTAAACAAATTACATCATTAAATATAGGCACACTAAAGTGGAATTGGCTACAGCGGCGTTGTATACCTTATGATGGGGGCTCTTGGGGACGATTGCTGTAGACTGTCTAATGGTGAAGGTATAACACTGGTCATTTTATAGTCACCTAGCAGCAACTCGTATTAAAAAAAAAAAAAGTATGGGACTGGAATTCGACATCTGTCAAACTAAGTTGTGAAACCAATTTTTTTCTTTTCAGTTGAAAATGGATCGCCTAACTATCACACAACGCATAAAAATTATCAAAACCTACTACAAAGATGGTGATTTTGCCACAGCCACGAATCGTGCTATAAGAGGAGATTATGGTTTACATAATCGTCCAACTACGCAAGCAATTGGCAAAATTGTGAAGAAATTTGAAGAAACTGGAGTGGTTACAAATATTGGAAGGCCTATGCATCATCGTTTCGCTCGTTCCGCTGAAAATATAGCTATTGTAAGTGAAAGTGTTGCCGAAGACCCGAATGTGTCGATTCCTCGTTGTTCTCAGGAATTAGGACTGTCTTACGGCACATTATGGCGCATTTTGCATTTAGATCTACACCTACATCCAAAAAGTCCAGCTCACGCAACAACTGAAGCCAGCTGCCCATCCACGTCGTAGATACGTGGAATGGGTGCTTGAACAACAAGCGTGGACCGCAATTTTTCGAACAAAATTGTCGTATTTAGGGTTCTGAGAATCCTCAAGTAATTGAAGAGAGGCCATTACATCCAGAAAAAGTCACTGTTTGGTGCGCTCTTTGGTCCGAAGGTGTGATTGGACCTTACTTCTTCGAAAACGACGATGGAACGACTGTCACCGACAATTCGGAGCGTTATGGTCATATAATAACCGACTTTTTTTGCCTGCTATTTAAGAATACGACTTGGAAAACATGTGGTTTCAACGTTCAAAATTTAAAAAAAAAGAAATATCATGAAAAATATTTTATATGTGTTTTATTTACCTTTACTTTTGGAACCACGAAATGGATAATCCGATATTTTATAATAAAAAAACATAAAAATAAAAAATTAAAAAACATATAGAACATATAAAACAAAACAAAATTAAAACAATAATAGAAAAATTAAGTAACAGTAACACAAAATAATTCAGTAATATGTATCAATTTATAATTAAAAAATAAATAAAAAATTAACCCAAAAAACATAGAACAAAAAATACAAATTATATAAATCTTATAAGAATAGTAATAATAATAATAATACTAATAGTAATAATTTGTCCACTGCCTTCCTCAGACTGTTTTCAAAGCCAGACTACTGAAAAACATCCAAAAATTAAAAAATAATTAATAGTATGATTATATATCATATACAAAATAAATACATACCTCTGAGGAATTTGTCGAAGAGTCTAAACTTGATGAGGGCATGCTTCTGAAATCTAACATCCCAATTATAGCCCTCCATCAAGCTATCTTTAAATACTCCCTTTAGTTTGAACAAGTATGTTGTATAGAAATTAAAAATTGTTTTATAAAAAGTGTTAACAATTGAATTTAATTACTTACCATTGCTTGCCTTAATTCGGTGCTTTCTAACTTCCTCTCGATTTCCTCGACTTCGGCAGTGGATTTCAGGGGAAAGGAAGCTGCCACTGCGTCCATCACTTCAGTTGGTTTCTCCCCTGTGATGCGGCTTACGGATCCCTCAATTTTTTTTATAGAAATTTTCGCCTCGAAAAGTGATTTGGCTTGTGCCAACATTTCGGGCTTGATCACCATCTGGAAAATAGGCATCGTCTCCAGCTTAGTTGCTATTGCCTTTTGGTTTCCACAATAGCAACCAGGTTATTATTGAGGACGACCTGCGTCTCCATAACCGATTTGATCTTGAATGTAAAAGATACGCTATGTAGAAAATACTATAAAAGAATTGATTGATGTTTACTTACGCATTCCTCCATTTTATTTAATTTCACCGTCAGTTGATTCATTTGCTCCTGTATCTTTTTCAGGTAATCTAAAACTGTGCTAATAATGCTACAAATTATTTTCAGTAAGAAATATAATTAAATTTACTTTCGTTTGGTTCTTCTTGCTAAACATTTCCAATCGAGTACGACTTCTGGGAAATCGGTAGACCTTGTTCTAAAGGGTAACAATTACGAAAATTTTAATAATAATGTTAGACGCTGTATATCTTTATTCTTACCGTTGTCCTTTTTAAAAGTACTCTAATAGGTTCTCGGAATTCATGTAAAGACAGAAAAATATAATGTATCATTATTTGTTTTTATTTTAACAATTATTAAAAAATATATTTTTATCAATAAAATGAATAATTTCGACGAAAACTCGACAAAAAGATGGTGTAAAAGGGGTATAAGAAGAAACTGTCTATCGTGGGGAATACAAAAATATTTCAAATCTATATTTTCTCGCTTAATTTCTATTATGGAATTGTCTAATTCCCTTGCTGTCGGGAGATGTGACTACATGACACCGAGGTACGACTTCACGAGGAGATTCAGGACATCGGTTCCGGACAACGGGGCCTGGGAGGGTGATTGGGACCACCTGATAAGGGACTCCATACAAATCTACACCGACGGTTCTAAGCTGAATGGAGCTGTTGGCAGTGGAATTTTTTCGGAATCGGTTGGAATAGCTCAGTCTATAAGACTGCCAGACCACTGTAGTGTCTTTCAGGCGGAGGTGGTGGCAATACAGGCTGCGGCGAGTATCATTGGAGACGCAAGGGTCTCCGAGCGGAACGTCACCATACTTTCTGATAGCCAGGCGGCTATCAAGGCTCTAAGTTCTAACGTGATTAACTCCAAGACGGTGTACGGCTGTCGCAGATATCTCGACGAGATAGCGGAACGATATGATATCCATATCATATGGGTACCCGGGCACAGTGGAATTCCGGGTAACTGCAGAGCAGATGAACTTGCCAGGCGGGGCACAACCATCGAACTCTCCGATGAGTTCTCGAATCTGGGCATACCTATGAGGACCTGCAAGCTCATAATTGATAATGCGATCGTCGATTCCGTCAACGACAGGTGGGCGGCCTCGGACACGGGTAGAACGGCTCGTAAAATCTGGCCAAGGCTGGATGAGGAGCGCACAATGAGTCTACTTAAACTCCAAAGAGGCGCGCTCAGTGTGGTTGTCGGCGTCATTACGGGGCATTGCATTATGGGTACACATGCGAGGCGCATTGGTCTTGGACACCTTGCTAACGACTTCTGCAGAAGCTGCAGGGATGAGGAGGAAGAGGAGACTGTCCCTCACCTGCTGGGTACATGCCCGGCTCTTTGCCAAAGAAGAAGGAAGTACTTGGGCACTTACTATATGGATGATCTGGAGGAACTGTCAAGGATTGACATTGGCAGCCTGAATCGCTTCATCAGGAGCTCCGAATGGTTTCGAGATTAGGGGATAATAGTTAACTGTGGTAGCACAATGGGCCCAATGCGGCCTAAGTGAGTCCATCCAAGAAACGTTCTTGGATGGGCAGCCACCTCTACCTACCTACCTACCTAATTCCCTTGCTACAACTATGCCTAAATCACTAAACGACTTAAAAAGGTTTTCAAAAAAAATTTCCGTTTTTTTGAAAACTTTGCACATATATTTTATATTCTTAGATGATATTTTCGTATCTATAATCTTTATGGGAACTAACTTTCTGCTAAAACAAAAGCTATCTTTGTCTCTTTTATGATTTATTATAAAATCTCCTAATTTAGAAACACTGGTCAAAATTGATTTAATTTGCTGCCTTTCTTCTAGCCTAAGGTATATTTGCTGCAAGATTTTGTTTGGCTTTTTAAATATCTTTTTTATATACTGCATATAATTTTCAAATTTATAAGCTGAAAATGTATCTAAAGGACCGTATTGTAAAAAACAATCAACTAAATGGAGCAGTCCATGAACATTAAAACTAACTAATTCCTCACCATATAGTCCGCCAAAGTAATTTACGAAATCTTCTAATACTCTTTGAAAAGTATCTGCCTGCCCTACATACTTTATTTCACTAGATAGAAATCTTACATTACTACGCAATAATAAGAAATGATAATATTGGCCACTACTGACACAATCCTTGAGCAGAAATATACCTGTATAAAGTAAAAGTTATCTGAATTCTGTCGACTTCCAATTTTTTATTAAATCTATACTCCTAGGGACACGGAAAAATTCTGAAGGGACATTATTTTTAATAAAATTCATTCTGTCATTACTTTTTTTGTCATTACTTTTATTAATTAAAATTTTAAGCAATTTCTTAGTAACTCCTAAATCAACTATGTAAATGCATAGCATCTACGGGAAACTGATAATCCATACCAAATCCTGTCTCTTCTAAAATACTGCTCTTTATTTTAAGTTCTTCTAAGTGATGGAAAGGGTAACACCTGTCTTGAAAGGTGACATCAGTTCTTAAGAGACCTATTTTCTTGGAAAAACATACCTTTATTTCCCTATATATACCTTCCTGACAACATTTAGAGCAACCACTGTTGCTATTATGAGACACTACACCTGCAACAAACGCCTTAGCTGGAGAATCGGAGATAAATAATCGAATATTAAATCGCAAAAACTTTTGACTATTGCCTAATCTTTTACCAGCTTGTTTCAGTACCATTACTTCTGCACAGAAATTCGCCATAAATCTATCTAAATTTTGTGGCTTTTTAAAACCTGAAAAACATGCTATCATGAAAGGACTGGCGTTATTATTAAAACCTACAACTGCGCCTAAAATGGGCCACAAAACTCTATAAGAACTTTAAAAAGTTTTAAGCCATCAATCCCAATATAAATTAAAACTTCCTCTCTATCTCCTAAATAATGAAATGGTACTGATTGAAAATATTTCTGAATGCCTAAATATACAAATTCTCCATCTGGAATGTTGGAAATCTGAATCTCCTTCTTATTTGTGCTCATAAGAGTTTTCGCTGACAAAGGCAAATCCTCAACTCCTACTTTGTTTAAAGTGTGAAGAAAGTCTTCTAAAGCTGTGTGGGATATATTATTCCTAAGAACCCATGACTTAATTTCCTCACGTTTCGTTGCATCTATATTTGGCCTAAAGTTAATATTTTCTCCTGTATGCACCCTACCAGTCTCTACGCTAGCAGATGATTCACTATCTATGCTAATAGTTGATTCGGTGTCATCACTAAGAATTGCCTCAGTACCTACACTATCACTTTCTAAAACATCCCTACACTCCTCTATTCCTATTCCACTGGCACCTGCTCCTAATTTGTTAATAATTTTAATGGGTACCCTTTTTACACCACCTTCATGTAAGTCACGCACTTTCCGAAAATTTTCTACACTTTCTTAAAACTTCCTTTTTTCTTTCGAAGGGCACTTTCGAAAATTTCTTCTTTTCATTTTATCCTAATATATATTTATAAAAAAAAACACTTAAAATTCAATTCAAAATTAAAAAAAAAAAATTGTATTTCAAAAATATAAAATCAAAATATAACACCACAAATACACAATATTAGAAATACCTATTCACTTCACTATTCTTTATTATAATTTATAATTTTTAAATATTTTGATACTTATCTTATCAAATTATCTTAACAAATTTTTAAATTTTTTATATTAAAATTGCGTTCTTTTGTTTAATTTTTTTTAAATTTTGATTTTGCATGTCTTTTTTAACACAGCTAACGTTTTTCAATCACACAAAGATCACAATTAAAATTTTCGTCATAAGACGCTATAAATTTTTATTTTCAAAGCCTACTACGATTGAATTTTTTAAATTAATAAATTTACCGGTCATTTGACCGTCAACAGCTGTGATGTGGTTTGGATGTACATATTAACAAATACAACTCTGAAGCATAAAAAGTTAAATAAAAAGTACATGTGTAGTAGTAATTAAGTTGTGTAAAGCTGGATTCACCCATTGTTTCAGAACAAAATGCTTGTTCCGAAACAAGTTCAGTTTTTTGAGAGTTTGTTCCAAAACGATTCACCCACTTCGAACAATTGTTCTATAAAAACAAGGTTACCATATGAAACATTTTTGTAAACTATGCGTGTTAGTTTTACAATTAGGCAGCACAGTAGCAGATGATCATTTAAATCCGTCTTATTTTTAATATTGTTTAGGTTTTCTTTAATAATATTCAACAGTTTTTTAATAATATTCAACAAAATAAACAAACAACCGCTCTGTATTTTGTTATCCATACATTAATACAAATGTACATATAATATGATGTGGCAGCTCAGTTCAACTTTACTTAAAAAATTAAAGTAGCTGGCAGCACAGTTCGATTGTTTCGGAACAAAAATTAAACCAATTCGAGCTGAAATTGTTCCGAAGCAAGCTTACTCTCTTTCGCTCTCTCTCAAAAAGAGAAACGTCAAACTACATATAAAAAAATTGTTTCGGAACAAAAATTTTGTTCTGTATATCTTGTCTTTTTCTGTATATTTTATATGGAAAACCCTCATTGCTAATTTTTTAAATCAAATATGCGGGCAAATCAAATAAACGGGAATCAATTAAGCGGGAACTACTGTAATTACTCTATTATTTACCTATTTTTTAATCAATGCGTTAGTCCCATCTAAGGACATTAGGCTAATTTAATTATTTTAAATTTTTTCTTCCAAAAATTTTTTTTTTTTTTTTTTTTTTTTTTTTTTTTTTATTTCAATTTATTTACAATCTATTATACAACATTAAGTAAATTGGATAAATTTAAAGAAAAATAACATGTGTTATTAAACTACATTAAGTTTAATAAACTATAAGCCTAGATTAGTTTCTAAATATAATTTAATTATTTACAAGACAAATAAATTATTTTCTAAATTGAAGATCTAACAAATGTATCCTACTCAATCTTCTAATTTCGTCTCCTTCATCTAACAAGGTGATTGCCAGTACATTGCAATGATTACTAAGTCTGTTTAAGTATCTAGCGCTAAAACTATTTATTTCATTTATTACAAATGGAATTTCTAAGTCCCTATGAATTTGATTATTGGTTACAAACCAGGGAGCATTGACCATGAGTCTTAGAACTTTTGACTGGTAACGTTGTAATATCTCGACATTTGACTGACTGGCTGTTCCCCACAGCTCAATGCCGTACGTCCAAACCGGCTTCAAAATAGCCTTGTAAAGAATTATCTTGTTCTCAAGACTAAGTTGAGATTTAGGCCCTAGTAGCCAGTATATTTTTTTAGTCTTAATATTTAGATAATTTCTCTTTGCCTTAATGTGGTCTTTCCACGTAAGTCGTTTATCGAGATGCATACCCAAATATTTAACGCAATTCGTTTTTGGTATTTGTAATCCATTTATGTACACTGGAGGACATTCATTTTTTCTTAATGTAAAAGAGACATGATTAGATTTCTCTGTATTAATAGCAATTTTCCACTTGGTAAGCCAATCTTGTAATATATTTAATTCTCTTTGAACCATGGCAGATGCTTCGATGTGATTTTCATTAGCAGCTATTATTGCAGTGTCATCTGCATAGGTAGCTAACGTAATATTATCTACTAATGGTATGTCCGAAGTGTAGATAGTGTATAATATGGGACCTAGAACACTGCCCTGAGGTACTCCTGTGTGCATATTGAGAATCTTAGAAAGTTCATCATCAACTTTAACATGAAACTTGCGATTTTGTAGGTAGGACTTTAAAACAGAGTAATATGGAGCTGGTAGATTATGCTTAAGTTTGTATAATAGCCCTTCGTGCCATACTCTGTCAAATGCCTGTTTCACGTCCAAAAAAACACCTGAACAAAACATTTTTCTTTCAAACGAATCGGAGCTAACTTTAATGATTCGATGGCATTGCTCCGGGGTTCCATGTTTATGGCGAAATCCAAACTGATGGTCAGGAATTATTTTAAGTTTCTCCAGAACTGGAAGTAGTCGAGATACAAATAGCTTCTCAAAGAGTTTCGAGAAGGTGGTAAGTAAACTTATAGGTCTATAAGATGAAATAAGTTTTTCAGGTTTGTTAGGTTTCTTTATCATTATTATTCCCGCCTGTTTCCATTTAGAAGGAAAGTACGATAAACGCAACATTGAATTAAATAGTAGTGTTAAAAATACAATACTTTTCTTCGATAACGATTTAGCAACTACCGAATCAATCTTGTCAGGCCCAGGGGATTTTCTGTTTTCAAGTTTGGAAATTGCGTTTTGCAATTCTCTTGGTGAATATGGCTTTATAGGCAAATCCATTTGATAAGGAGATTCTAAAAAGTCTAAAATTACTCTTTCATGAACGGTGTTGGTTAGTGGGAATGGTTTATAGATTTTTTCCAAATACTGCGAGAATGCATCGGCTTTACTTTTGCTGTTTCTACACCAACTTCCATCTTCAGCAATAATGGGTACATTTCTTTTACTTGGATGTTTTAAATATTTGGTCGCCTTCCATAAACTATAGCCTGTTTCTTTAGTATTATCCAGATTTTTTAGAAAATTTGATGTTTTATAATTATTCAACTCCGCTAATCGTTTTTTAAGATAATTCGAGGATCGGTTAAAATTAGATTTGTCAATCGGGTTCCTGCTTAGTTGCCATATTCTTCGTAATCTTCTCCTTTCTCTTATTAATTCTCTTATTTCAGTGGAAACAACAAATGAATTACCTGTTATCGGAGGAGTTGGAGGAGTGGATAGTAGGGCGCAATCATGTATTGCCTTGCTAAATGTATCTACTGCCAAATCGATTTCATCTGTAGTCTTAATGTATACATTAAGATCTAATCTGCGGTCCATACAGTGTTGAAACATGCTTATATTAGTTTTATGTGTAATTATTTTATTATTTCTAATAATGGTCGGCACATTAGTACTATAACTTAGTATTATTGGTGTATGATCCGAATTAAGATCATCAGAATCTTTTATGTCAAGCAGATTGTCAGCAATACCTGAGTACACAAAGAAGTCCAATATATCTGGAATTTTGTTGGGATCAGCGGGCCAATACGTAGGTCTACCAGTGGACATAGTTTTATAACCATTTCTTGTAATACATTTGTAAAGTTCCTTGCCTTTAGGATTTGCCAGTCTGGAACCCCACCATGGGTGTTTAGCATTGTAATCGCCACCAACAATAAATCTCGTCCCAAGATTTTTAAAAAAATTTTCATAATTCTGAAGGGATAGTCTATACCTAGGAGGACAATATATAGCATATATAGGCAAAGAGAAATTATTACAATTAATTTTAATTCCGCAAGCTTGAATGTAAGGCTCAGTTATGTTTTGTACTGATTCGTATTTTAAATTTGACTTAATAAGAATGGCAGATCCAGCGTGGGCTTTATCATCTGGATGGTTTGCAACAAATATATCGTAACCTTTTATGTGAAAGTAAGTTTTAGATGTAAAGTGAGTTTCCGATAGTAAGAGGATATCTAGATGATTATCTTTTAGAAAAATTT
Organism: Sarcophaga rosellei; assembly: GCA_930367235.1. Taxonomy (NCBI): domain Eukaryota; kingdom Metazoa; phylum Arthropoda; class Insecta; order Diptera; family Sarcophagidae; genus Sarcophaga; species Sarcophaga rosellei. Next base: position 65,261,801 of record OV884019.1, read on the forward strand.
CAATTTCTCGTGTGTGATTGGAAGCACCGTTTGCATTCCATGTGGATATTCTTAAATCTATTTGCATAATTTCTCCATTATATTTGTCATCATGTCGAACATTCTGTCCATCATACGTTCCAATCTTTCCATTAATTTCATTTCAGGACTACTAGAACTGTTTATTACTGCTTGAGCATATGTAACGCCGTCGTTTGTAAATTTATTATTAGTTGGGTTAAACGTATTTGACTGGGAATAGTGATTGCTATTAGTATCGTTGGCTGTATGTTGGGCTCTGAATTCATTTCGTCTGTTGGTAGAGTTTAGCCTATTTTTGATAATTTTTCGGTAAGTTTCGCACCCTTTATAGTTAGCAGTATGATTTTGTAGACAATTTACACATTTTGGTGGCGTTTCGACTGATTTCGAACATTTTTCAGTAGGATGATCCATACCACATTTAACGCACTTGAATGGTCTTTTGCAATAAGACTTAGTGTGACCAAATTGCTGACACCTATGGCACTGAACTAAGTCATCGGTTTTTCTTGGAGCCTCTATCACGACAATAGCATTATTAATAGATTTTATATTAAATATATCCTTATTATTCGGGTTGGGGTCCAGATCCACAAAAAACATAGGCAATGGTAGCTTGGTGATACGGCTCCTGACATTAGTTACATTTCTAACATTATGTCCTAACGTTAAAAGTTCGGCCTTAATATCATCAACTGGCGTTGTATGATGAATACCCTTCACTACCACTCTATAGGAACGCTCCTGTTTTAGTTGATAGGTATGATAACTAATGTTCTTTAACTCAAAATATTTAACAATTTTCCTAAAAGAATCTGCACTTCTAACCATTAACCTGACACTATTGTCCCTTAAGGATTTATAATTAAAATCATTTATTTCCCTATTTATGCATTTAATCATTTTAGTAATGTCCAAGATATCTGAAATGTATATAGGTGGCGGTCTTGGTGATTTGTCATCCTGTTGATCATCATGAATAATTTCAACATCATCTGCTGCAGTTTTTTCAGAAAGTAGCTGAAATTTATTGTTGTTTGAAGTACTTGGTTCATCACTTCCATGAAATTTTTTATGCATATGTAAATACGGTGAACTGATTAGCCTTCGTTTAGTTCCAATTGCTGAGGATACCTGCTGCCAAATACCATCTCTTTCGTCATTATCACTTTCATCACTCGAATTCATATTAATAAATTGTTGTTATAGAATTTTCGCGCACTTAATTGTGTCTTTTTTTTATTCTTTTCTTCCTGTCGCTTCTAATCAGTTTACTCCCAGAAATTTGTTTTCTTTTATTGGAAAATATTACAATTATTTTGAATTAGAATATAAATTTAATTTTTTTTTTATATTTTGACTTCCAAAAATAAATTATTTTTTTTTGCTTAATTATTTAATACTTACATTTCTAAATATGAATAATATATATTTTCTTAAAAGTAAACTATTTTTTTCTTTTTAAAGCTTTTAATATGTACGATTTAGTTTGTCCGATTTTTCATTTGAGTCACTGTATGTAGGGCTAAATTTTCAGTTTGAACAGATTACATAAAATACAATTTAATATAATTTATGTTGTTTTGCTCACATTGATAAAACGATAATACATTGGGTAAAACAAAGTTTTATTTGTTGGACTTTTCTTTTAATACTTCGCTTACTGTCGTACGGGGTCGTTTTTTGTCAATTGTTACAATCGCGCATAGATTTAGAAAAAATGCCATAGCTTTTTATGTAATTAATATTTCTGTATTAAGTTTTAAAGAATGAAGCCTAGGACTTGTTTATACATGAAAATGAGGGTTTGAAATTATACTCCTAAATATTTTTATTATTTATTATAATTATATACATATTTTTCAATAATTTTCACATTTCATTTCATTGTAAGTCAATATTCTCTTTTTTTTTATATGGTATGCTTGAAAACAGTTTTCAATATGTAGGGGAACTTTACTCGACGTATTTTTTGCTAGTAACATACACGACAGCTTTTTTTCAGTCTTACCGTTACTCAAAATGTTCACTAATTCGTCATATTTTATATTTCCTGATAATCTTTTTGTTGAGTGAAAAAGGGGCGCAGTGTGGAAGTTGAGGGCTCATTGGTTGCAACTTCGGTATTAGAATGTGATATATCTGGGCTTTCTTCTATCCAACTTTCCGCTAAACTCAGCATGAAATCGTGAAATCTAATTTTTATGATGCAATGAAGAAGGTAGAAAAAGACCTATTTAGTCCATTTGAGAGTTTTTTGTGAAGATGGGGTTACAGGCAAGATCGACAGCATTCATATATTGATTGTAATCAGTGATGCAGTGCGGTTTCTTGATGAAAAGTTGGCTATTTCAGTCGATTTTATTAGAATCAATCATAGTTTTCCAAATTAACACTCTTTCCACAATATAAAGTAAAATTGCGATATCATACGACTTTAAAAACTAAATTTTTCTTCCCAACTAATTTCAATGCTAAGCCTTCTAAAGTTAGAAAAGTCTGCTGTTTTAATCAAACCAATTACAATTTATTTAATGACATGAGAAATACTTGTTGGAATGAAACCTTATCTATTCCTGTTAAAAATCATTCTGATATTGACTTGATGATTTCAAACTTTTGTAAGAAAGTGCATTCAATAACTGAAATTTGTGTTCCCTTAAAACCTGCGTATACTCAAGTTGGTCCGCAATGGAATTCTAAACAACTGTCGCTGCTGAAAAGTCGAAAGAATAAGTATTACAAAAAATACCAAAGTTCTGGCTCCATTATTGATTATGGAATATATTCTATTAGCCGGTCTGAATATAATATTCTAAATCACTTATTATATAAAACATATATGGATAAAATGAAAAATAATTTTATTAAGAATCCTAGATCTTTCTATACGTTTGTAAATTCGAGGAGAAAATTTACTGGTTTTCCATCACATACACATAATTGGCCATTACAACCCTTCGTCAGGATTACGGCCTAGCTTCTCAACTGGTTTTCCATCATTTATGAAATTTGGTGATAAAAATCTTATAGTGTTGATGTCATATGTGATATGTTTGCTGATTTCTTCGCCAGTACTTATTCTAATGCTGCTTACAATGATACAAATATGTACCCTTACTCGCTGACATCAGCTCAAGTAATATCTATTCCAACATTTAGTGACTGTGATATTTTGATGAATCTGAAAAGTTAAAAGATGTCTTTTCGTCCTGGTCCCGATGGGGTTCAAATTGGTGTTCTAAATCGATGTGCAGAGTCATTCATCACACCATTAGTCATATTGTTTAATATTTTCCTGTGTTTTGGAAGAAGTCGTATATTATATCGCTTTTTAAGTCTTACAATAAATCTGATGTTACAAATTATAGGGTTCGATTATATGTACGAGAAACTGATTGCCGATTTTTTGGTTCATCATCCTTCATCGTTATTATCATCTCATCAACATTGTTTCCGAAAGGCCTATTCAACAACGACTAATGTGCTTCACTTAACATCCATGATAAACGCGGCCTTTTCTCAACGGAAGCAAACTGATGTAAATTTTACGGATTTTACCAAAGCGTTCGATAAACTGAATCACAAACTTCTGTTAACTAAATAAGATTTAATGGGTGTAAATCACAGGAGATGGCTAGAGTCGTATTTGACTGGTAGAAAGCAGACTGTATGTGTGAACAATAGCTTTGCCAAGTATATTTATGTGCTATCTAGTGTTCCTCAGTGCAGCCATCTTGGTTCATTTTTTTCGCTTTTTATAAACGATCTTCCCAACATGATTAATTTTGCCAATAGCATGGTGTATGCTGAGGATGTAAAAGTTTTTCTCTCCTTTAATAATGTCATCGAGTATATTTATCTTCAAAGTGATCTCAATAATTTCTTTTTGTAGTGCGAGTACAACATGCTGGAGCTGAATATTAAAAAAATGCAAATGTATGCGGTTCTCAGGAAACAAAAAATTACTTGCTTAATGCGGACTGGCATTAATAAAACTGCCTACCTTTAAGAGTTGTCGAACAATGTTCGACAATGGTAATATTTGCTGTGAATTTCTGTTGAGATCTGTTAAATTCAATGTTCCTTGTCGTAACTTCCGCTGCTATAATTTTATTTATACGCAATTCTGCAGAACCTATTATGCTGTTGCTGATCCGTTAACTAGAATTTGCCGTCAATTTAATTATTTGTCAGACTTTGTTGATTTTACTTTAAATTCTTGCGTTATAAAACGGAATATTATTGTTTTTCTCAATTCTTAACTTTTCATAATTTTATTGTAACTATTAGTTGTATTTTTGAAGAAACTGATTGTAATTTTATTTAATTTTATTCGATTTGTGTTATTAGTCAGTAAGGAATTCGTCCATTGACTTAAATAAATAAATATATATATATAATTTTAAAGAATAGTTATGTCGACTCTATGTGTAAACTAAACTCCTAGAATCTGTAAAAGTGAGTGAGTGATTTATATACAAAAATACTTCTGGAATCTCGTATATGTGCTTAAATGAAATAAAAGCTTTCAGATTTGGTTTTAAACTTAAAATTTGTATAGAATACTAATTCCCTTCGTGGCGTCACAACTGTTGCGAGCGTGGCCAAAAATGGTTAAAATCAATGTGAGAAATTCATTATTTTTTTAACTTTATCTTATAGAAAACACTTCTATTAGTTGATACATAAAATTTGTTTAAAAACTTTTGCGTAGTTTTTTAGTTATTGTATCTCAAAGTTAGGAATTATTTTTCAATATAGAAAATTTGTGCGAAAACTTGAAATTTGACATATTTTTATCATAGTTAAAATTCAAAAATTCTTTTTGTAATGGCTAAATTATTTGTAATAGATTTGTAAGCCAGGTATGTAATTGTAATTACAACGCTATAATTGTTTACAAATATTAATCATATGTGAATTATCGTTAGCCAAATTATAGATCTTCAAAAAATTAAGATTTTCATACATTTATTAACTTCAGTAGTGAATTAAAAAAACACCCAATATAATTTTTGAAATTTTTGGATATTTTATTGCCACAAGTATGTACTTTAACATATAGAAATTTCAGCTGCTTCTGACTGCTTTTGTGGGCGTTATAAATGTTGTTTAGTGTCAACATCATTGCAGATTCGTGATATTTTTGAGCAATGGATTCAGCTTAAGAAAAATAATACAACAAATGTGTTGCATCATATTGAATAATTTGTGGAAAGTCGTATTCAAAGACTTCTAACAGATATAGAGAAGGACAAACTAAAATTCATTCTTTTAAAAATTAGTAATTATTGGAGTTGAGTTCCTGGCTAGATAATAAGCTATTTTGTAAAGATATTTGTGATGTAAGTTTTTCTATTTAAACATAAATAAATTCAATTAGGAACCAAGTACAAGTGTCTTCTCACTTATATGTATAAATTTAAATATTTTAATATACATAAACAAATTTTAAATTGTTTAATAAAATATTGTTTAATTAGAATTTCAGCTATGGTAGAAATTTATCCTTAAAATTTTCTAAGGATATACGAAATGTGAGAAATTAAATTTTAATGAGCTAGTAAAACATTTAAATCAGAATTTGCGATTCGAAAAAAGTATATATTCAATTTTTTATGTCTTTTTGATATATACTTTTTTGAAAAAGGACATTTTTAAGGTAGACGTATCCTTGCTCCAAATTGAACGAAATTTGGAGGAAGTCTGCCATCCTCATGGAGTGTGATGTTTGGCCCCGCATTTTTACATGTATTTTCAGATTCGCACCAGTACTGATTGTGTGTCTGAGCGAAGAGAATTATGATGCAGGCTCTTCTTTGGGCGATGGACATACCCCGGCAACTCGCAGAAAATTTATGCGGATAATTGTGGCGGCCCAATTGGTATGGTGGTTTGTTGAGCATCGTATGTAAAGAGTAAACAAGCAAACTGTGTAGAATACTATTAGAATATGACTTCAATCTCTAAAATCTTATCCTAGTGAAAATTGTAATTTTTGAGTACAGGTAGTACATATTAATTTCATCAGGTAATTTGCATAGTTTCACGTTAGGAAGCTTAATCATGCCGTTTCTGGTCAACGCGTAGCCTCTGATCTGTTTGATAAATAACTTTCTCCTTTAACGAGGACAAACTTTTTCTCCTTCAGGTTGTCCATATGTTTACACGTTGCAACTCGGTGAAGTATTCGATGTTCACAAATAGGTTACCTATTACCTTTTCCAAGTGAGATTTATAGAAAGCAATATTGTCAATTAAAACTGATATATTACCTATTACCTTCTCCAAGTGGGTTTATTGAAAACAATTTTGTCAATTAAAACTGATATATTACCTATTACCTTCTCCAAGTGGGTTTATTGAAAACAATTTTGTGAATTAAAACTGATATATTACCTATTACCTTTTCCGAATGGGTTTTATTGAAAACAATATTGTCAATTAAAACTGATATAACTGGTATAATTTATTTATTTATTTTATGTTTTTTTTTTTCTTTTTGTATAATTTTAATCAAAAAAGTTTCTAATTATTTATGGTATGTAAAAATATATCCAATTTATAAATATACATTATAAAGTATGATCATAAAATCAAGAAATCTTATCTTTTATTTTGCCGCCCTTCTTCTAGTTACTGGTGTTGTGGGGGTAGGAGTTGGTGGCTTAGCAATCTGTAAGAATAGAAGAAAATTATTCTGTGAACATTTCATATCTAAAATGAAAGGAAATAAAAATAAAATTAATTTTCGTTCATACAGATCTTATTGTCGGTTTTGGTGTCATTGAATTGGCCGGTGGTGGATCCCTAGGCTGAGGACCATCGAGATCACCGACTACTGTTACGGCTACTGGTCGTTGTTCACTAGGCATACGCTCTGTGCTACCACTACGTGATGTTGAACCCGATCGTTTAAACATACCAGATAAACGGCCACGTAAATCTTTCTTACTGGAGCGCATGTCGCTGGCCACACTTATATCAGAGTCTGATCCTTGAATCTTAAGTTATATAAAGTACATGAAGACGATGTAGAGTCTGTTAGCAGATACTGTATGTAAAGGAAACCTACCGATATTTCACTCTCGGAATTACGTCCACTCTTGGTAAGACTTCTAAGCTTTCCCATTAGACCCTTTTTCTTCTTCCGTGGTCCACGTGGTATATCACTTTGGGTAGAACCGCCAGACAGACGTGAATCATAGCTTGAATCACGTATCATGCCGCCCATTTCAGAATCAATGGATTGCATTGAAGAAATACTGCCATCATCTTGACGCCAAATGTTCTTAAAAATATTTAAATAAATATGTATGTAAGTGATTTAGGTGAAATTAAATAATTAATAAATTGTAATACTTGATCTTGTTGTATTGAATGATCTAATGATAAACTCTTTCTTATAAGACTGCCATTATGGCCAGAACGAGATAATTTTGAACTGGTACGTTGGGACCCCGCAGCGCTTGCTACAGAGCTTTGACTGCCATGTGGATCGTTTTCTTGAGAGGCAGCTCTTCTTAAACTGCCACGTTTAATACGATTTCGTTCATTTTCCTCTTCGTGAATACGTTGAAATTTGCGCAACTCTTCGGAAGCTTCAGCCAAACGTGCTAAAACGCTACCAATATGGGATGTATTCATAGATGGCGATGGACTTCGAGATCTCTTTGCTGATACGGGTTCTGGCCTTAAGTCGTTAGGCAAAGCGGGCACTCTAGCACCCATCAATTCTGGAGCAATTTTCACCAACTCATCAACAGTATGCAATAGAGTACCAAGTTTACGTTCCCCTCCCTCTTGCTCCATGCGTCGTTTAACCAATTCTTTTTCATAACGTTCGCGTTCTCTACGTAGTTTCTCATTCGATGTACGCAATTTAGCGTGAACATCACGCAATTCCAACAAATCGCATTGCAATTCAGCTATTTTTCTGCGGCCCTCCTCCATTTCTTCCTCATTGGTGCGTTTCAATTGGTCAAGACGACGCTTTGATTCTAAACGCTCTTTATCACGTTCTCGCTCCACTTCAAACAGTGTTTGACGTAAGTCACGCGCCAGTGTTGAAGTCTCCTGCAATAGCCTCTGCTGATCTTCACGTTCTTTCTGCCATGAGAGTTCTAGTTTTGTCTTCATACCAGGGATTTTCGTGCGACCTGAGCCTATAACTCTTTCTTCCTCAAATTCATTTAGTTTTGATTGCATTTCGGATATTTTTATCTCATTTGCACTTCGTTCCGAAACTAATTCAGTCTTGATTTTACTAGCTTCTAAACGTGCTTCTACCAGTTGATCTTCCAAGCAGCCAATCTAAATTAAGACAATATGTGCATTACAGTTTTTATGTTTTCATATTTCTATAGCTTTATTTATACCTGTTGTTCTAAGTAGGCTATTTTACTCTTATCGTCCTCATCACTACTATGCATTGAACCCCGACTCTGTCTACCGGCATTGTTGGCCTTGAGGTCACCAATTTTCTTTTGTGCCGATTCCAACATTTGCTTGAAGGCATCACGATCTTTCTTGAAGCGTTCACATTGGCGCTGAAATCACAAGATGCTTTACAACAAAAATCATTTATTTTACTATGAAAACTTAAAGTACCTGCATTGAAGTCAGCTCGCCGCTTAATGTTTTGACTTGTTGCTCGTATCGGAGACGTGTTGAGGCCACCTCGGATTTCAATTGCAATTCAGCATTTTCTAACCTAAAGATGAGAAGTATGTTCGTATGTATGTATGTACATAAGTTAATACATTTACTCACTTATTCTTTAACACTTTGATTTCATTTCCTAAACTGGCACTGTGGCCGTTTATAGACGACTGGGCCTGTTCAACACGACTGAAGTCGTTCAATTTACGACTCAAGTCATCGTTATCCTTTCGCAATTGGAATACCAAATCGATATTCATTTCATTCTCCCGTCTAAGACGTTCGTACTCCTGTGTCTTTTCATCTAGTTTGGACTGTAACAATGTTTTTTCGTATTCCGAATGGCCACTCTTGAGAGTTTTAGTTTCCAATTCTTGAATCTTCTTTTGAGCATCATTAAGCTTTTTGGCCAACTCAGAGCGATTTACCCGAATTGTTTCCAGTTCAGATATTTTCTGTTTCGCATTGTTCAGTTCAGTTTGCAGGTTATTCTTTTCGGTGGTGAGTTGAGCTCTCATAAGAATCGTTTCCTCTGACATTTTTTCCCATTGAGCATTTAAGTCATTATAACGTTTTGTTTCCTCTTCTAGAGTTTCTTGCAAATCTTCCAGTTGTTTTTTTAGATCTTGCACCTGTTTGCTATCAGATTTTGAGGATTTGGATTTGAGTTCTTTCAATTCGTTTTCCAAGTTTGTTTTTGTTTTCTCGGCTGTTTTACGCGCTTGTACGAGTTCATTCTCTTTCTGCGTTAACTTTCCTTCTAGCTTTTCGCGTTCTTTACGTTCCTTTTCGTAATCCTTTTCAAGTTTTGCTAGTTTTTCCTTATCCGCCTTTAATTGCTGTTCCAGTGAAGCTTTATTCGTTTCCGTCTTCTTAATCTGCGAAAAAAAGTCATGTAATTAGACGATGTTAAGTTAAGTTATTCAGTGGAAAATTTGCTTTTAATTACCAAGTTATCCTGTTTCTTGATTTGTTCTTCAAGTTCTTTGATTTTCGAAGTCAGCTGTTTGGAGTCGTCTTCTGATTTTTTGAGTTGCTTTTCCAAATCTGATGCTTTTGGAGTGTTTAATGAGGTCGCCTTCAATTTTTCTGCAAATAATTTACGATTTAAATAGAATTCAAGCTGGAATGTGTGCAATGCTTACGTAAGTTTGTTTCGGCTTCTGTGAGTTTTGTTTTGTATTTATTCAACTCATCTTCCAGGGACTTTTTCTCATGTTCCAAACTCTTTAGATTATGTGCTCCACTTTGTACTACAATTGCTCTCATTTCTGAAATTTCATCCTCTAATTCCTCAATCCATTTCTTAAGCTGGTTCTTTGGGGTCAAATCAGTTATACGGACTGTAGTTCTGGGTGGTAGTTTTTCTTCGGCTTCTTGGAATATTCGTTTCAATTTTGTTTGTAGACTATTACGTTCTTCCTCAAGACCAGAAAGGGTGTCCTTTAGTTTTCCAATTTCACTGGATACATTCTTCTCTGTTGAGGATTGTTTGCGCAAGGCTTGCAATTGTAAACGTTTATTCTCCTTTTGTATGCGTTCATTGTCTGACTCTAATGTTGTAATTTTAGAACGCAATCCGGCAGCTTCTTGTTCAAGCATGTCCAACTGGCGCTTATTATTGGCACCTGTTTGAGCTGATTGCAGTCTTTCGATGAGTTTATCTTTTTCGCTAACGGTTTTCCTTAACTGCTCCAACTCGTCGCTTAGAGCTTTAAGTTTCTTGTCAGAAGCATTATTACCCCATGACGATAAGGCATTCCTTCTATCTGCAGAAGTAGAAAGTTTATCCTGTAGTTCACGCACCTGTTTCTTTGATTCCGAATTTTGTTTTTCAAGCTCTTCAACCTTATGGCGCAAAATGGAAGCCTCCTGTTCATTCAATTCCAAAAGGATACGAAGTTCAGCCGGATCGTCTTCATCAGATATACCTTCATCCCGTTCTGCCTGCAGTTCATGAGCCAAACGGTGCGGTGTGGGACTGAGTTTGCGTGCTGTTTACAGCCGATATTAATAATAAATTTATATGTATTAGTAACGTATGTATGTATGGTTTAGTAAAACTAATTGGTAATTTAAAACATGCTTTAAGTAGAAGGCGAAATGATAACGATTAAACGCATATTAGAGGATAATGAGATTCAAATTTTTGAAAATCCAATTTCAGATTTTTATGAGCAGCTGTAAAAAATGGCAAATGAGACGATTTTAGTTGAGGTTATAAATAGTTTGGAATTGCAGGAGTGGGGAATTGATTAATGAATAAACAAGAACATACAAAGATAATTAGTTAAGCAATGTTTAATCTTTCAAATCTAAACCAATAATATTTGCAAGAAAAGCTTTCCAATTACTTTTCGCCTTTTAAGCGATTGTTTTCAATACTAATGCCATGTTCGCACGGCAGCAATTTTTCGTAATTCGCTCTCTCATTCGCAATTCAACACCCAATTATGTGCTAAATTACGTCATTCGCCATACAAAATTTTGTGAGCGAATTACCCAAATTCTGCGTAATCCAATTTCTATTACCCTGTGGATTATTTAAAAATCAATGTAATCTCTAAATTTTATCGCATTTTTGCCATCACCAGCTGTCAAAGCACAAAAAATATAAAGAAAATATATTGTAAACAATAAACAATAATGGAATCCAAAAATAATATTTTAAAAAAGTATTATTTATAAGAAAGTTATTGGCGAAATTAGCGTAGGAAGCCACTATGTGTGTAGAAAACCTGTTGAAAAGTATTTGCAGCTTTTGAAGAAGCTGTATGAAAAATATTAATAATAATTTAGTAATAAAAAGAAGAAGAACTGTAAAAAAGAATTACAAAACTACCGTGTGAACATGATAATTCAAATAAGTAATTCAAATAGAGAGCGAAGTAATTCGAAGGCTCGTGCGAACATAGCATAAGGAAAGGTAATCGATCATTTGATAATTGGAAAGCTTTCCTTGTATAGCCTTGATAGTCTTCTTTGTATTTGAGAAACATAATAATTTGGAACTTATCATACTTCTAGAGCGTGTTGCCATTTTTTTCAACTGCATCATTAGAGAATCATTTTCATCCTCCATACGGGCAACTTTTTTCCTTAAATTTTCAGCCTGCAAAATTAAACAAAATAAAACTTCTTTTAACCAATACAAGTAACAATTAACAAGTGCTACATTTAACAAATTAATTTCGTTATACCAATTGGTTTTTAATTATGGTTTTATAAGCTTCTAAATATATGTATGTATGAACAGTAAAGTTTGTATTCGGCATTGCCGAATTTCATTTTTGTATTCTCCACATTCGACAACAAAATTAACATACACATGATGCATGGAAACAATTTTAAAATCCATTGCAGCCTTCATCCTGGACGGTTACTCTTCATTTTTGTACATTAAGGTAACTCTTCGTTGAATCGCCAAACACTTTAACCCTAATTAGTTACTGTTCGTCGAATCGATGAAGCTCATTTACTCTTTATCATATAAGTCTTTTATGTTTGACCAAGTTTCGCTATTTTTATCAACAATGTTGGTTGATAACGAAAGCTTGTAGTGAGTAAACGTACCTCGGCTAAAAGTTCAAGCTTTACTCCGTGGACAAAATATTACCACAATTATGTTACTATTGCATACGAATGATGTCTCCCAGGACATCCAACCTCGTTAACCAATTATTTATAAAAGAATTTCATCTTGTCAAGTTTTACGCTTTGCTACTTTCGACACTGTCTGAGCTTGAAGTCTCTCACCTATATGTCTTCTGACGCTCATTGATTGGCAGCCTCATGAATCTCATGAAAAGTTGGAAATTTCATAATCATTAAGAAATTTTTAATATCATTCGATCCTCTTATTAGGTATAAATTTAGATTTCTTACCAAAATAGGTATCTAAAATCTCGGTTTTCAGTCTGAATAATGCAGGAAAGTTAACCAATAGCGAATATGATTAATTATCATAAGAGTGCGCCCAGAAATGTATATTCTATTCTAACGTATAATGTTTCAAACTTCGATGCACACCTCACAGCTAGACTCATCAGATAAATCACTTATTATATAAAACTCCATATATGTTTAAAATGAATGAAAAATAATTTTATTAAGAATCCTAGATCTTTCTATACGTTTGTAAATTCCAAGAGAAAATCTACTGGTTATCCATCCTTTATGATATTTGCTGATAAAGAATCCGGAAGCGTTGATGTCATATGTGATATGTTTGCTGATTTCTTCGCCAGTACTTATTCTAATGCTGCTTACAATGATACAAATATGTACCCTTACTCGCTGACATCAGCTCAAGTAATATCTATTCCAACATTTAGTGACTGTGATATTTTGATGAATCTGAAAAGTTAAAAGATGTCTTTTCGTCCTGGTCCCGATGGGGTTCAAATTGGTGTTCTAAATCGATGTGCAGAGTCATTCATCACACCATTAGTCATATTGTTTAATATTTTCCTGTGTTTTGGAAGAAGTCGTATATTATATCGCTTTTTAAGTCTTACAATAAATCTGATGTTACAAATTATAGGGTTCGATTATATGTACGAGAAACTGATTGCCGATTTTTTGGTTCATCATCCTTCATCGTTATTATCATCTCATCAACATTGTTTCCGAAAGGCCTATTCAACAACGACTAATGTGCTTCACTTAACATCCATGATAAACGCGGCCTTTTCTCAACGGAAGCAAACTGATGTAAATTTTACGGATTTTACCAAAGCGTTCGATAAACTGAATCACAAACTTCTGTTAACTAAATAAGATTTAATGGGTGTAAATCACAGGAGATGGCTAGAGTCGTATTTGACTGGTAGAAAGCAGACTGTATGTGTGAACAATAGCTTTGCCAAGTATATTTATGTGCTATCTAGTGTTCCTCAGTGCAGCCATCTTGGTTCATTTTTTTCGCTTTTTATAAACGATCTTCCCAACATGATTAATTTTGCCAATAGCATGGTGTATGCTGAGGATGTAAAAGTTTTTCTCTCCTTTAATAATGTCATCGAGTATATTTATCTTCAAAGTGATCTCAATAATTTCTTTTTGTAGTGCGAGTACAACATGCTGGAGCTGAATATTAAAAAAATGCAAATGTATGCGGTTCTCAGGAAACAAAAAATGACTTGCTTAATGCGGACTGGCATTAATAAAACTGCCTACCTTTAAGAGTTGTCGAACAATGTTCGACAATGGTAATATTTGCTGTGAATTTCTGTTGAGATCTGTTAAATTCAATGTTCCTTGTCGTAACTTCCGCTGCTATAATTTTATTTATACGCAATTCTGCAGAACCTATTATGCTGTTGCTGATCCGTTAACTAGAATTTGCCGTCAATTTAATTATTTGTCAGACTTTGTTGATTTTACTTTAAATTCTTGCGTTATAAAACGGAATATTATTGTTTTTCTCAATTCTTAACTTTTCATAATTTTATTGTAACTATTAGTTGTATTTTTGAAGAAACTGATTGTAATTTTATTTAATTTTATTCGATTTGTGTTATTAGTCAGTAAGGAATTCGTCCATTGACTTAAATAAATAAATATATATATATAATTTTAAAGAATAGTTATGTCGACTCTATGTGTAAACTAAACTCCTAGAATCTGTAAAAGTGAGTGAGTGATTTATATACAAAAATACTTCTGGAATCTCGTATATGTGCTTAAATGAAATAAAAGCTTTCAGATTTGGTTTTAAACTTAAAATTTGTATAGAATACTAATTCCCTTCGTGGCGTCACAACTGTTGCGAGCGTGGCCAAAAATGGTTAAAATCAATGTGAGAAATTCATTATTTTTTTAACTTTATCTTATAGAAAACACTTCTATTAGTTGATACATAAAATTTGTTTAAAAACTTTTGCGTAGTTTTTTAGTTATTGTATCTCAAAGTTAGGAATTATTTTTCAATATAGAAAATTTGTGCGAAAACTTGAAATTTGACATATTTTTATCATAGTTAAAATTCAAAAATTCTTTTTGTAATGGCTAAATTATTTGTAATAGATTTGTAAGCCAGGTATGTAATTGTAATTACAACGCTATAATTGTTTACAAATATTAATCATATGTGAATTATCGTTAGCCAAATTATAGATCTTCAAAAAATTAAGATTTTCATACATTTATTAACTTCAGTAGTGAATTAAAAAAACACCCAATATAATTTTTGAAATTTTTGGATATTTTATTGCCACAAGTATGTACTTTAACATATAGAAATTTCAGCTGCTTCTGACTGCTTTTGTGGGCGTTATAAATGTTGTTTAGTGTCAACATCATTGCAGATTCGTGATATTTTTGAGCAATGGATTCAGCTTAAGAAAAATAATACAACAAATGTGTTGCATCATATTGAATAATTTGTGGAAAGTCGTATTCAAAGACTTCTAACAGATATAGAGAAGGACAAACTAAAATTCATTCTTTTAAAAATTAGTAATTATTGGAGTTGAGTTCCTGGCTAGATAATAAGCTATTTTGTAAAGATATTTGTGATGTAAGTTTTTCTATTTAAACATAAATAAATTCAATTAGGAACCAAGTACAAGTGTCTTCTCACTTATATGTATAAATTTAAATATTTTAATATACATAAACAAATTTTAAATTGTTTAATAAAATATTGTTTAATTAGAATTTCAGCTATGGTAGAAATTTATCCTTAAAATTTTCTAAGGATATACGAAATGTGAGAAATTAAATTTTAATGAGCTAGTAAAACATTTAAATCAGAATTTGCGATTCGAAAAAAGTATATATTCAATTTTTTATGTCTTTTTGATATATACTTTTTTGAAAAAGGACATTTTTAAGGTAGACGTATCCTTGCTCCAAATTGAACGAAATTTGGAGGAAGTCTGCCATCCTCATGGAGTGTGATGTTTGGCCCCGCATTTTTACATGTATTTTCAGATTCGCACCAGTACTGATTGTGTGTCTGAGCGAAGAGAATTATGATGCAGGCTCTTCTTTGGGCGATGGACATACCCCGGCAACTCGCAGAAAATTTATGCGGATAATTGTGGCGGCCCAATTGGTATGGTGGTTTGTTGAGCATCGTATGTAAAGAGTAAACAAGCAAACTGTGTAGAATACTATTAGAATATGACTTCAATCTCTAAAATCTTATCCTAGTGAAAATTGTAATTTTTGAGTACAGGTAGTACATATTAATTTCATCAGGTAATTTGCATAGTTTCACGTTAGGAAGCTTAATCATGCCGTTTCTGGTCAACGCGTAGCCTCTGATCTGTTTGATAAATAACTTTCTCCTTTAACGAGGACAAACTTTTTCTCCTTCAGGTTGTCCATATGTTTACACGTTGCAACTCGGTGAAGTATTCGATGTTCACAAATAGGTTACCTATTACCTTTTCCAAGTGAGATTTATAGAAAGCAATATTGTCAATTAAAACTGATATATTACCTATTACCTTCTCCAAGTGGGTTTATTGAAAACAATTTTGTCAATTAAAACTGATATATTACCTATTACCTTCTCCAAGTGGGTTTATTGAAAACAATTTTGTGAATTAAAACTGATATATTACCTATTACCTTTTCCGAATGGGTTTTATTGAAAACAATATTGTCAATTAAAACTGATATAACTGGTATAATTTATTTATTTATTTTATGTTTTTTTTTTTCTTTTTGTATAATTTTAATCAAAAAAGTTTCTAATTATTTATGGTATGTAAAAATATATCCAATTTATAAATATACATTATAAAGTATGATCATAAAATCAAGAAATCTTATCTTTTATTTTGCCGCCCTTCTTCTAGTTACTGGTGTTGTGGGGGTAGGAGTTGGTGGCTTAGCAATCTGTAAGAATAGAAGAAAATTATTCTGTGAACATTTCATATCTAAAATGAAAGGAAATAAAAATAAAATTAATTTTCGTTCATACAGATCTTATTGTCGGTTTTGGTGTCATTGAATTGGCCGGTGGTGGATCCCTAGGCTGAGGACCATCGAGATCACCGACTACTGTTACGGCTACTGGTCGTTGTTCACTAGGCATACGCTCTGTGCTACCACTACGTGATGTTGAACCCGATCGTTTAAACATACCAGATAAACGGCCACGTAAATCTTTCTTACTGGAGCGCATGTCGCTGGCCACACTTATATCAGAGTCTGATCCTTGAATCTTAAGTTATATAAAGTACATGAAGACGATGTAGAGTCTGTTAGCAGATACTGTATGTAAAGGAAACCTACCGATATTTCACTCTCGGAATTACGTCCACTCTTGGTAAGACTTCTAAGCTTTCCCATTAGACCCTTTTTCTTCTTCCGTGGTCCACGTGGTATATCACTTTGGGTAGAACCGCCAGACAGACGTGAATCATAGCTTGAATCACGTATCATGCCGCCCATTTCAGAATCAATGGATTGCATTGAAGAAATACTGCCATCATCTTGACGCCAAATGTTCTTAAAAATATTTAAATAAATATGTATGTAAGTGATTTAGGTGAAATTAAATAATTAATAAATTGTAATACTTGATCTTGTTGTATTGAATGATCTAATGATAAACTCTTTCTTATAAGACTGCCATTATGGCCAGAACGAGATAATTTTGAACTGGTACGTTGGGACCCCGCAGCGCTTGCTACAGAGCTTTGACTGCCATGTGGATCGTTTTCTTGAGAGGCAGCTCTTCTTAAACTGCCACGTTTAATACGATTTCGTTCATTTTCCTCTTCGTGAATACGTTGAAATTTGCGCAACTCTTCGGAAGCTTCAGCCAAACGTGCTAAAACGCTACCAATATGGGATGTATTCATAGATGGCGATGGACTTCGAGATCTCTTTGCTGATACGGGTTCTGGCCTTAAGTCGTTAGGCAAAGCGGGCACTCTAGCACCCATCAATTCTGGAGCAATTTTCACCAACTCATCAACAGTATGCAATAGAGTACCAAGTTTACGTTCCCCTCCCTCTTGCTCCATGCGTCGTTTAACCAATTCTTTTTCATAACGTTCGCGTTCTCTACGTAGTTTCTCATTCGATGTACGCAATTTAGCGTGAACATCACGCAATTCCAACAAATCGCATTGCAATTCAGCTATTTTTCTGCGGCCCTCCTCCATTTCTTCCTCATTGGTGCGTTTCAATTGGTCAAGACGACGCTTTGATTCTAAACGCTCTTTATCACGTTCTCGCTCCACTTCAAACAGTGTTTGACGTAAGTCACGCGCCAGTGTTGAAGTCTCCTGCAATAGCCTCTGCTGATCTTCACGTTCTTTCTGCCATGAGAGTTCTAGTTTTGTCTTCATACCAGGGATTTTCGTGCGACCTGAGCCTATAACTCTTTCTTCCTCAAATTCATTTAGTTTTGATTGCATTTCGGATATTTTTATCTCATTTGCACTTCGTTCCGAAACTAATTCAGTCTTGATTTTACTAGCTTCTAAACGTGCTTCTACCAGTTGATCTTCCAAGCAGCCAATCTAAATTAAGACAATATGTGCATTACAGTTTTTATGTTTTCATATTTCTATAGCTTTATTTATACCTGTTGTTCTAAGTAGGCTATTTTACTCTTATCGTCCTCATCACTACTATGCATTGAACCCCGACTCTGTCTACCGGCATTGTTGGCCTTGAGGTCACCAATTTTCTTTTGTGCCGATTCCAACATTTGCTTGAAGGCATCACGATCTTTCTTGAAGCGTTCACATTGGCGCTGAAATCACAAGATGCTTTACAACAAAAATCATTTATTTTACTATGAAAACTTAAAGTACCTGCATTGAAGTCAGCTCGCCGCTTAATGTTTTGACTTGTTGCTCGTATCGGAGACGTGTTGAGGCCACCTCGGATTTCAATTGCAATTCAGCATTTTCTAACCTAAAGATGAGAAGTATGTTCGTATGTATGTATGTACATAAGTTAATACATTTACTCACTTATTCTTTAACACTTTGATTTCATTTCCTAAACTGGCACTGTGGCCGTTTATAGACGACTGGGCCTGTTCAACACGACTGAAGTCGTTCAATTTACGACTCAAGTCATCGTTATCCTTTCGCAATTGGAATACCAAATCGATATTCATTTCATTCTCCCGTCTAAGACGTTCGTACTCCTGTGTCTTTTCATCTAGTTTGGACTGTAACAATGTTTTTTCGTATTCCGAATGGCCACTCTTGAGAGTTTTAGTTTCCAATTCTTGAATCTTCTTTTGAGCATCATTAAGCTTTTTGGCCAACTCAGAGCGATTTACCCGAATTGTTTCCAGTTCAGATATTTTCTGTTTCGCATTGTTCAGTTCAGTTTGCAGGTTATTCTTTTCGGTGGTGAGTTGAGCTCTCATAAGAATCGTTTCCTCTGACATTTTTTCCCATTGAGCATTTAAGTCATTATAACGTTTTGTTTCCTCTTCTAGAGTTTCTTGCAAATCTTCCAGTTGTTTTTTTAGATCTTGCACCTGTTTGCTATCAGATTTTGAGGATTTGGATTTGAGTTCTTTCAATTCGTTTTCCAAGTTTGTTTTTGTTTTCTCGGCTGTTTTACGCGCTTGTACGAGTTCATTCTCTTTCTGCGTTAACTTTCCTTCTAGCTTTTCGCGTTCTTTACGTTCCTTTTCGTAATCCTTTTCAAGTTTTGCTAGTTTTTCCTTATCCGCCTTTAATTGCTGTTCCAGTGAAGCTTTATTCGTTTCCGTCTTCTTAATCTGCGAAAAAAAGTCATGTAATTAGACGATGTTAAGTTAAGTTATTCAGTGGAAAATTTGCTTTTAATTACCAAGTTATCCTGTTTCTTGATTTTTTCTTCAAGTTCTTTGATTTTCGAAGTCAGCTGTTTGGAGTCGTCTTCTGATTTTTTGAGTTGCTTTTCCAAATCTGATGCTTTTGGAGTGTTTAATGAGGTCGCCTTCAATTTTTCTGCAAATAATTTACGATTTAAATAGAATTCAAGCTGGAATGTGTGCAATGCTTACGTAAGTTTGTTTCGGCTTCTGTGAGTTTTGTTTTGTATTTATTCAACTCATCTTCCAGGGACTTTTTCTCATGTTCCAAACTCTTTAGATTATGTGCTCCACTTTGTACAACAATTGCTCTCATTTCTGAAATTTCATCCTCTAATTCCTCAATCCATTTCTTAAGCTGGTTCTTTGGGGTCAAATCAGTTATACGGACTGTAGTTCTGGGTGGTAGTTTTTCTTCGGCTTCTTGGAATATTCGTTTCAATTTTGTTTGTAGACTATTACGCTCTTCCTCAAGACCAGAAAGAGTGTCCTTTAGTTTTCCAATTTCACTGGATACATTCTTCTCTGTTGAGGATTGTTTGCGCAAGGCTTGCAATTGTAAACGTTTATTCTCCTTTTGTATGCGTTCATTGTCTGACTCTAATGTTGTAATTTTAGAACGCAATCCGGCAGCTTCTTGTTCAAGCATGTCCAACTGGCGCTTATTATTGGCACCTGTTTGAGCTGATTGCAGTCTTTCGATGAGTTTATCTTTTTCGCTAACGGTTTTCCTTAACTGCTCCAACTCGTCGCTTAGAGCTTTAAGTTTCTTGTCAGAAGCATTATTACCCCATGACGATAAGGCATTCCTTCTATCTGCAGAAGTAGAGAGTTTATCCTGTAGTTCACGCACCTGTTTCTTTGATTCCGAATTTTGTTTTTCAAGCTCTTCAACCTTATGGCGCAAAATGGAAGCCTCCTGTTCATTCAATTCCAAAAGGATACGAAGTTCAGCCGGATCGTCTTCATCAGATATACCTTCATCCCGTTCTGCCTGCAGTTCATGAGCCAAACGGTGCGGTGTGGGACTGAGTTTGCGTGCTGTTTACAGCCGATATTAATAATAAATTTATATGTATTAGTAACGTATGTATGTATGGTTTAGTAAAACTAATTGGTAATTTAAAACATGCTTTAAGTAGAAGGCAAAATGATGAGATAACGATTAAACGCATATTAGAGGATAATGAGATTCAAATTTTTGAAAATCCAATTTCAGATTTTTATGAGCAGCTGTAAAAAATGGCAAATGAGACGATTTTAGTTGAGGTTATAAATAGTTTGGAATTGCAGGAGTGGGGAATTGATTAATGAATAAACAAGAACATACAAAGATAATTAGTTAAGCAATGTTTAATCTTTCAAATCTAAACCAATAATATTTGCAAGAAAAGCTTTCCAATTACTTTTCGCCTTTTAAGCGATTGTTTTCAATACTAAGGAAAGGTAATCGATCATTTGATAATTGGAAAGCTTTCCTTGTACACTTGTATAGCCTTGATAGTCTTCTTTGTATTTGAGAAACATAATAATTTGGAACTTATCATACTTCTAGAGCGTGTTGCCATTTTTTTCAACTGCATCATTAGAGAATCATTTTCATCCTCCATACGGGCAACTTTTTTCCTTAAATTTTCAGCCTGCAAAATTAAACAAAATAAAACTTCTTTTAACCAATACAAGTAACAATTAACAAGTGCTACATTTAACAAATTAATTTTGTTATACCAATTGATTTTTAATTATGGTTTTATAAGCTTCTAAATATATGTATGTATGAACAGTAAAGTTTATATTCGGCATTGCCGAATTTCATTTTTGTATTCTCCATATTCGGTAACAACATTCACATACACACGATGCATGGAAACAATTTTAAAATCCATTGCAGCCTTAATCCTGGACGGTTACTCTTCATTTTTGTACATTAAGGTAACTCTTCGTTGAATCGCCAAACACTTTAACCCTAATTAGTTACTGTTCGTCGAATCGATGAAGCTGATTTACTCTTTATCATATAATTCTTTTATGTTTGACCAAGTTTCGCTCTTTTTATCAACAATGTTGGTTGATAACGAAAGCTTGTAGTGAGTAAACGTACCCTGGCTAAAAGTTCAAGCTTTACTCCGTGGACAAAATATTACCACAATTATGTTACTATAATGATGTCTCCCAGGACATCCAACCTCGTTAACCAATTATTTATAAAAGAATTTCATCTTGTCAAGTTTTACGCTTTGCTACTTTCGACACTGTCTGAGCTTGAAGTCTCTCACCTATATGTCTTCTGACGCTCATTGATTGGCAGCCTCATGAATCTCATGAAAAGTTGGAAATTTCATAATCATTATGAAATTTTTAATATCATTCGATCCTCTTATTAGGTATAAATTTAGATTTCTTACCGAAATAGGTAGCTAAAATCTCGGTTTTCAGTCTGAATAATGCAGGAAAGTTAACCAATAGCGAATATGATTAATTATCATAAGAGTGCGCCCAGAAATGTATATTCTATTCTAACGTATAATGTTTCAAACTTCGATGCACACCTCACAGCTAGACTCATCAGATATTGATACATTAGTGGAATGACTATAACAGAAACTTGGAAGCTTAGTAATATTGTCTAAATAATATTATACTCATTACGAGTATAGTACGGATATACGAAATACCCCAAGTTACTATCTGTTATATACTTTACTCCTTTCCTAAATTCTTTAGGAGACTACAACTATGCTGACCATACAATGGGTCAACCGAGTACTGCACCTGTCTCAGTTGACAAATACATAGCTAATGTGGTACCAAAAGCAGAGACTATATTCCGTCAGATGACCCATATCCAACTAGTCTGCTTAAAGTTGCTGTTGAACATATGCACGGGCATTAACTTAACCGATTTTGGATCAATAGACGTTAAGAGACTAAGTGGGTTCAATAGAATTTCCAACCTTTAATACCGTAATTAATATTTGTTATCCAGTCACAGTGATGTTGTTACTAGAGAGATTTATGTATTTATATTTCCCTATGAGTAACCAATATTGGCGAGAATATGAAAAAATATCGTCCTAAGATGATAAATAGGTAAAGAGAGAGGTCAGAGGAAAGTGAATAGACTATTCCTCGGATATAATAATTAAATAAATAAGCTGGTTTGTGACCACATTCTTTTAAAAATTGATCTTATTCACTATCTCCCTCGTTCGTGACTGAACGTTTCTGGGTTTCTGTTACGTTAATTGGATTATGCTGATAAAATAGTAACACTTGAAGCATTCCATAGAATGTTATGCTCCATCCATTCCAGAAGACGTAGCCAACTGAGGCAATGCAATCTCACATTCCTGATAAAAAAAAAACCCTCCAATCTACCAAACTTCTCCCTCTTTTTCCACTAAGTTGGTGCAGGTCTCAGACGAATCAATGACCTGGCTTTCTGCCTAGTTAATGCAATAGGACCCTTATAAAATCTGCTGGGGATCCATTTCCTACACAACTTCATTTACCGCACCGAGATGTAGAAAATGATCACAGCATCTCCGACCAGCCTACATTCCATTTGAGTATGGAGTATTTACTCTCAGGGGCGGGATTTCAATACAAGAATTCCCCGCTTATAAGCATTGTACTGCAAGCATTTTTGAAAGTGCTTATATCCGGAGAATATTGTATATGGACAGGTCGAATATAATTCAAACTAAATCCTGACAAAGAAAACTATTAACTATTAGATGTTCATAAATTTACAGTGTTGGACGCAGGCAACATTTTCAGCAACATATATGTATGTTTATTTTACTACAGCAAATGCCGTTATAAAGCGTCCTAAAAAATCCATCGAATTTTTGGAGAATACAAAAAAGACAATTTGAACAATTAGTTATCGTTTACACATAAAAATAAATACGTAGTTTTAAAAAGGATAAAAATAACACTACAAATCGATCAAGTCGAGTAATTGAAAGTCATTGTACCTGCCCCAGCGCCAGATCTAAGGGCATGCGATATCAGACTTGGAAACAAGATGGAAGATGACGGCCTGACAGAAACAGATGGTAAAATCGAAGCGAAGGGTGAACTTTCACGTTTGTTATAAGAGTTAAAAATTCCTGGTATACTAATTGTATCACTAGCTTTCTTAATTATACATTCCGCATCTAAAATATCCAAAGTTTGTGTACTTCCATCACAAGTTTCGTTAACGTTATAAAATTGGCCACCAATTGCTCCAATACATTCTTCTTCTTCATAGTTATGTTCAAAAATATCAGTTTGAGTAGCCATTTCCGTAGATTGTTTATTATTTTCGAGTTTTTTCTCTACATTTTCTAATTCACTACCTTCCAAACTATTAGTCGGCATTGATGCTTCAAGGCTACGTTTGACAGTGTAATCCTGTTCTTCTATGAACTCCATGTTAATTAAATCCGTTTGGGTAAACGCAGTTGCATATATTTTTATATCGTGTTCAGTTTGCGTTGATCTTGGAAATTTGAGCACCTCAGAAATGTTCTCAAGAGTCTGAACTCCTTTATTCTCAAGGGACTTTTTGGTTACTATTCGCAATTTTTTTATCTTAAGTAGGAACGCTGAAAAGTTTAAAGCAAACATGTTATATTTCTCAATCTATAAGAACTTACCTCTTCTTCAGCAAACTTAAGTTGATCTTTAAGGTCCGATTCTCTTTCGACTGAATCCTGCAAATCTCTTAACAATTGTTGAGGATCTTCTTGGGAACCACCTCGTGTTAGAGATTCTCTTGTAATTTTACCATCAGCAGATGTTGATTTACCAAGAACGCCTAACATGGGAGCCTTCTTTTTACCCGGATTGCGCAATTCCTCGGCTTCTGACTGTTATGAAAAATCAATATTACTTATTGCAAATATTAATGGCGAACTTGAGAAAGCGACTGTAACCTGTAACTGTTTTGTGAGTTCTTGTGAAAATCTCAACTCATCCTCCAGTTGTTTTATTCTGGCATTAAGTTCCTCGTTCCCGCTGTTTTGTCGTTCTTGCTCGAGTGCCTCTATTTTCCGTTCGCATTTTTTTAATTTAAAACTTAAAATTCGGCAATTCTTTGTAGTTTTTTCGAGATCTTTTTGCAGGTTAGTTTTCGCCTTGACCTCATCGTCACGGAAAGTATCTTGCAATTCATCCATTTCGGCCTGTAAATTCATGATTTCCTTCTTGGCTTCTTGATTCTCTTCCATCAGTTCCTCACATATTTGCTCGGCTGCTTGAAGTTTACGTCGTAATTCATGTTCACTACTTTTCGGATTGTTTTCGATTTCTTTCATGCGTACGTTCAGTTTACGTTTCTCCTCCGTAACCTTTTCTAGTTGTTCTTTCAGTTCGTTGACTTTTTGCTGCAACATCAGTGCTTCGGAGGCAGCTGTTCGATTAGGGGCCGTATCCATAGAGGCCAAACGTCGCAACAAAATATCACTCTTTTCACGCTCAGCTTTTTCAGCCCGGGCCTTCATAGTATCGAGTTCTTTACGCAAATTTGCCAACTCTTCCAAGTGGTCACGATCCAAGTGTTGTGCGGCATAAGGCATTTCTGTGGTCAATGACATGTTGTCTTGTTGCTGCTTCTTGTTATTCAAATTGCTCTCCTTAATATTGAGCATAAATTGGACATCTTGAGCTGTTTTCTGGCGTTCACTTTCTTTCCGTCGTGCTGCTGAAGAAGACGACGAAGAAGCAGTAGATGAAGTTGTTGTTGTAGATGTTGAAGAAGTTGTTTTTAATTTCGTTGGCACTGTTTTAGGAGGAGTTGGTGGCAAAGTTGCGTGGCTTTCACTGACTGGTGCCGATGTAGGGCGTGTGCTGTTTGTCGTTGAATTGGATGTTGTGGCTGTAGAAGTTTTCTTTGGCGGCAATGATAAATGCTTTGTGGCATTTGTAGTAGTATTATTGGATGATGTAATTATAGGTTTTGTACGCTCAGGTCTATCTGGCGGTGGTTTACTGTCCCCTTCACTACTATCGCTGTAAATTATAAAAAAAAGCGACCTCGCATATCTTTTTAAGCTGAACTTCTTTAAAATAACTTACGATTCTTGTTTTCGGGGAACTGATCGTTCACGACTTGATTCTCTAGAGTTTTGGCTACGATATTTTTTTAGCAAATTCATTTTTCTTACACGCTCTGCCAAACTATCCGACGAGAGAATAACCAAATCATCTGGAATATTTTTCGAAGACGACGATGCTGAAGAATTTTGTGATAATGAATTTTCCACCTATAAAATTGAAAATGTTCTCATAATTATGAGTCTTGAAACTTCAATGGAGCAACTGAAGTATATTTGAAACTCACCTCTTTTATGTCTAACGTTGTGGTGTGACGTCTTGGTGGAACAGGAAGCTTTAATGTGACATCCACGTTATTGTCATCTGTCGATGTGTTGCCGGCGGAACGTGAACTACCTCTGGCACTGTCGTCAGCATCATCTATATCGGGTGTTGATGCCCACGACTGAGGCCGTTTCTTTAGCTCTACATTGAAGTGGACAACTTTTGTTGAGTATAATTTTTATGCCAGTAAAACATTAAACATGCAACAAGCGCGTAAATACGTTTTCATTATTCAGTTAATCATTAAACAGTTTTACGTGTGAGTTATTGCCGAGATCATCGTATAGAAAGTGCGTTTTTATTTGATTTATTTTAATTTTTTAGTAATCAACAAATAGATGATCATTTTCAAACAAAATACAATAAATTATTAAGAAATTTCAAAATGTTTATTTTGTACGTTTAAAGTGAGTATTAGACAATTGTAGAACCAACATCAGATGTTGAATGATGAATTGTGATATTATCAGGAACGTATGTAGATCATCATGGTTTCCATTTAATCACCACCATCATCATCATAACAATCACCACCAAGAATTTAATAGCGACAATGAGTTAATTTTGTTTCATTCATTAAAAGTGATTATTCGAAACAAAAAGATGTGACATGAAGTGAGATGACAGTAGAAGTAGAAGAAATTATTGTTTAAAGTTGATTTGAATTGTAATAAAAAAATGACAAGAATTGTTATATTTATGAGACAATGAATACATAAATTAATTTATTTAATTTCGGTACACTTAAAAATAGTTTTGATTTTTAAAAGGCTAAGGGCCAATATTATAACTTGCCGTCAGCTAAAGGGAGGATTTTAATGCGCAGATAAATTGTTTTTCATTATTATGAGTACCCAATAAGACATAAGTGAGCGTTAAGCTAAAGGGAGGATCATCCTACCTTTAACTTTTAAAGTTAAGTTTATGTTTGAACTTGCCATACTATATATTATTTCCAATATGGCAACTTCAAATATAAACAAAATGAGGAAACACAACAACAACAAAAAGAGGCCCTTCGTTGCCACTGCATTAAAAAAAATTGTTTAATTGAGCAGTTTTATCGACATTGCTCCGGCACTGCCATATTTTTCAAAACAGTTAACTTTATTTCGTAAGCTGTAATAACGAAAATATGTTAAAGGTAACTTTACAGTTCGATTTAGCTAAAGGCACCTTTAACTAAACCAAAGTTTAACGGCAAGTTGTAATAATGGCCCTAAGAAATGTGATTTCATGTTTAATTGAAAACCGAATTGTAAACCAAAACTTTTTTACGTGTACCATCATAACAAATTTAAGACAACCCAATTTCGGATACAATTTTGTACATGCAATTAATTCTAATGTGTAAACTTTAAGGAATATTAGTAAATTTTGACTAACTAAACAGATGTGAAAGGTGCTATTAATCAATGAGAATTTCATTATTTTTTATTCCATCATACCAATATCACTACTGCTGCCATTCATAGAAGATAGATTTTGGGTAGATGTCCATGTTCGAGACGAGGGCCTTTTGATGAAATGAAATGTTAATTTATTGCTGCAGTTGTAATGCATTATTGAGTACTCACCTTGAATTAAAACCCTCCGATAGATTGGGTGATGATGCGGCCACATCATCAACGCCTCTTCGTCCGCCATGTTCTTTGTAGTCACGAAAACAACGTTTACATCTTGTTGGATAACGAGTCTGTGGATGAAAACCCAATGGACATAGTTGATCACCTTTCAGCGATGGATATAAATGATGCATTTAATAGAGTACACTTCGAGGGATTTAATATTCTAAAATTAAATTAAAAAATATTCGAAGTTTTTTATTGCTATTCTTATTGCCGAAGTATAATAATTTTTTTTTAATGTAACTTTATCAAAGTCCCTTTAAAACTAACTAAAAATATGAAATGTTAGTAACTGACACCGAAAATATAAAATTATACATCACAGTTAATAATAAATTTTCGAAATTTTCTTCAAACGCAACAGTTTTTCGGCTTAGTATGTATATGGCCATTAAACTATAACATTTATGTGTATGCAAAATCCAATGTGAATTTCTAAAAATATTGCGTGTCATGAACTTTATACTATGTTGAGACATGCACTTTTATTGCGTAAATCGCAATAAACGCCATTATTGAGCTCAATATTTCATATAAATTTTCAATTAATTATTGCGCAATAAATACGCAAATTATTATAATATTGAGTAAAACTTAAAATACAGCACTGTCATAAGTACGTTCAGTAAGCAGATTACAATTTTCCGAACACTTTCTGTTGACATTTGACAACTGGGAGATCCCAATTTGTGAATTTGGACGTGGGCAACCAAATTACTGGCATTCCAATGAATAGACATATAGTTCCAAGTTCATCAACATCTCACTGGCTTGAGCAAATGCCCTAACCGAAAAAAAAACACGAGAAGACTAAGTACATTATTTACGAGGAGGGTCACACGTATGGCCGCTGCTCTAAAATTTTAATGCTACGCAGTGAAATTGTTTCAGTCCCACTATCGAAATATATACATACATACATAATTGGTCATTACAACCCTTTAGTCAGGATTAGGACCTAGTTTCTCACACCACTTATGTTATGTGCGTTAATTTTTATACATGATTAAAGTCGACTCCGAACGACAGATTTTTGAGGAAGTTTTCATGGCAATTCTATTTACTCTCAGAGTTTTTGCCAGAAATCTGCTGAGATTAAATCGCCGAAGAAATATTTTGTCGTATTTCGTTTAATATGAGATGCCTGACCTGGGGTTTGAACCAAGGCCTCACTTCTAATAAGCCAACACACTACCTACTAGACCACGGCGACTTCTATCTCCGAAATTTATAGCCTTCATGAAACTATGTATTCCTAAATTGAAATAAATCTGATCATCGATCACGAAACTATCGACGCAATGATTTGATTCTAGCGATCACAATTTTTGTTCCAACTGTCGTGGAATCAGTTTTCTACCCATAATGTAGTGGCGGGACCTACAGTTTAACGTCGACTCCGAACGACAAATTTTTGAGAAACTATTCATGGCAATTTTATTTACTCTCACAGTTTTTGCCAGAAATCTGCTGAGAGGAAGTCGCCGAGGAAATATTTTTTTTCATATTTCGTTTTGATGTCTGGCCTGGGGTTTGAACTCGGGCCTTACGTCTAATAAGCCAACACACTACCTACTACACTACGGTGACTGCTTTTATTTTTTTCTATTGACCTAATTGTAATTATTGATTTGACTGTCATTTTTCCTTGTTGTAATAAATATTATTCTTTTAGTCTTAATAAAACCTTTTAACTGTTTAATAGGCGTTTTTAATTTCTCCCGGATAAACAAAAGAAACTTCAACAGATTATAGGCCCATTAAAGCTTAATTAAGAAGAAAAAGAAAAAAACAAAAAAGTGGAAATAATGGAAGTCAAAGGGATTAAAAAGAAATATGAGTTTATCGATAGCTAGGAAAACTCCTCGTATCTGAAAATGAGGGCGGTTTCGATTCACCGATATTGGTAGTCCGTCCATCGTTAGTGAGGCGAAACCCACTGCACAAGAGAAATTATGAAAAGTCTCTATCGCAAAAGAGGCATGAAATATTCTAAGGGCAGATGCCCAGACCTAAGAGTTCTGTAATGAAGGTATCACTATTTTCAGTAATGCTCCTGGCCAATTAACTCTGATCGTACGAGAATTTCAATATACCACAGAAGGTTAGCAATGACCTTCCTAGATCATCGATCGAGGAGCGTAGAAAAAGAACGGCTGATAATAAGCCGGCAAATGCAAAGGGTGGCGTACATGTTTTTATGTCGCAGTCCAATAGAAATAACAAAAAAAAATGGTGTACCAAACAAAAGAATATAAAATGTTTTAATTGAGATCTCAATAACAGAAACTATTTTTAATCGCTTAAGCAGTAGTGCGAACGAGTTCACAAACACTTAAATGAAAGTTAAAAGTATTTTATCAGTTACGTACACAATGGTTAGTGTACAGTATTTTTCGAACACTGATTATAAGTATTTTTCCAAATTTATGAATCTGAATGAGTAGGCGTATGAATCAAACATATTTCGAATGTTATCATGTCAGTAGCGAAAAAACGATTCATTGCTGATCTCTGGTTCGTATGCAATAATAATGACAAAAAAGAAATAAACTCATTGAAAAAATTAATGAGCATGACTGTACAGTTTTGCGTTCTGCTATGGACACAGAATATGTGCAATTGCATCGAATCGAACAAGTAAAATATCGAGAATACCTCCTCATTGCGAACTTCGTTTTTAGAACAATCACAACAACAACAAATTTCAAAAACCAAATAAGTCCAGAAGTTAATGGCAACATTTATAAAGATAAAGTTACAAAACTATTCAAAAGACCAAAATAGAGTTAAGGATGGACATAGCTGTGCTATAAAGGGGATGAAGGATGATATAATGAGTCGTGTGCGTTTACCACCACAGAACCAATGTGACAAACCTACTGATGGTAAATTTAATTCTTTTTTAAATATTTAAACAGAAAACACTTCAAATAGAAATGATTATATAAAAAATTTTAATGAAAAATTTAGTTTTGGTGTTATAGGGGTTCAAAATTATAGTTTGTATGGAACATAGTAAAGTTAAAGAATACATTGGAATTTTTGCATTTTATTTATTTATTTATTGTAATTGACATAGCACAACAAGACATAAATCTTATATGTAGCAGTGCTATGTTTAGAATCAATAAGATATTAAATTTATAAAAAATTAACATTAATTAAAATAAAAATAATTAAGTATAAAGTTCAAAGTTTATGTAACTATTAAATCAAATATAAAGAAAAAATATTACACATAAAAAAACCAACAATATTTCTACAATAAAAAAGAGTTTAAAGACAATAAATTATAAATATGTAAAAAAGTTAATAATTTAGAAAATCACTTTAAAAAAAATTGGAATAAAAATATAATATAGATATAAACCTAAAAATAAAATCACAAAATTTGTAAATATGCACTTCCTCTAACTTAAGGTGTTGTAAAAATTTTATTTATGAAAACAATTTAAATAACTCCTTTTTGAACGCATTTGCATTGCCTAGATTTTGAATGTAATTTGGTAGAGAATTCCAAAGACTGGTAGTGTGTATTAAAAACTGTCGCTGCGACAGAAGAGTCTTAAAGCGTTGCTGAAAAATCTTCATACCACGGTTGGATCTAGCAAACATAATTCTACTAAATAAATATTTCGGCTGTTTCGTATAAATTATTTTATGAAGTAGAATAAGACATTTAATCTTCAGGAGATTATCAAGTTTTATACCAAGAATCTGGTAGGCTAAATGAGAAATGTGATCACGACACCCTTTACGAAACACATATCTAGCTATGTTATTAAATGCTAAGTTAAGTTTTCGGTTGTCATCATAATCGCAGTTTGGGAAGATTTCACACCCATACAAAAGTACTGGAATTAAGTATGTTTTAGCCAGTTGCATTCGAATGACAAAAGGAGTCGAATCAATGACAGTCCACAAGTTCCTAAGCATACAATAAATTCTACCAACAACGACATTTACATGGCTAGACCACGATAAACTACCATTGCAGACAATACCCAGATTTGTTGCAGATGTGACAAAGTCAATTTTATTTCCCCTGATGCTCAACTCAGGTATGACAAATGATCTGTTGGTCCTCGAAAGAATAATACACTTAGACTTAGAAGGATTGATGCATAGTCCATTAGCTGAGGCCCAGCTGTAAATCTTTGCTAAATCACGATTAATGTAATCCAAACAAGAATTAATATTCTCCTTAGGAGTACTAGTATATAGCTGCACATCATCAGCATACATATGAACATTACAGTTAATTAAAATATCTGGCAGATCATTTATATACATACAAAACAACAGAGGCCCGAGTATTGGCCCCAGGGGAACACCTCTACTTATGCTAAGTGGATCTGAAATATTGCCATCAAAATGTACAAAATGTACAGAATTAGAAAAATTAAACAGTTTCTGGAGTTTTTTTATTAGAACCTTGTGATCGACTGTGTCAAATGCCTTCGTGTGATCAAGGAGAAGCAAAAACGGTACACTATTTTCATCTAGTTTCGACCTAAGATCCTCGACTACATTTATTAGAGCGAAAGTACAACTCCTACCCTTCATGAATCCAGACTGACTTACAGTCAAGTAATTGTGACTCTCCAGATAATTAGTGATTTGTCTGGCCATAATATATTCCTTGGACAAAAAAGGAAGGATAGCAATTGGCCTGAACTCATTCTTACTTGGAAATGGGAAGGATCTTAGCTAGTTTCCAATGTTCAGGGAAAGTAGATTTAGTCAGAACCGTTTATTTATCATTTTGCTAGAATAATAAAAATTAAATTTTTTTTCCCAAATTAATTGAAAATACAAAAATTTTTTACAATGTTGATCATACAAATATGTAGTACTGATATCTAAAAGATATTTGTGATACAAAGTTAAAATATTTCGACAGAGCAAACTTTAGAAGCGAATTAATAAAATATGTATATCACAAATTACTTTTTAAATATTTTACATATATGTATATTATTGCCACAAGTATGCATTATAACGCGTATAAAATTCCTACTTGTACCAATTTTTTGGATGAACTTATTTTAGTATCAACATATCTTCAGATTCGTAATATTTTCAACAAAATAAAACTAGTACTGTGACGAATAAAATTAAACATTGGGGCAATTTACACAACTTTGTATCGTGTATGTTGTATTGAATACATTTGTTTATTTGTGAACGCTCAATGCTATGCTGTATTGTGTATTTCGTGGCATTTAAACAATTTGATAGCCCGAAACCAACACAACTTTTTAAAAAAATATACACTTTTTTCCATTCACACAATTTGATAGCACGAAACCAATACAACTTGTAAAAACATATGTGGTCAATTCACACAAGCCGTTGTATCGTTGTATTCATTGTATTGTTGGAAGAACATACAACAGTGTATGATTGTTGTTGATAATTTTCATATAAAAATCCGATACACTTATACACATTTTTTTCATATGTTTTTAAAAGTTGTATTGGTTTCGTGCTATCAAATTGTGAGAATGAAAAAAATGTGTATATGTTTTCATATGTTCAAAAAGGTTGTGTTGGTTTCGGGCTATCAAATTGTTTGAATGCCACGAAATACACAATACAGCACAGCATTGAGCGTTCACAAATAAACAAATGTATTCAATACAACATACACCATACAAAGTTGTGTGAATTGCCCAATGGAAAAAATGTGTATAAGCGTATCAGATTTTTATATGAAAACTGTCAACAACAATCATACACTGTTGTATGTTCTTCCAACAATACAACGATACAACGGCTTGTGTGAGTTGACCAATTATATAGAAAATCGTTTGCGAAGGCTCTTATTGTTTTCTGGGGAGCTAAGAATTTTTTTTACAATAATTGGAACAATTGCACTCTTGTATATAAAATATTATCCTATGCCAGCAACAGAACATACAATTCTAATTTATGGTATTGATTATGTTAAGCATTCCCTCATTGGAATGTTGTCCAAGGGATCGACTCCGAACGATAGATTTTGAGAAACTTTTTCATGGCAGGTATATTTACTCTCAGAGTTTTTGCCAGAAATCTGCTGAGAGGAAGTCGCCGAAGAAATATTTTTTTATATATTTCGTTTTGATATCTGGCCTAGGGCTCGAACCAGGGCTTTACGCCTATTAAGCGAAGACACTACCTACTAGACTACGGCGACTACATTTGATTTAATACAGTAAAATGAATTTATAAAATAAAATACCCTATTTTATATGGAGGTTAAACCGTTTAAGTCCTTGCTCCCATTCGGAAACAATATTTTATTGGCAAATAAAAGAAAATGGTTATAAAAGAAAATGCTAAGAACGCAGCCTACATTTTTACCAGTGATTATGGGCAACCAATAAATTTTAATTCGCTTCTTGAGCGCCGACGTCATTCGCCTATGAGATCAAATACAGAATTTTTGCAGAACAACAAACTGATATGTTGATAGTAATAGGGACACATTTAACGTCATGGTTCCTATTTAAAATTGTCGTTCACTGTTAACAGATTTACTCATGTTAGAGAGTTTAACGCTGAGCACAAAACTAATTCCTTAGTTCGGGCGGCTAAACAGTCTGTCTGTTAATAATATGTACAACAATTATATATTATTATATCGGGTTATCCATTTCGTGGTTTCAAAAGTAAACGTAAATAAAACACATATAAAATATTTTTTTCATGATATTTCTTTTTTATTGCAAAGTTTGAACGTTGACATTATGTGTGAAACATTACATCATTTAAATGACCTCCACGCGAAGTGTTGCAAGCATTGATTCTTTTGAGGTAATTTTCGACCACTTTTTGACACATATTGGGCGGTATCTCAGCCATAACTTGACAAAGTGCTCAAGAGTTGAAGGTTTATCTGCATAAACACGGTCTTTCGCGTAGCCCCACAAAAAAAGTCTAATGGTGTCAAATCGCATGATCTTGGTGGCCAGTTGATGTCGCCACGGCGAGAAATTACGCGGCCAGGAAATGTCTCTTGCATAAAGCCATATTCGCTCGAGTTGTGTGGCATGTGGCACCGTGAGCTGGACTTTATATGGATGTAGGTGTAGATCTAAATGCAAAATACGCCATAATATGCCGTAAGACAGTCCTAATTCCTGAGAACGACGAGGAATCGACACATTTGGGTCTTCGGCAACACTTTCACTTACAATAGGGATATTTTCAGCGGAACGAGCGAAACGATGATGCACAGGCCTTTCAATATTTGTAACCACTCCAGTCTCTTCAAATTTCTTCACAATTTTGTCAATTGCTTGTGTAGTTGGACGATTATGTAAACCATAATTTCCTCTTAAAGCACGATACGTGGCTGTGGCAGAATCACCACTTTTGTAGTAGGTTTTGATAATTGTTATTCGTTGTGTGATAGTTAAGCGATCCATTTTCGTCAATGTCAGACTTTCAACTGAAAAGAAAAAAATTGGTTTCACAACTTAGTTTGACAGATGTCGAATTCCAGTCCCATACTTTTGAAACCCCGAAATGGATAGCCCTATACATATAAGCTTATTAGTCTGCTCTATTTAATTTTGAATTAAACTCTCAAGTTTATGAAGAGAATTATCATTTACAGTCTGCTGTTGATTCCGAAGTACGTCAGAGTACGACATATTACGTTCGTTTGAACGTGAAAAACTATTCTGATTTAATTGATTTGATTCTATTTCCTCTGTATAAATTGATTGATTCCATTTCCTCTGTATGCATTTTAATTCTGTAACTATCGCTTCAGAATTTGTTTGTATACAATACAAATTTGTAATTTGCTGGATGATTCTGTAAGCAGTTAACTCAGCGAGGAGGTGTTTCAGTGTTTTTGGTACAGTCAGCTGTTAGATGATCTAGTCCACATTTGACGCAATTAACCTGTTTACGACAATAGGTCTTAGTATGTCCAAACGCTTGCCATCGATGACATTAAATAAGTTCATTTCATTTTTTTGGAGGTTCGATACGAACAATAGCATTATTTAAATGTGTTACATTATAAATATCTTTATTATTTACAGATGGCTCAAGATCATCAAAAAATATCGTGATTTTACTATGTACATTGATTATATTTCTTACTTTCTGACCATTATTTTCAATTTCATTTTTAATGCCAGTGATAGGTGTAGATGAGTGATGTAGATTCTTTACAACTACTCTGTATGATCGCTCTTGTTTGACCTGATAGGTATGAAATTTAATTTCTTTGTCATTTAAATGGATTACAACTACATATTCGGTATGACTAAATAGTTTTTATTATAAGTCTAATTTGACCATCTCGTAATGATTTATAATAGAATTCTGAAGAAAGAATTAAATAAGTTAGTGTTTTAATCATTCCATTTACTTCAGCGACAAATGGAATATATTTTGGTGGCGGTTTTGGTTCATTGTTATTGTTCATTTCACTTTCATCAACAGATTCTTTAGAATCATATTCATCATTAAGACTAGCATATAGTTTATATAGTATATTTTCAATAAATAAATAATAAATATTATGTACATATACAATTAAATTTCATAATATTTCAGTTGGCAACCTATCGGATAAAACGTCAAGGATAAAAGCTCCGCAAAGTGAATTTCTTTAATTTGTTATAATAAAAATATTATTGTGGTTTTATAAACAATTGTTGAAGTATGGCTGCTAAAGGTCGTAGAAATGTCGTAACTGCTGTTGCAAAAATAATTTGTGCACAATTGGAAATTGATAAAGAAAGAGAAGAAAGCATACAATGTGATAAATGTAAAAAATTATTCCATACATTATGTACAAAGCTTAACAAACGTATGTCAGTTCAAACATATTTGAGACAATGAGAATGAAGAATTTGTTTATCACTTGTGTGATGGAAGTGATTAAACATTGAAAGAAGAACTAAAAGAAATAAAAACAAAATTAAATATAATCGATTAGCTGACAGCTTTAAAAGATTCTATAGAGTTTATGTCTCGACAGTACGACGAGTTATTTAAAGTTATTGCGGAAAAGTTTTGAAGTCGCCATGGTCTAGTAGGTAGTGTGTTGGCTTATTAGACGAAAGGCCCGAGTTCGAATCCCAGACCAGACATCAAAAACAAAATACAAAGTATTTCTTCGGCGACTTCCTCTCAGCAGATTTCTGGCAAAAACTCTGAGAGTAAAAATTGCCATGAAAAGCTTCTCAAAAAATCTGTCGTTCGGAGTCGACTTTAAACTGTAGGTCCCGCCACTCATGTATAAAATTAACGCACACAACATGAGTGGTGTTGAGAAGCTAGGCCGTAATCCTAACGAAGGGTTGGAATGGCCAATTATGTGTGTATGTATGTATTGCGGCAAATAATAAAAAGGTTGAGCTATGTAGTTCAAAAAGAAAATCGTGCTTTGAAAAGCGAAATTGCTTCTTTGAAAACATCAGTTAAGATTTTGAATGCCCAACGAAAAAAAATTATTGTATAGTTCGAGGTGTTGAAGTTAAAAATGATGCAAGTGCTATTGATACTGTAGTGGATATATCAAAAAAAGTAGGAATTGAAATAAAAGACGAGAGAAACTCTCAACTTTAAAAAGCATTGGATATAATATTTTGAACACATCTGGTGGCAAAGTACGTAAATGTTAAGAGAAATGAAATATCGAAGCCTAGATACATATATAAAAACTTAAGAAGAAGTTGATCAAATTTTATCAGAAGCTGCAACTTACGGTACCAAACGCAAATCATTAATAAATATTTTTCTAATTTTAATAATTTTGGTTATTATTTAAAAAATTATTCATTTTTCAACATTGTTTCTGTCAATATTAGAAACATTAGAGAGATTCTGCTCTAATTTTTGAATTCGCAAGACTTAACAAATTAGTTATACAGGCATGTTCTGAACATCACAAGATTTCAAATCACTTGTGCTTTTGAAATCACAATTGTGATTTAAGGGTGTTCTGAAAACCACAAAACCAACAGATACAAAATGCATCGAGATCTCATTTTTATCAAAAGTTTGGCATCCCAGAAGTAATTGGATGTGTCGATGGCACACTCATCCGAATGAAACCACCATCCAATCATGCTGCATATTTAAGCAGAAAGGGTTACTTCAGCCTCAATGCAATGATGTTAGTATTGTGGGCTTATATGCACTTAAATGCATTTTTAAACATATATATGTAGGTTTTTAGTCTCAAATTAAAGATTTTTGCACACAAATTCAATTTTTTTTAAACCAAATTAAATTTTCTTCAAAACAAATTAAATTTTATTAGAATGAAATTAAATTATTTTCAACACAAATTAAACTTTTTGTGGGTCATATTAAATATATTTAATTTTAAATTAAATTTTTTTAATTTTTAATTAACTTATTTTAACTTCAAATTAATTTTTTAGTTAACGCAAAATAGTTAAAAATATATAAAACTTTTTATACCGTAAATTAAGATTATAAATAGTAATATAGTTATAAATTTAATATAAAATAT
The DNA here is from genome assembly GCA_930367235.1 of Sarcophaga rosellei. Lineage (NCBI taxonomy): Eukaryota > Metazoa > Arthropoda > Insecta > Diptera > Sarcophagidae > Sarcophaga > Sarcophaga rosellei. The sequence goes on from OV884019.1 coordinate 65,299,767, forward strand.
TCTGCAGATGCAGCTAATTATAATGACATGGTCATATTGACATAGTAATTATTACAATCAGACGGTGTTACCGATTCGACGGAGATTTAAAATAATAAAAAATTAATTTGAAATTATATAAATTGAAATTGAAAAAAAATAAATTTAAATATAAATGAAAAAAATTTAATTTCAAATGAAAAACAATGAATTTGTATTAGAAATTAATTAATTTGTGTTACAAATAATTTAATTTGTTTCGAATAAAATTTAATTTAATTTGAAAAACATTACTAATAATCGACTAATATTAGTCGAAAAATCGTGAATTTGAGATTAAAAACCAATATTTAATTTCAGATTTGTGATCATGAAATGCGTATTGGGGCCGTAGATGCTTGCAGACCTGGCTCATGCCATGATTCCTTTATTTGGAAAATGAGTGAGGCCAAAAGATACTTCTCCACAATGCATTGCAATGGTGTCCGAAATTTTTGGCTCTTGGGTGATTCTGGCTACCTGCTTAAAACCTTATTTAATAACCCCCCACAGAAATCCCGTTTTCGGAAGTGCTCAGCATACATTTAATTTAAGAAATACATCTGCCAGGAATATTGTTGAAAGATCCATAGGTGTTTTAAAAAGGCGTTTTAGATATGTATATTCAAAGTGTTTTGCCTTATGTTCCATCTAAAGTAGTTTCAATAATCAATGTATACTGTGCACTACATACACTGTATACACTATAATATAGCACTTGATGAATAATTATAATTCAGCCGAAGACGATTTAGAAACAGCTGGATAAGATTGAATACGATGAAAATCAAAAATAGTTCATTCCAATGAAAACAAACAATTTTATTTAACTAATAAGAAAAAAATGCATTAAAAACAAAAAAGTAACAAATTCATTCAATACATTATTATTAAAAACTAAGGACTAGACGGTTGAATGCCAAGTTTTATTCGCTGCAGCTCTAAAAATTTTAATTTCTGTTCGTTTTTCGTCTTCACACTTTTCTCCATAGCATAATTATGGCTGATCATCTCTTCTAACTCTTTTTCTTTGATTTTTTTATTTTTCTCATATTTCTCGACACTTCTATTAAATGATTTCTATTTTCTTCCATCTCTTTTTTGATGCTATCTAAGCTTTCTACAATCTTCGAAAAGTTCTCAGCTTCCATTTCTATAACATCACCAATATCACAAACATCACTTCTTCGTTTTCGGTTTTTCGCTGATGTTGACGGTGTTATAGGATCTTGCTTTTGACACAATTGTAGTGGAGACGGTGGCGGCGAGTTGAAACTTTTGTTATTATTTGGCGAACCAGGGATGATAGTTGGTGGAGTCTTGGACGATGTGGAAGGCTTTTCATTAGATGGCACACCAAAGCTTTTCGTGTTTGGTACTTCTTCCACTGAAGCGTGCAAACCGCATATATTTGCCACCAGTTCATCATTAGGAGGCAAAATTTATTTATTGAAATGACCACCACCTGTTTTGGAACATTCTGCTCTATTTTGAGCCATCCTATGCTTCACACTAAGCTTCATGTCAACCTATACCTAAAAAATATATTTAAACTTAAATGGTTTATATAATTTTAATTAATACAAACCTTTTTCAGGCTGGTACATCCTTCGTTGGCGGTCCCGAAGCGTTCAATTACAAGACAAGTTTTGCCCACAATTGCTCATAGTATACCCTGTAACCTTTCACAAAACCTGTTGCCAAGTCTTGATGCTGCTCCATAAATTTTACAAAAATATCCACCTGAGCGCTATTGTTATGTTCTCCCCTTATAAAAAAATGTTATTAAAGTTTTGCATTTAAATTTCATTAAAAATACTTACATGATTCACGTATTCAACTCTAAACAAAAGTAACTGAACTATTAAATTTAAAGTCGAAAAATTTAATTTGGCAAACCAAAGAAGTTGCAACAGTACGCACCGAAGCTGCCACTGTTCGCAATTGCTTATTGTTGCCATTTGTTATTACTTTATATCTGTGGCAATAAATGATAATGGCTTAAGTTGACATTCTTATTCTTTTATTAATAAAACTATACGCATTTATGTTTTACAAACTCAATTACCAAACAGAATTTATTTTAGACAAAAACCTTTATATCTTTCAACACTAAATTTCAACTTAAGCTATTATTATTTAATGCCACAGATATGTTAGTAGATATTTTTAAAATTAGGCAAATAGTTTTGAATGATTCCTTGTAATCACCCAGATAATAGAGGTCATGGAGGTTCAGCAATCTTAGTAAAAAGGTCAATAAGATATACTATCCTAGATGATTATCAGAAACCTCATCTACAGGCTGCCGGAATACGAATAAATTGCAATAATAATGATATAGCAATATATTCAATTTATTTTCCCCCCAGACATAATGTTAAATATGATGATTGTCAAGACTTTTTTGAAACGATTGCCACAAAATTCATTGTTGGCGGCGATTTTAATGCCAAACATCCTTGGTGGGGTTCCCGACTTGCCAACCCAAAGGGAAAAGAACTTTATAAAAATGTAATCGATAATCATTTTTAAATTTTAACTTCTGGAAGACCTACATATTGGCCAAGTGATCCAAGAAAAATTCCAGACTTATTAGATTTTGTAATTTACTCCGGTATTCCAGGTAACTTGTTGAATATTTTAGACTCGGATGATTTAAGTTCTGATCACTTGCCCTTATGACTCATGTTTACAAACAAATGGAAATTATAAAGTAACATTAACACGTGGATTCCTATAAATACTGCTTAGAGCATAATATAAATCTTAAAATAAAATTGAAAGAAGCTGTTGATATATAATGTCGTTGAAAATTTTACAAACCTCATCCATGAAGCTGCATATTTATCTTCACGAAATGAAGCTGTTGCTAATAACCGAAATAGGGTTTTGATTTCTGCGGAAGGAAATAAGGGAAATGATTAGAGATAAGAGACGTTTGAGACGAAATTGGAAAAGAACGAGAACCTTACTAAATAAAACAATACTTAACAGATCAAATAAAGAACTGAAAAGAAAGTTACGTGAATATAAAAATGACCAAGTAAGTAATTATCTAAGAAATATTGGTTACAATCAAAACTCTGAACATAAACTATGGCATGCAACAAAATATTTAAAAAGACCCAGCAAAAGAAATGTACCAATAAAAGATATAAATGGTACTTGGTGTAAATCGGACCTCAAAAAAGCTCAAGCATTCTCACAATATTTGGAGTCAACATTTCAGCCATTCTCTTTTAATGATGATAGTGATCAAAACTATGTTAATGAGTTTTTGGATAGTCCCTGCCAAATGGATTTGCCTGTCAGATATATAACCCCCATAGAAATTAAACGAGAAATATCAATACTAAACGTTAAAAAAGCGCCTGGATATGACCAAATAAGAGCGAAATACGTAAAAATGTTACCAAAAAAGCTATACTCCTATTAGCTTTTATTTAAAACTCCATATTGAGACTAAATTATTACCCACTTCAATGGAAAAGTGCGAAAATTATAACTGTGTCTAAACCGAATAAATCAGAAAACATTATAAGTTCCTATAGACCTATAAGTTTACTGTGCACTTTTTCAAAAATATTTGAGAAAATCTTTCTGTCTTTCAGCCAATTTTAGATAATAAAAACATCATTCCGGAACATCACTTTGGCTTTCGTCATCAGCATGGTACGCCTGAACAATGCCATCGCATTGTTAATGTTGTTCAAAATGCCTTAGAGTGGAAACAATATTCTTCTGCAGTTTTTTTGGACGTAAAGCAAGCATTCGACAGAGTGTGGCATCCTGGTCTTCTTTTCAAACTAAAATTACTTCTACCTGCACCTTTTTATTTAGTTCTTAAATCATACTTAAGTGTCCGTTATTTTTATGTTAAAATCAACAATTCTGTTTCGGATCTATGAGGGGTGTGGAAACAAAGGCAGCAATCTCCACTTTGTTGAAACAAACTCAATCTCCAAATTTCAGTTCGCATTTTCCCAAAAACTTCAGTGAGGATATGGATCAAACTTGGTCGGCAAATTTATCTTTTTCTTCTATACTAATTAACAAACAAAAATTAATTATAAAATACAATTGTCTTTAAAAATACAAGTTTTTCTTATTAATTTCGAAAACTACAAAAGTGGAGATTGCTGCATTTGTTTCCACACCCCTCATATGTGAAATAAAAGCTGGAATTCCACAAGGCAGTGTACTTGGCCCTGTTCTTTACACTATATATTCATCAGATATGCCTTTTATGGAAGATGTTACAGTTGCCACATATGCTGACAATACAGCATTAATTGCAAGTAATGTTTGTCCAACAGAAGCATCGAATGTAATTCAAAACTATATATGTAGATAGCATAGCAATATGGCATACATTACGTTAAATATTACTTAACAAAAATAATTAAGTTTCATTGGAAATAGTACGTTTATTTAAAAAAAATCAAAAACATTTGTCTTTGGTAGAAATAATTTGCAAATCTGGCAATTTTAGGTTTATTTTCGAAGTTCTGCAACAGCTGACGACTAAAAAGAAAATACAAAATCACAAAACAAAATTTCTTGAAATGGTAAGTGTTTTTAATTTTTCATAATTATGTACCTTTTTGGTCCAAACTTGTTCATTTTACTATAAAAATCAATAAAAAAACCTTTTAAACTATTCATTTAATTCATTTATTGTGGAGTTTAAAATAAAATGATTGAAAAAATAAGTCAGTGATTTTAAATCGGCAGCCACTTATCTGACCGGTTTAAAATCACAAAAATTACAAGTTTTGTGTCCAGAACACCTTTCTTGTGATTTTAAATCACTTTTTGTGATTTTCAAAACATGCCTGATAAACTCAAAGAAAACAAAACTTCTCAGGTTCTGTCCTCATTTAACTGGAGATTACCCAGAATTCAGTATTTTTTTTTTTTTTTGGAGATGACATTTTCGAAAGCTAGCCAATAAGATATTTAGGAGTCAATTTATAATGCAATCTTTCGTGGGTTTTTCACGTTGAATCATTAAAATCGAAAATATCTCTTGTAATCGGTTTTCTTTACAAATTTAACATCAAAACAAAAATTATGCTCTATCAAGCGTTGACTCAAAGCCAGCTAAATTACTTAGCTCTGGTTTCACTAAAATCTTTGCAACGAATTCAGAATAAAGCATTGAAAGTTGTGTTTAATTTGCCATTGCTGTATTCAATATTGTCCTTATACCAAGATGTTGCGAAAAAATATCTTACCTCTAAGGGGTATGTATATACATACATACATACAGTTATGGACAAAAAAATAGGGTCAGTATAATTACATATAAAATTTTCGAAATTTTTAAAAAAATTGTGATGTTATTGAGAATATATTTCTTTATACCCCATTTACACTACAGCGAAATCTAGGACTTATGAGATTTTGAACCAAATCTAGTTGATTTTAACTAGATTTCCCATACAAAACAAAATCTACTTATTTAGTAGATTTCGGCAAAATCTACTCAAAATCTAGTAAAAATAGAAATGCAACTATGCGTTTTGCCAAATAGTACTTAAAAAAACAACGCTGCACAGGGAAAAATGACATTTCAATTTAAAAATTCATTTTCTAAATGTTGTAAAGGGTCCGCCAAATAACTTTTTTTTTTTGAAAATGCTGTAAAAAAAAACTACTGAATATTTTCTCCAATTTATTTTTTTTTATTTGAAAGTACAATCCTTCTGGTTAATAATGGAAAAGAATTTCATTCAAATGGCTGCACGAGTAGCCTACAGAAGATGCCGATTTTGGCAAAAAAAATCATATTTTCAGATGAAGCTCATTTTGATCTTGGCGGGTATGTAAACAAGCAAAAACCCGCACGCATACATTGAAATGCCGACGCATCCAAAACGAGTAACTGTTTATTTTGGTCAAGAGGCATAATTGGGCCATTGGCCGTTACAGTCAATGGCGATCGTTATCGGGCCATGTTGAACGAATTTTTGTTCAAAAAAATTGAAGAGTTTCAGTAGTTTTTTTTTAAAGCATTTTCAAAAAAAAAAAGTTATTTGGCGGACCCTTTATTATTTTCTTTTAAATTCCAGTCAGCTGTTTTTGTTATTAAAATGAAATCTTGCTACTGTCAAATAAATCCAGTGTAAACGATCTAGATTTTGAGCAAGATTTAAAATCTAATCTACTAGATTTCGCTGTAGAGTAAATGGGCTATTAACAATGATTATGAGATTCTTAATTAGCATCTGGCAATGCTTTGCAAATGAAAGCAATATGATTAAAGCCCCCTTCACACTATCACACAAGTAATATGTAAAGTCTGATGAAAAAGTAAAATGAAATTCCATCCGTATTTCAAAAAAGAGAATAATAGTCGTATGATTATTTTTTCTGCGTTTACACGATTGGTATAAGACAATAATAAAGTAAGACGAAAACAGCTGTTAAAAAAAACATAAACAAAGTGAAAAAATTTGCTTAAAGTTTCTATTGAAATTAAAATGCCGGGAATGGCTACTACGGCGTAAAACTGGAGACAAATCAACAACTTTTTCTAAATCCATTAAATTATTAATTAAATATTGAATATAATTCTAAAAATATTGTCACAAAATAGGAATACTTGTTTGCGCCAAAAATGTTTTTTGTTTTTTTTTTTTTTTGCACTGGTGTTTTACACTTTTTTGTTTTGTTTACATAAAAATACATCCCTGATCTAATGAAATTTTCTTGTTTTTTGAAACATTTCAAAAAATGAAGAGAGCCATACGACTGTCAAAATTTTCATCCGTATTTTCTCTCAATGTGTGATAGTTTCATTACATATTATGTTTAGACGATCCCATCCGTACTCTTCTACATAAAATTTTGACAGATCATATTACTTGTGTGATAGTGTGAATGGGGCTTTAGGGCCTGTTCGTAAATGCATCACTGCGCTGCATAATATGACTATTTTGCGCTCACACTGCTAATCACATGTAGCTGATGTTTCTTTTTGCTGATTTATTTGTTTGCATTTACGAACGAACAAACACTGCAGAAATGGAAAAATTATTAATAAATTTGATTTTTGAACTAGATGAGAAAACAATGACAAAATGTTGTTAAATGCACAAAAAAGTGTACTTTGTGCAAAGAAGAAGACATTTAAGGAAGAAAAAAAGAAACTTATTGTTAAAACCACAGAATACACACAGAATCGAAACGAGATTTTGACATTTAACCTAGCATTGCGAAAGGTACAGAAAATATTACCAAAAAGTATTTCTGTCCCTCTCTAAATACAACTCTTTTTTGTTTATTTACGTTTTTTTTAGTTTTCGGGGTTGGTTTTTTATATTGGCGAGAGTTAGGCCCCGATTATGGTTCACAACAGTTGTAAATTTAGTGTTGTAGTTTTAAAATTGCGATTATGATTCACAACATCTATCGCTAGTGTTGTACTTTATGTTGTGTGTGTTCACATAGCCCGATTATGATTTACAACAGTTGTTTTTAAGTGTTGTCAGAACTGTCAAAAACTTACAACAGCTCATTAGGTGTTGTCTTGTTGCCGCATTCAGTTTAAAAAAGAAAATGTATAAAAATTTATAAGTATATGTATAAAACAGTGCATATAATTTTTTGTGGAAATTTTAAAAATTATAAATAACTGAAAATATTTTATAGAAAAATAATCACTAACAAGCAGAAGGAAAAGCTGGTCGAGTTCATGACAGCAAATCCTGACATTGGCAAGTTATCATTTGGAGCAAATAAGAATCAGCACAAAGGGACGTGGGAGAAATTTTCATTGGAGCTAAATGACTTGGGCCCACCCGTTAGAGTTTCAAAAGAATGGCAAAGGGTTAGTAGATGAATTGTAGCATTTTTAAGGCATGGACTCATTATAAAGCCAATTTGAAAAGAAAACTCTCTGCCAAAAGAAAAAAAACTTTCAAGGTGGTAGTCCGTCGACGGAAATTAGCAGGAAATTGGAGCAGAGCACCGTAGAGTTGGTGTTTATGCGTTGGAAAGTAAATCCAAATGGATCTGCAATGGGATTACAAATTCAAGACGAATCGTCACACGAAATTGAAGGGCCTTCAACTAGCACTAACCAGTGGAAACAGCAGTTGTCGAAAAGCTACAAAATACAAAAAATAAGATAGGGGATGAGCGTATAAAAACCTTAAAAAGGCAAGAAAAGAACCTACAGGAGATATTGCTTACGTTAAAACATCTTGAGAAGGGCTCATATAAAAATTATCAAATAAATAAAAAATGCTAGAAATAAATAGGGAAAAGGCTGAATTACAAAATGAATTATTAAAAGCCAAACTCCTTTTAACCAAAAAAAAAAACTTGATATTTTAAACTATTTATGAATTTGTATTTTAGCTTTAAGTAACTATGTGATCTAAATAAATTTTAATGTGATAAGAAGGTTTTTTTATATTTATATATTTTAATTTGAAGTACTTTTGAAATGAATTTATTGCAATACCTACATAAAATATAAACGCTAATAAAACTAGCCTTTATTTTTAATTGTCATGTTTTAACAAGAGTTAAAGTTTGTGTTTTATGTAGGCTTTTTGTTTTTTTAACGTAATAATTTTTGTTTTCAATTGGCAGTTTTATACACTCAGGGTTGTATTTTGAAGGAAAAGTATACTAACATTGAAGAGCAACACTGTGACATACACAGCATCTAGATGTTGTAAACCATAATCAAGAAAGTAATAAATGTTGTGTTGTCTCTGTTACAACACAACATTTATGTGTTGTGAACCATAATCGGGGCCTTAATAAAAAATTGTAATTTTTGTCTAAAACTATCAATAAATAATACAAACAACTAATAACAATAACCTTTTTAACTTTTCCTTTCAAGAAATTAAAAAATATTGACATCTTTAAGCAAGAAACATTTTTTATGAGCAGTACGTCTTATTTTGATCTTGTAATATTTACCTTCTTAATTACCTCTTGCACAAGAAACTATATTCATTATGACCGAAAATTACCCACATTTCGATTAATATTTAAATATTTAAGAATCTTTAAAATTTTCATTGAAGAAATTAAAAAATATTCCAAATTTTCCCTTTTTTAACACAAAATAAATGTTTATTTACATTTAGTTTTTCTACTTTAACCGCCAGTTTTCAGTCTGTATATCTGTTGCTTCTAACACATTTGTTTCGCAATACATTTTAATATTTTTTTTCTCCCTCTAATTGGCAGGTTAAGCTACTGCTTTGAGCGTTATTAAACGTCAAAGGTAAGGATTCTGTGTGTATTCTGTGATATGCAGCGCAGTAATGCATTTACGAACAGGCCCTAATCGTTTTACATTATAAATACCATTCGTTACTACAGACAAAAAGAATAGGGTCAGCTGTAAACTACAGTTGTAAAAGCTTAAAACATTCAGAAATAAAACGCGTTTTTTTATAATAGTGCTTTGTAAGTAGTAATTTCAGAATTAAAAATATAATTAAAAAATATATCTTTAAGAATATCCGTTATAGTCAAATTATGGGTCGTGCAAACCATTGTACAAACGCTGAGCGTTCCATCATTCAAAATTTAAAAAATAAGGGACAAAGTCAACGTCAAATTGCCAAAACTATCGGAAGATCACAGAACTTTGTGTTTAATGCTTTAAAAGGTAAAGAAAATCATTCAATTAGAGGCAGACCACGGAAGACTTCCGCAAAAGAAGATAATTATATCAAGGTGTTGTCAACTCGGGACCCTTTTAAGTCTGCTGCTGCCATCAAAACTGAGACAGGAGTTGAAGTCTCCACTAGGACTGTGAGATGGAGGTTAGTAGAAAAAGGTCTATTCGGGAGATCTTCTAGAAAAGTACCTATGTTGACAAAACGACATCGGCAAAATCGCATATTATTTGCAAAAACACATTTGAATTGTGATGATTCCATACTCTTAAAAAAATGGAGAAACGTGTTATTGTCGGACGAAAGTAAGATTGATTTAATTGGTAGTGATGGAAAAACGTGGGTAAGACGTCCCAAAAATAAAGAATTTTGTTCCCGTTATACAACAAAAACTTTTAGGCATGGAGGAGGTAATATTATGGTTTGGGGATGTTTCTCCTGGCATGGCGTGGGACCACTGTACTGGATTAAAGAAAACATGGACAAAAACTTATACTGTCACATATTAAACGAAGTGATGCTACCATATGCCGAATGGGAAATGCCAGTCAAATGGATATTCCAGCAGGACAATGATCCGAAACACACTTCGTATCTTGTGAAAAAGTGGTTTCTGGATAACGGTGTGAAAGTCATGCAATGGCCAGCACAATCCCCGGACTTAAATCCGATAGAAAATTTATGGAAAATCGTAAAACAAAAAATTGGACCACTAAAATCAAAAAATAAGGAGGAGTTGTGGGAGAAAATTAAATACGCTTGGTGTTCTATTCCAAATAAGACTTGTCAAGATTTGATGGAATCAATGCCAAAAAGGTGCAAAGCTGTTCTTATAAATAAATGTTACAGTTAGGGTAGCCAGATTTGGAATTCGGAAAAACAGTACAATTAATGAAAAAACAGTACGCTTTTTAGATAGATAGACATATGTATATAAAAAGTTACAATGTTATATTTTTTTCTTTTCAAAGTACAAAATAGTTTTGTATATTACTTTTTAAAGTTATTTATCACTTTTTTATATGTTTTAAAATGCCGTTCTTCCCATCTTCTGTTTTTAAAAAATTGTAAAATTTATTACAATTGTATTCATAGTTTATTTTTAAAATTAGTTCACATCGTGTCGGCACATGACGAAGCATTTCACTCCATTCGAGTTCACAGAACTCGAACATTTCTTTCAGACTTGAAGTCTTCTTTGTTGATGAGCTAAATTTATTAAAAACTTTTATTACAATATTCTCTATATCGAGTTATAAAAGTTTCAATCCATTCTTGAATGCATTATTAATAATATGACACAGACATCCGATACCGATGATATCTGGATTATTTTTCTTAAGCTCAACAAAAACACTTTGTTTGCATCCGAATTTAACATTTGCATTATCTGCACAAAAGCTGGTGACGTTGGCCAAGTTTAAATTTCTGCCTTCCAATTTAGACTTCAACGAATCAGCAATATCTTTTGAAATTTCGGAATTTGACTCATTAAGTTCAAAAGTTTTGTATTTACTCCCGTATGCTTAGAAAAGTATCGGAGGACAATTGGAAAGCTTTTAATATTTCCTTTGTTTGACGCGTCGGTTGATATAGAAAAAGGGTGATCATCATTCAAGTCCTTTAGCTTAGTTTCAATAGAATACTTCGCCAAAATATAAGTAGCGATCTTCGATAATTTTGTATTTCCGCATGTAAAATTAGAAGCTACATTTGAGTCTGGAAACTTTTGGTTAAAAAGCTTACAACTGCCTCTGCCATTAAACTTGACTCTCTTGCTCCTTCTGTTTTTGTTGATAGTTTCCTAAATTCCGCATATGTTTTGCTGTCTCCATATGGCGTTTACTAGCAGTAATACCACCATTTGCATTTGGCATTGGATTCCTCGTTAGCTCAGAACAAAATTTTTTGTTCTAAAATATTAAAATATGGGCATGTTTTGTATGGCTACATAAAAAGCATTTAAGAAAAAAAACAGTACAATAACAGTACAAATGGTAAAAAACAGCACATTTGCGTACTGATTTGGGTGTTGTGAATAAAGCAGTACAATTGGAAAAAATCAGTACATGTGCTGTTAAAAACAGTACGTCTGGCACCCCTAGTTACAGTACAAAATATCAGCTTTAGAACCAATATTTTAAATCTAGTTTAAGTTTTTTTAATCGTTTTCGTTAATGACTCTATATTTTTGTCCATTAAAAATCAATGAAATTTACAAAATTTAATTTTTTTTTTTCATAAGTAAATTATTTTGAGTTTTTAATATAAATGGTAAAGACATATAAACATAGCAATAACATGAAATAAATAAACACCCAATGCATTTAAAATTGTTTGTTTTTTTTTCGCTTTATTCTTAATAATTTTGAGAGACCCTATTTATTTGCCCATAACGTATTTCAACTACTTATTTTTGTTTTTAAGTCACTAAACAATATTGGTCACAATACAATTACTTTTCGCAGGAAACAAAATACATTTAACGCAAGAAATAGCTCGAATTTGCGTGTCTCAAGGTATAGATTAGAAACCACAAAACAAAAAATTGAATATATTGGTGGTTTTGAATTTAATAAATTACCGAATGATTTAAAAAGTATTCAAAGAATTTCTTTATTTAAAACAAATTTAAAAAAATGTGTGTCACAAAATCTTGAAATGTTTCTGGTATAAAAATCTTCTTAATATGTATACATTAACAATTAAATAATTTTTTGATTTTTTAATATTATAAGAAATGAATTTGATTCAACCGCCAACACCACACAGAACAAAAAAGCTCGCTTCTTAGAACACCCCAACACCATATCCGAACTGAACAATTGCCTGAGTAAAGTTAAAGGTAAAACACCAGGACTTGACAGTATCTCCTACCCAATGATTAAAGCGTTATCACAGGCAAGCAAGGCTAAACAACTTCATCTATACAACACCATATTTTTAAGTGGCCACATCCCTCACGCTTGGAAACTTGCCATCATTGTGCCTATACCGAAAACCAAAAACACGTCTTTAATCGGTGCATACCGTCCTATATCGTTACTTCCGTGCCTATTCAAAATCATTGAACGGATCATAGCTACTAGACTTGCTTGGTTTTTAGAAAATAAAAACCTTATAGCTAAGGAGCAAGTGGCTTTCAAAGCTAACAAATGATGTGACGACGCGTTATTACACATGGATTATTATATAACTTTCTGCTAGAAACCACATTACTATTCTATCAATCGACTTTGAGAAAGTATTTGATAGAATTGGCTCTCATGTTGTTTTGAGCATTCTAAAATCTTGGTCAATAGGCCCAAAAATGTTTAGCTTTATTAAATCTTTTTTATCAAACAGGCGTTTCAGGGTAAAAATTAATGGCCAGTTATCTAAAACAGTTTATCTGGAAAACGGTATACCACAGGGGTCACCACTTTCTGTGATACTATTCCAAATTGCTTTTAACAAAATTAGCAAGATAATTAGTGCTAACCGATTTGTTAATCATTGCTTGTATGCCGATGACTTATATATAATGTAACAACTACTCAAATAGAATTCTACAAAAAGTACTTCTAGATATTAAAAACTGTACCGAATATTCCAGCGCAAAAATTTCTCTTTTAAAACAAAAGAAAATTCCATGTTTGCAGAAAGCACAATTACGATTCATCTTCACACACAATAGTTATTGACGACACTCCAATCCAAAATGTTTCAAAATTAAAAATTCTTGGTCTTACTTTTTCGCGAAATTATAACTGGAAAGACTACTATCTTCAAATAAAAAGCCCACTTCACGTGTCAACATAATACACTATACCTAATATACCTCACCAGAACTCTAGTATTGAACAAAATACACTACGGTCTTTATTTATATGGCAACAGCAGTAACATTTTAACATATTAAAGCCTATTTACCATCCAGCCGTCAGGTCCAGCATCTACGCTTTGCGGACAACTCCCATAGACAACATTCTCCATGAAGCCAATCTCCCTTCCCTAATCGATTGAATTTACGAAATGAAAGCCAGATTACTACCTAAACTTCTCAATAGTACCAAAACAAACCTCGATAGCGATAACTCCTCTATTATTTCTGCCGCTAAGCCGAAACGAATTAAATCTGCAATAGCTTCATATATATCATTATGCTCTGATCTAAACATTCCTCTCTTCAGATTTAAATATCTCATGAAAACTCCCCCATGGAAAACTATTGACTCTTGTTTCGATTTGTCACATGCCAAATATAATAAAACTATGACGCCAAATACCGTCTTTCTTAATTTACTATCTAAATGTAATGACTGCTTGAGAAACAATGGTTGGCGTTTTTTTCTACACGGATGGCACTAAGTCCCAAAACAACATTCCGGCTTACTTTGTTGTGGATGATTTCGGTGAAAACCTATTGCTTTGCACTTTATACCAACACTCATTAGTATTCACAGTGGAATCCTGTGCAATTTACCAGCCTATTCGACTAATACAAAGGGACAAGATTAAAACCGTTATATTCTCTGATAGCCTTTCGGTTTTTAAAGCAATTTGTAACTCATTCAACAATAAGTGATAATAATAAATAAAATCAGGGACTCTCTTGTAAAAGACAACAACATAATAAAAATACACTGGATTCCCAGCCATATCGGCATTGCAGGTAATGAAAAAGCAGATGTTGCCGCTTAATAAGCTTCCTACGCACCTGTTATAATGGCGTTATATCGCCAATTTCATCAACGTGAGGCTCATCAAAAGCAAATCATTTATCCCCATTATTCTAACAATAAACCACACCACATTAACCCAATATATGCTACTTCCGTCAGCAATCAACAAATACAGACGTTTTCTAGGCTACGCTTAGGACACATTATTTTCTACCATCAATGGCTTTTAAAACAACCAGCTCAACCTCCAACGTGCAATCGATGCAACTGCCACCTAACAATAAAACACATCTTAATTGAATGCCCATTTTACTCAAACCATAGACGTAAACTCTTTGGCAACTTCTCAGGATTTGACCTCCTCAGAGAACCAACCTCCATTAATATCATCGAAATACATGACTTCATTATTAGCTCCAAATTGATCATTTAATCTTGTTAAAATTTATATACATAAGTATATAGTATCTATTTAATAATCTTGATTGTTGCACATAATTTATCTAATTTGTAATTCGAGCTGATGGCCTTAGTGCTAGTGCTCTTTAAGTGAATATAATCCTTGGATTAATCCCTTTTTTATATGAATAAATAAATAAATTTATAATTTAGTGGATTAACATGTTTTGACAACTTGCCTCAATAATGCCACTTTGACGCTGAGGCCCAATGTAAATTAGTTTGAAGACAATAAATAAATACCACTTATATTAAAAAATAAATCAGTTCAATTTTATATAAATAAACGACAATGGGATATCGAACCACATCAAGTTTAATATGAGACAGGATAGTATTCCAAGGTGTTTAAAATATTTTTTTTAATTTTAGGGTATCAACTAGGATATAACAGAATTTGTGAAATATGGTGTATTCTGGTTTGGTAATTTACAACTAATTGCACTGGGTCTAGGTTAGGTTAGATTAGTGTGGTAGCTTTTATACCCAAAAGCTCACTTGAGCACGCATAGCGGCCCGTTGTGATGCCACAGGTGAACGCAGTCCCTGTACTGACCAAGTTCCCCAGAACATAGGCGGGAGAAGTCGGTCAGCGTAAGGTCTGCACATCAAAGCACAACTACCCCGCGCTGGAAAACCAGCCAGAAAGTTTGATGAACGAAGCTATACCCTTGACATCAATGGACGATAGCTCCGTCAAGCTGATAAGGTTTGGAGAGCCAAATAACCTATATCTGCACCTCGCAAGAGATGGGCATGGACAAAGAAAGTTGATAACAGTCTCATCCTCCTCCGGGGATCTGCACCCACGACAGAAGTCGTTAAATGGGAACCGCATTCTCTCCGCTTGTCTACCCATAACACAGTGACCTGTAAGCATGGCCACTGTGATTGAGATGATGCCACGACCAAGTCCAAGTAACTGGTTGGTACGCCTTCTATCCATCAGGGGGCAGGTGAGTCTATCGGTAGAGCAGGACTCCTCGTTGATCCAGAATAGGTTGGCCTCTCGGAAGAATTTCCACGCGATGTCCAGTTTGAACGAGATTAGTGACATTCCTAGGCTGATTGAGTAGAATTCCGGAAGTAGTGCGACAGCTCTGGCTAGCTCGTCGGCTCTGCAGTTTCCCGGAGCCAGACAAGTGTGACACTGATGCGCCCAGAAAGAAGGTTGAGGCAGCGGTGACATTGCCTGACGATCCTGGAATTATTCGCAACGTTCGGCAAAGACTTTATGGCAGCCTGACTATCAGAAAAGATCGAGATGCAAGTGAATGGAACACCATTACTTCCGCCTGGAACACGCTGCAATAGTTCGGCAACCGGAGTGAAATGTTCAAGTCCAATCTCCCGGAGTGGACTCCGATACCCACCCCGCCATCGAGTTTGGAGCTCTCGGTATATACATCCAGGAGTTCTGCTCGGGATCAAGAAGTAGAAACCCCTGTCAAAACAGTATTCCACTGGGAGATAATCGATATCCATTGGGGCCACAGGATCAATCTCCAAAATAGATGACTGACCAGAGGGAACGACGCGCCAACGAGACAGTGCATTGAGTCTTGTCGCAATGAACTTAGCCACCTGCTTAGCGAGGAGCTCAGTAGGAGGCCAGTTAAGTATTGCGAACAAGGCTTTTATGGGGGTGGTGCGTAGAGCACCAGTAATACGAATAGCTGCGCACCTTCTGACTCCGTCTGACATTGTGCAGCTTGTAGAGAGCAGTCCACTAGAAGGCAACAACGTATAGGAGGTTGGGTTCGATCACTGCAGAATAGATCCAGCGCATGACCCTTAGGCTGAGACCCCATCTGGATACAACTGCCCTGCGGCAGCAATAAGCAGCACACACCGCCTTTCGCGCCCCAACAACAAGATTAAGCACTGGGTCTAACTTTCACGATATTGCCCATGACCTATACATATACTTTTTTTGTAAAAAAAAAAGTTTGAAATTAAATCTATCCAAGTTAATTAATCCAGTATCTGGGATTAGAAAATATAATTTTCCATTCAATTCAAATAAAAATGGAAACTGTATTCTTACCTGGTATTTTTAGGTGTTATAAAACGTTTAAATCTTTTTTGTTTATTTATTTATTATTTTAATTAAAGCAAGATAAACTTTTTATATGTATGTTTTATATTTAAAATTTTACCCACATGCCATTCAACAGGAAACCACTTGTTTTATTCATTTGCGTAAATCCAAAGACAAAAAGAAATTATGAATAATATAAAGATACTTACGTACATACATACATATGTATATGTAAATATATTATGGTATAATAAAAACGTCATATTTGTTTTTCTATTTGTATTATGAATGAATTTTTGATCGGATCTTTAGCCGAAGTAGAATTGTAGCACGCAGTCTTTCCTTTGCAATAGTGCGCATGTTTTTTGTGAACATGCGCGTTAACTTGTTTATAATTGAGAAAATATTAAGAAAATTCTCAGGTAAAGTGAGAGTGCTTATTTAAAAAAAAAAATTATTAAATATTATAAAGTATTCAGTACTAAATTAACCTATTTTCCTTGTATTCGCTCTGTCGCTTTCTTTTCTATTTCTATTCTATCACAAAGGAAATACCACCAATAAGCACGTAACATTAAATATATAAATACATATAAACAATTCATACGTATTTATATACTATAATATAGGGTGTTTTTATAGAGGTATAGAACTTTAAGTTGCAATAAAACAACGATGGATTATTCGATTGACATGAATTTTATTTATCCGAAAGATAATCTTGTGGCATTACATTTTAAATATGATTTCTGGCATATGACCGCCACGGCTGGCGCGGATGTAGTCCAATCTGGACGTCCACTTTTCGATGACTTTTTCCAACATTTGTGGGCGTATATCGGCAATAACACGGAGAATGTTGTCTTCCAAATGGTCAAGCGTTTGTGACTTTACGGCATAGACCAATGACTTTACATAGCCCCACAGAAAGTAGTCTAGCGGTGTTAAATCACAAGATCCTGGAGGCCAATTCACTGGTCCAAAACGTGAAATTAGGCGGTCACCAAACGTGTCTTTCAATAAATCGAAATAAAATTGCACTATTTCCAAGCGTTGTTCAGGCGTGAGTCTATTCATGATGAATTGCCAAACCAAACTGAGAATAAATCACTTGACAGCTGTTAAATCGGTCGCCATCTTAAAAAGTAATGCCAACTTAAAGTTCTATACCTCTATAAAAAACACCCTTTACATGCGATCGAAAACAAAGCCAAAGATATTAGAAAAATATTTTACATTCAAATTTTTTCAATGTACTCTTCCAAGCAATGAAATGCAACTCTATATATAATTTTGTTATTAGAATATGGCGATTTCAAAACAACGGTAAATAACAGTTATTCTTTGCCAAGTAAAATGGACAAAATACATACATACATAATTGGTCATTACAACCTTTCAGTCAGGATTACGGCCTAGCTTCGCACACAACTCATGTTATACAAGAGTGGCGGGACCTACAGTTTAAATTAGACTCCGAACGACAAATTTTTGAGAACCTTTTCATGGCAATTTTATGAACTCTCTGAGTTTTTGCCAAAAATCTGCTGAGAGGAAGTTGCCGAAGAGATATTTTTTTAGATTTCGTTTTGTTGGAGATGTCTGACATGGGATCTGAACTAGTAATGCCAAACGGGAAAATCGGGATCGGAATTTCAAAATCCCGGGATTGAAATATACCGGCATGTTGTGATTTTCTCTTCATAAGAAAAAGTTACAAACAATTGTTTTATTAAAAATTTTATTTCATTTTAATCATTATCACAATTATGTATGTACATGTGTATAAAATAAAAAACGGAACATAAAGTAACAAAAAAGCGTAAATTAACAACAACAAAAATAATTCATCTGTGTCTACATACATATGTACATGCATAAACACATTAGTGAAGAAACAAATATACATATATACATACATATGTATATTACTTACTGTTTCAAGTAATTTTTAAAAAGATCAAAGCCTATAATATTTCATCGTAGAGCATACACTGCCGCTGAAAAGCATCTTTCGCAATCTTCCCTTGTGGGCAAAATGGTTACAACTAAAGGGCTATTCATTTCGTGGTTTCAAAAGTATGGGACAGGAATTCGACATCTGGCAAACTAAGTTGTAAAACCAATTTTTTTCTTTTCAGTTGAAAGTCTGACATTGACGAAAATGGATCGCCTAACTATGACACAACGCATAAAAATTATCAAAACCTACTACAAAAATGGTGATTTTGCCACAGCCACGAATCGAGCTTTAAGAGGAGATTATGGTTTACATAATCGTCCAACTACGCAAGCAATTGGCAAAATTGTGAAGAAATTTGAAGAGACTGGAGTGTTTATAAATATTGAAAGGCCTGTGCATCATCGTTTCGCTCGTTCTGCTGAAAATATCGCTATTGTAAGTGAAAGTGTTGCCGAAGACCCGAATGTGTCGATTCCTCGTCGTTCTCAGGAATTAGGACTGTCTTACGGCACATTATGGCGTATTTTGCATTTAGATCTACAGCTACATCCATATAAAGTCCAGATCACACAACAACTGAAGCCAGCTGACCATTCACAACGTCGTAGATACGTGGAATGGGTGCTTGAACAACAGGCGGTAGAGGGCAATTTTTCGAACAAAATTTTCTTCAGCGATGAAGCACATTTCACACTCGGTCGGTATGTTAATAAACAAAATTATCGTATTTGGGGTTCTGAGAATCCTCAAGTAATTGAAAAGAGGCCATTACATCCAGAAAAAGCCACTGTTTGGTGCGCTCTTTGGTCCGAAGGTGTGATTGGACCTTACTTCTTCGAAAACGACTGTCACCGTCAACTCGGAGCGTTATGGTCATATGACAACCGACTTTTTTTTGCCTGCTATTGAAGAATACGACTTGGAGAATATGTGGTTTCAGCAAGACGATGCCACATGCCACACAACTCGAGCGAATATAGCTTTATTGCAAGCGACATTTCCTGGCCGTGTAATTTCTCGTCGTGGCGATATCAACTGGCCACCAGGATCATGCGATTTGACACCATTAGACTTTTTTCTGTGGGGCTACGCGAAACTCTTGAGCACTTAAAAACCAATATTCGTCAAGTTATGGCTGAGATACCGCCCAATATGTGTCAAAAAGTGGTCGAAAATTACCTCAAAAGAATCAATGCTTGCAACACTTCGTGTGGAGGTCATTTAAATGATGTAGTGTTTCACACATAATGCCAACGTTCAAACTTTACAATAAAAAAGAAATATCATGAAAAAAATGTTTTATATGTGTTTTATTTATGTTGACTTTTGAAACCACGAAATGGATAACCCGATATATGCAGTATATTAATATTCACCTCTATCACCTCCTGATATAAAGAAATTTAACTTTTAAAGTTGAGTATCTAAATCATTAACACTATTAACAGATTTTGTTGGACTTTTATATCCTTCATTGGCAGCGTTTAACTTCTTAACAATGGAAGTTCTGTTCTCGTCCAATTCGATGTCTGGTGATACAGAAAATTCACTTAATTATTGTTATTATTATTATGATACACTTGAAAAAACTACATGGGTGTTATTTAATGTAATACTAAATAAAATAAAAAAACAATGCCGTAAATGCAATTTTTTTTCTTACTTTATAAAGTATATATGTATGAACTTATAATCCCGAAAATACCGAAAAATCCCGGGATAAGTTTTAAGATTTTCGGGATTTCCAAATCCCGAATCCCAGGATTTCCCGATTGGCATCCCTAATCTGAAGCGTGACCAACACACTATCTACTAGACTACGATGTACATATATTTAAATTGATTTATTCGAAACTTCTATTCGTACTGTTTTGTACTTTTTGATACACATTATAATATATTTTCAATAGCACGGTGTAAGGACAATTGTTTGAGTCAGTGTACCTTATATATAAAATTTTTTGTTCGAAAAATTCGGGTAGAAATTTGCCCAAATAACACGGTGTGACAGTGAAAAAATACCCGAGTAACTACATAGTCTCAGATGTTCCCTTGGTTGAGTAGAACCAAGTTTTGATGGAGATGTCTGACCTGGGGTAGGGACAGGAGTATAACCAAAGAAAATAAAGTATAAAGAATGTGCATTTGGACATATTTTGGAATATTTCTCAAAAATATTTCATGACGCGGGGGGAAAGATAGAAGGGAAGGGTAAAGAAACCAAGAGCGTAACAATGCGTTGTTCTCATCGTGCGTTTTTGTTGTTTGACTAATTTTTTATTTATATTTCTGAAACAGTGTTGCCACGAAAAAAAATTTTGTAACCAACATTTGTGAAAAAAATCACCATATAAGAAAAAATCTAACCAAAATTAAATTCGTAGACTTTTGTTTTATTTTTTTTAAGTTTAATTTATAATTAATAAAAAAAGAAACAAAAAATAGCTTTTTTTATAAGAAAAAAATAACCAAAACAAAAAAAAATCTGCACACCTACACATTGATCAAAAAAATAACCGATTTTGGTTAGAAATAACCAAAAAAAAGGCAACACTGTTCCTAAATCACTTATTCTCAGACGCCGGCACAAAGAGAACATGATAAAAATTATGAGAGGCATATTAACCCAGTGGAAAATTGTTAGTAATATTTTCAAGTCTACTTATTAACCAAATAATATGTATATGTGAGCGAAAATTATAGAAAAATTGTACTGCGCTAAAAACCTAAAAACACCGTATTTAACTTGGCAAGTATTCTTCCAAAAATCTAAATCATTTCTCATTGATATTAGTGAATCATACTGTAATATTTCTGTGGGTGTAAAATTGAAGTCTGAAAAAAGCGACATGAACATTCTTCTTTAGAAGCTGACAAGCAAAGCAACTGAATGCATTTTTACGCTCTCATGATGAGAGCAACACATTGTTACGCTCTTTGTTTGTGTTTATTTTCCTTCTGTCTTCCACCCTCCTCATCAAGAAATGATTTTAGTGAGAGCGGGTCGTAATGTCTGGTGAGAGCGGGTCATGATGTTACAACCCGCCATAAGAAATTTTACTTCTACATAATGCGCATTCTTTATATCCATATTCTTTGGTAGAACTTAAAAATACTTTTTTTATATTCCTCGAACCCTCAAAACTTGTTTTGTTTGACAAAAACTGTTTTTTTGGATTTACGCACAAATAACCTAAAATTCCATCAGTGGATTTTTTGAGCGAGAAACTGATTCAAATGCGTTCTGCAAGCCTCTATGAGTTTAGCTGCTTGTTAGCTGGCAATTAAAAATGTTTTCTTTATATAGAACTCATGATCTTTTTGAAAATAAAAAAATTTAAAATATTGATAATAACAGAGCCAACTTCAACGGAAATTTCTTAATGAAATATAAAGTTGTGGAATGTGCAGAAGCTATGAAAAAGTG
The DNA here is from genome assembly GCA_930367235.1 of Sarcophaga rosellei. NCBI lineage: Eukaryota > Metazoa > Arthropoda > Insecta > Diptera > Sarcophagidae > Sarcophaga > Sarcophaga rosellei. The sequence continues at coordinate 65,321,995 of OV884019.1, forward strand.
GGTTAAAATAAAGATTGGGAATCTAACGCGATGAATTCCAAGAAGCTGTACAGTAGGTTGGTCGTTAAGATTTTTTGTTTTTATTTTAATATGTGTGTGCACATTCTAAAATATGAGGATTGATGTCATAAATGCTCTCATAATTTTGTACACCGATCCGACGGTGCCTAGTTGGATCCAAAGTCCCCGATTTTATGAATTTTATTTTTGTTGCTTCTTATTGGTATTACTTAGAAAATTATAATTCATGAGATGAAATAAAATTTTAATTATTTAATAATTATTTCTCTACTTAAATTATTATCAAATCTTTAAGTCTGCTTTTCACAGGACATGTTTTCTTTGCAAATTTTTACACACAAAATTCGTTCGTCAAATAATTTTGTCTGAATTAAGCACAATGATTGCTGATGAGTCAAAAGCCGACGATTTTGAAGTAGGTCGTGCAATGAACGGCCAAAATATCTCTGATAATGAGAATGTCTTCGAAAATATGAATAAAAGCCAGGCTCAATGAAATTTATTGTTGACAAATATGGACAAACGCAGACTTCGGCAAGTCGTGTTATTTATATTGGTGCTGCAACTGCTGCCACCATTTAAGATTAAGTAAAAAAGGTTTCCAATACAACCATGAAATAAGATAACTCTACCTCAGAAGAAGTTTAAATTGTACTATTTTCTTAATAGAAACTGACTTCTTGTTCATAAGCGTGAATTTATTAGGAGATCGATATAATTGCCGATAGTGTCCAACAACTCAAGAACTTCTTATCTTCCTCTTCGTAGGTCAAGCAACGATTGAAGTTTGTTATAAGTTTTATTGCACTATCTCACTCTCTCTCTCTCAAATGTTGACGGACTCGTTTGACAGCACAATAATCGTTTGTTTTCTGCCATTTAGAAGGGTCCTCATGCTTCTTATAGTCTTGAGCGTATTTAACAAAAAAGTACTACGTCAGATCTTCGATACAGTTCGAGTTGGCGTTGATTTCCGCATCCGATCCAACAATGAACTGTATATGCAGCTTATTAACATCCAGCGGCTACGCTAGTTTTGCCATGTCTTTTGGATGAAAAGCGATATTTCAGCAATACGAATAAAGAACATATATATAAGAATCAAGAAGACGTATTACATTATCTTACAGAATTTTTGATTTCTCTGGGTTTATCTAGATTGTTAGCGTATAATTTACAATTGAAAATCAGGTCTCTAATTATTATACTTCGTAACATAAATTCACTAAAATGAGGCAACAGAACAAGATTTGCTTCTTGAACTTCTTGTGCAAATCAAAAGCGAGATCGAAAACTTTAGTGCGTTTCATATTTATAGGGTCACTTCTATTTTCTAAACATACATACATAATTGGTCATTACAATCCTTCAGTCACGACCTAGCTTCTTACACCACTTATGTCGTGTGCGTTAATTTCATACATGAGTGGCGGGACCTGCAGTTTAAAGTCGATTCCGAAGGACAAATTTTTGAGAAACTTTTCATGGCAATTTTATTTACTCTCACAGTTTTTGCCAGAAATCTGCTGAGAGGAAGTCGCCGAAGAAATATTTTTTAAATTTCGTTTTGATGTCTGACCTGGAGTTTGAACCGTGGCCTTACGTCTAATAAGCCAACACACTACCTACTAGACTATAGCGACTTCCAAACACCTCTTAAAATATAACTTTAGGTTTCTTTTGAAGATTTATTTATCTTTTCATGTACTTTTAGGAAATACTATGTTTATATACTTTATTATTGTTGTTGTGTGATTTAAGTTACATAATCCATACTTCAGTGTTTCATAATTATAAATCCGCTTCATTTATTTTCGTTATACAGAAGTGAAAATAAACATTCTAGAGACCAAAGACTAGAGGGTATCGAACCCACAACCCTTACGCTAATAGTTTAACACACTGTCCACAATACTACCAGGGCGCCCAGAGAGCACTATTCTTTAATTTTTTGGTCAACTTTGCTTGTAATTATTAAAGTAACTCACTCAAAATTTGAGGATACCAAATGCGATACTTCCCCAATATACGATGTGCTGCATAATATTTGTATCTATATCTGGAACCTGCAGTATAATTATCAGAAAATAATGTCATGTGAAATTTAAAAAGGACATCATTAATTTAAGTTCTGACTTTTCTAAAGGTTTTGGTGCGGTTCAAAACTGTTAGACATCATATATCATATATACATCATATACATATATCACAGCGCGCAGCATGCATTAATTCCCGCTTGTCACAATTAGTGGGACACTGATTGTTGTTTTTTACCACATTCCACAAGTTCTCTATAGGATGTGAATATGAAAGTAATGCGAGCTAGTCTAATACATTGATACTGCTGGAATACGTATCAAACTAGAATGTTTTTATTCCACATAGTAGAGCATCAAATTTTCTTTTGTTGTCTTTTACAAGACTTTATGTCCTAACAGCATAGAAATTAAGAAAATTATCTTCGAAGAAGAATGTTTCCACTATGAAGATATGAAGTGGATAGAAGCCGTGGTACTATTTGAAGAGGAAGTCAGCCTGCTAGAATCTATTGAGTCAAGATTGGAGGAGGAAAAGTTGAGAAACAGTCTATCGCAGTGTCATACATAATATAATTGGCCATTACAACCCTTCAGTCAGGATTACGGCCTAGCTTCTCACACCACTCATGTTGTGTGCGTTAATTTTATACCAGAGCGGCGGGACTTACATGTTAACGTCGAAACTTTTTTTCATTTTTCGTTTTGATCTCTGAACTCGGTCATTACGTCTAATAAGACGTAACATTTTTAATTCATAACATAACAATAACAATTTAAAAGTTATATTGGTTTCGTGCTATCAAATTGTGTGAATGAAAAAAATGTGTATATATTTTCTTATGTTGTCTTGGTTTCGGGCTATCAAATTGTTCGAATGCCACGAAATACACAATACAGCACAGCATTGAGCATTCACAAAGAAACAAATGTATTCAATACAACATACACGATACAAAGTTGTGTGAATTGCCCCAATATAGAGCCGACAGCCACCTTATACATATGAGAGATTAGTATTTTCTAGGCCGAACAGAGGGAACAAGATAAATTCTATAAAATATTACAAGGCCATCCCTCAACAACACTGTTTCAATCACTCCATCCTTCTCTGGAGCCAACTTCCCCCTCAAATGCGAATGATCAATAATGCAACCCATTTCAAAAATGCCGTTTTCAAGCACTTTGCATGGATAATTTTTTAATGTTTTTGCCCCTTAGTCTTATTGTAACTATTATCTTCTTTTTTTAACATTATGTATTGTGATAATGATGTTTCTTTTTCCCTATCCTTACTTAATTTTCGTTTTATTTTCTTAAATTTTAAGTTTCCTTTCTTTTTAAATTAATTTTTTTATTAAATTTGTTAAATTAATTAAAATAAATTACTCAAATTTAATGTTAATAACAAATAAATAAATAAAATAAATAAATTACAAGAGAGACCACCAAATAGCTTCATTGAACAGGGAGTAAAGGTATATAAGGGAATGTACCGTACAAAATCTATAAATATGTACAAACAATTAGATTTGTCCATAGGATCAGTGCTGCCACGCAGTGGCATGGCTGCATATAATTTCATCAAAACACATCATTTCCTACAGTACATACAGTTGAAATTCTTTTTTTTCTCATGAAATTTTTTATATTCAAATAAAATTATGTATATCCTCTCGTTCACACTATTCAATTCAAATGTTAGGCAATCGGTAAAAGGATTATTGAAATTATGGATTTTCCCTAACCAAACTCTGCGCTATAAAATTGCATCATTAGGTTTTCAAAAACCAATTGTTAAAAAATTATTACTTTGTCACACAAATACGTCTGTACATCATGTTAACGTTTTTAAGGAGACACTCAACGCTAGAAAATCGTTTTTCAACTGTAAGTCCAAGTACCTGTGTTGCAAAATTGAAATTTTAAAATGGTACTGAACTATAACTGAAAGAGTACTTTTTCGCATCAAATAGTACTTTCGTAAAAAATACATACGTACATATATGGTCATTACAACCCTTCAGTCAGAATTACGACCTAGTTTCTCACACCCCTTTTTTGTGTGTGTTAATTTTATACATGAGTGACGGGGCTGACAGTTTAAAGTGGATCCTGCACGACATGTTTTTAAGAAACTGTTTCATGGCAATTTTATTTACTCTCAGAGTTTTTGACTGAAAGTCGCCGTGGTCTAGTAGGTAGTGTGTTCGCTTATTAGGCGAAAGGCCCGAGTTCGAATCCCAGGTCAGACATCAAAACGAAAATATGAAAATATTTCTTCGGCGACTTCCTCTCAGCAGATTTCTGGCAAAAACTCTGAGAGTAAAAATTGCCATGAAAAGCTTCTAAAAAAATCTGTCGTTGTAATGGCCAATTATGTTATGTATGTTTTTGACAGAACGTGGTTGCCGAAGGAATATTTTCTTAATTTTTTGTTTTGTTAGAAATATCTGACATGGAGTGTGAATCGTGAGCTCACATCTAGTAGGCTGGCACATTACCTACTAGACTATTTATTTATTTATATTTAATACACGTACGGTATGGAACAGAAAAACCAACGACTTATACGTGTTTCTCACATGCAGAACAAAAACTGTTGATTCTGAACGTAACAAAACATAAACGTCCCATTTAGTCAAACGTCTACATTCGTTTGTAGCACATGAAGAGCAACGTAACTGCTTATCGAAATTACATTACGGTTCGGCAAGTGTTCTCATTGCTTTTCATATTCTAAAAACGGACATATGTTTCGTGTACGTTTGGTTAATCGGGGCTAAAGACTAATTCTACCTTTAGCAATACATTGCTAACGCATTAATGTTTGAAAAGCCTAAGACATAAAATATTTAATAATAAAAACGTACTGAAAGCCTGGTATTTTTAAAATGAAAAAGTACTAAAGTACTGAATTTTTCATCACTGCCAAGTACCATTAGGTCACGTTGCTCAACGTGTGAAAATATTTTAAGTATCCCTTTTAAATTTAAATTTTGTCATTATTATTATTTTTTTTATGTTTATATGTAATTGTGTTTGCTTTTATACTTACGAAAAAATGTTATGCTTAAAAGGGGAAATGCAATTACGCTTAATTATGGCGTTGAGCGTAGCAATGACGTTATTAATGAATGGTGCCAATATTGAGGCCGTTAACTGTAGGAAGTTCCTTGTGTATGTGCCACCCGTTCCTCTGCTGCTTTTATAACCAACAAACAACCAAAGCCGCAACACAAAATACAAATGCCCTGGGTGTTTAGTTTAGAACACAAGAAATCAAATCAACAAAAAAGAAAAGAAAAAGATCACAAAACGTAGAAAAATAGAAGAAAAAAAATCAAACAAAAGAAATGGCTGCTGTAAAAATTATATGCTTTTTTCTTGTTTTTTTTTTTTTATTATTATTATTGTTGTTGGTTTTTGCTGGTGGTTGCGGCTACTTCTGTTGTATGTACATACGTGTATTATAAATTATGCTTTTTTGATTCGTTTCTTCTTTTGGTATTTTACAACAAATACATAAATTGCGTAACACTTTCTTCTTTTCTTTCAGTGTACGCTTATTTATTTATTATTTCACATGTGTGCAGATATGTATTTATCTGTTCTTTTGTTTGATTATTATGCTGAAATTAGACAATCGGTGTAAAAAATCGATTACAATTTCAATCAATCTTCTTTAAATTTTAAATCAATTCAAAAAAAAACAAAAAAAAACACTCTTTTTGCGTATTTTCTTTTATTCTAATATTAAATTGAATAGCTTAGCCCGGTACCACACAGTGCAATTCCGTTTTGACATGTTTTAAAAATATATTATACATAGAAATTTTATGTATGCATTTTTTTCAACTCTAATTAAAATTTTAATGAATCGTTTATTTTTTTTTTATAAATGAAAATATTCACTTCTTTTTAACGAACCAACTCTATGTGAAATATATAAATACAATAGAGAAATTTATTTTGGAATAATCACACTACAAGTTGAGGATATTTTTTGTTTTCCATTTATTAAAAAAATTTAGCTGTGTTATAAAAATAGAACACATTCTTTCAAATTGCAACACACTCAATATATTTTCAATTCAATTTCCATTCGCAAAATTCTTTAATTAATTTTGTCTTGCAGACAGCACTGAAAACTACTTAAGGGCACTTAATAACAACAATTCCAATTAATATGTGGTCTATTAAAAAGAATATGTATGTAAATTTAAAATAAAAATACTTATAATATAGATTTTATTTCAACTTTAAAAAGAAATTGAATAGAAATACTTTTTTTTCTTTTCTTCACAAAAATTTTGATTTCTTAATAAGATTTTCTTTTATCACTACTATATTTATCTCTTTCGCACTCGCTATAGGTACTTGTTACGGTATGGTTCGAAACGGTTTGTACGGACTGATCGTTGCAGACATTAGCACGCTCGGAGAAATACTGATTCAAACTTTTGCCAAACACTTGGCCGTTGAGGCTAAAATATGTAGAAATCATGAGTTTTCTATTTGTGGCACTCTCATTTCGTGAAGTTTTCCGTTTATTCTTTGCTTTTCATACATTCCGTATTTCATTTGCCTCCTCCCGATGTTTTTATTTATTTTATCTTTCTTCTTCTTTCTTTTTTGATAACCACCGAATTTTTCATCATTTAAATATTCTATTACAACAATCTAGAAATTCGAAAATATTGAATTTTTCTAAATTTAAATTATTTCAGCGTTACGGCTTGTTGTTTTCTGCTCCGAACAGTACAGCGGAATACCAAAGCACGTATGTAAGTATGTACATATGGCCAAATTGTTAGAAATACTGTAGTTTTTAATAATTATTTAAAAAATTAATGGAACAATGTTTTTTTACTTTATACAGCGATTTTGATAGCACAGTAAATCCTTCTTGAAAATATCCCAATTGAATTGGATTAAAAACGTGGGGGAACACATGAAATAAACTAAAAACGTTTGGGATGCAGATGAAGAGAGAAGTTGCTAATGATGACATATGTATATAACTCTTAGAAAAAAAATCATTAATAGATATGCGGATCCTGAATTGCAAAAGGCATTATATAAGTATAGTCTACCGGCTCTAGAAAAAAGCTACCCCAACAAAATATTGATAGTTAAGTGTAGTAATTAAAATTTGTTTCAGACCCATAAAAACATTTTTTTTAACAACTTGACTGCCACGGCAATTTTCAGAAAACTGGCCACGCAAGCCCAACATTGACTTTTTGTTCTTTTCCCAGAAGCCATTTATCGATACTAGCACTGATATAAAACGGTTTTATTCGTAGCTGCACAAAAATGGCAGATTTAGTGAGTACGAGATAACTCGTAGATTGTGTTCCCTTCTAGGGTGCAGGCAGTTAGTTGGCAGTCAACGTGTTAACTATGATGCTTTATTTCTGTTAAATCTTAATCTTTAATTAATAAAATTTGTATAATAAAATTAAAGTAAAAGTAAAGTACATACTATTATCTGGGTGACGCTGCTCAAAACTTCAAAATTGAGTTGTTTGAAGCTATTTTTTTTAAGCTGGGAAACAGGATACATTGTATGAATATTCTAAATAATTTAAGAATAAAAAGAAAACATAGGAATTTTGAAATAAATTTTTATTTATTTATTTATTTTTTCTTTTTTTCCTTTGGAAAGAAAATCTGTTTTTGTATTAATAAAGAAGATTTTTCTTAATTGTTTATTCTGCCTGAAATTTATTTATTTATGGATGAGCAGGATGCCACTTTTAATTAATTGTATACAAGGCTTTTTAACACATTTTGTATGAATACAGGTAAACGTACAATATCCATATAATAAACCTCCTAAAAATATGCTGTAATGCCTTTGAAATAACTTTGTTCATGAAATGTTTTCTTGTGGAAAAATAAACACCATTCCAATGAATTTTAATAACAATTTCCACTCCATCTGATCCGCTTTTGTCAATGTTATTACCACTATGAATCCTTCTTGATCTTCAAATGGAAGTGATTCACCAACATTCCTATCTAAAGTCAGGATGGGATCAGAAATAATATGAGAGAGAGATTATTTGAGTTCTTTTGTGCTTTTTCAACGAAACCTCACAGTCATGCTTTTTTTTTGGATTTGTTTGTTTCTTTGCCTTTCTTATTGCATGAAGGTTTAAAAAATTGTATAGAGACGTTAAAGCATACTTTTAGGCTTCAACTAAAATACAAAACTAATGTGCAGTGGCGCAGTAGAAAAGTTGCATGCATTTTTCATGCAGAAATGCAGCATGGAAAAAATTTGCAAATTTTTGAAAAACATTTTTTTGTTAAATTTAGGTAAAATAGGTTTTTTATATTTGTTTTATTATTGAAATAAATTAATATTCTTATAATTTATTAAATGTGTTTGATATTAAATATATTACTATTTATTTTTTGTTCAATGTGTTTGTTATTCATCATATTAAAAACTGACAAAAAGGGATTTTTTATAGTGATTTTCGTTTAGCACGGGTTTTCCATATAAGAGTGAATTTTTCGAGTTACACGGTTTTTTGTGGAACCTATCTTCCGTGTAAAACGGGGGATAGGTGTAATTCATTTTCTTTATAGATGAAAATTAAAATTAGAAATTCATTTAAGTTGATTGCGATAAATAAGACAACAGTATATTTTCATTCAAATTTAATTTCTGTCACTTTCGCTTTCAATAATACGCCTTTTTTTTATAAATTTGTACAATATGTATTAAGAATTCGTAACTGTAACATACATTTTGTAGTGTTGTATTTTGACAGTAAAATATTTTGACAGTAAAACAATGAAAATGTTATTGTAGATATAAGCAAATTATAGTTTAGTGTTTATAATTTCGTGTAAATACAAAATTTATAAATTTCGTTAAAAAAATGTTATTTTCAAAAACCGTGTAAGATCGAAAACGTGTAAAACGAATACCGTGTAAAACGGGGGATAGGTGGACAAAACAAGAACAGTTGATTCGAAACGTAAAGGGCTTAGTCAAATGTCGACGCAACGGTTCATTCAGCATTTGGCAACCGTTCTCTCTGGCTAACCGGGGCTAAAGACCGTTAGCATTAGCCCAACCCCATTTATAGTTGAAAACGTAAACCATAAGATCTGTAATAATAAAAAAGTACTGAAATGTTTTGAAATTGAAATGTTGCCAGGAAACCAATTACTTACTGTAAACCAACTTCTGAAAAAGATTAAATAAATGAATAATTTTAATAATTTTTCCACAAAGCACAAAGAATTTCCAATTTGCAAGCATTTTGGGGATAAAACATAAAAGAAAGAAATTGTTCAATAATTCATGCAGTTTCTTATTTTAATTTTTTTAAATTTTAAATAGAATAACACAATGGCAACATTGTAAATGCAGTGTCGGTGGATGTCTCCACTAACATATGCAAAAAATTACTTATTCGACACACATACCGTTCAAATCGCGATATACAGTACATGAATTTATGGTAATATAGTATCATTTCGAATAACGCTACTTTGGTGAGTTTCGATTTTATTCACCACATCGGATAAATTCACCACACTAGAAACTCCCCACAATTACAAAATTCGCCACACTTTAAAAAGAATTATAAAAATTTAAAGTAAAATATTTTTTGCTTTTCATCTTCTTTCCTCTCGAAACCAACAGCGAGCAAAACCATCATCATCCACACAACATCCCATTATATTGGGATTATTTTGGCCGAGCTACCTTTTACCTAACTACTTACTACTTTTCTACCTACAACATTCACACACATTTACGCCGTTTATGTTTTTTGTTTTCGTTTTGTCAGTTTCATTTTGTCTTACCCGGGATTGAACCGTGGCCTTTGGCGTCTATCTGTAATCTATGTAATTATATTTATGTTATAGTAAAATATTACGATCGGACTTCAAAAGATTATATGTTCGGTGTAGTGCAACAGACCAGAGTGGTGGGAATCGAACACACGCCTCTTACATTAATAGACTAACATACTACCAACATATTAACACGTTGACTGCCACGGCAATTTTCAGAAAACTGGCCGCGCAAGCAACATTGACTTTTTGATCCAGAACCCATTTATCGATACTAGCACTGATATAATACGGTTTTATTCGTAGCAGTTTTAGTGAGTACGAGAGACGTAGATTGCGTTCCCTTCTAGGCACTATAGGAAATTTAACCCCTTTTATTGGCCAAAATTAATTATAGCCAAACGGCTGGACCGATTTTAATAATTATTTGATATTTGATTTTAGGAACTCTCTTAAGGGGGAGGAAGGGACCATTAACTTTTTTCATACGCTCAGAAAAAAATTAGTAAATATAAAAATAAATTAAACTAATAATCAGTTGCAATAGGTTCCCGGACCAAATCCGATCTAGATATATCTTATACGGTTAAAACAACATTAACATACCGTTTTTAAATTTTTTTTTTTTGGAGTGTACACTAACTTTTAAAAATTAAGCAAAATAAGTTATGTTTTAGATTTTCCAGTTCCAAATTGTCAACTATATTTAAAAAATATTGGTTCAGAACAGCAGTTGTTTCCATTCCATCTTCGACTTCGCACTCCGAATTTTCTTCATTTTATTTAGAGATTTCCGCTGCAATTCGTCTTCTTGCTCTCTCAGATTTTTGGCTAAATATGAATTGAGGTCGTCTAGCTTTTGAATTAATGGGGGCAGGGTTTGTTCAGGTTTGTTTCACATATTTTTAATAAGTAATTGCCTTTAAGCCAACCAGCATGCTATACTTTAAGAACTTTCAAACTCCTATCGCTTTTACGCCATTTCCTAATCATATTTGAGCAAAGTATTCTAGACTGCTCCTTTAAATATTGCTCTATATTTTCGGAACAACCATTTTCATTAATATATGACAAGAAGTGGACATATACAGCTGCTCTTTTATTAACTTCGAAATGTTTCTCTTGCCATACATTAAATAACTCACAGTTTTTCACACTGTATTTACCTGAAAAAATGAATTTTTTGAAAAAGTTTGCATATATCCGCAGCTGAAATATACTAACTTCGGTAGATAACTGATTGTTTAAAAGATCTCTTATAGTGGTGTAACTATTATTTGTTATCATTTTTTTTGTAAATCCAAGTAAAATTCCAATTCATATTTATATTATTTTTTTGCAAGGTCACCTTAATTTTTCCAATTTAATTGGTGTAACAGAGGTGTTCACAAATATTACACTATATATTAATAAAGTACTCGCCTTCGACAATTTTTTCCATTTTTTAATTTTTAAAAACTATATATTTTTATTATGAAAACTTTTATTAGAAATTTTCACAAAATTCACTACACTCAATCGTTATTTAATAACTTATTTATAAATACAACATAAAACAACTAATAAAGTTACAGTTAGTCAATATAAATGCAAAATTCAAAAATATATGCCTACTTTGTTATATTTTTATTTATAATAAAGCAAAAAAAACTTCTTTTGCAAAAATTTAAATTTTGAATTTTGGCCAAAAAAGGGTTAAAATTTCCTATAGTGCTAGGGTACAAATTATTATCTTTATTATTATTATCTCGGAGTTGGCAATCAACGTGTTAAATATAAATTCTAAAGTAGTTCCTCTTAATCGGATCACAGTTGGAAACAGTAACAAATAAATTCCTTCTAATATGCTCTGCTCCTAATGCACCTGTTTCTACAAGATTCCTTCAGTCATTTACAGATATAACTCGTCTCCGACTGCCCCTAGCAGACAAGAATATTCGCAGTATTTTTCTTACACAACGGTTAGTTAATATGTAAACAAAATATAAAATTAGTATGATTGTTTTTCCCGAAAGTATTTAACAATTAACTTCCAAATCGGACAGAATACATTTTATACGGACATGAAAACTTAAGGAGGACAGACTTTCCAAAATTAAAATAAAAAAATACGTTAACACTAGATATACGGATGTTGAGTATGTACGTATTTTTACTGAAGTGAGACAATTTGACTCAAACAAGAAACTTGATGTTTTTTCCAAAGAAAATAGTTCCAAATCAATTTAAATGAAATGTTTATTATCAAAAAATTCATGGAAAATATTTTTTACATACATATGTACTCTCTTTTTGAAACACATTTTCCGCAAATATTTCTATTACATTTAGTACAATAGTTTGAAGATCTGTTTCTTTTGCATGATTGGTGAACTTGACAATTCTTCAATGCGTCAGTAGCATGCATTCCGGTCATTGGAATGGAAGTGTTCTCGACCTCTTCTCTATATTTATGTATTTCTTAGCTCTTCAGCCAATTGGAAAATAAAATCTTTTCGTGAAATATTTACTCGAGTCGTCTCTTTATGCAGAATCCAAGCATTAATAGCTGCTAAAAGTAAAATGTAGAAAACTTGTAGAGGCCATCTGCGTGAACTTGCTTTAACGCTACACTTTCGGGTCATTTGGTGTATGATTTGATATATACCATCATATGTCCGTCAATTATCAAATTGAATGCGCTACTTGACGAACCAAGCATAATATGCCTTTTAGCATAGGCAGTTGGACCAGAAACGTCTTTGAATATGGTATAAATGGATGATCTGCCTACGTTTCTGCCTTCGTTCAATGTTTCCCATAAAGTCCCATCAGCAGCTTTTCCGGCTAAAATTTCTTTATCAGAAGACAGTATATCGATAAAAGTCGCCGTGGTCTAGTAGGTAGTGTGTCGGCTTATTAGACGAAAGGTCCGAGTTCGAATCCCAGGTCAGACATCAAAACGAAAATATGAAAATATTTCTTCGGCGACTTCCTCTCAGCAGATTTCTGACAAAAACTCTGCCACGAAAAGCTTCTCAAAAATCTGTCATTCGGAGTCGACTTTAAACTGTAGGTCTCGCTACTCATGTATAAAATTAACGCACACAACACGAGTGGTGTGAGAAACTAGGACGTTGTACAATGGGTAAATTCGACCTCCGGGTACTGTACTTGTCACAGTTGAAAAGTACACGCCCTCTAACATAACCTAACCTAACCTAGTATATCGATAGCGTCTGAATCATTTTCGGTTTCAGAACCAGAAATAACCCTGGCTCTTTTTTTGTTAGAAGCTATATAACAAAGATCTTCATATTCACTGCTTGAAAATTCGATATTATTGACTTTCTCTTCAAATTCAATTTCGTTATCCCATTGGTCTACATCAGTGGTATTTGATTTATTATCTGATTGGTCTTTCTTTATTTTTAGTTTTTTCAACAGAAATGTTTTTCTAATTTTTTTCCATTAATGAACAGCTCACACGCGATGATTAAATCTAAATGGTGACAATCAGAGAAACAAAATCACAGGCGACTTGACTGTAGCCTAAGCTGTTAAACTATTAAATCATTCTATGAGTCAAATTGGCTCACAGCCTTGAAAATAGGTATACCACATTCGATAATACGAAATGAACGTTTGCAGATATTTCATTACTTAACTAAAGACCAACGTAAAAGTAATATTAAAGTTTTCTATATATCGACGCCTCCATTCTATAACGTTCTAAGTGTACTTAGAACGTTTTTAATGTTCTCGCATTTTTAAATTCTACGTTCTCTAACTTACATACTGTCAAAATTTGGTTAAGATGCGCCGATCCGTTCCGAAGTTATAGGGAAAAATCTACTTAGAATACACATATATTCGTATGTCGCGTGAAAACTTTGAGAGCTCATAACTCAAAACATACTTTTTCGACTTAGAATGTTATAGAACGGAGGCGTCGATATATAGTGATATAGTGAACAAATTTTTAATGAGTCAAATTGGCTCGGTCCGTAAATCTAGTGTTAATCAAAGTTTTATTGAATATATTATAAATTTTGTTTAAACTCATAAACAAAACAAACAAATTGTTTAATAGATGGTTCACAAAGTTCAATACGAATGACAAAATTCTTTTTACTGTTATTATTTTATATTTGTATTGTTTTTTGTTTTTTAATTTCTGTTTTTTTTTTTTGTCACTAAGTGACTTCCGAATTCCAAATATTTATAAATTTGTTGTTTAATATCCATGATATTATACCAGTACCGCACCGTACCAAAGGTATGCTGATGCTAGAATATTGTTTGTAACATCATTAGTAGAAAAAATAATTTTATTTAATTTAACGTGTTTGTTATTATAAAACACAACAATCAGAAAAATAATAGAAATGTACAATTTCTGGCGAAAGAAAATAAATAAAGCAAATCGCAATTATTTTCAATTAAAAATTTTATTTAACATTTTTTGAGTTGGGTGGGTGGGTATACATAATTCGGTGTGATCATCTATCCTTTGACTTACGTATGTATTTTCATTTGAAAGTGTTGCAAAAATACGAGTTTAATTTAAATAATTAAATTTCACAGATGTATGTAAATGTAAAAACAATAAAGTTTGAAATTATATAAAAAGAAGACTACAGATGTTGAAGTACATCATATCTCAGCATCATTTAACATAAGAACGGACATACTTTAATTAACATTTTTAATATTAAAAAAATGAAGGTATTGATTGTCAAAATTTGCTTTATAATAAAAATAAAAAATAACATTCGTTTATTTTTTTAGATTTCAATACTCATTTGCTTAGTTTGTTTGTTGAAATTGAGTTTCTCTCAGGTATTTTATCCAGCTATAGTGGTTCATCAAATACCAGTTTTACAAAATGGAAACATCACTGTAGTACCATTTATTGAAAGAGCTAGTCCAGCACCTTTAGTACCCAGAGATGTAAGAGGAAGACGATTGGCTCCCGCCGCTCCAACTGCATAGTTTAATTTGAAGCCACAAATATTATTACTAATAAATATTATTTATTTTAAATTAACTGTAAATACATTTAACTTTTACTGAAATAAATATTTATTTAACTTTTATTTTTATAAAAATTGAAGTTTATTTATATTTGTTTATTTTTTTAATAATGAAATCTTACTTATATGATTTAATTTTTTTAATTATTATTTTTTTATTTTATTTCCGTTTTATCTTAAGTTATTTTTAAAATTTCCTAAGAATCTAATCTTTTAATCAATTAGTATTCAGGCTATAGAGATAGCATTCTAGTTTCTTAATCCATCAAGTTTTATCTTAAGCTAAAGCAGGTTTTAAAAATACTCGCCATCAATTTTCAGTTAATCAGTTTTCGCCAAACCCACGTCTTTACTGTTATATGCCAGATTCAGAAATTCGGAATATTACCAAATGGTAATGAAATTTAAATTTTCATTATGTTAGAAGTAAGTTTTACCTCGATGTAGTAATGCAAAAGTCAACAAGTCATAGGAGAGGGATTACATGGGGTTTGCAAGATAGACTGGAAGACCTGGACTATGCGGATGATATATGCTTGTTAAGTCATTTTTTCTCCGACTCAGATTAAATGCAAACGCAGAACAAAAATTCCTAATATACGGCAAGGAAATTGATGACGTGGAGTCTTTCTGCTATTTAGGCGGTATAATTAATAAATCCGATGGTTCATCAGCAGATGTTGCCAGTCGCATTAATAAGGCTCGAAATGCTTTTGCCCAACTTAATCCCGTTTGGAAATCGTCTAACATATCGAGGTGCACTAAAATTAAAATTTTCAATTAGAACGTCAAATCCACATTACTGTACGATTGTGAAACGTGAAATATGGCACCGCGCGATTTCCAGTCTCTTCAGATATTTGTTAACAAATGCCTGCTTAGAATCTTGCATATTTACTGACTTCCCTAATATCCAATGTCCAACTCTGATCAGATACAAACCAGCAACCAATTGAGAGGGAAATAAGGGGACGCAAGTGGGGATGGCTTGGGCACACTCTTCGTAAGCCATTAGATGACATCACAAAGAACTATCCAAACTACGTCTACAATGGAATGAAGTCAAACATCAACTTGTTGCGGCCCTATGCTCCCTAGAGTAGTAAAAGGAATAAAAAAATGTATATATATATATATATATAGAAGTGAGTTTTACCTGATATAATACCTAATTTTACATGATATATAATATAATACGTATGACATAATATTATAGAAATTTCAAAAATCATCCTTAAGTAAATTCAATTTTTAAAAATTGAAAAATGTTTGAATCTAAGTGTTAACCCTTAAAAATTAGTTTTACTTGTATATACCATATATAGTATATGGACAGACATTTAAAAAATCTTTCTTAACTAAATTCAATTTTTAAAACTTCCAAAAATTCTTAATATTAATAATTAGTCTTACCTTTAATCTAGACCTTCTGTCATTATTATTATTAGTAAAATATTATAAGTTTCCCTTTTGTAAATTTTTGGAACAGCTGTTTTTTGTCCCTACCGTAACAGGGCACGGGCAGGACCCCTACACGTGATGTGTTGTAGAACTTTATTAGTTGGAGGGCTAGTTGGTCATCGGCAGTTGAAGATCAAAAAATTGTGCTTTTCATTCAAACGACGAAAAACAGAAAAGTAGAAGAACAATTTATATGTTTATTGTAAAATTATAACATATGAAGGGAACGACCAATTTGTTTATTCAGCTATGTTGTCCAATGAACCGCTTACTAGTAGTGGCCGCACCAAATGCATCTCCAAGATATTGAAAAAAAATTTGAATGAAAATATTATTTAATTTGCCACATTTTCATATTTCTTCGTTTTTCCGTAGAATATTCTAATTTGGAATATTCTATTTTGGTATTTCTATTTTTGTCTTATCTTTATATGTATGTTTATGTTTTGAAAATAAAAGTGTTTAAAGATTAAATACATCAAATTCGTTAGTTCCTTAAGTGTCCGTTTAAGAGAGAGTACACTGTAGGAATAAAAGAGCATAAATATTTTCATCCTTTAAAAGGATGAATTACAAAAGAGGCATGAGCAAGAGAATAAACTTTGTTGAGATACACTTGTGGACACACAATTATGTTAAGAATGAAATTTTATTTTGAGAATAACGATTATCTTTTAGTTGATAATTCAAAGAAAAGTTAAAAGAGTAATTATTTAAGTTATTTAAACTAAAAGCAATCCATGTGTAAACAAATACATTTTGGTAACCAAAAAAAATTTGTGCTTCTTTGAAATTGCTAAAGATACTTTTGCTATTAAAAACTAGACATCGTTCAGTTATGGGTACAAATAACTACTCCACTCCCTCTGAGAGGCATCATTTAGAATTGCTTCGAAAATGACCCGACTGTTGTTGCTAGAGTGGTAAAAACAGTAATTTATCGCGCAGAAAAGTTTTTAACCCTGTAAACTTTTGATAAAATTTAACACTATTTGTAATTTTAAAACAAATAGCGTAATACGAAACTAGATCAAAGATACGCTTATGTTCAGAGCTCAAATGTTAAAATATTAGCACGGGCCAAAAGAAGAAAACAATTTTCAACAGCGTTTCGGTTGGCGAAAACCTACCCCAATAAGTATCTACAGTTTTGAAAACTCAGTTCAGCAGTCAACGCATGCACGAAAAACACTATCAGTCATGGAGGCTTTTCTGTAATGGTATATTGATGTTTTGCCACTTACGTGAATGTACCAACAATATTAGGGTTCTCGATTAGTTCAAAATCACGATTGAACCTTCTTATAGAATCCTTACGAAATCGAGGGATAGGCCCCGATTATAGTTCACAACACATAAATGTTGTGTTGTAACAGAGACAACACAACATTTATTACTTTCTTGATTATGGTTTACAACATCTAGATGTTGTGTATGTCACAGTGTTGCTCTTCAATGTTAGTATACTTTTCCTTCAAAATACAACCCTGAGTGTATAAAACTGCCAATTGAAAACAAAAATTATTATTATTAAAAAAACAAAAAGCCTACATAAAACACAAACTTTAACTCTTGTTAAAACATGACAATTAAAAATAAAGGCTAGTTTTATTAGCGTTTATATTTTATGTATGTATTGCAATAAATTCATTTCAAAAGTACTTCAAATTAAAATATATAAATATAAAAAAACCTTCTTATCACATTAAAATTTATTTAGATCACATAGTTGCTTAAAGCGAAAATACAAATTCATAAACAGTTTAAAATATCAAGTTTTTTTTTTTTGGTTAAAAGGAGTTTGGCTTTTAATAATTCATTTTGTAATTCAGCCTTTTCCCTATTTATTTCTAGCATTTTTTATTTATTTGATAATTTTTATATGAGCCCTTCTCAAGATGTTTTAACGTAAGCAATATCTCCTGTAGGTTCTTTTCTTGCCTTTTTAAGGTTTTTATACGCTCATCCCCTATCTTATTTTTTGTATTTTGTAGCTTTTCGACAACTGCTGTTTCCACTGGTTAGTGCTAGTTGAAGGCCCTTCAATTTCGTGTGACGATTCGTCTTGAATTTGTAATCCCATTGCAGATCCATTTGGATTTACTTTCCAATGCATAAACACCAACTCTACGGTGCTCTGCTCCAATTTCCTGCTAATTTCCGTCGACGGACTACCACCTTGAAAGTTTTTTTTCTTTTGGCAGAGAGTTTTCTTTTCAAATTGGCTTTATAATGAGTCCATGCCTTAAAAATGCTACAATTCATCTACTAACCCTTTGCCATTCTTTTGAAACTCTAACGGGTGGGCCCAAGTCATTTAGCTCCAATGAAAATTTCTCCCACGTCCCTTTGTGCTGATTCTTATTTGCTCCAAATGATAACTTGCCAATGTCAGGATTTGCTGTCATGAACTCGACCAGCTTTTCCTTCTGCTTGTTAGTGATTATTTTTCTATAAAATATTTTCAGTTATTTATAATTTTTAAAATTTCCACAAAAAATTATATGCACTGTTTTATACATATACTTATAAATTTTTATACATTTTCTTTTTTAAACTGAATGCGGCAACAAGACAACACCTAATGAGCTGTTGTAAGTTTTTGACAGTTCTGACAACACTTAAAAACAACTGTTGTAAATCATAATCGGGCTATGTGAACACACACAACATAAAGTACAACACTAGCGATAGATGTTGTGAATCATAATCGCAATTTTAAAACTACAACACTAAATTTACAACTGTTGTGAACCATAATCGGGGCCATAGTTTCACCAAAGTAATGAAAAGAATGTAATGCTATTACTCCTAAGCAGTTTTCTTAATTAGTAAATACAAAACCAAACAGAAAGGCGGAAGTAATTTGCCAAAGCGAATACATAACAAAACTTTAAAGGTCGAAAATAATTTCAATTAAAAATAAATGAATTAAAGATATGTATTTTATTATTATGTCATATTACTTAATCATTTATCAACTTGAGTTGAAATACTGAATATATTTTTCGAAAAGGAAACGCATTTTTATTGATGTTAGATAAATAAAAAATATGTTTTCTTTTTCCCTTTTATAAAATGTTGAAGAGTAAAAGCATAAATGTGACTTAAATATTTCAGTTTCTTTAAACTAAAAACACAAAATTTGGAACTGAGTCCTCTTTTAGGTAAATATTTAAAGTGTTTAAATCAGAGTCCATTAAAGACCGGTGAAATCAAAGTTCATCACCCGTTCTTATAGAATGAGTAATTTATTTTAATAATATTACATATCGATGGCTTAATATAGAAAGGTCGTATCTCGTTTTTTTCAAAATCGGGAGTTTTACATATTATGGTAGACAAAACCCCCATACACATCCTCTGAAAAATTCAGGTTCCTATATTGACGAATACTTGATTTACAGTAATTTAAAAAAACATAACATAACACTTTTGTATTAGATTTTATTAAGTTTTTTCCTTCTCCTGTAAAGTACTGAAAATGTAAGATACGACCTTTCTATATTAAGCCATCGATATATTGTTCAATTACTTTTACAGTAACAATTTGCGTGTATTAAAAATTATGTGATTTTCCAGCTTTTGGGCCTATTTTTAATCTTCCAAGTATCGCCAGAAGGAAATGCACATTTATTCAACATTCTTAAAGTACGGAACTGCCAATTTTCAATTCCCAAAATGTAATATGGTTCTGCTTTAATTGCTGACATTCTGATTAATTCTTTAGAAATATTTGGTCGTTTTTATCGGATTTTATTATTTCTACAAAATGATTTAATAAAAATTATGTGTTGCGTCCCTTAAAAAAATATTAAGTGATTTCTTAATTGTACAGATTGGTATAATCTTCTTTATTTATGTATTAATATATATATATTTAGCAATGTATTATTAAATTTTTTTATAGTACCAGATTAAATAAGTTTTGGTATTTGTTTTTGTTTACAGTTTTTAATTTTTGGATCTTTTATGAATATTATGAGAGTAATTTGTCTGGGTCAAGACGACCATCGTTTCATGTGAAAAGTTTTTGATATTCCTATCAAGGTGCTATCTAGGTGAATAAATCATTTGTATAATAAAAGTATGAGATTTGATTAGTAAAAGATGATTAATTTATATGTTTTTAAATTAAAAATGTTTGAAATGTGAGTTTAGTGATTTATAGTTATAAATACAAAATTAAACATCAATTCTAATAGATAAATTAAAATCGTTAGATAGTTTTTGTCTTTCTAACAGTTTAGTATTTCATTTGTTAAGGTTTTCCAAACTGTAAGTAAAATATTGAAAATCGAAATGAAAATTTTAGTATATTAATCGATTAGAATTGAATTAAATACAGAATTTCAACATAAAAATTCTTTTATCGATGGACAATTTTAATTTGATGCTATACAATAATATCATGTTGCACTGGCAGTTGAATTGGCATTTACATTTGTAGGAGATGGATTCAGAGTGTTTGTTGGCGTTTCTGCCGCCGTAATTGCTGCAGTATCATTGCTATTGCTGGATGTTCCCTCTAGACCAGCAGAGGTGTTTAAATTATTATAATCAATAGTTGTTGTTGTTATCGCATTGTTCTCATCTATTACTGTTGCACTATCGGCCGCCAATGTCGACGATGAGATGGCAGTAGGGAAAGCTGTTTCAATGGCGGGTGATGTTAACGGTGGTACTCCTGTATTATTATTATCACCGACTATACCACTGTGTTGAGTTAATAAATTTGCATTATCTGTAACAGGTTGTCCTATTGTATTAGATGCTGTCGATATAGTACTAACGTTCAATTGTATAACCGAATTATTGTTGGCATTTTCGACGGAAGCTCCCGAGAGCGATAACTCATCAGCAGAGTCATCTCCAGCTAGGTCAGTTTGAACAGCCTTTTCTTCTAAAAGGTGTTCATTAAAACGTATTGGCCTATTATAGCTTCCAAATTGCTTAGATATCTGTAATAATTCCCGTAGTGTCTTGTTTTCCAGACGCAATCTAGCAATTAAATCGGTGTCATATTCATCATCTATATTAGCGGCTCGCTGCATTACGGCTGCCATTTCATTGATTTTCTCTCTCTGCTCCCGTATTATTTTCCATAGTTTTTCATTGTAGACCTCCTTAAAGTTCAACTTGCTTTCGAGCACTTTGCTGTTGGTGTGTTCTCGGTATTTTTGCATTATCAATTCCATGGCCCTTTCATAGTCCTCGATACACACTTTTAGCTCACGATTTTCCTTGAGTATCTCCGAACTATTGGCATTCTGTTGCTGTATGCGATTAACCATGTCGGCATTAGACTTATTATTTGCAATACGATTTAATGATTCCATGTCGTCTTGAAATTGTCTGAGACTTTCGACAAAACGATTGTTACCTTCGGCCTCTTCAAGAAGAGCACTACTTAGGGCGTCTAATTCTTTAACACGACTCGCCATTCTTTGTGCATCCATAATAATTTGTCCAACCGTTATGTTAGCCATTATTACTGCGTTTCACTAATGCTTTCTGTTTTCTTTCTTTTTTGATGTACACTATTTTAATTATAGCTGTGCTCAATATTTTTCTATGACAAATTATGCTGAAAACTGTAAACGAAACTTCATCGAATTAATAATTTTCTATTTTCAATGGAACAAAAGAAACTTCACTGACAGTTCTTTCGACTCACTGCATTATCAGAAAAACTGCATTGCCATAATCTGTGAACGAAAATAGAAAAAGAGTCTTAAAAATACAAAATCCAAAAAGCGCTGCAATTTGTTACATTTTTTTTTTTGCACAATAAAGGCTGAGACACAGAGTACAGTGTAGATTTTTTCAAACAACAACAACTCAACAACGCATGTGTATGTCACAATGAGTACTTTGACGGATCAGCTGCTCCTTTTTTCTTTTGCATATTTTTGTAAATTTTGTTTAATTATTTTTCTAATTATTAATTTTTTAATGAATTTGCCAACAACACTTATAATGAGGGGGAAGCTAAAAAAATGCTTTGAAATTGATTGCAATGCGATTAAAGCAATTTAAATATTTTTATCTAGATATTCATGAAAAAGTTAATACAGCCGTGAATCATCAAACCTGATACATACCAATTGAAAGAGGAAGTAAATTATTGACTCTAAAGAGTCGAAAACCTTAACAGACGTTTTGCACAATAAAGGCTGAGACACAGAGTACAGTGTAGATTTTTTCAAACAACAACAACTCAACAACGCATGTGTATGTCACAATGAGTACTTTGACGGATCAGCTGCTCCTTTTTTCTTTTGCATATTTTTGTAAATTTTGTTTAATTATTTTTCTAATTATTAATTTTTTAATGAATTTGCCAACAACACTTATAATGAGGGGGAAGCTAAAAAAATGCTTTGAAATTAATTGCAATGCGATTAAAGCAATTTAAATATTTTTATCTAGATATTCATGAAAAAGTTAATACAGCCGTGAATCATCAAACCTGATACATACCAATTGAAAGAGGAAGTAAATTATTGACTCTAAAGAGTCGAAAACCTTAACAGACGTTTTGTCCGAAAATGACGCCCTTAATTCGGAAAATATGAAGAATCTGCCAACTCCAAAGATGCTATAAGTGGCATCAAACTCGAAGTATATGAAACCTCGTTTACTTTCGTGGGCATTGACTATTTCGGACCGATTTATGTAATTGTCAATAGAAGGCGAGAGAAGCGATGGGTGTAATATTTACCTACTCGACCATTCGTATGGTTCATATTGAAGTGAATTATGAAGGTAGTATGAAGAAATGGATGTATGGAGTTAAAGGTATGATAGGTAATCTAATCATAGATGGAGTTACAACATGAGATATTAAGCTTTGTGCTGTTTCGGCATTGATGTCCTTGATAGCCTAAGGTGTAGGTAAGAATATACAAGTAATTAGAACAGTATCTATAGTTTACTCATATGTAGACTAATTAAAGTAATGCTTATCAAGATTTCTGTCAAAACTATATCATTAAAAACGCTTTTTCACAAATCATTTTTAGGTGTTCCAAAGGTAAGATGAATTCAGAAGTGTGGCTACATTTATATCATTTTCAAGTATATCAAACATCAGTGCATAATTTCATAACAAAAAGAAGACTAATATTGTATTTGCTAATAAAAAACAAATCGAATAGTAAATATATACTGTGGCAATCTGTTGAAAACAAAAAGAAATTACATCGCAATAATTCTTGAGCGATAGTGCAAAATAATATTTTGAGTGAATCATTGATTACAAATATTTAAAATAATTATGTTGTAAATAATTATGAAATAAAAAGCACTGTTTGAGTTGCCACAGCTAAAAGGATTCTTTAATTAAAAATATCGATTATTACATATTTTTTTTTGTAAAGCACGAATAGAATAAAAGAAAAATCAGATTAATTAACATTGAATTTTTGCTTGTACATCAAGTTAAAATTAACTACAGATGGTGTGTCGTTGGCTAAAAGGCAATAATGTTACTAAACATCTGCTATCCGGCGTTTGTTGTCGGTTCAATTGGTTGGTAGATCCTATTCTGTTAGCTTTCATTTTTGGTACCAGTTGCTGTGATGCAACTGCTACAGATATTGCGCTCGATGCTAAGGCAACGCTAACGCATCGAATTGACAGTCTTAACCTTCTTGTCTATACTTTCCTATTGAC
The DNA here is from genome assembly GCA_930367235.1 of Sarcophaga rosellei. Classification (NCBI taxonomy): domain Eukaryota; kingdom Metazoa; phylum Arthropoda; class Insecta; order Diptera; family Sarcophagidae; genus Sarcophaga; species Sarcophaga rosellei. The sequence continues at coordinate 65,346,032 of OV884019.1, forward strand.
CTTGACAGTATTGACAATATGGTTGTTCAAACATCATCGTGTCTCATGGTTGCATGAGACTGGCCTTGCTGTGATATATGGTAAGTATTTACATTTTATTTTGAATCAAACAATAATTTAATTCTCTTATATTGTTTCCATTATAATTTTACTAATGAACCGACCCTTCTGGTCGCTAACACACAAAAAAATGTTTAATTCTCCCTTCGTATAGTCTTTGTGTGTTATTTTGTTACCCACAAAGCGATTCGTCATTACTTTTTGTTACAAAATTTTTTCTACCAAATAATTATTCACTAACCTGTGCGGGGTATTCCCAACTGCAATTAATATGAATGCAAAATACATGTTAAATATTATATTTTATAGCGTATTAAAATTATATTGAATTTTGATTAGTTTGTAAATCGTACATTTCATATTAGAAAAGAAATCCAGTATTTGAAAATAAAGACTTATTAGCATAGTCAGAATGTAAAATGTGCACTGTTTTTCTTTTTCAATAAAATATTGCCATTTCAGATGCGTTTTTATGCGCTTTTAAACTTATTCATGAAAGATAAATACAAATATACTAATTTTGTTTAAAGCTTAAAACACTAAACTCACTGCAAGGAACTGGTTATCTTGTAAAATAAAAGGACAACTGCCATGGGCCAGAACTGGCCAAATTGTTCACAGTCTAGTTAGGTATTATGTATTATGTACCATAAGGGAATCTCATAGTAGATGATTTAATTTACCCTCACAGATGTGGACAGATGAAAAAAAAAACAATGAGCTATCTTGATAAAAGTATAGAATTTTATTTTAGTCCATATGTTAAAAGAAGTTTTTCAGATGTATGTATGTCTTTATTAAATTTAACCCTTTGCACTCGGTTGTCCCCTCTGAGGGGACAACGTAAGTCTTAGCATATCACTCGGTTGTCCCCTCTTAGGGGACATGATAGTCTGTTACCGATTACGGACAATGTCCACAAATTCATATAAAATAAATTTCATTACAATGCCTTACTTGGTTCTAAAATTATACTGTATAATATCACGTTTACACGATGTACGTTTTCGTCGAGTTGCTGGTAGGTAATGTCCGAAACGGTGCCGAGTGCAGAGAGCTTAAACGAGAATTTGGAATTTATTGGCCAAAATATCCCAGGTCAGACATCAAAACGAAAATATGAAAATATTTCTTCGGCGACTTCCGCTCAGCAGATTTCTGCCAAAAACTCTGAGAGTAAAAATTGCCATGAAAAGCTTCTCAAAAAATCTGTCGTTCGGAGTCGACTTTAAACTGTAGGTCCCGCCACTCATGTATAAAATTAACGCACACAACATGAGTGGTGTTGAGAAGCTAGGCCGTAATCCTGACTGAAGGGTTGTAATGGCCAATTATGTATGTACTATGTAAAATATTAAATTTACTTTCTTATGTTAAAAAGAGAGTACCCAAGAAGTATTAAAAATACAAATCATTTATGCAATTCAATTCTGATTTGTGTAGGAAATTTGGTACCTTAATGTAACAATGTAAGATATGTATAATAAATTTTGTGACTTCCAAGAATATTGTTTTCAATGTCTAATTAATTCGTAAATTCAAGTCCCTGTTAAATTCACTTACTAATTGTTTTATTATGTATATTTGCTCAGCAACATATGAAATATTGCCTTTTATATTTACTTGGTATGTAGGTTTAATTGTGGGTGCTGCAATACGTTATTCAGCTTCATCAAAACCGCTTGTACATTTGGAAGTAGAACCTGAACCCAATTCTCAATTTAATCAAACATTACCACCAGATACACTTTGGCTAAAAGTAAGTTACATGTTTACAGTTTTTTTTTATTATTTTTTAACTGTTATGGTTTGTATAATTAGTTCCCTGGTAAATTAACACCGCCGGATAGCAAAGAAGCGTTAGAAAATAAAACATATGCGTATACCTTTCGTAGTCAAGTGTATGATGTAGTCGAGAATGAAATCGATTTAAAGGCCACCTTTGATCCCGAGATATTTTTTAATATTATTTTACCACCAATTATTTTTCATGCTGGTTACAGTTTAAAAAAGGTAAGCAATTTTTTTTTTTATAAATTTTTTAAATAAAATTTTAATAAATTCTAATTCTAATTTTGTAGAAATATTTTTTTCGTAATCTGGGTGCTATCTTAACATTTGCTATACTGGGCACGACATTATCAGCGTTCCTAATCGGTGCCATTATGTACGGTTGTGTGAAGCTGATGCCGTCGTATTTGAGCAGCAGTTTTACATTTCTGGACACACTGTATTTTGGAGCGTTGATTTCACCAACAGATCCACTAACAATTCTAGCAATTTTCCATGACTTGCATGTAGATGTAAATCTTTATGCGCTGGTTTTTGGTGAATCTGTTCTTAATGATGCGGTTGCAATCGTTTTGAGCGGGTAAGGCAAAATTACCCGCATACATATTATAAAAACATTATTATTATGAACATATTTTTAATTTTAGCGCAATTCAAAATTATGGAGAGCATTATTCAAGTACTGGCGAATTCGAAACATATGCATTCTTTAGAGCTTTGAGTGATTTCTTTGGCATATTTATGTTATCTTTACTAATTGGAGCATTGATGGGTTGCTTTACTGCATTAATATCCTTTTGAATTTATATTTATTTAAAATATTATATATGAAGAACAATAATCGCAGACAAATTCGAGTTAGAAATGATATCTGACAAATAATCCGCATTTGCACACTAACACATCGATTATATTCATAATTATATTATCAACTATTCTTAAAAATAGGCACCCGACTAAAATGCATACTAAACAGCAATTCGGATGGAATGCAAGGGTTTCTTTACGAGATGATATGTAAAAACAAAACAAACAATGTTAATGATATGTTAAAACAAAAATTAATGAATTGCCTACTATTGGTCAAAAATTTTTTTTTAACCAAATGAATCTCTTGATGCTTAGGAGCTAAATCATTACATAAAGTTCATATCATGATAGTTGTTTTGGGTAAGCCTAAGGGTTTTGTTTACAATTGCAATATTTATAGTTGAATGGCCGGGTACTATTTTTGTTTTGTAACGACCATGTGATTGATAATAATGTTGCCTACTCCACAAAATTACTAAATATGCTTTCTAAACGTCCACAGGTTTTTAAGTGGATTTTAACCGATTTTATATGATTCTGAATAAAATTAGACATGTTTAATAATTTTAAACCTTCTACAAAATCAAAACAGTATTGGAAAAAGTAACTCGAATTTGAAACATTGCGTGTATTATTGTTCTGAACAAATATTTGTTTAATATATATATATGTATGTATGCTATTCCTTAACTTATTTCGCACTTGACTAAATTTACTCGTGTTCGAGATTTTCCTCTACTAGAGTCAGCTCTATTTGTTTTAATGTCATACAGTACGTTCCTCATAGCTGAAGCCTCGGAATTAACTGGCGTAGTAGCGGTATTATTTTGTGGCATATGTCAAGCCCATTACACCTACAATAATTTATCAGAAAATTCTCGCACCAGAACTAAAGAAATCTTTGAACTTTTAAATTTCCTGGCAGAAAATTTTATATTCTCATATATTGGTGTATCCATGTTTACATTTCCCAAACATCATTTCGATGCAGTTTTTATTATAACAGGATTTGTAAGTATTTCTTTTTATAAAATAAAAGTTACAATGTTTATATATTTTTTAATTATATAGATATGCGCTGCAATAGGACGTGCTGTTAACATTTATCCTCTCTCATGGCTATTGAACTTGAATAGAAAACCAAAAATTTCTGCAAACTTCCAACACATGTTGTTCTTTGCAGGTAAATAAATAAGTTTGCAAAATACACGCAAGTAAAATACAACTACATCATCTACATAGGATTACGAGGTGCGATGTCTTTTGCTTTGGCCATTCGCAACACGTTATCAGAGGCACGACAAACTATGTTGACAGCAACATCGCTTATTGTCATATTTACTGTAATTATACAAGGGGGTGCATCAAACTTTTTACTGAGTTGGTTAAAAATACCGTAAGCAGTATTTAATACATTATTAAATTAATTCTTTTAAAATGTAATAAAATTTCAGTGTTGGTGTTGATGAAGAGACTGAACAACTGAATAACTATCAAGTTCATAGTGTGAGTATATATGAAAATAATTAAATAAGATTTTATTTATTATTAATTTAATTTCTTCTGTAGTAATGTACGTTTTGTACATTTTTATTTATACATACATTGCAAGCTTTTTGTTATTTTTCGTGCCTAATTGAATTGTTTTATACTATTTTTAAATATGCTATATATTTTTTCGTCATCTTATAAAATATTTGCTTTATTTTTCAATATTTTTGTATGCAAAAATTGACAAATTAAAAGGTTTACAATTCAATGGAAAATACAACAAACGTGGTATGTGTAAATATTATCTCATCCCTTTTTATGTGTTAAATATTTTAAGTTTTCAAATTTTTCCCATCACATCATACGCGTACACTCAAACATAAAGTTCACCAGAATAATTGGCAATATGTAAAATAATTGCTAGAGTCGTGATATAAAATTTGTACTTACCTGAGATTGGTAGATAGCACTTTAAAACATCGCTACGGCGAGATTTTAGTTTTAGCAAAAAGTTTGACGAAAAAATTCATCGTATCGGCAACACTTTTTATCTTAGAATACCACGAAGTTGATTTAACGACATTAAAAAAATAACTTTCCCCTAAAAAGTGACTAACAATTTTTAATTCCACAATTTTATTTATTCCACTTCATTATTAAATCATTACTTTATAACAGCTTTAGTCTGCTGTTGAATCTGTATGGGGATATGTTGTTGTCAGCCTAATATGTACTTACATATAATATTTAATAAAATATAAAACATCATCTGTACTATAGGCAAAATCTTTGATTTTACTCTATTAAACCATTTTTAATCCAATGCAAATGTTCAATATTACGAGACAGAATAATAATTACTTTTTACTCCTTTACTCCAGTGATCGTAGCGGTTTTAAGTGATATTAGAGTGATTTTCTAAACATTATTTTGAGGTAGAATTAGAACTGCCAAGAGGGGATTTTTATTTTTCTCCCATTTTCAGTCATTTTTGGAGTTTTATTTCATCGTCAGAAAATAAATCTCTCAAAATGAGTTATTTTAGGAGTTACATTTTTCAAAATGAAAACTGTCATAATTTATTTTAGCTTTTAATTTAAAACTGTTTCTAAGGGTTTAATTTTTGCTGTTACAAAATAATTAATTAATAAATTAATTTTAAATGAAAACCTTATTTTACGCCGTATATATCTTCTTTTTTTACACTTAATTCAAAATGAACTTTTAAGGACAGAAAAAATAAAACTTATGACAAATAATTTATATTTCCTTCTAAAAATAACTGTTATTATCTGATGGAATAATAAAACACCCAAAATGAGTTTTATTTTCTGACTGAAAAATAAAACTCGAGAAATGAGTTTTATTTGAATTTATTTATTTTCGTCCAAAAATAACGGTTAATATCCGATTTGGAATAATTTTTTGAAATCACCACAGATTCAGTAAAATTACCATAATACGATTCGTTTCGTTTGTCTGTCGACTCCAACTCGATGATTTTTTCAGTTTAATAGATACGATCGCTGGTTAAAACAAATTAAACAAAATTTTATATAAATTATATTCGTCTGTATCGTATTTCATATGAAAAGCAGGAAAAATACGATGTACATACTTTCTATAAAAATTACATATTTTTAAGGTAGATTTTTGGCATTATATAATTAGTCGTATTATTTTCCATCGGAAATTATAACACTTCACCGATAGTATAAGTACTATCTTGGCGATATTAAGAATATAATTTGGAATCGTATTTCAATTCGAAATATGAACATACAGAAATTATACATTACATGAATTCTTAAGCCGAACTATAGTGTTAGGGGAAATAATAGGGATACTTTTTCCTGATGCTTTAACATAACAAAATAAAAATTATTTTTGATTCAAAATTGCACAAATTCAAAGCCATAGAAATTATAAAACTTAAAAATGTGTTTTTTTTCGTGAAAGTGTTGCGTGGAAGAAATAATGAGGACTTTTTATAATTTTAAAAACTAAATTTTTACAGACAAACAGTTTTTAAACAGTTTTATTAATTAATAATTGATCGAAGTTACCACGGCAAATTCATATAAGGTAGCCGCAACTCTACAACAAGTACAACAATGCAAAAACAACAGGCATTTTGTTTTTGTAAAACACTCCTTCGGCTGCCAAAATAGGAAGAAAAAAATGGAAAAGAAAAAAAATTAACAACAAAACACACACGCACAACAAACACACACAAATTTTGACACTTGAAATAGTATCAGCTGTTTAGTCAATCCCACCTATTACATGAATTCGCCTAGGAAGTTACCATTACTTTTACAACTTTTTGTCATTGCCGATTCATTGAATATACAATATTCGAATACATTTTTAGAGAAATTGAATTAATATCAAACTTCTCGAATTTCATTTTATTACTATTCTTAAGCTGAAAAGTAAGAAAAGTTCTTTAGGAATTCCCAACGGTATTCGATAGGGTTTAGATTCCTATTCTAGATTAGTACCTCCTTTCTTTGAAACCACAATTTTACATTTCTTTGATTCCCTTTAAAGAATACTAATTTGTAGAGTATCCTTGTAAGTAGACCTTGAAGTCGCCGTGGTCTAGTAGGTAGTGTGTTGGCTTATTAGACGAAAGGCCCGTGTTCGAATCCCAGGTCAGACATCAAAACGAAATTTGAAAAAAAAAATATTTCTTCGGCGACTTCCTCTCAGCAGATTTCTGACAAAACTCTGAGAGTAAAAATTGCCATGAAAAGCTTCTCAAAAAATCCGTCGTTCGGAGTCGACTTTAAACTGTAGGTCCCGCCACTCATGTATAAAATTAACGCACACAACATGAGTGGTGTTGAGAAGCTAGACCGTAATCCTAACTGAAGGGTTGTAATGGCCAATTATGTATGTGTATCCTTGTAATCAGCAGTCATTTTTTTCTGAGTCCAGATAATTGAACAAATGCCATAATGGCAAAAGTATCTTTTAATTCTAATCCACCGTCGTTTTTATTGCCAATTTTGTATATTTTGAATCATACGCTTTCTTTGCTGGTCGGCTTACTTATAATTTGCCATTCGACTCAAACAAATTAATCATCCTTTCGTCAAACCATTGCACGATGTTACAGTTATTACAACAAAGGAGTTTGTTGACATTTATAGACACTTTCTTAGTACCTTGTTTATTGTTGGGATTGAAACAGAAGCTCTGAGGCACGTATTAAAAGTGTATTTTGAAATAGTTGTTCATAATTTCTTATTCTCTGGTTTTTTGTAATTGTCGATATACAATATATATGGGTTTTAACTTTCAAATCATAATTTTCCAGCGTTTGTTATATAAACATCATAGCCTATTTTTAGATGGTCATATAAAAATCTTTATAATTTTTAAATTTTTTGAAAGAGTCTCTATTATTCCGTTCATATGAATTTACTTGTTCGATTAGTTTTCTGCAGATTTAAAAAAATTAATATAAAATCCTATAAATCCAGTAGATGGACATACACACATACATATGTATATATAAGAAGAAAAAAATCTATTCTATTGTTTTTTCTACCACTGTCGGTCAGTATGAAAATTGTTAAATATAGTTACAAAATTCATTTATAATTAGAGATGTTTATTTTAATGAGCGAATTACTTTCCATTTCCCTTAAAAATTCTTATTTCTTTCTTCCGCCTTTATTCTGTGTTATCTAGTCGGTGCGTATAAATCAAACATTTTACTAAAAACTCTAAAGTTCAAAAAAATTTGCAATATTCTAGACGATTCGAATTTATAGAGTTCTAATTAGTGGAATTTCGATGCACTAAACATTTAGAAATTTTGTTTTAACGACCAATCCACATACATTAATTGGAGGAAAATGACTGAAACCATAATAATGCTTAGTAGTTAATACTTTGACAATTTGCAAAATATAGGCGACAAATCTGAATTTATTCCAATTGTGCTGTTAAAAAAATCTCATGCAACAATCTTACTTTTAAATTAATCACATTTACCACTATTTAGACAAACTTAGTTGTTGTATTTTTTAAAATTAATAGTAAAATACATTAACAAATAAAATTTGATCGAGATGCAATTGTATACGTATGTATGTATGGATTAATGTGCTATATTTATTACACAACTACACTTTAAATATAGATTACTCTGTTACTTGTTTGTTATATTTTTATTTAAATTATTTTATTTATGGCAAAGAATTAATATTTTATTTAAAAATAGTCTGATGGTTATTTACAGGATTGTGGTGATTTGGAAAATAACGGTAGTGGTGTTAATACCAATGGCAGACGTAATGACAAAGCTGTACTTGCCAGATTGTGGGGTAGTTTTGATACAAAGTAAGTAAATAATAAATTATAAATTACATTATGCTACAAAATAAACAAAAAAATTAAATACACCCTAGCTGGGTGTATTTTCATAATAAAAGCTAATGACATAGTGTAAATTGTGAGTTTTGTTGAGTAGAACTCAAAAATATTTTTTTTATATTTCTTGAACCCTCCAAACTTGTTTTATTTGACAAATTTATTGATTGCACAAACATTTCTGAACCGATGCCTAAAATTTAAACCTTATTAGAAAGAAGATGGATGGGACAAAAATTGCTGTAGTTATTATTTAAAAAGTTTAACAGTCGAGCTATGTTTTTCATACATACATATATTTTTTCAAATGAACTTTTAATGTAATAATGTGTCAATTCACGTTTGAGCGACCACCAGAACTTGGACAATGTTTGCGCAGAGAAAAATAATAATATTTGCAAAAAATACAATGTTCTATTTTTGTCTACGATTTTTTCAGCCCAACTGTTACTTAACCCTATTTTATAATTAACCATTGATGATTATGAATACATATTTTTATTTTCGAAAGAGATACAATTTTATTTTGTAATCAATGATTTCTTTAAATTTTTATTATTTATTTATTTATTTATTAATTATAATACAATTATAAATTATATCTATTATAATTACGAGCTGAATAACTTAGACCATGTGCTCGGTGTAGTGTAACAGACCAGAGCCTCTGGTGGGAATCGAACCCGCGACCCTCACGCTAACAGTCTAGCACATTACCCACTAGACTAACAGGGCGCCGTCTTTGAATTTTTAAATGTTCACAACTGTAATGTGTATAAAAAAATTGTATCCCAAGCTCTCTCTCTCTACCGGGCCTACAAAGATGAGTGTGGTTTTTCGATGTCTTGTAATGTTCAGAATTTCCACCAATTTTTAAACGCACATTTTTATAACGTGTTTTATCAAAGTCAAGCCTTAAATGTGACCTTTCAAAAAAATTTAGTGTTGCCTGTTGCAATTAATATTACTAGAGATGTTACATTTTATATCCATCTATCCATGTCAAGATATTTTACATGTAATTGTGGAGAAATTAATTATTTATTTAAATAAAAGCGTATTTTTCCTTTCTAAGATTTATCCACTTTTTTATCTGAAAAATGTGTTTCTGTCGTCAATATCGTAAACTTATAAAATTGCTCAATGATTTGTGGTGGATGTTCCTCATGTTCTCCCCTATTACCAGAAGTTTTAAATACAGGGACTTTTTAAGAGCCTATTATCTTTAAATTTAAATAGAACAAAGTGTTTGTGAGAACAAGTGTTTGTGTCGTTCAAATGTCCACAACGGCTTCCCTGAGTAAAGCGCATCCGAAATGTCCAATTTCCTATGAATTTCTGTCTCATAATTCAACCTGATTTCGACTGATAGCATAGATTATGTTGGCTTTGAAGACTACTGTGGGCTCAGTACAGGATACTCATTTTGATAAAACAATTTTGTTATTTACACTTGCTGTTGAATGCTTTATCCATCTAAAGTGATTTGACAAAACAGACTGAATAAATGAAAACTAATTCAACAAGAGGGTATTTATAAGTCTCAAACTTGAAAGTCCCTGTTAGAAGACCTGATATACATACACATATATATATTTTTTGATGCTACAATAAACCTTTGCCTACAAATTTTGAAATACATAAATTAAAATCTCTATTAATTCTAGGTATATGAAACCACTACTTACGCATTCAAGGCCAACACTATTAGAGACTTTGCCGGTTTGTTGTAATCCAATTGCACGTCTTCTAACTACCACCGAACAATTAACACAGGTAATGCTAAACAAAAATAAATATACAAGGTTTTTATTTTTCTTTTGTTAATAATTCTTTAATTAGGATGGTAGTTTAAGACGTACAGACTCTGATTCTGATGTTTGTATAGAGGGCAGTGATGTAGGACGGAGTCGTAGCGGAAGTGCTGGCGGTTCGATAAGCGGCGGAACAGGTGACTTACGCCGTAACTCAATCAATCGCGTAAGTATTTCATTTATGGAAGATAATCATAGTACTCTTGCTAGATACAAACACTGTGTGAATGATTAAAAAAGAAAATATGTATATTTTTTGTTATAACAAATCTACTAGTCATTCAGTTACGTCAAAATGTTTAGAATAAATATAACAATATGAACAACAACGATAATAACATATTTTAACATAATCCAGAAAGAATTGTAAATATTTCTAATAAAAGCAAATATATTTTAACTTCCTACTCTACTAAACATAGTTTCTGTAATCTCTAACAAAATTGGCTTACACAATGAATGGCTTGTAAATTTAAAAACCGTATACGCTTTGTCTAATAATAATATTAATAATTTGTCCTTTACATTTAATTCTAACACAATATTGGTATTATACTTCCTAATTTCTAAGTATTATTTATATAATATGTATTTTGTTAAATTTTCAACTAATAAATGCCTTTTTATCTTTCGTTTCCTTTTTTTTTATATATAAATTTTGTTAACTTTACTTTTTATTTCATTTTAGTTTATTTACAAATAAACGAATATAATTAAAACATAAACTTCTTGTAAATATATATGTATGTATATGTAAATGTTGCAGGTATTTCACAAAAGTATAATTTGTTTATTTGTTTGGTTTTTTTTTTTTTTTTTTGTTCATATTGCATGATATTGTGACAAAAATTAATAAATTAATATAAAGCCTTTAAATTCCTAAAATAACAAGCAATTGTTTAATTTTTTCTTCTTCTTTTCTACAAAAAAAAAAAATTCTATGGTTCTCTAAATCTCGTTCAAAATTTTTGGTGGATTTATATTAAAACATTGTAATCAAACTAACCCAATTATATAAACAAAATTTAACGAAAACGAAACCTATCGACTTTTTGCAAATTAACAAAAAAATGCTTAAAAAATTAACTCGAAATAATTTTCCTTATGTTTAAAATTGAACTGAAGGCAAATGTATTAAATGAAACTAATCAAATTATTGCTGATCTCACAGTGGTAACAAATAATTTCATGTAATAAAGAACATGAAATGAGAGAAAAAAATAAAAGAGAGAGGAAGGGATCATTAATGAAATTATAAAATTTTCAAACAAATAAAAAGGTTGGTTTTCTTTTCGCTTATTACTAATGTGTCCTTCAAGCTCATTTTCAAATATTCTTGACATAGAATCAATCACTAGTACATACTCTATTTGAAATAAATTTAAAAATTCTTTGCACGCATATAATAAACTCATGTACACAAATTAAACAAATTTAAATTAAATTTCTTTTTTTATTCTTATTTTTATGTGCATGGTATTCCTTTTTGTACTAATATATGTACATATTTAAATAAACTTTAAAAATGATCAATAATAAGCAAAAGGCAATGTTTAGTATGAGTTCTTTCGTAATTTTTTAAACCCGCAACAAGAAATCTATACTGTAATTACTGAACGTAGAAGTTTAAAATTAATTTTAATTTCTTAGTATTTTTCTTATCCTTTAAATTATATTTTCTCAATTCAGAGCAGACTCAAAGTCTAAAATTTATTCACGTTTAAATTTAAACACGTATCTACATAAAAAGAAGAGAGAGGCGATAAATTCTTACGCCACATGGGGTTGAGCAAGGGAATTAAGTTGAAAGATATTAAAGTCTCTTGTCATTCAAGATGTTTATAGATTATGAGGGTAGGAAAACGAAGCAGCAGAAACATTCTTGAAATCGGATCCAAGTAAATGCACTTCAGGTTTAGGTTCCCACAAGGTGGGAAGTTATGTTTAGCCTGGATTACTGGGTTGGGGGAGACATTATAGATCAGGGATGGCGAACTTATGGCACGCGTGCCCAAAGTGGCACGCAGATAAATTTTCGCTGGCACGTATAATATTTTTCATTTTCATAAATATGTACTGACTAATCCAAATGCATTTTTGATGTTGAAAAATTGTGAACTCAATTCAAATTTAATGTATAAATTTTTATATTTAAAAACAAACTTCCAGATTTCTGACGCCTTTATTCATAACATTAGAATATAATTATATTATTTGGATGTACAAGTATGAATATGTGATTTTAAATATAAAAAAATAATTAAATGAACATAGTATGCTTTGGATGAAGTCGCCGTGGTCTAGTAGGTAGTGTGTTGGCTTATTAGACGAAAGGTCCAAGTTCGAATCCCAGGTCAGACATCAAAATGAAATATGAAAAAATATTTCTTCGGCGACTTCCTCTCAGCAGATTTCTGGCAAAACTCTGAGAGTAAAAATTGCCATGAAAAGCTTCTCAAAAAATCTGTCGTTCGGAGTCGACTTTAAACTGTAGGTCCCGCCACTCATGTATAAAATTAACGCATACAACATGAGTGGTGTTGAGAAGCTAGGCCGTAATCCTGACTGAAGGGTTGTAATGGCCAATTATGTATGTAAATATCCAGACAAGTTTGATTGGGAAACTCCTAAAATGGATCAATTAGAATGGTTAAAGTTGGTGAATTTAGAAATACAGTTGGCATGTATATTATGTAGTTGGCAGAGTTTCAATCAAGTTCTATTTGGAAGCAGAAATTTATAGAGTTGAGACAAGAAATAGAAAATAATGAAAAAACTGATTTAATGAAGAAGAATACGAAAACATGAATAATATGTTGTTGAAGACATGGTGTTCGCTCCCAGAAACATTTAATGCGATGAAGAAATTGTCTTTAGCTATTCTAACAATATTTTCATCAACGTATAGCTGTGAAAGTCTATTTTCGATTATGAATAATATAAAATCTGATGTACGAAACAGACTTCCCGATGAATGTGAGAAGGCATGTATTTCATTAAAATTGTCAAACTCTGATCCGGATATTGATGCATTATCGAGAAATATTCAGCAACAAAAATCCCATTAAAAAATATGTCAGCATATTATAGAAATGAATCTATATATAATTTTTAAAACGCATGTATTTCCATTTAATTAAATTATTTTTATTGGCACGCATGTATTTTCATTTTATAAAAATAATATTTATTGGCACGCAGTCAAAAAAAGGTTCGCCATCCCTGTTATAGATAAATATAAATTGAAGGCAATAGAATGATTGTTTGATGTCAGTACTTTAGTACGTCTGCAGGACGTACATTCATAAATCTATACATTATGGACCAAAACATATTATCAATGTTGTGTACTGCAACTGCTCCTCAACTAAAATAAAGTCTGAGCATAACGCTACTAAACAAAATCAAATTCACAAAATTTGCAAAAATTATAATTGTTCGTAACTGGAAGGAGATATATGTATGTATGTACATCGAAAGAAGGTATGATGTAGTCATAACTAGACATTTTACATACATACGTAATAGGTCATTATAACCCTTCAGTCGGGATTACGGCCTAGCTTCTCACACCACTTCTGTTGTGTGTATTAATTTCATACATGAGTGGCGAGACCTACAGTTTAAAGTCGATTCCGAACGACAGATTTTTTTGAAAGTTTTTCAGGGCAATTTTACTTCACTGAGTTTTTGCCAGAAATCTGCTGAGAGATAATACTTCATCATATTTCGTTTTGTTGGAATTGGCTGGCCTGGGGTTTGAACCGAGGCCTCATGTCTAATAAGCCAATACACTACCTACTAGACTTCGGGGACTTCTAGACATTTTAAAAATATTTAAAGTTTATACTTATAAAATAACGTTAAAATTGTATTAAAACACCACAAAGTACTTTATTGGAATAAAAATTATAGCCTCCTACGGATTAGAATATTTAACAATCCGAGAATGCCATTAGACTAAGTAGGAAAGAGAATAAAGTCTTTTTCGTATTCATCGAAAATAATATCTATTATAAGCGTGTTTCGAAAAATATATACATATGTACATACTGGCCAACATCAATGGCGTTTTATATCCAATATACACTACATCCATACATTCCTTTTGTCGAAATTAAAAAGGTGTTAGCTAGGTTTGTGATTGGAGCTTTAACTCGTTGAATTGGTCACGTAAACAATTTATTTATTTTTCTTGTCTAACACAATACGAAATTAGAACAAGAATATGACTGCATTTAAATGTCCAATATACCCACCAGAGGTCAGCAATGAGTATTCAAAAAGATGAGTAAATTCGAATCATACTCATAATTTCTGATACTTATACGCATTCATACTTCTTTTGATATCATATCATACTCATACTACTCATATTCAAAGTTCGAAGTACTCATCGTACTCATACTTAACAATATGATGAGTATTATAAGTTTTTTTTTTTTTTAATTTATGAATCTGTATGAGTAGGCGTATGAATCAAACATATTTCGAATGTTATGAGTTTGATGTCAACTATGTACTCATACTCATTGCAACCTGTACTTATAAATCAATGTTGTAGTGAGTACGAATGAATCAGAGTAGTTGAATTTCAATACTGTTGACTCACTCATACTCAAAATTTTATGAATACTTATGAGTAGCGAAAAACGATTCATTGCTGATCTCCGATACGAATCATATATCAAGCTTTTCAAATCAAATAAAAAGACAAACTGTGAATTAAAACTATTTTTTAAATTGAGATTACGAAAATACTCATTTTAATTTCTCTTATCAAATTATATTTTCTTTATGATATAACAAGTGTATACTAATTGTTCGAGTTATTTGCTTTCACCACATAGAATTGATTTTAATTTAATAACTGGATTTAACATTTTAACAATAAAATAATGCCGTAAACAACATAAACCTAACAACAACAACTCAAAAAACTCGGGTTAGCTAACTCCGAAAATTACATAGTTTTTCATTATATTTCTTACAACAAAATTCGTACGAATTTCAACACCCACGATTGATCATTAGCAACTTTTTTTCGTTACATATGTTTACATATCTACGCCTCCATTCTATAACGTTCTAAGTCTACTTAGAACGTTTTTAATGTTCTTGCATTTTTAAATTCTTCGTTCTCTAACTTAAATACTGTCAAAATTTGGTTAAGATGTGCCGATCCGTTCCGAAGTTATAGGGAAAAATCTACTTAGAATACACATACAGTCTTATGGCGCGTGAAAACTTTGAGAGCTCATAACTCAAAACACACTTTTTCGACTTAGAATGTTATAGAACGGAGGCGTCGATATTACTATGCTAGTTCATACAAATTTCGATTTTAAAATAAATTTCGATAGAGTTGCTTGTTATATTTTGTTCAAATATATCCTCATGTAACATTGTACTAAAGTATACAATGTCAGTAAAAAAAAAAATAGAAAAGAAAAGAACACATTAAATTTGAAATATATTTACTAATATACTTCCGGCGAGACGTTAAGGATCACCTTCAACGGAATTTCTTCTTTAGCAATATCCAAAGTAACCTCAGAGGTCATTTTTCGTTAATCCAAAAATTTTAGCCTTTCCTCGAACACGTGTGATGCCGTTTTATGTTTTCTACCTTTAGATCCAATATTATTTTTGACTGAATCGGGTTAATTACTTCACTTTTGAAGCAATCTAGATTAATTTGATTGAAAAAAATCTTAAAAAAAGATACTGGAGCAACTTTTCAATTTGCAACCATTTTGTTTGTTTTTCTATAAAATATTTTCAGTTATTTATAATTTTTAAAATTTCCACAAAAAATTATATTCACTGTTATATATACTTACAAAATTTTCTCCATTTATTTTTTTAATCATACCGCGGCAACAATACAACAGCTGATGAGCTGTTGTAAGTTTTTGACATTTCTGACAACACTTAAAAACAACTGTTGTGAATCGTAATCGCAATTTAAGAAATACAACATTAAATTTACAACTGTTGTAAACCATAATCGGGGCCTTAGTCACTGCACAACCGTTTTTCGAAATGAATCCCAAATTCTCCCTGGATGTTATACCGCGCGACTTTGTGAAGGAGTATTAAACCTATGCCGAGTACACAGGCCACATCTTCACATTGTCAGTAATATGCTTAGGATTATTGTACCGTTCGAAGTAATAATCATTATGTATTCCTAATTCTTCTGCACATTGGGTGAGGTTGTAATTTAGAATGCTTCAATTTACAGTCTTATTCATTGCTTAATCAAAAAAATTGTCCATACCTGGCACCTGGCACACATCGTTATACTACGACCACCATGCTTATCGCAATTTCTTTGGATTGAGCCCCTCCATAGATATTTTTGCCCAAAATTCCAAATATCTTTTATATAAATAAGGGCACCTAGACTTGTGCTTGACTTAATATATACATTTTATTTGTTTATTGTTTTTTCTATACGACATTAAAGTAAAATGATATACTAAAGAAAGATACTGTTGACAGTGAATTTCATACGTTAGTTAAAAAGAAGACATCGTCTCTATTACTTTTACCGACACTGTTTATAGTTATATATCGTATTTATTGATCATTTTTAAAAAGTAAGTATAAAAACGTTTGTTTTATTTTTCTTTTAATTACGTTTTTTTCTTAATTTTAATTTTATTTGTTTTTAATTTTTTTTTTTCTATTTATTTTTCAGATTGAAAATACTTTACGCACCTGTCATTTGTAGCTTTAAAAAGTTCCTCTATTTTATTATATTATATTTTGTTTAACTAATACATATATTTAATTATAAATTTTTAGTTTCTTATGTACAATATTATGTTTTTAAATTGAAATTTCCTGAGAAAGTTGTGATTTAATATAAGTTGAAATATATTTTTGAATTTAATTTAATTAGAGTGAGAATTGAATATTTTAAACATACAATTGGGGTGTGATATATTATTTATTTTATTTTATTTTAATTAATAAACATTAACTTAATTAAATAAACGAATTGATTCACTTTAAATGTACGCAAAAAAGACGAGAAATGTAACAGCAAATATAATCAAATATCTTAAAAAATAATTAACGTAAACATGTATAATTTTCCGTTAAAATTAATATAATTTGCTTTATATGTTTTGTAAACTCAAAATTAACATAAATACTTACTTACACTAAGAAAAAATACCCTACAATATAATTGAAAACATTAATTAATTGAAATTGATTAACATTTTAAAGAACAATTGTAATTAAAGTACAGGCCTGTTCTGAAATATGATTTATGTAGTAAGTGACTATCGATATCGATCTAAAAAGTATATGCATATCCCCAAACCGAAAAATTGTATCGAAAGTAAAATGAATCCTTAGTAAAGAACAATTTAATTTAATTGATTTTCTTTAAATTTTGAGCTCTTCTTCTTGATATACCAAAAAAGAAATCGCTTCTAATATTAAATAGAATGCTACACAACATAATATTCTAAATTTTGCGGTAATTATTGAATTTGAAATTTGATCAGATGAGAATTTATTACATATTTATTTTCGAAAATCCAATGCAAACAACGTTAAAAAATGTTGTGTTAATAAGAAATATGAAATATAATTTAGTGGGTAATTTTTAGTTTTTAATAAAAATTTTAAGATTGTAAATGAATGGGATTCAAAATAAATAATAAATGCTACAGTTTCTTTGTGCAGCATTAATATTGAATCATATTGTATTCTTCTTTCGAATTTTCGAAGGATTTTACGTTTTGAGAATGCAAAAATTCAATTTCTATTGACTTTGCTAATTTATTCATCAGTGTTACGCGCCGGTTGTACTCGAATAATCAGAATTCAAATATACCGAATAAAATATTGAGGTTAAGGGCATGCAAAGATCTACCCGGTTGCTCAGATTTATGTGGTTCTCAACCCGAATTTTACGACGCGTGAACATATAAACACAGCCTGCATGCCATACAATAAAAACCCTAGACTGTGTAAATATAAAGAAAACATACAGTACAGTAGTTTTCGCTTATAGTCCATCGCACATATAAGAGAATTTCAGATATAGTCCAGAATATATGCTTCTAATTTCGTAATAATAAGAATTTCATACATTTAGTTCGTTGTATAGTCCATTTCTTATACAGTCGAATTTGGCATATATTCCACTTTTTTGACACATTAATAAATATCAATGTATATAAAGTATTCTTGATATATTCCACACTGTAAAATTAATCGCTAAAATCATAAAAAACATTAAGTAAAATGGAACGTAATAAACGCAAAATTTTATGGAAAACAAATATTGGTTACATTGCTTCTGTAAATTTAGTTGGCAGCATTAGTGTAAAAAACGGAAATCCCCGTGTTATTTGTGTTATGAAATTGAGAGCAATTTCGTCCTTGACAAAATTGAGGACCATATTTTGAACAATTTTCTTGAAAAAAAACAGTCAAAATTTATGGAACTTTTTAAGTAGTTATGTCTTTAATGAATGTCTAAAATGAGCTTTCTTTTTATTGTATCTCACTCATTACATAGTCAATAAACTAGAAGACTTTTTTATTTGTATGTTTTTTTCAATTTGTAATCATATTACTGAAAATAATTGAAAACAGATATATGCCATAAAGTGGCATATACAAAAATTCGTTTAAATGTCGAATTTGACTTATTGTCCACTAATGTTTTGCAGCTATGGGTGTGGACTATAAGCGAAAACTACTGTAGTATCAAACGCGATAGTATCCGGAAACAAAAAAAACCGATTCTAAAATGGTTTGACGGTTAGATGTTAACCCGTCAGGGTGATAGGTTCCCTCCCAGTGACAAAGTCACACGCCATGACAGATGGACACCATAATAAAATATCTGTCCCCAATATACCACGTATCTCTTACCCTACCATGTTCCCAGCATTCCTCCCGAATTTAGCCAATTAAATAGGCATATTAATTTAATTTCATTTTCAAAAACACAACATTTAAGATTAATTCAAAGAAAAAAAAAAAGAAAAAGATCAAAATATGTGTATATATATATGTATTTAAACAGTTTGTATAAGAAATAACTATTTATATAAGTATATACTTATAATTATTCATCCTAAAGATTTTTATCAATTATATGTTTTAGAAAAGAAACAATAATATGAATAGGTGAGATAAAGATATGTTATAATTAATATTTATAAAAGCAAGATAATACAATATGCTTATAGGTTAGAAATAATTGTAATAATTGTGATAAGGAATAATGTTGACTTAGCTGTGCTGCGCTGCGGTGCACCGATCTGGAGATGAATGGCTGGTCTGATGATGGTAATGATGATGATTGGTGGTGGTAGTGTTGCTCTTGTTGATTGGTCGGTCTGGTCTTCTGATCTTATTACTTCTTTTTCAAGAAAGTGGAAAGTCACCAACACCTGGACATCGACGATGAATCATTCCGAAATTTTTGTTGTGGCTGATGGTGGTAACGATGATGGTTGGTAGTGGTAGCGTTGCCCTTGTTGATTGGTTGTATTTCTTTTTCTATTTATCTTTTTGTATAAGCAGGTGGTTTTTTTTTACAGGTTCTTTTTTGCTTTGTAGGAATTTTTTTTTATTTAAGTTTTCTTTTTTCTTAGGTTAGTATTTAAATCATATATTTTAATTTAAAATTCATATTGTAAGTATATATGTATGTGTCTACGGGTATATGTACTCTCTTTTTATTTTAAAATTTAAATTTTTGTTTCACAAGATTTGGGCTTGTTTTTTTTTTTTTTTTCTTATTCTAACAATATTATTTTCTTTATTTTATTTAACACATACATACTTTCTTGGGTTTTCTTTTTTTTATTTCACAATGTTATAATTTTTTTTTGTTTAGTTTGTGGAGATAAGTTTAATATAATTTGTTCTTTTTTTTATATTTTAATTACTTTAAATCAGAGCCCGGCAACGCTTGCTATTGGTCAGTTGTTGCAGAGCGAAAAATAAGAAAAGAGAAAAATTTTCCCTTTTTTTCAAAACACTACCGCTCGCTTTGGCTTTCACACAACAACTCCACGATCTCACATCTTGTTTACCTTTTATCTACTCTGGAATGTTCTTTTTCTGCGCGCCAAAACGCATTATCTTTCCCTACCTATATCCCTCATCCTTGATTTATTGACAAATGTCACATTCTGATTGGTCGAACTGTCTAACGGTAAAATCCTAACGAAACAGACGCCAAGTGTCAAAATCTGATTGGCCGATCAAGACGCGCAAAAAAAAAATATGACGAAGAACATACATAGCAAAAGGGATACAGAAAAATAAAGAGTTGCAATTATACCGATCAAAAGGGTTGCAATAAAGTGCATTGTTGCCAACCATATATGCAAATAAAAAGGGTGGGAGTAAAAGTTGCAATTCCAGGCAATCCGTAACACATGCAAACCGTATGTATGAACAAGAGCACATTGGAGAAGTCTAAAAATTTGCTGAAGAGGAATGGAAATTTTAGTGAAACGTTACCTTCACAGTTTTTATTCGTTGGTCACATAGAGGCCCTAATCACCAAGTTAATTCGCAGACCAATAGGATCATTGTGAAAGCCTTTAAAAGGTCAATCCATCTTTCTATATTCGAAATCGACAATCAGATCATATGCTCCTACATTAAACAGTAATGACAGTGACAAGTAGTGCAATTTTTTTCCGTTTCAAGATAATATATATCGTAGATATACCGTCTAAATTTTGGGTATCCAAAGTAGCCTTATCTGTCTTCAGCTAGTTGTTCCTGAGTGTTCGAATACAGTTATATATGGGGTTTACGTTTCCACTGGCTGAATCTAAAGTCCTGATTATTGAAAAAGATTATCCACAACTATGGAAATCTCCATAATTACATAACACCGAGACTCCAATTTGTCCCTTTGTGATGATGGTCACTGAATCCGAAACGGCATATACGTATATACAATTTCAAGATAAATAAATAAAAACAAAAAAATAGAATTTATAAGAATAAAATTCAGAACACGCCTGCTAATATTTTAATTAAACTTCGACTTTTTTATAGAAAAAAAAAATAAATATCACTTTAGAATATACCGAATATATTAAAATTAATATGTTACAAGTATTAATTATATTAAAATTCGTCATTTGAGTGAGAAATAAACGCGCTGTTGCTGTGGCATATATTTTTTCTTTTTGTATAAAATAATAAGAAATGTAAAATATACATATAAATTAATTATAATTTATCAAAGTTTTTACTTTAAAGTGTTGGTTTTGTCTTTTTCTTTCGCCCTAAATAATCTAAAACAATGAAGATGGAAATTCTGGAACACGTTCAAAGTCCTGTGTCGACTCGAATAAGACTTTTAGGGTTTTACGGAAAAAATTTATAGAACAATGGAAAAATATTTTATACAAATAGGAAATACTAAAAGAAATTAAACGGTAAATAGTAATAAATAATAAACAACTAAAAGAGAACAATTTTGTATTAAGTTAAATATACATTTAATAGAAGACATACAATATAATAACATTTAATAATACATATGACAGGTATAATTCTAAAAAGAATTCTCAATAAAAAATTTTGTTGCTATTGAAAAAAGAATCATACATAATAAAATTAATTTTTTTAGTCTTTTCTTTGCTCCAATTAAATAATCGCGGAATATAATTAATGTTAATTGGGTTATATTTTTTGGGATGTATTAACCTTTCCTTTTAATATATTTAAAAGAATAATTTAGACTACACTACTGAAACGTTTTCATAATATTCTACCCTGGTTTGTTAACCGACAATTTATTTAATTTCAAAATTTGCTTCTACTTACTTATACACATGCATGTCTATCGATTTATCTGGTAAATAAATTAGAAAACTTTACATAGAAATACATACAGTAAATCCTCAATAATTAAAAATATACTAAAATAAGATGTTGAGCTATAAATAAATCAGAAAAATAAATAGGAAATAGATATTTTTATTATATTATACATATACACTTAATAAATAAACTACTGTGAAAAAAATAATTGGATTTTTTTATATGGAAAAAATAATCTGTAACAATAAAATAATGTGTATAAATTTTATATTTCAGAATTAAGCTTGTACTCCTTTATGTCCTTTAAGAATATATTTATGATTATATTAATTCAAAAATAAAATTTTAAAATATATTTCATATTGTTACATTTGTTGTATTATACATATATAAAACTTACATAATTCATACATAGTTACATAAAATATATTAAATAAAAAATATTTATTTAAGTCGTTGTTTCAATCAGTGATCGTTTTCAGTCAAATTAGATTTGTTTTTTGCTATATAGATATTTTTTATTTATTGAATCCTCACCTTCATATGAAAGTTATTTAGTTCCGATTAATATCTGGAATACATTTGGGTTTCACTAGTTCTTACCATGAGATGAAGTTGTTGTTTTTTAATTTTACGAATCAAAGAATTTCAATGGAATTAGAGCTTTTACATTTATTTTTTATTTAATTAGACACGTCGAGATCTTATTATGTTCGAGTTTTTGAAATACCAAGGTTCTGCTGTTATCATCGATATGGTCTTGTTTTGGCGTCCGTAATTTTTTTATTTTTTTGGATTCTGGACAATGACAGTTCCTTATAACTATATGTACTCTGCAACACCATATTGAATTTTTAAAAGAGAATGGAAAAGTTTACAGTCCAAGCTCAGTAGTCTGCAGATCTAAAGGACAGTATATATTTTGCATCTGACTTGTTGATTTACACGCAATAGCCCCTTTACACATAAACGAAATATACCACTTACGAGATTTCAATAAAAATCTGGTAGACTTTAACACATTTGGAACTATATAGTCAGGATTGGCGGGGTCTTACGCATTACCACCACGAATATACTCATACTTCCCGCATCTTATGTATACATTTACTATTGTCTCACTCTATCTCACAGATGTAACAATCATGTCTTTTAATTATTTTTTAATGGATGAAGAGTATTCAGCATAACTATAGTATCCACCGTAATACATATTGGTTTTTTAAGAGAATGTAGAAAAGTTTATAGTCCAACCTCAGCTTGTAGGGCCATAATATTACAAAAAGTTTGAATTTACTTTGTACTAATTTCATTTCTTTGTGGAATTTTCAAGTGAAACGTCGATCAATGTACATGTTAAGATATTTTATATGCGATTGATGAGCCCATACTTGCCTATTTATTTGAAAATTGGTGTGCATGTTTCCGTCCATAACGTAAATGTTATGCGTACACATTTACTAGAGTAAGAAAAAATTATATTACAGCGTCTTGCAAAAGTATTCCTTTTTTTTAATTAACTTAATTATAATACACTACAAAGCTCTATTATAGCAGGAAAATAACAGATCCAATTATATTCCAACATGTTGCAAAAGTATTCCTTTCTTTTTTTATTAAATGACGAAGAAGAGAAGGAATGATACCGTCTTTCATAGAACACGATTAGAGAGAATTAAAATTTGTCCCGTATTAAAGCTCAAGTTTTTGTTATATGCTTGTTAATTTACAAATAACATTTTATTCATTCGCGTTTAACAGTCCTTTGTAACTGGACAATGTGATTGTACAGATTGCGAAGCGCTATGTCATAAATAAAGGCATTGGCATGAATTTAATTACTAATTACCATGTCTGGAGTAAAAATAAAAAGTCCCAAAATACTTCTCAGTGACACACCGGCTGTAGACGGCTGGGAACTATTCACAGTGCATTAATAAATTTTCGTTCGATTATGTAGGTGTCTCATAACTTCACATTAATGTATCATTTTATCTTCAATTTATGCATTAGACCTCCGTGCCAAACCTTGTCTAAAATTTGAGATACGTCTAAAGTCACTTTATTCTGATTGATGTTTTTACTACATTCCATAAATTCACGATTGGATTTAGATCTGAAGACTACGAAGGCCAGTCTATTACTTTGATGTTGTTGCCTCCGAAGTATTTTTCGTAAACTTTAAAGTGTGGCTAAATTATACTGCTGGCAACGTGGGGTAACGGTAAAAGTTCTCGACTACAAATCCGAATAATCCAGATTTAAACCCTGGAGAATAGTTAGGATATTTCAGTGTCTTACCACACTAGACAGAATGTCACCAACGAAAATCACTCTTGTAAAAGAGCACAACTCAATCAGCAAAAAGTTTCTCAGCATACATACACTGGCGAGCAAAAATGGATACATAATATTGAAAAATATATGAACTTTATATTTGTACTTTATTTATTAAAATAAAAAAAACAACCTATATGTTAAACATTTATTTAGACTATTCTCTAATTAAAACAAAAACCATTCAGTAATATTATTTCCTTTTCAATATAAAACACAGCTTAATATTATTTAGTAGCATTTATCCAATTTTGCTCGTTTCGTTTCAAATGAAAAATTTAGTATTTTGTCCATAATCCTTTATTCTTTATTACTGATTTAATGCATTTTGGTAAGCTTTCTACCAGTTTTTTGATGGTTTCGCTGTGTATACTTTGCCACTATGCCTCAATTCTTAGCCACAATTCGTTAAGGCTATTTGGAGGGTTTTCATACTGTACCAATTTTCGTTTTACAATTGCACACAAATTCTCGATCGGATTTAAATCCGGACTTCGTGCTGGCCATTTTAATGTCTGAAATTTTTGCTCCTCCAACCTCCACTTTTGTTTCGTCCGACCATATAACTTTTTTCCAATCATCCACAGACCAATCTTTGTGCTGCAGATCTCTAAGTGAAGGTGACGCACGGGTAATGGAGCGATTGGTACTAAAAAATGAAGTCAAAACTCCGAAAGCAGTAGCAAATGCTATAAATAAGAATGTGAGTGAAATGCGAATTGCGAAGAATCGGCATAGTTTCGGCAGTTAAACAGAAAAAACCCACACTCTCTGAGAAGAACGTCAAAGCTCGTCTGCAGTTTTGCAAGCAGCACAAAGATTGGTCTGTGGATGATTGGAAAAAAGTTATATGGTCGGACGAAACAAAAGTGGAGGTTGGAGGAGCAAAAATTTCAGACATTAAAATGGCCAGCACGAAGTCCGGATTTGAATCCGATCGAGAATTCGTGTGCAATTGTAAAACGAAAATTGGTACAGTATGAAAACCCTCCAAATAACCTTAACGAATTGTGGCTAAGAATTGAGGCAGAGTGGCAAAGTATACACAGCGAAACCATCAAAAAACTGGTAGAAAGCTTACCAAAATGCATTAAATCAGTAATAAAGAATAAAGGATTATGGACAAAATACTGAATTTTTCATTTGAAACGAAACGAGCAAAATTGGATAAATGCTACTAAATAATGTTAAGCTGTATTTTATATTGAAAAGGAAATAATATTACTGAATGGTTTTTGTTTTAATTAGAGGATAGTCTAAATAAATGTTTAATATATAGGTTGTTTTTTTTAGTTTAATAAATAAAGTACAAATATAAAGTTCATATATTTTTCAATATTATGTATCCATTTTTGCTCGCCAGTGTACATACATATGTTCAATGAGGACGTTGTTTGTACCTAACGACAAATGGACCTCCTGTTGTCCTGCTATAATGGACCTTTTTACTGTAATATTGTATTGAACAAACTAAACTAATTTATAAATTAAATTAGTTTTTAAATTGATTAGAAGGTTTATTATCAATAAATAAAAAGGAGAAAGTTGTTTTGTTATGAGGAAAATCATTTAATTTAACAGCCAAATTTTTCGGAACTTAGACCAAAATAATTGATACCAATTGAGTTAAAACGATTTATCTTGTGCTCATAAAATAAATTATTATACAACTTACCATAGTCACTAAATTTTTACTTTAGCATTTTAACTCGTTGCTTACTTGCTGTCTAATGAAAAGCTTAATCGCACGAAATTTTAATGAGTCTGCTATGAACAGCAACTGCGATGTTATCTGTCGAGTAAAAATTTATAGTTGACAGAAATAATTTCTTTTAAAAAGTGATATACATATTTAAATTTGGTTGCCTGTTGCCTTCTGTAACACCATTTTTAATAGCTCGCAATTCAACTGAGGTTCAGTTGCCGTCTACCATAAAGCCGTAAAATTCACTTCAAATTTTGAACATAATAAAAACTGAAATGGTTTTAACTCTAAATTAGTTTAAGAAAAAAATTTGTCTTTAACATGTTTTATATGATAATTCATTTGATGAATGCATTCGCATCACATTTGGTAATCTACTTCTAATTTGGAATTTATAACAAAATAATATTTTGTAAAATATTAGAAAAAAAGAAAAGAAATATTAAGTTAGGATTTAATTCCTTTCAAAATTTATTTCAAATCAAAATTCAATAATACATTTTTATTCATTTTCATTAAATTAATATCTAAATTAGTTAACAAATATAAAAATAATAATAAAAGACGTATTCAATTGTTCTTTTGTATTCTACAAAAAATGAAAATAATGTGAAAACATCGGCAATTAGAATCATTTTTAATAAAAACTAAATTATCAAATCGAAACTTTTGATAGACTTCAATAAGTTGTGTTTATATGGTGAATTCAAAATTAAAAAAATACATCTTGATATTCATTTCATAACGTTTGATATAATAATAAAGAAATCATTTTTCTATTATTATTATTTCTATAATTTTAATAAGTTTTAATATTTAGATTAATTAATTAATGTAATGATTTAATTAATTAATGACTTAAGAAAATAGTTTTTAAACAAATTCACATGAGTTATAAAACAGCGATTGTTTAAAAAAAGCTTTCCTTCGTGCATTTTTTTCCGCATTCCGTGAAAGGAACACAAAAGTATTTTTAAATGTTTTTTTTTCTTTTAAACTAAAATAAAACAAAATCTTCAATTTAAAAGTTATGGTTTTCATTTGATTTGTTGCGTTGTAATTCTTGTTGGAAAATAAAATCTGCCATTGCTTCGGCTTCCTGGCGATGTTTTTTATCTAATTTAGGCTTCATAAATACACGATAACTTACGCTAACAAATAATGTTGAAAATATTCCAATCGCCATAATGCCAGTAGTTGAAGTGGCAAATTGTTTTATATTTTTAATTAAACTCATCTGAAATTAAAAATAAAATTATTTGTAATTAGTGCAACTTTTATTATGCTATAATGAGTACAACTGTTATGACACTGACTTTGAGGTATTCGTGGCTACGGTGGGGGTACTTAAAGTTTCTGGTATTTGATCTTTTTTATCACTGTTGTCCTTCTTCCACTTAACAATAAGTGGTTGCCAAATATAAACACCTCCTAGAAAACCCAAGGCAGTAACTACCATTAACTGTTGGACCGTTATACCTCGAGGACGACGTATTTGCATGATACAATTTTTTTCAATTCAAACACTATGCGGGGTGTATAGCATGTTAAATAATACAAATCACTCAAAAATATGTCAAACCCATATGGTTTGTTTACATAAATACATGTGAACACAAATGAAAATGAAACACGTTGATGTTGTAATTTAAATAACAACGTAGAGGAATGAAACAGAATCAACTTACCCAGCGAATATTTATGTTACGTTTAAAATATAAAAGATTTGATTTGCGTTCATTGCTTTTAAATTATTAAAATTTAAATATGTAAACGATTCTATTTCTATTTAACAATGAAAAAGAAATCTGCAGACCTCAGGGACATATTTATACGATATTTATTTTGCACTTGACTTGTTAGGTTACAATCGCCCATTTACACCTGAACGAAATCTACTAACGAGATTTTGACTAATTCTGGTAGAATTTAATACATTCGCCGCCATTGCCAGCACGAAAATACTTGTGATACTGCCAGCATTTTATAAGGAATATCTTCCGGAATTTAGAAATTTTTATGGCCATTAATATACGTAAATACATAATATAATACAGTTACATTGGCTGACTCTATCTCACTATTCTTCTGACTTAAAATTACTGTTTGTTGAAATATTCTCATCTGTGTACATTCCGAAAAGAAGTGTCAATTCAAATACCCCCATGCTGTTTAGGCTTGGCAGAAAGTCTACTTATTATAAACTGGTTAGTAATACAACCCTGTTTTTTGCTGCCAATATACATATACATACATAATTGGTCATTACAACCCTTCAGTCAGGATTATAGACCTAGCTTCTCACACCACTCATGTTGTGTGCGTTAATTTTATACATGAGTGGCGGGACCTACAGTTTAAAGTCGACTCCGAACGACAGATTTTTTTTTTGAGAAGCCTTTCATGGCAATTTTTTACTCTCAGAGTTTTTGCCAGAAATCTGCTGAGAGGAAGTCGCCGAAGAAATACTTTTTGTATTTTGTTTTTGATGTCTGGCCTGGGATTCGAACTCGGGCCTTTCGTCTAATAAGCCAACACACTTCCTACTAGACCACGGCGACTTCATACATACTTCATACAATATACATATACATACATAACATACATAATTGGCCATTATAACCCTTCAGTTAGGATTACGGCCTAGCTTCTCACACCACTCATGTTGTGTGTGTTAATTTTTATACATGAGTGGCGGGACCTACAGTTTAAAGTCGGCTCCGAACGACAGATTTTTTGAGAAGCTTTTCATGGCAATTTTTTACTCTCAGAGTTTTTGCCAGAAATCTGCTGAGAGGAAGTCGCCGAAGAAATACTTTTTGTATTTTGTTTTTGATGTCTGGCTTGGGATTCGAACTCGGGCCTTTCGTCTAATAAGCCAACACACTTCCTACTAGACCACGGCGACTTCATACATACTTCATACAATATACATATACATACATAACATACATAATTGGCCATTATAACCCTTCAGTTAGGATTACGGCCTAGCTTCTCACACCACTCATGTTGTGTGTGTTAATTTTTATACATGAGTGGCGGGACCTACAGTTTAACGTCGACTCCGAACGACAGATTTTTGAGAAGCTTTTCATGGCAATTTTTACTCTCAGAGTTTTTGCCAGAAATCTGCTGAGAGGAAGTCGCCGAAGAAATATTTTCATATTTTCGTTTTGATGTCTGACCTGGGATTTGAACTCGGGCCTTTTGTCTAATAAGCCAACACACTACCTACTATACCACGGCGAATCAAATACAATACAATATACATATATTTTCTGTAAATATTCAACAAATGTTTTTATATTAAAGATATGCTCGGTGTTAAAGACGAAATGCCGTACCAACTTTCAATGTGTGTATATTTTCCACAATATCGCTGTTTAATGTCAGTTGCTTTAGTTTAGAACACTAATGTCATTTAAGCATGACGACAATTTGAAATGTTAAATATTAACGAGTTTTTTATACAAGAATGTTCTGATTTATATCTTAAGAACTTAATTCTTTCAGTTTCTCATTATCAATAATTTATCTTTTAAAATATGGCGTTATTTTGTAACGAATAGAACACTTGTAATTAACACCGCCGTCTCACATACATAATTGGTCATTGCAAGCCTTCAGACAGGATATTGATCTAATTTCTCACATTATTTATGTTGTGTGTTAATTTTATACATGAGTGGCGGAACCTACCGTTTAAAGTCGACTCCAAACGAAAGATTCTTGAGAAACTTTTCATGGCAATTTTATTTACTCTCGGAGTTTTTGCCAGAGTGAGGAAGTCGCCGAAGAAATCTTTTTTCATATTCGTATATCGGGGATGTCTGACCTGGGGTTTTAACCGTGGCCTCATGTTTAATAAGCCAACACACTACCTACTAGACTACGACGACTTCGTGGTCTAACACAAAGCAAATTGTTGTATTACATAAAAAATGCAGCAGATATCACACTAGTCATTAAATAAGAATTGAACATCAACTTGCACCTTATACTCCTCCTGCTCAAACACACTACACCCCTCTTTTCTTACTCCTCAATGTTACATTGAAATGTACACCCCAGACGCTGAAATGCGATTTACTTTTCCAAATGCGTCGAGAGATATTCATTGATATTCTCGTATTAAACATTCAACACAATGGACATGAGTAGAGTCTTACAAAAAAAAGTTCTTTAATTCTTTAAATTCTTCAAAAACCTAAAGAATGAATAAAAGTGAAAATCAAACATTAAAAACACCCAAGTTTATTCTCTTAAATACTCCATGTTAAGCGTAGTCATCACATGGGTTGAAGATTCGCCTAGAACAATAAGGCGAAAACTTATTTAAGTTTCTTTTTATGTATGTATCGAAAACCCATATTTTTTTGAATTATATATTTTTTAACTAATAAATTACATATTATATGCATATGTATATGAATTTTGCTGTAATAAAAGTGCTGTACATATTGCACGTAAAAACCAATACTAACGTAAAAACCAAGCAAAATTTTGCAGAAGTAAAGATTTCTGGGAAAAATTTCAACTCGATTTCAACTCACTAATTACCAGCGTCATCCGAATTACATACATCATAAGAACAACTGAACTTAGTGTGATCGAGGCCAGGTAGAAAACTACTTCTTCACTTTGTTTTAATATTCGGTCAATCGATTTCATAGTGATATAAATATGTATGTAAAAAGCCAGGAGATTGCTATCTTTTTATGTATGGAAAATAAAGATAACTATTATCTATCTGGTCTAGTAGGAAGTGTGTTGGCTTATTAGACGAAAGGCCCGAGTTCGAATCCCAGGCCAGACATCAAAAACAAAATACAAAAAGTATTTCTTCGGCGACTTCCTCTCAGCAGATTTCTGGCAAAAATTCTGAGAGTAAAAAATTGCCATGAAAAGCTTCTCAAAAAATCTGTCGTTCGGAGCCGACTTTAAACTGTAGGTCCCGCCACTCATGTATAAAATTAACGCACACAACATGAGTGGTGTTGAGAAGCTAGGCCGTAATCCTGACGAAGGGTTGTAATGGCCAATTATGTATGTATTATAACTACCATAAATAATTTCTCTTAAATTAATAAATTCTCATTAGAAGTCCCAAATATATAAACAGAAAATATTTTTTTTAATTATTTTTATTATTATGATGTTACAAAGTATTTCCCAAAAGTTGTATCTCCTTAGTTACATTATTATTATTACAAATACAAATATTACTACAAATTTGTATTGGGAAATTCGTATAAAGTGTTATCACTTTTACTCGTTTGAGTTCATGACTTCTTCTTTTAAATGTAAAAGTAATTTACATCATTTGTTTATACATTTATTTAGTAAATCAGATAACAATGTAGGACCTAGCCGTTATCTGCCACAACAGGTCATTTGATCAAGAGCCTTTTATGAAAGCATTAAATTTGTGTTTATATTTACTTATATTGTAGTATTACACGATTTTGTGATACACTCTGCAACTGTTGTTGTAAATTGTAAATTTCAATTTTAGTGGAAAGAAAGGCAAGAACAAATGAATATAATTTCCGTTATATTAGCGTTACCGTACATTCAGAAAAATGTAGAATGAATCGAGACAAAGTAATTAGAAGAAAGAAACACTAAATGCGGAGAGGTGGCAGTGGACTTTATGAGAAAGAAAAATACTTTTTGGAACGAATAAAATCTATTAGATGTTATGAGTATAGGTTTAGGTTAGAGGACGTATAATTGCCAATTGAGACAAGTACAGTGCCCGGAGGTCCAGTTGCCGCATTGTACAACGTCCTAAAGGGGAGAGGATAATAGGGGAGATAGGGGAAAAAAGAGGAAGAAGGAAAGGGAGAATAAGGAAGCGGAGGAATTACACAGACTGACAAAAGACACAAGAGAGCGCGACTACACTATTGTAAATCAAAAATAAGAAATATTCTTTTAAAACTTCAAGAGAAAAGAAATTTCTTTATCATTAATCCCCAAAATTAATATTTTAATTAAACTACCTCTTGATATTATGCAATGAATTTTATTAACATTATTACTTATCTTTAATTTTATTTTTTTTTATATAAAACACCCATTAGCCATAGGATTAACTTTATTAATCCAAACAAGACATTCTGATTCTCTTATATTTTATTCCTAGTATTTTTAGGAGGAATATTAGTTTTATTTACTTATGTAACATCTCTAGCATCTAACGACCAGTTCAAAAAAAAAATGAATCTATGAAGAGCATGGATGTCGGCTCTCAACACAGAATTCAATCCCTCAAAGAAGACCCTGACAAGGGTCTTCAACCTCAACAAATTAATGGCTGGACAGTTACAGAGGAGGTGTTCGATAGTCTCCAACTCCTCCTCATCGCAACATATCCATACATCGCCTTCAGAAAATGAACCTAACTAGCGGAAGCATCTCATTACCGAGTATTCATGAGTGTATCTGGGAAAAGGAAATATTATGAATAAACGGCAGGAGAAAGTACATTTAGACAGGATGATAATTCCGGAGAAGCCAGAGAAAAACAAGTAATTATAATAAAAACGGAAACAACACCGTTAAATTGTAAGACAGATCCTAACAAACACAAAATGTGTTAAATAAGGTATTGTAGAGGCAATTAAATCACAAGAATCTGATCGCGGAAAATCTACAATAAAATTTGCACATGTAATATATGTTGAGCGCAATTAGTTAGAAAATTTTTTGTTTCTTATAAAGTGGAAAAAAATAGTTGTTTAATATTTCCTTTCTGAAAACTATATTGTTCCATTCCATCCTGAAAATAAGATCCTTTTATAAAAACCGGTATTTTAACCGATGCAGATAGGTATACAGTGGTGGCCACGAATTTAAGGCACGACATATGACTGAGTTATTTGAGATAATTTTTACATTTTATCGAAAAAATTATGGGTCCATGATATTTTTTTAGGATTTTAGTAATGTTATGAAGAAAAATTAATAATATTTTCTTACCTATATTCGGTTAAGAATTTTTATTTACATATTATATACATAAACACAAATTTTACCTGGTCACGAATTTAAGACATAGGCATAATATAACACTATTCTCTAAATTAAGCTCAGCTTCATAAAAAAAAATCTATTATTTAGTGGGAAATCCTTTATTTTTCATCACAGCAGCACATCTCCCGGGTAAACTTTCGACTAATGCCACATAACGTTGCTTTAGAATTGCATACCAAACCCTTTGGATTTCTTCCCACAAATCGCTTGAATTTTTTGGTTTAACTGTTCGTAAATATTCCTCAACATCATTCCACAAGTTCTCAATTGGATTGAGGTCCGGGGATTGAGCTGACCACTTAAGAACAATGATATCGTTTTCTTCTAAGCAACTCTTCACTAGACGTGAAATGTGCTTAGGGTCATTATCATGCATAAATTTCTATATTGGAGGCATGTTGTCTTCAGCGAATGGTATCATTGTGTCTGTTATAATATTTTTGTAAACATGGTGGTCCATTTTAGAATTTATATTGTAAATGGGACCTACACCATGCCAGGAAAATGCTGCCCACACCGTCACATTTCCACCACCATGTTGTTTTTAGTGTGTACTTTGGATGATGCTCTAGGTTTGGAGGGCGCCAGACGTACTGCTTTCCATCAGAGCCGAAGCGGCAAAACTCCAAAGTATATTTTTCCAAAATATCAGGGGTTTCTTGAGATTTCTCAATTATCACAAATAAGTCCATCATATGTCGTGTCTTAAATTCGTGGCCACCACTGTATGTTAATTCCCGATATGTTTAGTGTTAAGAGTTTTTCAGGTCGTGCAGACGATTTGACTGCTCTCCATATCTGCTTGTGGTTAGCAACTTTTGTTACTTGAGTCCTACTCTTTATGAAAAGATGTCACTGTCTAACATTCCTATGATGGTAGTTCCTGATGTTATCCTTTCATATACTATTTCTATTCTCTATTCTATTTCGCGTTAACTAAGAATACATCACTTTATATTTGATTAATTTTCTGATTATAAATGTACTCCCTTTCTTAACACACTAAATGCATGAATTATAAAGAACAAGATTGACCGTTCGTAATGTTTGCTTGATCTAGAAAGTGATAGGCTATTAAAATATTTAAGTATTTTTATTCTCTGAAATAAAACAAGATCTCTAATATTCTTCTTTACTTAAAGATTTTTCTCATTCTCTCTTAGTTAAACAGTGTGATCTCACATATACTTCCATATGCATATATTATGTACATATGTGTAGTTTTATTCATATTGATTGGCTTATATATAGAATTATCAACATAACACATGCAAACTTAAAAAAGAAAAACTGGTTTTAAATGCAAAATCTTTACAAAAATTCAAATCATTTTAAGATTAAACGTTAAGCGTACAAGATCGGAGGAAAATAACGTAGAACTTAAAAAATCTATATTAGACAAAAAATCTCGTGTGTATTGATTAAAACGTATCATCAAAATTATAATCTATTATTAATTAAGAAAAGATGATAAATAAAAAATTTTTAATTGCAAAAATAATTATTATTGGCATAATAATATTCAATTCTTCAAAATGTCTAAAAGCACAAACAACACAAGAAACGACTAAAGCATCAAATTTGCCATCACCAATGACTGAAGCGGCAGCAGCAGAGACACAGCAAACAACTCCAACGGGAGTTTTTAATGTAAATCAAATGTTTGACACTGGAATTTATGCTTACGATGATGTTGATGATTATGTACCCTTTGGTAGTGACGCCCATGATCATTTCTCATGGGAACTGTTAAGACATGTACTGGAAGAAGAACAATCCAATGTTATTATATCCCCATTTTCGGTTAAGTTACTTTTGGCATTGTTAGCAGAAGCTGCTGGGAACAATACACAAACACAAAGGGAGTTGATCAAAACACTGGAAGTAATAAAATCGCCAGACAATCTGCGTGGTTTCTATAAAAAGGTGCTGACATCATTAAAGAAAGAAAATCCGTACAATATTCTTAATTTAGAAACAAAGATGTTTACTGATGAGTTTATCGAACCCAAACAAAGATACGCTGCAATGTTAGCAACATACTATGGTACGTCAATAGAGCGTTTAAACTTTGGAAATTCTCAAGAATCAGCAGATTACATCAATAACTGGTGTAAGAATGTCACTAATGGCCATTTGCAAAATCTTGTAACCAAGGATAGTATACAAAATAGTGTAATCCTATTAACAAACGCTATCTACTTTAATGGCTTATGGCGTCGCCAATTTAATGAAACTTACGAAGGCGTTTTCTTTAAAACACCCGAAAATCAAACACGAGTTCAATACATGGAACAAACTGAGTACTTTTACTACTACGATCACAGTTCACTGAATGCAAAAATATTGAGATTGCCCTATAAAGGTAAGAAATTCTCAATGTTCATATTGTTGCCCAAAACTAAAGGGGGAGTC
Source organism: Sarcophaga rosellei (assembly GCA_930367235.1). Classification (NCBI taxonomy): domain Eukaryota; kingdom Metazoa; phylum Arthropoda; class Insecta; order Diptera; family Sarcophagidae; genus Sarcophaga; species Sarcophaga rosellei. Next base: position 65,381,717 of record OV884019.1, read on the forward strand.
GAAGAACTAACTCATGTCTTACAAAACGATCAAGTCAAGCGGATGCAATTTATGATGGAGGAGACCAAATTAAAAGTTACATTACCTAAATTCAAATTCGAATTCAACAAAAACCTAAAAGGAACACTTTCTTCCCTGGGTATTTATGATATTTTTACAGATAATGCATCTTTACCCGGACTGGATAGAGGAGGAGATGTAGCCGGCAAGTTAAAGGTATCCAATGTTATACAAAAGGCCGGTATCGACGTCAATGAAAAGGGTACTGAAGCATTTGCTTCAACTGTTTTCGAAATTGGTAATAAATTTGGGGGTGATCCAGTGATTGAAGAGTTCACAGTTAATCGCCCATTCATCTTTTTCATCGAAGAAGAGGCAACTGGTAGTATTATATTTGCAGGAAAAGTATTAGAACCTGTTTTATAATTATAAAGAAGACAAGTTTATTCATTGTTCGTTATATGTATACGTACGTATTGAAGAAAAAACACAAATTTAACTTAATACACTTCAGATTTCTTCGAACGTCAACAAATGGGGATTTTTGTCCAATCATTTATTTGTAATGTATTTTGTGTTTATTAATACGTACCCGAATGTGAAATAAATGGAATTCTCTTATAAGTAAATAATTAAACAATATTTGCATTTTCATTTAGTGTATCCAATTAAGCGAAAGTTTGACACAACGGCTTTTTTTTTACAACATCTTAAATTACGCTACATACATACAAAACTGTAGAAAATTGTTAAAAAGAAACTATAAATTCCTATATCAGCGTTAAGTCTATTCAGTTTTTGACATAAATTTAAAAGATCATTCCTCTATAGGTATCGTCAATGGAATAAAAAGTTGTTCTCAACAAAAAAAATTATCAATTTTTTAATATCTTTTAAAAACAAGAACAAATATAATTAATAGATTTCGAAAAAAATATATTTAACAATTCGTTTCTATACGATAACCATATTGAGACGATTTAAAATTTAGGTATAAATTTATAAGAAAGAACAACAATTGATTTTGTCAATTCTTTTGAATAATTACACAAATGAAATTCTACATCTTTTTTAAAGAACGGTGTGCGTATGGCGCACTAAAATTTATGTAATAAGCAGTAAAATATATTTATTACTGTTATTGATAGGGTTACATCTATTCTTTGCATTAAATTTCTTATTTTCTCTTAACCACCAAAAAGAATTGTGTTCCACATAATTTATTTCAAGTCAAATTTTAAATTTTTGTATAACTGCAAGTGTTGCCTTTGTATGAAAATAAAAAATAAATTTAAGGTTAAGGTTATATGTATATGTTGTCCTGGACAGCAAGCTGAACTGGAAACGAAACACCGAGGAAAGAATGAAGAAGGGACTGAATGCTTTCTACCAGTATAGGAACTCCATAGGTAAAAGCTGGGGTCTTCCGCGTAGGCCCATTCGCTGGATATATCTGGCGATTGTTAGACCGGTTATTACTTATGGCTGCGTTGTTTGGTGGTGTGCCTTAGATAAGAGTTTTCAGCGGAAAATCTTGGATAAGTTTCAGCGGATTGTTTCCTTGAGTATCACTGGAGTGAGGAAGAGTTGCCCTCAGGCTGCTCTTGACACTATGCTCTGCCTGACTCCGCTTGATTTATATGTCAAGCGGTGTGCAGCGCGCAGTGCCATTCGTCTGAGGGAATCGGGCTGCTGGAAACAGCGCTCGATAGGTCACTCCAGAGTTCTGAATGTCGTCTTTCCTGACGGGAGATATGGACTTTCGGAAAAAGCCACCGACTATATTGTGCCTGAGGCTATGTTCCTGCCTGGTTTAAGGATACTTATACCGGAAAGGGCACAATGGAATGGTGGGGTACTCCAGGGGCAGAGAGGTATACTCATCTTCTAAGTTAGGAGGATGTACAGGTGCTGGGGTTTTCTGTAGGAAACTCGGTCTTGAACTACACTTTAGGTTGAATGATGACTGCAGCGTTTTTCAGGCGGAGATTTTCGCAATCTTGAAGGCTATTGAGGCCATAGCTGGTGGCCCAGCTTCAGAATCTTACGTGATCTTCGTTGACAGTCAGGCTGCCCTTAGGGCCATTGAGTCGATCTGGTGCAAATCACGGCTCCTTCGCAAGTGCAAGGAGTCGTTGAGGACTTTTGGGCTAGACCGTATCCGTCTTTGCTGGGTTTCGGGTCATAGCGGAATACTGGGCAATGAGACGGCGGATGCCTCGCTAGGTTAGGTTCGCTTTCTGGGGGTGATTTAATAGTTAGTCCTGACCCCCCGGTCTGCCACCTCTACGGTCTCATCAATGGTTGGGTCGGGGAGGAAGTGCAGAGACGTTGGGGGAACGGATCGGGTTGTTTTGTTTCTAGATGTCTATGGCCTGCTGTGGACAGTAAGAGAACAGGTTGGCTGCTGGGCTTGGATAAGGCCAGCTTAAGGTTGGTTGTCGGTTTTATCACGGGGCACTGAGAGATTAGGTCGCTGACGGGGATCTGGAACAGATCCCAGCCGGACTATTGCAGGGCATGTTGCGATGAGGAGGAGTTGGAGACTATCGAACACCTCCTCTGTAACTGCCCAGCCCTTGGTAGGTTGAGGTTGAGGACCCTTGGCAAGGCCTCCTTTGAGAGTTTGAACTCTGTGTCGAGAGCCGACATCAAGGCTCTCCACAGATTCATTAGTGGCTTAGGCTGGTTGAGAGGCGCTAGGGCTTCATCAGGATAGTCGCGCTCTCTCTTCCTTGTTGTGTCTGTGTGACCCCTACGCTTCCCATTCTCCCTTTCTTACATCCTCTCCTTTTTATCCTATTCCCTCTATTATCCTTCCTCTTTAAGGACGTTGTACAATGGGTCAATTCGACCTCCGGGTACTGTATTTGTCTTAACTGACAAGTACGCGTTCTCTAACCTAACCTAACCTATATGTTTATGCCATTTATGTAAGGATATATACGTAATTGTTGTTAACACGATTTAAATTAAATTTACTCAATTAGCCATTAAAACACTTTAGTCAGTTAGTCAGGATTACAACCTAACTTCTCACACCACCCAAGTTGTGTGTGTTAATTTTACTCAGGAGTGGCGGGACATACAGTCTAGAACGACAGACTTGGGAAACTTTGCATGACAGAGTTTGCGCTAGAAGACTGCTGAGAGAAAGTCGCCGAAAGAAAGCTTTTCTTATATTTCGCTTTGTGAATGGACTTAAAATGTCGTGCCTTTACATCGCTTCCAGGTTTTAACCAAGTCCCTAACATTCGTTCCCTAACATCTAATTTTGCTTTCATCCGAAAATATGACCATCTTCAAATCCAAGGCGAAGCTTTTTGTGGTGTTTTCTGAGCAGTGAAGTTTGGAGTGTTATGGCAATCCTCAAACAATCCTCAAACAATGTGTTCCAACATAACAATGATCACAAACACACCACCAAAATAACTCGAAACTGGCTTTTAACGATAACGAGTATAAATTGATGTCATTTGTACCCCAGTTACCAATTCTCAATCCGAATGACAGCCTCTGGGGAGAGCTGAAAAGGAGTGTGGTGGAAATCCCAATTTCTTTAAATGAATTCTCGAGGCCTGTTGTTCCAGTTTGGGAAAAGATACCTACTAGTGTTGGCCAGAATCAAATTGAAGGTATTTCACGAATAAAAGAGGCTGTTACAACTGCCAACGGTGGATATACAAAATATTAATGTAGGTAATTAAGAAATTTGATATCTTTTAAAAAACACAAAAAATTTAACACATGTACTTTCTGAGTTTATTACAATATAAAAATATAACGGTTTCATAGATTACTTCGACAATGCACTCATTTAAAAGAAATCAAAACAACAACGAAAACAAATGCTCCACAAGCATGAGTGCAGTAAGCATTTGAATATAGAGCATTCAAAGACGAGGTCAATTGTTTGAGTAACTATATTTAGGCAAATTTCGAGAATTTTTAACGAATGGAATACTGTTATATTTTTTATGACTCCAAATGATGGAAAGAGTATTTGTTAAGCGGCCAAAAGGAAAAAGACTGGACTCTACCGAGTCAGTGGGTGAACCCTGTATTTCGATACAAAAGAAACCTTTTTCGTAATGGAATATATAAAACATACAGAATAGACTCGAAATCCTTAAAAAACTTATCAATTACAGTAGTTTTGATTTAGCTGCCTTTTATTTACGTGCGCATTACCTTTACCTGCACAAAAATGTTGAGAATGAAATCTATAATTAAAGTAAAAAATTTAATTTAGCTGCATTTTTGAGTTATCTGCACAAAAATTCTTGCAAAAGTTAGTTGTGCAGGTATGTCAAAACTACTGTATTTGTTTTTTGTCTTTTACGTATCTAACTGTTAGTAAAAAATAAAGATAAAAACTATATTGAAGATCTTATTCACATAGTGTCGGTAACCGGCCATACCTAATCGAGTTCCACTGCTACCTTGAAAAATTCGACAAAACCAGGCAAATATAGAATTCAAATAAAGCAGTGAAGTGAATAATTCTATACTTTTCGCCTGTCTGAATCCTTTTATTAAGATTGTTAAACAAATTTAAAGAAAAATATTGCTTTATAAAATCGATTTAGAAGTTTAAGGGCCATTATTACAACTTGCCGTTAAACTTGGGTTTAGATAGACGTACCTTTAGCTAAAGGGAACAGTAAAGTTACCGTTAACTTATTTTCGTTATTACAACTTAAGTGCCGTGGCCACGATCAAATTTTGCATATGTGTTGGTAATTTCATTTTAAAAATGTCGTGGAAAACAGAACATCATATGGTTTTCATCGGGAAAAATTCTTTCATGGTTTTCTTTTTTTTTAAAGATTTTTTTTAGGTTTTCTGAAAGAAAATACGGTTTTTGGTTGGGAGATTACTTTGTTTTTGTTTTTTTAGTGTCGAGTTTTTTCTTTTAATATGACAGATGATTGTTTCATAGCCATTGCCCTGGCGGAAGCAATTAAAAAAAAAACAAAAAAGGAAACTGCGAAGCGTCTTTGGATGAAAAGAGTGGTTGAAGAAAGGGTATGAATTTACGCACGAAAATCTTGAGTTCTCCAAATGATTTTCGAAACTTTTTACGGATGGATGAAGGCACATATGTATGAGAAACTTTTAAATTTGGTTGGCCCGAAAATTCAAAAACAAGATACTCAAATGTGTGACGCCATCTCACCGATTCCACGTTTATCTATAACATTGCGTTTTCTTGCTACAGGCAATTCCTTTTCTGATTTAAAATTTGTCAGCGCTATTTCAGAACGAGCAATTTTTTGCATTGTTATAGAAACTTGCGGAGAAATAAACAAGATTTTAAATATAATATAAAAGCAATTAAAACAAATTATTAATGTACTTAATTTTTTCGGCTTATATTTAAAATAATTTTTAGTAAACAAAACAAAGTTCATAAAAATAAAGGAACAATATCATAAAATTCATAAATAAAAACAAAACTACATAAAAATTAACAAAACATTTACTTTTTTATTTTCATTTTTTTGCTACACATTTTCGAAACACCCGCGAAACAAAGAGTGATCTTGCTCCTACGAAATCTGCAGAAAAATGAAATTTGAAGTAATTGCCCGCACACACATCAAATTTGCTTCCAATTTCTGCGTAGCAGGTAGCGAAAATCAAAAGTATTTTGATATTCTTCAAACTCTTCTCAGTCTGTACGTGTGAGGACAATTTTCTCTACGTGTAAGTACAGTTTTACCAATACAATCACAAAAATGACAGATTGATCAGTTTAGTTTGATCGTGGCCTCGCTACTTTACAGATAAAATGAAGTTAACTTTTTCACAAATATGGCAGTGCCGGAGCAATGTCGATAAAACTGCTCAATTAAACGCAGTGGCAACGAAGGGCCTCTTTTCTTGTTGTTGTGTTTCCTCATTCTGTTTATTTTACATATTGAAATTAATATATAATATCACAAGTTCCAACATAATCTTAACTTTAAAAGTTAAAGGTAGGATGATCCTCCCTTTAGCTTAACGCTCACTTCTACGTTATTGTACATTAATAATAATGAAAAACAATTTATCTGCTCGTTAAAATCCTCCCTTTATTAACGGCAATACGAGATCCACTTTAAATATTAAAGAATACTACTAAGGAGGTGGCTTATCGTATTTACTTTTAAATAAAAAATTTTTATTTTTAATACTATTAATTTAAAATTTTTACTATAATTTTTTTTATAGTTGTCATCATGTCATGACATTAATAAAGCAGGTGAATCGATTTTAATTTTATCCTTCTTAACGGATTTAACATAATTGGAATCGCGGTAGGGAGACTACCCTAGTATTAGTCTACTGGCACTCAAATGCCTTATAGGATTCCGAGAAGATCAAATTACTGGATCAAATTTAAAAAAGCTGTAGAGCAGAGCCCGGAAACACTTGCCATTGGTCAGTTGTTGCGAGAGCGAAAAATAAGAAAAGAGAAAAATTTATACTCTTACATTCACTACAATGCAGGCATGGAAAATTTAAATTTTTAAATGGTGGTATTTTAATTAAAAATATTAGTTTATTAAATTAAAATTTGTAAAATTCGTTTAGACTTCTTTGATTATATTGATTTAAGAAAGCATTTTAGATTAAAATTTGTTTTTTTTTTGGAAATATACATATTTAATAGAAAACTATCTGGGATATTTATACTGTACATCCCTGCATTAGCAGATCTTCATGTACAAAAGCAAGAAGCATGCGACAACACAACCTCTTTCAATGAATGCTCAAACGAGACTGAGTGTGTTTTTGATCATGAGAGTACGTTGTTGTAAATTTAGTAATGGCTGACATGCACGCGTGCATAGGAATTGCCGGGCTCTGCTGTAGAGTGAACTTTGGGCCTTAAGGGTCTTCTGGGGTCAGTGATCGAGTTGGTTCTTAACGGACATTTTAATTGTTATAGAGATGGCTATCCTCTTACTTAGCCGGAAAAGATAAACCGGCCAGCCATGTGGAACGCAGAACTTCAAAAGATCCGTCAGTGTACCAGTATAGTGTTTAATAGGGAAATAAAGCGTGTAATGGAAACAGTTGTGTTTCCATGAGAGTATCGAGGCAGATGATAATGTTGCTTATTTGCTCAGGATGTCGTTTAAGGATCCTAAGATCTTAGGCTTAATTCAAAAGAATGATGGCGCATAGACCGCCTCGATGCTGAAAACCCGAGAGGTTTTACGACACACTCACATTCGCAATTGTGTGGATCCGGATAGTATGATGTCGAACTTGGAAGAAATCATTACCAAAGCTAGGATCAAATGGACTATTGTAGTTTTGATATCTTATACTAATTCCTAGTGTCAGAATGTTTTCGGTTCCATAATATAAATGACGGATGGAAAGATGTGCTTGTGATGTTTATCCCGGAAGTCGGTAAACCTAGTCATTTCGGTCCTATGGATTATAGATAGATATTGCTCTCATAATATCTATTGAAAGCTCTGGGAAGACTTATCGATCCATACTTGAGGTCAAACATAGACTGCTCTCTGATTAGTATATAACAACATGCTTACTTTAAGGGAAAGTGGTTCAAAGCGTTCTCCACCATGTGACGGGCTTTGTGGAAGCAAATTAGCTAGGGATGAGTAGTACAATTTGTCAGCCTTCTTGGATATATCTTGGATACGGGTTAAATTTTTGTGGAGACTAATTGTTCAGGAAAAAATTAGAAAAGGATTCAATGCACACATGTGTAGAAATACCTTGGGTAGGACCTAGTGCCTTACACTGAGAACGATGAACTGGCATTACATTTCGGATTTTAGGATCTTACCTATGGATGCATAGTATGGTGGAATGCATTGAAAACTAAGAGCAAGAAGAATATTCATTCTAAAGTACAAAGGTATGCCTCTGTGGGCATCACAGGTGCCAGTAGGAATATGTCTCAAGCCGTTCTGGGTGTTATTCTTCATTTTGAGGAGTATATGAGAAAAGCGGCAGCCAGATGCCTTTTTAAGCTGAATAGCTACGTCTAGAAGTTTCTGTAGAATGAATCACCCGACACTGCTGAAGAAACTAACGTGGCGGGGTAAGGTTATTTCGAATATTGAAAAGACGGACTAAATGGCCGCGACAATTCATTTCTACTATATGCTGAGTGTGATAATACCAGACAGGGATGATAAAGGTTAGAATAAACTTTTCGATTGCTGGGCTGTTTTTACTGCCGAGTTCAAGATGGAGGCTGGCACGGGTGCAAGGATCTTCATTCTTGGGACAAAGGTCAGGAATTCATACAGGCTTTTTCAGGTGGACGTTCTGGGGGTCGTTAAGGCCATCGAACTAGTCAGGAAACACCTTCCAAAAGGCTCAAAAGTTAAAATTTATTTGTATAGTCAGGCACATCTAGGAGTGTAAAAGGTCACAGGAGTGAGGAAGAGATTTTCTAAGACTGCTCATGACACTTCACTCTGCGTGACTCCGTTTGATTTATACGTCAAGCAATATGAAGCGCGCTTTATTATGTGCCTGAGGGCATCCTGCTGCTGGAAACAGAGCTCAAAAGGACACTGTGGCATTCTGAAATTCGTCTTAACCGAAGATAAAACTACCGACTATATAGTACCTGACGGGATATTCCTCCTTGGATTCAGGATCTTCAGGAGAAGAAAGGTATAAACATGTTCAAGAATTGTGACACGGGCTGAGGTTTTCTGTAAGGATCTCCGACATAAGCTTCACTTGATGACTGTAGCCTTTTTCAGGCACACATTTTTGCTTCAAAGTTTTTGAAACCGATTCAGAATCTTATGCAGTCCAAAATAAAAATAAAATTATATATGTAATTTCCTCATGATCAAATCAAGCTGAAAAGAATTTTTAATAATAAAATATCGTTTTTTAACCCTAATAGTACATAATTCTTCATCACTATTCTGCATTTTATTACTACTATATTCGTAGAACTAAGATGTTACTTTTTTGAACTTCTGTAGAAACTTCTTTAGTCTGACAAAAAAATTAAACCAATGAAAACAGCTATTGAAGTAAAATAATACATACATACATAATTGGTCATTATAACCCTCAATTAAGATTACGACCTAGCTTCTCACACCACATATGTTGTGTGTGGTAATTTTGTACATGAATGGCGGAACCTAAGGTTTAAAGTAGACTCCGAACGACAGATTTGTGAAGAGCAATTTTATTTACACTCAGATATCTGACCTGGCGATTGAAGCGTGCTCACGTCTAATAATAATAAGGACTTTGAATTTAAAAACCATGTGTTGGAAAAATATTACGTATTATAAATTATTTACTCCACCAGATTTCAAAAAGTATATCTGGTTAGTAAAATTCCTACATAATTTGTGTATACTACACTGTTATGTTTTTAATAGTTATGTATATTGAAATTTTGCTTTACTTACTGTCTCCTACTGAAAGAATAGCGGCTGGTTGTTGTGATGGAATATGCATTTTATCTGCTCTACCAGAATGATGTACATGCGCATTTGGTACCACTGACGATGGATTATTTGACTGGTTATCAATTGCTTGGCATTGCAGCTGTTGTTGTTGGTATTCTCCATTAGATGTATACTTTGTAGATGCTGCTCCAGTTGGCCGTGTTCGTTGGTTTTGAACGTTGCCAACACTGCGATTGTTGCGATAATTTGTAATTGTAGTATTGCTTGTATTACCATTGCAACTTATATTCTGATTTAGACTTTGCTGCTGTCGTTGTATATTATCCACCATACCATTTGAGTCATTAAATAAATTCTGCAAGGCTTGAAGGCGTCGATTTCCAGGAACGTTTCGATTAACATTTTGTATATTTTGATTGCTCGGACCAGAAACATTACGATTATGTATCTGTTGTTGTTTAGCTATTTGAGCAGCAGCATTCAATTGCAAAATTTTTTGTAAGCCCAATACACTTGTTTGTTCTTCTATTTTACGTTTAATTAAAGCATTCTGCATTATTAAATTTGCATGAGTCTGAAGCTCTTCTTGACTCATTGGCTGTACAGTAGATGAGCGTTTATTTCCACTATGCAATTGTTGCTGTTGTTGAGCTGCTATAGTCTGTTGAACAATTGCCAAATTTTGAAGGTTGTGAAGTTGATTTATTATTAAGTTATTCGAAATTGTATCAAACTGTTGTTGCTGCTGCTGTTGTTGGGCGGATGTGAATGTAAGAACTGCAGTAATAGCTTCACGATCTCTTTGAGGTAAACGTGGATTGGCCAATTGTATTAAAAGACCATGTTTAGAAATATCCCCTGATTTTGGAAACAATTTAATTTAGAATTACAATAAAATTCGATTAATTTTATAAGAAATTTTAAAAAAGATACATACCTTTAGCTAAACCCAATAGCAACATCTGAGATTCGGGCCGACTTAAAATCGCTTTTAACTGCAGATTTGCTATAAGAGCTGCTTGTTGTTGTTGTAAGAAAACATTTTGTTTACTATACTGTTGTTGTAAGGAATTTGGTTGTGATATTCCAGAGGATTGTTGTTGCTTTTGTTGCAAATGATGTTTAAATATAATATTCGAAAGATTTTCATTATTATTTTTGCTATTGGAAAAAAGATTACTTTCAGATTTATTATGCTGTTGTTGATCGGGTTTAAGTATTGATGGCATTTGCGGTACTGAAGTATTCATAGCGCCATAATTATTTAATTGGCCTATTAATTTTTTGAAATTTTCTGAGTCCCGACTGATAGCATTATTGTTCGCGTCACTTGTATAATTTTCATTATTTTTTATGATCCTTCCAAAAGTGGATGAGGTCTGTCTCCACTTAGCTTCCAATTCGTCAACCGAGGGTATTTCGCTGATATTAATATCAGATGGCAATCGTTTATTTGTGTTGCCTGTATTGTGTTGTTTTGGAGGATGTGTTGAATCAGATTTTTTTTGTGGGTTTATTGCTTGTTTGAAGAACTCATTTAATGATGCCGACGAACCATTATTTTCCAAATTATCGCTGGAACTATTTTTAGGTGCATTACCACCAAAAAATGGAAGAAATCTTGAACTTTTATTATAATGTTGATACAAATAACCTCCAGCACTTTTTATTTCGTTCATGTTGCTATAATTGTTATTCTGACAACGCAACTTTGTATTTCCTGAGAATTGATCATATTGAAATGGTATGGATTTCTTTGAATTATGATCAGATTTTTCAGGATGACTATCATGAAAATTGTTGTTGGAATCAATTTTAGATCCGAATTTACGATATTTATTGCTATCGCTCCATTTAGATCTACCAGATAATTCCATCTATAAATTGGAAAAACTTTAATAGTCAAAATTCAAAATAAATGTGCTATATATAGATGTGTTATAATTTAGAAGTGCTATACATATACTACAATTATTATTATTAGCGAAATAAAAGTAAAACAATAAATACATGTACCGCACTACTTACCTTGTTGGCATTTTGTATGCAATTTTCTTTGCTCTCATCGTTATTTATATCACATTCACCAGTTCCATTTTCAGTGGTACTGCCTTTACTGCTGTTACTTTCGCCACTTAAGGGTTGTTCGTCATCTTCATCAAAGCCACATAATTCAATTGTATCTAAACGGGATGTTGGGCCACAGCTAAACCACTCCGGTTCTTCATTTTGTTGATTTTTCCAATGTTGGTCATAGTTTTCTTCCGTTTCTCTGTCTTTTGGATTTGAAACAACCAAAAATCCTGTCATAACTCGTTTGACATAGTTTGATTTACCAACATCAACAACACGATTTTTTCCAGATTTTTCATTTAAATCTTAAAAACAAGAAGGAATTCAACAACAAATATACTCCAATTATTTTTTAATGTTTCATTTACCTGTAACATCATTATCACTGCTTAAATTCTTAGAAAATTGACTACTATCAGATGATTTTGTATAACTTGTGTGAAAAGTTCCCGACCATTTATTATGAAATATACGACCGCTGCCAATGCGACGTTGATTTGTGATGATAGCTGGATCCTAATTGTCGTTATAGAATAATAACTAATTATTAAAAAAAATTTGTTTCCTTAACCTTACCTTAAAATCGACTGGTTGTGGGGGTTGACTTCTGATAATAGATTCATCCATAAATTTACGCTTGACAAAGGCTGGCATCATATCATTACATCTCGATTTTAAATTACTATTATTGCTTCCACTGCCAATATTGCTAGTATTAGGATTGTTGTTGTTAACATCAGCATCAGAGGGAGATTTCCAAATGTTAAGCCGTCTAAGACGAGCTTCTAATTCAATAACATCACAATTCAGAATATTGGGAGGTACATAAGGTGATATATCTTGTTTGGATTTTGTATTTGACATTTCATTACGAATCATGTGAAGATTCGCTCTAGAATAATGTAGAATTGAATCACCTTGAACATAAGTCGACGATTTCGTTTTTGGAAGTATTTCTTCGCATTCATTAGTAACTGAAAGTGACGGAACTGACTTAGAAGCCGTTACTGGATTTTTTCTAGCTTTCACACTTTGTCGAATTTCTTTTACATCATGTTTACAAGCATTATCAATATCGTCTTTAACAGGACTAACGTGTTCGGGGACATTTTCCAAGTCGCCACTTGTTGCTGTTAATGACGCTGCTTGAGTAAATGGCGTTGATGTTCGAGCCGACAGAACTTGTAGGGATAACATCTCTTCTTCATTATGATTTTTATCATGATAATGAAAACATGTCATCTGAACTTGATTCATTCCAATCGGCTTCTTTAAGATCTCATTATTATTTCTTTCAACAATAGTTGCGTTATCTTCGCATCCACGGCTAGAAAATAATTTGTCAATTGAAACCGAGGACGATGACGGTGGCAAAGGAATAGCAACAGATACCACAGGTGGTTTTAATGTACACTCATTAATATTTAAAATCGCATCAAGTTTTGATTTCTTTGGTAATTCCATTAGCGCCATATTCTTTATTTCCTCATTTTTTTCTGTAGAGTCCTGAATCAAGATATTTTATTTAATTAATTATTTGAGCCGTTTATTTAAAAAAAATTAATTAATGATAACAATAATCACAATCCTATATAATCTTTTTTTTATAAACAATTTAAGTCTAGTACCATTAAAATCGCTATGATTTGATGCACTTAAAAAATTAGCTAGTTAACGAAATGCAAAGAAAATTATTTTGAAATTGGTTTAAGTCCATTGAAAGAAATAATTTTGATATGGAATGTGTTATGTTACAAAATTCCGAAAAAATGCATTATTGCACAGTACAGCAATAAAATTCACTGCAGTAAAATTTATAACGGGAAAAAATTATAAATTGGCGTTTCTTCGGTAATATGAAAGTGTTTTTAGTAAGTAAATGTCTAGTATTCTTTCACAGTGCAATAAGAATAGTTGTGTTTATTAATTATAACTTAAATAGTTTCTTAAGTTCTAATTATAAACTTTAATATATCTGACAAAGATTACACTGGAGTTACCTCGGATAGTGAAACAGGTAACAAAAAAGAATTTACTTATAGGTTTATAATTAAAATAACTTGTGTAATTATCGGTTATTATTTTCAATAGGAGTCTTCAACTAGCATTCAAAGCATGCGGTTGATTTTGCTATCGTTTGTACAAAAATAAAGAAAGCGTGTTTGTAGAAAAACGGTTGTCGCATACTTTATTTTCAACAATTGTTAATTTTTTGTTTAATACATGTTCCATAAAGTGAGATAGTACAGGAGATGAAGGCCCAAGTTGTAATTGACATTTCAAATTCACTCCAACTGGCAAAATGATAGTAACTTTTGATTTATACCGTTTACCCTCAACTGTTGACTTTGCTTGACATAAGTGTAAAGTTGAACGCTACATTCCCAACCCGGTGAGATGTAAAACTCGGTCATACTAAAAATCGGTGCAAAAGAAACCCAACTTGCCCAGATTGCAGCCTTCCATCACATACTCCAGAACCGAGTACCCGCATCTTCTCTATAAATTGTTATGGAGAATACTCATCAGCCCCCGTTTTATACAAATGAAAAAAAATTTAAAAAACTAAAACCAAAACCTATTGTAGTACAGAAGCCCGCCGTCAGTACAGGGAATATAATCCAGCCCCAACATTTACCCAAAACACATATGCAAATGTAGCCTCTGACTCCCCCACAAGACGAAAAGAACCATCAAACATCCAGACAATAAAAATACAGCTAACCAGAATAAAGAAATAAATAAACAACCAACAACAAAAACAAATCAAAAGATCAAAAACACAAAAATACATACAACCATAAAAACAAATGAATTCTCAAATGAACTTGAAACACCAGAAGTCGCCGTGGTCTAGTAAGTAGTGTGTTGGCTTATTAGACGAAAGGCCCGAGTTCAGATTCCAGGTCAGACATCAAAACGAAAATATGAAAATATTTCTCCGGCGACTTTCTCTCAGCAGATTTCTGGCAAAAACTCTGAGAGTAAAAATTGCCATGAAAAGCTGCTCAAAAATCTGTCGTTCGGAGTCGACTTTAGACTGTAGGTCCCGCCACTCATGTATAAAATTAACACACACAACACGAGTGGTGTGAGAAGCTAGGACGTTGTACAATGGGTCAATTCGACCCCCGGGTACTGTACTTGTCACAGTTGACAAGTACACGTCCTCTAACCTAACCTAACCTAAACACATATTGGAACTAGTTAAGACGTGACCAACTAAAACCAACACAAGTATCAATATTATATCTTCATGATGGATTTCGTGCTATTGCAATGGAATATACATGGACTTGTAAATAACTACCCTGCCTATAACTTAACACCGATTCCACCAAAAAGTTACTCCGTATACTTCACAAATTCAATTCAAAATAATACATCAAAGCAAGGTACAGGAATATTCATCGAATCGGATATTCCACACAAAGAAACAAACATAGATACCGTATATCAACTCGTTGCCATCGAAATAAATCTTAACATTAAGTTCACCATCCTATGCTTTTATATTCCACCATCCGAGGACATCTCTGTTCGTGAATTAACTAATATTATTTACTCATTTAATACTCCTATTCTTGTCGTTGGTGATTTCAATGGATGGAATATCATTTGGGGATCGACATACAATACCGACAGCGGAAAACTATTAGAAAGCATGATATTAGACACTAGGCTGTGTGTGCTGAATGATGGTAGTCCCACACACCTTTCAACACACAACACGTTTTCTCAAATTGATTTATCTCTTTGCTCAATATCACTACTACCTCTCGCCTACTGAAACACTCTTACTGGCTTACACGGGAGCGATCACTTTCCAATAAAAATGTCTCTAAAAATCTCGCATAAGAACCGTTCTAAAGCAAATACAAAGCGATTATTAGTACAGCTCACTGATTGATCCAATTATTCGTGTAAAGTAGATAATGAATTGCCCAAAAGCCCCATATCCTACCGTAGCATACAAGAAACAAAATATTAAATTTAGATACGAAATAAATTTGTTTAATGGTTTAAATTATCGATCAGTTTTCAGGCTCTTGAGGCAATGTGAATAAGCATACTTATGCTGACTTATCTACCTATCTACAAAATCACTAAAATCGAAGATTGTCGATGATACCACAACGTCTAAATCAGTTATCCAACTTATATTTAAATAATAATATTAAAACTCGAAAAACTTAATAAAAAAATTATTATAGTTAGCGGGCAAAGTTTCGTTTATGTCACCTACATTAAACGCGGGCATCTAGGTGAAGCAAAATCGCAAGCGAACAATGAAAACGAATACGAAAAGTAAGAGGATTATTTTCAAAAATGATAACGACTTATAAATCTGTTTCACAGGTATCGACGCTGGTGTAGACCCAGAAGAGGAAAATACTGGTCATAATGATCAGGACTTCTAAGTACAAAATGTTTCCAATATAAAAAAAAAACACATAGAGGAGTTGTGTCCACAACCCCTGTTTAGAGCTAAACTTGTATTTGCTGACATAATAAAAATGAAATAAAACACGTTATATAGTATAAGATACCCATTAAACTTAATAATCTCAATTGAAGAACCTCACAAACGATCAGGACCTGTTCAATATCTAAACTTTTAAGACTATGGTCACAAAAAACATACTGTAAACTTTCCGCAGTATGATTAGTCTGTGGCGTTCTTTACAGAACCGATAAACGAGGCAAACCTAAAAGTAAAAATAATAATTGCGGTTGTAATTACATTGGAAATTATAGAGGTTGCCTGGTGTACTACATTGTCGAACGCTAAACGATTCAGAAGAGTGGTACTGCACTTATACAAAGTGGCAGTACCACTGTTTCTTTCAATTGCACATATTCACGTTTGCATGTAATAAGTACCAACAATTAATACAGTCAACTATAAATCATATCGATATCAAAAAAATGTCAGCTACAACTTAGTGACCTTGAAGGAGTGATAAAACATTGAACAATTATTGTGACCGGTTTGATACACGAAAGGTTTACAACGATATCCTATTCTTCTTTGCTGGAAAACAAATTGACTTTGAGAACTATTTACAAAAATTATCATCTGCATTGAAAGCTCTTAATCAAAATTTTGTAATATTCTCGGTTAATACGGTTCCTAGATTTTCGATTCCATAGAACAAATATATAAGTTTCTTCATACACACAAGCATCACACTATCTAGCAAATTCGGCTACAATGCCAAACAAACGTTCATATAATTTTAGAATTTGACGAAATCGACTCGGAATTCTATTTAGTATACGATTTTGCCCGATTTATATACAGTACATTTTTATCTAATTTAGTTCGATTCATATAGAGAACTTTTTCTGCTAATATCAAAAATGTAAATTGGTCGTCTATAAGTATATTATCCGACCTCTAACAATGTTTGACCAACACATGTTACCATGGCTATCCAAACACAGCAAATAAATAGCGCACCATTCTAATTTCTTTTTTATCCGATTTTGCCCGATTTATACAGAGCAATATTTTTTAAAAAGAAACTCTCTAGTGCGGAAAAAACTTTTTTCATACTAGCTTGTTTTAAGTCGCCGTGGTCTAGTAGGTAGTGTGTTGGTTTATTAGACGAAAGGCCCGAGTTCGAATCCCAGGTCAGACATCAAAACGAAAATATGAAAATATTTCTTCGGCGACTTCCTCTCAGCAGATTTCTGGCAAAAACTCTGAGAGTAAAAATTGCCATGAAAAGCTTCTCAAAAAATCTGTCGTTCGGAGTCGACTTTAAACTGTAGGTCCCGCCACTCATGTACAAAATTAACGCACACAACATGAGTGGTGTTGAGAAGCTAGGCCGTAATCCTGACTGAAGGGTTGTAATGGCCAATTATGTGTTATGTATGTATGTTGTTTTATTGTAAAATTCAAATGTTTGCCTTCGTATTTCTTTCAATTATTCTCTAAGATTTTTTAATTTTTGTGAATTCTTTTACGATTTTCTTTTTTTACTTTCTCAATAATGTTAACAGTCTCTGTTAACAAAACATTCAACGAGAAACAAAACATTCTGGCGTGGATTCTGGCACGGCTTATGTTGGCTTTGATGACCACTGTCATTAGTGGATTATTCGCGTGCACTTGCGAATAGCACATAGCGCCATCCTATTGTTATTGGCGTCCAGATCATCAGACTAAAATTAGTTGGTAATCATTTTATATAGTCCTCGCCGTCGACAGTTTAGACCTTTCCTACGTTGTTTTCAAAGAAATGTGGACCGATAAGTCGCCAGGCCAAAATCCACAACAAACAGTGACATGTTCAAGATGCATTAGCCGATCTTAGATCGGTGGATTGGACTTTCTGTCTGAACGTATTCAAAATTAATATCACTGAGTTAGCTATAAAGCTGCTTAACTTCTTCCGAAACTTTCAAATTATATGAAACCCTTAACTAAAATTCGATTTTTAGATAATATGTAGAATGTGATAGATTGTTATCAGGCACTGGCATTAATGAATATTATTAAAACAAGATATGTAAGTACTTACCTTACTAACGTTCGATTTTTCCTTTTCGTTTATTTTAATGGGCTTTAAGTCAAGTTTTGCCTTTTTAAGAAGCGCTTTAAAACTTAAATTCTCGACATTTTTATTGCAAAAAACAACCGCAGCTTCTTTTTTTGTCACTGGTGGTGGTAGAACTGCTTTACATGGTTCCTCCAATACTTCATCAGAGATTTCAGAGACGAGTTGAGCATTCAATATATTAACATCAACTGAACGTTTTGCAATGCGATTTAGTTGAACTGGTGTAGATGGTGGAGGAGGTGGAGGAGTCATATGTAGCGTACCATCTTTGGTAGCTTCAGATTTATTTAAAAGAATTTCGTAGTCTTCTCCGATATTCTCATAACCATCAGCAGGTGGTGGTGAAAAATCAACATGATCATTAATAGGAATGGCGCCTGCGCCATTTTCTTTTTCATTAGTTTCTCTATTTGTATCGTTCCGAGGCAGACTTTTATTATTATTCTCCATCATTTCACAATTCGACATATTCTTTTATTTAATTCTTATCTTTTAAACGATTATATATTCTACTGAAAAGTGTTCGTATTGTAAAATATTTTTAGTTATATACATACTTACACTCAGATAATACACAAAACTTACCAAGGATAATTTTTTTATTATAATAAAATTGTTTCCAAACAGATAATTAGCTAAACACAAGATAAAATTGTTATTTTTTACAGTTGACTGCGTTTTTCAGTTCAAAAATTTTAATTACTAATTCAAATAAAATTTGTAAAATTTACTAAAAATTTTTATTTCTCAAAAATGACAAAATGAAGGTTGCAAAAATACTAAAAATTCTTATACGCTACTTTTCATCTAGATCTGTGATCGAAGTGAAAATTCCGTTATTTAAAGCCTATTGTTATTGCAATTTATTGGAAGAAGTAAAAAATTTTTATTTTACTGATAGATTTCCATTGTCACAACAGGGTGTGCCAAAATTTACAGAATTAAATTGACTGTCAGTGTTACTGTGTTGTCAAAATTAGAGGATTGTTCTACGTCCTGTTTCAAATGTTACTCAATGTCAAGGCGAATTCATGTATATGAATTTGCAGTGCTCAATGTTTTACATATTGGAAAGTAAAAACTGTGTATTCTGTGGTGGAGAGCCGACGAAAGAATAGAGTGTATCTCGGTTCATACGCTTCCATTTTTGTTACAGGAATGGAAAACGGTAATTCTATAAACTTATACTTTAAAGCAGGGGTGTTGTCGAGCCGGAACGCTCCGGAACGTCGTTCCGGTACTTCCTTTTTGGACAGGAACGCGTTCCGGAACTAAAGATGATTTCTGATAACGAGAATTGGCTGACGTTTTGAAAAAAAAAAAATTAAAAAGAATTGCTTATTTTTGACGTGTTTTTATATGTATTTTTATAAACAAGGGTTTGAACCGAACCCGATCAGGAACGAACCGGCTTGTTTTTCCGAACCGTGAACCGAAGTCCGGAACGCGTTCCGGTAAAAAAAGAATTAGCACAACACCACTGCTTTAAAGGATGCGCGCCAACAAGCGCAGATGCTGCTGCTGCGCATTTAGGCTAATTTCAAGTTTCGCCCGCAGAAATAAAATAAATAAAATGAATGAAATAGAGGTTTTAAAACACGATACATACAATACAACAATTAAAAACGCGAAAATCGTTTTAGTGGGACCGTTATTAAAGAATTAATGAACAATTCCCTTTCATTTGTTTTTCTTATACTATGGCGTTACCGCCTTTAATTTGGCCCTTCATTTTGCGATTTGTTGTACAATTTTATTACGGCTAATTGTAACGTGCAAGGGCTTGTTGGCCAACGGTTGATCGTCGGTTGAATGAAAACCGAAAAATTTGTGATTTTAGCTCAACCGGGGATGAAATTGAGCAACTAAGTTGGTACGTGGCGATTTTATATTTCGTTCATTTTAATTTTGGCCCCGTAAGTGAAGCATAGCACAACATTTCAAACATAAAATGTGTTAAATTGGGAAAATAAATGTGCAATTTCGTTGAGCCATATATAAATATGTGGGAGTAATAGAATGTTAAAATCAATTTTCATAAAGGTAAGAATATAAGACCATTAATGCAAATTCATTAATGCATTGTTCGAAAAATCAAAACGTGTGAAGAAAAGAAACATTTATAAATAAAATTGGATAAACAGTTGGTTGAAAAATCGAAACGTGTGAAGGAAACGGTCAAGATATATTTACACAGGAAGTGTTGTCAACGCAGTTGAGTGTTTCTTTTTTATTGTTGTATTGTAGCAGAATTGTCGAAAATAAGGTGAAAAGCAAGGCGAATTCATGTAACCGGTGGGATTATCTAAACAGCTGATACTACTACGATTGTCAAAATTTGTGTGTGTTTGTTGTGCGTGTGTGTTTTGTTGTTAATTTTTTTTCTTTTCCATTTTTTTCTTCCTATTTTGACAGCCGAAGGAGTGTTTTACAAAAACAAAATGCCTGTTGTTTTTGCATTGTTGTACTTGTTGTAGAGTTGCGGCTACCTTATATGAATTTGCCGTGGTGAAAAGCTTATTTATGTTTGCTTTTTATGTGTTGTTCTTGTTATTTATAGCTAGCATTTGCAGCAGGCGAATTAGATTTGTACCATGGTATAAGAAATATAGAAGGTAGTTTCAATCAATTTTTTTTTAAAAAAAAAAGTTTTTTTGAAGTTTTATTTTCTCATAAACTATATATGTAGCGTTGCCACATTTATAATTTTGTTGTATATTCCCAATAAATTATTTATGACAAATGTGTAATTTATAATTAAGTATATTTAAGTATGAAGCCAAATTCTGTAAGACCCATTTTGAAAATTTTATAACCCGCAAAATTTTTCAAACCATCGAATTCTATATCATTTAAATTTTTAACATCATCCAAAAACTGCTCTGTTTCTTGATGTTCTGTAATCTATAAAAATAATTAGATTTATATAAAGTAGATTCTACAGATATTTGCCTCTATTTGCTCTTCATCGTCTATTGGGATTAGATTTATTGGGTTAAAAATTTGTTGATTTAACGTCACGTCAGGATCTTCTGTTTGAAAATCTAAGATTTTGTCTTCCAGCCACTGCTGGCGTTTTCGGAAAATGTGGGGACTTTAAAAAACCGTATGTTTGAATTTCTGCAAAAATATTTCGTATTTTCGCATTGGGGGAAAATACAACTCATGCTTTTTAAATCTTGAAATAGTATTTTCAAATTAGCTTCGTAAGTATTGATGTATCACAAGTCTTACCTTTGATTCCAATTTAAACACAAATATTTTAATATAAAATTTTTTCAAAATATTTTTCAATTGAATTGAATTTATTATTTTCATATGACTTCAAGAAAATGTGGGGAAATTTAAAATTAATATGGTAGCATTATTTTAACGAAAACGTCAAAATCCTTAAGCATGTCAGATAGTGAATTTTAAAAAATAAAGAGAGAATGAAACTACCTTCTTTCTTTCACTATGATTTGTACCAAGGCAAACTCAATAAGGTAGCCGCAGGTCTACAACAAGTACAACAATGCAAAAACAACAGGCATTTTGTTTTTGTAAAATCTCCTTCCATTGTCAGAAACAGCTGACTCTAGGCGAATTCATGTGCCTTGAGCTGACTGAAGAATGACAATAGGAAGAAAAATTGTAAAAAATTTCATAATTTTTATAATTTTTGTCACAGCTAACATTTTTGTTGTGTGGCTTGTGGCACACAAATCCTACTCAAATCGACAGCATCCGACAGTTGCTCCAATGGATGATCCGTTTGTGAGGAGAGCATTAAAGTGGCAGTGAATTGTAGGGGATCAACTGTTCCATTGGCTCCCTCGGCTGCCGAGGCCAAATCATTCATAATAGCATCTTCATAGGCCGATTCATTAAAATTTCAAGAATTTATAATGTGGCTTGAATAATATTTTGAGCAAAGGCTCCAATATCGATTTTATCCTCGCCGTACTCAATATCTGGCTCATCTTTGAATATAATTCCATAAGCTAAGAATTTGGACCATAAGGCATGTGAGTGTGATGAGGATGTGTAGCCGGCGTTGAGTTAGGAAAATGTTATGGTGAAGACGCCGAGGAAGGAGAAGAATGATGATTATATTTAGCACAGAAGAGAATTATTACCGTGTCCATTGTGAAAGAGCATACTAATTACGTTGACAAGTTGTTCTAATAATACATATTTTTCCTCCTACAGAAAAAGTATTTTGATCCAACGCAGACGACGAGCCACCCAATGTATCGCCACCACTTGTGTCTGCAGTAGTATTATATTGTATGCATTAAAATGTTGCTGTGGTAAGGAAGGAAAAATATGTATTATTAGAACTTGTCAACGTAATTAGGATAAAAATGAAGCGGCCGTTCAACGGCATTCAACGATTTTGGAAGTCACATTTGATAGCTTTTTTAGGTCCTCTTTTGCGAAGTAGGAAAAAGGTCATCTAATACCTCTCTTGAACAAGGAAACTGCGTTGGCTACGTACAAATTAATTGATCGAAAAAAAATGAAAACCAACCAAAACCCTACCTTTAAGAACATCATGCTCTGCGTACAGATGGCCTCTTTGGAGCACCTGCACGAAGAAACGGTATCATGCTCTGCGTACAGATGGCCTCTTTGGAGCACCTGCACGAAGAAACGGTTATCGTGGTCTCGTAGATCCTTATGTATTTATTGTTTGTTTTATACTTGCGGTTCTTCGTAATATGTTTTGTTTTCCAGTTGTTTAGTTGAATAATCTAATCATTCCTATTTATTTTTTAAATGTTTGCATTTTATTAAAAGTGTGATTTGTTGATTGAAAAAATTGTTGATCAAAATGTTTATAAATGTATTTCAAAACAAAATTAAAAAAAAAAAACAACAAAATTTTGACATTTGAAAAAGTATCAGCTGTTTAGTAAATCCCACCTATTACATGAATTCGCCTAGATTTGTACTTAAAAAAAAAGAAAAAAATGTTGAACAAATTCAAAGCAAATTGAGTTGTAATGCTGCTACTACCAGTAGAAATATATCTTGAAAACGGCCAATTTGTTTATCAAACTAGTTGTACAGCATATCACATTGTTTATGAGGTGCATAAAATAATAAAACGCATCCTGCTTGATTTGGGGAAGTGTCAATATCAATTTAAGATGTGCGTTAATTTTTAATGCTGGCCTACTGAGTATCATGTGGCCGGCCTTTCTTGAAGGAGCCACTTATTCAGTTAGAAAACTATTAGTCCTCTTGATGAAATATTGAAATTGCCGAAAACACAAGGTTTGCGGGGAACCATTTACGAGACCAAAAAGGAATTCAAACATTTAAACAGAAAATCTAAAAAAATATGAAAGATTTCTATAAAAATGTGGAAACTCCTTTCGAGAATAGCCTGCTTTGTAAAATGTTGTCGTTGGTAGCAAAGACGCCCTAGGGTTATTCTTCGAGACTCACTTCCATAATTTTTCACCGGTTCTCAAATTCGCAGCCTTCTAAGTATAACTTCATCTGTGTGGTAGTCACCTTAACGAGGTGCAAATGCTTAGCTACAATGATCAGACTTCGTCATGCTGCCGGGTGCGTCTCGAATAAGAAACTTATTCATATCCGGTTGGTTCAACCGTGTCAGACGGGTAGTCCGTGAGTACAAACTAAGTACTACCTATCCCCTCCCTTCTTTTTCCTATATCTTCCACTTTTCCAAAACTCTGAATTGTCTGTCCGACATTATACTGTTATATGGTATGCCTCTGACCACAGTGGGGCTTTAGTTCTAAAATGCAACAACCTCTTACCTATTATGGTACTAAAATATCCGATGACCTGCTCAATCATGTGAAGGCTTTAGGCTTTGGTAGCTGCTATGCTACTGGAGTCTCAGCTACCTAAATTTTAACGTTAGGTTTGGATAATCAACAAGCTACTTAGAAGGCTTTTCGAAGAAAGTGCAGGGCTGTTTCACGGACTCTGAACTGTCGATGCAGGTGTCAGGATTAACTCACAAGACTGTCGACGAGGACTTGAAAGGAGAATGAAAAATTGCTTTGTACTTCAACACTTTACCTTTCTAATGAACTTTTTAATAATAGCACTCTTTACATAACTTTCATTATTGGAATGTTGTGTACATTTAGTTTAGTTTAATGAAATTATTGAACTCTTCATGTTATGGGTATGGTATGGTAAATATCACGCAGTAAAAAATATTAAAATAAAGTTTGTGTGAAAAATAATGTTTTTTTTTTTTGTGTGGTTCATTATAAGATGGGAAGGTTCCTGTAGGATTTTCGTTGGAGCGTTTAAGAGGACGCGAGAATTTCGATGTATCTAAGAAGAAACGAATGCATATGAGGACGCTGGTCTAACGCGAAAAGCTGAATTACTGAAGTAGTTGGTAAACATGAAATTACGTAACTGTGGTAGAAACTACCGCTAATCCTTTATCCCAGATGAAAGGTGTAAGGTTGGAGGCGATGGATAGCACTTCGACAGAGAAGTCTTCCATGTAGGTTTCCCGCAAGAGAAATCACATTAAAAGAAACAGATCCGACGAGGTGCCTCACTCCGGCTCAAAGCGTCCTAAAAACAGGGAGCCTGCTTCCCTTCCCTTCAAATGGCTTTCATCGACACATCAGATTTAGATGGCAAAATCTCTCCTGAAAGATGGGAACTAATTGAAGAAAGGCTCATCGAGTTTATGATGGAGGAAAATTGTGAAAGCTGGCAGTAATGCCCGCATATCCTCCATCGGTTGGTCCAAAGGCATCAAGGTGGTGGACTGCGAAAAAGAGGGAACTGTAAAGTTCCTTGTGGAATCAGTGAAGCGCCTTGGTGAACTCTGGCCCGGTGCTAGATTGTAGATGATTCCTCAATCCGACTTCCCTCTGCGTCCAATAGTCACGGTATGGGTCCCGTCTACTTTTAGGCAGGTAAGTGGCATACCTAAATTTATTCGGGAGCAAAACGACGGATTGGATCGTGGGTAGTTGTCAACTCCCTGACTGTTGATGGTAGGAGAAAAGGCTGCGATCTTCGGATAGCAATTGATTTGGCTTAGGGCAAAGGGTGGCGTAGTGTTGTGTGGGTTAGCCCACCTAAAATTCCATCATCCGGACATAGGTGATGCCAAGAACCCGGAGGGGGCTAAAAGTGGTGCAGATTAACCTGCATCACTGCGAAGGCGCCTCACACAAATTGCTAACCACCCTGCGCCGCCTTGAAGTTGATATCGCTCGGATATCGGATTCTGGGTTTGAGCGATCCTGATAGCAGGTTACTTGTTTCTAAAACAAGTGTGAAGGTAAGAACCTGTATTTTAGCTAAAAGTAATTTGGACTTGTTAATCACTCCTTCCTTTTGTACAGGTAACGTAAAACTGTGGCGTACAGAGATGACCTTGGGATCGAGCTGATGCTGTTATCTGTGTACATGCCGTATAATGTTGTTGTACCAGGAGACTTTTTAATAAGGCTAAAAGGTCGGGCAAGTTTTTGGACTGGTCTGCATATGTTTTAATGATTATAAAAGGGAAATAAAGCGCTCAGAGAGAACCACCTGGATAAATCGAGGATGTTGCCGAAGTGTCTCGTTTCCGTATGATACCTCAAAATCCTTGGCTTCGTCCAAAAGAACGATGGCACGTGGACAGCTTCTAGTAAAGAAACCCTAGATGTTCTATTGAACACTCATTTTCACAATTGTGTGGATCCGGATAGCTATCCGTTGGGTGTAGCTGATAACGTCTGGCATGATGCCCGACTTGGAGAAGATCATTACCAGGGATAGGGTCAAATGGGCTATAAGTAGCTTTGAGCCTTTTAAGTCGCCTGGTCTGGATGGTATTTTTCCGGCTCTGCTTCAGCATGCTGATATTACACGAAGCGTATAAGGGCTGTCTCCGGTGGTGTAATATACCTGACGGTTGGAAAGATGTACTTGTGATGTTTATACCGAAAGCCGTTAAACCCAGTCACATTGGCCCTAAGGATTATAGACCGATATTGCTTTCATCCTTTCTTTTGAAAGCTTTGGAGAGACTTATCGATCTATATTTGGGGTCAAACATGAACCGGTCTCTGTTGAGTAGGTCGCAACATGCTTACATTAAGGGTAAATCGGTTGAGAGCGCTCTTCATGATGTGACAGGTTTTGTTGAGCAAATTTGGCTAGGGGTGAGTGCACACTGTGCTTTCTTAGTTGTTGAGGAGACCTACAATAATGTTACCACTTCTTCAATTGAGAATTCACTAATTGTTATTTGTATTTTGTTATTATTATAAATAATTTATTTATAAATTTTAAAAAAAAAGAACTAATAACAATAATGCTTAAGCCCTAGTTATGCTACCGTAACGGAACGTAACCGCAACAGTAAGAAACAGCTGATCGGTTTTGTTATGTATAAAGCAATACGAATGGTTATAGAAATGTAATGTAACGTAACCGAAACGTAAGAATCTGTAAAAAATATAATTTTCTTACATTTTTACGTCACATCTACTTAGCAGTGTTAACAACATGTCAATATTAAAAACCACTAAAACTAAAAATTGAAATTATAAACAGAATTTACATTTTGTATGTATGTTATGTTTGTCTGTATGTGGAATTCTCTTTAAATAAGACTTCACATATTTTAAAAGCTCAAATTATAATTTATTTCATTATTAACTTTTATAATTTAAAATAAAAATAAACACTATTTTGCTATAATATTATGTATGTAGGTAGTGTTTATTTTTATTTTAAATTAGAAAAATTTAGTTATCGATTTTTAACTAATTAAAATGTTCGAAAAGCATTTCAGTTTGCATTTTACTTTTAGTAGAGAAGATAAAAACGTTTTAACATTCGTACAAATTTGGTTTCCGAAATGCCTGACCTGTTCCTGTAGAATAAACGATTTCACTTGCTTGTCTATTGATATAGAAAATTCAATCAAAGGCACTAAATTTTGTGTTTTTGTTTTCCTCAACAAACAAACATAAACTAAATTTAGTGTTTTTATTTGAGTGAAAATGAAATTGTTTGATTACAGAAACAGTACATAAAACTTTTAATAATTACCTTTAAATAAATATAAAATCGTTTAAAATGAACCTAAAAACTCTGTGATGAATAACATTGGTTAACAGATGGATTAAAGAGAAACAAAAAAGAAACAAAGTTTTCAAAATTTGAAATTAAATATATAAATAAATAAAAAATAATATAAATTAATTTAAAAATAGAGTCTATCTATCTTATTACTGCATTCTATCTTGATTCTTAAATAATAATTTTTTCTGAACGAATGGCCATGTCGCAACTGTGTCTATATATTTTTATATATCATTGTGGTTTCACACACGAGACTATTTTTTAAGCGGCACAATTTTTGTTCTTTCAGCCACACACGAGACTATTTCATCTGGCATAAAATTGTATACATATACTCTGCTTTGTGTGTATTAGTTTTTGTTTACTTATTTTTCTGAACCTGCTGTTTTATAAATGTATGTGTATTGGTTTTGTGTTGTTTATGTATTGGTTTGTGCGGTGTAGAAGCTGGTTGAAAAATTATGCCAGCAAAAAACCGCTCTCCTCACCTCTCTTGCCAACAAGCTGCCATTTTGTGCTAGCATAATTGTTCTCGTCTGTGATTCCTCATTGTTATATGTAAAAACGAATATTTAATTCTGGCAACATTGCTTTGTTAAAACTTGGCATTACTAATTTGCTATGCTTCATTTGTAATAGATTAATGTTGGTAGCCATTCTGTTTTTTCCATCGCTTGTAAAGTAGAAAATTTTCTCAAAAATCAAAAATTACATTAAACTTAGTTGAATTAAGAGAAAAAACAACATACGTTATAGAAAACATCTACAAGTAAAGGAAAATTTGCGTTTTATCACCTTGGAATGAAAAGGTAAGTTTAAAGAGAGCTGCTTAAAAATTTGTTCAACACTAACCTATAAATTGTAATAAATGTAAATAACATTACTCAGGTTTGTATGAATTTTGTGCGAGAGAAAAAAAGGGATTGTCTATTCCAAAGGACATAAAGAACAAAAGTGGATCATAAAGGAAGTCTATAAAAACGAAAAATGACACAATACCTTCCGCCAAATTTATTGGCATTATTTGCCGCTAGAGATCCTATACAGTTTATGCCACCCGTGGACAAGTTGCCACATGAAAAGAAATCACGAGGTTATTTGGGTGTAGGTAACTTTCTACATGATTTTGAAGATCCTAAAGACACTCCACCTCCGAAGAAAATGGAGACCCGCCAAGAACGGCTGGAACGGCGGCGGAGAGAAAAGGCAGAACAGGTAGCGTATAAACTAGAGCGAGAAATAGCACTTTGGGATCCACAAGAAATTAAAAATGCCACTGAAGATCCCTTTCGCACATTGTTTGTTGCCCGAGTCAACTATGATACGTCGGAATCAAAGCTGAGGAGAGAATTTGAAATTTATGGTCCTATTAAAAAGATCGTTATGATAACAGATCCCGAGACTGGTAAGCCCAAGGGTTATGCTTTCATTGAATATGAACACGAACGTGACATGCATGCAGCTTACAAACATGCGGATGGCAAAAAGATTGATGGTAAAAGAGTCTTAGTTGATGTAGAAAGAGCTCGGACAGTGAAAGGATGGCTGCCGCGTCGCCTGGGAGGTGGTCTTGGTGGTACTCGTCGTGGCGGCAACGATGTTAATATAAAACATTCAGGTCGTGAGGATAATGAACGAGAACGTGAACGTTATCGCTTGGAACGTGAGAGAGAAGATCGCGAAAATGCCCGTACTGTAGAAAGAGGAGGAGGACGATTTGGTGATACCGCCCGTCGTCGATCCCGTTCAAGGGATCGTATACGGGAGAGAGAACGTGAACGCCCTCGTCGCTCACGTAGTAGGTCACGTGAACGTAGAAAGCGACGCGGAAGTCGTGAGCGCGAGTACGAAGAGTATGAAAGGCGCGATCGCCGTGAAAAAGATCGCGAACGTGATCGTGAGCGTGATCGGAAGAAGAAGCGCTCCAAGTCCCGTGAAAGAGATACATCTCGTGAGCGACGCGAAAGAAAACGTGAACGACGTGATAAAGATCGTGAACGTGATCGTCGTGATAGTAAAGAACGCAAACCAGATTTCCGTGAGATGGATATAATTAAGATTAAGGAAGAGCCAATTGATGATGGATATCCGACATACCCAATGTACCCAGCAGCCTCAATAAAACGTGAAACTGATGACGAAC
Source organism: Sarcophaga rosellei (assembly GCA_930367235.1). Classification (NCBI taxonomy): domain Eukaryota; kingdom Metazoa; phylum Arthropoda; class Insecta; order Diptera; family Sarcophagidae; genus Sarcophaga; species Sarcophaga rosellei. Next base: position 65,411,002 of record OV884019.1, read on the forward strand.
AAGAAGAAAAGTTCAGACCGCCACATGATATGTTTAGTGTGCCACCACCACCAATTCCAGGAAGGGCTACTGGACCTGGTTCTAATGAAAACGGCCAAAATTCTGCCGATAATCAGCAGTCATGGTGGCGCTAAAATTATGTGACACAGTCGTAAGGCTTGATTAACTCAAATTATTAACATTATTTATTACAGTTCTAATAAATATGAATCAGCACCATAAAGAAAGCAGGTGGAAATTGTTACTCTTAAAACACCGCATATAGTTATACATGATTTACGTTAGTAAATTTCAAATTGCTTCTTTAAATATGGTAATAATTTTAATTTGTTTAGTTTTAAAATAGACAGATAATGAAATTTGAAAAAAAATTAAATATAATTTTATTTTATTTTTTTTATAAAATTGTACTTTTGTTGTACTCATTATGTGTATTTTTTCATTTTATTCAAATTTCATTAATTTGCCTACTAAAAAAAATGAGCTTTTATTTTAAATTAAATTGAGATACAAGAAATATCTTCATTTACTTATATTTTGTCGTGATTATAAAAGCTTATTTTATAACATCAAAAAAAATTAAAAGAAAAAATAGTTTATAATGAATGTAACAAATATTAATATTAAGAAATGAATCCACATTGTGTGTGCGTGTGAACGAACACAAAGTAAGTAAAAAAATATAAAAATTAAATCTCGTCGTATGTGTATACATTATTCGTTTTCCCTCTCAGGTAAGGGGAGGGGGTCAACGTTTGATTCTTCCAATCAGATCTTACGTTTTTTTTATCAGTAAATCTGCAAAAACATTCAACAAAAAAAGTTCATCGTTATACTCCGACATCTCATGGTGGTACGTGATATTACATTGTATTTATCAATTTTGTTTGTTTTTATAGTTTCTTAAGACTTCTATTTATCAAATTAGTTAGAATTGCTTGACCACCAACATCAAGTTTCTGGTATTGAAAACATCTAGTAACATCATATTTTTCTCTTTCTTTTTACAGTTTAAATTTGAAAGTACAATATTTGTCTAAAAGTTAAAAGAACGTTCATTTGTTAAACTGATCACTGGGAAATAAATTGTTTGAGAGACAACATTAATAGAATACAGAAGTATGGTAAAGCATTGTATTTTTTGAATATTTACAATTTGAAATATATTTTTTTATAGTATTTACATTAATATTAATAATAATATAATATATATACAAAGAAGTATTTAATTTATTGAATATTAATATTTGAAACAAAATTTTTGGAATATATACAACTAAATTTCAAATTGTAAATTGTTCGAAATACATTAATGTAATGATTTGTAATGAGTCAACAAAGTTTTCAAAAGGTAAATTGATTGTTGTTACCAAATTGACTAACACAATTTCCTATTCTAGGGGCTCGTTCTATGACTTGCCAACCCATAGCGAGTGTGTTTTACAAAAAAAAAAATGCCCCATGAAAAAACCTATTGAAATAATGGCATTGACAGATGACTACTGTCTTTGGAAAGCAGATTACTAAACTTTACGAAACGAAATGTCCAAGATCACCACTTATTTTAAGGGGTGCGTTGTATGTAAGTGTAATTAAATTCAGGTTTCCGTTCAATATTTCTAGACTTATGCTGATGCTTTAATTACAAAAGACGCTTACTTGTAAGAGATTTGGCCTTTTTGAAAACTAAATATTGGTAAATATCTAATAGAAAGTAAAAGTTTAAATAGGTAATTTTTAACTGCAAGGGTAAGATTTGGTGTGATATCTGTTAACTGCACTGCCTAAGTACTATTCCGGAAATTTATGTATGGTAAATTAATATTTCTTAATGCTACAAATTTCTATCTAAAATCTGCCTCATTAAACAAAATTGTCCGATTGATTTAAAAAGTGGGTGAGGTGTTTTTATAAGAATGCAAAAGAGCACATGGTAAGAAGTATTTTTCAAGTGTTAAGGCCCCTCCAAAAGTTGAAAAACAAATTGGTATATTTTTGGTAAGGAATTTCAATTCATATTTTAACGTTTGTTGGCAAGAAAGACAATAAAAGAATTTAATTTACAATACATCACACGCGTTATCATTTATCTTACAAGATTTTTTAAAGGTAATATAGCGTGTATCAAAGCAGGGTAGCAACATTAGAATCGGTAAAGTATTGTCCAAAGATGTAATACTATGTAATATTCCACTACACATGTAAAGCATAAAATTTGTGATTTCATAGGTGCGGGTAGGCAGAGGTTATTGTTTATTCCAAAATTTTTTATTTTATAAACCGTTCATGAGAGTACTCGAGTGCAATGAATATTTAAATATGTAGCGTTAAAAATCACGCAGGGTAGTAACATTAGAATCGGTAAAGTATTGTCCAAAGATGTAATATGTACTATGTAATATTCCACTACACATGTAAAGCATAAAATTTGTGATTTCATAGGTACGGGGTAGGCAGAGGTTATTGTTTATTCCAAAATTTTTTATTTTGTAAACCGTTCATGAGAGTACTCGAGTGCAATAAATATTTAAATATGTAGCGTTAAAAATCACAATTCGTAGCAAAGATATCCACAATGAAAAAAGAAAAATATGATATGGTAGTATATAACCAATTTTATTTCATATAAAGTTAAAAATACATTGTTATTATTGCTTTAGCATTTGATGTTTGCTCTATGGAGAGACATTCTGCCATTTTTATTGAAATACCCCAACCGAATGGTAAATCATCTAAAGTGAATAGCAACTTAATTTCAGTTGCGCTACTGACTCGCAATCAAACATTTGTAGTTGCCTTCAAAAAATTTTAAAAGTGGAAATTTTAAATTTCCCTATTCGAGCCATAGTCTAAAACATGCTCGTCAATCCCGATTCTCTAAACTCCTTCACAAGATTAAATTAGATATTTTCTACTAGTTAAGTTTCTATAATTGCATTGTTTACACCGTTATTATTTGAAATACAGTCAACCATCCTATTACGCGGTGAGTTCGTACCGCGTTGTATGGAAGCCGCGCTATAAGAAACTCGGAATTAGTACAAATCACATCATTCGTACCGCGTTATATGGAGACCAAGACAAGATAAATTATTTTTATTGAATTAAAAACTTCATATAAGGATTGATAAAAAAAAATTAAACAAAAACTAAGACTGTTTTCGAATAAAAATAAGAAAGACTTGTAAAATTATGTAATTTTTCAACATTCCTCTTCACTGTCAGGAATGAGTTGCAGAAAAAATTTTAGAAAGACTTGATCACCAACAAAACGTACATATGTACTGTGAAAGAGCTCTGAAATGACTGATTGGTGGTATCGAAAGACATCAACATCTATTGCAACTACAAATTTTCTTTTCAATTGTTGATGTTATACTCCTGTCGCTACCCCAGGTCAGACATCTCCATCAAAACGAAATATGAAAAAAATATTTCTTCGGCGACTTCCTCTCATCAGATTTCTGGCAAAAACTCGGAGTAAATAAACCTGCCATGAAAAAGTTTCTCAAAAATTTGTCGTTCGTAGTCGACTTTAAACTGCCACTCACGTATAAAACTAACACTCACTACATAGGTGGTGTGAGACGTAATCCTGAGTAAAGGGTTGTAATGACCAATTATGTATGTATGTATTCCTGTCCACGGCAAAGAGGAATTCAATTCATTTAAAATGTAATCTTTTTGCTTTAAAAAGAATTTCGTTTGAAACTTACCAAAACATTTTGATTATATCAGAACATTTTAAATCTAATGTGACAAATTTACTACCACATGAGGAGTGACGGTATATATTTTGAAAAATTTAAGACATTACTATATACATAGTTCATTCATTTTTCTATTTTCACCAAAGTTAACGCCTTCATGAAGAGCAGTGATTTTGTATTAGCTAAGTAATATTGCATCGACTTAAGAAAAAATAATTTTCTCTAACTTGTATAATGTTCATAGAGTGCACTCGGGATATAGTGAATAATTAATGCACAGGTCTGTTCACATCAAGAAATCAGACATTCTGCTACATCTGGTGCCATAAATATGACAAAAAAATACACCCATCACTTGAAATTATTTCCAGCTCGAGGGGATGACAAGTTGCGTTATCAAGAAACAGCTTTGTTTTTATTTTTAGGCCCTTTTGTTGTAAATATGCCTTGGCGAAATAACGGAATTTAAAAAAATTTGTTTTTTTTTTGTCACTCGTTGCTCAAAAACCAATTTACTCCACAGTTTTGTGTGGTTCACCATTTAGAGTAACTAATATGAAAAATAACGAGTTCAATATACCCAATAGTTTGTAAAGGCTTCACTATATCCCAAAGGCACTGTATATAATATTACATAAATAAATGTCATTGTTCATTACCTTCATTGTTAATTTTAAATACATTTTTATATTATATTTTTTTGTGAATGAAAGAAGTTGCAAAAAGATCATTTGGCTTGAGTACAACCAATTATATATAATAAGAACTAACCTACAAAAATCTTTAAAATAACAAGAAAAGTGATATCAATTTAGTGTCCGTAGCAACTTGTGCTACAACATAATGGTCCGTAGTCACGCTATTGACCATTTTTATTAAACGATTCAATGCGAAAAATGAAAACAATAACAGAGTACATTGTACATTCAATTTTATTTCATTTTGACTACTTAATTTTTTTATTGTATATGCTCATCCTGCACAACAAGATTAAGAGTTTATTAATTTAACGGGTATAAATTTTATAAATTAAGTACAGGCGTTAATTTAATATACTATCTTATATATAAAAATGAATGTGTGTTTGATTGTATGTTTGTATGTTTGAAGTTTATAGACGACTAAACGGCTGAACCGATTTTCTTCAGTATCTTCCTGTATGTCTGGAAGGAGTTATAGGCTACTTTTTATGTTGATATTCCAAATGAACGAGGGGCCATGTCCATGTATACTACATACTTAATATTTAATTGCATTTGAAATATATTACTCATACGCATAGGTACCCCTAAAGTATGCTATCTATGATTCCTGATGTATAAAACCAAAGAAAATAAAGTATAAAGAATGTGAATTTTGGTATATTTTGGAATATTTTTCAAAAATATTTCACGACGCGGGAGGAAAGATAGAAGGGAAAGATAAAGAAACCAAGAGCGTAACAATGTTCTCAATTGTTCTCATCGTGCGTTTTTGTTGTTTGACTAATTTTTTATTTATTCTTCTGAAACAGTGTTGCCACGAAAAAAATTTTGTAACCAACATTTGTGAAAAAATCACCAAATAAGAAAAAATATAACCAAAATTAAACTCATAGACTTTTGTTTTATACTATATAAAAATGAATGTTTGTTTGTATGTAATTAAAAGAATCGTAAACTATGCATTTGATCATGTTATGATCTTCAGGAAAGTTGTTGCTCATAAGCCCGGGAAGGTTCATAAGTTGGTATGACCAATATCCGACAGGTGGCGCCACTTTAAATTACTAAAAATTAATTAAATTGTAAACTGTGTATTTGATCATGTTATGATCTTCAGTAAAGTTGTTGCTCATGAGCCCAGGAAGGTTCCAAAGTTGGTACGACCAATTTCGGACAGGTGGCACCACTGATAATTTATAAAAATGATTTAAATCGTAAACTGTGCATTTAATCATGATATGATCTTTAGAAAATTTGTTGTGCATGAGTCGACGGAGGTTTCAAAGTTGTTGCAATTAATTTCCGGTAGATGGTGCCACTGAAAATTATTCAAAATGAGTGACAAGACATTGGTCGGCCTACACCTCAAGCACAGAAGAAAGGAGCATTACGACCCTCAGAATCACACGAGCAACGAGCATTGAGACTTGAAAATCTTCGAGTACATGCCGCTGAGACCCGTTCGCATGAATCACTTGAACAACGAGAAGTGAGATTAGAGACTGATAGAATGCGAACTACTCAGGCCCGTTCGTCTTAATCATCTGGACAACAGGAAACAAAATCAATAAAATGATTCAATATTAATTTAATATTTGTGTAATGTCTTTTCTTCAAATTTATTTTAGTTGATGGCGCAACAACGTGCGCAGGGTACAGCTAGTATATAATGAAACTACCTGTAGTATAGAAAAGCACTTGCAATTTAAAAATAAAAATTTGTCGTTCAAAAGTAAAATTTAGTAATTTTAAAATAAAAACTTAGTCAATCATATATAGATATAGTCAAATATACAACACTAATGATTTCATAAACTTGCATTGTTAATTCAAAACATAAAAATGTTTGTTTTATAAATCGTTCATAACAGAACTAGGGGGTAATGAATATTTAAATATGTAGCATTAAAAATGAAGTCGCCGTAGTCTAGTAGGTAGTGTGTTCGCTTATTAGACGGAAAGCCCGGGTTCGTGACCAGGGCCAGACATCAGAAACGAAATATGAAAAAAAAATTTCTTCGGCGACTTCCTCTCAGCACATTTCTGGCAAAAAGGTCAGAGAGTAAATAAACCTACCATGAAAAAGTTTCTCAAAATCTGTCGTTCGGAGTCGACGTTAAACTGTAGGTCCCGCCACTCATATATAAAATTAACGCACACAACATGAGTGGTGTGAGAAGCTAGGCCGTAATCCTGACTGAAGGGTTGTAATGGCCAATTATGTATGTAATTAGAATATTTAGTTCAAACATTAAAGCAACATCAGTGAGTATGGTACCTATTAGGCTAGAGAAAGGAAAGTGATAAAGAGAAATTATTAGGCAGGCAAAAGATAATACTTGTTGGAGTTCCATGTCATTCTCCGGTAATCGTTAATACACGTGCGATGTAATTCAGTTACGCACCGGTAATTTTTTTATTTTTCCGATTGTCGGTGTTTTTACATATCGTCACCTAAAATGCAAAATAACGTATCATCACTTTTCACAATTTTACAGGAGAAGCAAAAAACGTTATAAAATGGAAAATATTGCATCTAGGAATGAAAAATTTTGTAGCTAAGCTCAAAAAAGGGTAGGAGATCAATTCCAGAAGAAAAAATAATATTTTTCAAAAACGTGTTGAAGTTATGTTTGTTACGTTATTTTGAATTTAAATTTTCTGAAACAAAATGACGTATCATCAATGAACAAATTTTAATATGAAGTGAAAAAATCGAAAAGCGAATGAATTATGTACATATATAGGGACAATAGGTATTCCGAAGAAATACATTGATTTATTTTTTGTTATATTTTTCCCCACAAGTTGAAAGTCATAATAGAATTTTAGCTGCTATTTATGAGTAAGATAATTTGTAATTTCATTATAAACTGTATTCTTTCTCTTCCAATTAAATTTTGAAGATTCATTTGATGCTAACTATGGATGACTAATATTCCTTTAAGAGAACGAGAATTATTAAAAAATGTATTAAATTTTAGCTTTACCATCTGAAAAATGTAATCTACGACTTCTTCAACCGAATTTGAGAACAGAAGTGGTATCCTAGTAAAAATTTAACGAGAAAGGGCGGTTTTTGACTTGAAAGAATGTAAAAAGGGCGTAATCTCACTATGGACACCTTTTTCACGCCTCATAGTTTAGGACAAAACTTTTGGAAAAAAAATACATTACCCTGGGAGAAGCTTTATGCAATAATAAGGGAAGTATTCCCCCAAGGCTATTATTGCGCAAAAATTTGCTTCTTCATCAGTCCAAATGTTCTTTCCCGAATGACGTAACGCTTTTCTACGTTAGACATAAAAATAAATGCTTTCTGTAAAAAGTACTATGTTTAGCCAACGTATTATTGGTACTGATAAAAGAAGGTTATCAGAGAATATTTCTTTCCACAAAAGATAGTGTAGATACCTCAGCTGTTTTATACTCAAAAATATATAATTAAAAAAAAATATGTAGTTTGCTTTAAAATTTACATATGAGTCAAAAACGTCCCAAAGGATGGAACCATTAATTTTTTAAGAATTCATTTACTGTTGAATATACATGCTATATCATTTCAACCGAATAAGTTGGTTATTCCTTTACATTCAAAAACAATCATTTGTAAATTCAATTAAAATTCTGTTTAATTTAGAAGTAATTTTTAAAATTTTTCTTTGTAGCTTAAATCCCTCTGTTTACGAATTATGTTGTTAAAAATTTTAAAGCTTTTATTATCCAATTAAAAAAGAATGTAAATGTAAATAACTTTTAACTTTAGCGGCATATCAACCATGTCACATGAATGTCAAATCCAAGTTCTACTTAATATTTATCATTTCAAGCAGCATTTGCTACCACATCTGTTTTTAACCAGTCTCTAGGATTTTTTAAAACTTCCATTAATTTACTCTCGTTTGAATTGTCTGAAGGTGAATGCATATATTCCCAACGGGCTGTTAAAGGCAAAGACATTAATATACTTTCATATCGTGCTCCTGGTGTATAAAGACCAAACTTTGTGCCACGATCATAAATTAAATTAAATTCCACGTAACGTCCACGACGCAAAAGTTGCCATTGCCTTTCTCTGTCACCATACTCGTCATTTTTATGACGTTGAACAATTGGCAGATAAGATGGAATAACCGCATGAGCACAATTCGAAACAAACATAAAAGCTTCTTCTTGACTTGGTGTATCAATATCGTCAAAAAATATACCGCCTACACCTCTACTCTCATTGCGATGTGTTATACGAAAGTAGTCGTCACACCATTTTTTAAATCTGGGATAGTACTCGACGTCACTTTGGTCACAAGCATCCTTAAGAGTCTTGTGAAAGTGTACAACATCTGTTTCATCTAAATAGTATGGTGTCAAATCAGTACCTCCACCAAACCACCACTGTTTCGAACCATCATTATTAACTACTTCGAAGTATCGATAATTAAAATGAATTGTTGGCACCATAGGATTTCGTGGATGTATAACCGCGCTAACTCCTGCGGCAAAAAATGGTAGAGATCCTTCCTTACTCAAATTTTTTCCGCGGCTTCGCATTTGCTGTACAGCTTGTGGTGGTAAATGACCTTTAACCACTGATATATTCACTCCAGCCTTTTCAAATACTTCTCCATCTTGTAACACACATGTAATGCCACCACCCCCCTCCTTGCGTAACCATCTGTCCACTTTAAATTTTTGGCCCGCATATTCCTCAGTCTCTAATGCTTTACAAAAATCGGCTTGTATTTTCATTATCAAAAGTTCCATTTTTGTTTTCATGTCATCTTCGCTATCTAATAATTGCTTTGAGTCTGTAATGGGCTCAGCCATATATATGGATGTATTTAGTTTACGTCGTCGGCCGCGTTCCATATGAGCTATTGAAACTGTTACAAAAGTTGTAAGTGCAGATCCAATTAGAAAACCTTGAACATGACGTCTGTTTGTCCTACGTGATAACTGGTACGTACTGAATGAGGCCAAATTTCGTAAAGCATGACGTATATTGTTTGCAAAAGACATGATGAAAATCAGAACATTTATTTATTCTGCTTGGTAATGCGATGATAAGCTGTTATTACACTATTAGTTATCTATCTAAAAGATTTATTTTTCAACTTCAAAGTTCTTCAAAAAGATAGCACAAATTGTTATATGCAACCGGTGTCAAGGTATTGCCAGATTCAAGTTGTACTCGAAAATAATTATAAAAAAAAATTCAGCCAATAGTGATGAGCATCGTTTTCAGGGTACGATTGATTTGCCGAAATAATAATAAATAAATTTCAGAAGTATATAAGTATGTACTTATTATATTTAATATATTAAATATAGACTAAAATATTTTGACTGAGTTTTTATTGACAATTGCTAGAGTATGAATAGAAAAATGGTTACGAATTTCTCTTTACAGTTGTCAATTAAATCACTTATGAGCTGCAGTTTTATTGATATCGTTTTTATCCAGAAGTTACTAATATTATACTTGATACTAAAAAATGCTACTCTGCCACTTAAATTGTATGTTGGTAGCTATGTTTTCGTTCAGTTTCGTTTTGTTATTTTTTTTTTTGTTTGTTGCGGCATTTTTAAAAATAATTTTTAACGTGTGGCGCCGCTGTCTTGCAAAATATATTAAAACTTTTTGAAAATACACTTGAGTAAGAATTAATTGTGTTCTGTGTTCGTTTTGAATTTTTTTTGTGAATAAACAATTTAATGTGAAAATTCAATATGTCTGGTTTGGAAGAATTTCAAACGTGTGAGGCTTGGAAGAAAAACATAAAAAAATTTCTTCTATTGGAACGGTAAATGGTTTTCATTATAAGGAACTAATTTGCTATAATTAATGTTAATTAAAGTTATTAGTCTAATAATGTATAGAAGTATTTAAGATTGTTTTACGTCCACCAAGATGGCATTTGGTTTCTTATGTCCAGTGATGTTAGTTATACTCTACAGACTATTAGATGTCGTCAACTGGTGGCTCTGTTATAAACTCCGACTTGTGTTGCGTATATTTTCAGTCAAATTTTTAATCCATGTTGTCATTATTCAGAAAACTTGCGAAAATGGGAACTAAGTTTTGCATAGAGTGTTTTTAGTTAAGTTTTTATTACTACTGTAGGTAGTAATCAATCATTGAAAATATTTGAGGTAATTTAAATGGAATTACCTTTTTATAGTACACAGTTAGTTAAGTCATACGTTGTATTAGTCAAGTTTATCCAGTACAAACCAGATTCGTTAACGTAGAGTTGATCATTGCACAAATCTTTTATTTTTCTCTGTTATTAAAGGAATGTGAGATGTCCCGTAACCGTCAGTTACTATGCTGAAAACTTTCCCCAAGCCAGACAGTCTACTTTGCGAACCCTTATAGATCCTTAGGCTTACAGTTGTCCAGACCTACAAGTTCTATTTCAGCCCATGTTCCATGTTCGAAAACATCCTCAAAAATTCTAAACCCTATTGAAAATTTCATCGACTTTTCTCCTGACTCTTAATGTAAACAAAACAGAAAATGAACAAAATGCTTTATAAAATTAAATTTACGACCTAGGAAGGACTTAGATATAGGAAAGAAATGTGTGATTTGAAGGGAGGTGTTCGATTTTCGCGCATCTCCTCCACGCTACAATATACCCCACAATAGTCCGGCTAAGATCCGTTTCAGATCCTTGTCGGCGAACCACCCTCGCATTGCCCCGTAGGAGAGCCAGTAACAAATTTCACGCTGTCTTAATTCAAAACCAGCAGTAAACCTGTTCTAACGCTATATAGTGATGGCCATAAACTCCAAACACATGACAACACGAATGAAGTAGAATGGATTCCTAGAACTTCTGCAGACCCATTCCTGACAAGGCTCTAGAAGCGGCAGATTGGAGGCTTAGGGCCAGCTATCGCCTTTGGAAAGTGAATATAACCTAGCGAAAGCAATAGCCCGTTACACAGCAGATACAGATCCGATCTTTTCTAAGACTCCTAACAATCACGAACCAGTCATGATTTACACCAGACCGGCGCAATGCCAGTTAGGGCAGCCTGACTGTCAGCAAAGATCACATAGGACTCTGTATCTAAAGTGGCCATAGTAGCTACTACTTTCAATCTATCGCCTCACGCACTATATAGGCGGTGGTTCAAAACGGAGGTTTATTCTCTCTTCTGAAAGGCGACATTCAGAATACCAGAGTTGTTTCCAGTAGACCGATTCCTTCAGGCGTAAGTATGTGCACTGCACAATGCTTAACATATAAATCAAGCGGACTCAGGCTGTCTGAGGACAATTCTTCCTCACTCCAGTGATACACAACTTCGTCGCAAGCTCTTTTTATTTATTTATTCAATTTTAGCATATGTATATATGTAACTATATAAGTTTCAAAATTTTTTTCTTTTTCGTAAAATCTATATTATTTCGTTTACACAATTTAACCTGAAGTTTTCTGCATTTCTCAGTTGATACGGTTGTACTTCAGCTACGTATTCAATTTGATTCCACAGATATTCAGGAGCATTATCATTTTTGATTTTATGTATAAAACTCAAAGTATAAATTGAAGTCGTTATTCAATATTCAATAGCCAAATAGATTCAGTCAATGGTCTTAGTCCCCAGCTTTTACCTATGAAATTTCTACATTGACACAGCATTGAATCAAGCTCTTTTTATTTTTTTTTTCTTCGACGTTTCTTTTCCAACTCGGCTAGGTGTCTAGAATAATACCGTGATACTTGACTTCAGGAGATAATGAAACCTCTCTACCTAACCTCGGTAATGTGAAGTTTACACTTTTGCACTTACGCGAGAACAATACAAGTTCAGATTTATTGGGGTTTATACAATGGCTACAAATGTGAATTAAACTTTAAAGGCGGGTTCCATTAGTTCTTTTAGCGCCGACAAAAATTTGCCGCATAGTGCAATAACTACATCATCGACATATGTGAGAACCCACTAAGCCACTACATTTAAGGAGCTTTAAACCGATACTTGCAACAGAAGCCTTCAAAGAGGGCAAAGTGCTCTCTTGTGGATTATCTGTGTTTTCACGCTTAATGATAGAACTTCGATTCGTATTCGATCGAATCAGTCTATTACTCAGCATCTGAATGATAAACCGTACCAGAAAATATGGGACATCTATATCCACAAGTGGATCCTCTATATCCATTTAGCCGACTTACCCTTAAGTCAACTTGTTCTAACGTACTCATTAGGGGCCAGTAGCCTAGTTTCGAACTCAATTACAGGTCGATAAGGCGTCTCTAACACCGAGCATAATTCTCTTATCACTCGGAAGTCATTAGGTAGAGAAAAAGGAGAATTAAAAAGATTGGAGTAGGGAGAGTCAAAGTAAAGAAACAAAAGAGGAATCAGCCAGCGTAATCCCACAATAAACCTCAGAAGAGCTGCCTATTTCGATATTCACCGAGTAAATTCTATATTGTTTCAAACTCCTCATCTCCACACATAATGCGAAAATCCGGCCGATATGTATTTTTTAATTGCAAGATTTTAACACATTTGTCTAGCACCTTTTACAATAAGAAACTTTACATTTGGGAAATGAGTATGCATACAGAAGTTTTCTTTCATTTCTTTTTCATTTTTAAAAACTTATTACTTTGATTTTTTAAGGCATGAAAATGATAATGAAATGGGGAAACTGATACGAACTAGTGAGACTAAAATTATAATTGGTATTTGGTCGTCCTCCTACGAACACCATCTGTATACCTTTCAATTTTCCATATGTAATAGGAAATAAATATTTAATGTTTACGATTTTTTTAATTTTTTCACCATTATTTTCAAAAATCCCTTAAAATCGGAACTCATGAGACTAATTGTTTATGCTCGGGATGGATTTAAATATGTCAGGCAGTTACTGATACATACATATTTTTACAGATATTTAGATATGCAGATGAAAGTTATATGGTGGACGTAAAATAACATTAAATTAAAAAAAAATGCATGTTTTTTGGTATTTATAATAATTTTTAATTTCAAGAGTAGCTTATAATCACTTGTTTGAAATTTTTCCAAATTTCTTTTACTTTTCGTTTATGTTTTGTAATTATGCATGTTAAAATAATTTTTTTGTAACATAGTCCGAAAAAAGTGGGCATGCACTATGAAAACTAAAGTTAATGATAAGATTATTTAAATTATGGAAAATGACGTTGTAAGATCTAATGCGTGAAAAATATTGCATTAACGGTTTATACAATTTTTTTTATTATTCCATTAGTGCGCGTATTGTGTTATATTTTACTGAGATTTTAGTGTCTCTAAAATATTTTTAGTAATGCTCATTTATAGGGTGTCCTTCAAGCATTTCCTACCTTTATATTTAAATAAAGCAATGAATGTTGATATTATCGAAATGTCCATTTCAAATAGCACGATCTCGCCCTCATCCATTTTAGGGCAAAAGAAGTTGGTAATCATCGACCTATAGTACTTGTCGTTGACAATGATAACTCCACAGAGGTAATGAATGGAGTTAAGATCGGGTGACTGGAGCGGTGGATGAAGAATTTTCTAGCGGTTGCCCTTTTTTGTGAGTTTATTGGTATGCTTAGGGTCATTATCATTTACGAAAACGATATTCACCGCGTAAAATCCTGGTTTTTTTGCAGAAGCGTGTTAGTTATTCAAGGAGGATCCATGCAACGTCACACGACGGATCCGCCGCCAAACTTTAAAGTTTATCTGACATATTTTCCTTGCAAATTGATTTTATTAAAATTTATTTACATAATTTATTAAATAAACTTAAACCACCCACCCAATGGCTAATTACTCACGTTTGCTTATTTTTCGATAAACTAAATTAAATTTCAAGCATGATACAATAGTACATTTAATAATAATACCAATCTTTTATTTTTCATGATAGCTATGTACATATATAATATTTAAGATTATTAGTTTCTAAAACAAATGTGTAATAAACTTTTTTTCTAAATAGAATAAAGACGAGTTTTTGGAAACGGTGTCGATACTATGCACTTGCGCATAAATTCACACGGTTACAGTTAATATTATATGTTCGAAAGAAATCAAGTTCTATCACTGCGTTTAGAAAGTCAACATATTTCAATGCCTGAAGCGGCTATAATATTAAAAGAATTTAAATCAAAGTTAATAGAACGTCACAATGAAGTATTTTTACCACTTAACGTACAAAATTCTATTTCAGTTCTTCACTCAAAGGGACTTGATATGAAAATGTTTAAGGAAAAAGCTAAAAACTTTTACAGAACCCTACATTTACCTTACCTTTTACCTGAACCAATGGGATGAATCTTTTAAAGAAATTGAGGGATTTGCTTGGATATTGTTAGATGCAATTCCATCTTGGCCTTCAATTGGAAAGTCGTTAATAATGGTCAAGAAATCAGAAATGATTTAAATATAAATAATAACGAAATTTTTGATGAACAATCAGCATTTCGAAACGAAAAATACTCCTTTTAAAACATCTTGAATAAGTAGAGTAGAGTCCCAAATGGGACTAGAAACTTTAGAATATCTTTTGACCATAAAATGCAATTTTGAAATGGACTGTTCGGAATATAAAACATTTTTATCTAACAGGCCCAATACTTAAAAAAAAAAAAATACATTCTGTAGAGAAATATCAGAGGTAACCCCTTATACACATAAGTATGTATATTCGTGTATATTATTTGTACCTATTTATGTCTGTACTTTAAAAATCTTTATATAAAATATTAATTATAATTGATGATTTTTTTTTGTTCTCAATTTTATATATTTGTCCAGTCATCGTAGTTATAATGCATGTTTTGCTGCACTCAAGATAATGGTTATACTTATGTTTAATTGTTCATTCCGAGCATGCACTTTATTACCATCACCGTAATTTTGCAACTTACCCATATATGCGATTTTATTTTATTTCTCTGGTTGTAATCTTTTTGAATCTTGTATATCACATCAGTTAAATTTGTAATTCGAGAGGTAAACTCTCTACTGTTGTGGTCTGCTCAATAAAACCAGTTGGCTTTCTTTGAATCCTTTAGATGAGATCTGACCAACATAATTCGGGAATGCACGAAATTGGTTTGTTTATGTCTTCCTATAGTTCCGCATAGTGCAGCTCGCCATACGTTGCTGGTACTTGGTTGACTCCAAGTACTGATACACCAGAAAACAATATTGGCCGATTGCCGAATAAAAACTTTCCAGGTGCTCTTAGTCGTTAAAGTTTTAAAACTAATAGAGGTGTACAACGATCGAAGCAAGGGGTTTTTATCGTGTTAAATTCTTTCAACTTGGTGCGCAATTGTTCTCCTTGCTGTAATTGAAGAAAGTTGGCTTTCATCTTCGTGTCACCAAATCTTTCGCCATTAAATTTCTCCAGAGTAGAAAACTTTGCAACAACATTCTTTTCAACGCCATCAACTTCGCTGTCGATGGTTTCAACTTCATGTGCAACTCTTTCATCTTCCCCTGCAACTCTTTCAGCTTCAGCCTTTGCTACGACGCTTTCAATTTCTTCGCAATGTCTTCAGATTCTTTTGCAACGTTTTCAATTTCTTTCGCCACACCTTCAACCTCATTTTCAATGAGATCGACTTAAGTATGTATTGCTCCCATAGATGTTTCTTAAGTCTTTTTCAGTGTAGCTTAATTTGCTTATTGGGCTTCATTACTCTTCTTTTTCATAGGACTATTTAATGGCAGTGAAGGTCGTTATAATGTCGCTAGTCGTTGAGCGAATTTCATTTTATTTAATCGAAACACTGGAGATTTTCGTCTACCAAGTGCGACAACAACATCCAAGGTCACTTTTTTTCAGAGGACTTAAACTTTTTAATATGCTACCTGAATTTATAAAGGCAGAAACAAATTTTAATTTATACAAAAGATATATTGTTCAATTTGTAAGAAATAATGAGATCAATAATATTTAGTAAATAATTTTATTTTTAAAGATGTTCAAAGTATTATAAATACTCCTAAATAAATACTACTACTACTACTTCTGGCACCAATTGTTACGATTTTGAATTTTTCAAAACGTTTATTTAACGTAGATTCGAAGATTGCAATTAAAATATGTAAAAGTATTTATTTAATTATTCTTTATTTAAATAATTAATTGAAATAATTTAATGAAATTTATTTAACAACATATTTCAATACTACTGTGCTTAACGCGCACTTGAACACAACTCTCGGTTGTTAATTACAAACTCACGTCAAATCACTGAATCACGAATGGGATGTATTCATTTAAAATATTAGAGTACTGTTTTTATTACTTTATATGTAGATATTAATTAAAAATAATTATGTATACAAATTAGAGTTTGCAGATTTTTTTAAAATTACCAAAACAGAAAAAATATATGTATATCGACTTATAAATTTTTGAATTTCTAGTTCTTTCTTAATTTAATCAATAGAATACACAGTACATAGCTCCTTAGATTCTTTGCATATCACAGAGTGTCAAGCGGCATCTTTGATGTCAAAATTCGAGCTCTGTTTACATTTACAATCGGATTGGAGAAGATTAAAAATTACCCCCTTGTCAAATTTGCACATTTTCCATCTATGCACCTGTAAATTTTTTGTTCAATTTTTTGTTTTGTCAAATAAAATATGTTTTTATTATTAATTTTAACATTCGAATAGAAAGCCAGAAGCATTTAAAAAAACAGTAACTGAAAGTCAACGCTATAGTTTGGATATAGACGAAGATTTAAAAAATATAATTAAAGAAAAACAAAAGAAGAAAAGAGCTCCAGAAAACAATCTTGATATTGTGACGGAAAATACCAAGTCAACAATGGCATCAGACTTAGAAAAAAAAGAAAAAATGATTCGTGTTACATTTAAGGAAGATGAAATTATCTATGAGGAAAATGATACGCGCCGCAAAATGCCAGATGATAGTTTTGAAGCCTTGGAAAAGATGTGCGAAAAAACAGTTTCTGATCCGAATAGCACATTATACAAATATCTCCATATAGAAGAAGAACATACAACGAATAATTTTCTTGTATGGGAAAAGACTTCAGATGAAAGCTTTGAAGCCTTAGAGAAAATGTGCGATAAAACAGCCTCCGATCCAAACAATACACTTTTCCAATATTTACATGGTACTCGCAAAGACAAAGTTTTAGCCAAAGTTAAAAAACTTAATGCTGGCGATAATTCCGACAGTATTCGTGAAAAACAAGGTAAGTCTGAATTGCTCTACTTTCTAAGCGTTCCATATTTAGAAGTTAACTATAGAAAATGCTTGTAGATAATTTGTTCGTAAAATTAAATAATTGCACATTGTTGGATGATGTCGAAGCACCGTCTCGAATGTGGGAAAATACTATATGTGATGATACAGCACCACAAACCTCGCCTATTAAAATGGTAGGATTACTAAGACCTTCGACAATAATTGAAGAAGCTGCGGATGACATTTACAATTCTGATATATCTTCTCAATTAAGTTTCAAAACTGCTACAAAGGCTGTTCAAAGTGACGTGTCATCCAGCACATACGACACTGCTCATGATTCTACTGCTACTAGTAATCAGACAGACAATTCTATTCCAGATCGAAAACAAGAATTAGAAATTATTGATGTTGATCATATCCTACTTCCAGCTTTCGAACAAATTCATAAACAAAAGGATGTGGAGGATTTAATTATTCCAGATATAGATGATGCCACAATCGTTGAAACATCATCTTTAAGTAACGAACATAACTCATCACATACATCGTCGGAAGAAATTGATTTAGATAATGATGAAGCAAATTCACAAAACGCTCAAAATCAAAATGAAAATGAGAATTTAATTATTCCAACTCTTAATAAAATAGATGCTACAATCGTTGAAACACCATCTTTAACTACCGATAACGATAAGGAAGACATTAATAATACCAGTAATGATTCCACAAGTTTAATAGATTTAGAACACATCTTTGGCAATATGTGTAACTCGTCAAGTTCATCATTAGTACGGGATGAGTCATGTAGTGGTGAAGCAGTGGAACAAAATTTACAGGATTTGAATAAATCGGAAAATACTGAAGATGATTTGTTGAATGATTCTGTAATTGAATTATCTGACGATGATGAAGAAGAAGAAGAGGCAAATAAGAATATTACTACATCTGGTAGAGAAGAAGAACTATGTGTCAGCATCAAATTAGAACTCACTTCAAAGAATTCATTCAGTTTAGATCAAGACACTTATAGCTTTACTCTTGACGATAATAAAGAAAACGAAATTGACACAGGAGCCCCAGCAGGTAAATCTATGCAATTTAATAACACAATGGAAGAGGTTGAATACATGCTCAAAAAGGGAATGGAATATATGGCTGCTGAAGCTGCTTCAAAACAAGATCCTCGAACAATTGAAGTGCCAGATCATTTACCAAAACAACATTCCACTAAAATGCAATCTAACTCGCCTCTGACTTCTATACAACAACCTAAAAACATGTCGACTTCAGGTTCAAAGGGTAAATATTTCAATAATGATTTCATAAATTTGTGAATAACATTTTACGTTCTTTCAGTAAAATCATCTACTTATTGTACATCAGCAAAAAAAGCGACACCAGCAAAAAGTCAAAATTTCGCAAGAAAACAATTTGATATCGACATTAGGCCTTTTCCAAAATTGGACATATTTTCTAAGGTACCTGTACATGCTCGTCATAAGGAACTAACAAGTAAACAGGAAAAATTTTCTCATATCGTCAGTCCAATTGGTACATATATGAAGAAGACTGCAAGAACTCCGCTCATGTCCTCAATAAATAGCAAAACCGCTGACTATTTTAATTCAACTGCCATTCTGGAACTTGAAAACGAGTCGCGTTTGTATCAGCATCAATTCGCTATAAGCAGTGGACAAGCGGCAGGATTGCCTCCCAAATTGCCTGGTCTAGTAAGCAATAAGAAAACGCCACTTCCCAAAAAAGCATATATATCATCGGATTTAAAGCATGTAAGTACTATTTTGTAACTTCGCTTTCACTTAAAAGATAAATTGTATCAAATATTTACTGTGTTCACAGATTGTTGATGAACGAACTCCTGTTACTATTCCCGGAGGTAAGAAGATCCAAAAGTATCTCGAAAATGCTATAATGCCTGCAGTATTACGTCACGATGGTAAGTTTAAAATTCCTGGAACAGCAAACAAGTTGAACACAGCAACGTCAACTGCACCTGCTGCTTCGGTAAAACAATCTTTAAAAGCATCGGATACGAATACAACTGGCGCTACAAAAATGTCCCATATTCCACGTCGAAATAATGCAAGCTTGGCAGATTTGTCATTAATGTCCGGCGACGTATCCATGTATACGATAATGGATGCTCAAAAATTCTAAAATTTATTTTAATATTTTTTTTATTCAGTATTCACATACTTTATATGTTTGATCTTTTACAAAATGTGTTATACTTTTATCATTATTTAAGAATTTTAAATTTCATTTTTCAATAAAATTTCGCGGTTTGAAAGATTCGTACGCAGAATAATAGCATGAAAATTTGTAATATTTTTAAAACAGATAAGTAATTTAGCAAACAAGAAAACAAAACGTAATGCTTTGTCATTTGTGTTTGCCCTTTTTAAATTTAGGTTATTTAATCTATGAATGCACATTTTGCTCTTGTTTTTCAACCTCCTTATCTTAAATACCTGCAAAAATTTATGTTACGTAATATTTAATCACAAATGATTTAGAATTAATTTATAGGGTGGGCCATCTATACGTTTAAATTTGAACAGTCGGTTATTTCGAATCTGGCAATACTTATGTCATTATATTCTGTCACAAAATTCAGTATAATATCTCCACTGAAAGTAATGATTCAGCTTACTGTTAGATCGGATGTGGAAATCTTCGCCAACTCGCACTGGACCGAAGATCTTACGTAGGACTTTTCTCAAAGCTGCTGCATCAGTGCTTAATAGGATCCATGCCTCTGCGCCATAAAGAAGCACGGGTCGGACGTGCGTCTTGTAGAGTATTAGTTTTCTCGTACGAGAGAGGTCCCTGCTACTCAATTGCCTATTGAGACCATAGTTGGCAAGAATGATCCTGTGCTTGATCTCCAAACTGACATCATTTTTGGTGGTAACGGAGGAGCCAAGATAACTAAATTCCTGGACTATGTCGAAAGCATAGTTATCAGCCGTAATCTGAGATTCAATACGCCGCACATCTCTACTTGTCGATAACGTATACTTCGTTTTGCCCTCATTTACTGTCAGACCCATCTCAGTAAACTCATGTTCAATAGCACTAAAGGCAGCTGTAACATCTCGCTTGATACGCCCTATGATGTCAATGTCGTCAGAGATAGAGGTCCATTCCTACCTTGACGGAGCTGCGGAAATTGCTCAACGTCATTCTGCATAGCCTTATCAGCTTCGCAGGTATACCGAGCTCAGACATTGCGGCAAAAACACAAGACTTAAGGGGCTATCGAAGGCTGCCTTATAGTCGACAAAAAGATGGTGTGTATCGACTTGTTCTTCGTGGGTCTTTCCAGGATTTGACGTAGTGTTAAGATATGGGCGATGGTGGACTTGCGAGGTCTGAAACCGCATTGATAAGGCCTAATCAGTGGCTTCAGAAAATTTTAGGTATGGAATTGAACCCATAAAATAAAAGGAATATAATTTTAATACTGTACACACTTCAGCTATAAATAGAGGTAAATATAGAGGTAGTAAAAGTCAGATATCGGTGCTTGATGGGCACATTGTATAATACGCCGTTAGATTGCGCTTCGAATTTTATAAGCCATTGTATTCAATCGTTTAAAACAAAAACCAAAAATGCTATAAAACAAAACAGTTAATTCTGGCACTATGCGAAAAACAGTTGAACAGAAAGTTTCTGACAAAAAAAGTAGATCTTTCACATCAAACTATAGCAATAATTATAATTCGACCAAGAAAAGCCTAATATCGATTATTACAACAACAAAATCGATTTTTTTAACGATTTCTATTCAGATTCTGCCAGCAATCAGATTTTATAAATTAGAAATGTTTCAATATATTGTACATATTATTCTTTATTAAAAGTAAAATTTAAATGCCATCGTTTACTGAAATATCACAAATTCTTGAAGCCGTTAATAGTTGATTATCGTTATTTTTTAGTGGGTTCAGTACCTTTCCAAGCACGGTTAACTTTGGACTCTGATTGCCTATCTAATTGTTGACAAATATATCTACCAACGGAAATAAGTTTTTCCAAATTCACTCCAGTTTCTATACCCATGCCATGAAGCATGTAAACGACATCTTCGGTAGCTGCATTTCCAGAAGCACCGCGCGCATAAGGGCAACCACCCAAACCGGAAACGGATGCATCAACAACTGTTATACCGTATTCTAAAGATGTCAGAATGTTCGACAAAGCTTGACCATAAGTATCATGACAATGTACTGCTAATTTTTCTACTGGAATTGCGCGAACAACTTCATCTAACATTTTTCGCATAGTGCCTGGTGTGCCTACACCAATTGTGTCTCCCAGCGAAATTTCATAGCAGCCCATACTGTAAAGAGCTTCTACAATGTTCACAACGTCTTTAGGCTTGACAGCACCTTGATAAGGACACCCCACAACGGTCGAAACATAGCCACGTACTTTGATATTATTCTTTTTGGCAGCCTCTACAACGGGCCGGAAACGTTCAATGCTTTCACTGGCTGTACAATTAATATTCTTTAATGAGAAAGCATCAGAAGCAGCTCCAAAAACTGCCACTTCCTTAGCTCCAGCTTTTAAAGCACTTTCAAATCCCTTGAGATTAGGTGTTAAGACTGGATATGAAATGCCAGGCACCTTTTTTATACCTTGTAAAACTTCGGCATTGTCTCCCATTTGCGGTACCCATTTAGGACTTACAAAACTGGTCGTTTCAATTGTTTGTAAACCCGTCTCAGATAGTCGATCAATTAATTCAATTTTTACTTGTGCCGGCAATAGTTTTGGTTCGTTTTGCAAACCATCTCTCGGACCTACTTCAACGATCCGTACCTGGCGTGGAACAACTTTGGCTTGCTGTAAATAATTGTAAAGATTATGAAAAAAATTTCAGAAATTTAATCGATTTTTAATTTTATTACTGTTGCAAAAGTATGCTTAACACCAGTTGAAATTAATTTGTTAACTTTGTTCGTTCTAAACATTTTATTCAACAAAATAACCACTAGTTGCACAATCCACTCTTCGTTTTCTGCATAGGGTACACCTTATTGAACATAACAGGGATGGTAAAATTGGTAGAATTGTACCATTTTTCTTATAATTGGAATTCAAAATGTACTTTTGTATACCAATATGTATTAGTACAATTAACGAAAATTTCCAGTCTAAGAAATTTTTACTCATAATTGTAGGTATTTTAGAGTTATTTGTACAAACGTTTTCTTTTCTCTTTCCATTTACTTGCGTCTTCATTTAAACTATTGGATATTAGTTCAAGTGATTTCAACGGTAAAAAATAGAGAAAACGAAGAACATGAAAACAGTTCTTGGTTATAAATATTTTGTATTTTTACAGTAATTGCTATTATTTTTTTGTCATATTTTAGTTAGATATGATTTTTATTATGTTCTTAATAAATTTAACAAAAATTACAACATTTTTAACTGAGAAAAGTATAATTTCTAATGCTAATTTGTACAATTATAAAAATTTTAATGCCATCCCTGGTTCACAGTGCAATACTAAATTTAGTGTTGCCATTGCTACAGCTTACAAAACTCGTTCGGCAAAAATATTGACAAATGCGATTTTAGGAATTTATTTACTACAAAACTAATATCTTATAAATTAAAGTGCTAACGAGAACAATATAATACATAACACATAATATAGTACATATAATACATAACATGTAACAAATTTACATTTTTTACTATATAGTTACATATTATAATTTGGGGGGTTGGATCGGGTTGTCATGTCTCTCGATGTCTATAGCCTGCTGTAGACAGTGTAAGAACAGGTTGGCTGCTGGGCTTGGATAAAGCCAGTTTAAGGCTGATTATAGGGTTTATCACAGGGCACTGCGAGATTAGGTCCCTGACGAGGATCTGGAAGATTCCAGCCGGACTGCTGCAGGGTATGTTGCGATGAGGAGAAGTTAGAGACTGTCGAGCACATCCTCTGGTAGGTTGAGGACCCTTGGCAGGGGCTTTCGTGAAGGTTTGAATTCTGTGTTGAGAGCCGACATCAGGGCTCTCCACAGATTCATTAGTAACTTGAGCTGGTTGAGAAGTAGCCGCCTTCTCCGTTTTAGTTTTGTTTGGTCTATGTAAGTCCTTCGCTTCCCATTCTCCCTTCCTACCTCCTCTCCTTTTTCCTATCCCCTCTTGTATCATTTCTTCTTAAGGACCTTATGTACTACTTTGTTTTGCCCTCATTTACTGTCAAACCCATCTTAGTAGACTCCCGTTCATAGCACTAAAGGCAGCGGCAACATCTCGCTTGATACGCCCTATGGTGTCAATGTCGTCAGCGTACGCAAGCAACTGGACACTTTTTTGAAAAATAGTGCCATTGTGATGCACTCCCGCCTTTCGCAGAACACTCTCCATGACGAAGTTGAAGAGGTCGCCTTGTCTGAAACCTCGCACGGTATCAAAAGGTTCGGAGAGGTCCATTCCTACCTTGACGGAGCTGCAGGAATTGCTCAACGTCATTCTTCATAGCCTTATCAGCTTCGCAGGTATACCGAGCTCGACAAAAATATGGTGTGTGTCGACTTGTTTTTCGTGGGTCTTTTCCAGGATTTATCGTAGTGTGAAGATCTGGTCGATGGTGGACTTGCCAGGTCTGAAGCTGCACTGATAAGGTCCAATCAGTGTTTTGAGGAGTGTCTTCAGTCGTTCATACAATACGCCTGTAAGACCCTTATATGCGATAGGGAGAAGGCTTATACCCCTGTAGTTGGCGCATATATTAAGGCCTCCCTTTCTTAGAACAATATAATTATTATTATTTATGAAAATACACTTCAATTTCGAGGGATTAAGACATAACCCATTGTTCGCAGCCCATTTACTAGTGATTCCAGTATGTACGTTAGGGAAACATATTTGTACCTTTTTAAGAAGAATATTGGAGTCCAACATATATATAAAACGCACATATAGATCAAAGCAACATACGCTGCCGTTGAAAAACATCTTTCGTAATCTACACTTGTGGGTAAAATGGTTTCAAGATAGCTATATGCAGGATGTAAATATTCACTTCCACCCCCTCGTCAAAAAATATGCAAGAAACTCTCGTGCATTTGAGGGCTCAAATTGCTTAAACTTACAAAAATTTATAGAGAAACAATCAAATGTTTTAAATGTTTAAATTAATTTTTCTTGTATTTATTATGTACATGCAGACAGAATATATACGATATGGAATTATAGGAATTGAAACTTAAGATAAATAATCAATAATATTTACTACATATACATAATAATATAAAAATAATTGGAATATAATTGAATAGATTATAACAAAACAAAACCAATTTAAATAAAATATTTCAGGTCTCCTGAGCCTTGAAAACAAAAAATAAAAGGATTAAAACATTGAAATTTAACGCATCACTAGAGATGTTAAGGAGATGTAAAACAACACAAACAATACAACAAATATGTCTTTGGCTAATTGTATTAAATACGAATGTTTAAATACTTCAACTTTCCGCATTGGTTGTATGATTATCACTTTTTTCTGTTTCCTCATCTGCATTAGCATTCACACTAGACCGTTTATCTGATAACCATTTCTGTATTTCCAGTTTAAGAGCTTCATTTGGTATTATTTTATCCATTGTTAGAGGGGCACGATTAAATGGATCGGTCTGATCGCTTAATAAATGGCGTGCTATAGTTGAACGATCTACTGTAACTTTGGAGCTGGGCAAAATAACTGGATCCACCATTAATGTAGACATTATAGGATCTAGATATTCTTCTGGGGCATCGGCCATGAATTCCTGTTCCTGCTTATACTGTCGTTCCATCCTTTGTACCTTCTCTGAAAATTCAGCCATTTCACCAATAAGTTGTCCACCACCAATACGTATAAGTATATTTTCTGCATAATTAAATAATTGTGAACTGTATGAGCGGCCATCCTGAGAAACTGCTAAACAAAAACTATCACTGCTGCTTAAATTAACGTAAATATGACAAATTTCCAGAACAGTATTGGCCGGATCAAATTCAAACTCTTTTTTGTCCTTGACCTTGAATTTCTCCTTTTGTGGTCCAACCAAATTCAAAAGGAAATAATTAAGCATTGCAGTTATGCGATCGACCATACTGTTATGGCAAAAAATGCTCTTTATTTCAGTGGTTATCAGCTTAAGGACATTTATTGTGTCTCGACCTAAAATATTATCGAAACGGGCCAACATACCCAAGTGATGTAAATTTGAAAGATGTTGTTGTCGTTCGTTGTGTGGTAAACTACTCCATTCATCGTTATTTTGCGCCTCTTGTAATTGACGAATTTGTTGTAAATTGTTGAGAGATTCATCTACGTTATAATTAAATAAAATATATTTTTTTAGTCACAAATACATAATAAAACCTATTTAGTTCAATTATAATCTTACCCAACAAAAATATGGCATCATTTATCAATAAATTTATGAAACGTAAAAATAAAGGGGGTTCAATTGCTTCCATATTAGCTTCAGCCTCACTAGCTAAGTCTCGAAAGCATTGAACATATTCTTCTTTACTCCATAAATATTCGATAATAGCATACATGGGACGCCGATAATTAAATTTTTGTTCGAATTGAACGGATTGTCCAGTCATCTCAATTGAAACGAACACATTTAGTAGACTTGGAACAACCTTTAAACGTTCACTGTGGTTGTCAAATACATGAGTAAGGAATGTACCTTCATTGTTTGAACGTTTCGGAATGAAGAACTCTAGTGCTTCGGCTAATTTGGCTCGCAAATGAGGATTTTTAACCAGATCTGAACAACCCATAAACAGAATAATCATTTTAAAAAAGGCATCGTGTGAGGAAGGGTACATTTGAATGAACTGTCCAGGAGGGAAATGACGACTAAAATTTAAATATGCTACAATATTATCAATAATATTTTCTGGTACACATCTCAAAGTATTCGGCACAAATTCAATGTTAGTTGGTAGTTCTTTATTAAGCCTCTTGTGCGGCGCAAAATCATGGGATTCCTCAAGTTGTTTGTTATAATCTTCTTCAGACATTAGAGCTATTTCAGTTAGCCACACAGCAGATGCTTCAAAAAACTTTAGAATAGCGGTGTCATTTTCAGGTTCCATTAGACAATTTCTCAGGCATAGATATTGCTGCATCTGTTCTTTCAACATGCGGAATAAATTTTTTGCCATGTCATTATTACGGTCTGTACTTGCGACATCTTGGTATGCTGTTCTTAAATTTTGTAGCTCTCTTGTCATCTTCGTAAAACGTTCTATACTCGCACGATAGCTCAGCTCATATGCTTTATGTGTCAAAAAGAAGAGTTCGGTGACAAAATTAAACTTATCTGCAGTGACACGCTTCGTATTTTCTTCAGTTGGCAGTAAACAAGTTTCTTCAAATGCTTTAATAATATTAACTTGTTTGACTTGGCGTTCCTCATCTGGAACAGCACAATACGTTGGATCAACTAGTAGAACCTAAGCGAAAAGAGAATATGAATTTGATAAAAGTAAAAAATAATGGGTAACATAATTTTTATTCGCTATATAGTATTTTTTAATTTTTTCTTTTTAATAACGTCTTGCATAAGCCATGTGAATCGGTGGGTTTATCGATACCAGTGGAGTCCAACTTTTTATGTCTTTAAAGTTGGCTAATCCAAGTTTTTTGGGGTTGTCTAACACCAAGTGCGGTTCTGTGTTCGAAATTAATTAACACACATCTTTTTGAATTTGTTTTGGTTACGAAATAAAAAATAAATTTTTGGACAGAAAAAGGCTACAAATAAATAACTAAATTTATGGCGATCCTAATGAGGAGAGAACCATGGATATTTTAAAACTAAATAACGGCGACCTGAGCACGCTAGTGAATGTAACTACGGGGCACTCTGCTCTACGTGGTAGAAAATAATGAATGCAGGACATGTGTTGAAGATATCTAAAAGATGGTTCACTTTTTGTGTCGTTGCTCAGCTTATCTCGATCTTATGATCGAGATCCCAATTTTTTGGGGATCACTCTATACTAGATAGTACATCTCACCTCAGAGGAATGGACTGCAAGAAGTTAAAGAGAGTAAAGTGGTATTCCTAATGGTGAGCGCACAACAAGCCTAAATGATGGCTTAGGTGTATATCAATCGGCATGAGACCGTTGGTTGGTCTCCTCACCTTCAACCTACCTAGCATTCCGTTAATTTACTTTTGAATACACTTTTAGTTTTAAAAATTCCAAAAAATAAACCTAACTAAATTTTCAATGCAGGTAAGATAAGAAATAGTTAATGAATATTTTAATATTGAATCAGTTTCAGAAATGTAATAAAAAAATTGCATTTGCCATAGTTTAATTTTTCTTCGGACAGTCTTTTTCATTACTGGTAATACCAATATGGTTGGAAATCCAATGTATTTTAATGTAATTTTCGTAAGGACATCTCTAATTTTATTTATTGTAAACCATTTAATCTTGAACGGGTTACTGATCGCTTTTAAAACTGAAGCCATCCGCGTAAGGAAAGTGCCACCTGTTATCGATCAAATTGTCATTTCGATCTGATAATAATTTAAGAAATTCTGTGTTTGGAGTAGTATTTTTATTATATTCAGATAGTGACAAGTCAAATAAAGATTCAATATTGCTAAAGGGGGCAGTTGTTATGATGCATTTAAATCTAGTTAGAGGTGTTTTAGATAGGAACATTAAGATAATGATGAAGTAATTGCGGATTTAATAGTTTGGGCCTTGCAGTGTTGATAAAGGCGGAGATATCTCCGGCGATAATTGAATTAGTACAAAAAAGAAGTTTAGGTAATAATCTGGTTTTAGTTTCATAAATTATGGATAGGTAAGGAAGATTGCCTTCCTGGAGTATATTGTCTATTGGAGCTGTCCGAAAAGCGTAGACATTGATGGTAAATAATTTTAATTATGTTGACGCTTGATTTGCTAATATTGCCCTATTACTAAAGGCCATAATCGATCTTAACGATAGTGCGTTAATTTAATCGATAGGATGTTAATTTGTATAAAACTTTTAATTGGATAAAAAGCGGATTATGTTAACACGCAATATTAGTGGGCTTTTAAATTGAAGAAAATGGTCGTTTCTGTTTGCATTTTGAGAAAACGTAAGGCTAAGTATTTTCATTTTTGTAACGTTATGGATTGAGGTTCCATTGATAGCTATTGTATTGAGGAGAGAAATTTTCGCACCAGAGTATTCGGTCCAATTTTTTATATAATATGGTATTTCCCGTAGAGTGTTATTTGACTCGTAGTTACTATTCCTCTTGCACAGTACATATAGCTTTATATGCTGATGACCAGCGTATAAGGAATGATCGACAAAACAGCATTAATTATTTGCTAATTTCATTGACGGCAACGTGCCACCGATAGAGGTGACCTTAGCGGTATATCATTTGCCAGGGAAACAGTTCTGGACAGATAACCACTGAGTTTAACTCTAAAACGTCTGTTAGATAAAAAGGGTTAGACAAAATTAAATATTCTAGGACCTATAGACCAAAATTTCAGAATATCTAAAACAACATGGGATCCGATTCTATCACATTCTTTCTCAAATTTGATTGATAGCATAGTTATGTGGTTTCTAGTAAAAAGTGCTTTTGTAATATAATGAATTATGTATAACAATGAGTCATCGAATGAATGGCAATGAAATTTTGCCATACTTATATGAGATAACGCTTTGAGTATTGCGTAAAAGGTGCGGTCGAATCTAGATATTTTTCTTTTTACTTTACTTAAATAGCTGTCCAGTTCGAATATTGTGATAGGTTTTTCTAAGAAGCGAGCTTGTGTGCAGTTAACTGTTGCAATAAAGGAGTATTTAAATAAGTTAAATGATGAGAAGAAGTTAGAGTTACAGACATACTCGACCTACTCATTGACAAAGCGATTAGCGATTTTTTCTGGATCGATAACTGTTCCTTGAAGGGTGTCTGTTGCCTTTATGAAGAAGAAGAACTATACCTGGAACTATAATTAAATTTTTGATATAGGTATGTTTTTGTTTATAGTTCTGGTAAATTTCTCAAAGCTCACGCGCTTGACAATTTTAATTTCTTTACGGAATTTAGCGTTACTCCTCTTATATATTAATAAGTTGTCTTGTGTTATGTTGACTTTTAAGCACTGCCAACTTTTTTTTTTTTTGGTACCATATTTGGCAAATGAAGGACTTTGATCTTTTGAAGGACAGGAGGTCTTTTTGTTGTAATGGTCGTCTTTGATTATGGAATATGGAATATACTAGCTGCGGTTCTAATTGACTTTGTATTGCAGGCAGCATCTTTGTTGCTAGAAGAAATCGCAGAACACGACAAAAGTGCGCACATTTCGATTTCCGCTCTTATTGAATTTTTTTCTAGTTAGCCAGATGAAACAAAAGTTTATTGGACCTAATTGGTATGTAAATGTCCTCAGATAGTTTTATTGTGATTATAATTGGAAAGTGGTTACTGTTGTGTGGAGCGTTGAGAGTAGCCAATGATATCAAAGGTTGGTAGAAGAAAGAGAAAGATCAATATTTGTAAAGGTATTGTAGGAAGAACAATGGGTGCGGTTGGCGTCATTCAAAATACATAAGACAGTTTATAGTATGATATTTTCCAGTAAGATGCCACGGTTATTATTGGTTACAGAACCCCACAAATTGTTCCATTAATTGAACTCTTCAACCGCAAGTAATAGACATTTAAAAGAAGATATGATGTTATTAGATTCACTTATCGAGATGTTCCCATCAGGAGGAATATAAAATGACAAAATAGGGAATATGTATAATGTCTAGATTAATTTGAATCGTTTGATATGTTGAGGTAACTGGTATTAGAATATGAGGTATATTGAATTTTATAAGTACGCAAGCTTTCAAAGTATTGAAGTGGGGTGAATCGACAAAATAGCTGGAAGAGTCCATTTCTTTCATGAATAATCTCTGTGAACTCTAATAGAAGTCGTTCAATCTATTGATATTGCCTTGTAAAATAGTGAACTCCATGTTGATGTATATAAACGAATATGTATATTGGTGTTGTGTTAATTTCGTAATTAAATTTTGTCCAATATTTTGCATTTAATTATAAATATATAAGAAAAAAAATTTGTACTACGTACCTTCATTGACGGTTCGCATAGAGGCGCACATAGTCGCAAAAGAACCGACGACAAACCGATCATAAAAGCATCGCTTGCATTTTGTTGAACAAAATTGTTTAGGCCAGTATTTAAATTGTTCCATAGATGACCACGAGCAACATTTGCATGCAAACATTTTGCAAACCACAACAACGTTTTTTGCTTATTATTGGCGCTTTGCACCAGCAGTTGTTTAATAAGAACAAAAATTGCATTTTGATGGCTTGACATGCATTGCCACAGTGCGGGATCGGTGCTCTTCGATTCTAAACTTAACTCACTAAAAAACTCATATGGTCCATTTTGATTCTTGGGTATAATTGATAAGCTGAATAAATGTCCAAAAAGTGTATCCATATAAGCGCCACCTTTTAATAATACAGATAAATAGATTTTAAGTTATGTGAACATGCTTTAGAAAATATAAGTTACCATTGGTATTCGGATTGGGCATTGTGTAGTCAATTAAAACTTCCCCCAATTGTGGTAGGCGTTTGTCTCTTACGAAGAAACTTAATAACCAAAACACGTTCTTTTTTAATGTTATTAAATTGGCTTGGCTAATATCTGTTTGAATTTTACCCAGTAATGGGTAGAAATTTCCTTTTAAAGCACCAAGCGCTTCTAAGGGTTCTTCGTCAGAATAGATTTTCTGTACACATTGCACTAAAAACTCCATCAACATCGAAGATTCGTCATCTTCGCTTGTTTTCATCAAATTTCCCCATTGTTCCCAAATTGTACGACCTGAATACAATTCGGGCTGACGCATACATGTACTAGCATTCGTAATAATTAGAGCCTTAATTTTATCACAACTGTTTTGATGTTCCGCACTCCTCCGACTGATTTGTCCGCAAACTGTGAAAGCACGATACAAATATTTGATTGTGTCTTTTTCTAGCGCACCTTCTTCATTAGGACCTGAAATTAAGTAATCTTTTGTGTCCTCCAGCATTAAACGCTCAAAAACAGCATGTTCTAAAAGTTCTTCAGACATTTGTGTGTCAGGGCTCACATCGGATACAACAACATCGGCCAAACACAAAAGGGCTCTGTTTTTTGATAGCGATGATTGATCTTTTTTCAAAGTGATTAGGAAAATTTCCTCAATTAGTTTCTTGTCAATACCAGATTTAGTTTCGCCCAAGAGTGCAGCAAAGGGGTTATCAGCGTTGGCCATAGTGCAATAACTGCTATTAAAATTTCACGATCTGAGAAATCACTTAAAAAAATACAGCAAAAATACGAAAAATACAAACTTTTCGTTTTAATTATTTTCTGTTTTCAACTGTCAAATAAAAGTGTCAACTCAATACACTGTAAAAAAACATGTCTTTAGCATTGCCAATTAAACAATTTAAAAAGCGCAGAAATATTTAAAAACGCGTTAGATTTCAAAATTTATCTTTTCACAATTAACCGTTATTGGAAAGGTTGAAACAATAACATGTATATTTGCATGCACTAAGAATTTTATTATTAGAGAAAATATGCATACACCATAGAGACTATAAAAAGCTATAAATTATGGTTAGATTTTGAAATTTATCTATTCACAATTAACCGTTATTGGAAAGGTTGAAACAATAACATATTTGCATACACTAAGAATTTTAAAAGTATAGGGAATCTTTAGATGATGTGCGGAAAAAAAGATATGCAAATATATTTGCAGTGAATACCTCCTGTTTGCATACATAAGTCGCATTCAAGGACTGTATCAATCTATTGGAATAGGAGACAAAAACACGCTTAGCATAAAGTCAGAGAAGTCAAGTATCCTATACGGTTCCCTGTCCTGCCCCCCAATCTGCCACCTCTACGGCCTCATCAATGGATGGGCCAGGGAGAAGAGCAGAGGCGTTGGGGGAACGGATGGAGTTGTTATATTTGTTATGTTGTTATGTATGGAGGAGTTGGAGACTTGATATGTTGAGGTTGAAGACCCTTGGCAGGGGCTTCTTTGTGAGTTCGGACTCTGTGTCGAGAGCCGACATCAAGGCTCTACACAGATTCATTAGTAGCTTGAGCTGGCTGAGAAGTGCTAGGGCTTCATCCAACTTTTTTCTACTTCATCTCCTTTTTCCTATTCCCTCTATTTTTCTGTCTTTTTTATGGACGTTATGTACAATGGGTCAATTCGGCCTCTGGGTACTGTACTTGTCTTAATTGACAAGTACAAGTCATCTAACCTAAGCTAACCTTATTTGAAATTACTACAAACGCCTCCTCAGAGTCTATGAAACTGATTGAAGTCAGTAAAGCTAATGAGACCCTGGCAAACATAATATTGCTCCATAAATGATAAAAGAAAATCTATGCTCGAATATTGAATTATATACGAATTTAAAATAAAGCAACATCTGCACCACGAGCTGAATAGACAATTCCATAACATATGAAATGCCTATTGCCGCTTTCACGGAGAACTTGTATATCTTCGACAAACAAATCCCTGAGCAATGAACGTTAAAGCCCCAATTAGGGAAGCTGTAGGTGTATTTAATATTGAGTTCTTCAATATTAGAGTTCACAGCAAAATGTACATATTCGTATGTTATGCTAATCTGGCAGTATTATACATTCAATAAACAATAAGCAACTCTGTCTTTCGCCGCAGTAAATATATATTTGACATATTTTTTTCCATATAAGAGTTTTTATTTTTGCTGTCAGTAGCATATTTCTTATTGTTTGAACGGATGAAAATTGATAGAAAAATTCTGGTCGTAGTGAATATTTCTCAAAATTTTATTTTTTTTAAATGCATAATTAATAAATAAAAGAAATACTGTTTGAAATAAAAAATCAATGCAAAATAACGATATACCGTAAATGGACCCCTGCAATATCTTTCAATATCTTTGCGTTTACGTAAAACCTTAACAAAAGAAAATAGTTTCCAATGAGAAAAAGTGCAGCAAAATTTAGTTTTTATTAAAAAGTATGTATCATTCAAAGCAAAAAAAAAAAAAAAGCAAAAAAGTAACATTTCAAATTTCCTTGTGACGTTTTAAATATTTTTTTAATTTTGTTGTTTTTCCTCTATACAAAAATTTTCGCAGACAAAATTAAATGTGTATGCGTGTGTGTGCATAAGTTTTACAAACGTAAATATACAATAAATATTCTGTTTCACACATCTCCCTTTATAAGTGTGTCACAGTGTTTTTGTTCTTATTTTGGATTTGTATCAGAGAGCACACAGCTCCGAATGTAATTGTAAAAATAATTTGCAAAATTATTATTAATAGAAAGCCTTAATGACATAACTGAAAGGATAAATACTTGGGAAATCGATCCTTCTTCGATCGCTTTTAAACTAATCGCGTCTGTTTTGAAAATTCATTGCTCTTATTGTTACGTACGGTGCAGAATTGATGAAAAACCATTTTTTTTTTTTTTGAAATTTAATAAATACGTTCTCGATTGTATTTTTTAAGGTTGTGGTACAGAGAAACGATTTGTATTAACTGAAAATCTCTTGCTGTCATTGTGATAACAACTGCAAACACCCTTTGGTATTGTTGGCATTTTTCACTAACAGTCATTGAGAACGTTCGGCATTTTAAAGAACTCAGCCACCACGTTTAAAATACTTTAGGGCTTTTAGTCAATTTTAAAATGCACATAATACACACTATGTGAATACAAGATTTGTCATGTTTATTAATTCATGTATTAATGTATAAATGATAAACTACACCGCCAAAACTTTACTTTCGTGCACGGTTACGTCCGTGTCATCAACAATGGCAACCGGTCTGTGGGAATCGTTTTTCCGGCCTCATTTTCTAAAAAAAATAATGCAAAGGTACAAAAAAGCAGACTAACTGGCACACTAAAAATAACTTGAAAATTATGTTAACGCTTCTTCTCCTATTGACTAAAACTTTTGTCTAATGTTAAAATCCGTCAATTGTGTTGTTCAGGTTTAATGAAAAAATTATTTTAAGCCAGGCTTTATTTTTCATAAAAAGGCAATTCAGTTTCAATTCTTAATTCGACTGAATTATTTAACGCTTAAAGTTAAAAATCTTAAGTAGAATTCGCAAAGTGGTATATTATATATTGTTCCGAACTCTATCCTATAGGAAAATTGTAATCTTGTTTAATGCTCCCCATTACGGTGGCAACATTTACAGTTCAACGACCGGAGAAGTTAGGTTAGGTTATGTTTCAATAATCAAAATAGCCCATTGTAAATGCGTCCTAGAAGAAAGAGAGGATAGTGAATGAGATAGAGATGTGTGGAATAGGAGAAGAGTTAGAAAAGGGAGGATGCAGGAAAAGAAGGGAAAAGTAGAACCACAAACACACTAGAGAGCGGACTATAACCTTGATGCCTTAACACTTCTCAACCAGCTCAAGCTACTTATGAATCTTTGGAGAGCCTTAATGTCGGCTCTCGACAAACCCTCAAAGAAGCCAATGCCCAGTGTGCTCAAACTAATAAGGGCTGGAACTTGGAAACGTTTGCCGCCACATGTTTCCATTTCACATGTGGAAGAGATATTTTAAACATTGGTCAATATTCCATTGTTTTGCATTCAATATTCAAGTTTGACAATCAATTCAGTTTTCTTTCCTTGTTCACACATTTTCTGCTCTTGTTGCCCGCCCGCCAACAATTGATCTCACTGTGCATCAAAAGTTTGTGCCGTAAAAATTGACTGGTTATTTAGCTTCAGTTATTTGGGTGCTGTAGAGGAGGTATTCGATAGCGCAACATACCCTGCAATAGTTATCGATCTAACCTCTCAGTGCCCTGTAATAAATTCAGTCTGCCCTGGTTTTGTAGTTGGCACTATTAGCTACGATCCCAATAGCCTTCAAGATAGCAAAAATCTCTGCCTGAAATACCCTACAGTCATCATTTAATCTAAATTGAAGTTCAAGACAGATGTTTACACAAAACCCTGGCACTTGTGCATCCATCTAACTTGGACCCATCTGTGAAACTAAAAGCAATCGTATTGATAATATTCAATATCAATTAATAATACCTACCACTCATAATTGACAGTAACAGTTCATGTCTATCTTACAATTGTTTCTAGGCGTTCCGAATCCCATTGACGCTGAAGAAAATTTTATTGCAATAATTGCTCTAGCATTCAAACAGTATATCAACGGCGTTGTGAACGATCAACGGGCTCCAATTGATGTATGGGGGCGACCGTGTATACAGTGTGGAAGTCCAAATCCAAATACAAAACGCTCCATAATGAATCATAAGATAAGCTCAATTGCTGAGAACACCAAAGAATCCACAAATTTGAATTATTCGTCACTTTATTTTTGGCAGAGCGTACATTGCGAAGACCAAATATTTAACGTTTCCTTCAAATTTTTATATAATCTATGCCTTGTTGGTCAATTATAAAGACAATCATCACCCTGTAATGTGGCAACGTTTGAATAATCACTTTTATAGTAATTTGTAAGAATGTTTACGTGTTCTTCGGCTGCTAAATGATACATATTCGTATTTGTAAAACTTTGGACTAATAAAAATGAAATGGTAAAAGATATTTAATAGCTGCCAGTATTTATATACCTCAACATTCCATTCTTGTGCTCGCAGGCTGTGTTTCTGAAAACAAAAAGAGGATGTGGACATATCTATTCGCTAACTATCCACGATTCTAAGTCATATAACAGAACGAGCTTTCTGGAAGCGAGTCTAGTTTTTAAACTCCATCTTATTCCATCTTCTTTCTTCGGTTTACAGAAATAAATATTTTCTTGCACTATATCAAAGTTGTCAAAGTCACCAATTTTCGCAGGGTGAACTTGTCTCGTGAATTGCCCGTTTGGTTGGGTCTTAGTATACTGCCATACCCACTTTCGTAGTTTTCTTTTCTACAATTGCTAATATCACAGCTACATTCATCTTCTGTCTTTTGACCTATGATATCATTACCCTTTACGTTTGGGAGTAACATCTGCTTCCTAGCGTCAATAGCGCCCGTTGTGTTAACTGCAACTACGTATATGTATGTCCTTTTCTAACAAGATGTTGAAAATATAGCACGAAAAGCTCTTGACAATAACCCGATTGGTTTGCGCATAGTCTTATTATCTTCGCAGGGGTATTAAACGTAAACATATGTAACTTTAAACAATTTTAAGCATATCAAAAGCTTTCACAACACCACCGTTTGTGTTTGATCCTGTAGTATCTTTTCATCGCCATCGTCTAGTACAAATTTCCGGATATTCTCTTCTTGTGATGGGGTTTCCTATGGACGTTTCTAAACTCCAAGTAAACTTCTTGCAAAATTTGTTAGGGTACAGGCAATATTTTTCAATTGTGCGTCAATATCCTGTGCGTATTTGATATTTTAATGTTGATTCGTTATACCATTAGCTTTATTTTATACCTAATATTTTAGTGTTTCATTTAATTTACCGAATTGACATTTTGTGGAATTTAGAACAATTTCTAAACAAGATTCAGCTTTAAAATTTTAGGTATGCAAGTAAAGGAAATATTTAACCTAAACCAAAACATAAAAATTCTTTAAATAGCCATTTATTATTTATTATTACACAATATATCCCATCTTCTTCATTATTCTTTTAAAATACAGAAGAAAAGTCTAGTAGAATAGAGTGAAAATATATTTTCTTTTTTATATATGTATTTCTGAATTATACAGAATGAATATCTAACATTCAAATATATAAAGCTAAGCCTTCGCGGTGTTAACATAATCAAATATTTAAATTCCTATTGAAATATCTTCTTACGATTCCTTAGAAAACCGAGTAAATGAAAATTTATTTCTAAAGCTGTTATTCATAAACAGCTTATTGTCTGAAAGGAGAGAAGAATTATAAATAAAAGTTAAATTACCTTTAAGTTTCCTTTTTTGTAAAGACGATTTAAAGAAATAAGACCAAAGTAAAACGTTCAGGCAAATTAAACAACTAAATCTGAAAGAGGGAGAGGCTGGCTTAAAATAATCAAGCAATATTTTAGTTATCCTTTGACTGAAATTATGACGTTTCTGTTAATTCTAAGGCATCTTTCTCGAATGTATTGCCAAGTATTAAGATTTTTTATTCTGCTCTAAACTACTGGTTTTAATATATCTTTATTTATTTTTTTTTCCTTTAAAACTATTAAAAAAAAGCTAATATTCGAATTCTAAATAAATATTGTATACATTTCGCAAATCAAACGTCTGTTAAGAATTCTTATTCAAAATATTAAATTACCTCAGGCACATATTTATTTCCATTTCAGATTGGCAAATAAGAACGTACTTAGTTTGGGAAAATATTATATTATCTATAAAATTAATTTCGAATTAGAATAACACTAAGCCAATAGAATTTACGCGGCAAAAACATTTTAATCCGTTGGAATATTATACGATTCACTGACATTGGTTCAATAGATGAAGACAACTGCTTCTGTAAACGTCTTCATTATGGACCCGTCCGTAAAGCTAATTTCGGAAAAATATAAACATTTGATAAGATTAAATTATCATATACTGCTGTCGTCTGATAGATTCTATTTTATTTTAGCAGTTTTTTTCCTACTTTCATAATTAAATACTCAAAAATTACCGAACAATGTTTCTGTTGTTGAAATTGCAGTTGTATTATATTCTTTTTTATACGATGCAACATGTTTGCGCAACATGTTTGCGCAACAAGTTTTCCATTCATGTTTCATATTTTGAAGCACACACAGCAACCAAGAATGCAACATCAAATGAGACCAGAAACAAGACTACAGACTATCCCATCAATAAAGAAACGTGCTTGGATTCATAAGCAAGTTGCATCGCGTGCATACTTTGTACATAATTTTAATTCTTGAGTACTTTTGCAAAAAAGTTTGTATGTTTCTATGTCTGATGTACATGTATAACGAAAAGGTTTTCTATGCCACTTGTTTAGTACTATATATTGCAACTCTGTTATTAATTTGCCTTTGCTTGTGCTTGCTCTCACCAGTCTGCCTTTTGGTTTTTCGCCGTCATTGTGGTTGGTCGTCGGTTGAAATAGCGTTTTAGTTTGAGCGAGTACAAAAATCATATATATTTTCAAATAATAATTACAACAAATTTTTTATTCATTTTTAAAAACTAAAAAAAAACAATATTTGCAACAAATATTACGAATCAAAAGAAATTTAATTAAAGTTAATAATGGCCTGTAAAAACTCAGTGTGTTAAAAAGTAATAAAAGGTCTTCGAAATTGTGTAACCACAAGAAGGTCGAATTCACAGAGAACTTTGAAAAAGTGAAAAATAAAAGTCACTAGAATAAATAAAGTTTACTCTTCTCAATTAAAGAAAAAAATAACCTAAAAGCAGTGAAAAAAGTAAAATACAAGTGCAAAACGTAAATATAAATTACAATATTTTTTTTTTTTTGATGTGTTATGTGCTGTTATTTTTGTCTCTGTTTATTGTGTTTGTGAGTATTTGTGTGCAAGAGTCATAAATAAATATACCAATCAATCTTTATAACTCAGGTGATAAAATTCGTGCAAATAAAATGCCAGAAATATTTGCATTTTTGTGAAAATAATTTTTTATAAATATAAATAGAATTAAACTTTTTTATTGTTAATTTAGTTGTCATATAATTAACACTAAATTTAATGCAATTATTAAAAGGTGTCTACGAAATGTAAACAAATAAAGCTAAAATAAAAGCAAGAATGCATGTAAAATAAAAAAAGAGAATTCAATCCAAAACAAAAAAGAAGGAATAATAAAAACGTCAAAAAATACCGAAGAAAACGCGCGCGCAACTTATACACAAACAAATTTTTACATAAAAAAATCTGATTTGAGTCAAAACAAAAATAATAAAAAATTGTTGAAAAATCGCACACAATATTCCCCCTTCCCCCTATGAAAAAAAACACGGAAAGTGATCGTCTCGAAAATTTAACAAAAACAATATTCGTTCAAATACATACAAACATTTTAAAGTGTTAATCTGTTTGTCAAGTTTGTTTTCATTTGTCTGATATACTTGTAGTCAGTGTATAAGATTTTATTGTATATGTTGGCAATAAGGCAAACGAAAAGAAAACACAACAAATCCAGAGAGTAGTGGGAGATAATAACAACAAATAATAAAAACATCGGAACAATCAACCTGAACACACAACAAACAAAAAAAAAACACTGAGTCGACGAAACGTTAGGTAATGTGTTTATTGTTGTATTTTTTTACTCGTATTTAGTTTTGTTTTATTTTTCGTTTCGTCATCGGTCTGTTTTGTTTTGCTTCGTTCTATGCGCATGGTAAACTCTTCTTCACATGTATGAGACTTTTTTCTGTTGTAAAATTGAAGTCGTAGTATTTTATTTTTTTTATTTTTAAATTTTCTAAAAAATATTTGCGACTTCGTCGAGTCTATATCTTATAACAAGTTCATTGTTAATAAGCAATGGGAACAAAATAAACTAACTTTAAATCCAATTTGATGAGAATTTTGAGGTTTCTATATGTACATATGTATTAATTAGCATTTAGGCAAATAATACTGTCGGATTGATTCAAAACATCACTTTATTAAAATTAAAAAAAAACACATGTGTTTTGTAGGTTCAGTTGTCAATAAAAGGAGATTTATTTACGTACAAGATTTATTTTACATACATATTTATAAATTTATGATAATTTACTTAAGGGTATTACAACAGTAATTATATATATGTACATACGATATACAGTGCTTGACAGAACAATGGAAACCTTGTCAAAAATTAATTTATGTGTTCTAACGGGGCGAAAATTTAAATATCTTCTTAAGAATTTGGCAAAATATTTTTTAATGCGTACTGTTATTAACATTGATCTATTTTAAAAATATTAAAAAATAATTGCTAAAGACCTTAAAAAATATCTAATATTATATATCAAGAGGTTTTTAATAAATTTAGATTGGAAATAAGTTCCCGAAATGTTGACCGTATAACAGAAGATTGGTTGCTATCAGCCTGTGAAAAAACTGCTTATAGGTATCTTTAACAATTCGAATTAGTCATCTAGGTACATAATATTTGCTAAAGAGAACGTAATTTGGTCTACACAGCAATGGTATACTGTGACGACTTCAAATGAGTATTTTTTAGACGGCCTAAAGAAAGAGACTGGACCGCGTAAGCGTAAGCGTACGAATAAGTCCGTCGAGTTTGTTGATGGTTTAGGATTGTTTTCGACACAATAAAAGATACTTGGATGCAGATGAAGTTTGACTAACAATATGTACCCATATACTATCTTGCCTGAAAATAATTTTTCAAGGTCTTCCTCCCAAATGATGAGTTTTTGCAATACTTGACTCACATAAGCCATTTTTTGTAATTATTCAAAACATTGAATGTGAAAAGAAAATTCAGAAGCATACATTCAAAAACGTAAAAAATATAAAATAGTAAATGTGATGAACTTTTATTCATATTTTTTTATTTATTTTTCTGCAGTCGTTTTTCGTGCAGAAACATATGTAAATGTTTTTATACTTTGTCATCACCGAAAAAGTTAAGATTTTGTTTTTAATTTCTGAACTATATAGTTTTTAAATATTTTTAAAATACATTAATGTTATGTGCATAATGTGCATGCGGTTCGCAGTAGTCTAGTGGGTAGTGTGTTGATTTATTAGACGTAAGGCCACGGTTCAAACCCCAGGTCAGACATCAAAACGAATTATGAAAAAATATTTCTTCGGCGACTTCCTCTCAGCAGATTTCTGGAAAAAATTCTGAGAGCGAATAAAATTGCCATGAAAAGTTTCTCAAAAATCTGTCGTTCGGAGTCGGCTGTAGGTCCCGGCATTCATGTATAAAATTAGCACACACAACATGAGTGGTGTGTGAAGCTAGGCCAATTACGTACGTATTAATAAACTGCACAATTTCTTGAGAACATTTTTAAATTTTCATCCGTTTAGAACACATAAATGAATTTTTGAAAAGGGATCCACTCTTTTGTCAAGCACTATATAGTAGAAATTTGCTCCAAATCGGACAAACTTAAACCGCGGCGCACAGATGTAAAAGTTTATATGCCAGGAAATTTCCATATTTTCGCAAACGAGTAGTTATTTTTTGGAATATTGTAATACAAAATTAAAGTTTAATTTTTGTCGCTCAGGCTCAAAATCTGATTATTATTTTTACAAAATTTGTTCTGTTATAGGCATCGTTGTTAATCAGTCGATTCTACTATTATATTATTTAATTCAATTATTTTCCTATGTAGTCATCAAAGGCGGAGGGTATTTCTATATCAGGGGAACAGGCAAGGTAATTAGCTTCAGGCTGAGAAGTGAATGTATTATTATCATGGTAGGAGTATCCACAATAAGCTATCTCGAAACTCTAATGTTAACAGATAACGAGTGGAACGCTGTTGCTGACAAAGTAAAATATACAAGACTAAGTTGCCAAACACGGACATACTTTTCATTTAAAACGGACATATATTGTACGGTACTGTAGAAACTACAGTGACGTTGACGCCAACATTCATCTTCAATCATTGTTCAATTTTGTCTGCAAACAAAGAAAATACGTTAATAAGTATGCTTCGAATGTTAATAGACCTGGGGGCTGTGAACGTTAGAATGCAAAATGAATTAATCAGAACCTCGAAATGGTTTTTGCGTGAAGAGATTTTTTTGTACAATTAACGCATTGCTTTTTTCTAAATTATTCTACTGGGAAACGAACTCTCAGTATGTATGAACCAATTTCACACAGTTAGAGGAGACCGCAGGGGGAGTAAGGTTCGCCATTTAGTTAAGGTACACCGGATAGAAATCACTGAGACTTTACAAACATTTATTTTAAAGGGATAGTGTGTATTGTAACTAATAATTTGTGTCGCAAAAATCTTCTCACGTTGTCAAGTAATTTAATGTTTTTGAGCGAACTACAAGAATGTCAGAAATTCTCCCCTTCAAAGATCTCAGGTGCGTGGCCCTTAGATATTTAACTCTGGAGGTCAAAGTCCTTAATATAAATCTTTTGGCCGTTAATTTTGTTTAAAAACTTTATATAAAAATTGCATCTGTTTTATCCCAGACGGTTGTTATTTAAAACGGTGTATACTATTCGTTTATTTAAGTGATGTACAAGCTGAGGGATGTCAAAAACGCTCAAAAAAATTCGTATCAGACCAGTTTCATAATGCCTAAGCTTTAACAGATGTGGGAAAGGGAATAATCAAAGCCAGAAACATTTTTCTTTCCCCAGCGACACAATTTCTTGTATATAACGCACCTATTAAAAGTGTATAGCTCCGTTAAAAATGACACGGAAAAGAATTATTTTGGCATGTATGTACTGTACATTCTTAAATGGATACCTAAGGGAGTGACAAATTTGTTCGTTTATAAGAGGTGTCCGCTTATGAAAGAAATACTAAAAAGGAAACTTGTAGCACTTTTATTTTCAGAACAAAACATACAAATAAAAATAAGACAAAACTAGAATTTTCATTTATGTTATGGCGAAAAAACGAAAAAATATAAAAATAAGACAAAATAAACAATATTTTCATTCATATTTTTGCGAATGCAAAAGAAGAGAAACTATGTAAGACCACATATATATTCAACTGGATTTAAAAAGTCGGAAATTTTAGTTTGTTTGAGTTTTACCTTTAATTACAAGATCTTGGTATTTGAAGAACACACAGCATTTTAACACTTTCTAGGTTGCTGTGATATAAAGAAAAAAGCTATTGGTTTTATTATGGTTAACTAAGCCTTTTTGTCAGAAGTTAACTCGTATTCCTTTTGAGTTTCTAGCTCATCTTCAGAAGAGTTGTTCAGCATTTTGGGGAAGCAATTAAAAAATATTAAAAACGGTAATACTGATTACGAATAAAGAAAAATGTAAACGAAAAAAAATTTGTTTTACCGTAATGTAATCTGTCCGGTTATGGGGGACTACACATATGTACGTTGTGGAAAAAAGTGTCCGTATCCTGTTATGGGAGGGTTGTACGCTAAAGCGGGGAATATTTTAATAATCCCTTAAATTTTTTTTGGTAATGAAAATAGCGTCCGTATGTGCGAGGTGTCCATTTAAGAAAGGAGTACGCTGTACTACTTAATTAAAATGGATTAAAACTATTTGACTATTTCTATTATTTTTTCCATCGCTGTACATGTATGCATGTACAAACAAAAATTTTAAATTGATTTTTATATTGACAAATATTTTTAATGAATAATCATGTGATTT
The DNA here is from genome assembly GCA_930367235.1 of Sarcophaga rosellei. NCBI lineage: Eukaryota > Metazoa > Arthropoda > Insecta > Diptera > Sarcophagidae > Sarcophaga > Sarcophaga rosellei. Next base: position 65,455,088 of record OV884019.1, read on the forward strand.
CTCGTATATATGTACCTACGTAAATATCTATGTATATACATACATATGTATATAAAGTTACATTTAAAATTCCCTTTATGCAATAATATTCTTTTACACTTTTTTCTTCTTGTTTCTTAGTTTTTAAATTTGATGAGCAAAGAAAAATAACGCAAAAAATCAATCGTCAACAAATCAACAAAATAATAAAAAAAACGAAAAAAAAAAGTTGAACGGAATCAGAAGAGGTTGTAAAAAATTATAGAAATATACGTGAATATGAGTAGTTTTGTTACCGATAATGTAAGCGAAAGCAAAACAGAAGAACAACACCAACAAATAGAAGAACAACAACGACAACCACAAGTAACTAATAAAAACGGAGAGAATATTAAAGAAAAAAGTACAACAAATACTCAAATTCAAAAAGAAACGATAGCAACAGTAATTAACAATGAGAATAATGTTAACAAAACTGACGGAAACAATGAAAAAACATTATATGAAGGCAAATGTGAAGAAAGCGAAAATAATCCAACTAAACAAACGACGACAACAGAAAAAATAACAACAGTAAAAAATGTTGATGATAAAAGTTATGTTGTTGTTGTTGCTACCGATAAAGATAAAACAATAGAAACGCTTGTTGTTGCAGATAATAATAAAAATTTAAATAATACAAGCGATAATAAATTGACAATTACACAAACAACAAGTAAAAGTGCAACGGTGTTGGCTACAACAGCTGCTTGTAGTGATTCAATTATGCTACCAAGTGATGCTGAGCAACATCATCAAGTGCAAGAGCAACAAGTTGCATCTCTTGATAATAATCTACAATCAGGGAACTTATCTATCGCTGGTAAAAGAGCTCCGTTAACGAGCAATGAAGTGTCGTTGAATGCAACGACAACAGAAACATTAACTTGTGAAAAATCTGAAATAAAAGCAATTAATACGTCGTTAACCACTTTCAACAAAGAGACATCATCAGATCCAAAAGTGATTACAGTAGCGTCGTCAATAGCTACACCGTTAAGCTCGCCATTGCCACCGCTACCACCAGGCCTTATATCTCAATTGCCACATATTTCTAGTGAACCAACTTTTGGTGTGCAATTGCGTAGTAAAAATACAGACGATAAGAAAAACAATTGCAACAATTCTAATAATAGCGTAGCGTATAATAGTAGTGTCATTAAAACTGGCACCGTAAGTGCATCAGCATCACCAAATATGGTGCGTAAAACATCTGAATCATCTGTGTTGTTGCCACGGCGCGTATCATTTCCAAAAAGTGACAATGAGCTCGTTACTGGCTATTTAGAACCGGCCAATCCATGGGAACATGGTAAGTGTGTACAAAAGATGTTTAATTTTTACCAAAATGTTAAAATTATAAGTAGTTCTCTTGATATTATTAATATTAAAATCCATACTCTATGCTCAGCGCTTAAGGTTACTAAAGATGTTTTCTAGTTACTGCTGATGCACATACGAATTTTGAGTTTTTCAAAAGATGTGTCTTGCCGAGTTCCTCAAAAACAACGTCGCACACTTTACAGGTTTCACGACAAAGTGTAACGAATTCAGGCTTATTTTCCTCTTAATATACAAACATAGGCGTTCATTACACAGTTCTCTGACACCATTTTTGGAGAATATATCAAAGGTAATGGTCAACGTAGAGTATTGTAACGAACTCTTATGTATATATTTTATTTTAACCTTTACCCTGCCGTGATTTTACTTCAGTTTATTACTTAGATTTTGCATTAAATCACATGAGGCTATGTTCGCCTGATTTCGTAAAAATTAAATTATTATAGCCTTAGTGTGAAATACTTGCGAATAGTATTTATTTTGTATGGTAGTTTATAATGTAATATTTTAACAGATTAGCATGACTAGGCAAAATACACAAGGACAAAAGTAAATTAATTAATTATATGAACTATAAATTAATTATGTCTGTGTTAAGGGATTCGTCTTTCCATATCGAACATTGGCTTGCTGATCTAGGAAATATTCTAGCCCGATATAAGTTTAGCATTCCGCTAAATTTGGATTGAAGTTGAGTCAGAAGCGCTGTAGCCTAAAATGTTTACAACGTTGTTGACAGCTATTTGATTTGGAATCTTTTTGGTCGTTAGCCATAGAAGTTGCATCCAAAAAGATCCGTACACAATTTTGCGTATTTAACTTATAATCCCCCAATGCTTGGGAATGTGTCAAGGTAGTGATCTAGCCAGTACTATATGATGTAATTTTTAAGGTGGAGCCATGGTCCGTTATGTAATTCATTTCACTGATGTATGTGGTCTTAGGCGGTAATCGTCTTATACGTTGACGCGTATAAATCCTTTGCTAACCCCACAGTTTGACTGCCAACGTCCTTGGGACTATATTCTTGGATATAACTTTTCACAGGTCACAGGTTACGTATTTAGAGTACAGTATCTAGGGTAGAGTTATGGAAGTGGCGGAAACGACCTATCTAGGAACTAGTGATATGAACTCTCGCATCACAAAATCTCTTTACACATACATCAGGTGTCTTTAATACAAGAAACAATTAGAAGTCAAGAATATTAAGAAGTCGTCTTAAAACCTCCAAGCAAAGAATAGTGTCGCGTGATAAAATTAATGAAATATTAAATTAATAAAGTATTAATTTAAATAAAAACGCGAGGGTGAATTTGTTCCGATGATTGATCTGTATTTCTTTCTAGTTCAATAGCGACTAACTTAAAAATTATAACAATGATAATTTGAAGCATAGAAGAATTTAAAATACATAAGTACTTAACTAAGTAATATGTGGCCCGTTATAAAATAACAACAAAAAACAAATGACTTAAAAAATGCAATTGTTATGTACTTGTACTTATGGTTTTAAATTACTTTCCAATAATAAAAAAATGATCACGTGAGAATGCGACACAAAAGAAAATATTAAAAAATTTACAAAAACAGTATTAGTATTGAAATTATTAAAAATAAAATTAGGATGCTCACAGTTTAATTATATAGAATTTAAATTAGAACAAATCAAAAAAAAAATAAATTAATAAATTAAACATCAGGTGTTGGCTGCGATCTTATCCGACAAATAGAATATATTGGTTAATTTAATACATATACACAAATATGTACATATATCGACGCCTCCATTCTATAACTAAGTACACTTAGAACGTTTTCAAATTCTACGTTCTCTAACTTAAATACTGTCAAAATTTGGTGAAGATGCGCCGATCCGTTCCGAAGTTATAGGAAAAATCTACTTAGAATACACATATAGTCGTATGTCGCGTGAAAACTTTGAGAGCTCATGACTCAACACACTTTTTCGACTTAGAAAGTGGTGCTGACACCCTTTGTTTTTCAAGGATAGTGAATTGTACAAATAAATAAAAAAATATCCCTACTTCATCTGTCGATCCTACGCCATGCCCCATTATGTCTCCTACAATAGCTTTCATCACACATCTACTTATGCTTAGGATTAGCTTCATACATCCCTATGTACTCTTAAAAGAGGCAACAGTAAACCTAGACGATTACGTATATGTATGTAGGTGTATCGCTCATAGGAGGGAATTGGGGTGGAGCAGCTTTCACCAGGTCTTGTCAGATTGTCTGGTAAATAAGGGTAACGACTCCAGGCGTATGCACAGCTCAATATCGTTCGAGAAAGTGTGTTGGTCAATCTTTTTATAACTCAATAATGAGCTTTCTTTCAGGTTCAAAAAGTCACTTCGTTTTCTAATGGTAAACAACCCGAGTTCAATATGAACAGATCAATAGAATTGCCAATTAGTTAAGGCAAGTAAAGGGAACCAATACATGTTAATGTTCCTCAGGTTGTCTCGGTTTTCTTATACATCATATAGAGACCAGGCTAGAGTAGATTTGTATACTAAAAAATTTAGTTTTAATATTAATTTGTTATTTTTTAATACTAATACGATTTATTGTAAGTATTCCCCCTTATTCTCTTGTAGTCGTTACGAAGAATAATTCTTTTGTATATTTTATACATAACGTGTAAATAGTTATGGTATCTAGTATTTGTAATATGTGGATATGTACACTTTTTGTAGCTTTTTTTAATCTAAAACAGAACAAATATGACGTCTTCTTCGACGACATGATGTCTCCTTTGTTCGTGTTCTTCTTGAAACTTTTATCTTCTCTCATGCCACAAATCTAGTATGCATATGTATTCATCCTCATATACGTTGTGTGTAATGTTGTGGGTGTATACTATGTGCTGCTTTTGTTGTCGCTAAAAACCGCTTGATCTTTTGCCAAATTTTATTAATTTTTTTGTTTATTATATATATTTTTTTAATTATATTTATTAATAATTTTGTTTTCCGTTGTTTTCTCAACAAACTGATCTGTAAACTGGCTGTAAATGAATCATTTTCTGTGTATTTCTGAAAATATTAGAAAATCGTTTATATGTATATATGTATGTATAGCTGTGTGAAATATAATAGTAGCGCTGTATTAAATATATTTTACTTAAGTAAAAAAAATAATTTTTATTCAAGTTAAAAAAGTTTGTTATTACATTTTATTACCACAAGTCTAAGCTATTGAAAAATATAAAAACTTCAAGCCAAATATTAATTTTCCAAAGAAAAGGATGCTAAATTGTTAAAAACCATAAATATTTGGCGTGCAAAAAAATAGTAGTAGCATTAGAAAACGTATCTGCAACAAAAAAATGTTGTCACAAGTGATTACTTTTGTATCTTATTTTGTTAGATATGCCTTAATATTTAGTTGAAAAGCCCTTATTGGCCATTACAGCTGTGCAACGCAGCGTCATTGAGTCAACTAAAGATCTGCGCCTCTCAATACGAATACTTTCCCAAGCTGACCTCACAGACGCCCACAATTCAAAATATTGTAGGACGTTCTCCCACGGTTATTGCAAATTGCAAAAAATTTTAACAAAAGCCAGAAACTCGCGGACTTAAAGCAAAAATTTCTCCCAACGACTCAAGAAGAATAAAACGCATGGTATCATCAGACCCATTTGTTACTTCTACAAAGATAAAATAGGACATGGAGCTTGATGTTCATACCTCAACTATTCGCCGACATCTAATTAAAGACAATTTATGTAGTGGAAGTCCAAGGAAAGTACCATTGCTGAATTCAAGACATGTCCGCAACAGACTTAAATTTGCTAAACTTCACGTTGATTGGCCTCCGTCGAAATGGCGCAATATTCTGTGGACAGATGAGTCCATAGTTGTTCTTTTTGGAAATCCTAACACCAAAAAATATGTAAAAAGACCAAAGAACAAGGAATACGATCCTAAATTTGTCATGAGGACCGTAAAGCATGGTAGTGCAAAAATTAAAGTTTGGCGTTGTTTTTCTTATAATGGTACAGGACCCATATTTTGGAGTAAAGGCAACATGGACTCCTCAATGCATGTGGAAATTTTAAAAACTGTCATGCTACCTTATGCAGAATATGATATGCCGCTTAAATGGGTGTTCCAACAGGACAACGAACCCAAACATACCAGTAAAATGGCATAAAATTGGTTTTCTGAAAATAAAATTGAGGTATTAGAATGGCCGACTCAGTCCCCAGACCTAAATCCAATTGAACATCTTAGGGGCGATGTAAAAAAAGGTGTTTTTAAAGATAAGCCGGGAAATGTAGAGCAGTTGTGGGCGTCTGTGAGGTCAGCTTGAGAAAGTATTCCTATCGAGAGGTGCAGATCCTTAGTTGACCCAATGACGCGGCGTTGCACAGCTGTAATGGCCAATAAGGGCTTTTCAACTAAATATTAAGGCATATCTAACAAAATAAGATACAAAAGTAATCATTTGTGACAACATTTTTTTGTTGCAGATACGTTTTCTAATGCTACTACTATTTTTTTGCACGCCAAATATTTATGGTTTTTAACAATTTAGCATCCTTTTCTTTGGAAAATTAATATTTGGCTTGAAGTTTTTATATTTTTCAATAGTTTAGACTTGTGGTAATAAAATGTAATAACAAACTTTTTTTAACTTGAATAAAAATTAATTTTTTTACTTAAGCAAAATATATTTAATACAGCGCTACTATTATATTTCACACAGCTGTACATGTGTTTACCTATTTTTATGACTAAATATGTGACATTTTATTAAATGTTTATTTTTCTTTTTCCTAAAAATCTGTGAATTTTTTTTAAGTATAATAGAATGTATGTACAATATAGTAAACGTTAAAAAATATAAAAAATATGTTGACATTAAACAAAAAATATTAGATCTGTTTCAAGAGTAAGGATGATGTGTATCAGGTTGTGCCTTAATTTCCTTTTATTTAAGAACTATGTATACTATACAGAAGTATGTATTCATTACAAACTTATTTAGTTTCTTCAAAATCAAAATTTTTATCATTTTTTTTAATAAATTAAATATTTTTCTACTTGTGTAGGCAGATCGATCGGAACTAATTAATCATATTTACGATATGGATCCTATGTAGTGTAAATTTATTTTATAACTTCAATAGGGGTACTGCTTATTCCTTATATCGATGGCTTAATATAGAAAGGTCGTATCTTACATTTTCAGTATTTTACAGGAGAAGGAAAAAACTTAATAAAATCTAAAACAAAACTGTTATGTTATGTTTCTTTTAATTACTGTAAATCAACATAGGAACCTGAATTTTTCAGAGGATGTATATGGGGGTTTTGTCTACCAGAATATGTAAAAACCCCGATTTTGAAAAAACGAGATACGACCTTTCTATATTAAGCCATCGATATATAGATATGAGTAGACATATTTGCTTGCATATACATACTTACTGACAATATTACATATTAAAAAATTTTAAAATTTTAAGTATTTCGAAGTCTATTGTCACACATACAATAAATTTTAGGAAAATATATTAGGGGTTTTAACAAAAGATGCATTTTTATTGTTTAACATATTTTAATAGTAAAATATATAAAATATATACATATATTAGCTGTAACCTGCGCGTGTTGCTGCGCCAATAAATTTGAAGGAAAGACATTACACAAATATCCAATTAATTTTGAATAATTTTTTTGATTTTGTTTCCCGTTGTCCAGATGATTCAGGCCTGAGTAGTACGCATTCGACCAGTTTCTAATCTCACTTCTTGTTGTTCAAGTGATTCATGCCAACGGGTCTCAGCAGCATGTATTCGAAGGTTTTCCATTCTTAATGCTCGTTGCCCATCTGATTCTGAGCCTGGTAATGCTCTTTTCTTCCGTGCTTGAGGTGTAGGTCGACCAATTGCTTGTCGCTTTGGAGGCATGATTGCACGGGAACGACGTGAAAAATTCGTTTATATTTATTAGAATCTCACAATGTACCCAATCCAATTGAACCCAATAGCATTTTTAAAAATTTTCCAAAATTAAAATGTTTCAAACTTGTGCTTGACATTTTACGGGAATGAGTTATACTAAATGCTATTAAAATCATAAATGATGAATCCTAAAATGTCTGGTATTTGTCCGATCAACACATGATCAAATGCATAGTTTACGATTCAATTCATTTTGAATAATTCTCAGTGGCGCCATCTATCGGAAATTTATCGCACCAACTTAGAAACCTTCGTCGACTTATACGCAATAACTTTGCTAAGGATCATATCATGATCAAATTCACAGTTTACTATTTAATTCTTTTTAGTAATTTTCAGTGGCGCCAGCTGTCGGATATTGATCATACCAACTTCGAAACCTTCGTCGACTCATGCGGAACAATTTTGCTAAAGATCATAACATGATGAAATGCATGGTTTACTATTCTATGAGTTACATACAAACAAACATTAATTTTATATACATTTATTCTAAAACTCAATCAGGTAAAATTCCTTTCAAATTATTCTACATTCCTGTTGTAAATTTTGAGGATTAAAATAATATTTGTAGCAAGTTTGACGGATTCGTGTCACATATTTAATGTTACATATTTGTTTATTTTTTTTTAATTATTTATTTTTTTGTTTTTGATATGTTTTGTGCATTAATTTGATCAATAAATGGCGGGACTATAGTTTAACGTCGAATCCGAACGCCAGATTCGAGAAGCTATTTCATGGCAATTAAGTTTACTCTCAGAGCTTTAGCCAGAACAATTTTTTGCCAAAATATCAGAACTGAATATTGATCGGTCGAGCCCTCATCTAGTAAACCACCTGCTACTACTAAATAGCGTATTCGTAAATGCAACGTTAGAAATGTTGACAATATATTTTGTTCCTATTTGCAACACAGTTGTTGTTAATACGAAAGGAACACCACGAAAGGCATCTAAATATATTTAGATACAAAATAAATACAACCCGCGACTCAGGAAGATACGTAAGCGGTTTTTATTATATTTTAATATGAATACTTCTATATACAATTAAAAAAAGTAACTACACTTGGTGTTAATATTGTATTGATGCATTGCAAATATGCGTTAAGGAGTATTACTCAAATATTGAGTAAAGTTTTAGGATTTTAGGTAAGAAGTCGCTTTGAATATATGTAGGTATATAAATACTTCAGACCATATATCGGAATTCTAAGGGATTCTATCGATACAAACGGATTCTTCTCCAACTAATTGCATCTAATGTCCTAGTGCTTCTAACTATTTCAATGTTGCAATAAGACTAATAAAGTTCATGATTGCATATAGTAGCCGCTAATGTATGCACGTCCTTTTATTCTACGAAGCTTGTTACTCTCGAAAACAAAACAAGAGCAGGTCCATCTGTTCTACGAAGTATAAATGTTTCCTGTTTACATTATTATAAAGTGTTTGTTTAGATTGAAATATCACATTTTAGGAAGTATTTTCTGTAATTTGCTGTTTTTATTTTTCTTTTACGTCAGTGTCAGTGCAAAAAGGATTCTTTCACTATATTAAGTTGTAGTTGCCATCATACATATGTACATACATACATAATTGGCCATTACAACCCTTCTGTCAGGATTACGGCGTAGCTTCTCACACCACTCATGTTGTGTGCCTTATTTTTATACTTGAGTGGCGGGACCTACAGTTTAAAGTCGACTCCGAACGACAGATTTTGAAAAACTTCATGGCAGGTTTATTTACTTTCAGAGATTTTGCCAGAAATCTGCTGAGAGGAAGTCGCCGAAGAAATATTTTTTTTTCATATTTCATTTTGATATCTGACATGGGGCTCGATTCCGGGGTTTACGTCGAATAAGCGAACACACTACCTACTAGACTACGGCGACTACATCATTTACTTGGTAAATCAGTCCACTGCATTGCTTGTTGGTTAAACAGCAGCTTAGTCTTTCTTCATTTACCGGAAGACCGCAGTTGCATCTGAAATGTCTGACCTATGATGTCAATATTATCTTCGTATGTGAGTATTATGTGATTCCAAGTGTATCAAGCATCTAAAAGATAAACCGTGTTACTATGGCTGAGGCCATGTTTGTGATGAGTAGTTAGAAAAGTTATTTTCATGTTTTAAGTGATGATCTCGCATCAGTTAAGATCATTGAGCATTCTTGCCATATATTTATCAGTTCTAAACGGTCTCCGATATGACGACAGTCGTTATTCTTTCAAACAGAATGCACAATAAAATTATACATACAGTCACACAGATAATTATACATATTCCCCTAAAAATCATTATTTTAAAAATGATAATATATGGACAAGTCAACTGATCTTTGCGCCAAATTTTTTGTTTTCCGTCACAGCCGAACATTACATGCGATGGAAAGAATTATACTCATATTTTATTATTATTATGTTATTTTAGTTATTTACTTTTGCTTCGTGAAAATGACGTATCTGAATTCGAGTGTAAACGACTACTGTTTCCTTTAGTTTTTTTTTAATTTTTTTTTAATTTTTTTTTTTTTACTTAAATCAAGATTTTGTTATATCGCGTTTTTAATGTAAATAAATACATTTGCACTATCCAGTTACTTTAAAGTATTTAATTTTCGACTATTGAAATACAAATATCCAAATTCATTAAAAATAATTTTAAGAAAAATTAGAAAAAAAAAATCTTTTTACGCATTTAGGCAAAATGCTCTAATTCGTATTCACCAATTTGAAATTAATATTGTTTTCTTTTTTTGATTTTGGTCGTATTAAATAAAAGTGTGATGTCATCATCGACAGTAATTTCAGTGACAGAACCATGTAAAAAAACAGAGAAAAAATAAATAAAGAAATAAATAAAATAAAAATAAACATAAACAAAATATTCAAAAGTATGAGAAGAGAAAAACGAAACATACTTGTTTGTTTTCGATAACTTAAAGCACAAGCAAAAAAAGAATAACATGCGATATATTATTTTATCTTCTTTTCTATAATGAACATAAATAAGAACGACTGTAATTTACCTTACAATGCATACTATGCTTAGGTTAGTGTTATTTTTACTATTAAAAGTATTGAAATTAAAAAAAAAATATTTTAATTTTATGCGTTTATATATCGCATCTGAATCAATGTTTTTTTGAAAGTATGCCCACATACCTCTGTATAAAAAAGCTGCTGATGCAGCAGTGTAGTGTTTAATTCAATGTTTGAAAAAATACTCTAAAGTATCGAATGTCATGGATAAAGAACACAAACACATTCACTACAACGAGAACAAAACTCTTCGTTTCTATTTTAATGTTTGTGGACATGTACGCAAACTTTAACATAACGTACTGAACAGGTTTTACAAACTTTATTTTTTAGTGTTTGTGTACAAAGTACACTAAAAAGATACGTAAAGATAAGTACACAACGAAAAAATTGGGTTTTAGTGATCTTTTTTTGAGTACACTAAAATTTTTAGTGTACTGTGAATTTTTGTCGTTGTAAAGGCAAGGAAAAAATTCAACAGGTAGAAAACATCGTTAGGAAAGTTTTACATCCATAAGAATGTTTGGAAATTTTCGAAAACTACAGTGGCAGTAAGTGATGTAAATCGAAGTAACATCGAACAAGCGATTGTAGAGCTATTCACAAAAAATGAACGCCCACTTCATATGGTGGAAGATCGTGCCTTCAAAGTGCTTGTTCAACCTGTTTGCGATGCTTTGGGTATAAGCAGACATACATAAATAATTGGCCATTACAAGCCTTCAGTCAGGATTACGGCCTAGCTTCTCACACCACTCATGCTGTGTGCGCTAATTTTATACTTGAGTGGCGGGACCTACAGTTTAACGTCGACTCCGACAGATTTTTGAGAAGCTCTTCAGGGCAATTTTATTTACTCTCAAACCTTTTGAAAGAAATCTGCTGAGAGGAAGTCGCCGAAGAAATATTTTTTTTTTCATATTTCGTTTCGATGTCTGACTTGGGGTTTGAACCCCGGCTTTACACCTAATAAGTGAACACAATACCTACTAGACTACGGCGACTACGGGTTTAGCATATACATATATATATATGTACATATAAAGAAAGTTCTGTTTTTGTTTAACTAACAAACCAACCTGGTAAGAATTATTAAAATATTTATTTTTATGAATCAACTAAAATCGAATGGGCTTACGGGTAGATAAAGAGTCACTATTTCATTCAGAATATACATATGTTATTGTCGATTCAGAAAACTGTTACAGATATAGTTATTAATATTGGTTGGCTTTCTTACAGAATAAAGTTTTATAATACAGATAAATCCCTAATGGATAGACTTTATGGAAATTTACCTTATAGAAACTAGTAATGAATAATATGGTTAGCTTAATAGATTCTAATATAATGCTCGTCTTCTCCTCTCGATGTTAACTAACTCCGGCATGTTGTGTTTGCCTAGCACATAAAAAAACTAAGCGCGTTCCTAGCCTCGTAGTTAAATAACGCAGCTGTTTGAGTTTGTTTCTGTATAGAAAATGAAAATATTGTAAATTTTTTTTTTTCATTTATTGTATAGCAAAGTAAAAATGTATTATAATAATTCGATAGGGAAAAATCATTTTATCAAAAGTAAATATTTCTACGTTTTTAAATCGACAAAAAAATTATTTTAATTCAAAGTTTGTTTATTATTTTAATCGTATACGGGTTGCACTTCAACGCTGATTTATTTTTGGGTTAAACAGGTGAAATAACCAAAGTATTGTACAGCTAACCCAATTAGTTGCTTCCGATCTACACAATGACTTTCTTAATTTTCTTTTTGACCACGGCAAAAAATCTGAGCTAAGTTTGCATAATGAACTGTTGCTCTACAAAACTATCCTCAAACCCATATGGACATATGGAATACAGTTGTGGGGAACTGCGAGCAATTCGAATGTTGAAATTCTGCAGCGTTATCAGTCTAAAACTCTAAGAATGATATTAGATGCTCCTTGGTTTATTACTAACGATAATATTCATAAAGATTTAGGAATATCTAAAGTTAAAAATGAGATCAACAAATTTAGTAGGAAATATATTGACAGACTTAGTAACCATAGTAACACTCTAGCGATTACTTTACTAGATGAAAGTGAGGAAATTGTAAGGCTTAAAAGGTTTCATGTTTTAGACCTGCCATTTAGAAAATAAATATGTAAATATTATTAAATATGTAAATATTATTCACCCCTATCGCAAATAACTATTCCCATAAAAAAATTCCCAAATTTCATCATTTCCTATTGTGAATCATTCCCAAAAAAATTTTTTGGGAGTGAATTCACAAACACAAAAAATATTGTATCGCCAATGTTTATTCCCAAGAATTATTTTGTAAAATTAATTCGCAACACTTACCAATGGGAACAAGAGGGGAACATGTAAGTTATAAATTGTTTTAGTGTTGATTTTTTAAAACTAAGTACATTGTTTTTATTTAAGGAACGCAAATGTAATACTAGTATAGGTTGGAGTGTGATATTTACAGAGAAGACTGTTTTTTAGATTTAAGTATTCCAGAGAAGGTTTTATTTTGTTTTTATGTATGTACATATGTATATGTATACAATTTTATTATACGAAAGTAAATACAAAAGTGAAGAAATAAACATTTTATTTTAAACTATCAAAGTGAACTAGTACGAATGCATTCAACTTCAGACGTGTTCCTTGAATAACTTCATCAACATTTTCCAGCTCGTGCGCTTCATATAAAACTGTGTCTATAAGTGTTGAGCCGCACTTATAATATTGACAATTTGAGCACTTTTCTTTGGGGAGTAGTGTAACTCTCGTGTTCCAAGCAAACAACGCCGTCTATTTTTAAGAACTCCGTTGATCCTTTCCACAATATTACGCGCTCGAGAATGTACATACATACATAACATAATTGGCCATTACAACCCTTCAGTCAGGATTACGGTCTAGCTTCTCAACACCACTCATGTTGTGTGCGTTAATTTTATACATGAGTGGCGGCACCTACAGTTTAAAGTCGACTCCGAACGACAGATTTTTTGAGAAGCTTTTCATGGCAATTTTTACTCTCAGAGTTTTTGCCAGAAATCTGCTGAGAGGAAGTTGCCGAAGAAATATTTTCATATTTTCGTTTTGATGTCTGGCCTGGGATTCGAACTCGGGCCTTTCGCCTAATAAGCCAACACACTACCTACTAGACCACGGCGACTTCATGTACGAATGTACTTCGTTAAATTTTGCTTCTGCTGATCCCTCTGCGGCATTTCTGTAGGTACTATCATCCATGGCTCAGAGGCATACCCGCCGTCTTTGTATTAGATGTATTAAAAAATATGTATATGTTATAATTATTATAAAAGTATACCTAGATCTTGGCTGCAACCTTTCCATGGATTGTTTCTCCTCTTCCAGCACCAAAAAAACGAAGATATACGCTATTTATTTTTTAAGATTTGTATTTTTCTTTGAAAAATTGTTGAGAGGTAATTCACAATAAACAATTTTTGTTTATATATCATTTATAACTAATTCACAATAAAAACTTTTACTCCCAATATATTTGCAATACCGATTTTTTTGGATGGGAAAAAAAGTTTACTCCCAAATAACTTCTTCCCATAATATTCACGATAGGGGTGATTAAATATGTAAATATTTCTTTTTTTAATCTCATTGGAGATTAATACTAATGTTATTTCTTTTTATTATTGTTACTCAATTTGCTTATTATTGTATTAAAATAGATTGCAAATAAATATATGGAAAAAAAAAAAATTATTGTATAGCAAAGTAAAAATGTATTATAATAATTCGATAAGGAAAAATCATTTTATCAAAAGTAAATATTTCTACGTTTTTAAATCGACAAAAAAAAATTATTTTAATTCAAATTTTGTTTATTATTTTAATCGTATACGGGTCTCAAATGTATTATTGAAGCTTTAAAAACTTTAAATAGGTTTGTGGCTTGAATATTTAAAAGGGCAGGAAAAATAAAAAGATTATTGTATAGCTAACCCAATTAGTACACACGATCTACACTATAACTTTCTTAATTTTCTTTTTCTTTTTGACCTCGGTCCTTTCAGACTACTTTCTGTACCTGCTTTTCTAGATGGATGTATTCAGTTCTACAGAATGTGGTGGAGACTGCTTCGAGTCCTTGCCATTTTGCGGCCTTGCTTTATTTAATTATTGATCAAGTGCCTTCGTTTAACCGTTTAGCAAGGTGATGTTTGATGACTCCAAAATCTATTCAGATATTCCAACTATTGGCGTTGGATAGCTTTGTGCATAGCACTTCTTCGAAAGCTTGTAGTGATGATTATAAGTCTTTAAAGCGCAAATTTTTTTCGTTTGATAGTTACGGCATATAGTAGTTATTAAGAGGTAGGATTTTAAAAATTCCAACTAAGAATTGATTATCACAAAATGTAACACAAAGACTAAGTATATTGACATTCAGTAGAGGCGCCATGAGACTTCCTGTTACCTAAAAGGTGATATATTTGGTTGCAGATATTACCGTAAGGTGGTTGCCATTGCTATTCATTCCGGCTATTTCAAAGACAGTGAGTTGTTATTATGGGTCTTATACTGTTATCAAGTATTAGCATTGAAGTCACCTATTTTCTCTTAGGTATTTTATACAAGTATCCTTCTAATTAATTATCGACTGTAGTTCATAAAACTTATCTCTTTGAAATGTTGTTGGTTTAGCTTTAGTTTTATACTCTGCCTATCAGTTTGTATTTGAAAGAAAGTTTCATTCATTCATTATTCGAAGACAAAGCAAATTGTTAGTGGCTGTGTGTCGGTATTGATTTAATTTTTTGCGATTGTGAATTGTTTTTCATATGTATTCTAACAACTTAAAAAATTTTAGCTTACGAAGTTAAAAATGTCAAAATGAGAGAATCATGTTGTTTTGTTATGGACAAAAATATGGCCCCATTAGCTAATATAATTTAAAAAATTTTACTTTTCTTTAAAAACTGAAAAAAGTTTTTATTGTTTGTACTATTGCCTTTATTTCTAAGTACAGCTTTGCTTTTTCTTGGCATTAAACCCACCAAATCTCGACAAGTCCTTTTGAAAGCAGTATACCACACCCTTCTCTCGCCGAATTCCTCCTTATTTTTCACTTTGTGATCGACGATTTCTCATAGATTTCTTTTTTATCGAATTAAATCTCGATATCGTACAGCCCATTGCAATACGTTCCCATTATTATCATGAAACTTGTTTTGTATAAGACTCGAAGTGTGATTCGAATCGTTGTGCTGCTGAAATATACATTTCAATGGCATTTCACAATCGCCTAAAGGTTGCATCTCTTTGTTTAATATAGATCAGTAAATGTTTTTTTTATTAATGTTATCCTGTATATTGATTTCAAACCATGCCATGTTAAGCATCCTCAAACTATAATATTACCTTCAATATGCTTTAAAGTATTTTGTGTGCGACGTGAACATAACTTTTTATTGTTAGGTCATCTAACCAAAGTTCGTTTATCATTTCCAATCAAATTGGTCTTTAATTCTTCAGAAAATACTATGTTTCGGCGTTTTTTTTACAAATATTCTTCAGATATGATTTCGTATTGTTGCATGGGTGCCTTTCGAAATTACCTCCCAAATAGATCTGCCACTACTAACCTTCTTGTCACAATTGTAGTAAAAACTACAACTCCCAGCTCAGTTTTAATGGCCCGCATTGAAACAACCTAATATGACTATCTTCTTTCATGAAGTTTTCCTTGGTCTGCTACTTAACGATTGATATTCTATAGCTTTTAAAGCATTAAATATAAATGTGTGCCCTTCCTATGGTGTTGGCAATTTGGAGTTTTTTAGAGTTTTCAAGCTATGTTCAGCATTTTTGGAAGACTTTGCATGTCTCGTATTTTTGCAAATTCAGTAAAATAATACTTCTAATGAATAAAATTTATTTCAATTTTACACAAAAATGTTTTTTTATTATGATTTAATTCTTTTGCTGCATAGTAAGGCATGATATGTCCCGAACGTTTTTTTTTGTTTTTGAAAAATGTTTCCAGATATTAAGATAAACCTTCACTTTGTTTTTAATCAAAAAATCTTTTCAGAACATTATGAATTTTTCTCAAATTGCAGGAATGGTATGTTTAGTTTCTTGCATGTGACGCTATTTTTTTATCCGTAACTGTATATTGTTTGTCTAGCTTTTATAGTTGTTGTTTGTTATCAATAATAATTATTTAATGTCATAATTTGTCTATATCAACATTTTTTACTATTAATACAAAACAATACCATAGAAAATAAAAAGAGCAAGAAAACATAAAAATAAAACAATTAAATAAGAAAACATAAAATGTAGAAAATCAAAAATCTTTTTAGTCTTGACGTCATTTGTTTATTCAGTGCGTTTAAAATAAAAACAATAATGTCCAGTTTGAAATAATCTTATTCCTAAGATTATAATTGCTCATGGAGAACAATGCCAACAAGAAAAATACAATTTCTTAGAGGTAGGCACTTAACAATCTAACAACAATGCCAATTGTACTTGTCCGGTAATATACTGAACAAAGCTTGGTTGACGTTGAAGGTAGAAGGCAGAATGCGATTTATTCATACAAATGCCGTCTCTTATATACTAAATTCTAGACAGCGTTGTATACAAAAGTATTAATATTTACATAGTTGAAATAAGCTTTACACAGGGTTGCATTTACAAGGGATAATGTTTACATAGGGTTGTATTCAAAAGTGTCGTTAAATTCAAAAATATATTTAAATAATAAAAATAATAAAATTGTTAGAATATAAAAATACTTGGCTGCTTCAGTCTCCCCCTTTGATGCTGAAAACGACCCGGTGAGGCATCAAAACTCCATTTTCTTAGGCGTCCTCTAGGTCTTATCCTTCTAGTCGGATTTCCAGCTTGATTGGACACTCCCACCACTGGTGTTAAAGCTGAAGCGTGGTAGGTTCCTAACAGCAAATTAAGGTCATCCTCATGAGCAATCACGTATGTAGTAAGGGGTGATTTTCTATATTCAATTTGAATGTCATCTTTGGACAGCCCAGCAATGGCAAGAGCTTCACGTTCAATTGTGGAATGGTTGCGTTCTGCATCCGATAAAAGCCTGCTGGCGTATTCGATTGGGTGTTCATCTTTGCCCTCCCCCTGGAGCAAAACTGCCCCCAGAGCATAACCACTGGCATCTGTTTTCAGGATAAATGGTTCATGGTCCTCGGTGTGGATTCGATGAATAGCATAAGGTGTAACACCATTAGGTTCGTCGAATATAGCCTCATTCTCGATGAGTACAGCATCAAGTTTCTTCTTCTCGTCATTGGTCAGATTAATACCATCGGACTCTTTTAATACTTTGAGGTCCAATGAGAACAATGGGATGAGGTAGTCATCTGGTGTTTCTTCAGTTTTTCGAGTCTTGGCTGGTGGTTGTTGAGTTGTGGTTGTGTCAACGGTTCCCTTCCTCGGTTCTCCAAATATTGATTGGATGTAGTGTGGAGAATAATCAGTGGATGTTGAGCGGGCTCCGGGCGATGAAAACAATCTATCCAGCCATTCGTCTTCAGACACGTTATCCTGTAACAGTAATTGATGTTCACAATGGGGGTCCAGTGCTTTATTACTGCTAGTGTACGAGGGTGTTTTAGGCAATGTCGGAGAATTATTCCTTTCAGCTGTAGATTTTGGTGTGTGTGGCAAAGGTGAAACAGCTTTTATTCCCTCGGCAAATTTAACAAACGGTGACATCTCTTTCATAACTCTTCCACATGGTGAAACTGTGTTGCCAACTTGAACTGAGAAAATACTCTCCTCTGTCAAGCTTGTTACAAAGTTGATTTTCCTTCTTGGCTCATCCTCGAAATACCAATACCCCTGAGCCATGTTGAGAACAATACCAGCCCGTTCAAGAAAGTCTGTACCCAGAAGCGTTCTGTTCTTGGTCGCATTTGGTAGATATATAAATCTAATTCTACGGACCCTGTTGCCGATTTTAATATTGCAAATGGTAGACATAACCTTACCTGAGGTTAATGAGCCATCCGCTAGGGTGACTTCAGCGCGAACTTCCTGAAATACGCAATTGTTGGCATCCAGTATTTTCTTCAATTCCTGGCTCGCGACACTGGTCTTGGCTCCACAATCGAATATGGCTTCACCCTTGAGTCCAAAAACCTCAATTAAGGTAGCTGGTAATGAATGTCCAATAACCGTCGACATTATCGAATTAAATGACAGATGTTGTGGACTAGCTGCGACATTTGTGTTCTTTGTGCAGGTAGGGCAGTTTGACCTATAAACCCCAGGTGCACCACATCCATAACAGGAGAAAATTGGTTTCCTCATCATCTCGGGTCTTTGGGTAGGTGGGTTAGTTGAAGAGTCTTGTTGTTCCAATGCTTTCTTCTTTTTAAAGCATTTGTCGATAGAATGGCCTTTTAGTCTACAGTAACTGCAGCGATTCACATTAGCACGTTCTCTTCCTTCGTCTGTCGTCGGCACGGGTTGAGATTCTAGCAGCAACATTTCAGCTTCTCGGCTGGCAGAAATCAACTCCTCAAATGTGCTTATGTCTTCTCTTCGAACTCGTTCTCTAATCTTCAGGTTCAGGAGGCCGTATACCATGTTGAGCTGAATGGTTTCGCTCGGAGGTAGCTTCAGCTGGGACAGAAGAAGTCTTTTCTTGCAGATAAAGCTGTCTGTAGGCTCCTTCTTTTGTTGTTTTTCTTCAAATAAAGATGAAAATACGCGCCAGTCGGGAACGGGAGGGGTAAATGTACTTCGTATGAGGGAAACAGCCTGCTCAAACGTTCGCACCGTGTCCTTAACGCCGATCCACCATGAAGCAGCGTAATCTTCCATTAAAAGCGGCATACCTTTTAATGCGTCACTATCGGAGATTTTCTCAATATCCTTGAATACAGATATCGCCGATAAAAATTCTTCTACAGCGGCTGGATCTCTGCGTCCCCTAAAGCGAGCTGTGCACTGTGTAAAAGAGCCAGATTTTACATTGCCACCCATTGCAGCCAGAATTCGCTCAAATTGCTCCGTAGAGAACGTAGCCATCTCTAAAGGTGTCGAATTTTCCTCGTCAGCTATGTAGTCTTCTGGTGTGGTATCTTTCGAAGCCACTAAGTTGGGCGCCAATGAAATAATCTTATTCCTAAGATTATAATTGTTCATGGAGAACAATGCCAACAAGAAAAATACAATTTCTTAGAGGTAGGCACTTAACAATCTAACAACAATGCCAATTGTACTTGTCCGGTAATATACTGAACAAAGCTTGGTTGACGTTGAAGGTAGAAGGCAGAATGCGATTTATTCATACAAATGCCGTCTCTTATATACTAAATTCTAGACAGCGTTGTATACAAAAGTATTAATATTTACATAGTTGAAATAAGCTTTACACAGGGTTGCATTTACAAGGGATAATGTTTACATAGGGTTGTATTCAAAAGTGTCGTTAAATTCAAAAATATATTTAAATAATAAAAATAATAAAATTGTTAGAATATAAAAATACTTGGCTGCTTCAAGTTTTAAATTTGCGGTAAAAATATTAGCAAGTTTTGTAGCATTTTGTAGCAAAACATGAATTTTGTTACATAATTTATTGCCATTTAAAGACGTTAGATTGAATATGAATTTTAAATTTGGTTAATTTTATATATGTATATTTTGTATTGTATCTATTAGTAAGAAGTCAAGAAGTCGCGGTGGTCTAGTAAGTAGTGTGTTGGCTTATTAGACGAAAGGCCCGAGTTCGAATCCCAGGTCAAACATCAAAAACGATAAATATGAAAATATTTCTTCGGCGACTTCCTCTCAGCAGATTTCTGGCAAAAACTCTGAGAGTAAAAATTGCCATGAAAAGCTTCTCAAAAAATCTGTCGTTTGTAGTCGACTTTAAACTGTAGGTCCCGCCACTCATGTATAAAATTAACGCACACAACATGAGTGGTGTTGAGAAGCTAGGCCGTAATCCTGACTGAAGGGTTGTAATGGCCAATTAAAAAAACAAAATCTATTAGTAATAATTTAATTACAGTAAAACACGTCTATAGCGAACACGTTTATAAAGGGCTTTGCTTTTAGCGAACAGATTTTGACAGTCGCAAGCACGAACCATTGGATGTTTATATATGCAAATTACTACGTTTATAACGAACTCGGTTATTGCCAACTTTGCTAATAGCAAACAGTTTTTTTTTCCCTTCAATGAATTTTCATATAAATTAATACCTTTATAACGAACTAAAAAAAAAAAAACTAAAAAAAATGGAGAGTAATGAATCTATTGAATTTACGAATTGGTCAGATAAGTTGCCTAATGGTCTTATACTTTTGATAAATGTGCCAGTGTTGACGATCTTGTAATTATAACAAGGCTTTTAACTGACCCCCAAATTATTGACATGTGTGTGAAGTTAGCATCGAAAGTTATTAAGGTGAATGTTATGTTAACAGACACTGTTAACTTAACATAATTGAAAAATTTGGAAAAGGGAGGAAATAAAATAGATTAAAAATCACAAAAATAGAGATAAATTAGGGGGAAAATGAAAGGAAGGCGAAGCTAAACCTTTGAACTTTACAAAAAAAAACAAAAATGTAGAAAATAATAATTTGCTTATTGGCGATAACAATGTTGAAAAATCAATTATTTTTACCAAATATGCCCTCTTTAAACCGTGAAAAATTTAAAAAAGGTGCGGTTTTCTGACCTATTGGGCTGGATCGATATTGGCTCAAGGATTCCAAAACAGTTTTCGTTATGGTCGATTCACGACTAGGATCGAATTTTTCACGATTTATATAGAGCATTTTGTTTGCGCGTATGAAAAAGTTAGCTACGTCGGCTATATCTCCGATCCCAGATATATATGTAGATAGATAAAAAATGCACATAAATTAACAGTTAACAAATTTTTTTAATACTACGGCCATATACCTTGAATTATTTTGATTTTTATTTTATGTATGTATAAATAATTTTTTGTTTTTGTTTAGCATATGAATTGATTGGTTATGTAATAATTATGCATTATATATATATACATATTGCATGTGTAAATAAACATTTAAATGCACTTAAAATTGTCTTCTTTACTACGGATATAGTGAACTTCGTCTATAACGAACTACATTGTGGTGCAGTCCCTTTGAGTTAATGTTAAGCGTGCTTTACTGTATGTATTTTTAAACAAATCGAATGAATTTTTAAATTTTTTCAGAAAGATGAGTTGCGAAACCTTTCCGTTTTTTAGTTATGTATTGGATGGATTACAAAAAAATCATTTATTAATAATATTTTAAACTTGTGTTGTTAAAGCTTGTAGTACTGCTAAGCTTGCAGCGAATTGAACACATCTTCATAGTAAAACTTTTTAGTAAAAACCATAACACAATTAATAAGATGCAAGAGATAAATATTGATGAAATTCGGTATTTTTATGAGAATAGATTAAAACTGTTATTTTAATACTTATATATTTTACGGATTTAAAACTTTTGATCACTGTGCTATAACCGTAATTTCTACAACCTGTATCCGAGTAACATAAAGTAGTAAATGTCTCAAAATATTGTCTTTGAGGGAGGATGAGTAGTAGGGGAGAATTGAAATTTTTTCTCACATTAAAGATCAAAATATTATATATATATACTTGTTAATTTTGAATAAAAATTTGTTTATTAAATAAACGTCTGGCAAGAGATTTTTTGTTCTAGTTAAGTCGAATATTATAATAAAATCAAATATTATCGAAAGTAAACTTAAAAAAAGGCTAATATTTACTTGAAAACATGTTCTATTTTTAAGCTTGACGTATGTTTGTAAACCTATCTTTCGGATTCGACGTTAAACTGTAGGTTCCGAAATCCGTGCCCCTGGCTAAAGCATCGTAACGGCCAATGATGTACAATTTGTATGTATGTATGTGCATATGATACAAATAAACTTTAATTCATAAAATAAACTATAATTCATAAAATATAATTTCAAATATATGTAAATATATTTAATTCTTAAAATATAATTTCAAATATATGTAAATATATTTAATTCTTAAAAAATAATTTCAAATATATGTAAATACAGTAGCGAGCAAAAAAAAATGCAACGCTAAGCCGATTGATCTTTATGTGCGCCTCTTACAAAAAAAAAGTACGGAAATTAAAAACTTTTTTTTATTTTTATGCTCCACAAACTTAATTAACAAATGCAGGTTACAATATCAAAATTTTTCTATCCACTTATTTTTATTTTAACATTTAAGAAAAAAAGTGCCAAATTTCAGCGAGCAAAAAATGCAACGCTATGTTATTCATAACTTTATTTAAATTAAATGTAAATTCTTACAAAATGTTATTTACTTATTGCTAAGTTCGTTTTCTCGTGACGGAGTTGGTCCGTTGGTGAAAATCGATGGTATTTTGAATGCCACTAAATACTGTGAGATCCTAGAAGAAAATATGCTCCCACATCTTCTGGAAAAAATGCCCCCAAACAGCATATTCCAACAAGACAATGACCTGAAGCACTCTAGTCGCTTGGTTCGTAACTACCTAAGCGACCATGATGTGCAAGTTTTGGATTAGCCGTCACAATCTCCCCTTAGAAAACCTATGGGAGACTTTAGATCGGGAAGCTAAGAAGAAAAATCCTTCAAATTTGGCGGAATTAGAAAAAATTTTAAAGTCAGAATGGGGAAAAATACCCCTATACACCATCGTGCCCCTAGTGGATTCTATGCACTCCAGACTGCAAGCGGTAATAGAAAATAAAGGCTACGCAACCAAATATTAGTTTTAAGTATATTTTAAACCAACATTTTGTAAGAATTTACATTTAATTTAAATAAAGTTACGAATAACAGCGTTGCATTTTTTTTGCTCGCTGAAATTTGGCACTTTTTTTCTTAAATGTTAAAATAAAAATAAGTGGATAGAAAAATTTTGATATTGTAACCTGCGTTTGTTAATTAAGTTTGTGGAGCATAAAAATAAAAAAAACAGTTTTTAATTTCCGTACTTTTTTTTTGAAAGAGGCTCACATAAAGATCAATCGGCTTAGCGTTGCATTTTTTTTGGTCGCTACTGTAGTTTATATTATTCGGCCACGTGAATTGGGTTGAAAATACAAAACAAATAAAAATGCTATCAAAACAAATTTTAATATCACACATACTCACACATACAGTTGATACTTTGTATGTAGTAGGTACAAATAAATATAAAAAATGAATAATAAAAAAAAGTTACACTACACTCAACAGCCTCTATCTTAAGTTGTTTTTTGTTTACTTTAAAATTTGTTGGTTTTGTTGTCGTTGTCATAGTGTTTGTTTTTATATTTAAAGTAATTCCAGGTGCTGTTCAAAGAAGTGTATACAACATATTAGAGTTTTATTCAGTTTTGTTATTGTTTTTTTGTTTTCGTTTATAATAAACAATGCGGTTGCTTATCAAAATATTTAACGATTTATTTTTGTGTTTAAACTAAATAAAATATCATTTATTTTATATTTGTTGATAATTTTTAAGCGATAATGTCATCAAATATTGAAACAAATTATGTTTTTTTTTATTATTATTTGTAATTTATTATCGTAACACTGTATAGTAAAATCTAACTTTTGATACTATTGGAAATACATATTTAAACTACTCAGTGGATAGATTATAAGAATACGATGAACTCGCTTAATATGCTACTGATAAATTTATTATAACATGGTTAGATGAAAAAATCGACATGATCTATATTTATTTATTACAAATGTTGTAGTAAATCCTATAAAAGTTTTAATACATGTTTGCTATTGGAAGACACGTTAAATAATTTCAAACCTGAAGATGAATATCTCTAAGACGTAGTACATTTCATTAAGAATGCGGGATGGAGTAATCTTTACTCATGCATTGTCTCTTTAATAACTTGATCATTGAAAGAATAAGTGTAAGCAAAAAAATTTTATTTACATACTTTGAGAACTAGGAATTATACATTACTAAAGCATCATTTGCTGTCAGTTTTGCGTTAGTTCTTAAATTTAAAATAGTACAGCTGTCTCAGGTTGCCTAAGGTGTAGTAAGGAGTATGTTCTATCGATTTCGACTTTCTCTCAGAAGTCGTTATTTTTACATGGAGTCGGGTGCCCTGGTAGTATAGTAGGTAGTGTGCTAGACTATCAGCGTGAGGCTCATGGGTTCGATTCCCACCAGAGACTCTTTTCTGTGACACTACACCGAGCATATGGTCAAGTTACTCCGCTCGTATATAATTAGAATATAATTTGTAATTGTATTGTAATTAATAAATAAAATACATGGAGTTTCGTCAGAGAGACAGTGGAACGGCATATACATATGTAAATCGTCTAGGAATTTTAATTTGTTCAATGTCTTTTAATGCGTTCCGATAATTTGTCCATTCCTTGCATAATGGCAACGGCCAAGGCGAAGTATCTGACCAATTAAGCCCTTCACGCTAAAGTTTTTGGAACATAATTTTCGCCAGAATTGTGGTAAGGGCCAACGAACAAAGAGGATCAAAAAGTC
Organism: Sarcophaga rosellei; assembly: GCA_930367235.1. Lineage (NCBI taxonomy): Eukaryota > Metazoa > Arthropoda > Insecta > Diptera > Sarcophagidae > Sarcophaga > Sarcophaga rosellei. The sequence goes on from OV884019.1 coordinate 65,480,069, forward strand.
TTGCAGAGTCGTAGAGACCACTGCTCTTAGGCCCCTTTTCCGAAAAAGGATAATTTATTTTAAAACAGAAGTAATCTGTTTGGAGGTTCCATGATAAACCTAATGGTTTTAATATTTCAAAATTAATCGTGGCTAACTTTTGCAGAGAAAACTGTTTTAAAAATTCAATAGAATTAGAGTTCACTCACGCAAGACGAAACCATGATGAGCGCCATAAAGGCGCCTGGAGACGATTACATAATTTCATCAAATAATACATAAGTGATGATTGATGTTTAAAAGGAGATGTACAAATAAATTCGTCAATCATCGTTTGCATTTTGATTTTGTAGTGTTCGTTTCGTAAAATACCTTCATCGGATGATGATTTATTGCTTTTGACATCGTGTGCAATTTTATTAAGAAAAAAAGAAAAATATGCAAAGAAAGAAAAAACTTTGGATGAAAAGTTGGTATAAAAAACGAAATCAGTTTTCACATGAAAATCTTTTAAATGAATTAAAATTTATTTTAATTTTTTTGTTTACTATTTACAACTGATATTTGGGTGAATATCTTTGTTTTGGGGGCCGACGAATGTAATTCAACCAATCAGAGCCAAATAAGTTAAACTTTGATTCGTCGCTCCACAAAACTATGGCCCACTGATCTTTTGACCAAGGCAGATACCGTCTAGCAAAGTTTTTTCTTATTAACCTTACTTATAAGTGGCTTCTTGGCTGGTCTTCTGGCTAATAAATTTGCCTCTCTTAATCGTTTTCTGGCTGTGTGGACGCCAATTGCTCATTTGCATAATTAGTAACATCTACTGCCGTTTTCCGAGGGTCAACTTTTACTATTCTTACTATTTGACGGTTTTGGCGGGCAGTCGATTTACGAGGTCGACCACTTCCTGGCTTTCTGTCCACGTTATTTATTTGACGATATCGCGATGAAATCCAGCAAACCGTTGATTTGTTGATATTAAATTGATGAACAACTTCACTCATTGATTTGCCTTCTTCCAAAGCCCTTATAATGGCAAATTTGCTATCTGATGACAGCTGTTTCTACATACATATTTTAAAATTCTCAATTTGAAAATTTTTCATTAAATTTTTATTTTAGTTACTCTAGTTGACCTAATTTTACCTTTAACACATTGCGTTGCATTTTATCTCGCTAAATTTGTTCACTTTTAAAATTGTTCACTTTACTGATGGTTTTAAATAAAATTTAAAAATCAACTAATAAAAAAAAAGACAAAAGTGGAGAGGAATTGGATACTTTATAAGTTTCGAGTCTAGATTGAATATCATATGACATAGAGTTGCATTTTTTCTCGCTACTGTACGTTCGTTTCTAACAAATGAAAAGCAATGCAAATGTTTACCGAAATTACACTACGGTTCGGTAATCGCTTCCATTGCTTTTCATATTCTAAAAACGAACGTACGTGGACGTTTGGCTAATTCAAGCATAATTCTACCTTTAGCATTACGTTGAAAATATTACTAACGCATTAATAGTTGAAAAGTACAAAATATGTAATAAAATAGTACTAAAAGTGTCACGAGGGTACTGCGGTAGTTTAAAAATGTAAAAGTATTAGAGTACTGAATTTTTCAACAATTGTTATGTGTGTAAACCAGATTTATCGTTTATTAGTACGTTGGCTGTAGCTAACAGAACTTGAGATCTGTTGTTATTAATAATGAGACGTAACATGGAAACAAAACTGTTTGTTTGTATTTATTGTTGGTTAATTGCTTTCTCTTAACTGTCTAAGGGCCATTATTACAACTTGCCTTTAACTAAAGGAAGGATTTTAACGGGCAGATAAACTGTTTTTCATTATTATGAGTACCCAATAAGATAGAAGTGATCGTTAAGCTAAAGGGAGGATCATCCTACCTTTAACATTTAAAGGTCACTTTATGTTTGAAGTTGCCATATTATATATTATTTTCATTATGGCAACTTCAAATTTTAACAAAATGAGCATATACAACAAACAAACAAAGCCCGCGGTTGCCACTGCCTTAAAAAAAACTTGTAAAATTGAGCAGAAGTGAGTGAAGTCGCCGTGGTCTAGTAGGTAGTGTGTTGGCTTATTAGACGAAAGGCCCGAGTTCGAATCCCAGGTCAGACATCAAAACGAAAATATGAAAATATTTATTTGGCGACTTCCTCTCAGCAGATTTCTGGCAAAAACTCTGAGAGTAAAAATTGCAATGAAAAGCTTCTCAAAAAATCTGTCGTTTGGAGTCGACTTTAAACTGTAGATCCCGCCACTCATGTATAAAATTAATGCACACAACATGTGTGGTGTGTAGTCGCCGTGGTCTAGTAGGTAGTGTGTTGCCTTATTAGACGAAAGGCCCGAGTTCGAATCCCAGGCCAGTCATCAAAAACAAAATACAAGAAGTATTTCTTCGGCGACTTCCTCTCTGCAGATTTCTGGCAAAAACTCTGAGAGTAAAAAATTGCCGTGAAAAGCTTCTCAAAAAATCTGTCGTTCGGAGTCGACTTTAAACTGTAGGTCCCGCCACTCATGTATAAAATTAACGCACACGACATGAGTGGTGTTGAGAAGCTAGGCCGTAATCCTGACGAAGGGTTGTAATGGCCAATTGTGTATGTGAACATGTGTGGTGTTGAGAAGCTAGGCCGTAATCCTGACTGAAGGGTTGTAATGGCCAATTATGTATGTATGTAAAATTGAGCAGTTTTATCGACATTGCTCCCGCACTGCCATATTTTTGCAAACATTTTATCTGTAAGTTGTAATAACGAAAATAAGTTAAAGGTAACTTTCCAGTTCCCTTTAGCTAAAGGTACCTTTAACTAACCCCAACTTTAACGACAAGTTGTAATAATGGCCCTAAGAGTTGCACTCACAGTGTTATTTGTTTGCTGTTGTTTAATTTTTTTGTGAAAAGAGCACTATTTAAGAGAGTGCTATTGTGAGAAGCGAGATACAACGTAAACAGTTTGAACAAATGTTATTCTGCTGTAATTTTTGGCAATCTGGCAGTTAAAGTAAATGAGGAATTGTGAACTATAGTTGGTACGACGATGCTTCATATGTGCTGTTAATTAGTTGTAGACTCAAATCTAGAAGATTTAATTTAGCACTTAATTAATTTTCAAAAAATACGTAATAGAAATCATCATTCAAGTAAATAACGTCTTCAAATATTTGTAAGCGATCTTCTTTAAAGTTTTTATAGGCCACTTCAACGTCGTCAGGAAGAGCTTAAATGTTAAGTTCTTCTTTTGGCTGTTTGTTGCCGTTTTTTGCGTTTGTATTACATTTGAAATATTTTCCATTATAGTTTTCAACGAAAATAAATTTCAATTTAAGCAGGTTAACAATATAGTCAGTATATTACTCGTTCACTATGCAAAAAAGTAGTGGAAGTATTACTGGACAAGTGACAATCTCAAGTTGAAAGAGGCGATTTTATATCCACCTAGGAGGAGTATAATATTGTCCTTGGTTATGTGAGTTTCTATTTAGATTTGATAGGTTTCGGCTCCATAAAATTTCTAAGTAAAACGATAATCACGGACACATCCCGATAATGGACGAATTTACTGATCCCATACCTTTGATGCCAAATTTGGAACAAAATTGCCTCCGTTAGACGAACTCTGTCTTGGTCGGTAGTTGACAGTACGCTTTTAAACGCCTATTACAACTTGCCGTTAAAGTTGGGTTTATTAAAAGGTAAATTTAGTTATAAAGTCATCTTTAACTTTTTTTTCTTTATAACTGCTCAATGATAAAATAAAGTTCCCTTTTTTAAAAATATGGAAGTGTCGGAGCAATATCGGTAACTTTTGCCAAATTAAACAAGTTTTTTAAAGCGCAGTGGCAACGATGAGCTTGTTTTTCTTATGTTTGCTCATTTTGTTTACATTTGCAGTTGCCAAATTGAAAATGTTATATAATATAGCAAGTTCAAAGATAAACCTAACTTTAAGGGCCATTATTACAACTTGCCGTTGACTAAAGGGAGGATTTTAACGGGCAGATAAACTGTTTTTCGTTATTATGAGTACCCAATAAGATAGAAGTAATCGTTAAGCTAAAGGGAGGATTATCCTACCTTTAACATTTAAAGGCCACTTTACGTTTGAACTTGCCTATTATATATTATTTTCATTATGGCAACTTAAAATTTAAACAAAATGAGCATATACAACAAAAAACGAAGCCCGCGGTTGCCACTGCGTTAAAAAAAACTTGTATAATTTAGCAGTTTTATCGACATTGCTCCGGCACTACCATATTTTTGAAAAATTTTGTCTGTAAGTTAAAGGCAAGTTGTATTAATGGGCCTGATAATTTTTTCGCTGTGGTCTAGTAGGTAGTGTGTTGGCTTATTAGACGAAAGGCCCGGGTTCGAGCCCCAGGCCAGACATCGCAACGAAATATGAAAAAAAAAATATTTCTTCGGCGACTTCCTCTCAAGTCCCGCCACTCACATATAAAATTAAAGCACACAACATGAGTGGTGTGAGAAGCTAGGCCGTAATCCTGACTGAAGGGTTGTAATTGCCTTTTATGTATGTATGTATGGCCGGATGACACCGCCAGTCCGTAAACTGTAACAAACAGCCGCTCTCTGTATAGACATTGGCTTTTCAACAATTACTCCTGGATTCTCATTTGTCCACTAAATTTAAATTCACCGTGTACTTCTGTCTGTTCAACCAGCCATTCTGTGTATTGAAGACGCTTGAAATGGTTAGTAGGCTTGAGCTCTTCAATTCAACTTCGTAAGCCTGTAAATTTAAATCTTTACTGTGAATTATGATGTTCGTGTAATGTTCAACTGTTGGGCACGATAACTAGTTGAGGTTGACAGCTCTTCAGGTATTTTTACATTTCCTAAAGAAATTTGCGCATTTGGTTGATTATGCTGACCAAAAAAAATCACAAAGTGCACGAAATGCAATTTGGCGTCAACGATCTTAACGCGATCCTCAATTGTGTATCTCTCCATAGTTGAATTTGTCAAACACTGAAACAAAGAAGCTTCAAATTAAGTTGGATAAAGAACTATGGGCTGTATGTATCTATTCGTTAACGGTACAGTCATTGGAAGTAGATGTGCGTGACATTTTTCGGGCAAAATAGGACAATTGGAATTGGTTGAATTAGAATTTCACGACGCGCGTTAAAAGAACTTATTGCGAGGCGAGTTTAATAAACAATTAATCTTACGTTTTGGGCATTCTGTTGGAAGCCAAGAATATACGATTTGACTACACTTGATTATTTCTAAATCTCCCGCATACAGGAACAAGTCAGCCACAGAAGGCAACCTTACCGCTATCTTGGTCAGATACCTATCGATATAATGTAAATTATACTCCAAATTAGAGCTACAGTTTAGTTGCCGATAACATACATACATAATTGGCCATTACAACCCTTCAGTCAGGATTACGGCCAACTTCTCATAACACTGATGTTGTGTGCCTTAATTTTATACTTGAGTGGCGGGACCTACAGCTTAACGTCGACTCCGAACGACAGATTTTGAGAAATTTTTTCATGGCAGGTTTATTTACTCTCAGAGTTTTTGCCAGAAATCTGCTGAGAGGAAGTCGCCTAAGAAATATTTTCTTTCATATTTCGTTTTGATGTCTGGTCTGGGGCTCGAACCCGGGCTTTTACGTCAAATAAGCAAACACACTACCTACCAGACTACGGCGGAAAACATTATCATGATATTATCATTAAAAAGTAAATTATTTCCTAATTGGTCATTATGAACTTTAGTCAGAAATAAGTCCACCATGTTGAGTGTATTAATTTTATTCTTGAGCAGTGAGACCTAAAGTTTTAAGTCGGCTCCGAACGACACATTTTTGAGAAGCTTTTCATGGCAATTTTATTGACTCTCTGAGTTACTGCTAAGTCGCTGAAGAAATATGTCTTTCATATTTAAATTTTATTAGTGATATCTGATCTGGGATTTAAACCACGGTATCGCGTTTAATATGCCGACACACTACATATTAGACTACGGCGATTACTGCCCCGTATAAATAGTATGTCAGTCACTTAAAATGTTTAAAAAATCACCCTTTATACGAATCAATTGAATTTTCTTATTTGTGAATTTGTTAACCAAGTGGTGAATACTTATTTAGATCGTGGTAATAGTAAGGTCAGACCAAAGGGACTTCAGTACCTGGTTTAATATACGAAAAATATGATGGCCCAAATCACCGGTTCAAATCATCACGAGTTTCTGTCGTCGCAAGATTCCTATCGTTCAGATCGGTCCCGGTATAAATTAATAAATGCACATTGCTCCACATACTATCAGATAACACACCCTTCGAAATGTAAAAACACACTGTATTATTCTCGCCAAATCGTTAAGAGTTACTGATTCCAGTTTTCGAAGAGTAATCCTAAAATGCCTCAAGTAGAGCGATTAAAATGAAAGATAAATTGTTGCTAAAGAGATTTTCCATATCACTTGGATTTAGGATTAGTTTAATACTCCACAGAGATTGGCGTTATGTTGAGTTAGCAATCAGTCGGCTCAAACGAAAAAAAAACTGAAACGGTCCAGATCCGTTAGAAAGCGTCCGGTTGAAAATAATACACCCACCAGTATTATTAAGACAATGTGATCAACATCCTGACATTCAGAAGTGACTGACAGAGAAAGATTAACCCGTATATGCCAACTTTTTTTCTCGTAAAAACATGGATTTTTTTTGTATTTATTGGAATCTATGTATATGATGGTATACTGCACAGCTGATCAATATCTTACCGTTTTAAAAATGGGGCGATAAACAGATATGGGTTAGAATTTTTTATAGTTTGGATACAAATTTGAAATGAATTTCCTAATTGTTAACCCAATTATTTATTATTTAAAGAAATAGAATTTGGAAAACCAATTTGACAATACTCTGTAATATCAGAGTGTCTAATGTCCTATGAGCATTTAAGCAACTTAAGTTAAAAAAATAATAAATATAATCATAGTGAAACCAAGAAATGAATTGAATAAATAATTTGCCAAAATGATTGTATTTAAATTGTATTGTATATTAATTCTTATTTTTCAAAATGTTCCTCTTTTATTGCAGTTTTTATGGTTAAAAGTATATCGGAAATAGCCGAATTGTATACAGCATCATGTCAAAAACATAACACAAAACCGTTACAATCAATATTGGATCATCTTAAAGTGGTAGATCTTACCAAACAGATAAGACGACAACCGCTGCTGTCACTAAAGTCAATCAAATTGGCGCCAAGTGATTGCGAAGCATTAGAGGAAGTATTAAAAAGGGTAAGTTGAGAATAAAAAACAAAAAGGAAAAGTAGAATAAACTACAAAGATAGTAATAAAACGAACAAGAAAAATGAGAAGAATATTGTCGCCGTTAAATGAATTATACATACATACAGACATATACATACACATGTATATGCAAGAACTCAGTAATGAAGGATAATAAATGCTTTTTTTTAAAATGTAGTTCAATATGCCACATACTATGCGATGTTAAACTTGACCTAAAAACGAAAAAAAAAGCAACAAAAAAAAATTGCGAAAGAAATATTTGTGAAATATTTTATCATGAATACATATACATATTTTATTTGGGCAACACTGATTATCTACTTAAGAGTTTAAGGAGTTTGTTTATTTCTTGTAAAATCATATTTTATGTAACTATAAATATTATATAAGTTATTTTATTATTTTTTCACTATTGGTTTTTTGTTTTTCTGTTTTTATTTATTATTTTAATTTTCACATTAATTGTTTTTAATATTTTTTTATTCTTTATTTATTTAATACTTAAATTTAATTTATTAATATTTTAATTTTCACACTATTTATTTTATTCTTATTTTAATTTTATTGTTTAATTATTTTGCGAACTATGTTCTGTTTTTGTTGAAGTCAATTTTATTAATAAACAATATCTTAATTCTAATTACTTCTTCAACCCTGATCAATTATTTGCAGTAGCAGAATTTTAAAACCGTAATTTACAAAAACACAAAAAGAAAGAATTTAAAAAAACAAAATTTAAAAATAGCAATTCAATGTCAAAGGATACCAACAACATAAATGTAAAGATCAATTAAAAGTCATCAGTGGAATGACTTTAAATGACTTTGAAATCAGTTGTTGGTATTATTCTTACTTTGTGATTAAAATTAAAAAAATGTAAAGAACTTTTTAACGGTAGTAAATAAATGATCATTGGGAAAAAATGTTAATCTTAATCTAACTTAATTATCATTAATCATTATCATTATCATGATAATTATCATTATTATTACAATTATTATTATTATAAATTATTTAACAACTACCTACTATGTAGGCTTAATTATCATTATTATTACAATTATTATTATTATAAATAATTTAACAACTACCTACTATGTAGGCTTAATATAATATTAATTTAAACCTAATCCTTACAACTATAAAAGTTAAATACAAAAATTAAGAAATAGAAAATATGTAGTATCTTAACTACTCCCTCCTTTAAGATTCAGACGTCCACGTCTGTATGGTTTTCATAAATAAAACAATAAGAGTGAAAAGAAAAAAAAAATCCTTTTTCCAGCTTTACAATTCTTTAATACTTCTTAACCTAAGTAAAGTAAATATAAGATTATTTCGATACTATACTATTTCAAATACAAAATTAAACTTAACTATCTATTGAGGGTTCCTGAGGAAATTAAACAAAAAGTGTCAAATATTGAAGTAACTAAGAATAAATAAAAAAATATCATTGGGTTGTAACAAGAAACTTGATGTTGTCCTTATGAACTACTCTGCCATCAGTTTTCACTGTGGTCCCTAAGTCTTCCTGGGCTATTTTCTCAACATAAGCTTTGCCGAATTTGTTGCCTAAGCGTTGGTTAACCTTAACATAAACTTTATCACCAGCACTGTATCTGTTATCAACCCTGTTCTTGTTATGGTAGTCTATGTCAAATTTCTGTTTTGTCATAATCCTGGAACATATTCGGTATTAGTGCTAGGATCTTCCTCCCATTCTAATGGCTGTTGCACCTCATGAGTCATATTGTCTATTGATTGCATTTCCTGGAAATTTTGTCTGCCTGAGTTGAAATTACCTCTGTGAGTTTTGTTAGAGCTGACCGGACGCATACTAACGTCTGTATCAAGAGCGTGTGAACGAGGTTGAAATCCATAATTCTGCGTATTTGGTGGTTGAACATTTATTGAGGAATGTGGGCGAGACTGGGAAAAAAACTGTTGTCTATTCATTGGTTGCTGCATTTTATTGAAAGTTAAATTATCTGTGAATTTTCTAAAATAATGTTCAGATGGTTGATTAACGGGGGGTGAAGGATTTAAAGGTGTAAATCGTTGAGGAGGTTGCTCCAATTGATTATGCTGAGTTCTGTTTAATCCATTATTATAAATTTGGCGAATTGGCTTATATTTTGATTTGCCTCTAATTCCTCAAGAGTTACCTTTACAAAATTCATAAATTCACGTAACAATTTTTTACAATAGTCTTTGACTGTAGAACCTGTTGTCGGCAATCCTCAAATTGATATTTCCAATTTCCTCTCCAAACTGCAGGAATAACAGCTCATTTCACGTTGGGCGCCAGTTATTTTATTGTATTTCACTATTTGGTTTTTAATATTTTTTTATTCTTTAATTATTTAATACTTAAATTTAATTTATTAATATTTTAATTTTCACACTATTTATTTTATTCTTATTTTAATTTTATTGTTTAATTATTTTGCGAACTATGTTCTGTTTTTGTTGAAGTCAATTTTATTAATAAACAATATCTTAATTCTAATTACTTCTTCAACCCTGATCAATTATTTGCAGTAGCAGAATTTTAAAACCGTAATTTACAAAAACACAAAAAGAAAGAATTTAAAAAAACAAAATTTAAAAATAGCAATTCAATGTCAAAGGATACCAACAACATAAATGTAAAGATCAATTAAAAGTCATCAGTGGAATGACTTTAAATGACTTTGAAATCAGTTGTTGGTATTATTCTTACTTTGTGATTAAAATTAAAAAAATGTAAAGAACTTTTTAACGGTAGTAAATAAATGATCATTGGGAAAAAATGTTAATCTTAATCTAACTTAATTATCATTAATCATTATCATTATCATGATAATTATCATTATTATTACAATTATTATTATTATAAATTATTTAACAACTACCTACTATGTAGGCTTAATTATCATTATTATTACAATTATTATTATTATAAATAATTTAACAACCACCTACTATGTAGGCTTAATATAATATTAATTTAAACCTAATCCTTAAAACTATAAAAGTTAAATACAAAAATTAAGAAATAGAAAATATGTAGTATCTTAACTCATATACATACACAAGAGTACGTACGTATGCTGTATTAAGTGTATATAAATATTACCTGAATAGAACTTTACAGCAATGACTGTGTGAGAGGAGACTTAACTGATTTGCCGCAAACTTCATACGATACCTTGGCCATATCAATCATATCTAGCACTATTTGAGTAGCAGAGGGGGGGGGGGGGGGTATCACATCAAGCAACATATCTTTATCAAATTCAACTACTCTATGTCTATGTGATATAGAAACTAAATAAATCAAACTTCAGCAATATTACCATATCACTTCTGTTTAAGTAAACGTGGATTTTTGTTGACAATATCCTATCCATCTCCATTATCTTTCCGGCATTAAACGCAAAATTCTTATTTCACTAGTTCCCAAATAATTGGCAGAGTGAATGGTTTAGACTTAAAAAATAACTGTGAATATTTTACAGGAATTTATTACCAACGTGTAGTTCCACTTAATATTAACCAAATTTCACTACCATAGAGTAGATTTAATACCCGATTTGGTCAACAAAGTTATCATAAAACTTGTTGTTTTCGCTACGCTACATTTTAATATGTTTGAAAAACATAACGAAACAGGGAACGTAACAATTGAATCATAAACAGAAAGATAATACAGTAAGGCCTATTATTATAACTTGCCGTTAAACTTGGGCTTAGTTAAAGGTACCTTGTGTACAATGGGTCAATTCGACCTCCGGGTACTTGTCTTAAATGACAACCTGAAACCACTGTAATTATAAAGTTTTCTGTCTTGGGGAAAACAAATTTAGCAATATGGAGTACAAATTTAATAGAATTCAATGTCAGCAAAATTAATCAGTGCGCGCTATTTAGTTATTTGTACCAATTATTCCTATGTGTAATGTTTTCACGTTAAGCGTTGACTAAACTGCATTTCAAGTACTTCACATATACATATACAGTATCGGACAAAACCTAAGCACCCCATCAGTACATTTTTTTAAAATGATCATTTTTTTAAAATGATCATTTTTTTACGAAAACAAAGTTATTAAAAATGTTTTTTTTATTTTTTTTTTTATTTATTTATATCCTTATTATTGAAAAACACAAACTTAAGGAACTCAGAATTCAATAAAAAAAAAATTATAACTCAAAAAACATTTTAAGTCACAAATATAAGCGGACAAAACTAAAGCACCCCCAATTTAAGGTATCCTTTATTCATAGAGGATGTTAAATTATTATTTATTTCAGGTGATATTGCCTCCCAGGCTATTTTTGCGGCTTCAAATAAATCTTCTTTGGTTTTCCAATTTTCTCGCTTGATTTTTAAGTTAACGATCTCCCACAAGTTCTAGATTGGGTTAAGATCAATTAAATGCAAAATATTCGATCAACAGATCAATTATTTCTAGGCTAATTAAAAAGTTTTTGCATACTGGTCGCACATCTCCTACTCATTCTGGAGGAAGACCACGTGAAACTTCGCGATATGAAGACTCCTGAATTAAAAGGACAATCCAAAATGATCCTACAGCGTCTTCTAATCACATACGAACCCGCTTAGATTTAAAAATTAGCCATAAAACGATTCCCAGAAGGGCAGTAGACGCCGGATTATTTATTCGACGACCATCTTTTTCAACGCTCTTTTGTTGGTCTGTCAAGAATAAAGATTCCAGCTGTATTTTCCGAAGTCGCAGTCAAAGTACGAACGCATCTTTCCAGCGTCACAGTTGATTTATTAGTTGCCTCGTTTAGCGCTATATCGTTTAGCGCTAGAACTTATTGGAACGTATCCCCCGCGTTAAGCGGGGTCTTACTGTACATCGATCGATAAAATATTTTCTCACAAACATTTTCTTCGTTAAAATCCAATTTGATTTTTACTTTTTTTGGGAAACGAAAGGTTTTTGCTGTCCGATGCACCGCAACTACTTCGGGAAGCTTCATTAAAATTTATATTATATATGACTATGTTTGAATTATATTCTACAATTGTACATACTTGTTGGTGCGTCAGAAGTGTAAATCTGGAATTTGGCCATTAGAAACCACGTTGAATCCAATACACCAGATGTCCCCCAAAACTTCTACTGCTACCTCATACAGGTTCGTCGAGCGTTGATAGGCACAGGCGATCAGATTCACGTGGCCTTGGAGGTGATTCTGGTTAAAGGCTTGCAAACTCTATACGATGTTCGCTGGAAAGCAGCATTCAAGTGCCTTCATTTGTTACGCGGATGCAAGAAGTATTTCACTCCATCTGATCTTACCGTTTAACCCACTTACATATGTATATCCCACTAAAAATGGAATATAACTTCCATATATAAGCTGGAGAGGCTTCTTGACTGCATATGAGAGCATCCCCTTTTATTCATTCATAGGAGCACCGCGTAGTCTAGTAAAGTAAAAGAAATTGTTTCTCAAAACCACATATTCTTATGTAGTACTCGTCGATCTTGTATATCATATCAGTTCGTAGAAACTACTAGAACACGAAGCCAATTCCGGTTCATAATTCTCTGAAAACATGTATAGATTTCTTGAAACGGGATGGGAAAACGTATCATATTCATGACTTCGATATATGAATTTCAGACATTCGTACGTGCTCCCGAACTACTGCAACGTCTTCCAGGCGAAATACGGTTAAATGGCTGGTCTATTGCAGCTTCCTGGAAACTGTATGGTGAACAAACTACCCGGAACGACTATCAAACTGGACAATCTCTGCGTTCTTTAATGTGAAACTTCAATCAATTTTAGAGATGGCCAATCGTTGTGTGAGATATCCAGTTTAGGATCCTATGGGCCTTCCACGATGTTAATTCCTGGAGAGATTCGGTGTCAGGGGTAGTGCTGATTTTCGGTTTGACCTGTGCCTGTAATGGACCATGCATGGCCCTACGAATTGAAAGCTTTTTGGGCACCCTCTAGATAGAATGCGTTGCTCAAGCAGCACATTTGTTGCTTTTAGGCCACGAGGTAATTTTTGTTTATTTGGCCAGCAGCTTATACTCTTTTAGGACTGCTGCTGGGTTATGGCATCTCTCTTTGCAAGTAAGTCATCAGTTTTGCCTTCTTTAAAATTGCTTTCTTAATTTCTTTAGTTAGTTAGGTTATTAGCATTATGCGATTAATGAAAATCCATTTTGAGGAGTAGCATCTTCTTTCTTCATCACTTTATAAACGTTTAGCACTGTAATATAACAATCCATCTCCAACTGTACTTTAGGATTTTGAACACAAGCAAAGAATTTTTTTGTTAGAATGTTAACTCTTTTTTTGCCTCCTAGAGTGTCACTGGAGTGAGGAAGAGTTGTCCTCAGGTTGTTCTGGACACTATGCTCTGCCTGACTCTGCTTGATTTATAGCGTCAAGCGTTGTGCGGAGCGAAGTGCCATACGTCTGAGGGAAGCGGACTGCTGGAAACAGCGGTCGATAGGTCATTCCAGAGTTCTGAATGTCGACTTTCCTGATGGGAGGTATGGAGAGATACAGGTGCTGGGGTTTTCTGTGAGGAACTCGGTCTTGAACTCCACTTCAGGTTGAATGATGACTGCAGCGTGTTTCAGGCGGAGATTTTCGCAATCTTCAAGGCTATTGAGGCCAAAGCTGGTGGCCTCGCTTCAGATTCGGAATCTAACATGATCTTCGTTGACATTCAGGCTGACCTAAGGGCTATTGCGTCGGTATGGTGCAAATCACGGCTCGTTCGCGAGTGCAAGGAGTCGTTAAGGACTTTTGGACCAGACCGTACCCGTCTATGCTGGGTTGCGGGTCGTAGCGGAATAATGGGGAATGAGACGGCGTATGCTCTCGCTAGGTTAAGTTCGCTTTCTGAGGGCGATTTAATAGTTGGTCCTGACCCCCCAATCTGCCTGGTGTTGGGGGAACGGATTTAAGGTTAGTTATCGGATTTATCACAGGGCACTGCGAGATTAGGTCGCAGCCGGACTATGGCAGGGTATGTTGCGATGAGGAGGAGCTGGAGATTGTGGGCACCTCCTCTGTAACTGCCCAGCCCTTGGTAGGTTGAGGACCCTTGGCCGACATCAAGGCTCTCCGCAGATTTATTAGTAGCTTGAGCTGGTTGAGAAGTGCTAGGGCTTCATCAGTGTAGTCGCGCTCTCCCTTTTTGTTTTGTTTGGTCGGAGGAATTAGACCTCCGCTTCCCATTCTCCCCTTTCCTACTTCCTCTCATTTTTCCTATTCCCTCTATTATCCTTCCTTTTTAAGGACGTTATGTACAATGGGTCAATTCGGTCTCTGGGTACTGTACTTGTCTTAATTGAAAAGTAGACGTCCTCTAACCTAACCTAACTCTTTTTTTAGACTGCGTCTTTTGAATTTATTGTTGTAACAGCTCTGCTGGTGCTGGAAGTTCTTTTCTGATGTATATGTCACGAGGTTGAGGAATTGAGCCATTTTGGGTGTGGTTGTGGGTGAACAATATTATATTCAATTATGAATGCGAGTCTTTCGCTACCTCCTCACGAATGATTTGCTAATTCCCAGAAGGTGAAAGAAAAAGGGAAAACGCCTAAGTACTTGATATCGTATCTATAAGCTTTTTTAATAGTTTAAATTCTTATAGCTTGTGTTATGGTCGCGGTCTGATTAAATTTCTAAAAACCACCGATATCTATTCAAATATTGGATAAATGTCGTACGCATGTATTATGGTTTCGAATTCATTCAATAATCCGATAATCACCGTGGATAAGTTTTTTTCCAATTCGACAATTATGGCGTCGCCCATGATTCAATAGAATTCCGTTTCAAAAGGATATCTAATGTCGGCTCCAACAATCACAATGGTTATCTAGGTGTTAATATTCAATGATTAAATAATAATTACTATTTTTTTTGACTACTTCCATCTCAGTATACATTTTAAATATTAATTTTTTTTTTTAACATTTTATTCATATCGATAATTTTATAGGTGCAGTACAAATCGATTGATCTCTCTGAGTGTGAACTGGATGAAACAGCTGCCAGTGCTTTATTTGATATGATTGAATATTATGAGGCTGCAAATGAATTAGACATCTCATCTAATGCCATGGGTATGACGAATCGGGGTTGGACTTCGTGCATTTACATGATAAGTCACAGTCGGGAATTGCAGGTGCTAAATGCTGAAGGCAATCCAATTTCAAAACAAAGTGCAGACCATTTAGGAAATGCTTTAATCACATCAAATTTGCACACGTTAAAACTAGAACATTGCGGTTTAAAAGGAGCACCGTTGAGCGGCTTATGTAAGTTTAAGCATACATACACATATTTTCGTTGAGTAATTTCTCTGTGATTTTTGATTGTATAGGTTTTAAATTGTGGCACAATAAAGTTTTAAAAGAACTTTGGTTAGCGTATAATGATTTGGATTGCAATGATGCAGATACAATTGCGGAAATGTTGAAAAGCAATCATTATTTAGAACTTATCGATATAAGCAATAATAACATAAGGGATGAAGGCTTGCGACACATTGTTAAGGCTTTGATTATGCAATCCAAGGAATTGGAGAGACGAACAACATTTCAACGTACGACTGCAATTGATGACGATGGCGATAATATGTCGCCAGTTGAATGTTCTCCACTCGTTGATCTTGACGATAGTAATGATGCCTCATTAGATTGGAATACAAAGGAAACGCAGATTGAATCGTCGTCAGCAATTCCGCCTATAGTTAATAAGGAGTCTTTGCCATCCATAGAAGAAAAAGACAAATGCACCGAAACAGAACTAAGAAGCAATGCACATGTTGAAAATGAACAACATAAAGTCAAACCACCATTAATATCATCTGTTGGTTCAACAATAGATGAAACCGATGGTGATGAGGATACAGACGATACAGTGCGTTCTAGTACAATAAAAATGCCATTACAGACTTCAAGTGGTGGACAATCTATGCTTGATAAGTTGTTATCGATGAATAGTGAAAGCAGCAGTGAGGATGGTGCTTCTAATTTGTCAACAGATACGTTAGCAGCCTGCAATTCCGAAGATGCTAGTTTAATTAGTGATGAGATTTTTGATGCCTCATCTACAACTACAACAATTACAAGTACAAATACAAAATCTCCTGCAAATAAAATACATGAAGTTACCTCTTTGACTGAAGCCATGGTAACAGTAACAAGTGCCATTGTAAATCCCACAACTGCAGCAACCGCAATAACGGACGAACGTGTTAACGAAGGGGAAGTGACAAAGATTCTGCAATGCTCACCGCAGAAAATCGACTTAATTGATCAAAACAATGTTACGCTAAATGATATAGTGAATGCAGCAATAATAAGTCCTCTTAACAATATGACCGATACGACGGTCGGTATGCAAAGTTCGCATATTATAAATAATAATGTAAAAAACAATAATGAAAACAATGTCACCTCGCAAACTATGAACATACCACTGTCGACAGCTCAAACGCAGCAAAGTTCGCAAACTTTGCCGAATATTAGCGAAGATGAAAATTTAACAGGTTCAGGTGTGTTTGAGGTGAAAGCAGAGGAAAGTGATTGCCTATTGAGTAATGCAACGCGGGTAGCTATTAGCGATGACAGCGGCACTAATTCTGGAGATCAGTCAAATGCTATGCAAAATCATACTGCCAGCAAAGCTTTGGATGTAAATAAAAATACAAAATTGACAGAAGATTTTGATGATACTCATAGCACGGACTCTGCTTTCGAAAGTGCCTCGGAGGGAGATATTAGTCGTCATTTACCAGAAGAATTTACCCGCCTATCAACATCACTTGAAAGTACTCGGTTTGACGAAATTGCCAAAGAGTTGGCCATTGAGACAGCCACTATTGCGTCTGAATCGAATGAATGCCTCATTGCTGCTGTCGCACAAATAACGCCATCATCAACACCAACCCCACCCACTCCTCCATTTACAAATCTCTCAACACCTCTTACTGAACGAGATCGTTTAACACCGGAGTCGCCCATTAATTCTTGCCTTTCATCATCGTTGCCTACGGTGACGTCTACAACACCGCCAATTGTTCAAGTTAGCTTTACTTCTTCAGAGGACACGACGGGATCTTTGAAAGTAGCGGCAAGTGAAGCTCGCGATAAAATGCCAAAGGTGACAATTGCTCAGGATAGCCTTACCCAAAAGTACAAATCGAATAGTGCAATCAGTGCTAGTCAAAGTCAAATACCTACTCCACCTCCACCGTCTACTTCTCCCGGCGGAGCGAGCAGTGGATTACGACGTACTGAAACCTCCTGTGGTTTTTTAACTCAATCTTCGCGCAATAGATCCCAAAGTACCGATAGTCTCTGTAGCGATAATTCTCTCGACGGCAGCATAGGTAGTGGCGACCTTAACTTTTCTTCACCTTCTCAACTTAATGAGAAAGTTACTAAGAACGATACACTGACTCGACAGTCACGGCCGATTGAGGTTACACCAGAGTTTGGTACAAGAAGTCCCGGTGGACTCAAAGCCCTAGCAGTGTGGAACAATAACTTAACAAAAGAGTCTGGACTCTATATCTCAGATCTGCTGGCAGAGACAGTATCACTGGAATTGCTCAATATTGGCAAAAATTGCTTGTCCAACGAATTTGTCTCTTCGATTAAGGAAAGTCTTACTAAAAACACGACTTTAACTACACTGGGTTTGCAAAGTGCCCATCTGAGTGCTAAAGGTATAGAAACATTATCATCTATTCTTACATTTGGTGGCAATAGTACACTGCAACGTATTGATATACGTGACAATAAGCTAGAAGTTGAGAGCCTTGCTAAAATAGCTGAAGTTCTTAAATCAAACACGACTGTGACGCAAATCGATATTGATGATGAGCCGAAACGTCTATCTGTAGGAAGTGAAGCACATTTAGACTATTCGCGGATTTTAGAAAACGTGCGGTCAATGTGTGCTCGAAATGAGAAAACACAAACTCAAATGCAGCAAGAAAAGTCATCAGCAAACGCTATGGCCAAAAGACGGGGAGGTTATTATCTGGGATCAAGAAAAATTTCTTTAACTTGTCAGAGTAGACCAATAGTTGATGTTTCGAAAAATGTAGTACTTACGGCAGCCAATAGTAAATTGGATATTAAGCGCAAGGCGGGTACTAGATTGCGTTCGCCAGTTCCAAGTCCAACAACTATATCACCTTCATCCTCCCCAAATCGCACTAGTAGGTTTCAAGTATGTCGAGTGTCGGAGTCAAGTCCGTTAACGTCGCCGAATACACAAAAACTTGTTGGATCCAATCTCGTTGCCACAAAATCTTTTTCTGTGAGTACTGCTGCTATACCCCTTTCTTCAGCAACGGAGAAAGTATGCGATGTTTCAAACTATCCTTGTGCAACATCTGCTTCGCTGCCTACTTCTTGTTCGCTGCCGTCAATGGCGACAATATCTTCATCAACGCAATCTATTAAACGATTATCGGTCTCACCTCGATCCCGTTTTTCAGTTCGAAAAGTTTATGAAGATCCCCATCTATCATTGGCTACAAGCTATACCAAACCCATAACACCGCCAATTAACCCCCCACCAACACCAATATCGCGGAAAGCGAAAGACTCGACGACAAGCGGTTTCTTAGAACCAAAATCATCAGCGACGTCTCAATCCTACCAAGAAACAACTAGTGATGGTATTCAGCAATCATTAAGTAGAGGAACATCAACATCAACAGTAGATACTGCTCCTACAGCTACGTTTCTAACTCCACCCACCATAATAACACCTCAGCAACAACAAACGACCAGTACTACCACCGATATCAATACTAAAACAATAACAACTACACCAATTATGGAATTTAATAACTACACAACGCCAACAACGGTATCAACGTCTGCTACAGTACAAGAATGTGGACAAAGCACGAATAATACAATGACAACAATTAGCAACATTAACAATCATACTCAACCAACTGCAACACAACATACTAAATCGAACTTAACACAGTCCACAGATTGTAATAATCTACAACCTTCTCCATCCATCCTTTCCACGCTATCAACTTTTTCGTCTTCATCGTCAGAAACTTCTTCATCGTCATCCTCTTCATCATCCACATCACCTGCTAGTAATACAGACAGTACAGATTCCTCGTCATCACCTGGATCCTCAGTCTACACAAACGAAGTCCTAAATCAAAACAATCCCGACTTGACTTTAACTGCCCAATGCCCAATTGCAGTGTTCAGTGACAATGACATTACGTTAACGAAAAACACTGTCAATGAGGTATTTGGTACAGCAGCTGCTTCTGTAGCTAAAGAGAGTGTTGTTGATACGTCTAACGAAAATACAATTACACCTTCGACATTGCATCAGAAAGAACAACAGCAACAACAACAACAGCAGCAACACCAACAACGTGTACGCAAGGTATCATGGATATCAAATCCAACGGCAGTTGATAAACTGCTAACATTATTTCACAATCCTACTAACTTATTTCAGCGAAGTTCATCGCCAGAGTCAAGAGCAGTGTCAAATCCAACGACAACGGTTGCAAGTAACCTCAGTCAGTGTAAGTTTAATCATTTTATTTTTTGTTCGCTCATTATGTTTTAAAACACAATTCAAACTCTATATAAATATGATATTGATTATAAGGTAATGTAATGCCTCATTTGTTAGGTAACGTTTCTATATAATTTCTGACATAAGATTAGATTTCTTTTAAAATGTTATCTCTTAATGCCCGAAGGATTAGGAATTTTTCGGTATTAGTACACCAAAATTTCGTAATATTACTTACGTTCGCAGCTGGAATTGCTATACCGGTGTCCATTTATTATTTACTTTATTATTTTTTAGTTACTTCTGGGCTTTAATATCAGTACCAATACTTAATTTACAGACAATTATATGAAATTGTAGAAAGAAATCAAAAAAGAGAAAAAATTCAAATTACCAGGAGTATCGATTACGTTAGACTTTACCTTTAGGTTTAGGTTAGAGAGCGTGTACTTGTCAATTGAGACAAGTACAGGACCCGGAAGTCGATTTGGCACATTGTACGTAACGTCCTTAAGAAGGAAGAATAAAAGAGGGGATAGGAAAAAAGGAGAGGAAGTAGGTGGGGAGAATGGGAAGCGAAGGAATTACACAGGCCAAACAAAACAAAAATGGAAAAAGCGGCTACACTGATGATGCCCTAGCATCATCATGTAAGATTCGGAATCTGAAGCGAGGGCACCAACAACAGCCTTCAAGATTGTGAAAATCTCAGCCTGAAGGACGCTGCACACTGTCGCGATTTCATATAACGAGTGGCCAAAAATAGAAGGAGTAATAGTAGAGTAATGAAATTTGGCACACCCATATTAATTGGTAAAACATAATCATACTTAAAAATTGGTCATTTAAACTCGAAGGATTCGTGTCCTTCCCATATATCCTGAAATTAAAAATTGCTATAACTTGGAGGAAAAAAAAGATATGTTAATAAAATTTGGTACACTTATTAGTTTTAACATGCTTAATACTCCCTCCAAATTTCGTTCAATTTGGAGCAAGGATACGCCCACCTTAAAAATGTCCTTTTTCAAAAAAGTATCAAAAAGACATACAAAAGTTGAATATATATATATATATATATATACTTTTTTCGAATCGGAAATTATGATTTAAATGTTTTACTAACTCATTAAAATTTAATTTTCTCACATTCCGTATATCCTTAGAAAATTTTAAGGATAAATTTTTACCATAGCTGAAATACTAATTAAACAATATTTTATTAAACAATTTAAAATTTGTTTATATACATTAAAATACTTAAATTTATACATATAAGTGAAAAGACACTTATACTTGGTTCCTAATTGAATTTATTTATGTTTAGATATAAAAAATCGATGATCTAGAAAAATTTACATCACTTCCTCAACTCAGTTTCAAACCTACTTTTTCCACGTCTATATTTTGTCCAATTATTACTAATTTTTAAAAGAATGAATTTTAGTTAGTCCTTCTCTATATCTGCTAGAAATCTTTGAATACGACTTTCCACAAATTGTACAATATGATGCAACACATTTGTTGTATTATTTTTCTTAAGCTGCACCCATTGCTCAAAAATATCACGAATCTGCAATGATGCTGACGCTAAAAACATTTATAACGCCCTCAAAAGCAGTCAGAAGCAGCTGAAATTTATATATGTTAAAGTACATACTTGTGGCAATAAAATATCAAAAAATTTCAAAAGTGATATTGGGTGTTTTTTTTTAATTCACTACTGAAGTTAATAAATGTATGAAAATCTTAATTTTTTGAAGACCTGTACTTTGGCTAAGGATATTTCACATATGATTAATATTTGTAAACAATTATAGCGTTGTAATTACAATTACATACCTGGATTACAATTCTATTACAAATAATTTAGTCATTACCAAAAGAATTTTTGAATTTTGACTATGACAAAAATATGTAAAATTTCAAGTTTTCGCACAAATTTTCTATATTGCATGGGAATTCTTAACTTTGAGATACAATAACTAAAAAACTACGCAAAAGTTTATAAAAAAATTTTACATATCAACTAATAGAAGTGTTTTCTATAAGATAAAGGTAAAAAAATATTGAATTTCCCACATTGACTTTAACCATTTTTGGCCACGCTCGCGACAGTGTGCGCTGCAGTCATCATTTAACCTGAAGTGAAGTTCAAGACCGAGTTCCCTACAGAAAACCTCAGCACCTGTACTTCCACCTAACTTAGACCCATCGGTGAAGATGGGTATACCTCTCTGCCCCTGGAGTACCCCACCATTCCTTTGACACCTTTGCGTTTGGATGCAAATTATTATGGAAATAATTATTAAAACATGTCCTATTCCTATTCCTATTGTTCCCAAACAACAATCGAATATAAAAATTATAACGGGGAATTCAGTGTACCGAAAATTTCTGACATTTTCGAAAACTTGCTGAACACACAGAATTTCCACGACACGGCATTTCGCAGAATTTCCAATTGCACAGATTTTCCATGGCTTGATATAATAATACGAAGAGGAAAAAACAAAAAACAAATTATAGATCAGTCCAAATGTATGTCATGTGTAGTTTCTTTATATTTTTTATTTCTTGCTGTAAGAAAAATCGTAAGATGTCAAATATCATGTACGCTTATACTGATCCAGGATGAGCTGGATGAAAATGATAACTAAATAAATTTAACAATTATTATACGAAAAGTCAAAAATTATTAAACTTTGAAGTAAATTTTAAGTTAAAATTTTAAAAAGTGTCTTTTGACTCCTTTGGTGGATATAGTGTTAACTACAAAATTTTTAATTTTTTGCTATTGTAACATTTTTCCATCACTTCGACCTAACCTAACCTAACCTAACATTTTTCCATTCCTTTTTTGAATATTTTTTGTTTGTTTTAATTCTAACTTACTTAAATAAATTAATAAAAAAAATTTCTATGAACCGTGAACTTTTTCAGCACCTCCAACTTACGCGGAAGCTGCTGCTGCTGGAGCAATCATAAGTGCAGAGCAACAAAAGTCGCAAACATGCCTAGTACCATTGCGGAAATCATCACCGCCATCGTGGACAAAACTTGGCAATGACATTATAAATGCAGCTGCTACCAATAATGCAGATCTGGCCAATACTGTAGCAACTACAGCTGCAGCGGTAGTAACTGAGCAATCAAGATCATTTTTTGATGCAGCTTCAAAGCAGTTTCGTGATTTTAGTAAACAAGTATTTCGGCAAAATTTATCATTTGGTAATGAAGCCCTAACGACAGCGTCCACAAGCACCACCCTGATGACAACAGCAACCGTTCAAAATCCTGAGGCGACAGCTAACGAGAACATTGCTAGAATAGACGACTACTACGGTTGTGGATGTATTGCAAATGCAAGTGGATGTTTATGCGGCAGTAATGCCTCGAACACCGAATACAATGTTGATTGTATACCCACCGATGTAAAACAGGAGATAAAAGAAAATATATCACCTGAGCACACTATTAACGAAGAAACTCTACACACAATGCAAAAGTTGTATGTTGCAAGTGAAACAGCACCATTAAACTTTGATATTAATAAAGATAATGTTGATTGGGCGAATACATTTGATACTGCTAGTAAAATGGCAGAAGGAACAGCGGAGGCAAATCAGCAAACACCGTCTACTGCACCTACAACACAAATAACACAATCAATAGTCGCAACAAAAAGTGGCGTTGAAAATGAATTACCTGCGCACAATACTTAAACAACAACAGCAACAACAAAACAACATTTATTTATGAATTTAAAGTTGATGCATAATTAAAAAAAAAATTAATTTTTTTTTCATCCACATACCGAGAAAATCCTAGCAACTCCCTTAAATCCTAATTTGTTGTCTTGTTGTAAGTTGTTTCTTAATTTCAAATTAAAATTTTTGTTACATGTATATTATAATATTTTAAGAGTTATCAACAAAAACTTTTCCCTTAATTGTAGTTTATTATAACTTTTTGTTTTTTTTTTTTTTTTAATATATTTTCGTTATAAATTTACGTATTTTTTTACTTTTTTTTTTTTGTTTTATCATCTTATGTATCAATATGTCATTTACTACTATACCTTAAATAACTAGTTTAGCTTAAGCTACTTTATATATATATATATATATATATATATAAATATATATATAAAATAATAATTATTTTTGTTTATAAATTTTTAGTATTTATTATTATTTTTTTTTGTCGTATTCGTATTTAATTAAGTGTGATATTTAGCTAAATAGATAAAAACAAAAACATTAACAAACAAATTAAGCAGATTATTGAAAATCTACAGTGAAATTTGCTAGACATACGAACTTTAATAAAATTGGAGACTAGATGGTGAGACATGAAGTTATTATCGTGTGAAGTAAAAGTAAAGCAGTGCTTCATTATATTTTAAATTTCAATATTGAATGAATAATAAAAATAGTATTGTACTTAATAGCCAATGTTAAAATGTACGAAATATGTACGTGTATTCCTTTTTTTGAAAACAAATAATATTTCGTAATAATTTTTATAAATAAAAACGTTATGCGTACTTAACATTTTTCGACACAATGATAATCATAACAGCACATAATACATAAATTTTTTTTAGTTGTATTGTTCGGTGAATAAACTATAAACCACATTAACATGTTTTTACGATATTAAAAGAATATATCTTACAACCCGAAGGACAAAGTAAGAAGCATAAAATTTGAAATGGTGCTCTTTCTATTCAAATTAATTATTATAATAAAACATAAACAAATGCAAACAAATATAAGAAGCAGAACAAATTGTTGTTCTTTTAAGCTTTATTCAAATTTACTGAGGACAACCATTTAAATATTTTCTCGTGCTTATGTGAAAGGTAATCAAAATTTTGATGCTGACAAAATTTTTTTAATTGCTTGATTACGAACGGCAACCGAACCAATAGGAAAAGCTACCTGGCCAATAAATTGGTATTGCACAGTTTGGTAAATCAAAATAATGTATGTAAACAACAATTTTAAATATAACAAACTATTTTTCTTTTCAGTGTCAATGTTGTTTATTGTTTACAATCAGAATTAATTCATTTCAGGTTAATTCATTTGCTTGAAAGTAATAAAAGTTATTGAACCAAAGAAAGGAATAAAATAAAAAATAAAAAAAAAATTGAATAAACAAATACCACTAATATTCAGATTTTTCAAAAATAATAGATTTAATCCATTTTAGGTCGCCGTATTTTCTTTAAATTACAAAAAGTAGGAATTTAATTTCTTAAATTCTATAGTTGGCTATATTTCTTATGCCCTTGAGGACTAAATCGATTACACTTTGTGTCCCGATCTGCTTCTGGAGACGACTAAATCTTATTTCCTTCTTCTATGTTTTTCATTTTTATTGTATTTGTAGTACATTTGGCCTCTGTTAACGTTCTGATTGTTGTAACTAACAAACATTTTGAAGCTTGGTGGTTGAGATTTTTAGTACGTACTTTTTTCGTACCAAAAAGGTTTCCTGCAACACTTATTGTTTGCTCTTTAGACTGCACTGTGGAAGACAATCTCTACTTTTGTGATTTCACATTTTATGTTCAACTTTGTTTTAAATGCGGCCGCTCAGTTTGGCATTTTTCTGATGTATGCTACGGTGGGTCAAGACTATTAAGTTTCTACAACAATACATTTTAAATTTTATAATTGTATGTATTTAATTTTAATTTTGCCTTTTTTCACTTCCATATTAAAGCCAGTAAAATTTTTTAGTTGCCAATATGGAAAATGAAATTAACAGCTTTTAGTTGCTAGTTGCCATACGTAATATGGCATTGTCGGCAACTGGAAACGCCACCGAGCTTCTGTTGCCGTCCGTAATTGAGTAGTTCATTTTCAATTTTTTATGCACCATTTTACTGAAATTCTTAATAAAAAATTATGGGTTGCTTTAAATTTTGTATTTACTTCGTAGAACTTGGAAAATTTTTAAAATTTTCTATTCTTATTGTTCATTATGCTATTATCAAATACCAAAAGCATTGCTTTATTTTTCCACAATACCTACGATAACTACCTCCAATCAAACAGACACTAAACACATTTTGACGTGTTATTATCTTTTAAAATAAATAGAATTTAACCACAAAAACTGTAACTATAAATAAAGCGTTATAAGGCTCATTAAATGATGCAGAAGAAATAAAAAATGATTTAAAATTAAAATTTAATTACATAAGCTCCTTACAATCTATCAACAATGAATTAATTATAATTAAATATGTATGTATGATAATATAATCTGTATGTTTTATTTTTTTGATTTATTTGGTCTTATTAACATACTAAATACCAATCGAACGCATCTTTTTCAAACATATACGCCTTTGTGATTTGTTTTAATAATAAAAGAAAATGAATAGCAAACCCAAATTCTGCATAATTTATACCTGTAAATACATATACACATACATATATATGTTTAAATCCTTAATTCATTAGCTAAAAAACGAACAAATGTAAATTAAGAAAATATTTCAGAAAGGCTTTTTTTTTGTTCCTCTTATTATTCTGTTCGTATGTAAATTCCTTCTTTTTTTTGGGTTTTTATT
Source organism: Sarcophaga rosellei (assembly GCA_930367235.1). Lineage (NCBI taxonomy): Eukaryota > Metazoa > Arthropoda > Insecta > Diptera > Sarcophagidae > Sarcophaga > Sarcophaga rosellei. The sequence continues at coordinate 65,506,574 of OV884019.1, forward strand.
AAAATTTTCTAATATTTTTTTTTGGTGTACAAAAAACCAAAAAAAATTTAAAAACAGTGTATTAATTTATTGTAAATATATACAAAAAAAAAAATATCCGAAATTTAATTCTTCACGTATTAAATCAAAAATGAAAAAAAAATTAAAATTTCATTTTCATATTGTTACTTGTATATAATTTGTAATACAGCCAAAGGAGTAACTATGTATGAAAAAATGAAGGTTGAGAAAGTACGTGTTTGAATTTTGGTATTAAACAGTGGCTCCATCACAGTATCTAGCATAAGCTTTTCTAATTCAAATCTGTTCAAACAAAAACAAAAAAAAAAATTTTTTTAAATGTAAAACCATAAATTTGAACAAAAAAAAAAAAAAAAATCTTACGAAACTAGCGACTTCTATTGAGCGCTTAGGTTTGTTGTTTTTAAAAGTTCGTAATTCCAAATTTAATTTAAATTTCCCTTCAAAATGTTTGGCTACAATAGTTTTCCCATTTGAACAGCAGTAAAATTCAAATGGCCTACTATGGTACTCGCCATACCCTAAAAGGGATGTGATCTCAACGGAGGCTCCCACATGTACAATAATAATTTTGGAGATAAAGTTCATCTTGCCAATTAATCAAATTTTCCTTCTTCAATGAATAGAGATATAAACTAAAGAACTAATTTTTTTTAAATTTATTTCTTTCAAAACTGAACGGTCTTCTCGCTTGTTATTTTTCCTTGACATTCTCTTCTATTTTTTTTTATTAATTAATCTGAATTCGTTCTTGAACCTCTTGAATACGTAGCGGATTTTGAATTCATTTTTGATGATTTCAATTTCACTATTAAATTGTTTTCGTTTTGAATTATTTTATATTTATTTGAATTTGTTATTAATATTTTCTGTCGCACTTGTTAGATAACGTACTGGAACCACTGCAAAATTTTATAATTTTCTTCACAGACGTGAAGTAGCATACCTACCTAGTATGTGTTAGTAATTGCACCAGATGAGATGAAAATGAAAATTATGTCATTCAAAATCACTTTTAAGCTTTTGAGACACGTAGAATTGATTTTATATTATTTAATTCAATCGATCACTTTTTATCACAACTTCAATGGTCTTTTTAAGTTTATAAAATTTTTTCTCGGTGTGCTTCAATACAAAAATAAAAAATTTAGTTCAAAAAACAGTAGAAAAACAAAGTTAGATAATATTTAAATTAGATTATATCATATATTAAGTGTCGGAATAAGGATTTTTGAAAGAAATACAGTTGGCTTAAAAAGTTAGTGCTCATTCTTACCTTTAATCTACAAAATACTATGCAAATTAATATATGAAATTAAAAAATATAATTCAGTTCTTCATTTATAAAACTCTTAAACTATGTACATATTTCTATATTTAAATAACATCCTTATTTTTGAGTATTTATAAATTTATTTTTGTCATCACTCAGTCAGAAAAGTTATAGAACAAGTAAATATACAGTCATATGGGAAAATAGAGTGACAAGCCAAGGAATATAAAGCGGAAAGCAAAAATAGTTGCATAAGTAAGAATAAAGTGACGTGCAAAAATAGAATTTCGAAAAATAAGTCATACTTTTGTATATAAAAAATTCTCCGTGAATCTTCCATAGTTGTCCGAGGTTTTCGGATCTACTCTCATCTGACAAAACTCAATGAAAAATTTTATTTTGAATATATCATTTGCAATATATTATTTTTAATATATTATATATAATTTATATTTTTTTTGTACATGTTTAATATGCTATACAAATCAGTACATTTTAAATTATTAGAGAAAAAATTGTTATATAAAAATGTCACCCACTAATTAAAACAATTATTTCAATTTCTGAATTGGTTTTGATCTCAATTATTAATAGTTTTGGTCATACCTATATTTTGTTGGCGGTTAAGGTCAGACATATGTATGTATATCGAAAATAAAATGTTTAAACAAATAATATTAAAATTTGTAATAAAAAAAATAGTACGAATTAGATATATTACTACAACAACAACAACAACAACAACAACATCTAAATATGTTGAAAAAAATTATGAAAATTTAAAGTTTTAAGAATATCGAACAGTTGTTTACAAGAATTAAAATTCCAGCGGCTGTAAAATACTTTCACAATACAAGATATCAGTACATAAGGTACATTAGCTAGTGGCCAAATCTCCTTGACACTTCCCGAACATCCAAATCCCTGATTGATCTCAATGTTATGTGATAATGTTGCAACGCTTAAAGTAGTTGTGACGCTTAATACTAATGCAGTTCTTTTAATTTTTGTATATTTTTTTTCTTCTTAAAGTTAGTCAAACTACAATTAATTGAACATTTTATATACATACATAAATATTGTTATTATTATGAGTTATTTTATTTTTGTTTGTTTAAATATATACATATGTATATGTATTCATTAGACCAACTTGCTAATTACCCAATCAATTGAAAGTACAAAGCTAATGGCCGTTGTTTTTTTTTTTAATTTTTAAAACAAATCGCCTACAGTCGGTTGTTAATTCTTGTAAACATGTGTCTCAATAATATTTCGTAAATCTTAAAACTTTAAATAACAATTCTTAATAAATCCACAAATAGTCACAATATAATTAGATGATGATTATTAAAGCTAGAGAACATTAAATAATTTTCTTAAACATAATTGAAACGAATGGAAATAGTACCAGCAAATGTATAAAATATTAAAACAAAACTAGTATATGATATATAATAACCAGACGATGTATCTGTAGGAAATGATATATATATATATAGAGCGTACCATACACTTAAAACATACATAAATAAAACATAAACTATTATTGTAAATTAAATTTATTCTAATCGATGCAACAGCAAAACAACAAAACACATCTATCGTTAAATTGATTAATTAAAGAAATTAAGACAAAAAATAAATCAAAATTCTTTATAAATTACTATATACATATGTATGTATTGTTGATTATATTTTTTACTTAAATAACTAAGCACTAATTTATTCAAATTACATACTACATACAGGAAAACAAATGTATTCTATGTTGTACTTCTTATTTTATTTTGTTTTACATTAAAATCATTAACCATGATTATGATTTTTTTTTATTTGTTCTTTTTTTTCTGTTTTTTTTTGGCAAAAAAAATTTAAAAACCTTAATAAATTGAATGAAATTGATTTTAAATTAATATGAAATAAAAATATTTTGTGTTTAAAATTTAACAAAAAAAAAAGTATAAAACAATCTCTTATTTATTGCAAAACCATTGTTGTAATTAAATAAAATTAAGGAAATTTTTTCCATTTTATTGAATATACCTTATCATGTTACTAAACTATTCGTGGGATGACAAACCCCAGTCAAGTATTAATTATAACAGAGAGCAAGATTATAATATTAAGCTTTAATCTAAACAATTTCAAATTGTTGCAGTTCTACTATTTTTAATTCAAGTTTCTCGTTTTCTGCCAAGTGTGGCTTATATGGTGCAGAATCTTGCGGTCTAGTGGGTTTTAATGACACTCAGGTTTTAAGTTTAACCAGTGAATGAGCGAGAGCTAGTGACTATTCGGAGGATTTTATTTTGCTGTCTTTGGTCCTTACGTACTGTATTATGTGTCGAGGCTATACCTCATAATTAACTTTCATAATATCATATTGGTTTTAAAATGTAGCATATTTCTCAATAAGCCAATTAATTTAACTCACCCTTAATTTCAGTTTAGTCAATTACTTTGAACTGATGTAAAAGTAATGTGTATACGTTAAATATGTTGTTTAATGCAATTAGTTTTCCTGAAGGCTTATAAAAACCTCATTATCCATTGAGGCTTGGGGTGATCCTGCTTCTATCGGATGTTGTTTGCTTAGAAGGATATTTTCTTTGATAATAAATTCAGAACCAGTTTGGTAGTAATTCAACAGTAAGTAATCAAATACCTGAGATATGTATAAAAAAGAGTGAATAAATATGTTTGGTACTTCTGATTACGTGCCACATGCCTTTGGTACCAAATTCCTATCATCCCATCTCTGGATTGTCTTGTTTCATAAATAAAGCGATTATATTAGATAATAGACTTACAGACCTATAAGATTTCACTTTATTATGATCTTTTCCAGGCTTAAGAGTAGTGATAATCGTTGAAATTCTACTCTCGACCGAATAATATTCAATCCCATATACAGAATATACAAAATTAGAATCTAAAAGCATTTTGTTGGTATAGTAATCTGCTTGCGACATATTTGGTGTGAAATTGTTTTCCGGCAAGCATTACTGCAAATAATATCCAAAGGATGGTTTTCCCATGGGAAAAAAACAAAAAGAAAGCCTAATAAAATTAAGGAGAAAACCTTTTTAAAAAAATCAAGAAGACTACCTAGTAAAATCCCTAAGTTTTCTTCTTGATTTTTTCAAAAAGGTTTTCCTTATAAAAATAATAAGAATCTCTTCTTGGAAAAAAAACCATAGAGAAATCTTATAAACTTTGTTCTAATTTACTATGTATTTATTAGGTTCAGTTTTCTCTGTGCAAGTTGCAGCCGAACACAAGTTTAATTCAAGTGTAATTCTTATCTTCTCTTTATAATTTCTAATCCTATCTACTCTTTTCCAGATGTCAGCAAAGACTTTACGCTAGTCCTTACATTATATAAGAAGGTACCATCACCTGAGCATTTGTGGCGTATGTTAGCCGTTTTGCTCCTGTAAAACAATTCACTTCCGGTGAGTCCCGGCATAACTCAACTTTCGTAGTTATTAATGCATACATACATACATAATTGGCCATTACAACCCTTCAGTCAGGATTACGACCTAGCTTCACACACCACCAATGTTGTGTGTGTTAATTTTGTACATGAGTGGCAGGCCCTACAGTTTAACGTCGACTTTGAAGGACAGATTTTTGAGAAACTTTTTCATGGCAATTTTATTTACTCTCAGAGTTTTTGCCAGAAATCTGCTGAGAGGAAGTCGCCGAAGAAATATTTTTTCATATTTCGTTTTGATGTCTGAGCTGGCTCTTGAACCGTGGCCTTGCGTCTCTTAAGCCAACACATTACCTACTATACTACGACGACTTCAAGTTATTAATGCATCATGTTGAAATCAGAGCTACAGAGTGTCTCTCTTTTTGACCACGGTACTCCAAAAGGTTGCCAGCCAAGAGATTTGTATGAAATATAAAATTTGTCAGATACTTCTCAGCATATATTTCAGTTTTCAGCACTTTTAGATCCTTATGTCTGTTAGAGAGTTTAATGTGTCACGATGCAGCTGTTATAATACCTTGGATTTTATGTTGGCATCTTTGAATTTTTACAATATGGGAAGCACAGACAGACACAGTTCCCCATGATTGTATTGCAGAACATTGCAGAATATTGGGTTTAAGAGAGTATTATACAATAGAAGCTTGAAGACCAATTTAAGCATGCGTTTCTGCCAGTTAACTCATATATATCCCGAAGAGTTTTCAATATAATTTGTAATAATTCTGCACCTAAAAGGAATTTCCCGGTCAAGCTTTTATCAAGATGAACGCCGAGTTGGTTATTTATTCGAACCGGGGGCATGTTTCTCTTGCACATTCTGTTCTTTAACTCTTATTTTCCGCAGGTTTAGATATTTTTCTAGTTGAAAAATTTCTTTCTGTAGATGTGCTACGTGGGGATTCTCATACAGTGGGCAGTAAAGGTCCTAGTACGGCAAAATATTTTAGCAATTTCATTAATTTTAGCCTAAAGTCTGTATAAAAATTTATAGTTTATATATTTATTTTATTAATTTATTTCTGTTTTATTATAAAATAAATAATTTTTTAATATTTTTCATAAAACAAGGGAAAAATAAGGAAAAGTTTCAGATGATTTAAAATTCAAAGACCTAATATATGAAAATGTTATCCCTCGTATTTAGTAGAATATCCCTTAAGGTCAAGCACTCCATTTAACCAATTTGGAATTGAATGTTGAAGTTCTATTTAGTATTTTCTGGTGGCACCATGAGCAAGTTTTTCGGTTGACTTTTGTTTGAGGTTTAGCGATTACATAACCGTTCCTTCAAACGATCTCCTAAATACTCTCTTGAGGTTATATCGGGACTTTGTGCAAGAGTATACTACTATATTGCCGTATTAAGACTTTCGCTGTCCACTGTATATGCTGTGTCATCGGTAAGAAAAGTGTATATAATTGTTCATTGGCATATCCGAACTTAAGTATAAAACTGGATCTAAAATACTATATTGTGTGTCAAAAAAGAAGTTGAATAGTCAAGCAAGAAATTACAAACAAAACGTTACTCTTATTTTTTAGTGTAAACATACATAGATTCGGGACATATGTATGACAATGGGTACGTTGACAAACAGCATTGGTTAATTTGATGTGGAAAGCAGACAAAGAGCTATCAATGCGTCCTGAAAATAACACAGTTTGCTGCAGCTTGTGGATCGGCTGCTCTTCAAGGATCAATATTTGATAAAAATTTGATAATTGGACTTGGTTAACAAACATATTTAGATTGTAAAAGGCAGAAAGTAGAATGTTGTACACTTTTTTTTTTAAATCACGCGTTGATTTCATTGATTCAAATGTTACCTAATTTATTCACGGTAGAAACTCTGGTAATTATTATACTCAAATAATGAGCATTTATTAATCTTCAGTGTGAAATAATATTTTACAGTTCGAAAAATTATAAAAAATATATGTATGTATATATGTAATTATTATATTGTAAAATGTAATAATTTTTTGCAAGAATCACAGAATAATCTACAGTACCGAGCAAAATAAAATGCAATGCTAAGCCGATTGATCTTTATGTACGCCTCTTTCAAAAAAAAGTACGGAAATTAAAAACTTCTTTTCTATTATGATGCTCCACAAACTTAGTTAACAAATGCAGGTTACAATATCAAAATTTTTCTATCCAGTAAAAGCAAACAAATTTCAGCGAGCAAAAAAAAGGCAACGCTATGTTATTCAATAACTTTATTTAAATTAAATGTAAATTCTTACAAAATGTTAGTTAAAAATATACTTAAAACTAATATTTGATTGCGTAGCCTTTATTTTCTATTACCGCTTGCAGTCTGGAGGGCATAGAATCCACAAGGGACATGATGGTGTGTAGGGGTATTTTTTCCCATTCTGACTTTAAATTTTTTTCTAATTCCTCCAAATTTGAAAATTTTTTCTTCTTAGCTTCCCTTCCTAAACCCCATAGAAAACCTATGGGAGATTTTAGATCGGGAGATTGTGACGGCTAATCCAAAACTTGCACATCGTAGTCGCTTAGGTAGTTACGAACCAAGCGACTAGAGTGCTTCGGTTCATTGTCTTGGTGGAATACGCTGTTTGAGGGCATTTTTTCCAGAAGTTGGAAGTCTAGGATCTCACAGTATTTAGTGGCATTCAAAATACCATCGATTTTTACCAACGGACCAACTCCGTCACGGGAAAACGCACATACCAATAAATTACTTAAAATAAATAAAGAATTTCGATGAAAAACAAAAGTAACTTACCCCACAGCATTAGCCATGTTTTACTGTTGGTAGCTGATATCTGGGAGAATATCTCTGCTTAGGTGGTCTTCTAATATATTTTATCCACAGCACTTTTGCCCACTGTTCACTTCACCAATTTTGATACCGCTTCACAAAATCAAGGCCCTTGATTTTATTGGCATTAGTTATTAGCGGTTTCTTTGCGGGACGTCTGGTAAATAAATTTGCATCATTCAATCTGTTGTGAACAGTATGCACTCCAGTGGAAATACCTATTAGCTCATTAGCAAATGTAGTAACGTCCACAGCTGTCATTCTTGGATCAGCTTTAATTAGTCTAATCATTTGGCGATCTTCGCGCTGGGTAAATTTTCTTGGGCAACCGCTGCCAGACTTTCTCTCCACGCTATTTATTGTTCGAAATTTAAACGCAACTTGGAACACAGTTGATTTGTTTACGCCGAATATTTGACCAATTTCTCGCATGTTTTTACCCTCTTCCAGAGTCTTAATAATGGCTACCTTGCTATCTGTTGATAACTGTTTCTAATGGTTAATAAATATTGTAAAAATTATTAACGAAAATTTTGTATAAATAAATTTTATCTACTTACTTTCACTAATAATTCACTGCGTTGCATTTTTTGCTCGCTGAAATTTGTCACTTTTTTCTTAAATGTTAAAATAAAAATAAGTGGAAAGAAAAATTTTGGTATTCTAACTTGCATTTGTTAACTAAGTTTGTGGAGCATCAAAATAAAAAAGAAGTTTTTAATTTCCGTACTTTTTTTTGAAAGAGGCGTACATAAAGATCAATCGGCTTAGCGTTGCATTTTTTTGCTCGGTACTGTATGTTATATATGTACATAAAATTAATTTTTTTAAGTTCAATATTCTCAGTAAATTTTTTTTAATGCGATAGCTAATTTCAAGGACCATTAAAGCACGGATTTTAATGGTTCGACGTCTGTTGTTTTAGAAGAGAAATCGCTAAATTTTAAAAGATATTTCTTTCAATTTCAGTTTGTTTCTTATTTTACTTTTTTTTTAATTTTAGTTTATTTTCAAAGAATTTGTTCTATAATAATAGATTTAAAATTAAAAGCTAAAAAAAAAATTAAAGAATAGAAACGAAATCGAACATATTTTTATACAAACGTATTTTGAACATGTTTACCTTATTTTTGATAAAAAAATTTTCCCCAATTGAAATAAACAAATCGAATAAAATTTTTAGTTTTATAGAATTAATTCTTTGGAAATTTAATTTTTATTTATTTTCCTTTTACGAATTATTAAAATAAACGCCCACGCCGTCTAGATCATACCAAGATAGCCTTCAGCTTAACGAATTCTATGAGAACAGCTTCTGTACAGGCTACTTAAGTGAAAAATATTGTAATTAAATGTAATTCTAACGGAAAGAAGTAATTGAATTTGAAAATTATTCTTCAATATAACTGTAATACAAAATACATATGTATGTTAAATTTGTTTCGTAAGCTGAATTAACATAATTCATGTATTGTTATTCGAAACTAACAAAGTAAGTTTAGAAATATGTGAAATATTTACTTTTACCTTGTTTATTAAATGAATTCAATATTGGAGATTTCTATGTTTAAGTGGTTGTAATGTTGTAACTCCTTACAAATTTATACAATTCATATAATTAATTTTCACCTTATTATTATTATTGTTTTATATATGAAATGAATATAAAATATAATAAAATAAGAAATATATTATAAGTACAATAAAAAAGCAAATATTAAAATAAATAATAATAATAATTACTATTATATTAAGAAATAATAATAAATTATGAAAAAAAAACTAAAAAAAAAAATTATAAATTAATAATAAAACAATAAATCAATAATAATACAAATGTGTTTATTTTATTAAAATTCAATTAAATATCATAAAATATTAAAGCATATGTACATACATAATTGGTTATTACAACACTTCAGTTACGATTACGACCTAGCTTCTTAGTAATAATATTTAGTATGAGCAAATGTCGTGTTACAAAATTTTCCTTTCGTTTGAAATAAAAATCTGTTGCGATATCTTTAGTATTTAACAGGATATACATTGCCGAGCAAAAGTGAATACAAAACATTAATAAATATGAACTCTGTATATTGGTATTTTAATTATTAAAATAAAAAAACAATCAATATTCTTACGTTTTTACCTTTTTTAAAAACGTTTAAAGTATGAGTTCGTTGAGTACAAACAAAATAAAAATAAATTTTGTGTTTAGTTTTAGATAAATTCTTTATTGTTCGCACTATTTTATGTGCCACTGTACACAACTTGATGTTACACCAACAATTTGCTTAGTTCGTTATTCTTCTTACACTGTTCGGTAGATCTTTATAACGGCGTTTTTCAAACAACGACTGTTTTCTTCATACGCAACGTGTCTTCACACAAGACTGACTGAATTCTTACTACTCGTTGCATGCTTTGGCTTGCCTTTTTGTATACTTACGTAAACAGTCTGACGAAGGTTCTTAAAGTAGAATGTTTGTGTTTTTATTTTCTCGAGAACTCTATTGCGATTTCATTGTTGTTTGTGTATTTTGTTCACGTTGCTTGTTGTTGCGTTTTCGCTTACTTGTTTATCATTTTAATGTTAAAGGATGTTACACCATTTCCATTTTCTTAACAATATGTTAAATATTAACTTACAAAATTCTCTTATTAAAAAAATACTTTTAAGTAAAATTTATTTCCATTTGAATACACAAGACATCTTAAATGCCATTTAACTGCATTTATCCATTTTTGCTCGTTTCTTGATTCTGTTTAACTGCTAAAACTAGTGCCATGCAGTTCATTCACCCACATTAATTTTTATGAAATTTAAATTTAAATAGAAATATGTATAAGGACATCTCATTTTCTATTTAAATGAGTTATAAAAAATAACCATATAATATGTAATACCTTTGCACTAATTTAAGTTCTATAGTTGTTCTATGGAAGTTAATATTTTGTAGAGAATCCGGTATTGTTTATAACTGTAAGATATCGTCTAAGTATATGATTAGCAAAATTTTGTCAAAGCGAATTAGGTATATCATACCAAGAAGCCTAAATTAATACCCAAATTCATTAACTTGCTGAAACACGCATCGATATGACAAATTTATATTCGTTATAATGTAGCATGAGATATCAAGGACTGAAACATATTTATGTAATCCGTAATCATTATGCCCTAGGGTAACGTAATGCCCTATAGATAAATATTCTACTAAAGGTATCCCCCTCTTCACATATCTGTTGATGCTATTTTTAAAGGGCAAATAACCCGTTAGTGTAGTCGCCGTAGTCTAGTAGGTAGTGTGTTGGCTTATTAGACGTAAGGCCCGACTTCAAACCCCAGGTCAGACATCAAAACGAAATATGAAAAAAATACTTCTTCGGCGACTTCCTCTCAGCAGATATTTGGCAAAAACTCTGGAACGCATGTTCCATTTCATTCGTTATTACGACACTGCAAATAACTTAACCACGTTACTTCAATTCCTTCAGCAGTGCCGAATGGCCTACCCGATAGGAACCCACTACATTTAATTCATTCAATCTTACGAAACTACCAGCTACCACCGTAAGTGCAGAATAACATCCAGAGCCGCCTGAGGCAGTTGTGATGCCAACAGAACTACATGAATTTTTATGTATCTCCTTGTCTGTAAAGCATTCCTCCGTACCGTGCATCTTTAGGTTAGAATCGATCAAACGGCCGAGGTCTAAATCCAGTTTACCATGCTAGGTCTAAGGTCCCAGTTTCTATCTATTGAATTTTTCAAATTTTGTATGCATTGAAATCCTTCCAAATTCTTCGCTGAATATTCAGTTTTCATGACTTTTTAGAGTCGAGAATAATTTCCACAGCATTAAGGCATAGCGGTATAAACCCGTCCACCTCATATAGCCTAGTGAATTAGAACATTTTCTTTTTGTCCTCAGTGTCGACTGTATAACTTCACATATTGTGGGTAAAAACTTCCCTGTTCCCTAGTACTACTACAACGTTAGTTTATAGGGTCTTCTCTTGCTTTCTTCTCCACTTCCTTATCCTATATGTTTGAACTACTTCTTCATTTTCATTTATATAGAAAGGTTGGCCGTTTCTATTAAATATACAGTCAAAAACATTCGCAACGGAGACACATACTATGTGGTCCATTCCTCTGAATTGAGTTATGTCTTGTATTGTGTTATCTAGAAAATATTTGGATCCCGTTCTTATGAAACCTGGGCAATGACACAAAAGTGTTTCATCGTTTCTATGTCTTCATCGCCTGTCGTGCGTTCATCATATTCCCCCATGCCAATACAGTTAAAGTGTACATGTAAAGCGGAGTGCCTCGTAAGTGCCATTGAAAGCGTGCTGAGGTCACCCTTATTTAGTTTTAAAATACTCATGGTTCTCTAGTCATTAGGACCCAAAGTATTTTTGTAATTCTTCTTACTGGATTATTTTTCCATAATAGTCGATGTGACATTCCCTCCCACTTTCTCAGCTTGGTCCTTAATACTTTGAAAGAAATTGACTTATCCAAGCTTATGGTATGTCTGGCTCTTCAATAGCCAGCTAAATTTAAGCTTACTAAATGAGTATTAGCCTAGGTCATAAATTCCCTGATAGTGCGTACCATTGCTTGAAAAATAGATTTATGTTTCTGTAGCCAGAGGCAAAGTTTGGTTTTTGGTTCTTCTATATAGAGGCCCAGTCACGGCACCTATTTTTATTTAGTCTAATTTTCACAGCGTCGTGCCGCTGTCACAGTTAAGTGTCTCAAGGCAATTAATGGAATCGTTAACAAAGTCGTCGTAGTTTTGTAAACGTGAGACCTCGATTCAAACCCCAGGTCAAACATCTTCAAATATAAAAAAAATATTTCTTCGGCGACTTCCTCTCAGCAGATTTCTGACAAAAGCTCTGAGAGTAAATGAAATTGCCATGAATAGTTATTCAATGAAAATCAGTCGTTTGAAATTGATTTTAAACTGTACGTCCCGCCACTCATGCATAAAATTATCAGACACATAGCGTAAGTGATGTGAGAAGCTAGGTCGTAATCCTGAATGAAGGGTTGTACTGAAGAATTATGTATTTAAGAACTTAACTTCATGGATTGTCAATCTAGCATCGATTATACAAAGAGCCAAGTACGAATTATATCTTGGATATAAGTGTGTGTATGAAGCACATCTATAGTTTACATGCATAGTTTTGAATTCACAGATTTTTCCAGTCCGTATATGGTAAATTAAATATATATGTATGTACATATGTATGGCTCGTTTGAATTTGAAGGACTAAAATTATTGTTAAATGAATGAATTTAATCTTATGAGTGTTGTTATTATCGATGTGAAATAAATTTATTTGGTTACCAGGTAAAGATTTAATACACACATATTGATAATAATTAATTCGGGATCACGTTTTTGCATTGTTGCGTTTCAAACTCATACTCTAAGAAATAAAAATAAAAAATAATGAAAAAAAGACGGAGACAATGAAGTATTTACGTATTTATTTTTAAATTGACGTTGAACATTTTTTATCGTGTTTATTTGACTAGACCGTGCGTATGAATCCGAATGAATTGTCGGTTGTTGAGTATTATAATTCGGATTTTTAATCCCTCTTATAAATTAAATACTTGCATACATATTTGACACTTTCACGTCTACATGCATACATGCACTCCAAAATAGTGTAATAGTGTAGTGCTGGCAAATATTAAAAGTGCATTTGAATTTCTAACATTATTATTGCATTTAAATTTTGAAATTTTCTATACTTACTCATGAGAAAAGAAGTTCATTATAACGAGTGGAGGAGTATTTTTATGAAAAACAATAAGAAATCTTTAAGTGAATATTCGCACTAGTACTTAAGTTCCTAGATACATTTTGTAATAACGAAAAGAATTTAAAGATGCCGTTAAAGTTGGGTTTAGTTAAAGGTAACTTTAGTTAAAGTGAACTTTAAAATCACCTTAAACTTTTTTTCATTTGTAATAATGGCTCTTTTGTAATAATGGCCCTTAGTCCAATAACTTTAAACGTATTCCTTTAGGTTAGTAAGAATCTACACACTTTTAAAATTATTTACAAATTAAAATTTTAATTGTTGCAATTTCTTATATTATATGTGACTGTAATTGCTTACTCTATATATGGCTAAACTTTGGTAGTTGCATACATAAAATCTAAAGATACCAGCTCTTGTACTTTTCTAGACAATGAAATTGAATGGCGGATGTCAGATCTATTTATGAGCCAAGAAGATGTTCTTTCAGAATGAAAGAAATTTACTTTATGAAGTGAAGGTACATTGTATACCCCGGAAACTTGGATTTCTGCACCATTTCTGCCTCCTTTTCGTTATTTAAACTTCTTGAATTTTCGCCGAAAAGCTGCATTGGGCTGAACTCAACGATTTCTATTGACTTTTCAACTGGAAACTATGTTTTCCCGACCAAGTTGTTAATACCAGTACAAAAATTGTTGATAAAATTACATGCCTAGGAGTGAAAGCTTTCATCCCTACCAAGACCATTTCGATTAAACCAAGACACAAATCTTGATTTAATCAGAGGCGCAAACTTGAAGTCCGAACAAAAGAGAAGGCATGCATGAATTGGCGCAATAACAATTGTGCACAATTGATTTGCTCCGCAAACAATCGAGAACTTTGTTTGCCGCACTACTAAGGCGCAAAAACGTTCTTTACAATCAGAAACTTCGTACTAAAGCCCTCTTCTTTCGAAAGGGTAGTAATAGCTGAAATACATAAGCAAATAATTCAAATCTGTTGGAATGCCATCAACCACTACCAAAACTCAAAATAGTATCAGTAGCTATGCTTAGTTTTTACAAATCTCGACATCAACAAGCCTTCGGAGCTGGATGGTATTATAGCACTGGTCGTAAAGCAGTGTTCTTTGAGGCTGGCTCATTTATTAGCTAAGCTTTCCAAAGTTTTGTGGTTTGTCATACCACCATCCTGTGATCAGCGACAGGCAGTACGCGTTCTTTAGGGCCCGTTCTCTAGTGACGTATTGGCGTTACTTTCAGTAAGGCAAATCATTCTATCCGACAATTTGGTAAGAGCAAGGTTGTTCCTATAGATACTTCCAAAGCACTTCTATTGAAACATATACGGATCGTTATAAATAGAATCCCATCAAACGAGTTCAAGTTAAACTCAGATGTACCGCAAGGTTCTGTTCTTTCTCCAACTCTATTGCTTATTTTTATTAACGATCTTCTTTTTTTATCATCTAATCCTATCTACTCTTTTGCAGATGGAATCAATATTTATCACTTACATTCTTTAATGGTTGGCTGAGGCCTTTGGAGATTAAGGCGAAAAGGCGTAATATGGATGACCCACTCACATCCGATTTCAATACGCAAAAGGCCCAATGTTGATTATTGACACACAAGTGCAGCCTCATATATTGTTGCGGGTGGTCTAAATATTAGGAACTCAGAAGCTCTTGATACATTTTTCATGTGTCGAAAGAAGCATTCAAGTGACTTGGTCTTTTAACACCGTGCAAGAAATACTTTAATTCATCTGATCCCCTTACTGCTTACATCGACCTGGAATAGAACACAACTCTCTTGTAGGAGCTGGCACCGCGATATATATTCTAAGGCTTCTCGACCGTAGACAGGAGAGGGAGAACACCTCCGTATGCTGGCATATTCATAATTTTATATGCAATACTGTATGCGTTTGAGTGCACTCGAAAACCAAATTAACGTTTAAATATTTTAAAATTGAAGCACTTGAATTATTGAAATTTTCTGATTTTTCTTTACTCTTGATCTGTTAAAACTTTCAGCGTTAATTCTCCAATAGAGAGTTTCTGTTGCGAATAATTATCATGTGATTATTGGCTTTAAAGCAATAGTTCATCACTGAAGTCACGAATTAAAAAATGGAATATTTTTCTGTTTCTATGAGGAATGTGAACTGGCCACCTTGTTAGACTTTTTCTTGTAAGTTGTATGGGTATGCGAATAAGATCTCAAACCTAGCATAACTCAAGCCATTGGTCAAATTCAGCTGGATTTATGATGAAGTAATGTCGGACATTTGAACGATGTTGTATTCCACATATGTATAATGACGTCAATAGATCTTCCAACCGAATCAGCAATTTCGATGATATTTCACACACTCTTTGTTTTATTTAAATCTTTCTCTCTCTATCTCTCTGTGAGCGATTAGGCTAAGTATGTGAAATATGGTGTTGCTATACGTTGCGTTTGCAGATCTTCGTGATTCGGTCTGTGCGTTCCTCGCTATATTCAGTTGCGTTCGAATCTTATCTGTAAGATTATGATCTGATTCCATATTTGCACCTCGAATCGAACGCCCATTCAATGCACTTGGCCGTTCTGATTGTTTGACTAAGGCTACTGCGATGTTATGCGTAGCAGAAAATATGTTAACATCATACCCTTTAAAGTAACCCAGGTGACACCACAAGAATAGCTAGGATGGGTTTGGGGTGTACATATTGAAACCACTCTGATCCGGTGCCAAGCATGCGAGCTCCCCTCCGTTATTTAAATGTTGTTTTCATCTTGTACACCTCTGAACATATTTTTTATTTATTTATTTATTTATTTATTTTAGTCTATGGATTATATCCTTGCAGACATTTAAAAATATATAATACATTTAAGAAAAAATTTACATTTACACAATTAATTAGAAATTATGGGTCAAAAATTTTAAAAATATTTTTTAATTATGAATTATTTAAAAGAGAAAATAAAAAAAATTGTAGACAAATGTGTGCACATAAAGTAGTATAAGAATTAATACATCAGGAGTTCAAAGAAATAATTAATAATTTTTTCACTGCATTCGTATTTAATGAATAATCAACAAGTCCAAAAAATTGGTTGAATTCGTTACACATCCTTCTAAGCGGGTCAGCATCAGGATAATTGGCTCTAAACATTGGAATAGACAGTGGTAAAAAATTTCGCGATAAACGTCGAGGTATATTAAATGAAATTTCGTTTATCAAGAATCCAGCGCATATATCTCCTTTTATAACATTTAGTATAAATGAAACATTTAACATAATTCTACGGCTTTTCAATGTTGGCAATTTAATAAGAGCTAATCGGGCAGAGTAAGATGGCAAATTACGGAGGTCAAAATGTAGTCCACGTAGGCAAAATAGGAGAAATTGTTTTTGCACAGATTCAATTGTATTGGAATGTGTTTGGTAAATGGGATCCCAAATTATAGAACCATATTCTAGAATTGGACGAACAAGCGACACATAAAGTGCCTTTGTGATGTATGGATCCTTAAATTCCTTCGACCATCGCTTTATATAACCCAGTGCAGCCCTGGCCTTATTTACAGTACACGTTATATGAGAAATGAAGCTTAATTTCTGATCGAATAAAATACCCAAATCCAGAAAACGGTCAACCACTTCAATCTCATAACCACCAATAAAATAATTCACAATAATTGGACTGGTTCTCGAAAAGCGCATTAATTTACATTTCCTGAAGTTAAGCTGCATTAAATTGGCGTTACACCATTCATAGAACGAATTTATATCAAATTGTAAATGCTGTTGATCCAAAAGATTGTCATAAGTTTTAAAAAGCTTTACATCATCCGCATACATCAAAATGTTCGAATACTTTATAACTTGAGGCAAATCATTTATAACTAAAGAAAAAAGGAGAGGTCCAAGATGACTTCCCTGTGGTACTCCAGAACGTGCATGTATTTTTTTTGATATAACTTTGTTGAAACAAACCGATTGAGTTCTATCCGATAAATATGATTTTAACCACTTAATAGCAGGATCCGTAAAGCCTATCAAATGTAATTTTTTTAATAGGAGCTTATGATTTACTTTATCAAAGGCCTTTGAAAAGTCGGTATATATAACATCTGTTTGCCTTCTATTAAAAAATCCACGATTTATGACAGTTGTTAGATGAAGTAAATTTGTTGTTGTTGAACATCCTTTTTGAAATCCATGCTGATATGGAGATATGAGATTACAAACTTGGTAATACAATGTATCAGTAATCAATTTTTCAAAAAATTTGGGAATAACACTCAATTTCGCTATACCCCTATAATTTTCTATATCAGATTTATCACCAGATTTAAACAATGGGACTATAAAAGAATCCTTCCAAATTTTTGGGACATATCCATTTTTAATTGATAAATTAAACAGAACAGTTAGGGGGTGAGCTAAAGCATCAGCACAATTAATTAAAATGCTGCCCGGAATTTTATCAGGACCACAACTGTGTGAAAATTTTAATTTTTTTAAATGAGTTGCAACAGTTTGTGTATCAAAGAGTGGTATAGATATAGAATGTTTAACCATCAATGGATAAGGATACTCCATTTTATCATCATAGTTTTCGTCAGAATAAGTGCAGGAAAAAAATTCAGCAAACATGTTACTTATAGTTGAAATATCGCTAGATTCATTATTTCGATATGACATTGAAGCTGGAAAGCATGTAGATTTTCTCTTTGAGTTTATAAATTTATAGAAAGACCTAGGATTACGTCTTAGATTAATTTTAGCCTTTGCCAGATAAAGAGTGTATAATTGTTTATTCAGTCTGGTATAATATGCACGGCTTACTGAATATCTTAGGTAATCTAAATTGGATCCAGAAAATTTATACTTTCTATAACATCTAGACTTTCTATTCTTAGCACGGCTTAATTCATTGTTATTCCAAGGCGGCCCCGGTAACGATCTTTTTATATGTTTTGGAATGCACTGCTCCATAAAAAATAACATTTTATCATAAAAAATATCGAATGTATTATCCAAAGTTATTGATGAATTTACTGAAAGTGACAAAACATTATTCCAGTTTATACTCAGAATCATTTCATTCAGCGCAAAGTAATTGGCTTGTCCAAACGAAAAAACTCTATCTTTAACGATCGACGAAGACAGGATATTGTTAGCTGGCGTAGATATAATCAACTCAAGTGTAGGATGATAACGATCTTCCGGAATAGTTAATGGATCACATCGGTTAATATGACAGTCTTCCTTATCATTCACGAACACTAGATCCAGTATTTTAGAAAAATCATTAGGTGTACCATTAATTTGAAAAAGACTAATATCATACAAAATATTGAAAAAGTCATTAAACATATCATTATTCGCGGCCTGAACATAATAACCATCCTCGGCTACATAATTCCAAGATACTGATGGAATATTAAAGTCACCCATGATTATAAGCAAATCATTTTCATTGGCAGAGCATGCTACCGTTCGAATTGCCTCACCATGTTGAATATATAATGATTGTGGGGATGATGGAGGAATGTATGAACACGTAACGAATATTCTTTTATTCTTGAGTCTTATAATAACTGCAATAAGTTCAATATCAGGCCATGAATTAAGCACAAACTGTTCAGATGAAATGAGACTGGAAACGGCTATGAGAACACCACCACCATAAGAGCCACGATCACGACGGAAAATATTGTATTTACTACATAGTATTTCAGAATCTAAAAACGAATTGTTAAGCCAGGTTTCAGTAAATACTAGAATGTGATAATTACAATCAAGACTCTCCATATATAAGCTTGACAGTTTTGTCCTTAGACCACGAACATTTTGGTAAAGTAATGATAATGTATTAACGTAATTACAATTTAGTTTTTTGGATCACTTTGAGGAAGGACACCAACTCTATTACTTCTATTTTTCTCCCTGTATACATATTCACGAACCAGGGTATTTTCCGGCCAGAAATTCGGATTAATGATCGTACTGAAATCGTTAGATGAGGTAGATATTTTAAATGATGAGATTGTCCTGGGTTCAGCAAATGTTCTAAATGTTATCCAATATTTGTTAATTAGATTAGAAATTAAAAAATTTTACTAATATTTTACCAAGAGCGTAAAAAAGAACTGCTTTTTTTGGTATGAGACTACGCAAATGTGAAAAAACAATTAATTGCGTATTAATTGCGGTGCATAACGAAATAATTGTACTACTATGCTCGTATACGGATTAATTATGCAAATTTACTCTTAGTATAGTTTTTTGTTGTTGTTATCGTTATAATTGTTGGCGACACGTATACATATAAAATATACAAAAATTAATTTTTTATCTTAATTAAATAATGAAGGAGATAACAATTGTAAGTAAAGAATGAGTAAATAATTTGTGTACTTAGATTTAGGCCCATTATTACAACATGCCGTTAACTAAAGGGAGGATTTTAACGGGCAGATAAATTGTCTTTCATTATTATGCGTACCCAATATATAGAAGTGAACGTCAAGCTAAAGGGAGGATCATCCTGCCGGTAACTTTTATCGATATCAAAATACTTTAAAATATTACGGGCCATTATTGCAATTTGCCGTTAAACTTGGGTTTAGTTAAAAGTACCTTTAGCTAAAGGGTAAAGTAGCCTTTAACTTATTTTCGTTATTATAACTTACAGATAAAATAAAGTTAACTTTTTCAAAAATATGGCAGTGCCGGAGCAATGTCGATAAAACTGTTTCATTAAACAAGTTTTTTTTAAACGCAGTGGCAACGAAGGGCCTCTTTTGTTGTTGTTGTGTTTCCTCATTGTTGCCATATTGAAAAATAATATATAATATGCCAAGTTCAAACATAAACTTAACTTTAAAAGTTAAAGGTAGGGTGATCTCCCTTTAGTTTAACGCTCATTTCTACCTTATTGTCCACTTATAATAATGAAGAACAATTTATCTGCCCGTTAAAATCCTCCCTTTAGTTAACGGAAAGTAGTAATAATGGCCCTAAGGGTTCATTATGGAGTTTTGAACATTTTTGTTATTGTCTGTTATATGTATATGCAAGTGCATGCGTACAATTATTTTTAAATATATTTAAATATTTTAAAATATAAATGTTTTAATTTAAACTTAAAAAAGAACATACCACGCACACATAACCTGTCTTGGTTTAATATAAAATGGAACTAATGTACATCAGCTGTGCAGTGTAGGGTGCCTATAGGCGCACATACAAACATATTCAAAATATTAATAGTGGAGGATGGAATTAAAACAAAATGGAAAAAGCCAAGTTAATAATGCACACATACATACATATGTACTACATATGTACATTTAAGTATTAATTTCTAAAGCATCATAATATATTTGGGATTTTCGTTAAATGCCTGTTGATGTGGGAACAATGTCCGGAATGCACATGGAATGCATGGATATGCTTGTGTAAATCAACCAACGAGTACTATGTAAAGTACATAATGTAGTGGTATTTGTGATGTAAATATCACTTGACACAGAATACGTGTTGATGATGATGTTTTTCTGTTTTTCTGTTTTTCTCTCCTTTAATAATCATTATCGACTGTTGTGTTTGAGTTCGTACCTGTGTTCATAGATGAGTGGTAGAGCATGTTCGATAGAACAGGCATTATGATGTCAGGGAATTATAATATCCTGTCTTTGTTGTTATCAAATATACACTGAAATTCATTTGTATGATTATTATTATATGCATTACATTCGTGCTAAGCGTTTCAACTTAAAAAATGTGTATATGGCATGTGGAGCAGCGTTCAATGGATTTGGCTGGAAAGCATTCATCAATGAAAGTTTGTTATTAATATGTATGTAGTAAATAAGAGATGATTTGGAGTTTCTTTATGCCGGCGGTATCATTCGTATCACAGTCAATGCAGCATTGTACCGAGCGACAATCTCGATGCCTTTTAATTTTTTCTCCACAATAAACAAATTGGATTTGGTTGATATGTAGTTTCAACAAGACGTTGTCACATGCTACATGCAATATTGTGGGCTATACCATGGACCTACTAGAAGACAAGTTCGCTGGGCAAAATTTTTTACTTTATATTTATCAGGTGTCTTTTTTTAACTGTACAAAATTAAATTTTGTTCGCTTAGCTCAGCAAAGAAAAAATCTGATTTAAATGTCCTTTTCTGTAGGAAGAGAATACGAAGGTTACTCTTGAAACATTTTTCTGCCTGACACTACCTGACTTATATCGGCGCATAGTCCCGGCTGCGGGAAAGGGTGTTCGAGCGGTTACTCCGCTATTCCGAATCTATTTTTCCCTTGAAAGTGAAACTCCTGCATAGAATCACTTATTCTCACATGGTTCCGGCTCCCTAGGATGGAATAACAGTGGCGAAATCCCAAAACGCTTTGATAAACACAGTTTCACAGATGTCAGAATGGTGGCAGTGGTGTTCGGATCTTTTGAGAAGGTCTGCTGAATAGCAAGAGTAGAATTTTTGAAACGAAAATACTTGTTGTTTTAAAGGTGCTCTAGGCCGTGACTAACATCGCTTTTTCTAGTTCGTTAATACTCAAGCGGCCTTCGGGGTGATAGCATGATCTGCTGTAAGGCGTGAGTGATTCGCGACTATAAGATCCTTTGAATCGGATCAGGTTCCTTGCAGCGGGATAGCACTCAAGTGAGAAACTGGATTTTCATTTGTTGCTAAGGTTGTTAGTGCTAATCCTTCATTCAGCTTCTCCCATTTACAGATCGCTAGATGTGTTTCGGGGGAGGAAGTAGACGCGGGATATTAGAGTGTGAAGTTGCAGGGTAGATATGAGGAGGAGTAAGCGACAATACAGTATGTCTGTCCGGTTATTTGTAGAATATGTTGAATACATTGGGTGAGGATTTACTTGGTGGTGTAATCTATATGTTGGAAACTGATATCCAGGCTCTTCTGAGGTTTATAATGGAACTATGCTAGTTGAAGTCGCCGTAGTCTAGTAGGTAGTGCATTGGCTTATGAGATGTAAACCCCAGATCAGACATCAAAACGAAATATAAAAAAAAAAATATTTCTTCGCCGACTGCCTCTCAGCAGATTTCTGGCAAAAACTCTGAGAGTAAATAAAATTGCCATGAAAAAGTTTCTCAAAAATCAGTCGTTCGGAGTCGACGTTAAACTGTAGGTCCCGCCACTCATGTATAAAATTAACACACACAACATGAGTCGTGTAAGAAGCTAGGCCGTAATCCTGGCTAAAGGGTTGTAATAGCCAATTATGTATGTATGTATGCTAGCTAAAGGGTGTGCGTTCATCCTACTCCTCTTTAATTTCGTTTTCAAGAGGTCACTTACTCAATTACTTAACTACTCGTTACAACCCTTTAGTCAGGTTTTCAACTTAGCTTCTTGCACTAATCATGTTGTGTGCGTTGATTTTATTCATGAGTGGTCGCACCTACATAATAATGTAAACTCCGAACGGAAATAAATAATTTATTATAAACAGTTATACTTTTGTAATCATAATAAAATGTATCCTCTATGGGTTTGTCTATTAGAAATACCGAAAAGGTGTCAGATTGATTCAGATATAATAAAATAGGTTTCGCGTCGTATATATTTCAATGAATATAAAAATGAATTGATTATCTTGATGTTATTAACAAAAATTTTACCAGTGTAGTCAACTTGCAAAAGAGAAGGAATGTGTACGAGTATGTTTCTACAATCCCGTAAAAGACTAAAGTATGACGATGATAATGACGTGAATGTAAGCGTAAGATAAACTTGTTCACATTCGCTCAGTCAGCAAGTATATGAATAAAGAAATGCCGGCAAATTACTTACTTACGAGTGTTATTATGCTTTCAAATGACTTTCTCACATTTTGTTTTGATTCGCTTCAGCCTTCGTCCTCTTATACTCATGTGGGTGTATATGCTATGTATTCTGTTGTAAATAAAGAAAGCGCGCCAAATAAGCTGTTCGTCAGAGACAAATGTAGAGGACAAGCAACCACCCCAACCCACGCATACATTTCGTTAGTTTTAGAGAGTCAGGTCATTTAACAGAGACAACCATTTAACATTTACAGCATTTACAACCCCTGTGACATGGACATGGTTATTGAAAGTAGAGATCTTTCTCAACAGACAAACACGGAATGTGTTCGTGAATTGAGTTCGTATATTTAATGTTGCCTGCTTTCTCTGATGGGTTACAGTGTATCACATTTAATGGTATTATTGGGGATTTCGTGTGCGCCGATGTTACTTCATTGTGCATCCGAAGAAGAATTTCAATGGAATTCATTTTTGAAAACATCGTTCAGTACTATTTATCGCGCCGTTAAGTAAAGTTGTTTTGGTGGTTTTCATTTAAGGTGATTTGAAAAGAAAATAAATCGTTTAAATAGTCGCGCGAAAACTTTTGAATGTTAATTTAGGATTTCATTATAAAAGTGTTCACTAACAATTGTTAAGAAAAGTAATTAAAAAGTTCCAGTTATAAAGTGAAATAAATTAAAATAAAAAATTATTTTTCATTCTTTACAATGAATAATAACAACGGATTAAATCAAGTTGAAACACCTTCGACTATAAATCGCAGTACTTCATCAACGGATGCATTTATAAACACGCAAAGCTATGGCTGGAAACGTTTTAAACCGAAATGTTTACAACGCTTTTGTACCGCGAAATGGGCTTTGTTTTGGCTCTGCTGGGGTGGAGCTATGCAAGGTAAAAAAGTAATTAATTTTAAAATGTTAAGAAATCTGTGTTTCAAATCACAACGTATCGCGATTATTAAAATAGTAAATACTGACGTAAAAAATAATCTATAATCCGATTCACCGGTATAATTTAACGGTATACTTAATTGGCCATTACCACCCTTCAGTCAGGATTGCGGCCTAGCTTCTCACAACACTCATGTTGTGTATGTTGATTTTGTACATGAGTGACCGTATGTCCCGGTTTAAAGTCGGCTCCGATCGACAAATTTTTGAGAAAGTTTTCATGGCAATTTTATTTACTCTCAGAGTTTTTGCCAGAAATCTGATGAGAGGTAGTCGATAAAGAAAAATTTGTTAATATTTCGTTTTGATGTCTGATCTGGGATTTGAACCATGGCCTTACGTCTATTAGGACAACACGCTACCTACTAGACTACCTCGACTTCATACTTAAATGCTTATCGAAATTATATAACGATTCGGTATTTGTTCCCATTGCTTCTCTTATACTAATAACGAACGTACGTTCCGTTACATTCCTAGCTTTAGAAATCATAAAAATTGTAGTGCGTTGTTAACCCATTGTAACTCTATTATAATTTATAAATGAGGTGGTAAATTTGCCGCACTGTAAGCATTATTTCTAACCATAGCTTTGTAATGATATGCTTTAGCAAAAGGAAAGTTATTCTTTTCTGCTCTACTTTTCATTATATTCCAAACCAGCTAAAAAGTTGTTGTGTATCATAATCAGGTAACCACTGTTTAAGGAAAGTCCAATTTGTCAACCGAAACTTGAAAATTATCTTGTATATATCAGATATCAACAATGAGTAGATTCGAATCATAGTCATAATTTCTGATGCTTATACGCATTCATACTTATTTTAATATCATACTCATACTACTCATATTCAAAGTTTAAAGCACTCATCGTACTCATGCTTAACAATACGCTTGATGTTGTTGATTTCGACTATCCTTTACTCAACATTTACAAGAATCGCAAAATAAGTATGATTCGCGTACGAACACTACAATACTCACTAGAAGGTTGTGTGTCTGCTTTGCTTGCTGTCCTTGCCTTTTTCTTTCTTCTTTTATTGTTGTTCCCTATTTGGTTAACATAATTGAGCGGGCTGATTAGGGCTTTGCGATTCACATTTTTCATACCTCTTTTCGCCGACGTACAAGTTCACAACAAAAATTTGACGATATTTTCAGTTTAACAACCGGACCGTATACGACTGACCTGTCGACTAAAATTTATTAATAAATTCAGATTAGAACTGGAACCTATTTGTCTAGTTTAAATGACATTTTTTTTTATTAAATAACTGAATATATGTATGTATGTTATAAATGATTAATATTTAATACGCTAAATATATATAAAGTAGACGTATTGCAACCCTCATTTATGATTTACTGCCACGTAATCTATTCTGAAACTTTTCGGCCGCCTACAGTAAGAGCCGAAACTGCTCATAAGTAATAGCTCAAAGTAATAGGTTCTTGAGGGATATTTCTTCTTTTGTGTATGGAACATCATTTCAGCAAAAGTCTTTCTTGACAATAGAATACGAATACTTCGCAATTCTTTCCATATAAATTTACATTTAAAAAACGTTGGTACTATTTTATTTTGACAGTGTTTTATCTAAGTCCCTTACGCACCCACAATCTCGGAACAATGTTACCATACTTTCATGTTCTAGCACGTTCAAAAAAATATTAAAAGTGCAATTGTTGTTGATTGCATGCCAATCAAACACCAGTGAAATTACAGTACCTGACGTTACGGCTACCGAAACATTTATGTATAGGCCACAATTATCCTCAAGTGAAGCTTGCATTCTCTTCTTCTTTAAAGATCGATGTTTTTTTTATTATATAAAATATCACGATGATGGTGCTAAGCAGTGTTGCAAAATTAGAATTTTGAAATGGTATTGAAGAATAACTGAAAGAGTACTTTTTTGCATAAAATGACACCTTTGTAAATAATTGGTCATCATAACCTTTCAATCAGGATTATGACCTAACTTCTCACACCACCATTAATGTTGTTTGTGTTAATTTTAGCCATAAGCTAAGGGACCTACAGTTTAAAGTCGACTTCGAACGACAGATTTTTTTGAGAAACTTTTCATGGCAATTTTATTTACTCTCTGAGTTTTTGCCAGAAATCTGCTGAGCGGAATTTGCTGAAGAAACATTTTTTTAACATTTCGTTTTGATGCTTGATCTGGGGTTTGAACCGTGGCCTTACGTCTAATGTGGCTTCATACTTAAATGCTTAACGAAATTATATTACAATTCGGTAATTGTTCTCATTGATTCTCTTATACTACTAACGAACGTACGTTCCGTTACATTCCTAGCTTTAGAAATCATGGAAATTTTAGGGCGTTGTTAATCCATTGTAACTCTATTATAATTTATAAACGAGGTGGCATTAACGCCGTTCAATTTGCCGCATTGTAAGTATTATCTCTGACTATACCTTTGTAATGATATACACATACATATACACATAATTGGCCATTACAACATTTCAGTCAGGATTACGGCCTAGCTTCTCACACCGCTCATGTTGTGTGCCTTAATTTTATACTTGAATATACTTTATTGAACCACAAAATACATTCACATTCATACATGTATTCTGTGCTTTGAACCACGTTTAGTAAGCCCGGCTATTTATTTTTTTATATTTAATTGAAATACGGCATGGAACAGAAAAACTAACGACTTATCCCCACATACAAGACAAAAACATCTGATTCGGAATGTAACAAAACGTAAAAGCCCAGTTTAGTCCAACGTCTATGAATGGAAATGTGACAACGTATGTTCGTTTTTAGCATATGAATTGCAATGCGAATGCTTACCAAAATTGCATTACGATTCGGCAAACGTTTTCATTGTTAATCGAATTCTAAAAACAAATGTACGTTCCGTGGACGTTTGGCTAACCGTGGCTAAAGCCTGACTCTACCTTTAGCATGGCGTTGAACATGTCTGCTAATGCATTAATAGTTGAAAAGCCCAAGATATAAAATATGTAATCATAAAAAAGTACTGAAAGCATTGCGGGGGTGCTGCGGTATTTTTGGAATGGAAAAGTACTGAAAAATTACTAAAGTACAGAATTTTTCAACACTGGTGCTAAGGTATTATTTTTGATTGATCTCTCAAATTCGCAGTGTTCATGTTGAGAGTTAACGAATGTACAATTTCTTTAAAGACACTCGGATATAGGATTTAGCCTCGTCCAAAACAAATTTATCTATACGTCTCTGTATCTAAGAGTTTTTCTCTGTTTGATAATAATAATCACTTCAAAACCATTTTAAATGTATTTTCGGTTTACTAACTAACTTACAACACGTATTATTTTCTAGTGAAGTTCATTCATTTTTAATTTCTTTTAATACAAATGCAGTGATCGGAGAGTGTGGTTTTTCTAAATCATTTTAAATAAAAAAAAAAAATTCAGAACTGTAGCGTAAAGTAAATATTTTAAAATATTTTCTATCATTTTCTCCCCCGTTAAAAGTCACGCCTACTTTATATAAAATTTAATTTCATTGTCCCATGAAAATATTCGGGTTTTATTTTCCATCTACTGTTGATGCTCTTTATTAATGAATTCAATTTAATAAAATGTGTAGGTGGTTCTTCGTCTTCGTTTCTTTGTTTTTCTTCAGCGTTTATTTTCAAATCTAAATTAGAAAAGTGTGTCTGACTGAGTAAGTGCGTAAATAGTGTGTGAATTTGTTAGTTTCCTTTCTTTTTGGTCAATATTGCTTTTTTGAGAAAAACTATAAGAGGATGAATGTTCTCTTTGAACTTTTTTAAATGGAGTTTCATTTATAGTATTAAAATAGTAACATACTATACTGTCATGGTCAATATCAATTATAAATAGGGGCCTACTGATTTATTCAATTGAAATCGAATAAATTTTTTCTTTATAAAAAATTTGACCATAAATACTAACACTTCCATTTAATGTTTTATTATTACTTAATTGGTCTTTACAATCTTTTAGTCCGGACTACGACCTAGCTTCTCACTCCACCCGTGTTGTGTGCCATAATTTTATTCATGAATGGTGGGAGCTACAGTTTAAAGTCGATGCCGAACGACTAATTTTTGAGAGGTTTTTCATGCCGACTGCAGAAATATTTTTTCACATGAGCTTGCGTCTAATAAACTAACAAACTACGTACTAGACTATTTTTACAAAAAAAATTATAATGAATTTAAAAAGGCTTATGGAAATCATTGCAACGGAAAGTCCGGGTTAAAGAACAAAGAATTGCATCATATGCCCAACTTATAAATCATCAGTCTTCACATCTATACTCTTGTACTATTCTTTTATAAAATCTAACAATTCTGGTGATCAAATTGTTTCAAAATTTCTACAAATTGAATCGTATGTCTTCCATCGACGTTAAGCCCAAATTAGACACCATAATACAGTGCTATACACCTTTATTGTGTAAATCGCAATAAACACCATTATTAAGCTCAATATTTCATATAAAGTTTCAATTAATTATTGCGCAATAAATACGCAAATTATTATAATATTGAGTAAAACTTAAAAGACAGCACCGTCTTAGATATGTTCAGTGCTCATATTACTATTATCCGAACACTTTCTGTTGATATTTGACAACTCAAATGCCAACAACGACAAACAAAAAAAAAGCAAAATTAAACCAATTTTGTTGAAACAACCAGCAATTTTGTTTACCATCTGTCAAATGAATATTGAATAAGCAGCTAAACTGCGTATATTGTTATGTCTGAACACTTAAAATATTGTACTCAATAAACCGAATAATGACTCAATAAAAGTGCATATCTAAACACAGTATAGCAGAACAACTTACTCAAGTCTTAGCTGAAGAAACGGAAAAATCTTGTAGGAAAAGTACGGCTAAACAACTTGATGGTGTATGGAAAATGCAGAAAAACTCATGGGCAAGAGGACACTGTATGACGATGCAAAAAAGGGATAATGGATAATAATAAATGCACAATAATGTTATCCGAAAAGCAAAAAGATAGATTTTAAAAGATTTCAGTAGCAATATATCAACAAAGAAGAAATTTTCCCTGGATGTTAAAATTTCACTCATCGGCCCTTGGGATGCTAATGATAAACATATGATAAACAAATAGAAAATTAGATGGACGGTGAAAACATCCCGTATTTCCAGACTTACAGATGAAAGTAAATACTCTAATGCCATCAATTACCTCTAAATTACGTCTAGCACCACTAAAGCTGTAACCATACATACATAATTGGCCATTACAACCCTTCAGTCAGGATTACGGCCTAGCTTCTCACACCACTCAAGTTGTGTGCCTTAATTTTTTACTTGAGTGGCGGGACCTACAGTTTAACGTCGACTCCGAACGACAGATTTTTGAGAAACTTTTTCATGGCAGGTTGATTTACTCTCAGAGTTTTTGCCGGAAATCTGCTAAGAGGAAGTCGCCGAAGAAATATTGGCGAAATAAGTCGCTGCAAGAACATGGAAGTGTGGTCATTCCAAAATCTTAGGTAAAGTTAACTTTAATCTCCCTATTGACTATACTGAACCTGGCAGATCTGTCCAGTAAATTGTAAAGCGGCCTCCAGATACCTAGAGAATATGTACATCACATATAAGAACGCGGAAAGTCCAAGAAAAAAGTAGTGAGACTTCCAATAGTTGCCCTCTAGTAGATATCTGAACACAAGACAAAGGAAATTAGATTGACATTCCTCTACAGAGGCACGTTTGGCATTTGGTACCCCCGCGACGCTTTCAATACTATTTTATTATTACATATTTTATGTCTTGCGGAATGTACATTAGTTTTTAGAATTCGATTAGCAATGAAATGCTTGCCGAACCGTAATGTATCTTCGGTAAGCATTCGCTTTGCTCTTCATATGCTAAAAACGAACGTATGTTACATTACGTTCTATTGACGTTTGACTAACTGGAGCTTTTACGTTTTGTTCCGTTCCGAATCTGGGGATTTTGTCTTGTGTGTGAGGAATACGAATAAGTCGTTAGGTTTTCTGTTCCGTGCCGTATGTGTATTAAATATAAATAAATAAATAGTTTAGTAAGTAGTGTGCTGGCTTACTAGATATGAGCCCATGGTTCAAACCGAATGTCAGACATCTCCATCAAAACGAAATATAAAAAAATATATCTCCGGCGACTTCCTTGCCACGATAAAGTTTCTCAGAAATCTGTTGTTCGGAGTCGACTTTAAACAGTAGGTCTGTATTTTTTGTATATATGAAAATATTCAGTAGTTTTTTTTAAAGTACATATTTTCAAAAAAAAAAGTTATTTGACGAACCCTTTATGTATTTATTACAAACGTACATACATACATAATTGGCCATTACAACCCTTCAGTCAAGATTACGGCCTAGCTTCTCAACACTACTCATGTTGTGTGCGTTAATTTTATACATGAGTGGGGGGACCTACAGTTTAACGTCGACTCCGAACGACAGATTTTTTGAGAAGCTTTTCATGGCAATTTTTACTCTCAGAGTTTTTGCCAGAAATCTGCTGAGAGGAAGCCGCCGAAGAAATATTTTCATATTTTCGTTTTGATGTCTGACCTGGGATTCGAACTCGGGACTTTCGTCTAATAAGCCAACACACTACCTACTAGACCACGGCGACTTCCATTACAAACGTACCATTCAATCAAAAAAGGACTTTTTCAGTTGCAGTTCAGTACCATTTCAAAATTTCCGTTTTGGCGATTAAACTCAATTTTTAAATAAAAAAACAGATTCAAGTTAATGATGACCTAAAATTATCTTATAAGGACAACTTGTTAATTGAAAAAATTATCTGTAAAATACCACAGTTTCCATTCATTCATAAGCTTTTGAAAAGGATATTAACAGTCTACTTTCAAAGAAATCCTAAACATAGCGTGTGTACGTAGAGATGTACAAATAAAAATAAATAAATTTGCAGAAAATCGTAACATTTTTGTTATCAAATATGACACACATAATGCAAGCAAATAAAGCAAACCAAGTGAATACATATTTGTATTTATTTCCAGCATCCATTTTCTATTTTTAAGAACAAAGCCAGTCAAGCATTGAATTCACCTGGACGACCGAGCAAGATACTGAATGTTTGCCTATAAAGTGGCAAGTGGTAGTTTGTTTTCACTGCTTCAGCTTTGCTATGATGGCATACACCAAAAAGAACATTTTTATTTATGTTTTGACCTCATATGGAAAACACGTATTAAATGAATAGAAAATTAGCGGGCAAAAGGAAAGAATTCTGAATCAAATTCTAAAATTAAAAACAAAACAAAAAAAAAAAAAACACAAAAAATTTACTGCTAATTCAACATATTCATAATACAGATGATACATCCATTCATACATACATAAATATACCAATACAACTAGCATAACAGGACTAATACAGGATTCTTTATGGCTGATTGTTGTATTCCTCGTTTTTTGTTTGTTTTTTTTTTCAAGAACAAAAACAAATGGCCGGTAGGATGGGATTGGTTTAATGGCGCTGTTTATTGTGCTATTGAAAGAACGTTTAAATGGAGATTATTTCTGGATGCCTGCGTTGTTGAAAACATAAATATTTTTTGTTTAGGCCGAAGAGTGAAAATTTATTTATTTTTTATTTGTTTTTATGGTTATTAGTTGAACGAGTGTTAGTAATAAATAGTAGCACTCAGGCAAATACTATTTAAAATTTATTAAAAACATTATGAAAATAAAAATTAAAATTTAAAAATAATTAAATGAATGAAAGAATAACGGAATGATCTGTACAAAACAAAATCGGTATTTTAAGATTGATGGAAAGCATGACTTGACAAATTTTTTTTTTTGGAATTTTGTATGTATAGACTGTTTAGTGCTTGTCATTATTATTTCTTTTAACTTCAATACTTTAATATTTCAATACTTTAATATTAAATTATGATGATTTTTCGTCATTATGCCGTAAGAGAGTTTCTAATTAGGTCGGATGGCTCCCTTCTTCTAAGTCTGCATTCCAAACCAACAAGATCAGCAATGGATGATGCCTCCGAGTTTACGTGAGCCCTAAGTCGGGAGTTGTGTTTCGTTGCAATGTTTTCGATCTTCTTTCTAACTGTATTTAAATCAAGACCACGATATGAATCACTTGTGCATATATTGTTTTGTAAATTAAACACGTGTTGACTTACATACATACATACATACATAATTCCATTACAACCCTTCGGTCAGGATTACGGCCTAGCTTCTCACACCACGTTAATTTTATACGTGACTGGCAATTTTATTTACTCAGAGTTTTTGCCAGAAATCTGCTGAAATTAAGTCGTCGAAGAAATATTTTTTTCATATTTCGTTTTGATGTCTGACCTGGGTTTGAACTCGGGCTTTACGTCAAATAAGCGAACACACTACATACCAGGCTACGGCTACTTCACACGTGTTGACTTAGATCTGTTTAATTCTATGCACCATTTTTTGCACTATTGTCAGATCGAGATAATTCTATTCTGTCACTTGTGTTTCGACTTATTTTCAGAATTGGCAACTGAAAAACAGCCGCGTAATCGCAATCTCGTAAATATAGCAATAGTCGTGCCATCAATTTCTGGTATATCACTCGTGATCCCAGAATGCCTGAGAATATCTCACAACCCTTTGGTTGCCCAAATTTTATTGACAGAAAGCGTTTAGTCAAAGGCAATTTGAATAAAAGTATCTAGGTTGCTGAGAGACAATAACTAGGAACTGTAATTATATGCGGATAGGTGCTATTGGTATTACAATGGTACTTTACAGGACCCAAAGACCAAGCTATGCCGATTGAGACGGCTACAAATTCGACCTTACCTAACGTACTAAATTTGGTCGCTTTCATTTTAACCTAGTCTTTTCATTGATTTAGTTTGGAGCTTAGAAATTAGACCCTCGTGCCCTACTTTGTCAAAAGACATGTTGCAAGGCATATTGGTTAACAGAATTTGTTGTTTTACATTGTTTCTTCTAGGTAGGTAAACTTGATTGTGATTATTGTTTCTTTTAATTATTTATTATTTTTAATTTTTTTATTTTCTATACCGATAACTTTTTTCTGATATTTGAAATGAAAATTGGTTTAAAAACTATTCAATTCTACCAATGTGGGGCTTATTGATTTCATGAGCATAACACTGATCGAATTGCGATTTGTGGACTGCTAATCAAAAGTGTCCAGCGAAGCTCTCTCAGTGGCTGCCATATGACCTGGCGTTGTCATGATAGAATACAAGACCTATTCTGTTGATAAATTTAATTAAATTTCTTATTTCAATATCGTTATTTACTATTCTGAGCAGAGACCAGAATGAATTGATTCATCAGGTTGTATAAACTTCGTAATGAATTCTAGAAAATACAAATCATTACCTTTCTTCCAATCAATCCTGTGCTAAAGACTATTCAAAGCCACGATATGAGGGCATTTATCTCCATCTTTCTGTCAGGAACTAGAGATCTGAAAATACGGAAGGTTTTTACTTCCCTTCTAATTTTCTGAGATCGGTATTGTATCCCCAAAGGCCGATGGATGAGATCTTAACACCCAGGGTAGTTTTCCCGTTACTTCAGCTAAGACTTGAGGAAGTAGTTCTGTTATGGTGGACTTAACGTCGACAACAAACAAAATGTAGAAATATTGAGAGAGTTTGGCCACCAGAATTATCATATTGTTACGAAAATGGAAGCATCGTTTAACATTAACATGAGAAACAAAAGCACTAACACATGCAACGAACTTGTTACAAGTAAAGCAACAACATCGGTATGGAGGAAAAGGAGATTGACAAGTAGGAAAGAAAGCAACAACAAACAACGTAAGCGAAGTAAACAAACAACAATGAAGTCGCAATACAGTTCTCGACACAGCAAAACCCTGAACATTCTACGTCATGAACGTTCATCAGACTGTTTGTGTGAGCATATAAAAAGGCAAGGCCAAGCAGGCATCGAGTAGTAGTAAGAATTCAGTCAGTCTTGTGTGAAGACGCGTTGCGTGTGAAGAGAACAGTCGTGGTTTTAAGATCACCGTTGAAAAGATCTAACGTACAAGTGTTGTTGCTTACGTAAAGGGCATGAGCAGAGAAGAATAACGAGCAAGCAAGATATTGTTGGACACATCAAGTTGTATACGGTGGTACACAAAAGTAGTGTGAACAATAAAGAGTTTAATTGAAACGAAACACATATTTGTTTTATTTTTGTTTGCAATCAACGAACTCATATTCTAAAAGTTTTTAAAAAGGTAAAAACGCAACAATATCATACGTTTCTCGATTTTTGGTCTCAACCCCAGCAAATGTAAAGCATTAAATTTTTTGTTGTTAATAATGGTGACAAAACCTGCTGCCGCACTGATCTTCTTCGCATGTTATTGTCGTGCGTGGTTTTTGTTTCTTTTTCGCAAATAAAAACTCGGTTATTTAATTTTTTCGCGCTTTATCTCGAGTATCAACATACTCCCGTAGAGGTAATAGAATTTTGTTTATACGAAATAAATTATAATTGCGAAGTAAGCTCACCGTACTTTAGCAAGAAATATAAGATAAGTTTTCTCTAATAAAAGATAACGGAGGAACTATTATTTAGTGCATAATTAAGAAATTAAAATTATCATACAATCAATGAGTAGCCTGATGACAATTACTCCAGGTATGGAACATTACATCCGTACCCAGTCATTAGGA
Organism: Sarcophaga rosellei; assembly: GCA_930367235.1. Classification (NCBI taxonomy): domain Eukaryota; kingdom Metazoa; phylum Arthropoda; class Insecta; order Diptera; family Sarcophagidae; genus Sarcophaga; species Sarcophaga rosellei. The sequence goes on from OV884019.1 coordinate 65,541,518, forward strand.
AATCATCGGAAATAAGGAATATTCTGGTTAACAGAGCTAGAGAACTGCGTGTCATAACATTGGATAAGCCAATGCCTTTAATTATATTGAACATCAAACTAAAAAGTAGGCGGAAACGTCACATCGGCTATTGTGAGACAATGACCCTGTAGGAAAGTAGCGAAAATATACTAAAGTGGTCCTGATGGGAGAAAAACCATGAGTGTATTAGGACCTAATAAAAGCGACTTCAGTATGCTGATGGGTATTCTTACGAGATACTCCGTCTTACATGTAGATCTAAGCTCGAAAAGTGCTGTGGATTATAATGAGTGCTGGAGACGGAACATTTCTTATGTCATTGTCCAGCTTACGTGATTTTAAAAATCCCAATCTTTTTGGGCGTACGACACCAGGGGTCTTAGAGTGATTTATTAAAAACGAGAAATTGTGTTTCTCAATGCGAAAGCTTTTTGTAGAGCATCCTGGCAGCATGTGTAGAGCATCCTAGAGTCGGTGTTAAGTTTTTTTTTTTGTTTTCAATATGAAATTAAGTTCCATAGCATAGTAGACGTAAATTGACCGACTATTCGTCTGTATGGGGGGGTATAGGTACATAGGTGTGTATGTATAGGTGTATGAAGAAATATTTGTAAATGAATATGCCACACATTAAATTAAAGTGGTTTATACTTGAAATTTTATTTTGCCATGTTTGCTTCATTCTTTTTTGTTTTGTTTTTTCATTAGTTTGGAATTTCGGTAAGAGCAAATATATATACACACACACACATATACATAATAAATAGGAGATCTCTCGTATTATAGCCATAATTCATGCAAATTTCACGTTAGCTGATTAATATTTTTGGTCACGTGCCGTACAAGAGCAGCTAGCGCAGCTGTAATGAAAGCGTTTACAAAGATTTATCGCCAATGTAGTATAATGGGGCGCGTGGTAGGTAATATTTTCATTGAATATGTTTTGTTTTGTTTTTGTTTTTTTTTGCCTGTTTTGGTAGAATATTGAAAAGCCTTGTCATCATTTTTGGGTGTTTAACAAACAACGACTTTCAAAATACATCCTGTTTCATTCGATTTTTATTTAAATTGTCGAGTGTTTGTTGCAAGCCGTAACATGCAACAGATACTATGTTTTCTTTTGGTAATTATTTATACAGCCTACCACAATACACTCAATTGCTAAATGAAAAAAGAAAAAAACTCAATGACTTGTAATTTATTGGGCCGGCGGGCAATGTTGACTGACTCACTGACCAACTGCCTTTATGGTATATTCATCACCCATCCTATAAAGTTATGGGTTTCCATTTAAGAATGTCAGTTTGAAATTTCATACTCTACGTGAGTCATGTGCACGTAATCTGTAACGGCTGTATGAAATTCAAAAAATAAACTCCTTCAGTTATTGCTTGTTGATGATGGATACACAAGACCATTTATGAATATCATTTGTTTTTGTTTTTTGCTGTTGTTGTTGTTGTTGTCGCTATAGAGAGTATTTACTGAATTGTTTTCCAAATTTATCTGTGGCTACAGCTTTCATTAGAACCAATATGAGTTTGAATTTGAATACCCTGACCACAATAACATTCCTATCTATTTTATGAACTACCAAATAAATGCTCCTTTATGATGACTACCAACCACCATATACAGAAATGGGTGTCGATGAAAATATTCCATAAATGTTAGAGGATTATTACAAATGCATTAGTAAACAGTGTTTCAATGAAATAATACGATATGATATTTACCATTACAATACAATACTATGTACTCGTATCATCATTCAGCATTCATAATATTTTTTATATTTTGGGTACTCCTTAAGAGGCTAATCAGTAGTAACACAAAATATTTATTTATTATTGTTCAATGAAACAATACTCGTGAGCTTTTCCGAACATAGGATTATTTAATGTTAAAAAGGCTTTAAAACTATGTATTAAATATGTTCTATTTAATAATTTTATACTTTTTTTCTGGTTAAATTCTCATTTATTTATTATTTATTACAACTAATTACACTATGAGACAAAATAAAAAAAAATTAAATACACCCAGCTACTGACATAGTGTAAGTTGTGAGTTTTGTTGAGCAGGGGCCAAATCACTGCATTCGTAATCGAATGCACAATCGAGTAAACACTATTTCGATGGCCACAATTTCTTGGATCATGGTACTCAATCGTAATTTATTCCGATTATTCCGATTATTAATTCGATGACCAGTTACAAATCAAGTGCAACTTCGAGTAGATACGTTAAGATAACGATTACCGTGGTCCACGTTAACCACGTTTCGATAATAAAGTACTCGATTTCGAATGCGGTGATTTGGCCCCAGAACTCTAAAAAATATTTTTTTTTTATTTCCTGAACCCTCCAAACTTGTTTTAGTTGACAAAACTGTTTTTTTGGACTTTACGCACAAATTATTATTGATTTCACAAACATTTCTGAACGGATGTCCAAAATTTAAATCTTATTGGAAAGGAGAGGGATGAACCCTTAAAACGATTATTGGGTTTGATGTGGTAAACTTGATAAATGCGAAAATATTTTTCATATATGTATGTATGTAGGTAGCAAACTTTAATTAAAAAATATGAAATAAGTGATGACATTCTGAAAGGGCGTTATCTTTTGAAGAGATTGACACATCGTTTGATCAAATCGGACAAAACTTACCCCAGTTATTATTTAAAGAGTCTAACAGTCGAGTTATATTTTTCATATACATACGGGTATATATTTTTTCAAATGAACTTTTAATTCAAAAATTTTCAGCATTTTTGATGGATCTTGATTGTTTATCGCAATATCTGCCAATTTCACGTTTGAGCGACCATCAGAAGTTGGACAATGTTTGCACAAAGAGAAATAAAACACAAATATTAGCCGACTTCTGGTAGTCGTGCAAACGTAAAATTGACACATTTTGCCATAAACAATCAAGATCCATCACTACTTTTGAAAATTTTTGAACTGAAAGTTCATTTGATAAGATGACATATACTATATATAAAAAGTATAACACGACTGTTGTACTATTTAAATAATAATAACGGTAATTTTTGTCCAATTTGATCAAACGAAATGTCAATCTCTTCACAAGATAATGCACTTTCAGAATGTCATCACTTATTTAATATTTTTCAATTAAATTTGGCAATTAAGAATACCTAAACTTGAAAAAATTAGAAAAAATCGATGACTATATGAAGCTTAAAAATCTTATCTTTTTACATAAAATTATAACAACAAAAAAACCTCACTCACTTTATAACAAATTGGTATTCACTTCGTCTGCGAGGAACAATAATATTCGAACATTCAAATACCGAAAGAGTGCTTCTTTTCACCAGTTTTATATATATACCATTTATCTCTGGAACCATCTCCCCCCAAATATTCAATTTACTAGCAACGCAATACGATTTAAAAACTTGTTAAGGAGTTATTACGAAAATTCATAAATTTATCGTTTCAATTTTCATTGGCTGTTATATTATATCTTATTTTTTCTTTGTTTATATTTTGATTAATTTAATTTCAATGTATTATGTAACTTATTTGATTCTGGTGCTATAATTTATAAGATAATTGATCTTGTTGCATCAGAAAAACATTCATTATAATAAATAAAGAAATAAATAAATAAAAAAAAAAAAAAATCGTATTCTCCAAGTTTACCCGATCAAAACTCATAACATGTAAGTTTGAACCATATGTTTAGGTATACCATTTTAAAGGCCCATCTGTACCCTTTTCAAAAAACTTTGGATTTTGAAAATAGGTTAAAAAATATTTGGGTATTCAATAATTTTGTGTCAAAAATCAAAAATACCGCTTTCGTCAAATAAAACAACTTTGGAGGGTTCCAGAAATATAAAAAAAAATATTTTTGAGTTCAACTCAACAAAACTCACAACCTACACTACTTGGATGTACTATGTATTTCGGCTGTCGCACCCTGTTATTAAATCCAACAAGTAATATAATTAAAAACAATTAAATAAACATTAACTTTAGTACTTTAATATTTAATTATGATATTTCGTCATAAAGCCGGAAGATAGTTTCTAATTATGTCGGCTCCATTCTTCTAAGTCTGCGTTCCAAACCAACGGGATCAGCAAGGGATGATGCCTCCGAGTTTATGTGTGCTCTAAGTCGGGAGGTGTGTTTCGTTGCAATGTTTTCGATCTTCTTTTTAATTCTATTTCCACCAACACCACGATATGAATTACTTGTGCGTATATTGTTTTCTAAAGTCAACACGTGTTTACTTGGAACTGCTAAAATTTTATGAACCACTTTTTAGTCCAGTCCATTCTGTAACTTGTGTTTCGCCTCATTTTCAGAATTGGCAACTGAAAAATAGGCAACTGAAAAATAGCATAGTCGTTCCAGCAACTTCTGGTATATCACTTGTGAACCTTGTGGTGCTCCTTCATGTATTACCCTTAATTGAGAGTTTTTGTTAAACTTGAACAAATTCTGTCCTCTGCATGTACAGTGCGTGCAATTTGAATAAAATTATCTGAAGAACTGTATTTATATGAGGATGCTATTGGTATTACAATGGTACTTTACAGGACCCAAGACGGCTACCAATTTAACCTTACCTAACGTACTAAATTTGTTCGCTTTCATTTTAACCGAGTCTTTCCATTGATTTAGTTTGGAGCTTACAAATTAGACCCTCGGGCCCTACTTTGTGAAACGCATATTGCAAGGCATATTGCTTAACAGCATTTGTTGTTTTACATTATTTCTTCTAGGGTGTTGAACTTAGTTATATATTCTCAATCATTCACTTTAGCCGTTCGCTAAATAAATTTTTCAAATATTATAGTTTATCGATCGCGGAAAGATCAGAAATGAATCGTTTTTTCGCTACTCAAAAGTAGGTACTCGTGAAATATTGGGTATGAGTGAGTCAACAGTATTGAAATTCAACTACATACTCAGATTTATTCGTACTCACTAAAACATTGATTTACAAGTACAGGTTGCAATGTGTATGAGTACAACGTTGACATCAAACTCATAACATTCGAAATATGTTTGATTCCTACGCCTACTCATTCAGATTCATACATTTAGAAAAATACTTATAATACTCATAAATGATTCGAATTATTCATCGAAATTTACAGTCTTAGTTGGTGTTGCATTTACAAAAAAAAAAAAAGAAAGAAAAAGCAAAGACAGCAAGCAAAGCAAACACATAACCTTCTAGTGAGTGTTGTAGTGTTCGTACGCGAATCATACTTACTTTGTGATTCTTGCAAATGTTGAGTAAAGGAGAGTCGAAATCAACAACATCATACGTGTTGTTAAGTATGAATACGATGAGTACTTCAAACTTTGAATATAAGTAGTATGAGTATGAATGCGTATAAATATCAGGAATTATGAGTATGATTTGATTCTACTCATCTTTTTCAATACTCATTGCTTATCTCTGGTATGAGATGACTTCATTTTAAATGTGAAATTGGTCTTTTCATTCTAGTCAGCTTCTTCCAAAGAAAGTAGCAATATACATATGCTTTGTGGACAATTAGATTAGATTAAGAAGTCGTTTTGAATTTAGAAATTTTAAGGCCCTATAGCTCATATCTAACCAATTTTGTCAGGTTACAATGTACCGATTTATTAAATGAAGATTTTTTAGCAATTTTTTGCTGTAGATTGCACAATTTCTTTTCTTTAATGTTGAAATAAGAGTTTTTTTAGAATTATTTTAAATTGTTTAAATAACTTTGTTGTAACTTTTATGGTAACTTCATATACAATTCGCACTTCATTTGTGTTATTAACTTTTGAGTCATTCCTCATTGTTCGACTTCAACTGCACTTCAAATTATTGCCGGTGCTTCTATTTAAACTTCAATTTGATCAAGAAAAACGTGACATTTTCTTCAAATTAAACAAAACTTAATTGATTTACTCCGTATGGCAGGCAAATGCAATAAAGTGCATTTGATTGTGATAAGTTGCATTTCATTGTGTGGTTTTTACGTTTTTGAAGAGTTAATGTAGAGAAATTTAATTTTTCTCAAATGAATTAAATAATTGTTGTTGTTGTTAAAATATTTTTTTAATATTTCTTGAACCCCCAAATTTGTTTTATTTGACAAAAACTGTTTTTTTGGACTTTACGCACAAATTTGTTGATTAACCAAACATTTTTGATCCGATGTCCAAAGTATAAACCTTTACAAAGGAGAGTGATGGGCCTTTAAAACGATATACATATATATATTATTTGGATTAATACGCTGTGAGGTTTGATGAGTTAAACTTGGCAATGCGATTTTTTTTCATTTTTTTCAAGTTTGTCCGTTCTTAGTAGCAAAATTTAATTAAAAAATATGAAATAAGTGATAATATTCTGAAAGTGCATTATCTTGTGAAGAGATTGACACTTTGTTTGATCCAATCGGATAAAAATCACCGTAGTTATTATTTAAATAGCATAACAGTCGAGTTATATTTTTTATATATGTCATCTTATCAAATGAACTTTCAGTTCAAAAATTTTGATGGATCTTGATTGTTTATTGAAAAATGTATCAATTTCATGTTTACACGACACAGAATGAAATATATATAGGGTCTTCCAATAGACAGTACCGAGCTTTGACAGTTGATACTACGTTTGTTAAGTTAGTCGACATTCATTCACTCTTTTTTGCCAAATCACCATCTTTTCTGCACGAATGCGACGAAATTGTCGTAAATGTGGCGATCCGAACTTTCCATATTTTTTTTGCCATCATTGTCGACAGCGAGGACTTTAGGTCGATTATTATCACTACATGCCACATAGCTCATGACACATTGAATACTCTGTACGAACGATCTCGAATGGAGGTAATATAAGCTAGTTAGGGCCATTATTACAACTTGCCGTTAAACTTGGGTTTAGTTAAAGGTACATTTGGCTAAAGGGAACTGTAAAGTTACCTTTAAATTATTTGCGTTATTACAACTTACAAATAAAATAAAGTTAACTTTTTAAAAAATATGGCAGTGCCGGCGCAATGTAGATAAAACTGCTCAATTAAACAAGTTTTTTTAAGCGCAATGTCGAACGACGGGCTTCATTTTTTTTTTTGTTATATATGTTAATTTTGTTTGTATTTAAAGTTGCCATATTGAAAATAATATATAATATGGCAAGTTCTAACATAAACTTAAAGTTAGAGGTAGGATGATCCTCCATTTAGCTTAACGCCCTTATCGTCATCTTATAATAATGAAAAACAATTTATCTGCCCGTTAGAATCCTCCCTTTAGTTAACGGCAAGTTGTAATAATAGCCCTTACACTTTTGATTATGGGATTTTCTTAAGTCGCAGGTGTATGTGATTAAGTTACAAACTGCAGCCGTCCTCAAAGCTAAACCAACCAGAGTTATGGAAAATTGGATCTCTTAAATGCTCCTTCACCCAGAGAAGGTCTTTCAAATTAATAAAAAAAATCCGATGACATCTAACACATACTTATAGAAAGAAAAAGATGAAAAATAATTTATCATTAGGGCTATAAATGAATCTTAAATATTTTTCCAATCAAATGTTGCTTGCAGCTCCGATTTAGGTGGTTAACCCATGAGCTCAGTTTTAAGGTACTTTTTCCTAGCATTTTGACCGTTATCTCGATAGTAGTAGGCATAATGTTTTACTTTGTGGCTAAAACTGTGCCTGTCTTGCCCCAGTACTTGAGAGAGAGCTCAAATTGGATGATCCTGAACCATTTAAAATCGTGAGATTAATTAATAGGTTCATCAAATTGCGCGCAGTGTGGCCTGTGGTAACCTCTTGTTGAAATTACATAAATATCGAAAAAATTGGGGAAAAAAGTCAGTAAATCTATACGGTATCTTGTTTCATTGTCTGTATCGTAGCGATTTTCTTCGATTTTGAAGAAGTATATTTCAATTATGACACCGACCAACAAATCGCACTAAAAACTGAATTTTTCACGGTGTATTGGTAGTTCTTGAAGTGTGCCTGGCTGCATTATTTTTTCCCACACAGCACGATTTCTGGTAATAAAATTCAATGATTGGCAAGTGATGTTAAGAGTTGACTTTAAACTGTAGTCCCACCACGCATGTATAAAATTAATACACACAACAAAAGTGGTGTGAGAAGCTAGGTCCTAGTCCTGACTGAAGGATTGTAATGACCAATTATGTATGTATGTATGTATATATGTATATGTATATAAATATTAAAAGTATATTGTAGTTTAGTCATTGTATTGTAATTTGTCATTGTATTTTCCATAGGTTTAATAGTTAATGGCTTCATAAATGTTGTTATTACGACTATCGAAAGGCGATTCGGATTACGTTCACGTCAAACTGGCTTGGTGGCAAGTGGCTACGATATTGCTTCATTTCTGTGCCTGGTGCCGGTAACGTATTTTGGTGGTCGCCTTGGTGCTTCAAAGCCACGCATCATTGCTTGGGGTATTATTTTATTGGGGTTGGGATCTCTGACATTTGCGTTGCCACACTTTCTAGTGGGACCGTATCGTGCTACCATGTCTACAACAAATACTTGCTCAGCTTTAAGTGTTAATAATGACACCACTTTACAGGTAAATAAAATAAAAAAACAACAACGACAGGAACACTTTTAATAATTTGAAAATAAAAACGTATGTACTCGTATATTTACTATTTCGTTATTTTCATTTTTCATCGGCATACAAAAAGAAATCGTATGAATTAATTGACATGACAACGAGTGATGACAATAGGAATGAGGCTGATAATATGGAAAATTTAAAATGGACTGTTTGGATATTTTTTGTTGCTCAATTGCTGCATGGTGCGGGTGCTTCACCACTATTTACACTGGGCGTTACATACATTGATGAGAATGTATCAAAAAAGATGTCATCCGTCTATTTAGGTAAGATTTTTGGTTTTTTTCCCCTTTGCACATGTTTAATTTTAATAATGTTTCTATTCCAATGAATTCAAAACAATTCTAAGGGGTGATTTTTTAAGAGCTATAGGATAATTAAAAAAAACACGTAAAATTCAGAAAAATGCATGAAATCTTTATTTGAATCGATAGTACGGTCCATATAATTTAATGTTTGAAGATTATTTCATGCGAATGTTGACCGCGACTGCGCCTCAAATGGTCCATCCGCTTAGTCCAATTTTGGCATACTCTTTCCAACATTTCGGCCGGTATCTCACGAATAAATGCTTCAATGTTATCTTCCAATGCGTCAATTGAAGCGGGCTTGTCTGTATAGACATGAGCTTTAACATAGCCCCACAAAAGTAGTCTAAAGGCATTAAATCACACGATCTAGGCGGGCAATTGACCGGTCCCGAACGTGAAAAAAAATGTTCACCGAACTCGCCTCTCAATAAGTCGATTGTTACGCGTGCTGTGTGGCATGTGGCACCGTCTTGATGAAACCACATGTCATGCAAGTCAAGCTCTTGCATTTTGGGCAGGAAAGTTGGATATCATCTCACGGTAGCGCTCACCATTCACAGTTACGTTACGATTCGCAGCATCTTTGAAGAAGTACGGTCCAATGATGCCGCCAGCACAGAAACCGCACCAAACTGTGACTTTTTCTGGATGCATTGATAGCTTTTGCAGTGTTTCTGGCTGATCTTCACTCCAAAATCGACAATTCTGCTTATTTACGTATCCATTGAGGCAAAAATGAGCTTCGTCGCTGAACACAATTTTTCGATAAAGAAGTGGATCTTCGGCCAACTTTCCAAGAGCCCATTCACCAAAAATTCTGCGTTGCGGTAGGTTGTTCGGCTTCAATTCTTAAATTATAGACCAAACTGAAGATGTTTGACAGTGAAACAAAACACGAAACGTGCGTGAGCTGTTTAAATCAGTGTTGCTAAAAAGATAATAGCTAAAAAATCACCCTTTACATTAAATAAAAATTAATAAATAAAAATTCATTGGTTTTCGGTACCAATATTCTTGTTAAGATTAAAAAAAATTTTTTTGATTTGAAAGACTTGGTTTGCAGTAGATGTAACGACATACTCTAAGGAATAATCTAAGGAACAAGTAGCGGAGCGTATCTCTAAAAAATTGTCAAAAAGATTTCAAACAAGCCCAAGGATAACTACTTAAATAAGACAAGAGACGATTTTAAATATCGTTGAGGAGTTCATACAACTCACTGTTGGATCGGATGCGATAATCATCGCCAACTCGCATAGAAGATCTTACGCAGGACTTTTCTCTCGTATACTCTTAAAGTGTACAATATGACAGAATGTATGTGTCTCAGCCTCTAGGGCCTCCGACCCTTCTGGGCTTTCTCTTAAATGTTATGATCTCCATATAAGTAGTTGATATCTTTAGAATCCTTTCGTTACACAGATGTTCGTTATACTAATTTCTATGATCCGTTTTATTTTATTCGACGACAAGACTGGAGTAAATTCGAATATTAAAAAAAAATTAAGTAATCGCTTGTGCATTTGAGGGTTAACGATTGAGGGTAATGATAATTAGACAAGCAATTCTTCGTGTATGAGAAATATTTGAAAATGAGACAAGTTTGTATGGCAAAACATGTTGTTTTAAATAAAGACTGAACTCCTAATAACGAATGACAGAGTGAAATACATATTAAGCTGACCATGTCAACAACGGGAAATTTAAAGAGTCACTTATCAAACCGCTCTCGTAACAGTGCTAAATTAATTCCTTTGCATTTTATTTGCATTAGATAATAAAACGAGCCATTGATGCACAAAAATCTATTTGCAATTACTATTGTGTTTTGTTTTTGTTTTATTTTTTTATTTTTCATGGAACATAACACATGCAAGTTGCCTTCGATTTTCTAAAGACGTAAGACTATTAGTTTTCTTTTTAGCGAATTGAAAATTGTCTTTTTTTTCTAGACTGCGGAATAAATAACAATTGCAAACAGTCAAACAAATTATTTACTTTGCAACATAAGTGTCTACAGACGAATGGATATTGAACTTTACATTTCAGTACGTACGAAAGTATGTAAATACATATGTGTGCATCTGGATGCTTGTCATTGTTAAATGTTACAACAAAGAATACAATATTTATTTACCGTTAATCAAAGAATTCCTTTTTTCACATATACATATATGACATATGTTTACAGGGTATTTTTTAAGGCGCTTCCTATCTTAAAATAGGAAGTGTGTATGAAAGATCATCGACATTTTCTATTCATTTAAAAGACTTATTGATGGCAATATGTGTTTCATATAATATCGTTCAAATATCCGCCATGGCTCCTCTCAGTGGAATGCATCCGAAATGTTAAATTTTGCATGAGTTTCGCTCATAAATCAGGCTGAATTTGACTGATGTCATGAGTTTATTGTTATATTGTCTTATGGTTTATTCACATACACCTAAATACATACATAATTGGCCATTACAACCCTTCAGTCAGGATTACGGATTAGCTTCTCAGACCACTCATGTTGTGTGCCTTAATTTTATACTTGAGTGGCGGGACCTACAGTTTAACGTCGACTCCGAACGACAGATTTTGAGAAACATTTTCATTTGTTCCCAGAGTTTTTGCCAGAAATCTGCTGAGAGGGAGTCGCCGAAGAAATATTTTTGTTTTTTTCATATTTCGTTTTGATGTCTGGCTTGGGGCTCGAACCCGGGCTTTACGTCTAATAAGCGAATACACTACCTACTAGACTACGGCGACTACCATACACCTACGAATTAAGAAAACCACACAGGAAAAAGTCTAACCGGCTTAAATCTCTTTATCTCGCTGGTCTGTTAACATCACATCCACGTGAGATGGTCGTGACCGCAAATAGCGTGTGCAGAATATCCAATTCAAGGCTGAATTTGATTGATGCTGTGAGTTATATTATTATATTGTCTTATGGTTTATTCGCATACAACTACGACTTAAGAAAACCACACAGGAAAAAGTCTAACGGGCTTAAATCTCTCGATCTCGCTGGTCTGTTTACATCACATCCACGTTAGGTGCCCGTGCCCTCAAATAGCATGTGCAGAATATCCAATGTGGTAGAATATTGTTTACATCGTCCTGTTGAAACCATTTGTCGTTGATGTTCAGAACATCCAAATCAGGTTAAAATCATCCTGGTAGTCATCGACGTATAGTGCTCGCCGTTGTCGCTGCCAGCCCAAAATTCGCACCAAAAAGTGGCATTTTCTGGATGCATTGGACGCTCATGGATCTCATGTGAGTAGGTATCGTTCCAAATTCGATAATTTTGTTAGTTCACATGCCCACTCACGCAGAAATGAGCCTTATAGCCAGAAATGAGTTTTCGTTGAAAATTAGGGATCACTAGCCAACTGCCCAAGAGACCATTCAGCGAACTTTATACACCATGTCTATGGTCATCCATGTAGGATCAAAATGGCTTAATTTATATTTAATGATATAAATTGTTTTTTTTGAAATAAATTTATTAAATTTTAACAAACGTTTTTTTTTACAAAGAATAATTTAAAACAATTATATTTTATTTTATTTATATTCAAAATTGAACTGCTTGGCTCGGCTGCCAAATATATAATAAATTTAATTGTCTGTTTTTTTTATTGAAAAACAATTTTTTCAAACTCGATCAAGTATTTAAGTTTTATTATGTTTATGTTTTTCAGTCCGCTTACTATAATTATTTCAGTTCAGTTTTTCTTGAACCCTACGGGATCGCCTTAATCCTTTCGGGTGCGATCCCACATTCGGCCCTCCTGACAAATCATTCGACCCGAATGATGTGTTTTTCAAGTGCGATCCCACATTCGGCCCTCCTGACAAATCATTCGACCCGAATGATGTGTTTTTCAAGTGCGGTCCCACATCCATGATACTAAATAAATGACAACTAATTTGACAGATGCAACTTCAACAACATCAGTGTTATCCGCTGTCAAATTTCGGAAGTCTCTGTTGACAGACTCTATACATACACATGTACATACATATATATGTACTTATGTACATATATATGCGTTTCCACCACAGCAAACCTTATTTGAAAAGGATAAGTGATATTTATCTTTAAAAAAAAGAAAAACTTTTTCCTTTCCTCTTACAATTTTCGTGATGTGAAAATGTTTTTCCCTTGTTTTGTATATTTTTCACGCTTATCTCAGAGTGGTTTTCTATTTCGCTGTTGTAAAATGGTTCTGAATTGACCCACTTTAAACAAAAATGTCATCAAATGTGTTTTTAGTCACTTTTGTTCTTTTTGTTCTTTTATATGAAGTTCATCACTACGCAACTAAATCATTTCGAAAAAGATTATTAAACGAGAGTTTTAAGAAAATGCTTATGCTGGAGTTTTCATATGAATTTGATTACAATCAGCAAATTTGTTGTGTTGGTGCATCAACCATTCGCTACAGGAGGAGTACACGGAGGAGTACAGTAGATGTTAAAATTAAAACGATAGAAATTTAAAAATGTTTGTGTTGCTTCTTAATACTTAAGAATTATGGAGCGAATGTGATTCTAATATTGAATGTGTGGAGTCTATCCTACCCATCATCGGAAGTAAGTAGTTTAAGATCTAAAAAGAGCTTATACGATGTACTCTTTACTTGCTTTTCTCTGTAACACTAGATTTACGGATGTTGATTATGTACCTATTTTTACTAAAGTGAGCTAATTTGACTCATACAAGAAAATAGAATTTTCCAAAGAAAATAGTTCCAAATCAATTTAAACGAAATGTTTATTATCAAAGTAAGAGGCTAGGCCGTAATCCTGACTGAAAGATTGTAATGGCCAATTATGTATGTATGTATGTTTATAATTTAAAAAATCATGGAAAACATTTTTTACATATATAATCTCTTTTTGAAACACATTTTCCGCAATTTACATTTAGTACAATAGTTTGAAGATCTGTTTCTTTTGCATGATTGCTAAACTTAACAATTCTTCCGTGCGTCAGTAGCATGAATTTCTATCATTGGAATGAAAGTGTTCTCCACTTCTTCTCTATATTTCCTTCTTAGCTCTTAAGCTAATTGGAAAATAAAATCTTTTCGTGAAATATTTACTCGAGTCGTCTCTTTATACAGAAACCAAGCATTGATAGCTACATACATACATAATTGGCCATTACAACCCTTCAGTCAGGATTACGGCCTAGCTTATCAACACCACTCATGTTGTGTGCGCTAATTTTATACATTAGCGGCGGGACCTACAGTTTAAAGTCGACTCCGAACGACAGATTTTTTGAGAAGCTTTTTCATTGCAATTTTTACTCTCAGAGTTTTTGCCAGAAATCTGCTGAGAGGAAGTCGCCGAAGAAATATTTTCATATTTTTCGTTTTGATGTCTGACCTGGGATTCAAACTCGGGCCTTTCGTCTAATAAGCCGACACACTACCTACTAGACTACGGTGACTTCAAAGCATTGATAGCTGCTAAATCTAAAATGTTGTAGAAAACTTGTAGAGGCCGTCTGCGTGAACTTGCTTTAACGCTATATTTTCGGGAAATTTGGTAAAGTACATCAACGCTATACTTTTTTCCAACTGAAATGCTAATAAAAAATATTTCTGTGGTAATATTTCGTCCACATCCTAAATATGGCTCTGCAAGCTTTGTTACTACAAATTCGCTCAAGGGAATGTTAGATCCTCAGGTTTCTTCCTTGCCTAAGTACGGAAAACCGTTTGCAAGATATTTGCTTCTAACTTCGGATGCCAGGCTAATTTGATACCGAATTTATCCGGCTTATCGGCATATACTGCGTAAATCGTCATCTAGCTTTAGTAGGGAATAATGTATAAATCAAAATGATAACTGAAGTGGGTAATAATGTAGTGAAAACAAGTAACAATCAGAGAAACAAACTTGACTGTTGCCCACGCTGTTGAACTATTAAACCATTCTATGAAAATAGGTATACCACATTCGATAATGCATATTTCACGTATTTTAAAACGTATGATTTTAAAAAGTAATATTAAACTTTTATATATGTATACTAGCAGTAACATGCGCGCGTTGCTGCGGCGTCAACTAAAATAAATTTGAAAGAAAGACATTACACAAAAATATCCAATTAATTTTGAATCATTTTATTGATTTTGTTGCCCGTTATCCAGATGATTCAGACGAACGGGACTGAATAGTACGCATTCTATCAGTTTCTAATCTCACTTCTCATTGCTCAAATGATTCATGCGTACGGGTCTCAGCGGCATGTACTCTAAGATTTTCCAGTCTCAATGCTCATTGCTCGTCTGACTCTGAGGCCCGTATTGTTCTTTTCTGCGGTGCATGAGGTGTAGATCGATCAATTGCTTGTCATTCATTTTGAATCATTTTCAGTGGCCCCATCTATCGGAAATTAATCGCACCAACTTAGAAACCCGTCGACTCATGTGCAACAACTTTGCTAAAGATCATAACATGATCAAACGCACAGTTAACGATTTAATTCATTTTGAGTAATTTTCAGTGGCGCCACCTGTCGGAAATTGGTCGTACCAACTTAGAAACCTTCGTCCGATATCGACTCTACGGATTTACCCACCAAATTTTATTCGTCTATGATCAATATGTACCTAAATATTAAATTTTAACGATTTACCACGCCCTCTTAAGATTTAGGGATATGAAAAATAGATGTTGTCCGATTCTCAGACCTACCCGATATGTACACAAAATTTCATGAAAATCGATCTATCTATTTCGGAGGAGTTTAACCACTAACACCGTGACACGAGAATTTTATATATGTATATATAGTGATCACATTTTTAATGAGTCAAATTGGCTCTGTCCGTAAATCTAGTGTTAATATTTATTTGTGTAAGGTTTGGCTACTTCTAGAACTAACTATTGATTTGATATTGTTTTGATGTATTCTTTTCTATATTTCGAGGCTAAGATATTATATTTATTGAATAGATGTTCCTTTTAATTGAAGAGATTTTATTATACCGTTACAAGGCTTCTTGCTCTATCCATAGTTTGAAAAGAAAACTGCAAGATCAGCGTAAAAAAGTAAACTTCAGTACTGGAGATTTTTGGCCCAATCGAGGAGATAATAATTTAAAAATTTAAAATACATACTTCCGTACTTATTTGTAAATATATTGTTATACTTATTGTTATGGACAAGACTGTATATTTTTGTGAAATAAATTTCACATTGTCTATGCATCATCACAACACAAGAGATATCATCGTCGTAACAAATCGTTCTTTCTTTGCAGTCACTAAACAATAAATGAGGGTTTCGCTGGTTGTAATTGTGTTGTCATCTTAAATTTTGAGTCGAGTTTTTTTTGCAACAAATTACCACACAAGGGGAAGACCTCAAAATGAAACAAAAACTAAAACATTTCAATGAATCATAGGGTATTCTATCTATCAGTGATGCTCTATACCCGTATACTATGGTATACAATTCCTTCAATTCTTCCTCCTTATTCTTCTTAATTTTTATTTATTTTTTGTTTTAATTTTTCGTCTATAAATAAATATTATTTGATCTGTTATTTTTTCTTTTGCCTTTGTAATCGAAACTTTTGAGAGCATAAACATGGAGTGGAGGCAATAAAAATTCAAATATTTATTGGTTTCCAGTTAAGATAATCTTAGCAGACCTCAAAAGCAATTTCAAAGACAACAACTAAGCCATGGAATGAGGGAAGAAACTTTAGATGTCATAAAATTGGCTTCCACTCCACTCTACTCCCTCTTTGAAATGCGAAAACCAAACAATTATACAATCGTTTATCAATTGATACGAACATATTGAAACAATTGTCTGCATTGAACACGAATTTATTAAATTCTTGTAAATATTCGAACATCTCATAAGAGGCAGAAGGAAGACACTTTCGCTCATCCTTATTTGCAGAATCTTATTAACAAACAATTGTTCTTTTCAATTCTAAACATTTATAATTTCATTGAAAATAAAATGAAAAGTGTTAAAGGGGGAAAACGATAATAAACGTTTAAAAATTCATAAGAAATTCTAAAAATTATTTTTTTATTTTTCAGGTACTTATTATACCATGACAATGATTGGTCCTGCTGTGGGTTATGTTCTTGGTGGGCAACTGTTGTTAATATATTCAGATTTTCTGCAAGTCGATATCACAGAGTAAGTATTGCTTTATTCCCTTCTTATTTCAATAGTGTTAGGGATGAGCTGAGATACTATATTTAACCTATGGATCAGTGATCAGCAATGAGTATTCAAAAAGATGAGTAGATTTGAATCATACTCATAATTTCTGATACTTATACGCATTCATACTTATTTTAATATCATACTCATACTACTCATATTCAAAGTTTGTAGCACACATCATACTCATATTTAATAATACGTAATACGTATACGTCGTTGATTTCGACTCTCCCTTACTCAACATTTATTTACAAGAATCACAAAATAAGTATGATTCGCGTACGAACACTACAATACTCACTAGAAGGCTTTGTGTTTGTGTTGCTTGCTGTCTTTGTCTTTTTTTTCTTCTTTGTAAATGCAACAACTACTAAGACTGTAAATTTTGATGAATGATTCGAATCACTCGAATCATTTATGAGTATTATAAGTATTTTTCTAAATTTATAAATCTGAATGAGTAGGCGTATGAATCAAACACATTTCGAATGTTATGAGTTTGCTGTCAATGTTGTACTCATACTCATTGCAACCTGTACTTATAAATCAATGTTGTAATGAGTACGAATGAATCAGAATAGTTGAATTTCAATACTCTTGACTCACGCATGCGCAAATTTCATGACTACTTATGAGTAGCGAAAAAACGATTCAGTGCTGATCTGTGCTATTAACATATGTAACTAAAGGGTCTTCATATGATTCGACGACCACAGACTACAGTTTTCAATAATATTTCAAAAGCGGATCTGATATGATCCAATCCCTCAGTGAGATTACGGAGAGACGCGGACTACCGGAGTTACTTACTTTCAAACTTTTGTGCGATTTCGAACTTGTTTACGACTTCTTTTCAAGTGCCTCCTATTCACGCCCCCCTTCCCAGTAAGGCATACCAATCGAAGACAGGGCTTCCTTTAATTTGTTTGGATAAGATCATCCTGCACTCTGACTTTTAAATGAGAAAATCATAATCAACTCGCACTGGACCAATGAACTTGTGTAGAAATTCTCTCTCAAATACTCGCGTTAAAAAGAAGCACAGTAAGTCTGAGCAACTTAATGAGTATTTATGGCAGAAGAGAAGTTTCTGCTACTCAATTGAATACTGCGGCGATAATAGTAATTGTAAACAGGAGTGTATGTATGTATGTCATACATATACATATTATCCGGTACGATGAACGTCCTTACTTATCGATAATTTGTATTTCATTTTGGCAGGCTCCCATCACATACATTTGAGGCAGCATTAACATTTCGATTGGCACGTCCCATAATGTGAATATCGTCGGCACACACATGCAACATTTGCAAATACATGGCCTTTGCAACGAACTTTCGCTTTTTACAGAAGAGCCCTACACGCAGTTGATGAACCCGATTTTCTGAATCGCAAAGTATCAAAAGGTCCTTTCCTGCCTTGGCGTAGCTGAAAGAATTGCTTAACAACATACTGCACAGACTTATCAGCCTCGCAGGAATTGAGTATTCCAAACATTGAGGCAAAAATGAGAATGCGTATGCTGTATGTTTTATAGTCGACAAAAAGATGGTGTATGTCTTGGGTTTCATATTTGGCAAATGTTGAGCTAGCTAGGCCTGAAGTCTGAACTGATAAATGTTAATCAGCGCATTATACCCATCAGTGTGTATATCACCTTTTATATCCTGTTATGGTTATTCCCATCTCCGACGTCTATCATTCCATGTAAGGTAGTGAAGTACTAAGGGTGAAAATCATAGTTTGTCGTCCATTTCTGACTTTATTACCGGTAGTACCAGAAAGCACAATTTACAGTAAGCATAGAATCGAGTTCGCCGTAGTCTGGCAGGTAGTGTGTTGGCTTATTAGGCCCGGGTTCAATCCACAGGTCAGACATCAAAACGAAAATATGAAAAAATATTTCTTCGGCGACTTTTTCTCAGTAGATTTCTGGCAAAAGCTCTGAGAGTAAATAAAACTGCCATGAAAAGTTTCTCAAAAATCTGTCGTTCGGAATCGACTTTAAACTGTAGGTCCCGCCGCCGCTCATGTATAAAAATTAACGCACACAACATAAGTGGTGTGAGAAGCTAGATCGTAATCCTGACTGAAGGGTTGTAATGACGATTTATGTATGTATGTATGTATGACATCGAGTTCAGAAAGCCACCATGGCTTAATACTACTGCACTTGTGGTAAAATATGCGGTTGTCGTTGAGGACAAAGTTACGTTACGTTACATGTGCAACACTACAATAATACCTTCATATGTATATATTTACTTACGGCGCGATAGAGCGGCACTGGTAGGTTCACGAACGTTAAAATAGAACACAGGGTAGAGCACATAAAACTTGTTTTAACAGCCAGGCGGCTATTCTTGCGCAAGACTTATCCATCCCTAATAAGATATCAGATGATCTAGTTAGTTCATAGGCCATAGCAGTGTAACTGTATTCAGACTAGTAGCTATACTTACGTGGCGCTTATATGTATATTGGAGATCATTCTTGACGTACTGAACTGGTGTATATTAACCACTGTTGAATTTATCTGTAGCAAGATATAAGAGGAACAGAAAGTCGATAATTTCTAAGTAATCAATCTCCAAATGTTACGATGTAAACATTTTTTTGTAAATTTAAATGTTTCTTTTATTATTTATCTTTACAAATATGTTTTTAATCTGTAAGCAAATGATTGTCCTTAGAAGCGATATAATAAACAGGCTTATCACGACTTATCGCCATACCTTTCAAATTTATAAGTATTTACTTACAAAAAAAAAAAAAAAAATGTTTACAACTTTTACAACAATTTACAACAATTTATATCAATGTATAGTTATGATATGTTTGCATTATGCGATGTTAATCCCAAGAAACAAAAAGCAAAAGAAATCAGTATATGAACGTGAGATCTTAAGATTTGAACATTGGTATGTGAATGTGGGAATGCATTTATAATTCAATTTATTTGGTTTTAGTCGACACTCGTATAAACAGTTTTACCTTTTAAAGAAACAATTCAAATATTCTTCTGTATAACGTTGTTAACATTATTTGGTTTTATGTTGGCTTGAGGCGGTATAGACTGAGTCAAATTAGTACACCACCAGCAAAGACCAAATTCATTATATTCTTCAAATAAAAGCCTAAAAGGCGACTGAAAATAAGAGCACACATGCTGTGGAACTTGGAAAAAGTCTTGGGTTTGTTTGTTAACTAGTACAGTTCAAACCGACATAGAACTTTTTGCTAAGTTTAGCTTGACTATCTTAAAATTGATGATCAGATGAAGATGTCTTAGTCTTGTGTATTCCCATTCATTTATCGAAATTGACGTTTTGCTTTTACAATTTTCATTCGATTCCTCCTCCGTTCAGCTTGCGCAACAATGGTCTAGTTTTTTTTTTAGAGTAGCATTTCGATACATCTATTCATATCAGAGCTTTCCACGGAAGGTTTCTGAAACCTACATATGACCAATTTTTGAAGACTGCGCAAGTTTTTGACACTGTACTCTAATACTATGTTCAGATATGTACTTTTATTGAGTCAATATTCGGTTTATTGAGTAAAATATTTTAAGTGTTCAGACATAACAATATACGCAGTTCAGCTGCTTATTCAATATTCATTTGACAGATGGTAAACAAAACAACTGATTGTTTCAACAACATTGTTTTTATTTTGTTTTGTTGTTTTTTTGTTTGTCCTATTTTTTATTGTTTCTCGTTGTTGGCATTTGAGTTGTAACATATCAACAGAAAGTATTCGGATAATTGTAATAGACGCACTCAACATACTTATGACAGTGATGCATTTTAAGTTTTACTCAATATTATAAAAATATCCGTATTTATTGCGCAATAATTAATTCAAACTTTATGTGAAATATTGAGCTCAATAATGGCGATTATTGCGATTTACGGAATAAAGGTGCACATCTGAACACCGTATAACTCTTGCTTTTGAGTTAGTCAAGTGTTGCAGATATGCGAGGCTTAGCGGCAGATTAAAATCGTTACGTTTTTTGATATTATATTTAATCCGATTTGATATTAGCGACTTGAATATCTTGTACGTTTAACACTCTGAATTGATCAGGTGACACTCGTACCGCTTTCTTCTTCTTCGACACGGATTTCACCGACTTCATTGCCACTGTATATCTATCCCTCGTTAGAACATGTATTAAACATATTTCACTGGAGGGAACCATGACACGAGATGAAAAACTCTCTTGAATTCTTTCTAGTGATATGACAGCTTTAATATATGATATGTCATCTGCTTCCGCAATAAGTGCTCATCTAGGTGACACCAAGTGGTGGGTGAGTCGACTTGAGACGAAGATGTAACTCAGATCTGGATACATAGAATTTTTGATGTATGAGTCCCGTGTACATACTTCCTTTAGTGCCTTAGTGCTGCAAATACGTTACAAAATCGGTCACATTTCTGACTACAATAGTATGTTTGAAGAAAACATCAAGCAAAACAAATTTACCGATGACATGGTTTATGTAATGTAGGCTTTGAGGATCGCTGTGGTTATGGCCTAGGGAACGTCTAAGGAGTTCAAATCGCACGATCACGGTGGCCAGTTCACCATCACGTGAAACGATCGTACCCTCTAATCGCTCGTGCAGAATATTCAGTGCGGTATTAGCATGAAACCACATGTTATTAATCATCCAATTCAGGCCAAGGGAAGTTGGTAATTATCGACCAGCAGCCCAAAATTCGCACCAAATAGTGACTTTTCCGGAATGCATTGGATGCTCGTGGATCTTATGTAAATTGGTATCCTCCCAATTTCGACAACTTTTTTTTTGTTCATGCATCCAATCATCAAAAAATTGGCCTCATCGCTGAAGGTAATTTGTTCAAGAAAATTAGGATTCAGCAGCCAACTGCCACAGAGACCATTCAGCAAGCTCACTGATAACATAACATAAAAGATCACTAATTTGACAGATGTAACTTAAACAAGATGGCCGTTTTCAACTGTCAGAGTTCAGAAACCCTGTTGGAAGACCCGCTTTATAGAATATTACGTTTGATGTCCCATTCAAAACGAACAACATTGTTTGCCGATTCTAAATCGTACACGTACAAATGTTTATAAAGAACAACAATAACAATGTGAATATATAAGTACCTATGTATGTATGCACATCATACGAATGAGGATTTGTTTTCGTATAAATGCACACCGCGTTAAGTCAGTAGTAAATCACTTTCGTACAAATTCTTACGACTTTATAAACGTACACACGTAAAATAAAGTGTCTGGGGACTAATAAAACAAACTTTATTTAAACACTGTCACTGGTTAAATACGGTACACATTACGTGTTGACAGTGTGCAGAGAATGAAATAAAACGGTAAAATAATAGGAAAAATAATATGAAAAGTAATATCCTTATGAGTGTGATTATCATCCCTTAATAAACTTTCTTTGTTTCTTCGCATGGTGCATGGTTTGGTTTTTGGTATCGTTGCTATGGCAAGTAAATAGAGCGATGAGGATGCTCATTGTGGAAAAAGAGTATTTAAAATTGTATCTTTTGATTTGTGAGCCAGAAATAATACTTATAATAGAGTTTCATTTTTTAATTTAGCCAATAATTTTTTTTGGAGATAACCATTAAAACATCCACGAAAATTTAAACGTTATGATTCTAATATTAGATTAAATATTTTTATATGTATGTGTGGTATCAACGATGAATATTTTGTGAATTTTGTTTTCAAATTTCAAATGTTGGATAATTAAACACTTTCTTTTTGTGGGTACGACATTTATACGATGTTCAGATATGCACCTCTATTGCGTAAATCGCAATAAACGCCATTATTGTGCTTAATATTTCACATAAAGTTTCAATTAATTATTGCGCAATAAATATGCAAATTGTTATAATATTGAGTAAAACTTAAAATGCATCACTGTCAGAAGTATGTTCAGTGTGCATATTACAATTAACCGAACACTTTCTGTTGATATTTTACAACTCCAATGCCAACAACGATAAACAATAAAAACAAGGCAAAAAATAACAAAACAAAATAAAAACAATGTTGTAAAAATAACCAGCTGTTTTGTTTACCATCTGTCAATTGAATATTGAATAAGCAGCTGAACTGCGTATATTATTATGTCTGAACACTTGAAATATTGTACTCAATAAACCGAATATTGACTCAATAAAAGTGCATATCTGAACATAGTATTACTCTGGTAATGAATTTTGTTGAAATTAAAAAAAACATTATAATTGATGGGCATAAAGCATAGACGTTAGATTAGAATCTGCTTACATTGTAAAGACTAGAAAGACTTTTTCAAAAAGATTGTACCACATACGAGAAGCTAGTCGTAATCTTGGTTGAAGGGTTGTAATGACCAATTACGAATAGTGAGGCTAAATAATGGAATTTCTTTATAATAATTACCGTAATTCAATTAATGAATTAAGGAGGACTTCGACAATCACGCAACTTTTACGATATGTCAAGTATTTGATAGTATCGTGTAAATTTAATTTGTAATGAAATCTTACAACATTAAGAGAAAATACGTATGAAAGTTCGGCAGTCGTACGACTCTTCGTTTTTTGAAAATCATCAAAAACCATCACACTTCATTAGATCAAGGATGCATTCAGATAAGGTGTACTATAGCTTTAACCGTTTTATATACTAAGGCTTCACTAGGCAGTTGAAAAAATTTTGGCTAATAAAACATTTAATTCCTGTACTCACCTGGATATAAATATGTTTTTTTAAATTTATAGAAAATATATCGTGGTATGATGAGTTGTTATTAATGGCATCTGAATATTGATCCTTTTTTTGGAGATAATTTTCAACACGGTTGTCTATGATCGAAGAAATATGAATGACAAAAATCTGCATAACAGTATTTAGATTTAGAAGTTAAAAGGAGAAGGCCACTAAATGAAAAGACGGTTCCAAAACTCCTGCAAAAGTCATGAATTAAAGCCGAAAAACATCAAAAACTAACATTTCATCACGACAACCTTCGCCCACATGGTGAAAGATCAGTTGGAAACAATTTAGAAATTAGGAACCTTTTCCTCACATGTCTTACTGATAAGACATTATTCCATCCGACAACAATTTGTTTTGATCGATGTAGAACACTTCCATTGGAGTAAGCTTAACTGCATACTGCGACTGTATTCACAGTTGCCATGATTGGTCCCAAAATATGAGAATTTCCTCTGTCACGGAATACATACGTCAATATTTCCTAAACCAAAATACCCGAACTAGACTGGAATATATGTACTTACAGAAACAATGCTAATAAAATGTTGTGAATTGTTATTACAAATTATTGAGTTTATTTGCTTTTATTTGTTTTAAAATCAATTGGATTGAATTATTTTTCTTTATTGCAAAGTTTTCTCCTGAGAGGACATTGACCCATTTGGGCAAATTTCCTTTGTTCCTTTGGTGCCCACTGAAGATAAATTCTATTTTTTATACTTGAATGCCAGTTAAATTGTGGTTGTTTAAATTATTTTTTCTCTTTTCTTTCAGATTAAGCTTAACAAGCTCCAGTAAAGTGTGGATAGGTGCTTGGTGGATAGGATTTGTAGTTGCTGCCTTTGTATGTTTTCTGTTGTCCATACCAATCTTTGGATATCCCAAAGCCTTACCAGGTTCGAAGAAATTACAACAAGAGAAAGTTTCCGAAGCATACAATTCGAATAAAAAATCCGAACAATCAGTGAACTTTACCAAACTTCGTGAGCTTCCCATGGCATTGCTGTCCTTGCTTAAAAATCCTACTTTTGTCTTTCTAAATCTGGCTGGTGCATCTGAAGGCATGATAATAGCGGGCTTTGCAGCATTTCTACCAAAGCAAATTGAAAATCAGTTCAGCATTTCGCCTGTTTGGTCGGCACTATTAATGGGTTTAATAACGGTACCAGCAGGAGGAGGCGGTACTTTTCTGGGTGGTTATTTTGTGAAGAAATTTAATTTGAACTGTAGCGGCATTATAAAGATGTGTCTTGTGGTCACTCTAATTGCTACAGCATTTACCAGCTGTTTTTTGTTGTCTTGCCCTAACTTACAATTTGCTGGCGTAACAACAACGTATACAGATGGACTATTACGATCGAATATGGATGTTTCTTATCCAATTACATTGGAGGCAAATTGTAATACGAATTGTTCGTGCAATAAATTGATGTATGATCCGGTGTGTGGCAGGGATAACATCATGTATTATAACCCATGCTATGCCGGCTGCTCTACTGAATCGGTCACCGACGAAAGTAAATCTTACAAATACTGTAACTGTATTTCGCAAGCATTCACTAACTCATCCAGTGATACAAACAATAATGCATACGATGCTGCCAATACAATGTGTTCATCATCTTGTCAATATTTGCCATACTTTGTTGCATTGTGTTTTATGTTGATGTTGTTCACATTCCTAGCAACCATGCCCGCTTTGTCTGCCACTCTGAGGTAAGTAGAACGTTGAAATTTATTTGAAAGTATTAAATGATAAACTATTAACGATTCTTTCATTTTCTAAGGTGTGTCTATGACGATCAACGCTCGTTCGCTCTTGGTATACAGTGGATCAAAGTTCGACTGCTGGGTACAATTCCAGCACCCATGATATTTGGGGCTCTAATCGATGAAACGTGTATATTGTGGCAAGAAACATGCAATCAAGAAGTTGGCGCTTGCCTTGTATATGAGAATTCTTATATGAGCAGGTATGTAAAAAGATAACACGTTGATGAGGTACAATAGTATAGTAACAGTTGTAAAAAATAGGAGATTGTAGAGTATCCATTCTATATACTCTTCATCGTCTGATATTTCCATCTTATACATGTTTTTTAGTGTTATGGATTCATTTCTGGTGACTAATCATCAGACTAATTGTAGATTGACCGGGCGCTGAGTAGGGGTAGGTAAATAATACATAGTCTACTAGGAGTATTACTCGATGAGGTACTTGAACTACAACATTACTGTTATCGGATGACGTAATAATACATCCGAAGATAGAATCCAAATCAGTTATGTAGAAGAGCGAAAGTTGCTTTAACACAGCACAACACTGATATGTGCACACCCAAGTTGACTTAACGAAAACTCTGCTAAAATGTAACTCTGCTTACTTACTAGGAAAATAAGTATCGAAGTAATAAGCCGTGAAGGGCTATTTCTGAAGCAAATGAGTACGTTGAATGAACATTTAATCAAGTATGACAGTAATATGTAAAGCTGTGATTGAACGAAAGATAATCGTGTATGCTTGATTGGATTGGAGGAGAGTAGTTCTTTATGTAGTATTCGTATTTTTGTTGGAATTTATTGCGAGATCAAATGGACAGGAAACATAAAATATAATTAGTTGTTATGGTGTTGGTGAAATATCATTATTTACAAGAAAGAAAGCTCAAAGCTTTTACTGGGTCGACGACGATACTGCTATACTGCAATACTTAATTCAAAGTTAATACGCATTAAGATGAGAATAATAGAGCTGTCGTAGTCTAGTAGGTAGTGTGTTGGCTTATTAGACGTGAATTCACGGTTCAAACCTCAGGTCAGACATCTCCAAAAAAACGAAGTATTCATTCGGCGACTTCCTCTCAGCAGATTTAATGCAAAAACTTCAAGAGTAAAAAAAGATTCTCAACAATTAGAGTCGACTTTAAACTATAGGTCTCGCCACTCATATATAAAATTATCACACACAACATTAGTGGTATGAGAAGCTAGGTCGTAATCCTGACTGAAGGGTTGTAATGACCAATTACACTGTGTTAGAATTTGACATTTTTTTTTTGTGACAAGCGGGGCACCTGGCGGGTTAACCTAATTCGGGTACGCTGAATCCAGTGGTGCTAACCGTTTTTTTTTAGGTTAGCTCTTGTTTTCGAAATATACCGTTATTTCGAAAATGGAGGAGGTTGCACAACATATATTCGCGTAACTCAAAAACGGTTTAGTTTATTATAATAAACTAAAGAACCGAAATTCCGCAATGAAATTTTCTTTAAGTAAGGTTAAACTTTTTCCAATATGCGCAGTCGTTCTAGAAACATAATTTTTTTTTTACCAAAAAAAAAAAATAGTTTTTTAGCAAAATTTCGAAAATTTTGTTTTTTAAAAAGGCATAAAAAATTGGAAAACACAGCTGTGCTTCTTTTTATTTTTATTTATTTATTTGTGTTGTTGACGATTTCTGTTTCTAGCTGTTTCAGGTATAACGCTTGTCACTTTTTCCAACTAGCACAGTGTTATGTATGCTATATATCAGAGATCAGCAATGAGTATTCAAAAAGATGAGTAGATTCGAATCATACCCATAATTTCTGATACTCATACGCATTCATACTTATTTTAATACCATACTCATACTACTCTACTAAATGGGATCAAAAAGCACAATATTTTGTAAACAATATTTGTTCGAACACTGCTTGAAAGAATAATTACTAACAATTTTCCTCTGGGTTATACACATGCTTCTCACAAATACACCACAACCACAAGAGCTGAAACGCTGTAAGCAATAGTGATCGTTTTGAAATTAACAACTGTGCTTCACTGCGTTAGTAGAAAACATTTCACTGTACCACTACAGCTAATGAGTTTATTTTTGTTTTTTGACTGTGCTGTTTGCCTTTGCTGTTTTATTTTCTCTTAGCTGTAGTGAAGCATATAAGAAGAAGCAAAACACAGTGAAGCAAAAACAAATCCTGGTTAAAATGTTCGCCACGTCTTCTCTGGGTGGAAATGCACAATTTTTCATGACTATAGCGCATAAATCGCGCTCAATTTAATCGATAGCTTGGGATATTTTGGTTTTGAGTGCCGCTGAGGTTTGTGGCTTATTCGCACATATGTACGTGCGATTTAAGGAAACCTTACAACAAAAAGGGTTAAGGGGTACAATCACACGATCTTGGTCGGCAGTACACATCACCTCTACGTGAGATGACTATACCTTAAATCGCTCGTACAGAATATCCAATATGGCAAAATCTGTGTGGGACGTAGCGCCGTCCTACTGAAATTGCATGTCGTTGGTATCCAGATCATCCAAAATTGCAAAAGAAGTTGGTAATCATCGACCTATAACATTCGCCATAGACAGTTATGGTTTGGCCAATGTCGTTCTTAAAGAAATATGTAGCGATGACGCCGCCAACGAAATATCTGCTTCTAATAGTGACTTTTTCGAGATTGGACACTTGTAGTCCTGTGTAGATTCTCTGTTTGTTTACGTACCCATTCAAACAGAAATTGACTGAAGGGAATTTTTACGATAAAAAGCGAATAGGGAATATCCTTCAAATAGACCAACGAAATTCAGCAAAATCGTCGAACCATATTCACATATGCTAAAGAATATGAAGAAAGTGGAAGCGATAAAAGGTAAACGGATTATGAGTTTCCATTAAATTTGACAAAATCTGACAATTGTAAGGACGGTGCTGCCACTTTATTTTTTTTTCAATACTGTTCATAGTTTTTTTTTATTATTTTTCTAGAGAGTTAAATTTGACCTAGAATTTGATTCTATATACATGCATACGTACATACATACATACCATATAATCTGTTATTTTTCATAATTTATAACGACGTTTATTTCATTTTTTGCTTTTGCTTTTTTGTTCTTATTCTTACTTGTTTCTTTACAGATACATGTGGATTTTGGCTCTAACAGGTAAATTATGCTCGGTGGTGTTTTTCTTCTCTGCCTGGTGGTTTTACATACCACCCAAAGACATAGCAAATGAGGAAAATGTTAAGGATAATAGCAGTAATGGCATGGCTTCTGGCATCAGTATTGTTGATAGTGGTGGTATTGTTCCGATGTCAAGTTAAACAGCCCTTGTTGATGATGATGTTAATGTAAACGTAGAGAAAGATTTTCTATGAATGGTGGCTACACGAACACAGTCAACATCATTATTATTATCATCATCAGCTGTATTACATGCGGCATAAAACATTATTGCACATTCGGATTCAACAAGTGTTTGAATACAACATACTCATACATTTAGTAATAAGTAGAATATTTGGCCAACATGTGTGCATACATACATAAATGCATACATACATATGTGGCACAAGTTGAACGTACAGCTGATTTCATTCATAAAAATACAATGATCTCATACACATGCGCTATATAATCATATGATATTTACATACATCTGCATTATACATTCACTATTATATATTCCATATTTTTTTTGGTGTAACTACAAATATATACCATATAAACATACATGCATACATTCATAAATATTAGTATATAAGATACAAGATATGTATGTATAGCATCTTATTGTCTATAGTACTAGTAAGTAAGCATTATTTCAAATGAAATAGACAAACATAATAAATGATAAACAACAATACAATAATATTTCTTTGTATGTGAATTTTTAGAAACTTTTTTATCACTCATCTAAACTCTAATACTTGTATTAGCATAGTTTTAAATTTAAATAAGACTCGTATTATATTTAAAATATTTTTTTTTAAATTTGTAATATTGTGGAAAAGGCACTATCCTATATTGCATGAAAAAAAATATCACTGCTTTGTATTTAAGTACTTAAATACTGAAAAAGAAAACAATAAACTTTAATAAACTCTTAACTTAATCATATTAATAATATATATTAGAATTTTTGTATTGTAACAGAAAATAAAAACGTAAATTTTATTGCTTTTCTAGGTTTTATCACGGGGCACTACGAGATAAGGTCCCTGACGGATATCTGGAACAGATCCCAGCCGGAGTATTGCAGGGCGTGTTGCGATGAGGAGGAGTTGGAGACTATCGAACACCTCCTCTGTAACTGCCCAGCCCTTGGTAAGTTGAGGCTGAGGACCCTTAGCAGGGCCTCCTTTGAGAGTTTGAACTCTGTGTCAGGGCTCTCCACAGATTCACTAGTGGCTTATGCTGGTTGAGAGGCGCTAGGGCGACTACCCTGATCTCTCTTCTTTGTTGGGTCTGTGTGACCCCTCCGGTTCCCATTCTCCCTTTCCTATCTCCTCTCCTTTCTATCCTATTCACTCTCTTATCCTTCCTCTTTAAGGACGTTGTACAATGGGTCAATTCGACCTCCGGGTACTGTGCTTGTCTTAATTGACAAGTACACGTCCTCTAACCCAACCTAACCTAACCTATTGCTTTTAACTTTGGCTAGGAACTTTCGAGTTATTATTATTATTATTGTTGGGAACAACTGTTCCTCCAAAGCGATCTATTATATTCCCTTCCAACTTTATAGTTTATAACGGCTACATTGTTAAAGATTACATTACATAATTGACCATTACAACCCTTCAGTCAGGATTACGGCTTAGCTTCTCAACACCACTCATGTTGTGTGTGTTAATTTTATACATGAGTGGCGGGACCGACAGATTTTTGAGAAACTTTTCATGGCAATTTTATTTACTCTCAGAGTTTTTGCCAGAAATCTGCTGAGAGGAAGTCGCCGAAGAAATATTTTTTAATATTTCGTTTTGATGTTTGGCCGTGGATTTGAACCGTCGCTTCGCGTCTTATAAGCCAACACTCTACCTACTAAACTACGGCGATTTCACATTGTTAAAGATACGTCTGCCAAATTAAATATTATTTATACAGTCTGTTTTGCCAAATCACCATGGACGACCATAGACAAAGATGTATGTTCGTTGAATGGGCTCTACAGCAGTAGGCAATTGACTTTAAATTTCATCATCTTAAGCGAAGAAGCAAAATTGACGAATTTTTGACGACACCAATCCACATGAGATTCAGGAGCATCAAATGCATTCCGAAAAAGTTAATGTTTTTGATTTTGTGTTTGCGGCAACATCAATCCATATTTCTTTGAGAAATAGCTGTTCTTGTTATTGTTTTCAAAGAACAAAATTTTGTTTTAAAGTTCGTTTTACTTGTATAAAAATTGATTCAGATTGCATTATTATTTATTTTTTTGAACTTTTTCTAATACTACATATTATTAATTCGGTATACCGTCATGCTATAAACACAATATACGAAACGCAGCAAATATAAAAATCTCTCAAAAATTGGAATACATAATTATATATGGAAGTGATTATTTGAAAGGATTCACGACACAAGCAACGATCCTGTTACTTTGCATTAATGATAATTTCTATTTTTATTCGGAGCAATGAGGGAATTAGTGCAGGCAATATGAGGATTAGTAAAATAAAATAACATATAGAAAATATAATGCTATAAACACAATGAACGCAACGCAGCAAACAAAGGTTTTTGAAAATTTTGTTGGCATGTTTTATTAAATGTCTACGTTATTGGTTTTAGTCCGTTAAAGTTGATAATTTTCTGCCAGTCGTTTTAATGTTTTTAAATTTGATCTTTATACTATAAAAGTGGGATATGTTGGCATGTATTTTTAAGTGATATTACTAATTGTGCATCATATCATTATTCCGAAAAATGATAATCCTGAATTGATTTTTACTAGAAACAAAGTAAAAAATTAAACTAATTTACAATTGTTATAAAAATAAGAAAATCATCCAAAAAGGATTTGAAAAACATTTGGAAACTAGTATAGAATTCTTTCAAGTGAAATCGACGCCTCCGTTCTATAACATTCTAAGTCGAAAAAGTGTGTTTTGAGTTATGACCTCTCAAAGTTTTCACGCGCCATACGACTATATGTGTATTCTAAGTAGATCGGCGCATCTTAACAAAATTTTGACAGTATTTAAGTTAGAGAACGTAGAATTTAAAAATGCAAGAACATTAAAAACGTTCTAAGTACACTTAGAATGGAGGCGTCGAAATGTCGTTCAGCACTTGCAGCAGTGTGAGAAGCTAGGTCTTATCCGGACTGAAGGGTTGTAATGGCAAATTGTGTATGTATGATGAACAGAAATTCTTTTCGCAATTTGTGTCAATTTCTATTTCTTTAATAAATAAAAAACAATGTATTTTTGTCCGGTATAGACCTCTGTCCAATGTGGAACACATTGCGTACGGGTCACGGAATATCTCGTTTTTAGCAGATGAACGTTGCATACAGGTCACGAGATATCCCATTTTCATGTTTTTAGCTTTTCATATATATAATTATCATCATTAATAGTACAATCACTATGCTTAGCTATTTCACGCAAGTTCTTTTGTATGAGCTCTTTATTTTTCTTCCTCCATGCTAGGGCAAGTCAATTGAGATTTGAACAAAGGTGATTTTTTTAGGCGGATCAAACAAAATATTTAATTTTGGCTCGAACGGATGTTCGTGGTGTGGTCAGTTTGGAATTTTTTTTAGAAAACAATGAATAAGGCAATGATTTTAAACATTTTAAAGAAGAATTTCAACTCAAGAGCGGAAAAATTAGGAATTCGTAATGATTATTACTTCCAACAAGTCATACTCTGTACTGACAATGTGAAGATGTAATTTGTCTACAAAACTCATTACAGGTTTAATACTGTTCCACAAAGTCCCTAAGCGACACCAAGAAAGTATTTAGTGGATCATTTGAAAGAATAGTTGCTTAGTCGCTAAACTTCAAACAAAAATGAACTGAAAAATTTAACTTTTATTTCTGCTCGAAAAAATAAAAGTCAAAAATAACTGTTATTTTTGCTCAAAAACTAAAAGTCAAAAAATAACTTTTATTTCTGCGCTTAAAAATAAAAGTCAAAAAATAACTTTTATTTCTGCGCTTAAAAATAAAAGTCAAAAAATAACTTTTATTTCTGCTCGAAAATATAAAGGTCAAAAATAAGTGTTATTTTTGCTCGAAAAAGAAAAAATCATAAAATAACTGTTATTTTTTTTTTTAAGAAATAAAAATCATGTTTTTAAAAAGCATCGCATTTTATAAAAATTTGGTCCAAGAAAATCAAAATGGTAAACTTGGTTTTATTCTCCGACATTTCCTTGTAGTTGCTTTTTTTAATCAAAAATAACAGTTATTTCGGTCCCTGGATTTTATACTATGATAATAAAAACACAGAAATTGAATACTACTTGTTTATTGACAAGAAGTATATGAAGAATGAAGAAAATTTATTTACAAAAGTGTTTTCCAAACAAACATTGTTTGTAATTTAAATTACATAACTGTCATTACAAATTAAATTACATACCTGTCATTACATTACATGTCAAAAGCTGCGCTGTCGCGACGCTGGCATTTTTGGAACTAACAAAGCAGCGCGACGGCGTTCCGTGGCATAAAATGGTTAAAATTTATAAAAAAAAAATATTAGGGTACCTAGACTTTTGGAGTACACTGTGTATTATGAATATGTACTTACAACATAACGTTGGTCTCATATAGAAAAGTCATACCTCATAAAAATCTATCTTTACAGGAGAAGGTAAAAACAATACATATTTTTTTTTAAATGCACCTTTTAATGGTATTTAAACAGAATTTATATGTTTAGAATGCCTCGTTTATTTTTTTCATACGTATGTATATGACGTATATTTGTAGTTTTGTAATTTCTGTTCATGAATGAAAGTTGGAGTATTTTTCTAATATTGGAAATTA
This sequence comes from Sarcophaga rosellei, assembly GCA_930367235.1. Classification (NCBI taxonomy): domain Eukaryota; kingdom Metazoa; phylum Arthropoda; class Insecta; order Diptera; family Sarcophagidae; genus Sarcophaga; species Sarcophaga rosellei. Next base: position 65,575,313 of record OV884019.1, read on the forward strand.
ATCGCAGTGTTACGAAATTCTTCGTTTAAACAAACTAAAAACCAAATATTTAGAAAAAAAATCTATTGAAATTTGTAAATCTATTCATATTTTATATGTCAAAAGTAGTATAAAAATTATGGCAATACGTCGAATTTTTATTTAAAAAAATTTGTAATTGACTGTTTCTGTAAACTGACTGTAAAACTCACAAGGTCAATAACTTATGGTGTTTTCTTTTCTACCAAAAAATGTGCACTTTAAAAAATGCAATTTTGTATTTGTTTCTTAAAAATGTTTCTCCCTCTAAAAGGGTGGTATGTTTTATTCTAAATAATTTGCACTTGAAAATGGTGGAGGGCATTGCATTTTACGCCCTGTATAAATCGAGAGTGCTGATAATGCCCTGTAAAGCAAATGACTTTTGTTTATTTATAGGGCTACCAGATGAAATTTAAAAAAAATTGCCTAGTATCGTTATCCAATTTTGAAGTTAATTTTTTCATGGGTTTGTGGGGTAACCTTAAGGGAACATTACATTATTAAAGCTACATGGTCAGTAATATAAAAAATTGCATTCAGTGTTAGAACTGTGGTAAAAAAATTTTATTTGGTTATAAAAAAAAGCTCTAAAAAAATTATATCGAAAAATTAGCGATCTGGCAACACCTTTTTTATGTTTACATATTTTATTGAAAACAAATAAAAAAATTAAACATATCTCTAAGGGCACGGGGCATACCCTTTTTTCATATTTGTGTTATGTTCATTTCAAATAAAAATTACATTATAACAGGGTTGGTCAGCAATTTTTTTAATGTACCTTGTAAGAGGGTGACATTTTCTTTGTAGAAAAGAAAACACCATTAGAATCGCTTTTGTTACCCCAAAACGAATTAAAAATCCGTTTCCTTCCAAATGCATTGAACACTAAACAATTTCTTAAATTTGCCACCATTTCAATAAATTTTTCCGACAAGATGTATTTGGAGTAAAAAAAAAAACAATTTGGAAAAGAAATAGTTAGAGCCTTCCTACATTTGATTATACTTTAACAGTAATTTAATATAATACCAGAATCTATTTAGATATGCATAACTATGCACTTATTATTGCATTCGATGATGTGACTGTTATGAGTGAGTTTACACCACTTATGTATGTACATATATCCGAAAGAGAATGGAAACAGCTCTCATGTATAAGCCGGTGCCTTAACGTCTATTTTGAGATTTCACGACCGCTCGTTAACAACGGTAGGGTATAAACTGTATTGATTTATTGGATCATTGTTGCAATGGGACTTGTACTCAATGTTCTATCGATACTACAACGGATTTTGTTCGAGGGACCTAAGGGGACTTGTTCCCGAGAATAATGTATTCCTACACTAACATTCATTCATCTTTCTCAAACAGCATATTCGTATATGGTCGATTGGCCAGTGGATCGGACTATTGGTATTTGGAACTCCTTTCGTACAGAGGTTGTAATTTTTTGGCTTTTAAGGGACAGGTGTTTGCAAATCACTTAAAAAATAATACACTACTCCTTGTTATTTATTACTAGCCTAAATTTGCAATAGTAACAATAGCAAAGAAAATAAATACAAAACTTAAAGTGGATTTTAACGATCTAAAGCAGTAGTGCCCAAGCCCTATACACTTCATGCACATTTGTTTTTGTAAAAGCGCTTAGCAGAAGGCTGTGTATTTTATATACGGATAGGGCACACTCAGCACGAGTAATACAAAAACGCAAACAACTTTGCTTTGTTAGTTTCTTCGTCTTTCTTCGTTGTATACAAAGCAACAACACTTTCGTATACTTTGCTGGTAAACATAGACAACAGCAAAGACTATAAATATATAAAGATGTTGCACGCAGTGTATTCAAAATTGACAAAATTTTGTGCTTCTTTATGATGAGGGGGGTAGGTAACAGGGAAAGCTAAATCTTCGTGCTTACTCTCATTTTAACTGAGAGAAAAAGAACAAAAGAGAATAAAAGAGAGCAAAAAGTAACATCTACATCAGCGTTGCCGTTTTGGTCCAATTGGACCAAAATTGGTAGTTTTTATTTAAAAATGCCACGATTGGTAGTTTGGTTGGTTTGTTCAAATTTCATTTATTTTTTGGTAGGAAAATACAATTAATATCTGTAAGATTAAATAATAATAACACCCAGAAAACTTCTTTCCAAAGAAAACATAAATATATTGCCCTTGATACTGAAATTTAAAAATTTTGCGGATTGTGATCCAGATAAAATCGTATTGCAATGGAACTTACTTTGACTAAGTGTTATAAGGGGTGATTTTTTAAGAACTATAGGAAAATTAAAAAAAAACATAAAATTCAGAAAAATTCATGAAATCTTTATTTGAATCGATAGTACGGTCCATATATTTTAATGTTTGAAGATTATTTCATGCAAATGTTGACCGCGACTGCCCCTCAAATGATCCATCCGCTTAGTCCAATTTTGGCATACTCTTTCCAACATTTCGGCCGGTATCTCACGAATAAATGCTTCAATGTTGTCTTCCAATGCGTCAATTGAAGCGGTCTTGTCTGTATAGACATGAGCTTTAACATAGCCCCACAAAAAATAGTCTAAAGGTGTTAAATTGCACGATCTAGGTGGCTAATTGACCGGTTCCGAACGTGAAATAAAATGTTCACCGAACTCGCCTCTCAATAAGTCCATTGTTCCGCGTGCTGTGTGGCATGTGGCACCGTATTGTTGAAACCACATGTCATGCAAGTCAAGCTCTTGCATTTTGGGCAAAAAAAGTTGGATATTATCTCACGGTAGCGCTCACCATTCACAGTTACGTTACGATTCGCAGCATCTTTGAAGAAGTACGGTCCAATGATGCCACCAGCCCATAAACCGCACCAAACTGTGACTTTTTCTGGATGCATTGGTAGCTTTTGCAATGCTTCTGGCTGATCTTCACTTCAAAATCGACAATTCTGCTTATTTACGTATCCCGAATAGTGGGATCGATTAAACGGACCATAAAATGGAAGAAGCGTGCGATGAACTTTCTTAACAGAGCACGCATTTTGATAATAAAATTCAATGATTTGCAATCGTTGTTCGTTTGTAAGACGATTCATAGTTAAATTATAAACCAAACTGAAGATGTTTGACAGTGAAACAAAACACGAAACGTGCGTGAGCTGTTTAAACCAGTGTTGCCAAAAATATAATAGTTAAAAAATCACCCTTTATCTAAGGAATAAATTTTGGGACAATGTAATCAATGATTTTTATTATGGTGATTTATGTAATTTTATTTTTAATTTGCACATAGTTCTGCAGCTGCAGAACGAAAATTTTCACAATTAAGTTTAATAAAAACAAAACTAAGAAATAAGTTAGATAAAAGCACAATAAATAACATAATGATATGTAAAGAAGTTACATGCAAGTATGAACCGCATTACGTGTGGTCTGCAAAAAAAGATCTCAATGATACCTGAATATTATAAATATAATTTTTGTTATATAATATACGATATTTAGTATATTAAACATTTTTAAACAAATTATTTATGTTAAAGATGAATTCGTTATGTTTTTAGCTTTAATTTTATACACTATGTTTATGTTCCTTTATTTTTATATTATTTACATTAATTGCTTTTTTTTAACACATTAAATGTGATATATATGAAATTGTTTTGTTAATTTTAGCAATAAAACTTTAATTTCATACTGAATACTCTATAATTATTTAAATTCAAATTTTGGTAGGATTGGAATAATTTTGGTAGGTTTTGGAAAGAATATTGGTAGGGAAAAATTTTTCTTTGTGGCAACGCTGATCTACATGTATATGGTACATTCACATAAACATATTTTTTTGTTTTTATTTTCTTCGTGAAGAAACATTCAGATTAAATAATTTTAAAAACTAAAAGAAGTTTTGTTTCCATACAATTTATGTGCAAATATCCTGCGAAAAAGCAAATGTTACCGATTGTGTAATTGTAGGGTAAGAATACGTGTTTTATTGTTGTAGAAATGAAACTATATCGATTCGCACCGAATTATAATGTTATTCTTTACACTATTCAATTATGTATGTATATAATTTTAATTTTATAGACAGTTCAATTATGAACTTCTGTCTCTATTTTTGTGTGGAATTAAGTTGTAATAAAACGAATGCTTTTTTGTTTAGTATTTTTTAAATTTATTTATTATTTTAATGTTTCAAAATTTTAACTTTTTCCATACTGGATAATTTAAATTTGTATGTTTCCCATGTGGAATGCTTACGTATTAAAATAGTAACTAGTAAATTAAGCATCTCCATTCTGTGTTTATAACATTCGTTATCCTCATCGAACCAGAAGGAATACATGGTATTTTTGGTGCAACTTACGCATTGCTCAACAATAAATGTTTTTATGTTTTTAGTAGCTTTATTTCTTAAAAATATTTTTTCGAAGACTTTTATGTGAATTTTACAAACTTCAAAAAATAAGTCAGATGGAGCGCACAAACTTCCAAAGTCGGAATCTTTTGTATAATTTTTTGCGTGTACAAACATTTCTGAAGGATATGACAAAATTTGCGCTGGTTTAATTATATCCACACGACATTTAACGCAAGATATTCGTTGAGCTATGTAACCAACAAAATAACGACTTTATGTTAATTCTATTGGCACATTGCTGGACGTAAAACAATCGGCGTCTTCATTAAAATATTCTTTATTTTCATTGTATATATCTGCGACATCTATTTCAGAGGCATGGGTACTTTCTGATATATTTCCAGTCCTTTCAGTATCTTCTAAAATTGTTTCCAATTCAATAGGTAAAAACACTGCATCGTCGTGTGCACAATTAGATGAGGTGCTAAACTGAGTCATTTTTAAAGATAACAACTTAGCTACAGCAATATTAAATTCATGAACCGATGGATTTTTGCAGTGTCGACCTTTGGCACGTATATATGAAAACAAGTTTTCTATAGGATCTTGGTTAAAATGGCTCGTTAAAATGCAGAGCAAATTTAAATTTTCTTCAAACAGTTCTTCCGACAAAGATAAAATAGCACTCGTTGTTTGAACTAGCCCGTTGATTGAAAATATTTTATTACCGTCATATTAAACTTTAAGCCACGTTTCAGGGGGTTAGAGTCGTTGAAGTGCCTGCTGTTTAAACAGTCAAAATAACTGTTGAGCTTTAATGCTTAAAAGTTACTACTAAAGTTTAATATTTAATGTAATAATTAAAAGGTTATTTTCATAATTTGCTAGTTTTCTTTCTCTCTAAATATTTAGTTCTAAAAATTTATAATAAAGGTTTTTTATTTCGGTGCGAATCGATATAGTTTCATTTCTACAACAATAAAACACGTATTCTTACCCTACAATAAAACAAACGGTAACATTTTTTTCACAGGTTATTTGCACATACATTTTGTAAAAACAAGACTTCTTTTAGTTTGTTTTTTTATTTGACAATGTATGTATACATCAGACGTCGGCACCAATGCCTTTCAGGGGAAGAATATCTTCGGCTTTTTACACACATAGGATACGAACAGAAACAATGTTCGTTAAAAGCGTTCAAAAAGCGCGTAAAAATGTATTCAATTGCTTGACAGCTTCTAACGAAAAAAGTTTATGTCGCTTTTTTCATGTTTGAATTATACACCCAAAAAAATATTTCGGTAGGATTTACTGATATTCATTGAAATTTACTAATAACAATGAGAAATGATCTCGATTTTTTGAAGAATATTTCTCAAGTTAAAAACACAGTCTTTGGGGATTTAAAGCTGTACATTCTTTCTATATTTTCCACTACATATTATTTTTTATTGAAAGAACATAAAGCTATCCATCTTTGGCTTAAAAATTAGGTAATGTTTTTTAGATAAATAAAAAGAATAAAAACCCATTTTTTATTAAAGGAAGAAATCGAGAATTTCTAAGCTTTTAAAAAAAATTATACTATTCGACAAAATAAAAAAATATGAAATACGCCAAGCTAATGACATAGACCATTTTTAACATAAAATATTTTTTGAGTGTCATCCTGAAATAAAATGATTAAGCATCCGCCACACATGTGTTCTTGTCGCAATCTGATCGACAACTAAATGAAAAAACACAAGAATGCGTGTGAGTTCTCTCTGCACAATTGTGCTATGAAATGGAATGAATATACACACACGTATACACGCATATGAGAATAAATTGCTTATAGAAGAGAACAATACGTTCTCTGAGTATAATAATTCTCTGAGTACAAAAAGTGGCAGTAGCCGTACTGCCATCGACAAATTTGGCACTGGCAGTACAATGTATGGCAGTGCAACATCTTTATATATTTATAGACTTTGACAACAGCGAGCATCAATGTAGATTTTGTTTTTGTTTTTTCTTTGTACAAAAAATATTTAATAAAAATTTGTTTTTCTTTAAATGTATTGGTGTTTGCACTTCCATAAGGAACTTTTGGGCACCCCTGATCTAAAGTAAATAATTCTTAATTTCTAAAATCGTCAAAATGATGGTAAATCGTCAAATCTGGCAGCTATGAGCGTTGCTGTTGTTGTGTAGTTGCATATTTTTATGCATTTTATATTCCAATTTATGTGTCGGTAACCCACCAATAGCTCCGCTAACAGAGGTGAAAATTACTTATTGTAGACACGCACCATCCAAATCATGACACAATGTTTATATGGTAATACAGTACCTTTTCAAATAACGGTTCTTTGGTGAGTTTTGATTTTATTCACCACGCCGAATAAATTCACCATATTTTGTAAAAACTCACCATACTGGAAACTCACCACAACAACAAAGATATAATTTCCTATTTCCAACACAACAACGAAATTACTCCCTCGCGCCCTTCTCACACAGCAGTAACAACACAAACCTAATACAACTTTTACTTACCATTTTCGTTTTGATGATGTTCGTTTTACTGACCAGGGGTTTGAACTGTGGCCTTTGCGTTCTATCCAATAAGCTGGCTAGACCTGCTAGACAGACAGACCATAAATGTTTGTCAAACGAAAAGGGCTTAATTTTTACATAAATAAACCACAAACCAGAAGTGCGGATGTGGAGGGATGGATAGGAGGAAAGAACCAAACGAATTTTTCACCAGTGTTGCCATAAAGGAAAACATATTTATTCTAAAACGCTATAATTTAAAAATGGTAAGGAATTATAACTGAAAATGTACTTTTTTGCATAAAATAGTACTTTTATAAATTATATGTATCTACGTACCTTCAATCAGGATTTTACGACCGCTCACAGCTAACTTATTTCTGTGTGTGTTAATTTTAACCTACACTATTGTTTAAGGTCGACTCAGAACGACAGATTTTTAAGAAACTTTATCGTGGAAATTTTATTTCTTTAAACATAAAAAAACATAAAAACCCGTTGTTTAGCCACGTCGATGGAAGAACGTCGTTTGAAGAGCAAGGCTCACTGAAAATGCTTACCGAAATTACATTACGTTTCAACATTACATTGCGTTTACATTACGTTTCCGTGACCTAAAAACGAAAGGATGGGCCTAATAATTCTACTCTAGCATTGCGTTGTATAATGCGCCGAACTACAGATTTTTAAGAAACTTTATCATGGAAATTTTATTTCTTTGATAATAATAAGTAAAATAGTAAAAAAGTACTGAAAGCGTGGCAGAAATTGAATACTACTTGTTTATTGACAAGAAGTATATGAAGAATGAAGAAAATTTATTTACAAAAGTGTTTTCCAAACAAACATTGTTTGTAATTTAAATTACATAACTGTCATTACAAATTAAATTACATACCTGTCATTACATTACATGTCAAAAGCTGCGCTGTCGCGACGCTGGCATTTTTGGAACTAACAAAGCAGCGCGACGGCGTTCCGTGGCATAAAATGGTTAAAATTTATAAAAAAAAAATATTAGGGTACCTAGACTTTTGGAGTACACTGTGTATTATGAATATGTACTTACAACATAACGTTGGTCTCATATAGAAAAGTCATACCTCATAAAAATCTATCTTTACAGGAGAAGGTAAAAACAATACATATTTTTTTTTAAATGCACCTTTTAATGGTATTTAAACAGAATTTATATGTTTAGAATGCCTCGTTTATTTTTTTCATACGTATGTATATGACGTATATTTGTAGTTTTGTAATTTCTGTTCATGAATGAAAGTTGGAGTATTTTTCTAATATTGGAAATTAATCGCAGTGTTACGAAATTCTTCGTTTAAACAAACTAAAAACCAAATATTTAGAAAAAAAATCTATTGAAATTTGTAAATCTATTCATATTTTATATGTCAAAAGTAGTATAAAAATTATGGCAATACGTCGAATTTTTATTTAAAAAAATTTGTAATTGACTGTTTCTGTAAACTGACTGTAAAACTCACAAGGTCAATAACTTATGGTGTTTTCTTTTCTACCAAAAAATGTGCACTTTAAAAAATGCAATTTTGTATTTGTTTCTTAAAAATGTTTCTCCCTCTAAAAGGGTGGTATGTTTTATTCTAAATAATTTGCACTTGAAAATGGTGGAGGGCATTGCATTTTACGCCCTGTATAAATCGAGAGTGCTGATAATGCCCTGTAAAGCAAATGACTTTTGTTTATTTATAGGGCTACCAGATGAAATTTAAAAAAAATTGCCTAGTATCGTTATCCAATTTTGAAGTTAATTTTTTCATGGGTTTGTGGGGTAACCTTAAGGGAACATTACATTATTAAAGCTACATGGTCAGTAATATAAAAAATTGCATTCAGTGTTAGAACTGTGGTAAAAAAATTTTATTTGGTTATAAAAAAAAGCTCTAAAAAAATTATATCGAAAAATTAGCGATCTGGCAACACCTTTTTTATGTTTACATATTTTATTGAAAACAAATAAAAAAATTAAACATATCTCTAAGGGCACGGGGCATACCCTTTTTTCATATTTGTGTTATGTTCATTTCAAATAAAAATTACATTATAACAGGGTTGGTCAGCAATTTTTTTAATGTACCTTGTAAGAGGGTGACATTTTCTTTGTAGAAAAGAAAACACCATTAGAATCGCTTTTGTTACCCCAAAACGAATTAAAAATCCGTTTCCTTCCAAATGCATTGAACACTAAACAATTTCTTAAATTTGCCACCATTTCAATAAATTTTTCCGACAAGATGTATTTGGAGTAAAAAAAAAAACAATTTGGAAAAGAAATAGTTAGAGCCTTCCTACATTTGATTATACTTTAACAGTAATTTAATATAATACCAGAATCTATTTAGATATGCATAACTATGCACTTATTATTGCATTCGATGATGTGACTGTTATGAGTGAGTTTACACCACTTATGTATGTACATATATCCGAAAGAGAATGGAAACAGCTCTCATGTATAAGCCGGTGCCTTAACGTCTATTTTGAGATTTCACGACCGCTCGTTAACAACGGTAGGGTATAAACTGTATTGATTTATTGGATCATTGTTGCAATGGGACTTGTACTCAATGTTCTATCGATACTACAACGGATTTTGTTCGAGGGACCTAAGGGGACTTGTTCCCGAGAATAATGTATTCCTACACTAACATTCATTCATCTTTCTCAAACAGCATATTCGTATATGGTCGATTGGCCAGTGGATCGGACTATTGGTATTTGGAACTCCTTTCGTACAGAGGTTGTAATTTTTTGGCTTTTAAGGGACAGGTGTTTGCAAATCACTTAAAAAATAATACACTACTCCTTGTTATTTATTACTAGCCTAAATTTGCAATAGTAACAATAGCAAAGAAAATAAATACAAAACTTAAAGTGGATTTTAACGATCTAAAGCAGTAGTGCCCAAGCCCTATACACTTCATGCACATTTGTTTTTGTAAAAGCGCTTAGCAGAAGGCTGTGTATTTTATATACGGATAGGGCACACTCAGCACGAGTAATACAAAAACGCAAACAACTTTGCTTTGTTAGTTTCTTCGTCTTTCTTCGTTGTATACAAAGCAACAACACTTTCGTATACTTTGCTGGTAAACATAGACAACAGCAAAGACTATAAATATATAAAGATGTTGCACGCAGTGTATTCAAAATTGACAAAATTTTGTGCTTCTTTATGATGAGGGGGGTAGGTAACAGGGAAAGCTAAATCTTCGTGCTTACTCTCATTTTAACTGAGAGAAAAAGAACAAAAGAGAATAAAAGAGAGCAAAAAGTAACATCTACATCAGCGTTGCCGTTTTGGTCCAATTGGACCAAAATTGGTAGTTTTTATTTAAAAATGCCACGATTGGTAGTTTGGTTGGTTTGTTCAAATTTCATTTATTTTTTGGTAGGAAAATACAATTAATATCTGTAAGATTAAATAATAATAACACCCAGAAAACTTCTTTCCAAAGAAAACATAAATATATTGCCCTTGATACTGAAATTTAAAAATTTTGCGGATTGTGATCCAGATAAAATCGTATTGCAATGGAACTTACTTTGACTAAGTGTTATAAGGGGTGATTTTTTAAGAACTATAGGAAAATTAAAAAAAAACATAAAATTCAGAAAAATTCATGAAATCTTTATTTGAATCGATAGTACGGTCCATATATTTTAATGTTTGAAGATTATTTCATGCAAATGTTGACCGCGACTGCCCCTCAAATGATCCATCCGCTTAGTCCAATTTTGGCATACTCTTTCCAACATTTCGGCCGGTATCTCACGAATAAATGCTTCAATGTTGTCTTCCAATGCGTCAATTGAAGCGGTCTTGTCTGTATAGACATGAGCTTTAACATAGCCCCACAAAAAATAGTCTAAAGGTGTTAAATTGCACGATCTAGGTGGCTAATTGACCGGTTCCGAACGTGAAATAAAATGTTCACCGAACTCGCCTCTCAATAAGTCCATTGTTCCGCGTGCTGTGTGGCATGTGGCACCGTATTGTTGAAACCACATGTCATGCAAGTCAAGCTCTTGCATTTTGGGCAAAAAAAGTTGGATATTATCTCACGGTAGCGCTCACCATTCACAGTTACGTTACGATTCGCAGCATCTTTGAAGAAGTACGGTCCAATGATGCCACCAGCCCATAAACCGCACCAAACTGTGACTTTTTCTGGATGCATTGGTAGCTTTTGCAATGCTTCTGGCTGATCTTCACTTCAAAATCGACAATTCTGCTTATTTACGTATCCCGAATAGTGGGATCGATTAAACGGACCATAAAATGGAAGAAGCGTGCGATGAACTTTCTTAACAGAGCACGCATTTTGATAATAAAATTCAATGATTTGCAATCGTTGTTCGTTTGTAAGACGATTCATAGTTAAATTATAAACCAAACTGAAGATGTTTGACAGTGAAACAAAACACGAAACGTGCGTGAGCTGTTTAAACCAGTGTTGCCAAAAATATAATAGTTAAAAAATCACCCTTTATCTAAGGAATAAATTTTGGGACAATGTAATCAATGATTTTTATTATGGTGATTTATGTAATTTTATTTTTAATTTGCACATAGTTCTGCAGCTGCAGAACGAAAATTTTCACAATTAAGTTTAATAAAAACAAAACTAAGAAATAAGTTAGATAAAAGCACAATAAATAACATAATGATATGTAAAGAAGTTACATGCAAGTATGAACCGCATTACGTGTGGTCTGCAAAAAAAGATCTCAATGATACCTGAATATTATAAATATAATTTTTGTTATATAATATACGATATTTAGTATATTAAACATTTTTAAACAAATTATTTATGTTAAAGATGAATTCGTTATGTTTTTAGCTTTAATTTTATACACTATGTTTATGTTCCTTTATTTTTATATTATTTACATTAATTGCTTTTTTTTAACACATTAAATGTGATATATATGAAATTGTTTTGTTAATTTTAGCAATAAAACTTTAATTTCATACTGAATACTCTATAATTATTTAAATTCAAATTTTGGTAGGATTGGAATAATTTTGGTAGGTTTTGGAAAGAATATTGGTAGGGAAAAATTTTTCTTTGTGGCAACGCTGATCTACATGTATATGGTACATTCACATAAACATATTTTTTTGTTTTTATTTTCTTCGTGAAGAAACATTCAGATTAAATAATTTTAAAAACTAAAAGAAGTTTTGTTTCCATACAATTTATGTGCAAATATCCTGCGAAAAAGCAAATGTTACCGATTGTGTAATTGTAGGGTAAGAATACGTGTTTTATTGTTGTAGAAATGAAACTATATCGATTCGCACCGAATTATAATGTTATTCTTTACACTATTCAATTATGTATGTATATAATTTTAATTTTATAGACAGTTCAATTATGAACTTCTGTCTCTATTTTTGTGTGGAATTAAGTTGTAATAAAACGAATGCTTTTTTGTTTAGTATTTTTTAAATTTATTTATTATTTTAATGTTTCAAAATTTTAACTTTTTCCATACTGGATAATTTAAATTTGTATGTTTCCCATGTGGAATGCTTACGTATTAAAATAGTAACTAGTAAATTAAGCATCTCCATTCTGTGTTTATAACATTCGTTATCCTCATCGAACCAGAAGGAATACATGGTATTTTTGGTGCAACTTACGCATTGCTCAACAATAAATGTTTTTATGTTTTTAGTAGCTTTATTTCTTAAAAATATTTTTTCGAAGACTTTTATGTGAATTTTACAAACTTCAAAAAATAAGTCAGATGGAGCGCACAAACTTCCAAAGTCGGAATCTTTTGTATAATTTTTTGCGTGTACAAACATTTCTGAAGGATATGACAAAATTTGCGCTGGTTTAATTATATCCACACGACATTTAACGCAAGATATTCGTTGAGCTATGTAACCAACAAAATAACGACTTTATGTTAATTCTATTGGCACATTGCTGGACGTAAAACAATCGGCGTCTTCATTAAAATATTCTTTATTTTCATTGTATATATCTGCGACATCTATTTCAGAGGCATGGGTACTTTCTGATATATTTCCAGTCCTTTCAGTATCTTCTAAAATTGTTTCCAATTCAATAGGTAAAAACACTGCATCGTCGTGTGCACAATTAGATGAGGTGCTAAACTGAGTCATTTTTAAAGATAACAACTTAGCTACAGCAATATTAAATTCATGAACCGATGGATTTTTGCAGTGTCGACCTTTGGCACGTATATATGAAAACAAGTTTTCTATAGGATCTTGGTTAAAATGGCTCGTTAAAATGCAGAGCAAATTTAAATTTTCTTCAAACAGTTCTTCCGACAAAGATAAAATAGCACTCGTTGTTTGAACTAGCCCGTTGATTGAAAATATTTTATTACCGTCATATTAAACTTTAAGCCACGTTTCAGGGGGTTAGAGTCGTTGAAGTGCCTGCTGTTTAAACAGTCAAAATAACTGTTGAGCTTTAATGCTTAAAAGTTACTACTAAAGTTTAATATTTAATGTAATAATTAAAAGGTTATTTTCATAATTTGCTAGTTTTCTTTCTCTCTAAATATTTAGTTCTAAAAATTTATAATAAAGGTTTTTTATTTCGGTGCGAATCGATATAGTTTCATTTCTACAACAATAAAACACGTATTCTTACCCTACAATAAAACAAACGGTAACATTTTTTTCACAGGTTATTTGCACATACATTTTGTAAAAACAAGACTTCTTTTAGTTTGTTTTTTTATTTGACAATGTATGTATACATCAGACGTCGGCACCAATGCCTTTCAGGGGAAGAATATCTTCGGCTTTTTACACACATAGGATACGAACAGAAACAATGTTCGTTAAAAGCGTTCAAAAAGCGCGTAAAAATGTATTCAATTGCTTGACAGCTTCTAACGAAAAAAGTTTATGTCGCTTTTTTCATGTTTGAATTATACACCCAAAAAAATATTTCGGTAGGATTTACTGATATTCATTGAAATTTACTAATAACAATGAGAAATGATCTCGATTTTTTGAAGAATATTTCTCAAGTTAAAAACACAGTCTTTGGGGATTTAAAGCTGTACATTCTTTCTATATTTTCCACTACATATTATTTTTTATTGAAAGAACATAAAGCTATCCATCTTTGGCTTAAAAATTAGGTAATGTTTTTTAGATAAATAAAAAGAATAAAAACCCATTTTTTATTAAAGGAAGAAATCGAGAATTTCTAAGCTTTTAAAAAAAATTATACTATTCGACAAAATAAAAAAATATGAAATACGCCAAGCTAATGACATAGACCATTTTTAACATAAAATATTTTTTGAGTGTCATCCTGAAATAAAATGATTAAGCATCCGCCACACATGTGTTCTTGTCGCAATCTGATCGACAACTAAATGAAAAAACACAAGAATGCGTGTGAGTTCTCTCTGCACAATTGTGCTATGAAATGGAATGAATATACACACACGTATACACGCATATGAGAATAAATTGCTTATAGAAGAGAACAATACGTTCTCTGAGTATAATAATTCTCTGAGTACAAAAAGTGGCAGTAGCCGTACTGCCATCGACAAATTTGGCACTGGCAGTACAATGTATGGCAGTGCAACATCTTTATATATTTATAGACTTTGACAACAGCGAGCATCAATGTAGATTTTGTTTTTGTTTTTTCTTTGTACAAAAAATATTTAATAAAAATTTGTTTTTCTTTAAATGTATTGGTGTTTGCACTTCCATAAGGAACTTTTGGGCACCCCTGATCTAAAGTAAATAATTCTTAATTTCTAAAATCGTCAAAATGATGGTAAATCGTCAAATCTGGCAGCTATGAGCGTTGCTGTTGTTGTGTAGTTGCATATTTTTATGCATTTTATATTCCAATTTATGTGTCGGTAACCCACCAATAGCTCCGCTAACAGAGGTGAAAATTACTTATTGTAGACACGCACCATCCAAATCATGACACAATGTTTATATGGTAATACAGTACCTTTTCAAATAACGGTTCTTTGGTGAGTTTTGATTTTATTCACCACGCCGAATAAATTCACCATATTTTGTAAAAACTCACCATACTGGAAACTCACCACAACAACAAAGATATAATTTCCTATTTCCAACACAACAACGAAATTACTCCCTCGCGCCCTTCTCACACAGCAGTAACAACACAAACCTAATACAACTTTTACTTACCATTTTCGTTTTGATGATGTTCGTTTTACTGACCAGGGGTTTGAACTGTGGCCTTTGCGTTCTATCCAATAAGCTGGCTAGACCTGCTAGACAGACAGACCATAAATGTTTGTCAAACGAAAAGGGCTTAATTTTTACATAAATAAACCACAAACCAGAAGTGCGGATGTGGAGGGATGGATAGGAGGAAAGAACCAAACGAATTTTTCACCAGTGTTGCCATAAAGGAAAACATATTTATTCTAAAACGCTATAATTTAAAAATGGTAAGGAATTATAACTGAAAATGTACTTTTTTGCATAAAATAGTACTTTTATAAATTATATGTATCTACGTACCTTCAATCAGGATTTTACGACCGCTCACAGCTAACTTATTTCTGTGTGTGTTAATTTTAACCTACACTATTGTTTAAGGTCGACTCAGAACGACAGATTTTTAAGAAACTTTATCGTGGAAATTTTATTTCTTTAAACATAAAAAAACATAAAAACCCGTTGTTTAGCCACGTCGATGGAAGAACGTCGTTTGAAGAGCAAGGCTCACTGAAAATGCTTACCGAAATTACATTACGTTTCAACATTACATTGCGTTTACATTACGTTTCCGTGACCTAAAAACGAAAGGATGGGCCTAATAATTCTACTCTAGCATTGCGTTGTATAATGCGCCGAACTACAGATTTTTAAGAAACTTTATCATGGAAATTTTATTTCTTTGATAATAATAAGTAAAATAGTAAAAAAGTACTGAAAGCGTGGCGGGAGAACTGCGGTATTTTTTAAATGAAAAAGTGTTGAAAAAATTCAAAAGTACTGAATTTTTCAACACTGTACCAAAGAGCAGTGTACCAAAAAGCAGTGTTGAAAAATTCAGTACTTTAGAAAAATTAATGTACTTTAGTACTTTTTTCAGTACTTTTCCCATGTAAAAAATACCGCAGTACCCCCGCGACACTTTCAGTACTTTTTTGTTTTTTATTATTACGTATTATTCTAAAACATCCCCGGAACGTAAGAATACGAAAAACAATGAGAACCCTTGCGGAACCGTAATATAATTGCGGTAAGCATTTTACATTGCTCTTCATATGCTACAGACGAACGTATGTATGTTCCATTACGTTCCGTTGACGCTTGAATAAATGGGTTTTTGTTTTGTATGTGAGGAGCTCGCATAAATTGTTAGTTTTTCTGTTCCGTTCCGTAGGTGTATTAAATATAAATAAATAAATAGTTTAGTAAATAGAGTGCTGGCTTACTAGATGTGAGCCCAAAGTTCAAATCCCATATTTCCAACAAAACGAAAAATGAAGAAAATATTCCTTCGGCGACCTCATTCTGTCAAAAACTCTCAGAGTAAATAAAATTGCCCTGAAAATTTTCTGAAAAATCTGTCGTTCAGAGTCGACTTTAGACAGTGGGTCCCACCACTCATGTATAAAATTAACATACATAAAATAAGTGGTATGAGATATATGATTGACGGGTTGTAATGGCCAATTATGTATGTATGTATTCTTTTAAAAAAAGTACTATTTGATGCGAAAAATACTCTTTCAGTTATAGTTCAGTACCGTTTTAAAATTTCAATTTTACAACACTGTACCAAACAGAATGATGATTGAGAGAGAAAAGCTGTTTTGTTATCGGCTCTTCTAAGTTTTATAATTTTAAGAGAGTAATACAAAACACATTGTTTCTCTTAATATTTGTCTTCGCTATTTTTGCTTTGTTTAGAATTGAATGAATGAATCTCTTTTTTCTTTGTTTTATCAGTTTTGTTTTGCTTGACTAAAAAATCTGATTGGAATTGAAACAACAGTGAGTGAATGGAAATTGTGTTTTATTCAGTTTATTGGTGTTAATTCAGTTATTCGGTCGCGGAATCGGAAATAAAAGATAAGAAAAATTCAAAATATAAAAAAAATTTAGAAGAAGAAAAGAAAAAAAATTTAAAACAAAGAAAAGAAAATCTATAAGAATTTGAATATTTTTCTTATTTATGATTTTTCCGTTTTCATGTTAAATGTGAAAGAAAATAACACAAAAGAATTTAAATTGGCCTAGTGTGTGAGCTGTTGTTATAAGTGTTTATTATATATGAAGAACGAACGCACAGGTGTACATATGTATAAATGATGGTGTGTATGCATTATTAATTATTTGGTATTATACAAAAAGAATCTACACCACATGTGTACATGTACGTGAAAAGAAAAAGGGCAAGTGTGTAAGTGTGTGTGTGTGCGTTGTAAAGAAGAAAATTTTGTTATTTTACATCCGACATACATAGATATATACACGTCTACATATTGTGAATCAATTACATCAAGAACTAATACAGAAATTTGCCACAATAAAAAAAAAATAAAATAAAAAAAAAAACAAATAAATATGCTGAAAATATTATAGAAGAACGATAATAAATATAAAAAAAAATTATTTATACGGTTTAGCGTGCGATTTATGAAAATTCATTCTGTGCGTTCCATTTGCTTTCGCAAATGCTTTGCTCTAAAAGGTCATTCACCTGTAGTGTATGGTTTTTCAAAAAGTTCTCTGCATTTCATAATTTTTTTTGCTTTTTACCAGAGTAGTATCGGTTGGTTATGTTGTGCTCGGAGCAATGTGTGCGTGCTTGCTTGTATATATATATATACAGTATGTCAAGAATGAGTTTTCACATTAAAGAAATTTCAAATTTTTGTGTTATTTCATTAAAAAAAAGTTATTCTTATTTTAAAACAAAAACATTTTTTAACTTATTCACATTAATAATACTATTTAAAAAGATTTACAACAAAAAAAAATTCACTTTGATCAAAAAATGAGAAAAAATTTAATGAAAACGATCTATACTCAAATATTTCGCTGTCAAACAACTCTTTTCACAATATAGGTGTCCTTGTCTTATTTGCAAACATTTGATAATTAGCGATATAGTACCGTTAATTTTGATGTACATCTATTTTTTGTAGTTTCAAAAAGCATGTATACCAATGTACCAAGGCATGTATGCCTATTTTTTGGAGTGCAGTCGTGTTATAAAGAGTTAAAAACCATGCTAGGAAAACGATTATCGTACGAAGTAATTCAATTAATTTATTACAATCACTATTTGGGCACAAGTGTTCAGGAGCTGTCAGAGAGGTTTTCAGTATCAATTAGTACCATTTACAATGTGATTAACCGTGCCGAAAAAGAGGGTAGATTAGAACTAAAACGTGGAGGTGGTCCCAAGACTAAAATTAACAATCGCACAGAGCGGTTACTTATAAGAAAAGTTGTCCAGGACCCAAAAATTTCAACAAGGACACTTGCGAAGGAGCTTAAAGAAGAATGCGATGTTGTTGTTTCCCACGAAATTGTTCGGAAGGGCTTGTTAAAAAACAAATATACTTCGCGATCAGCCCGTAAAAAACCACTACTTTCCGCACTAAATAAGCAAAGGCGTTTTTCATTCGCTATGGACAACATTTCGCAACCTGTAATTTATTGGGACGATGTAATATTCTGCGATAAGACCAAAATAATGTTGCACTATAACGACGGCCCAACAAAAGTCTGGCGAAAGCCGCTAACAGCGTTGGAAAACAGAAATATAATACCAACTGTGAAATTTGGAAAAATGTCGACCATGGTTTGGGGTTGCATCTCGAGTAAAGGAGTAGGAGACTTGGTCTTTATAGACACCAAAATGGATGCGCAACAATATTTAGACATTTTGAAAACGAATTTGAAAAGAAGTGCAACAAAATTCGGCTTCATGCAGGAAAATGAACCAAGATTTAAATTTTATCAGGATAATGATCCCAAACATAAGGCGCATATGGTGAGACTGTGGCTACTATATAACTGCGGTAAAGTAATAGACACTCCTGCCCAAAGTCCGGATTTAAATCCTATTGAAAATTTGTGGGTTTATTTAAAAAAAAGGGTAGCTAAACGTCAACCGAAAAATATGGCAGCTCTAAAAGCTGCAATATTGGAGGAGTGGAAGAATATACCCGATCAGTATGACTTGCAGAAGCTAATCCACTCAATGAAGACACGATTGCAATGTGTGGCATCAGCAAAGGGTGGTCATACCAAGTACTAAAGCTGAACAATTCTTGTTTATTAATTATATAATGAAGTTAAAATTAGTTTGTGAAAAGAGTTTTTGACAGTGAAATATTTGAGTATAGATCGTTTTTATTAAATTTTTTCTTATTTTTTGATCAAAGTGAATTTTTTTTTGTTGTAAATCTTTGTAAATAGTATTATTAATATGAATAAGTTAAAAAATGTTTTTGTTTTAAAATAAGAATAACTTTTTTTTAATGAAATAACACAAAAATTTGAAATTTCTTTAATGTGAAAACTCATTCTTGACATACTGTATGTGTGTGTGTAGTACAGAATTAAAAATCTCTGGAATCGAGTCGGTCGTCTATAAATTTGCACAGAACTGAAATTAAAAATAATCGAAAGCTAATATAAGATATTTACGATAAAAAATTAAAAATCGATAAATTAAAAGCAATACAACGAGGAAAAAAAGCAAGACATGTCCTCGTTTAGTGTATGGCTATGTAATGTGGATGAAAAATAAATATTTTATTTGGCAAAAAATATATGTACAACAAAAGTATACATATTAAATAATAATTTTAATAAAATAAAAATTGTTTACCATGGACATACATACATACATGTTATGTTGGTGGTTAAAAAACTAAAAATTCTGAATTACACTCAGCAGTAGGTATGACAAATAACCAACAATGACACCAAAATTAAAATGAAACAATAATAACAACAACAACAACGTTAGTAACAACCATAAACGCCAACATCAGCAATAATTTTTCAATTCTCTTCTTGTTATTTATTTATTTATATCGTATGTATTTTGTTTGTACTTTTTTATACGGTTATTTAGGTGATGTAAAAAGAAATAGAGAAAATAAAGAAAACGATAGATAGACAGACGATGGAAATGTAAACCAGCCAACCATATAAATTAAACCAACTACGAGTATACATATGTGTATGCATGTATGTATGGACTGGTGCATGGATGTTAGTATCTGTCTTCTAAAAATTTCATCTCTCTTTTGCACCTCTACCATTAACCAATAATGTATGTATATATACATAATTACCAGCAGCAACAACATCTTGCCAACAAGCAAGCACTCAAATCCAGAGATGGAAAAGTTTTGGCAATAAAGTTTTGTTTTGAAGTACTTTAGCCATTCAAATATGCACATTGTTCCGTCGCACATTTGCTATACAAAAGCATTGAAATTCTCTTTCCCGAATGTTTCTTGCAAATGGCACATAACTTCAAGGCAATATTGATCCCTGCGAACTTTTTTAAGAACATCTGGTGCAGTGTTGAAAAATTCAGTACTTTTGTACTTTTTTCAGTACTTTGTCATTTCAAGAATACCACAGTACCCCCGCTAAACTTTCAGCACTTTATTATTATTACATATTTTATGGTTTGCGCTTTTCAACTATTAATGGGTTAGCAAACATGTTCACTATAATTCTAAAGTAGAATTAGGCTTAAACCCCGGTTAGCCGAACGTACATTCAAAGTACGTCCGTTTTTAAAATACGAAAAGCAATGAGAACGCAGACGAACCGTAAAATAATTTCGATATTTAATTTGCTCTACATATGCTAGAATTAACGTACATTTTATAACGTCCCGTAGACATTTCACTAAACGGGGCTTTTACGTATATAAGAAACATGTACAACTCGTTAGGTTTCCTATTCCATTCCGAACGTGTATTAAGAATAAATCAATATTTTTTATAAAAGTACTCTTTCAGTTATAGTTCAGTACCATTTAAAAATTTCTATTTTGCAACACTGATCTAGTGTATTAAGATACCACAGTAATTGAGAATTGGGGAGCAATTTTAGCATAGGTTGATTGGTTGAACTTAACTTGCTTGAATTTAGAATGTTTGAACTTGGATTTTGATTGATCACTAGTGCATGAATAAAATCCTAAATGACAATTTTTACATATATACATAATTGGCCATTACAGCCCTTCAGTCAGGATTACGGCCTAGCTTCTCACACCATGTTGTGTGCCTTAATTTTATACTTGAATGGCGGAACCTACAGTTTAAAGTCGACTCCGAAGGGTTGTCGACAATCCTTTCAGTCAGAATTACGGCCTAGCTTCTCAATACCACTCATGTTGTGTGTGTTAATTTTATACATGAGCGCCGGGACCTACAGTTTAAAGTCGACTCCGTACGACAGATTTTTGAAAAACTTTTCATGGCAATTTTATTTATTCACAGAGTTTTTGCCAGAAATCTGCTGAGAGAAAGTCCCCGAAGATATATTTGAACCGTGGCTTCGCGTCTAATAAGCCAACATACTACCTACTAGACTACGGCGACTTTTCTAAGCAAATTTAAATTCAGATTTCATGTGTATTTCAACTGAAAAACATTGTATGTCATGAGCCAAACTTTGTCTCATAGCTTTTTCATTCGTTATCAGATTTTATTAATTATTTGACTGGGGGCGGTTAAAAGGCGCTGTGAACTTAATAAGTTCATATTTTTTCAGTTTTATTAATACGATATTAAACCGAATTACCTAAAACACAAATCAATTTGGAATTTTATTTATTTTTTCATAGAAAAGTTTATACATTAAAATCGGGCACAAATACTTGTTAATTCTTCTTAATATTACAACTTTTAACATCTGTTGTTTGGCTATTAGATAAATACGATATGAATTAATGAAAATGTTATTATTTATTTAAGTTATAGAAATGCTACCAGAAATAATGAGAATAATAAAATAAACTTAACCCTTTAACAACAGCTTTATTAAGAGCAACGACGTGTTTACACGACTAGAACAAGTTTATTTAACATGATGGCTGCCGCGGCAATTACCTGAAAACTCGCCACGCAAGCCAACATTGATTTTTTGTTCTTTTCCCAGAAGCCATTTATCGATACTAGCACTGATATAATACGATTTTAGTGAGTACGAGATAACTCGTAGTTGGCTCTCGTAGTTGGCAGTCAACGTGTTAAGAAATATTTGCATTTGTACTATTTTTAGAAAACATGAATATATTTTTATTTCTTGTTAACAATAAAAATATATTTTATTAAAAAAAATTTAGGAATCGTAAAAGAATTATATTGAAGGAAGTAAAGTAAAATTTGCGTTATTTTTTTTTTTTTGTTTCTGAAGCAAAAACTTCGTTTTCCATCTCTGATTCGATACATCTATCCATCGAGAGCAGAAATAAACAGTTCCATTGTTGTCGACATCATTGCACCTTTTAGCTGTTTTTCTTCTTGTTTTTGTTTTTGTTGTTGCTGTTGTTATAATTTTGTTAAACTATGTTACGTGTTTGATTTGCACTGGTTACTCTACTGTTTTTCTTCTCTCTTTTTTTGGTCTCACATTGTATATTTACATCCCCTACACTAAGTGTAATTGGCTCTTAAAACAACATTTTGTAAAAATCAATACGAAAATAAAGTTTACTACTGGATGCAAGTCCCATTTTTCCACAGTATCAATCACTCGTCATTCTACCCAGGCACTGTTAACATAGGGTATATTTGAAGCTCAATATTCCCAGTTCCAAAATTATTTAATCCTAAACCACCACTTATTGGGTTTTATTAGGGACACCTTAGGCTAGAATTTGAATATAGTGGGATATGTGCAGCAAGTCCCATTTTTCCACAATATCAATCATTCGTCATCCTACCCAGGCACTGTTACCATAGGGTATATTTGAAGCCCATTATCTCCAGTTCCAAAATTATTTAGGATATACCACTTATTGGGTTTTATTAGGGACGCCTTAGGTTACAACTTGTATATAGTCAGATATCTGCAGCAAGTCCCTGATGTCGTATATTTGGGTGATTTCTTCCTTGACTATTTTTCGTATTTTCTGTTAACTACCTAACATTGCTCTGTTAACTCGAACATTAGCTCTGTTAAAATTTTGGTTCTTGTCTTTGATAGTTAAATTTGAATTTATCTTCATTTATCTTAATGATTGGAACATAATAAATATGTTAAGGTGTACTAAAGTCGACTCTATTTCTTTCAATTGGTATTTTGTACTTTATTTCTTTCATTCATTGTTTTCTTTAGATGATGTTATTGAGTTTGAATTTATTTTGTTTTTTTTCTTCTTCTTCTTTTTCTCCTTCTGTTTCTTTTTTGCAAATTATAAAAAAAGACTACAAATTATTTTGAAATTTTATAACAAAAATGGTCTAAATACGAGTAGTTGCCTGCCATTCACTCACAATCACACACTTAAGCAGGTCAACATTTTAAATGAATTGCTACTTTTGTTACAGAAAAAAAATAAAATAAAAACAATAAGAAACGAGACTTCATCATATTTTAATTTAATCAATGTTAATGCAAAAACAAAAAACGGAAAAAAAGAAAAATTAATTTTCCAAATGTCATTGAAACGGTAGAAATAAATTTAAAATTTCTTCACGCTTGTCGGTATGAATCTATAAAACACTTTTGCTTCAAAGTTTTTTTTTCTTTGGGTTATTTTTTCCTTTTAATATGATTAATTTGTGTTGCTTTAGCTTCTCTTGACGTTTTAATTTATTTACTTATGAAACATTAAGTTTGTTATATTTTTTATATTAAATACATACATATATGTATGTATGTATGTGTAGCGGTATTACATCAGAGATCAGCAATGAGTATTAAAAAATATGAGTAGATTCGAATCATATTCATATCTTCTGATACTTATACGCATTCATACTTATTTTAATATCATACTCATGCTACTCATATTCAAAGTTTGAAGTACTCATCGTACTAATACTTAACAATACGCATTATGAGTAGGCGTATGAATCAAACATATTTCGAATGTTATGAGGTTGATGTCAACATTGTACTCATACTCATTGCAACCTGTACTTATAAATCAATGTTGTAGTGAGTACGAATTAATCAGAGTAGTTAAATTTCAATAATGTTGACTCAATCATATTCAAAATGTCATGAGTACTTATGAATAGCGAAAAAACGATTCATTGCTGATCTCTGTATTACGTATGACATATGAATATATTTTATTAAGTTCATTTGGTTTTACAACATTTATTTGGTAATTAGTGGATACTATATAAACACTGACAGATTAAATTTAAAAAAAAAAAATACATTTTTTTCATGAGTGGCGGGACCTACAGTTTAAAGTCGACTCCTACCGGCTAGATTATTTGCGGAACTTTTCAAGGCAATTTTATTTACCCTCAGAGCTTTTGCCAGAAATCTGCTGAGAGTAAGTCGCGGAAGAAATATTTTTTCATATTTCGTTTATTTGGAGATGTCTGACCTAGAGTTTGAACCGTACCCGCATATCTAATATACCACGACGACTTTTAACCTTAATATGGGTTCTGTTAAAATATTGGTGTTTGGCTGTGCTAGTTTAGTTCGAATTCAACCTTTTTAGCATAATTTCTGCGAAATTTCTCTTTCCATAAAATTCTCATGCAATAAAGTCAAAATTAGTAAGCAGAGTTTTATCATAGTTTTTTAAATTTAAGAGTTAAGAGACTTCCTAGGAAGAGTAACATCAATGATGATCGTCATAGAAAGTAAAACTCAATCAGCAAAATTAATACTACATTAATTAATTGTTCGAAGATGAGGTTTTTTCACGTAATGACAAATGACAAAGAGATAAGATCTACTACAGCACATCAATAATCTACATAGCTATCGTGTGCATAAATATCCGTTACAGGAAATTTAGTGTTGGCTTTTGCTAGATTATTTATTAGCGTATACCATCGGGAACATTGAATAGTTTTTTTTTGTAACTTCAATATGAAACGGTCACAGTATCTATACTATCGTTCTTTTTGTTATAATCTGTCTTAAGTTCGTCAAATGAATATCATGTCTTCACGCAGGAACTGGTTTTCCAGCTTGGAATATTTCTAGATATGGCTTTCAGAGTGTATGGCACAGTCAGTTTATTGCTCCATTCGGCGATTTGTATTATTCTTTGGTACACTAGATTATCTAGACTGTTAATTTCTAACTAAAATTATTCCTCGTTACCAATCTAAGGTTTTGAATATTGTGCCCCTAATTAAGGGCGAATTATGTGGTGGTCATATTCACGTCATTCCTGTGATATTCAGGTTTAAAGCTAGGATTTTAACTAATGTTTTCGCCATAGGGTTTGAAATTAGCCAGTTTACAATCGTCGGAAAAAATTTTTTTAAGAAAGTTTTTTACCTCATCTACTACAAGGAGATTTATAGTCATTTTATGAGATATCCATTTACAACTGTCACTTATAAAAAAATTTCCGCTACTCAACTATATCAAAGTGCTGGCAGAGAACGCGTAGAGCTATAGTTCCTGCTCGTATTGATCGAATCTCGTCTTTAATAACTTGAATAGTATGATTTCTGAGAAAACTGGATAAAAATCCAGATAAATAAATATCGACACCAAAAGCAATGTTTCTATATTTCAAAAATGTTTAAAAATCATATCTATCAAAGTCACACCCTGACTTGTGCTATTTTCGTGGTGTATATCCTATAAATAGTATCTAATTAAACTTAAACTTTTTCATATAAAGCTAACTTTATATGGTTAGCTTTTCTTCTCTGTAGGATATAGCGCTCTGATATTATGTGTAAAATATTCTAGCTTGCTCATAAGTAATTAACGTGATTCTACTGTATAAATCAACGCAAATTTTGTTTGTTATTTGTTTATGTATTTATACCTTCAAATCATATGAATACCATACATTCGGAAAATAATGAAAAAAATAAAATGAAATAAAATGCTAAATAGCACTTGTTCACTCGCTGTTTTCTTTTTCTACGGTCAGGCACGCAACCAAGGCGCCATCGATGAACATTTTCATAATCGTTGTTCTTTCCCCGGATTTTAATTTACGTTTGTTCGTTGTCAACCAACCAACCAACCATAGAAAATAAAAATAATTCCCAAACATACTCGCTTAAATATTGCTTTAGCGTTCGTATTTATACGTGTGCACGATATTTCTATTAAGGTCTTCTGTTACGTCTTTAAACATTTTATAGAAAATTAAGCTTTCTTCTCTATGATGTTGTATTATTTTGACTAATTAGTTGATTGTTGCTGTATGAATACGAAGAAAATGTGTTCAGGATGATATCTTAAAAATGGATTAGCCTCAATGTAAAAGTGTGGAAAGACAAACAACCACTCACTGACTTGTATGCATGCAGTTAGTCTGTGGCTATTTCTTTCTTTTTTTTCAAAACTGAGAATATTTTGTAGTTTCTTGTTATACAATGTTGTGCAATCATCAAAGGAATACGAGCGCTAAGAATGTCTACAAGATTAATATTACAGATATTGATCCACAACAAAGGACAAAAGAAGAAATTTACGCCGATTTAAACTCTCTGGAGGGTGAAATTTACAAGAAATTTAAAAATTTATTTATAATTTCTCCGCCCCTCAAAGATGAAATTAACACATATAACATGGATAGCGAGAGAATCTGTATCGTAATCCTGTCAAAAGGGTTGTAACTGCCAATAGTGTATATACTCGTATGTAATATATGTACAATGCGTGAAACTTGTTGTAGTTTCGAATGCTAATAATAGAAGATTTTGTAAACGGAGGTTGGAAATTATATTTATTTACTACATCGTGAAATTGCAGTAGTCTAGTAGGTAGTGTGTTGGCTGACATTTCGAACAAAATAAAGTATGAACAAATATTTCTTTCGGCGACTTCCTGTCAGCCGATTTCTGGCAAAAACTCTGAAAGAAAATAAAATTGCCATGAAAAGTTTCTCGAAAATATCTATTGTTCGGAGTGGACTTTAAACTGTATGTCCCACCAATCGTGCATAAAATTAACACACACAATCGTAATCTAGACTAAAGGATTAATGATTAACTATGTATGTATAACATAAGTCGGGCCTTTCATTAAGCGCTTTCAAAATGTACGATTACTGTTGTTTATGGCTCATTCGGATACAACTGCGACTTAAGAAACCCCACAAGAAAAAGCTCAAAGGGGTCAAATCACACGAACTCGGTAACCAGTTCTCATCACCTCCACATATGATGACCATGCCCTTAAAATCGATTGTACAGAATATCCCATATCCAAAAGGAGAAAATAATTATACATGCAGCGTTCGAAATTGAAATGATGGTCCAACGTCGTTCTCTAAGAAATATGGAAATATGACGTTGCCAGAGATGAATTCATGCTCTTTGATTTCACGTGGATTGTTATCGTTTCACAGTTCAAGCCAATAAGGCCCTTTCATCGCTGAAAATGATTTTTCGAAGCGGAGGTCGCGGGATATTGTCGCAACACGTCATTCATTTTTTTAAAAAACCATTTTTGTATTAGCACATGTTGTTATATACTATAACCGTCCCCAGTGATTTGGCAAATCAGACTGAATGAATGACGACTAGTTTGGCAGATGTGGCTTCAACTATTAAAGTGCGGTAGTTCCTTTTGGATGATCCGTTATATGTATTTTATAGATGCTAATTCAGTAATGCAATTATTTTCCATTGCTAGTATCCCTAATAAATAATTTTACAGGGTGTATTTTTTCATTGTGAACACCTAAAATGAAGCACTCTAGTTAAATATTGATTATTTATTTCAATAACATGTTATATGAACATGTCATAGGAGCTTGACTGTCGCAAACTTTTAAGGGTTACTTCTCTTTTCATATGTAGAAACAGGTGGTAATCACATTACACTATGTCATGTCCAAACTATTGATGTAGAACAATCTCCCAATTAATCTTTCGAAACTTCAGGCGAGTTACTGAGGTGTGTGTGGCCTGTTATTCCCCCTTTTAGTACACCATACGGACTATATGCAAATGGTCCAGTGGGTTCTCCAGTCCAGAGGGTCCTCCTTCCAAATTTCGACTCACAAAATTATTTCAGCTTTCGCACTACCACGGTTGGAAAGAGGACAATCTGGATTACCATTTGCATATAGTCCACCAATCTTCTAGAAAATGTTCAATCAAAATAATTGATATTTTCAAAGCCAATTTTCACAATACCATGTCACTTTATATGGGACTCTATTGCTGATTGTATTAAGAGGTCTCGGAACACTCCTTTGAGTACGACATGGTACTCATAGACCTAGTATATGCGCTAAAATTAGCTCCTAAACAAGTGACCTTGTTCAGATGGATACTGCCAAACAGTTAACAGTGCTGTTAACGCTAAATGTGGCGCTGCTAAAATTTATGGATTGCGTCTTGAATTTTCAAATTTGAATTTATCTTAACACACATCAAATTTCGTGATATTTTAATGTTGAAAATTTTTTGTTACGGTTTCCGACTTCGAATGGTAAACGCAACCTCTTGAGAAAGGTCTCCACTCCGCAAAGTTAGTCAATGCGACAATAAATACGTTTTCTTAGAAAGCATTATTTGGCCTGTCAAATGCTTGGTTAGAAAAACGCTTATTTAAAGCGTTTCTGTTTTTCACGACTTTTTTCTAGTACGACGGACATATGTATGTAAACCAGGGTTGGAACAAAGTTTTCATTAAATTATTTCTAAATGGACTGGATGTAATTAATTTCAAGAAAAACTTAAAAAATTAAAAAAAAATTTTTCTTGCATCAAAATTTTTCCAAAAGTTATTGAAAAAAAAGTTTATTTTTTGAGAGCTTTAAAAGCGCCAAGTTGACATTGCTCTTGAGCAGGTTGGTGAGTAAGAGTATGAGAAATGAATCCATAAATTATATTATACCATGTTACGTATGGAGGTGGTGGTTGTTTATTGGGCTGGTTGGCTGGTTGGTTAGTTGGCTGACTGGCTGTGTTGTATGGTGGTTACTTGGCAAGCTGGTCCGTTGGCTTGACGTTTATTGTTTGGTATTATTTATTAAAATAAAAGATAAAATTAAAAATTAAATAATAAAAGGAATTTTAAAACACAACAACAATGACTTTCAGTGCTGCAATTTTTGTTTGTTGGTCGTTCTCTTTTCAACAATCGTCGTCTATTGTCTATTCGTTGTTATTATTACATAAAAATACTTGCATTCATTCATCTGTTCAATTTAAATACATACATATTTATGTACATATATTGTATTGTTTTCGCAGTTCTGTACGAATGTGGAATAAAATAGAAATCAATATTTAAGAAATAATAAAGAATAGGTATAAAAATCGATTTATTTAAAAATAAAAACACAACATCTATCTCATAATTAGTACTGAAAGTTAAAACAAAACCAAAGAAAAGAGTGATTTTTTTTTCGAACAGTGTGTGGCGCACATTACCATTTGACATTTAAATTGTGCGGAATTGTTGAAAATAAAAATCCAATAGAACGAGAATAACAAAAACAAAGCAGCAGCTACAGAAATCTCTACTACAAGAAGAGAAAGTGAAAGACGCAAAATTTCTTAGACATCTACATCACATCCATCTTCTCCACAATAGAAACAAGGTAAGAAAAATTATAATTATCACAGCAGCATGTTATTCTTTATTTTTGTTTTGTTGTTGTTGTTTTTCTCTTCTTTCTTTTTTACAAGTTCACTGTTGTCACATGAATGATAATTAATTTCTTTTTCGTTCTTCTATTTGGTCGTCTATTATTTTGTTGTTTTTTTTTTTAATTTATGTTGTTTTTTTATTTTGTTTCTAATTTAAATATCGTAGTTTTGTTTTTATACTTTTCGGTTCCGTTTCATTTGAAAAAAGTAGAAATAATCTGTCAAAATTATACACGAACAAAGTTGGTTTTTGCCAAAAGTTGAGAAACAATAAATCGAAAAAAAAACACTATTGCAATGTTGTTGTTGTTGCTTGAACGATATGTTGTTTATAGAGCTGCCAGGTTTGAAAAATCAATTACTTCCTGCTCAATGAAATAAAAAAAAAAAACGATAAGGGGTCGGCAATTATGAATAGATGTTAAGTTGTAGTCGCCGTAGTCTAGTAGTCGTAGTCGCTTATTAGACGTAAAGCCCGGGTTTGAGCCCCAGGCCAGACATAAAAAAACGAAATATGAAAAAAAATATTTCTTCGTCGTCTTCCTCTCAGCAGATTTCTGGCAAAAACTCTGAGAGTGAATAGAGCTGCCATAAAAAAGTTTCTCAAAATCTGTCGTTCGGAGTCGACGTTAAACTGTAGGTCCCGCCATTCAAGTATAAAATTAACGCACATAACATGAGTGATGTGAGAAATTAGGCCGTAATCCTGACAAAAGGCTTGTAATGTAATGTATGTTATGTGGCGCCTACACGTAACGATTAGTTGTACAACTTGATTAAGGGCCATTATTACAACTTGCCGTTAAACTTGGGTTTAGTTAAAGGTACTTTTAACTCAAGGGAACTTTAAAGTTAACTTTAATTTATTTTCGTTATTACAACTTACAGATAAAGCAAAGTTAACTTTTTCAAAAATATAGCAGTGCCGAAAAAATGTCGATAAAACTGCTCAATTAAACAAGTTTTTTTTTAACTCAGTGGCAACGACGGGCTTCGTTTTTGTTGTTGTTGTTTATGCTCATTTTGTTTATATTTGAAGTTGCCATATTGAAAATAATATATAATATGGCAAGTTCAAACATAAACTTAGCTTTAAAAGTTACAGGCAGAATGATCCTCCCCTTAGCATAACGCTCACTTTTATCTCATTGGGTCTTCATAATAATGAAAAACAATTTATCTCCCCATTAAAATCCTGCCTTTAGTTAACAGCAAGTTGTAATAATGGCCCTAAGTTATACAACTCAATTAATAAAATACTTTTTAATAATTTTCTTTAACTGTAAAACGAAGCTTGGAGACAATTTCTGCATTGATTATCAAAACAAAATACACAAATCATTTTAAACTTTTGGCATTTAAAGTGTCACCTGTCAACCGTCAGCTGTGCTATTAAGGCCTTGTAAAGTAAATATGCTTTGGCTCAGAGTACACCAAATTCAAGATTCTTTTTCAAATACATTTTACTACATATTAACGCAGATATTTTTGTTTCAAGTATATGATAGAAAACATACAATTTTTTAAAATTCCTTGATTCCTTATAAAATTTATTGAAATCCACTACCACTGGCTGTAACATTCACATTCACGAATTCATTTTTTAAAAGTCTTTTAAAAGATATCTCTAATCATGAATAAATATCTTACAGGTTAAGTGATTTGTAATCCAAATCTAAATTTGTTTATATACAGTGTAAAATTAGTTCTGGTATATATTCGATATTTGCACACCCCGATTCCGAACAACGGCAACTTTTCACGTTCGTTTCTTACTGTAGACTTTATTGTCTGTTTTATTACATTTTACAGTTACAGAATTAATTTATTCATTTAGAGAATATCATTCCATACAAACTAAAATCAATAAAGTGAAAGTGAAAGAAATTATTAGAATAAAATTATAGCACTAACGCTTTAAAGAGATTATCACAATGTATCACAAAATATATTTAAATTTTATTCGATTATGGGTAAACAATTGATAAGACTCTGTGAAACATAAATATAGAAGTAGCATTATGCACTTAAGTAAACTTCTATTTAAACTTCGGCTTGAAAATTATTTGAAAAAATATCAGAATGAGATAATGAACATATCATTAGTATGTTACAGCTACCCAGATAATTAACAATGAGTCTAATCTACCATAACTATTGAAACTGTGCTTCATTTAATAGAACAAGTAAATGAAATGGTAAGCATTTGCATTGCTCTTCATATGCTAAAAACGAACGTATGTTACATTACGTTGCATCGACGTTTGACTAAACGGGGCTTTTAAGTTTTGTTACGTTCCGAATCAGCTGTTTTTGTCTTGTATGTGAGGAACACGAATAAGTCGTTAGTTTTTCTGTTCCATGCTGTATGTCTATTAAATATAAATGCCAGAGATCCATCAAAACGAAATATGAAAAAATATTTCTCCGGCGACTTCGTTCTGGCAAAAACTCTGAGAGTAAATAAAATTGCCACGATAAAGTTTTTCAGAAATCTGTCGTTCGGAGTCGACAGTAGGTCCCGCCACCATGTATTAAATTAACACACACAAAATAAGTGGGTTGAGAAGTTAGGTCATAATCCTGATTGAAGTGTTATAATGACCAATATACATGTATGTATGTATTTTTTACAAAAGTATCATTTGATTCAAAAAAGTACTCTTTCTGTTACAGTTTAGTACTAACTGCTATGACATATTTAATTTAGGATTAATAATTAAAAGAATTAAACTTAAACAATAAAAATTTTATTTTTTCTAACAAAGAATTCTCCTTCCTGTACTGATTGGTTTTGGTTTGGGGATTGAAGAATCTTAATTTTTTAAAACTACAAAACCGTTATAAGAATATCTTGATTTTTCGATATTAAAGTTGTGGAATATTGATAATTCAAAATTATCTATGTGTTATTCATCATATAAATAAATTACATGGCAACTCTATAGCATAGAACGCATAATCGTGTGTTTCATTCCATATCGTTTCGAAATGCATAAGAGAAATAAGGAATTTTGTAGAAAACTCTTTAATGATTTTTTCGTTTATTTTTATTTCTCTCTTTGTTCTCTTGATTATCTTTTGTATTTCCTTTCAACGCCGAGCTACATATGACTGCATGTGCGTTGTTTTGAAGTGCTAGATATTACGGTAATATGTATCTTGTATCTTATTTTGGGCTTTATTTCGTAAATATTTTTGTGAATATTTTTTTGTTTTTGACGTAAAAATTTCAAAACAAACTGAATTGACTTGTGACATGTGTTGTCAGCAACATACTTACATATTTTGTTTTTCTATTTCGTTTCGCTTTTGCTGCAGGCTAAGAAAAATGGATGAAAAATAAAATCATTGTTAATTAAAATTAAAATTTAATACTGACAATGAAAAAATTAATTTGTTGGGTGTAAATAATTGATACTTTACGTTTTGGGTATTTTCTTTCTTATTTTAATAATTAAAAGTTACATAAAAAAAGCAATTTAATTAGTACATACATATAAACATGCATACAAATATAACAATGTATTATAAAGGTTTTCTTATGTTATTATATATTTGCTTAATGGCAGTATCTTATGGGGCACAATACACTTGAAACCTAAATTTGGTTGATGTGATTCACGCACTCATAACTTTCACCCGCAAGCAAAAAATGTAAAGTATTCATGAAATAAAATCGTAAATCCCAAAAGAAGAAAAAAATCCAAATGTATCGACAGAAAATGAACACAAAAATGGCAAATAAATACTTATATATGCATGTATGTATGTATGTACATACATATGTATGTATACTTGTATATTATTTTCTGTTTTGAAAAGAATCTTTTATGCGTGTTTTGTTTCTCAGCACACATGGCACATTGAAACATTTAGGGCCTGAATGGCCAATTATGTATGATGTAGATGATTTTCATTTTCTGCATCGATCCTAAAATTAGCATATTTTCAGGTAGAGCACATGCATTTGTTGTTGATTTGTCAGCGGATAGTACAATGCACTTTTTCCCTTTCTGCAGAGGTCTTTCACTTGTGCTATAAATAGATACAAAATCAATATCTACAAACTTTATTTCCTTCTTCCTCCTTCGCATAACCTGTTTTCCTAGTCCCAACACAATGCACTAAACGAGTAGGGACTATCACCCTGAGTGTTGATCGTAAATTAAAAAAAAAATCCTTTTTTGATTATGTATTTCAAATTTTGAGAACCAAAGTATATCATGTTTGGAAATGTTAAATTGTATGGTACTTACGGCATATTTTAATTAATGGCGTGAAAAAATGTGGCGATATTGCCACTTCCTTCCGTTGGTTCAATAAAATAAAAATTTTAGATTTGTGTAGCAGGCGATTGTGCAGAGCAACTCAGTAACTGTGTAAACACGTAAAAATTCTATTTTAGATTAGATGTTTACATTCAGAAATAATTTTTAGTAAACGTTATAAGATTTCTTGTGAATTATGTATGTATGTATCGATATGTGAGTGCGCAAGCAATGTTTAATGTGTGTGTATTAAATGCACAAGGAACATTTTATGATTTACCGTAATGGAATTTATATTACCGTATTATTTGTATGTATATTTATTTTTATTATACATTAGGGTCATTCATTATAGTGATTTCAAGATCGTCGGTCTAGCAGTCCTATCAAAAATTAAATATTTTTCAGCTGAAGTCCCTTTTGTTTAGAAAAACTAAAAAAAAAAACAATAGAAAATAATAAAAACGGATTACGAAAGAGGTAATCATACTTGGACACTTATCTAGAATTACTTGTTAATTATTGTCATCATAATTTAACTACTGCTGCCCTTCCTGGTAAAATAATAAATAAATTTGAAGCGCTTGGTCTTCCCTATGCATCATTGCCCAGTAAATTAGTCAATTCCAGGATATTTTTATGGCAAGTTTTACACTTTAATCTCTATAAAGTCCACTTCATGTAACAGAAACCTTATAATTCACATATGCTGTTTTCAAAAAATATTTTCCTTGGCGACGAAGCTTACTTCTCACCCAGTGGTTACGTCAACAAACAAATTTGTTGTATATGGGAACTCATAACCCAGAAAAAAGTAGTGAATACATTGAGACCGTAACAACCGTTACCATTAATTCATAACGCTATGATCATATAATAGACAATCTGCAATTGAAAATTGTGAACTAAACGGTATATAGTTTCACCTAACGGTGCCACGAGCGACATTACTCTTTACGATTTTGGCTTTATTTTAACGTACGTAAAATGCTTAAAAAACAACCTTGTCCTGTTTTCCCACAAAAGGCCACTTAGTGGATTTTAAAATCTGAAATCTCGGAAAATTTCAAAATCTACTATGAAAACTCGCTCCGTTAAGGGTTCTGTCAATTGATTTAGTTAAAGAGACGTAAAATGCTATAAACCGCTTTATTTTGCCCGCCCAGGTGGTCCTAATTTATCCCTATATTGATTTATTATTGAAGTAGTCGCCGTAGTCTAGTAGGTAGTGTGTTCGCTTATTAGACGTAAAGCCCGGGTTCCAGACCCAGGCCAGATATCAAAACCAAATATGAAAAAAAAATAAAAAAAATATTTCTTCGGCGACTTCCTCTCAGCAGATTTCTGGCAAAAGCTCTGAGAGTAAATTAACCTGCCATGAAAAAGTTTCTCTAAATCTGTCGTTCGGAGTGGACGTTAAACTGTAGGTCCCGCCACTCAAGTATAAAATTAATGCACACAACATGAGCAGTGTGAGAAGCTAAGCCGTAATCATGACTGAAGGGTTGTAATGGCGAATTATGTATGTACATATGTATGTATGTATTGATTTATTTATCGGATTACATTAGCTTTCGGAAATGTGAGATTATCTGTTTATTGTAGTTCTTATTACGCAATATTTTGTAACAGTTGTTAACTATAGGCCTTGTTTTGACAACTTTTCCTTTTTTCTTTTCTTATATTACCCAGGAATTTAAATAATTTTTCCTGTTTTTCTTTCCCAACCTGAAAATAAATGTTTAACAGAGCTCTGTTAGTAACATATCAGAGCTCCGTTAACTGACTTGGTTTGCGTCTGGGGAGACAGATTTTAAAATCTATCTTCACAGACATGCAGAAGAGTAGTATTGGAAAAATTATGAGGCCCATTTCCGGATGTAAGGGTACTTGGACAATGAAAATTGTCGAATTTCGGATCCAAAAGCATAGAAAATCACTATTTGATGTGAATTTTGGGCTAGCAGCTTCATCGGCTTATATTTCTACTATGGGTCGATAATTACTAACTAATTTTAGCTTGAATTGAATGATCTAGGGACTAACGGCATTTCAATAGCACGGCTGACATGCCAAACAGCTCACTAATGATTTAAAGGCGTTGTCTTCTCACGTGAAATTGATGTGAACATGTTAGGTGTTAGCCTTTTTCAGACATTTGAATGTTATTATGTTCCATACATAATGACATCAATAGGTTTTTTGAAACGAAATAATTTTTGTGATGTCTCACACACACTTTCTTGTATTTAAAAATAGGAAGCGCATATTGGAAGACCTCATACGATACATTCAAATTTAGTAGCAATACCATATGTACATATATAGATTTTATTTATTTATTTTATTTTCTCAAATAAAATTTTTTCGCTTTTATGTTCTGTGGTTGAAATTGAAAGTGTTCCGCTTCGTTTATAAAATTTTGTCAAGTCACGCAGACCTCTTTTTAATGTAAATAACTGGACATTTTTTATGAATATTTTTTTTTTGTAATTCTTTTTCTCTTTTGCCAAAATTTTGGAGAAACTTAAGTTTTTGGCCCACATTTGGGTGTGTACAAACATATATATGTATGAATGTGAATATTGAAGTTATGTGTGTTTCTTAATGGATTTCTTTGAACTAATTTCTCGTCATAGTATACAGAGATCTATTGACACGCAAATTTAATACGAACAGTGGAATTTTTTAATGCAAATCTTTTGATCGTGGAAGTTCTAAATAGGTTAAACGTTAAGCCAGGAACTGGCTGAGCTATCGGACAAGAAGGATAGGGTATGTCTGGTACGGATGAATCTTTACACTAATGCCTGCAGTAGTACGTTATAAGCTACGACAGAAACAAACCATTTCATACAGGTGGCTACAATGAACCGCCAATAATGTTTACTTCCCAACAGTTCCCAAAGTAAGCTCAACGGTAAAATGATTTATAATCCTTTGCTAACTGCTCACAGCTTTGATATCACACGTCTTCGAGAGTGATTTCCGCGACGTTATATTCTCAAAAGCTTTGACCGTAATGCTGATGATATGTAACAATTAAGGAATCTATAAAGTATTAGGGCCATTATTACAACTTGCTGTTAACTAAAGGGAGGATTTTCACAGGCAGATAAATTGTTTTTCATTATTATTAGTTGACAATAAGTTAGAAGTGAGCGTAATACTATGTTCACGTATGCACCTTTATTGCGTAAATCGCAATTAATGCCAATATTGCTCTCAATACTTCATATAAAATCTCAATTAATTATTGATCAATTAAATGCTAATTGTTAT
This sequence comes from Sarcophaga rosellei, assembly GCA_930367235.1. NCBI lineage: Eukaryota > Metazoa > Arthropoda > Insecta > Diptera > Sarcophagidae > Sarcophaga > Sarcophaga rosellei. The sequence goes on from OV884019.1 coordinate 65,612,603, forward strand.
AATATTGATTAAAACTTTAAATACAGCACTGTCATAAGTCTGTTTTGTGAGCACATTATAAGTAACCGAACACTTCCTGTTGATATTTGACAACTCAAATGTCAACAACTACAAAAAAAAATGGCAACTTGCAAACAAACACAAACAAAAATTACAAAAACACGCGACCAAAATAAAAACAATGTTGTTGTTTATCAGCTGTTTAATGAATATTGCGTATATTTATTATACCTAAACGGGTAAAATATTGTTATCAATTAAACGACTATTGTTCTCAATTAAGTTGTATACGTGAACTTAGTATTAAGCTAAAGAGAGTACCATCCTGCCGGTAACTTTTAAAGTTAAGTTTATGTTTGAAGTTGCCATATTATATGTTATTTTCAATATGGCAACTATAAACATAAACAAAATGAGCAAAGAAAAAAAACTGAAGCCCGTCGTTGCCACTGCGTTTAAAAAAGCTAGTTTAACTGAGCAGTGTTATCGACATTACTCCGGCACATTTGAAAAAGTTAACTTTATTTTATCATTCGATTATAATAAAAAGAAGTTAAAGGTGACTAATGGCCCTTAGGCTGATTTCAATATTTCCATACTTTTTTCCACTTTTTTTGAATTCCTTTATACAAAGGCAAAGGAATATCATTGGGCTGTGCTGCGACAAAACCTAAAAATAATTCGATTACATTTTTTTTTCGCAATACTAATGTTAACCAATTTGGCAGATTTAACATATTGATGGCAATTTTCCAAAAAAAGGTGAAAACATAATTTGTATTCTATTATTTAAACACCCATAAAGCTGTGAACTTTCTTAGAAATAAAAAAAAAATAATTAAATAATATTAAAAATAAAAAAAATATGAGATTGTTTCATGTACATTTATTGAGTTAGTTTTCATCACGTGTGTGCCAGAGATCAGCAATGAACCGTTTTTTCGATACTCATTAGTACTCATGAAATTTTGAGTATGAGTGAGTAAACAATATTGAAATTTAACTACTCTGATTCATTAGTACTCACTACTACGTTGATTTATAAGTACAAGTTGCAATGAGTATGAGTATAACGTTGACTTCAAACTCATAACATTCGAAATATGTTTGATTCATACGCCTACTCACTAAGATTCATAAATTTAGAAAAATACTTATAATACTCATAAATGATTCGAGTGATTCGAATCATTCATCAAAATTTACAGTTTTAGTTGTTGTTGCATTTACAAAAAAATAAGAAAGAAAAAGACAAAGACAGCAAGCAAAGCAAACACACAACCTTCTAGTGAGTATTGTAAATGTTGAGTAAAGGCGAGTCGAAATCAACAACATCATGCGTATTGTAAAGTATGATTACTTCAAACTTTGAATATGAGTATGATATTCAAATAAGTATGAATGCGTATAAGTGTCAAGGAATATGAGTATGATTCGAAACTACTTATCTTTTTGAAAACTCATTGCTGATCTCTGATGTGTACATACATACTTACGTACATCTTGATAGAACAAATTCTGTATTTCACTTATGAGAACTTAATTTAAGAAATATTTTTTGATCAATTCAAACAGAGTTCGGTCTATAAACGGAAATATAAATTGTTCTCCAAACAACTGCAGAATGTAATTCTATTTACAATTTAATTAATCAAGTTTGTTTAGTCAAACAGTTGATTAGTGGATTACAAAAGTATGTAAATAATATCACGTTGTTTATATTATGTTTAGTTACGTATTTCTGTATTAGACTATATATTCCAAATTGATGTGCGTTGAGATAAATTGGAATTAAAAAACCAAGTACGGAGAACTATATTTTTAACAGTTAACAGAGCTCTGTTAAGTGTTCTGGCTATTGATTTAGTTTAAGAGACGTAAAATGCTTTAAAAACAATTTACTTTGTTGTCCTATATTGATTTATTTATCGGATTACATTAGCTTTCGGAATTGTGTGATTATCTGTTTATTGTAGTTTTTATTACGCAATATTTATTAACAGTGATTAACTATAGGACTTATTTTATCAACTTTCCTTTTTTATCTTATTTTATCCAGGAATTTAATTAACATTTCCTGTTTTTCTTTCCAAGCCTTAAATTAATTGTTTAACAGAGTTATTTTAGTAACATAACAGAGCTCTGTTAACTGACTTGATTTGCGTCTGGAATAGATTTTAAAATCTATCTTCACACACATGACAAAATTTTCTTTTAACATACTACTGTTAACGGAACCAATCTGAAAAGATCCACAGATGTCGGACCTAATTATGAGATAGATATAGGATATATGGGTCACAGGTTCGATTCCCACTAAAAGCTCTGGGTATTAACGATTGTCTGATTGTTTGCCTGACATTATATGTGATTACTCACAACAGAAGAAATAAAGTCCCCAATAGAATATAAAAAACTGGCGCACACTCCACCCTCTTTATTTTCTTCCATAAAACTATTTTTCCAACACCATGCTCTGCATGAATAGGTGTCATCATCTGAGTGTTGGTTTCAAAAAAAGAAAACATCCCAGGAGCAGGAGTGCCATTCCACATACAAACGAAAGTTCCGAAGTTTGTTAATATAATATTGAGAAAATAGTTTCATGTAAACTGCTTAAGAAAATTGTCTTTGAAGAGAAAATAAATTTTTGTTTGTATGTTAAAAATTTCACGACAGAATCATATAGCCCTTGGCCTGCCATTTCTTCTCTCGAAGCGTTTTGAATTAGAGCCCTTGATCTGCAATTTGTATATAGTGGCATGTATGTATATTCACATACATACATAATTGGCCAGTACAACCCTTCAGTCAGGATTGCAGCCTAGCTTCTCACATATAGTGGCATATGTGTTCATTTTCATATTTTTGAGAAATTTTATCTAAAATTTATTTTTTTCAAAGCCAGAAATCTTATCAATAAGACCATTGCAGACGTCTAACATTTTATTGCGAAGGCAGAAAAAAGTCTAAAATTTTATTCTGAAAATATTAAGAAAGAGCAACAAAAGCAAAGAATAAGAAAATAGCAAAGAAATTATAGGGAGAGATCAACTTACTACGACAAAACTTCGTAAAGACATACAACGAAGCATGGAAAGAAAAAATAAACAAAAACAAATCAACGACAAGATTTTTGAAGTTGCCAGATCGAAAATTATTGAAATATAAAAATGGGCGAAAAGCAACGTTGTTAGTCAGTTGTAGTAAAAACCACGACATACTTATACTATGAAGGTACAAAGTTATTTTGTTTATATAGTAAAAGGATTGTGTAACAAAAATTGTTAGCGTCTTGTTATCAGTTAAAGTGTGTTGTTAAATTAAAATAAATAAAGAATTTATTTACATAAAGAGATAACGAAAAAATGTTTAATTTGAAAAATGTAACCATCAAACACACATGAAATACTCGTTTTATAAAGATAAAAACATAGGTTCTACCAGATGGATCATATATAGTAGGGATATGACAGCTTAATTTTGCATAATCTAATCGTCAGATACAAGATCTTCGTTTCCTTTTAAAATAAATGCTGATCCACTCAATATAAGAACTTAAATGATAGTTAGGCGTTATAATTATTTTCTTTTAACAATTGGGTTTCGAATTTCTATACTTTTTCTGGTATCTATAAGATAAAATGTATAAAAAAAACCAGTGTATCTACATATGTATGTATATCCGTTTGCAAATAAAACTTATTTACAATTCTAGACAAATGATAGCTATTCTGTATTCTTATCTCTGCAGTTGTAGATGACGATGTTGTGTTTTTTTAGCCGATTCTTTTATTGTTATTTACATTCTGTTTTGTCTTCCTTTTCCTATTTTTTTATTTTGTTCTCTTTGTTTTGTAGCCCAAATGGTTGTTATCAGTTTAGAACTTAAAAAAATAACACGCCATGAAAAATTCAAATTAACAGAATACGTACGTAAAACGGAGAAAGACTCGACTTTAAGTAAATATTTATTTAAATTTTGAATTCTAAAAAAAAACAACAATATATAACTAATAAAATTAATATCACATTAGAAAGAATGCGCATCCATTTGACTGACGGTTTTGCGTTTTCTTTATCGCGTATGGAAAAAAAAGAATTAAAAATATTGAAAAATTTTCATTCACTGTTCACAAGATTTTCTATTGAATTTGAAGACTCAAAAACGAAGAAGATATACGAGGACGACAACAATATTTTGTTAATGATGTTCATTAATCAAGACCAATGTCCCTCAGGGGAAGAACATCTTCAGCTTTTTACGCACACGTACGCGTAAAAATGCATTCAGTTGCTTGCCAGCTTCTAAAGCAGAAGGTTCATGTCGCTTTTACAGAGGAAGAATACTTGGCAAGTTAAATACAGTGTCTTTAGGGCTTTAGCGCAGTACAATTTTTCTATATTTTTCGCTCACATATACATATATATTATTCGGTTAATAAGTAGACTTGAAAATATTACTTACAATTTTCCTCTGCCTCTCACAAATACACTCAAATTTTTATCATGTTCTCTTTGTGCCGACGTCTGATCCAGACTCATTTTCATCGTTCACAGCATATTTGTAAATTTTTTGCGAAGTCTTGAAACTACAGTCTCCACGTTTTTAATGATCATATTATAGCTTAATCCAACATCTAAATTACGTTAACGAAGCATGTAAGAATTTTCAAAATTTAAATGTTAATTAAAGTGTTTCTTTTGTGAAGATTTAAAACCTTATACAAATTTTAGATGGCACAATAATTCGGAATGATGAATTGGGTTTCTTAGTGGACCCCTTGGACTACCAATTGTATTTGAAATGGCCCCTGCTTCACTAGAGAAATTCCAAGCAACCAATGTATTTTTAAAGTCAATCTTCTCTATCATATCACTTTACATATAACTATATTGCCAATGTTATATAAATTGTTATTTGAACCTTCCTTTGAATGTGATATTGTTCTCTGAAACGTAGTATATGGTCTATAATTAACATCTAAACAAGTGGGCTTTTTCAGATGGGTACTGTTAAACAGCTAACAGTTTCTCCGTTAAGAGCAAATATTGCTCTGTTAAAGCCTAATGTGGCGCAGCTAAAATTTGTGGTTTGTGTCTTGGATTTTAGAATTCGATTTTGTCTTCACACATATTCTTTGGTGGAATTATTCCAACTTTTCTTGACGACATACATACATACATAATTGGCCATTACAACCCTTCAGTCAGGATTACGGCCTAGCTTCTTAACACCACTCATGTTGTGTGTGTTAATTTTATACGTGAGTGGCGGGACCTACAGTTTAAAGTCGACTCCGAACGACAGATTTTTTGAGAAGCTTTTCATGGCAATTTTTACACTCAGAGTTTTTGCCAGAAATCTGCTGAGAGGAAGTCGCCGAAGGAATATTTTCGTCTTGATGTCTGACCTGGGATTTGAACTCGGGCCTTTCGTCTAATAAGCCAATACACTACCTACTAGACCGTGGCGACTTTCTTGACGACAAATGATGCAATTTTCTCTTGATTTACTTAAACAGTAAATCTACAGACTGTCGCCGTAGTCTAGTAAGTAGTGTGTTGGCTTATTAGACGTAAGGCAACGGTTCAAACCCCAGGTCAGACATCAAAACGAAAAAAATATTTCTTCGGCGACTTCCTCTCAGCAGATTTGAGAGTAAATAAAATCGCCATGAAAAGTTTCTCAAAAATCTGGCGTTCAAAGGCGACTTTAAGCTGGAGGTTTGGATACTTAAGCATAAAAATTAACACACACAACATGAGTGATGTAATAATCTAGGTTGTAATCCTGACTGAAGAGTTGTAATGGCCAATTATGTATGTTATGTGTGTGTTACTTGGAAAGTCAGACTGCAATAAGGTCCTAACGAACCTATTTTCAACGTCCGTCCTTGCCCATGAATGCCCAGCACTTCTCAAGGAAATTTTGGGCCATTGAAAGGTAACTCCTGTTAAGACCGATGCGGAGTTCGACGTCTCCAATATTTTACAGGCCATAGGTTTCCCGATTGGCTAAGTCGTATTCGGTATGATCCACTCGTTTTACATGGTGGAGCAGTCTCATTGGCAGCAAGTGGGTACGTGCAATATTTCTAGGCTCTGCTGAACACGTATAGACCTTTAATAACTTCTACAGGATCTACAGGTTTGAGGAAGAGGAAACTGCCTTTCGTCTCATGTGTTCGTGCCACAAAAGATAGAGGCTTTTAATCTCTCATCTTCTGACATCCTCTAACATTCTCTGCTGAAATAGCGGGATTTCTTTCGACCTCGGCTTAGTTTCTTCGAGGGAATGTTTGGTCACCGGACTGAATGTTGATTGTGGTATTTCATTGGTCCTAAATGTTGGCCTGTGATCTCTTCCTTAACGAACCTTAGTTTTCTTGTAAATCAAGTAAAGTTGTTATTGCTATTATAACGACTAACCGACACAAGCAGAGGTTCTTAAATATGAAATGCATTCTCACACACTCTTTTAGCCTTGACAGGAAGAAAATTAATTCAGCTTTAATTTTCTTTATTAAATACAATTCATTTGAAAATAATTTAAAAATTTTAAATTCTCAAATAATTTTCGTTTAAGTGTGTATTTTTTTTTTTCTTTTGAGTTAAATTGAACCCAAAGGAAAACTTGGACTTTCCGGAACTTAATTTTGTTTTTTTTTTTTAATTTCTATTTAAGTGAAAAGTGAGAAAGAAAAGTGAGAAAATAATTATCGTCATTAAATTCAGTTGAGCGACATACAACGGTTTTTTTTTTATTGTGTTTCTGTTCTTAATACTTGAGTGTCATGAGTACCTTGTTTAGAATATTCTTTCATTCATTGTAATTAATTTTAATTTTTTTGTCTTTGTCTTTGTTGAACAGTTTTTTGTTTTGTTTTACAAATTATGTAGCTTTTGTTCACAAAGAAATAAAGAAGAAAGTGTATTATTGAACGAACCTCCACACTTATTTAAGACGTTTTGTAGTTTTTAGCCTGTATTATTCAAGAGTAATGATGAATACTTTCAAAACTAAAGATGAATCAGATTTTATTATAGTTTGAATTGCTTTTTATCGTCTTTCTTTTCTGATAGAAATTACTTGAAAATTCTTGCTTGAATTTCTTTTAAACCAAATGTGACCCTTGAATGAGGTGTATTCTACTACACGTTAAGCAGCAAAAGGAAGTTAAATGCAATGTAAAAGTTAAATACATTGTTAAGTCGCTGTAGTCTAGTAGGTAGTGTGTTGGCTTATTAGACGTAAAGCCCGGCTTCGAGCCCCAGGCCAAACATCAAAACGAAATATGAAAAAAAAAAAATACTTCTTCGGCGACTTCTTCTCAGCAGATTTCTGGCAAAATTAAAATTTTAAATTTTTTAACTTACATCTTATTTACAAGTTGCAAATAAGTAAGATTTCAAAGGAGAGTGCAAAAAGGCGGTTTACAAACAAACGTCAAATAAAAATACAAAACAATAATTCACAATAACAAATCAGCTGTTCATGTGGAACTTATTAGGGCGCTCTGTAACACAAGTCTTTACGCAAATTGTTTTAATTTTAAGTAGAGATTCTTTTGCAGTCCCCTTCAGCTGCAAAATCAGATCTATTCCACAGGAAGACAATTTTGCGTGTCTGGTGGGACCAGAAAGGTCCCAAAACCTGGTGAAGCCTTTTATACAGATTGCTATCGATAGCAAATAATCAATACGAATCATGCATTGATTGAATTTTGCGTCATGACAATGTACATGCACACAAATCAAAACCGGTTCAGATACAAAGAGAGCATACTCCCCCTGGGAGTACTCCCCATCCGACTTGGTTCCTTTCGGCTACTATTACTTTACATCGATGAGACACTTTTTGACTGCGGCACTTCGATTACTACGAGGGATCCACAAATTAGGTTACTAATTGGTTTGCTTCAAAAGATAAACAGTTTAATTGGCACAGATTCCACAAATTGCCTCAAAGTCGGAAAAAATGTAGCCTGCAATGCCAAAAACTTGGAATCAAATGTTTTTCACTTTAAAAACTAGCGTTTTATTTTCACAAAATATGCTCATTTCATACCGGTTCACAATGTTAATTAATATTAATACACTTTCTTAAAACAAATCAGTCGCTAAGAACATGGTGGTATTAATAACAGTCAGAAACATTTTGAAAAAAACAGACCAATTTAACTTGATCCGCTAATAACATATGGGGAATAAATTGTTTCTTATCAACAACAATGTGATTTTGTAACAACTTTAGAAAAAAATCGCAAAAAACTAAACAATTTTCTGGACACAATAAATTTTTGTTGGAAATTTACACAAATTATAAAACTCATAAATTCGTGTCGTGTATACGAGTACAAACATAAATATGTATGCATGTCGGTAAATACCAGAAACCACAAATAGGAAGTGTTGTATGGTAAAAAAAAACCCCAATAAGTTGTGCAAATATGTATGAAATATTTATTTAGCAAGAATAAGAATAATTACATAAATATTTAACAATTTATCAGAAAACTTAAATATTTCAATGTTGAAAAAAAAAATCTGAAATGGGTATTTGCCTAGTGCGTTTATTCAGAACAGAGAGAAAATTATTCTAATTTCAGTTTCAGCAAAGTTTTTAAATACTTAAACTATAAGATACCTTTGATCTATTATTGTTTATATGCATTATATTGCTACGAAAATGAAAACGGTGCACCATCGTTTAACATCAAAAGCCACACAGACACATACAACGAACTTGTCACAAGTAAAGCAACAACATCTGTAAGAAAGAAAAGGGGATAGACAAGTAAGCGAACGCAACAACAAGCAATGAATGACAAAAAACACAAACAACAATGAAGTCGCGATAGAGTTCTCGAGAAAGCGAAAACGCGAACGTTCCACTTCAAGAACCTTCATCAGACTGTTTGCGCCGCATATAAAAGGCAAGACAAATCAGACAACGAGCTGTAAGAATTCAGTCAGTCTTGTGTGAAGACGCGTTGCGTATGAAGAAAACTGTCGTGATTTGAAGATCTCCGCTATACAGATCTAACGTACAAGTGTTGTTGCTTATGCAAAGGATGTGAGCAGAGAAGAATAACGAACAAGCAAATTATTGTTGTATTCGTCAAGTTGTACACGGTGGCACACAAAAGTAGTGAGAACAATAAAGAGTTTAATTGAAACTAAACACATATTTATTTTTATTTTGTTTGCAATCAACGAACTTTAAAATAAACGTTTTTAGAAAGGTAAAAACGTAACAATATAATTAATTTTTTGTAGGTCGTTTGAAAGAATGTGTGGGATTTTTCCTACAAACGGACTGTTGCATGCCTTATACTATGTTCACACATGCACTTTTATTGCGTAAAACGCAATTAACGCCATTATTGATCTCAATATTTCATATAAAATTTCAATTAATTGTTGCTCAATAAATTCATAAATTGTTATAATATTGATTAAAACTTAATATACAACACTGTCATTAGTATGTTTAGTGAGCATATTACAGTTTTCCGAACACTTTCTGTTAATGTTTGACAACTCAAATGTAAACAAAGACAAACAAAAAAAGGAAGGTCAGCAGGTCCACTATTATCAAATTTTTCTTTCTCATCCTTCTGAGAGAATCCACTTTGGAGTCAAAAGTAGTCCCTACTAACCGCAACAGCTGGGCGTTTCGGTCAATCATTAGCAAGACCTTTTGCAATGTTAAATTGTTTTCCATTTTTTCTAAAATTTTTTTTGACACTAATTTTTGCGATTAAATTAAAAGTAATGTTGTCGAAGCAATCAGCTGTTTTGTTTACCAGCTGTCAAATGAATATTGCTTATATTATATATGTGAACACTTCAAATATTGTACTCAAATAACCGAATATTGGCTCAATAAAAATGCATGTGTGAACATAGTATTACACTACCAATGATGTAAATTTTATAGTAAAACCGTACCGTATACGTGTTTAATCAATTTGTTTCAAAGCTAGACAATTATACAGAAAGTGTTCCATAGTTTAAATTTGCTCTTCACATAACCTACAATAACTGTTATTTATGCGTGTGTTCACCCTTTTCCAGACTTAAAAAGCTCGTTGTGTTTCCTATATTTGAATCATCACAGAGATTCCTATTATGTCGTTATTCCGCAGTGTCTCAGGAGGCATTTTTGTCCGCTTTTTTAAATCGATTTTCAATGTTCCAAAGTTCTATGGATTATTCAAGTTCGTTATGTGACTTTCTAGTCATGTTAGCTAGATCATTCGAAACTTCACTTTAGGCCACTTTTTACACGCTCTGAAAAATATTTAATCGCTTGAGTACAATTTAAAACAGAGCTTGACGTTGTATTCCTGTACGACACTGCTCAAATTGCAATCTGGTTATCGATGGATTAATTTTTATATTCATTCCAATCAAATTTTGCGCTGGCACCGTTTACACATTCCCTGGTTGCACAATTTTTCGCCTAGAAAACCGAATAACCGTATTATGGTTAGGAAAATGGAAGAATACTTTGGTTTCTGGTGCTATAATATACAGGAGTAATTCAGTCCTATTCCCACGTTTATAGACGTTCATTACTAATCAGTCTCCACGAATAACTGTGCCTAGCTGTGTTCCGTTTGTCCAATAGTAATGCGATATTGGATTGATGCAATTGGTTGTAGAGTAGATCTGCTGAAAATCTTGTCCGATATTATCTGATTGTGTTCTCAAATATATAATGGTGGTATGCTTAATGGTCTTAATTTTTGTAAAAGGCCAATATTTTGAAATTTACTTCAAAAGAACCTGTAGAACATCATATGTATAGTTTTGCAATAACTTACTGTATAACATGAATATCCAAAATGTTATTATTTTTTTATTATAAGTATATTGCTCAATTCACACAAGCCGTTGTATCGTTGTATTGAGAGTATTGTTGGACGAATATACAACAGTGTATGCTTGTTGTTAATAATTTTCATGTAAAAATCCGATACACTTATACACATTTTTTTCGTATGTTTTTAAAAGTTGTATTGGTTTCGTGCTATCAAATTATTTGAATGCCAAAAATTACGAAGAAGAATAAGAAGAAGACATTTGGAATACGAGATACACAATACAGCATAGCATTGAGCGTTCACAAACAACCAAGTGTATTCAATACAACATACACGATACAAAGTGGTGTGAATTGGCCAAATATGTTATTAAATATATTGTGTATATCAGTTGTTAAAGAACTCTTTTAAATGTCTGAGTACATGTGTAAAAGTCATTGTTTTCTGACATTTGTGCAGCAACTGCACTAAATGCCGTACGCGGTAGTTGATTTCAAAATGCATTAAAACATGCGAACAGTAATTAGAATGCATTTGTGCTTATGTTCGTGGTAATTAATTATAAGAAGAAGTAAGTTAAAGCAACAACAAATAAAAACAAAAAATAATGTTATTATGGGCAATGTTTCAAACCGTTCCGCGTTTATTTGTTTACAATTCGATCCGTTCGGATAGCGCCATTTGTCAAAGCCGTATTATTCTTAACTTTTTAAATATTAATTATTATGTTAATAAAATAAATAACAAACATTGTACTAAATGGCTTTAGTTATAGAGAACATTACATGTAATTTATTAAATATGTAAATTTGTAAACCGTAAATGCAAACCGTGACGCTAACAAAGCAAATTTTAAGGTTAAAAACAGTAATGTTTTGGTAGTCGCCGTAGTCTAGTAGATAGTGTGTTCGCTTATTAGACGTAAAGCCCGGGTTCGAGCCCCAGGCCAGATATAAAAACGAAATATGAAAAAAAATATTTCTTTGACGACTTCCTCTCAGCAGATTTCTGGCAAAAACTCTGAGAGTAAATAAATTTCACATGAAAAAGTGTCTCAAAATCTGTCGTTCGGAGTCGACTGTAGAACCCGCCCCTCACGTATACAATTAAGGCACACAACATGAGTGGTGTGAGAAGCTAGGCCGTAATCCTGACTGAAGGGTTGTAATGGCCAATTATGTGTTTGTATGTGTAAAACAGTAATGTTAACATGATATTTATGATTTAAGTTCACGGAAAATAGGTAAAATCGTATCAACAGGTGAAAATCGAACCCCTGGGTGCCTTTTATATAACTCTACTGAGGGAATATCGCACATCATTTTAGAATTTAAAACAAAAAAATAAATTAATTTAAATTAAATTTGGAAAAAGGGTGGTATTCAAGATGGTTTTTGGAATTTCAGAAAATTGAATTTGTATATGAATTGACTAGACTACCATTTATATATGTATAGTGCATGTGCGCGCCTATCCATATTTTCAGCAAAATTTCTGCAAAAATCCACTGATAGACACTTGGACTAGCACTCGTAAATATTAGTATATGTGGGCCCTTTAATAATTTTGAGAAACGACCGATTTTTCTCTTGAAAATTTTTAACATTTGAAAAAAAATTATTTTGATATTTGTTTCCCGATATTTAACTTAACTGCAGTATTTTTGTCGAATAAAACAAAATGCATCATTAAAATTAGTGTAGTATACTCGTATGGAATGTAAGAATTTAAGGTAAATTAATCACTATCTTGTGAATTATAACATTTAAGAGAAAATTAAACAAATAAACCTAAAGTCACTGAACAGTAGTCTTGTGCATTAAAAGGTTAATTCTGTTTGTATTATACATATTTACAGGCCTTGGAACATTTACTTCGATACGATCTGACAGGGCTGTGTATATTTCCTATATTTAGCTTCCAAGCAAACAGGCTTTGCATAAGGGTACTGTTAAACATTTAACATTTCTCCTTTTCTCTGTTAACACCAAGATTGCCTCTGTTAAAATTTTTTTGGTTTTGCGTATTGGATTTTCAAATACGCATTTATCTTCACACAAATGGTTTGTTAGAGTGCTAATTATGCTAATTTGAATGCTTTCATTGTATGCTTTCGTTATACATACATATATAATACGCCAGTTAAGTTTGTATAATACATTGTACTAATTTCAAGATATTACTTTATTTAAAGAGAATATTCTTAATCACTTCTATAAAGTAACGATTTTATAAGCTCGCCCTCGCTACTCTTGGTAAAACATGGTAACATTTTAACAAAAATATATTGAAACCTATGTGTCATTATTCATTTTAAATTGACTATGCTGAATAATAATTGCATAAAATAAATTAAATTTTTCGTATTTTGATTTAACAAATTTTACTTCCTTTTAACCAAATAAGTTTTAAGTATTTATTTTATCAGAGTTATGTATCTCGTTTGAATTATTATTATTTTGTTATATGCGCACAATAAACTCAAATAAGACTAAAACGTAGCAAATGGTTTAATCAATAAATAAAAAAGAAAAAAAAAGAATATGATTTCACATCAAATAGGCAACGTACTTACTTGATACCACAACTTACTTGTATGGCATGGATGTTTACTGATTTTAATAGATTAATGTCGGACTATACAAATTTACAAAGGTGCTCAAATAAAATGAAAATTATTCAATCTATGATTTTAGTCCCAATAATTTTCGAAAAGTTTTACCAACCTAACACTACTGTCTGACTAAACGACAAATTAAAGTACGCACAAGTATCAGTGCACAACAGATATCAGCAATGAGTATTCAAAAAGATGAGTAGTTTCGAATCATAGTCATAATTTCTGATACTTAAACGCATTCATACTTATATTAATATCATACTCATACTACTCATATTCATAGTTTGAAGTACTCATCGTACTCATACTTAACAACACGCATGATGTTGTTGAGTTAGACTCTCCTTTACTTAACATTTAAAAGAATCACAAAATAAGTATGATTCGCGTACGAACACTACAATACTCACTAGAAGGTTGCGTGTTTGCTTTGCTTGCTGTTCTTATTTTTTAGTTTTTTTTTTTTTTTTGTAAATACAACAACAACTAAAACTGTAAATTTGGATGAATGATTTGAATCATTCGAATCATTTAAGAGTATTATAAGTATTTTTATAAATGTATATATCTGAATGAGTAGGTGTATGAATCAAACATATTTCGAATGTTATGAGTTTGATGTCAACGTTGTACTCATACTCATTGCAACCTGTACTTATAAATCAATGTTGTAGTGAGTACGAATGAATCAGAGTAGTTGAATTTCAATATTTGTTGACTCAGCGAAAAAACGATTCATTACTGACCTCTGGTGCACAAGTGTCAGTGATGTCGCTGGATGCTAGTAGGTAGTCTGTTGGCTTATTATACATGAGGTAGCGGTTGAAACCCGAGGTCAAACGATTCTAACAAAATGAAATATTAATAAAGATTTCTTCGGCTACTGCTTCTCAGCAGTCTACTGGCCAAAACTGTGAGTAAAGTGAATAAAGAGTGAATAAAATTGTCATTAAAAGTTGTGGTCAAAAATCTGTCGTTCTGACTGCAGGTGCACCATTCATGGATGAAAATTAACATACACAACATGGTAGTTGGTGTGAGAATCGAGGGCGTAATCCTGACTAAAGAGTTGTAATGTTGACAATAAGTAAGTAAGTATCAGCAAAGAAAATAAAGTACAAAGAATGTGCATTTTAACATATTTTGGAATATTTTTCAAAAATATTTCATGACGCGGGGGGAAAGATAGAAGGTGAGATTTTGGTGAGAGCGGTTCGTAATGTTACAACCCGTCATAAGAAATTTTACTTCTACATAATGCGTATTCTTTATATCCATATTCTTTGGTACCAGTGTCTTATGGCTCTATTATGGATGGCAACCTTAAACTTGTAGTTGCCGAACAATTTTAGTTTTTCACAACTGACGCTTCAATTTTGAGTTCGGTTGCCATACATAATCGAGTCATAGAACTACGAAATTTTATTATCCGACTTTATTGTTAGATTCTCTGACCATTCATGTTGTATGTGTTAATTCTACCAATTCGACCCTGATCAACAGATTTGAGGGGCTTTTTCATGGTAAATATATACTCTCAGCCATTTTTTTAATTTTTTCTGTTTTTAGAAGACGTCAGAGTTGGGGTTTGACTCGAAATGCCTAAAGTACATTTATATGTACACTTATATGTCCATATGATTACAGGTTTAAGTTTTCATTTAACTGTAATGATTGTTTATAATGCAGACAATTGTCTGTTTAATTTGACATTTAACTTGTATATTAAGGTTAAGTCACTTGTGTGTCAAATGAGTCTACATGTGTACGGTTTTTTCTTATATCGTCAATTGTATAAGCCCTACGCTAAGTTAATTTAGTTTATTTTACAAACAGAAATAAATCTAATTTGGTTTTTAAATATTTTAACAAATTTTCGTTTTTCAAAATTTATGAACAATACATATAATTGTTAATTGAAAATAAATTGTATTAGTTTGCCGATAATAGGGTGTATAAGTCTGTATAATCGTATTGTCATTAGGTGGCTCCTAATTGCTTTCCATTATGGCATTTAATGTGATTTTTAATGACTGAATTTAAAATGCGTGCTTTGAAATTGTGATGAAAAAAATCTATTAAATACTATTCTGACCAACAACAAATAACAAGATCAACATTAAATTCTATGCAATTAATTGTTAATTAATAAAAATTATAAACATTTATTTCTTAGCTTCCACTTAATATCGCCTGGTAAATTCCCTAACTAGAGCGCAAACACTTTTTTTAGTTTTCATCTAAAATATACCAGACATATACAACTCACGGATGCGAGCCATAGAATCAGAAAGATAGTCGAGTCCATAAAACTTATCTTTCGGTATTTCGACTTCTATATGAAAACGCGAAAATATGTGTTCTGACATTGAAATTAATCCATAAATAGTTAAATTTTGGAGTTTACATGCCCAATGGTTAATAGCATTCCTGAGCAAAATCATTACGTATGTAGATAGAAATTCTTGTGTTTTCATCTCTATTTTGAGGAAAAAATGTTGTTACGTTATTACCTTTTTTAAAAGGTTTAGAATATGAGTTCGAGTTGATTCAATTAAACTCTGTATTGTTCGCACTACTTTTGTGTGCCACTATTTACAACTTGATGTATCCAACAATAATTTGCTTGTTCGTTACTCCTCTTTACACTTCTGTTCGCAACTCCCCGACTGGTTTCTTCACACGCAACGCATCGTCACACAAGACTGACGGAATTCTGCCTGCTTTGTCTTGTAAACAGTCTGATGAAAGTTCTTGAAGTGGAATGTTCGTGTGTTCGCCTTCTCGAGATTTCTATCACGACTTCATTGTTGTTTGTGTATTTCGTTCACATTGCTTGTTGTTGCGTTCGCTTACTTGTCTATCCCCTTTTCTTTCTTACAGATGTTGTTGGTTTGCTTGTGACAAGTTCGTTGTATTTGTTTGTGTAGCTTTTTTATCGTTTTCGTAACAGTATAATTGGTATGACCAATTTTCGCCGTGGTCTAGTAGGTAGTGTGTTGGCTTATTAGACGAAAGGCCCGAGTTCGAATCCCAGGCCAGACATCAAAAACAAATACAAAAAGTATTTCTTCGGCGACTTCCTCTCAGCAGATTTCTGGCAAAAACTCTGAGAGTAAAAATTGCCATGAAAAGCTTCTCAAAAAATCTGTCGTTCGGAGTCGACTTTAAACTGTAGGTCCCGCCACTCATGTATAAAATTAACGCACACAACATGAGTGGTGTTGAGAAGCTAGGCCGTAATCCTGACGAAGGGTTGTAATGGCCAATTATGTATGCATGTATAATTTCACGACCTGTATTTTTTTAATCTAAACAATAATAACATTTTTCGAAATATATACTATACATATATACCTGCTATCTTAAAATCAACTCCATTCGATGAAATAAAACCGTATTTGCAACAATCAATTTTATGGAGACTCGTTAGAACATTAATGGGTCGATTATAAATTACAACCGAACTTCAGTTTGGGTTGTAGAGTTTATTTTGTCCGCTACCATCTATTATACCAATTTGTACTGTTTTTCCCAATTGACAATTCAACTGGAGTTCAGATGTCATTCATAATCAACACATAAGACATCAGCAGCAGCATTTTCAAAGCAATTGATTTTAATTGTTAACGATAAAATTCCAATTGATAATGATGGTTCACATTATAATTTGAAGAGATTCTTTCATATTCACACAAGCAAAAGAAGAACTAATTGAATGATGAACTAATTAATTGAGAACTTGGTTGAGTGAAAGAGATAGAAAAATTATCTCCTATAGGTGGGCAACGATTTCAATTTCAACATAGAATCTCAAATAGTTGGTGAATTGATCATCAGCGAAATCGTTAATACAGTGAGTTAGAGTTTTGTAATTACTATTATCGGAGAGAAAGCGTGACAATTTTTCGCCGTAAAATATGAAGTTCGTGTATTTTGGGACGATCATCTTTAAGTGTTAGGAAGCTGTCTGTATAGGTTAATTTTTTTTAACATACGTGCTCAAAAACTTTAACACGTTGACTACCGACTACGAAATAACTCGTAGTTGGCACCCTTGAAGGAAGCTCAATCTACGAGTTATCTCGTACTCACTAAACCTTTTTTTTGTAGCTACGAATAAAATCGATTTCAGTGCTACTGAACTCCGAGAGTGAATAAAATTGTCTCAAAAATCTGTCGTTCAGAGTCGACTTCAAACTCTAGGTCTCGCCACTTATGAATAAAATTAACATACATAACGTAAATGTGATGTGAGAAACTAGATCGTAATCCTGATTGAAGAGTTGTAATGACCAATTATAATTTCCTTCTTTTAATAGCTTGATTTATTTTTTATTTTGTTTTACGTTATTTATTTATGTTTTTGTATTCTTTTATTTGCAGGTACATTTTGACTGTCCTTAATGAAATTCTAAAAATGTAATAAATAGTACGAGTCGTAAGTTTCGAATCATTCAATAGCTCAACTGTGATATTTGTACATGTACATAATATATGTATGTATATATTATTTTTTTATTCAATTATTACTCATCAGATGTAAATATATTTCTGTTGTAAGTGATCGGAAAAACTTCTGTGCGCATATCGTTCCACGTAATGTATTGTGTACTGACCAATCAACCTTGAACGGAAATGATCAACGAGAAAGACTAGAGCACAGTTTGTCGTAGTAACGATGGAATAGCGACGGTGTTGTAATAAATCAATATACTTGCAAACCGGCACAATTTCGAAGCAAAATGTACATTAACAGAATTGCGTTTTAAAATTCTCTATTTCATTGTATTAATAGTACGAACGTGTTAATTGCCTAGCAAAAATAGAGCAGCAACATAGACGCTTTTTGAAGTGCGGCATTTTAAGCAATGGTGCCCACTCCACAATTGTTCAGAGATAACTTACACGTGTTCTTAAGACCCCGTTAGTAAAACGGCCACGCAACGTATGCTCGCTTTTAAGAATACGAAAAGCAATGAGAGCTACTAAAGAATGTAAATTCGGTACGAATTTACGTTTCGTATGCGTTTGAATAACCGGAGACCATAACATAAGGATTTGCAAAACCAATTTAAAAACGTAACAATATAAAAATTAGAGAGGATCAATAGCTATTTGTTATAGAAAAATGTATCAACTTTGCTACTTTCAACTTTGTTCTTTTCATAAAAATAAAAATCCTTAAAAAAAAATTCACGATTTGTTGTTAGTATAATAGTACATTTTTTAATTCAGAAGTTTGATACCATTTTATTGTTAATCTGAATATTAATTAAATCCATATATGCATTTTATAATTTTTAATTTATGTTCTTTGTTGTTCAATATACATGTATGTACATTGTACATATGTAAGCTCATTTTAATTAATTATTTCATATTATATTGGCATATCTAAACTTGCTCATTGTGGGTTTAAAAAATAGTACATTAACATGAGTTTGTTGCAGCGTCAAAAGAGTTCATGCAGTCGTGTAGCTTTATTACGTCAAAATAATTTCCTATATAAACAAGTAAATATAAACATGTACATGTACAGTATTGTTCGAAACCTAAGCAACTTTTTCCCACTAAGTAATAATAGACTCATATCTTATATTTAAATAAATTTATAGAAAATATTTATTTTGTTTACTATTATACAATGTGGTTATAACCTAAAAATAACAACAAAAATTATATTCCATTTCTTTTGAAGTTATAATAAAATAAAAACAACATTAACTTAAAAATTCGCTGTTCAAAACCTAAGCAACTTTTAATATTTGGTATGATATCCTTTGTTTCTTACGACCTCAGTGAATCTTTTGGGCATAGATTCAATACGATTTGATAGCATAGATGTTGGTATAGCTTCCCACTCTGATTTTAGACAGTTCATCAACTCCTGTTTATTTTTAAAGCGTCGAGTTCCAACTCTCCGTTTTAAAATGCCGAAGAGGTTCTCTATAGGATTCAAGTCTGGCGATTGAGGTGGTCAATCCAAGACTTGGACCCCATTAGCTGATAACCAATCCTTGACCAACTTCGATGAGTGTTTTGGGTCATTGTCATGTTGAAACACCCATCGAAGTGGCATTTTCCACTCAGCATAGTAAAGCATGTGCATGGCTAAAATGTCTCCGTTAACAAAACGGTCCATTTTTGTTTAAATTTCTACAAAGGGACCAACACCACTGGCCGAAAAACAAGTCCAAACCATCACATTGCCACCCCCATGCTTTATTGTGGCTTTTGAGTACCAAGGATGAAGACGCTTTCTTTTTGCTTAGGTTTCGAACAGCGACTTTTAGAGTTCATTTTGTTTTTGTTTTATAATTACTTCCAAAGAGATAAAATTTATTTTTTGTTGTTATTATTAGTGTGTAGACTATATGTATAATAATAAATAAAAGGGACATTTTTCATTAATCTATGTAAAGAGAACATATACGACCATGAGTACTTAGTGGTAAAAAGTTGCTTAGGTTTCGAACAATACTGTATATTTCAATTCTTACGACTGTGGCCGCTGTCTTGTGGTGAACGCATTAGTCGCTCTTTTGATGCTACAGTGTGAAGTTGGTGACACTTCAACCGCCGCCAAACATACGTTATTTAATAAAAAATGTACTTTTAATTTTGCCTACGTTTTAATAGCAACTGATTTTTCTACAAAACGTTTATTAAAATCACTTCTATCTCCAAGTGTTTTAAGTGTGCTTTGTACAAAATAATCATTTGATTTGTTTCAAAAATCTGCTGAGTTTTTTTCATCAAAATATTCATAATAACGAATTTATTTATTAGAGATTGAGCGTACATTAGAAAGTATTCAAACAATGGTGTGCATAATGTATTAATGTTTCCTTAGTTTACAAGGTGGCCGCAGTAGAACAGTCGATCGTTGACTGATAAGTTGTTCCTTTTTTATATCAACATTCAAGGGATGGCTTTACTCATGCAGTGCACTGTATTTGAATTAAGAAAATAGGTTATGGGCAGAAGGAAAGAGGAAGTAGACTGGTGGGGATCTGCTTTGAATCAATTTATATTCCAAGTGACAGGAAAGACCTCTGCAGGAAGGGAATTGAACATATTGATAGTTCGGCTAAAAAACGGGTCTGTAATGCAATGTATGATTTACTGGCATATTAGCAACGATGGGATGTGCTCTGCCTGACAAAGATGTATATCATAAGAATATGCAATCTAAGGGAACAAGTCAGCTTATAACTCTCGAGTACATTCCGAAATACAAGACACATTGAATACCCTACTGTTATTAATAAGTATGTTCGCCCTCTCCTGTACTCGGGTTTGCACGAACATATTCTCAGCTGCTTCAAGTTACGGGTTTTTTACGATTGTTGTTCAAACCTAACACTCTATATATATATATATATATATATTAGAGCGACTCAAGTTGTATGGAAGCAAAATTCGTGCTCGATGTACCCCCCTCAAAATGAACCTTGGACTTTTTTAAGATGACATCTAAAATATTTCGGCTCTAGCTTTGACCTCTCGTGAGCTGGACCATTTTGAAAAAGGGTCTATTTTTGTATGTTTTGTTAATTTGAGAATTTGTTTCCTAACCAACATATAGAGTATGGGTGTCATAAGAAAGGTTTTTTCAAGGCGCGTCCAGCGGTATATACAATTTGTCCACGGACAATCGTCCATGTCCTTTTTTTAAGGATATTCTGTAAAAAAACGGTTTTTGAATTTTTTCTTTTCTTCTTTTCTAACCAAATTAACTCTAATATGATGGCGGATTTAGTTTCTAGATGATGTTTGGATGAAAATAGGACTAAAGAAAGAAAAAAAGAAATGATACTCGACTTTTTCTCGGCATATTTTTTCCCAAATTAAAAAAGGTATTAAATTTTTTTGTTTATATTTACAAAACTATACTCAAAAAACGCAAACTAGGGCGAATTTCAAAAAAAGCTAAGACCCGTATTTAATTAAATCAACTAAAGATTAAAATATGTTAATTTGGTTATTTTTATTACATACAACCCCGAAGAAAAAATTCAAAACCCGTTCTTTTTAACAGAATATCATGAAAAAAAGGCCATGGATGATTTGTCCTTGGACAAATTGTTTATACAGTTGGACGCGCATTGAAAAAACCTTTCTTATGACACCCATATTGTATATGTTGGTAGGGAAACAGATTCTTAAATTGACAAAACATGGAAAAATAGACCCTTTTTCGAAATGATCCAGCTCACGAGAGGTCAAAGCTGGAGCCGAAATATTTTAAATGTCATCTTAAAAAAGTCCAAGGTTCATTTTTAGGAGGGTACATCGAGCACTTTTTTTGGTGAGTCGCTCTAATATATGTATATATATATACATATATATATGTATATATAGTATATAAAAATTAATGTTTGTTTGTATGTAACTTATAGAATCGTAAACTATGCATTTGATCATGTTATGATCTTTAGCAAAGTTGTTGCGAATGAGCCGGGGAAGGTTCCTAAGTTGGTATGACCAATTTCCGACAGGTGGCGCCACAGCAAATTACTAAAAATGATTTAAATCGTAAAGTTTGCATTTGATAATGTTATGATCTTCAGCAAAGTTATTACGCATGAGCCGACGAAGGTTCCTAAGTTGGTATGACCAATTTCCGACAGGTGGCGCCATTGAAAATTACTAAAAATGAATTAAATCGTAAACTATGCATGTGATCATGTTATGATCTTTAGCAAAGTTGTTGTGCAAAAGTCGACACAGGTTTCTAATGTCGATGCGATTAACTTCCGATAGATGGGAGCAACTGAGAATTATTCAAAATGAATTGAATCGTAAACTATGCATTTGGTCATCTGTTGGTCGCACAAATAGCAGACATTTTAGGATTCATCATTTATGATTTTAATAACATTTAGTATAACTCATTCCCGTAAAATGTCAATCACAAATTTGAAACATTTTAATTTTGGAAAATTTTTAAAAATGCTGTTGGGTTCAATTGGATTGGGGACATTGTGAGATTCTAATAAATTTAAACGCATTTTTCATGTCGTTCCCATGCAATCATGCCTCCAAAGCGACAAGCAGTTGGTCGACCTACACCTCAAGCACGGAAGAAAAAAGCATTACGAGCCTCAGGATCAGACGGGCAACGAGCATTGCGACTGGAAAATCTTCGAGTACATGCCGCTGAGACTAGAAACTGATCGAATGAGTACTACTCAGGTCTGTTCGTCTGAATCATCTAGGCAACGGGAAACAAAATTAATAAAATGGTTCAAAATTAATTGGATATGTATTTGTGTAATGTCTATCCTTCAAATTTATTTTAGTTGGTGGCGCAGTAACACGCGTAGAGTACAGCTATTATTAAAGTAAATATTTTGCTTTGGTTTGGGTTTAAATTTATTGACAACACAAAATTTCTGTATTGTTAGTATTGCTATATTTATTGAATAAACACAGGCACCTCGTCTAATAACGCCTGGTACTCTGATAAGCAATACACTGAAAACAATATGACATAATATTTGTATAAATGCAGTAACAAAAATATTTAAATACATGGACGTAAACAAAATAAGAAAAAAAAAATGCAAAATAAACTGAAGTTTTCATTAAAATTTTTGTTTATTACTGATAAGCCTTTGCCCGATAAGCGGTTACCGCATCTCTGTTAAATGCTTCTTTGCTGAATTTTTTATTTTCATTTATTCTTTCTCTTAAAGTTAGAAACCGACCAACTCAGATGAACTACATACATAACATATGTATGTAAATATCACCACTAGAGCTTTCATATTTCTAATGCGGTTTTCAAAATTATTTTATTTGTTAAATATTGCGTTATTTTTTTCAGTAAATAAACAAATAAAAAAAAACAAAAATATGTACTTTAATCACTGATAACGTCTCTCTTAATGTCGTCGTCTTAAATGTTCACAGCAAATGAAATGAAATGATAATTTAAGTTTCAAATTAAATTTTTTCTTAGGAATGTTTCTTTGTTACGCATATGTTTTGTTTTGTTGTTTATTTTTAACTTGAAGGAAGAGCTTCAATTAATTTTACAAATTTAATAATGAAATACATTTAAAGTTCAAGTCACGATCATTAACGCTCTGTCCTATTGAAGTTGTATAAAACTGAAACTATGTATGTATTCGTAAAATTCAATTGCCTTCTGTATCGTATCATATTTTGTACAATTAATCAGAAGAAGCTGACGAATTTATAAATTCCATCATTACATTATTCCTTTGTAGTGCCTTCTTGGCTAAGGAAATGTAAATTAATGATTCACGAAAGTTTTCATAAAGAATTTAACTGCAATGGAACGATTCATTCTCTCACTGTGAATTCTTATATGTATGTACACACTTACATATGTACATATGTATATACTCGTGGCACAACTGACTTGATATTTCTACATATTTATAGTAATCTGGTAAAAGATAAACCTGTAAGTTTTAAAAGTTAGCTATTTCAACATATTTAAGGTCCTACTAATTTATTTAAAAAAGAAAAAGAAATATTGAAAAATATTAAGGCATTGGAGCTATGACGTGACCAATTTCGCTTTTTAAAATCTTTTCTCAAACTTCTTTTATTTGGAGAAAAAAATTTCAATAATCCCGTTCCTGATCTCGTTTTACTTTTCTATCCACCCACAGTCTCACAGATTCTCTGCAGGATTTAATTTCAATTAAACGCTTCTCTGAGCCCATTGCCATTAAAATGCCGTTATACTAATAATTGTTATTGTTTTGTTTACAAAACTTAATTAAAGGAATATTAAATTAGAAAACCAAATTGAATGTGACCAAACGAGTATCTATAACTGTTAATATGTGTGTTTGTAAAATTAATGTAGTATTCTTGGTTCACTAAACTTTTGTGTAAAATTTTGTTTTGTTCGACTTAGTTGTGAATATAAAATGGTATACGATTAGCTTCACTAAGTGCAAGAAAATTAGAAGTTATGCAAACGAGATATTATTTCATTAAGAGCCATTATTACAACTTGCCGTTAACTAAAGGGAGGATTTTAACAGGCAGATAAATTGTTTTTCATTATTATGTGAAAGTGAAAGTTAAGTGAGCGTTAAGCTAAAGGGAGGAACATCCTGTAACTTTTAAAGTAAAGTTTATGTTTGAACTTGCCATATTATATGTTATTTTCAATACAGCAACTTCAAATTTAAAAAAAATGAGCATATACAACAACAACAAAAACGAAGCCCGTCGTTGCCACTGAGTTAAAAAAAAACTTGTTTAATTGAGCAGTTTTATCGACATTGCTCCTCCACTGCCATATTTTTGAAAAAGTTAACTTTGCTTTATCTGTAAGTTGTAATAACGAAAATAAGTTAAAGTTAACTTTACAGTTCCCTTTAGCTAAAGGTACCTTTACTAAACCCAAGTTTAACGGCAAGTTGTAATAATGGACCAAAGTCTTTAAAAAAAATCATCCGGTATATAAAGTGGCTCAAACGTATAATTGGATGATAGAGACAAGATTATGCAAATATAGATTTTTCCACTTCAATGGAAATATTTTGTTGATGAGGATTTAGAGATAATTAAAAAAGCTTGAAAACAATGTATTACACTTAGACTGCACGAGATAAGCGTAAAATTCTGGGCATATGTTGTTCCATTCTCGCCTAATTCCTTGTTTTAACCACTGCATTGTGCTGATACTTACTTTATAGTGCTTATGGGCGAATTTGTTCCAAACATGCTCAGTAATGTTGAGATTTTGCCGTGTCCCGGTGTTTAAAGTAGTTTTGAACAATTATTGATAAGCCTCAGCTTCTGAACATGTAAAGTGTGCTTCGGATCGTTGTCCTGGTAGAAACAAATACGTCCAATATATTTAACTTACCGGCGCTTTGCTTCACATTTCGTTTTAAAGTGCCCAAATATTGGAACGAATCCATTTTATTACTGTCTATATAATGAAAATACCCTAATCCTGCACTGAAAACACATCTCTAAACCAGTACCGACTCTCCCACATACTTGAAAATACGGTGAGTATTGTTAGGCAAAAACTCAGTATTTGGTTTATCTGATCCATGTAGGTTAAATTTACTATTAACATTTTAAACTCAGACGCGACTTCATATGAGAAGCTAGGTTGTAATCCTGACTGAAGGGTTGGTATGACCAAATATGTATGTATGTAAGTGTTATACATTGTTTTAAAACATATTTAATTATCTATAAATCCGCACCAAAATTTTTTCAAAATATTTCCATTGAAGTGGAAAAATCGGCATTTGATTCATCTCATACCTATCGACCAATTATAAATACATCTGAGCCACTGCATATCACAAAAAAAAAATTAACTTATATTAATACGGAAATTTGTAGTCAGATGTTAAATTTATAAATAAATTGAAAGTTCTGAACAGTTCTATATTTATAACCATAATTCGAAACTTTAATTGTAAATTTTTAAGTGATAAATGCAGAAAAATAAATTTTTTTATGTGTTAAAATGGTTTCCGTTTTCGATTTTTCAGAATATAAAAATAAAGAAACTTCTGATTACTTTCACCATGTGCATAATTTTAGTTATTATTAGTTGTGTGGTATAATAACCGTAAAGGAAAAAAAATGTTGGATTCGAACAGTTTCACAAAAAAAATCTGTTCTTAAAATTTAATGTGAAAGATCTTTAAGTAATTGATTGTTAAACACACAAATTTTTGGTTGGTTGATGATCACAACAACAGGTTTCAATACTAAATATCATTTAGTTAAATTATATGTGAATAATGTCTTATGTATGTATGTATGTATTACGTTTTTGTTATATAACTATGTAAGCAACAGCATTAATTCAAATAATATAAACAAACATATCCAGTGTCCAAAAAAAGTATTAAAAATTATATCCGTATTTATTTATTCTCTTGCAATTTCTTTGAATGAATAGCCCAAGCAACCAGTTTTGTTGTCAAACCAGTTGCCTGCTAAAATCGCTACTTACGTGACTCACATTTTCAATTCGCAATTCTTTGATCGTATAACATGAAAAAAAACAAAAAAATTGAAGAGATTTAATTTATATTTTGAATTATTGTCTCCAATATTAAATATTTTGCCTATTCATATACAGAGCTGATAGGTTAGTGTTTGATGATTTAACTTATGCGATGACAATTTTTTTAATTTTTCTTCAAAAAATTGTGATAAAACTGGAAATAATATAAAAATAGAAATACATACATACATACATACATAATTGGACATTACTAGCCTTCAGTCAGGATTACGATCAAGCATCTCGCACCACTCATGTTGTATGTTTTAATTTTATACGTGAGTGGCGGGATCTATAATTTAAAGTCGATTTCGAACTACAGATTTTTGAGAAACTCTTTCACGGCAATTATTCTCAGAGTATTTGCCAGAAATCTGCTGAGAGGAAGTCGTCGAAGAAATATTTTTTCATATTTTCATTTTGATGTCTGAGCTGGGGTTTCAACCGTGGCCTTATGTCTAGTAAGCCAACACACTACCTACTAGACTATGGCGTCTTCGCGAAAAATGGAAATGCTCAGTCAAAATACCATTTATATTGTTACGAAAAATAATAATACACACATCATTCCGTACGCAGAATTATACAAACAACAAAACTACAGATAAAACTTTTAAAAATCCAAAATATGTTGAAGTTACCAGAGGTGACATAAGGCAATATAAATAGAATGAAGAACAATGATGCCAGTCAGTAGTTATTCAGCGATGAGTCTGTAAATAATAACCGAGAGTTGTATTAAAATGTTCGCTTTAAGCACAGTGATATTTGTACTTCGAAGTTATATGTTCGTCTTGTTCCCTACTCGTAATTTCCTACGTATTTGTTTGTGCAACTCCGAAAACTGTATTATCGAATTTAAATTTGGTAGATGTTCTTGATGTTAAACTGTAAATGACCGGTATGTCACCAAAAATCGAATGGTATGCTTGTCCCAATCGTTTTGTTGACCCTTTGCCATCTTCTTCGAATCCATGATCGAGAAAAACCTTGGATCGAATAAAAAATTCGATGCTTCGAAGGTAGAAACTTAATACAAAAACTTATACAATTCATAAACGAGTATATATAGCCATTGGCGATGCATAATAAAATAGAAGGTGGAACTGCATAAGATACAGAGTCGAGCTTACGTTTGAATAACCGTGACAATGAGAAGCCGTTTTTTCCAAAGATAGGTTGAGAGAAGACGAACCTAATACGATATTAATCAGGTAGTATCGTAATTTGACAAATCAAATGACCGACAGTTTCTTCCTTAAGTGTCCCCAAGATAGTACCATTAAACTCTATGATTCTGCAAAATACTTAGCAACGAGACTGTATAATAAGAGTGAAAGGAATGACAGACAGTTTCTTCCTTAACTATTCGCAAGATAGAACCATTAAACACCATGCTTTTGCGAGATGCTTCGCAACGAAACTGTATAATAAGAATGAAAGGAGAAACTATTCTGTGATATTCTGACCTGACCTAAAAGACTGACTTGCGCTTATAATCGAAAGCTGAATCAGATAGACAGAACCGGATCCGTAGTCTTGTAGGAATTCGCTGACTTCTCTCTGTGGAGTAGAAAAATATGTTTAGAAGGATATTCTCGGTGAAAAGAAGGATGAAGTGTGGCAAGCAGTCTTCGTAGTTCTAATGGATTTATGATAACCTTAGCTTTTCTTAGATAATTATAATGTGAAGTGATTTAAGTTGTGCACGATTTCTGTGCCAAAAGTTAAAAGACGTGTGCGATTTTTCTAATACTTTACTTTACGGGATAGAAATCAATTTGTGTATCATTATGGTAACAAATCAAACAATTTTTTAATATCTAGAGGTGTACCACAGGGCTCGATTCTTAGTCCCCTTTTATATTCAATTTATTCTAATGAACTGCCATCTAAGTTGTGAATTCTGCAATGTACAAATGTGCGCAGATGATGTTCAGCTATACATTAGTTGCTTGCCGTCTGGTATTACAAATTGTATAGGCAAAATAAATTATGATCTGCATAATAGGCTTCAATAGGCTTCGATTTATGGCCTCTGCCTCAAGCCGAGGA
The DNA here is from genome assembly GCA_930367235.1 of Sarcophaga rosellei. Lineage (NCBI taxonomy): Eukaryota > Metazoa > Arthropoda > Insecta > Diptera > Sarcophagidae > Sarcophaga > Sarcophaga rosellei. Next base: position 65,641,149 of record OV884019.1, read on the forward strand.
AATCGAAAGGTTTGACAAGAGGCAAAGTAAACTCTGCGGCACTACTTACACCAATACAGATTTATAACACTACTACTGAGACTACATATTGTTAAGAATCTAAGAGTTATGTTTAACATCTATCCTATATACCTACATAAAATCATTTATATTAGGAAACCTTATTATTTGTTCAATAGATTAGTTTTCTCAAGATCTAATAGAGGTTGGAAACTTAATAGCGTTAGATACCGTAAACAAATATCCGAGAAACACTTTTACAGCAATCCAATTCGTCTCTGGAATGAACTCCCGAACAACATATACATAATTATTAAGCAATACTAAATATTTCAAGACTGCAATAATTAAATTTTTTTAATGAAATGTAATTGATTAATCATATATTTTCAATATATGTAATTAATTGTAAATTATTGTTTTTAATTATACAGTGCACTCGCGATAATATGAACACCCTAATATATGAACACCCCAAAATATGAACACTTTTTCTTAACCATTGACTACTCCAAAATATGAACTTTGTACAAAGGCTTTAAAATATGAACAGCTTTTTTATTTTTAAAGCATACAAATTCCAGTTACAAAGCATTAGAAATTGGGGAAATCCCGAGTTTTTTATGTTTATTTTAATACCAAATCTTAAAAAAAACCACAAATACATACATAAATATATATGTAGATACATGTGTGTAGAAAGATTCTTAGCCAAAAAGGTGAAGCCAGCAAAAGCCATTCTTCTAATCCATAATGCACCTTCTCACCCACTTGATGACCAACTATAATCTGAAAACGGCTCTATTTTTGTAATGTTTATGCCACCGAACGTGACACCTCTTATCCAACCCATGGACCCGAATGCAATCAGGATCACAAAATTTTATTACAGAAACAGTCTTCTAGCTTCCATTGCTGATAAAGGGGGTAGTTTAATAGAGTCTATGAAGCAAACTACATTAAAGGAAGCCGTTATTATTTTAGAATCAGCATGGCGTAGAGTAGATGCATCTTTGCTATCCAAATGCCGCAATAATATTTAAAATATGGTGGTTAATCAAAATGATCCTGAAGATGAAATCCCGTTAAATAATCTTAGACAAAGCTTACGAATGAATTTAATAGATTTAGAAGAAAGTGCGGTCAATAGTTTGTGTACCCTGGGACACGAAATTCATGTTCTCTGTAATGTGCTAATGTACTATAAAAGAATTGAAGTTGTATGTTATTCTATAGTTTTCTATAGATTGAATTTACAGCATTGAATGTTAAAGAATGGAATGAGGATGCTATTGAATGTGACGATAATGAAATAGAAGAAATATCGGGCGAAGATGATTGTGTGGAGAAGCCAAATAGAACGATTAAAGACAGGGAAGTTGTAGAAATTTTTAATAATACATTGAAGTGGGCAGAAAAAAAGTGAAATGGTTGAACAACGAGGCTTAAATGTATTGAGACAGTTGCGGGAGAAGGCTGTTTTAAAAATTCTCGATCAAAAAACAGCAAAAAAGATAACCGAATTTTTTAAAGTTTAAGTTAAAGATTGTATAAGTATTTGAACACATTTACAAATTTAGTGAAGGAAGTTCCTTTTTTTAAATAAAACAAAAAATAAAATTATTTAATGAAAAAAAAGCAGGAAAAGTGTTTATCTTGCAAGAAAACGACATTTTTTTTCAACAATTTAAGCCATTTGTAAATATGAACAATTTCGAAAATATGAACAGGCTTTGTTTTAATTAGTTCATATTATCGCGAGAGCACTGTATTTATTATGTTGAATTATTTTTAGGGTTATTATTTTTGTAATTTCTCAAACTTTGCTATGTTTATATCCTTAGCAGTACTGTTAAATAAGATAATAAATTGCATTGAATAAATAAATATATAATGCACGATATAGGTATAGTAAATTCAAAAAGTAAAAAAAACTGTGATTTTTGTTCATTCTGTTTTTTACATCCAATGATAAAATTTAAAAATTTTATTTGCTCGTATAAAAAAGTTAGGTTCGTCAGCTAAATCTCCGGTCCCAATTCTGATCCGACCATAACGACAACTATTTTGGAATCCTTGATTCAATAGCTATCTAGCCCAATAGGTTGGAAAATCGCACCTTTTCAAATTTTATCGAATTTTTCACGATTTATAGAGGGCATATTTCGTAAGAAAAAATCGTAGACGCCGTAGTCTAGTAGGTAGTGTGTTCGGTTATTAGACGTAAATAAATATTTCTTCAGCGACTTCCTCTCAGCATATTTTTGGTAAAAACTCTGAGACTAAATAAACCTGCCATGAAAAAGTTTCTCAAAATCTGTCGTTCGGAGTCGACGTTAAACTGTAGGTCCCTCCACTTAAGTATACAAAAATTAAGGCACACAACATGAGTGATGTGAGAAGCTAGGCCGTAATCCTGACTGAAGGGTTGTAATGACCAATTATGTATATTTTGTAAAATACCTAATTTTTCAACATTATTATCTTCAAAAAGTAAATTGTTATTTTCATACATTTTTGTTTTTTTGTAAAGTTCAAAGGTTTAGCTTCGTCTTCCTTTCATTTCTTCTTTAATCTATCAATATTTTTACGATTTTTAATCGATTTTCTTTCCTCCCTTTTCCAAATTTTTCTATTATGTTAAGTCAACAGTGTCTGTTAACATAACGGTGTCTGTCAACATAACATTCACTGTACTGTTTGTTACAAAATAAATCGATGCACAAAAAACGCCGATGTTTACTTTGAAAAATTGGTATAAATAATTTTTGTTGCAATATAGGGCATCGAGAAACATCGATGTTTTCTATCTATTTTAAGTCTATTCATTGATTTGTTTCTTTAGAGGATGCAAAGTGATTAGAAATGTATTTTTTAACATTTTGATGCCTTTAAAAGCGTAAATATTCTGATAATTTAAAAAACTAGACTCCCACTTATAACCATTTCCTCGTTCTACTCGTATGTAATCGATCTAATAAACCGAATTTCTCCTTATCGGATCTATATAGTGCGAAAGCAAACCAGAGTTCAAAGGTCGTTATTCAAGATTTAGGTATGTTTACAGATCATGAAAAATATTCCAAACTGAAAGTGAAAGACTATATCCGATGAATGAGAATTCTGCCATACACATTGCTTAGAGTGTTAGTTATATTCCCATTAAAATGGACTCTTATAGTGTCTTTCAAAATATTTATTATACAACATCCACTGGTCCACAACCGAACAATTAAATGTATTTATAATGTACACACGTAATTACGTACAAAAAGTAACATAACAATAATTGTTTAAACAATTTTCATATGTTTTATTATAAATTCTGTATTTGCTATGTACATATATAAATGAACTTTTATAAATTAAGCAATATTTTTAAAGCTGGTAACAACTCCATCAGGTGATATATTTTTATTTCGTAGTTACTGTGTCTGTGTAGATGGTGGTTCAATGAACTTTTTTTCCTTTTTTTTTTTTTGTTCTCTCTTCTTTTTTTCTACTCTTTTACTTCAGGAAATATATTTAAACAATAGAAAAAGCATAATAGAGTGTAACAAAGTTAAGAGCGAAACAAATAAGGGTTAAAGATTAAGATTATGTGTCATAAAAGAATTGGTTACACACAGGCTGCATATCGTTACATACACTCCAGACTTATATACAGTGCAAACCAGAAATTTCTTTCTCAGCCTTAGTTTACAAAATTATTTCAGATAAAGACATTCACTTTAGAAGAAATTTATTTAGCCATGCGAATTACACAATTTTATATAATTTCGCAAAACAGTTGAAACACACCAGAGATCAGCAATGAATCGTTTTTTCGCTACTCACAAGTACTCTGATTCATTCGTACTCACTACAACATTGATTTATAGGTACAGGTTGCAATGAGTATGAGTACAACGTTGACATCAAACTCATAACATTCCGAATATGTTTAACTCATACACCTACTCATTCAGATTCATAAATTTAGAAAAATACTTATAATACTCATAAACGATTCGAGTGATTCGAGAGGAATCGAAAGGAAACGCACAACCTTTTAGTGAGTATTGTAGTGTTCGTACGCGAATCATACTTATTTTGTCATTTTTGTAAATGTTAAGTTATGGAGAGTCGAAATCAACAACAACATGCCCATTGTTTAGTATGAGTACGATGAGTACTTCAAACTTTGAATATGAGTAGTATGAGTATGTTATTAAAATAAGTATGAATGCGTATAAGTATCAGAAATTATGAGTATGATTTAAATCTACTCGTCTTTTTGAATACTAAATGTTGATCTCTGAAACACACGCATGTGTTAAACACTTTCCAGAAAATGTTCCTTTAACGCAGTTTTTATTTTTTAACCACTCTAGTCATCGCATTACGCGTGGGGCAAACCTCATCTCAGACATCTGGAACAAAACGAAATATGAAAAAATATTTCCTCGGCAACTTCCTCTCAGCGCCAGTCTTCTGGCAAAAATTTTAAAAGTAAATATAACTGCCATCAAAAGCCTCTCAAAAATCGATTTTGAATTGTAGGTCTTCCTACTCATGAATAAAAATAAAACACAGGCGTGGCGTAATCCTGACTTGAAAGTTGTAGTGACCAATTAAGTAAGTAACCTACTCATGCTATTATACCACATAAGAGGAACCACATGCTACGCGCCATAGAATGAATGCGCATATTTATAAATGTTTATTTTTAAGTCGTAATGCTACTGCATTTAATTTAATTTCTGTTTTTGCTCATAGTAAATAACTCATTACAACACACTAAGATGCTTGAAATAAGGGCTTGAAAATTTTGAAAATAAGTAAGTATTTAAAACGCTCCAAAACTACATTTTTATTCGTTTGCCTTATAGTTTGAGGTTGTTGCCTGCCCAGCGTCTAGCACCTCTTATATGTTTATAACATTATTAATTAGAATTGGTAGGGTTTGCGAGTACTATCTACTACAAGAGAGTCGTAGATTTGATCGAAATATTATTTTCAAAAATAATAATTTCCTTATAGAATTTGTATATTTTTCCTATATTAATATACAAATTTTCTTTAACTTTGTTGATATTTCAATAATTTTTGCAACCCAATGTCATTAACAAATATTGCTTTATATACGAATATTGTCAAAACTTGTAAACGTACTTTTGTCTAGCACTGTAACTGCATCATTTGTTTCGTTCATGTTGTATGTGTAATAGATACTTAAATTTACATACAGCGGGTTTTTCACATCTAGAAGTCAATGTTGTTGACTGTTTAGTAATATTCATGAGAAATTCGATATATTCAGCATGTTAAATTTTTCGTATCACTGCCAGTTATGCACCAAAAACATTTTTAGATTAGTCACAAAAGAACGTTTGCATTTATCAAAATTCACAGGGAAGACCTAAGTATTAAAGTGGTAATAATATAGGCCCCTTATTATTATCGTAAAAAGTTGCCTTGTGTTGCAATCCCCTCCATCCAACTTTACAGGGCACCCTATAATGTCGCCTTCTACCCAATAAACTTCAGGATGCTGCTCCGTGTCAACAGTCACAATTCCCTGCCTAATACCTGATATGTACTTAGGGATGTATTAAAACCCCACAGTTTAAAATAATGTACATATATGTTGGGCAAGAAACAACCCTCATCCTGAACAAGTGTACTCTGAGTTTACCTTGTGCCACATTTCTCACAGAAGCATTCTGACCTCTCCTTGCGGATCTGGTATGTGGGATGCTTTTGAATTCACTTGAACTTCAAAACAGTTTGAGTGTAATTGGCGTCACTTATGAACGGCTTAACATTTAGATAAGAATACGTCTGATTAGTTCGAACTTCTTTATGATAGCGGCATGTTGGAAGTCATGATATTGTTACGTTTTTACGTTTTTAAAAACGTTTAGAATATGAGTTCGTTGATTGCAAACAAAATAAAAATAAATTTGTGTTTAATTTCCATTAAACTCTTTAATGTTCGCACTACTTTTGTGTGCCACGGTATACAACTCAGTGTATCCAACAATAATTGCTTATTCACTATTCTACTTTACAATTTTGTCCGCGCAAACATTAGCAACTCTTTGGTAGATCTTCACATCGGCGATCTTCAAACCATGACTGTTTACTTCGCACGCAACACGTCTTCATACAAGACTGACTGAATTCTTACTACTGGTTGCCAGATTTGTCTTGCCTTTTTATATGCGCACGCAATCTGTCTGATGAAGATTCTTGATGCAGAGCGTTCGGGGTTTCGCCTTCTAGAGAACTCTATCCACACTTCATTACTGTTTACGTATTTTGTTCACATTGTTTGTTGTTGCATTCTCGCTTACTTTCATACCGATGTTGTTGCTTTACTTGTAACATGTTCGTTGTATTTGTTAGTGCAGCTATTGTTAATCATGTCAATGCCAAACGATGATTTAATTTTCGTAACAATGTGTAATTGCCTTAGTTACGTTTGATACTGATTAAGGCTCTTCTGATCCTCGGAAATTTATACTTGGTTTTGGCAAAGCTGAGACTAGTCTGTCCAGGCATTCATTACAAATAATTAATTTACATGTCCTAGTGGCAAACCTAGGGTTAAGAATCTCCCCTTGCCCGACGTACCTAACCCAATATAAACTGATGTTAGATTCTTGTTCAATTGGTTGTTTAAAATTAAACAAAATATACATGCATATGTATGTATAATGGTAAAGCGATAAAATTGCCTTGTTTACTTATTTCATTAAAGATTAATTTTAAATTCATTTCACCTGCTGGTCATTTTAATGGCTCTGATTTGAATTGATTTCATAGAACAAGCAAATATTCAAATAAATCGATATTCTTTGAATAGAATACGAAATAAAAGCTAAAGCGCGTGTTGAATACTAAACTTTTTCAGTTGACAACACTGTTGCTAGAAAGTGAAATAATACAATCCACTACATACATATATAAGTATGGTACATAAAATAAGTAAAATAGTATTCATTCATTCATTCATGTGAAATACATTTGTTAGATGGCGAATACGCGAAAATCAAATGCCGTTGTGCTTCAAGTAGTATTTAGGTGATGATGTATTATTAATCACTTCTATAGACTATCATTCCCATCTGTTCCATTATAAACCTAGTTATAGGCGTAGAATAGAATCTAAAGGAACGATGGATGGATATTGCAATTATACCCAATCCGGTTCTTGCGACCCCAGTCTATAATTGTTTGTAAGTTAGATGTGAGAGAATCATTTACATTCCGCCTTAATTTCCAGTCGGCTTGGCCAGTATTTAAAAGAATATATTCTACATAAATATGCTGTCAACCAAAAAAAAATTCCCTTGCTGGCTGTTTCGTGCCGCTCCATTACTTGGTTTTTTCAGTTATTTAATTCCTCTGACATAATAGTATTGAAATAATTACTCTTTATATGTGGTTTTGATTCATGCAAATTGTACAAAAAGAAAAAATAATTATAAAAATTAGCTCCATATGAGGCAAAAGTACGCTTGACAAATCAAATGTTATTGGCTCCGATAACAGAGTTTTCAAAACAAATAAGGAACTGAATGAAAAAGATTTATTTGAACGTACCAGAGATCAGTAATGAATCGTTTTTTCGCTACTCATAACTACTCATGAAATTTTGAGTATGAGTATTGAAATTCAACTACTCTGATTCATTCGTACTCACTACAACATTGATTTATAAGTACAGGTTGCAATGAGTATGAGTACAACGTTGACATCAAACTCATACCATTGGAAATATGTTTGATTCATACGCCTACTTATTTAGATTCATAAAGATTTAGAAAAATACTTATAATCCTCATAAATGATTCGAGTGATTTCTTTGCTGGATTTATTAAAAAGAAATCCGAATGACGTAATTAGCTAAGGAGAGTCTTTCGATAACTTTTTTGCAAAAGTTCTTAGGCATGCCCCCATGACATTTTATGTATGCCTATTGCTAGAAGCCTTTAGAGACTTGAGCTACAGCGTGGTATAAGCTGTCTCTGCTTTGTGTAAGTATAGTGGTATTGTATCAGACTTCAAGAAATATGTGTGAAAGGTGTGATTGCCAATGGGCTGACATTAATTTATTCGGACATTCAATTTTACTAACGACTGGTAACTCTGTTTAGCATTGTATACATTTTATAGTTAATAAATTATCAAAAATCAAAATTACCGATTCTCTTATTTTATCGTTCCATCTTTTTTGTTTCAATATTCTATACATACCAGAGATCAGCAATAAGTATTCAAAACGATGAGTAGATTCGAATCATACTTATGATTTCTGATACTTATACGCATTCATACTTATTTTAATATCATACTCATACTACTCGTATTTAAAGTTTGAAATACTCATCGTACTCATACTCAACAGTACGCATGATGCTGTTGATTTCCACTCTCCATGACTCGACATATCCACGACTCAGAAAATAAGTATGATTCGAGTACGAACACTAAAGTACTCAGTAGAAGATTGTGTGTTTGTGTATTATCAGTCCCTCACGGGGAGAACATCAACAATGTTCGTTAAAAATAGTGTAAAAATGCATTCAGTTGCTTGTCAGCTTTCAGTAAAGTAGGTTTTCGTCGCTTCTTTTTGAATTTTTTTTTTGTATATCAATTATACTCCCAAAGAAAAATTACAGTAGGATTCACTATTTTCCAATGAGATTCATTAATAACAATGTGAAATGATCTCTATTTTTGGAAGAATAATTTTCATGTTATATACGCAGTCTTTAGCAATTTACCGCTGTACATTTTTTCTATATTTATAATTAATAACATTACCTATAAAATATCAGGTTGCCCTTGAAAATATTACTAACAATTTTACTCTGGGTTATACACATGCCTCTCACAAATACACTCACATTTTTATTATGTTGTTTTGTGCCGACGCGTCCAGACCAGACGTCGCAACGTCTGGTTATTATAAAGATTACAAAAGTAATAAGAGGCACAAAAAACACGCATATTTAAGAAACAATATGAACGCTAGAAAATTTTGGAAGACTCATTTAAAAAAAATTAAATAAAGTCGAATTCTTGGGTCAAAATGTGAAACGAGTGAAAGAAAAAAATTTATATTGTTATTTCATTTATTATTTATTTCATTTTGATTTATTATTATTGTTTTACATTTTATGTATACGTAACAAAATACTTTATAAAAAATAACTTCATAACTAAAAGGACATAGTCTTATAAAAAGAATTAAGGAATACTATGTTGTCAACTGTTTTGGGGGTTAATCTATTGCGCTTTTCAGTAATAATATTTCCAGCCAAAGAAAAGACTCGTTCTGATGCAGCACTGCTGGCTGGAATTGATAGGATGCGCAACGCTAGTTTTGATAGTCGCGGATATTTTACGGAGTTGTCTTTCCACCATTGTATAACATCAAAATATTCATCTATCAATATGTTTTCCATACAGTAGCGTGATACCTCTTCCCTTGCGCTTTCTGGTGTTGACGTCATAGAGCGCCTTAATAAATTTGGGGAAAAAAAATCGCATTTCTTTATTGACTGAAGTACTTGCATTAAATGAACTATTTGTAGGATTTTCACTGGAGCTATTACTATGGGATATTTGTAAAATTGTAGAGACTAAATTCGGTGACAAAGGACTTGATAAGGGTGTTAAGTTGGTTGGAGAATCCGGCGTTGTACTTGGTAATATAGGAGAATTATTAATATTAATAATTAATTCAGAATTACTTTGTTCAGAGTTTTCAATTTCATTTATGCAGAACTCTTTTATTTCTTCCAAATCATTGCGTTGCTCAGAAATAGCTGGTGGATACAAAAAAAAAACCGTTTTATGCCGTATATTCAAATTAGAAACCCAGGTCTCATCTACCTTTTTTAAAATATTTGTTTTCAAGGCGGAAATTGCTTGAAAATCATTTTCTTTAATTTCACAAATTTCTTTGAGACGGTTAATTGATGGTATAATAAAACAAATCGAAGGGAAACTACATCCTTGGAGTTTGTTGAAAATGATATCGAAACAGGCGCACAGTTCAACCAAGCACTGCAGAATTAAAATGTCTATATTTGACAGTCTGTTTGTTTCTGAGTTACCTGCTAGAATTTCATTTACTTGTATCCAGTTATCTGAAATAGATTTAAACATGGCATAATGAGAATTCCAACGTGTAGGGCAATGAGTTTTCAATGAGGTTTGCAGTAGATGTTGCAGACTTGCTTTTTTAAAATATTTCACAATTTTTTTACAAGAAGTAATAATTTCTGTTAGCTCTCCTGTACTTTCAATAGCAGAGTCCAAAATATTGGAAAATAAATGGCTTGAACAATTAAGCCTTGTGTAGTTCTCCAGAGCTTTCTTAACATTGCTTCCCCTGTCTGTTACGAAAACAATTTTTTTTAAATCCTCTACACCAAATTCACTAAGTAAATTTTGCAATTTACTATGCAAATTTTGCCCACTACTACGCATAAAATCCATGGATTTCATACCTAGGGCAATATTAAGCAACTCAAAATTCTTTTGAAAATGTAGAGTGGCGCATAAAAAATTCTCTTTACGTAGTTGTCTTGCCAGAGATCAATGGTTACAGATACTTCACCATTTTTTACTAATTTTGCAACCTTTGATTTTAGTTCCTTCTTCTTTTCTTGTGCAGTTTTCGTTATTCGACGTGAAAGTGTGGACGGATTAGGAAGCAAATCATTAACTTCGATGTTTGTGCCATAACGTGCCCCAATTTTTAAAAAAAAATTTACCATTTTCCGAAATCCTGTTCCTTCAGCAGCAGTGAAGGGGCGACAATCCTCGATTACCCATGTTGTACAGGCATCAATAGCTTCCTGTCTATCCTCCTCACTCACCTTTTTGATAGATGTACTTGGTGTGGTTAAATTGAAGCACTTATGGCGATTTAAATTAGATGACTGTTTTCCATTATATTTAAATATTTTTTTACAGAAGCGACAGCATACAAAACCATCTAAAATTTGTTCATCGTCCTTTAAAATTTGAGAAAAAATTGTCCATATTGGACTTTTGCCCTTACGTTTTTGAACTAATTGGAAAACTCCGGCTTTAATTTTTTCCTCAATCTCACTATTGTCATCCATTTCTTATATCTTATCAGCTTATACAAATTCAGAAAATTATAATTTTTTTTACTTTTCCTTAAATTTTTGCTATAAACTTACACTTTGTTTGCTTATTTATATTTTTATATTGTTATTTCTTTGTTAATGTCTAACAACTAATGCCTTTTCCCTATAAGATGAATGGTTTTAAGCCCTTCGCCTGTTTATATGAAATACAAAAACACTATATTTTCTTTCTGTTTTCCACGCAAACGAACATGTGTTACAGATACAGAAAATAAAACTGTAAATTTTGATGAGTGATTCGAATCACTCGAATCATTTATAAGTATTATAAGTATTTTTCTAAATTTATGAATCTGAATGAGTAGGCGTATGAATCAAACACATTTCGAATGTTATAAGTTTGATGTCAACGTTGTACTCATACTCATTGCAACTTGTACTTATAAATAAATGTTGTACTGAGTATGAATGAATCAGAGTAGTTGAATTTCAATACTGTTGACTCACTCATACTCAAAATGTCATGAGTACTTATGAGTAGCGAAAAAGCGATTCATTGCTGATCTCTGATACATACATAATTGGCCATTACAACCCTTCAGTCAGAATTACGGCCTAGCTCCTCAACACCACTCATGTTGTGTGCGTTAATTTTATACATTAGTGGCGGGACCTACAGTTTAAAGTCGACTCCGAACGACAGATTTTTTGAGAAGCTTTTCATGGCAATTTTTACACTCAGAGTTTTTGCCAGAAATCTGCTGAGAGGAAGTCGCCGAAGGAATATTTTCATATTTTCGTTTTGATGTCTGACCTGGGATTCGAACTCGGGCCAACACACTACCTACTAGACCACGGCGACAACTTCAATATTCTATGCTGGAATTAAATATTAAGGGCCATATTTACAACTTGTCGTTAAACTTGGGTTTAGTATATAATATGGCAAGTTCAAACATAAACTTAACTTTAAAAGTTACCTGCAGGATGATCCTCCCTTTAGCTTAACGCTCACTTCTATCTTATTGGGTACGCATAATAATGAAAAACAATTTATCTGCCCGTTAAAATCCTCCCTTTGGTTAACGGCAAGTTGTAATAATGCCTCTAAAACTTATACTTCTTTTAACCACAACTACGTCATAAGTTGTGGTTAATTATTCGACACAGATGCATCTAAATACCATATTATGCCACTGTCTTTCTACTTTGTGTGATCTTTGTGGTTTTTGTAAATGTTTGCTTCTTAAAAATGAAAACATACCAAATTTCTCCGCATAAAAATTAAAAGAATTATTTTAGCAACTGAACTGAAATACTTTGTGTGTGTATAAAATAACATTCAAGGAAGAACAGATGGTAACAATAAAAATTATTTAATTCTGCACAATATTAATAAATAATAGTGAAGGTTACTTTAGAAGAAAAAGAAAAACTGCAACGAATATTTGTTGCAATCATAGATTCCTTTCTAGTCATTTTATTCAGCGGCACATTTGCTTGCATGCATGCCTACTATGAAATTAAATTTTTTTGGTGGAATATCAGGGTTGCAACTTATTTTGTTGTTTTTTTTTTTATTATAAAATCTGTTTACAACTTCGTTTATTTTTTCTTGAAATGTGTGTTTTTTTTAAATTCTCTGATACCTCCTTGTGGCAGAAAAAAAATGAAGCTGCTTCAACTTCATGTGAATGAAAATAAACATTTCGCAAATATCTTATAAAGGAAAATCGCCAAAAAATTAAATGAAAATTCAAATCAAAGGGCCTTACGTGACCATGAAAATTCGTTACAGACACTTTAGTACACACACATGGGTAGCCTTGGTGCATAATATTTATAAAAACCAAAACAAACAAAAGTGTTGATTAACAGTAGTGTTTATAATACTAGCAGTAAGAAATGTGTAATCACACATTGTATTATTTAATGCAACAAAAATTATGTTTTTGCACAAGGTTGCCCGTAAAATAATCATAAAATTTGTGAAATTGTATTTATTGATATGTGGTTCTATTTATTTTCTCATTGCTGTAGAAAATGTAAGCGATTTTTTTGGTGGAAAAAATATTCGAAATTTAATTTCACAACTGTAAGGCTTTTTAAGACCATAAGTATTACTCAATGCACTGCATTAGCATAAAGTTCAATATGAGGATATTTTCTCAATTGAATAAAAACAATGAAATTATTTTCATTACACTACGTGTGCTCTATATACATACTGTATGCGACTTGAGTATATGTACATGTATTCGTACTAACTTTAATATTATGTCCTTAAATTTAGGCTTATTTAGCATGGATGTGATTCGTGTTCTTTTAATGCCAAAGGCGATTTAATGCATAAATTTCATTGATCTTTGTGGACATTTCGTGAACGATACGTCTTTTAGTTGATCGAATTGTTAAATTAATCGTCTTCTTAATCTAGTGAATAGAATGCTAATTGCCTAGACGAGAGCTCTAAAGATAAAACCTAAGCTCTGATAACTTAAAAAAGTATGAAAAAATATTTCTTATCGCAACCTGCTCTCAGCATCCTTAGCGTAGAAACACGGAAAACACATAATAATTGCCATAATCGACCTCAAAGTGCTGGGCTCTTCAGTCATGGTTAAAATTAGTCGGAATTAAGAGCGTACCATTGTATGACAAATCATAGTAGATAATTACAAATTTCACCAAACCCTCAATAAAACTTTCTTGACCAATAACTCCTGCATCGACTCCTACAGTTTTCATTTAGCCTTGTTAGGTGATTACTTTATGGATGGAGTCAACAAAGTTTTTGTACATTTTGTACTCCTTTACTGCAAATGAAACGATTGTAATTTAACTCACGAAATCCCACAATAATTACGAAGTCGCCGCAGTCTAGTAGGTAGTGTGTTGGCTTATTAGACGATTCAAACCCCAAGTCAGACAGCTCGAAGAAAACGAAATATGAAAAAATATTTCTTCGGCGACTTCCTCTCAGCATATTTCTGCCAAAAATATCAGACTGAGAGTAAATAAAATTGCCATGAAAGTTTGTCAAAAATCTGTCGTTCGACATTGACTTTAACACATACAGCATAAGTGGTGTGAGAAGCTAGGTCGTAATCCTGACTGAAGGGCAAAATTTAAAATCGGTATAAAATGCAAAAACCAATATCCAGAGCTAACAGCGATAGTTTAAAACAAAGATACATAACTACCATAGGTGCCTCACCATTTATTTTCAATGATTTTAAATGTTTTATTACTCTGTTACACTTAAACAGTTTAAGAAGAACAAATGCATTTTCGCAAAAGACTCTTAGCAGCAGGTAACCACCGTGTGAGTTCACGTTTTCGACAAAATATATTTCAACTTTATTTCTTCAGAACAATGAACATCATAATATGAATGCCAGAATATTATGTGTATGAAGATAAATTTGAATATAACTAGCAAAGACAAAAACCAAAAATTTTAACAGAACTAATGTTAAAGTTAACAGAGCAATGTTAAGTGGTTAACAGAAAACATAGTGGGATATCTGCAGCAAATCCCATTTTTCCGCAATATCCATCATCCTACCCAGACACTGTTAACATAGGGAATATTTGAAGCCCGACATCTCAAGTTCCAAAATTATTTGGGATATACCAGTTATTGATTTTAATTAGGGACACCTTAGGCTAAAAATTTTTATATAGTGGAATATCCGCAACAAGTCCCATTTTTCCACAATACCCATCATCCAGACATTCTTAAAACCAAATACGTTTTTTTGTCTAAATTTTGCAATTTTGAAAAGAATTTCGGTACTGTTCCACTCAGAAACGGGTGGAGCACAATTTTAAAGGAATGGAATAGGTATTCCATTCTCTGATATCGTATATTTGGGTGATTTTTTCCTTGACTATTTTTCGTATTTTCTGTTAACCACCTAACATTGCTCTGTTAACTTTAACATATGTAGCTCGGTTAAAAATTTTGGTTTTTGTCTTTGCTAGTAAACTTCAAATTTATCTTCACACACATCAGAATATTAACAAAAAAGAAAGACATCACACGGTTAAGTCTTTGAAATTTGCTCTTCGCCGTACAAATTACACCAATTTAATGAGAAGATTTTGATGGCTTGTAGTTTGATGGTTAATTCTAAAACTGTTAGGGGACGTGTACTTGATAAGTACAGTACCCGGAGGTCAAGTTGATCCATTGTACTAAACTGTAACAAAATCACCCTTTTTAAGCTTCGATTAAAGTTGTTGTTTATTTATCCGTTTTATTAACCGGATAATTGAATTTGAAAACAAAATTTGTTAATCTATTTCAAAAAGAAATTAACCTTTCGTTTTTATGCCCCATACATAGATACATATATTAATAGTTAGCTTTTATTTAATGTATATGATTATGATTCAATATAAGAAATTTAATCAGAAATTCCACCACAACTTAACAACACATGTATACATACATACGAGTATCTCTTGGGAAATAGGGTGCAGAAGAGCACACACACTAGTATGAGTTTTTGTGTAATTCTCTTGCCTTTATGAGGAGAAGAAACAAACACGGTTGGTTAACTTAATTCATTTGTATATTCATACCACCGTTTAATAGCAGAAGACGCAATGCAAGTTTTGTAAAACTTGTTGAGGAGCACAGAATTGCGTGAAGGTGCTTAAATTTATGAAAAGAAATTGAAATTTTAATGCACGGTTTACCTAACGTACGCTCTAATTATTATAAATACAAGATACTTGTAAACAACACAAGCTTTCAAATTATTTTATTTGCTTGAATGTTTACAAAGAGAATAAAAAAAATAGAATAAACTTTTATTCATTTGTTTATGATGCAGTTAAATCAAAAGAAGAAAAAAAAACTAAATTTGTACAAAAAAGTCAACTATTTTAATTAACATTAGACGTACGTTTTTTTTATAGACAATAAACATTTTTATTTCCTACTTGGAAACATTCCGAATTGTAAATCTTTTTTGAATGTCAAGGCATTACAAATCTTGACATGTCATAATAACACCATAATTCTCTTTCTTTTTGTTCATTATTTTATCTCAGGCAATTTAATTATGTATTCTTTGAACTTGTTTCAAAGCAGAGAACAGCAATGAGTATTCAAAAAGATGAGTAGATTCGAATCATACTCATAATTTCTCATACTTATATGCATTCATACTTATTTTAATATCATACTCATACTACTCATATTCAAAGTTCGAAGTATTCGTCGTACTCACACTTAACAATACGCATGATGTTGTTGATTTCGACTCTCCTTTACTCAACATTTACAAGAATCACAAAATAAGTATGATTCGCGTACGAACACTACAATACTTACAAGAAGGTTGAGTGTTTGCTTTGCTTTCTGTCTTTGTCTTTCTTCTTTTTTTGTAAATGCAACAACTAAGAAGACTGTAAGTTTTGATGAATGATTCGAATCACTTGAATCATTTATGAGTATTAAAAGAATTTTTCTAAATGTATGAATCTGAATGAGTAGGCGTATAAGTCAAGCATATTTCGAATGTTATGAGTTTGATGTCAACGTTGTACTCATACTCATTACAATCTGTACTTATAAATCAATGTTGTAATGAGTACGAATGAATCAGAGTAGTTAAATTTCAATACTTTTGACTCACTCGTACTCAAAATTTCATGAGTACTTATAAGTAGCGAAAAAACGATTCATTGCTGATCTCTATTTCAATGTCTAAAATTATAGTTTTTCGGTTTCCATAGTCACTAAAAGTTTAAGTACAAGAGTTAATATTTCAATTAATTTGAAATCCATAAACCCCTAAATGGAATGTGTATTTTCGGAATTTCCAAAAAAAATTTTTAATTCAAAACTGTAATGCTTTTTTTTTATTATTATTTTAATTATCCACAATTTGTATATGTATAGAAATTTTTATTTTTGGAAATATATTTCATAAGAACAATTAATCACACAATACAACATATTTGGAAGTCTTAAAAAAAAAACAAGAATATTTTGTATAAATTGGATTAAAATTTTAATTTTAATGAATCAAAATTCAATTATCGATGCTTTCACTATTTTGTTTAACGAGATATTTAATAATACCGATGAAAATATGGCTTCAGTTCATGTTAAATTCTTGTTGTTAAGTCTTGCGTTCAACTAAATATTTTCAAACTCGCTTATAATTGTAAATTAAACAAATACATCATATTTCCGGGAATTTAATTAATAGTATTCGAACATTATACACATACGAAGCCTTAAATATTATCCAATATAATAGAAGTATAATAATAATATATTATATTTTAATATTTACGAAAAATAAATCAAGACCATTTTACACGCGTGTTTACATGTACGCACAGTTAAAGAAAAAAGTTTATATACACCAGTGTATGTTTTTATATGTACATCAGAGATCAGCAATGAATCGTTTTTTCGCTACTCATAAGCACTCATGAAATTTTGAGTGTGAGTGAGTCAACAGTATTGTAATTCAACTACTCTGATTTATTCGTACTCACTACAACATTGATTTATAAGTACAGGTTGCAATGAGTATGAGTAAAACGTTGACATCAAACTCATAATATTCGAAATATATTTTATTCATAAGCCTACTCATTCAGATTCATAAATTTAGAAAAATACTTATAATACTTATAAATAATTCGAATGAATCGAATCATTTATCAAAATTTGCAGCCTTAGTTGTTGTTGCATTTACAAAAAAAGAAGAAAGACAAGGAGAAACAATGTTCTAGTGAGTATTGTAGTGTTCGTACGCGAATCATACTTATTTTGTGATTCTTGTAAATGTTGAGTAAAGGAGAGTCGAAATCAACAACATCATGCGTATTGTTAAGTATGAGTATGATGAGTACTTCAAACTTTGAATATGAGTAGTATGAGTATGATATTAAAATAAGTATGAATGCGTATAAGTATTAGAAATTATGAGTATGATTCGAATCTACTCATCTTTTTAAATACTCATTGCTGACCTCTGATGTACATACAGAAAGAAAAAAGTCTACATACACCGGTGTATGTTAGACTTTATTCTCGCTGATTTTAATCAAATTGAAAAAGATGTTATAGAGTTCTGTAATGTATTTACAATCAAGAATGTCTGAAGAACGAAACGAATATGAAAAAAGTATAACATAGAAATTGTTGGGTGTAAAAATAAAAATTAGCAGGTGTATGTAAACTTTTTTCTTAGACTGTATATTTCAAACACTCTCACTTCAAAATATTCCATGCAATAACAAGAGTATTATTATTAGATTAAGATGTTTGCATTTGGATAGAAGATAAAAGCAAAGGCTTTATATTTCATAATTTGATTATTCGATAATTAAGTACAGTTAATCCTCCTATAACGCTTTGAAGGCGTACCGCGTTGTATGGAAACCACGCTATAAGAAACTCGGATTTAACTGTACAAACCAGGCAAATTCGTAGCGCGTCCTATGTAAACCGTCTATCGCGTTGTATGGAAACCGCGCTATAAGAAACTCGGAATTAGTACAAATCGCATCATTTGTACTGCGTTATTTGGCGACCAATACAAGATAAATTATTTTTGTTGAATTAAAGAATTCATATAAGAATTGATAAAAAAAAATGAAACACAAACTAAACTAAAAGACTGTTTTCCAACAAAAATAAGAAAGACTTTTGTAAAGTTATGTAATTTTGCAACATTCATCCTCACTGTCATGTATGAGTTGCATAAAAGTTTTTAAAATGTCGTAGACGGCTATGAGATAAGCTGGCCTTTTTATATAAAAATGTTGTTCGTACATCTCTGCTGTGCTTTTGCGTCGAAAATAAAACTGATATTAAACCATCTTACAATATCTAGTTACTAGAGTCATTCAGATGCTGTGCGGAAGCATGTTGTTGAACGGAAACGGCGCTGTACGAGAACCGCATTATAGGAGGACTGTCGCAATTTCAGCTCCGCTTTGTGTGAAAACCGCGTTATATGGAAACCGCGTTCTGAGAGTAACGCGTTATGGGAGGGTTGACTATATTTCAAATTATAAAAATGTGAGTAAATGTACTAAGCAGTTATTACATTGAGATAAAAGGATAGTATTAGAACGCGGCCAATTAGCGTGGTCTTCATTCTGATATTATGTGTTACTAAAGGTATAAACACGTAGACGACAGGCAACAGTTCGGCAGCTCGACAGAAAATTCTGATAACTGTTTTTTCTGCCATATGCCGACTGCTTAAATTTTTTGAAAGCAGAGCAGAAACTTCAATAATTTTCAAATTTGAATTTAAATATATGTTTCAGTGTTGTCACTATCAGGTTTTTTGTACGTAAAA
Organism: Sarcophaga rosellei; assembly: GCA_930367235.1. Taxonomy (NCBI): domain Eukaryota; kingdom Metazoa; phylum Arthropoda; class Insecta; order Diptera; family Sarcophagidae; genus Sarcophaga; species Sarcophaga rosellei. The sequence continues at coordinate 65,660,611 of OV884019.1, forward strand.
ATAAACTCACTTAAGAAAAAACCGCACACACAAAACATTTATCAAATGAATTCAGATACAAAATTGAACCTATAATTCTATTTTATTTATTATTATTATATCTATTACAATCCATGTATTCATAATAAATAAAATAGTATTATAGGTTCAATTTGAAAATTATTGAAGTTTCTGCTCTGCTTTCAAAAAATTTAAGCAGTCGGCATATGGCAGAAAAAATAGTTATCAGAATTTTCCGTCGAGCTGCCGAACTGTTGTCTGTCGTCTATGTGTTTATACCTTAAGAATTATCTTCAACAGATTTTAGTAATTCATCACAATTGTAATTATATTGTATATGTCCTCAGTGCTATCATTAGTAGCGGTTTCCACTAGAAAAAAAAATACTACCTTGGCTACTATTAACTCGTAAGCCACGTAAGGCGTTATGGATTTTCCTAATTAGATGAGTATGTAATTGGTCTCAGTGTAACAGTCTTTCGATTAAACAGTGCGATTAAAACAAAATCCAAACTAAAAAATAATTTTTTTTTTAATTTACTAGTATTTAAGAGTTTTTATCTGTCGACAATCTCAGTAAATGTTGTTTAAGTGTCTTGTAAAATGGTACACATGTGGCAAATAAAATCAAAATCCCCTGCAATAACAATGTCAGCTAATGTAATAAAAACAAATAACAACAACAATAAGAATTATATCAGTGGCAGAATACTAATTAAATGCATGCAAAGTTATCACTTAATTGCTGATGGTTTTTTTCTTGTTTTTGTTTTTCAAATATTTAAAACATTTTAGAATTTTTTGTTTTTTTTGTTGTTTTGAAAAACTCATTAATTTTTGTATTGTTTTTGGAACATTTTCAGAGCAACAGATGCCGTGTTAAGTACAGACAAGAGTTTTTTATTTAATCGAATTATATTGTGCGAATGAGTTAATAATGACGGGAAAGAAACCGGAAAAGGCCGGTCATTGTAGTTGCCCAACGGATCAACAATACGTGAATCCATCATTTGAACAAGATGGCAGTGGTGGCACTGGATGCTCAGCTTCTACATACAATAACAGACTTTCAAGTAGTAACCTTAATCATACAGCAGTAGATGGAGTTGGCTGTGGCGGAGGTGGTAATAATTCCAAGGATTGTACAGTAAACGATAACAGCGGATGTTGTGCAATGCATTCTAATAATACTACACATCGTAAGGGACACAAGTAAGTACTTTTGATTTATATTTAATCAATCAACCATGAGGTATGAAAGGTTTTGTTTAAGAAAGAAAAAAACAATCGAAACTATAATTACGATTTTTTTTTAATTTAATGTCGGCGTAGTCTAGTAGATAGTGTGTCAGCTTGTTAGACGCGAAGCCTCGGTGCAAATCCCTGGTCAGACATCAAAACGAAATATGAAAACGTCGACTTCCTCTCAGCAGAGTTCTGGCAAAATCTCTGAGAGTAAATAAAATTGCCATGAAAAGTTTCTCAAAAATCTGTCATTCCGAGTCGACTTTAAACTGTAGGTCCCGCCACTCATGTATAAAATTAACACACACAACAGAGTGATGTTGAGAAGCTAGGCCGTCATCATGACTGAAGGGTTGTAATGGCCAATTATGTACATAAGTATGTATGTATGTACTTTAATTTTATTCAAATAGCGCGTTAGGGTAGTTATTGTTCACATATTTTTTCCCAGACCTTTAAACAGATTAAAAGTCTCCCTTCTTAACTGTTCCCTAAACAAACATCTAATTTCCATGATTTTGGTAAATGCTTCACAACGAGTCTTAGTAAAAGAAATAAATGGAGTAATGTGGTAACTGCTTACTCTATTTTGTGGTATACAGGTGGGTCAAGGACATATGTATATTTGAGTTTTTGGTCCAAGAATAACATATTTCAATCCTATAGGGAAACTCGCGGGCTTCTACAAGAGGAAGTGTATGCCTTCTAATAATGAATTCAACTTGTATACCAGGTAGGTTAGAGGACGTGTACTTGTCAATTAAGACAAGTACAATACCCGGAAGTCGAATTGACCCATTGTATAGCAGGTACAAAAGACACGAAATACTACAGCCAAGACGCCATTCGGACGCTCGGCTCTAATAAATGTAAATTGACAGACGAGCTTGCGAAGAGTGAAGCTTCCACGCTGTTAATGGGTCTAGAAGCCTACTGTGAAGTGGGGCGAATATTTGGAAAGATGTGCTCAACAAAAGGGAAGGTACAGAAAAGCAACGTGTAGATTTGAGGAACACAACACTTTTGTTGGGTCTTCTACAGACTATATAGAAATAACCTGAGGTTGGTAACCGACCGACATCAAAACGAAATATGGAAAGAAATATTTCTTCGGCGACTTCCTCCGGCAAAAACTCTGAGAGTAAATAAAATTGCCATGAATAGTTTTTCAAAAATCTGTCGTTCGGAGGCGACGTTAAACTGTAGGTCCCGCCACTCAAGTATAAAATTAAGGCACACAACATGAGTGTTGTTGAGAAGCTAGGTCGTAATCCTGACTGAAGGGTTATATTGGCTAGTTATGTATGTTTGTATGCTGGTAACCAATCTTTTGACAAAGCGTCGTAGACTCGGAGTAGATCGTGTGACGAGTAGATCCTGTGACGATTAAAATGAAACATCTGTACACTTTCATGGAACCTGTTGAGCATTAATGCATATTAGAAGGAAACACATAGATTTGACAGGGCAATTGGTTTGGAGGAGCTATTATGGGGATTTCCTATATAGTTGGAGGCAAGTGCAATAGATTTTCTCTTGCAAATTTCCACAGGCAAAGGGTAAAATTGATATTAAATTCCTGTTTCTCTTTTGTATACTTAACAATTTACGTTTCTTGTGTACGAAATAAAAGTGATAAAATTTATTAATAATATTAACACATAAACAAAAAAACAAACATACATACATACAAGCGGACAAATGTACGAGTATGTTCCAATGGGAATAAATTAGACTATTCAGTTCGTTACTTGTAGTACTTTCTTGTAGTTTTGCTTTCTTTTGCTCCATGAATAATTGATATTATTGATATCAATGAATGTTGGTCTATGTATAAGCCAACTGCTAAAATCAATAGAATTTCTTACATTTTGTGGTCAAGAGAATACGTACGAATGGTTGTAACATTCAGTTCTTCGACATACCGCCAGTATTAGAAACGTGTCAGGATAAACATAACACAAGGCATGTAAAATTTATTTTCTCTCTAGCCCTCTCTCTCTCCCTCTCTCTCTGTCTGCTGCTGTGTTTTCATCCATTCGCAGCAACAACAAACAACAGTTACAGTTACAAACGTACTACATATAAAAAAATAATTTGATTGTAGTGGCCCAGTTGATTATTGAAAAACAAAAATCGTCGAAAGTCAACCGCTGAAGTTGGAAGGTATAATATGAGTTCATGCCATTTTTCATTTAATTTCTGTATTACGTGTTTATAATTCGTTTTTTTTTTTTTGTTTATCAATAACATTTATACGCTTTGATGGCCTTCCCTTTGAAAATTGCCTTTATGAGACCTTTACAACACCACATACATATTTCAACCGTAAAGTAATAAATGAAAATAAAATAATTTTCTTCCGCGTTATAATTTAATATAAAAATGTATAAAGTCTGTAGTATTACTACGACTAAAGTTTTGTGTATATAAAATATTGAGACTCCAGGATTTAATAAAAATATATCAAATACAATTAAGCATAGTGCCCACGACATTTGAACGCGTTGTAGCCCTTCATTTGATAGACGTTTACAGTGTTGCAAAATTGAAATGGTACTGAAATATAACTGAAAGAGTGCTTTTTTCCATTAAATGGTACTTTTGTAAAAAAATATTTATTTATACTTAATACTCGTACGGAATGGAATAGAAAACCTAACGACTTATACATGCTTCTCGTATATTAAAAAGAAAAAACAGTTAATTCAAAACGTAAAAGCGCCGTTTAGTCAAATGTCAACGGAACGTAAAGGAATATACGTTCATTTTAGCATATGCAGACCAAATTAAATGTTTACCAAAATTACATTACGGTTCGGCAAGATTTCTCATTGCTTTTCGTATTCTAAAAACCAGGACTAAAGTCTAATTCTACCTTTGGCATTACGTTGAACATGTTGCTAACCCATTAATAGCTGAAAAGCGCAAACTATAAAATATGTAATGTAATATGTAAAAAAGTTCTGGAAGTGTAGCGGGGGTACTGTGGTGTTTCTGAAATGGAGAAGTACTGAAAAAGGTACTAAAGTACTGAATTTTTCAACACTGAAAGTTTATCAACTAACTTTTGAAGTTCTTGTGGAGTACAATCGTGTTCATTTTAATTGAAAGTTGTAAAGTTTATAAATAAAATTTAATTCGACAAAAAACCCCGACAAAAATAAATTTGAGGGAAAGTCATTACACAAATATCCAATTGATTTTGAATCATTTTATGGATTTTGTTTCCCGTGGTCCAGATGATTCAGACGAACGGGCCTGAGTAGTACCCATTAGATCAGTTTCTAATCTCACTTCTCGTTTTTCAAGTGATTCTGAGGCTGGTAATGCTCTTTTCTTCCGTGCTTGAGGTGTAGGTCGACCAATTTCTTGTCGCTTTGGACGTTTTTCAAATTTGTGATTGAGAATTTAACGAAAATGAGTTATACTAAATGTTATTTAAATCATAAATGGTGAATCCTAAAATGTCTGGTATTTGTCCGATCAACACATGATCAAATGCATAGTTTACGATTCAATTCACTTTGAATAATTCTCAGTGGCGCCATCTATCGGAAATTAATCGCACTAACTTAGAAACCTCCTTCGACTTATGCTCAACAACTTTGCTAAAGAGCATAACATGATCAAATGCACAGTTTACGATTTAATTAATTTTTAGTAATTTTCAGAGGCGCCACCTATCTTAAATTAGTCATACCATCTTGTAAAACTTCGTCGGCTCATGCGCAACAACTTTGCTAAAGATCATAACATTATTAAATGCACAGTTTACGATTCTATAAGTAACATACAAACAAACATTCATTTTTATATATATAGAAAATAAGCGTTTCAAACTCCATTTCAATACATTTTGAATAAAGGTTTAGCACTATGGGTATCCTGGTACGCTAGTGGGTAATGTGTTAGACTATTAGCGTGAGGGTTGTGTGTTCAATACCCATCAGAACCACTCGTATGTTACACTACACCGAACATAAGATCGAAGTTACTCAATTACAAATATAATTTGTAATTGTATTGTACTTAATGAATATATAAACTATAGGCACTATAGGATGTTTAACTCATAAATAATCATTGGTAATATATTGTCAACATCGGCAATCTTTCGAATTCCAATCTAAGGCAATTTTTATGATGGTGCTGCTAGCATTCCTTAATGTGAAACGTGTGGTATTCCTTTGTATTTACATACATACATATATAATTGACCATTAAAACCCTTTGGTCAGGATTTCGTTCTAGCTTCTCACACCATTCATGTTGTGTGCGTTAATTTTATACTTGAGTGGCAGGACCTACAGTTTAACATCGACTCCGAACTACAGATTTTTTTAGAATGTTTGTCATGGCAATTTTATTTAATCTCAGAGTTTTTACCAGAAATCTGCTGAGAGGAAGTCGCTGAAGAAATATTTTTTTCTTTTCATATTTCGTTTTGATGTCTGACCTGGGATTCGAACCGGGCTTTACCTCTAATAAGCGAACACACTACATACTAGACTACGGCTACTTTCTATTTACCCCTTGCAATTTAGAGTAAATCGTTCACTTTCGACATAAATATGCAGCAGAGTGGAGAAATGTCCATAAAGACTCTACCATATATTATGGCATTTGTTATCACCCATTTTTGTTTCCATATAGAAATGTGAATTTTACTTGTACAATACTTATAATGAAGGGCCAGAAGGCTGCTCTTGCCTTTTCCACTTCTTTTTCCACACCTTCGAATGTTATAAGGGCAGCATTTGATACTCATTCACTTTGTTCTGCCTGTCGTTGAAATTGTGAACTAGCACTAATAGGTTAGAGGACGTGTACTTGTCAATGAGACAAGTACAGTACCTGGAGGTCAAATTGACCCATTGTACACTGATAAGTTATACAAATAATGTGAATTATTAGAGTGGTTGCTCTACATCGTATTGAATCAAATGCGGTTTTAAAGTAAATATATGGAATCTATTACGATGTACACAATTACATTGCGAACCAATGAGTTCGACTCATAACGTTTGTGCAGTTGACTTTGTTCAGTTTATCGCAAATGAAATAGATTAAATCATTTCTTTTCCAAGCATCACGTATATGGTCTATTTGGGGACCAATTTTCTACAATCTACAATCGTGGGGTTATTTATGCCGGATCACTTCTAGTATACTATCTGCACCAGGCTACTATTTTCATATCGGAAGTAGTCGATGAAAATAAATTTTAGAAAATGTTACGATCTCTTAAATCTATGATAGAAAGGACATTATCAGTTATTATTTTGAAGGAAAGTTTATATCATCGCAAGCTAATAGTAGCACGAGGTTCCTATATATATTCGTACAGCGTTTTCAATTCAATTGTAAACGACAAACTTTTATATAAAATTCTTGCACCGAAGTGGCGATCCTAGATTTACAAGTTTGCTCCTGGAGCTTAATTAGTTTTTCACAGTCCTCAACTAAAATTAGACTTAAATTAGGAAAATTTATACTTGCTACAAGAGAAGAAGTAAAAAAGGGGAAATGAATTTGTAAGACCCTGTGTATAATAAGTACATCAGATTTCAGTTTTGTTAACGTATTTTCATAATCTTCTAACATCGAATGGTCATTGAGTTCGTTGTGTTAGGTCTAAAAAAGAAAAATTAGGAATTGATTTGCTTTTACAGTCTCACTTTTGAATAATCACGAATTCCATAAAATAATATTTTAAAATCTTTAATAACTTTTTTCTTTGACAGACGTCAAGAATCAATGTATCAGATGACTGGTCTCTACTCTGAAACGAATAGTGGTGACGATAGCAGCATCGACTTGGCCGAAGATCAAATTGGAACTACGAATGCTATTGGCAGTACGGCGACGACAACAACAACAATGACATCAATGGTGTCGTCTTCTGGTAATGCCACTGTGATTGCAAATAATGCCCGCAATTTACATGCTAAAACGTCCTCGTGCTCTGACACCGTTATTAGATGTCACAGTCGCCAATCGTCGGCTGTTCTTGGTAATACACAGCATAATCATAGTAATTTGCATGGTGGTCAACACAACAACCCTACAACATGTGGCCTTAACAATGATGACGACGATGATTTGCATACACAAGACTGTGGCATTTTGGGATGTCGGCCAAGAGGCATACAGAAGTTTGCTCGTATAAAAATATTTGTTTTATTGCTATCGATGTTGGTCATGTTGCAGCAGGCATTAAGTTCGGGTTACATTAATTCGGTAATAACAACAATAGAGAAACGTTTTGAAATACCATCCAGTTTTTCGGGTTTAATAGCGTCCAGTTATGAAATCGGTAACGTAATTACCGTCATATTCGTCAGTTATTTGGGAAGTCGACGTCATATTCCCGTTTGGATTGGCATTGGTAAGTTATTTTGTATGTTAAAAAGTAAATATCGTTGATACAAATTTAATGTTTATATCGCTGTAGGCGCCGTAATTATGGGCATAGGTTCTTTGGTATTCATGGTACCACATTTTACAAGCGAACCTAATCCAGGTGTTTCCATTGCCAATGAGACCAGTGACAATATATGCCGTAGTGCTTTAATACGCAGTCAAGATATGGATTTGGGTAGACTTTCCAGTGGTTTATCAAATCCCCCTTTGGCCCCACACACTCTACGTGAGGATAATTGTCTCGAAGGTAAACTCTCAACCTTTGGACCAGTGCTGCTATTTGTTATTGCTCAACTGTTGTTGGGTTGTGGTGGCAGTCCATTATTTACATTGGGCACGACATATGTTGATGACCATGTCAAAACGGAAAGTTCTTCCATGTATATTGGTTGCATGTATAGTATGGCAGCTTTTGGTCCTGTTGTTGGTTTTTTATTGGGCGCCTACTTGCTGTCGTTTCACATGGATTCGCTTTCAACATCTATAATTTCCATAGGTAAGTAAAGCATGTGTATTAATTTGTTATAAAATTTACATGTTTCTGTTACGTATCGTTTTCAGATCCAGGAGATCGTCGTTGGGTTGGTATGTGGTGGGGAGGTTTCCTGTTGTGTGGCATTTTTCTCTTGATTGTGGCAATACCCTTTTTTACATTTCCCAAGGTAAGTTTTTTAAAAACAGAATGACCAACTTTAAATGTGGACATACTAAAATGTATGTTGCATGTATGTTAATGTATTGTAACTCTTATTGATTTTTATTCAAATGTTAAATGTTGGAGACAAGACTTTTAGACATTTGGAAAAAGTTAAAAACTGTAAAGAATAGAAATTTCAATTGGTACAGGAAGATTTTTGCGTTGTGTTCGAAAAAATACTGTACACTAACCATTGTGTACGTAACTGATAAAATACTTTTAACCCTCATTTAAGTGTTTATGAACTCGTACGCAAACACATTACGTACACAACATGTACACAACAGATGAATGCAAACTCTAACATAACGTACTGAACAGAGTTCAGAAACACTAAGAAATAGTGTTTTTGTACACAAAGTACACTACACAACGAAAAAAATTGGGTTTTAGTGAACTTTTTTGAGTACACTAACATTTTTAGTGTACGCGAGAGCTTATGTTCTCATTCAGTAAGTGTAAGAGAGAGAAAAATGGCCAGTTTTTATTTGTATTCTTAAGCGAAATATGTCTATTATTTCTAAAGAATAATAAATGGCATCAAAACCACAATGCGATCTCTAAAAATACTGAATGAGAACATAAACTCTCGCGTACACTAAAAATGTTAGTGCACTCAAAATAGTTTACTAAAACCCAATTTTTTTCATTGTGTACTCATCTTTTTAGTGTACTTTGTACACAAACACTAATGGTGTTTTCTTTTCTACCAAAAAATGTGCACTTTATTTTAAAAAATGCAATTTTGTGTTTGTTTCTTAAAAATGTTTCTCCCTCTAGAAGGGTGGTATGTTTTATTCTAAATAATTCGCACTTGAAAATGGTGGAGGGCATTGCATTTTACGCCCTGTATAAATCGAGAGTGCTGATAATGCCCTGTAAAGCAAATGACTTTTGTATATTTATAGGGCTACCAGATGAAATTTAAAAAAGTCGCCTAGTATCGTTATCCAATTTTGAAGTTAATTTTTTCATTGTTTTGTGGGCTAACCTTAAGAGAACATTACATTATTAAAGCTACATGGTCAGTAATATAAAAAATTGCATTCAGTGTTAGAACTGTGTTAAAAAAATTTTATTTGGTTATAAAAAAAAAGCTCTAAAAAAATGATATCGAAAAATTAGCGATCTGGCAACACCTTTTTTATGTTTACATATTTTATTGAAAACAAATCAAAAAATTAAACATATTTTTAAGGGCACGGGGCATACCCTTTTTTCATATTTGTGTTATGTTCATCTCAAATAAAAACTACATTATAACAGGGTTGGTCAGCAATTTTTTTAATGCACCTTGTAAGAGGGTGACATTTTCTTTGTAGAATAGAAAACACCATAAGAAATAGTATTTGTGAACTCTGTTCAGTACGTTATGTTAGAGTTTGCGTACATGTTCACAAACATTAAAATAGAAACGAAGGGTTTTGCTCTCGTTGTAGTGAATGTGTTTGTCTTCTTTACCCACAACATTCAGTACAGCATATAAACGTTGCATACTTTAGAGTATTTTTTCGAACACTGATTCGAATCACTCGAATCGTTTACAAGTATTATAAGTATTTTTCAAAATGTATAAATCTGAATGAGTAGGCGTATGAATCAAACATATTTCGAATGTTATGAGTTTGATGTCAACATTGTACTCATACTTATTGCAACCTGTACTTATAAATCAATGTTGTAGTGAGTAGTAATGAATCAGAGTATGTAGTTGAATTTCAATACTGTTGACTCACTCATACTCAAAATTTCATGAGTGCCTATGAGAGGCGAAAAAACGATTCATTGCTAATCTCTGTTCAGCACTAGTAAAAGAGAAAATAATTAGCGATTATAATGAAGGAGAATCGATGACATAGATTGCAAAAAAATTTTGTAATCACCATAGCGTATATGCATCCGTACTTTAGTTTTGTCTGAGAGTTGCTACCAGAATAAATACATACATATACGAATTCGTTAAATTAAACACAATTCCGATAAATAAAAAAGTATCGTCGAGCATTTAATAGCATTGAAATTAGTTAAATAGTTTACACAATAATATTTATTAAATACAATATAAATGTAAAAGCATAATTTAATCATTTTTTGTTTGAACAAATCTTACAAAAACTAAAATGTTTCTTAATATCAATCACAGGTATTAACGCATGAAAAGAAGAAAATTCGAAGGTCTTCAGTGATTATACAGCCGGCTGTACCAAATAATTCAAACAGTTTGCCACGCAACACAGATGAAATGGGTAAAATTAAAAAGGAAATTGTATCGGTGGCGACCAAAGAGGAACCGGAAAAACCAAAAGTAGACACTGGCTACGGCAAAGATATTAAAGGTAAGAACGGTCATCCTATCCTATATTCAGAATTTCTTATTTGTAAACGTTTATATGTATAATGTTTTAGATATACCACAATCGATGCTACGTCTTGTTACCAATCCGATTTATATTGTTACTTGTCTGGGAGCCTGTATGGAATTGATGATTGTATCCGGTTTTGTCGTATTTCTACCGAAATATTTGGAAACACAGTTTAGTGTGGGTAAAAGCCAAGCTAGTGTATTCACGGGATCGATTGCTATACCGGGAGCCTGTATTGGTATATTTGTGGGCGGATGCATACTTAAACGGTTTCAATTGAAACCCAAAGGTGCTGTGACATTTGTCTTAATCTCAAACGTTATCTGTCTGTGTCTCTTTGCGATGCTGTTCTTTTTGGGCTGCGACAACTTGAAAATGGCCGGCACCACAATACCTTATTACAACAATTCAAAACCCAGTTCCTTGGAACCATTTCAAGTGAATTTAACAGCTGCCTGTAATTTTGGTTGCGAGTGCCTGACGAGTGATGTAGAACCGGTGTGTGGTAATAATGGTCTCACATACTTTAGTCCTTGTCATGCGGGCTGCACCGCTTTTTCATCCAGTTCAAATTACACAAATTGTGCATGTAAGTCGAATTAGAATTCTTTTTCTATTTTAAGAGATTATAATAGTACCTTTTCATTTTTAGGTGTTCATGCTAATATCTCTAGCAGCATTTATTTAGGTGCCGGAGGTAGTCAGGCTCAAGCCCTTAATGCCAATGAAAATTTCGCCGAAGTCACTGTAGTTCCTGTTGCCACTGCCGGTCCTTGTGCCAATCCCTGCCGTAATATTTATCCATTCCTTATACTGCTATTCTTTATGACCTTCATTGTGGCTGCCACTCAAATGCCATTGCTTATGATTGTCTTGCGTTCCGTCTCCGAAGAAGAGAGATCATTTGCCTTGGGCATGCAATTTGTTATATTCCGTCTATTTGGTTATATTCCAGCGCCAATACTTTTTGGAAATCTAATCGATTCCACCTGCTTGCTTTGGAAGTCATCATGCGGCCAGAAGGGTGGTCGTTGTTTAATTTACGACATTGAAAAGTTCCGTTACAAGTAAGAATCTTTTATAAATGTGTGTGTGTATGTGTAATAGCACAAATTGCTTTATTATAGGTATGTGGGCCTATGTGCTTCAGTCAAAATAATTGCCTTGGCTATATTTATGGTCGACTGGTGGTTAGTAAGACGTCGTAAACAGTTGGACAAAATGAAACCATTAAATGCTGCCGATCCAATTATCGGTTCCATTATAAGTTTGGATAAACGTATGATATTTATTTATGATTTCTTCTCTCAGTGAGATTATTTTTTAATTATTCTTTTCTTGCCTAGTTTTCGAAGAAAAGTTATCTGGTCACGACAATCCTTCTAATTATGATGATGGGGAATTGGCTTTGAAATCCGACAACTATAGGCATTCACGTAATAATTCTCGTACTGTACAGTTAGAATACGGGTAAGTACAAAGTTCTTAAGACAATTACCCATTTAAACTTATTAATGTTTCTCTTCATTTAGATACGATAAGTGTAACAATGTTATGGTGGCAAATAGTCAAGCAGTTCCTCAAACTAAATCGAAAAAACATTTCCGAAGTGCTTCATGCGATGTCAAGATGATACGAAGCTTTGCCAAGGATCATAACTCAAATCCGGCAATTGATGTTTGTGAAACTTCGAAATTTAAGAATTTGAAAAAACTTCACACACATTCCCGCAACAATTCAAGTGACCTTAATTCTGAATTTCGCCACAAATTGGTGGCTCATTCCAATTCCTGTTCCCGAGATGATACCAATTTTAGCATACGCTATATACAGAACCAACTAAAACCCCAAGAGGACGAAGAAGATGAGGATGAGTTGACTACTGGATGTGGTCATTTTGTACGCAAACATTCACGTAATCATTCGTACGATCAAATCTATATGCCCAACAATATACGTTTCGATCCAGAATTCTTCCGAAGTCACAATAATCATCATCACCATCATACCAATAACCTTCATCACAGTAACAATAAGAAAAATGTTAATTTGCTCAAAAATGTGGTGGAAAGTAAATTGAAAAACTCAAATGAGACTAATGATGCGGGCTCACGAGGCCATTCACGAAATAACTCAAAGGACTTGAACATAAAGGTTTCACAGGCTAATCCCAATACTAATAACACGGTCCCCACAACTACTACCTTAACAACTGAAACGGCTTTAAGTATATTGAGACATCGCCGTACAAATTCGAAAGACTTAAATCATACTACCAGCAGTGGATCAACTGATCATCCTATCGCTTCAACTGTTGCGGCTGTTGCTGCTTCTGTTTCCATCAACAACGCTACTAAGAAACATTCACGCAGCTCTTCACATCAAAAAATACAAATTGATGACGATCGTAGTGGTCTCATAGACAATGATAACAACAAAAACGATGATGACGACGACTACTCCGAAATAGAGCTGGAGCCGAACCAAGAAGAAATTGTCAATATATAAGAATATTTTCTTGTAACTACTGAATAATGTGTAAAACATTCCTCACACTTAATATTTTTACTTAAAGTTGAAAAGATTTTCTGATTTAACAATGGAGTGGTCAAATTTAAAACAGAAATTAATTTCGATAAAAACAAAATAAAAATCGAAAAGAATTAATTATTTTTATCAAAATTCATGTGACTAGAGTACTGCATAAATAATGCTTCGATTATAAAATTAAATTTTACTTCTTATTAGAAAACTATATATCTTAAGATATGATCAGACTTTGAAAATATTTGCAACTATTTAACGAATTCAGAATATTTAAGCCCACAAAATATTTTTTATTTTCCCTGTAATAGTTTTTGAAAATTCCTCATTCGCGAAGTGAGAGAATCAGCGGTTATTACACCATGCTATAAAGCACACGAAATCCCAAAAGTTTTGTACAGAAAAATTTAAGTCTTACTTTTCCATACCGGGAATATAACCACCATACTATTAAATTATAGAGACTTTCCTGTATTGTCCATTCTGCAAGCCAATGTATCACCAAGAAATATGAAATAGGAGACGTATTTTGAATTTCTCTTTGCCTGCAATTGGGTAAAATAAAATCAGAACATATTCCCGCCGTATATCAATCAATCTCTAAGAGAGTCGTTGTTGATATCATCTACATTAATGATCAATAGCAAGTTTATCTTATATCTGCAAAAAAATTTGACATAAAAAAGTTTAAAACATTATTTCCCTCTGAGCAAATATTTAATTGTCCATAAATTCCTCAAAAATGTCCTAAATCAGCGAGTGTTTCTTTTTAAATTGGATTATCAAAAAAAACTGTGTACACTTTGCAGGAATGAAGTATTTACCGTTTTAGGGTTAATATTTGTGTAGTTTGACGATAAGTTTAGAAATACATACGACCACTCTACGTTTTCTTTTTGATTAGTACTTAACTTAAAAATAATTCTTATTCTATTAATTTATAATCCAAAAAACTAAATCCTTAACAGCTGATACATACATACATACACTCCCCGAAATATTTATAAGACCAAACGTATTTCTCGAAAAACTTAAAATCTTTTAGACCAATTCGTACCATTTTTGGGTTAAATATAACTAACTATAATATAAATCTTTTTATGTAAAAAAATTATTTTTTTCTTTGTTTAATAAAAGGATAGCACAAAATGAATTTCATTTTCAAACGAAAAAATTATAAGACCAAAATTAAATAATATTCACCTAAAGCTAAAATAACAATGATAAAAAACAACTACTGAGTAATTTTTGTATTTATTAGTAATTAGTGTGTCCACCGTGATTATTAATGACTTCCTGAAGTCGACGGGGCATAGAATTTATTAAATTTTCAATGCAATTTTGACCAATCCTACTCCATTCTCTTATGATGGCACTTTTTAAGCATTTTACATCCTTATACTGAGTGTTATTATTGAAAACTTGGTCCGATAGTATTGCCAATACATTTTTTATCGGATTTAGATCTGGACTACATGCCGGCCAATTCAAAACTGGTATGTTTCTGGAGGACAGAAATGATTTTGTTGCTTTTGATTTATGGATTGCGGCGTTATCCTGCTGAAATATCCGATTGTTGCCTAACGAATCATCAACAAAATTAATTAAAACGTCATCTAATAATTCAATATACTTCTCGCTATTCATTTTAGTTGATATACAACAAATAGGAGTCCTTCCCGTAGTCGAAATCCCAGCCCAAACCATTACGGTGCCTCCACCGAAATTTCGCAACATTCGTTGATTTCTTTTTTTACGTGAATCCATCCAATATTTTTGGGAACCATCTGGACCATCTAAATCAACTTTTTTTCATCAGAAAAAATAACTGATAACGTTGAATAACTTCAACGAATGTCGCGAAATTTCAGTGGAGGCACCGTAATGGTTTGGGCTGGGATTTCGACTACGGAAAGGACTCCTATTTGTTGTATATCAACTAAAATGAATAGCGAGAAGTATATTGAATTATTAGATGACGTTTTAATTAATTTAGGGGATGATTCGTTAGGCAACAATCGGATATTTCAGCAGGATAACGCCGCAATCCATAAATCAAAAGCAACAAAATCATTTCTGTCCTCCAGAAACATACCAGTTTTGAATTGGCCGGCATGTAGTCCAGATCTAAATCCGATAAAAAATGTATTGGCAATACTATCGGACCAAGTTTTCAATAATAACACTCAGTATAAGGATGTAAAATGCTTAAAAAGTGTCATCATAAGAGAATGGAGTAGGATTGGTCAAAATTGCATTGAAAATTTAATAAATTCTATGCCCCGTCGACTTCAGGAAGTCATTAATAATCACGGTGGACACACTAATTACTAATAAATACAAAAATTACTCAGTAGTTGTTTTTTATCATTGTTATTTTAGCTTTAGGTGAATATTATTTAATTTTGGTCTTATAATTTTTTCGTTTGAAAATGAAATTCATTTTGTGCTATCCTTTTATTAAACAAAGAAAAAAATAATTTTTTTACATAAAAAGATTTATATTATAGTTAGTTATATTTAACCCAAAAATGGTACGAATTGGTCTAAAAGATTTTAAGTTTTTCGAGAAATACGTTTGGTCTTATAAATATTTCGGGGAGTGTACAATATTAAATTATTTTAACATGTGCTTGGATCTGAGAGAGAGATAGTTAGTGCATAGAAAAAAAGAAAATACAATAATTATACCAACATATACAAACAACATAAAATTCAATTCACAATAATTAAGTTTAGCAGTAAATACATAAGAATAAGAATAATTTCTAAGACTAAGAACAATAAATATTATAATGTAAGAATTAGTTTACGTATGTACGTTCTTAGTTTATAAGTAGATGGATAGATACTGTCTGTATGCGTGTGATATGAAGGAAACTGAAGCAAATTAAACTATGTATTCTAATAATACAAAAACGTTATTAATCTCTTATGTGTTATTATGCTTTGTAGAAGCAAGATACATACATACGAGTACATAATTTTAAAATACAATGAAATAAAATTGAAAATTTCATCATGCAAACTATTTTAATATTTAGAAAATTAATTCAAGAATTAATTATGATTTTACACGCCCCCATTATTTATACAAGAAATATAATAAGAAAAGAAACTTAATTAAATAGAAAGAGAAATACAAAAAATATATATTCAAATATTTATGTAAGAAGTATGTACATCCCATAAGTAGAAAATATAAAAACAAATGATTTTAATAATATTATTAAAAATTGAATATACATACATACATATACATAGTTGTATATGTATATGCTTATATATATGTATGTATGTATAGTATAGACATAACTAAATAAGTTATAAAAGAAATTTCTAACAGAATTATCAACCATGATAAAAAAAAATTAAAGTAAGAAAGAATCGTTAAATCGATAAATTTTATTTAAGCTGGATTTTAAAAATAATACAATTTATAAACAATTGGTATAAAACTAAATAATAAAACATAAAAATTCGAATTGAAATAAAAACAAAAATTGAAAGCAAAGTGAGTAAAAAAATTAACTTATTAAATTAACGATAAATAAAATTAATAACAATTGTCAATGAAATAAAGTGCTGTGAACAGATATCTAAGTAAAATCAGTTAAACCAGTAGTATAATAAATAAATAAATAAATAAACAATTACTTACACAAATAGTAATAATAAATAATAATTAATTATCATAACAACATAAAATTAATTATAAACTGATTTTATCAAAAAAAAAAAAACAAACAAGACAAACAAAAACAAATAATTAAATGCTATTTATTCTATATCAACCTGATTTATTATGTGAATCATAAATGGATTTTATTTTTAACAAACAAAAATATTACATACATACATTGCAAATGAATGATGAAAAGAAAACAATTTTAAAAGAATACAAACAAATTATAATGTTATAAACAAAAGTAAAAGTTTTAAATTTTTAAAAATAAAAGAGAGAGAATTAAATTTTACAACAAACATATGAATGAATGAATGAATATTTTGTAATTAGTTAAAAATTATGCCTTAATTAAAACTAATTTATATTAATTAATGAAAAATCAAGTATTTTAAGCAAAGAATGAAAAATATTAATAAAAATATTAGACAATTTTAAAATTTGGCTTTCCCGTTTTTTTATTAATTTCTATTAAACCAATCAACCTCCAGTTAAAATATTTCAATCAATTAAAAATAATAATTTTAGTAGTCAAAGTAATTAAATAATTTTCTTGGCTATAATAGTCTAATGCATGTTTAAATAGATTTTGGTCATATCATAATATTATAAATATTATTTTTGTATTGGCTTACCATGGTCCAATCGGATTAATAATCAGTGTTGCAAAATTGAAATTGGAATTGAACGATAACTGAAAGAGTACTTTTTTGCATCAAGTGGTACTTTTGCAAATGCACTTAATACACGTACGGATTGGAATAAAAAACTAACGACTTATACATGTTTCTCATACACAAAAACCAAGAACAGCTGATTCGGAACGTAATAAAACGTAAAAGCCCCATTTAGAAAAATGTCGAAGGAACGTTAGGCTAACCGGAGTTATAGCCTAAGTCTACCTTTAGCATTACGTTGAACATGTTGCTAACGCATTAATAGTTGAAAAGCGCAAACCATAAAATATTAATAATAAAAAAAGTACTAAAAGTGTAGCGGTGGTACGGTGATATTATATCTCCAGACATGATATAGTATGCGTTATATGGGTTCCTAGTGATTAAAGAGTGGCGGAAAATGAGGAAGAAAATATTAATAAGAGAATTGCAGAACACAAACTTGTATAACCCAATGCTTTTTTGGGGGCATTCGATACCGGGCTACAAAAGTGTACGAATTCGTCACGTTAAGTATTGTGAAACAGAGCAACGGCATGGAAAATTGTAAAAATACTCTGGGATAATCGTGATGAGAAAATCATGAGTGCATGCAAATTAAATAAAGACGAGTTGAGCACACTGTTGAGGTGTCTGTTTATGTCATTGTCCAGACATCGGAAGCTCCAGATCACAATATTTTAGGGAAGATACCATATACCAAACATGACTCATTTCAGAGAAGTATCTATACTGAAGAAAGTCTGGGAAATTTATATAGGATGCAAATTTCTCATAGATAACACGAGGTTGGTTATTGCGTGTGTGGTTCCATCCTTTCTGTGTTGTTAAAATTTGGTCGGATTTGACGGATGGACGGACGGACAACAAAATTAATCACTTCTTAGTGTGGTGTCTTTTTACCGTGGTAAATTTTTAAGAAGTTTGGTGAATTAATACGGTCACTTTCAGGGTGGAGTTTTTGAAAAGTGCGGTGAATTTGTACAATATGGTGAGTTTTTGAAAAGTGCGGTGAATTTGTTCGGTGTGATGCACAAAATTGATATTCACCGGAATTAACCGGAGTTTGTCTAGAATAAGTAATTTTCACCGCCATTAGGGACGCCTTTCGGTCAAAACAAACCCACTACACATACATTTGGTTACGAAACAGGGTTGAGAGGAGTTACGTTGTGTTGTCATAGTGTCGGTAAATCCTTTTTCATACGCATTTAACAAAATTAATATTAAAAAATATTGTGTAATGAATGCATAAAAAAATTAAATTTATTTTATTTTGTAATTATATTTTTGAATATTTTTTTTTACTCTTTTAAACATATTCAAAAGCAGAGCTGGTGTATAAATTATAAACAGAAAATTTTCTTTTTGACTAACTAAACTTGAAATTTTGCTGCCAATTTAATCTGAAAGAGAGAATGTATAATACAAACAAACACATTTGCACCTGCTTGCAAAAAAGGTAGAAATGGGAATTTTTTGTTGAAATAATTCATAATTTGTTGTCGAAAGGTATATTGGACCAAAATTTAAATCAAATTGGGTTTTTACTACTTTCCCTCTTTGGTAATTTCTTTTTTAGAAATTGGTTACAAAATTTTTTTATTTCCTGGCAACATTGTTTGTTATAATTTTGTGTTTTCAAATTAATATTTCCGCTATAGATTAATATCAACAAATTTCTCAAGTATTAATTGCATTTACCAACACTGTAGTTGCGTAAATTATTCACCACTATGGTTTGAATACTCACTAGATATTATAAAATGGTTTCGATCTGTGCACACTTGTCAATGATTTACATTTGTCGTAATAACCAACAGAAAAACGGAAGTCAAAAGAAAAAAAAACAAATATTTAAGCCTCCTTTTACACCTTCAAAGTACTTTGCAAATAATTTTGAAAAACTATTTTACATTTTCACTCACTAGGTATTATACAATGGTATCGATCTGTGCTTACTTGTCAATAATCTACATTTGTCGTAATATTACCATTATAAACAGAAAAACGGAAGTCAAAATAAAAAAAAGGACCAAAAGAAAAAACAAATATTTTAGACTCTTTTTGCACGTTCAAAGTACTTTGCAAAGAATTTTGAAAAACTATTTTACATTTTCTTTTAAACTTTGTTTCGCTTTTGCAAGCTCAAAGTGTACTTTGACAAACTCTTAATATTTTGTTGTTATGTATACAACAACCATCGGTAAACGGCGAACGAAGGACAAAGCAACTTTGCGAGTACATCAAAGTGTGAAGTTTTACCCCCGCTCTTCCTTTCTCTCCTACAATCACAAAACTTTTCAAATAGTTTGCGAAGTACTTTGAACGTGCAAAGGGAGTCTTATTTATCATCTAGCACTAGTGTTTTTCATTTCCCGGACTTATTCATTTCCCGGGAAACCGGGATTGATTTTGAAATTTCCCGGGATCCCGGGAATTCCCGCCTAGAACATAAAATCATATATTTACTTTGTTAAGTATGTATTTTTTTATTTAAAATTCATATTAATCAGATCAAAATCCAAAAACAAAGTAACAATGGAAGCATAAAAGGTACATACATAATTGGCCATTACAACCCTTCAGTCAGGATTACGGCCTAGCTTCTCACGCCACTCATGTTGTGTGCCTTAATTTTATACTTGAGTGGCGGGACCTACAGTTTAACGTCGACTCTTTTTTTTTTTTTTTTTTTTTTTTTTTTTTTATTATTATAATTATACAATATTAGATTTTCATTTCAATTTAGGCCTCAGCGCCAATAACGCATTATTGAGGCAAGTTGGCAATATATATACTTAACAATAATATTATATACTCAATATACAAATATGTATCACAGTGAAAATGTTAAAAAAAAAACTGATTAAATTAATATATATTAAATTAATATGTACATACTTTTGAATGTTATACTTTCAAATTCAAATTAGTTACATAAGAAGCATTTCAATTAAACCACATAAGTATTCCTTGCATAATGATTTGAACGTTGATATTCTACCGATTGATTTTAAATTAGGTGGTAAATTATTATACATATTACCACCTACATAATCAATACGCTGCTTAGTTCTTTCCAACCTGCATCTAGGAACTCTAAGGTTTGACATGTTTCGAGTATTGAAATGTGACTGGTTATGCAAAAATGTTATTGTCTGTTGACTTGTGCAGTGAACACTTTTAAATACAAATAACAACGCCTGATACTTGTGCAAACCATAAATAGGCAAAATAGTTCTACAAACACTCTTATATAGTGAGATTGTTGGATGTGTTCTTGGTAAATTGTACACAATTTTCAGTGCCTTATTTTGATAAGATTGTAATGATTTTTGAAGAATATTGTTTCTGTTATAAGCATACACACAAGCTAAATAATTTAAATGTGGGTGTATCAAACCATTATAAATCATTAGCTTGCCTTTCACACTCAGTTTATTTTTAAACTTATACAATATACCTATAGCAGGGGCTATCTTATGCTTCAGCTCATTGATGTGAAGATCCCAGGATAAGTTACTCTGTAACGTAATTCCTAAATATTTAATTGAATGTGTTTCGCTAATAGGTGTTCCATCGACATGAACAGAAAAGTTATTATTCATACTAACTGCATGTGGTCGAAAACGAATTAATCTGGTCTTATCAGAATTTAATAATAGCCCATTCAAACGAGTAAATTCACATAATAGGGACGCATCTCTCTCAATATGTGTTTTTAGAATAAGATCATGCTTAAATGGGTAGAACAAACATATATCATCGGCGAACATATACAGTTGACCAGTGAGATTCAAATTTCCCAAGTCATTCAAGTAAATTGAAAACAATAAAGGACCTAGTCCACTCCCCTGTGGTACACCATATTCAACACTACTAAGAGAGCTTTTGCATTGTCCAATTTGTACATACTGTTTCCTATTAATGAAATAATTTCGGAACAATAATCCTCGAACACCATAAAATTCCAGTTTCTGAAGCATTATTTCATGATCAACAAGATCAAATGCCTTTGAAAGGTCAAAAAACATACCTCCTACTCCACTGTTTCCTTCATCGAGACCATTGCAAACATATCTTACCACATTCAAGACAGCGTCTTGAGTACTTATGCCTCTTCTAAATCCAAATTGGTATTTGTATAAAAGGTTATTGTCCTCCAGGTAAACCAAGAGCTTATTATACAAAAGTTTCTCAAAGATTTTGTCCAAAGTAGAAAGCACAGCAATTGGCCTATATTTATCCAAAGTAGATGCCTGAGCAGTTTTCGGAATGGGTACTATTTTATGAATCTTTAAACTATCCGGGTACTGTGAGGTGGTAATCATTTTATTGAAGATTTCAACTATGATAGTTGATATTTCATCAAAACATTCTCTTATAAACTTTGTAGATATGTTATCAAATCCTGGAGATTTATTTACCTCCATATTACACACAATACTATTAACATCATCTACATTAATGATATTAAAATTAAAACGACTACGCGATGCTGTAAGTGTTCTCAAAGAGTTAAAAGAGTCACCAGGTAAAATATCTGTAGTGTAGTATTATTAATAACAAATAGTATTAAAAACTGTAATACAATGGTAACACTTCACTATGAAGTAAAACTCAATGTATATAAGATATAAGTAATTTATATTCAATTGTAATTTAGATTTTCTAGAAATAAAGATCAGAATACATTACAAATTGGCGACGAGAAAACGTTCAAAAGAACCTAAAAAAAAAATTTTTAATTTTTTTTAAGTCGTTTTACGCATAATTGAAAAAAAATTTTTTTTTTTCGGGCAATTAGTTCTTTTTAATTAAATTGTTTTACAATTAATTAAATTTTTTTTAAAATGCCGACTGATACTACAACAGAAGCTCCAAAGTCATCGATTACGTTGCTTCAAACATCCAACGTTCCAGAATTTTCTCCGGACAATGAAACTTTTTCAATTTGGAAGGAAAAGTTGGATATCCACTTCTGTGAAATTAATTGCACAGAAGAGAATCAAAAGAAGGCAGCTTTATTGAAGTCGATTGGTGCTGCTCCATACAGTGTGTTACATAGTCTGTGCAGTCCCGACTCACCGATTTCAAAAAATTATGATGAGATCTGCAAAATTCTAAGCTCTCATTACACACCGCCAACAATCATCTTTAGAGAGAGAAAAAAATTTTTTTCGTCTGTTAAAAATGAAAGCGAAAGCGTAGCTGAATGGTTTGCCAGGGTCAAAAGTCTAGCTTTAAATTGCAAGTTTGGTAACAATTTGGAAGCGTTTGTGTTAAATCAATTCATCATTCATTTGCCAAGCAAAATTTTTGAAAGGCTATGTGAGGAAGATGAGACACTTACGGTTGCTGAAGCGCTAAAAAAAGCTATGATTATGGAGACAAAAATGATGTCAAATTCCGCAAAAGAAGACATGGTTAATCTTGTCATGAAGTCACGCTCAAGGCCAAAAGGTAAGATAAAAAGCAATCAATCTTTCAATTCAAAAGTCAGCAGTGGCGTTGGAGGTGATGGACTTGGAGCAGGTAACAGCAGTGGCGCAGGTGAAAGTAAACAAAAACACAAAAAAGTATGCTCACACTGCGGTTGGCACAACCATGAATCTAGATTTTGTAAATACAAAAACAGTAAGTGCCATTCCTGCGGTAAAATTGGGCATATGGCGCCTATATGTTCGAAGAAAAATAGAGCTGTAAACTATGTATCAGATTCTAATTCTCCACAAAATAATATAAATAACGATTTATTTGGTTTATCTATTTATAGTGTGTCTTCAGAATCTACTAGAGGCATCTACTATTTGGAGGTTTTGTTTGACGGAATTCCGATGAAAATTGCTTGTGATACTGGTGCCCCTTGTACGTTGATTCCACTTTCAATGTATGAAAGAAGTCTTGGTGGTAAAATATCAAAGTTAAGATCGTGTCAAATTCCTTATGTTGATTACAGCGGTAAAAGAATTTCTCTTTTGGGTGAGTACGATGCTTTAATATCGTATCGAGGTACCGAACACAAGATAGTTGTAGTAGTTACTAATACAAAAACCCCTCCATTACTCGGACGTTCTTTTCTAAGAAAATTTAAATTTGACTTAATTCAAATAAATTCAGTATCGATTCAAAAAGATTTTTCTTCAATCATAAACCAATTAAAAAGTGAGTTTTCAGAAGTATTTCTAAAAAGATTAGGAGAATTTAAAGGCAGCAAAATATCCTTGAAACTTATTGAAGGTTCAAAGCCTATATTTTTCAAACCTAGACCGCTACCTTTTGCCTGGAAAAGTAAAATTGAATGTCACCTTCGAAAATTAATCCAAGATGGAGTTCTCGAACAGGTAGATAATTCAGAATGGGCTACACCTTTAGTTCCAGTTTTAAAACCTAACGGTGGTTTAAGGATCTGTGGTGATTACAAGGTTACACTAAACAAATGTTTAGAAAACTTTATTCATCCTCTGCCTAGGATTGACGAAATTTTTGCTTCATTGGAAGGAGGAAAACTATTTACTAAACTTGACCTTTCCAATGCTTATAATCAGTTAGTATTAGATGATGAATCACAATTATTGTGTACTTGGAGTACTCATATAGGATTGTTAAAAGTCAAAAGGCTTCCTTTTGGAATTAAAACCGCAGCAGCTATTTTTCAAAGGGTTATGGAAAATTTATTATCAGGTATTCAGAATGTTGTAGTCTATCAAGACGATATAACTATTACGGGAAAGAACAATTTTCAACATATAGAAACTCTTAAATTAGTATTAAAGAAACTTCATTTAGCAGGACTTAAATTAAATTTAAGCAAATGCGAATTTTTTAAACCTAAAATATGTTTTCTTGGTTTTACCATCGACGAACATGGCTTAAGTAAGTCTGACGAACGTGTTTCAAGTGTTTCGTCGGCACCTATACCAAAAGATATCTCTGAACTTAGAGCTTTTATTGGAATGGCGAATTATTATTCGAAGTTTATTTGCAACTTTAGCCAGAAAATGTTTCCTCTATATGAGCTTCTTCGGAAAAATGTTCCATTTCATTGGTCAAAAGAATGTCAAAAGGCATATGAATTGATTAAAGCTGAAGTGACATCCGATCAGGTTTTAGTTCATTTTAACCCAAATTTACCTATAATTCTAACTACCGATGCTAGCAATAATGCAGTGGCTGGTGTTTTGTGTCACAGAATTCAAAGAAATTTGAAGCCAATTGCTTTTGTTTCAAGAGCTTTATCTAAAAGTGAAACAAATTACAGTACTTTAGAAAAAGAAGCTCTAGCGTTAATATTTAGCGTAACTAAATTAAAGCAATACCTCTTGGGTAATCGATTTATTCTGCGTACGGATCACAGACCGTTATTGGGCATCTTTGGTGAACATAAGAGCTTACCAATCATGGCTTCAGCTCGTATTCAAAGATGGTCATTAATTTTATCAGGCTTCAATTATTCCATTGAATACATTAAAGGTAATTTAAACATAGCTGATGGACTCTCCAGAATGCCACAATTTTTGTCGGCTGAAGATAAAATTGAAAGCAATTATATTAATTTTATAGAATCGGATAGTGATTCCACTTTTTATTTAAATTTTAAGGACATAGCTAGAGAGACACGCCGTGATCCAGTTTTATCAAAATTAAGTGCAGCCATTCAAAATGGCACTGTTCATTTGTTAAAAGGAGATGAATTCATTCCTTTTCGCAACAAAGCATATGAGCTCTCAGTTGAATATGATTGTATCCTTTGGGGGTACAGAGTAGTTATTCCAAAGAAGTTACAAGATTTTGTTCTCAAGGAACTTCATGCATCACACTTGGGAATTGTGAAAACAAAGATGTTAGCTCGTTCATACGTTTGGTGGCCAAACATTGACCACGAAATAGAAAATATGATAAGAGATTGCATCCCTTGCCAGGAATTGCAACAAAGTCCTGAGAAATCTCATTTAATACCATGGAATCCTACCAATTCAGTATGGAGTCGTATCCATATAGACTTTGCCGGTCCCATTAAAAACTTTTATTTTTTAGTAGTGATAGATTCTTACTCTAAATGGGTTGAAGTTTTCAAAACAAAAGAAATAACTTCATCTTTTGCTATCACAAAATTAAGGGAACTATTTTGTAGGTATGGGCTGGTTGACACTCTTGTTAGTGACAACGGAAGACAGTTCACGTCTGAAGATTTCAAATTTTTTTTGAAAACAAATCATATTAAACATATTCTTACTGCTCCTGGACATCCAGCTACTAACGGTCAAGCAGAAAATTTCATAAAAACACTTAAAAAGTCAATCTTAGCAAGTCTTAAAGTTGACAAAAACTCTTGCTTAGACATTATTTTGAACAGGTTTTTACTTGACTATCGCAATACTGTACATTGTACCACTGGTGAATCGCCTTCCAAGCTTTTTCTTGGAAGATTTTTAAAAACACGTTTAAGCAGATTAAAGCCACCTACAACAAGGCAAGTTATTGTTGACGCTCAAAATAACAACGTTACAAATTACAAAGGTAAACGCGATGCCATGTTTTCAACAGGCCAAAATGTCATGATAAGAGATTATAGAAATCCTAACAAACCTAGCTGGACTCAAGCTACTATTAAAGATAAACTCGGTCCTCGATCATATTCTTGTATCATTGCTCATAATAACAGAGAAATTAAGCGACATTCAGATCAAATTAGAAACAAGAACTTAAATGAAAATCTTGAAATTGGAAGAAACGTTCAAGGGGAGGTGAACAGTCATGAAAGTGGAAGTTCCATTCATGTTGAACGTGATTATACCGTTCCAACTACAGATGAGACTTTGAAAGCTGCATCTAGTAGAGTTTTGAGACCACGCAAAGAAGGTATTTGTTATAAAAATTAAACAAATAAAAGCTTAAAAAATTAGCATTACGAAATTAAAATTAAAATAAGAAAATTTAAAATTACATATACTTTGAATTATATAAAAACAAATTTTGTTAATACTTATTATACATTTTTAAACGTACCTATGTACCTTTCCGATAAACATATTGTAATAATTAATAACCTATAGTGTAATTGAATTATCATCCTAGTTATTAGTTATTGCCTGTTTATAATATATCATATTTCTTTTGGGGGAGGACATGTAGTGTAGTATTATTAATAACAAATAGTATTAAAAACTGTAATACAATGGTAACACTTCACTATGAAGTAAAACTCAATGTATATAAGATATAAGTAATTTATATTCAATTGTAATTTAGATTTTCTAGAAATAAAGATCAGAATACATTACAATATCAATCCTCTGTTTGAGTTCCCTTACGACAGAAATAAAATAATTGTTCAAACAATCCACTTTGATCCGATCATCTGCAATAATCCTACCTTGTGAATCACTAAGTTTGACACCACTAGTTCCAGATCGACCAAGTATATTGTTGATAAATTTCCAACACTTTCTTGGATTATTTCCAGCTTTATACATACAATCAGCATAATAATTTTCCCTACATCTTCTAACGGCCACTTTAATAACCCTACTTAATCTCTTCAAAACTATTTCAATATTCCCATTATTCCTCGATCTACGTCTTTTCCTCAATAATCTATGTTTAAATGATATTAATTTCTGAAGATTTCCATTTATCCATGGAGTTAATTCATGCTGTAACGGCCTACTCACCTTCGTAACGATCGTTGAGTTGCTAACAGCTGTTCCAATACAAGCTATCAATGTATTCGTCAAATCAGATGCATCAAAATCTGAATAATTACGTGGTAAATTATCCCTCAGATAGTTCTTAGCCCTATCATAATCACAATATGTTCTCAATATTTCAATATATCTTTCACTTTTAAAGCTACTCTTCAATTTACATGAAAGTATATTATGATCAGAAAGAGTACACTCAACAGAATCAATGTAAAGCCTCTCAGACAAATTGCTAAAAATATGATCTATGCATGTTCCACTTCCAGGTCTTGTGATTAGATCATGAGCACATCCACAATCATAGTTCTGGAATAGCGAGATTAGGTCAGTAGATGGAGATCTTTTTAGAAGATCAATATTTGAGTCCCCAAGAATTATTACTGGATCCTGAGCTAAGTCATCCAACAAAACGTCAAGTAAATTTATAAAATATGCATCACTACATTTTTGTGAACGATAATATGACACAATTTGCAAAGGTTTAGATTCTATTTTGAAGTTACTTAAGGTAACAGCCAAAAACTCGACATAACTCTCACTTCTGCAATATTTAAGACTAAAGTCAATGTCCTTGCTTATATACAACGATGTACCACCAAACCCATCTTCCCTACATGAATGAACACTAGCAAAACCAGGTATTTCATATACACGTACAATATCCTTTCTGAACCAAGTTTCCTGAATAGCTATTATATCTGGCAGTTTTGGAAATTGAGCTAAGAGCGATTTAAATTTATTACATTTTTCTATGGAAGAAACACTTCTTATGTTAATGCTAATAATATTTAAAAAACTACAATTCAGAATATTAATATAATTTTTAAAATTTGAAAAACTATTAAAATATTGATTTTTAATCATTGGAAAGTAAGAAAAAAGGATTATTGAACAATTCAGTTAACAAAAACTATTAATTATATATTTATTTATAAAATGTTCTGAGCTCCATCTTCATCTTCACTAGGATCCTCATCTTCAGCTTGCCTTGATTGGCCCATGGATCTTCTACCCCGATGCTTACTAGTTGTTGCATTCAACAGTATTTTATCAACATCATCCTCATTGTAAATCAGCTGTTGCTTGGAATCTTCACTTTTCTTGCAATAAACTCTTCCATTTTTTATAAATACATACTGGTATCCAATGGTTTTTAAAGATTTGGCATGATAGAAAAGATTCATAGTTTCTTTACTATTAAAGTTGTTGACAAACACATTTTTAGTTGTTTCAACTTCTTTAAGTTTTGCTTTAGATGACATAAATTCAGCCTTGTGTGCTTTTGAACTAAATTTGACCATTACCGTTTTTTTATCACTATTTTGGTTTTTATTTCTTAAAAAATAAGCATCTTCTACAGCACTTTTTTGAACCGAAACACCAGCGTTTTTTGATAAGTTTTCCACAGCATCCAAAGCACTCCAATTGTTAGCCACTTTTAAACCACTGATTATACAGTCATTTCTAATTCGATAATCATTCAAAGTTTTAACTGAAGATTTTAATGATTTTAATTCTGTTTTTAGTTTTTTATTTTCTCTTTCAATTTCATTCAATTTCTTTTTATTTTCAGCTACCACTTTGAACATTTCATCAAATTTAGCTGACATAAACATAATAGACTCAGTCAGCTGATCTAATTTCTCGAGCTTTTCAAGCTTTTTCAGTTCTGTTTTAATTGCATTTAGTTCATTTCTTATTTCACCTCCTTCTTCTTTACAGAAGTTACATTTAAAAATTTCATTTTCATTTTTTAATAGTCTCTCAAACTCTCTTCTACTCAAATTCGAACACAGTGAGTGAAAGCTTTTTCCGCACTTGTCGCATTGTATGTAATCATCGGTTTCTTCTTTGATTTCATTTTCGCATTTATCACAATATGTAATTTTAATTTTGTTTGCAATACTACGGCGAGCAGTTTTTTTGGCATATTTGATTTATTCCAAATTCTTTTGTATTTGCTTTATTTGTTTACAAAGTTTTATTATTTATTACACAGTTTTAATAACAAAATTTTCGCTTTTTTATAACACCAGTTCAAGCACCTAAGAAAAGTAGGTTTCGCTTCGCGGGTTGCCAACTAACTCTCCAAAATCTGTCGTTCTAGCCGACATAAAGCTTCCACAGCTAATTTCATTGGTTTTAAAAAGTCCAAAGGTTCTATCCATAGATTCCAAAAAAAATTTTCATTCGCAATAATTCCCGGGAATTCCCGAACAAATTTCCCGGGATTTCGGGATTGGAAAGTTTTCGGAATTCCCGGGAAATCCCGTGAAAAACACAATCTAGCACACTACCACTTAGACTATCAGGGCACAGTAGTTCCACAAGTTGTACTTCATAATATATTACAAGTACCATGACTATATTCTTCCGTCAATGCGTAACACCAGGCAGATCGTAATTATATTCGTGGTTGGCAGCACATGGGTTAAAAAAGTTTTTAAACTTAATAAATAATACGTATATTTTATTACCAAAAATGAACTCTATTTCTTTAGCAGTACTCCGTCTAAGAGTAGATAAGTTTACGAGATATTTTTGCACCAGTTATAGGGTGTAGAAATTAAAGACGGTTTGTCATATGCGTCATATCTTAAGACTGTTGTACTGTGTATGAAAATGTTCTATGTTTACCTTTAGCTGTTATCAAACAATACCAGCAACAACTGTATGTACATACATATAAATAATAAATAATATTGATAATGATCACAATAAAGAATAATAAAAAAAATGAGTTGATATTGTTAGTTGCCTTCTCACACATTCGATTGAGTATTTGAGAGTAGCAGCAGTTTAAAAAGTATAGTAGCACCGGTAGGCAACATAAGAATTTATTTCATTGTTAAATAGAAAATATGGAAAATGTACATTCGTCCAAAGCTGATTTTTTCAAAGCCCAATTAGAAGTTGGTAAAATAAAGTTTCTGTTGTTAAAAGATTGAGCAGCAAGGAAATATTTTAAATGGAAACAAATTTTTTTTACTTCCAGCCAATGCTCAAAATGTAAGACTCAGCGAGGAGAATGCCCTATTAAGACGACAACTGCACGAACTAACAAATCAGAAACATTCTTCTTCGACGATTCATATAGAGGCCAAATTAAAGGCTTTTAAAATGGAAGAAGAATGTGATCGTCTGTTTGAAAAATTGGAGAAGACCAAACGAAAATACAATCAACTGTACGATGCCTACTTGCAGAAAGTGAAACGTTGTAAAGCATATGAGGAAGTTTTTAATCGTCAAAAGACACTCAACGGTCTTGTAATGAAGTCATCGATAGATCAGAGACAAAAGGGTAATTAATTATGATTTATTAAAATTTTATAAATTCTTGGATGTATCAAGCGAAGATTACTTAAAAGTGGACAGGTTTAAAGCTAAGTGGCTACTAGTCAGTGTTGAAAAATTCAGTGTTTTAGTACTTTTTTTTAGTACTTTTCCATTTTAAAAACATCGCAGTACCCCCGAGGCTCTTTCAGTCCTTTTTTTCAACTTTTAATGCATTAGCAACATGCTAAAGGTAAAATTTGGCTTTAGCCTCGGTTAGTCAAACGTCCACGAAACGTACGTTAGTTTTAAGAATACGAAAAGCAATGAGAACGCTCCGTTGATGTATGCCTAAACGGGGCTTTTACGTTTTGTTACTTTCCAAATCAGCTGTTTTGTTTTGTATGTGAGGAACACGTATAAGTCGTTAGTTTTTGGGTTCCATTCCGTAAGTGAATTAAATACAAATGAATAAATAGTCTAATAAGTACTAGACGTGAGCCCGTAGTTGAAACCCCATGTCAGACATCTCCAACAAAACGAAAAGAAAAAAAAAAGTATTTCTTCGGCGACTTCCTCCTGGGAAAAGGTTTAGGAGTAAATAAAATTGCCATGAAAATTTTTCTCAAAAATCTGTCGTTCGAAGTGGACTTTAAGCTGTGGGTCCCGCAACACACAGCATAAGTGGTGTGTGGAGCTAAGGCATAATCCTGATTAAAAGGTTGTAATGACTAAATATGTATGTATTCATTTTACAAAAGTACCATTTGATGCAAAAAAGTACTTTTTCAGTTACAGTTCAATACCATTTCAAAATTTCAATTTTGCAACACTGCTACTAGTACAAGTTTGTAACGAACGGACATGTAACACATTGACTGTAAACTGGTTTTTCTCTCTATTTAATAACCCTTTTAAAGAATGTCACACCATCTTAACCTCAGCTCCAAATTGCGTCAGTTAATTACACTAATTTAATCACGCTTAAAATTTAATATCAACAAACATTTCATTGGAACACCTCTAAAAAGTATGCCCTTTCTAACGCATATCTGTGCCGTTCTGCCCGTGTCCAAAAATGTCCATCTGCGGTTACCGCAGTCAGTGACCACATTGTCAATTATAAACTTACAGGTCTTCAGGAGGATTCCCATCAATTATCCGGAATATTATTGTGTTCCGGTACCCATATGATATGCACATCATATTGTCCCGCTACCCTGTTTAGATATCTGACAGCTGTACACTATCCTCGAACTCAACATGCTGGTATTCAGTGCCCTGACTATCAAAGAGTATGCCACTGTTCCACTTGGGGATAATTGCGTCCTCAATTATTTTAACCGCAGCCTCTATTGCCGACACTTCCGCGTGAAACATACTACAGTGATTCGGTAGCCTTATAGATTGGGCTACTCTGATCAATTCCAAGTAAGTTCCGTTACCAACGGTTCTTTTCAGTTTGGATACATCAGGGAACATTTTCATGGAGTTTTTTTGAGTTGCACAGCACCTTTTTCCAAACCATTGCCATCCGAAATGGTAGTCCTGAATTCCTTTGAGAGGTCATATCGCGGTATCATGTAGTCAACGTTCCCGATGGTCTCAAATTTATTCAGAATACATTTTTGACCGCCCAGTTGCCTCAGAGACTCCTGGTAATTCTAATCGCCATACTAGTGTAAGCAATAGCATCGCATTTAACATATTCTAACATTACTAGGAGTTCGCTCATCACAAGATTCCACAGGAGGGGAAAAAGCACCACACTCTATGGAGTTCTTCCTATCCTTCTAGAGATGTGTGAGATCCCTAGCGTAGATCATTATTTCACTGAGCAGTTCCGATGTTCAGTTCACCATTGTATCCTGTATACCCAATCTGGTCCGGAAATAGCGCTTAGTTTCACATTATTGAAGGCCCTTTCGCCCAGGAAGGCGACTAGAGTATAACCAGTCGTGTAATCGACCTTATTGTAGGCATGCTGTTCATTGGATAAAAGATTTCCATACAGGATCTGCCGTAGATTTATGTGTATGAGTCTCTGCAGGGCTTTCAACAGGAACGAGGAGAGAGTTGTGGGTTTGTAATTTTTAGCTGAGGAGTGGGAGTGGTCTTGATGCCACCATTCCGCTGGTATGTGCTTTAGCCGAACACTGGCAAGGAAAATTTTTCTGAGGAGTTCGACGTGCTCCATTCTTACATGCCGTAGAAGGGCAGGGTATATTCCGTCCGGTCCCGGAGACTTAAATGGTTTATATCCATCTATTGTTCATTTGACTGCTCTGGCAGATATGATTAAAATATATTCTCCATGCAGTCCACCTTTCGGATCATCCACTCGCATTCTCGAGTCCTGTCCCGCTGAAAATCAGTTCTAGAGTCTCTTTGTCAGAAGTGGTCCGTGAGTCATCGCTCCTCTGCAGTACATAATGTAGAAAGGATGTAGTTGCCAGAATCGTCTTAAACCTAGACGTTTCGTTGATAGTTTTTATGTTGACACAGACATTTTTTCACGACTCTCTCTTGTCTAATGATTCTCTCGTATTCTTTTAGGGATTCTTTGCAGTCGATTTACTTCCAACAGTCTGCTGAATAGTCTGCGTGACTCTTTTCGGAGCCTCTCCAGATTCTTTTCCCATCAGGAAGGCTTCTTCGTCTGCCTGCCTACATGTCCCTATCAAGACAGTAATAAATTTATATGTATTAGCTTCAAGTTTCGAAATGCTATCAATTCTACTGTAAGGAAGTGGGTTCATACCTAGATCAATCAGACGTTCGTACAGACCCTAGTTTGTTTCCCTAAGATTCCTAATCATACTTCTTTCTTTATTCCCCTAATCAAGAGAGAATTTAATAAATTTATTATTTGAGAGGACTGCTCATCGGATACCTTTCAGTCTCTGTTTTTCCATGTAAGTCTTATATCTAATACCTCTTTTCTGATCTAAGTTACCAAAGCGGGTGTGCTGTATATCATCAAATTAGACTTAGAAAAAGTAAATTCATAGAGGGACTCACCCCCTTCGTTGACGTCAGTTCTTCCCAATATGAGAGTTGGCCACCAGTCTTTTTGGTGGACCTGGTGGTGAGTGATCGCCAAGTTCTTGCGCGAGATCCAATATTACCTACCATCGATCTCCATCGTTATTGTAGTTAGATGTTCTTTACTGTATGAGGGAAGCAAATATGCCATTAAGTTATTTTTAAAAAGTATACAGGATCTGGACCTACCTACATATTTGGTATGAACCAGCCTGTAATTTTGTGCCTTAATCTACAAGCCTTATTAGCTTTAGACTATGGTTCCTAAACTAGGGCGATGTTTCCTCCTCTGTTCGGTAACCAGGGAGTAATGCAGCCGATGCACCATCGTTACGTCTAGGCCATCTTCCTCCTGATCAGCCTTATCTAGGAGCTTCGACTACCTTAACAGCATCCTAAAGACGAATGCCATATCTGATCAAGTAGATGGAAATGAACCGGCTTTGGATCGGGCAAGGCACGGTGTCGAATTTGCTTGAAAGTCGCCATCATCCTTCGTTTCCTTGTCAGTGTCGTCGAATTGTTCGTCTAGCGACTGTCTTTCCTGTATACTTTTAATACGATGGCCATCATATCATAAATCAAAACGCCACCACACTGATTCCTGATTGACAGTAATGGTCGCACAGCGACATTTGTGGTGCTCTTCCAGTTTAGGAAAGTCCAATTGTGTGGCGGCATCTTTGGATTGCACATTTTAATAATTTTGAATACCTTCTGTGGCTCCTTAGGATTTAGAGGTGTCCTGCTTGGGATTGTATGTTTAGACACTACCTCCAGCTTAGATCCTGTCCAGATTTCTCCCAATCTCGATATGGCGGTGAAGATAAAGTCCAGAATTCTTAATCGTTGTGTTGTGCTTATTAGACTTAAACGCCGTGTTCGTATCCCAGGTCGGAACACTACCTACCAGACTGCGGCGACTGCAATAGAAGCATATCACTAGTAGCCTATAAACCATATATGTAAGTATGTCTAGCCTAACAGATCCGAGTGAAATTATAGGTTAACAGTCCTGGTAATAGTAATAATAGTAAAACAAATGTTGGCGTAAAAAGGCCTTCTCATAGAAAATATATTTTTCCTCTTCAGAGCAAAATATGGCAGCAGAAAACAGGCGTTTAGCAGATATTGAAGAAAATACTGTAGCAAGTTTACAGACGCAGGTTGCCAAACTGCAAACCGCTTTAGATGAGGCGTACGATATAATCGATGAACTTGAATTTGAATTGGAAAGTGTAAGTGTGGCTGGTATGATATTCGTGAATGTAGCATTGAACACAAGAAAGTGTTTGATGCTTTTTGGAGACAACTTTATGATGCTTTTTCTTTACGTTTAATGCCAAGCAGGTGGATTTTCTTGAAATTGAAAATGAACGTTTGCGAAACGAGTTGGAGACACACAAAAAAGAAAAACTCAAACTGAAGAAAGAGATCAACAGCAATCATCCTGTGGAATATATGAAAACTGCACAGTCAGACGGTACAAAGATGTTTGACGAAAGCGATATGGAACTACCACAGTACAGGGAGTATGAGGGTGGTATCTCAAGACATGCTACTGATTCAAATGCATCATCTTTAGCCGACTCCATTGTGGGTGAAATTGATCCAGAAACAATGGAAAGAGCTGCCCTTACTGAAAGTGTATGTTTTTATATATTTTCGTTATTAATTATGAAAAAACGAACAAACAAACAAACAAAATAATTAATCTTATTATGGTATTATTATTTCAGTTAATTAACTCTGCCGAAAGTGAAAGTAATTGTCTGAGGCGAGAATTATTAAGATCACGTTTGCGTAACGCAGTGCGACGTTCAGTAAGGCCAACTAGTAGTGACGCCTAAAGTTCTTGCCAAGAACTACAAAAAAAAAATCAACGTCTGTTATGATGATTGACATTCTTAATTGAAATTTATGCAGATCAAAAATATCATTCATTAAGTAGTTTAATTTTTATTTTTTGATTTTAATTTTTATTCGCATTAATTTTTGTTTTCTTTTTTCAAAATACCAGTTTACTAACACATGTATGTATGTATTTGTTGGTGTGTTGAAAAATGTTCGTACTCAGCATTTGTAATTCAAGCCGATAAAAAATTTAGGCTAAGCCTGACTTTTTTAAGTTAATAAGTCAGTATGCAATTGGTTTAAAGAAAAATGTTTACAATTTTTTTTGGTTTTTTTTTTGTGCTATAACTATGCATGTATGTTAAATAATTCAGTTACAGTAGAATAAAACAAAAACTACAGTGAAAGCAAATAATTAAATTTTTTTTTTTATTATTATTGTCATCAAATGTCGTTAAAGTTATTGTTTTGTATTGTTAGATAGAAACTATCGTGTGACTCACGGATGAAAATATTTCAGCATAATTTTCCGGACCAGATAATGCAACAGCACTGATCCTAAAGCTCTTTGATGCTTACTTCTAAATTAGTTCAATAATAAGGAGGAATATCTCGTAGTATTTAGAAACAGTGCTTAGAACAATGCCTAACATTGAGGGTCTGAAGCCAGTTTGTTGTCGACAGACGCTTTTAGCTGATCCCTGAACTGATTTATGAAATTATTTTCAATAAAAATATCTGATGGACAGCAGAAACTTTAGAATTACTATAACAATTGTTACAGCATGTTTCGTCATCTTTTTTGGGGGGCATTCTAATAAGCAACCTCTTACTCTTCCTCTTTACCATATACAGTGAGCGCCAAAATTGAGTAAACACCACTGAAATAATTTATTTTCTTAGGATAGCGAGAAAAGTAATTGAGAATAGTCGAATAAATTTCCAAAAATAAAAACGTTTATTTATTACTTATAAAATGTTAAAACAAAAACAACAATTCATGATAAAGGAACTTTTTTTATACTTAAGAACATAATAGAAAATTTAAAATTATAGTGGGTGTTGACTCACTTATGGCGCCCACTGTATGTATAGTGTAATCTGAGGCTAGGTTTGAAAACTTCGGCCTATATGCTTGCAATATCCGATTCTGGCGACGAATCAGCCAGCATAGTAGTTCTGCATTAAACGTTATAACCGACATCTTCGAAGATCAGATCAGTATCAGAGATCAGCAATGAGTATTCAAAAAGATGAGCAGATTCGAATCATAGTCATAATTTCTGATACTTATACGCATTCATACTTATTTTAATATCCTACTCATACTACTCATATTCAAAGTTTGAAGTACAAATCATACTCATACTTAACAATAGGCATGATGTTGTTGATTTCGACTCTCCCTTACTCAACATTTACGCGAATCACAAAATAAGTATGATTCGCGTACGAACACTATAATACTCACTGGAAGGTAGTGTGTTTGCTTTGCTTGGTATCTTTGTCTTTGTCTTTCTTCTTTTTTTGTAAATGCAACAACAATTAAGACAGTAAATTTTGACGAATAATTCGAATCACTCGAATCATTTATGAGTATTATAAATACATACATACATAATTGGCCATTACAACCCTTCGTCAGGATTACGGCCTAGCTTCTCAACACCACTCATGTTGTGTGCGTTAATTTTATACATGAGTGGCGGGACCTACAGTTTAAAGTCGACTCCGAACGACAGATTTTTTGAGAAGCTTTTCATGGCAATTTTTACTCTCAGAGTTTTTGCCAGAAATCTGCTGAGAGGAAGTCGCCGAAGAAATACTTTTTGTATTTTGTTTTTGATGTCTGGCCTGGGATTCGAACTCGGGCCTTTCGTCTAATAAGCCAACACACTACCTACTAGACCACGGCGATGAGTATTATAAATATTTTTCTAAATTTATGAATCTGAATGAGTAGGTGTATGAATCAAACATATTTCAAATTTTATGAGTTTGATGTCAACCTGGACTTATAAATCAATGTTGTAGTGAGTACGAATGAATCAGAGTAGTTGAATTTCAATACTGTTGACTCATTCATATTCAAAATTTCATGAGTACTTACGAGTACCGAAAAAAACGATTCATTGCTGTTCTCTGATCAGTATATGCTCGATCTTAAAGCTTGCCAATTGCGCAGAAGACACTGTACAGTTTCCTTGTCTGAGATTTGGAACTTTTTTTATAAACAAACCGTTCCTATTCCTCTTTACAAGTATAATCTGGAGTTAGTTTTAAAACCTTCGGCCAATATGTTTACAACATCTGTATCATTTCTATTCCGTTCAATATGCATTTACAACCTCTGTTCGAACATCTGCTATAATTGGAAGAGGTTTGATGTTTTCATTTCACAGATATTAAATGTTTAGTGTGTTTAGAATATCATTCAAATGTTCTTACGATTTGCAGAGTAATCCATCGTGGTGATCTTTACTTCAAATTGGATGCGCTCGCTCATATTTCCTTCATTCATTCATTCAGGAGAATGTCTAGTTATTTTAGAAGTCCTTTCATATTATAATTTCTCTAGATATGATTTTTTGTCGTTCCTAACCTAATTTGTCCAAAGCAGTACATCATACTGAGCCGATAATTTCCATTCACACTGAGGGGTAGCCAAAGTAACGATAATTATGCAATGTTCTATTCTGAAATTTGATAATTGCTTTATAGGCGATTACTCTTTGAAAGGTATAATCAGTCCATCCTACGATTTAGTAATGGTTAGAAGCGGGCAGAATGAAGTCGCCGTAGTCTAGTATGTAGTGTGTTAGCTTATTAGACTTAAAGCCAGGGTTCGTATTCCAGGTCAGACATCGAAACGAAATATAAAAAAATATTTCTTAGGCGACTTCCTCTCAGCAGATTTCTGGCAAAAACTCTGAGAGTAAATATAATTGGCATGAAAAAGTTTCTCAAAATCTGTCGTTCGAAGTCGACGTTAAACTGTAGGTCCCGCCACTCAAGTATAAAATTAAGGCACACAACATGAATGGTGTAAAAAGCTAGGCTTTTATCCTGACTGAAGGGTTGTAATGGCCAATTATGCATGTATGTAATGAACTTTTGTGTCAAAAACAATTCCTATAAATTCTGTTCAAGTTGGCAGCCTCATTTATCGGTGAATCGAAGCATTTATTGTTTATTTTGAGAGAAAGAGAAAGTCTACCGTTTATCAGACAGTAGGAGTTGGAGAGTTTCATTGTGTGAACGTATTTAATTGAAAGAACATTTTGTTAGAATCTCATGGCTGATTAAAAGCTTAAAACTGAATGTTAATGTCAATTCTTTTTAATTTTCTATGTTTTTATGTTAAACGAAAAACATTAAAATTTCAGTTGAAGCGTAAAAACATTCATACATTTATTATACGAATGGCAGTAAATTTTTTGTTTGTTATAATAAATGCGATTTATAAAATAATCGAATATAAGATTGATGGGCAATTCAAATTAATCTAAAATGTTGAAAAAGCTTATGAATTTCATTTGTTTAGTTATACTGTAATAAAGAGTATTTCATGTTCAAGTTTTGTTTTATTAAACGTATTATATTTTTGGTTGATTTGTTTTGTTTTTCTTTGTTAGGGCCATTATTACAACTTGCCATTAAATAAAGGGAGGATTTTAACGGGCAGATAAATTGTTTTTCATTGTTGTAAGTGGACAATAAGGTAGAAATGAGCGTTAAGCTAAAGGGAGGATTACCATACTTTTAACTTTTAAAGTTAAGTTCATGTTAGAACTTGCCATATTATATATTATTTTCAGATTCCAGAATAGATAGTACATGGAGTACTTCTGCCAGAAATTGGAGATTAGTAGACCATTTTTTAAATTCATAAAGAACATG
Source organism: Sarcophaga rosellei (assembly GCA_930367235.1). Taxonomy (NCBI): domain Eukaryota; kingdom Metazoa; phylum Arthropoda; class Insecta; order Diptera; family Sarcophagidae; genus Sarcophaga; species Sarcophaga rosellei. Next base: position 65,700,027 of record OV884019.1, read on the forward strand.
AATATCCACATAAAATGTGAATTAATCTACGTTTAACAAAGAAACACAGAATTGAAATACACTATACGGGCTACTTACTAGTAAACCGCATAAATTAAATACGGGTATCTACGTGTAATAAACTGAAAATAATCATGTTCTAAATATTCATTGAATTTCACAGCAATTTAGTTCTGAAATCAAAAATTTCAACATTTTTTTCTTAATTATTAGAAACAAACAAACAAAACAACAAATTTAAATGCTAATAAATAAATATGACATGAACAGATGTAAACAAGTCTTATTAGAATTCTTTTCATTTTTATTCTTGTAAATATCCCAGATCCAAACGTAACATTCAATCAATTGCATTTTTTCTTTGTTTCCGTTATTTAAATGTTATTTCGCTTGAATATCGAGGGATTAATATATGTAGCTTAGGTCAGTAACATAGTAGTTCCACTATAACCATTATGACCAACATTCTCGAAGATCAAATTAAAGATTGTATATTTTCCTCGTCTAAGATTAAAAGCCTGTTTAGTCCTCTATTTGGGGCATTTTTATAAGTAAATCTTTCCTCTTCCACTTTATACTGTACAATCTGGAGATAACTTTAAGAATTTCGGCAAATATGTGAACAACATCTAAATGAGTTACGATTCTTTTAAATCTCCAATAAAAGAGCGGATAATGGCTATTAAAATCGCAGCCGTGCGAATTCGGTGTCAGAGTATATATATCGTATGATGATACATATACGCATATTTACCGAAAGTAATCGGTCTAGAGTGCGTGCACACCTCATCTAAGATTGTCCAAAAATGCCGGACTTCTCTGAATGAGATAACGAGGGATTCTGGACAGAATTTTCAAATGAATTTGAGATTGGCGTTTCTCTGGAGTACATAACGATTCTTTTAAATCTCGAATGAAGGAGTGAAGATCTTTAAAGTGTACGAAATTTTATTACAAACAATTTTAACTAATAAAAAAAAAGTCACATGCATCTGGTATGTAAGGTATGTGCGATTCTACAACAATGCAAAAACAACATGTATTGTTTTCATAGATAGCTTTGAGTAACAATCACTAAACAAACATCTGTAAGTCGAAGCAGCTGATAACAGTTCCTCTCTACGAAAAGATTATATGTACTTTGAATGCATACCCGAAAATATTTTTTTAACATAAACAAACAAATGCTTTAAAATATGTAATTAAGGAAAGTTTTTTTTTTTCATAATCGCACATAACCACCAAGCCGCTGAAAGGGATAACTTAAAAATGTTTTTACTAGTTTTCAACCATCATTCAAATAGCGGCATATTTTTAATTTTATGCTTATAAAGTCCAAAATTTCTATCATAAAGATCCGGATGTTGCCACAAGAAACTTTGGGGATTTAACAATGACTCAGAGATACGTAACAGGGTGGGTTGTGGTATATTTTTTAATCATGATCCTAATATTTCACTTTCTTATAGTCTACCTAGGGTAGCCAGATTTGGAATTCGGAAAAACAGTACACTGAGTACAAAAAACCAGTACAATTAATGAAAAAACAGTACGCTTTTTAGATAGATAGACATATGTATATAAAAAGTTACAATGTTATATTTTTTCTTTTCAAAGTACAAAATATTTTTGTATATTACTTTTTAAAGTTATTTATTACTTTTTTATATGTTTTAAAATGCCATTCTTCCCATCTTCTGTTTTTAAAAAATTGTAAAATTCATTACAATTGTATTCATAGTTTACTTTTAAAATTAATTCACATCGTGTCGGCACGTTTATTCTAGTTCACAGAACTCGAACATTTCTTTCAGACTTGAAGTCTACTTTGTTGATGAGCTAAATTTATTAAAAACTTTTATTACAATATTCTCTATATCGAGTTTTAAAAGTTTCAATCCATTCTTGAATGCATTATTAATGACATGACACAGACATCCGATACCGATGATATCTGGATTATTTTCCTTAAGCTTAACAAAAACACTTTGTTTGCATTCGAATTTAACATTTGCATTATCTGCACAAAAGCTGGTGACGTTGGCCAAGTTTAAATTTCTGCCTTCCAATTTAGACTTCAACGAATCAGCAATATCTTTTAACATTTCGGAATTTGACTCATAAAAGTTCAAAAGTTTTGTATTTACTCCCGTATGCTTAGAAAAGTATCGGATGACAATTGGAAAGCTTTTAATATTTCCTTTGTTTGACACATTGGTTGAAATAGAAAAAGGGGATCATCATTCCATCCTTTCGCATAGTTTCAATAGAATACTTCGCCAAACTATTAGAAGCGATCTTCGATAACTTTGTATTACCACATGTAAAATTAGAAGCTACATTTGAGTCTGGAAACATTTGCTTAAAAAGCTTACTACTGCAGTCTGCGGATTGGTAGCTGTGGCTATGTATGATGGTATGATAGACGAAAGCTACCTCTGCCATTAAACTTGACCCTCTTGCTCCTTCTGTTTCTTTATTCGAACTATTGTTAAAAAAACTACTTACAACTACTTTTAGGCTTTAGGAAGCTATCCTAAATTCCGCATATGTTTTGCTGTCTTCATATGGCGTTTAATATCAGTAATACCGCCATTTGCATTTGGCATTGGATTCCTCGTTAGCTCAGAACAAAATTTTTTGTTCTAAAATATTAAAATAGAGACATGTTTTGTATGGCTACATAAAAAACATTTAAGAAAAAAACAGTACAAAAACAGTACAAATGGTAAAAAACAGTACATTTGCGTACTGATTTGAGTGTTGTGAATAAAGCAGTACAACTGAAAAAAATCAGTACATGTACTGTTAAAAACAGTACGTCTGGCACCCCTAAGTCTACCCAAAGCTTTTCCTGAAAATCTCTTGATTTACTATGGCAGCTAGGTTGCGATTAAGTCCTTAACGAACATAGTTTCAACGTCCGTCCTTGTATATGGATTTCTCAGAGTAATTTCTAGCCAGGGCAGGTACGGAGCTCGAAACCTGCGACATATTACAGTTCATTCGAATTTCGATTGCATCAGTTAAATTGAATATTATTCATTCGTTATACGTGGAAACTCAATCTCGTTCACATCAACTTCTATCCTTAAATCGCATGATTTTTCAGCGCACAATAGCGATTCTCAAGGGCCAGTCTCTTTGCTAGGCATACCGAAAGATTCGACATTCTGGTAAATGACTTCTGCCGGAACTGTGGATCTGAGCAGAAGAAAGAGACTGCGTCTAACCGCATCTGCCAATGCCCTGGTCTTGTCGTAAAAAGACAGAAATTTGTGACCTCTCACTTTCTGAAATCCTTGAGTGAGCTGTCGATTATAAATGATATACATGTAATGCTGTAATAGTAAGATTTATTACGAACCCGAGTTGGTTTTCCCCTGTTTGAATATTAATTGCGATATCAAAATGAGCCTATATGCTAGCCTAATTGGCACCTTCCTTCAAGGAGAGTCCGACTAAGCCGACTTTTATTCCAATATATGCAAGTAGCATGAATCAGCTGTTCGCAGAAAATAATTGTTTGAAATGTATTCAATCAACATTACACTTAAAATAATTAATTACTTTAGCAAATTCCATTGAAAAGAGACACTAGTCGATGCAATAGGTGTGAAAAGAATGGAAGTCGAGATTGTTTTTAATTACAAATAAGCTGTGGTCTTAAGCGCCAAATGAATATTTGTAATTGTTTTAACATAATGCACGCATAGATCTATTTAAACAAAACAAAGTAATAATTTACTATATTTATTGATTATTTATTTATTTTGTTAACACAATAAAGATATCATCAAACACGGTTTGAGCAGATTATGGCGTTCATGACACATCACCCAAGGCATTGTTTATTATCCTTAACTGGCTACCAGTAGACATGTAGGCGTCACAAGTGGCAGCGAACGCGACAATGGAACTGAGCGGAACATGACGTACTTTAATACAATACGATTAACATATTCCGGAAATGAAAAAATAATGCTCGTTTACTCGTATAATGCCAGTATTGGTTTTCAATATAGTGATGCTTGAATTGTAAATCGGCTCAAAACAACATTATCCTGTTAACAATTAAAATTTCATCTCGATCATTGAAACAGAAAATTTTTTCTTCTTTTATTATCATTTTTATAAAGTTTGTTGAAAATAAATGTATATAGTCTACTCACAAGTGGCATTACATATTTGTTAATGCAATTGCTTAAAAAATTCATTTGACACAAATATGAATTCATTTTTTTTATTTTTTTAGCATATTTTTGCAATAAAAAACATAAAAAACGTTAAATAAGCATTTGTTGGTTTACTTAGTTTATAGTTCGACCTCAAAAAATCCAATGAACACTTTGAATATGAAAAACCCGTTCTAATTTGTACAAGTTGCTTGAATGTTTCTATTGCAGACAAGCGAACCTCACTTCAAATTGTGATAAAAAAATAATTTTGGTAAATTTCATCATATCGAGCCATAACCGCAAAAATATCTCAAGCGACATATTTTTCAAATATCGTTTTTTGTAATAAATAAAATCATTGGCATCATTTGTATCATCTATAAAAATTTCAGGGTCACACTCTGTACCGTTATGAATTTATAACAGAAAAAAATTTAATTTTCTAACTTAATTTGCCTAAGAAATAAATAATAAAAACCTTCCCCTGTAAAATTTTGTTTTTGTCGCTTGAGATATTTTTGCGGTTATGGCTCGATATGAGTCCAGACTTTCGACTTAATAAATACGATATGTACATCTCAGCTGGGTGTGATGTGAACTGGCCACCGAGATCGTGTAATCGACTTTATAAATACGACATTATCATCTTATGTAGGTGTGATGTAAACTGGCCACCGTGGTCGTGCAATTTGACCCCCTTAGACTTTCTTGCGGCGTTTTCTTAAGCCACAGTAGTATGCGAATAAACCGCAAACCACAATGGTTTTCAAAGCCAAAATAACCTAGTACGGTGTTCAGATATGCACCTTTATTGCGTAAATCGCAATAAACGCCATTATTGAGCTCAATATTTCATATAAAGTTTCAATTAATTATTGCGCAATAAATACTCAAATTATGAAGATGAAGTCGCCGTGGTCTAGTAGGTAGTGTGTTGGCTTATTAGACGAAAGGCCCGAGTTCGAATCCCAGGCCAGACATCAAAAACAAAATACAAAAAGTATTTCTTCGGCGACTTCCTCTCAGAAGATTTCTGGCAAAAACTCTGAGAGTAAAAATTGCCCTGAAAAGCTTCTCAAAAAATCTGTCGTTCGGAGTCGACTTTAAACTGTAGGTCCCGCCACTCTTGTATACAATTAACGCACACAACATGAGTGGTGTTGAGAAGCTAGGCCGTAATCCTGACTGAAGGGTAGTAATGGCCAATTATGTATGTATGTATGTGTATGTAAATACTCAAATTGTTATAATATTGAGTAAAACTTAAAATGCAGCACTGTCATAAGTATGTTGAGTGCGTCTATTACAATTATCAACAAAAAAAACAACAAAACAAAATAAAAACAATGTTATTGAAACAACCTGTTTTTTGTTTACCAGTTGTCAAACGAATATTGAATAAGCAGCGTATATTATTATGTCTGAACACTTAAAATATTGTATTCAATAAACCGAATATTGATTCAATAAAAGTGCGTATCTGAACATTGTATATGATATCAATCGAATTCAGTAATTTAACCTTTATGAAACACAAGCGTACGTTTTGGCGTAAGTTTCTGCCTAACAATGCTCAGGCTATTTTCAAACATGGGGAGTGTCGGTACTAGTGGAATTGATGTGTTTTCAGTGCAGAGTTAGGGTATTTTCATTATATAGGCAGTAAAATGGTTTCATTCCAATATTTGGGCATTTTGAAAACAAAATATGAAGCATAGTGGCGATAAGTTAAATAACACGCTTGTTTCTACCAGAACAACAATCCGAAACACGTTGCGAAACTGTAGCTTATCCATAATTGTTCAAAACTACTCCAAACACCGCCACAGGCCCCTGATCCAAACATTATTGAGCATGTTTGGGTAAAACATGTCCGTAAGCTTTATAAATCTAGTATCAGCACAGTGGAACAGTTGAAACGAAGTATAGAACGGAACAATAAAACCCCGGAATTTTATGCCGATGCCTCTACGTTTGGAAACAGTAAAAAAAGCAAACGGGTTGGGTTCCATACAAACAAAACAGTGCCTTTTATTTGACTGTCCAATTATGCGTTTGACATGAAATTCTTTAATTATTTTTTCCTTTTATGTTTTAAAAATATTTTTAAATAAAAAATGCTAAGTATTATACATTGTTTTAAAAGCTTTTTTAATTATCTAAAAATCCGCATCGAAATTTTTATTGAAATATTTCCAATGAAGTGGAATAATCGGCATTTGAATAATCTCCTACCTAGTGTACAATAATATGTTTGAGCCACTGTATGTTCTAGACAACGAATTTCGTTGAATTTTGAAATTTCAAAATTTCAAAAAAGGAAACTTTAAACTGAAAAAATGGATTTTTTGGTGTAAATGGTGCATTTCAAAACTAAATACTTGTTGTTTTAATTTTTTTTTAACACATTTTTACGTCTATTAGAGTAAAAAACAAAAAAAAAACGAAGAAGAAAAAAATGGATTCATTTGAATGTTGGAAGAAATATAATAAGAAACAAGATTAGTAGTTTGCTTTTTTGTTGCTTTACTCTGAACTAAATTTTTAATTATTTTGTTAGTTTTTGTTTTTGGCATTTAATTTGCATTTTCTTTTTTTGCACTCATTTTATTTTTTGCAAAAAAAAAAACATTTCTGTTTTCTTTTCTGTAAATTTAACCCAGATAGCTGTGGACAGGTTATGTGAAACCCGAACGAGAAAATCCACTTACAATTTCGTTTTGATTTCATATCATAACTGATCGATCAGACCGTTTGCAATATAACGAAAATAAATGATAAAGGCGTGCTGCCAGAGTGTGATACAAACATAGAAAAATATGTACGAGGAGCGGTTGTAAAATATTGTTCTGCTAAAAGTGTATGAACTCAGACATAAGGATTCTTATTTTGCATCAACGATTACACTCGTAAATAAATTTTTACGTATATAATATTCATATACATAAATATTTACATTTTTAGAAATTAATTGAGAGAATTAAATGAAATAAATATGAATGAAATGACAACAATTTAATGAGTTCGCCTTACTGCTTTTTGGATCTTGAATGTATTGTCAATATGACCATTAATGGCTTCAACACGCATCCCGTGAAAAGTGATTAAGTTTTCTTTCTTATATAGCAGAAGCTATAACATTAAAAGTCGAAAATGTCTGACCCTCTGAATAAATCCTTAATGAATGAACGTATTTACTCTGAAATACAACTCACATCTAATGCAGAAATCAGCAATGAGTCGTTTTTCTGCTACTCATAAGTACTCATGAAATCTTGAGTATGACTGAGTCAACAGTATTGAAATTCAACTACTCTGAGTACAGGTTGCAATGAGTATGAGTACAACGTTGACATCAAACTCATATCATTCGAAATACATATGTATTTTTGATTCATATGCCTACTCATTCAGATTCATAAATTTAGAAAAATACTTATAATACTCATAAATGTTTAGAGTGATTCGAATCATTCATCAAAATTTACAGTCTTAGTTGTTGTTTCAATTACCAAAAAAAGAAGAGAGAAAAAAGCCAAAGACAGCAAGCAAAGCAAACACACAACCTTCTAGTGAGTATTGTACTGTTCGTACACGAATTATACTTATTTTTTGATTCGCCTAAATGTTGAGTAAAGGAGAGTCAAAATCAATAACATCATGTGTATTGTTAAGCATGAGTACTTCAAACTTTGAATATGACTAGTATGAGTATGATATTAAAATAAGTATAAATGCGTATAAGTATCATAAATTATGAGTATGATTCGAATCGAATTCGAAGTTTTCAAGGTAGAGCTACCCTCGAATAATTTTAAAAACACCAAAAAAAAAAAATATAAAGAAAAATTGATTACAATTTGCATAATTAAAGTACAAATTTTATGTGTTTTAAATGTTTATATTCGAATAAATTTGGTAATTTATACGTGTAAGTACCGTACGTAGATCTCAATTACGTTTAGAAGTAAACTTTTTTGTTTTAGTTTAATTTTCAATATCATATTTATTCCTACAGAATAAAAAATTAAAAATCCCTTCTCATCATTCATTAAGGATTTATTCAGAGTGTCAGACATTTTCGACTTTTAATGTTATAGCTTCTACTATATAGGAAAGAGAACTTAATCTGAGTACAATTAACGAGATGCGTTTTGAAGTCATAAATAGTTATATTGACAATACATTTGAGATCCAAAAAGAAGTGATGCGAACTTATTAAATTGTTGTCATTTCCCATATGAACCATGCACTTAAACACAGACCGTAAAGTAGTTCCATTTCCTTTTATGACATGTCCTTTTATGACAAAGGAGACCATTCACAGACCATTCACAGTCTTAAAACATTTAACATTTCTGTAAAGTTAACCCTGTTATATGAAAATGCAACCTGGTAATTACCGAACACTAATAACATGGGCAGAATGAGTCTCTGGGCCCTTACCAACGAGGAACTCATAATAATATAGGGTCTTCAAATAGGGATTTCTGAACTTAACTTGACAATTAAAAACGGCCATATTATTGAAGCTACATCTGTCAAATTACATGCATACATACATACATAATTGGCCATTACAACCCTTCAATCAGGATTACGGTCTAGCTTCTCACACCACTCATGTTGTGTGTCTTAATTTTATACTTTCATATTTCGTTTTGATGTCTGGCCTGGGGCTCGAACTCGGGCTTTACACTTAATAAGCGAACACACTACCTACTTGACTACGGCGACGACACCTGTCAAATTAGTTGGCATTTATTCAGTCGGTTTTGCCAATTCACCATGGACGGTTATAGCAGTCAACAGAACGTGCATATAATAAAATTGTTTTATCAACATGACAACTTACTGAGCGCTTTGCACTATAGGCTGATTACTGCCAACTTCTTTTGGTCTGAATTGGGTGATCTGGTTAAAGTCAGAAGAGTGCTAAGTGTCACACGCCTTGTGCCACATTGGATACTCTTTACAAGCAGTTTGAGGGCATGGTCATCTCACGCGAATGTGATGGAAACTGGCCACAGAAATCATGCGACTTGATAACATAAGACTTTTTCTGCTGAAATTTTCTTGAGTCGCATTCATATGCGAATATGCCACAAAGTACAGCGGTTCTCAAAACAAACTTTTCCCATGCCAGAGTAATGGAATATTTGGCATTTCAGATGGCACTTCACCTAGAGAAACGAATATTGGCATTAACAGGCTTTTGAAAATAATAAAAAATTTCAATAACATCCCGCGCCAACTTTGTTTTATTTAAAAATAGGAAGCACTTGATGAAATACCCGATGTTATAAGTAAAGCTTTCAATTAAAATTTTTGAGAAATATAATTTTTTGTAGTCGCCTCCTTTGGCCAAAAAATTTTTTTTTAATAATTTTATTAAAAAATAAAAAAGAATTGTTTCTACAAAAGCTTCCACTTAATTTTTTATTTTTTTTCGGAGATTTTGGACAAAAAAGTTTGCATATTTTTGTTTGCATTAACGGAAATCAGAAGAAATTTCAATATTGAATATTTGATCCGCCATTTTGTGTTTGACAGATTTTGTATCTCAAATTCGAAATGAACAACCTCAAAACACCCCCTACCCTGATTTTCATGTAAATCTGAAGAAATTTTAAAATTTAGGTCGCCATTTTGAATTTGAAAAATTTTACCTAAAATTCAAAGTCAATAACCTCAAAAACCCCTGTACACTGATTTTCATGTAAATGCGAAGAATTTTTAAAATTAAGATCGCCATATTGGATCTGTTGAGAAGCTTGGCCGTAATCCTGACTGAAGGGTTGTAATGGCCAATTATGTATGTATGTATATTGGATCTGTAATTTTAATTTGAAAAATTTTACCTCAGATTCAAAATCAATAACCTCCAAAACTGATACTGTACACTGATTTTCTTGTAAATTGGAAACAAAATTTTAGATTTATTACGATATATTGGATCCGCCACTTTGAATTTGAAAAAATTTACCATAGATTCGTAATCAACATCCTCAAAAGCTCCGTACACTGATTTTCTTGTAAATTTAAACAAATTTTAAAATTTAGGTCGCCATATTGGATCCGCCATTTTAAATTTGAAAACCTCAAAAACCCCCATACACCGATTTTCATCCTTATATAGTGATTCTTTATAATTTTTGACCAGAAAATGTAGTCACCGCACTATAGATAAGGTGTGTCAGGATGTCCAATACGTTGTTAAATAAATAAATTCGATTAATTCATGTATATTACCTTTGCATTCCAGATCGCTTGAAAATGAGATATACCAAAAGCCGTATCTGTGGAAGCAATTAAATAATTATTTTAGATAGGTTTTTCGTGAGGCCCTTTCGGAACTAATAAAATAGTTATACTACCTTAATCAACCATATTAAAAGTGGAATAAAGGCTAACAAAGCAAGTATTGTGTAATAAAATGTAATTTACATAAAAAATTTACAACAAACAGCTCCTTTGATAGCATTTAAAATTTTTTTTGGTAATTATTTTATTTACTGAACCTTCAATAGTCTCGACTTTTCTCCCACTTTGTCTGACGAATTTTATTTGGCGCCAAATGGGGCGATTTGAAATTTTAATCGGAATTTTAAAATGTTTTAATTAGCGGCTTGTTAATCCAGTGGTAGTGTGTGTGCTAGGTGGGTAGTGGATAATGCGCTACGGTAGTGTGGAATCGATTCCCAGCAAAGTCTACATCGAGCATATGGTCTTAATCACTCCTCTTACAATAATTAGATGATTATAATTTGTAGCAATAAATGAAATTAAATTAATTAAAATTTGATAAAAAAAAACAACTGTTTTGTGCCCCGAATAATAGAAGATAGAAAATGTTAAACAGCCCCCCTCTTACCTTTGCACACTTACGTCCAATCAATCCTATGTCCTAAAAATTAAAATTCATATCAGAGGTTTATTATTCAAATATTTTAATTTTATCGTGAACGTCAAGTCAAGTATTTTATTTGGTCACTTTGTACAATCAAGCAAATATTTCGAAACTGGCTGGCAGCGTGTCTAGCACGAGCCAAATTGTAAGTACTAATGTATGTATAAGTAAGTACATACTACATACGTATACTAAAACAAAAACAAGCAATCAATCTTAATATATGGATTAATATGTATGTACATATAAAGAAAACAACAACAACATTGGGAAAAAGTGAAAAAAGAAAAACGTATTTAATAATCATAATGACAAATTTCTGTCAATTACGATGTCACGAACGGTCACCGTTACGCAGACAGTCAGCAACTTTGCACGTTACTTGTCACCCCAGAATCAGAAACATAAGATGTTGACTGTGGACGAGCACAGTCTGATTTATCTCGAATAAAATTGTTGTTTTTTCTTTTTTTTTACATAAATAAGTACGAAACAACACGTACAGACAGATAAAATGTAAATAAGTACATAAATAAAATGAAAAAAAAAAAAATTTAATCTGCAAATTATTTTGTAATTGTATTGATAACGCAATTGAAACTGTAACTTAAATTCACTCTAAATAGCTGCCTCTACACAATGTCATTGTTAGGAGGAACCTTATACTTATACTGCACGAGATTCTATGAATTAATATTTATTTGATACTACAATAACATCATGAAATAAATGCTTTCAATAATCGTATGTCGTCATTAAATTCTACAGTTTGATTAATTTTGCGAAAAAATTTAACTTCTTAGAAGGTCGTTCTAAATTTTAACCGTGAACACATTGTTTGTGTGTGTGTACATTTCGGCGCGTAATTGTGCCATACGCGAAAAATAAGAAAATTAGATTAAAAACATTTGACTCCGTTTTCAGAATATATCGGTATTTTTGTATTCACAAACAAGAGAGCAGCAAGTGTTTAATGCATGCTATAGGGTAGTATGCACTATGGGGCGTCTATTTTGCTTTTGTATATCAGTCGCCGTAGTCTAGTAGGTAGTGTGTGCGCTTATTAGACGTATAGCACGGGTTGGAGCCCCAGGTCAGACATTAAAACGAAATATGAAAAAATATTTCTTCGGCGACTTCCTCTCAGCAGATTTCTGGCAAATACTCTGAGAGTAAATAAACGTGTCATGAAATGTTTCTCAAAATTTGTCGTTCGGAGTCGACTTTAAACTGTAGGTCCCTCCACTCAAGTATGAAATTAAGGCACGCAACATGAGTGGTGTGAGAAGCTAGGCTGTAATCTTGACTGAAGGGTTGTAATGGCCAATTATGTATGTACATATGTATAACAAAACCGATTTGACCTGCTCTATACCAATCCATATTGTGCAAAGAGTAGTTAAACATATGTTTACCAGCTATTTACTTCTTACTGTAAAAGCGATAGAAACGAATCATGTTGTTAAATTAACCCGTACCTGTAAATGTTCCGCGCTCAAGCAGCAATAATAAGAAAACGTACTAGTATGTGCTAAGGACAGTAACAAGTAAAATATTCGAAGAGTACTATCATGGTATTCACATGTTTTTGATGTTTGTTAGAATCCCTGCCAGAGATCAGCAATGACTATTCAAAGAGATGAGTACATTCGAATCATACTCATAATTTCTGATACTTATACGCATTCATACTTATTTTAATATCATACTCATACTCATATTCAAAGTTTGAAGTACTCATCGTACTCATACTTAACAATACGCATGATGTTGTTGATTTCGACTCTCCTTTACTCAACATTTACAAAAATCACAAAATAAGAATGATTCGCTTACGAACACTACAATACTCACTAGAAGGCTGTGTGTTTCCTTTGCTTGCTGTCTTTGTCTTTTTCTTTCTTAATTTTTTGTAAATGCAACAACAATTAAGACTGTAAATTTTAATGAATGATTCGAATCACTCGAATCATTTATGAATATTCTAAGTATTTTTCTAAATTTATAAATATGAATGGCTCTAATCACACGAGAACAATTTTTAGTCGCACAATTTTTGTTCTTTTCATATCACACGAGATGAATATTAGTACAGTAACGCTTCGATTTACGCCGCCTCGATTAACGTTGTTTCGATTTACGTCGTTGTTGCCTCTAACTTCAATTTGCGTCGTCATTCGATTTACATCGCCTTTTTTTGGAACCAACTGCGACGTAAATCGAGGGATTACTGCAAATTTTTTGAAGTTCCTTGGTAAAAACATATGTACTACTTTGTCGTATGAGCAATATGAAATTCAATTTACGTGGTTTCGATTTACGTCGCCTTTTTTTGGAACCAACTGCGACGTAAATAGAGGGATTACTGTATTAGTGTTGTGTTGGTAATGCGGGATTGTAGCTGGTTGAAAATTTACGCAACCAAAAAACCATTCTCCAACCAAGAGAGGTGACTTGCCTATAAACTATCATTTTACGTCAGCACAATTGTTCTCGTGTGATTAGAGCCAATAAGTAGGCGTTATGGTGTTATGAGTTTGATGACAACGTGTACTCATACTCATTGCAACCTGTACTTATAAATCAATGTTGTATGAGTACGAATGAATCAGAGTAGTTGAATTTAAATAGTGCTGACTCACTCACTCAAAATTTCATGAGTACTTATGAGTAGCGAAAAACGATTCATTGCTGATCTCTGGTCCCTACCTAATTTGAAACGTTTTAAACTGAATAAAATAAATAAAAATAAAATAAATTTTTAATACAGAGTCTTAGCAAATGAAGTTTATTTTTTAAATTCATATTAAGCATCTCTAAAATATCATTTTATTCTTAAAAAAAACATTTCGTAAAAATTCAAAAAAGGTTTGAAATTATGATCAGGACTTTCTGTTGATGTAATGGGATTTTAGAAAAACAATTAATACCCGACGTAATTTCTACTCGAATATAGCCATAAACCGGTTTTTTTAGACAATAGGTTGAGCAATTCGGTGTCAGCGCACCATAAACCTTTAGAAAAGTATAGAATGGTTGCTGGGTTACAATCTTATCAGCAAGTAGTCCACTGCGCTTTTGGCAATTTCTCTTATAAGTTTAGTTTGCCTCACCAGAATTACTGCAGAAGCTGCCACGATGTCGAAAAAACGGCATCGGTACGACACTATTTTTGAGTGAGTGACCTGCACTTTAAAACACACATCACCTGTTTTTGGGTGACAGAATTTTTGAGGATATGGGCATGGTGGCGAACCGTCCATTAAAGGAACTAGCCGGTTTTATCCGGAGCTCGGGTTGTTTAAACCCACCACTAATGGATCATGACAAAGGGGCTTTCATCACACTGGGTAACACAATGGGCCACACTGGCCACACGAACCACCGAGTGAACTTGCCTGTGAACGGCAAGCTACCCGCTAACCTAACCTACGGTGGTACTAGCAAATATTATAATGTAACTTTGCGTCTGGGGTTAGATGATCTAGTTGACACAGTTGACATACAATTGACTTTCTTTCTCATCTCCTCTATAAGTTGTATTAATCATGAATATTCTCAAACAACAGTATATGACGTGAAGTATATGCGACTCAAATTGGTTGAGGCTCTACCAAGCTTAGAAGATAATTTATGTACATACACATACCATACCTGAAGAAGTTACTCTTCAACATTTCTCACATTCATATTCTATTCGAAACTAAATGACATAAAATCGTAGAATTTCATTTGCAAACTAAGTTGCACCCTAATGGAACGTCAATATGTTCGTTTATAACGATTAAGTAACCGAATTTCAATCAGTGCAACAATCTGCAACAACAAATGTGGTCGATACGATGGCAAGAGGTTCTACCAGTTCTCGTATTATGTGGTAAGATTTCTTGTCGTTTTTTTTTAAATGTACTAAAAAATGCGTTTCATAAGCAAGTGTCACAAATCAGAGTAGAATTGCATCAGATGCCATCCACACTGCCATCAAAATATTATTAATTTATTTATTTTGATTAATTCACTCAGGTAACTAACTAAACACATATATGTACATATATATTGCATGTTGTATCACATATACTATGTATGTGTGTATGTACGTTTCTACGTGTACTCGTACATGTACCTATGCTAACAGCCGGCATTCGGCAATAAGATGAATGAATTTTTAAAATCAATTTAAAGTTCTGCAAGATATGTACTCTGTAGCAGGGTGCATGCCATGTACATGCCTGATATTGTGTATGTTAATCGGGTTGTAGAAAGATTATTTAAATATTTATTTACCGTTTTTTTTTCTCTCTTTTATCAAACCACTTTGTTGCTTTTCCTCTACTACGGTGTTAGTGTATGGTACTTATGTCCAACAGTCTTAGTCTAAATCTAAAAGGAAAAAATAAAAAAACAAAAAACATAAAAAAAGCACCAAACGAAACGCGTACTAAAAATAAAATGAATTTAGCGAACGCCTTCTTCATTTCTACCGCAACTACGTTCAACTATTTTTGGGGTTGAATTCATCTACTACGTACTACTGGCCATTCGACTATATAAACGTGTACAGGATTTCATTTCAATTATAAACACTTCAACACTTGTTCTGTCAACATACCCAGTTGCCAACTTTCCCAGAGGACTCAAAAGAAGAATTTTATTTGTGAAGAATTTAAATTTATTTGGAATTTACGAAAATGGCTTTAAAAGTAAACAATTTTCGAAACGATTGTTATTTAATTACTCAACTGAAATCCTTTTATTATTCGTTTACAGATCGTTATTTGCTTATTGGCTATTGCCCAGCTTGCAATCAGCATTGAACTTAAGTCTGAGCACGAACATGGACCAGTGGCTTATGAATTCCACTACTCTGTGCATGATCCTCACACTGGCGATATCAAATCTCAAAAGGAAGTACGCAAAGATGATAAAGTCGAAGGCAGCTATGAACTTATTGACTCGGACGGCCATCGTCGCATTGTCAAATATAGAGCTGACGATCATAGCGGTTTCGAAGCAATTGTATTGCGTGAACCTACCGATATTAAAATTCCCATTCCAGAACAACATCATGGTGGTAAACTTCTAACAAAGGTGTTAACATCAGCACCTGTGGTTCATTACCATGCTAAACCGATAGTAATTGCTAAGCCAGCATTGAGCCATTCTGCCGAATATGGAAACTATGTTTCCTACTCGGGTCCTTCACACAATTACAAGTACTAAAGACGAGTGGCAGGAGAAAATCACAAATTTGATCAAATGACCAGACTTTAATAAGGAAATAATCATCTGAATTAAAACTAGATGAGATATTCTCTTTCATTAAAATAATCTCATTTACCTAAGATACATACATCCATTCAAACTTAGTCACTCAATCACTCAATCAATCAGTCAGTCAGTACTTCATTCACATAAATCTTAAAACGTAAGACAACATCTCATCGTCTCATACTGTTTCAAAAGCCTAACAACCAAATCATCTACGTCACCCATACGAACCGAAAATGATGACAACTAATTCTGAATGCTATTGGTCTTAAGTCTTTCGTAAATTTCGTAATCTTTCCTCGTATGTATGTGAATGAAAAATATGAATTTATTATTATTTTTTAATTTTTTATTTTTAATTTAGAATAAGAATTTTATTTTTAATTGTAAATAAAGATCTGCAATGGAACTGCATGGTTAAATGTGCATTGTTCTATATAAGAGAACGCAAATCGTCAATTGATTTCTTATTTTAATCCACATGATCCAATTTGTCGTGTTCAACCGATTTCATTAAAATATTTTCCTCATTCGGTGCTTTATGCGAGCATATTAACTGTACTTACTTAATTGGTTATTACAACTCTATAGCCAGAATTGCGACCTAGCTTCTCACACAACACACGCTGTGTGTGTTAATTTTATTCATGAGTATAGGGCTAGGTTAGGATAGGCTAGGTCGGAGTGGTAGCTCTGATATCAAAAAGCTCATAGCAGCCCGTTGTGATGCCACGACGTGAACGCAGTCCCTGTACTGACCAAGTTGCACCAAAAATCAGGGAAGAGAAAGAAGTTGGTCAGCGCAAGGGCTGCACATCAAAAGCACGACCACCCAACACTGGAAAACTAGCCAGAAAGTTTGATAGAAGAAGCTATATTCTTGACATCAATAGATCATAGCTCCGTCAAGCAGACAAGAGATGGAGAGCCAAATAACCTATACGAGTATCTGCACCTCGCAAGAGATGGGCACTGACAAAGAAAGTGGGTAGCAGTCTCCTCTTCCTCAGCGGATCTGCATCCACCTCAGAAGTCGTTAAATGGAGGCCGCATCCTTTCCGCGTGTCCACCCATAACACAATGACCTGTAAGCATGGCCACTGTGATTGATATGATGTCACGACCAAGTCCAAGTAACTGGTTGGTAAGCCTTCTATCCATCAGGGGCCAAGTGAGTCTAGCAGAGGAGCAGGACTCCTCATTGACCCAGGATACGTAGGCGTCTAGAAAGAATTTCAGCGTAATGGCCAGCTCCACTGAAGAGGATTCCGGAAGGAGTTCACCAGTTCTGATGAGCTCATCGGCCCTGCAGTTCCCCGAAACGTCAATGTGCCCGGGGACCTAGACCAGTGAGACACTAAAGCGCTCAGAAAGAAGGTCGAGACAGCGACGACATTCCCTTACGATTCTGGAGTTATTCACCACACCGGATAGAGATCTTATGGTGGCCTGACTGTCAGAGAAGACCGAGACGCTGGGAAGAGGAGCACCGTTGACAAGGATCCATTGAGCAGCCCTTTAAATAGCCATCACCTCCGCATGAAAGAGGCTACAGTAATCCGGCAGTCGGAGAGAGATACTTAGGATGAGTATAGGGACTACCTACAGTTTAAAGTCGGCTGCAAAAACAGAGGAACATTTCATGACATTTACTATTTTATTCTCCGAGTTTTTGCCAGAAATCTGCTGAGAGGAAGTCCCCTAAAAAATATTCTTATTATATGTATGTATTTCGATTTTTCGAGATGTTTCTCCTGGGGTTTAAACCATGGGCTGTAACTACTACACTACGCCGTCTTCGCTAAAGTCGAATTTAAACTACAGCTCTCAAATACTCGTGGTTAAATTAAAAAACACACACAACATGGGTGGCGTGAGTATCAATGCCGTAAACATGACTAAAGTGTTGAATTGACCGATTAAATATAATCGAGTACAAGTCCAAGTAACCCAGATTCAAAATCGGAGAAAGCGAAAAAATGTTCAGCATGAATTGGATTTCGAAAGCTTTGCACTCCCAGAAGAGAAAGAGGAAGATCAGAAATCGCCAACTGTTGAGAAAGAGTAGGACTCAATTGGGAAAAAGTTTTTATTGCTTTACACAACGCATGTTCAAAAAGGGTGTTGTTTTTAGCAAACGCAGTTGAAACTGCTGTCATTCCAGCTTAGTTGGATAAACTTGATACACACATAGGAAATAACGCAAAAAAAATGTAATAAAAAATTGAGAGAAAGAGATATTGTAACAGTCCTATGCTCCTTAAAGAAAAGCAAATTATACTCATTTTTGTATAAATAATTTAGGCTGCGCGATATATGTATGCATATATGCAGATGAGGCCGGAATAAGCATAAATGTTTGGAATAGCATACCCAGGGAAAACGAGAGAGGCGGAGCAGACATTATAGAAATGCCCTACATAGGATGAGTACAATACAGTAAAATAGGTCACACGATCGGAGTCGTATGGCACTTCTAGACGATACTAATTACAATTATTATGTCACATTTGACTTTTGTTGATTTATTTATTTAGTCAGGCGTAAATACAGTACAACAAAATATCATCTTATTTAATAGTACTGCTAAGGATATAGGTCATTTTTATTATGTTTTTTTTTCTTAATTTTTAATTAAAAAATTTTGAAATAAAAACTTACGAATTTACTTAGCAGCCGGTGTCCGCTTAAAAGAGATTCCACTGCAATAAAGTATGCATTTTAACAGATATGTAAATACAAAACAGTATGCCATACAAATGAAAAATGCAGCAGATGCAATCGATCTCATGGTTATAAAACCTACAAAAAATCACGCTTCGAATTTAGAAGTCTTTACCCAGTGCACAAGTGAAGAACAAAGTATTTCGTACTCCGTTCAAAGAAAATTTCAAAATAACAAAATAATGAAAATTAAATTTATTTGCGATTATTTAACGACAGTTTATGTTTTTGTAAATTTCGAATTAATGTTAGCTTATCACGTACCACAAACGAATCGACTACACTACCATCAGCAACATCAACCTGTTCAATACCATTATCATCGAGTACCACAAGACTCCGAAAGCAGCAGGACTGGTATCTCTTACAATATAGAGTCGGGAATATATGATGATAAACAGCATCGGTTTATCGATCTCGACTTTGACCAGCTGGCCGAATCTGCCAAGGATCCAAAGAATTTAAAAAATGGTATTTATCATGATGGTGCTGTTACTTACGATTTAGGTTTGCCAAACTATGAGATTCTTAATCCATATGAGCCACCAGAAATTATTACACCAGATCATCCGCACTACCAGGAACAGTTGAATTACATACAGCTGACTAACAATTTCACAATTGAAGATTTTGGAGTTAAACCACTGTTAGACAGCGATAAACTCCATGAGTTATCAGATCATAATGCCACCACAATAACCGATAAACCAGAAACTGCAACAACAACTTTGGAAAATATAAACTCATCATCAGCACTACCGCCACCCTCGTTTTCACCA
This sequence comes from Sarcophaga rosellei, assembly GCA_930367235.1. NCBI lineage: Eukaryota > Metazoa > Arthropoda > Insecta > Diptera > Sarcophagidae > Sarcophaga > Sarcophaga rosellei. The sequence goes on from OV884019.1 coordinate 65,719,886, forward strand.
CCACCACCACCACCATTGAAAAAATTGAAAACCATTAAAAACAACATTGATGAACATCTGAAGAAAACCCAAGACAAAATTCAAAAGTTAATTAAAAAAACCAATTTAAAATCTGGCAACCATAAAATCAATGCAACCACAAAAAATGTTAATAGAACTCCAAAACCAACAGTACATAGTATTGCATCCACTGATCAAACGATAACAAGCGGATCAAATGAAGACACGGATCAGCCACAGTTGCATACGCACTATCCCATTCCAGTTTCCATAGAAACGTTTGACAAGAATGATGATTTTTTGAAAAATTTTTATGGTCAGTCCGTTCTTCTGGCGCCTCCATCTATTAGCCCAGAAACTGAATCCCAGCATTTCTCGAATACTATGCTATCGCTTCCATATATCAATCATGATGACACATCGTATTTGAATCCAATGTTAAGTGATCAGAAGCGATCATTACGCCTCACAACTGTAGATAACTTCGAGACTACTTATCAAACGTCTACTGAAACAAGTTTAGAAGAATCAACGCCTTTACCAGATCCCGTTCCATGATAATTGTTGCCACATTACCTACGCTTTATTTATTTTAATTGAATAACTTCCGGTGCCTTTTCTTTGTTAAATACAAAAAAAATTAATTCCAGAAAATAAATTTAGGAACCCTGGTCTACACGCTTCTAGGCTGTGAACTACTGAAAATGTTTCTGTGATCGTTTTCTTTCGGTCTTCAATGAATGAATTTTAGTATGATCGATAACCGGCCGATCACATATATTTCTGATATTGCATTCAGTGTATTTGTTTTTTATACTATTAAATATTTTTCAAAGATGTATTAGTATGTATGTGTTGTTAAGAAAATATTTGTTTTTATCCAAGGCAACTATATAATCAAAGACCACAGTAGAATCAGGATCGAAAAATCGAAGGCAACATGGACTTCACGGTACGCTTTCGTACCGGCAATAGAAAAAGCAGATCGCAATCATTGGCTAAAAGCAAAACACAATTATCTCGACTGCGGCTAAAATATCCCAGGAAAGGATGAGATTAATAGCGATTGAGATGCTAGAGAAATTACAACTGTACTGCTTGTCAAAGGTGATTCCATATATTATTTGTAGGATTTCTTTAAAAGGAACAACAATATAATGTAATAGTTTTAAATAAAAATATGTTTTCCAAAGAAGGTTTAATTTAAACAGGACGGTAAAAAAATATTGGAAATACAGTTAATAATATAAATAAAATATGTACAATCGAAATAAAAAATAAATAAAAAATTATAAATATTTAATTTTAAGTACTCGTGAAATTTAAAAATAAGGAAAAAAACTTTTTTTCAATTACAACAGTTTAAAACTTGTGGTAACTCTGACTACAGTTGTAGAATGGAGTCTAAACTTTAGACTCTAAAGCCTTAACTATAATCATAGCTGAAATGAGCAACCGCAAAAAACCCCGTATGATTTTCATGTAAATCTGAAGAAATTTTAAAAATCCAATATGGATCCGCCATTTTGGATTTGAAAAATGTTACCACAGATTCAAAATCAATGACCTTAAAAACCTTTGTGCACTGATTTTCTTGTAAATTTTAAAAATTTTAGGATTTAGGACGACATATTGTATCCGCCATTTTGAATTTGAAAAGCTCAAAAACCCCTATACACCGATTTTCATCCTTATTTAGTGATTCCTTATAATTTGGCAAGAAAATGTAGTCACCGCACTATAGATAAGGTGTGTTAGGATGTTCAATACGTTGTTAAATAAATAAATTCGAATAATTCATGTATATTACCTTTGCATTCCAGATCGCTTGACGAAGATATATGCCAAAAGCCGTATCTGTAGAAGCAATTAAAAAATTATTTTACATAGGTCTTTCGAAAGACCCTTTCAGAACTAATAAAATAGCTATTCTACCCTAATTAACCATATTAAGAGTGAAATAAAGGCTAACGAAGCAAGTCGCCGTGGTCTAGTAGGTAGTGTGTTACCTTACTAGATGTAAGGCCACGGTTCACACCACAGGTCAGACAGCAAAACGAAATATAAAAAAAATATTTCTTCGGCGACTTCCTCTCAGCAGATTTCTACCAAACATACATACATACATAATTGGCCATTACAACCCTTCAGTCAGGATTACGACCTAGCTTCTCAACACTACCAAACATACATACATACATACATAATTGGCCATTACAACCAGGGCTGTTAGGTTTTTTTGTAAAAAATCGTCAGAATTAAGAGAAAAAATCGTCAAAATCGTCACAAAAATTAAGAAAAATCGTCAAAAAATCGTCATAATTTAAAACATGAATAATATATTTTTCTATAAGTGTAATTCTATTTTTAATTTATAAAAACAATATTTAACATAAAGGAACAATTAATTCATCAGTCTTCAATAAAACAATAAAGTAAAAAAACAAAGAAGTCAATAAAAAATATATAAAATATTTTCTTTTGAAAATCTTACTAGACGGAAAACTTAAAAAACTAGTAAGAAATATTAAAAACATTGTGTGTAAATGAACAGACTTAAAATTTACATATATTTTTAATTAAAGTTCGTACAAATTATGTGAACAAAGTTTACTTATCAAACTTTTAGTAATATTAACATTAAAACAATTAGAAGAATTATTTTTTAAATATTCGGTTGAAAATACAATTCCTTCAATGGTTTTTGAATCCAAAGAATTCCTTATTTTAGTTTTGTTTATATTAATTGTACTAAATATACGTTCAACGTTAGCTGATGAATTTGGTAAAGTCATAAGTTATTAACAAAATCACATAAGTTTGGAAAATTTGATAAATTATGTGATTTAATCTTTTTCTAAAAATTTTTGAAATCAAGTAAATATTCACCAAAATTTATCAATCTTAATTCTTTTATTTAGAAGGCACCGTAGGCTAGTAGGTAGCTTATTAGACGTAAAGCCCGGGTTCGATCCCCAGGCCAGACATCAAAACGAAATGTGAAAAAAATATTTCTTCGGCGTCTTCCTCTCAGCAGATTTCTGGCAAAAAACTCTGAGAGTAAATAAGACCTGCCATGAAAAAGTTTCTCAAAAATCTGTCGTTCGGAATCGACGATAAACTGTAGGTCGCTCTTCTCAAGTATAAAATTAAGGCACACAACATGAGTGATGTGAGAAGCTAGGCCGTAATCCTGACTGAAGGGTTGTACTGGCCAGTTATGTATGTATGTAATTCTTTTATTTCATTTTCTATTACCTGATATCTTTAGTAACTAAATTAGGAAAACTTTTCAACAAAGGCAATATAGAAGTATTTTTATTTAAAATATCATTAGGTGCAATTAAACTTAAATTATTTATTATAGTATTTTGAAAATGAAACCTTTTCTTAATTTGATAACATAATTTTACATAATTTTATAGAAAATGTAAGTGATGCCAAAAATCGTCAAAATGTTAGAAATTCTATGGAAAAAAACGTCAATCGTCATATTAGTAAATTGACAATAAAAATCGTCAAAATGACGTAAAATCGTCAAATATAACACCCCTGATTACAACCCTTCAGTCAGGATTACGGCCTAGCTTCTACCAAACGCTGAGAGTAAATAAACCTGCCATTGAAAAGTTTCTCAAAATCTGTCGTTCGGAGAGATTAAGATGATGCAATATTGCTGCGCTTATATGTTAATAAACAACACTGGGATAGATTGTTTAAGCCTTAAACAATTTTTTTCCTGACAATGATATAAAATTTCTCCATTTTTGGAAAAAATTAATAAATGAAGATGAGGGACGCTAGCATTTAATATCTAACAAATTTTTTTTAATGTTTTTTTTACATTAGAGCGACTCACCAAAAAAAGTGCTCGATGTACCCTCCTAAAAATGAACCTTGGACTTTTTTAAGATAACATTTAAAATATTTTGGCTCCAGCTTTGACCTCTCGTGAGCTGGACCATTTTGAAAAAGGGTATATTTTTCCATGTTTTGTCAATTTGAGAATCTGTTTCCTTACCAACATATACAATATGGGTGTCATAAGAAAGGTTTTTTCAATGCGCGTCCAACTGTGTATACAATTTGTCCAAGGACGATCATCCATGTCCTTTTTTTAAGGATATTCTGTTAAAAAGAACGGTTTTTGAATTTTTTCTTCGGGGTTGTTTGTAATAAAATAACCAAATTAACATATTTTAATCTTTAGTCGATTTAATTAAATACGGGTCTCAGCTTTTTTTGAAATTCGCCCTAGTTTGCGTTTTTTGAGTATAGTTTTGTAAATACAAACAAAAAAATTTAATAACTTTTTTAATTTGGGAAAAAAATATGCCGAGAAAAAATCGTAGATCATTTATTTCTTTCTTTCTTTAGTACTATTTTTATCCATACGTCATCTAGAAACTAAATCCGCCATCATATTAGAGTTAATTTGGTTATTTTATTACAAACAACCCCGAAGAAAAAATTAAAACCCGTTCTTTTTAACAGAATACACAGTTCGACGCGCCTTGAAAAAACCTTTCTTATGACACCCATACTGTATATCTTGGTTAAGAAACAGATTCTCAAATTGACAAATCATGGAAAAGTAGACCCTTTTTCAAAATAGTCCAGCTCACGAGAGGTCAAAGCTGGAGCCGAAATATTTTAAATGTCATCATAAAATATACCAATGTTCATTTTGAGGGGGGTACATCTTATACTATGTTCACGTATGCAATTTAATTGAGAACAATAGTCGGTTAATTGATAACAATATTTTAACCGTTCAGGTATAATAAATATACGCAATATTCATTTAACAGCTGATAAACAACAACATTGTTTTTATTTTGGTCGTGTGTTTTTGTAATTTTTGTATGTGTTTGTTTGTAAGTTGCCATTTTTGTTTGTCGTTGTTGACTTTTGAGTTGCCAAATATCAACAGGAAGTGTTCGGTTACTTATAATGTTCCCACTAAACAGACTTATGACAGTGCTGTATTTAAAGTTTTAATCAATATTATAACAATTAGTATTTAATTGATCAATAATTAATTGAGATTTTATATGAAGTATTGAGATCAATATTGGCGTTAATTGCGATTTACGCAATAAAGGTGCATACGTGAACATAGTATTACACGAATTTTGCTTCCATACAACTTGAGTCGCTCTAATGTACATACATACATACATTGATTTTATGTTTTAATACAATAGAAATAATTTTGGTTTTTAAAAAATTTTAATTTATTTATTTATTTTTTCTGACGATTTCAATAAACGTCTTTGACGATTTCGACGATGTTTTTCTCAAATATTTGACGATTTCGTGCCTCATTTATCTGGCAGCTTTGCTTACAGTATTTATAACGTGAATTAATATTAATAACTGAGAAAGGTTGTATGTATGTATTTAGTCCCACTTTTTTTGTTGTTATACTTTATACTTACATACATGTATGTACATATATTCAGAAATAATAATAATTAGCATGATAGAAGCAGTTGACAAATCATCAACAATTAAATATTGCATCAATTGCTACATTATAAATTGAAGATTATAAAAAAAAATACGATGGTAAAGGTCTAATGAAGAAGAATTAAATACAATCGTGAATGCTGCCCTTATAATACAAGTAGATAGCATCATTTGGTCAATTCACACAAGCTCTTGTATTGTTGGACGAATATACGACAGTGTATGCTTGTTGTTGATAGTTTTCATATAAAAATCCGATACACTTATATACATTTTCTTCATATGTTTTAGGAAGTTGTATTGGTTTCGTGCTATCAGTTTATGTAAATGCTAGTAATCAAGAAAAAGCAAAAAGAAACATAGCATTGAGCGTTCACAAACAAAAAGTGTATTCAATACATACATGATACAAAGTCGTTTGGATTGGCCAATTATATTTGGGTCATATTAGTACTGAAAGAAACACGAATAATGAGCATATGGCTACAGTACATAAGAAATGGATGAAGTTTTAAGTGATTTAATAGAGCCACACGAAGAGATGAGGATTACGAATTAGTCAATTGTATTATAAATACTTATGTACGTGTCGCGGAGGTTATAATATTTAACGGAAGTTTTATTTATTACAGTTAAAAACAAACATAATTCCACACGTACGAAGATTTTGTTTAAAAAGAATGTTGTTCGGCAAATATCTAATCAAAACGGGGCTAATTGCTGAACACTTTAAAGCTCTGTCGCAAATAAAGAAAGCTCGGTTTTCATTAAAAATTTTAAAGGCAAAAAGCAAATAAATTGGAAACCTATGCAACATAAATTTCTTCTTACAATCAGTCATGGATTTTTAATTGTACTGATCAGTAATTTCAAGCAACTCGAAATATGAATGTGAATTACTTGTACGTGCCAATTGAGTAACTTCCGTTTTTAACTCATGAGAATAATTTTTGCATTTTTATGGTCGAAACGACTGCGAAAGAACGAAATGTGGGAAAATTATCTAAAACGCCAACGCATTCATTGTAAACAATCTATATATAGGGGCCATGAAATTAATTTCGAATTAAACTACTGAAGTCTTGTTAACACGCGTGCATAACGTACAAGAACAGCAGAGCATCACTTAGCTGTTACTTCTTTTATGGAACGTGTAAAATGCAATTAAAGGTAAATTTTTCGCTTTATTTTCTTATTACAAGTGGAAAAAAGAAAATAAAAAAGATAATGTAGAATTGTTAATTATATTTTTCTCAGATAATCTCACATTTAATATTGATAACATGTTGGATAGTGTCTCTAAGAGCTAAGACTTTATACCCCAAAGGCTGCTATGAGTGTGAAGAGGAAATATGGGAGGAGGTACCCTGCGAAGAGATTCCTTCGAATAGCACGACAGTTTCTGTGCCTCACTCTACCACACCCTCCTACAAAACCACTACTTCAACTCAAAAGCCCTTAACTACGAAAACTACCACGCCCCATACACCGACAACAATTAAGCATACCACAACCACTAGGCCGGTAGTTACAACTACCGAAGAGCCTTATAAGAAATGCTATTGCGAATGCAAAGTCGATTGTAAGGAATTTTGTCGTAAAGTTATTATCAGTCCTTCAGAGAAGGATATCGTTCAAGTTTCAAAAATATCAGAGACAACAAAAAATGGTCGTCTTGAGTCTACTCATATCCTGCAACGTGAACTTTTGCCAAAATCCAGTTACAACACAGAGAACCCTAGTGAACCATTATACAACCAACCAACGAGATATGAAGCATCTACACCAACTCCATCTAAATCGGTGCTTGTGCCCAAGTATTATGGTAACAAATTCATTGATTCGGAACATTATAAAAACAACAACAAACCAGCATTACCTACCGTACATTACTACAGCAAACCTTCATCAGTTTCCTTAGGTGAACCTATTTACCACAGTGCAAAAAGTAGCGACCAATCATATGCAAACGTAGAAGATTACGAACTCCCATATTATCCCCATCAACCACCACCACCTCCTGTTCCTCCTTCTTCGCAGTCATATTATAGCAACTATAATCCAAATTCATACGATTTTTCACTTCCCTTTGAAAATGCTTACTCTGGCATTGGTATGAAAGCAAGAAATTCTATAGATTATCTAAACGCTCCCAAGTATAAACCGAAAGATCCAAATCTGCAATATCAGTCAACTCTAGGCAATGGTCTGAATTATGATGATTCTTTCGATTCACTGATTAAAGAGTTTCTGAATAATATGCCTTCAAATGAAGTGCCGTATGAATCACTTTCCTAAAGCGTTTAAAATTTAGTTTTATGTTGGCTTTGGACTCAGTTATTTTTAAAATCAATAAATAATCTAAAAAAAAAATTTAGTTATGCTGTATTTCTATAATTCAAACGTGGTAGAGGTAATTATAGACTTAACTCGACTATTTTAGTTTAATGACGTACTTACGTGGACTAAAAAAATTAAAAAAAGGAAACCGACCGATGTTTAAAAAACATCGATGTTTTGATCAGCAATGATTCGTTTTTCGCTACTCATAAGTACTCATGAAATTTCGAGTATGAGTGGGTCAACAGAATTGAAATTCAACTACACTACTTCCTTCGTACTCACTACAAAATTGATTTATAAGTACAGGTTGCAATGAGTATGAGTACAACATTGACATCAAACTCATAACATTCGGAATATGTTTGATTCATACGCCTACTCATTTAGATTCATAAATTTAGAAAAATACTTATAATACTCATAAATGATTCGAGTGATTCGAATCATTCATTAAAATTTACAGTCTTAATTGTTGTTGCATTTACAAAAAAATAGAAGAAAGAAAAAGACAAAGACAGCAAGCAAAGCAAACACACAACCTTCTAGTGAGTATTGTGCTGTTCATACCTTTTAAAAATTGTTTGGCGCGCAGTAATTAACATTTCTGGCTCATAGTGTCGTTTTCCTGCGAAAAATTAATTCTCTCCGCAAATAATCTTTTTCTGGTACAAAATTCGCCATCTTTAAACCGATGAAAAAAATATGTTTTTAGAGGTCTTTACGGAACATTTATCTCTTTTTAGGGACAAACAAATTATCTCCAACAGACTTCAGTCATTAGGTAATGAAAAGTAAGAAAATTAGACTCACTGAAGAGAAGTTTCTTCCTCCTCAACTCATATGACAGTGCCCTAGTTTTGTGATGAAGAGACGACGGCTTTTAAACTTTCACTTGCTAACATCTTTAACCGAGCTCTCTAATATAAGTATTGCGGCAAAAAAAAAAAAAAAAAAAAAGTGAAAAAGTTATAATTATTTGTATATCTGAGATGTAAAATAAAAGGAAGATGTTGAACAACTATGGTTCCCGCCCATATAGGGGGTATATAGTTATAAGGAAATTAGTATGCAAAGCTATCGGAATTGCTTAAGGGATCGTGTTTTTGTCGCAATGTCTGAGCTCGGTATACCTGCGAAGCCAATAAGGCTATGCAGAACGACGTTGAGCAATTCCTGCAGCTCCGTCAAGGTAGGAATGGATCTCTCCGAACCTTTTGATACCGTGTGAGGTTTCAGACAAGGCGACCCCTTATCATAAGACCTCTTCAACTTCGTCATGGAGAGTGTTCTGCGAAAGGCGCGATTGCATCGCAATAGCACTATTTTTCAATAAAGCATTACTGCTGCCTTTAGTGCTATTGAACGGGAGTTCTCTAAGATGGGTGTGGCAGTAAATGAGGGCATAACAAATTATATGTTATCGACAAGCAGAGACAAGCGGCGTATTGAATTTACCACCACCGTTACCACCAAAAATGAGGTCAGTCTGGAGATCAAGCTCAGGATCACTCTTGCCAACAGGTGGTACTATGGTCTCAATATGGCAATTGAGTAGCAGAGACCTCTCTCGTACGACAAAACTAATACTCTACAAGACGCTCATCCTCCTCGTGCAGTGAGCTGTATGAGCTCCTCAACGACATAGACGTTGTGAAGCATATTAACATCCAGAGGCAGTGCTGGCTCGACCATGTCGTTCGAATGGAGGAGGACGCTCTGGCGAAAAGGGTATTTGATGCGGGGATCTGCGGAAATTGGCGAAGAGGACGGCCTTGCCAGCCTTGGAAGGACCAAATCGAGAAGGCCCTGTCATCGATTGGTGTGACCAGGTGGCATAGGCGCGCAAGAAGCAAAGGCGCCTGGAAGGATGTGTTGCGGCAGGCTGAACGACATCGGCCGTTAATCTGATTGTTAATGGCTAATTAAGTAAGTAAGTAAGTAGACTTTTAATGTTAATGTTAAAAGAAAACATCAAACATATATCGCTTTTATGTGTAAATAAATCTTAATAAATAAAATCAAAAAATGCCGCATGCAGCACATTGCAACAGAATTAAGCAAATGCTGTAAGAACTGTTAGTCGTAAAGTATTTCGAATGACTTTTATTGCCAATTTATAAAAATAAATAAATTTTGGTCTACATTAACTAAATAGTGCGTCGAACTAATCTCTAAGAAAAGTAAAAAAGGAAAGAAATCATGGAACGTGTTAGTCAGTTCAGCATGCGTGCATTTTAAATACGTTCACACACACAAACACTCACTATTTAAGCAACTTTTTAAAAAGGCTATGCCGCAGACAATAACAGCACGCGTTTTATGTTGTGGTGTTTTATTTTTTTTTTATTAAATTTTATTAACGATTTTTTGTTGGTTTGCTGGCCCAACCCAATAAAAAAATATTTCAAATAAACATTTCGGAAAGGCAATGTAGGAATGCGTTTCACGTTTACACTCTACAGCATAGTTAAAGGATTCTTTACTTTATTTGACAATTCTGCCAAGAAGATTTGTTCATAGGAATTTGACTTGAAGGCCGTGGATTAAGAGGAAAGCGGAAGTGGCCCATCTCGAAATCATACAAATTTAGTTTCGAAGTGAAAAGGTTATCCGGTGAGAAGACAATGTGGGTATACCCCTCGAATGCATGCTTCAGCACAAAGGATTTCGCTCCTTTCTGCAGAAAAATAACGCTCTGAGTGGTGGGAGCCAACTGACAAATGTTAAGATATGCACTTTTATTGAGTCAATTTTCGGTTTATTGAGTACAATATTTTAAATATTCAGACATAACAATATATGCTTATTCAATATCTATTTGACAGCTGGTAAATAAAACAGCTGGATGTTTCAACAACATTGGTTTTATTTTGTTTTGTTTTTTTTTTGTTTGTCGTTGTTGACATTTGATGCTCACTGAACATACTTATGACAGTGCTGTATTTTAAATTTTACTCAATATAATAACAATTTGATTATTTATTGCGCAATAATTAATTGAAACTTTATATGAAATATTGAGCTCAATAATGATAATAATAATTGAGCTGCATATCTGAACACCATATTAAACTTTCGCGTATCCAGTGACTACCTTATATTACTTCTTGTTTTACAGTTATTTTTGCCAAAATTCCCGTTTACTGCAAAACTTTAGATTTATAATGTCATGGAGTTAATTTTTAACAAAAAATTTATGCCAACAATTTGAAAAAGAAATGCGTAAAAAGTCAGGTTAGTTAGGCCACTGTTGTTACATTGTGTAGAATGCCCAAGTTTAACCGTTCTAGAACGAAATGGATATTTAGTCTGGGTGCAGAATCTATTACGTTTCTGATTCAACATCCCATTGCGTGGGACAAAGGCGTCCATTTTTTTGCAGTGTTCGCTATAATATGAGACAACCTGCAGCAGTTGAGCATACTCTGCGCTTGTGTAGAGAGGCAAAGACTTAAGATAAAGGTTGGGTTTCTTTTCAATAGTCTTGGAGAGTTGACATCCTTCATGTGCCATCAATTGACTGGTAAGATAATTTCGTTTCTTATTTTTCTCTTCTTGTATCTGTTATTCTCTTCTTTTTTACTTAATTTTTTGCGTATTTCCGTCTCCGCATACCTTTCCTGATCTCTAGGTAGAGATGTCCTTCTTCCTACCTGTCTTCGTAACCTCACATGTGGACTTCCAAGTTTGACTTACGTATTAAACACTGACATCTGAAAAATATTAAATTTTCTTTGCATAATGAAAAAGATCTTCCCATGCCAATGCCATGCGACAACTTTGCTGACTTCTAATATCATTATCACATTAGACGAGTTCAGACTAAAGTCATTTGCTTCGTAAGGTTCTGTTCTACATCCAATTATATTTCTTATTTTCATTAACGATCTTCTTTCCCTAACTTCTAACTATAGCTCCTCTTTTGCAGATGAGAGCTACATATGTAATTCACATTGTTTTGATCGTATACTATATCTTTTGGAGATTAAGGCAAAAAGACGTAATACGATTGACTTACTCACACCAGTCCTACAATCAATAGATTTGAATTAGCGAAAAGCTTTAGGTTTAGGTTAGAGGACGTGTCAATTGAGACAAGTACAGTACCCGAATACGAATTGTGCAAATATTAAGAAGTCAGAATCTCACGATGTTCTAAGCATGAAAATTCAGTGTAATGTTCGCTTGAACCAGTACATTTTTCAAGTGTCGAAAGAAGCATTCAAGTGCCTCGGTTTCTTAATATGGTGTGAGAAATGCTTTACTATGTCTGATCTCCATACTATATACGCCACTTGTATCTGGTCGTGAATAGAATACTACTCTCATGTATGGGCCGATACCTCGAAATATGTTTATAGGATAGGAGAGGACGAGGGAGCTCATTAATGACGTTATATTATGCCAACGCCGCAATGTGGCTTGTGTTTCACTGTTCTACCGTTACTACAACGGATTTTGCTCGAACGAAATAAAGGGACTTGGTCACCGTGATCATACAAAACACTCGTGTTTCTAGCAGAGCACACGCGTTTGAGATCGATTGGCTAGTCGATCACACAGTACACGTTTTTTAGCCGAGATATCCGTATGTGGAGCTCTTCCTATATATGTCTTTCCTGTCACTTATAATATAAATTGATTCAAATATAATGCCCACAATCACTAAATACTCTTTCCTCCTTCCATGAGTGTTAATCCTACAAAATAAATGATCGTGAGCACAGTCTGAAAAATTCAGTAAATTCGGTTTTCAGTAAAACCTTTAAATCTTGAAATAGCTTAATGGCCATTATTACAACTTGCCGTTAAACTTGGGTTTAGTTAAAGGTACCTTTAGCTAAAGGGAACTCTAAAGTTCTCTACGGATAAAACTTTTTCAAAATTATGGCAGTTCCGGGCCAATATTATTAATAACTTGCCATTATTATAATAACTTTAATTAAAGAGAGGATTTTAACGGGCAGATAAATTGTTTTTCATTATTATGAGTACCTAATAAGATAGAAGTGAGCGTTAAGCTAAAGGGAGGATCATCCTACCTTTAACTTTTAAAGTTAAGTTTATGTTTAAACTTGCCATATTATATATTATTTTCAATATGGCAACTTCAAATTAAAGCAAAATGAGTATATACCACAAAAAACGAAGCCCGTCGTTGCCACTGGTCTAGTAGGTAGTGTGTTGGCTTATTAGACGAAAGGCCCGAGTTCGAGTCGCAGGTCAGACATCAAAACGAAAATATGAAAAATATTTCTTCGGCGACTTCCTCTCAGCAGATTTCTGGCAAAAACTCTGAGAGTAAAAATTGCCATGAAAAAGCTTCTCAAAAAATCTGTCGTTCGGAGTCGACGTTGAACTGTAGGTCCCGCTACTCATGTATAAAATTAACGCACACAACATGAGTGGTGTTGAGAAGCTAGGCCGTAATCCTGACTGAAGGGTTGTAATGGCCAATTATGTATGTATGTATGTCGTTGCCACTGCGTTAAAAAAAAACTTGTTTAATTGAGCAGTTTTACCGACATTGCTCCGTCACTGCCATATTTGTGAGAACAGTTAACTTTATTTTATCTGTAAGTTGTAATAACTAAAGGTACCTGGGTTTAGTTAAAGGTACCTTTAGCTAAAGGGAACTGCAAAGTAGCCTTTAAATAAACCCAAGTTTAACGGCAAGTTGTAATACGGGCCCTAAATCTTGTAAATATTACTCAAAAAATTGTAGCCTTGACCAATTTTTAGAAATAAAAATTCAATTTTGTGAAGTCTGTTTATTACAGGTCCACCAGTTAGGTAGACATTACGGTTAGATTATTCTCTAGTTTAGAGGAATCTGTCGAAAGAAGTAAAGCACTTTTTGAAAAAGAAACACGAACCTGAAATATCCTGTACTATTCAACTACTCTAGGGAAACTAAATGTCGCATTATGACATAAAAAATGAAAATACACTTGTTTTTTGTTTGTTTTTGTTTTTTTTTTTTTGTTGTTAATTTTTGACTGTCGCAGAATAATTTCGTAACTTTCGTAAAATAAATCGAAAAACATCGAAAATCTATCGAAAATATGTACATATTTTTCTTGCATTTTAACAGAAACGTTATTCGTGGGCTGTATCTTGTTCGATTTAGAATGGAATCGTGACAAACATTGAATAAAAAAAAACATTAAATGAAATGTATGTAATTGATTGGACAAACAACAGTCATTATTATTTCATTTATTCTGAAAACATTTTCTCTCACTTGCAGGAAGTTTCAATGCCATCATAAAGGTAATTGAGAGGGTTTTTAAGTTTAATTTCTTTGACATAACAGAGGCTGTTCTACAGCAGCCCTGGGAGGCTCTGTCTGGTTTTCCGTTCCACATGGTTGTAAGGACCAAACCTTTGGGGAGTTGTCTAGAAGCTGCCTACTCTTGTAACAAAGGGACCATTCTGTGGTATACAGATGTATCAAAAACGATTCTTGGAACAGGAGCAAGAGTTTTTAGTTCCAAATTGAAATACAGTCGGGCCTCGATTATCCGTGATGGTCGGGACCATCACAGTTAATCGAATAACAATTTTGATTATACAGTTTTGTACATATGTACATATTTACATTAAAAAATTTATTCAAGAAGTTTATGTCCATTTTTAAATTAAATAAGTATGTATACATTAAATTCTCTACTGAAAACATGAGGCAAAAAAGGACATTAGGCAAAAAAATAATACAACTTCTTAAAAAACGTCGTGTAATGTTGTTTGTCTAATATTTTTAAACTTATAATTCTTGGTTGCTATAAACTTGAATTTTGTCCTGCTATGTAATTCCGGAAAAACCAGGGCTATCCAGGAAATTCGGCAATGTGCTAGATGCCTCTATCGCTTCATTTAAAGCCGTTTCTGGAACAATTACATCGTCTTCATCAGTGTCTTCCAATCCATTGTCTCGCTTGGGTTCATCTGAGTTGCTATTTGACATGCTTATAATTGCTTCATCTGACAAAACAGCAAATTGAGAGATATTTTCATCACATTTGAGCCATGTATCTATACCGGTGTCTCTACCGGATAACCGGATCACGGATAATCGAGGCCAGACTGTATTTCTAATCAATGAAGAAACTCCAGGCTATCTTCAAAATCTATGCTATCGAAAGATTTACTCAATTCAACTTGGATAGGAGATACAATGGACAGGACATAGCAATACTGTCAGACAGTCAGGCCGCCATTCGAGCACACTACTCTTATGGGGTTGTGACAGCATGGAACTGTTTGTAGAAGCTGAAAGGACTAGGTAGGCGAAAATAAGGCTAACGTCTGCTGGATTTCAAGCCAGGTGGGAATTCTTGGCAACGAGCAAGTTTATGAAACCTGAACTCTTTTTAAAGTGGGGATGGATAAATAGAAGCAAAGACTTTTATCAAACCATGTGGATTTGAGGCAATCAAAACTATAGTTGGGAAATTATGCATCAAACTATCTAGGAATAAACTGAGGTTTAGAATTGGGGTTGTTTGGAGCCCAATATCCTGTGTTGATGAAAATGAATCATTGGAACACATTATTGATACCTGTAAGACATTAATGCATCCCAAAAGAAAATACTTGTTATGCACTCATACTTATTTTAATATCATACTCATATTACTCATATTCAAAGTACTTCGTACTCAAACTTAATAATACGAATGATGTTGTTGATTTCGACTCTCCTTTACTCAACATTTACAAGAATCACTAAATAAGAATGATTCTCGTACGAACACTACTGCTTTGCTTGCTGTCTTTGTCATTTTTTTTTTCTTATTTTTTTGAAAATGCAAAAACAACTAAGACTGTAAATTTTGATGAATGATTCGAATCACTCGAATCGTTTATGAGTATTGTAAGTATTTTTCTAAATTTATGAATCTGAATGAGTAGGTGTGTGAATCAAACATATTTCGAATGTTATGAGTTTGACGTCAACGTTGTACTCATACTCATTGCAACCTGTTCTTATAAATCAATGCTGTAGTGAGTACGAATGAATCAGAGTAGTTGAATTTC
This sequence comes from Sarcophaga rosellei, assembly GCA_930367235.1. Lineage (NCBI taxonomy): Eukaryota > Metazoa > Arthropoda > Insecta > Diptera > Sarcophagidae > Sarcophaga > Sarcophaga rosellei. The sequence continues at coordinate 65,735,741 of OV884019.1, forward strand.
AATACTGTTGACTCACTCATACTCAAATATGAGTAGCGAAAAACGATTCATTGCTGATCTCTGGTACATATGCATATAAGCATTGGAACATTTTAAACATCAAAATATTTTATCATACGGCTAAAGGGGGATTTAGGCGGTCACCCAAGTCGTACGACATATCAAGTTTTTGTTTTTTGTAGAAAGAAGTGATTAACGTCTTGTAAAGTCAATATGTAATAAATTGTTCTCGACAACGATTCCTTACTTATGTATGTATGTAAGTGTTCAATATTTTTCTCCAACATCTAGATTTTCTCTTGATTAAATTAACAATGTTTTATCGCAAAAGAACAAAAATAGTAAAATGAGAGGGAAAAAAGTACATTTAATACGTAAAATTATAAGAAGTCAAACATACATAAATCAAATCCAATGCAGCAGTGCTTCTTATCAATGCAGCTTTCGGTTTTTGGTAAAAAAAAACGTGATACTCACCATTGCACATGCACATGCACATACATCCATATGTACTTGTAAGCACACTCTTGTAAAAATTTGCAATTTTTAAAAAGTAAGGTTAACAACAACAAAGCCAATAAAATAGAAATAAAGTACAAATGAAAAACACATCTATATACATGTTTACATACATACGTTCTTATCAACAAACATTTTTAATCGAATTTGTTTTTAATTCTTCACGTTCGCAACAGCTTACCTAACCTGTCTTGGGTTTTTTTTATGGAATTGTTGTCGCTTTCTTGAAAAATTACCACTCGGTCAATGTAAGAAAACATATCGTTAGTATAATTCGCAAATGTGTTAAGTCCCTTTTTTCAAATTGTACAGGAGACACAAAAAACATTGTAGCTTTTTCAGTTTTTAAAATTTTTAAACTGTTTAAAGGCAATTATTTTTACAAAATAGCTGTCTTTAAATGACTTAGATCAAAAATTAATAATAATTAATAATTAATATTCGTGAAATTAGCACGTGATTTTAATATTTTTCGAATTTTGTGGACTTAGCGTTTTTGCTAACCACAAAATTACAACAACTTTAAACTACATACTGACAATTTTGTTGTCGGAAAATATGTATTTTGTATAGTGCTACCGTTTTGCATTAAAATCTCAAGTTTGGAAAAAAGTGGACTTAGCGTCTTTGCGAATTATACTAAGGATATATCAAAATAGCGACACAGTATTCACAAGAAGTGTAGTCGCCGTAGTCTAGTAGGTAGTACGTTGGCTTATTAGAAGCAAGGCCAGGGTTCAAATCCCAGGTCAGACATCAAAACGAAATAAGAAAAAAAAAATATTTCTTCAGCGAAGTCCTCTCAGCAGATTTCTGCACAAACTCTGAGAGTAAATAAAATTGCCATGAAAAGGAATCGTTCGGAGTCGACTTTAAACTGTAGGTCCCGCCACTCCTGTATAAAATTAACACACACAACATGAGTGATGTAAGAAGCTAGGCCGTAATCCTGACTGAAGGGTTGTTATGGCCAACTATGTACAGTAGTTTTCCGATTTAACGAACCTATATGTTGTCAGGCCTGTTCGTTAAATCGAAAAGTTCGTTATATGCAGTACTAACTTAAATGTGGGTTTTTGGTATGAGAATAAGTTAAAAGTACACAAAATATTTTTTTAAATGTATTTTATAAAAATTAATTATTTTTTATAAAAATAATACAAAAAAAAGGAAACAATTTATATCACAAATTAATTTTATAATGTTATTTTATAAAAATAATAAAAAATAATAATTCATATTACATTAGTACACATAAAGAACAAAAACATTCAAAAAAATTCTTTGAAACAAATCTATTTATTATTATTATTTATGACATCGCCGCTGCCTTTGAAACCATGAAAAGAGTCTGTTCTCCATTATTGGAAATTCGCCCTGCTTTATAGACTTTCTATTTTTAGATCCAAAATTTCTTGTTTCCGCAATTTGAATAAGATTCTCTTTAGATTTTAATATGGTACAAATAGAGGACTTTTTCATTCCATACTTATTACACAAAGCCGTAATACGTAAACCATTTCGATGGTCATCCACAATTTTTGTTTTATCTTTTAAACAGTCTTTTTCTTCCACTCATTTCGATGTTTTCATCATAAAAGTATGCACAAAATCACCGCTTAAAACAACGGTATATTATTTTTACTACACATTAGGTTTTTTGTTATATTTGTCAAAAGTAATTTTATCTCCATTCAAATAATATTTTTATTTGTTCGTTAAACTGAGTACAAAAAATAATTTTTGTTCGCTATTTAAGGTACTCAATAGGAAAAATTTGCCTGTTCGTTAAATGCGATGTTCGTAGAAACGAATGGTCGTTAAATCGGAAAACTACTGTATGTTATGTTATTTATTCACAAGAAAGCTATAATTTAATCTATCTATAGATAGAAAAACGATAGTCTATCTGCCTATCTTACTGTATCTGTAGATTAATACAAGTATCGATTTATTGTAGCATTACCTATCGCTAAAGAAAATAAGCCTGATGTTGTAATGACATAAATTCTGTCCAGCTATTGTCATCCGAATGAAAATCATTTAAATCAGAATGACCTTACAAGTTGACCGCAAGTCATTGAAAATTTAGTGACGCCTGACTGACGGAGAAAAAATGTTTACACAAATGCTTGCGGTGTTATTGCAACATAAAAAATTTAAAAAAAAATGTTTGTTTATCTATAAAAGAAAAAAATTAAAAAAAAAATCGAACTTTTGAACATTTGAATAACAAGTCAAACTAAATAGTTACAGTGGAATCGATTGAAAATACTGTACCCTACCACTAAACTAATAATTTAATTTAATTAAAAAAAAATATTTTTTCCTCTCATTATATTCATATTTCATTCCCGATTTTTTAAATGAATTTTATTTCATTAATTTTAAAATTTTTGATGGATCTTGGTGGTTTATCGGAAAATTCGACATTTTCATCTTTAAGCGACTACTAGAAGAATGCTGCACAACCAACAATTTCTAACAGTTCAAAAGCTATGAGAAAGATCAAAAAGCCTAGAAATGCACACATGAATTGAATGACAGACAGCTGGACAGCCAAATCGCTCCTCGTGAAATATTGCTTCAAAGACGCAATAGAAAATCAGTGTTGCAGCAAATTATTGCTGTCGATAAAACATCCTAAAAGAAAAAAATCATGGGTTAATACGGAAAACAACTTCGGTTACAAAATCAGATCGATTCGGCAGGAAGACAGTGGGACCAGAAAGGTGTAGTGTACGCGAGCTCTCAAAATCTGTCAAACTGTTAATACAGACCGCTACTGACAACAAATGACAAATTTAAATCTTGCATTGGTCGAAAAACGACTAAAATCTGTTATTTTGAAGATGACAATGCGCATGCATAACTTTGAAATAAATGGGAACCGCTACACATACAATTTCTGTAATAACTCAAAACCGATTGAATTGGTTCTTGTCTTTCAATGGTTTGAAAACGATTATAAATTGATTTGACGCGTTCAATTACACATTTCCAATAATGTTATCTATAAGATACACTGTTGTGGAGGACTCTTCTTGTCGACAATCGTCTTATTACAGTCCGCTTATGTATTGTCTTGAGCTCATAAAATAGGTGTACCCAAATGGGCACTGTGGCCACTTATGAGTAAAATTTTGGAAACCGTATAAGCATTTATCACAACGGCTTCTGTTGTGACAGAAGCGGGATCGTGCCAGCGCTGCCTAGATGTAATCCTACAATATTTAATGACGAAGGACAAACAGTAGCGCCTCCTTCAGTAATTACTTCAGCTAGCTATTATTCGTCGAAATAGTAACTGATCACTAGACAAATGCAAGGGCTAAGCCATTTGTTATAAACATATCTAGCATGTAGGTCCAGAATGAAATATTCCAAGTCCACACCGCTGAATCCGTTGCAGTAAAATAGAGACAGATGTCCGAAAAAATATATTCAACGAAAGCGACTACCAGAAGTCTATGCTATGCCAGAAGTTTATGCTAAAAAGATTGACAGCGATAGATGTCAAATTTAAAGGCAAAAAAATGTTACTAAATTTCTAAGACACTAATGATATCAATATGCAAAATCTCTTTTTACTTTCTTCCATTGTTTCATGAATTGTACCACTGTGCGAAATAATCGTACGGAGAATTATATTACCACTCATACTCAAAAAAAAAAAACGAAAAAAATGCTCCACATAAAGTGATAAAATTTTTGAAAATAACAACAACAACAACAACATCAATAAAATTTAAACTAAAAAAACTTTCAAACAACAAGAATTTCTGTATGTATTTGGAAATAAATTCTACTGGTAATGCATAAATCGAAAATTCACTACGATTAAATTATTGTACGTAGTCGTATTAAAAAGTTGTTGTAGTAGGTAGCGTGTTGGCTTATTAGACGTAAGGCCCGAGTTCATAACCCAGGTCAGACATTAAAAAGAAAATATGAAAAATATTTCTTCGGCGACTTCCTCTCAGCAGATTTCTGGCAAAAACTCTGAGAGTAAATAAACCTGCCAGGAAAAAGTTTCTCTAAATCTGTCGTTCGGAGTCGACGTTAAACCGTTGGTCCCGCCACTCAAGTATAGAATTAAGGCCAACAACAGGAGTGGTGTGAGAAGCTAAGCCGTAATCCTGACTAAAGGATTGTAATGGCCAATTATGTATGTACGTATGTATCAGATTTTTAAGTTTGTAGTCTTTCCGTTTTACCAATTCATTCACAAATCAATAGCCTAGCCATCTCTGATCCAGGTGCCATTTGGAGAAGTTTTATTTCCATTTACATATATCTTCGAATTAGAGCGAGGAGACTGTTCGATTGGCATCTGATCTAAAGATACGTACATATGTAATTAAAAATATGCGTACTTCATAGTACGCATTTTGATCTATGATCTGAAAATATAGAATATTTAATGTAGAGTAATGTAGGCACACGCAAACATTTGCAAACAACCCAAACATACCTGCATACATATGTGCATACAAATGCAAAAAATCCACTTACGCACCATAAGAAACTAACTAAACAGATTGAAGTGTTATAAACAAATATTTTCCGATATAAATATCTGCACTTAATTGACAATTATCGTAGTTTACCTCAGGAGTTTCAAGTGATATAAACATATAAAACAGTTTCCTTGCCTTTGTTGGGATAAAGAGATCATTCAACGTTTCGTTTAATCTACAGACTAGAAAAAATCCTTTAAAAATGTTCAAAGTAAGTCCTTTAATCCTTTCGTAGTTGATTTGATGGATTTGTAAAAAAAAATTTATTTTATTTTTTAATGCATTTACAGTTATTTGGTATTTTGCTTGTTGTTGTAAGTGCCGTTTTTGCAATTGAATATCCTTTATTGCATCAAGCAGCACTGATTAAACCTTTGATCAAGCATGTGGAAGTTGAAGCGCCTGCCCATTACGATTTTGCCTATTCAGTGCATGATGAACACACTGGCGATATCAAGAGCCAACAAGAGTCACGCAAAGGTGATGTTGTGCATGGTCAATACACTTTAATTGATGCTGACGGTTACTTGCGTACCGTTGACTATACCTCTGATGCCCACAATGGTTTCAACGCTGTGGTACGCCGTGATCCTTTGGGTCATAAAGTAAAGGCCATTGCTCCCGTTGCCAAGGTTCTAGTGGGTGCACCTAAATTAGCCCTACCATTGGCATACCATTAGAGACACTGCACTCGTTAAATATTTCACGTTATTGATGTCCCATAAGAGAGAAAGCTTCATACATATGTATGTACATACACTGAATCAACATACCATTGCACCCACGTAAATATCACATTTTAATTTAAGTACTCTTGCTTGCTTGCCAACCTATTTTTATTTGTTTTATTGTTTTTATTTTGTTTTATTATAATGATTTGAAAATTAAACTTAAAGTAACTCAATGCAGAAGAGAGAACAAACAAACCACGAAAAAAAATGTGTTTTCTACTCTAATCTGAGATTGTTCTCTTACGATTAGGATCACACTGCATATGTTTATATTCTTATTGTGGCCATTGGAAAAGTGAATGCCATTTATCGTTAGTAACACTGTTTCTTCTTTCCTTCCTCTATTGCTTCCTTATTTCCTTTCTTTCTCTCCTGCTTCCTTACTGTCATTATCATTCATCACTCAGCGCACTACAGAGTAGCCAGCCACCAGTCATACTGAAACACAAACGGATAATAATGATCTCTTGTTTCTAATTTCAATACGATTATTCGAATAATTTCAATCGATTATTCGAATAATTTCAATCGATTATTCGAATAATTTCAATATATAGATTATTCGAATAATATTGTAGAATAACGTTGTTTTGATGATATTTAACGTTTTAATGGCATTCGCATTTTCCATTGCTTTTGCTTGGCCTAAATCTCTATCTTTAAAATCTTTGTTCTTCTTCTTTTTAAATCAATTTTATTTTGTAAATAATTTTCATCTTGTTTTTTTCCCTCAATATTATTATTAAACTTATTATTGTAATTACCATACTCCATACATACATACTTTCATTTGTACTGTCGATCATATATATTGATCGATTTGTACAGACGATCACACAAATAACACGAATGCCATATAAATTGTAAAAAGAGCATTTTACGAAAGAATAAAAATGAATTAAAAATAAAATAAAATATCAATAAAGATAATCAATTGATCACAAAATGTTTTATTTCATTTAAACTTATCATTCTCTTTAATACAATTACATTTAATATGTATTCATAATAATACGAACTGAGCTCCGTTCATTACACCCATTACATACCAGATGTACCAGTATGAAGTGAGCTTCAATATAAGAATGTCTCCACAGGGAACATTTATTGTGAACGGACCAGAGATCAGCAATGAATCGTTTTTTTGGTACTCATAAGCACTCATGAAATTGTGAGTACGAGTGAGTCAAAAGTATTGAAATTCAACTACTCTGATTCATTCATACTGACTACAACATTAATTTATAAGTACAGGTTGCAATGAGTATGAGTACAACGTTGACATCAAACTCATTACATTCGAAATATGTTTGATTTATACGCCTACTCATTCAGATTCATAAATTTAGAAATTTATGCTTATAGTACTCATAAATGATTCGAGTGATTCGAATCATTCGTCAAAATTTACAGTTTTAGTTGTTGTTGAAAGAAGAAAAAACTAACGCACAACCTTCTAGTGAGTATTGTAGCGTTCGTACGTCAATCATACTTATTTTGTGATTCTTGTAAATGTTGAGTAAAGGAGATTCGAAATCAACAACATCATGCGTATTGATAAGTATGAATGCGATGAGTACTTCAAACTTTGAAGATGAGTAGAGGTTCCATGATATTAAAATAAGTATGAATGCGTATAAGTACCAGAAGTTATGAGCATGATTCGAATCTACTAATCTTTTTGTATACTCATTGCTGATCTCTGCAACGGACCTACTTTTTTTCAGTCCATTATGGCGTATTTTGCATTTAGATCTACACCTAAATCCATATAAAGTCCAGCTCACGCAACAACTGAAGCCAGCTGACCATTCACAACGTCGTAGATACGTGGAATGGGTGCTTGAACAACAGGCGGTGGACGGCAATTTTTCGAACAAAATTTTCTTCAGCGATGAAGCACATATCACACTCGGTGGGTATGTTAACAAACAAAATTGTCGTATTTGGGGTTCTGAGAATCCTCAAGTAATTGAAGAGAGGCCATTACATCCAGAAAAAGTCACTGTTTGGTGCGCTCTTTGGTCCGAAGGTATGATTGGATCTTACTTCTTTGAAAACGACGATTGAACGACTGTCACTGTCAATTCGGAGCGTTATGGTCATATGATAACCGACTTTTTTTGCTTGCTATTGAACAATACGACTTGGAGAATATGTAGTTTCAACAAGACGGTGCCACATGCCTCACAACTCGAGCGAATAAGGTTTTATTGCAAGAGACATTTCCTGGCCGCGTAATTTCTCATCGTGGCGATATCAACTGGCCACCAAGATCATGCGATTTGACACCATTAGACTTTTTTTGTGGGGCTACGCGAAATACCTTCAACTCTTGAGCACTTAAAAACTAACATTCGTCAAGTTATGGCTGAGATACCGCCCAATATGTGTCAAAAAGTGGGCGAAAATTACCTCAAAAGAATCAATGCTTGCAACACTTCGCGTGGAGGTAATTTAAATGATGTAGTATTTCACACATAATGTCAACGTTCAAACTTTACAATAAAAAAAGAAATATCATGAAAAAAATATTTTATTTGTGTTTTATTTACGTTTACTTTTGAAACCACGAAATGGATAAGCCGATATATAGGATAGGGTATATATATATATATATATATATATATACAGATGATCTGGAGGAACTGTCACGCTACTACGGCAGATCCTGTAGAGCACGCATATAATAAAGTTGTTGTCTGTTGAAACCGTCCTTAACGTACAAGATAGAGAAGCCGCTTGCACAGAATAAGTATTCTTTGGCTGCCTTCCTGTATATCGAAGGAGACTTCAATAATGTAGAAAGAACTAAATGCTATTTACGGTGCACTGGCCAGATTGGGTATACAGCAGACTAGAGCAAAAAAAACTACTTCGGCATCTCCTACGGAATCTTGCGATGAACGAACTATGTGGATAATGTAGTTCTTACAATTTTCAGATGATTTGTAGGCTCTATTAAAAGTAGGGAGATAATCCACGAAAGACGCAGATAGTACTCTTCACTAAAATGTAGTAGCCGCCATCTGTTATTTACATACTAACAGTACGGAACTTCTTAAAGTTACGTCTAATAGCGATAGATATAGAGCTTTAGAGAAAATGTCCGGAGGATGGCGACCAAACTAAAAGAATAATGTTTTCATCAGAATACTTAAAAGACAATTATGAAGGAGTTTCTGCAATCGGCTTTGATTAGTGTTATCGGTAAGTCTGACAATGCAAATATGTTGGATCCTCAACTGCCAGCAGGAACTAAATACTCTACTTTCCTGATGGTTAAAGACTTACTTCCAATGAACTTACGCTGATCATGATGAACTTTTATTAATATTTTTATCTAGATATTTTTCTTAGTCCCCTTTCGTGCAGAATCATTAAAGTTTCCATTGTTTTGTCAAGCACTGTAATTAATGTGCCCCTCGTTTGTAAGAAAAAATCTGACGTAAGAGATCTACTCTCGTTTTAAAATACGGATCGAATTTTTTAATATTTTCTCTCTGACTTTACATACATACATATGTACATACATAATTGACCATTACAATCCTTCAGTCAGGATTACGGCCTATCTTCTCAACACCACTCATGTTGTGTGTGTTAATTTAATACATGAGTGGCGGGACCTACAGTTTAAAGTCGACTCCGAATGACAGAGTTTTTTTGAGAAACTTTTTCATGGCAGGTTTATTTACTCTCAGAGTTTTTGCCAGAAAACTGCTGATTACACTCCTGAGGAGACACTACACACAAGTCGCCGAAGAAATAATTTTTGTTTTCATATTTCGTTTTGATGTCTGACCTGGGGCTCGAACCCGACTACACTAATGGTATCAATAATACGAAATCTCTTTTTATTTTCTTTCCTTGTTTCATGAATTGTACTACTGTGCGCAATAATCGTACGCAGAATTATATTACCACTCATACTCAAAAAAAAAAAAACCAAAAAAAATCCTCCACATAAAGTGATAAAATTTTTGAAAATAACAACAACAACATCAATAAAATCTAAACTAAAAAAACTTTCAAACAACAAGAATTTCTGTATGTATTTGGAAATAAATTCTATTGGTAATGCATAAATCGAAAATTCACTACGATTAAATTATTGTACGTAGTCGTATTAAAAAGTTGTAAACTCTATCGCCGTAGTCTAGTAGGTAGCGTGTTGGCTTATTAGACGTAAGGCCCGAGTTCAAACCCCAGGTCAGACATCAAAACGAAAATATGAAAAAAATATTTCTTCGGCAACTTCCTCCCAACAGATTTCTAGCAAAAACTCTGAGAGTAAATAAAAATTGCCATGAATAGTTTCTCAAAAATCTGTCGTTCGGAGTTGACTTTAAACTGTAGGTCCCGCTGCTCATGTATAAAATTAACACACACAACATGACTGATGTGAGAAGCTTGGCCGTAATCCTTACTGCAGCGTTGTAATGGCCAATTATGTATGTAACTCTTAAAACTAATGGAGATTCAATATTAATATATGTATTACGATTCGACGAACAGTAACCATCCAGGATTAAATCGTTCATCGATTCAACGAAGTGTAACCTTAATGTACAAAAATGAGAAGTAACCATACAGGGTTAAAAATATTTAGATCTGTGCACCCAAAAGATATTAAATTTTTTGGTTTTTAAAAGACGCCGTATTTATTTTGGTTGTCAATTAGATATATGTACTTGGAATATTAACACATTCCTTGAAGGACTATAACGGTATCACAAAACATGACCTCCTCCATCTTATTATTTGTGTGTTTTGATTCAGTTTCATTAATCAAATTTATCCAGCTAAGAAGGTTGTCGTTTAACGCTGCCTTTGCCCTGTAAAAATATGTATATTGGATTGTTAAATTGGGTGTAATGGTTGCTTATTCAATCCTTCTCTTTCTCAAAAGTTGGCCAAACATTCTTATGATGTTCTCTGTTAACGTTATCTTCTCTGGGTCAGAGGGTTTTCTTGGGTGAATAATTATAGATTAATATAGAAAACAATGTTAATTTTTTGTAGAATAATTGCAACAATACACCTAATTTTCCACAAATACTCCATATTAAATTATTTTAGAACAGAAACCACCCACCTACATATTAAGGAATTTATATTTAATTTATTTATTATCATGGAATATGTTATTTGACTTTAAATTTCTATTTCCAATGCTTCAAGCATTGCGATACAATTTTTATTTCCCTAATCATTACAAATCTTTAGGGCCATTATTACAACTTGCAGTTAAACTTGGGTTTAGTTAAAGGTACCTTTAGCTAAAGGAAACTGTAAAGTTACCTTTAACTTATTTTCGTTATTACAACTTACAGGTACAGGGCCGGTACAATGTCGATAAAACTGCTCAAATAAACAAGTGCTTTAAATTTGAAGTTGCCATATTGAAAATAATAATATAATATGGCACTCAACTTTAAAAGTTAGCGGCAGGATGACCCTCCCTTTAGCTTAACGCTCACTTCTATCTTATTGGGTACTCATAATAATGAAAAACAATTTATCTGCCCATTAAAATCCTTCCTTTACTTAACGGCAAGTTGTAATAATGGCCCTTATACTCTCATCCGTGTCTTCTGTGCAGAAAACGAAAAATCGTAAAAAATTTTAAGAATTTAGGTTTGAATGTCAACAGTAATATCGACAATCAATGGATTGCTATCCTGAAAAAAAAGTCCTTAGTTCAGACAAAGCTCATTTCAAGTTAAAAGTATACACCAACAGATAAAATTGAAATAATTACGCATTAAAAATTCATCACTGGTTCCACCTCTCTGGTTCCATCTCATAGTTCCACATCTTTACCAAGGGACATATTGCTTGTTTGTGACACTTCATGTAATAAAAAATTACGAAAAAGAAAAAGAAATGCGAACAAGATTAGGAAAATGAAAGATATCCCCAAGCCAGCCAATCCCGTCTATAAACCCTATTAGATCTTTAAGTTTGTAGTCCTTCAGGTTTACCAATTCATTGACTAATCAATAGCCTAGCCATCTCTGATCCAGATGTTCTGCTAGCCATTTGAAGAAGTTTTATTTCCATTTACATATATCTTCGAATTAGAGCGAGGAGACTGTTCGATTGGCATCTGATCTAAATATGCGTACATATGTAATTAAAAATATGCGTACTTCATAGTACGCATTCTGATTTATGATCTGAAAATATAGAATATTTAATGTAGAGTAATGTATAGGCACACGCAAACATTTGCAAACAACCCAAACATACCTGCATACATATGTGCATACAAATGCAAATAATCCACTTACGCACCATAAGAAACTAAACTAAACAGATTGAAGTGTTATAAACAAATTTTTCCGATATAAATATCTGCACTTAATTGACAATTATCGTAGTTTACCTCAGGAGTTTCAAGTGATATAAACATATAAAACAGTTTCCTTGCCTTTGTTGGGATAAAGAGATCATTCAACGTTTCGTTTAATCTACAGACTAGAAAAAATCCTTTTAAAATGTTCAAAGTAAGTCCTTTAATCCTTTCGTAGTTGATTTGATGGATTTGTAAAAAAAAATTTATTTTATTTTTTAATGCATTTACAGTTATTTGGTATTTTGCTTGTTGTTGTAAGTGCCGTTTTTGCAATTGAATATCCTTTATTGCATCAAGCAGCACTGATTAAACCTTTGATCAAGCATGTGGAAGTTGAAGCGCCTGCCCATTACGATTTTGCCTATTCAGTGCATGATGAACACACTGGCGATATCAAGAGCCAACAAGAGTCACGCAAAGGTGATGTTGTGCATGGTCAATACACTTTAATTGATGCTGACGGTTACTTGCGTACCGTTGACTATACCTCTGATGCCCACAATGGTTTCAACGCTGTGGTACGCCGTGATCCTTTGGGTCATAAAGTAAAGGCCATTGCTCCCGTTGCCAAGGTTCTAGTGGGTGCACCTAAATTAGCCCTACCATTGGCATACCATTAGAGACACTGCACTCGTTAAATATTTCACGTTATTGATGTCCCATAAGAGAGAAAGCTTCATACATATGTATGTACATACACTGAATCAACATACCATTGCACCCACGTAAATATCACATTTTAATTTAAGTACTCTTGCTTGCTTGCCAACCTATTTTTATTTGTTTTATTGTTTTTATTTTGTTTTATTATAATGATTTGAAAATTAAACTTAAAGTAACTCAATGCAGAAGAGAGAACAAACAAACCACGAAAAAAAATGTGTTTTCTACTCTAATCTGAGATTGTTCTCTTACGATTAGGATCACACTGCATATGTTTATATTCTTATTGTGGCCATTGGAAAAGTGAATGCCATTTATCGTTAGTAACACTGTTTCTTCTTTCCTTCCTCTATTGCTTCCTTATTTCCTTTCTTTCTCTCCTGCTTCCTTACTGTCATTATCATTCATCACTCAGCGCACTACAGAGTCGCCAGCCACCAGTCATACTGAAACACAAACGGATAATAATGATCTCTAGTTTCTAATTTCAATACGATTATTCGAATAATTTCAATCGATTATTCGAATAACTTCAATCGATTATTCGAATAATATTGTAGAATAACGTTGTTTTGATGATATTTAACGTTTTAATGGCATTCGCATTTTCCATTGCTTTTGCTTGGCCTAAATCTCCATCTCTAAAATCTTTGTTCTTCTTCTTTTTAAATCAATTTTATTTTGTAAATAATTTTCATCTTGTTTTATGTTTTCTCAATATTATTATTAAATTTATTATTGTAATTACCATACTCCATACATACATACTTTCATTTGTACTGTCGATCACATTTATTGACCGATTTGTACAGACGATCACACAAATAACACGAATGCCATATAAATTGCAAAAAGAGCATTTTACGAAATAATAAAAATGAATTAAAAATAAAATAAAATATCAATAAAGATAATCAATTGATCACAAAATGTTTTATTTCATTTAAACTTTACATATCTTTAATACAATTAGCGCCATTATTACAACTTGTCGTTAACTAAAGGCAGGATTTTAACGGGCGGATAACTTGAATTTCACTATTATGAGTACCCAATAAGATAGAAGTGATCGTTAAGCTAAAGGAAGGATCATCATACCTTTAACATTTAAAGTTCACTTTAACTTTGAACTTGTCATATTATATATATTATTTCAATATGGCAACTTCAAATATAAACATAAAAAATAAACTTTAATATATTATTAATTTTTAAAATCAAAATGGATATTGGCGTATTCATTATATTTACTTTGAAACAAAAAGGTCAAAAATAAAAAAGCTAAAATCTCACCAAACAAAATGAATAAACATAACATATAAGAAGGTACGTCGTTGCCACAGCATTTTTAAAGCACTTGTTTAATTGAGCAGTGGTGTCGACATTGCTTCTGCACTGATAAAATTAATATTAATAATAATCATGTAGCCAAATAAACCCCCTCACCATTTTTTCAAATGAATGCCAATTCTGGCGGTCTGTCCAACCAAGAAATTCGGATGTACACACTTAGATCTATAGGGCTCCTTGTGATATCACAGTTTTCTGTTATCTCCTAGTCCCGGCAGCATTCAGAGCTTCTGATAAAGCAACTCATACTGCCAAAGTTAATGCGAGACAGTTCCTCCAGAACTCGAGCCGAAACGCTCCGAAACGTCGTTCCGGTACTTCCTTTTTGGACAGGAACGCGTTCCGGAACTAAAGATGATTTCTGATAACGAGAATTGGCTGACGTTTTGAAAAAAAAAAATTAAAAAGAATTGCTGATTTTTTTTCTAATTTTTGACGTATTTTTATATGTATTTTTATAAACAGTTGTTTGAACCGAATCCGATCCGGAACGAACCGGCTTGTCTTTCCGAACCGTGAACCGGAATCCGGAACGCGTTCCGTTAAAAAAAAATTACCACAACACCACTGTATATATATATATATATATTTATATGTATAGGGTGTTTTTTATAGAGGTATAGAACTTTAAGTTGCAATAAAACAACGATGGATTATTCGATTGGCATGAATTTTATTTATCCGAAAGATAATCTTGTGGCATTACATTTTATATATGATTTCTGGCATATGACCGCCACGGGTGGCGCGGATGTAGTCCAATCTGGACGTCCAATTTTCGATGACTTTTCCAACATTTGTAGCCGTATATCGGCAATAACACGGCGAATGTTGTCTTCCAAATGGTCAAGCGTTTGTGGCTTTACCGCATAGATCAATGACTTTACATAGCCCCACAGAAAGTAGTCTAGCGGTATTAAATCACAAGATCTTGGAGGCCAATTCACAGGTCCAAAACGTAAAATTAGGCGGTCACCAAACGTGTCTTTCAATAAATCTATTGTGGAGCGAGCTGTGTGACATGTTGCGCCGTCTTGTTGAAACCACATCTCCTGGACATCATGGTTATTCAATTCAGGGATGAAAAATTAGTAATCATGGCTCTATACCGCGGATGGACTCATTCGGGTCTTCCTCAATGCTACGCTCTACAGCAGCAATAGCTCCTTCTGTACGCACCGTACAGCGTCTCTGGGGATGCGAGTTATCAATAAGAGTAAACGTGGTGCGAAAACGTTCCATGGTTAATCGAATTAACTGATCTGATGGACGGTTTTGTTGACGATAAAATGGACGTAGTGCGCGATACGTTTTCCGCATAGAACCATTATTTTCGAAATAAAATTGCACTATTTGCAAGCATTGTTCAGACGTGAGTCTATTCACGATGAATTGCCAAACCAAACTGAGAATAAATCACTTGACAGCTGTTAAATCGGTCGCCATCTTAAAAATTAATGCCAACTTAAAGTTCTATACCTCTATAAAAAACACCCTTTACATATATATTTATATATATATATATTATAATACATAATTGGCCATTACCACCCATCAGTCATGTGTATATATATACATATATATACATATAGTAAAGTGATACCTTAAGGAACGCAGATTACCGCAATTCGATTAGAATATGTTCTAGCGCATGGGCAGAATTTTTCCAAAGCAAAACGATGTAGTAGCAGACTCAGGATGGACTCGGCTATAAAGATTGATGTTGTCTTCTTGTTGTTGAAATTAGTCCCCCCTGTAGTTTTAGTAGTTCAGTGTAGTTTTAGTAATCACGTCTTTTGCGATAGCGATTGTATGTACACTGCGGCCTATTTTTAACAAATAAAAAATAATTAAAATTGCATACATACATATGTACATAATTGGTCATTACGTCAGAATTACGACCTAGTTTCTTACACTACTCATGTATACAGTCATAGCTGCCAGATAAATGAGGCATCAAATCGTCAAATATTTGAGAAAAAATCGTCAAAATCGTCAAAGACGTAAATCGTAAAAAATTCGCCAGAAAAAATAAATAAATTAAAACTTTTCAAATGTACATATATATCTGAATTCAAAAATAAAACATTTAAAAAATTGTTAGAAATTAAAAGCTAGCGTCCCTCATCTTCATTTATTAATTTTTTTTTCCAAAAATAGAGAAATTTTATATCATTTCCAGGAAAAAATTGTTTAAGGATTAAACAGTCCATCCCAGTGTTGTTTATTAACATATAAGCACAGCAATAATATTGCATCATCTTAATCTACGGGTGGAGTAAATATTAAGGAGCCAGAAGCTCTTGACATTCTGAGCATGAAAATTCAACCGGCTTCAACCGAAACATTTTTCAGTTTCTTCAGTTCCTTCTTAAGATCTTGTCATCTGATCTTAATATTTACACCATTTATAATATTTACATTTTAATATTTACACCATTTATAACCGACCGAGAATGGACTACAATCTCATGTATGGGTCGGTGCCTCAACGTCTATTTTGAGGTTTTTCGACCGTGTAAAGGAGAGGCCGTAGTAGCTCGTTATTGCATCATCTTAATCTATGGGCGGTGTAAATATTAAGGAGTCAGAAGCTCTTGACATTGTGAGCATGAAAATTCAGTTTAATGTTTGCTGGAACCGAATCATTCCGTCATTTTCTTCTTAAGATCTTATCATCTGATTTTACCATTTACACCATTTATAACCGACCGAGGATGGAATACAACTCTCATGTATGGGTCGGAGAGGAGGGGCCGTAGTAGCTCGTTAATGACGGTAGTGTATCCAACTCCATTGAATCATTGGAGCATCGTTGCAATGTGGTTTGTGTTTCACTGTTCTATCGCTACTACAAAAGGATTTTGTTCGAACGAAATATGAGGACTTGTTCCTGAAAATCATATATTATTACGTAACGCTCGTCTTTCTCGGCCAGCACATCCGTATGTGGTCGATTGAACAGTGGATCGCACACTGCATTACAGAAAAAATACGTTTTTTAATCTTACTATTCGTATGTGGAAGTCAATTCCTGCAGAGGTCTTTCCTGTTACTTATGGTATAAAAATATTCAAGCCTAGTGTCCATAAACGCTGTTCTCTCTTTCCTTCTTCCCACAACATATATTCATAGTTTCAAACACGATGCCATCCATGCCCTGAGTGTTGATCGTACGAAAAAGGCCGCTTGCCTTTGTTCTTCGGATGGTAATACTAGAAGCTATACTCGAATTTTTAAAATTATCTGTAACGACAAGTGATAAATTATTCTCAACTAGGAGTTGTAATTTTTGGGCTTTTAAGGGGTTAAAAAGGCATAAAATGCATAAAAATTATCACAGATGTTCGCAAATAACTTAAAAATAAAGGGATATCCATTTCGTGGTTTCAAAAGTCATCTGTCAAACTAAGTTGTGAAACCAATTTTTTTCTTTTCAGTTGAAAGTCTGACATTGACGAAATGTGGATCGCTTAACTATCACACAACGCATAAAAATTATCAAAACCTACTACAAAAATGGTGATTATAGTTTACATAATCGTCCAACTACGCAAGCAATTGGCAAAATTGTGAAGAAATTTGAGGAGACTGGAGTGGTTACAAATATTGAAAGGCCTGTGCATCATCGTTTCGCTGAAAATATCGCTATTTTAAGTGAAGTGAAGTGTTGCCGAAGACCCGAATGTGTCGATTCCTCGTCGTTCCCAGGAATTAGGACTGTCTTACGGCACAATATGTCGTATTTTGCATTTAGATCTACACCTATATGCATATAAAGTCCAGCTCACGCAACAACTGAAGCCAGCTGACAGTTCATAACGTCGTAGAATGGGTGCTTGAACAAATGGCGGTGGACGGCAATTTTTCGAACAAAATTTTCTTCAGCGTTGAAACACATTTCACACTCGGTGGGTATGTTAACAAACAAAATTGTCGTATTTGGGGTTCTGAGAATCCTCAAGTAATTGAAGAGAGGCCATTACATCCAGAAAAAGTCACTGTTTGGTGCGCTCTTTGGTCCGAAGGTGTGATTGGACCTTACTTCTTCGAAAACGACGATGGAACGACTGTCACCGTCAATTCGGAGCGTTATGGTCATATGATAACCGACTTTTTTTTGCCTGCTATTGAAGAATACGACTTGGAGAATATGTGGTTTCAACTAGACGGTGCCACATGCCACACAACTCGAGCGAATATGGCTTTATTGCAAAAGACATTTCCTGGCCGCGTAATTTCTCGTCGTGGCGATATCAACTGGCCACCAAGATCATGCGATTTGACACCATTAGAATTTTTTAGACCATTAGACCGTGTTTATGCAGATAAACCTTCAACTCTTGAGCACTTAAAAGCCAACATTCGCAGTCAAGTTATTGCGGAGATACCGAACAATATGTGTCAAAAAGTGGTAGAAAATTACCTCAAAAAATCAATACTTGCAACACTTCGCGTGGAGGTCATTTAAATGATGTAGTGTTTCACACATAATGTCAACGTTCAAACTTTACAATAAAAAAGAAATATTATGAAAAAAATATTTTATATGTGTTTTATTTACGTTTACTTTTGAAACCACGAAATGGATAACCCGATATAATACTTTACACCTTGTGATAACTAACATAAATTTCCAATAGTAACAATAGCAAAGTAAATATAAAGCTTAAAGTGGCTTTTTATGTACTAAAGTAAGGAATATGATGTAAATTTATAATTTTTAGTTTTTAAAAATCGTCAAAATAAGGGCATAAATCGTCAAATCTGGCAGTTATGCCTACAGTTTAAAGTTGTTCGTAGGCGACTTTTGAGAAACTTTAAATGGCATTCTCAGAGTTTTTGCCAGAAATCTGCTGAGAGGAAGTCGCCGAAGAAATATTTTTTTATATTTCGTTTAGTTGGAGATGCCTGACCTGGGGTTTGAACCGAGGCCTCACGTCTAATAAGCCAACACACTACCTACTAGATTACGGCGACAATTAGTCTGATTTAATTCGAATTGGCTACTGGCAATTTAATTTAATCGTTTTCAATATTTAAAATAAACTTTTGTTCCTATAATTGTTTCCGAAACTGTAATTTGGAAAAGTTTCCACAATTTCAAAATCTTCCATTAAACAAACGAAAGTAAATGTGTTTAAACGGAAGTGCCTAAAAATAGTCTTGTATGGTAAATATCTGTAATAAGACATTTGAGAACAGTCGGTTCATTAAATTGAGTCACTAGACTAGTAAGGTAATATTAGCGTGAGTTTGTATTTACTTGAGCTATCGTATAAATATTTTGAAGGGCCCACTAATACAAAGGCGTTAGCAAGAGTTTGTTTGTTTGTTTGTTTTTTGAATAATAAAATAAAATAATTAAACCACTTAAACAAGACACCTTCAATTGAATGAATGACTGACTGACTTTTTGGCTTGTAAGTAGCCCGCCATCTGAGTGACATTATTTATTTACCGAAGAAGAAGAAGAAAAAGAGTAAGAGATCGAATGTTTGTCATTGGATATCATTTCCTCTTTGATGTCAGTAAAGATGTGTGCAACAACACAATTATTGCATAATTTTTTTTTTTTATTTTTTTGTTTCTTTTTTTGCATGAAAATCATACGTCTGCATTTGTACATGACGGGTATCAGTGTACACTTTTCAGCCCAAAAAAAAGATCTATTTTCATTACAAAGATTATTAAAAGTGTATCATCATATGGGTATACTGCTGCTGCTGATGGTGGTGGTGGTGGTGGTGGTGGTGGTTTGCTAAAATTAGTGATGATGGTTGGTGATGGTATAAATAGAATCGACATTAAAAATGTTTGGCATTAGACATCTTCTATTCAAATAGTTATCACTGCTTTAACAACAAACTTTGAAACATTTCCAGAATGAAACTCATTGTAAGTGCCTAAGAAAAATAGTACCTCCACTGTAAATGAAATAAAATTAATTTTTTTGTTTTTGCTTTACCTTGTAGTGCTTTTCATTTGTTTTGGCTGCAGCAAGTGTTTTGGCTCATGCCAGTATTATTACACACCCATCTATTGAATTAGAGGAGCACAGTCCACCACATTACGAATTTCAATATGCTGTGCATGATACTCATACCGGCGATATAAAGGATCAGTTCGAACACCGTCGTGGTGAATATGTAACAGGACGTTATTCGCTAGTGGAACCTGATGGACATCGTCGCATTGTTGACTACAGCTCCGATCCCCTTTTGGGTTTTTCAGCACAAGTACGCCGGGAATCGCCTGCCGCTACATTGGTGACAGGACACGTTGTGGCACCCGTTGTCGAAGAATGGCCAGCACCAACACATCGTCGCTAAAAAGTAATTGAAGGCGCGAGACAAAAATTCAACCACATCTTCACAAGAAAAACAACACATTCGTACAGATTTCTGTAATTTTCAAACATTTTTAACAATAATATTTTTATTTACAATTTATATTGTTTTCTATCTCTTTCTCTCTCTCTGTCTCTCTTACACTCTATACTTTTAATTTCTTACTCTCCATATGTACTATTTGTTACAATCTCTTGTTTAGTTAACATATTCTAAAACATACCATGTACCATATACAATACAATATAAATAAAACGAAATAAATGAAATGTTATTTTAATACAATCATACATCATACATACAATAATATCGAGTATACATTATTTACATCTTACATTTTCTTTAATTATTATTATTATATTGCTTAACCGATTACATTAAGTTTTTATAAACGAATTTATTTTTGTTCGTTTTGTTTTGCTTTCAAAATTGATCGTTTTTTGTTATCACAGAAAAACTTACATTTTAATTCTAAAAAACTAAATTAGCGAACAATTTTTTTAATAATTACGCTAAAAACTATTTACAAGTAAGTTGCTCACATTTAAGTTCGTTAAATTTTTATTTTTACAATTGGGCAATTCACACAAGCCCTTATCGTTGTATTCATTGTATTGTTGAACGAATATACAACAGTATATGCTTGTTGTTGATAATTTTCATATAAAAATCCGATACATTTGTAGACTCTAATCACACGAGAACAATTTTTAGTCGCACAATTTTTGTTCTTTTCACACTGGATGGCATGAAATGTATACATATACACAGCTTTGTATGGTTTAGTGTTTTTGCATTCATTTGATGTTTGGCTGATTTTTAAAAATGTGTATGTTGAGAAGCAGGCCGTAATCCTGACGAAGGGTTGTAATGGCCAATTATGTATGTATGTATGTATTAGTTTTGTGCTGGTAATGCGGGATTGTAGCTGGTTGATACTTTACGCCACCAAAAAACCATTCTCTTCACCTCTCTTGCCTATAAACTATCATTTTACGCCAGTAACAATTGTTCTCGTGTCATTGAAGCCATACACATTTTTTCATATGTTTTTGGAAGTTGTATTGGTTTCGTGCTATCAGTTTATATAAATGCCAGTAATCAAGAAGAGGAATAAAAATACAAAATACTTTCTATGTAACTTGAGTCGACAATTACCATTTCAAAATTATAATTGTACGCACAGATAATTAATTAATTTACTTTTTACCATAATATTTTTCATTTTGTTTCTTGAAAATCAAATTATGAATACTAGTCTTCTGCTTCCTACGTTTGACGTTTAGAATACAAAATACACAATACAGCATAGCATGCTCAATGGCATTCACCAACAAAAAATGTATTCAATACAACATACACGATACAAAGTCATGTAAATTGGCCAAATATATGTATATCAACCATATTGTGCTCTCTTCAACATTTCCTTATAAATCGAAACAATTTAACAAAAAAAAATTAAACAATAAGACTGTCAGCGCACATTGCCATAATGAGTCCGCCAGACACTTGAGTTTTCGTTCAAACTCTCTACATTTTTTATTTACCATCTCTGGCATTTTAAATTGATTTATTTCGCATTTATATAATTTTGTTTATAGTTTTCATAACTACGTTAATTTAAAAGACATATTAAAGATGACTAAGTGGCCTAAAAGCATGTAAGTACAGAAGCTATGGTCAGACCAAAATCCTGGGTATGGTTGGTCTCAATCTTTATATCGATAAACGATACCTGAATCTGCTTTCGATTCTGGTTTTGCGACACTGATACTGGAAAGATCTTTTTATGATAATAGTTTGTACCTCCCAGGAAACGTCATTCAAGCTTTCACGGATGGATCCAAACGGATCCAGATTACGGAACAAAGTCAGTTCAGAAAAACTGATCATTAGATCGTCCTTTACTGTACTAGATTATTATATATCTTTTCAGTTCAAAATAATTATTTTGCCGCCATGCAAATTCGGTATCAGAGTATATCATATGGTGGTACTGACTGTAAACCATTACATCCCTAGAGAATGTGTACATCACATCTAAAATTGTTTAAAAATGCCGAGTGTCTTTGGAAGAGATATCGAGACATTCGACGATTACATTAATTTCGGTTCCTACAGTCATAGAAGGTAATAACAAGACCGACTCACCCGCTGAAGCTGTCAATTCAAATGAATTCGTATATGAGATTTGCTCTCCTCTGCAGAGAGGCAACTAAATGGTCTCATAAATTAATTGCGAAACCTAAGGTGTGATAATGAAACCACTTCGACAGATCTGGCCCGATATATGTAGAACAAAATTTGTATTGAACTAAGATTCCGACTGAGGACTCTCATTTCGATGATAACGGGACACTGGCGTCTGTATGCGCAGAAAACGAAACCACAAAACATCTTCTCTGTCATTATCCGGCACTTGGGAACCTAGTGCGAATAATTCTTGGACACCCAGAATTTAGTGACAGAACCGGTCAAGGTAAAGGCGAATTCAGAAAATTCTTGCCTTCTTAAGGCTCTTGCGATGGTTGTGAAATGCCAAGTAGGAGCTGTGTGTAAATAATGAAGTTACAACAGGATTCAAGCTATCTATGCCCATTGAACTGGTTGCCAGTCTATCCTAAACTAAGCTAAAGAAGATTGAGTCTTCTGAGGAAGCTGCAGTGAGGACAAGAAAATGAGACCATTACTCGCTTCTTCCTTGCCGAGACATAAAGAAGTATTCCTATGTAGGAAATTTTCCGACAATTTCTCATAATTATGACGGTGGAGTCAAAAACGATTTGAAAGCTCTTGCCTGAATTAATTTTACCTTCTAAATTATCACGTATTTATTCAATATTATCACATATCTATTCTTCACGAAATACTTCAACTAAAAATTTGTCATAGAAAAATCATGAATTCATATTAAACGGTCCCTATCGATTGTTAGCTAAATATTGTGAACAAATTGTGTTTTCATATGTTTTTTGCTAAGGCCTTAGTCTACTTAATTATTTCCTGTTCGAAATCTCAATATGATCCCTTGTGAATGAATAAAAATGTATTCGCATATCATTCACATTACGAGGGGGGAAATATGGGCTTTCGTTCGTGTAAACAATAATGCCGCAATATTTATACACGAAATATCTTGGTATATCCATTGACAGACGACTTGCTTAAAAACTGCATATTGAAGCTAAATTATACATACATACATACATAATTGCCTATTACAACCCTTCAGTCAGGATTACTGCCTAGCTTCTCACACCACTCATCTTGTGTGTGTTAATTTTATACCTATGTGGCGGGACCTACAGTATGATTGCAGCAGCACCGTGGGCATATTCGTCGCCACATAAGATACAAAAATAATTTACTAAGAGAAATAATGACGAAAGCCGAATTTATTAGTGAAGATCCGGCATAAATGCATTTCCTTAGATTTACGAATTAAATGCTTATTGTGAACTTAAGAAATTCGATTTTAAATTATGTTACACTCAAATTTCTGTATATGGTTTCATCTACTGCTTTAGATATTGACTGATTAGAGTGATCTTTAACATCTAAATTACCAGATCGAAAACGAATCAACCACTTCTCATCTGTTTCGCGAGAAACGCTATCGTTCCCGTAATTCACTAATTTTATCTGTAGCCTGCGACTCAGTCGTACATTATCTATAACAGAAAAGCGAAATATGATAGTAAGGTTACAAATTTTGAATTTTTGATTTGTATGCGTTATTTTAAATAATACCACGCTGTCAAATAGGTTTGAACCCATTGACATTGTCTTAAATTTGAATTATAAAAAACCCATTGAAAAATTAAATTGCAATGCAAATACATATTGTTGAAGAGCACACGTAAATTTCGGCTCTGACGAATTTGGTTTTTCATTGTTTTTGCTTTCATCTTTTAAAGTCGCATGGCCACTGTTGAAATTTAGCTGATGAAATTGTGCATATGTGTTGGTAATATTTGTTTTGCTTAGCACAGCCACATCAAAATTGAACCTTCAAATTGCATTCTATTGTTGTTGTGAAGAGGAGAAGAACATATGATTTAACTTAAAGTTGCCCGTCCACGGATCAAATAATGGGTCAAAATGGCATTTTCTATTAATGTGTTGGTAAATCTGTACTCACACGTATAGACTGTAAAGAGTTTTCTTTCTTTTCCACAACAACAATACAATGCAGTTTGAAGGTTTAATTTTGATGTGTTGCTGTGCTAAGCAAAACAAATATTACCAACACATATGCAAAATTTGATCAGTTAAATTTGATGGTCGCCATGCGCCATAAGAAGACGAAACATGAATTGTATTTTTTGTATGGTATTTGATTGGTTTGTAAGAAAAAAATTTTGTATTTTTTTATTTAAATATAAATACGTTCAGGTACAAGCAAGAAGTTCGTAACGAGATTTTTTACTTCTCTTTATAATGGATACTGTCATGACCATGATGGTTAGGGTGATGATGATGGTGAAAAAGTCGTTTTCCGTTTGGTATAGAATTGTCAAAACCTAAATGAAATCAAGAACATAAATTATATTTTTTGTTGTAATTTTTTTTCTCAACATTAAGCTTTAACTGAATATGTTTTTAAAAATATTTACAGAATATAGACTGAATACAACTGAACTACCTGGGGCTGTATGGTAAATCTAGAGTGTGTAATATACCATAGTAATGCTTATTTATTACTGTTTACATTTACAAGTGTAGTGTCTTGTTAAATGATAATTTCAATTCAATTAAGTGCAATCTGGGGAAACTTTGTGTCATAAATTACCATGGTTAGCTAAGGGTGATCGGCTGGCTACATTGTCTAAATGTTGTTTGCATATTTTAATTTACCATTATCGGATACCATCCAAGCGGTAAGTTTTTCATCTTCCGTTTTATTTGTTCCTTCGTCCCAAGGGAATAGCGTGTTTTGTGTCTCTTGTAATTTGGCCCTATAAAAAAGTATTTAAGACAATAGCTCATCAATTATTATTGTTTGAGAAAAGTCATCATAACTATTTAATTCTAGAAATAAACATGAAATGTGAATGTGATGATACTACTCTTTCTCATTACTTAATTTAAGATTAGTCAATAAATATTATTTTAATATAATTTTATAAAATTTTATTTTGATATAATAATAAGAATACAATTATTACAAGAAACATGCAAATTAAAGGGTAAAATGTCGTTCCAATAAATACAATTTAAAATTCAATTCAGTAAGGTGTTCATACCGTTACGAAAGTGGAAGCATCGTTTAACATTAACATGAGAAACAAAAGCTACACTAACACATACAACGAACTTGTTACAAGTAAACCAACAACATCCGTATGGAAGAAAAGGAGACAGAGAAGTAAAACAGAAAGCAACAACAAATAAAGTAAGCAAAGTATACAAACAACAATGAAGTCGCATTGGAGCTCTCGAGAAAGCGAAACCCCGAACATTCCTCTTCAAGAACATTCATTAGACTGTTTGCTTATGCAAATAAAAAGGCAAGACAAAGCAGGCAGCGAGCAATAAGAATTCAGTCAGTATTGTGTGCAGACGCGTTGCGTGCGAAGTAAACAGTCGTGGTTTGAAGATCGCTGTTGTGAAGATCTACCGAAGAGTTGTTAGTGTTTGCGCGAACAGAAGTATAAAGTAGAATAGTGAACAAGCAAATATTGTTGTATCGTGAAGTTGTATACGGTGAGAACAATAAAGATTTTAATTGAAACTAAACACATATTTGTTTCTATTTTGTTTACAATCAACGAACTCATTTTCTAAACGTTTTTAAAAAGGATAAAAACGTAACAACACATTCAGGAGTCAACAGCAAAAAAATAAATGAAATATTTTTTTTAAATTCAATTTTCGTTAAAAACAAAACATGTCGATGCCTAAAATATGTTTCAAAAATGTTTTTAAAGACATCTAGTTAGAACCTGAACTTTCAAGGAGGAATGTAACCTACCATACATGCAAAATTAAAATGTAAACAAAAATAATTAAGAAGTCTAATTGGACTACACGTTGTTAATAATCTGAGATTGATTTGAGAAATGCAATCGATAAAAAACTAATGCTTTGAAGAAGTTCTTCGATAACTCTGTTGAATAAATAATCTTGCAATTACGGAACTGCTTAATATTAGGAATTTGATAAGACAATATAGTTGTCTAGTAGCTGATATTTTATGTAAAAGATAATGAACATAAATTTTATTAAATTGTCTAAGCTCACTCAGTTATTCGATAAGTAAGCTGGGAAATTTAACTACCTTTTCAACCCTACTATGTTATAAGCTACATCATTGTAAGCAACTCTAAGGGCCATTATTACAACTTGTCATTAAACTCGGGTTTAGTTAAAGGTACCTTTAGCTAAAGAGAACTGCAAAGTTTTGAATTTGAACCATGCACAGAATAGGCGACATCACATGGCAAGATAATTTTGGAGTATGACAATGAACGTGTACAATAAAAGCATTAGACTGGGAGCTGGTACCTCACCCGCCATATTAACTAGACTTGGCTCCTCCCGACTACTATTTGTTTTGCTAAATTGGACGAATAGATGAAAAGTTTTATTGGCTTGAAATCAACAATGTCTTGAAATATGGAATAAATCTATGGTCAGAAGTAGTCAATACTGTAAGTATAATGTTTTTTGTTTGCTTACACAAAAAAACGCTCACTTCATACCGGTTTACATGGTAGTTATATTTCTAACTACATACTTTAAAAATAAATCAAATATATATATGAAAGAATATCCATAGAAAATATAGTTTCTATTGTGATAATATTAAATTAATCTACAATAAATCACTACTTTCATCTAATTTACAGTTATGATGACCATACAGGTGTCAAATATTCACTAGCATTACCTTATGGGCCAAAATTGGCAATCGTCATCACCCGTATGACAACTGGTTGGGGACAACTCAGGTGAAAGGTCTCTAAACCAGAAAGAGTTAATTGAAGAATGAGGTGAAAAAATAAATGAGTAAATGATTTATGCACATATTTATTACACTGAGGGAAATTCGCTTAAACACAACTCTAAAATACTTGGAAAGGAACATCAAACATTTTCATGAAATACTTTAAAATCTCGATGTTGAACTATAAACAATTAGTCGATTCAGAAATTCTAAACTGTATGTATCACTAGTCGCCGTGGTCTAGTAGGTAGTGTGTTGGCTTATTAGACGAAAGGCCCGAGTTCGAATCCCAGGCCAGACATCAAAAACAAAATACAAAAAGTATTTCTTCGGCGACTTCCTCTCAGCAGATTTCTGGCAAAAACTCTGAGAGTAAAAATTGGCATGAAAAGCTTCTCAAAAAATCTGTCGTTCGGAGTCGACTTTAAACTGTAGGTCCCGCCACTCATGTATAAAATTAACGCACACAATATGAGTGGTGTTGAGAAGCTAGGCCGTAATCCTGACGAAGGGTTGTAATGGCCAATTATGTATGTATGTGTGTATCACTAGTTTTTGGCAAACAACTATTTTCGATTGACTCAAAGCTGTCTATGCAGGCCATATTAAATTTATGGCCATTATTACAACTTGCCATTAACTAAAGGGAGAATTTTAACTAGTAGATAAATTGTTTTTCATTATTATAAGTGGACAATAAGTTAGAAGTGAACGTTAAGCTAAAGATAGGATCATCCTACCGGTAACTTTTAAAGTTAAGTTTATGTTTGAATTTGCCATATTATATATTATTTTCAATATGGCAACTTTAATTATAAACAAAATGAGGAAACACAATAACAACAAAAGAGGCTCTTCGTTGCCACTGCATTTAAAAAACACTAGTTTATATAAGCAGTTTTATCGAAATTGCTACGGCACTGCCATATTTTTGAAAAAGTTAATTTTATTTTATCTGTAAGTTGTAATAAGGAAAATATGTTAAAGGTAACTTTACAGTTGAAGTCGCCGTAGTCTAGTAGGTAGTATGCCCGCTTATTAGACGAAAGGCCCGGGTTCGAGCCTCAGGCCAGATATCAAAACGAAATATGAAAAAAAATATTTCTTCGGCGACTTCCTCTCAGCAGATTTCTGGCAAAAACTCTGAGAGTAAATAAACCTGCCATGAAAAGTTTCTCAAAAAAATCTGTCGTTCGGAGTCGACGTTAAACTATAGGTCCCGGCACTCAAGTATAAAATTAAGGCACACAACATGAGTGGTATGAAAAGCTACGCCGTAATCTTAATTGAAGGGTGCTAATGGCCAATTATGTATGTATGTAACTTTAGAGTTCCCTTTGGCTAAAGGTACCTTTAACTAAACGCAGGTTTAACGGCAAGTTGTTATAATGGCCCTTAAGCTATTTTGAGAAAAAATCTTTTGTCGGGTTAACTAAACTAAACTTAATCAAATTATTATACAAACTGTTTATGCCAACACAGTTAATTTTTCCCCAATGACATATAACCGCGTTGGTAATATTTATACAACAAATAGGAATGGAAGAGAATGCCGACAGTATAAATTCAGTCTTAAGAAACTCACAAAACGATTCGAAGAATTTTTGGAATTTCAAAAACAAGGGATATTGAATGGTTTAAATGCTTCACTTAAGTCAAACTGTTCATTGTGCAACGTAGCAAAGAATCTTAAAAAGTCAGATATATTTAAACACCAGTGCTTGTAAGACGAACGATTTCACATTTTCGTCTATTTGAATGGAAAGTACGAATAATATTGAGTGTTTTTGTTTGTGTTTTCAGTTCGTCTTACAAAAATAGGCCCTAAGTCTCGCTAATTAGGCACGAAGGAATGACTATTTCTTGAATACTTGAAAACCCATTTCACCCCAAATTTAACGTAAACCAACTGATCTGTCACCTATAGTTGATATACCTCATGTTCAGAGCTTTGCTTATTACATTGCTTTTATTTCCACACATAAAAACATATTGATCGCCCAGCTGGAAAATAGTTAGAGCTCTAGAAAACGAAAACGTGTTCACTTAATATTTAGATAAAAAATAAAGTTGTGTCTCGGCTCTCACATACTAAATATGTATATTGGTATTCATAGTGATAAATCTCTGACTTGGAGAAATGACATTAAAAACTGTTCGAAGTACATTGGTCTGATTGCTAGAAGCTCCTACTTTAGATTAGACTGTAGACTAGTACCTAGTAACCTAGTACTAGTGAACCTAGTATGAAATATGTATGCTCTTCAGTTATGGACCTGCTGCTGATCACAGTACTAAAAACAATGAAACAAAGAAATTTTGCTTCAGTTTGTGTTTTCCATCAGTATTGAAAAATTCAGTACTTTCGTACCTTTTTTCAGCAGTTCAAATATACCCCCCGTGACGCTTTCAGTACTTTTTTATTATTACATATTTCAACTATTAATGCATTAGCAACATGTAATTCTAAAGGTAGAATTAGGCTTTAGCCCCGCTTAGCCAAACGTCCACGGAACGTACATTCTTTTTTGGAACACAAAAATCAATACAAACGCTTGCCGAACCGTAATGTAATTTCAGTAAGCATTTGCATTGCTCTTCATATACTAAAAACGACCGTATGTTACTTTACGATTCATCGACGTTTGACTAAAAGGGGTTTTTACGTTTTGTTATATTTTGAATCAGCTGTTAATGTCTTGTATGTGAGGAATACGAATAGGTATTTAGTTTTTCTGTTCAGTGCCGTAT
The DNA here is from genome assembly GCA_930367235.1 of Sarcophaga rosellei. Taxonomy (NCBI): domain Eukaryota; kingdom Metazoa; phylum Arthropoda; class Insecta; order Diptera; family Sarcophagidae; genus Sarcophaga; species Sarcophaga rosellei. Next base: position 65,765,941 of record OV884019.1, read on the forward strand.
GTGTATGGTGTGCGCACTTACTAGACATAATTCCACGGTTCAAACCCAATGTCAGACATCTCCATCAAAACGAAATATGAAAAAATATTTCTCCGGCGACTTCCTCTCAGCAGATTTCTGTCAAAAACTCTGAGAATAAATAAACCTGCCATGAAAAAGTTTCTCAAAAACTTTGTCGTTCTGAATCGACTTTAAACTGTAGGTCCCGCCACTCATGTATAAAATTAACACACACAAAATAAGTGGTGTGAGAATTTAGGTCATTATCCTGATTGAAGGATTATAAATTATATAAATGGTACAAAAGTACCATTTGATGTAAAAAAGTACTCTTTCAGATATAGCTCAGTACCATGTAGAAATTTCAGTTTTGGAACACTGTTTTCCATACATTTATTTAAATATGTATGTACAGACTTATTATTATTATTATATCAAACAAAGAGGTCAGCAATGAGTATTCAAAAAGATTGGAATCATACAATTGGTGAATTGTAGACGGAGATGGTAAGTTAAAAAAGGTAAGAAACCTAACAACAACAAAGCAATGCATCTAACTTAAGCATTCAATATTTTTCCATCACATTAGAAAAGACAAAAACTTGTTGACTGACTAACAACTTGCCCTTAAACTTGGGTTTAGTTAAAGATGCCTTTAGCTAAAGGGAACTGTAAAGTTACCTTTAACTTATTTTCTTTATTACAACTTACAGATAAAGTAAAGTCAACTTTGTTCAAAAATATGGCAGTGCCGCAGCAATGTCGATAAAACTGCTCAATTAAAGAAGTTTTTAACGCAGTGGGCGTCTTTTTGTTGTATGTGCTCATTTTGTTTAAATTTGAAGTTGCCATATTGAAAATAATATATAATATGGCAAGTTCAGACATAAACTTAACTTTAAATGTTAAAGGTAGGATGATCCTCCCTTTAGCTTAACGCTCACTCCTATCTCATTGGGTAGTCATAATAATTTAAAACAATTTATCTGTCCGTTAAAATCCTCCCTTTAGTTAACGGCAAGTTGTAATAATGGCCCTAAATAGTTTCTTACGATACCTGATAATGGTCGTAGAAAAATATTCTGTTCCTAATATAATAAAATAAAAAGGATTTCAATTTTCAAAACAAATATCACATCTAATATCACCAAGTAAGTGTTATTTAATCTATCTGCAATTGATATGAATTTCTCTCAGTGTATTACGTATAAAGCAATAAATCATAGTAGGGTGGACACATAGTGTCTAGAAAATCAATTTAAACTTACCCGTGTGTAGGAAATGAATCTGTTTGGCTGCCATTGTTTGCCTCAAGACTATTTAAAGGATTCGAATGCTTTTTTAAAGGCATATCCGCTGTACTATATGTAACAAGTTGGTCGGGAAATTTTGAGTCACTCAATTCTGAATCCATGGACAAATGACCGAACAGATCTTCTAACAAAATGTTAGATTTTGGATTTCGTTGTTTTTTCGCTGAGCTCTTTAATTTTGTTCTACAATTAAATAAACATTCACATTATTACCAATTGATTAGCACACATGGACATACATACATATACATATATGTACGAGTATGTCCATGGTATAAAAAAACTTACCCCAGTATAGTGTCTAACTCGTCATCGTTCTCATTAAATTTCGCTTGATTCTCATTTGTACTATAATTCGTGAAAAACTGTTCATTAACACTTTCTCTATCATTTTTCTTGGACTCATAGCGTCCGATCTGAGAACGTGCTGATAATTGTTCGTTATTTGCATATATTTTACTACCCATTAAAGCTGGTTCATACGAATGACGTACTATTAGCTCAGCAGGTACACTTTGTTTGACTCCCACCTTTGAGAACATGTTGTACACTTTGCTGGAATCATTAAGTGTGAAATCCTGATTAGGCCTGGTATACACATAATAGCCACCGATTTTAGCAGAATTTTTCGCATTTTTTGCAGCCGTTTCATAAAGGGCATAATTACGAGAACCATTGACATAAATTGCATTAGTGCCTCTATTATTTGAACCCATAACGCTGCCATTATGAAATGAGACGTTTGGATGATGTGGCTGTGCATTCACAGCAGGCGTTTGTGTCAAACCAAATAGTTGCGATATGTTACGATTGAGGAAAATATCATTTATAGACTCAGTACGAGTCAGGTTTTCGGAACTTTGGTTTAGATTTCCTGTACTCAGATAAATATTACTCGAAGGAGCCAAAATTGTATTATAGCGTATGGTTTCACTCTTCACCGAACCGGATTCATTGAGAGATTGCTGCTGTTGAAATTTACTCTGCGGTGGATTGTTAATTAGGTCGTTAGTGTTCATCGTTAGAAAACTTATTTTTGGTATTTGGCTGACATTTTTGGCTTGTTGCACTAAAATGTGACCGTTTTTCGAATTATTTAGATTGGCCGCTGAGGTATCGATATTGGTAATGTTGTTGTTGTTGTTATTGTTATTGGTAATTTTATTAATATTATTGTTGTTGTTCGTACGTTGTATCATTTCAGTTAAGGTTTGAAGCTTTTCTTGTACCGGAAGCACATTATTTGATAAATTTTGCGTAACGTTAGTGTTGTTGCCATATTTGGCTGTTAACTTTACATTGGCCTTTGTTGCCGCTGCAGGTGATATACGTTTCATGGCATTAAAGTACGGATACTTAAGGCTCTGTTGGGCCGTTGGTCTCTTCTCGGGATCATAGAGCAACAAATCCTCAAGCAAATCCAAGCCAGACTGACTGCATCGACTTACTATCGAATTTAAAGGAACACGAACACAATCGGGATAACGAAAATGTATCGATGCTGCAAGTCTATATCCATCAGGCCAATCATTCTGTGAACAAAAGAATTGAATAACAACGCTTCATTGTTTGAATTTAACACACACGATACAAATTTATTACACACCTTGTCTGGTGTCCCTAAAACGGAACATATTTTATAAAGTTGATCGACTTCACTACTTCCCGGAAATAGTGGACGAAATGTATACAATTCTGCCATTATGCAACCCATGGCCCACAAATCAATTGAACTGCCATAGGTAGTTGAGTGTAATAGAACTTCAGGTGCACGATACCTTTTTTCATAATGAAAAACAGAAAACCCATAGTATTGTTTACATTTGAAAATTTGAAATCAATTTTAAAAGCTTACCATCTCGTTGACACATAGTCCGTAAACGGAGGCCTGGAACGTATTTCTCTAGCCAGACCAAAATCTGCAATTTTTATTAACTCAGGACCGGAACATAAAAGGTTTTCGGGTTTCAAGTCGCGATGAAAAAATCCATGACGATGCATAAATGCCAAACCAGTGAAAACCTAAAATTAAAAAAAAAAAATTATCGAAATTTCACTTACAATCCAGCTTCAACTCAAGGATATGATGATACTAACTTACCTGAAATAATATACTCTTTAACGTTGGCTCTGGCAAATGTGTTTCGCGATCTTTTATCATCTGATAAAGGTTTTCCTTCATATATTCAAATACAAAGTATAATGTATCATTTTCTCTTATCACTTCTTTCAATTTAACAATATTCGGATGTGATAACTTTTTTAAAGACTGTAATAAAACAAACAGTTTAACAAAATATTTCATTTCGATAACTTTAATTTTCAGAAAATTTACTTTAACTTCACGCAGATTCATTGCTTCCTCCCATGAATAGTATTTACGTTTCATTCGTTTAATTGCAACCTTTTCGCCAGTGTCTTTGCGTTGTCCGAGCACTACGGTGCCATAGGTCCCATCACCAAGTTGACTTAATGTTAAATAACGGTTCATGTTTTATTCATTTAATCGCCTAAAAATACTATACTTTTAAGGAATTTCTTACAATACATAAAGTTTTTAATGCGAAATTATTTCTACAATTATTGGGCATTTAGTGTGCGTGTAAAATAATACAAATTAAGTTTGCGTTCTGAAATATAAGAATGACTTTGTTTAATTCTACGTGAAACCAACATAATGAAAGTAAATGCTGTCCAACGTCAAGTGTTACTTCTATGCCGTTTGATGAAAGATCTTTATCAAATCATCCTTTTCAAATTTTCGAAATTCAGCTTAAAATTAGAATGTGGCATGGCATTGGAAAAATATCTTAAACCTTCAACTGTTTAATTTAAAAAAAAAATTTTTTTTTCTGCTTATTTATTTTCCAACAAAGACGAGTATACTCGACATAAAAAGAGTAAAACGTTTCTGTGAAAGTGGGGAATTATGACTAAAAGTCAAACGTTGAATGCGAATTTTTTAGAAAATATACATATATTTCTAGAAATATGTATAAGTTTTTTAATGTAAAGTCACCGTGATCTAGTAGGCAGTGAGTTGGCTTATTAGACGTGAAGCCAAGGTTCAAACCCCCGGTTCAGACAATTTCAATAAAAGGAAATATTAAAGAAAATATTTCTTTGGCGACAGCCTCTCATGAGATTTCTGGCTAAAACTCTGAGAGTAAATAAAATTGCCATGAAAGTGTTTCTCAAAAATCGATCTTTCGGAGTCGACTTTAAACTGTAGGTTAGACAACATGGACAGTGTAAGAAACCAGGTCGTAATTCTGCATGAAGGAATGTGATGACAATTCAAGTAAGTATGTAAGTAAGATTTACCAGCGTTGTTGATTTGCTGTTTCTTCATAGTAAAATGGCAAATTTTACTGTGAATTTTTGAATTTGTCAAGTGTCACAGAAGCTTTTTTAAACTAGGAAACATATACCGAAAATTCTAATAACAAAAAAAATCACCCTTTATGTATATTCGTATGTATTTTTGGACTACTGTTTTGCTACTGAACGTCATGAATTATTTTATTCTTTGTGTTTCGGTTGCATTAATTTTGATGTAGAAATCATATTTAATATTTTATAGAATTAAAATCAATTGCATACCATTAAATTGTTTATAATTTGTGGCTAGAAATGAATGGCACTTAGTCTGACACTTTTATGAAAACTGTGTCAAGCTGACAAACAGCAATGACCTTGATTCAATAATAAATTTCGGTTAACAATTATTGATTTAATGAATTCCGTTGTCCATAAATGTTTTATTATTCAAATATTGATTGATTAATTACTGAAAGTAGTTTCAACCGATACATACCACAATACAATTTCTACAGGCGTTTTTAAGTTAAGTTATTAATAATAAATGCTTCACAGGTAATATAATATAGAATGTGTATAAAATTAAATCAAATCAAAATGTACAAAAACTTATGAGTGTAATTTTATGACCTATATGTCAAAGGTTTAGATTTTAAGATGACCTTTTAATGTAGCAGAATTTGGGATAGTAAATAGCATCATGTTAACCCTGAACAATAGTAGTAATTGGTCATTATAAACCATCAGTTAGGATCACGACCTAGTTTCTCACATCACTAATGTAGTGGAGGGATTTACAGTTTAAGTATCTTGCAGATACTTGAAGTCTCTTGCAGATACTTGAAGTCTCTCGTATGCAGGGGCAAGCCAGACACAATTTCGGTCGTGGAAGACAACATCTGTAGGTAAGGACTACCTAAAGCGTAGTAGCTAGCAACACTTATTATGATCCCGTTACTTATAAAAGCTTGATATAAATCAAGAATTACTAGGTGACATTATACAGTAGAATGAGCCTGTCTCTAAACTAAATTATTTCAGTCCAATTAACTTTGAAAATTCGAAGTAGGATATTTAGGTGATTAGGAGGTAATTTTGTCAACCTAATACATTGTTGCTCTGTTTTCAGTAGAAAATGCAAAGTTTAAAGTCTGACCGATTCTACGTGCCTCGCCCTCGCAAACTTGTACACTATACTCACTACACTACTGCGGAGACACTACACCTTGCCACCTGGTGAATATAAAGGTTTCTCTTGTTTTTTAAGTGTAATTTTCTACTCCTAAATTTTTCGATTAAATTTATTATTTCAGCATCAGATGGCCAATTAAAAGTACCAAAAATTTTAACAATTTTAAGAAAAAATATTAAACATTAGCAATTTTAATGATTTTATGTGGTTATTTTCTATACAAAAATAAAACAAAATAATCTTATATTCTATTCTTTTATACGGTTTGTCTAGTTTACCTAGCCACACTTTTAAAATGGCTTCTAAATAAAAACAGTTTCGCTCAACAAAACTCCACAATTTATCTTTAAAATCACGTTAAAATAATTTCGAATGAAAAGCCAATCTTATGATCAGTTTATGGAAATCGTTTTCAATAGCATAACTATATACCATGTACACATAGTACTACCCTAACCACTATTAATTCATACACCACATATGTTTGTTTGATCTAGCAATATTTAAAGTTCCACATTTTGGAACCCTTGAGAGTTACATTTTTTGAAAGGTAATCTACTATTAAACCTCTAAGGTCGTCATGCTTCGGGGGGATACTGGGAAGCATAAGAGCGTATTCTACGATAAAAGTTGTGCCAGTACATGAAGAATATTTAAATAAATTATAAAATGTGCAAAATACAAATATAAAAGGAAATAAAAAATAAATAAATAAACAAAGGAATGTACATACAGTGGAAAAAAAAAATTTGTACACTTTTTATTAAAAATTAACGAATAAATTATTCCACAGAATTTTGTTCAATGTGACTTTCTAGAAAAACCGGTCGCCATAGTCAAAAAATCACCGCTTTTTTCCTAAAAATATTGGAATTTCTTAGTCACAATTCACACTAGTCAAGTCAAGTCTTGTCAAGTCTCGTCAAGTCTTAAGTTTGTAGGTGAAGGACGAAGAGAGAATTGAAAGGGGTAAATACTTGACCGTACAGTCAATTTTAAAATAAAATAAAAGGAAATGTAAAAAAATACCTAAAGTTGTACGCAAAGAAAACAAAAAATTGACGAGACGAAATGTTCACGTATGAACGCGAATGCAGGTTGAAAAGAAAATCTAAAAAACTTGACAAGTCAGACTTGACTAGTGTGAATCGTGACTTAGTTTCGACAATTATTTTCTTTATACGTAACCAATAGAGAAATGTGTATAATCACAAATATAGTTTTTAAGCTTTTATTCAGTCTTTAGGACAATAAATTTCCTTTTGTTCAAAAGTTATTTCGAGGTAGTAAGTGTAAGTTTTTTTTTTGCGCACTGTACATAAACAAAACATTTGACAACCTCCAGTACTTAAAAAAAGCACTCACATGGGCTGATAGCACCACCTTATATAAAGTCGCCTTGATCAGAATACATACACCCAACTAATGTGAGTTTTATTGAGTATTTTTTTAAATTTTTGGAACCCTTCAAACTTGTTTTATTTGACAAAAAGTTTTTTTCATCTTTTCACACAAAATTATTGGTTACCGAGAAATCTAAAGATTTTTGAAAAGGGGAGAGATGAGCCTTTAAAACGGTACACGTAAACATATGGTTCAAACTTACATGTTATGAGTTTTGATCAGGTAAACTTAGAAAACAAGCTTTTTTATTATTTTTTCAAGCTGGGCGCCTTGGTAGTCTAGTGGGTAGGGTGCTAGACTATTAGCGTGAGGGTTGTGGGTTCGATTCCCACCAGAGGCTCTGGTCTGTTACACAACACCGAGCATATGGTCAAGTTACTCCGCTCGTATATAATTAGAATATAATTTCTAATTGTATTGTAATTAATAAATAAATAAAATAAATAAATAAATAAATATTTTTTCAAGCTTAGCCATATTTAATTGCAAAATTTAATCAAAAATGTAATAGAAGTCACCGTAGTCTAGTAGGTAGTGTGTGGCTTATTAGACGTACGGCCCGAGTTCAAACCCCAGGTCAGACATCAAAACGAAATGAAATCAAAATGAAAAAATGTTTCTTCGGCGACTTCCTCTCAGCAGATTTCTGGCAAAAACTCTGAGAGTAAATAAACCTGCCATGAAAAAGTTTCTCAAAATCTGTCGTTCGGAGTCGACGTTAAACTGTAGGTCCCGCCACTCATGTATAAAATTAACGCACACAACATGAGTGGTGTTAGAGGCTAGGCCGTAATCCTGACTGAAGGGTTGTAATGGCCAATTATGTAATACAAATCTCATGTATGGGTCGATGCCTAGAAGTCTACTTTGAGGCTACTCGACCGCATACGAGAGAGGGTGAAGGTAGGGTATTCAACTCTATTGATTGATTGAAGTATCGTCGCAATTTGGCTTGTGTTTCAATATCCTATCGCTACCACAACGGATTTTATTCGGGCGAAAAAGAGAAATTTGTTCCCGAGAATCTTGTATTCGTACGTGACACTCATCTTTCTCGGCGAGCACGTCCGTTTGTGATCGATTGACCAGTGGATCGCACACTGCATTACAGACAAAATTCGTTCTTTAGCTCGACTATTCGAATGCTGAACTCTCTTCTGCAGAGGTCTTTACTGTCACTTATGATATAAAGGGATTCAAATCTAATGTCCACAAACACTACTCCCTCTTTCCTCCTTCCCGTAGGAAGGAATGGGATGCATGCAAACAAGGTAAAGTTTCTGACTGTAGTCAACGTGGCGACCACCAGGACGATCCTTGTCTTGCTCTATTCAAGTTGACCCACAGCCTCCTCGTGGCCGCTCCTGGATGGCATTCTAGCACCCGCTTAATGTTAACTAATGCGTGCAGGGAAGTCCAATCCCCTGGACGTTAAATTTGGGTCGTGCGAAGGACTTTTTGTATCCAATGAAAACCAGAAAGATTCCCGTAAAAGTTGATGACCACGGCATACGTTTCAAGAACAATGATGGAACGTCCGCATCCTTCACAAGGTAGGCGCTTCCGCCTAGCTGACGGATGCCCTCATGAAATGTAGGACGGACATCAGTGCCATACAGGAAAAGCGATGGATACGACAAGGATGCAAAAGGCTGGCATCTTGCCTCTGTCATGTTGTCTCTGGGTTCACGTCTGTGAAGGAAAGAATAGCCACAATCCGCATCCGAAGAAAAGGACGGTGTGGTTAAAGATGCCTTCTACGCTAGACTCGAGGACATATATGATAAGTGCCCGGCCCATGACGCCAAAATCATCTTCGGAGATTTTATGCGAAGGTCGGGCGGGAAGGTACTTTTGGTCCCACTATCGGACAGTTCAGCCTACACGCGAAAAATACTTCCAATGGTATGAGGCTGATTGATTTCGCCGCGGTGCGTAACATCGACATTCACAAGGCCACTTGGATGTCCTCCGATTGACGGAAGGCACGTATCCAGTGGAACGTAGATGTGCGCAAATTCTAAGGTCCAAACATCAACTCGGAGTCAAGTTTCGATTGCGCATTAGCGCCTCGAGCCTTGAGAGTATTCGAGAGAAAAGACCAACGTAAGATCTTCGGTCCAGTGCGAATTGGCGATGATATTAGCATCCGAACCAACAGTGACCTGTATGAGCTCCTCAACGACATAGATGTTGTGCAGCGTATTAATATCCAGCGGCTGCACTGGTTCGGCCATATCGTTCGAATGGAGGAGTGTGCTCCGGCGAGACGGGTATTTTATGCGGGGATGTGCGGAAGTCGGCGAAGAGGACGACCTTGTATGCGACCAAATCGAAGAAGCCCTGTCATCGATTGGTGTGACCAACTTTCGTAGGCTCACGAAGCAGAGGAGTCTGGAGGGATGTTTGCGGCAGGCCGAAATCCGTTATTCGGGTTGTTATTGGCCAATTAAGTAAGTAACTAACATAATGCAAATTAAGTAACGAATAGGGGCCATCCCCTGAGTATTGGTCCTACAACAAACAACTGCACGATGTATGCACAATTGTCTATAAGTCAATATATGTAAATAAAGAAGAATAAATCTGAATGATTGTATGATTCTTAAACGTTAGAAAAGAACTTAAAAACATTACTTCTGATATTACTCCGATATTACACTTCAGTATAATATAAACGACCATTTTTCTTTGAAATGAGTAAATCTAATCTAATAATATCAAATCAATAGTCAAGAATAAAAAACAAAAAACTAATTTCATACCATATATACGTACATACATAGTTAACGATTTATAGGAGTAATTATTATAAATTACTGTTTAATAAATTGTTTTGAGGACAATTTTGAAAATATGGAATATGAACTCATTTAAAATGCTACAAAAGTATGTCGGCAAGAGTAACGTGTATATGTATTATACTCGTATTTATTATCACTTAAATTAGTTCTTTTCCGTATTTAAAACATTTAACAAAGTTTGAAAAAAAAAACAAGAATTATAGTAGATACACATACACATACATACTTGTACGATAGGGTTAAACAAATACACTTACTTACACCTTTTTGAAACTATCATTTAAGCGGATATCACAGGCTTGATGCCCTTAAAAAACTGTTTTTTTCGATTTTCTTTTCTTACAAACACTTAATTGCTGCCTGTTATCGATTTAATCAAAATTCAATTCTTATAATGAAAAAAATGTTTTTTTTTGTTTTGTTTATCCTACTGACCCTTGAAGTCGATTTCCGAAATTTTTACACTTTTATTGTTTTGGTCGTATTTGAATACTTGAAAGACTATTTTTTTCTTTTTTTTTAATATTTTCTTTGATTTTATATTTTCTTTTAAAATTATTTTAAATTTAAATAAGATTTGTGGCACTCGAATGGTTTTTTTTTATCGAAAAGTAAGACGTACATATAAAATTAATACCACAACAACCACGAAAGTAACCAGCACTAGTATTAACGTTGCCAAGACTTTTTCAACGGATCTAGCCATCTAAGCATGAATAACCCGAAAAAACAAAAACACTTTGTAAAAATGCTAATAACGTCAATAGCAAAAGGACATGCATACAAACAAATATCTTTTACCATTAATAGCGATTAAAAGAAGAAGTTTGAGTATAGAACGACATGAAATGAATAGATAGACAAAAAAGCATGTGTTAAGCCCGGACACGCACACGAAACTATAAAACTATAGACTAAACATCGTCCGCACCACCACTAAACCGTTACATATACTCGTATGTATATAGGAAAAGTTCCGACCGGCCAACCACTTTAAACTACTTGAACACAAACAACAGAAACGAAGGGCGAACCGAGCGGTCTTCAGGAAATGATTGCACCTGTTGGGATTGTATACTTTCTAATCGTTCTTGTTATTATTTTGAGACCCTCTAAACGCTAGAATATCTTAAGATGGGTGTCACTGAACTGAACATTATACACGAAGGAAAACTATTTCGAAAGGGTTGGTTTTTCCTTTTATTATTTAAGTAAAACTGTAAACATAAAACGTTGTTCAGTGTCGTAACCATTGGATACGGTGTAAATGTCATATTGACCACAACATTTAGAATTATTTGCAAGTACTTGCTACCAAGTAACCAGTACCCCCAAGTCTCTATTTTGTGAGATCTTTTCCGTTATTAAATTTCAAACACAAGGAGGTTAAATTTAAAAAATTCCAACATAATTTAAATACAATTTTGTAGGAAGTACAAGAGCAATAAACATTAAGGACCATTATTACAACTTGCCGTTAACTAAAGGGAGAATTATAACGGGCAGATAAATTTTTTTCATTATTATGAGCAGGGACTGAAAATAACAGTTATTTTTGAATTTTTGATTAAAAAAAGCAACCGCAAGGAAATGTCGGAGAACAAAACCAAGTATACCATTTTGATTGTCTTGGACCAACTTTTTATAAAATGCGATGCTTTTTAAAAACATGATTTTTATTTTTTAGAAAAAAATAACAGTTATTTTAGATTTTTATTTTTTCGAGCAGGAATAAAAGTTATTTTTTAACTTTTATTTTTTCGAGCAGAAATAAAAGTTATTTTTTACTTTTATTTTTTCGAACAAAAATAACAGTTATTTTTGACTTTTATTTTTTCGGTCAGAAATAAAAGTTATTTTTTGACTTTTATTTTTTCGAGCAGAAATAAAACTTATTTTTGTTTTAATTCATGATGAATTCATAATATTTATTAAAACATTCTTTAAAAAAAATAAAGTAATTTATGTCAGAAAATTATTAAAATTAAGTTTTGGGTATATTAAACACTAATCTTTGGTTTGAAAAAACCAAAATAACTTTTATTTCTGCTCGAAAAAATAAAAGTCAAAAATAACTGTTATTTTTGCTCGAAAAAAACTTGATTGCTTGATTAAAACAATCAAAATATGTTTTAAGAACATATCAGACATTGGATTTTAATAAAAGCATTTTTTAACGTAAAATATTTTTTGAGTGTAACCCTCAAAAAAAATATTATAGCATCCGCTGACATGTGCACTCGCCGCAGTCTGATCAACGACTAAATAAAAGAGCATAAGCAATGTGTTTGAATTCGCTCTGCACAATTGTGCTATGAAATGGTAATCATTGCTGTAGGATTACTTTTCGGGGAAAATCTTAGGAATCTTGTATAAAATCGATTGGATTGTGGACAAAAATGTGAATATACTATATGGCAGATACTTAGCTGAATATCATACTACCACAGCTTCTCACACCACTCATACTGTATGTGTTAAATTTATCCGTGGTTACGGGACCTACAGTTTAACGTCGACTCCGACGAACAAATTTGAGAAAATTGTCATGACAATTTAATTTGCATTCAGAGTTTTTGCCAGAAGATTGCCGAGAAGAAATGGCCGAAACAAATACCTTTTTTATGTTTCGTTTTGTTTGAGATGTCTGAGCTAGAGTTTAAAACTTGAGGTCTCGTCTAAGCCAACACTATGGCGACTTCGAATAAAAAACCATCATATGTATTTCAACATGACAACGACAAAAAATTGCTTTTATGTATTGACTGACCTCCATCATCCACTGATTGACAATATTGTAATTTGATATTAGGTTAGAGGACGTGTACTTGTCAACTCTGACAAGTACAGTACTCGGAGGTCGAATTGACCCATTGTACAGAATTATTATTATAATTTGATATTAGTTAAAACAATTTTTTAAATACATATATTTATACTTTTATTATAAGAGAATTTAGAGCTTTATATCAATTAAATTTTTATTCAAAATTTAATATATTGAAAGGTAATATACACAGTAAATATTTCCTCTCGACTTATACTATGTTCAGACATGCATTTTTATTGCGTAAATCGCAATAAACGCCATTATTGAGTTCAATATTTCATATAAAGTTTCAATTAACACGTTGACTGCCGACTACGAAATAATTCGTAGATTGCCTTCCCTTCTAGGGTGACAACTACGAGTTATCTCGTACTCACTAAACCTGCAATTTTTGTGTAGCTACGAATAAAATCGCATTAAATCAGTGCTAGTATCGATAAATGGCTTCTGGGAAAAGAACAAAAAGTCAATGTTGGCTTGCGTGGCCAGTTTTCTGAAAATTGCCGTGGCAGTCAACGTATTAATTTTTCCTCACGACTTACGACACTATTTAAAATTGAAATCAGTTGACTTAAAACAATTCTAAAACAATTCGAAAAATTGGCTACTCCAGCCTTTGATTTTCAGTAGGATAAAATTACACCACAGGGTAACAATTGTACGAGAAACACGTTTTACAAAAATTATAGAATACGATGTGAATACCCCAAATATGTACTAGTTTTGTTCAGTTAATTTTGGCCGACACTGTACAGACATACAGTGGCGAACAAAAATGGTTGCATCCTGCAACATTCTTAATAAAACTGCTATAAAATTCTAAATAAATAAGCAAATTAAATAAAACTTCAGGTATATGTTACATTTTTGATATATTTTTTGAAGATATAAAAACAAATATACAAAAATTAAATGTACTTCATTTATTTGCTAAAAACGTAAACAATTCGATTATTCCACTTTTGCACGTATTCGAAATTTTGAAATATTTATTAATTTTTAATATAATTGCCCATAAATTTTCTATTGGATTCAAATCCGTGCTTTGTGGTGGCCATTTAATCAATTAAAAATGTTGATCAGATAACCAATTTTAAACAATTTTGGCGGTGTGTTTCGGATCGCCATCGTGCTAGAAAAACAGTTCCTATTCAGGGTACGCACGTTCTTCAATGAATTCTGGCAATTTTGTTTGAAGGATACTTAGATAGTTCTCCTTTCTCATTTTACCCTCTATTTTCATCAACGGACCAACGCTCCACCAAGTAAAACATCCCTGACTATCAAACTTCCACATCCATTTTTGATTGTCTGTTTTACCTGATGTCTTTGAAGTTTTTCATGCGGTCGGTGCCAATAGTACTCTTTTCCATATGATTGAAATCGGTTAATTTTGGTTTTATCCGACCAGATCACGCGTTTCCATTCGTTAACTCTCCGTTTACCATAAGTTTTGCAAAATTCTAAACGAGCCTTGACATTTTTATGCCGGTTGTTTTGCTTAATGGCTGATACCAACCCGATTCTACAAAGTGCTCTTCGGGCTGTCCACTCGCTGACATTTTTATTTATGGCCTTGCAGCTAGCTTTGGTGTTTTTCTGTCCTTATTTTTCATAAGACGAGCATCGCCATCGATGAGCAATCTTGGTCGACCTCTAGTTGTAGAAACTGGTTGCACATTTCGTCGTTTTCGAACACTTAAGGCCACATAGTGTGATATTTGTAGTGCTTTAGCTATTTTCTTGCATATTCACCTTTTTCTGTTAGGAACACAATTCTATTTTCAATTTCAACACTTATTTTTTTCATTTTATTAATATTATGAGACCAATTCTTAATAGCGACAATAATTAAGTTTCTACAGCTTCCAATGATTAAAATAATTCATAGAATAGTAAATAAATGAAAACAAAAAAATGTATGACGGTATATTGCACTAATTTGCATTGCTTTTTGCTTTTATGCAAAAAATAGCATAAGGTGCAAAAGTGGAAGAATCGACACTAAACACATTTATTTAAATTATATTCTTTTTAATAAAATTTTCTGAATTTTTATTTTGAACACACTAAAGAAATGAAAATTAGAAGAAAAAACCGCAGCAAGTATAATCATATTCCACTCTATTAAAATTTTACAAGATAATAAACGCGAAAATTAAAAACATGCAGCCATTTTTGCTCGCCACTGTACATGTAAAAAAGAAAATACTTGCCTTGACAACAAATAAAACATTTGAATAGAGAAAGAAAATAACTCTTAAAAATAAATTTTCCAAAAAAAGGTTTTATTTTATAAATTTTACAAAAATAAATCAAAACATGGCAAATAAAAACGAAAAAATGGATAATATTAAATCCTTAAATGAGATAATATATCCGGAAGTTGAGCCCGCCGTCATTAGTAAGCAAATGATAGAGAAATCATATCTGGAAGATGGATACAAAGGCGAAGAGGCACGTTTACATAAAATGGCACCAGTCATATATGATCGTATAACAACGCTACGTTTAGATTTCAAGAGTAAGAAAAATTTGAAAGCACATGTAGAGGGATTTTTTATAAAAAGGGACTATATTTGATAGATATCCTACGCATAGATCACTTATGGGTTCTGCCCAATTTAACTAAACTGGCATTGAACTGCAATAAAATAGAAGTTATCGAAAATATCGATATGCTAATCAATCTTACAGAGCTCGATCTAAGCTTTAACTATATAGAACGCATTGAGAACCTCGACAAGCTGATTAACTTGGAAGTATTATCACTTTTTAATAATTCAATTACAAAATTGGAGAACTTAGATGCGCTTGAGAAATTGATTATATTGAGTATTGGTAATAATAAGATAATATCCACAGAAGGAGTGAGAACTGCTAATACATTATATATGGAGTAAAAAGAAAATATTAAATTGCTTTTCGTTCTCTTTCAGTTGGAGCGATTTCGTTTTCTGAAAAATTTAAAAGTTCTTAATCTAGAAGGAAATCCAATTTCAACGAATCCAAACTTTTGTTTAGCCGACTACATTGCAGCAATTTTACCACAGGTTAAATACTATGAATATGTAGCCATTAAAGATGAAGATCGTGAAAGAGCAAAGGAATATTTTCAGTAAGTACACTCACAAGAATATTTTATTTTCTAATGACGAATCAAAGAATTATTAGCCGTACACCATTCCGAAAGGTTTTAAAAAAATTCTCTTTGTTCAACTCAATTATGGATATTGATCGCAATATTTATTTACAGACGAGAACTTCGTGAAATTCAAGCAAACGAAGAAATGGAATTACAAGAACGTGCACAGAAAGCTAAAGAAAAAGAGGATGCAGAACGGTTATCATTTAGTTTTGTAGAACATTTAAATGAACATCAGCTGTACGAATCGCTGTGGCGGGGTGACGAAGATGGCCGCATACTAATGATGGTCGGTTCGGTGGCCGAAGATATAGCTGAGGAGTATGATAAAGGTATATATGAACTGACACAGGAAATCTATAAGCTAGGACTGCAAAAATTCGAAGAACGAAAAATTGAAATTGAACAATTCACCGCCAACATGGAGGAGGGCCATTTAGAAATACAAAAAATGGGACATCAAATTTTAGATGAATTTCAACAGTACAAAGACAAAGTATTTGAGGAAGCCATTATATCCCACAAATTCTTGGAGAACAGATATCTTCGTGGCGAAGAGGTTGAAACTAACGAAAGTGTACAACACTCGGAGAAACTGGAGCGGATAGCCGCCGAATTTGACGATATGGTTACTGATATATGGCATAAATTAATGGCCCAAGAATTACATTTGCATGAAACAACAGAGGTAAGTGGCACTTGAAATTTAGTGTTTATTCTCTTTTCGCAAACAACATTGTTGTACAATATTAACACATTACTAGCCCTAGTACCTCTAACAGACAGGGATGGCTATGTGCTGCAGAGGAATTATAATATATTTTAAAACCACTGATGGTAACAAGATCCACTTTATACTTTTCAGGAAACAATTATAATTTTTCAAAGACGTCTTCAAGAAATGATTGCCAAATTTGTAGAGCAATCTCAAACATATTTTGGCCAAATCCGAGATATTGCCATTCACTTTTCGGAAAATCTTGGCGAAATCGTTATGCGTTATATAGCAACAAAATTAGCTTTGCAAGACTTTGACGGTGTCCCTGAGCCTTTACGAAATTGCATGGAGGACCGCGAAGCTATAGCCAACTTAATAGCTGGCATGAAAGACTTTCAAACACAACGCATTGATGAACGCGAGGATCGCCTGATGACGCGTAGCAAAGCATTTATTGACAATATGATTGATAAATTAAACAAGTAAGTCTATTAACCAAAAAAATACTTCTTAGCTTAATGACATGATTTGAAATTTTTACAGAGAAGAATTGGAAAGAAATCGTGCAAAGGTTTTGGAAATTAATACATTTTTGGATACGATGGCGGAAAATCTAGTAAATCTGAGGCAAGAAGTACGTGATGAACTCCATAATGAACGAAGATAAAGAAATTAAAAATTGAGTTGATTTTGTTATATTCAAAAAACAAAAAAAAACAAGGATTTATAAATATATGTATATGCAGATAGAAACATTAAAAAGTAAATGCGTATTATAACAATAATTTCATAGCACTTTTAACCTACATATATGTATGTAAAAGTGTCGATATTTATTTGGATTTCTTTTTAAGACTTTCCAAATAGATACCCAAACCCTTTTGCACACTGGGTTGATTAACGAAAAAGAGAAAAGCTTCCAAGTCTTGGGTTTTTTCATCTTCTAGTTGCTGCAAGTCTTTTGCTCTAAATTGATGTTTAGTTACACCACGTGCGAAAGGGTTGGTTTTGGCAAATGTAGCAAAGAATTTTTCACATTTATCCAAAGCTTCTTCTTTTGTTGAAACCACATCATCGACTAGACCAACTTTTAAAGCTTCCTCGGTGCTAAACATTTTTCCCTCCGTCAAAGCCATTTCAGCTACACGCCTTGGCAGTACATTGCAGAACGTGGACATGAACCACTTAGGAGCCACAATGCCCAATTTGGTTTCATTAAGACCAATTGTAAAATTCGGCAGCATTACGCGGTATTCACAACTGGCAGCCAATAGACAACCACCAGCTGGTGAGTGGCCCTAAAAACAAAATCAAAACGTTAGCAATATTGTTATTATACATATGATCTCAATTTAGCGTTTACATTGATAGCAGCAGCTGTCGGTACATATGATCCATACAAGGCCAACCAGGTATCCTGAAGAGTTGTCCAAAAATCTCTTAATCTCTCTTGATTCGGTTTATACATTTCCATTATATCTAAACCTGCTGAGAATATCGTATTGGAAGACTACATTTTTGCTTATTTAGAAATCTCTTTATACACATATACAACATCATCTTTCCTAGGCCCACTTACCGAAGTCAAAATTAGGCCACGACATTTATTGGACTCAATTTCATCAATAGATTCTTTTATATCTCTCAATAGCTCGTAGTTTAAGCCATTAACTGGTGGCCTATTCATAGTTAACGTGGCCACACCACTCTTATCATTCACAGCGATGGTAGTCAGCTTTCCTCCAGTGGACGAAGACATGCAACGCTCAAATGGCCTTGATTTACGACATATTCCTGAATAAGCTCTTGCTAAACTTACAACTCTCATCTTTATATCTGTGAAAGAAGATCAACACAAACGATTAATAGAAGTGGACTTTGATCATCCACCGTTATAGTAAAATTAAAAGATTTCATATACACATTCAATTCCATTTACTTTTAATTGAAGAAAAGTATAACGAAATCTTTTTCTTTTCTTTTAAGTGATTTGTTTTAATATTTCTACTTACGGCTAAATAAATGTAAATAAAAAATAAATAAATTCTAGAATGCCGATTATTTAAACAAACAAATTATTGCACTTGTGTAAATTATGGTAAATGATTATCTTTCGACCAAGGCTGCCAGATGATTTATTAGCAGATCGCCGGTTTCCCAGCAGAATTTGATGTGCCCAAAATTTTTAAGTTTAGATTTTTCGAAAAGTAATCGGGTAATAGAAAATATCTCTGTTCATTTTAATCGATTCAAATTTAATTATCAAATTTAATAAATTATAGTTATTAATTAAATATCAAATGAATTTCGCAATATTCCTATGGAGAGAATAAACGCATGGGAGTATATGGAAATGTTGATTTTGAAAGCAACGCGACAAGTAATTTGTAGTTGCAAAATTGCTGAGTTGCGCTTATTGTTTTTAAAGCATGGCAAAACTTTGCATCAAATTCGTATGCAACTTATTGAAGAATTTTGACTGACTATATTGTAGTGTTGTAAATTGTGGGTACTTTTGACTACTCAATACATACTCAATATTTTTTTTGGGTACTCAATACTACTCAATACTATAACGTTTTTTTTTTTTTGGAGTTCAAAAACTAGTACAAAAAATGTTCAGATACTCCTTATATTTGAATTTTCGAATCTATCTGCATATCTGAATTGTAACAGAAATTACCTTTGTTAGACTTTATTAAAGTGTAGAAAAAGTATTTTTTCGACATTTTCAGATTTTAATATACTTCTTCTATTGCTTAAAAGCTGACCAGCTATAGAAAATACTCTTTTACTAGGCACATATGTTGCTACTATTGGCAAATACTTTTTGCCTATTTTAGCAATACCGGGAAATACATTTTCTCTCTCCTTCCACCACTGCAAAGGATCCCTCCTTCTATATAGCAATTTTTCATGACTGGAGTTGGTATAGACTTCTGATCAAAATCGGTCCAAATTGAATTGATATTATTAGTTGTTTTGACTGGCGAACGATTTTCTGAAGTTGGTATATTAAACAATGACGATATATTGGAATTTACATTATTTATGGCGTTGGAATCAGTGAACCCTTTGGATTTGAATCGTGGATCTAGATAAGTGGAAATTGTTAAAACATCGTGGTATTCTAACCTAAAGAAGCGTCTATTTAAATTAGAAATATATGTATCTAATAATGCTGCTTCCGTATTGTCTTCAGACTTTTTCTTATTTAAAAATGTTTGAAGACCACGTATTAAAACTATAAGTTTCGAAATAGTTGTAATTTTTTCGGCACTCATTTCATTAGTTATTTCCTTAAAGGGCTGCAAAATACTACAAATTTCTTTTAATATTTCCCACTCTTCAAAAGAAAATAGTTCAATTGACTTGTGTAGTATTGCTACAGTAGCTTCTAAAAAAACTTGATTTTCCAAAATTCTTAAAATCATATTAAGAGTCGAGTTCCATCTTGTTGGAGTTGAATTAATTAATTTTTGTATTGGGTTTCCTATTTGCTTCTGCATTTCCTTGAGTTTGTTGGGTGCTTTAGTACTTCGATGAAAAAATTCAACAGCTGCCTTGCAAATACTAATTAGTCGGAGTGAAGAGTATGACAAGTGCAGCCAGGTTTTTTAAGATCAACGAAAGGATGTATAGAGTCCAGGTGTTTTTTTTAAATTAGAACTGCAACCTCCTATAAAATACAATTATAAATAAAAATTAAAAAATAGTAAGAAATATACTATTTACCTTTGTAAGAAATAATAGATTTACATATGTAAAGGGTGTTTTTTATAGAGGTATAGAACTTTAAGTTGGCATTACTTTTCAAGATGGCGACCGATTTAACAGCTGTCAAGTGATTTATTCTCAGTTTGGTTTGGCAATTCATCATGAATAGACTCACGCCTGAACAACGCTTGCAAATAGTGCAATTTTATTTCGAAAATAATGGTTCTGTGCGGAAAACGTATCGCGCACTACGTCCATTTTATCGTCGACAAAATCGTCCATCAGAGCAGTTAATTCGATTAACCATGGAACGTTTTCGCACCACGTTTAGTCTTATTCATAACTCGCATCCCCAGAGGCGCTGTGCGGTGCGTACAGAAGAAGCTATTGCTGCTTTAGAGCGTTGCATTGAGGAAGAATGTCACAGTCGATTGTGATCGGTATAGAGCCATGATTACTAACTTTTTCATTCCTGAATTGAATAACCATGATGTCCAGGAGTGTGGTTTCAACAAGACGTCGCAACATGTCACACAGCTCGTGCCACAATAGATTTATTGAAAGACACGTTTGGTGACCGCCTAATTTCACGTTTTGGACCTGTGAATTGGCCTCCAAGATCTTGTGATTTAACACCGCTAGACTACTTTCTGTGGGGCTATGTAAAGTCATTGGTCTATGCGGTAAAGCCACAAACGCTTGACCATTTGGAAGACAACATTCGCCGTGTTATTGCCGATATACGGCCACAAATGTTGGAAAAAGTCATAGAAAATTGGACGTCCAGATTGGACTACATCCGCGCCAGCCGTGGCGGTCATATGCCAGAAATCATATTTAAAATGTATGGCCACAAGATTATCTTTCGGATAAATAAAATTCATGTCAATCGAATAATCCATCGTTGTTTTATTGCAACTTAAAGTTCTATACCTCTATAAAAAACACCCTATAGTTTTTCATTTTGCAGTTTCACCTTTGGCATCTTTAAAGTAAAGCCAAATGTTGCTTCTCTTCCGCGACATTCTAGAATAGTATCTTACAGAAATATATTCATTAATTAAAATTAATAAACTTTAAGCTGATTGTACTTACCTTTTGGCCAAGAATAGAAAGGAAAGCTTTATTTTATAATATTTTATTTAATAACTTTTCTGCCACTCTTAAATAATTGTGACGCCACAATTTTTTTCCACCGTTATGTTTTTGTTTTGTTTACAAAAACACTATAAAATACAACCCTGAAAGTATTGAGTATTACCAACTTGGTATTGAGTACTCCAAAAAACAATCGGTATTGAGTACTGAGTACCCAAATACTCAATACTTTTGCACCACTACTATATTGTACTTTTTGAACTTAAATAATACAGTCGGGCCTTGATTATCCGTGATGGTCGGGACCAGAAGCATAACGGATAATCGAATTTCACGGTTAATCGAACAACAATTTTTATTGTACATATTTACATCAAAAAAAATTTATTCAAGAAGTTTATGTCCATTTTTAAATTAAATAAGTATGTATACATTAAATTTTCTACTGAAAGCATGAGGCAAAAACGGACATTAAGCAAAAAAAGAATACGACTTCTTAAAAAAAAGTAATGTGATGTTGTTTGTCTAATATTGTTCAACTTGTAATTTTCTTTTATAAGTTTTTCTTGGATGCGATAAACTTGAATTTTATACTGCTCTGTAATTCCGGAAATTCGGCAATGTGCTAGATGCCTTTATCGCTTCTTTTAAAGTCGTTTATGGAACAATCACTGCGTCGTCATCAGTGTCTTACAATCCACTGAGTCGCTCAGGTTCATCTGAGTAACTGTTTGACATGCTTATAATTGCTTCATCTGGCAAAACAGCAAATTGGAAGGCATTTTCATTACATTTGAGCCATGTCTCTATATCCTCTGTGCCACATTCTCGAGGGTATTCGATATTTTCATACCTATAACAAATCACTTTTAAATGCTTCTGACTCATCATATGCAAACAAGGGAATTCCCCGTTTTCATGTTCATTATATTGTATGTATGAGTTTGAAGTTAATAAAAAAAATTCTGCCATCACGGATAATAGAGGTAATCACGATTAATTGAAGCAAACAATTTGAAAACATTGCAAACAAAAAACAATAGACTGATCTTTAGCCATCAATCGGGGTTACCGGTTAACCGGATCACGGATAATCGAGACCCGACTGTAGTTGCAATTATTTGGAAAAATTTCTAAGTTTTAAGAATATGTCTATTTTTATCACAAATTGTAAGATAATCACCCTTATTCTGGTTGTCGTAGTCGACGTCGTCGTCGTTTTAGAGTCGACATCGTTTTCTATCGTCGTCGACATCACGTCGACAATGTTTTGGTATTCTGTAACAGTACTGTGTCGACGTCGACTGTTTATCGAAAATTTTATGCTTTATTTAAAAAAAAAAAATTTTTTATTTCTGTGATACGAGCGTTATTTCTTAAAAATGTTTTTTATTTGTGATACAAAATTTGAAATGTCCGATGCGGAAAAAAATGATGCCAAATTAAATGTTTTGAAGAAAACGGATTTTCTTGGTGTTATTGGCTGTGTGGACGGAACCCACATTAAAATTTTGGCACCAAATAAAGAACATTTATATTTTAACCGTAAAGGATTTTTCAGTTTAAATGCTATGGTGTTTCGTATACTAACATTTTATTGTACCTATTTCATAAACTTAAACACTTCATTTTAGTGTAGATTTGTGATCATAAAATGCGAATACGATTTTTGGATGCCCGATATGCAGGATCTGCACATGATTCCTTAATATGGAATGTAAGCCATGCAAAAAGAGTATTACAGGAACGGTATTGAGCAGGTGAACGAAATTCATGGCTTTTATGTAAAATTTTTATGTCATTATGATTATCATTTACTAATGTTACTTTTGAATTAGGTGATGCAGGATATCCTTTTGAGCCCTATCTAATCACTCCATATCGCTCTCCTGTTGAAGGAAGTGCTGAAGCTATTTTTAACACTACACATGCTAAAGCAAGAAATATAGTGGAAAGAACAATTGGAGTATTAAAAATCGGTTTCGATGCCTTCTTGGAGCACGTCAATTGCATTACATGTCTGCCATAGCAACTAAAATAGCTAATGTTTGTGCTGCACTTCACGATATTTGTACTGAATGTGGCTTAGATAATGCTACTTATGAAGATTTAAGAAGCGCTGAAATCTACCAACATATTGATGTAGTTAATGTGCAAATTTCACAAAGTAGTGAGGCATCTGAAATAGGAAAAGAAATAAAACGAAGTTTTTCATAATTTAAATCATTCTTTAATTTAAATTTTTTTTTCCATTTTGTTATATTTTTTGCTTTTTAGCTTTGAAAAAAAACTTGTCGTTACCAAAAATTACGACGACAAAATCAGAGTCGACACAACACAATATCGACAACGTATTGACTTACAGAATACCAAATGTGTGTCGACAGTCATCGATAACTGTCAATAACGACAAACAGAATACCAATTTTAAATTGTCGACGCAAGTCGACGTCGTCATGCGTCGACGACGACAATCAGAATAAGGGTGAATATCCACACTTTAGAAAAATGTTATCGTTAACGAGTAAATCTATGTTTCCATACAAGAAATAAATGACCGAAAGTAACCCATTCGTAACAGTTTACAATTCTTCTTTCAGCTGCATTTCGTAATACATCAATCACCACATCGTTAGTCATTATCGATCATTTTATCGTCACTAATAATGTACCGTACGACATATTTCGAAATGCAATTCGAAAAAGCTCATAAAATGTTAAATATGTTTAGTAAGTAAATTATATATAAGTTAGCGTCGGTTATCCATTCTGATTAACACGCGTGCTTAGTAGAAGGAGACAATTTTTCAGCTTTCTCTTATGAATATAAACAATTAACATGGACGATTACAGAAAACCCAAAAAAAGGCTGTTTAGCATTTTTGAGAAAGCCAAAAAAGGCAACAATTTAAATGAATCATCCCACAGTAAGGAGAGATGCATTCCACCGGATTCCCCAGATAACGACCCATATCATTTCGAGGATATTAAATTGGTTTCTACACCACAGAAACAGAAGGAAAAGATATTAAAATCGTCCAGTTTTATGGAAAGAATTGATAAATATTTGGATAATCAACCTTCATCAGTATCAAATGAGAAGCTAACAACCAGATGCGACACTGTTTCAGGATTAGCAAGAAATGGGGAACACGACAATGACAGCACAGAAAACATAAAGGACGATGATAATCTTGAGGATAGTTTTGTTTCCGATAGTTTTTTAGACACCATTGACACAAACGCTATTGCTGACATGATAAACACCACCGTGACATTCGAAAAGTACTCTCAAGTTCAAAATGAAAATATAAAGAAGAATGAAAGCAAATCAAAAGAAAACTTTAAGCCACCAGTGACTTCAAACACCAAAGAAAGTAGTTGTTTCCGAAAAACACGATCCCAATCAAATATTTCCAAAAAGAAGAAAAAGGTTACAGAGAGTTCTACTTTACATTCCTTGAAGACAAGAAGCAGCAGTCCAGTAAAAAAAGCCTCGAATGAAAAATACTTCAGGATTTTTAAACAAAAGGAAATCATTGGTTCAATGATTACTAACACAGGCAACGAACAAAATACTCAAAGTATTTCAGGTATAACCGGGATACAACAAGTAAACGAACGAAATGGAAAGCAACAAAAACCAATTGATAAAGATCTAAACGAGAAAGAAGTTGTTAATGGACCTGCAAGAAAACGGGGTAGACCGCCGTCATCAAAGTCTGCAAAAGTTGCTGTGAAAAAGCAACCTAAAGCTCGAATAAGAAAAATTAACGTGGCAAAGAAACCGAAGAACACTTATGGCAGACTTTCTGAAGATAAATTAAAATCTGTCGAAATTCGAAAGATTCCTCAACATTTCTTGGATGAGGTGTTAGATATGCTTCAAAATGAAGATCATCAAGTATGGAAAGATAGGAATATATCGTGTAATGCCGGCATACATCGCTATTGGGAAACGCGAACAATGGTTTCGGATAAAAATATGAAATTAAAATACGCGCGCCAATTTCTGTTACGTAGAGAATGGTTAAATTTATCAAAAATTCTATGCTTATTCAATCGAAATGAAAAAAATAACACTTATTATCCTCTTCTATTAAATTATACTGTGATAATAACTGTGATAATAGGCAAAAATAAGAAGCTCCGCAAATTTATTGAAAATAAAATATTAAAAGGTTATTTAAATAGACAGGACTATATTAGAACCATAAACAAAGTGTTTTTTCATATTTGGATGGTGAAGTACAGTCAAAAAAACTTTTTATTGATTGGAAAAACAAAAAAAATTAAAGTATAAACATGTCGGAATGCCATCATTGTAAAACGGCAATACGCGGCGAATCTGGTTTAATGTGTGAAGGAGTATGTAAAAAGGTTTATCACTGTGCAAAAAAGTGCTCGGGAATCGATCAATATTCTCGTGGAATATTGGAGGCTGGTGGATTCATCCGTTTTATGTGTGATGACTGTGTCCAGTATATTCATAATGTGGATATGGCGATCGGAGATATTCAAGAAAATGTGAAAAAAAACAAACAACATCTGGCTGAATATAAAGGCGAATTCAAGGAATCGTTAAAGCAAAGTGAAAACGAAATTAAAAAGCTACTTGAAGCTATCGAAAAAAGGTATGAAGAGAGATTAAAAAAATTATATGAAGCTCAAAGGCAATGTGATGTAAATGTAAAGGAAATAAATAAGCTGTATGGAGTGATAAACGAAAATCAAAATAACAGTAAAGAGATGTGTAACAGAATTGAAGAGAAAAACAAAATAATGTGTAATGAAATAAAAAAAACAATTGAGGAAACAAGTATCAAAACAAACACAAGTAAGCTATCATTTGCTGATGCATTAAAAAGTAATATAGTGATGCCAGACAAAAATAAACAAAACCCACTTATTATTAAACCAAAAGGGAAACAAGATATCGTAAAAACTAAGGAGGATTTAAATAAAAAAGTTGATCCTATGAATTTTAAAATTGTTAGTATAGAACAGCGAAAAAATGGTTCTGTGGTTATACAGAGCGAAAGTAACGAAGAAAGAGAAAAGATAAAAGAAACAATGCAAAAGAAAATGGGAGAATACTACGAAATTAAAGTTCCTAATCAAGTTGATATGAAAATTAAAATAACTGGTATGTCGTTCAAACTAACGGAAATTGAAATTATTGAAAAATTGAGAAAGCAAAACAATTTTCTTAATGAGAGCCAAATGGAAGTAATAAAGTTATTTGAGTACAAAAGAAATGGTGAGACAATATATAACGCTATACTCAAATTAGATAATGATGCTTATATGAAAGTAATGATGGCACAAAAAGTCAATATTGGTTGGGAGAAATGCAAAGTTTTCGATGGTACTCAGATTATACAGTGTTTTAAATGTAAAGGATACAACCATAAATCGTCAGATTGTAAATATGAAGAGGTCTGCATTAAATGTCATGGAAATCATAAATCGAAAGAATGTAACCAAGATACAATGAATAAATGTATTAACTGTGTGAGAGTAAATAATAGGTTGAATCTAAGTTTGGACGAGAATCACTCGACCCATAGTAAAGATTGTCCTGTATATCAAAATAAATTGAATGCAAAAAAGAGGAGAAGTGGTTTAGTGGCATAACAATCACGGAAAATACAAGGCATATACACAAATATACAAGGAATATTAAATAATTATAACCAATTAGAAATATTAGCTGAAATAAAAAAACCTGAATTTATAATACTTTCGGAAACCCATTTAACCAAGGAAATTAATGAGGAAGAAACGCAGCTTATTGGTTACAATCAATTTATAACGTTATCAAATTCAACGAGAACAGGTGGAATAATAACATATTTCAAAAAGAGCTGGAATGTGAAAAAAATCTTTGAAAAAATTATTGACTCAAAAATATGGATAGCGGCTCATATGGCGAAACATAATAACTACACAATTGCAATTACATCTGTATATAGATCACCTAGTAGTGCTGAAACGGAATTTTTGGGAGTATTTGAAGAAGTATTAGAAGAAATGAGTGAATTAAACTGTGATATAATAATAGCTGGTGATTTTAATATAGATTGGTGTAAGGATAGTTTTTATAAAAATAAAATGCAATGTTTACTGGATGATAATGGCCTTAAACAAATAATAGGAGAATTTACACGAATTACGCAGAGTTCGAAAACATTAATTGATTTTATTATAACGAATAGCAACAATATATCGGCAAAAACCAATGCTTCAACTAAAATTTCCGATCATGAGACAATAGATATTATAGTTGATAATATGAGACACAACACTAACAACATTGATTATAAAGAAATAGATATTTTTAAATATAATAAACGGCAATATAATAGAGAGATATGGAGCATCCAAGAAATGAATATGAATACAGATTTAAATGACATCGTGACTGTGTTTGATAGTTATCTCGAAAATGCAGTTAAAAATATGACAAGGAGGCGAAAAATCAAAGAAAATTGTAATATAAATTGGTTTAATGAGGAAGTAAGACGTTTAAAAAGAGAAAAAATTGTGAAATATAATATAGCAAAAATGGAAAACTCTAGTGAAGCGTGGGCTATATATAAAGCGATGCGAAATTTATATAAAGTTAAAATTGAAAACGCAAAAAACAATTATATTAATAACAAGATTAATAATGCAACTGACCAAAAGGGAATGTGGAGAGAGATAAAAAATCTTATTTTAAAAAAAAATCGGAGTGCAATACAAACTGTAATATTTGATCAGATAGAATGTAAAGACAATTTTGAGATAGCAAATAATTTTAATAAGTATTTTATAAATAGTATTAAAACAATAAGAGATGAGATAGATAATGTGCAATATGTCAATAGAATAAATGTGATAAATTCTAGATTTAAATTTCGGGAAGTAACATTGGAGGAATTGAAAACAATTTGTAAAAGCCTAAAGAAAAAATCGGACTATAATAAAGTATCAAGTGATATGATCATAAATAGTTGGCATATCGTCGGCAGAATAATACTAAGGATAGTGAACAAATCACTACAAACAGGAGTGTTTCCAGAAAATTGGAAAACAGCGATGGTAACACCAATTGAGAAGGTGGCGAAAACAAAAAGATGTGATGAATATCGGCCGATAAATACTCTTAAGACGTGTGAGAAAATAATCGAAAAAGTGGTTAAGGAGCAGTTGGAGCAGTACTTGGAATCTAAGAAAATACTATCGAAATATCAGTCCGGTTTCAGAAAAAAATTCTCGTGTGAAACAGCAATTAATTATTTAATTAATAGATGGAAAAAAACAGACAAAAATAATAAAATATTGGGTATTTTCTTGGATTTTAAAAGAGCTTTTGAAACCATCGATAGAAAAATACTTCTGCAAAAATTGAAAGCATATGGCATCGAAGACATAGAATTAAAATGGTTTGAATCATATTTAACAAACAGGAAACAAATAACGAAAGTAAATGACATTAAGTCACAAATACATAACAATGAATACGGTGTGCCACAAGGATCGATATTAGGAGCGCTACTATTTATCCTATATATAAATGATATATCAAAAATATTGAACAAATGCGAAATAGTTTTATATGCTGACGATACGCTTATTTTTACGGAAGGAGAATCTGAACAAATATGTTATAATAATCTCAACGAGGATATGAATAATGTTAGTATATGGCTAAAAATGAATAAACTTAAATTAAACGAAAGTAAAACAAAAATAATGGAAGTAAATTCGGACAGCAATATAATTTTTAAAATAAATAATCAAATAATAGAAAAAGTGAACCAAATAAAGTATTTAGGCTTTATAATTGATAAAAACTTAAAATTTAAAAATCATATTGACTACATATGTAAGAAGATCGGCAAAAAGATTAGTTTTTTTAAAAGAATAAGAAACCAAGTCTCAATTTTAACGGCAGTTAATATATACAACACAATGATAAAGCCTCATTTCGAATACGGTTCGACAATACTATTCACATGTTGCACAGCTCATCAAATCGAAAGATTGCAAAAATTACAGAATAGAGCAATGAGAGTCATACTTAAAGTCAACAGATATACGTCGATCCATTTCATGCTTGAATCACTTAAATGGTTAAATGTAGAACAACGGCTTAAACTGAACACACTAAATTTCATACACAGAATTAAAAACGGTGAAGCACCAGAATATCTAACCGAGCAAGTGTCGTACGTGAGAGATTCTCAACCCTACCAGCTTAGAAATGCGGAACATTTTAGGATTGAAAGAGTAGAATCATCTGCAATGCAGCGGTCACTATTTTATAAGGGGTTTCAACTTTACAACTCCCTACCAAATAATGTGAAAATGGAACGTAATTTTAATATATATAAGAAACATATTGTTTTTTTGGTAAAATATAACATGTAAATATATGTAATATTAGAAAATTTTATATGTGATGAAATTGTAATACAATTGTTTTTTAAAAAGTATTTTTTAATACTAATAAAGAAATTAATAATAATAATAATAATAAAAAAAATTCTAGTTAAGGTAATTATTTTAATGTGGTAATGGCTTAAAGACTCCATTTTTATTTTCATTTTTATTTCAGTATGCCACACTGTGTTTAGCTCATACGGACAAAGAAAAATTTCAGGAGTTTGTAAACTCTCTAACTAGTATAACTGATAGCAGTGCTATTATTAAAAAATGTACAAACATTTCACAACAAAATTGGAAATGAAAAATGTACAACAGTTTTGTCATACATTCGTACATATGTACATATATGTATTTAAATTTTATGTTAATAAATAGAGGTTAGGTTTGAAAGTAGGTGTTCTACAGTTTCTAACTTATCGCATCATACATACAGTGCAATAGGACGGCCATTCCAAGCAATTATAAGCAGCTTGATTTATAATTAAAACCCTTTAGTCAAGGTTACTACCTAGCATCTCACACCATCCATGTTGTGTGATAACTCCTGTATCACGCTGGAGTTGTTAACACGTTGACTGCCAACTACGTGATGACTCGTAGATCGCGTTCCCTTCTAGGGTGCCAACTACGAGTTATCTCGTACTCACTAAACCTGCAATTTTTGTGTAGCTACGAATAAAATCGCATTAAATCAGTGCTAGTATCGATAAATAGCTTCTGGGAAAGGAACAAAAAGTCAATGTTGGCGTGCGTTGCGTTGCCAGTTTTCTGAAAATTGCAGCGGCAGTCAACGTGTTAAACAGCAGTAAACCGATTATATTATCGTCGATAGAATGTCACAGATATCTGGACATACAACATACTCCCAACGACGATGTTCCTATAAGTCCATAGAGGTAGCAGATTTGAGGATTAAGGCCAATCTCATAGTTGTCCATAGAACGTGAACTCAAGCTAGCCAGAGCATCCGCCATATCATTTCAATGTATGTCGCTATGTCCCGAGAGCGAAAAGGGAAAGATAAGATCTGATCCAAGGCCACCTTATGGCATTCTTATTATAATCTTCGGCTTGATCGAAGAAGTGTCTCTGATGGTATCTATCTAAGCTAATTTGTTTTAACACATTGACTGCCACGGCAATTTTCAGAAAACTGGCCACGCAAGCCAACATTGACTTTTTGTTCTTTTCCCAGAAGCCATTTATCGATACTAGCACTGATATAATACGATTTTATTCATATCTACACAAAAATGGCAAGTTTAGTGAGTACGAGATAACTCGTAGTTGGCACGTGGCCAGGGAACATTGGTTAAGGTGATCCAACCATTTGTTAAGCCGGTGTTCATTTACAAGCCTTTTATACATATTCTACAATAAGTGATCTTGTTGCCCATTGCAGTTGAATTGAATGATCTTGAAAGAGAGATTCATATGTATATAGTCTGATTCTACAAATGTCGCTAACGAGCTGAAGTAATGGGGACAGTAAGTTGTGCGTGTCCTGTGTGTGGTTGTTGAAGGAGGAGTTGTTACTGCTTGACGATTCACCACCATGGCCTCCCATTCCGTTGTTTCTTATGATATTGTTATTCCCCACCGACGAGAGGTTACTAAGACCTGAACAGTCTCATGTTATGATCAATTTTAAACTTAGTGATCTCAGAAACTTGAGAAATGATCCAACGTTTATCTTGTGCGCTAAGATCATGAGTTAAAGTAATGTTATCTTTGAACAGTAGCCGGCTATAAAGTAGAGCTGCAATTGCGATTTGAGTGCAAGCTCGTATAACGTCTCATGTGACACCACCTCCTACAACCACTACATTAGGCAAATATCAGATCTTTTACTATTTTGGCAAATAACGCAAAAATCTTGATGGGTTCCGTGCTCGGTAGGGTGTTGGGGAGGATCTGTCTTTGATGAATGCCAGCTCCGACAAACAGATCAACATTGCTAATATATTTTGCACACTTGTGGAAAAAACTCTTTTTCGGGAGCAGCTGAAGCTGTTCTTGACCGAGCGGTACTTGGGGTCGTTGCAAAACGTGTATTTAATTGCCGTAGAAGCTACATTTCTCTTATAGATCAGTTTGCTGTTCAAAATAACACTTAGATATTTGGCCTCCGTACAGTACAGATATGATGTAAATTATGTACCTTCATGAAAAGAACACAATAGGGAATTACGTCTATCTGCTCCAAAATCATCTGTTTCTCTCTTCACGACGTGGATGAAAGAAGTGAGAAGAACACTAAACGTTGCAGTGGAAGGTAAAATCATTCCCACGGTACGTAACCTAAAGATCCTCGGGGTTACTTTCGATAACTTACTACACTTCGCCGTCTATGCAACTAACATCAACGCCAAAGTAAGGATGAGAAACAAGGTCCTAAAGGCACTAGCAGGCACAACATGTTGAATGGACAAAGAAACTATCATCACCACCTATAAGGCTATTGGACGATTACGCTGTTTCAAGCTGGACCTCATTCTTGAGTGATACTCAATAGCGGGTACTTCAGACTTCGCAGAATAACGCCTTACGGATAGCCACAGGATGTGTAAAGATGACAAGTATAGACCACCTTCATGAAGAGTCCTAAATGTTGTCAGTTAGGAAACACAATGAGCTACCGACGAAACAATACCTCGTAGCCTGATATCCGCCATCCCATCCCAATCATCATATAATTATGGACAATCCTACTCCTCGCCGTATTAGACATGACTTCACAACCTGCAACACGGACATCACCCACCTCATACCTACAATAGTGGACCTACAGTCAGTTAGGAAAGCACAGCGTTCCCTACATCAAACGACATCCACGGACGAACTCAGCCACAACAGGGTTATAAATCGGCATCCACCACCAATCTCCGATAATGAAAGGCAGCTACCAAGGGTTACCAGCACAATCCTGGCCCAGCTCATATCAGGATGAGCGAACATACTGAACAGCTATAAGGCAAGAATTATCCCGGGGACCTTGGACTGCTGCCCCTCATTCAATTAAGCACCACATGATACGGTACACCTTATTAATTGTCCCGCAAAATCGACAACCCTGCGACCCATAGACTTGTGGCTGAATCCAACGACAGCAGCAGACTTCTTAGAACTACCAACCAAATAACGATGGCTACATACATGTACAACTTATAATACATAATTCCATCTCTAACCCATTCCATTTCCATCAGAATAACATAAGCATACAAACTAACACATAAACTAACTATCTTATATCTACAGGGAGATACTTACGGAGACAACAGCAACAGAGAAGGAGATATGCTATGCATATCTTCCTTTCTTGTTATTAATAGCAAAAATATTCTTGATGGTACACTTATTGGTGCAAAAACAAATCTAGGAATGGAAAAGTTTTATAAAGAAAACTTAAATTGGATCTTTGTTCCAATAGATACAGCGTGAAGTTCAGAATGTATGATCTTCCGGTAAAAGTGAAAACTCGAAGTTGTTTTTATAATATATAATTACGAAACGTAATCCGACTATTTTCTTTAAGTGTTTTTGCTCATTTGACGTGTAGATGTCACTGTTGCAGCAAAAAGTCAACTTTACACCTCACACAAGACACTCTATTTCTGGAGTTTGGGCAACTCTGTTAACACGTCACATTAACGTTTTGACAGCCACTTGCTTTCGTATTCCCATTCGTCGTTTAGTGAGGTCGGTCGCAGCAGTGCAAAACACTTTCTCTTGAAATAGCCGCTATAGAGTTGCTTTTCATATTGTTTCAAATTGTTAAATAAAAATACGAAATGGGTGCCGATAAGAAACAACAAAAAGTTCAATCCTCTGGATTCACAAAGGAAGAAGAATTGCTGTTGCAAGATTTCAGCCGTAATGTAAGCACAAAATCGTCTGCTCTCTTCTATGGCAATGCATTCATTGTATCTGCAGTACCCATTTGTAAGTATTTGACACGTCGATACCAAAGCAAATTCTGATTGGCAAAAGGAGATTTACAGATTTATGCATGTTTAACTTGTTTAATTATTTCAGGGCTTTTCTGGCGTGTTCACAGCATGGATTTGTTGCCCAGCGCGGTATTCTTTATCCTAATGACTGGTGTCAGCACATATTTAATGGCCATGGCCTACAAGAATGTTAAATTCCAATTGAAACACAAGATTGCTGTACGTCGTGAAGCTGCTGTTACCCGTGAAGTGAATCGTCAAATGGGTGACGATAAGAAAGTAACACGCAAGGAAAAGGAGGAGCGCATCTTATGGAAAAAGAATGAAGTTGCTGATTATGAAGCCACTACTTATTCGATCTTCTACAATAATGCCTTATTCTTGGCCATTACCATTTTCATCAGCTTCTTCTTGTTGAAGAACTCTGCTCCTCTTGTAAACTACATTTTCTCCATTGGCTTGGCCAGCGGAGCCTTGGCGCTCTTTTCCACCAGCACACAAACGAACTGAAATGTTGCGTGAAACGGCGTGTCGTCGTAGAACACTTTAGTTTTAAATTTCTATTATTTTTTTTTTAATTATATTATAGAGATTATCATGCTATTCGTTCGTATTTCGTTCGAAATTTTATATTCCTTCGATTTTTGTTCAAAATACAAATGACAACATGTATTTTTTATAATGTATTCCTTGTTGTTTTTGCCTGTGTTAAGAATAAATTGAAAACAAATTTTTCAAAGAGTAAGTTTTTTCTAATCCGAATAACATTCTAAAACAAAACATTAAAAATAAACAAAAATATACTATACATATAAAACTTGGATGTGCCTTTTTTGTATGATGTGGCATCTTTGTCGTTTTTACTTTCTTGCTTACAGTATTCAACTGATTTCGGTATCGATTCGAAGTTACTGCAGAATACGAAGCGTTTTCAAAGGATGCAATATTAATTCGAATTGTTATAAAGTTAGCTGTGGTTATAAATTTGAAAACATATGAGGAAATAACAATAGCATTTTCTTTTTCATTATTTTACTGTCAACCTGAATTTTGTTGTTTAAAAACACTTGGAAAATTTATAGGTAAACAGAAATATTTATGTTTAACACTTAATGTACGCGGTACCTTAAACATTTGTTTCGTTTTATCGATCTTTATTTCAAAAACATACATATGACAATGTTGACTCTAAAAACCAACACGTTTCAACGCGATTTATCTTGGACAAGTCCATTCGTATGCAAATATATATGTATATATTTTGTTTGCAGTTTAGAAATATTTTAAACGTATGGCGCGTAACGCCATATCTCAATTTTTAATAGAATAATGGTAGTTTACAAATGATTAAGTAGAGATTTTTATTTAGATATTTCGCAATTCCGCTTGAGATTTGAAAAATCTTAAAGAGTTTTGAATAGTCTTCCTTAGGTATTTATTTATCTTTGCTAAATTTTTTTGTACTTAAGTCGTTTGTTTACACAGAATTCAATATAGATTGATTTTAAATTATATACATTTATATACATACGTCATGGAAAATCCAAAAGTAAGTATCATCAAAAAAAATCAAAATCGAGTTTTTGATTGATTATGATTCGTAAGGTTATCTAACATACATATGTATCTCTACAAATTTTTAGATTTTTGCCACCAAAAATTACGTTTTTATGTCAATA
The DNA here is from genome assembly GCA_930367235.1 of Sarcophaga rosellei. Taxonomy (NCBI): domain Eukaryota; kingdom Metazoa; phylum Arthropoda; class Insecta; order Diptera; family Sarcophagidae; genus Sarcophaga; species Sarcophaga rosellei. The sequence goes on from OV884019.1 coordinate 65,801,551, forward strand.
ATTCAAAACGACGTACCAACATGTAACGTGCAACATGTATAACGTTTTTTGTTTCTCCTGTAAAATTAGAAAAAGTGATGTTACGTACTTTTGGATTTTCGACGACGATATATACATCTCAGAAACTTGTCCAAAATAAAAATTGCCTCCGATCCGGAATCTATAAGTCCTTGTTGTAAATTTCTGCCCATGATGGCAAAAGGTATTTCCTTGCTATGGTAGCAAAGCATTTTTACACATTATTATTAATAGCTAAACAATGTTATGTGTAGTTAGAGGCTTTCCTATTAAAACATTTAATTTTTTAAATATTTTAGAATTTTCGTGTATTTTGTTAATGTTAATCGATGAGTTCGATTATTATTTGTTAGTTTTTTAATTGTACTGCAATAAATAAAACAAATTTCTATAATACATACATGCATACAGGGGACAGCAAAAGTCTTAGTACGGCAATATATTTTAGCAATTTCATGAATTTGTAGCAAAAGTTCGTATAAATACCTAAAGTTTTAGTACTTATTATATTAATTTATTTCTGTTTTATTATAAAACAAAAACATTTTTAATGTTTTTCACAAAACAAGAGAAAAATAAGGAAAAGTTTCTGATGACTCTTTATTTTAGCACCGCAAAAGTGTAGGCACCCCAAGAAGAAATCAGAGTAAATTTATAATTCAAAGGCCTAATATATGAAAATGTTATTCTTAATATTTAGCAGGATATCCCTAAAGGTCAAGCATACCATTTAACCTATTTGGCATTGAATGTACCAGTTTTGTTTAGTGTTTTCTGGTGATATTTGCCGCCATGCAGTCATGAGCCGATTTTTCAGTTAACTTTTGTTTGATATTTAGCGGCTACGTAGCAGTTCCCCCAAATGATCTCCTAAATAGTCTCTTTTAGTCATATCGGAACTTTGTGCAAGAGTAATAAGCCTGTGGGGACTATGGTAGGCAAATCATATGTTCACATTAGCAGCCGTATGATTAGGTTCATTGACATGTTGGAAGTAATGACCATTAGAAATTCTTAGTTCTTCCGAACTTTTATATGAATTTGTTTTTAAGAATGTTTAAATAGTCTTTCTAATTGATTGTTTATTCAATAAATTCGAAACTGTTCACATCTATTGCCAAAATATATCCCCACAGTATTGTACTACCGAGGCCATGCATAACTGTTTCACGCAAATTCTTTGGATTGAGCACCTTATTTTTCTTCCTCCATACTAAAGAATATCTAATGAGATTTGGAATAATGTCTTTTCTTCAGACAAGTCAAAATATATCATTTTAACTCATACGGATGTATTTAAGTATGAAGGAAAAATAAATGAAGTGCTCGATCTCAAGAAACGGCTAAACGTGGTGGTGATACTCTAATGTGTATTGTCACCAGGCGCGTGCAATTTGGGATTTATTGAGGAAAAATGAATTAACCACTTCGATTTGTATAGATTTGCATTTTCTTGAAACTATTTCTCTGAATTTCTGGTCTGAAGGAATCTCTGCGAATACATTTCTTTAAGGTAAACTAAAGAGCTCCAGTGCCTAACAACATAACAACATGCTACATCAACATAATTCCATATGTATGTATGTATAGCTTTGTATTATTATTTGCACTTGATTACCTTAATTGTTTGTTCAAATAGCCTTCTATTGTAAGGTCATTCCGATATCTTTAACAGAATTTCTGTTCGGTATTTGTTTCCCATTTGCAGTCACACTGAACAATATAAAAAAATACTTCTTTTTTTTTGTATTGGGTACAGCTCCCACCTTTGGAGCAATATTTTTACTTCAAAAAACATTTTATTAAACAGCATTTAAAGGTTAAAACATTTCTATTTGTAATAGATTAAATGTTTATTCAAAAAAGACACAGAAAAAAGAAATTAAATTTATTTTGAAATTATTTATAAATATGAGAGCTTACGAGGTTTTTCTTGGGCAAACACAGCCAATTGTTAATTATTTGTTTATCCCTGTTATAGCGACACTGCCATTGTTGTGGTTTGGAGATTGTAAACGTACCATGTCATTGCTATTCAAACACATCAGCTTACCAGAAGGATTCGACATAACCAAGGATGAGATTGAAATAACAAATAATTTTCAAATAATTTTGCCGTTGGCGTTGGCCGTGTTTTCGTGTTTACTACATAAATATTGGAGGTTATACGTGAATGCATTAAGATGTGAAATTCTTCAACAAGAAGCAAAATTCACAGAGAACAGTGGAGTAAATGAACGCAAAATAACACTTTTGCAAACAATTAACAATATTATTGAAAGGAGAACAAAGAGTACTGGAGGAAAATGTACAAATAATATAAAAGTTGAACGAATGATTGATACATTAGACGAAGCTATGACTCCGAAAATTGATTCCGATTTTGAGGATTTGGAAGAATGATTATGTAATCAATCGAAAATTGTTATGTTCAGTGTATCTGATATAAGAGATAAATTATTCCCTATTTAAAACGTAAACAATTAATTACAAAATTTAAATCCGATTTGAGTTGTGTTAATTTAATTGAAAGAAAAAAGATTAAACTTATACTGGTAACTATTTTTTTTTATATATTTTATCTTTAAGTTTAGTAAATGCAAAACATTTCAACAAAAAAAAATCTTAAAACTAATATTAACAGGATTCAATCAACAAGGCAATGCCTTGGCCACCGCCAATACAAGCTGAACCAATAGCATATTTCAGTTTTTTACGTCTAAAGAAAAAAGTAAAAGCACAGGTTATTGTATATATTATAATTGTGTCACATTTTAGTTAACGAAACACTTACTGTAATTCATGAGTTAAATGACCCATAATACGACTACCACTAGCGCCTAAAGGATGTCCCAAAGCAACGGCGCCGCCGTTAACATTCAATTTATTCATATCCAAGCCGAGAGCATCGGCACAGGCTAGGGTTTGAGCAGCGAAAGCTTCGTTAATCTATTCAAAATAGAATAAAAAAAAATTGCAAAATTGTATTAAATAAAATCATATTTGTTATTAACGGTAAAACTTACTTCAATTAAATCAATGTCTTGCAATTTAAGTCCAGAGACCTTTAACACGTTCTGTATGGCAGTTACGGGACCAATGCCCATAATTTCAGGTTTACAGCCAACATATGAGTAACCTACTAAACGAGCCAAAGGCTTTAAGTTGTACTCCTTTAGGGCTGCTTCAGAAGCTACAATAACAGCAGCAGCACCATCACAAATACCCTGTATATAAATGTATGTATTTAACGTTATTATGGTTGACCCTATAAAGTCAATTACATTAAGACTTTAACTTACCGAAGCGGTGCCAGCAGTAACAACACCGTCCTTTTTAAATAAAGAAGGCAATTTGGCCAAACCCTCCAAAGTGGTTTTTGGTCTGGGATGCTCGTCGACAACAAAGTCAACTTCTTTGCCTTTAACCTTCAGTTTAATGGGTGTAATTTCAGATTTGAACGCTCCCTCATTATGTGCCTTCTCCCAATTCTTCTGTGAGCGCAAGGCGAATTCGTCAACGCGTTCGCGAGATATTTTATATTGTTCAGCTAAATTTTCAGCCGTTAAAGCCATGGGCAATTTGCAATAAGAATCTGTTAGGCCAGCCCACAGCGCATCTTCCAAATTGTAATTGGCACCCAATGTTGTGCCAAAACGCATATTACGAGCAATGTAAGGAGTTTGAGACATATTCTCTACACCGCCAGTTAAAGCCACTTTAGCACTGCCCATAATTATATCTTGGGCACCGTTTACAATAGATTGGAAACCGGAACCACATAGACGGTTAACGCCAAGTGCTGGTTTCTCAATTGGCACTCCACAATTAAGTCCAACGTGACGTGGCAAATAGGTACCATCCGTAGAGGACGACTATTTAAACGATAAAGTAATATTCTTATATAATTTATAATTTCTACCACAGATATTCAAGTATTTGATGTGAATTAAGTGGATACCTTTAATTTTATATATTTTTAACATTCTTGGAATATTATTAACTTTAAGGTTCCGAAATAAAAAAAAATAATAATATCTGGAAGATTAAATTATGATATCAATGGGATACGTATGCTATTGCAAATTATTATTGCAGTATATAATTCCTTATCAAAAAAAGAAAAAATGTTCTTAAATATACAATGTTTTGTTCTAATCTGTTTGCTTCAACGTATTCAGCGAATTGATAAGACGCGTGTCATTATTTTGGTCGCAAGTGTCTGATTTGTGAGTTTTATTCGTAGATCTTAATTAAAGATAATAAAATTTTCCTCCTCTTCATTTATTTATTAGATTTGGTAACTGTGTTTACTACCAAAGAAATTCGAAACAAAAATTTAAAAAAATGAACATTTTGAGCTAGATTACAAATATTTTACGGGTTCAATTTCGATTGACCTCTATTTTGAATAAAATATCGTATATTTTTACATTACGCTCCGATGAGCGTTATGTCAGATAATTGAATTGAGTTTGCATGGTAGTACACTCCAAAGGATTTTATACAAAATGAATGAGGTTAATAAAAAAAATATTTAAAGAAAATTAAATTATTTACAAATTTATTTAAGCAAGAAAATTCTTTGGTTATTTTTAATCAAAAGCACTGTTTGTATATCACAGCTGTGTATTAATTTTTAACACTATTTCTACCACGATGTTGTGTATACTTATTTCGACCAAAAGGTGTCTTTTGACGCCTTTGCGTTTGAATGCAAATAATTGTGGAAATAATTATTAAAACATGTCCTATTCCTTTTTTTTTGTATTATAATTACAAAATAACAAATTATAACGGGGAATTTAGTGTACCGAAAATTTCTGGCATTTTCGAAAACTTGTTGAACAAATTTCCATGGAACGGCATTTCGCAGAATTTCCAATTGTACAGAATTTCCATGGCTTGGTATAATAATGCGAAGAGGAAAAAACACAGTTCAAATGTATGTCATATGTAGTTTCTTTATATGTTTTATTTCTTGCTGTAAGAAAAATCGTAAAGGTGTCAAAAGACACCTCATGGTAGCAATAGGTATATCATGTACGCTTATACTGTTCCAGGATGAGCTGGAGGAAAATGATAACGCTAAATAAATTTAATAATTATATACGAAAAGTCAAAAAAGAGAAAAAATTATTAAACTTTGAAATATTAAAATTTTAAAAGGTGACTTTTGACACCTTTGGTAGAAATAGTGTTAAACATGATCAAATTTCTTAAACATGTTATAGAAATTTATGAATTCTATTTGCTACGCTAACACTATTTTTCAAAATGTTTTAATATTTTTTGTTCCAAATCGTATATACATACATACATACATAATTGGCCATTACAACCCTCCAGTCAGAATTACGGCCTAGCTTCTCACACCACTCATGTTGTGTGCCTTAATTTTATACTTGAGTGGCGGGACCTACAGTTTAACGTCGACTCCGAACGACAGATTTTGAGAAACTTTTTATTTACTCTCAGAGTTTTTGCCAGAAATCTGCTGAGAGGAAGTCGCCGAAAAAATATATTTTTTTTCATATATCGTTTTGATTGTCTGGCAGGGGCCCGAACCCGGGCTTTACGTCTAATAAGCGAACACACTACCTACTAGATTACGGCGGCTACTACCGTATATAATGATCCAAATTTTATTATAATTCAAAAAAATTTATGAGAAAATTTAAAATAAAAATCGTTGTATCTTAACTTAAATCTCTTCTTTTTTGTCTTCTTTTAGATACATGTATGTACATTTTAGTTTTAATTATACAATCCCTGTGTAAGCATCACACAGGTAAGCACGACCTTTAATATAGACGCGTTTCTATCGCTCGAAATTAATATATGAAAATACTAAAATAACTCCAAATATCTTTTAGTCAAGAAGGTATGCAACCTTTTTTAATTTAAATGACATACAATGATGCGAAAGATTCAAAAATAACCAGGTCAGACATCAAAACGGCGACTTCCTCCCATCAGACCTCTGGCAAAAACTCTGAGAGTAAATATAATTGCCAAAAAAATTTCCTTAAAAATCTGTCGTTCGGAGTCGACTTTAAGCTGTAGGTCCCACCACTCATGTACAAAATTAACGCATGAATTTTAAATTTTGACCAAATACAATCAATTTCTAGGTGTTTGATTTGATCTCTTCAACAAAAATTTGAAACCAAATATCCAATGCCTTTAAAATTATATTGTATTACTTACTGTCATTATGTGTCCAACGACGACAGTATCAATTTGTTCAGGACTGAGTCCCGAAGCAGCGATAGCTGCCTTAGCAGCAGTCGTCTGCAATTGTGTTTGATTAATATTTTTTAAAGCTCCGCCAAACGTACCAAATGCCGTGCGCTTAGCCGCAACAATATAAACTCCTGTAAACAAAAAATTTTAATAAAAAATAAAAATTAAATATAAAATGTAGGTATGTACATATGTATATTGAATTCATATTGTAAATTTATTTATATTTAATTTAAACAGATTTTCAAACATTTAATTGTTATTTGTTTACCGAGGATGCCATAAAGCCGGGAATATTAAAAACAATTAATATTAAACATGTAAACATATTTGATATACAAAAGTGGGCTAATTAAAGAAAAAAAAATAACAACAAATATAATACATAAGCACTGTTCAAAGTTCATTTGTGGGTTTTGTTGGTGCTTTGTAGCTTTGTAACATGCATACAGCCGGTAAAAGTGGGATGGAACAAGACAAAAACAACATTAGAGAGGAAAATAAAGATAAGAAATAAATAAGAGAAGAAAAAAAAAAACACAAACAACAACAATCAAAAGACAAAAGTCCAAAGTACAGATTTTTTTAATTAAAAATATAAAATAATAACATTGAACGTCATCATCTCTAAACGAAACAACAACAGTACTTAGAATAAAGTTAGTTATTCAACTTTTTTGTTTTTTATTTACCTTTTGTAACAGCAGACATATTTATATTTTCTTTAAAAAAAAACTTTCTTTTTAAAACAGAAACTAAACACAATCAGAATTAAGCAACTAAAATAAACAACACAAATATTATTATTATTTGCCGTCTAAGCACTATGACTAGCAAATAACTTCTGCTTTTTATTTCGTTTAAATTTGTACTGTGGCATGGAATTAATGAAATGCCTTATCAAAACACAAATAAATAAAAAATAAAGCACTCTTTCAATGTGTGGGTATCCTCTCTCAGTCCGTTCTCAGTTCGTTTCCTATTTTATGATCTCTTATTGTCTGTTAGTGTTTATTAAAATTTATTTGTATAATCGAATGTGTATGCCTACTAAGTAGAGTCTACTTCATCAATTATTGTTCAACTCTTATGAATTTGTGTTTACTTTCATACAAGGAAAAAGAGAACCACTTTTCCCAACTCACAAAAGACTCAAGATATGACAAGTCAGTATTGATGTGTGTGAACCTGGATTGTATATAAATGTCTTATCAATAATCGTATGCTTAGCTCTGCGAAGTTAGCATTGTTAATAATTCTTCTTTACAATAAAGGCTGAAAACTTGAGACTGCTGAGAAAAGTTAACTTAAAACTATCATTGATCAGCAAGGTACTGACCAAAACTAAAAAGCTAAATTCTTACTCATATGCAAAGTTATGAGCTAGACATTTTCACTTCTAATGCAAATTTCAAAGTTCTATTGACACTCTGATCCAAACAATGAACAATTTTATGGTTAGCTCGCAGATTATGTTAGACTTCTTTGGATGTTTCGTTTCTCTTTTGCACACGCAAAGTTTACTTTGGTAATTCGTGGTATTATGTTGTACTTCACAACCATATAAACGTCGATCGGAGAACAAAGCAGCTTTGTAATTAAACCATGTACTCAAGACCTTACAAAAAGAAAATTTCGAACCTTCAATAGACGTCTAACGATGGGCTTGTATTCTATGAGTACCGCGAATATTTTTCTGAGAAAAAACAATGTTTTCGTATCCTGTGGTTTTGTTATCATTTAATTTACAACTACTATTTATCTATTTAATATATGTTGCAGATCGTATAAGACAATGAAACATCTAAAAAAATCTATATAGGGTATACATATATGAAGTATTTAAAATGGAATTACAATTTAGCTTTTCTTGGAACATTCGCTTTTTGGAGGTCAGTCTAATTCATTCTCCATTTGCATTTTTAATTCGCATATTCCCTTTTATTTGACGTAATAAATATATTTTTTGTGATGTTTTAACATGTAATGCGCCCCATTTTATAAGGTAACTTCTATTTTTTATATACATATCTCTTGAAATATTACTTTAATCGATTTGGTTCCTTTTCAGGATTTATTTATCTTTTCATATTCCATACTTAACAATTTCGATATACTTTATTCTGAAGTATTTCAGTAAATAAAATCGATTTACTTAATGTCTATCGTATATCTTCTGTGAGACTGTTTCAAATATCCAAAGAACACAATCTGGTGATAGAGCCACAGTAGTACATTAATAAATGATTCGATTATTTACACTAAAAAAAAGTTGGGAGACTCTGTGCAAAGAGTCTAAACGTGTATATTTAAAGAAATTCTAAAAATAATTAAAAATAATTAGAATCGTTTGTTATTTTTCATTTTATTTGCTGTAATAAAAACGATTATTATTAATTTTATATTTTTAACAATTAGGCAAAAATATTTATGAAATAAAATTATTTAAAAATATATTTTGCAACAGTTTCCGTTTAAGGTTTTCCAATATATACACAGAGCTGTAATGTGAAGTACTTTTTTACTGCCGTCTTTGTAAAACAGTGTTGCATAAAGTACTCATCTGCTGCTGTTCGCATCAACACGAGCGGGATAAAATTGCAAACAGAGAAAAACGCTCGTACGAATTTATCTCACAAAAAGGAAAGCAGAGAAATAAAACGAAAATATTACAAATGTGTTAGAAAATAAAATAAAAGAATAGCTCTATAAACCATTTTAGAATTGTATTTAATTTTGTTAATATTTGCTAATAAGTAAAGTTGTAAAAAAGTGCACGTCCAATAATAAAAAGAACGTATAGATTGTGTGATAAAATGTCTGAAGCCACCGAATCAAGTTCAGTGGTAAAGCCACCACCACCGAAATCGAGTCTCAGCGATTTGAGACAATTTCGTATAAATAAAAATGCCGCTACAGCTGGAAACTCAGCAAAAACAGGTGAGTAAAACGAAACTAGAAAATCTGTGTAAATTTACTCTAAAAAATTCGTTTGTTGTATAAAAAATAATAAAAAAACAATTAGAACGTGTACCCGGAAAGAAACGTATTCAGGTTATGGCAGACAGTGATACAGATGAAGCTGACGGAAACTCTCCGAAAAAGACAAAAATAGAATTGACGGTGAAAGAAAAGGAGGAACGGTTTCTGGCAGCAGCCAAAATATCAACTGAGTACGATACCATGGTTAGTAGTTGCGACAACAACAATAATGTCAATAATATCTAAACATTTGCCGGTTTTCGATTTTAGGATATACAAGATGCATTAGTACGCAATGACTGGGATGTTTCGTCTGCTTTGCGCTATCTAAAGGAAAAATGTCAACCGAAAAATCGTTCCGGCCCAACAGCAACTCCTAAGCCATCTAATGATACAGCTAAGATGACAACTAATGGCAGCTCGAAACATCACACATCAAAATCAAAGAAGTCTTCTAATTATGACTCTGATGGCGATGAATCTGCCGATGAATCCTATGCAAAGGGTCAAGTCTATGACAGCGAAGATAGTGATGGCGAAGAGTCGAAAGAAATCACAGGTCAACGAAAAAAGGTATTTGAGTTTATGAACACTGCCACTCTAATGGAACTTCAGACAGTAAAGACGCTATCCGAGAAGAAAGCTAGTCTTATTGTCGATTTGCGGCCATTCAAAGATTGGGCTGACCTTCATAAAAAGTTAGAATCCAATAAGGCATTATCCGCTGAGTTGCTGAACAACGCTCAAGAGCTGATCAACAAACAGAATAATGTGGCAAATATATTGACAAAATGTAATAAATTAGTTCAACGATTAGAAGCTGCCATTGAGGCTGGAGCTGGTATTGTAGAACAACCGAAAATGCTCAATGATAAATTTAAGTTGGCTGATTATCAAGTGATTGGACTAAATTGGCTAACAGTAATGCATAAACAGCAGATGAATGGCATTTTGGCTGATGAAATGGGCCTGGGGAAAACTATACAAGTAATAGCATTTCTTGCTTATCTAAAAGAAAACAATCTTTCCAAAGCAGCTCATTTAGTAGTGGTGCCATCGTCTACGCTCGATAATTGGGCGGCTGAGATCGCTAGATGGTGTCCCAGCCTAATTGTAGAGAAATATCATGGCAGCCAGGAGGAGAGAAGACGTATGCGTATACGATTTGCTAAAGAAGGCTTTACAGGATTTGATATTCTGTTAACAACGTAAGATTTTCTTCAAAGAAATATTGACTTAGAAATTACTTTAAATTGATAAATATTTTCTAATGTTTTCAGATACCACATCGTTGCCAGTACTCCTGAAGAGCGGAAAATGTTCCGTGTTTGTAAATTACACTATGTTATCTTTGATGAGGCTCATATGTTAAAAAATATGACAACAATGCGTTACGCGAATTTAATAACAATTAATGCCGAAATGCGTATTTTGTTAACAGGCACACCTCTACAGAATAATCTTTTGGAATTGATGTCACTGTTGTGCTTTGTTATGCCAAGTTTTTTCGGGAAAAATGTTGAGGACATTAAGAGTTTATTCAGCAAGGTAAGAATTACTATTTACATATGTACTATCCACATCTTAATATTACGTAGAATGATCACCTAATAATAATAGAAGAAGAACTGTTTATCGCTTCTACTTTTGCTTGCAATGACTGCTAAGACATCAGTTTCATATTCACTTTGACTTTGATGGTAGAAGCTTAGTTTCTCTGTAACTAACCACAAACTTTTTCTACAATACTCCTTATCTATCCGCTCCTAAATTAATTGTCCGTACTTAGTTAATTTCGGGAATTCATAAAATTGAATTTGTTCTTCGTGAAATTTAATACAATTGTGTCTATGAAAATAAATAAATTGACCAAGGCGTATTTATTGTAGGATTAAGGTCACCTTATAGAAGAAATACGCTTGAAATTGACCTTGTAATTATGAAAAACTAATTAATGAATTATGTATGTAACAAAAATTACGCAAGAACAATATTAAAGTATAGTCGGAATAGGGGAGTTAGTCTTTACTTTAAAAATCAGTGAAACGTTACAAAAGTTGGAGAGAAGATTTCGGTTACAAATTATTCAATTAGTGCATATATGGAACAAAAGGAATAAGCCAAGTTGGAATAATATCGGGGGGATCACCATGTAGCAGAGAAGTAGTCTAGTAGGTAGTGTGTCGGCTTATTAGACCGCAAGGCCGCGGTTCAAACCCCAGGTCAGACATCAAAACGAAAATATGGAAAATTATTTCTTCGGCGACTGCCTCTCAGCAGATTTCTGGCAAAAACTCTGAAAGTAAATAAAATTGCTATGAAAAAGTTTCTCAAAAAAATCTGTCGTTCGGAGTCGACTCTAAACTGTAGGTACCGCCACTCATGTATAAAATTAACGCACACAACATAGGTGGTGTGAGAAGCTAGGTCGTAATCCTGACTGAAGGGTTGTAATGACCAATTATGTATGTATGTATGTCCTAGGTAAATAATCGAAGATATTTGTGAAACCCATTTCGATATAATAACAGCAACTGATTTCAACATAGATTGGTGCAGAGAAGGAATATATCAAGTTAGACTGGGAGGTATAATATTTGACGACGGACTTTACTGAATAGTAGACGAATATACTAATGCTCTACATTATTATAGCTATGAAGTAAGTTACATAGAAGAAGTAGAATCATATAATCTAGGAAGTGCGAACAACTTTAGAACAGCAATGCAAAGGTCACTATTTTTCATGGGACTAAAGTTATACAATGTATTACCAATGTTTGTGTTAAAATAGAAAAGTTGTTAATATATTGAACACGTTGAACACAGCAATTTTCAGAAAACTGGCCACGCAAGCCAACATTGACTTTTTGTTCTTTTCCCAGAAGCCATTTATCGATACTAGCACTGATATAATACGGTTTTATTCATAGCTACGCAAAAATGGCAGGTTTAGTGAGTACGAGATAACTCTAATTGGCACCCTAGAAGGGAACGCATCGGTACGAGATAACTCGTAGTTGGCGGTCAACGTATTAAACCTTCTAGAAAACGCCATGAATTACAAAAATGTAATGGCAGACCAGCAAAAAGCCACCACCACTGAAAATCAACTATGCAGAAAGTGTGACAAATTTTTAATAGTGTGACCGAACTTGAGTAAAATTTATATTCCCTTTGTTCATCACTCCATTAATTCAATTGGGTGAAGATACAATTTAAAAATATTTATTTCTAAATGCCAATCCCAACACCGGCGATTTTAGATACAAAAGACACTCGTGTTTTTAAGTCGTCTATCGTTCCAAATTTTCTTTTTACTTTATTATTCATTTCAAGGCTTGTCGATTATAACTATGTATAAATGTGCCGCTCACAAAGTCAACAATTTTTTATATGGATTTTACAAATGTTCACAGGATTACCAAGTAGAAGTTGAAGAAGAAAAAAAATCTGTCGGAAGACTAAGTCACTTTTGAAAAGAATTTTCCAACAAAACGAAAAACAAATTAAACCGTGAAAATGCTATGAACTAATTTTTCTTTTTTTTTTTAATTTTCTTTCCGCAGAAAGGTAAAACAGAGAATGGCAACGAGGAAGTCTCACAATTTCAGGAAACTCAAGTAGAAAGAGCCAAACGTATTATGAAACCTTTTGTGTTGAGACGTTTAAAGAAAGATGTATTGGGAAATTTGCCTAAAAAAACATCCTATATTGTAAGTACAAATGTCGTTGAGGTTATACTTGATGAATTGTTGTATTGAATTTGTGTTGTAGGAGAAAGTACCTATGATAGAGACCCAAAAACGTTATTACAACGAACTTGTTGAGTATTATTCAAATAATCGGGCTGAAATATGTAGCGGCGATCGTGCTGGTGCGACAATTATGATGGAAATGCGAAAATTGGCAAATCACCCATTGCTGGCGCGTTATTACTTCACCGATGAAAAGCTGAGAGAATTTTCTAAACGTCTTGCTTCTGTTTCAACGTATAAGAAAACGAATCCTCAATACATATTTGAAGAATTGGCCGTGATGTCAGATTTTCAAGTGTGGCAACTTTGTAATAAACATGTAAGTTGGCATTTACAATGATCATGATTTGAAAAAGATAAATTTAAGATTCAATTTTGTGCAGGAACTGTATGATATCAAGATACCTGAAAGACTAATATTGGATTCTGGAAAATTTAAACATTTGGACATTTTGTTACCGAAACTGAAAAATGACGGTCATCGCGTGTTGATCTTTAGCCAATTTACAATGATGTTGGATATTGTAGAACGATATCTGGCAATTCGAAAGCATGGCTACTGTCGCCTAGATGGCTCAACAGCCGTGGAAGAACGTCAGGATATGATTAATGATTTCAATACCGACTCTGATATTTTCATCTTCCTGCTGTCTACAAAAGCCGGTGGTGTGGGTATAAACTTAACTGCAGCCGATACTTGTGTTATACATGATATCGATTTTAATCCCTACAATGATAAACAAGCCGAAGATCGGTGTCATCGCATGGGTCAAACGCGACCTGTGACCATTTATCGTCTAATATCGGAGGGTACAATTGAGGAAGGCATGCTCTTGGTAGCTGAAGAAAAACTTAAACTAGAACAGGACATCACTTCCAATGAGAAGGGAGAAGTTCAGGAAACAAAATGCGTTGTGAGGCTCTTAACTATGGCTTTAGGCCTTGATAAGGAAGAGGAGGAACTGTTAAATAAATCAATTAATAATACTTTAACGTCACCTTCCAAGTAGACATTTTATTTATAATTACTAACCGGCCCCAATTGTTTATACAGCAAAAAAAAAAAAAGAAATATTGTTTAAAGCGATGCGATTCTATTTTTAATTTCAATACTTAATTTAAATGATTTGGTACAAACTAAAGTTTTTATGTGACTTTTATATCTTATTCAATTTAATTAAATTGTTTTCATCCTTTCTTGTTTCCAACCTAACAGATAGACTTTTTAATTATTATCCCTCTAGTAAATACATATATAGTAGTAGGCATTTTATATCACCCTGCGCATAAGAAAGCTAAATAACGTATTAATTTATTATCTTTATAATATTTTTCTCTTTTAATTATTGTTATGATTTTGGCTGTACTTGCACTGCGTCTAAACATTCTCGTAATTTATGGAACTCATAGTAGTTTGTTTTAACTCTCAAATACTTGTATAATTCTTTCTACATGTAATAATAAATATAATTTATTTACCTTCTTAGATCGTTTACCTACAACGCGAATGATTTAAATTTCCTTTAATATCCTGTATAAAGAGTGAATTTATGCACTTATCAAATTTGGAATATACAAACAATACTACAAAATCTGTATATCATTTTTACATACGAAAAGCATTTTTTCATTTATATGTATATGCTACTATTTATTAAATATACAAAAAACTAAAAAAAAAAAAAACAATTCCCAATACATTTATTATAAATAAAGAATATACAACAACAACTAGACTTAAATAACGTTTTTATTGCAAATAATTTGTAATTAAATAATTGACATTCAATTTTTGACGCCAGAATAACGACAATACAATCCACTGTGGTATTTGTATTTCATCACAAACAAGATTCGATTTTTTCGTTTTCGATATTTTACCCAGATTCAGTAAATCAGTTCTATAAAATAAGTATTGATAAATAATTACGATTCGCGAATAGAATGTACAATCGCTGTTTCAATTCGAATTGAAGGAACCGTAAAGAAGTAATTGTCAACGAAGTATTTATTATTCATATGAGTTATTTTTTGCTGATCCAAAAAGATAAATTTTGTTTGGATTACTTTTTACTACACCAAATGCTTATATTTAAATTAATTAATGTGAATTGGTATAGCAATACTACGTGCTGAATGAAATCAATATAAAATTTAATAATAAATTCAATATTTTATCAGTAAAACTTCCTTACAATTATGAAGGATTTCGAAACCGTCTTTGAAATCCAAATATTTCTACAACAAATCAAAATGAGAACAGTCCGTATTAAATTTTCTTCTGGACGTGTCATAATGCCAGTAAAGTTTACTATTTGAACATAAACACTTGGAAATCATTTTAATTTTACTACCAAAGTGTTGATAATAGAAAATTGACCAAAATAATCTTGCGATGCCATGAACTAATTAATTGGTGAGTTAATCTCACATTTTAGGGCAGTTTGATATTTTTTTGAGAATACTTTTGTACAGGGAATACTGGAAAATTAAGTCAAAATTTAAGCTGGCGACATTTATATGAACTACTTTTTAATAATGTAAAGTAAAGCGTTCATTTAACCAAACGATAAATAAAAGTCAACCCTTACATACAGTAGATCACAGTGAAATTGGTTCACTTGGAAGTGGTTCACTAAAGGTCTTTAACTAACCCCAACTAAAGGGAGGATTTTAACGGGCAGATAAATTGTTTTTCATTATTATGAGTACCCAATAAGATAGAAGTGATCGTTAACATTTAAAGGTCACTTTATGTTTGAACTTGCCATATTATATATTATTTTCATTATGGCAACTTAAAATTTAAACAAAATGAGCATATATAACAAAAAAAAAACGAAGCCCGTCGTTGCCACTGCGTTTAAAAAAACTTGTATAATTGAGCAGTTTTCTCGACATTGCTTCGGCACTGCCATATTTTTGAAAATTTTTATCTGTAAGTTGTAATAACGAAAATAAGTTAAAGGTAACTTTCCAGTTTCCTTTAGCTAAAAGTACCTTTAACTAACCCCAAGTTTAACGACAAGTTGTAATAATGGCCCTTACACTCTTAAACAGTCATTCGTTTAGTCAGTTATTTAATTTAAAATTTCATTACCGCACTTAAAATTACAAAGTTGATCCTTGAACACGATAAGAATAGAAAAAGCCAAGAGGAAATTGCAAAAGTCTTTAGTAAAGCAAGAAAAAATCAACCAAGGTTTAAAAAATTAACTACGAGTAAGAAATTCATTTTGATTTCATTTCGTTTTGATGTCTGACCTGAGATACGAACCTGGGCTTTACGTCTAATAAGCTCGACTACGGCGGCTAATATAGAAGCAATACATCAAATTCTCCGAAAGAATGATTTTAATGACAGCATCGCAAGCATGAATCCTTTACACACAAAATAAATAAAAATATTCGATAGCACTTTGCTCATTAAAAGGATGGGATGCATGCAAACAAGGTAAAGTTTCTGACTGTGGCCAACGTGGCGACCACCAGGACGATCCTTGTCTTGCTGTATTCAAGTTGACACGCAGCCTCCTCGTGGCCCCTCCTGGATGGCATTCTAGCACCCGCTAGATGTTAACTATTGCGTGCAGCAAAGTCCAATCCCCTGGACGTTAAATTTGGGTTGTGCGTAGGGCTTGGAACCCACCACGTAAAAACATTCTCCAATGGAAACCACAACAATAGCCTCTATAAAGATCCCATCAAAAGTTGGCGACCACTGCAAACCTTTAAAGGACTATGATTTACGAATAGGCACATGGAACGCCCGAACGCTTTACCGGGCAGGCGCTTCCGCCCAGCTGGCGGATGCCCTCATGAAATGTAGGACGGACATCACTGCCATCCAAGAAATGCGATGGATAGGGCAAGGATGCAAAAGGCTAGCATCTTGCGATGTGTATTACAGCTGCCAGGTTGATAAGCACGAATTCGGATGCTGATTTGTGGTTAATAAGAGACTTCGCCACCTTGTCTCTGGGTTCACGCCTGTGAACGAAAGGATAGTCACAATCCGCATCAGGGCAAAATTTTACAACATCAGCCTTATTTGTGCTCATGCCCCGACGGAAGAAAAGGACGATGTGACTAAAGATGCCTTCTATGCTAAACTCGAGGACATATACGATAAGTGCCCGGCCCATGACGCCAAAATCGTCCTCGGGGATTTTAATGCGAGGGTCGGGCGGTAAGGTATCTTTGGCCCCACTGTCGGACAGTTCAGCCTCCACGAGAACACTACCCCCAATGGTATGAGGCTGATCGATTTCGCCGCGGCACGTAACATGGTAGTATGAAGCACCAGGTTTCAACACCTCGATATCCACAAGGCCACTTGGATGTCCCCTGATCGATCTACGTCCAACCAAATCGATCATATTGTGATTGACGGAAGGCACGTATCCAGTGTACTAGATGTGCGTACGTTCAGTGGTCCAAACATCGACTCTGACCACTACCTTGTCGCAGCCAAGTTTCGATTGCGCATTAGCGCATGTTGAGAAGCTAGGCCGTAATCCTGACTGAAGGATTGTAATGGCCAATTATGTATGTATGTATGTATTAGCGCATCGAGGTCTGCGCGCTCTAGTACATTGCGAAAGCTGGACGTCAAGAAGTTGCGATCACAAATGACAGCTGAGGCGTTCTCCGCTCAACTCTCCGATAAGCTCCGTCATTCCCTCTCTAACCTCAACGACATTGGAGGACTGTGGGCCAACATCTCCCACTCCTTGCGCACTACTGCGGAAACCGTCCTTGGTTTCGAGCGCCCACCCCAACGAAATCAATGGTACGATGAGGAGTGTCGCGAGGCAGCTGCAGCGAAAAACGGCGCTTACAGAAAAAATTTGCAGTCTGCCGCTACGCGAGCCATTGTCGAGGACTATAGAGAGAGGAGAAGGGAAGAGAGAGACGCCTTTTCAGACGCAGGAAGAGTTGTCTAAATCGAGTTGTATAAATACAGGAATGACGCTCGAAAATTATATCAAAAGGTTAAGCGGTTAACCGAGGGTTATAAGCCCGGAGCGTCTTCCTGCAAAGACGAAAACGGAAACTTGGTAACAGATCCGCAGGGGGTGCTGAGGTTATGGAGGAATCACTTCTCTTCTCTGCTACATGGCGATGACGACACCAATTCCGCCTTTAGAGATGATGTTCCGAACCCGATCGATGATGACGGCGTGGAGATTCCGCCGCCTAGCCATGAAGAGGTCAAAGACGCGATAATGCGCCTTAAAAACAATAAAGCGGCGGGTTCTGATGGCCTCCCTGCTGAATTGTTAAAGACCGCATGTAATGAGTTGGTAGGGCGCATGCACCAGCTTATTTACAAAATATGGCTAGAGGAAAGTATGCCCAACGATTGGAACCTCAGTGTCCTCTGTCCTGTCCTGTAAAAGGGAGGCCCTACGATATGCGCCAACTACAGGAGTATAAGCCTTCTCCCTATCGCATATAAGGTTCCCACAGGCGTATTGTGTGAACGACTGAAGCCACTCGTAAAAACACTGATTGGACCTTATCAGTGCGGCTTCAGACCTGGCAAGTCCACCATCGACCAGATCTTCACACTACGCCAAATCCTGGAAAAGACCCACGAGAAACAAGTCGACACACACCATCTTTTTGTCGACTATAAGGCAGCCTTCGATAGCCCCATAAGGGATCGTGTTTTTGCCGCAATGTCTGAGCTCGGTATACCTGCGAAGCTGATAAGGCTATGCAGAATGACGTTGAGCAATTCCTGCAGCTCCGTCAAGGTAGGAAAGGACCTCTCCGAACCTTTTGATACCGTGCGAGGTTTCAGACAAGGCGACCCCTTATCATGCGACCTCTTCAACTTCGTCATGGAGAGTGTTCTGCGAAAGGCGGGAGTGCATCGCAATGGCACTATTTTTCAAAAAAGTGTCCAGTTGCTTGCGTACGCTAACGACATTGACATTATAGGGCGTACCAAGCGAGATGTTACTGCTGCCTTTAGTGCTATTGAACGAGAGTCTAGTAAGATGGGTCTGGCAGTAAATGAGGGCAAAACAAAGTATATGTTATCGACAAGTAGAGGCGCGCGGCGTATTGATTCTCAGATTACGGCCGATAACTATACTTTTGATACGGTCAAGGAATTCATCTATCTTGGCTCCGCCGTTACCACCAGAAATGATGTCAGTCTGGAGATCAAGCGTAGGATCACTCTTGCCAACAGGTGTTACTATGGTCTCAGTAGGCAATTGAGTAACAGAGACCTCTCTCGCGCGACAAAACTAACACTCTACAAGACGCTCATCCTCCCCGTGCTTCTCTATGGCGCAGAGGCATGGACCCTATTAAGAACAGATGCAGCAGCCTTGCGAGTGTTCGAGAGAAAAGTCCTACGCAAGATCTTCGGTCCAGTGCGAGTTGGCGATGATTTCCGTATCCGATCCAACAGTGAGCTGTATGAGCTCCTCAACGACGTAGACGTTGTACAGCGCATTAATATCCAGCGGCTGCGCTGGCTCGGCCATGTCGTTCGAATGGAGGAGGATGCTCCGGCGAGACGGGTATTTGATGCGGGAATCTGCGGAAGTCGGCGAAGAGGACGACCTTGTATCCGTTGGAAGGACCAAATCGAGGAAGCCCTGTCATCGATTGGTGTGACCAACTGGCGTAGGCGCGCAAGAAGCAGAGGCGCCTGGAAGGATGTGTTACGGCAGGCTGAAATCCGTTAAACGGGTTGTTATGGCCAATTAAGTAAGTAAGTAAGTGATCTTATCGCTTTCTTTCTGCATATTTTTGCTAGGTTTCAGCCATGTTTATAATATGTACAGTTATTATTGATACAAAGAAAACAAAAATATTGAAAATTTTAATTTATATTTTGTTTGTATATTTGAACAGCTCTGAAGGAAATTGTATTAAATAAACAAATAATATGTATAATAAAAAATACAATAAAACACTCGGATGTAGGCACATACATATGTACACACCCTTTAAATTAATAAAAAAAAGAATTACAATCTCAATGTTTGAAGAGAAATTAAGCAATAAATTTAATTATAGTTTAAGAGAAAACAAAGTGAGAGCTAGTTTCTTTGTGTTTAGAGAACATAGAGACGATTGTGTAAAGAGATACAATACAGCGGAAGGCAACTACAACAACGGTAATAACAATGCATGACTCATAAGTGATTACTTCATACCAAATACCAAATGATCAACAAGCAAGCCAAGAATCATTATATGGAAAACTAAAACAACAAAAACTAATTTATAAAGAATAAGAGTTTTTAAATAAATAAATAAAATAAAAGAAAAACAACAACAACAACGACAACCAAGTGACCAAACAACAATTAAAATTTAACAGCTGACAGAACACAATGACAAGAACAAAATTTATGTACGTATGTATGTATGTACATATGTATGAACATACTTCGTTTAAAAGGCAACAAAACAGAAAAAGTGATCAAAACGATCACTAACGATTTCTAAGAACACTACACTTATTTCGTAACACAATATTATTTGTGAAACTTTTAAAACTTAAGAAAGTTTACTAACGACTCTAATTAAAGTAAAAAGTCTAAAATTATTATATTTATCTTCTAATATATAAAATTCTCGTGTCACGGTGTTAGTGGTTAAACTCCTCCGAAATGGATAGACCGATTTTCATGAAATTTTGTGTGCATATCGGGTAGGTCTGAGAATCGGACAACATCTATTTTTTATATCCCTAAATGTTAAGAGGACGTGGCAAATCGTTAAAATTGAATATTTAGGTACATATTGATCGTAGACGAATAAAATTTGGTGGGTAAGTTCGTAGAGTCGATATCGGAAGAAGGTTTCTAAGTTGGTATGATCAATTTCCGACAGGTGGCGCCACTGAAAATTACTCAAAATGAACTAAACCGTAAACTGTGCATTTGATCAGGTTGTGATCTTTAGCAAATTAGTTGCGCATGAGCCGACGAAGGTTTCGAAGTTGGTATGACCAATTTCCGGCAGGTGGCGCCACTGAAAATTACATGAAATGAATTAAATCGTTAACTGTGCATTTCATCATGCTATGATCTTTAGAAAAGTTGTTGCGCATGAATCTACGGGTTTCCAAGTTGGTGCGATTAATTTCCGATAGATGGGGTCACTGAAAATTATTCAAAATGAATGACAAGCAATTGATCAACCTACACCTCAAGCACCGCAGAAAAGGACATTACGGGCCTCAGAATAAGACGAGCAATGAGCATTGATACTGGAAAATCTTCGGGTACATGCCGCTGAGACCCGTACGCATGAATCATTTGAACAACGAGAAGTGGACAACGGGAAACAAAATCAATAAAATGATTCAAAATTAATTGGATATTTGTGTAATGTCTTTCCTTCAAATTTATTTTAGTTGGTGGCGTTGCAACGCGCAGAAAATTTAATATCGAAATGAGAACTGAGATAAACGATTTAGTTTTGTTTTTAGATTTTCTTTAAGTCATTCTAAATATTGGTTATCGTTTAAAATTCAATGCCTTAAGTTCAATGAACATCAGAGTTACGTTTCCACAAACTTCTAGTGAGTATTGTAGTGTTCGTACGCGAATCATACTTATTTTGTGATTCTTGTAAATGTTGAGTAAAGGCGAGTCGAAATCAACAACATCATGCGTATTGTTCAGTATAAGTACGATGAGTACTTAAAACTTAGAATATGAGTCGTATGAGTATGATATTAAGATAAGTATGAATGCGTATAAGTATCAGAAATTATGAGTATGATTCGAATCTACTCCAAGTATGAATGCGTATTAGTATCAGAAATTATGAGTATGATTTGAATCTACTCATCTTTTTGAATACTCATTGCTGATCTCTGGTATGTACGCCCTTTGTTTTTTTTATTGATTTTAAATAGGAAAGGACTGTCACAAACTAGACCCTCGCCCACCTTCTTTTAATGTCTTTGCTTTGTTTCAGTTTCATTAAGCAAACTTCACCAAGTAGGCGATTAATCTGTTACAGCAGGTTCTAGAATAATATGGTTGCCAACTATTTTTCGATAGATATAATGCCCGAGGATTATTGTATTGTATGTAGTCATTTAGATTGGTTGAAGGTGATGTTATAAACTCGAAATCCATGATGATCGTATTCTTCCATATTCGAATGTGGATTGGTTTTATTTATATTCTAGCACCTTAACCACTATTTCAGGCAACTTCTTTTGCAATACCGGAAAACAAAATATTTTATTTGACTTACATACAGGCATATGTACATAAAATTGATGCCCTTCCGATAAAGGTATACTGTCCATCAGATAAGGGTATATATTGGATATTGAGAAATGATGGGCTAAGAAAGAATCATCTCCTCCTCACTAGAGAGCGTAATATCGGTCTCTGGATTAACTAAATATTCAGGTTAGTTTTCGGCTTGATTCTAAGTCGGCAGCGGTTAATCAGGACTTGACATGTAATTAAATTCCTCCATTTTGTGTCTATTAGCACGGTGCTTATGAGGAATTTCATTATTTCAGGCTTGTATGGTTCATTACACCATTTGGACTGAAACAAGTTAACAACATTTAACAACATCGCAATACGTGATCGCAGTTTCCTCTGTATTTTCAAGGAATAATGGCCAACGATGCACCAAACTGCAATACGGGGAGAATGTAAAGGTTATTATATATGTATGTACATATGTTGACATGGAGTATTCAAAGGTCAAACATATTTTTGTTTAGTTAAATAACAATTTAAATGGAAGTAATTTTCATCAGAGAAAATCAATGTTTCAAGTAACAAAATGAAAATCAGAAACTATGGTAAAAATAGCAAAACAAAAGTATTTGAAAAGAGATTCGAACTTATTAGTTTCGCTACAAAATAATTGAATTGAGCATAGAGACATTCATACTGGTCTTTGACACAAATAACACTAAGTTATACAGAGATATTTAAGAAAATCTGCAGAAAAAATATCAGATAGTGCTCATCCATAAAAGACTACGAGCGATAGTCACCTAGGTCAACCAAAAAACACAAGATGCATTACATTAATAGATGAGCCGCGAAACCATAACTTAACATTCCGGGGAATTAAACATGAATGTAGTCGCCGTAGCCTAGTAGGTAGTGTGTTCGCTTATTAGACGTAAAGCCCGGGTTCAAACCCCAGGTCAGACGTCAAAACGAAATATTAACAAAAAATATTTCCTCGGCGACTTCCTCTCAGCAGATTCCTGGCGAAAACTCGGAGAGTAAATAAAATTGCCATGAGAAGTTTCTCAAAAATCTGTAGTTCGGAGTCGATGTTAAGCTTTAGGACCCGCCACTCACGTATAAAATTAAGGCACACAACATGAGAGGTGTGAGAAGCTAGGTCGTAATCGTGACTGACGGGTTGTAATGGCCAATTATGTATGTACATATGTATGTATGTAGCAATAGAAGTAAAGTTAAAAATCTTTTAGAGGAAAAAATAAAAAAAGCGTCTGCATCTGTCCTAGACTGACATTTTGTTTGCTCGCTTGTGAGCTGATTTTGAAACATGCGTTATTTTAAAACAGCTGTATTGAAATATCATATGATTGAGCTTTACATATTTTGCTCTCAACTGTAAACATTAGCTAATAATACGCACAACTGGTAAATAGGGTGCTCTAAACACAGAATACTCCAATTAAAGTATATATATGTAGTATATATATGGTATGTATATATATATATATATATATATAATACATATATACGCATATGTATATAGGTTGTATTTATAGTAAATTTATGTGTATTTAAAGGAAGATGAATAGGAGAAACGAATTTTGTGCGGTGCAATATACTCTTTTATTTATCTGACCATTAAACCAACTCAGCGGAGGCAAAGAATAAAAAAAGAGCATAAAATACTCTTTTTAGCCGATACAGTGAGCGTGAACAGTGAGCAACACATCCAAAAAACGAAAACTAAAGGCACTAAACAAAAAGACAATTTTTGTTTTTATTTTTTTATTTTTGTATTTTTATTCAGCTGTTGCGAATCAATTGACAAAACGAATTTGCTTTTTCTAAATCAGTCTATCTCTGATCGCCCAATGATTAAATTTAAATAATTTTAAGCACGAAGAGTTTTTATATCTAAAAAGGAAAGAAATAATAACATTTTCTACATACATACATATATTTTTTCAAAGCGTTCAATTGATTGAAATTATTAAAAATTTTTGTTAAAAAAAAAAATAAAAATAATTTTCATGTAGAGAAAAAAATGTTCACTGAAAAAATAGCAATGAAATATATAAAATAGCAACAATACTGCACTAAAATAGTAACAACAACGAAACGAATTACGTCAATGTTTAAAGGAAAAAAGGTACCAAAAATAAAAACGGATACGCAAATTAAAAAAAAAAGAAAACGAAAGAAAATGAAAAACATATATGCATTAAAAATAATATATATGTATGGTTAAGACATATGTGTGTGTGTGAATAGTAAAAATTCTTTTTAATAAAGGTTTAAAATAAGATACGGTTTTAAAAGTGAAAATGTACAATATCTATCTATACAAACATACATACATATACATATGTACATACATCTACGTATGTATGTATGTACGTAAGAGATCGTGAATAGAATCTATATTTAAATTTGTATACAGGGTTAATACACCCGTACAAATAAACTCATACGAATTTTCCTACTTACACAAGAATATTTTTTTTTTCAAAATTTTTATACCTTTTTTATTTTATGTTATTACAATTCTATATGAATACATAAATAATTCATCCATCCATACATACAATTTTCGTAGTGTGAAGAAAATTAATGATAAATATTGAAACGAAATGAAATGAAATTTTCAAAGTGACACACACAATTATGATCACATTTTCGTAATTAGCGGAAATTTAAAAATAAAAGAAAACAATTAATAACGAATTTCAATCAAATGGGAAAAATATATATTCTAATTATTTATTTTATTTTAATAAGATCGCAAAAGTATAATGAATAGATGATGATGAACCAAACAAACTATAAACAACTAAACAAAAAAAAAAAAAAAAGACACTTGAACGAACATTTCTAAGTAAATTAGAATGAATAGTATGAATGGCAGTGTAAAAAATAATTTATTAAAGACGTCATCGCTCACATACATATGAATCCTCAACGAAATATATATCAACGTAATCGTAAATTAACGGAAAAATAAGCGGAAGAATTATTTATCTTTGGCTCTAATTGATTTAAACATTTTACAAGCAATCACCACTAATCATCGCCAAACGAATTTCGTGAAAGTGATAACAAAAATGTACAATCATACCAAAAAATTAAAATAAAAATATAATAATATTTTATTACGATACATTACAAAATGCAAGAATAATTACCGAAAATTTGTTAAAAATTTAAATTTGTTGTAATTTAAAATTTTATAAATCAGTGTTTTTCTTTTTTAGAATTAGAAAATAAAAATAAAAAAATGTATGTTCTAACACCATTTTGTTTTTGGGTTAAACAAGAATATTTGAGACATTTTTATGAGTTAGTGCTTTAAATCAAAGATTAGCTAACAATCCTTTAACTTTAAGTGTATAAAATATGCTTTTAGGGACAAAACACAGTCAGTAAGACTACTCTGAGCAAGTCGTAGCATTCTGATTACCCTTAAAGCTATCAATTCCTATTCCCTCGTGATCTGATAGATACAGAGAACATGTTATGTACTCCTATTACTTTTTTAGATTATCGTATAGAAAAAAATTTGTACCACCTCAAAATAAATTTTTGAACAAAAATTTGTTTGTAAAAGAAATAAAAACTAGAAATCATATTAAAGATAAAAATCTGTATTTCTATTATAAACTAGCTGTACCCTGCACGCGTTGCTGCTCCACCAACAAAAATATATTTGAAGGAAAGACATTACACAAATATCCAATCAATTTTGAATCATTTTATTGATTTTGTTTCCCGTTGTCCAGATGATTCAGACGAACAGGTCTGAATAGTACGTATTCGATCAGTTTCTAATCTCACTTCTCGTTGTTAAAGTGATTCATGCGAACGGGACTCAGCGGCATGTACTCGAAGATTTTCCATTCTCAATGCTCGTTGCTCGTCTGACTCTGAGGATCGTAATTGTCTTTTCTTCCGCGCGCGCTTGAGGTGTAGGTCCACCGAATGCTTGTCACTTTGGAGGCATGATTGCACGGGAACGACGTGAAAAATTCGTTTAAATTTATTAGCATCTCTCATTTATACTAAATGTTATTAAAATCATAAATGATGAATTCTAAAATGTCTGGTATTTGCCCGATCAACACATGTTCAAACGAATAGTTAACGATTCAATTCACTTTGAATAATTGTCAGTGGCGCCATCTATCGGAAATTAATCGCACTAACTGAGAAACCTCCGTCGAGCTAATGATCATATCATGATCAAATGCACAGTTTACGATTTAAACAATTTTTAGTAATTTTCAGTGACGCCACCTGTCAGAAATAGGTCATACTAATTTATGAACCTTTACCGCTCATGCGCAACAACTTTGCTAAAGATCATAACATGCTCAAATACATAGTTTACGATTCTATTAATTACATACAAACAAACATTCATTTTTATATATGTATATAGAAGATAATTAATGATTTTTTAATTGATTTTATTTGATTTATTAGATTGCAAAGTAATCTTCTCTTAGGGAAACCGTAAATTTATGAGATAAAATGGGCGCAAGTTTTATAAAAAAATTATTGGATTTAATATTTTTCGTACGCCTTCAATTAAATACCTACAAACTCCAAACGAAATTACCGCATTTCTATGAAATTTTATACATTTTGTAAACAAAACCATCCCATATGTTTTGAAAGTTTTACCGAATTCAATTCCAAATGGGTTAAGTATAAAGCTGTTGTTGTTTTATTTGCAACTAATGTAAACAATTAAATGACAGTACATACATATGTATTTGTAGTTCTATCTGTCGATTAAACTGTTATTTTTTTTTTCTTAAAGTCACTTTTGCATTCAATTCTAGCAGTTATTTTCAGCTGTTTTTCAAATACTTTAGAGAGCATAAAATCAGTAATTTCTCTTTGACTTAATTGTTCATATCAGAATATTGGTAAATTTCATGTTATTTTTTGAAAAACTTGTATAAACATGAAGAACCTATGCTTGACTGCAAAGCAACAAAAATTTAAATGAATAAAAAAAGAAAAGAAGAAGCGGTAGAGAAATTTAAATAATTTTTTTATGGGATACTACAAACCGCAGTATTTTTTTTTGTTTTTTCTGAATATATCTATTATTATATAATCACTTCCGCTTTGTTGTTGCAGTACAACTATTTAACAACCATTAGCAACTGGTTGCAGTACTTTCGGTAGACCGGAAATACTTGATCAATTGGTATTAAAACTTATAGCAGATTTAAATTTACATATATGTATGTATGTATGTATTTCATAAAATTTTATTTGTTTTTATTTTCTATAAATTAAAAATATTAACTTAGCGATTATGATTAAAATAGAAAACAATATAAATCGAAAATATTTGCTTTGAATTGATTATATTTGGATTTTGACACATAATTATCATTATCATTGAAATAATTTTGACGATAACTTATGTTTTATCACATTCTATGCAGGTGCATTTAGAAACTGAGAACATTCGACTTTGTTTTCAGTATACTATACATCGGTATTTTTGTACCCACAAAGAAGAGCGACAATTGCTTCACACATGCTGTAAAGAGCAATATGGTGGTATTGATATCCTCGGATGTATTTACTATTCTACAACTTCTTTCTCTAAAAGTGATATAAAGAAGTCGTGCCGTCACTCTAGTCAGTACTAATGTGGCCCCTACATGTTGCGATGTATTGTACTACATAGTGGCATAAACAAATTGTTTGTTTCCTTCACACGTTACGATTTTTTAATTAATTTTATACAAAATTTGTTCTGTTAACATCCTGTCCGTCATCGGTTGAATGAAAATCAAATTTTTTTGATCTTCAAGCAACCAGCCTTCCAACTTTACAACTTAATCAAGTTGTACAGCAAACCATAACGTGTAGCGGTCGCATAATATTTGTCCCGAATTCAAATATCAATCATCAGAAAAAGGACTAATACATGTTCCTCACACAATGTGTTAAAATTTCAAAAAATGTTTTAAATCCTATCTCTTTTATTTGAATTCTTTTTATTTCCCATGAGATTTTTATAGTAGTAAAGTTAATATTATTAAATTATATGACATGTAGTGTACGTAACAAATAAAATTCTTTGGAATAACTGATTTTTAAGACCGTGACTGACTATCATACAAAGCTGTACAATTCTGTCAAAAAAAAAATCTGTTAGATTTCTGTCCTACTTCAAAAAAATCGGAATTAAATGTGTGTTTTGGTGCAGCACTGTCATACAAAACAGATGCAAAAACATATACTTTTTTTTAAGTAAATTGACGTCATTTTCATTTACTATATATTCCTTCAAATTAATTATTTTTATAGTTCAGCAAAATAATATTATATTATTATTATATGTATTGTTATACGACAAATAAATACAATACACATACATACATAATTGGTCATTGCAATCCTTCAGTCAGGCTTACGACCTAGCTTCTCACACCACTTAGGTTGTATGTGTTAATTTTATCATGAGTGGCTGAATCTACAGTTTAACGTCGACTCCGAACAACAGATTTTTGAGAAACTTTTTCATGGCAATTTTATTTACTCTCAGAGTTTCTGGCAGAAATCTGGTGAGAGTAAGTCGCCGAAGAAATAGTTTTTTTTTCATATTCCGTTTTGATGTCTGGCCTGGGGGTCGAACCCGGGCTTTACGTCTAATAAGGATATATCTGTAGAAATGTTAATCTGGACTTTCTTTCTATAATTTTTGTATAATTTTCTATAAATTTTCATTATCATTGCTTTATTTTATTTGGTTCACTGTATCTATTTTCGTCATTGTATTTTGCAGATATATTTTCTACAACAATAAATATTACAACAACTCCTCTGCTATACATTCATACAGTCATACGCAGAAGTAGATATCCATACAAACATACATGCATATGTATTTTTAAATTTTTT
Source organism: Sarcophaga rosellei (assembly GCA_930367235.1). Lineage (NCBI taxonomy): Eukaryota > Metazoa > Arthropoda > Insecta > Diptera > Sarcophagidae > Sarcophaga > Sarcophaga rosellei. The sequence goes on from OV884019.1 coordinate 65,830,694, forward strand.
TTATACATTAAGCCAAAACTATAAGTAAAAAAAATGTTGTTTTTTGAATCCAGCAGTGGAGAGATACAATAGACAATAAATTAAACGAATTACTAGAAATAAGAATTCAAAAATAAACGCCTACATGCACTGCCACCATTCCATTTCGAATACTTGACTAAGAGAAAACGACCGTCATATTTAAGAGACTCAATTGTTTGATTGTTTAACTCTCAAATCAAACAAATTGTGCAGAAGAGCGAAATTTTAATTGAATGAACTAGAAAATAATATCTGTTTTTCTATTTTACCAATTTACAGAGCGATCATCATACGAACGAAATTTTCAAGCGCTAAAAATAAGTATAAAAGAATATAAACAAAATAAACCAAAAAAAAAAAAAAAAAAACAAAAAAAAATTAGTTAACAAAAACAAAACCAACAATAGCAACAACGATAAGAGAGAATAATTTTGAAGAAAACGTGTTGCTTCTCAAAGAAAATCAACGTCATTTACTCTCAAGCAACAAGAAACACTCAGTAATAGAAATATTTTTATTTATTTGTGGTTTTAGAAGAGATTCCATTAATTTTATAAATATTTAAATAACAACACTTGCATTCACTTTAAATAAAAAGAAAAAACTTCAAAAAGAAGAATAAATAAAAAAATATGAAACAAATTGCATCACAATTTGTATACAACGACAACAACAGAGGCACAAGTGAAAAGAATAAAAAATAATTTTAATTCTCCTAAAGCAAGTTTAAAATAAATATAAAATAACGATCGCCCAGACAGCTGCCGGTACGGAACGAGCATTATATTATTATTTAATATTTTATTTGTTACCATTTGTTTGAATTATTTTTTAATTTATGGAGCTGTTGGCGGAATTTTGGTTTTAACGAAATTTTGAATTAAATAACAGAAAGAAAGAAAAACTCAAATACATACGACTGATAATATAGTCACGAGAAAACAAAAAAGAAAATTATTTATTAAAATAACCCAACACATAAAAGGTAACAATAAAATAAGCAAATACGAATTAAAAAAAGAAAAAAAACAATTAAGAATACAATACAATTGTTTAAAAAGTGAAATATTAATTAATATTCTGTAATTGTCTTAAGAAAGCCCTTTTAAATTGAATCAAAACAAAATATAAGAAACAAAACAGCAACAAAAACAAATCTATAAATAAATAAAACAATAAGAAAAGAAAAAATACAACAACAACAAAAAAATAAAAATAATATAAAATACTAACCTGACAACGACCACGACGAAAAAAAGAAAAACTGAGAGGGAGATCAAGAGAAAAAAGAAAACAAATCATATACGAGAATTAAAGAAAACGACAATAGAAATTAAATCTAAAGCGGAAGAATATCGCTATCACATCAAACAATTCTAACAAAAAAGGTAATCATTCTTTATTTATTTACAAAATATTAATAGATTTTTAAATACTATTTTTTGTCATATTAAGAAATATTATAAATAAATAAATACATTATGTTAAATGCTATTGCGTATGAATATTAATAATGTACATACTCGTATACAACATGTGTTTTGAATTTTGCGAAATTAAATTAAATTTTTGACATTAAGTATACGCAACGTAGACTACAAATTAGTAAAGAAAAAATTTGTATGTATGCATGTATGTATATGTAGCATATATGGGCGAGTAATTTTTTTCACAAATTATTTGTCATTGACCTCTTGTGGTGTCAAATATTCAAATTTTAAACAAATTTTGTTCATACCAGAAATAATAAAATCACCCTCCACTAGAAATTTATACAGACATAACAATTTGAGACTAAATGATGGAATTCAGTGTTTATCCCTATAAAGTAATACAGTAGGACCTTGATTATCCGTGATTCGATTATCCGGCAACATTAATTATCCAGGATGGAAAAAGAAAATTTTTTGCATCGACTTATTTTATTTGGATCGACTTAAATTTTTCTGCATCGTTTAACCGTGATTACCTCTATTATCCGTGATTAAAAGCAAAAATTTTTTTCTATTATTTTGGACAAACAAGCGACAAAGGGGAATTCCCTCTTTAGTATACGAAATCCTTATCTACTGTTCACTGTTTTCTGACAAAATTATTTTTTTTATATTTTTTTATATTTTGTATATAAAATCCTTGAATTATTTAGTTTTTATATAAATATGTACATATTCATTTATTAATAAATAAAAATATCTATTAAAAAACTAACCAAAATTGGTACTCAATTAACCGGGAAAATCGATTATACAGAATGCTTCCGGTCCCGACCACCACGGAAAATCGAGGTCCCACTGTATGTACTTCAAATGTAATGTAACAGTCTTATGTTTCTTAAAACGAATTGAAAGAAACCGTGTACATATTTTAATGGCCTTGACATTCAGGGCTACAAGTGGCTGTAAAATAAAAGATTTTTTTTTTTGGTTAATTAAAAGAAATTACAATGGTGAAAACGATCTTAGTGTTTCAGGCATACCAAATTTAAAGATCTGTTGTATTAAAAATAAATAAATAATTGGCCATTACAAGCCTTCAGTCAGGATTACAGCCTAGCCTCTCACACCACTCATGTTGTGTGCTTTAATTTTATACGTGAGTGGCGGGACCTACAGTTTAACATCGACTCTGAACGTCTAATAAGCCAACACACTACCTACTAGACTATGGCGACAGATCTCTTATATTAACACAGGAAAATTTCAATGGACATAATCAATGTTTTATAAATGGCTTTTATTGCGTATTTAATCGACTTTAGTGTCAAAATAAAAAGAGAAACATTTCATAGGTCCGGTACTGTATCAAAAAATATTTTATCTTATAATTTACATCAATTAGTTTAGATTTTAACTTTGTTATGATTTACCTTAACAAACATTTTGTAAACCATTCTGATAGGATACATACGATTTTTTATTTTATACTATCCATATACATATTTTAATATAACGCAACCACGATCAGATGCAAGGAGCGGTCTCTAAGGTAGATATGTACATATGATACTATTTCTATCCCACATGCTAAATCGAATCGCTTATGGGCAGCCTTATCTTTTACACGGCCTAATTGTGAATAGTATAGTTCCTAATTAAAAGGTCAGGCGAAGGCAATAGCTGATTTCAAAAAATAGAAAAAAGCAATAAAATTATTTTTTAATTCTTTTTAAGAAAAGTTTCATACCAAATTAATGAATCTTGACTAGAGACTAGAAGCATTCTACTGTCAATATTAGTTAAATTAAATTTAATTTAATTAATTGAAATAGTTTTTTGATTTTATCTGTAAATGTATATACATATGTATTCATTTTACACCATCTAGTCTAAAATAGCAAGTAATATTTATTACATACATTATTTTCATCATATGACAACAGTAATCAAATTTTATTTTTATTTTATTTCCTTGAAGAAGCTTTGACTTTATATGAGTGATCTATATGATTTTAAGATCTCTCTACGGATCATGATTCTAATATAATAAAATTGATTTACAATGTTCTTAAATGGTTTTAAGAGTTTTATCAGAACACACCAAGATTAGAAATATACATTGGTTTATGAATCAAACATATTTCGAATAGTATGAGTTTGATGTCAATATTGTACTCATACTCGTTGCAACCTGTACTTATACATAAATCAATGTTGTTGTGAGTACGAATGAATAAGAGTAGTTAAATTTCAATATTGTTGACTCACTTATATTCAAAATTTCATGAGTGCTTATGAGTAGCGAAAAAACGTTTCATTGCTGATCTCTGGTACAAAGGCAAAACCTTACAATATGAATTACACTAATTTTCTCATTTACATATGTATATCAATTACAACAGATACGCGTATATACGGTTTATTTGTTTTGCTAATACTTTAAGTTATACTCTTATATGCTTATATTTTCCATATGATCAGACTTTTCTCAATTGAGTCAGATCATTTTCTTTGGTAATTTGCCACTATTTCATTGTTTATTGTGGCATTTGCAATGACAAATAATTAAGGACTATAGTAGGACTAGATGCGTAGTATTTCACATCACATAAAAAAAATTAAAAAATAATATCCTCTTGAGAATTTGCATATCAGCGCCGAGGTAGAATAAATCATGTGACCTATCAGAATTGACTCGACAAATTTTTAATAATAACGTCATTAATCATTGTTAAAAGAGCACCAAACTCGTTAATTAATAACGAGAACAAAATATAGTGATGAATAAAAAAATTAGTCACAAAAGTTATAAGTAAATCAAAGAGAAGATGAGAAAATAAATTTATTTATGGAGCATGAATGCATTTCACATGTATTTCCTTTATATGTAGTTACTAAGTTTAATCTCGTAATAAAATTCTTATGGTAGAATTAGATGAAAGTTCACGGAACCTAACGTAATGTACTTTCGTTTCTAGCATATGAAAGGCAAACCGTAATGGAATTCCTGTAACGGTAATAAACGAAAGAAAGTACGTTCCGTGAACATTCGGCTAACTCTACCATTTGACTATAACTTTTAGTTATCGATAATTTGCATTCCCAACCTTGGAAGTCTCATCGGACTGCATACATACATATATTTGCAAATAATTTTTTAAAACACCCAAGGGTGTTTTTTTTAGAGGTATAGAACTTTAAGTTGGCATTACTTTTCAAGATGGCGACCGATTTAACAGCTGTCAAGTGATTTATTCTCAGTTTGGTTTGGCAATTCATCATGAATAGACTCACGCCTGAACAACGCTTGCAAAAAGTGCAATTTTATTTCGAAAATAATGGTTCTGTGCGGAAAACGTATAGCGCACTACGTCCATCAGAGCAGTTAATTCGATTAACCATGGAACGTTTTCGCACCACGTTTACTCTTATTGATAACTCGCATCCCCAGAGACGCTGTACGGTGCGTATAGAAGAAGCTATTGCTGCTGTGGAATCATTGGTCCGTACTTTTTCAAAAACGATGGGGGGCCAGAACGTTACAGTCAATGGTGATCGGTATAGAGCCATGATTACTAACTTTTTCATTCCTGAATTGAATAACCATGATGTCCAGGAGATGTGGTTTCAACAAGACGGCGCAACATGTCACACAGCTCGTGCCACAATAGATTTATTGAAAGACACGTTTGGTGACCGCCTAATTTCACGTTTTGGACTTGTGAATTGGCCTCCAAGATCTTGTGATTTAACACCGCTAGACTACTTTCTGTGGGGCTATGTAAAGTCATTGATCTATGCGGTAAAGCCGTGTTATTGCCGATATACGGCCAGAAATGTTGGAAAAAGTCATCGAAAATTGGACGTCCAGATTGGACTACATCCGCGCCAGCAGTGGCGGTCATATGCCAGAAATCATATTTAAAATGTAATTCCACAAGATTATCTTTCGGATAAATAAAATTCATGTCAATCGAATAATCCATCGTTGTTTTATTGCAACTTAAAATTCTATACCTCTATAAAAAACACCCTTTATTTCCAAATAATTTTTTAAAGCATTTCATGAAACCAAAAAACGTGTTATAACGATGACACAACTTTTTCGTATACAGTGCTTTTTGAGTGAATCACAGATTTTTGATTAAAAAAAAGTATTTCTTTCAATATGATCATATGAGCACTTTTTCTCCAATTTTATTTATCCCTTTCAAACAATAATATTTGTTGAGGCAATCCAAATAGGTTAGCCTGTGAAATGATTTCGTAGTTATTCTCTCGAAATCAAATCTTCAGATTTGAAAACAAAACATATTCAATAGGGGCTAAATTCGTAGAATCGAGCCTAATCCATGGACGTTAACTATTTTCAACTAAAATCATGCATACTGCAATCGAATTTTAGAGTAGGGCGTGATCGATTATTATTTTTCTCTCTGTCCTCTCTCATCGATTGTTATAATGATGTCATGACATTTCGCCTTCATTGTTTATAAACAATCGATTTAACCAAATGCGTATCCCATTATAAAACTCCTACGCTTAGTAAAGATATTTGACTAGTTTTTGTTGTTATTATTAATTTCAATCGAACGCGAAATGTTTATCGCTCAAGGGACATATCGAAATATTAATTGAATGAGTATAAATATAAAAATATTAAAACAAGAAATATTTATAATTAATATTGATAATAAATGATGTACAATAAATAAAATTTAAAAACAAGTGATGATTAATAGAAACACTTGCTAAATGAAAAAAAACGTAACCGTTTGAAAACTGCGGTTATACTCGTATATACAGTGAGAGTCAAATGAAAGTTAACACCCCATTTTATTAATAATTATTGTAATACATACATAAAGACAATGTCACTTAATTTTAATGAAATTAATTTTACTCTAAATAAAACACATACATACATACATAATTGGTCTTTATAACCCTTTTGTCAGGATTACGACCTAGTTTCTCACACCACTTATGTTGTGTGCGTTAATTTTATGCATGTGTGACGGGACCTACAGTCTTCTAAAATCTTCTCAAAAACCTATCGTTCGGAGGCGCCTTTAAACTGAAGGCCCCACCACTCATGTAATTTATTATTCCGTTTAATTACAAAATATATTTTAACATATCTCGACACTTTCGAATTATTAATTTTAGGGCCATTATTACAACTTGCCGTTAACTAAAGTGAAGATTTTAACGGGCAGATAAATTGTTTTTCATTATTATGAGTACCCAATAAGATAGAAGTGAACATTAAACTAACGGGAGGATCATCCTGCCGGTAACTTTTAAAGTTAAGTTTATGTTTTAGCTTGCCATATTATTTTCAATATGGCAACTTAAATTTAAACAAAATGAGCATATACAACACCAACAAAAAAAAGAAGCACATCGTTGCCACTGCGTTAAAAAAAACTTGTTTAATTGAACAGTTTTATCAACATTGCTCCGGCACTGCCATATTTTTTTAAAACAGTTAACTTTATTTTATCTGTAAGTTGTAACCACGAAAATAAGTTAAAGGTAACTTTCCAGTTCCCTTTAGCTAAAAGTACCTTTAAGAAAACTTAAGTTTAACGGCAAGTTGTAAGAATGGCCCTAAATGTTTTACCAAAAAAAAACTTTATTTTATGTCGACAAAATTTAATCGGAAAAATATCCAAAAATTTTAGAACAGTGGTCAAAGGTTATAAAATAAATTTAAATTTAGATTTGAGAAAAGGTTCCTTACTATGAATTATTGTTACTATTTAATAAAAGTATTAAAAATAATGAACATTATAGCATATCGATTTTAGTTTCATTTTAAAGCAAACTATTTAAATAACATTTTAATTACTACTTGTTTTATTATTAAATATAAATATAAAATTTATTAATTAAAGGAATTCTTTCTTTTCAGGATTACTAAGAAAATACTCTTCGAAAAAAGAAACGACAATTTTACAAAAGAATTGAAACTTAAATTTTAAACTGAATCTTAAATATTATTTTAGCCGAATCAAAAAGAGCGAAAACATACATATACTGTGTATATAATAAATAAAAAAAAACAAAATAAACTTTTTAAAAATAAAATAAAAGAGTAAAAGCAGAAATTAGAACAATTTGTTGTAAGTTTTATAATAATGAAACATTAAATGTGATATTTGAAATTATTAATTTACACACAAATACAACGGATATAAAAATAAATCAAAAAGAGGACAAAGCAAATATAGAGAGAATAAGAAACCAATTCTAAAAAAACGTTTAACAAAGCATCACTTTTTTATTCACAATTTATACCAAAGAATTTTAAAATAAAAAAATTAAAAAACAAATAAAAATACAATTTTGAAGTAAAAGAAAAAATATAATTTGTTTATACACTAAAAATGGCTGAACAAGTGGAACAAACTCAACAGATTAATAACAATCAAATGGATGGTCGAAAAATTCGTAAATCGCCAGAATTTCAAACACAACAACAGGTAGTTATACCAGCTAGCATTACAAGAGAAAGGAGCTTTGTACGCACTTCCAATCATCAGGTAAATTATTTGTAATATTTGTCATTTGATTTTAATTGTTATTTGTATTTGTAAAAATAATATAAAGCCATGTTTATAAAAAAATTAATAGTATTATTGATCTTTGATTATTGAACTCGAACTCATTGAATTAGTCTTGCGCCTATTTCCTATACTCGAAGTTAAAGGGATATTACATAACTTTGAAGATATGTCATTTTTCTGTCTTCAAATTTACCTCTTAGAAAATGGACATTACAGCTCTAACTTATTGGTTTTGCCATATGAAATTCTCTTTATTTTTCTTGTTTATCCCAAAAGCAAATTATGCCCATTTTCTATACTCGAAGTTAAAGAAGTGCTAGCTAACTTTGATCTAACTCACTAAGCTTGCCATATATGTACAAATTTGTAACTATAAACTAAAAACTAGAATTATTTTATTAGGTTAAGGCCCATTATTACAACTTGCCGTTAAACTTGGGTCCCTTTAGCTAAAGGGAACTGTAAAGTTAACTTTAACTTTTCTTCGTTATTACAACTTACAGATAAAATAAAGTTAACTGTTTTCCAAAATATGGCAGTGCAGGAGCAATATCGATAAAACTGCTTAAGTAAACAAGTTTTTTTTAAAGAACGACGGGCTTCGTTTTTGTTGTTGTATATGCTAATTTTGTTTAAATTTGAAGTTGCCATATTAAAAATAATATATATATAATATGGCAAGTTCTAACATAAACTTAACTTTAAAAGTTACCGGCAGGATAATCCTCCCTTTAGCTTAACGCTCACTTCTATCTTATTGCGTACTCATAATAATGAAAAAGAATGCATCTGTCCGTTAAAATCCTCCTTAAGTTAACGGCAAGTTGTAGTAATGACCCTAAAAATACAAAAATATTCATTTCTGCTGATATAGAATTCGCTAATAAGTTGCTAAAATCGTTTTTCCTTATCGAATTATGATTTAACACCATTTTATTTGCTATACAATAAATTTATAATAATTGTGACTGCAATGTACATGAATTTATTTTTTACTTCGTAGTCAAATCTTCGAAAATGGAAACCCGCTTAGTGTTAAACAAACTCAAAAAGATGTTGAAAAAAATTAAATATTTTCAATAAGATTTGACAGCATGCCATAAAATATTGGATTTTCAATCTCTAAAGTTACCCAGCCACCTATTAAATAATAGGTCAAACTCACCTTTTTTGTTATTGTATTGGTAAAAAATGCTCGCACATACAGGCCACGGTGAGTTTAAAGAATATCAACATACGTTTGATTTTCACTGCCTGTTTGGTAGAAATCATATGTTCTTTTCTTCTTCACGACAACAATACAATGAAGTTTGAAGGTAAAATTATGAGGTATTGTCGTGCTAACCAAAATAAATATTACCAATATAGATGCAAATTTAATTAGTTAAATTTGATGTGTCCCCGCGTTTTTTTTTATCAAATCAATAACCAAAAATGTAAGTGTGAGCTATTATTTGATATGTGGCCTGTTAACTTTAAATTTGATGTGTCGCTATGCGCCATAAAAACTTATCATCCATAGAGAAAGGGGCAGATACCACCAGACTAAACTTCGTATCAAAAGAGGATAATGTGACTTCATCGGAAATAATAATGTATTTCGAACTGGTAACACTGCCGGTGATGCATGCAATGAAATTGAAATTAATTTAATTAAAGAGTTTGTAAAATGATATGAAAAATTCAGAAGCACAAACCAAACATTAACATTAAATGTGTTAATGCATTACGAATTCCCTTTAATATAAAAGATTATATTTAACAAAAAACCAAAAAAAATAAATAAAATTGGCAATTTTCCATATCGGAATGAAATATACTGAAATATACATATGGCCTGAATTTTAATTTTGGGTATGGATGTGTTCAATTTGATATTTTCTTAGTAATAAATTCTAAATTTAAGTGCAATTTTTATTTTCTTTAAAAAACGTTAGATTACGTCACATGTCATATAATGAACGCATTTAATAAATGACGACTTTGAAAAAAATTTATTAAAAACAATATTTTTGGTAGAGTTTTCAGTACTAAGTCATCGTTTTCATAATCATTTGCTATTTTCGCATGCAACAAATTTTGAAAAAAAAAAATTCATTTCGAAAAGTAGAGCTTTGTGGCAGTTGGTAGAAAATAGCAGAAACTACAAACGGCGACTGCCAAAAATGTACAAAAAAATTTGCATGAGTGAAGTACAAAAGAAAAATTAAATTAGTTGATTGCCCAAATATCTAGACTGATCCTTCAGGGACGAACATAATGATGGTGCATCGATTACAATTGTAATACACCCCATAATACTACACAAGATAACGAAATGTAAAAAAACTGTTTTATATTTGTCCAAGAATATCTGCTAAGAATCGTACGATGTGTTTTAAGTACGCAAAGTATTGTGTGAATTGGACGCTAGTAAAGTAGAGTTTAGTAAGCTGGATAAAATCAGTTACCACTGTTGGCATCTTAGTACTGACTACTCTTTTTTATCTGCTCTGACAGTGAAAATTCAGTACTTTAGTACTATTTTCAGTACTTTTCCATGTTAAAAATACCAAAGTACGCTTTAGAACTTTTTTACTATCACATATTTTATATCTTACGCTATTCAACTATTAATGCGTTAGCCACATGTTCAACGTAAAAGTAGAGCTTTAGCCCCGGTTAGCCAAACATCTACGGAACGTCTGTTACATTACATTCCATCAACTTTTGTCTAAACGGTTGCGTTGTTATGTTCCGAATCAGATGTTTTTGTCTTGTATGTGAGGAGTAGGTAGTGCGCTGGCTTACTAGACATGAGCCCACGGTTCAAGCCCCATGACCCCATCAAAACGAAATATGAAAAAATATTTCTCCGACGACTTCCTTCTGGCAAAAACTCTGAGAGTATATAAATTTGCCATGATAAAGTTTCTCAAAAATGTATACAAATAAAAAACACACAAAATAAGTGGTGTGTGAAGTTAGGTCATAATTCTGAAGTATCATTTGATGCAAAAAAGTACCCTTTCAGTTATAGTTCAGAACAATTTCAAAATTCCAGTTTTGCAACACTGTTGTAGACTGAGTTTTTTCAACTCCCACATATTTTCGTTACTTAATTTCTTACAAGCTTTTTTATAACTACATATTTTGTAGCTGTAGTTACTGTTCTCGCATTTGTCACCTGAAGGACTCATGTGACGGATATTCTTCCAAGATTAAGAAACCGTTTGACTTGGAAAGAATTTTTAGCTATAATTTTTAGAAAATGCAAATTTGAAAATCCAAAATTTGGCAATATTTTATAAAATTCATGATATAATGAAGACATTTTCGGCTGCGAAGCAGGCAATATGTGGTTTTGGTTTAAAAAGTTCAATGCTGCCTGTCTTATAAAAATAATAATTAAACTATATCCTTCTCTATAAGACCTGAAGAAGTTATGATGGTAAAGTGAACCAAATAATTGTGCAAAATCAATCTTTTTTGCCTTTAATCGGTTTTATTTGTGAAATACACGATAGAAAAATATTAAATTTATTAAATATTCGAATAACATTAAAATTTTTCCACTTCGATTTCTTTTCTTTTAGAATATAAATAAACGACGCAGTTTGGCCTTTAATCTTCAAAACAATGCCAATAATCAGTCTGTACAACTGCGTGGAAAACCGACAATGGATATTTATAGACCACCAAGTAAGTTTTCATTTTAATTTTTTTTTGCGTTACTGAGTTAACTGTTGTAGTGCCCATATGAAAATAAACTGAACTGTGAAATACCGTTAATGCTGCTGATTTGGTAGAAAACGCGTTACATAATTATTGACTTACTGCTTAAAAACTAAAATATATCGCAATTTTCATGAATATCCTAATAAATTGATGTTTATTTAACCATTAACGTACATATATATATATATATAAAGACGATATCGACGACTTAAAAAAAAATTACGTAATCGAAGATATAAAGTTTGTTTAAAACTTTAACATCCAAAAGAAACTAACATCTTAAGGCTATGGTTGCCATTTTATATGTAATAGCGTAGAGTTTCAACAAAAAAGGGATTTCGAAATTCAATTGAAGAAAAATAACGAAGAGAAATTGTGCCTATCAGGTGGTCCCAAAACATTCCTGATCAAAAATCTAGGTTTGCACTCGCTCAAATCCATATGAAAACTATCAGTTAATAAGCGCCCCCTGTACAAAATATAACTGTAAATATCCATAAATCATTTGTAATCTTTTTTTAGCATTAGATCAATTAGATATTTTAACACATTCGCGACGGATGACGCCTAAAGTCGTCATTTTTAGATTTTCCTCTGGGTACGGATGACGCTTTGTATAGTCATTTGAGTTATCATTTAGCTATTCTTTAAAAAGTTATTTTTCAAATTCAAATTACTTTATTGTGGCATCTTTAACAATTAAGTTAACAATTTAGTTAATGAAATGAGTAATCTTTAATGTAGTAACAGTAAAAACTACGGTAAAAAAATTACACAATATAAACTATTACAGTAATGAAATAAAAAAAAGAATAGAAAGTAAAAACAAATAGCAAAAATAAAAGAAGATAGAGAAATATAGAGGGAGAGGGAGCGCCCCAAGTGGTGGATACCGACAGATAGTATATTCATAGACTATGAGACGAAGAATATCTACTAGACAAGAATTATAAGTCTCTGATTTCCTCCAAAACAAAAGCGATGTAAATAAAATCGACCGAAATAGCCAACTTTTCAGCAAGAAACCGCACTGCATCATTGATTACAATCAATTGCCGATCTATATATTGCCTATAACCCCATCTTCAGAAAAACTCCCAAAGAAACTCACATTCTAATACAGAAGAAGCAACCAATGAACCCTCAACTTCTACACGTACGCCCCGTTTTGACTCAATAAAAAGATTATCAGGAAATACAAAACATCAGGAATTAGTGAAAATTTTTAGTAACGGTAAGACTGTGAAAAGAAGATGTCGTGTATGTTATTCGCACAAAATACATCGATACATCATATATGTATGTGTAGGTGCTGTGAAGTTCCCCTACATATTGAAAACTATTTTCAAGCATACCATACAAAAAAAAAAGAATAATGACTTACAAATGAAATGTAATTTGAAAAGTATTAAAAAATATTGTATATATGTATGTATATAATTATAATAAATAAGTATAATTTCAAACCCTCATCTTTGTGTATAAATAACACCTATGCTAGCTTCTTTAAAATGTAATACAGAAATATTAATTATATAAAAAGCTATGGCAATTCTTCTAAACCTATGCACGATTGTAACAAGTGACAAAAAACGGCCCCATAACCACAGTAAGCGAAGCCAGCAACACCGCGTCGCGAATGTGTTAAAGGTAAATTTTAAGCCCAGTTAACGCATTTCCAATAGCTTTCTAAGCTCTTAGTATGAAAATAATTAGATGTCAGATGTTTTATTAATAGATAAGGCAAATCAGATTTTTTTTTTATTATTTAAAAGTAATATACATATACTCGTATATAGTCCGGAATTGATCCAGTCTTTATGAACTTTTTTTTAGGCTCCACATATTTAGTAAACCTGTATGTATGAACTAAAATGACTAACGTACATTGCATATTATTTTATGCATTTTCTTTCCTTTTCGCCTTAAATGCAACATACTACATATTCAGAAACTTTACTAAAATGATTCGGCTTTAAGGTCATAGCTTTAGTGCTTTTAGAATTCTTTTAAAGTTATTTCTTTGTTTTGTCTTTGGTTTTTGGAATTACGAATTATTTACAAATAATAAACATCCTCCATGTATGTACATACACAACGACATTTTTTTCAATTTTCTGTTTTCCCCTTTCTTTACTTTTATAAATAATTTCAAATTAACAAACTGATTCCATTGAAATTGTAATATTAATGCACAAAAAATGTCTTTTCGGGATTTTGACCTTTTTGCACTATTTGCATATACACCTATCACTTTAGATGCCCGCAATGAGACTTCGACCTCGACACTTCCAGTCACTTCGAATAGTATCAGTACAACAAAACAACTACAAAGTTTAGGGCACTCAACGACAACAACAGAATCAATTGATACGAATCGGTAATGTGTTTAGAGTAGAAATAATTAGAAACATTTAATTTTCATTTACAGAATTAAACTACAATATACAACATTCTTCCAGTTCTTCCATGGTGTTTCCCGTTAATTCGCCGACTGGATTGCAACCGCAAATGCAATACGTGGCCACAAATAATGCCATATTGAATCGACGACAGGCTGGTCTCTCTTTGGGAAGTATGCCATTGGGTACAATGAATCATAATAAACAGCATCATTTGACTGGCGGCCATCGTCCCATACTCGTGACACACTCGCATCCCATGCAAATGGGACACATGACACATGGTGTTTCTCAACAGGTGCCATTGATTAATTCACCATCCAGTGGAAATATTTTGCATGTAAGTCGTACACATATTCACATACGTTCCATTTTCGAAATAAAATACATAATTTTTCCATTACTTTATCGTGCACAATAAATAGCAAGCTGCCACCACAAATCGTGTAAAATTTGCTCCAGAACCACAAAAACATCATCACAACAAGGGACAAATGAATATGGTGCAAATGAATAATAACTTGAATCAAAATTATCAACAACATCAGCAAATGAATACAATGAATCCATATATCATGCCCAACAATGCAATGGGAAATGGACCGATTGATCCTTACATAACGCCACTACAACGCTCAAAGTCATTATCGTCAGCAGATGCCTTAACACGTGGCATAGCCGGTCTTGGTTTGGGTCTTGGCAATGAAGTTACCGACATTGGTCAATTCTCACCCGAAATTCAAGCCCTAGTAGACACTGCTCTCGACGATCCAAACAAGTTAAACTCACGCAGCCTAATGGAACTAACATCACATTTCATCAAACGTGCAGTTGAGGGCCGCCGATATGCTTTACCCATATCGAGACTATGCCTCAATATAATTGGTAAAGAGCAAAAGGAAACATTCTTAGAGGCACTTTTAAACACCTGCCGTCAATGGTATCAAGAACGGGAAAAGGTATGTAAAAAGAAAATCAAAATAATTGTATTATTTTCCTTCTTACTTGTCGTTCTACAAATATTTAAGCGAATTTATTTTAAATCCTGTTTATAACAGTTTAAGCTATTTCCATTCTTGATGCAACAAGTTTGGTATTTGAAGTTTGTCAACAAATATTTAGTCCCAGGCCCAGTCTATGAATTGTCTGGAATTTGACGATATATGAACAGATCGCTTATTAGACGTAAAGCCTGGGTTCGTGCCCTTGCTGAGAGGAAGTCGCGGAAGAAATATTTTTGCATATTTCGTTTTGATGTCTGGCCTGGGGCTTGAACCCGGGCTTTACGACTAATAAGCGAATACACTACCTACTAGACTACGACGACTTCATTAAAAATATCATAGAAAGTGAAAATTGGAAGTTATATAAGCAACAAAAAAGAAAAAACGTGGTTAATGAAACTAAAAATAAAAACAATTAAAAGAAGACATCAGTCCTATACTTTACTTACTTTATTGGTGGTTACAAACCTTTAGTCATGATTAAAACTTCTCACACCACCACTGAACTATAAATATATAAAAGAGTACTTTTTCGCATCAAATGGTACTTTTGTAAAAAAATACATACATACATTACAACCCTTCAATCAGGATTATGACCTAGCTTCTCAAGCCACTTATTTTGTGTGTGTTAATTTTATACATGAGTGGCGGGACCTACAGTTTAAGGTCGACCATGCACGACAGATTTTTGAGAAACTTTTCTTGGCAATTATATTTACTCTGAGAATTTTTGACAGAATGAGGTTGCCGAAGGATTATCTTCTTCATATTTCTTTTTGTTGGAAATGTCTGACATGGAGTTTGAATAGTGGGCTCACTCTAGTAAGCCTGCTAGACTATTTATTTGTTTAAATTTAATACACGTACGGTATGGTACAAAAACTGTTGATTCTGAACGTAACAAAACGTAAACGTCCCATTTAGTCAAACGTCGACATTCGCTTGTAGCACATGAAGAGTAACGTAAATGCTTGCCGAAATTACATTATGGTTCGACAAAAGTTTTCATTGCTCTTAGTATTCTAAAAACGGACACTCGTTTCGTGTACGTTTGGCTAATCGGGGCTAAAGACTAATCTTACCTTTAGCAGTACGTTGCTAATGAAGTCGCCGTTGTCTAGGTGGTAGTGTGTTCGCTTATTAGGCGTAAAATTCGGGTTCGAGCCCCAGGCCAGACATCAAAACGAAATATGAAAAAAAAAAAAATATTTCTTAGGCAAAAACTCTGACAGTAAATAAACCTGCCATGAAAAAGTTTCTCAAAATCTGTCGTTTGGAGTCGACGTTAAATTGTGGGTCCCGCCACTCAAGTCTAAACAAAATTAAGGCACACAATATGAGTGGTGTGAGAAGCTACGCCGTAATTCTGAGGAAAGGGTTGTAATGGCCAATTATGTATGTATGTAGTACGTTGCTAATGCATTAATAGCTTAACACGTTCACGCCGAAGCGGACCATCGGTGGTCCGCCCTAGACTGCCTTATCGGGCGGCGCCTAGCACCGGTGGCCCGCACTAAACTGCAATTGATCAAGTCATTCGACAATACGTTATACCATATATTATATGGTATATTATATATTATATTATATGGTATATTTTTCCAGATTTCGCCTTGTTCGAGATGACTGAACTTCAAACCACGTGTTCTCATCTATTAAGCCAATACACTACCTACTAGGCTACGGCCACTGACGATATCAGCACTATATCACCTATTATGTGATAAAAACAAAATTAAAAATGTATGAGTAGTTGTGGAACGTGTAACGTGTGATCTTGAACTAGTTCTCTTAATTAGACGTGGGGACTCGGTTCAAACCCCAGGTCAGGCATCTCCAACTAAACGAAATATGACAAAATATTTCTTCGGCGACTTCCTCTCAGCAGATTTTTGGCAAAAAGTCTGAGAGAGTAAATAAAAAATTGCCATGAAAAGTTTCTCAAAAAATGGTGTGAGAAACTAGGTCGTAATCCTGACTAAAGGGTTGTAATGACCAATTATGTATGTATGTATTTATATTTTGTAACATTTGTTATTAAATACTTTTTAGTACATTGAGTATAGACTTATTTATTGCTAATAACGATTTTTATTCATAAAACATTCATGAAGATAACAAGAAGTTCGAATAAGGATCTCATGTTTATGACGAGGAAGGTTCTTCTTAATTTGATATTCTTAGTTTTTTTGTGACGAAATGATCTAAAGTCGTCTGTTCTTTCCTGTTTCGTTCAGCAAGAGTTGTCGATAACAGGATACCGCATCCACGGCTCTTATCACACGGGAACAATTTTTAGTCGCACAATTTTTGTTCTTTTCAAATCACACGGGATGAATATTAGTTTGGCATGAAATGTAAACGTGTACACAGATTTATATGTATTAGTGTTTTTGCATTCATTAGATGTTTGGCTGATTTTTAAAAATGTGCATGTATTAGGTTTGTGCTGGTAATGCGGTTTTGTAGCTGGTTGAAACTTTACGCAACCGAAAAACCATTCTCTTCACCTCCCTTGCCTATAAACTATCAATTTACGCCAGCACAATTGTTCTCGTGTGATTAGGCTCAATGACACTTCATCTTGCCTTTGAACTTCTATCCTAATACTACCGCGTAATACTGAAGCAGCATTAAGCGCAGGAGCGTTAAGCGGGGTCTTACTTATTTATAACATTAGATGGTTTTAAAAGATGCTGCAACAAAGTAATAATTTCCTGTCCCCTATAATTTTGTATTTTAGTTTGCTATTTACACTTATTTAGTTTGCTATTTACTATTCATTTCTCTTGGCAACTGCTATCAATTAATTACCTCAAATAATGATTAAATTCATTGATGACTACACAAGTATGTTTTAACGTTGCACTTACCAATTTTCACTATACTTTTAGGTAACGATCAATCAATCAATTTGCTAGAAATTTCAACAAATTAAACTTAAACTGACACTTGATCCATTTATGTAAATAGAAACCATTTTTTATAAGACCTACAATGTTTAAGGCCCTTTTTTAGCATATAGTACGAAAGATTGTGTTTAAAAGTCTGTATAAGGTTATGATTATTTTAAAAAATTATTTTTTTTTAATTTCGTTTTCAGCTTCTTTTCACTATCCAAGGTATGAAATCACCATCCAGATCTCGTTTTACCGCTTTCATGGCATTTCTTACCGAAATGTTTTGTCAATTAAAGCGGCGTCAATTGCAACTACGTACTCAGTGTGAAGGTGCACCACCGCCATTAGTTTTGCTAACACTTTTGTCTAAATGTTGTGAAGACTGTGTCAAACCACCAGTGAGATCCCTATCCGAGGTAAACTATTTAAAACAAAGAACTACGAAATCAATTCTCCACATTCATTATTTTATTTCAGATCGAATGTCTTTTCTATGTTCTGACTTGTATTGGTCAAGATCTGGAATTGCAATTGCCACAACAACTGGAACTGCTCTTGTCTATGATACGCGATGCTTTCCTTAATGCCAGTGATTCAGCACCAGCCATTCGTCGTACTCTTTTGCAGCTTATTGAATTGCAAGCCTCTCATTGGCAATTACCCGGTAACACGGTACTCTACTATTATCCCTCAAACAAATGAAAGCCATAGGATTTCATTCTATCATTTGCTGAACCACATTTACGGATGGATAATCAATCAATTGTTATTGAAAAATGATATAAATTTTATTTTTATTTGTTTTCAGATACATACCTTAATATTATTACTCACATCACATACATACATACATGCTATACATATATATACATACACACATACAAACATACATACATACATATGTATGTATATTGCATTTATAAAAGATGCAAAAGTTTTTGTTTGGAGCCATGATCCCTCATAGAAATCCTGATTAATTTTTAATATTTTTTTATGACAATTATTATTGTTATTATTATTACTATTATTTGATTGATTCATACAATACTAACCATCTTAATACATATACATATACCTACGTACATGTGTGTGTGTGTGTGTATGTGTGTATTTAATTACAATTGTATAAAATATGACTTATTTATTAATTTCTACTTTATAAATGTTTATAATTACAATCACTTATTTTACGATAAACTATTTTAATTTTATTTATATCTATCTGTAGTATCTAATCATATTATTTACATACATACATACATATATTTATTATGCAGACAATTAGTATATAACAGAAGCAATATTTATTGTTTAAAACTCACGACATTATGATGCAATACCATCGACATCGTGTTCGTTGTCATAAAAAATATAATTTTTTTTTATTGTAATAAGTTAATCTCTAATCGTTATGCTGAAAAAGCGTTATTGAGCTCAAAAATAATTTTACTCACAAATCTACTTATAAAACAAAGAAAGAATACCACAAAAAAAAATATGAAATACTAATCCAAACTTTATTAATTTCTAATACTAGTCAGAAATAAAAGTATAAAAACAAAACAAACAAAAAAAAACATTTTTTTAAATAAATTTCTCTTTAAGAAATCAATTTAATGTATTTTTTTTTTCATCAACTATAAGTTGTGCCTTATTATTATAGTTATAAACAAATTAAAGTGGAATTTAAATCTGGAAATAGGACCATACTTCTTCAAGCGAATAAAATCGCCGCGTTAAGCATAATAGAGCAAGGCGTTGTACTGTGGTTAACGATTTTCTTTGTTGATAATAGAAAATAGGACTGTCAACCATGACCAAAGGAATCTTGCTTTGCCATGAACTAATTAATAGGTGAGTTAATCTCACAGTTTAGAGCAGTTTGATAATTTTTTTTTTGAGAATACTTTTGTACAGGGAATACTGGAAAAGTAATGCTAAATTTAAGCTGGCGACATTTACATATATGAACTACCTTTTAATAATGTAAAGTAAAGCATCCATTTAAGCAAACGATAAAAAAAAGTCAACCCTTACATACTGTAGTAGATCACAGAGAAATTTGTCCACTTGCAAGCAAGACTTTAAAAGCATAAAAAACAAAGAATTCAATATTACACTATAAAGATAAGGTTTTGATTGGTTAGATCGTTTTGTTTGAATGTTTGAAAAATTAACGACGAGTAAAAAATAAACCAAAAATTCGCTCCAAAAGACTTTTTACCCAACGTATTGAAAGAAGAGTCGTCAACCAGACCAAGATCAATCCAAAATCAAAAGTCCAGAAATTGTTTGATATGACTGCAAAACAATCTAACAAAAGCTATAATATGGAAAAAATACACCAATTCGGTTGCAGTTTGATCATTACAGTATTGTTCACAGGCGAAAGCAAATATATACATATATATAATACTTCTGGTGAAATAAGGAAAGAAATTATTCAGATCCAGAACAGAAACTGGAGGAGGGAAACAAAAGCCTCTAATATAAAAAGAAGATTGCTGATTTTGTAACAAAGCATGCTAAGAATGTCATTTACTAAGAAGGCCATTCAACTAAATATTAAAAATGAACGTACGTAAGTTTATTGTGACCTGAGTTTACTACTTTTTTTGCATAACACTTAATTTGTTTTAAACAGGGACCGAAAATAACTGTTATTTTTGAATTTTTGATTAAAAAAGCAACCGTAAGGAAATGTCGGAGAACAAAACCAAGTATACCATTTTGATTGTCTTGGACCAAATTTTTATAAAAATGCGTTGCTTTTTAAAAACATGATTTTTATTTTTTAGAAAAAAAAATAACGGTTATTTTTTGACTTTTATTTTTTCGAGCAGAAATAAAAGTTATTTTTGTTTTAATTCATGACGAATTCATAATATTTATTAAAAAATTCTTTAAAGTAATTTATGCTAAGAAATTATTAGAATTAAGTTTTGGGTATATTAAACACTAATCTTTGTGTCATAGGGTTTGAAAAAACCGAAATAACTTTTATTTCTGCTCGAAAAAATAAAGGCCAAAACATAATTCTTATTTTCTGACTTTTACGATAAAAGTTATACCAGTTACAGTCCCTGTGAAATACAATTACTTTTGGGCTATGATGACGTACGAACGTTTGAAGGTTCCAGTAGTATTTGGCATGCCAAGAAATCAATTTTTTTTTTGCAAAGAAAACACTCAAACATATGTACATAGCTTAATCAAAATTATGACTTGAGCACTGAAAATAAGAACAATGTATATAGAATATGACTACGTTTAATGTTAATATCAGAAATGATATGGGAATTAGAGTTGGTGCAGGCATAGCTGCCAGATTTGACAATTTTGAGCTCCAAAAATATCATATTGACGATTTATGCCTTTGTTTTGACGATGTTTAAAAATTAAAACTTTAGATCATATTCTTTACTTTAGTACAATAAAAGTCACTTTAAGCTTTGTATTTACTTTGCAATTGTTCAAGTTTTTAATCAAACATCTTAACTACTACAGCACGCCCCTTATATTCCAAAGGTTTAGTTTGAATCTGTTTATTAGTTATAGACATGATTGTGATATATGTATGAATTAAAATCTATTGCAAATTTATATTAGTAATAACAAGGAGTAAAGTATTATATTTTTTAATTACTTTCGAATACCTTTGATGATTTTTCTGTATTTTATTCCTTTTCAACCCCTTAATAGCCAAAAAATTACAACTCCTAACTAACCTCATAGTTGAGAATTTTTTACTTATTATTTATTTATTATTTGTCGTTTCTGATCATTTTAAAAATTCGAATATTACCATCGGAAGAACAATGGAAAGTGCCGTTAATTTTTTTTTCGTACGACCAACACTCAGGGGATGGATGCCAATGTGTGTGGATCTATGAAAATATGTTATGGGAAGAAGAAAAAAGAGAAGAGTGTTTATGGACACCAGGCTTGTATATTTTTATACCATAAGTAACAGGAAAGACCTCTGCAGAAATTGAGTTCCACATACGAATATTTCGACTAAAACGCATTTTTTTTGTAATGTAGTGTGCGATCCACTGGCCAATCGACCATATACGGATGTGCTGGCCGAGAAAGACGAGCGTTACGTAGGAATATATGAATTTCGGGAATAAGCTGCTTATTTTGTTCTAGCAAAATCCTTTTGTAGTAGCGATAGAACAGAGAAACACAAACCACATTGCAACGATGCTCCAATGATTCAATGGATATGGATACACTACCTTCAGTAACGAGCTACTACGGCCTCTCCTGTACACGGTCGAGAAACCTCAAAACAGACGTGAGGAAACGACTTATACATGAGAGTTGTATTCCATTCTCGGTAGGTTATAAATGGTGTAAATAGTAAGATC
The DNA here is from genome assembly GCA_930367235.1 of Sarcophaga rosellei. Classification (NCBI taxonomy): domain Eukaryota; kingdom Metazoa; phylum Arthropoda; class Insecta; order Diptera; family Sarcophagidae; genus Sarcophaga; species Sarcophaga rosellei. The sequence goes on from OV884019.1 coordinate 65,853,122, forward strand.
AAATGATGATGTGTCGGTTTCAGCCAACATTACACTGAATTTTCATTCTCAGAATGTCAAGAGCTTTTGAATCCTTAATATTTACGCTTGGAATGGAGTTGTGGAATTTGTCCAGTCTCCAGGCGTATGCACCCAACTGTGCCATGAGGTTCGTAAGATGGACTCTGGTTAGTTTTAACGCATACTTTGTTCTGCCGGTCAGATTTATCTGGTCTCTATTTAAGTGGGTTTATAATTTCATTGCTCCTTTGCATAGGCATACTAATCTCGTGTACGAATTCATATGCATTTTCTGTTTTGTCTGAGTTTGTATCTTGTTTTTATCTTCTTGAAGAATGCATCTGTGCTGTTCAGGAATCCATATGAGCGTATGACCGTCAAATGTTTCTCTATCTTCTTCAGAGACACTCGCAATTCATGAACAATCTTAAATGCGGCGTAAACATCTTTAGAAAACACTCTTGCCATTTTCCTGGACATTGAAGGGGCATTCATTAACGTCAACCCGGACACTATTGTTGGGGCTTTTAATTCCCTCAACCTGGAACAGGATCTGGTCAGGTTTATTGGGCTTCTCCTTAAGTCGAGAATAGTAACCTCCACACTGGTGGCTGCACATTGTCAGAGAATTTTTTGTAGAGGTATACCGCAGGGCGGTGTTCTATCTCCACTTCTATGGAGTCTCGCAGTCAACTCACTCCTGAGAAGGCTCGAATCCTCTGGTAATAACGCTGACGATATTGCCATTGCTGCTTTGGGAATATGCCCATAGACGCTGTCTGACAGTCTAAACTTAGCGCTGTCGATTGTACTGGACTGCTGCGGGGACTGTTTGTTAATCCCTCCAAGACCGATACAATTCTTTTCACTAGGAGATGCAAGGTTCCGTCATTCACCCTTTCTAGTATAAGTGGGACCAGACTCACGTTAAGTCTCGAAGATAAATATTTAGGCCTGATCCTCGATCCCAAGCTCAGCTGGGGGGGCGAATCTGGCTGACAGGGAGCGGCCTGTGCTGCTTACTACTGCAGTAAGACAGTTGGATCTTGATGGGGTCTTCGCCCAAAGGTCATACACTGGATATACTCTGCAGTGATCGATCCCCATACGGTGTTGCTTTCTAGTGGACTGCTCTGAATTAACTACACAATGTTAGACTTTTTGACAAGGTCAAAAGGTCTGCAGATATTCGTATCACTGTTGCTCTATGCACCACTCCCACAAAGGCCTTGTTCTGTGCTTCTCGCTAAGCAGGTAGCTAAGTTCGCTGCGATTAGACGCAATGCCCTGTCTCGATGGCTCGTCGTCCCATCTGGTCACTCCTCTATTTTGGATATTGATCCTGTGGAATATTGTTTTGACAGGGGTTTTTACTTTCTGATTCCGAGCAGGGGTGAATGGGGCTCCGACATGATCGTCCCCCCGGAACCCCTGGATGTATACACCGGTAGCGGGGTTGGTAGTGGAGTCTACTCTGAGAAACTGGACCTGAACATTTCCCTCTGACTGCCGGATTATTATAGCGTGTTTTAGGCGAAAGTAGTGGCCATCTACTGGGCTGCTCAATGGATCTTTCCCCCGAATCTCGATCTTTTTTGATAGTCAGGCTGCCATAAGATCTCTGTCGAATGTTGTGAATAACTCCAGGATCGTCAGGAAATGTCGCCGCTGTCTCGACCTTCTTTCTGAGCACTTCAGTAATATTCCGGGAAACTGCACAACCGACGAGCTCGCCACGTCTGGTGCACTACTTCCGGAATCCTACTCAATCTACTTGGGGATGCCACTTGCCTTGGTCAAGCTGAAATTCTTTCGAGACGCCAGCCTATCCTGGGTCAATTAGGAGTCCTGCTTCACCGCTAGGCTCACTTAGCCCTTGATGGATAGAAGGCGCACCAACCAGTTACTTGGACTTGGTCTTAACGTCATCGCGATAACAGTGGCCATGCTTACAGGCCATTGTGTAATGGAAAGAATGCAGCTTCCATCTAACGACTTCTATCGTGGGTACAGGTCCACTTTGGAAGAGGAGACTGTTATTCACTTTCTTTGTCAATGCCCATCTCTTCCGAGGTGCAGATAAAGGTTATTTGGCTCTCTTGTCAGCTTGTTGGAGCTATGTATTATCCATTGATGTCATGGTCATAGCTTCGTTTATCAAACTTTCGGGCTGGTTTTCCAGCGTGGGGTAGTCATGTTTTAAATGCGCAGCCCTTGCGCTGACTAACTTCTTCTTATTCCCTGGTTTGGAGGAACTTGATCAGTACAGAGACTGCGTTCACCTGTGGCGTCACAATGAACCGTTATGCGTCCTCAAGTGAGCTTTTGGTTTCAAAGCTACAACTACAACCTAACCTAACCTTTTATTTGTTTATGCCCTTTTATTGTTTATGCCCTTTGCATAAACAATAACAATCACTATACAATATGTTATGGACATATCGTCAAGCAGGGATTATTTAAGTTTTGACCAAATGTTTTACCAAATATTTAAAATATATGTATAAAGAAAACATCAATGTCTTATTGAAGCTACTACATCTATCAAATTAGTTATCATGGACGAATATAGCATACAGCAACCTGATGTAAATAATAAAATTATTTTTATCAAAATAGGTGCTCTGCGTTCTACAATCGTCGTAATTGTCCCGACTAATTTATCGCAATGTTTTGGATAAATTTGAGACTACTAGTTCGGTAAACAATCGGCCACCGCCTGTACATCGATGAAGCGCAAGATCTATTAAAATCATCCTTGTTGTTTGTGAGATTGTGTACACGTAAATGTATACAACGGACATTCACCGTTCAGCTAATAAAGGGTTATCTTTAATTCAAATTGAATAAAAGCTTCATATAAGGAATTTCATAGGTATAGTATAGTATTCTAACCAAAATGTCATTATGCAATATATGTATATCGTGTATTATTTTATAGTTGTACGGCATCAAGCTGCATTTCTTTATAAAAATTTTTCAAATTCTAATCCATTTAGCTCTGCAGAAGCCAACATTTTTTAGAGATAAACAAAAACAAATATTAAAACTGTATATCCTAGAGGTGTCAAACTATCGATAGTAGCACCATCGATAGTTTTTGATAGTTTATAAAAATATATCGATATATCGAATCTAAACTATCAGTTCTTATAAAAAATATCGATATATCGGCGATACTATCGTAACACTATCGGAGTCTCTCAAATAATACATTTATATACATATTTGAATTTAATAGGTTAAAACTAAATAACGCATTTTGTATAAACAAAAATAAACAAAACCGAACTTTATTTCTTAGTTCAAAAATCAAAAAATTAAATATGAAGTATTTAAGATGAAGGGTCAGTCAACCAATTGTTCTTGCTTGTAAAAAGAAGCATATCTACATTTTCTTTTAATTCTGTACGCCGATCAGAAACTATTTGACCAGCTTTACTAAACATTCTTTTCGACTCAGTCGAGGTAGCTGGGATACTCAAATACAAATACACAAAAGCAAGTATTTGCATCTCTAACGTGTCTGGAAATAAAATAATTGTTTTAGTGATAAATAAATACATCTAAGTAGCACATGTTAGTCAGTTAATGTCTTTACTTCACTCTCCATTTTATAATAATACTGTGGGATTCACCAGTTTATAAATGCAAACAAAAAGTTAGTTTTGGAACATTTGAGGGGTGTGGAAACAAAGGCAGCAATCTCCACTTTGTTGAAACTAACTCAACCTCCAAATTTCAGTTCGTATTTTCCTAAAAACTTCAGTGAGGATATGGATCAAACTTGGTCGGCATATTTATCTTTTTCTTCTATACTAATTAACAAAAAAATTCATTATAAAATACAATTGTCTTTAAAAATTCAAGTTTTTATTATTAATTTCGAAAACTACAAAAGTGGAGATTGCTGCCTTTGTTTCGACACCCCTCAATTTACTATCGATAGTGAAAAAAAACTATCGGTAATAGTTAAATGTTTATATTTTGTAAAAAAAAACATCGATAGTGACGAAAAATATAAACTATCGATACTATCGATAGTGCCATCGATATTTTGACACCCCTAGTATATCCATATATATCTGTGGTACATATACACTTGTACATATATGTATGTACGTACATTTTGAGCAACATTACATACTACATAAATGTAAGTTAGCGTTTTAAGTTATCCATCTGTAATTAGGAAGATGAAGAAAAGTGACAGATTATTAATTATACAATAACATTTGAGAGAGTTTAACAAGCTTTTTAATTATTATTAAACTATTTCATGCGATTTTAAAATTTGTTGTTATTTGTTTTTATTTTTAATTTTCTTTTAATATTTTTTTCGTGTTTTTGTAAAATAAATTCGAAATAAAATATTTTGGAAATATACGATCACAACATTTGGTCTCATGTGTATGCGTGTATTGTAAGGAAAGTAATAAGGAAACTGAATATTAATCAAAGAAAATTTTTTAATTTGGGGGAAAAATATAACAAACACTATTTGAGCTTATTGTGTGCTAATTTAATTCCTCCTTAATTAACACATACACTTAAAAATTGAACGAATTTTATTTATAAACATAGGGATTATATGTGAGTGAGCCTTATTATCGTTTGTATGTATGTGTTTGTTTACGATATATGTATTCGACAGCAATGAAATTTAGTTTAGGAAGCAATGTGTTCAGCCATCCATATGGTACCGGGATAAGTACAAATACATTCAAGCGCACACTTCCCCATAAACAAAAGTCGGTTCATACATGTATGTATGTATGTACGTTAGATGTATGTATGTATGTACGTTAGATGTTTCTTTTATTTTTAATTTCATACTTTTCTCATGTTTTTGTCGTATAATTAATAAGTTTTTTTTTTGCTCATTGTAATTAAAATTCAATAAAAAAAAGTAACTAAAAACAACAACAACAATAAAATATTCGGCATTATGTAATGATTTTTAATAAAATATGCACTGGAAGTATTACATATACAGTGGTTTATTGAGATCAAAAGAAAAGAAAGAAATACAGAAAACTATTCCATCATCAATAGTTAGTCTCATTGGTAATATACTCTATACAAACATACATACACACATACAAAATGAAATGTTAAAACACGCAATCAGCGCGGGAAACGACTGCTTAAGTTTAGTTAACAACTAAATTTACCTTAAACTTGAAGATCCAAAAGAAAAAGAAACAAACATTGAAAAGCCACCAACTTGCAATGAAAAATTAAAACCAAAAAAATTATTTTCTTTATTTTTTCTTTTTTAACGAATATCATCAACTTTACATTGCCATTTATGTATTTATTTCGATGGATAGACAACGTATGGCATATAATGTGTGTAAATTTAATATGTTCAGTTTAATGATCACTTGTATGATCTGATCTGATATGATCATTATTATTTATTTATTAATTGTGTCGCAAATTACTCACAAAAAAAAAAAAACGTGGATCTTACTAATATTCCAGACACAAAAAAAATGTTCCAATGACACCATCAAACCGAAATGCGAATCGGATGGTAACACGAATGAAACAAAAAGGTTTCCTACATTTTGGCTAATAATTCAATGTCTAACACAATGTCTACAACTTGCCGTTAAACTTGGGCTTAGTTAAAGATAACTTTAGCTAAACTTAACTTTAAAGTCAGCTTTAATTTCTCTTTGTTATTACAACCTAATGATAAAATAAAGTTAACTGTTTTCAAAAATATGGCAGTGCCGGAGCAATGTCGATAACACTGCTCAATTAAACAAGTTTTTTTAACGCAGTGGCAAAGAAGGGCCTCTTTTTGTATATGCTAATTTTTTTTATTATTATTAAATTTAAAGTTGCCATATTGAAAATATTCTGTAGTCGCCGCAGTCTAGTAGGTAGTGTGTTCGCTTATTACACGTAAAGCCCGGGTTCGAGCCCCAGGCCAGACATCGAAAAGAAAAATGAAAAAAAAAATATTTCTTCGGCGACTACCTCTCAGCAGATTTCTGGCAAAAACTCTGAGAGTAAATAAAATTGCCATGAAAAAGCTTATCAAAATCTGTCGTTCGGAGTCAACGTTAAACTGTAGGTCCCGCCACTCAAGTATAAAATTAAGGCACACAACTTGAGTGGTGTGAGAAGCTAGGCCGTAATCCTGACTGAAGGGTTGTAATGGCCAATTATGTATGTATGTATGTATATTGAAAATAATATATAATACTCGTATGGCAATTTCTAACATAAACTTAACTTTAAAAGTTAAAGTTAGGAGAATCCTCCCTTTAGCTTAACGCTCACTTCTACCTTATTGTCCACTTATAATAATGAAAAATAATTTATCTGCCCGTTAAAATCCTCCCTTTAGTTAACGGCAATTTGTAATAATGGCCCTAAATACGACAAATGAATGGGTTTACACTTGCATTCAAAGAGAATCGAATTATTCAAAAATTCATCATTGAAATTAATGACTGACATGTGGTAGACCCAAATGCGGTTAATCGTTTTTTGTGAGCGATATTTTTATCTCAATGACCAGAACAAATATACTCGATATGCCGAGTCAGTTGACTCAATATTGTTTTGGTACGCTTATTCTACTAGCCTTTGTAATAATCAATAAAATATTCACAATTTTAAGAATAAGTTCTAATTATTTTTGTGTTGTCCTCCTATATAATAATAATAAACTATCTGACGGAAATCAAAATAAAAAATCTTCAAAGAAAACAAGACAATATTTAAATAGAATCAAATGAGAATATAACAAAACACTCCTTTTTACCACAGGGTAAACAGAGGGGTATAAGCCTTCTCCCTATCTCATATAAGGTTCTTACAGGTGTATTGTGTGAAAGACTGAAGCCACTCGTCAAAACACTGATTGGACCTTATCAGTGCGGTTTCAGACCTGGCAAGTCCACCATCGACCAGATCTTCACACTATGCCAAATCCTGGAAAAGACCGACGAAAAACAAGTCGACACACACCATCTTTTTGTCGACTATAAAGAAGCCTTTGATAGCCCCATTAGGGATCGTGTTTTGCCGCAATGTCTGAGCTCGGTATACCTGCGAAGCTGGTAAGGCTATGCAGAATGACGTTGAGCAATTCCTGCAGCTCCGCCAAGGTAGGAATGGACGTCTCCGAACCTTTTGATACCGTGCGAGGTTTCAAACAAGGCGATCCCTTATCATGCGACCGCTTCAACTTCACCATGGAGAGTGTTCTGTAAAAGGCGGGAGTGCATTGCAATGGCACTATTTTTCAAAAAAGTGCCAGTTACTTGCGTACGTTGACGAAATTGACATCATAGGGCGTCCCAAGCGAGATGTTACTACTGCCTTTAGTGCTATTGAACGGGAGTCTACTAAGATAGGTCTGGCAGTTAATGAGGGCAAAACAAAGTATATGTTATCGACAAGTAGAGACGTGCGGCGCATTGATTCTCAGATTACGGTCGATAACTATACTTTTGATATAGTCAAGGAATTTATTTATCTTGGCTCCGCCGTTACCACCAAAAATGATGTCAGTCTGGAGATCAAGCGCTGGATTTACTCTTGCCAACAGTTGCTACTATGGTCTCAATAGTCAATTGAGTAGCAAAGACCGCTCTCGTACGACAAAGCTAATATTCTACAAGACGCTCATCCCACTTCTTTATGGCGCTGAGGCATGGACCCTATTAAGCACCGATGCAGCAGCCCTAAAAGTTTTCGAGAGAAAAGTACTACGTAAGATCTTCGGTACAGTAAGAGTTGACGATGATTTCCGCATCCGATCCAACAGTGAGCTGTATGAGCTCCTCAACGAAATAGACGTTGTGCAGCGTATTAATATCCAGCGGCTGCGCTGGCTCGTCCATGTCCATCTCTAAATGAAAGTTTGTTGTTGGTCGACTTTTGACTTTTCATTCATGATGATTTTCATATTGCATACTGTATTGGACTGGCCCACAATATCTTCAGATCCAAATTCAATCGAGAACTTGGACTTGGAAGAAAGACCATAAATTAAATTAATTAATTCAGGCTACGCAGTAGGATATACATACCTGCTTCGGTACGCCAAATCCTTGTTGAGGATGTCTACCAGTAAATAAATGAAAATAAAATAAAAATATTAACCACTTTACACAACATTAGAAAATAAATTAGTGCAAATGTACTATAATATTATTAATTTTTTACAATAATTAAAAAACAAAAAAAGAATTACCCACTTATGAATCTAATGTTCAAGAATCCTCTGCTAGGATTATATTTCAAGATAACAGCATCGTGATATTATCTACAGGAATTGCCAACACAAATACTTCTGCATATTTTCGGCTCACACTTATATATTTATAGGGTGTAGTGAAAAGAAATCAATTGTTTTTTCAATAATTGGCTGATTCTGTAATTTGAATGCCGTGTTAAATAAATGCGATTAAATCATTTTCGGTGGCTTCTGAAAATTAAAATTTAATTTTAATGATTGCTTAACTAATTATCGTTTGAAAACCAGCTACAAGCATTTACTGTTTATGAGAAAATACGTCATATTTTGTAGTCTTCCTGCGATAAAGGCGAAAATGAAACCAATGCTGTTGCAAAATTTGAATAGTATGATACAGAAACGTTCCGTTAATTTGGATGGTGGATGTTACTTGAGACATGGTGAATAATCTGACGGTAACTAAGCCCAGATTTGTTGTATATTTGTTGGAATTACCATGGAATCTTCTATTATGAGATATTACAATTGGAATCGTGATTCTTAATTTTATAATTGATAATTGAAGAAAACAATCGCTAAGAAATGGCCAGCTTGGCCCATTAGAAGATGAATTTTGTTTGGCTGTAGTACTAAATGTGTATATGAATGTGTACGTGAATTTGTACGACCTGTTTCCTGTACCAAAAGAATTTAGTTGCTAAGGTCTCATTAGGAAGTCGCCGTAGTCTAGTAGGTAGTGTGTTGGCTTATTAGACGTAAAGCCAGGGTTTGTATCCCAGGCCAGACATCAAAACGAAATACGAAAAAAATATTGAAACAGATTGATTGATTGTGCGAAACGGTATCAAAATTGGTCAAGTGAACAGTGGGCAAAAGTGCTTTGGAGTAATGACAGTAAATTTAATCCTTTTGGTACTGATGGGGTAAAATGTTTTTGAAGATCACCTAAGCAGAAATATTCTCCCAGATATCAGCTACCAACAGTAAATGGAGTACTGTTCCGTACTGTTTTTTTCAAAGAGGTGTACATAAAGATCAATCGGCTTAGCGTTGAATTTTTTTTGCTCTGTACTCTACATTTGGCTATGCAGAAAAGTCTTAATTGGTAAACAAACGAAAATCGTCTTACCAAATACAAAATAGGCTGTAACTTCCAATATTTCACATATTTTAGGTTTTGTTAAAAATTCGTTATTTTTATTTAAATAAAAAAAAAATATTTTTATAAAAATAATGCATTTTTATACTGTCGTCGGTTTCATTACTATCTTTTAATACTCAAAAAACTATGTAGCTCTAGTGCAATCTCCTTGTAAATCCGTCAATGTTTGCTAAATCAATAAAAAAAACAATATAAACAATAAAATATAACATATAAAACGATATTTTTTTCTAAAGAACCGCTCTTAGGACATATTTTAACATATTTTAAGAAGAGATTATTTATTAGTAATAAATAATTTGTTTAGTTTAAAGGAAAAGCCAGAGTTTTTCATTCATATGTTGACTAAATTTTATTTGTATTGTTTTTTAAGTTATAATAACACTTTATAGTTTAAAGATACAGTTGGCTGCCTCATTTTATTAAATGGGAGTTAATTATTATTTTTTTATTTTATTTTTTTCCTTTTTACACTTTTTTCTTTTTTGTTAATTGTTCTACATTTATGCCACCACCGCCACATAAGAAAATAAAAACCAAGCTTTTGAGTGTGAAACATTATCAAAAACAAAAAAAAACAAAATACAACAAAATATATAAAATATTAAAGAAAATGATTTAAAAAAAAACAAACAACAAAAACAATAAAGTAAAATATTAATGTTGCAATAGTTATAAATATTGAAGCGTTTGAGCTGCATAATTCAGTTTAAAAGAAACACGAACAGCTAACGGATTAAAAACAGAATTACGTGAATTACACCGGAAGTAACGCAAGCAACAAAAACTTCAATTAAAGGATACAATTATGAAGTTAATGGTAAGATGGAACGGTACCAACATAATAACCATCATAAATACCAATGCTTCAAAACTATATAGTTAATATTAACGATTATTCTATAATATTTCAAGTTCATATGGTATGTTTTTAAATAATAAAGTGAATAAAAAATGGACAACATAGAAAACGTATGTGCCATACGTTACATCTTGTATAGAGTGTGATAAACTTAGAATATAATAATAAACAATATAAGTTTTCCGTATAATAAAATAAAATTCGATATACATACGCCCCTATTGAATTTCATATGATCACATAAATTTTCCTTGTTTCATAATTTTTAGTTTTGCTTCAATATCTCTGAAAGCTTTGTGATTGGATAGTTCGATATTTATTAAGCGAGTGTCAAAAAATTAACACAAACAAAGAGAGTTAAAAATGAAAACGTACTGTGTATAGTGTTCATACTTCAACTGTCATCCCACCGGTAATTTTGACGTCAATTGTCGAAACTGGTGAACATAATAATGACATTGTCCAATCGGAAATATGCAGTGATTGGCGAAAGGTGATGAAGTTTAATACAAAGTTTTAATTCCGACTTCAAGAAGCGTTCAGTTGTGATCAATGAAACAGAGATTTTGCTCCACTCGAAACCCCGGGAGCTTAATTGGATACTTCTTATTAATCCACATTAAAATCGGTGTCAGGCCCAGCTGTTCTTGTCCTAAGCGACTAATTTTGTTATTTTAATATTTGTCTCAATAATTTGTCGCTTTTAATTCTCCAACTTATCTTGGATTGAGGCCTATTAAACTAACTCCCAAAGAAGCGACAAATTATCGAAAAAATTATTCATATTTGACTTGATTTGTTCACTTCAATTAGGTCAAGCGAAGCTCTCAACTCCATACTAAGATAACAGTTTTCTGTTTACTACGATTGGAACATTAATAAATGCCATTATTACAATTTGCCGTTAACTAAAGGTATAATTTTAACGTGCAGATAAATTGCTTTTCATTATCATGAGTACCCAATAAGTTAAGTTTATGTTAGAACTTGCCATATGATATATTACTTTCAATATGGCAACTTCAAATATAAACAAAATGAGGAAAAATAACAACAAAAAATGAAGTCCTTCGTTGCCACTGCGTTCAAACATAAACTTCTTTAATTGAGCAGTTTTATCGACATTGCTCCGGCACTGCCATATTTTTGAAGAAGTTAACCTTACTTTATTATTAGGTTATAACAACGAAAATAAGTTAAAGGTGACTTTAAAGTTCATTTTAGCTAAAGTTCCTTTAACTAAACCCAACTTTAACGGCAAGTTGTAATAATGGCCCTAAGTTTTCTGTTTTGGTATGATCGAATTTCGATGGATTTTTTTTAAAATATTGAATCTCATATAGTAAATACATATTTATTTTTTTAACGAAATGGAAAACGGATTTCATATCATTATTTCTTATTATTATTTTTCTTAGTTCTTATTAAGAACTAAAGAAAAGTGTGATGTACCACAGTGGCAGCATTATACTAAAAGGCAATGTTTTTAAATATGAAAATATATGTATTTATTCGCCGATTTCCTCTCAGAAAATTTCTGGAAAAAACTTTGAGAGTAAAAACAAAATGGCCATGGAAAATTTCTTAAAAATCTGTCGTTCGGAGTCGACATTAAACTGTAGGTCCCACCACTATGTATGTATGTATAAAATTAACACATAAAACATGAGTGGTGTGAGAAACTAGGTCGTAATCCTGACTAAAGGGTTGTAATGACCAATTATGTATGTATGTTTTTAAATAACGGCAAACAATTTAGCTCTCAATTTGGATGTCCGTTCCAAATTGAGAGCAAATTTTGGCTTTCAATTTCGTTTCAATGTTCAAATATTCGAGTGAGTTACTAAAGAAAACTGTGAGTTAGTTCCCTGCCGGCAACTCAACTAACTTTTAATGCATTATAAGTTAACTTTTCTCAGCTAGTTGTGGTTGACTCTTAGATTATTTTTAATGGGGCCAATTGACTATTTTAACATGGTGGTGTCATTGGCAGTAGTCAATTGTCCGACTCTGCATAACTTTTCAACTAACTTAAAGTCAGTTATATAAAGTTAGCTAATTTTTAACTAACTTAAAGTTGGTTATTCAAAGGTAGCTTAAAGTTGGCTAATTTTTATGTAACTTAAAGTTATATAAATTTATATAAACTTCGAAAAAAACACAACTATTATTGAAAACACTTTAATTTTTTAAGTGTTTTATTTATTTAACATAATAAAAACAAACAAAATATATATAGTAGAGCGACTCACCAAAAAAAGTGCTCGATGTACCCTCCTAAAAATGAACCTTTGACTTTTTTAAGATGACATTTAAAATATTTCGGCTCCAGCTTTGACCTCTCGTGAGCTGGACCATTTCGAAAAAGGGTCTATTTTTCCATGTTTTGTCAATTTGAGAATCTGTTTCCTTACCAACATATACAATATGGGTGTCATAAGAAAGGTTTTTTCAATGCGCGTCCAACTGTATATACAATTTGTCCAAGGACGATCATCCATGTCCTTTTTTTAATGATATTCTGTTAAAAAGAACGGTTTTTGAATTTTTTCTTCGGGGTTGTTTGTAATAAAATAACCAAATTAACATATTTTAATCTTTAGTTCATTTAATTAAATACGGGTCTTAGCTTTTTTTGAAATTCGCACTAGTTTGCGTTTTTTGAGTATAGTTTTGTAAATATAAACAAAAAATTGAATACCTTTTTTTAATTTGGGAAAAAAATATGCCCACAAACAGTCGTGGATCATTTCTTTTTTCTTTCTTTAGTCCTATTTTCATCCAAACATCATCTAGAAACTAAATCCGCCATCATATTAGAGTTAATTTGGTTAGAAAAGAAGAAAAGAAAAAAATCAAAAACCGTTTTTTTTTACAGAACATCCTTAAAAAAAGGGCATGGATGATTGTCCGTGGACAAATTGTATATACCGCTGGACGCGCCTTGAAAAAACCTTTCTTATGACACCCATACTCTATATGTTGGTTAGGAAACAAATTCTCAAATTAACAAAACATACAAAAATAGACCCTTTTTCAAAATGGTCCAGCTCACGAGAGGTCAAAGCTAGAGCCGAAATATTTTAGATGTCATCTTAAAAAAGTCCAAGGTTCATTTTGAGGGGGGTACATCGAGTACGAATTTTGCTTCCATACAACTTGAGTCGCTCTAATATATAGTTATAAAAAACAAAACAATTAGGAACTTCATTCATAAAATTGTTATAATCAAACTTTAACTATAAATATATATACTTACTTATCAAAAACAAAACAATTAGGAACTTCATTCATAAAATACTTATAATTAAATTAAAATATACGCTAAATTAATTTTTTCGTTTATTTTTTTACATTCTGCGTGAATGTGCCGTTTTCTGATTACTTTCAACGCATTTCTGATGTCTTTTTCGGCATCATCAGACCCAATCGATCGACAAGCATCTATTTAAAATATAATATATGTAATTGGAAATATACATTTCTTTTTAATGTATTGCTTACCTGTTAAGGCTTGAAAAAAGGCTTGGAAATCTTTTAGTCGCTTTTTTCCATGCACTCCCTCAACATTAACTTCCATACATACAGTGGTCGAAATAACATCCGTGAATGTCTTTTGTAAGCGCCCTTTTAATAATGTCTTCATGACATTTACCTGATCAAAAAATTTTGTTATTTGAAAATACTAACACATATAAACGTCTTATTAATATTATTTAAACTTACGTAAAGTTCTTGATTGTCCGCAGAAATCATTTGGTTAACTTCATTTAACTTATCAATATTTTTTATTGGAAATGCGCAACGTACGTTTTTATTAGTGAGTTCTTGATGTAGGACCTTTTCTGCCAGCACCTTCTGCTCTGCTAGACATGTCATTTTAATTTCATTTTGTTTAACTATAATGTCTGAAATTAAAGTGTAAGAAAGAAATAATCATAAACAAATAAAAAACTATTAGTTACCTTGGAGGTTTTGGATGTTATCTGAAAATGAATATATTTAATAAAATTTAAATTCATTTAATATGAATTTACTTACTGTTCATTTCTTTAAACTTTTCTAGAAAACGTTCTTTATTATTTGGACATCCTCGGCAACATTATTTTTTAATTTATTTAAATTATCCGAATTATTAGTTTTTAATTTGTTTAAAAATTTCTTTTTTTCTTTTTTAAAAAGTCTTTTTAAATTTCTTTTACTTGTAATAAAAATTATATAATTTTTAAAGCTACAATAGCACTTAAGTATAAGCACACACTGGACTGATTTTAATTTCACAATGTAAAAGAATTCAAATAGTAAAAAATAGAGAATAAAAAACATAACGGTTTCATTTTGAATAAATTCTGCATAACATTTCAATTAGCTATTAGTTAATCTAAAAATAGTTCAGAAAAAGGTGCAATTGAAAAAACAATATTATCAGATATCAGGTGCATAACAGTGTGGTTAGTTTATAATTAGTCTAAAAACAAAATCATCAAAAGTCTGATCTGGTAAAAGAGAGAACAGAGGGAAAACAAATCTCACAAACAAGAAGCTCTCAATAATAAATAAACGTTTCGTATTTGGGTGAGTTCTGCATAACATTGCAGTTAGCTTATAGTTAGTCTAAAATAGTTATCTAAAAGTGTGTTATTTTCGTAGTCGAATACCAAATTCTAAGGAAGTGCTGCATTAAATTGTAGCTATATTATAGTCAATCTACAAAAGTTAACTTAAAGTGGACTATTTTCGTAGTAGACTACAAAATTGCTGGCAAGGTTATTGAATGGCCTGGATTGTAACACCTTCAGTTTCTGCTCTTGACTTAACAATTAAATATTAAGCTTCTTACAATGCATTTTTATTCTTTCCCTACAATACAATTACGAACTATATTCCAATTATTACAAACAAAGTGACTAAGACTAGTAGCTATGAGCATCAAGATTAACTCAAAAGGCGTTCTATAAAAATAAATACATATCTTAATTAATGTGTATTAAAAGAATTTAAAACTTATTATTATATACAATATGCCTAGTCATATATATGTACATATGCATACTTACAAATATATAGAATTTGTATGCATATTTTGTATATTTGAGCTGTTCAGTGCACAAAGTGATTACCTCCACTTTTTGGAAAATCTTAAATTTAAGTGACAAAGCACTTGGGATAGTCATAACCTTTTATATTTATTATAACTTTCCTGAATAGTAAAGATTAACACCATTAGGTTAGAGGACGTGTACTTGTCAACTATGACAAGTAAAGTACCCGGTGGTCGAATTGACCCATTGTACAAAGATTAACACCATTAAACGACTAAATTTTTTGGACCATTGACTAATAAGTAATTTATATCAGAAGATATTTTGATTAACTCCATACTCTTATGTAAATCGTTTCAATGACGCAATTCAAATGCACCACTAGCAATCGTTGAATGATAACATTTATCAATTTGCAGTTACTGTAACAAAGTACATAAACACTTATACTGGAAACTTTGAAATAATAATAACATATTCTGATTCGTATACCGGGAAAAATAGATTTATTAAAATGTAGAATAGAAATATTATTAAATACTAGCTGACCCAACGAACTTCGTCCCGCCCAAAATTGATTTTTTTATTGCCCAAAACAGGTCACATTATATATTTATTGTAATAGCGCTGACTAAGTTATATATGTACATACATACATACATAAATGGCCATTACAACCCTTCAGTCAGGATTACGGCCTAGCTTCTCAACACCACTCATGTTGTGTGCGTTAATTTTATACATGAGTAGCGGGACCTACAGTTTAAAGTCGACTCCGAACGACAGATTTTTTGAGAAGCTCTTCATGGTAATTTTTACTCTCAGAGTTTTTGCCAGAAATCTGCTGAGAGGAAGTCGCCGAAGAAATACTTTTTGTATCTTGTTTTTGATGTCTGGCCTGGGATTCGAACTCGGGCCTTTCGTCTAATAAGCCAAAACACTACCTACTAGACCACGGCGACTTCACTTCACGACTTATATGTACATATGTAGTTATAAACCATCGAATTAGCCGACTTATAGTTATCTCTTAAACGGGAGGATTGCAACGCCAATTTTTGGTGAGTTTGTCGATATCGACTCTACGAACTTACCCACCAAATTGCATTCGTTTACGATTACTATGTCCCTAAATATTCAATTTTAAAGGTTTACCACGCCTACTTTTTGCTATATCGAATTTTTTCTTAAACCATCTAAACCTGATAAGCTTTCGAACAAAAAAAGAATGGTTAAAATCGGTTCAGTAGTTTAAGAGTTATAGGTATCACTTAAAGGGGGAGGGTTGTCACGCCTATTTTTGGTGGGATTGTCGGTATCGATTCGACGAACTTACCCACCAAATTTTATTCGTCTACGATCAATATGTACCTAAATATTCAATTTTAACGATTTGCCACGAACTCTTAAAATTAGGGAACCACTAACACCGTGACACGAGAATTTTATATATTAGATTATTGAAACTTGTTCAAAGTACGGAAATAAGAGCTGAGTCAATTAAAATGAAATTTTTGGTAAGTGGTCGCAGCTATTTACCTAGTGACTCAGATTTTGTCTTTATTGAGTCACATGCAAAAAAAATTCAAAACATTTATTCACCAGATGATTGGTACAATATAATCAAAACGTGCAAAAAGAAAGCCTTTACAAAACCTTTAAAAAAGCTCAATCATTAACAGAAAAGCAACCGTTACAGGGTTTCCAGTAAATTGACTTAAAATACGCTGCATATAGTTAGAAAGGTCAAAACACCATCTCATACAATACAAATATTGCTATAATGAAGATTTAGAATTTAACGAAATTAACATAAGGAAATCTGTAGCAAGTAGGCCACAAAGTATGAAAAATATAGATCAGCCTTTATTATATCCTAAAGGTAGAATTGTGACAAGGGAAAAAAGGGCAGACATGATGGATCTGCTTAAATTCAATCCGCCTGTTAACCATAATTACTTTAAGAACTTGAGAACAAATCGAAATGACAAGTCGTTACATACATATGTACATCTGATGAAGAAGACATTATTTATACTGCTGATAAATAAATCACAAATAATATATTATATTTTCAGAAGTCGCCGTGGTCTGGTAGGTAGTGTGTTGGTCTATTTGACGAAAGGCCCGAGTTCAAATCTCAGGTCAAACATTGAAAAGAAAATATGAAAATATTTCTTCGGCGACTTCCTCTCAGCAGATTCCTGGCAAAAACTCTGAGAGTAAAAATTGCCATGAAAAGCTTCTCAAAAATCTGTCGTTCGGAGTCGACTTTAAACTGTAGGTCCCGCTTCTCATGTATAAAATTAACGCACACAACACGAGTGGTGTGAGAAGCTAGGCCGTTGTACAATGGGTCAAATCGACCTCCGGGTACTGTACTTGTCACAGTTGACAAGTACACGTCCTCTAACCTAACCTAATATATTAAAACAGCACTGTAAACACTCATTTTTATGGAAAATTTGTAATAAAAGTATATAATAATTAACTTCTTCTGTAATAAAAAACTTCCAAATCTAAATATGTACCTAGTAAATTAATTTTATTACTTTTTTCAGTTGCCAAATCGATTAACTCCACTAGTCACGTGAAATTTATAACATTATTGACATTTGGCCAATTCACACACGACTTTGTATCGTGTATGTTGTATTCAATATACTTTTCATTTGTGAACGCTGAATGCTATGCTGTATTGTATATTTCGTATTCCAAACGTCAAGAAACGATAAGAAGAAGAAGACCAGTATTCATAATTTGATTTTCAAGCAGCAAAATGAAAAATATTACGGAAAAAAGTAAATTAATCAATTATCTGTGCGAACAATTGTAATTTTGAAATGTTAATTTTTGACTCAAGTTGCATAGAAAATATTTTGTATTTTTATTCTTCTTCTTGATTACTGACATTTGCATAAATTGATAGCACGAAAAAAAATGTGTATAAGTGTATCGGATTTTTATATGAAAATTATCAACAACAAGCATACACTGTTGTATATTCGTCCAACAATACAATGAATACAACGATACAAGGGCTAGTGTGAATTGTTAATTATTTTTTTTTTCCTATTCTTTCTTATTACTTTTATATACCATCAAATGAAAGCTACATATATATGTATTTATGTATTCTACAATATATATTTGAATTTATATTGTAAAGGGAATTTTAAAAAACAATTTACATTATTTCATCGCATTTCTTAACTTTTTGTTTTATGGAGTTAATCGATTAGTACACTGAGCGGCTCATTTGATTATGTATAGAAATTTCTGTACTAATGCCAATGGATTTCCGCCATATGAGGCTAGATTAGGTTTGATAAAACTTCCAACTTTGGAACAGAGAAGGTCTGTTTTAGGTGTTTGTTTTGTTTTTAATCTGGTTAGAGGTGATATCGATTCTGAGTTTTTGCTTCGTAACCTGAATTTCAGTATTCCTGCAAGATTTTCACGGCACTATCGTCCTCTTTCCTTAGATTTCTATAGAACTAACTACGGATGTAATTTTCCTTTTCGTAGATTATGTAATGATTTTAACGTATATTACGATTTGATTGATTTTAATTGTAGTGTTTGTAATTTAAAACGTAGCTTATATGCTAACATTAATTTGTAAAACCTACAAATATCGAGCCGCATCAGACACTGACTAATCCTCATTAAGTGATTCCAAGAATATATTGCGTCTCTCACCTCTATTTCATTTCGCTGAAAATATTTCCTTTTCCCTTTGTTAGGTTCCTTTTGAAAAGTTATTTATTTGCACACTTTATAATTGCTGTTGTGTAATTTTTATTGCATAATCCATTATTCAGTGTTTCAACAATAATTATATTATTCACCATTTTTTTTAATTTGCTCCCCATTATTAAAACCAAAAATCCAACAAACTTCTCTACAAATAACCCCGGTTAGCTGATAGAAAACAAAACAGCATTATTCACAAAACTTTAATAACATAATATCATCCATCGAATGCTTAATTTTTTTCCATTATACTAATTGTGTTGTTTTTTTGTTTTTTGTTTTTGTTATATTTTCTTATCAACAGCAAATTGGTTTACCGGTTCTTCTGATTCTGTTACTTTTTGCTGACAACTCTCTTGCCAAAAGGCGAAGAAACAGCAATACTGAAGAGAATGAATATGATGTTCACCATCACAATTATGATGAGGAAGAATTGTCTCCATCTAGTGGAGATTTACACGCACAAGAATCTGGTAAGATGGAATTTAAGGTTCATCCTGATCCAAATGCTAATGTAGAACGTAACAAACGTGGCCCGCAAAAGTATCGACAAACAGCTTTAATTAAACCTGTTAACCGTCGCAAAAAGCATGTCCTTTTAAGAATACAGCCAAGGCATAAAAAACCTATACACCATAATGAAGTCTCCGAGAATATTAAGAACTTTTCGAGTTCGCCTAGTGAGGATGTGAAGGTGTATCATACATATGAAGAAACCCATGAACACATTGAGGAAACTGACGAAACGCCATCGCCAGTCGAACAAAGTTCTCCGGCTCCGGAAATTCAAGCTTCAGATGCCACTGAACAACTTGAAATACAAGCCGAGCAAGATTTTAATGATCCATTGACAGAAGAGACTCAACACTTTCATTCGGAAGAAGAGAAGCATGAAAAGGTTAAGAAAATCAAGGTAAAACATCATCATCATCATCACCATCATAATCACATAAAGGAAATAATTAGAAAAATTCCCGAACCATATCCTGTGGAGAAAATCGTACATGTGCCTGTTGAAAAAATTATTGAGAAAGTTGTTCACGTGCCAAAACCTTATGCCGTTGAAAAGATCGTTAAAGTTCCGATAGAGAAGCTTATACATGTGCCCAAACCTTATCCAGTTGAAAAAATTGTTGAGAAAAAAGTACCTTATCCAGTGGAGAAAATTGTCGAGAAAATTGTTGAGAAAAAAGTTCCATATCCTGTGGAGAAAATTGTTCATGTACCGGTTGAAAAGATTGTCGAAAAGATTGTTCACATTCCAAAACCATATCCGGTGGAGAAAATTGTTGAAAAGATTGTGCATGTACCAGTCGAAAAGATCGTAGAGAAAAGAGTTCCTTATCCGGTAGAGAAAAGGGTACCGTATCCGGTGGAAAAAATAGTACATGTGCCTGTTGAGAAAATTGTCGAGAAAATAGTCCATGTCCCTAAGCCATATCCGGTTGAAAAAATTGTTAAACAAATAGTAGCTGTACCAAGGCCATATCCTGTCGTACAGCGTGTGCCTTATCCAGTAGAAGTAAAAGTACCTATACATGTAGAAAAGCAAGTTCCAGTCTATGTACACTCCAAAGAATCCTATAAGTACGAACGACCTAAACAAGATGACTCAAACCAGAAACACATCGACGATGACTTTATAGATCATGAGCATAAGGGATATGAACACAGTCACGAAACCGAACATTTAAGCCATCATTCTCACGATCTGTCTGTTTTCCCAACAAATCACAAGCCTAGAATAACGCCGCAAGGAAAAGCGGAATCTCACAAGCAAACACCTTCTGTTCGTGGCGAACTATTGCAGCAACAACTCCAAAATTACGGTTATAAGCAACAAGAACAACGACAACATCAAATCCAACTACAACAGCAGCATCAAATTCAACAACAGCAACAACAAATACAACAATTGCAGCACCAACATCAGTTGCAAAATCAACAGCATCAAGAACAGTTACAACAACAACTACAACAACAACAACAACAAAAATCCTTAACTAGTTCCACCCAACCCGAAACTAGACCTCAAGAGAGTCGAAAAGTAGAGGTGACTGTACCACCTCAAACCAATCCAAAATTCCAAATAAATGTGGCGGAAATCGAACCGTCGGCCAGTGAAGCTATGTCCGTTTCGGTTCCAGCATCTGAAGCATATTCAGATATGCAAACACAGGCATCAAGCAATTCTTATCAAGTAATCGCGCCTCTACCGTCAATAGCATTGCCTTTTCACATCTTGCAATATCATCATATGCCGTTTCAACAGCCACTGGGATTCTCTTTAGCAACGTCTAATAATTAAACGTTTTTTATTGTTAGACTGTCGAATTACACACATAAATTAAAATTTTTAGTTTTAATAATTTACTTGTTTTTAAGTTTCATTTATATACATACATATATATATTGAAACGTAGAATTATATTTTGTTTAGTTGAAATGGAAATATATATACAATTCGAAACAAATTTTTTAAAAATCAATCAAAATTTCGAAGTTTTCATTTCAGATTTCTAAACTAATTTATCCGTTCAACGTAAACTATACTTATAATATATACTTATATGTACTATATATCTTTGTAGGTATAAACATTAGAAAAAGAATTTATATTCAGGGCAAGTGAAAAACATGGAAGTTTAAAGCCCATACGCTGGTATATTATTTTATTTATTTATTAATTACAATACAATTACAAATCATACTCTAATTATATACGAGCGGAGTAACTTGCCCATATGCTCGGTGTAGTGTAGCAGACCAGATCCTCTGGTGGGAATCGAACCCACAACCCCCACGCTAACAGTCTAGCACACTACCCACAAGACTACCAGGGCGCCCCGCTGGTATACTATTAGCTAATGGATATATTGAAAATTATAAAACGATTTTACTGATTGTTCTTTCATTAGTTAAAAATCCCAATTTTTTTGTTTGAAATACGAGTTACTCTTGATCTTGGGTATAAAGAAAATATCTTAAAAATTATGTCGAATATAAATGTACATATTATACTAACCATTAAAACACAATAACACGACCTACTATATAAAACTTATTTATCTATTGCAAAAACAAAATGACTCACACTTATAAAAAATGATTTCTATGCTAAAGTCAAACCTATAACTGGCAGAGTCATTTTTTTAGGCTTGAAACGAAAAAAGCGGTAGTATGCGTTCAAACACAAACTAAAAGACAATTCTTATTCAAACTTTGTCGAGAGTCAATTGACTGATGGGTTGCCCTTTTAGTTCGGAGACGGAAAATTAAAAAAGCCACCCTCGCAACAAGTTCACACTACAAACTTAACAAAAAGGTGCAATCCCTATTCTTTTTTTATTTTAAAGTTATTGTTTCGAAATACTATTTGATTTTCAACTTTTCTTACCACCGTTTTGCAAATTAAAATTTAAATTTTAAAATTAATTTCAATAACAACTTATATATGAATTTACAAAACAAAACTTCCAATGCCGCACGGAACAAACAAACAATCTAACATCGCCACACAGAGTTTTTTCGTTTCAATTATTATAAAAACTCATTAATTGTATTCAATATTTGCTGAATTTATTGCATCATATTGCATATTGCACCAACATCAAGGCAAAAGTGAAGAAGAGAAGCAAGGTCCTAAAGGCTCTGGCAGGCACCACGTGGGGCATGGACGAGGAAACCATCATCACAACTTACATGGCTATAGGACGGTCACTCCTCAATTATTCTGCTCCAATTTGGACATCATTCTTGAGTGAGACTCAATGGCGGGCTCTACAGACGACACAAAATAACGCCCTGCGTATAGCCACCGGATGTGTAAAGATGTCCAGTATCGATCACCTCCACGGTGAGTCCAAAATGCTGACTGTTAGGACGCACAATGTGCTACTAACTAAACAGAATCTAATAGCCTGCTACCTTCCTACCCATCCAAACCACCACCTAGTTATGGACGATCCCCCTCCTCGCCGTATAAGACAAGACTTCACCGTTTACAAATCCGACATTACACACCATATACCCTCAATAGCGGACCCACTATCTGTGAGAGAGGCGCAAAGCGCCTTACACCAAATGGCTGTCACGACGGCCAGGGACGAGCTCAGCCAGGGTCATTAATGAACACCCACCTATATCAGATTCTGAAAGGCAGCTACCAAGGTCTACGAGAACCATTCTGGCACAACTGAGATCAGGATGGTCAAACATCCTGAACAGCTACAGGGCCAAAATCATCCCGGGAACCCAGGATACCTGCCCCTTATGCAACCTGGCACCACACGATACGATGCATATCTTTAGCTGCCCAGTAAAACCGACAACTCTGCGACCCATAGACCTATGGCTGAACCCAAAGACAACTGCAGACTTCCTAGGACTGCCGACTACATGACGTTGACAACACACTTACACAACCAACTACAAACAACCCCATCTCTTACCCATCCCATCCTCACCGAATCACATGGCATACAACCAACTAAAGGCATGAATAAAACTAACCTTTTTATATCTTATATATAGGAAGAAGCTTCCGGAAGCAACAGCCGAACTGTTACAACAACAACAACTATCATATACACTGCTGTTCAATAAAATAGATTCACCATGATCAACATCTTGCAATTAATTAAAGAAGAGTCCCACTTCAAATTTTTGAAATGTATCGGAATTATATTCAAAAGAGGCCAGTAAACAAAGTGCAGTTACTTTTTTACATATACTCCATTGCATAAGCGATGTCTAGTAAACTTTTCGGAGAGCAGGTGAATCTATTTTTTTGAACAGCAGTGTATATTTCCCTACTAACTATAATAGACAAAAGAAAAAAGCATAAAAACTGCAAATACCTGTAAATTTTTGCTTTAAGTACAATTATTTAATTAAATCCATTAAACTCATGAAACAGTTTTTTTAAATACTTTAATGAAAACGTTGTAGATTGTTGTATTTTTAGAATGTGGAAATGCCCACATGTATTTCCTTTTTAAGAATTATAATTTCACATAAAATAATTTCCTAACTTCTTTCCTTCTAAAATGAAATTTCCCCAACATCGTTAACAAATATTGCATTGATGGAACGGAACGATGCAATATTGGAAGCAAATTACACTTCAATTTGAATATTAGACCCTCGTGTCAGAACTTTGTCAAATCACCTTATCAAGACTTCAAACGTTATCAATTTGTTTTAAAACATTTTTATTTTATCGAATAACTTTTACATTCCAGACGCAGATCTTCAGACAGTTTATCGGTGGTGGAACGTCCTTGTAAAAATGTGGGCTGCGTTCAAGCCTCCATCGAAGTGTTCGTATTGGTCAAAAAACTGTCTGGCCTGTACCAACACATCAGTTGTGACTTATGCAACTATTTTGTAAAGTGGTGTCTCACTTATATATACATAAATATATCGGTACATTTTTCTGTTCGAACGTAAAGTTGGCTTTTGGAAGGGAAATATATTTTAAAGGTCCATCATATTATAATTGGCTGGCATTTCGCTCAAATAAGTACTGATTGCATTAGTATAGGATTAAATATGTTTTTTATTTGTACTTATAATATTTTTACACCATCTGTTAAAGAATGTCATTTACAAATTATAGAAAAAAAAAAGATTTAAATTTATAATCAAACGATAACTTCTTGTTTAAGTATTCCAGATTCTTCTAACAATTGTTGAAATCCATTCGGTATTCGTCCCTCGTTTAATTCAGAACTCCATTGTTTGTACTAAAAATGGTAAAATATAATACAATTTTAAATGTGTGTTTAAGTGGTTATTGTAAAAAATGGTTTTTGTTTATTTTATAAAATTGTTTTATACTGACTTACACGCTCCAATTCGGCACGTAAAGCTAGCACAGCCTTCTCGCGATCAGCAACCAATTCTTCTAAATATTGATAGCGCAATTTCTTCCGCGCCCGACATTCACGCGCACTTTGACGACTTCGTTCTTTTTTAATCATAAAATAGAATAGAAAATAATCACGGAATATATAAGTAAAATTGAAACACATTGCAGCCGAATTTCTAATCTAACCTAATTTTGCTTTTATATCAATTTTCTCATTTGATGCTTTCCGACCAGGTTTGCGTCCTCGTTTGCCACCTTCCTTGCGTTCCTAGAAACAAATTTATACGAATTAAATTAGTTTAAATCACAGGTTTTTTTATTAGCATTTAAAATTTAAAATTTGGTTTTTTATAAAAGTTAACAGGCTTGTAATTTGCGCATGAGGCGACGAAGGTTTCTAAGTTGGTATGACCAGTTTCCGACAGGTGGCGCCACTGAAAATTATTCAAAATGAATTAAATCGTAAACTGTGCATTCAATCACGATATGATATTTAGCAAAGTTGATGCGCATGAGCCGACGAAGGTTTCTAAGTTGGTGCGATTAATTTTCGATAGATGGCGCCACTGAAAATTATTTAAAATGAATGACAAGCAATTGGTCGACCTACACCTCAAGCACAAAAGGAAAGGGCATTACTAGCGTCAGAATCAGACGAGCAACGAGCATTGAGACTGGAAAATCTTCGAGTAAATGCCACTGAGACACGTTCGCATGAATCACTTCAACAACGAGAAGTGAGATTAGAAACTGATTGAATGCGTACTTATCAGGCCCGTTCGTCTGATTCATCTGGACAACGACAAACAAAATCAATAAAATGATTCAAAATTAATTGGATGTCTTTCCATCAAAATTTTTTTTGTTGGTGCCGCAGCAACGCGTGCATTTTACAGCTGGTATAATATAATTATACTTGTTGAGTTCGCGTTCTAGTACAATGTACTTGTCTACATATGAAATAATAAATACAAAAATCTTGAGCCTTTTTAAAGCAGTTTGATTTATCTAATTGTAAAAATATCTTTTCTTATGTACTATATTAATTATCTGAATCAAATAAAAAATTAAATAAATAATAATTATTATTATATTATAATATATTATATATATTATATTATAATATATTATATATATTATATTATATTATAATATATATAATATATATAATATATATTATATTATATTATATTATATTGTATTATATTATATATATATTATATTATATATATGTAATATATTATATATATTATAATAATAATAATATAATTTCCCAATAAACTAAAGGAAAAGAAAACAGGGTATTGTGATAGAACATCTATCATTTTTTCACTCTTTGTTTTTAATTGAAAAGTAAGTAACAATAAAACAAAATAACAGACAGAAAATACGAACATAAAAATAAATTTTACTTAATTTTTAACCAGGAAACATAAAAAATTAACATATTGCCATCGGGACGTTTTCGCCACTCGTTTCACTATATTTACGCAATTATTTTAAAAACTTTATTTCCAAATGCGAAAGTTTTAATAACTTTTTTATTTTAATAATTCAATAACCAGCAACTAATGTTTTCACCCCCAATTTTTAAATGCTTCAGAAATCTGAATTTCCATTGCAATTTAATTAACAATTTTAATTTCTGTGTTTTAATTTCTTTGCTTGCTAATATACCCCATAAGTTTTATTCGGATTTTTTATGCGAATTCGAATTTATGCGATTTTAAATGAAAAATATTTTTTTAGTTTATTTCTTTTTAGTTTCTGTAAATAATGAGTTAATATTTTATTCTTGTACATTTTTTTAGAAGTTTTTGATTTTATTGTCTAAGCAAATGAAATAATTATACTTTTGTTGATTTTTTTATGCGATTTTGCTTTGGTTATTCAATTAAAATTTGAATTTATGCGGTTTTTCAGGATTTTGGAACGAATCATTATTTTTTTATGAAGCTAGAGTATTGTTTTATACGAATTCCATTTATGCGAATTTTTTTGGAACACACCTATCGCATAAATCGAGACCTGAGTGTATTGTATTTAGAACGGGTCTTCTACCTGGTCTTAGTTCTAAATAAGGAATGAATTCCTATATTATTAAATTCCTATTAAGTTTTATCCGTATTCAACCAACGATCTTACAACATTTTTTTCCATTCTAGTGGAAATTGATGGAAACGAAAACTAGACGTTGATAACAAGATAACTTTCCAAACCGTTAATGATCCACCACCGACGTTTCTATTCATTTGAATTTCTAGTTATTTACATACAATTAATCATTCAAAAATATTTTACATTTAAACAACCCTTAAGATGATGGGATTAGTCAAGCTAACCCCTGCCGATAGACATAGAAATTATGTACTGCGTAATTTAAATTGATATCGAAATTAAAATGTTAAATTCTACTGTACCTTGATTTTTCTTTACTTGAATTATTGTTTAATATTGGATATCATTTGTTCTACGCTTTGAGATCAAATGTGTCAATTAAAATTATCATTTTTTTTATAAAACTAGAACTGAAAGTTTTAATAACACCAAATTTGCTAACATTTCTTTTCAAGAAGCCAATTAAATGTTATACTTACCGATAGATTTGGTTCTTCCGATATAATCATCTGCATATCTTCACAATCCATTTTAACTTAACAATTTATAATAAATTTAAACAATTAAATAAGATACAAATCTTTAAGATGATGTTTTCCTTTTATTAAACAATTATCGCTCTTGTTTTTATACACAGCAAATAAAGGGAAACGTAAATAATAAGACAATATTGCCATATCGGAATAATTAATTATACACTGTGAGATATTATTGCACCTTACATAGGATGTATGACTAAGAAGATAAAAAGAAGAAGAATGTCGGTTGAGCAATGGAATACCTGAACAAAATCTATTACTTACAAGATTTCGATTACTATTTAAAAGACTTGTGCAAGATCCAAAACAATATCTTCTGCGTCCAGAGATTTACATTAGTAATACAACTACTTTTTATCCTAAAAATACAACGATGTACAAAGAATAATATGAAAACGAAATCTCTGTAAAACTGAATTTTATGACTACGAGCATGATTTCAAAACTTTTTGAAGAGATAGTACATTGGCTAATATTATGTTCATAATATTTTCTTTGCATGGTAGTTACCTTGTAGTGGTGCGATGGCTTAGTTACAATAATCTGACTTCTACCCCATTTACACTACAGCGAAATCCAGTACTTATGAGATTTCGAGCCAAATCTAGTTGATTTTAACTAGATTTCCCATACAAAACAAAATCTACTTATTTAGTAGATTTCGGCAAAATCTACTCAAAATCTAGTAAAAATAGAAATGCAACTATATGTTTTGCCAAATAGTACTTAAAAATACAACGCTGCACAGGAAAAATATGACATTTCAATTTAAAAATACATTTTCTAATTGTTGTAAAGGGTCCGCTAAATAACTTTTTTTTTGAAAATGCTGTAAAAAAAACTACTGAATATTTTCTCAAATTTTTTTTTTTATTTGGAAGTACAATCCTTCCGGTTAATAATGGAAAATAATTTCATTCAAATGCAGTAGCCTACACGAGTAGCCTACAGAAGATGCCGACTTTGGCAAAAAAAAATCATCTTTTCAGATGAAGCTCATTTTGATCTTGGCGGGTATGTAAACAAGCAAAATTGTCACATTTGGGGCACAGAAAACCCGCACACATGCATTGAAAAGCCGACGCACCCAAAACAAGTAACTGTTTGCTGCGGGGTTTGGTCCAGAGGCATAATTGGGCCATTGACCGTTACAGTCAATGGCGATCGTTATCGGGCCATGTTGAACAACTTTTTGTTCACAGAAATTGATGAGTTTCAGTAGTTTTTTTCAAGCATTTAAAAAAAAAAGTTATTTGGCGGACCCTTTATCAGTTTTGTTTATGGATGTTAGCTTTAAGCATAACAACTGAAAAGTTTGGTGGCTCATTCTAAAACATTATTTCTGATTGGATCTTATTTGATCTTGATGAAAACCATACTAAATGTCCTATATTTTTCATTTTTGTTTGGTATTAAACTAAATTTGGAAATATTATTTTCTTTTAAATTTCAGTCAGCTGTTTTTAGACCTGTTTTTATAGACTCTGAATTGCCGGTATAGGAGTTAGAACTGGGGGTATAAACTCTATTCCACTGAAGAGAAAGAGGACTCGAAACTCCCCTCTCAGTCGAAGAAAGTGCCAGCAAACCAGAGGATGTCTGTGTACCGACGAGACAGATTTGTGCGGAAAATTCCTCTAAGCTTTCGGAAGCCCACCTAATAGATCCGGATCTAACTTCAGTTTTTAAAGAAGTTTAGCTAACGTGTCCCAAATTCGTTTAGACCACAGAAAATAAAACTGAAGAATCTCGTCACCGAGGCGTCATGATCATTTCTGCATTTCTGTATCATATAAAGACGAGGAGCCGCCACCGCCTGCCTTTAAGAATCTGGTGCACTGGAATGCGATGCAAACGCCCACCATAGTTTTGAAATGCTGATTGACCAGCTATCTTCCTTTGAGGGGACAGGCACAGTTGTTGTCGCACACATTGAAGAATTTGTCCCGCAATTTATGGAGGATCTAAGAAGGCCTTTCTCAAATCATGCTGAATTGGCTGGCCCCGGAGAGGATAGCCATCTTAGAAAAGAAACGAGAAGACTCTTTAATACCGCTAAAAGAACTAGGGAGAATAGGGACTGCGCTATATAAGCAAAGATTGAATTCCTATAAAAGACAAAGTAGTTAAAGCTTAAAGGGATTCCTGGACTACATCTTGTGAGGATATTGCGTGTACTAGCCAAGCTGCGAGGGTTCGAAAAGTGCTTGCAAAGTTAATCGGGCCTAATGGTGGCCACACAGATAGCACTTAAGTATGGATTGGGTTATTAACGGAGACTCACTTTTCAAGTTGTGTAGATACGGAAAGCACCGCACATGAAACTGCGGAGCCAAACCACACTCTTAGAAGAGATGAGATAAGTTTAATCGATAACATAAGAACATGGGAGAAGATAGCATGGGCAATCAAGTCATTCAAATTCTACAAATCTCCGGGAGTGGATGGCATTTACCCAAAAATGCTAAAACGAGTAGGCGACGGTATTATCTCTCGCATGGATGGGATGCACACTCTAAAGTTACATATCTGACGAGTGGAAAGAGGGGAGGATTCCCATACACCATAATAACACCGAAAGACTACCGACCGACAAAACTTTGGAGTACCTCAATGATATATACGTTAGGAGCAAATTCGAAATCAACAACTTCAGTAGTGTACACCACGTCTACTCGAGGAGCAGATCGATGAACACAGCACTATAAGAAGTAGTTGGCTCTATAAAGAAAGGTCTTGGCTTTAAGGAATACGTATTGGCTTCCTTTTTAGATATAGAGGTGGCATTTAATATTGCAGCAAAGAGGGCCTGCAGTAGAGATGAGCGATATTTTCAAAACTGTGATTTAATCACGATGATTGATAATTCACTGATAACTACAGTGATTGAAATTGCCAAATAACAGTTACTAATAATGTCGTTCTTTCAAAATTGTTACATGCTCAAATTTATTTTGAGCGAGGCAGAATTATTATTAGATGATGCTGATTATTTACTTCTGTCTTTTATACATTAACATTCTGTGAAACTGAATTGTCAAACTTCATATAAAAAAAAATTACATTAAAAATAATAACATTGATGACACCACTTTGATTTTGTTTAGTAGTCTTTTCGTAGTATGTATCTAGTTGTCTCTTTCTTACGACTTAATAAAATACGTTATTGTCATTATTGTTTTCTTTTGGAATACTGTGATCACAATCACTGTTTTAAAGAACGGTGATTAACAAATCACTTTCACTGAGAACAACGTTCTTCAAAAATCACTGGATCGCTCATCTCTAGCCTGCAGCCTCGAATCATCCACTGAATATGTACAGCGGTTGCCTAATTTCAAAATTGCTGTGTCTAGCAATGGACAGCACGAAAACCAAAACTACTTAAGTTCGAGAAGAGAACGGTTCGCGCTCTAACAGGCATTCTAACAGACACTGCACTAGGCTATTGGCACTTTCGCTTACGAACTCGGTCGAAACAACCTGTATAGATGTGCCCTGCACTTTAAGACAGACGTTTTGGGTTACAGAACGTTTGAAGATCTATGCATGGTGGCAAAAATGCTACTAAGGAAACTGGCCGATTACAGCCAAAGATCGGCGTGGTTCAAACCAACGACTAACGGATCATGACAATTGAGCTTACCTTAAAGTGGGTAACACAGTGGGCCATATGGCTACCGAGTGAACTTGTCTATGAACGACAAGCTACCCGCTTATCTAACCTAACCTTTAATACTATTTATTATCATTCCCACCTAATGCATAATTTTCTCTTAACATATAAGAAGTTTAAAGGGTATATTGTGGTTTAAAGTCAGGTAGAGAAAAAACACTTTGCGATTTAGTTTTAATAAGACAATGTTTAAGAATTATGTTTCGCGGATAGTCAATAAGCTGCCAATTTAGTTATGTTATATTATGTGTTTTTGACATTTGTTTGTTTCTGAAATTGCGTTCGTATTATATTATGTCATTTAATGAACTTTTTGTAAAGATTGTTTTCAAACCCTGCCAATATAAAACAATAAGAAAAAACATCCAATTAAAAGTACTATTTTCGATACAGTTATTAGCAACTCTGGCGCAAAAACAGAAACGAACAACAAATTGTATTAGTTTTGTGAGAAAAATTAAAAATACTTGAATTGTTTAACAAATAAATTTAAAATAATTTGAACAAAGAAAAATGGAAAAAGTCGAACAAAATGATAGTGTCAATAGGGATGAATTAATAATGCAACAGCAGAGAGAAATAGAAAAAGAGGTGCGTATGAATTCTTCCATTGCAATTCGGTACTTAAGCGACTCTTCAAAGCCGCTAATTCCTGTAAATTTTTTTGTTGTTTTTGTCCCTTACTGTTTACTGTATTTGTCACTTGCATTACATTATTTACATGCATATGAGTCTTTTCATAGATTAGCGAATCGATACCGTTGGTTAGTGAGCAACTGCCGATAACGTGTTTAAATGCCGAGTACTTGGGAGATGTAGTTTTTACTTCGAAAATACAAGATTTAGCCAGTAAATATAAGTTTATGCGTCGTACGCGACCTGATGGCAATTGTTTTTTTAGGGCATTTGCCTATGCCTATTTGGAACATTTGATCTCAAACAAAGAAGACTACGAAAAATTTCGTCAATTGGCGGAGAATTCCAAAGAGAAGTTAGTGCAGTTAGGATTTCCAAGTTTCACTTTGGAAGATTTTCATGAAACGGTAACGGTAAAAACGTTAGATTTAAACTTCATTTCTTAACTTCATTTCATTCCAGTTTATGGAGGTTGTGAAGCGTGTTGATCCATCAGGATCTACGACACAGGATACAAGCGAGCAATTGCACAAAGTTTTCAACGATCAGGGATATTCAGATTATGTGGTTGTCTATTTGAGACTGATGACATCAGGAAAACTGCAAGAGGAGGCAGACTTCTATCAGAATTTTATTGAGGGAAATTTTACAATTGAAGAGTTTCGACACCAAGAAGTGGAGCCAATGTACAAAGAATCGGATCATATTCATATTATAGCACTATGTTCAGCATTAGGCGTAGGGGTTCGTGTAGAATATATGGATCGCGGTGAAGGAGGAACCGTTAAGGCACATGATTTTCCAGAGGGTACCGCTCCCAAGGTGTTCCTTATTTATCGGCCTGGCCATTACGACATTCTATACCCTAAGTAAACGAACTACCTTCTGATATATACAACTATTCGATCCAAACTATTATTGTGCTTAAAATCGAATGTTATTCAAAAACCTAACATGATCACAACTTTTTAAGAAGTCCATCTAACAAATGTGAGAATGAGTATTTGAATTGCATATTTTATTAATGAAATTGTCGATATAATCGTTTTTCATACCTCTATATTGAATTATGAATCTACATACTGTATTATTGATAAATTTTAAATAAAATAATTGATTGTATTTTACATATATAAAAACTGTTATTAAATGGATAAAGGGAGAAGTGGTGTGGTGGGCAGTATCTATTATATGATTTAAATAAAATGATGAAAAATATGACACGGCAGAGTATCGGGGACTTAATCTGACCAAGGACTGATTTAATAATCTTAAATTAATGCATAAGTTTATAGGGAATACCAATTAATAGATTACGAGTCTTTTGATAACCATAAACAGATACATATATACATCCACAGCGCTGATCTACCGTAAGAATAATCTCATGAAATGGACTAGATCGTACGAGGTACCTCTATTTGCTCCTAATCCTCATCACAGACAGGGGAGGCTAGAAACTAACCCTCCTTCAAGTGGAAATAGCGCTCTTACTTCGATATTCGAAACGTGTTTTCTCTATTGGTGGAAACTCGGTCAAGCCACTGCCTATATGGTTCTCTGGCTAAGTTTGTATCTATTTTGGGAATTCTTAATTCGGATGGTGGGAAACTTCCGATACATATTGAGACATCTGTTGTCAATGATAATAGGTTGAAATGACATGGAGACACTCTACGGACTTTTGTAATTATCTCTGACGGGAGCTTGTATTTAAATTGCAACATTTTGCAGGCGAAATTTTTGTTATTGAGTCTCCATTATATTCTAAAGTGGCCCCAATTGTTACACTGCATTTAACCGACATGATGTTACATTTTATCTTTTATGAATAATCAAAGCAAAATTGCTTGCATATCCTGATCTCCTTTGGAAAAAAAACCTCTAATTGAACAGATGTGTAGCTGTGTTAGCAATCTTTGGTCGAATAACACTCGGATCGTTCCGGAGCATCGATCCAATTACCTTTGATCGACACCCTTTCTAAAGATACCTTGGATCGACACTCTTTCTAAAGATATTAGAAAGAATTAGAATAGAATTTCATATTACCTTTCAAATTGAAAATAAATTATTAGAATCAAATGAAAAACAATTCGAGTGATTTTGGAACAACCACAGTTACGACAACAAGTGATCCAGAAATCGTAGTAGCTGCAATTGTAGTTCGTCGGTAGGTACTTACTTGCCAGGATTTGTAATTAAAAATTTTCCAAAATTAGATCAACTAATGTCTACTGCATTATTAGGTACGGGAGAAATATGAATGCTAATTTGTTGGTGTCCCATAGACTATGGTGGCTTCTATGTTGGCCTATTTGATATCATATATTCATATTTTCATCATTTAGAATGAAAATTCCTGCGGTACCCAGCACAGTTTTAGTACTTCGGTACGATAAAAACGCAAAAAAAAAATAATTTTAAGGATCTAAGGGTGATTTTTTAGCTATTATATTTTTGGCAACACTGGTTTAAACAGCTCACGCACGTTTCGTGTTTTGTTTCACCGTCAAACATCTTCAGTTTGGTCCAAGGGAAATTCAATACGGTAACCGCAACTCTACAACAAGTACAACAATGCAAAAACAACACGCATTTTGTTTTTATTAAACCTCCATTTGGATGTCAAAATAGGAAGGAAAAAAATGGAAAAGGAAAAAAATGAACAACAACACGCACAACAAACACACACAAAAACAACAAAATTTTGACATTAACAAAGTGCCAGCTGTTTAGATGATCCCACCAGTTACATGAATTCGCCATGGTTTGGTCTATAATTTAACCATGAATCAATCGTCTTACAAACGAACAACGCTTGCAAATCATTGAATTTTATTATCAAAATGCGCGCTCTGTTAAGAAAGTTCATCGCACGCTTCTTCCATTTTATGGTCAGTTTAATCGACCCACTGAAGCGGATATTCGGGTTATTGTGACTAAATTTCGCACCAAATTTACATTGTTGGACATTAAACCACCAACACGCTTACGTAGAGTTAGGTTAGGTTAGGTCGGAGTGGTAGCTCTGATGTCACAAAGCTCACTTGAGCACGCATAGCGGCCCGTTGTGATGCCACGGGTGAACGCAGTCCCTGTACTAACCAAGTTCCACCAATGTCAGGGAAAAGGAGGAAGTTGGTCAGCGCAAGGTCTGCACAATAAAAGCACGACTACCCCGCACTGGAAAACCAGCCAGAAAGTTTGATGAACGAAGCTATATCCTTGATGTCAATAGATGATAGCTCCGTTAAGCTAACAAGGAATGGGGAGCCAAATAACCTATATCTACACCTAGCAAGAGACGGGCACTGGCAGAGAAAGTGAACAACAATATCCTCTTCCTCAGTGGTCCTGCATCCACGGCAAAAGTCGTGGAAAGGGATCCTCATTATTTCCGCGTGTCTACCCATGACGCAATGGCCTGTAAGCACGGCCACTGTAGTCGAGATGACATCACGACCAAGACTAAGTAATCGGTTGGTACGCCTTCTATCCATCCTGGGCCAGGTAGGTACGTAGAGTGCGAACTGAAGAAAATATCGCAGCTGTATCGGCCAGTGTTAATGATGACCATCAATTATCGAATCGTCGCGCTTCGCAGCAATTGCACCTCTGTTACTCAACAACGTGGAAAATTTTGCGGAAGGATTTAGGTGTGAAGCCTTTCAAAATACAGCTGGTGCAAGAATTGAAGCCGAACGACCACCCGCAACGCAGTATTTTTGCTGAATGGGCTCTTGGAAAGTTGGCCGAAGATCCACTTCTTTATCGAAAAATTGTGTTCAGCGACGAAGCTCATTTTTGGCTCAATGGATACGTAAATAAGCAGAATTGTCGATTTTGGAGTGAAGATCGGCCAGAAGCATTGCAAAAGCTACCAATGCATCCAGAAAAAGTCACAGTTTGGTGCGGTTTATGGGCTTGTGGCATCATTGGACCGTACTTCTTCAAAGATGCTGCGAATCGTAACGTAACTGTGAATGGTGAGCGCTACCGTGAGATGATATCTAACTTTTTTGCCCAAAATGCAAGAGCTTGACTTGCATGACATGTGGTTTCAACAAGACGGTGCCACATGCCACACAGCACGCGTAACAATGGACTTATTGAGAGGCGAGTTCGGTGAACATTTTATTTCACGTTCGGGACCGGTCAATTGGCCGCCTAGATCATGCGATTTAACGCCTTTAGACTATTTTTTGTGGGGCTATGTTAAAGCTCATGTCTATACAGACAAGCCCGCTTCAATTGACGCATTGGAAGACAACATTGAAGCATTTATTCCTGAGATACCAGCCGAAATGTTGGAAAGAGTATGCCAAAATTGGACTAAGCGGATGTACCATTTGAGGGGCAGTCGCGGTCAACATTTGCATGAAATAATCTTCAAACTTTAAATTATATGGAACGTACTACCGATTCAAATAAAGATTTCATGCATTTTTTTGAATTTTATGTTTTTTTTTTAATTTTCCTATAGCTCTTAAAGATCGCCCTTTATTTATTTAAGAGCGGTTTTAAACAATTAAAAAGAAAAACTAAAATCTACTAAAAACTTTAGTAGATTAGCAAAAATCTCTTGGGGGATATTTGTCCTAATATGCGTTAAAAAGGTCGTCAATTGCAGAACTGATAAAATAGTATTAGAAGGTATTCATACATTTTCAAATTGATATAAAATATTGAAATTTGATTAGATAAATAGATTTTATTGTTTACTTTATTACGTATTGTGAAAGTAGAGATTGTTTAATTCCTATAATTTGGATCCGTTTTTTGTGTTATGGATGTTGATGGTAACGCCAGTTGAATGGTAATTATGGTAAGGGGTGTTCTTTGATATTATTTATCAAAATATTCCGTTTGGCACTGTTCATGGCTGCTTGTCAACTTGAATTGGAGTAATTATCTATAATAATCTAAATTAGTACGTTGTATAAAAGCCATACGATCTGAGTAGTGGTTGCAATTTATTGTGCAGAAATTGAAATTTGCTCTGGAAAGAGGTACAATAGAAGCTACGCCTATATCTTGTTCAGTAGTGCAATAGCTTCTCAAAGCAGGTAAAAAACACATGATTCTCTATAATAAAAAGCTTTAAAACTTATTTAAATACTAGCTGTAACCTGCGCGCGTTACTGCGGCGCCAACTAAAATAAATTTGAAGGAAAGACATTATATAAATATTCAATTAATAATGAATCATTTTATTGAATTTGTTTCCCGTTGTCCAGATGATTCAGACGAACGGGCCTGAGTAGTACGCGTTCGATCCGTTTCTAATCTCACTTCTCGTTGTTCAAGTGATTCATGTGAACGGGTCTCAGCGGCATGTACACGAAGATTTTTAAGTCTCAATATTCGTTACTCGTCTGATTCTGAGGCTCGTAATGCTCTATTCTTCCGTGCTTGAGGTGTACGTCGAACAATGTCTTGTCATTCATTTTAAATAATTTTAAGTGGCGCCATCTACCGGAAATTAATCGCACCAACTTAGAAACGTCCGTCGACTCATGCGCAACAACTTTGCTAAAGATCATAACATGATTAAATGCACACTTTACGATTCTATTAATTACATGCAAACAAACATTCATTTTTATACCCTTCTATCTTTCCTCCCGCGTCGTGAAATATTTTTGAAAAATATTCCAAAATATACCAAAATTCACATTCTTTATACTTTATTTTCTTTGGTTTCATACATCAGGAATCATAGATAGCATACTTTAGGGGTAACTATGCGTATGAGTAATATATTTCAAATGCAATTAAATATTAAGTATGTAGTATACATGGGCATGGCCCCTCGCTCATTTGGAATATCAACATAAAAAGTAGCCTATAACTCCTTCCAGACATACAGGAAGATAATGTGAAAATTTCAAGAAAATCGGTTCAGCCGTTTAGTCGTCTATAAACTTCAAACATACAAACATACAATCAAACACACATTCATTTTTATATATAAGATACATACGAAACAAAGTTATGTCCATAAATATTCTTTTAGTATAGTCATTAATTGCAAAAAGGGCCAAAGAGTTAAATAAGTTTCATCAGTTAAAATTTAAAATGATCACAATTTAAAAAAAGGTAATAATAATTAAAAAATTAAAAAGAATGAACAGATACGCAGATTATCGAAAATTAAAAGTCATTGGTACTGGAATACACAAATTTTATTTGTGAAGTAAAAAAACAAGTAATACAACAATCATGTGAAATTACATTTTGGGTTTTAATTTCATATTCTAAATGCATTGTCCTTAAAACAAATATCACTTAAGTAAACAAATTTTGTAAAAGATGACTAGGAATCATCTTTAAAACGAGATAAACATTTGTGAGCATAGACATTAAAAGAAGGTTAAAGGTTACATAAACTGTTAAACGTAGGATCGAATTGAGGAATTATTATGGTCTAAAACTCTACACCATATGTTAACATGATCTTCATGAATTGCATAAAACTTTCAGATCATCTACAACTTGGAATCCTTGGGGCCATCTAGTCATTCGGCATTGCAGATAGACATAGCCTCGTTCTTTTCTTCCAATAATTCTTTGCCAGTAATAGCCATCTTGGACTTTGCAAAATCGTCTAGGGACAATCCTTGAACAATTTTCCATTGTTTGTTCTTAATTTCAACGGGGAAAGAGTAAATAACATCCTTGGGAGCATCATAGCTGCCATCAGAAATCACACCCATTGAAACGAATTGACCGGGGGCAGTACCGTTCCACCAATCATGCATATGATCACATGCAGCTTTGGCAGCTGACATAGCTGAAGACATTTTGCGAGCAGCAATCACGGCAGCGCCACGCTTTTGTACAGTTTCTACAAAAGCGTTTTTCAAAAATTCGACATCACCTACTGTCTCAACAGCAGACTTTTCAGCACCGCCAACATTAACAATAGCATGACTGGCATCGGGGAATTGGGTAGAGGAGTGGTTGCCCCAGATAATTACGTTCTTCACTTGACTTACTGGAACTTTGGATTTTGCAGCAATTTGAGCTGTAGCACGATTTTGATCCAAGCGAGTCATTGCACTGAAGTTTACGCGAGGAATTGAAGGAGCGTAGAAGGAACAGACGACAGCATTGGTGTTAGCTGGATTTCCGACAACTAAAACTTTTACGTCCTTACGAGCGTATTGGTCCAAAGCCTGACCTTGAGCTTTAAAGATTTTTACGTTGGCAGACAATAAATCTTTGCGTTCCATTCCTTCCTTACGAGGCATGGCACCAACCAAAAAAGCGGCAGACACATCCTTAAAAGCCACAGCTGGATCGGTAGTGGGGACAACTTCACGGAGCAAAGGCAAGGCACAATCGGCCAATTCCATAACAACGCCTTCTAGAACACCAACCATTGGTGGAATATCTAATAAGTGCAAAATCAAAGGCTGTTCTCTGCCGAACACTTCACCACGTGCAATCATGTAGAGAAGAGAATAGGCAATTTGGCCAGCTGCGCCGGTAACGACTACACGAATTGGTTCAGACTGTAATTATAAACAAAAAAAATTATATTTAAAAAGCAATTACTTAAAAAAAAAGAATCAAATCAACAAAATATATTATTTTATGAATGATGATATTGTATTTAGCTGAAATGAATTTGTTTCAGGATATAGGCTTTATTTACCGAAACAAAAACAAAATATATATATATATAGAAGGACTTCATATATAATGCATAATTAAAATATGCTTTGTATTATTACAAGAAGTATGAATTGAATAAGATACTATGTTGCATACGTATTAACATTTTCAGTATTTTTAATTCGTTAAGTATTCATTATCATTTCTTATTTATTAAATTTACAGATAACCCTTCTGTACCAAACAAAACAATTAATTTTTAAATTCAATTAAATTTAGTGGAGTACAGAAAGTACTTTATATTTGCTTTCATGTAGGAAAAATTATCTCTTAAGTACATATTTTAAATAATAACATTAAATGGCTTAATTGAATTTATTAAACATTTAAAAATGTTAAACAATCATTATCTCAAATTTGGAATGATTATACGTAGTAACTTTCCAAATCAATAACAAAAAACTGCTCTTGCGAATATTATAAAATCAACATGCTAATTTAAAACTTTACGTTTCATTTTGATTTAGAAAATCGAAAAAAAGACATTGAATGAACAAATGAGTAATTAGCAGACAACAGACAGAGACATATAATTGTAAATAAAAAAATTTCTCTAGAGGATAAAAAATTTTGATGTACGAGTTTGTAATTTTCTATTAACGTTCATTATATGTACCTTTATAAATATTATTGTGCACGTTTAAATGCATCATTCGAAAAGTAACCCCATTTCCGCCTATATTATTATGAATGTGCTTGTGATAAATAAATAAAAAAAAAAAGAAAATGATAAGCGCTTCCATATTAAGTTACACATACGAATAGAATTTATACAAGCAACGTTATCAAGGTGAAACTTTGGACTAGACCAAGAGCATATCAATCAATTTTTCTAAAGTTCATTTAAAAAGCTATAAATACACAAGACACAAGCAAGAGGAAAAGTTTATAAACTATATTATAGTTTCAAAAATATTTTTAATATTTGTTGCTTTAATACGTATGTACTATATTTAAATCAGGTGACAGGCCTCCACAGATCTACATATCTGTATTATATACAATGTATAAATATTTAAATATATACTACACATACATATGTTTCTTTAAAGACAAACAAAAGTATATATGTATGTATGTGCATATAAACTAAAAATTAAATGTTGATATAAAGGGAAGATCTGATGGCACATGGGTAAATTGAGCGAACTATAAAGTGTTCTAAATGTTGTCTACTTGTTAGTTAAGACAATAGAAATAAAGAGACACTTGCACTATTACTTATACTGCTGTGTTCAAAATAATTATAAGTTCAGCATGTAATTTTTAGATGTTTTACCCACGAACGACGAGAGTCAATGTAGGTAGCAAGTATAAGGCAATGAAATTCTAATTCCTCATTTGCTATTTTATGTAGTCCAAAAATTTGGATGTGAAAGTAGTTAAAACATGAGAAATTGGATTCTTTGTAGTATTTTCGAATTAGAATCAACGTTGTCTAGTAGGTAGTGTGTTGGCTTATTAGACGTAAAGTCCGGGTTCGTATCCCAGGTCAGACATCAAAACGAAATATGAAAATAAAATATTTCTTCGGCGACTTTCCCTCAGCAGATTTCTGGTAAAAACCCTAAGAGTAGATAAAATTGCCATGAAAAGTTTCTCAAAAATCTGTCGTTCGGAGTCGACTTTAAACTGCAGATCCCGCCACTCATGTATAAAATTAACGCACTAAACCTGAGTGGTGTGTGAAGCTAGTCCGTAATCCTGACTGAAAGGTTGTAATGGCCAATTATGTATGTAGAATTCATGGCAATTTTATTGACCCTCATAGTTTTTGCCAGAAATCTGCTGAGAGGCAGTCACCGAAGAACCACTTTTTTTTGTATTTCGTTTTGATGTCTGACCTGGGGTTTGAACCGCGGCCTTACGGTCTAATAAGGCGACACACTATCTACTAAGACTACTAGACTAATCAAAAAATGTATTACTTGTTAATGATGTTTTAAAAACATTAATGTTTTCTTATAGTCTACATGTGCTATTTATACAGAAATGTAGATGAAAATAAAAGGAAATTTTCCTTATTTTTAATGTGGCCCATACTTGTTGTGGTTTGTTGTACAACACAATTGAATGAACAAGTTGATCGTTTTCTTTACTCGTTTCGTTTTTTTAGCAAACTATTTGTCCAACTTTATTCAAATTTTTTCTTGTGGCATCAACTTTCAAAATCAGTTCTAAGTTTTCGCATTAATTGTCTTAAATTTTTGATTTCATGAAGATTGCTTTTAGCATTCTATAATTTCGGCATATTTTTGAATACCTCTTAGGCAACAACACATTTATTTTTTCACTTTAACTCATTTTTTGTTTGGAATGTGGTACTAATTTGCTAGTCGGTTAAATGAAAATCATAAAATTTTGACCGTTAACCAACCAGTCCATTACAATTTGCTGTACAACTGGTTCAAGTTGTACAACAAATAGCATCATTAAAGGCCGCATAAGACCCTATGTATGAAAGCCGGTTTCATACAGTTGGATTTTGTTGTGTTGCTTTGAAGTGGAATAAACAAAAACTTCTTTAAAATTACAACAGGCTAGATTTGTTTTAAATTCCAATATTTGAGCTTGTATTGTAATTATATTGCCTGGAACATTATAGTCCAAAACATTGTGAACTAGTTAACTGTATTTAAAATTTTCTAACTGAGGAGGAGTGAACAACGTGCAACTTGAAATTATTTAGAACTGCAAATATGCGTCTTTATAATTATTTGACACAGTGTATATAACCTGTGCCTGTGCCAAGTATATTATTATATTTTTATTTAAATTTTATTTATTCAAATATATATATATATATATATATATATATATGTATATACATATTTACACACTCGTAGTATCACTATCTCTCCTCCCCTAGTAACAGAAAACAATGGCTCCAAGTACCTTATCGATAGAATGTTTTGTTTTTATCTTTTCAAGACTGCATTTAAAAAAACATTTGCAAAAATCCAG
The DNA here is from genome assembly GCA_930367235.1 of Sarcophaga rosellei. Lineage (NCBI taxonomy): Eukaryota > Metazoa > Arthropoda > Insecta > Diptera > Sarcophagidae > Sarcophaga > Sarcophaga rosellei. The sequence goes on from OV884019.1 coordinate 65,895,656, forward strand.
TCTTTTCTACCATAATTGTTATTAACCAAATCAAAATATAAACCGGGTATGTTCAGCAAATCATCACTAACAAAGGTCAAATGAAAGTTATTTCTCCGTAAAGAAATTTCAATAAGTAAAATTATATAAAATTTTCGTGTTTTTATAATTCCATGAGAATGAAGAAATATCAATTTTTTTAATACGTACACACATACATACGTATGTAGTATATTAACTCACCATTGCAATGTTTTTAATTGGATACAAAAAAATTCCGTTAAAATATTATTAGAAATAATTCAGATCAGAGTGATTAAATAGAACTGTCACAGCGTCTGTCGCCAACTAGCAGATGATCCAAACGGTACTGTGTGCAAAATGTAGAATTATTAACTTAAAATATTTTGGAGCATACTAGCGGCCACAGAATTGATTTTTTATGACATTCAGCGTTGTATTTTCTAGTAATAAAGGGTAAAAATAATCTCAGAAATGTTGGAAAACATACACTTAGACAAATTAAAATAATGCCAGCAGACCTGTGGGAATGTTATGTACCGCTAGTAACTATTTTCTGTTATATAAAACTATAAATAACGGAACTTATATCTATTTTGTTTATACTAAATACCGTTACTCACCGTAAGAGCTATCCGACGCAATAGAAATATTCACTGATAATCAGAAAGTGGAAGTTAGGTGAGGATTATATAAAATTGTTTTATATAGATCAATAAGTTTTTTATCTACCATATCGGAGCTATTCAATAAGATATCTATATCTAAATTAATACCTTTTTTCAATGCCGGCTATTATATATCGAATGATTAAATTGGGATTATTTATTTATTTATTTTAGTCTATGGATTATATCCTTGCAGACATTTAAAAATATATAATACATTTAAGAAAAAATTTACATTTACACAATTAATTAGAAATTATGGGTTAAAAATTTTAAAAATATTTTTTAATTATGAATTATTTAAAAGAGAAAATAAAAAAATTGTAGACAAATGTGTGCACATAAAGTAGTATAAGAATTAATACATCAGGAGTTCAAAGAAATAATTAATAATTTTTTCACTGCATTCGTATTTAATGAATAATCAACAAGTCCAAAAAATTGGTTGAATTCGTTACACATCCTTCTAAGCGGGTCAGCATCAGGATAATTGGCTCTAAACATTGGAATAGACTATAAAGGAAAGAAATATTGTCCTGCTCTCCTCACAGATGTTTTTAAGCTATTGATAATGCGTAGTAAAGCGTTAATATACAAATGGAAGAAGTTTTATACTTTTAAAAGAAACCTTTTTTAAGTCTTGCCAAGTAATCAAAGTCGGTGTCGCCCAGAATAGCGTCTTGTATTCTGGTCTCTATTTAATATATACTTGTGATATTCCCTGTATATATACTTCCACCAGGTAATACTCTCACCTTGACGAAAACATAACCTTACATATGTAACCCTGCCAGGATTAATGATCGTATTAAACTATAATTTGCATCTTATGTAGTCAAGTATTAAAACTCGTCAGAGCCAACGCTTTCCTTTAGGTCAAAGGAAACGAGATTAGAACCGAGGTGTCTGCGACATTTATATGCTGGCCTCAATGTATTTTTCATGAACTAGTTATCCTAGAGCAAGGAAAGCAATGTGACCAATCTGGTACCGACAATACTCCTCCCGATCTAAACCGTTTACAAGGTGGTTCCTTAATGGAATACAACCTTAGGAAGATAGAAGTGGCTGCTCACTCGAGGAGTAAGAGCGGACAAACTTCTTCGCATTGTGATACCACAGTTTCCCATTTCCTCTTAGTCCAGGCACCACTTGCAGCTCCGATGAAGTATATAGTGGGTACCCAGGTGCCTCTTTCTTTTCTGATAAATAGCCGGACATGTACACAGTAGGTGAAGAACGGTCTTATCCTCCTCATCTCTATAACTTCTACAGAAATCATTTGCGAGGTGTCCAAGGCCTTAAAAAGAAAAAAGTTGCAGTACAAGACAGACTCAACTAAGAAGAAGAACTTGTCGGCTGCACAGAGAAGGGAGTCCCTGGAGGCTTCAAGGGAATTTGCTCTGAAGCCGGTAAAAGAGTATGGTCTACTGAGGAATAAGAAAAGAAATCTACTTGGAAAAAACTCTTGTTAATATGGGAAGAGAAGTTATATAAGGTTGTAAGAAAACAGATGATAACTGAAGCGCCTACCACAAGCCTGGATACTATTCCAAGAAAACGTGGACTACGTGAGCAAAGTATCGAAAATAAAAAAGTTTCTAATGCCGATCAGCCTAATTTCGTTTTTGTTTAAGACCAATAAGCGGATAGAGGACATCATGGTGAAGAGCACAATATCAGATAATAGTTAAGACTCAGACAACAACTCTACATCAGAGGACGATCAGTGGAAACGATACTTCGTGAAGTCATTCACAATATCTTTATCCACAATAACTGTCAGATTGCATTGAAAGATTATGCAACAATGTACGGACCGATAAATAATTTAATCCTTAGACAAGAAGTCCGTCTCTCAAGACTAGCCTTCTGTTTCTAAGCCATTGCCTTATACTAACAGGGAGTAATTCAAAAATAATAAAAATCCCAACCATCAAGACTGACTCGCAATGAAGAGGAAAATAACATTCCTTTCTCAAAAGCCCTTGGTGGGCAGAGGAATGACAAACATAAAGCTTCAACTTCGTCAATAGGTGGAATTACCAAGATAAAACTGCTGCTGTCAAAAGCTTGACCAAACTTAAAACTACAAAGCGCTATATGACTCAAACGGCCGCTCTGTATCTGTATGCTTCCAAAAATGTGATTAGATTCAATCAACTCTCGAGGGAAACAGGGTTGGGCACACAGAAATGCCCTACCGGAGAAGGTTACTAAAATACCTGAAAAAGGTAGTGACTGCTAATTCAGCACCTAAACGCAAAGGTCTGCATAAAGCAAGACGGTTTCCAAAGAAACCCAAAGTTCAGCCGGAAATTATTTTTGAATTATTTTTTGGAACAATATTAAAAGGGAGGGAAGGACCCTTAAAATTTTTAACACACCAAAAAAATTGTTTCTAAAGTTAACTAAAAACTTAGTTCAAAACGGGTTTCCTGGGTCATAGGTTCCCCAATCAACGATTTTTTAGATCTTTGATAGATTATCTGGTTTCCTAAACTCTTTTATTTACAAACATTCTTATTTATCAAGTGCACACTAACTTTCAAAGATGAAAATAGCATGCTTTAATATAGTTTAAAAATATGTAGTTATACTTTAAAAGAAGTACTGACAGTTGCTTTTAAATCCACCGCTGAAGTATTGCCTCTAAGCCAAACAGTATACTGTTTTACAAAAACTTTCGAACTACACCATATTCATATTTGAACGAAATATTCATAACTGTTCCTTCATATATTCTATAAAGTTTTTGGAACAATCACTGGCTTTTGGCCAAAATAAATTTATAAAATATTCCTACAGTGTATTCCTCAAATTATTTAATAAAAGCAAATCCATCTTAGAGATTTAATAAGATTTATTTATACGGTTCATGTTCATGTAACTCTTAAAAAATACACTTATCAGCTAAAAAAAAATTATTTAAATACGATAACATGATGAATAATAAAGACAAAAAAGCGAAGCTTCGTTTATTTGCAAATTTCGTTTAAAACTATTTGATTTCTTAAAATAATTAACGGAAACAAAAAACCCCAAAGTAAATTACGTACGTAAATTAAAGGATGTGTTGTTATTTATTGACTAAGGCATTTTAAATTAAAAAAAAAATTAAAAATTTTATTTATGAGCATTGATAGCACTTGTTTATTATGGAGATGAAAAAAAAATGTGGTTAGCCATGTTTGTAAGTTTAATTCGTTTTTGCATTGTGAGTTTAAATGTTTGAATGCTGCAGTTTTCTGAAAGGTATTCCAAATTGTTTACTTTTCTTCTTCATTTTGGAAAAAGGGATTGTGCTGATAAAAATGTAATAAAAAAATGTTAAATATTTTCACTAAGCATTAACTCTATTATTATTATTTCTTGTAATCTATTTAACAGTTTTACAAATTCACTCATCTAATCAATTGGTGTGGCAAAAACAAATATAAATTTTATTATAAACGCAAATTAAGCATTAAAAGTGATAAGGATTTTGCTGTTATAGTTCTTCTCAACTGTATGTAATTGTTTATTTTAAATCCTTGATTAAATGAATATATCATTAAAAACGAGTACTTATTTCTTTATTTTTTGTTTCGTTTGTGTTTTGTTTTATCAATCATTTAATATATATAAATATAAGCTTGAGATATAAGAATAAATTAAATTTATTTCATATATATATATATATACACATGTAATTTGTAATCTTTTATTGGTTTAAAATATAAGAAACACTTAAATATTGTATTTTATTTTTTAGTTATTTTCTTGTTTTTTTTTGTTTTTTTTTTGCCCTCACAATTTCTTATCTTGTTCGTAATTAGTATGGTATTAAGTGGTAGTAGTTGTAATATTAGTATGTGGTTTTTTTTCGCTTATGATTGTTACATTTCTGTCGAAATAGTTAACAAATATTTTGGTTTATATTATTATTTAATATATTAATTAGTATAATTGAATATTTAAAGCGCATGTATGTATGTATGTATTTCACAGTGTGCTAAAAAAACTTTGCTACATCCGAAACGGTAAGTAATCAAGTTAAACCATTACCAGCCAACTCGTGCTTAATTCATTCATATGTATATATGTAGATATATATAAACTGTATGTCATCAGATTGTTTTTTGTTTAGTTTTGTGAGTATAAGATACTATAAATTTCGAAATTTTTTTTTTGCGGTTTTAGACATAAAATCAACAACAATGCTGCAGAACAGAATAAAATTTTTGAAATTACTGTTAATGGAAGATATACAGGTGAATCAGTTCCAATTGATTATAGGTAATACAGTTCTAATAACTAAAATCAAATAAGGAAATTGATATTTTAGCAACAATTGCACGTTTCCTTTTAACTTCATGATCTTTTGTTATTAGAATTAAAACTATTTTAATATTGTAATAAACAGAAATAGAAGAAACAGCATATTCATCGTATTATAGATTACTTATTAAGAACTAAAATAAAATAAAACAAATAAAATATAAATAAATATTGTAAAGTGAAAACGAAATATATTCCAATATTCACATTTTAATTTAAATGGAATCCCTTTTCTTTTGTAGCTGTTAGTAAACGTTCTTTCATAACTTCCTCCGTTTGATAATCGGGAAGTTTCAGGTAGTGGACACATGTGTTTACAGACGGATAGCTACCATCACCAGCATCAACTTTTCGCACTACTGTTAGACGAGGATGTAAGTTAGCCAAACCTCCTGGTGGTAGACTGCTGCATCCAGTCGTGAATTGTAGGAATGCTTTACGCTCCGGACCAGTCATGCTCATTAAGACATTAACAAACCGCAGGAAACCAGGGCTAAAAATATATCAAAGGTTTAATTTCATTACCTTAATGCTATTTTAACGATGATGTTTTGAAGAGAAAATGCGTAAATACAAGAGCTAAAGAACAATTCCAATTTAAATTCCAAATTATTGCTTCATACATCTTTTTTAATAAACTGAAATTTTATTCACATAGAGCAACTGAGAAAAATTATTAATTTTCGTAGAAAGTTATGTACACTTGATCTCTCGCCTCAAAAAAAATGTTTGCACAAAAACCTATCCACGAAAAAAAATTTATTGTTCTAATTTAAAGCTTAAGATCCCTATTTTATTATTAATGACAGCTACGTACATATGTTTGTATGAAAAAAAAATAAAGTCGCCAGAACTAGTAAATGCCAATATGACTCCCATGTGTTAAGTAACAAATCAGAAATTATTTTATATGATGACTTTTAGTTTCGCTTCTTGCTAACTTAGTATTTAACACGTTGAATGCCGCGTCAATTTTCAGAAAACTGGCCACGAACGCCAACATTGACTTTTTGTGCCTTTCCCAGAAGCCATTTATCGATACTAGCACTGATATAATACGATTTTATTCGTAGCTACACAAAAATGGCAGGTTTAGTGAGTACGAGATAACTCCTAGAAGGGAACGCAATCTACGAGTTGTTTCGTAGTCGGCAGTCAACGTGTTAAATATTTTTGTTTTCTTTGCGATTTAAGTTCGGACTTTGGGTAGTTCGGACTTTTTTTGTATTTTAGTCGTTGTCTTGAACAAACGTGAAGCCATCTATCAAACTCATTTTTTTTGAGCAGATTGTTGATATGAAATGTTCTTAAAAATTAATATTTCGTCTCTTCCGATTGTTGTTGAAAAAACTTTCGTAAGTTATGATCAATTATTTATCGCTATCATTTTTGTATAAACAATGTCGCTCAAACGTGGCTCAATAAACTTGAACATTTAACACAGTTCTCGAGTTATTCTAATTCAAACGACTTGATTTTTGCGTAGTTCTAAAAGATTGTAATTGTAAGAAATTATTTAAAAAGAATCTCCACAAGGCCGATTATATAGAAAATGCCTGATGATGGGGAAAAAGTGCGCAATGTGATAATATCATATGTTGGTAATAATTATAATGGAAATAGTAGCGAAAATTGATTCATTCAAGTCATCACGGGCAGATAGCATTCGATATTAATTAATCTTGGAATTTGAAAATATCTAGCAGAGTTATCATTATAAGATTAAACGAAACAAATTTGTTAAGACCACATAAAAAAATCCCTGCCCTTAAAAAGGAAATATTTCAAAATAACTAACTTTCACAAGAACCCATAAAGAAAATTTCATAATGTTTTGGAAAATGAATGGAAACTATTTGGCAGAACCTTGTTCATCGTCAAAAAAATCATTAGTTTAATACCCGTTGAAAATAAATATGAAGACATTCTAAACAATCAGAAACACCTATATACTTTCAACATCGTGCCAGATTCGTGCAAGATAATGATGCCAAACGCACTCCTCCAAAAGTAGTAAAAGAGTGTTTCCGTAAAAAGATTACTTTTTGGATTGGCCAGCCTAGCACTCTTGGCTGAAATCTTTAGAGCACCTATGAAACGAAACACAGATTGAACTCGCGCAAATAATTTATAAAAATATGGACCAACCACACAGCAATGCCATATTCAAAACCAAATGCGAAAACCTCGAGAAAACTATTGGTCGTAGGTGCGAAGGAGTTCTACGCGAAATATAAACCATATAATGTTAGGCAGGTTTTCTTTGGTCTGTCACAAGATTCTTTCGTTTGATTTTTGAAAGCATTTTCCACAAAGTGTAAAAATCTTTCTATGATTTCCTATGATTTGAACAACTTTTTTCTCTTCTTCTCTTCTCTTCTTCTCTGGATGAAAATATGAACACATTTTAGTGTTTATTCTCAAATTAGGAAATTAAAAAAGGTTGAGCACTACTTGAAAATTTAATAGGGGACCTTGTGTGAATTATATTTTGCAATAATTAAAGTTGACACTTAAAAATAGGAGTTGGATACGATGATTTTTTCTTGCCTATTAATATGCACATATTAAGTGATTAACATACCTATCTTTAGAATATCCCAATTTCGGTTCTGTATAGTTGATGAGATCTTCTCTGGTCCACTGTGGATGTTGTTCTCCACAAATCATCATACGAGCTTCGGCTGGACTAAATGCTGCCAATTTTTGTAGGGGGAAAACTTCACAGAAACCACGGTGAAATGCATCTAATTGCTTTGCAATTCCATCTTGTAGAGAGAAGCTTATTAAAGATTCGCAATATTCTTCCAAGTTATTTATTGTTACATCTATATCTGCTCCATTGGGCACGAGTTCGGCGTATTCATAGCCATAAACTGAGGAACTTGGCAAATAAGTAAAAGTCAATGCTAAATCCTCCAGTTTGACTACAGTACCATTTTTACTATGCAGTTTGAGATCAGCTATAGCAGCTGCACGTTGTTCAGCAGTTATACTTAAATCAGCTTCAATAGTTTGTTTACGGGCCAGAAGATCTTGCAAATCTTTAATAAATTCATAGCGAATAGGATCGATTTCAGCAAGATTTTCATATGACAAGATGCCATCATACCATCTAGTCTCAGTGCGATAATCGGCACCCAGGAGTTTAGAGCAAGTGTCTGCCAATTCTGAATCCTCAGACATTATTGATGATGCCATTAAATCTTCCGAGGCGGTATTGGAATTTCTATGGGTTGTTGAACTCGATAAAATCTTGTTGTGACACAGCAGTTGTAGGAAAGAGTCTGATAGTGGTAAATCAACTAAGCGCATATCTTGCAAAACTTTTGCAATAAATACACCCAAAAACCAAAAGTGTTTGGAGGCCTTTTCACACATTTCGGAATCTTGAGGCAAAGGTGCCGGGAAAAGGCCATGTTCACGTCGATTAACATAATAGCCAACTGGTTTATTTGCTTCTTTAATGGATAATGAAGGTGATTGTTTTTCATTTTCAATTTCCCCAGTTCTCTGTGACAGATCGTCGTCGTCACATAACCACATACACAAGTCAGATCTTTGTAATTCAGATGCAACCTGAATTGGGAAAAACGAAAATAATGACAGAAAGATTTTAGTTTATAAAAATAGATACAATCGAATATAGAGAATAAAAAATACTTACAAGAGCGAAAAATTCTAGAGTAGGCCCCAGACCAGTTCCTTCTTCGCCCATAAAACCAACTTCAAGGACAGATTTGCGATTACAATGCACTTTCATTACTTGCATAGCCCATTCCAATAAGTTTTCATCGCGAGGAACTTTAACTCTTTCATGTTTAAGTCTTCCTACGCGAAATTCGTGTTGGTCATCGCGACGTGGACTTAGGCCAGGCATTCTTTGCCTTTCTAGTGTTGCATCCCTCTGTGATTGCAGGCAAACAATGCTGCGAGAGGCTCCAAATGCAGTGCAGTTAAAGTACAGCTGCCGAGTTTCAAATGGAAACAGGAAAGGACACGACTGATTTAGATCCTCACACCAAATTGGCAACGAATTACTGGATAAGACAAGAGGATCCTGAATTTGTTGCTGCAGTTTGTTGGTGATTTTCTTACTCATAAAAATCTCAACTGGGAGTGGTGTTATGTTATTGTTTGTGGTGCTATCATTTAAATCATTTGGTTCTTTTATGGTCTGATTTAATGTGTTCAATTGGCTTAATAGTTGCAAAACATCTTCTACAGTACAATTAACATTTTCGGATGTAATAAATTCACCACGAACTGGAGAATTAGGTGATAAGGTCGACGCGCCACTTTTAGATGATACCACCGGTGTGTTATTGCCTTCATCGGCTTCTACTGCATTCTGATTTTGGGTGGGTTGTACTTCACGATAGACAATTGTGTATGTGGGCTCCCAGGTTTTGCGGAATTTATCATTTTTGCTTAGTTGGGATGCTTGCAGAAGTTCTTGAACTGCACGGAATATAGTCCAATCATTGTTAGTCAATTGAATTTCAACGTCAGGAACACCACCAATACTAGGGCCTCTTAGAGAGAGGGCCAAAATAGGCTGCTGAATAGGTTCCTGTTCACTTGCGAGCGTAGTTTCAGTACTGGTTCCAGGAGCAGGTATATCTAATTCCGATGTCTGATTAACATTTGTACGACCAGGCCTTGGATCGAAGGCTGGTATTAATGCCGAAAATTGTCGCTTCAAAACAAATTCATCGTCCCACGATTTGCGTTTAGTGACGCCTGCTAAGCGATTCTCAAAAGTCTCATCATCCATAAAGGTCAAAAGATTACGGGACACCATTACTTGCAAAAGAGTATTTCCAACTTCTTCATATTCGTCTTCATTCTCTTCGTCATCGTTGTCTTCATCCATATCGTCATCATCGTCCATATCCCCTAGCAAGGCTGGAGCTCGACAAGTTTCAAGGAAATCTTCTAAAGAAACTTGTTCACTATCACTAGAAGTGGATGTAAGACTCATCGTGAGAGCTGGGTTAATTGAAGCTTGCCCCTGTTGACCTGTTGAGGTATTACCGGTTCCTGAACTAGCATTCGACCCGGCTGTATTGGCAGCATTGTTCGAGGATAAACTTGGATAGCTTTGGGCTGTACTAAGAAGGCCAGAATGAAAATTTGATGATAAGGCAAGTTTAACTAAACTTGTGACTGAATTTGGTCCGCGGGGAAAGAATGAATTCGACCCTCCACCAGAATTCTGATTATTGCGTTCGTTCGAACTTGTATTTGTAGAGTTCATTATTTGATTATTTTGCAAATTGGTTCCTTGAGACGTGCGTCTTCTTGCCATGGCGGCAAATGTCTCTAACAGTCCGGTATGTGCCGATGTTTCCGACTGCGATTGTGTCTCTGATGCTGATGTAGTCGTCAAGTTTGGTACACTTACACTCATTTGATTCGAAACTGACACAGAAACTACATTCTCAGTATTTTCGGTATTTTGTTGCGAAACATTTGATCCATTGCTAGCATCAGCAGTAGAGTCGCTAACAGTGGATGGTTCATTGAATACACCACTCTCCACATGTGTCTCATTGTTACCGCAACTTTTTTCAGCCACTGTTACATCACTTCCACTTCTAACATTTATGGAACTCGGACAGTCAACACTAAGGTTGCTCATGTTCTCACTTATATCACCAGATCTAGGATTAGACGACTTAACACAAGATGAAGCGAGTAAATTTGTTCCAGGTAGTGACAAGATATCAGATGCTAAAATATTATTCGTGTTATTACGCAACATATCAACGCCATCCCGCATTTTATCGATCATTTCCAATGCTTCTGATGAAAACTGTGAGACACGTTGACTGGCAGAAGAACCAGATCGCAAATTTACTAAAAGACCTTTGCCAATACTTCCACTTGCAGCCGAATTGTTGGCATTCATTTTATTGTTTGCTTCACAAGATGATGATGTTGATGCCCCAATCGAACTAGAAGCAGACGTTCCGACATTTCCAAAAATTGCAGCCACGGTGTTTTTAATATTTGCATTTGCATTTCCAAATGAGATTGTAGAGCTGTGAATAGTTGAAATACCACTTGATGGAGGATTATCGCTCAAAGCTAAATTTTCCGTAATCGTAGCAAGATCAGAGGCTACATTGGCATTAATTGCCTGCATTGAGTTATTAATTGTACTAAGATCTGTAATGTTATCACGTTCTCTAAGCAAAGTTGATGCATTACCCACTGGTATGCCACCCACACTAGAAGATACATTTTTATTTTGACCTCCTTGGTTATCGTCGCCTGCTACCACTGATCCCGAACCTCCTGCTAACATCTGTGATTTGGCTGATGAAAAAACATCTTCCGTTATAGCTTCCACTGTTTGTTTCCAAGCTAAATTATCGGCAGAGGCGGCTTGATCTGGAGGACCTTCAGAATTTCGATTTATTTCAGTGGCCTCCGGAAGAGAAGGTGTAGAACTAGACTTTCTAGATGTTAAAGAGATTCCTTTTTTACTACTATTAGCTGAACTAGGAGCAATAGACGATCCACCTTCGAACATGGATATATTATCACTATTGGCCAATTTTAGATCGTACTTTCCTTCCGCCCCCATTCTGTATGAGTTCCGAACGCCATGGTCCCATTTTACATCTATCCATCCATTATGAATTTCACCAGTTACAGTTCCTTCACAACCTCCATCTTGATCATCCCAACGCCAGTCTACACCCCGCACAACTCTCGCTCCAGTCGTTATGTGTTTTAATTGAGCTCGAATTTGCCGCCTTTCACGGCGGATTTTGGCCTCGGCTTCTTTTGAACCTTTGCCAATATCCTCACAGACGCTTACCACGCGCCCATATATTTCAAATCCACTTAAACTGAGATAATGAGTTTGTCCGGATGCATTACGACCATTTTGTTGAATACGAATATGACGGAAACCTTGATTTTCATCAGGGGCACATACTATTGGCCATGTTGATGTACTGCCTGGTTCGACGAGACTTTTATCATCGGCATGTGTTACTAAAGTTGTCCAATTAACGCCATCTTTGGAACCTTGCAGCATCCAATTGCGTAAAGCCGAACGTCCATAACCACGTGCATGGCGTAAGGTATAAGCATTTGGTATTATGTAGACTCCCAAATCGATAGCGAACCAAGCTTTCTTATTGTCTTTTGTGTGACAATTCACCGAAATGCTGTCGCGGGAGAGAATATCTTCCAATTTTCCATATGGAAGTGTTTTGCCTTCGGAACTTGTGACCTGTACAAGACCATATTGAGCTGGATTTACCCATTCACAAGTCTTGCCGTTTGAACCAATATAGTATATAAGACCTTCTTCATCGAAATCGTAATGATGTTTAAATACTACGCCCTGTTTGTGATCTCTTAATTTTTTCAAATATAAAAATGAGCTTCTATCCATGTCATACCATTGTTTCGCAACCATTTTTAACAAGTATTTGGACAACTGGCCGACAGTGGCCAGTGGTTCCATTTTCAGAGTTCTGCCGGTACGATCGAAAAGTGTGGTCTCACATGCTGCGCGTTCTAAACGGAAACGCAAACGCTTAGTTAAGATTTGTAAACCATATCCCGGTCCTGGTGCATCATATAAAAATACAGGCAATTTCTCTGTGCTTTCTAAAACTGCAACTAATTTCTGTACTAATATAGAAGCGGTGTTATTATTTTTAACGTTGCAATCGTTACGTTCTAGTATACATTGCTTAAATATGCTAACACGTTGTTTTTGTAGTTTATTTATTTTACTTCGAGACAAGCCGTTATCCCAATAGTTTTTAGACAGCACTGCGACCAGAGCTTGTACCAGGCCAGATGAATGCATTTCATATGCACTTACAACTCCATCCTCTTGCAAAAGTTGAGCCAACTCATTGAGAGCTTCACGCAGTTTATCTTGCCAAATGGTTTGACTGGGCATACGTTGCTCCTCCAATGCAATTTCAATTCTTTTCACTATACTAGTAAGTTTGGCCACTGCTCCACGTGGTACTGCTTGGGCAGCCTTAAAGTATTTGTTGTAAATATCACGAGCCATATTTTTAACCTGATTCTTTTTAACTTCAGTTATAGTCTTAATTTTCTTTTTCTTATTTGTCGACCAACCAGTTGCAAAATCTGGTCCCAATGTGGTTTCTGCTGTGAACGTGTGTTTTGTGCCGCGATTACTTTCAAATATAAATCCAGGCAAATCATCTTGTAATATTGTAACCTGATGACCTTCCGTGTTATGTATTTGCAATTGATTTGGTTTTTGCGATTGTAATACCCAATTACCAACAACTATACGTAATACACTAACCGTAGGCAAAATTGGCTGTGAAAGAGTTCCTGGTCGAACAGCTGAACGGGCACGCAATAGCTTTTCTAAAAATTCTCCACGATTTTCTAGAATTAATCCAAATAAATTTAACAATTATATCGTGCAAAATGGTTAGTTTTAGTAAAATGTATATTTTTCGTATGCGATTTTTCTATAAACCCCTTGCTATGTATTCAGCACTGTTTCATTTTGAAACTTTTATTGTTTCTCTCTGATTGAGTAACTCTTAAGGTATATTTAATAAATTTAAAATGCTATTATAATACTGACAATAGTTAATATCTTAAATTAATGAAATTTCCACACACAGATACACCAATTTCTACCCTATCCATTTAAAAAGTTTACTATAAGCTAGTCGCCGTAGTCTAATAGTCGAGAAGGTAGTGTGTTCGCTTATTAGACGTAAAGCCCGGGTTCGAGTCCCAGGCCAGACATCAAAACGATGGCAGAATTATATTTGAAGGAAATGTTTTTAAATATAAAAAAGATTTCTTCGGCGACTTCCTCTCAGCAGGTTTCTGGCAAAAACTCTGAGAGTAAATAAACCTGCCATGAAAAAGTTTCCCAAAAAATCTGTCGTTCGGAGTCGACGTTAAACTGTAGGTCCCGCTACTCAAGTCTAAAAAAATTAAGGCACACAACATGAGTGGTGTGAGAAGCTAGGCCGTAATCCTGACGGAAGGGTTGTAATGAACAATTATGTATGTATGTATGCATGTACTATAAACTAATAAAAATATGTGATTATTGTCTATGGTCTAATGAAGAAATCAATAAATATGTTTTCATTACACATTACATGTTTTTTTTTTTGCTATTTGGCATTTTATTAGAAAAAAAAATGAATAGATTAACAAACAAACATGATTCAATTTTATTAAAATTCGTGCTTTGTGAGAAATGTGTTTTAGGAAGAAAGCCCATTTTTGGCTCAAGCCTACATCAACAAACTGATTTGATTTCTAATACCAATTTGTTTCTGGTTTAAACCAGAAATAAACAAACATTTATATGGCACACCCAATGAGTTAGTGCCTTAACTCCGAAGTTAGCTAATACTCCTTTAACTTCGAGGACAAAAAATGAGCATGAAGTTCTTGAAAGTACAATTGAGTACATTACAGACGTTCAATTGTACCTAACTAAGGCTTTGAAAAAATATTAAGTTTTCTACGTTTTGTTCAAAATATAACAATTCATATAATATTTTTCCCGTACCTATTTAGAAGTTCAAAAATATTGAAACTTTACTATTTTTAAATTAATCTGATATCGATATATGAGCAATAATTTTGTCGTTATTTGTACAATAATAACAAAACTGAAAAAGTGTATTTGTGCTATTCATGACGTTATATTAACATACCATAATTTCAATTAATTTATCAAATACATCTTAAGAATTGTATCTCGAATCGCATTTTTTACATTGAGAATAATAATAATATCTAAGCTAGCTTCTCTTCAGTTGAAAAATGGATTTTATTGTTTAATTAATTGAGATGCAAATATTACATTGTATTAAATATAAAACAAAAAGGAAACAAAAATAAAAAATATTAATTGCAATATGTTAGCTTCATTTTAGTGTCAGTGATTTTAGTATACAGCATCAAACTACAATTAGTGTGTCTATATTAGGAATTTGTTTTAATAATAAAATAAATATAAAGATAAAACAATTAAAAAAAACATGATAATTGTTAAAAATATAAAACAAAAACTAAACCAACTAAAACCAAATAAAGATTGCTCACCTTCACTATTTGAAGAGTCCATTCCTCGTCCCCTGCCTATGATATTTTAAAGATAGTATCGAACAGTATAATGTGAAATTAATAATTGAAAACAATTAGAATGAAAATTAAAATAGTAAAACAAATTATAGAAACCAAACCAAATAATTCCAACAGAAAATGTTAAATTATTTTCACACTTTCGTTATAAAAGCGCAAACGCTCAAAAATATAAAATTTTTATAAATGTCCCAATTTGTTTCATATTAGAAATTTCGTTTCATAATAACATTACGAACTAAAATTAGAAAACACACACACGCAAAACCCTTACAACATTATAAAATATATATAACACACAATAAAAAAGATGATTATAGACGAAATAAATATTAAATGAATTCGAAATTTTTTTAAAACGATAACAATTAATTTTCCATTATGAATATATAGTATAAGCGAAAAAAGACATTATATGTTTATGTATTTATGTATATATTTGAATGTATCTATTGTATGTATATATTTAACCTTTGTTTTGAAATTCTTAGCTTTATTAAACATTTTTTATTTGTCTATAGTTTGTATAGTTTTAATCAAAGTTTTCGCTTACCTGAACTATCATTTCCATTTTCGGGACTGCCACTAGAGTACATAGTAGCTAATTTACCATCGAGTATAAAACGAAACCAACCGTTTGAGCCATTCGATAGCTCTAAAGCAGCTGAATCTGACCACACATACAAACAATCTCGACCACGGCAAATGCTCCATTCGTGCCAATGGTATGCTTTACATTGTAAAATTTCTTTTGCATCTTCCATAGAATCTTCTAAAATCACAAAAAAAAAATAACTTTCAATATACATATGTATAGGTATAAGATTTTAACGTCATAAATACCTGAAGTTTGAGATTGTTGTTGTGCGGATGACGCACTGCTCGTCAGACTAACGCCTGTTGCTGATTGATCATCGCTAGGAGTTACTGACACTGTAGTAATGGTTTCGTTTACGGTCTTGGCTATTTCATTTTCATTGTCTGGCTCAATAAGAGCTTGAACTTTTGAAAATACACCCAAACGTGCAAAGTGATCTAAAAACTCATCTTGTGTTTTGCCCATCAGTTCTTCAATTATTGTAAGCACAACGACATGCCCATCGTCATCGTCCTGTCAATGAACATAATTGAAGAAAACAAGAAAAATTAAAGAAAATATTAAAACATACATTTTTAACAAAGGAAAATCAAAAAATATAGTTTACATTAAACACGTAAAGGGTTTTAACAAATCAAGCAATAAAAACTTAACAATTCTTAAATCGCATTCATCAAAAAAAAAAGAAAGGAATTCAAAATTATTAATGAAAAAATAATGAACGACTGTTGTTTTTGTTTTCGTAATATTACAGCTCTGCTTGGTTTATTCTTATGGAGCCACCAACATATTTGTAAAATTCCCATATAAATGTACATATGGTATATGTACTTACTTGCATACATAGGTACATGTTTTTTTTTTGTAAATGATCTGATCGATATCTATGAATAAATGGCAAAATCTTACTATGCGGATTAAACAAATGGATTTTTATTAAAATTAGTGTTAGATTGTAAAAAGATATTTTGTATGCATTTAATGTATGGAAATTTTGAACAACCAGGCATAATACATACAAGCAAAGTTTTTAATTGGCCATTTAAACAAGTGATCCTAAAAATGCAATGCATTTAGTTATTTTTGTATATACTGTCATTGGAAATTACTTTGTTTGTTTGCAATGGTTTTTAAGTAACAAAGATGTCTTGGGTAAAACATTAATAAGTATGTATGTATTATTATGATTTCATAATCCTAAACACAAATCGTTCGTTACCCTATGATCACTTTTTGGTTCCAAGGGCACAATAAAGCGTGGATCCGCTGGCCCTGTCGGAGAACGAGCAGGCTTTAACATGCCGTTGCATAAAGACGGTCTTTGCGTTGGCCAACTGTAGCTTATCTATATATATATACACACATACATATATATAGTATAGTAATTATATTTGAGTTTAAATAAATATTAAAATTAATTTCGAAATGAAAGAGGAAATGATTGAATGTAATGTAATGCATATAGTTTTTGATTTTCCTTTTTTTTCTCAAAGTAAATGAATTAATTCCAATTGAGTGCTGATTCCAATTTGCTTACCTCATTATCAAGCACACTGGCCACAACTTCAACTAAAAGTGTTCCTAAGCTTCCACTTGTAGAGACAAGGGCTACATCGTTCTTACTTGAATCTTGTTGAGTTTCACAAAGTCCTTTAAGGACGGCAGGTTGTGCATATTGGACCATTTTCTTAATTAGACCTAAACTGGCACGTCGTACGCTACTAAGCATAGTACCTTGAAAGGTGCGGCAAAACATTGGTAAAAATAATTTCAAGTAAACTGGTGCCATTTCAGGATCACCACGAGGCTCGATTGTTGCGTTATCTTCACCACCATCTTTGTTTGCTAGACTATGTCCAGCTGCCATCCACTCGCCAGGTGACTGAAGTATAGCGGCCACTTCACGGTGTCCGTCGTCATTTCGTTCTCTAGCTTTATCTAGCGGAGTTTTGCCATCTTCATCGCGCAAATCAGGATAAGCGCCATATTTTAAAAGAACTTTGGCTATGCCTGGTCTTCCAAAACAAGCGGCATAATGCAGTGAAGAGCTACGCTGGCCCTTGTTTACATCAGCACCTTTTTCACACAGATATTCCACCATTTCTAAGGTACCGAAAGCAGATGCCCAATTCAAAAGAGTTTGTCCCACATCATCCATACAATTAACATCAATTCCTCCAGATTCAATGGCTTCCTGAAGGGCTTCAGTATCTTTCGAGCGAATGCAATCTATAAGTTGCCGATGTGTTCGCTCCACTGTCGAGTCGTTTCGACGAGCACGCGAAGCTAATTGACCTTGAACGCCAGCATTTCCAACCCTATTTAATGCCTGGCGGCCCTCAAAAAGTAATAATAATAGTAGATCCGCTAATCTCATACAATCAAGAACACATCGTTCATCGCCTTTAAGTGCTCTATCTATAGCGTCTGGTAGTTGGGAACGTAGTATATCATGAGTTATTGAAGCTGAACCACGGCATAAGGTGGATAATAAAGATATTGTTGTAGATATAGACTGAGATGACCGGCTTGGATCAGCAGATTGGGCTTTTTGAATAGGAGTAGCCACAGGCGCTGCTACACTTTCACTCTGGGTTCCGGAAGAGGAAGGCACTATCGCTGTGGGAGTTGTTCCTCCGGTAGCTGCCAAACTAGAACTTTGTATTGGTCCTGCGGCATTACTTAAACGCTTTAACAATTCATTCACCAAACCATATTCTGCAAGTGGTGCTGGATCAACCCACTTACGAGTAAAACGATCAGCAACTGAAGCAAAACATTTCAATGCGCCATCAGATACCATTGGATCTTCATGCTGTAGTAACGTGCTGAGACTCTCGACACAATTTTGAATACATGGTGTATTTGGTTCTACTTTTGTACAAAGACGTGATACCACAGCCATAGCAGAGTGTAACGTATCCTTGTGTACTTGCGATCCACAGTCTCGAATGAAGGATAGCACACAATTGAGACCACCACCATCAAATACTGCACCGGCCTCACGTGTGCAAATCAATTCCAAAACTTTAATACACTGCTCAGCCAAATCCCGCGATGTTCGCGATGACAAATCTGCTACAACTAAACGATTGCAAATTGCTTTAATGGCTCCATCAATGGCTACAATACGACGAGTACATTCGGCTGAAACATCCAAATAATACGTAATGGCCCGAGCTGTTACTTCTAGAACATTTTCTGGTGCCAATTCATCAAGAAATATTTTACACAGTGCTGGTAAAAAGGTTCGTGGGGGGCAACTAAAACAAAAAAAACAACGTCAAAATCAAATGTAAGTTTTATATAATATTACTTTATTTATTACCTTTCGAAACATCTGTCCACATTATCAGACATTAACAGAAGCATACAGAGCTGTTCTAATGCAATCAATTGCATATCACGCTCGTCTCCTTGGCCCATGGAAAGCCATTCTAACAATGTTTCTGGATCCACGTCTCCCATCTATAAAATAAGTAGATAATTAAAACAATCTTATTGATGCAGTACATTAAGAATTTAGAATAAAGTTATGCAATCATAATACATTATAAACTAAATTTTACATTTAAATAAATAAAGCACACACACTTGTGAGCTATCATCGAAATTTTTTATTCGTTTAAAAGATCTATTGATGCCTTTATGTATGGAATGTAACATCGTTTAAATATCCGCCACGGATTCTCTGGCTCTGGATTCTCTTAAAAGGGTCAAATCATACGAACTGTGTGGCCAGTTCGTTCACCTCACCTCCGCGAGAAATGACTATGCCCCTCAAATAGCTAGTGCAGAATATCAAATTTGGTATAAGTTATGTGGCACATAGAGCAGTCTTGTCAAACAACTGTCTCAGTGTTAACAAATAAAAATACAAAAACGAAACTGTAGTCACCATCATTCTGATAATTGGTCTTATTACTTGTTTATGGAACTTTTATTTACAAATACAACTTAACATATGTAAATATTTGTTGGAATATGTACCGTTACCGAAAAATAAGCAAAAATTAGTAATTAGCCATTGTTGTTGTTTACTTTTTATTTTATTTAAAAGAAATTTATTTAATTTTTAACGTCTTACTTAGTAAAATATGGTTTGCCCGCTGGCGTCTTTAAAACTTAACCAAATACATTAACCATTTTTACGTCAAAGTAAAAGGCGTAGTGAGATTTAATTGCTTCTCAAAATTTTTAAATCCAGCGTGGGAATGCACCCTTTGTACTACCATTTGCATATAGTCTGTATGGTGTACTATGCTCTAAAATGGTCACTGATCTTCTAGAAAATTTTCATGGGCGAACATTTTTTGGGCCAAAAATCGAGTTTTTTAATTGAAATTCTCGACTCACAAAATTAGTACAGCTGTCCCACTACCACGGTCGGAAAGAGCATCCTCTGGACAACCATTGGCATATAGTCTGTATGGTGTACTATTTTTTATATTTTCTATAATGGCCACTGATCTTCTAGAGAATTCTAGAGTCTTTGCCAATATTATCACTTTCATCCCGGGCGGGCAGAAAAAAAATATTATCTGCAGAAGGACGCTTTTTATGAAAATATTCATGGTTCTCTTTGAACAAGGTACAGAGGATCTCTACTGTTGTTGTTAACAAGGTTTACGTGGACCTTAAAGATAACAATTGTATGACATAATTAATACTCCATGAAATATACAAGAGTATTTAAAAATCTTCAGTAAAGTTTTAATTCCATTGGCTGAAAATGATTTTACATTTCAGAGCGATAAATGTGGATTTTTAAGACGCCAGTAAAACATGTGGGAAATGGATTAAGACTAATGATAAGGGGGTACTCCCAGCTACAGCATTTCGTTCAGAGCTCTTTATTACGGCGAAACGCCTTTGAAATCCTGAAGGAAAACATGATGAAACCACTGAAATTAGAAATAAGTTTCTTTAAAGAAAGAATGATGATGACAAGATATTATTTTAAGCATTTGTTCTCTGATAATTGTGGCAAATGCTGTATGTTGCTGTTGGGTTGCATTGTATACTCTCCAAAAATGTAAAAGGAAAATAATTTATGTCTAGATTTAATATAATTAAATCTGACGTAAGCGATGTCACGGAGTCATTTAGATTCGAAGAAATTGTTTATGTATAACAAATAAAAGTGTTTAATGATTAAACATTTACGCTCTACAATGAGCAATACTTGAAGTCGCCATAGTCTAGTAGGTAGTGTGTTGGCTTATTAGACGTAAGGCCCCAGTTCAGACATCAAAACGATATACGAAAAAAAAATATTTCTTCGGCGACTTCCTCTCAGCAGATTTCTGGCAAAAAACTCTGAGAGTAAAGAAAATAAAATTGCCATGAATAGTTTCTCAAAAATCTGTCGTTCGGAGTCGACGTTAAACTGTAGGTCCCGCCACTCACGTATAAAATTGACGCACACAACATTAGTGGTATGATAAGCTAGGCCGTAATCCTGGCTGAAGGGTTATAATGGCCAATTATGTTATGTCATAAATGAGCAATACTTTAAAAGAGGGAAACAGATCCGCTAAAATATAATTGTGATTACCAATTTATGATAAAAAACATTGAATCAAAGCCATAAGGTATCAAACGTCACGTAATCTATAAAGAAGTCTTTTTCGAAGGTATCAAACGTCACGTATTCTATAAAGAAGTGTTCCTCGAATAAACACTAACGGTTTAAGAGTGATCAGTATAACAGAGATGCAGCACTATATTCGTCTTAATGGTTAATTTTTATTTGAAATGTATGTGGTTATGCGCTTTTAATAAGTTATTCTTTATTATTACAATGGTATTTATGTAAGTAATCATAATGTATCAATCCATACAACAATTGGTTGGAGTTGTTATTTATTTTTATTTTAACAAGAATTCTGGTCCCTATTGCACAATATGCCTCATTATTGCCTAACGGTATTATAAATTTGCTATTTTAAACTTATCACTCTTATTTGGTACTCTGACTTGTAAAGAAATAAATTCATCTTACAAAATTACTTACCGTCAAAATTTGTTAGATGCCGATTAGTAGTAGTTTGCCTTTCAAATCAAGTTATCAGTTGACCTAAAATATTAAATTTAATCAGTAATTAAAATATTTAAATTTATCAATTATATTTGGGAAATAGGTAAAAAAAAATTCAATTTTTTTATAAAATTTATTTAGTATTTTCTTATCTCTCTATTGCAATAAATAAAAATTATTAATGAAATAATTAGTCAGCAGTTTGTGTTAGGTTTCCCTAAAAGTCGCAGTTTGTTTTAATAAATATAAAATAGATGAATATATGTCACTATCTTATATCTATGTTTTCTCCATTATTATTTTCTGTCATCCACTATTTTTACGGGCATTCACTAGAACTTCATTATTATTTACTATTTTCTTATTAAAATAATCGATTGATTTTAACATTTGAAGACAACATGTAAAGAAAATGGAGAAATGCCGACATTGGGTTTCCTAATTAACTAATGCGGCCGTTATTTTATGCCAATTTCTTACAGATTTTTTAATGGGTCACCGTATATATCACAAATTTGAATACAAACAAATTAAACATTACAGTCCATCAAACAGAAAATATTAAAATTGTTTGACGGAAATAAACCTCGATTATTGACATTCAAACACTAATGTACGTATGTATGTGATACAAATATAATAAAATCATTTGAAATCTGTTTGAAAAAGAAACAAAATTCAGTAGGAATTTCAGCGTTGATGTGTACGCAGTAATTAACAAAGATAACAGTGTGAACATTTTTGAAAAGAAAAATATAAATACTACACATACACTTATTTACCTAAATTATGTATATACAAACATACATATTTACATTGAGTAATAACGACAGCAGAAAGCAACGATGAAAAAGTAAATGAATAATATAAATTTGTAATAATATTTAGATTTAGAATATTATGATTATTAAAATTGATAATATTATTTATACGTAAATCTGTATATATGCCCATAGATTAAGTAGATATGCACATATCAGTATACATGTACATATGTATGTAAAAATATTTCATTCCAAATCCGCCTACCGGTCAATCCTTAATTCAAGAACATAAATGTTTTTAAATCTTAATTTATTTTAAACACAATTTAATCCATTAAAAAGAAAACAAAATAAAAAGACCAACTGCATGAAACAGGGAACAAAGTAGTACTTTAGAGCACAGAAAAATTGGAAAATTAAATGTTAATCAATTCGAACAGCTATAGTCCTTTCTATCCACACATAATTGGCTATTACAACCCTTCAGTCAGGATTACGGCCTAGCTTCTCAACACCATGTTGTGTGTGTTAATTTAATACGTGAGTGGCGGGACCTACAGTTTAACGTCGACTCTGAACGACAGATTTTTGAGAAACTTTTTATGACAATTTTATTTATTCTCAGAAATCTGCTGAGAGGAAGTCGCCGAAGAAATATTTATTTTTCATATTTCGTTTTGATGTCTGACTGCCAACACACTACCTACTAGACTACGGCAGCTTCTATCATCTAACAACAATAAAAGCAGAAAATGACAATCTAGACTAAGACTTGGGCACAGATCTTTCTGTCCTAACTCTTAACCATGATCTCTATGAATGCTAAATTAAGAAGAACATATCGTCGTCGAAAATCCAAAAGCACGTATCATGAGAAATATCAACATCGAATTTTTGATTGATTATGATTCGTAGGGTTATCTAACATATCTATACCAATTTTTAGATTTTTGCGACCAAATATAACGTTTTTATATCTATAATTCAAAATGACGTACCAACATGTAACATACATAACGTTTTAGAACAACTGATGTTACGTACTTTTGAATTTTCGACGACGATATACTCTAGCCGTATCAATTATCACTTACCAACGAACCAACATTCTTGCTGAAACAACCATAATCAATATAAATACAACATATCTACAAGTTTATTAAACAATCCAAATTTCATATCTAAATATCTTACAGCCGATAGTATTCTCCACCAGCGCTTCTTCTTCTATCGTGGAATTTCTTTTTAAGATTAATTAAACTAATAACTGATACTATTAATGAATATAATCGTTTATGTTAAAAAACTATATAATTTCTACGTTTCTATTATACAAATTATCATAGTTAAATACCTAAAATGAAAAATAAATATGTATACGGATGATTTATTTAAAATTAATGGCACGGTAATAGAAAAAGTCGAACATATTAAATATCTCGATTTTATAATAGACAAAAAGCTGAAATTTAATGAACATATAAACTACACGTGCAAAAAAATTGAGAAGAAAATCGGCTTTCTTAAAAGAATTAGAAGTGAAATATCGATACCTACGGCGCATTTCGAATTTGGGTCAACAATTATATATGCTTGCAGTAATGCTAATCAAATGGCAAGAATGCAAAAATTACAGAACATGGCGATGAGAATAATTCTAAAGCGTGATATAGGTATGCACATATAAATGAAATGTTAGACAATCTCAAGTGACTGAATATAAAATAGAGATTGGTACTCAACACTAAAACTAATTATAAAAATTAGGATCCAGAATTTTTATGTGAGCAGATGAAATATGTGGGTGATAGTCAACTGCACGAACTTAGAAATGTTGCTGATTCCCGTATACAGAGGATTCGTCAACACTGGCATAAGAATCACTGTTCTACAAAGGTCTTCAATTATTTTATTCTTTACGGATTGATATAAAAAAATTAAGTAAATTATAAGGTATTTTTTAAAAGATGTGCACACTTTGTTAGATTTAATTTACATACATACAAAGGATGAATGTATTATGTAGAAAGGATGAAGTATTTTCAATATTAATAAATAAAATAAGGTAAAAAAAGAGCATACGTCGTTTACTACAATCTAGTGCACAAAAGCAGTCCCCCTCTTCAAACGAGCGACTTATGTTACAATTCTGCAAATGTAGAAAGTGACTGTTGATTTCAGAGTCTTTGCGTCAGTATTTAAGTTCCTCAGCCGTAATGATATTTCGCCCTATCCGAAAACAAATTACGTAACAGGAAAGTTAGTTTTGATTGATGAACAGAAAAACTATAAACCATAAAGATTTCGCAAATAAAATTTTATATAGGCACCTGATTAAAACTATTTATAATAAATGTTAGGCAGGCAAGTACATTTGAAGACGTATACGGCCCTAAAAGCTAAAAGTAATCAGGGGGTTAAAGAGATGAAAACCAACAGGGTAATATTGAAGAATTATCTACCCGAGTTTGGACACACATTACTGAGAGAGCGTAATCCTAAGGTGAGCCACAACATAGTTGAGACTTTCAAGCAATCTCAGAAGAAATACTCTGCAATTTTCACCTTTATGCGGTCTGAGAAGCTTGGTCGTAATCCTGACTAAAGGATTGGAATGACCAATTACGTATGTACAGTGGCGACATTTCAAATAGCACGGTTAGTGTAAAAATTTTCATACACATTTTTTCTCTTTTATTTCTTAAATTATTTAAATTCTTTTTACAGTTATTTGTTTAATAACATGTTGTTATTAATTTGTAATATAAGCTTAGTCAAAAAAAGAAGTGTATTTTTAGAAACTGAAAGTTATTGATTCTTTCTCGCTATATTTGGGCGCCGACCGAGTTAATTTTGACAAGGCCCATTTAGAAATTATGTAAAAAAATATATGAACAAAAAAATAAAAATAGAGTCACTATTAATTAATTAACAACAATATAGGTGGTTTAAATATAATACAAGTTTATAACTTTATCGCAGCAATTAAAGAAAAATTGTCATTAATTTCTCCATTTATGAAACGCGCTATTTGAGATGTCGCCACTGTACGTATTAGTCTAAATCTAACTTTGATGAAATAATACATTTGTTTTTCGCGAGTAATACTACAGTATTAAATATCATAATTTTTAGGATGTGAATTATTTTTTGTAGAATATCGCAGAAAATAAATGCAAATTCTATCGCAATGGTTTAAACTTTAATGGATTAATGCTTCAACAGACAGCAACATTATAATATATAAACGGTGGAAACTCTCTTCCCAAACTAAACGTTCATTTGTTGTGTGAGAAATTAATACCCTTATAACGTTGACTGCCACCGCAATTTTCAGAAAACTGGCCACGCACGCCAACATTAACTTTTTGTTCTTTCCCCAGAAGCCATTTATCGATACTAGCACTGATATAATACGGTTTTATTCGTAGCTATACAAAAATGACAGGTTGAGTGTGTACGAGATAACTCGTAGTTGGCACCCTAGATGGGAACGCAATCTACGAGTTATCTCGTACTTGGCGGTCAACGTGTTAAAAATATGTGTATCAGCCTAAGGTAAGCGAGATCACTAAGACTAATAGCATCAAAAGGAGAATTTATACTGATATCGAAAATTACAATACGGACCCTTGTATTTTAATTCGTTTAAAACTCGTAAAACTTATTTTTCCCTTCGAATGTATGAAAGGAAATTTCTTTTCAGTCAGTAGTTAACTCCCACCAGGATCAGAAGTTATAAAATTATAAATAAATATTATTCGTTTATTACTAAGGGAGATTTTAGCCGATGTGATTATTGGAAGCGAAGAAATTTAAAATTTTTTCTAATAAACGATACATGTAAACGTGATTTTATTAGAAAATTTGTGCGTTTAAATGCCAAATTGCGAGAAGTCCTGTCAACAAAACAAAGGACAAACGTTATAGGAATTAAGGAATATTATAAAATAAAGTCGCCCCTGTGATAACGTTTCTGTATCAATCGTATGCAATTATTTCTAAGAACCAGTTTACTCAGTGAAATTATCATTTAGGAAATTATTTATATTTCGCTAAGTATTTTAGTAAATTACGCTAATCTACAGCAGACTGTATAAATAGGAACGTAATGAATTTTTAAACACGCAGAGTTACACTTGACGTGTATGCACAACAATTAAAAACCGCAATTATCGATAAAACGTTTAAAATATTTCCACGTCTTGCTCTTGTTTAGGGATCATGTCATTTTATTCTTCACAATAATACGGCGCACACATACGAGTATAAATAAGTAAAGTTTGTGAAAAATATGGCCATACAAAACAATGTTAAGGAAGAGTGGGACTGAGGCTGAAGAAAAAGAAAGAGCACAATTAAGGTCTCCAGTACAAATTTATATATACATATATATATATCTGTATGTACATATATATTTATATCTACATTGGTTATATACATATACTCAAAATTAATTTTTTGTAATTTGTCATAAACTTATAACTTACTCACCAATATTTATTGTTTTTCAGACATTTTCTTTGTTAAAATTTTCGATTTCTTTCGAATTTTGTATGTGTGCTATAAATTTAACGTAGAAAGAAAATGTATAATAGGGTTTCTTTTCTTTTTTCTCTCTCTTTCGTTTCTGACTTTTTTATATATGTATATTTTTCCTTATGTGGATTTTTATCAGACGACCATCGATTTGGGAGCTTTTAATAAAAATCGTTTTATATTCCTCGGATGCAACTTAATTGCGTATTAAATTTTTATTTCAGAATGTTTATTGATTTTTTCTGGAGTTCGCATATATAACACACGTTTTTTTAATATTTTTTTTCTATAAAGCACGATTTCACAAAATTTTCGACTTGGAAAATTTTCTTCAGTAACACAGAAAAAATTCTTTATTCACTGAGGAAGGTTGTAAAAAATAGTACAAAAACGAAATTGTATCATGTGTCATTGTTAGTTACTATACGCATCACTAGTTGGCGCTATTGAGCTTTTAAATGCTGTCAATTAATGAAAAAAGAAATTAATTTTTCTAGTTTCGAAAAATTTATTTAAAAACTAATTATAATTAATTCATACAATAAATTAATAATAGTTTGGCCACAACTACAACGTAATTATGTTCTACAACTTAATTATGTTCTATTCGAACTTATCGAATTTGCCACATAAATTATTTCTTATTATTTTGATTATGAAGCAGTGTTTTATTTACACTTAATTGAACTTAATTAAAAAAAATTTAAAAACTATACATTTTTTCTGTAACTTTTTGAAACTTTTTTTTGTTCTACAGTAAAAAAGATTATGTGGAATATATTCTTCTCCTTCGCTTTTTCTTTCGACTCGATCGTAAGTTAGATCAGTGCGCAATTGAATGCGGAGAAGTAATCGAATAGTGATGATAAAGTTTGATCTTTAGCGCCCTTCCTGTGACAACACAAAGCATTTTTGTTTATGAATGAAGTTGCCTACCAAAGTGACCTAATCACGTCTTAAACTTTGGTTGTTGGGTAGCTTTGATACCAAAGCTTACTTGAGCACGCATAGTGGATGATTGTGACGCCAAAAGTAAGCTCAGTCCATTAGAAAATGAAGTCGCCTGACAAAATAATATTCTGTGGGGAGATAATCAATGTTCGGTGAGGGTGGGAGATTTGCCACTGTTATAAGAGTGGCCAGAAGGAATGATGCACCAGCGAGTCAAGGCATTGAGTCTTGTCGCGGCGAGTTTGGCTTCTTGTTTAGGAAGATGTGCAGTGGGGAGCAAAGGTTTTTAGGAGTGGTACGTAGTACACCGGTGATATTCATAGCTGCAGATCTTCCGACCTTGTCAAGAAGTCTGGTCTTATATTGTATATTTGGAGCAGTCCACCATGAAATAATTCCATATAGGAGGTTGGGTTCAATGACTGCAGAATAGATCCAGCGAGTGATTTTGGGGTGGAGACCCCATCTGGATCCAAATGCTTTTTCGTCAAAGTTTGCTTTCCAGTTGAATTTGGAGTCGA
Organism: Sarcophaga rosellei; assembly: GCA_930367235.1. Lineage (NCBI taxonomy): Eukaryota > Metazoa > Arthropoda > Insecta > Diptera > Sarcophagidae > Sarcophaga > Sarcophaga rosellei. Next base: position 65,924,194 of record OV884019.1, read on the forward strand.
CGGTTGATCTCTCCCTCTTAGGAGCACCACTATCGTAGCCGGAGAGGCGGCGGAGCGGTCGTTTTGGTGGGCCCTGGCCCAAATCGTCCTCCGATAAGAGTGCGGGGTTCTTAGATACAATTTGACAATAATGCTCATTGCTGATCTGCGCATTCTATGTGACCTGACGCATGCACTCAAGGCGTTGTTGACAGCTGAAAAGGGATTGGTGTCGGGGATGGTGTGGTCGACCTGTAGGCCAATGTCATGGTTCCAGGTGAGGAGTGGATAGGCATATTCATTTTGGCAGCAGCCTTAGAGGTAGATTGTGCTTCGGACTATGGTGCGGCAACCAAAGAAGAGGACGTGGCCAGTTTCGAGGCTGAGGTCTTATGTGCCAACAGGGGATAACTCGATTTAGGTGCAACTTTGGCCACCGAAATGAATGCGTCTTTAGAGGTAGAGGCGGCTGCTGTCTTTGCAGGAACTTGTACAGAAAGAGCGTTACCATAAAGCGTTAGCTCGGATTTGGGTGGCATTGGAATTCATGGTAATAGGGTCCCCACTTGATTGTGGTCAACACGACGACCTCAAAAACGATCCTTGTCTTGGTGTATTCAACCTGACATGCATCCTTAACGTGGTCCGTCCTGTAGGGCATAATAGCACCACCTGGACTATAAATTTGGGTTGAGCGTAGGTCTTCGAACCCACCACGTAGAAACTTTCACTCAATGAAAACCACAACACAACTCTATGAAGATTCTATCAAAAGTTGACGATCTCTACAAACGTTTATAGGACTACGATTTGAGATTAGGCACATGGAACGTCCAGATTCTTCATACGGTATCCGCTTCCGCTCATCTGAAGAATGCCATACAGGAAATGTGATGGACACGACAAGAATACAAAAAACTTGCATTGTACGATATATGCTATAGCTCCCATGCGGATAAGCCCGTATTCGGATGCGGATTTATCATTAATAAGAGACTTCGCCCTCTTATCTGTGTGTTGACTCCTATAAACAAAAGAATAGTCACAATCCGTTTCAAGGCAAAATTTTATAACATCAGCTTAATTTGGGCTCACGCCTCTATGGAAGACAAGGACGTTGCGGTTAAAGTGCCTTCTACGCGAAGTATATGTTGTCGACAAGTAGGGTCACTCTTGATAAAAGGTGCTACTATGTTTTACAACTAATATTTCACAAGACGCTTCTTTATGGGTCTGAAGCATGGACACTACCAAGCACTGATGCAGCAGTCTTTAGAGTATTTGAGAGAAAAATCCTACGTCAGATCTTGGGTCCAGTACGAGTTTTCCGCATCCGATCCAACAATTAGCTGTATGACCTCCTCCACCACACGAACGTTATCCAACGTATTAACATCCAGCGGTTGCGCTGTCTCGGACATGTGGTTCGAGTTGGAGTGGATGCTCCAACGAGATGACTACTTGATGCGGGAAGGATCAAATCGTGAAAGCTCTGACATCGTGTTAAGACAAGCCGAAATCCGTTAATTGGATTTCTAAGTCACAATTAAGTAAGTAAGGGTGCCCACTCAAAGTCGTTATCTTTCACCACTGTGCTATGTGTGTTTAGAGCTATCTCCAATGTACGTACGCCACTATCTCAACGGTCACTGGCAAAGAACGTACTATGAGTCGTGACAGGGTCCGATTCGCATCGTTTCGATTTTCGTCGCTTTTTAAAAATTGACAAAACTCAGCTTGCGTTGTTGCAATGTCAACTTGCTTCGTTTTGGTCCGAATTTGCGTCGTTTGGATCTCAACTTGCTTCGTTTAAATTTTTTTCTTGCAGCATTGTGGTTTCACACACGAGACTATTTTTTAAGCCGCACAATTTTTGTTCTTTCAGTCACACACGAGACTATTTCATCTGGCATAAAATTGTATACAGATACTCTGCTTTGTGTGTATTAGTTTTTGTTTACTTATTTTTCTGAACCTTCTGTTTTATAAATGTATGTGTATTGGTTTTGTGTTGTTTATGAATTGGTTTGTGCGGGGTAGAAGCTGGTTGACAAATTATGCCAGCAAAAAACCACTCTCCTCACCTCTCTTGCCAACAAGCTGCCATTTTGTGCCAGCATAATCCTTCTCGTGTGTGATTGCTCATTGAGTATTACCATTTTACTTTTTGTATTGTAGTACATATTTCTTTTTTTGTATTTAAAAATTTTCGCAACTTCTGGTAACGCCAAGCGTTAAGAAGTTTTTAACTTGCGTGTAAAAAGAGTATTTCCCTTTTAATAGTTAGTATTTAAGTGTTAAGTTAAAAAAATTAAAAACATTTAGGGCCATTATTACAACTTGTCGTTAAAGTCGGGGTTAGCTAAAGGTACCTTTATAAACTGCTCAATTTTAAAAGATTTTTTTAAACGCAGTGGCAACCCCGGGCTTTGTTTTTTAGTTGTATATGCTCATTTTGTTAAAATTTGAAGTTGCCATAATGAAAATAATATATAATATGGCAACTTCAAACATAAATTGACCTTTAAATGTTAAAGGTAGGATGATCCTCCCTTTAGCTTAACGATCACTTCTATCTTATTGGGTACTCATAATAATGAAAAACAATTTATCTGCCCGTTAAAATTCTCCCTTTAGTTAACGGCAAGTTGTAATAATGTCCCTTAGTGCAATTATTACAACAACAAAAAAAAGATGAAGCCCGTCTTTGCCTCTCCGTTTAAAAAAACTTGTTTAACTGAGCAGTTTTATCGACATTGCTCCGGCAGTGCCATATTTTTGAAAACAGTTAACTTGATTTTATCTGTAAGTTGTAATAACGAAAATAAGTTAAAGGTAAGTTTACAGTTCCCTTTAGCTAAAGGTACCTTTAACTAAACCAAGTTGTAATAATGCCCCTTACTGAACTAAATAAAATAATTAAAAATGTTTTCATATTTCTTTTTACCCGAAATATCAAGTTTTTCGTTTGAATTCTTGGTCCCAATAAATTAAATTTCAATGCATTTGTATAGAAAAAGTACACGTACTGTACACGTATTATACAAAAATATAATTTAGGCTTGAAAAAATTTTAACATAAAATGTGAATATTTTTTTTTCTATTTTGGGTATTTTTTTCCACAAATTGGGATTGGTTACAAAATTTTTCCGTCTGGTGGTGGGATGATTGGAGAAATTCATTCGTTCAAAATAAAAAATTACAAAGAAAATTATTTTTTCGTATCCGGTTTGTATAAATGAAAATTGAAATTTTAAGACCTCTAGAATTTATTTTCCAGTCACTAGATGTCTCTCTTTTTTGTAATACACTTTCATTTGCGTCATGGCGTCCTCTATGTGGCAATAGTAGATTTAATAACACTACAAAGGCAACTCTGTAATTGTCATTTATCAGAATACGGAGAACCCAAATTGAAATAAGAAAAGTGTAGAAGAATAAAAAATAGAAAAAAATAATCATCGAAGAATACAAAAAAAAAAGAAATAAAGAACGCAAAACTATAAAACATAATAATATTTTTTCAAATTTTGCTTCTTTAACACCATTTCTTTTTGTAAGTTTAAATGAAAGCGTAAATAAATTATAAAAATTAAAAACTAAAGCGTATGAAACGCAAAAACAAATAGTGTGCATTAAATTAAGTATTTTGTGTAACAATTGAATAGAATCTGTTTCCTGTTCTAAACTTCAAGGACGCCCAATATTTAGAGAAACGGACGAAATTTTATCAGAAATATCCTACACAAATAGATCCTGTGTGGATTTAGAATATTACAAGGTTTCATTAAAAGTTGTTACATTTCAATCATGGCTGCCGAGGAAGAACTGCCGGAAGAACTTGACAAGCTGGAAATAACACCCATTATGCCACAAGTCAAACTATTGGACAGTAATTTACCAATACAACTCAATCCATTCTTTGAAAATGATTTAAAAGACACAAACGTCGATGTTAAAAGCGAAAATGCATCTGGCACTACAACTCCAGCAAGTCCAATATCAACGATAATCTCCCGGCCATCAACAAATTGTCGTCGTTGCCGTTATCGTCGTGCCTCGGAAAGTGTGTTGGACGAATTGAAATATGCCTCAACCAGCACAGATACGCCAGACTACAGCCGAACTCCACCGAATGGCGTCTTAAAACAGACACTTAAAAAATCCGCAACATCATCGGTAGGTGGCCCAGGAAACCGTAAAATATTGCTAAGAGAGCCCGTTTTAAAAGCTCTCCAAACATGCTTGCATCCCCATACGAATGCGAGAAGAAATTTGAATTCTTCAGCCGCATCCAATATGGCTTCGAGTGGCCATAATGATGGCGGTCCATTAGTTACCAAAGGTATGTCCGATTTTCGAGATCTAATTGATGAGTGTCGTAATCTATTGTCAGAAGAGGTAGACTTTACTGGTAGACTGAATCAAATGAGTTTGAGTAGCCGAAATTCGAAAAATTTTACAACAATGCAAAGTCCTAAGACAGGAAACAGTAACAAACTAAGTAAAAATCGAAGACCAATATCCAATGCATTATCAACACCATCATCACTATCATCATTATCATCAACATCATTTGAAGAGCATCATCGCCAGCAACACCTTAATGGAGCGTCTGCCATACAGCCTCCCTTATTGGGAAATAGTATTAGCAGCACAAGCAATCTACAACAGCGTAACAGTAACAATGTTTCACCAGAGCATGCTCGTTGTAGCACAACCTGTTCCCAACAGGCTGGAAATTCTGTATCAGCTGCCACAGCCTGTGACGATGTGACCATCGATGAATTGGCCAGTTATTTTGATACGTTGGTGCACATCCCCAAAAAGATGTCATCAATGGCTGAAATGATGTATATATAAGATAATCAAGAACGATTTAATGGAAAGTGTTTTTGTGTGCAAAGAAAGTTTGTTGTATTTTTATTGCCCGAGATGCAAAATAAGAAAAATTTTTTTATATTCACACGCATACATATATAATACAATATTATCTACAAATTCCTTCATAAAATAAATATTTTTTTTGATAAAATTTCTACTTCACAAATCCATCCATGTTCAAACATTTTAAAAGCATTAGATCATATAAAAGTATGCCAAGAACAGTGTGGAGTTAAAGTGCGAAACAAATTAAATATTGTCGGATTTCTACGATAATATATACAAGATTTTATAAACATAAAATAGTTAGACGATCTGTAATTCATACAGATTTGTGTCATAAAAATGTTTGGTAAGAAAATAATAATCAATTGCAAATGCGCACAAGCACGTTAATCGCATAGTTACAATTATTATTATGATTACAAAAACAAAATTGTAACTTTGCTTTTATTTATTAACACCAGAAATGTAATATTCAGAGAAAGCATAGCTAGTACACTTCCAAAAACCAATATACGGTAATATAAATCCAAAAAGTACGTTCACAACCTTGAGGAACCTTAAATAAATGCAATAAATATTCCTTTAATTCGATATGCATATAAAATGATAAAAATTTTCTCCAAGCATGAAATGAAAAATACTAATTTGCACAATTAATTTTCCAAAATTTAAGAAAACACTATGATTTTTAATTATTTCAGCCAGCCAGTTGTCGTAAATTGAAGCTCGATTTATCAAAAATAATAAATTTTACAAATATTTTAATAATTTCAATAAGAATTACACAAAAAGTACAACAACCGCTTTACAAATTCCAACTATAAACACAGATTATCTGTTTGTCTTTAATCAATAATGATTATTTTTGTATCTAAAAATGATTATTGAAGTGAAATCGATAGTATTTTATATTTTGTTGCAGTGCCCTTATGACATACACTGAGGGTCTATCTAAAGGTACTGTGTTTATAACATAAAAACCTTAAATTAAGTTCTGAATAAACAGATTAATTTATCTTTAGACATTAATTTCGAATTCTTAAGTTAAACAAAATATTTAAGGTTTAATATTTATTTATTTATTCCACCAAAACGAATATTTTGAATTTTAATTCAATGTAAACTATATTCTCTGAGTTCTTGGCAAGCTTTTAATGTTTTCTATTTAATACGATATTATTAATTATAATAACATATACATACATACATACTATATTTAGAAATTTTAAAACAATTCATATTGTAAGTCCTTTATGTCTTTCTATTATTATTAATAATTTTCTTTATTTTGTTTAGTTATAATGAATGAATACTTTTTATTTATGCACTCCTCAGCTCATATAATTCTTAGGCATTAAGTTTAAAATGGTAGTAAATAACAAATTTTTTATTAAAATGCTGTGTAAGAAATTAATATTTTTAGGATGAATGGATCATTGTTTAATAATAAATGTTATAAATATTGCAAGTGTTTTTGCTTTTTTTAATTGTTTATATCTACATTTAAATGATTTTAAATTTGATCTGTATTTAATAGTTCAATTTCAAATTATTACATAAGATTTAGACTTTGAAATAACATAGGCCATCAAGATATTTAACTTATGGCCTTTGTTCTATAGGCGTTGATTCGCAACAGAGATCAGCAATGAATCGTTTTTTCGCTACTCATAATTACTCATGAAACTTTGAGTATGAGTGAGCCATACATACATACATAATTGGCCATTACAACCCTTCAGTCAGGATTACGCCCTAGCTTCTCACACCACTCATATCGTGTGCCTTAATTTTTCTTATATTTGAGTGGTGGGACCTACAATTTAAAGTCGATTCTTTTAATGGCAATTTTGTTTACTCTCAGAGTTTTTGGCAGAAATCTGCCGAGAGGAGGTCGCCGAAGAAATATTTTTTCATATTTCGTTTTGATGTCTTACCTAGGGCTTGAACCTTGGCCTTACACTACCTACTAGACTACGGCGAAAATTTGAGTATGGGTGAGCCAACAGCATTGAAATTCAACTATGTACTCTGATGCATTCGTACTCACTACAACATTGAATTATAACAGGTTGCAATGAGTAAGAGTACAACGTTGACATCAAACTCATAACATTCAAAATATGTTTGATTCATACACCTACTCATTCAGCTTCATAAATTTAGAAAAATACTTATAATACTCATAAATGATTCGAATGTTTCGAAAAGAAAAAAAAAGCAGAGCAAAAACACAACTTTCTAGTGTTCGTTAGCGAATCATATTTTTTTGAGATTCGTGTAAATGTTGAGTGAAGGAGTGTCGAAATCAACAAGATCATGCGTATTGTTAAGTATGAGTACGATGAGTACTTCATTCTTTGAATATGAGTAGTATGAGTATGATATTAAAATAAGTATGAATGCGTATAAGTATCAGAAATTATGAGTATGATTCAAATGTACTCATCTTTTTGAATACTCATTGCTGATCTCTGATTCGCAAATAGTACTTTACAGCACATTTTTATAAGCTGTTCAATTTGTCTTGTACGAAGTTTCGCTTTAAGGTCGTTAGAATGTTTCATACTAATTAGGTGCCAGAGAACGCCCCTGTCGTCAGTAGAATCAATTATCGTTCGAAGCACCTTCTCAATTACCACCAGCAATATGAGTGGGGTACAATAAATTCTTGTCGGAAACTTGCAGCCATAATAATAGGGTCAGAATGTAACCTTCCATGCTAGATTTTACATTTAAATGCTCTATAGGGGGCCTGTATGAGACGGACTAATTTGTCTGGAAAATTTTTTCTTTAAAGTTAACTCCAAATTCTCTAGTGCTTCAGCCGATTTAAAGTTTTCACGAAATCAACGAAGTCTGTATATAAAACTTGCTGGAGTTCGTCGATCTGTTACAGTATGATTCGGAGGGATGCAGTTGGTCCAGACAGGAGAGTTGTGTCATCTATTTTACCGGCTATACGGTCTGAAATGTCACACAAAGCAGCATGATCGCCATTCAGTTCTTTCAATCTGTTGAGGCTCATTTCTTCGAGATTTTTACAAAAGGTCCTTACATTCTCACTCAGACGGTAAGGATTCGTTTTCCCAAATGTTTATCAAACCATCACTCTTGCATAAACGTCCGGCACTGGTGTTGATCCGATATGCTATATGTACCGCATCTTGGGTTTTCGTGTTGTTAATGGAAGCTATGGCGTTTTTCTCTGTCTTCGATTCGAACCATGTCTCTGAGTTTAATGCCAAGAACAACTTCAGTTTGTGATATAAAAACCTCCTTGATTTGAGACCATTGCTCGTTTATTGGAGTATCCGCAGACGTGGATAAGTTGTTAATTTAAACTAACATTGACTGACATTGATAAAATACTGGAGTGTAGACGGTGATGTTTAGGCGTTGCACAAGTGTTAGTTTCGTGTTCCATGCTCCGGCAACTTTCAATTGCACTTCAGCTACAGCGGCGCAATATCTGCGCTGCCTTTCCCCTTACAGCCATGATGCTGCACTCCCATATACGGCAAATGCAGAAATGGTTAATTTGGTTTCCAGTAGTTCTGTGTGGTGAAACCCATGTCATCCTATGAACTGTTTTATGCGGAAATAATGTTCGAGCAATTACAAGCCCATTGATTCCACAGCCGAGGGTTATCCGCTGGTGTGTAACATGCCCATAACTCGTGAAAAGAGAAAACCAGATTCGAGGATCTTTAACATTATCAGCACCCAATTTATTAGCTACCGTAATTTAGTTTTTCAAAAACTTAAGATACAGCATATTGTCGGAGTTCCACGAGCCCTTATTTCTATCCCCATCACATCCCTTGACCGCCGAAAAGAATCTCCAGGGCTCCTTAAGGTTTGGACTGGCATTGACTTCCTCAATCTTGTGTCGCAAGCTGAGTCTTCTTCCAAATTATTCTAGTTTCCAGTACATCCTCGAGGTTGTCTGTACTGGGATGTACAAAAGCGCTTCGCTGAGTTTCAAGAAAGAATCAATACGGTTTAGTAAATTTCTCATTCATGAGTGATTGACAGTTGTACTGAAAGATCTTCGTTTTCTGCAGCAAAAGGGACGGTATTATGGCTATTATATCGTTCATTGAGGAGTTTAGTGAATCTATTATTGAAGTGCGTTTACGTCAACAGCTTTATTGATTTTTGTAAAGAAATCGGTAATATAACTTGTGAAATCACGATTAGTCTTTTCGTGATCTATGTACTTTTTATTTTGTTGTGGCATATTTTTAACTAAAGGTGGAAAATTGGAATCAATGTCCTCAATGATGTTAAATCTATTATTGTTGCCAAATCCATATTATACTCCATACACTTCCTGATATTTTCTTCAAGGTCATAATTTTTTATATGTCGATTACTTTCTGTCAAGCCGAGTATTTTTCCTCATTAAAAGAAATAAGATCTTCCAGTGTGACCAAACCTTCCACACTTTCTGCAGAATCGGACAGAAGGATAAAAAACCATTATTACAACTTGCCGTTAACTAAAGGAAGGATTTTAACAGGCAGTTAAATTGTTTTTCATTACTATAAGTGGACAATAAGGTAGAAGTGAGCGTTAAGCTAAAGGGGGGATCATCCTGCCGGTAACTTTTAAAGTTAAGTTTATGTTTGAACTTGCCATATTGAAAATAATATGTTATATGGCAAGTTCAAACATAATGAGGAAACACAACAACAAAAAACTAGGCCCGTCGTTGCCATTGCGTTAAAAAAAAACTTGTTTAATTGAACAGTTTTATCGACATTGCTCCGGCACTGCCATATTTTTGAAAACAGTTAACTTTATTTTATCTGTAACTTGTAATAACGAAAATAAGTTAAAGGTACCTTTACAGTTTCATTTAGCTAAAGGTACCTTTAACTAAACCCAAGTTTAACGGCAAGTTGTAATAATGGCTCCTAATCTTGAAAAATTTTAAATAACACTGGAGGGTATTTTATTGCCAAGAAAACCAATTTTAACTGGGAACTTATCCTCCTCAATGGGTTTTCAAAAAAAATTATTTAACTGAAGCGATTTTTTGTATCTTTATTTCGACATCTGATAAATATAGCGTTAAATCCCTAATAACAGCGAATGATTATAGAAAATTTCTTGAACAATGGGTCAATTTGACTTCCTGGTACTGTACTTGTTAAGTACACGACCTCTAACCTATAAAAGTTCTTGGAATAAATGCTCAAAATCTGGCCGTTTGTATATCGGGAGACACTATGGAGGAATTTGTTCACTAAGTCGAAGAATACTTTGTAAAGCGTAACCTTTTATATTAAAATTCCCTATTTTCTCACATGGATAGAGGAGTATGGTTTCAGAATTGAGGTTGTGTGGATTATTTCGATCACTGTGCTTTAAAAGGAGCTTGTCAATTATCAAATTCTCCTTTTGCACTACATTCACCTTAGATACGGTTACAACAGAATCAAAACTTCCAATAAAATTCACCACAAGGGCACCCCTCACACATCGCTATCTTTCAAGAGTACCCTTATTCTAAACGTTACGCATTATTTCAATTGAAAATTACCGAAGTTATTAATATAAGGAGCCTAACAGTCGAGTTATATTGTTCATATATATATTTTTTCAAATGAACTTTTAGTTCAAAAATTTTCAGAATTTTTGATGGATATTGATTGTTTATCGGAAAATGTGTGACGTTTTGAGCGACCACCAGAAGTTGGACAATGTTTGCTCAAAGAGAAATAATAATATTTGCGAAAAGCACAAATATTAGCCGACTTCTGGTAGTCGTGCAAACGTGAAATTAACATATTTTGTGATAAACAATCAAGATCCATCAAAACTTTGAAAATTTTTGAACTAAAAGCTCATTTTATAAGATGACATAAGTATATAAAACATATAACACGACTGTTATACTATTTAAATTATAACTACGATAATTTTTGTCCGATTTGATCAAACAAAGTGTCAATCTCTTCACAAGCAAATCCAGAGGTGGTGGAGTTGCAATCTTTGTGAGGTGTGATATCAATTGTGCTGTGAAGATGCAATCAAAAGCTGGCAGTGAAGTCAAATACCTCTTTATTGAGATTATCCCAAAGAATAAAAGGAAGATATTAGTTGGAAGTGTATACAGAGTATTTTGGAGAATCTTTCTGCCGAATACAACGAGTTTATTATCCTTGGTGATTTTAACAATAATATACTATGTAATAATACCCCATTGACCCCATGCGTTCGTTGGGGCTATTTTCCGTGAACACTCTTATACCTACGCATTATTATAGTTGCACCAATAGCTATATGATCAGCTTTCGGCATAAGTTTTCTCGGACCATGATCTGTTATTTATAACTTATGATCATCACATCAATATACAGCAGGAGGAATATGAATACAGAGATTTTAAGGGTATAGATTACAACCTCTTGTTACAACAGCTGGAAGATATAAACTGGAATCAAATCTATTCAAATAACGATGTAAATGGTCAAATGCGTTTTTTACAAGAGAATGTTAAACTTTTATATGAAGCAAATGTACCCATAAGAACTAGACGTGTGGAAGCGAATCAAACTCCTTGGTTTACCACACATATTAAGAGACAGATAAATGAGCGCAATACTGCGTATGCTAGATGGAAGAAATTTAAAACTCCAGAACTTCAAACACTATTTCAAAATTGTCGTAAAGCTGTTGGTAAAAGTATAGAACATGAAAAAAAAAAATATACTACCAGAGAAGATTTTCGTCAGCTATTGATAGCAGTTCTAAATGGAAAGAAATTCGTAAAATTGGAATTGGAAAAGATAACGCTTTTTCATGTGATGTTGATGTCAATAGGTTAAACCATATGTTTAGAAATGCAAACATACCATCACCGACCAGTAATATATATGACGATCTTTGTAGTGTCTCCATTGAAGATCCTTTTTCATTTCGGTGCGTTAGCCAAATGGAAGTTCTGAGCAGTTTTCGTTCTATAAAGTCTAAAGCTACCGGTATAGATTGATTAAATCCCAGGTTTTTTTAAATATTGCTGTATAAACTTTTACCTTATGTTAATCATGTGTTTAACACATACATACATACATAATTGGCCATTACAACCCTTCAGTCAGAATTACGGCCTAGCTTCTCACACCACTCAGGTTGTGTGCCTTAATTTTATACTTGAGTGACGGGAAAGTTTGAAAATAAATAAAATAAAAAAATAAAAATAAAAGATGATGCACTTTCAGAATATCATCACTTATTTTCAATTTTTTTTTATTAATTTTGCAATTCAGAATAGCTAAACTTGAAAAAATGACAAAACAATCATATTTTCCAAGTTTACCCGATCAAAATTCATAACATAAATGTTTTCCTTCCAAAACTTTACTTTAAAAATTGTTCTTTTTAAAAGACAAACAACCCTTCCGTTCAATGTACGCAAAACAAATTAACGGCGCTTTGTTAATCAAAATAATCACGGTGTAGAAAGCACAGAACTCACCACTGAATTCAACACACAAATGAAATTGCCAGTTACAAAGGATAATTTTACAATATACAGACACACAAACAGTATAAGTATAAAAGAAACTTCCAGAAAAGTTTTTACCTTTCTTATCCTTTTTATCTGTAGACTATGTGTTCACCATTCAATCGTTAAAATGACAGTCTCTTGTTTTCTATAAATTCAATTTTTTTTTCATTTTTCTCAAATCACTTGGAAAATTCAAAAAATCATGGACTTACTGAGACATTCTCGTATTTATAATATTATTACGCGTACAATAACAAACAAAACAAAAATAAGCAAACATGACAAGCAGACAACCACAAAGTGCGCAGATCAAACGGTTCAAAGAATTACTCGAAAAAAACCTTGGAAATTACGAGAAGGGAACAAAGCAAAGAATAAAAATTCAACAACAACAGTTTCATAGAAGGACTGTGGAGTTTCCACACATAAAATAAAGGACTAAAAATAAAACGAAGAACGGCATTGTCAGTCAGTGACGAAACGTGAGTCTGTGTTTGATAACCGAGAGATGTACATATCAAAAGTTTGTGCTTTTTTAATAAGGCTGCTGAAGTGTGTTGTTATTTAAATAAAGAGACAAATAACGAAAGATCAAAACTAGTTTCTTTTAATTTAATTGCAATCATTGAATAAATCCACGATAAATAAGCATTTTACTAAATTTAGAAACGTAAGAATATTTCCTATATTAGTTTAAAAGACTTAACCTTACCGATTTATTCGCTGCATTTGCAAGTCAGGCATATAGTGGTATTTAGGTAGGTAGAAGTGGCTGTCCCCTCGATGGAGTCACGGACACACTTAGGCCGCACTCAGGCCCCATTGTGATACCACAGTTTTCCATTCTCCCCTATTCCAGGAACCACTCGGAGCTTCCGATGAAACGACTCAGACTGCCAATATCCATGCATGACAGTTCATCTAGATCCTCCATGTAGAAGGCATCCAGGTGCCTCTTTCTCCTCCGACCAAGTGCCGGACATGCACACAATAGGTGAAGAATTGTCTCATCCTCCTCTTTATGTCCACAGCTTCTGCAGAAATATTTCGCAAGGTGTCCAAGACCAATACGCCTCGCATGCGTTCCTATAATACAATGCCCCACAATAACCCCGATAACAGTGCTGAGCCTACTTCTTTGGAGATTCAGCAGAGTCGCCGTGCGCCTCCTATCCAGCCTTGGACAGATTTTTTGCGCCGCTCTGCCTTTGTCCGAAGCTGCCCACTTACTGTGGACAAGATGTACGATTGCATTGTCAATTATAAGCTTGCAGGTACCCAACGGGATCCTCAATGTAGAGAATTCATCAAAGAGTTCGATGGTCGTGCCCCATCTAGCCAGTTCATCCGCTCTGCAGTTACCAAGAATATGATTATGTCCCGGTACACTAGAATCCATTCCCTTGATAGCCGCCTGGCTATCGGAAAGTATGGTGACTTTCCGCCTGTGAACATTTTTATTCACAATAATTTTCACCATAGCTTGAATTGCTGACACTTCCGCCTGAAAGACATTGTAGTGATTCGGTAGCTTAATAGACTTAAATATTCCGACTGATTCCGAATAAATACCAATTCCAAAGGCTCCTTCCAGTTTAAAGTCATCGGTGTAAATTTGTGCGGAGTCCCTTGCGAGGTACGCTGCACCATTCCTCCCTTTCCGGAATGGATGTCCTAAAATTCATTGAGAAGTCATATCGCGGTGTCATGTAGTCACTGCTTGCGACAATATCAATTTCTCCAAGTATCCTTGTATGGCCAATGCCCGGTGAATGCCATTGTCCAGTAGCCCAGAGATGCCTACTAACATTAGCCGCCACGCCCCTGCAGTAGAGGTCAAGTCGTAGAAGGTATAAGATTATCTCCAGAGCGATTGTTTCTGCGTATCAGGTTCAAGTTCGTTGTCTTATTCAGGGATTCTAACCACACCATTGAGTCATTCTAGGTTTCAGGCCCCACTTCTTCCCCTACACCTTGTTGGAGGTGTAGAGGGTGATAGAGACTTTCCTCAGTCTGTCAATAATATTTGGTTTCCACGATAGCTTATTATCCAGGATAAGGCCCAAGAAGCGCGCTTCCTCTTTGAGTTCAAGTTCCGCCCCATACAATCTCAGTGGACAAATAGGTGGAGGCATGTACCTTCTCGTGAAGAGTGAGTCAGTACGAATTTATTCATACATACAATGTATACTTGTACTTGACGTACCATATGTGTGAGAACGTATAAAATATAAATTTTGTTAATTAATTGGAAACATTTAAAAATGAAATTTTCAATGTTTCATTCTTTTATTATTATTTGTTTTTTTTAATTTTTTTATTATAAGGTGAAGTATAACATGATCGAAGAAATTTTATATAATATATTAAAAATACAATAATAATAATGCTAGTAGTACAATCATCATAATCTATGCAGTAATAATACAGTAATAATAATAATAATTATGAAAATAAAATTTTTTGTATAAATTTTAAATACAATACATACACAAACATATATATATATGTAATTTTTGCTTTTTTTCTTATTTTTGTTTTTGCAATTAATTTAATTAATATGCCTACAACAGTGGTTTTTGTTTAAATTGTTTTTCTTAAAATTGATAATAATGACGACAAATTTACGATTCAATTAATAAGAGAAAAATATTTATATTAATTTAGAATATCTTATACCATGTATATTTATGTATGTATATATGTATGTATGTATGAATGCATGGATTTATGGCTTCTATGTGTATGTTTCAAACATAACTACTACTAAACAATCTTTAAAGAGTATCTTACATAGAAATTCGTTTGGCTCTAATCACACGAGAACAATTGTGCTGGCGTAAAATGATAGTTTATAGCCAAGAGAGGTGAAGAGAATGGTTTTTCGGTGGCGTAAAGTTTCCATCAGCTACAACCCCGCATTACCAGCACAAAACTAATACATACATGTATATTTTTAAAAATTAGCCAAACATCAAATGAGTGCAAACACACTAATACAAACAAAGCTGTGTATACGTATACATTTCATGCCAAACTAATATTTATCCCGTGTGATTTGAAAAGAACAAAAATTGTTCTCGTAGCCAAAGGCTCTAAATATGTATAGCCAAAGGCTCTAATCACACGAGAACAATTTTTGGTCGCACAATTTTTGTTCTTTTCAAATCACACGGGATGTCTATTATCTTGGCATGAAATGTATACGTATGCACAGCTTTGTATGGATTAGTGTTTTTGCATTCATTTGATGTTTTAAAAATGTGCATGTATTAGTTTTGTGCTGGTAATGCGGGGTTGTAGCTGATTGAAACTTTAGGGCACCGAAAAACCATTCTCTTCGCCCCTCTTGACTATAAACTATCATTTTACGCCAGCACAATTGTTCTCGTGTGAATAGAGCCTTTGAGTTTATTCTAAAAAACAAAAAGAAATAAATTTCTTAATTTTAATTTGAAATTGTAAGAAAATTTTTTTAATTTAAACACCAATTGCACCACTGATAATTAGATGAAAGTATTTACGATACGAACAGAAGTAAATTAAAAAAAACGGAAATTTATATCAAGTTTCATAATACAGATTGAATTTATTGATTTTTTTTTTATTAATTTGTTCTAATTACGATTTATTTTTCCTTCTTTTCTTTTCTTTTTCTTAATTTTTAAAACTTTGAATTAATAATGAATACATAAGTAAATACAAGTGCTTTTAATGTTTATTGTAAATCATTACAACGGGATTGTATTTGTTTTTTTTTCATGTTTTAAAGAACATTATTGTTTATCTGTTACTGTTGTTGTAACTTTATGTTTTTATTTTTGTTGTTGTTATTGTTTAATATGTACACAAATACATTAATTTTTTCACATTATAATTATGGTATTCATTATTGGATTGGAGAGATCGTAAATTTGATTTATGATGACAATACGTTTACATGTTTCCTTTCATTTCATTTCTCTTAATACTAATGTTATCCAAAATATTTGGCATTATTTTTGTTTCCAATAGAAATTTATTACATACTCGTATTTATTTTCGATATTAAGTTCAGTTAAGAAATTTCTTTATTTAAAATTGCAAAAAAAGTATGTATGTGTGCGTGTGTGTTCTTTTTTTTAAATATGAAAGAAAATAAGTTTATTTCAGTTAGAAATACATTTAGAAAAAAAACTACTTTATCTATGTATCTTCTAAATAAAGTTTTCTTATTAAAAATTATAAATCATACATATATTTATCATCAGAGGGAATAAGGATTTACTTACATTTAAAAACACTTTCAGAAATTTTGTACAATATTAATAGCTATTCATGTGGAGGTGTAATAACTAACTTGATATAATTATTTCACGCTTAAGATTCTTTCTGAATATGGTTTTTAGTATTTCGATTTACGACATTTCGGTACTGTGTTTTGTTTATTTCATTAAACAATAAAATGTATGGTAATATAAAAAAAATAATAATTTTTACTGCTAATGTTACACCACGAAATCAAAATGTAGAAATTAAATAATAAAAATATCCACAAGAGGCACCTTAATTAAGCGTGAAATTATTATATAGGATTACAAAGTTGTCTGTTGTATAGCATTGTAAAAAATATAAATGTATGTTAAAAATATGTTTTTTTTTTGTTTCATAAAAAACAATTTTCTTCACCACACTGCCTAATGATTGGGAAATTATTGAAAAGTAAATTATGTAAATACATATATTCTGAAAAACCTATAAATTTGATCAAATTATTTAATATTAAAAATAAAATTATAAAATAAGAAAAAAAATTATTATAAATAACGGTTAAACCAAAGGACACTAAAAAATTTTAGAATGCTGATTTTGATTCCCTTCATCTATTAAAGAACTCTTAACCGGCAAAAAGTTTGAATATACGTAAGTAATTAAAATTTACTATACTTGCTATTTAATAATATAAAATTTTTAAAATATTTTCTAAAACGTTCCATTGATTATAATTAACATAAAACCTTAAGCAATGTTGTGCAGTAATGTTTCGGAAAAGTAAAAATAAGGTTTGTCACTTGATTATGAATAGCAACTGAATTCCAGTTGCATTGTCAGTTAAAAATGGTATTACAGATGACAACTGACTACCAACCAATATTTAAAAATTAAATTTGTAAAAAATTTCGTTAACAAAACTTTTGGTTGCCAGTAGAAGTTTGGTTTCATAATAGGCTCAAAAGATATTATTTAACAATATTGTCTATCGTGGTTGTGGAAAACATAAAACAGTATGAGAAAAACTGATCCCAACAGGAAAATGCTTCAATTTCATTTAAAACCAATGCATTTAATTTAATGATATTTAAACACACAAAGGTAATACAGTTTCTCAACTAAAATTAGGTGGCGAATAGTGTTCAGAAAATTAATTTTATTTAACACGTTGACTGCCGCGGCAATTTTCAAAAAAATGGCCACGCACGCCAACATTGACTTTTCGTTCTTTTCCCAGAAGCCATTTATCAATACTAGCACTGATATAATACAATTTTATTCGTAGCTACACAAAACTGGCAGGTTTAGTGAGTACGAGATAACTCGTAGTTGGCACGCTGGAAGGGAACGCAATCTACGATTTATCTCGTAGTCGGCAGTGAACGTGTTAACCTACATTGTGTTTTTTTTTATCAGTTATATATGACATAAAAATTTATATAATTTCAGGATTTATAAAAAGTACTATTGTAAATAATAAATTTGAGTTACATATCTACATGTACATACATTGTTTTGATGTGTAATCATACCCAGCCAAAAACAGCTGTGAATGTTCAACAGAAAGTTAGGAGTAACTATTTTGTAAAAGTTCAATATACCCTAAACAATATTAAAATATTAAAAAAATCATAACTTTATTAATTACATACACTTTTGTAAAATTTTTGCTCTTGTTTTAAAAAAACCAATCGTTTTTAAAGACTAAATGTCAATTGCAAACTAACTAATTTGGTAAAATGCAGAAAATCGATTCAGGTTTACGAGAAAAACTATATAAATTCTATTGCCGCTAGCAATACTATATTCTTCTTACCATAAACACATATCAAATTGTTTAAATATTTTCTTTCACATAACACTTAAGACCATTATACTTAACCCTGTTACTGTTAACAATTTCTTTTAGGAATTATCGATAGTTTACCTTTTCTTCCAGCAATATGGAAAGAAATTGAAAAAAAACGAAAGAATCCAAATTAAAAAAGGATAGAAAAAAAAACCAAAATGAACTAGAAGTGTGTATTTTTTCGTAAATATTTAAAGTGTATATTAATAGTAGTAAATTAATTGTATATAATAAATGTTTTCCTTTTCCAATTCAATAAAAAAAAACATTGTTTGCCATATTTTAATATATTTTGTTTTTCATGATTACAAAATAATAAAAAATACAAATAAATCATGTGTACTTCTCATAACTGTATGTTCTTTAAATATTTCTGTGTTTTTTTGTAATTGTTTAATTGTAAAAAGACAATAATTACAATTAAAAAAAAAAATTATATTGTTTTTATTTTTTAATTTAACTACACTCACACATTGTTCGAATATTAACCCAAATAAAGGAAAAAAAATACTTTTTATAACTTATTTGTTAGTTAAAATAAAAATACAATAATTTTAAGAACCAAATAATAAAATAAATTAAAAATACGAACATTTGTGTATGGAAATAAAGAAAGTACAATTAAATATATATTTATGTATGTTGATTTTGTTTTTTTGTTTCTTTTGTTTTTGTTTTGTTTTTTGTTGTTTTTTCTTTTTGTATATGTTTAAGATCACAATGATGGTGAAGCACTTAATTTTTAAAAGAACATATTCAGAAAGCAGCATCATCAACAGTTATTGGAGCATTTTGCGTGGTGGCAAAAATTCTTATTATCTTATCTACAACGTTTAAATCTTTCTCATTACCACACACAAAAAAAAAAAACCAAAAAAAGGAATAATTTTGATTAAGTTTTTGTAAAAGTTATAAAATAGTGAATAATTCAAATAGATGAAGAAGTATGCATTGAAAATTAATTGAAAACATCATGCAGAATAATAAATAGTGTGTAATGTATGTATAAGTTAAAAAATGCAGTTTACGTTGCTGTTTTTTGTGCTTTTGTTTTAAATATTTTTTTTTTTTTTTTTGTAATGAATAAAAGTTCACATGGCTCCTGTTATTAATGATCTTAAAGTTGAAAACCTTATACTGCTTGCTGATCGGGTTGGCGTTCTTTAAATTTAAGAGTCTCTTCGAATATTAAAGTTTTTAATGTTTCTCTTGGAAGATCGTCGAGTTCCATGCCAATTCGGAAAGGTACTTCAGCAACAGGCTAAAATGTAATACAATATATTAAAAATCAATGTAATTCTCTTAGAGGTTTGAAAATATTTATTAACATAATTTATCAACCATATTTATACGTGCGAAAAACATAACTTAAAAAATTTAAAAAAAAAAATGATTTATTGGATTTGAAATCTTGCGTACAAACTAGATCGTTTACAATGAATATTTTCATCATTTGACAAGATTTAATTTTCTTAACAAACATTTTTGCGCTGTTTGTAAAATTCGTAAAAATTTTAATTTAATTAATTTAAATTTAAAAATTAATTAATTTTAATTTAAAAATTAAAAAATGTATAAAGAAAACCGGATTGTACTACTAACTATTATTAGATTTCGTAAAACTTCAATGACGGAGTATGTATATCAAATTTAGTGAGTGTCACTCAACATAACATATCTTATTTCTTTATATAATTAATATTATTAATTTACACATCTGGTAACCCTTCAGGTTGCTAGAAAGAATACAACTTGGGGATTCACATGCTTATTAATTTTTAGTTGGTAACGACAACATTATTCTTGAGGAGGCAGAGTGAGTCTGTTGAGAAGAGAGGCACACAAAACATCATTGAAGTAAACACTAATTTTATATAAAAGGACAGTCTTTTCATTTTATAAGGAATAACGGGTAAGTTAACCTCCCACTCGACCATCCTAATGACAATTATCAGAAGTGGGATGACGAGCTACGTAATCTGCAGTGGAAAATAAACACAACTGTTAATGCTACGACTAAATATTCACCTATTGAATTGATTTACGATTTTCCGTTAAAGGACCTTAGTGCTAACAAACTTTTATCAGTCGTCCATGATGATATCAACCTTGAGACTCCATCACCACGTGAACGCCGTGAGAATGCTATCAAGAATATATCAGGAGCGCGTGAGAAATGGAAACAAAGATTTGATTTGAAACACAAAACACCTCATCATTATCAAGAAGGAGATTTGGTTTTAGTAGAAAGTGCCATGCCTAGCACTGGTGAGTCTCGAAAACTCGTCTCCAAGTATAGAGGTCCATATATTATCAACAAAGTTTTACGGTATGACCGGTATGTTATTGGAGATATTGAAGGAGCTCAACGAAACCAGCGAAAATTCAGTACCGTAGTTAGCAGCGACAAGATCAAGCCATGGTGTGCATTGTTCCCTGAGGTGGATGAAGACTATTACGATGACGATGATGATGAAGATGAATCTGATTTAGATTAACTCGGGACGAGTTATCGTCAGGATGGCCGAACTGTCACTCAACATAACATATCTTATTTCTTTATATAATTAATATTATTAATTTACACATCTGGTAACCCTTCTGGTTGCTAGAAAGAATACAACTTGGGGATTCACATGCTTATTAATTTTTAGTTGGTAACGACAACATTGTTCTTGAGGAGGCAGAGTGAGTCTGTTGAGAAGAGAGGCACACAAAACATCATTGAAGTAAACACTAATTTTATATAAAAGGACAGTCTTTTCATTTTATAAGGAATAACGGGTAAGTTAACCTCCCACTCGACCATCCTAATGACATGAGCATTTATTAGAAACCTCACAAGAATTATATTTTAGGCGACATATCCATACTGTGCTAGATTCTAACAAATCCTTCAGCCTTATAATTGAGTGAAATTCTGATAATGTTAGTTTAGTGTTCGCATTTCATAATAATAGATAGATATGTAGATAGATATCCATTTTAAATAGCTTTGATGAATTAAGAAAAATAAAAAGTATCGAACTGGCCCCTCTAAAGAGAATGAGAAAAATTTTCTAGCACCAAAAAATCCGTTATTTTGTATACAACTGTATCTTATTACTATATAACGTCGGCAACAGCCTCTCAGCAGATTTCTAGCAAAAGCTCTGAGAGTAAATAAAACTCTCATGAAAAATTTCTCAAAAATCTATCGTTCAGAGTCGGCTTTAAATTGTAGATCCCGCCACTCATGTACAAAATTAACACACACAACATAAGTATTGTGAGAAGATAGGTTGTAATCCTGAAGTTACCAATTTCCTTACTGAAGGATTGTAATGAATAATTATGTACGTATGCATGTATGATGTGAGTAGAGAAAATTATGTAAGATTTTTACAGTAGGTAGATATTATCAATTTTCTTGCAAAAACTTAAAATTGACAAATTTCGAGTTGATTCACTTTATATGAACCAGTCCTCGATGTTTTATTTGTTTTAACGAATCTTTACTAAACTAACTGTTGCTTTTTACACGTCTGACGACTTATTAACAAAAAAAAAAAATACAAATTTTATAGTGTCAAAGCATTTTGGAGAGATCTCTTAAACAAAATTGTAAAATAAAATAAGCACTATAGAATTACTACATATATTCGAAATTAGTCGAATAACATCTCATGTTATTGAAAGGCTTATTTTTGAATTAAAATATTAAATACATACAACAGTTATGTACGTAAGAACAAAACTAAAATACTGATATTTAATACAACTATAGTGTGATTTGTAGTAGTGTAAATTGTGTTTACAAATGTGTATTATTTTTCAAATGACTTTAATTTACCTCATCTCCTGGATCGTAATACTGTTCCAAATAAGGATGCGCTAACGCTTCTTCAACAGGTATTCTATTGTGGGGATTAAATGTTAACATTTTACCCAATAAATCTAGTGCCAAGGGATCAGCATTAGGAAATAATCGCGACCATGGCACTTTCGGTTTAAATGGTAATGATTCCAAATAGTTGCGGGCCTTAAACGAAATTCATATATAATTTACAATTTAAATAATTATAAGAAAGTAATTTTTAATTATACATACCTTTTCATTTATAATACATTCTAGATCCTCTTTAGAGGGTGAGCCTAATACTCCTAATATATGATTTAATTGATCTAAATAATGTTTGCCTGGAAAAATAGGTCTATTGCTAAGCATTTCTGCTAAAATGCATCCTACTGACCAAATATCTATCGATTTGGTATAGCCCTTTGAATTAAGCATAATCTCTGGAGCCCGATACCAACGTGTAGCAACGTACTCGGTCAAAAAGCCAGTGTGATCATGTTCAGGATCTGCAACACGAGCTAATCCAAAATCGCAAATCTTAAAAATGTAAAGAATAAGTTAGAAAATCTGTTAAAAAAAAGTTTTTAAAAATAAAATGTTTACTTTTAAGTCACACGTTGTATTTAACAGTAAATTGCTTGGCTTCAAATCTCTATGCAATACATTGGCCGAGTGTATATATTTTAAACCACGCAATATTTGATACAGAAAATAGCAGATGTGATCATTGCTTAGCCTCTGCAATAGAGAGAGAGAGAGAGAGAGAGATACAATATTAAACGTTTAATTTCTTCCTTTATATAAAAGAGATTTTCTCACCTGTGTTTTAAGTAATTTATATAGATCAGTCTCCATTAAACACTGTACAATATATACATCCCGCATTTGCTCTATGCTGTCTACACGCAGAATATCACGTATATCAATGATCTTTGTTTCAAATGAAAAATATTTTATTTTCTTTAATGTAAGTATGTCTGTAATAATACGACAAATAGTAAAAAACTTACATTTTCATGTTTAAAACGAGTTAGAATTTTTATTTCACGCAAAGTACGTTGGCAATAAGTTTGATGCTCAAATGGTGATATTTTTTTAATAGCCACCTTTGTGTTTGTTAGTGTATCGCAGGCAGATCTGTGAAAAAGTAATAGAAATATAGAAAATATAAATTAGTATAATTTTTTATACATATAGTTTTTCAATCATATTTCATATTTTTTTATTTTATTTGAAAATTATATTTGGAAATAAAAAAATAATACGATGTAGCTCATTATTGTATCGAATTATAAGAGGCGATAATAATACGTATCTATGTATAGAACGGTAAATCGAAGTCAAGAAATGCGGAAAATTATAAGAAATGCAATATTTAAAGTATTTTAATATTTAGCTCACGTGAAAATTCAATTAACATTCATATGACAATTGTGATCATAATGTCACGTGAATTTTTTGTTTCTTTTAAGTATGCTATCAATCAGTGAATATCCAAGTTTGATTCTAAATTAATTCTTTATATCAAATAATCCATCATTATAGGTCCAATAAACTAGGTATTTCATATATATATACTACTATATACTAAATAATACATATATACTAAATAATCCTTTTGAATTCAGTGGATTTTTAATAGTATTGTCGGTATCCTACAGTTTAACGTCGACTTCGAACGACAGAATTTAAGAAACTTTTTCAAGGCAGGTTTATTTACTCTCAGAGTTTTTGCCAGAAATCTGCTGAGAGAAAGTCGCCGAAGAAATATTTTTTTTTCATATTTCGTTTTGATATCTGGCCTGAGGCTCGAACCCGGGCTTTACGTCTAATAAGCGACCACTACCTACTAGACTACGGCGACTACAAAAACTATTCCAAAAACTATTATCAGTATTAATCGATGTTGTGTGAATTTAGGTGAAGAAATTCAAGTCAAAGGGATAAAAATTACAAAACAGATTGAATAAATGACAGCTTCAACAAGACGATCGTTATCAACTGTCAAAACTAGGAAGTTTCCGTTGGGATTCCTTATATATCTCTAGTGACACGCTTTTTATCAAACACGTGAAGTACACATCAAGTCTGCTGATCGAGATCACGGTATCACAATACCCTTGGAACTTTCAAGTAAATTCTAACCAAACTAATATATTTTATTTATAAAATTATGTGAAGTAAAATATGAAAACTGAAAAGGCCTTCAAAAGGTTTAGTAATTGTTTTTGAATACAATTATAATGAATTTAGCTTAAAAGGTTTGTAATCATTAAAAAAAAAATTTTTTTTAACTTAATTCGTTATTAAAATTTATAAATACATATTACGATAATTTTTCGAAAATTTAACGAATACTATTTTGTTTTAGTAAATGCGTTTGTGATACTAGAGGAAATTTAATTTTTATACATACTCATACATAAATACGATAAAGTCAATACTTACACCACCATACCATAGGCACCTTCACCAATATAGGACAAATGACGATATCGAGGACCAACTTCAAAAATTTGTCCACGAATAACTTCGGCATTAGGATTATCCGAATGCACTATTGCTGCAGTAGCACCTGCTGCAGTTGGTGCACTAGCCGCCGCCTCCGCCATAATTCTTTCAAATATGCTGCAACAGAATCCTCACTAAGGTTGCAATTCAAAGGTAATTGAAGAAGCGCTTCTACACCGACTGCTTGTTAAAAACAAATATACACCGATGCTAATAGAATATATTCACTTTTTATTCCTTTACGAAATGAATTTCAGAAAAGGTGAACGATAAAGAAATACCAAAAAGGGAATATTTACGTATAAGAAATTATGGGTAACGCCTAGCGTACCAACAACAGGTATCTTGACAATTTTTTTTTGCTTTTATTCTTAGGTTACGGTAACGATATCTGCAACACCACTACAACTACGACGGCAGCTACCACGGCGATAGCAACACAACAGCGCATATACCATTAACACATGAATACACACACAAAGACGCACAGACGACAGTTTTGTACTTCTTGCGAGTCTTTCCTTCTTCTTTAATAATTTATTTCGGTTCTTCCGTCAAACTTTTTAATGACAATTTCAAATTGTTACAAAGGTTGCAGCTGACTAGAGAATTTTAGTTATAATTGTTGTACTATTTATTAGCTAATAACCTTTATTCTTGCCAAAGATTCTTCTTTTTGTAATAATTGAATATATTAAGATGTTATTGAGATTAAATAAATATGGTAACAAAATTTTGTGACTCCTTTCGTTGTGTTACTGCCTCTCTTGTTTTTTTTTTTATTTTATTTTTTGCACACCGTCTTGTTAACAAAACGAAATTCTATAGGCAACACCCTCAACTTTCATGAGTGAAGCCTTAAAATGTTGCTGTTGCTGCTACTAAGGCAACAAAACAAAAAAAATTCTGTGTGCAGCAGTTGTCTTTGGTGATTCTTGTTCGTTGCTGTTCTATGCTTTGATTTACTCAGTGTTGTTGCTTTTTGTTTTCGGCTCGGTAATTTGTTTATTTCTGTTTAGCTATATTTTCTTATTTTGTCTTTGTCGTTTGTTGTTTTCCTTTTACTTAAATTGTTATTCTGTTCTTTAACTTTCGTTCTACATCAGTTTTCTCCTTTTTGTAACCTCTCTTATAAGACTTAATTTTGTTTTTGCTGCTGGTTTGGCTCTGATTTTTTAATACCCACTAAAAAAATAAAAGAACAATAATAAATATACGCATAAAAACTATTTAGTAAAATTGTTAGAATAAATCAAAAATATCAATCACATTTCTTTGGCATACGACTGAGCATAGCATAAACTTTGAACTTTTATTACAGTTTTTCTTTTCGCTTTCTTTCTCTCTTTTGGCGACTTTTTTTCGACACTTACTGGACCAGTAGTAATCATATGATAGAATTCCATTTGTACGACACTTGTTTAAATTTAATTTATTTCGATTTCTGATTAGCAATTTTGATTTCGAAATCCATCGATTGTTAAAGCAACATTTAAAATTAGCAAACAATATTGAGGCTATTTTTTACATATGTATGTCCCTAAATATCTGCACATTATCCGCAAAATCAACACAATTTTTATCACTAGATACATTCCTGTTCTGTGCGTCTACTCGTAAAATTTGTATCTTTTATTGCCACCACTGCGGATCCGGCAATGACAATAGCGAAGACGACCACGATGAAGGCAATGAATGCCAACAAAGTTGTCAACTGTTAATTAAAAAAATCACCGAATTCTGAAAAATACCGCTGTTTTAAAATTAGTCAATTTCTTAAATAAGAAACTGCTCTATTTTAGAATCGTGTCAACTTCCAAATTATTGTATACAGTAAAACACTAACTGAATATTTTTTTTAAAATAATTATTTTTCTATAACGGTGATATGGGCATCGATCTACATGCCGATGACAGCTGGTGACCCATCAAGGAGGAATTTACGGATGCTGGTCAGATACGCAAGTAGGAATAATATGTGTTTGATATTAGGCTGTGAAGCCAATGGGATAGTAGAGACATTAATGTACGAAGTGAATCTATTTTCGATTTTATGATGAGTAAAAATTTATTTATATGCAACAGGGAAACTCACTTTAATGATTAAGAATAGAAGTACGATAATAGACATTAAAAGTGGGATTTGGTATTGCCAGTGGACGGCTGAACTTAGGGCGACTGTTAAGAGGTTGTTCAATGTGGACAATATGAATAGCTATACGGAGAGCTTCTATCTTCTATAAGTATAAGGTGCACACAATACATTATTGAATAATTCCTGCCGTACAGGGATATATAATGTGCTATGATTATTCTCGGATGAAATTGGACCTTTAAATACTAGCTTTACTAATGGCTGTGTAGACATGGAGACAACTGACAACGAACTATAGCTACTGATCCATATTTTTATTGTCAGTTTACTTAAATGTTATATCCCTAGGAAGTGAAGAGAGATCAGGATAAGCCTACCTCCTTTTCTATTGAAGTCACTAAAGAGGCTGATTGTTTTTCATCGTAGGAGCGGGATTGATACACTACCCATAAGATGATCTCAACATGCTTGCTTAGCCAGGGGCCTGCAATATAGGGTATATACACTGGCATCTTTCTTGAATATCGTACGAAAAACAGAGTTCAGTTTTAAATTTGTGGATATTTAATTTGTTGTACCACTTCAAAAAGTAACTTGGGAACTAACCACCAGGAATACTCTAACTAACAATTAGCGTAACATAATATAGATGTAATTTTAAAAAATTCTAATGGTAGTTTAATAGTCACACAAAATAAGAAATGGCAATTTGTTATCGTTTTAATCCAAAATCACAAGAATAATGACAACTAAACGTCAAAAAGCAGTTGGAAAGATTCTTAAAAACGCGAAACTTGAATTTTTGGTTCTTCTTATTGATGGGTTTCTTTACAGAAACTTGTTTTTTTATATCTTGCATACACATCTGCACAATACCCTTCTTTAGCCATGTAGATAAATCACAATGATAAAAAATACAATAATACGTTTAGAGCTGCCATAATTTTATTATCATTAAATAAATAAATGTATAAACTTAATACATGTTATTTTATTTTAAATGGCTATGGTGAGTCACAGTGCAAATATTTTTTAAGTGACAAGTAAACCACAATTTTGTCTCTTTTTTATCATTTTATTCTCGTTGGCTCTATTTTAATATTCACCACACAACAACAACCATATTAAGGCACTTAATGAAGTATATAATATATTTAGAAACGACACAAATTATGTACTTTTAATATATTTTCCAATTAAATTGTTTAAGTTATAAACAATTTGGTTAATCATGTCTTAATACAAAAACAAACTAAAATAACTTTTAGCCAGTGTTTGGCAATTTCTTTACGCAGATATGGATACAAGTATAAAGACAGCATTTAACATGTTTTAATCACTTTTTCAAAGGTTTTAATGCTTTTTATGAAATATATTTTTAATAAACATTTAATAAAGTATTTATCACTCTTTATTTACCGTTTAATTTTCAATATTATCGGAAATAATCACTTTTCACAAATTACATGAATTATCTTTGAAATACGACGACCAATAGATCAAGCCGACTGACTGAAAATTGGCGGCCTACCACCGGCTTTATTTATTAAAAGATAAAATCGACGCTGTTATTATAAGAGCCGCGGCCAAACAGAGTAATGTCACAACTTTGACAATTCAATTTGGAAAAACAACTCAGAAATACAATAAATACTGAGGCATATAGAATCGGTAATTCGTAAATTTTATTAACTGTCAGCTAAGTTCAAATATATATTTTCTAATAAGAATTGCTGGTTTTATGTTTTTTTTTAATTTTTTATGGTTTGGAGGGAAAATTAGCAGAAACTAATAGTTTAAAAGTAAAAATGTATCACAGTGTAAAAAAGTATTAAGAAACAGAGAAATAAAAAATAATAGATAAAAAAAAGAAAATTAACACAAACATGCAAAAGAAATAAAAAAACATTGATCCGTCAACGTACGCATTGTGGCATACACAGCAGTCGTTTGCGTTGCTATCAGTTGAAAAAATTTATGCATTACGAATTTAATGTGTCTCGGCCTTTAACAGGTGCGCGCCGGCGCGTACCACCGGTGGCCCGCAATAAACTGACTTATCCGGCTGCCCACTATAGACTCACATTTTCGAACTTGCAGCTCAACTTGCAAGAGATTTTTAAAGACATTGAATATTTGACACTTAGACACCTTTTCAACGTTCAAAGTACTTTGGAAAACTCTTGAGTTTGTAGGGGAGAAGGGAAAAACAAGCGGCGGTAATTTCAAACTTTGATGTACTCGGAAAGTTGCATTGTTCTTCGTTCGTCGTTTACCGATAGTTCTATACACAACAACAAAATATCAAGAGTTGGTCCAAATAAACTTTGAACGTGCAAAAGCGAAACAAAATTTTAAAGATAATGTATAAGAGTTTGTCAAAATTCTTTGACAAGTACTCTGAAAGTGGAAAAGGCGTCCTACAACAAGTAAACTAACAGTTGATTAAAGAATGGCACCCATACCAGCATTTACAAAAAATTGTATGTATTGCTACAAACTGATAAATATTTTTTTACTCTTTGTAAGTTTATTTTAATATACTTAAATTATATGTGTTGTTTTTTAAATATACATATATAAACTATTTAACAAATATCGCAAAAAAGTCGCCGTGGTCTAGTAGGTAGTGTGTTGGCTTATTAGACGAAAGGCCCGAGTTCGAATCCCAGGTCAGACATCAAAACGAAAAATATGAAAATATTTCTTCGGCGACTTCCTCTCAGCAGATTTCTGGCAAAAACTCTGGGAGTAAAAATTGCCATGAAAAGCTTCTCAAAAAATCTGTAGTTCGGAGTCAACTTTAAACTGTAGGTCCCGCCACTCATGTATAAAATTAACGCACACAACATGAGTGGTGTTGAGAAGCTAGGCCGTAATCCTGACTGAAGGGTTGTAATGGCCGATTATGTATGTATGTGTAACAAACATCGCCTAAAAATAAATAAAAATCAAATATTTACCTTGAAGCAGGGCCTTGACCTTGAAGTATAATCTAGATAGGTTCTTGTTAACTTTGACTTGAAAACTAATATTAAAACTTCATAATGGAGGCAAAATTAAATAAAAGTCTATTTTTATAATCGATAAATTATTTATTTAATTGCACAGGC
Source organism: Sarcophaga rosellei (assembly GCA_930367235.1). NCBI lineage: Eukaryota > Metazoa > Arthropoda > Insecta > Diptera > Sarcophagidae > Sarcophaga > Sarcophaga rosellei. The sequence goes on from OV884019.1 coordinate 65,954,243, forward strand.
AAAACAATTTAAAACCTAAAACCTATGAAGAGATAGCTTAAGAAATCTGAATGACGATCGAAGATGTTAAAAACAATTCGGTCCTAGTGTAGCATGTATAAAAGTGAAAAAAGAAAAGTAAAAAAAATAAGAATCTGATCGGGTGAAAATTATGTGTTGTTATTAATTTTTTTAGTTGTTTAGCTTTCCATGACAGTTTTAAAATTAACTTGCATTTGTCTACGTAAACAATCAGCAAACTACCAGCACTTCAGTAATTATTTTAACATTTTCAAAAATAATATGTATTTGCTAAACGCACTTGCATGTGTGCATGTAGGGTAAAAACTCAAGACTTGACTAAAAAACTATTCGCGCACGATATTTTCTTGTTTTAGACGCCTTTTGCCGTTCAAAGTACTTTCAAAATTAGTTTGACAAGCTCTTTTGCATTTTCTTGTAAACTTTGTTTCGCTTTCGCACGTTCAAAGTACTTTTAAAAGTAGTTTGACAAACTCTTGATATTTTGTTGTTGTGTATACAACCATCGGTAGACGACGAACGAAGCGCAAAGCAAACTGAGAACTCACCCCTGCTCGTTTTTCCCCGCTCTCCTACAAACTCAAACATTTTCAAACTAATTTGCAAACTAATTTGAATGTGTAAAAGGCATCTTACATTGAACAATCATGTTGAGTTGCCAACATTATGTTCTTTCTTGAAACCAGAGTACCCTGCGGTCGTGAATAGTTTGCAGTGGTTTTTACAGCTGATGAAAAACGACATGACAAGTTTTTTATGCGTACTTGTTGTTGGTGTCATTAAAAGAAAACTGTATTTTGATTGTATTGTTTGTTTTTGTGGTTGTCAATTGCAATTATTATTGACGCTGAAGAATGTTGTTGAACAATCTAAAAAGGGGAAGAACTTGGAAATAAAACATTGGGCAGAGAAAAATTTAAATATTTGAACAATATATCTGCCAACTTCATTACTGTACAGAAACTGATAAGAATAAAGTGTCGATAAATATAATTAGAAGAAGCATTTAAACGAATCATTTTCCAAATTGCCTTTTAATCTGAAAAACTTTAACGCAGTGACTAATACGACGATTTATTTGCATTCGCCAAATATTGCAGTTGAAAATTGAAATATACTTACACACACACTGGTCTATACGGAAAACAATTTGTATTGACAAGCAAGAAACAATCAAATCAAGTTCAGCGTAATACCTCTGACAAAAACAAAAAAAAAAAGAAATAAATAAAAAAACAGGAGAAACTGTAAGTAAAGACGCCACTAAAGTTAATACATTCTAATGCTTTTCTATTTTGTTTTGTTTTTTGTTATTTGTGTTTATCATTGTTTTAAAGGAAATTGTAAAATCACTATTTTGCATCATTGTGCAAATTTTTAATTGTTTTCGAAGGGGACAACATTTGGGAAAATCATAATTTTTTCTAACTATTAATTTAAAATACTAAGAAATTTTGGTATGGTTTATGTTTTTTCATTTACGAAAATTTAATTTTACATCTGCTTTAGACATGTCCTCTCGCACCTTCATTTCCATGTAATAGTCGGTATCTTGTTTCATAATTTTGTGTTTTTTTTTTTGTTTTGTTTTAATTTTTTTTATTTCTTTTAATTTGTTTTCTTCTTCCCCAGTCCTCTCCAACCAACTTCCATTTCTCTGAGTGCGAGTGTGTACACTACTTCACCATGGAAGCTGGTACAACAATTTCTAAATATGCCGTTCTCATACGAGACACTAAATTACGTCTTCATCAAAGTACAGAAACAAAACTTGAGTACGACAATGATGGAAGCAATTGCGAAGAAATTTATCTTAATGCTGGTCAACTTATAAAAATTTTTCAATTGATTAAACCCTCAGAGAGGGTACAGAGCAATGCTGCAAATGATTTCAAAAAAAGCGTTTATACTGTTCAAGTTCTTGATCTGGTTAACAATGTACCCATATATGAAAATCTTTATGAGTGTCCTCAGGAAAATTTACGTCGTGTGGATGATGTGCTGTGGCCCTATATTATTAGTATAGTAGAACCGGAACAGCGGTTAAATATGTTAAAGGATGAAAATAATTGCAAGTTTTTAGTCTGCTTGAATATTAATGATATTGTCAGTGTAGCAGGTGCAATGTGCTATGAGCCTGATAAAAACTATGATTGTATAATTCGTTATATAGGACCAGTTTCGGAACTACACCCTGTGGGTTATTTTTTTGGATTGGAGTTATTGGTATGTTAGCATGATATACATATTTTTTCAAAAGCCAATAAATCAATGAATTGGAATATGAAAATACTTTATAATATAATAGTAGTTACATATTTATCTTCTTAGATTGCATTTTTATGTATACATATAATGTATGTGTTTTATACGGACATAATCTTCTTAAATTATACTACATTAGAGCACGAAGAATATTTCTTATGCTGGCAACAATATCAAAGATTGTATTACAAAAAACATGCAAATTGCTCAACTTTTTTTATGCAGAACGTCCAACATCAATAAGGTCACTTCCATTTTGTAGATATCATATAAAATATTACTTTAATTGATTAGGTTCATTTATAAATTAATTTATTTATATTTATATATCTCATTATTGTTGTTGTGTAATTTTTGTTGCACATTTATTAGCTCAATTACTATAACAGCAAGAAACAGTAAAGACTATTTTGACCGATTGTAAGATGATTGTAGGGGAAAACTATGTATTTTATTGTTCTAAAAAAAAAGAAATTGTATTATTACGCACGGAAATTAAAGTGCCATTTTCAAACAATTTAAATGTATACTTACTTTTTCTTTACTATTTACTTACACACATAATTGGCCATTACAACACTTCAGTCAGGATTACGGCCTAGCTTCTCACACCACGCATGTTGTGTGCCTTAATTGTACAATTGAGTGGCGGGATTTACAGTTTAACGTCGTGTCCGAACGACAGATTTTTGAGAAGCTTTTCATGTCAATTTTTACTCTCAGAGTTTTTGCCAGAAATCTGCTAAGAGGAACCCGTCGAAGAAATATTTTTTCATATTTCATTATGATGTCTGGCCTGGGTCTCGAACCCGGGCTTTACGTCTAACAAGCGAACTCACTACCTACTAGACTACGGCGACTACATTTATCAAATTATAGATTTACTATTTATCAGATTAATATCAAGTTCAATAGTTTAACATTTTCAATAATGGTCTCAATATATGGATCATGTGGTTATAACATACGTTATGTAAAGGTGAAACTTTTATGTTTTGTACTTTTTCAACAACATTTTTTAAAGTTTTCTTTATTTTAATGTTTATATAAAAATAAAAATAGTTTGTACCATGCGGTACTTAAGATATACCTTGTTTAGATATGTGTTGTGTGACTAACAAGGTATCGTTATGAGGAATATTTAAAAAACATAACATCTTCATTTTAATCGTCTTTATCTCCGATATCTATTTCACGGATGTTGAAAACATTGTAGTTAAATGTACTGCATAGTGATGAACACTATTTGATGAGCAGTTGAACTGAGTTATTTTTAAAGATTATAGCTTTGTCACTGTGGGTTTAAAATCGTTAAATGTAACTTTAACACTTTATAAAGAAAATTATGTTTCTCACTGAATCCGACAAACATCTCATAACATTTTATCTTCTTACGATCTTGGTATATCCCCTTTTAAAGTGGATAGTAGCACTAACAAAGTCATTTAAAACGAAATGCCAATTTAGACAAATACTCTTAACAAGATTCACAAGCTTCTCAAAAAATCTGTCGAACCGGAGTCGACTTTAAACTGTACTTCCCGCCACTCATGTATAAAATTAGCACATACAACATAAGTAGTGCGAGAAGCTAGGTCGTAATCCCGACTAAAGGGTTGTAATGACCAATTGTGTACGTATGTAAGATACTTGATTAAAACATAGACTATGTTGTCTCTCAAGTAGTTTAAAACAGAAGGACATTTCTGAACATTTCTACCTCTACTTTGCGGGAGATCGAACTCTAGTATCTCAATATTTTACTAGTATCGAAATTACCAGTACTATGTAGTCCTCAACCGTACAGACTCCTATACGATCCTTATTGCTCACATTAACATTGAGTGTGCTTGAAAAATCAAAAGAATATATTCTGATAATATATTTTTTAAAATATTTTGTTCACAAAAATTTCCCAGCCATTCCCAATATTTTTTTAAAAGAACTCTTAGCCCTTTTGTACTATTTCCGGCGTTCTAGTAATTGAACTAGACAATTAACACATATTCTCCTGCAGGGTAATTACGCACACACACTCGTAATCAGACATACTATGTACATATATGAATGAATTACTCAGAAATGAAAATTATAATTCCTCTGAACATAATAAACTTTTCTTTTATAATTTTTCAAAAACCATGTTTACATTTTTATAAACCTACAACATATTGGTTTTTGTTGTCTTTAATTATTTTTGACTTCCTTGTTACTTCACCTCACCTACTCATTCATGAAAAAAAAATATTTTTGTTAATTTCTAATGTTTATTTTCGGCTTTAAATTGTGTTTCTGTTGGTAATTTTATAATTGTGGGAATATTTTTTGTTCAATATCATTTTACCGAACTTGACACGAATTTACGTTGGACAGATCTGAAGCATGTTCTATTGCTTTTCATTTGATTTAATTTTGCTATTGTTTTGAGTTCGTTGTCGTCGATGGAATAATATTTTTTTAGATTCATTTGACAGATTCATGGGTGACGATATTATAAATAGTAAAGTAGTGAACTTGCAATTTCTATTTGTATCATTAAGTGTTTTCATTCGACTGTGGAATATACTACTTGCATGTCCATACATTACAGTAGACATAAACCAGCCGTAACAATTTTAAAGTCAATTAAATATGCTTTATATTTGTTTGATTTTTATACAACGTCGTCGGAAATCCAAAAATTTTTCTTATTTTAAAGAAGAAGCAAAAAACGTTATAAAATAAAACGTTGCACACGCTGCTACGTCATTTTGAATAATTGATATAAAAACGTTATTTTTGGTCGCAAAAATCTAAAAATTGGTAGAGATATGTTAAATAACCTTACGTATCATTATCAATAAAAAAAACTCGATTTTCAAATTTTTGATGATACGTATGTACTTTTGGATTTTCGGCGATGATATGTAGTATCCAGTTGACACATAAGGCGTTTATAATATTTTGTTTTTGTTTATTTAAATTTCAATGAATTTTGGGAAAGATTGTGAAATTTCTGTGACTGGCACTATTTCGAATTTAATTTGCTAATATTATTCGCTCCAGTGACGTATGTATACTTTTTATCAGTTGGTTGAGCTTTCCATCCCCGTTACCTACTAGTACACATATTCTGTCATTTAACTGCCTTCAGCGGTTTAAATGCGAAGCTGCTTGCTGAAAAATCCATGCAGCCATAACTTATCGGCCTAGCCGTATACCTGGTGTGGTCGTTGGTTTCCACAAGCTGTAAACTTCGATAAACACTCAAATTTTATTAACTTGAATCTTTATTGAAATGAAAGCTGTTAAACAGTTTAGTTAATTTATATTAATAATTTATGTATTTCTATAATTAGAAATACATTTAAAATGGTTTTTAGAAATTTACATTGAATTCTGGTAAGACTGGGATTACTTACTGGTGTATTAACTTCTATAAGTGACTGTTACTTTTTCGTTCTATAAAAAAACATCATAGGGGTAAAACAACTTAGGGAACTTTAGGTTTATTAATCGCTTCTTACTCACAATGCTTACCTCATATAATAGTTTCCAGAAAAAGTTTAGACATTTATGTTTATGTATGATTACAGGCTATGTTGGATGAACAATTTTGACATTAAATTTTTAAGAAATTTAAATCCGTCATGATCTTGTGACCTCTAATATAGATAATTTTATAAAGTATGCGTATTAGTATGTATATTACAAAGACATTTGTTTAGATTTTTTTCCAATGTTTTCATAAATTAAAATGTATTATAAAATTTCTGACTCTTTCCAGAATTTTAATAATGGCAAATCCCCTCAAGCTGGTAAGATTCCATTTTCAGCGAAATATTTCGAATGTGATCCTGATTTGCTAATTTTCACTACTGCTAACTGGATTAAACCTATGACCAAAGAACAACAAAAGAAATTTTCAACGCGTGATTTTTTAAATGGTACAATAGAGCGACTCAAATCAGCTATAGCTCCGACCAGCGTTTTAATGGGAAGTGTAGGTAACAATACTTCAAAGAAAGATATAAAAGGCAAGAAGAACAAACAACAACAAGCCTCTTCACAGTTTTACGATATTGCAGAGGATATAACAGATAGTTACAACAATACTACAACTAAAAACAGTCAAATGGAACGAAATAAGAAAGATATGGCAAATGTAATGAATCATGACAGTGAAGAATTTAAGCAGTCAATAGAAAATCGTGAAAAAAGCTTAGAACGTCATGCCGCAACTACAAACACTGTATATACGCAAACACAACCGCAAGGTGGAATATTGAAAAATAAAAATAAGGAACAAATAATAAAAACAACACCAACGACAATGTTAAAAGCTGATGGTCCTGAAATTGTTGTTATTAACAATGCAGACATTGATGAGTCTATGAGAAATGAACCAAATGTTCTAGTATTTGAAAAAGAACAAACGCAAGTTGATTTATGCCATCTGCTTGGATCTGATTGGCCAAATAGTGCTGGTGATGCAGCCAGGATTTTAAATAAGTTACAAAGTACAAATCTCGCACAACAACACTCTTCTGTTAATGGTAACTGTGGATCAACAAACGATAACGTGCAGATTGTCAATAAAAGTAATCGTTCTAAATCATCAAATCCGATGTCACATTTAGGTGCCAACATCAATAAGAAGTCAAATGATTCGATTTCGTTCAATAATAAGAACGCCGATAATAAAAAGATGCAAAGTAAGTTCTTGTTTTTGTTTTTTAATACTTAATATTGTTTAATACCAAATGGCCATTAGTCGAGTTGTATGCATATAGTCTGGTACTAAGTAACGCTAAATTTTAACCAATCGTAGGTGATTGCAATAGCGCGTATTCAGGTGACATTTTTATTTATAGCGACAAGGTCGTTTCAATCTAAATATGTTATTGCCCGACCTTAATCAAACTGATATAAGGTTCAATACCAGCTTGAAAGAGAATGTTTGTGCACATGGAAATCCCGCCATTAGTCGCTAGAAGGATTAAAAATCAATCATCATTATTATAAACATAACTCAAGACTAGCGTGGAACCAGCCAGTTTTTCTGAAGTAACTCCAAGTCATGTTTCAATCAGTCTTGATAATATATATAAAAAAATAAATAGATCATTTAGTGTTTGTGTTTACATTCCTTCAGAATTAGATAGTCGTACAGCATAAGCTGCATAATTTTCTCACCAAGGCAGCCATCTAAGTGTCACCGACAATTATTGAATTACCCTTAGATGATAGATAAGTTCGAATACAGCTGTATATGGCCTTTGGTGTTATGAGAAAAAAATCAAAAACTTGATCTGATCGCAATGTATGTATATCGAATACGCTTTAGTCTTGCTTCCAATATCAGATCATTTAGCATAATTGATTTAGAAGTCTGCATCCTTTAGAGAAGGACATCATTGAAGACTAATACGGATTCAAACATATGCAACGGCCACTTGCCACTTATTCACATAAAAAGCTTTAATGTCGAATGGCAGAGGGATTTCGCCAAGTAACACATACGATCACATACTGGCACACCGAAAGTTATGTATGTATATGGTAACCAATACAGGAATTTTACAATTATTAACGACAGTCCGAACGATTAGTACGGCCTCTCATTGTAATTGGTTACGTCTTTTGAATATAATGCAGGCTCCGTTTGTGGGAGAGAGCAACCAGTATTGTGCAATAATATTGTATAGACTGAAACCAGAAAACACGTTCTAAACGTGGCTCAATTGGATTTGGGGAAACATATTTATTGTACTTTATTCGGAAGACGGGGGAGTTATTATATGTACAAGGCTTTTGGTACGTCCCTTTTTTATTTCGGTACATTTGTGTGGGTTGATAGGGTTTGAAAGTTGTGGTTTACCAAGTACTAACTTTTGTTAAGGCTCCTCTAATAATTATGCAGGGTTGAAAGGATCTTTTAGATCAAATTGTCTTCTCCCTTTTAATTTACTAAGATGTTGAAGTATTGTACGATGTATTAGTAAAACGTAGACATGGCATTTCAGTACAGAATTGTTATTAAAAGTTGACTCAATGTTGGATAAACAATATTTGTAATATATTGTTCGTCTGTTCTCATTTAAAATATTTAAAATTTTTTGTAATACAATGACTACACTTTTCTTACCTCTAATATGTAATAAAAGCAGAGGTAAACGGACAGAAGCATCCAAAACATTAACAATAAAATGAAAGAAAATGCTACGTGAAAACGTGAGTATAAGAGAAGTGTGATCTATTTTTAGGCAAATTTAAATCAAATAAATGTTTAGTTTTTAGTGATGTTGAAAATTTTCTCTTAAATAATGCGGAAAAACTAAATTTTTCGATAAGTTCTCATGTTAAAAGGAGAATTTTGAAATTTAATTTCAATACAGAATCAATCTAAAACTTTTTGATTTTTTAGCGGAGTAATAGGTAGAACACGTTTGGATATGCCATTCGTTGTACAAATGAATCGTCATTTGAATGAATCGATTACTTAATATTTTCAAAATAATACTTTTTTTAAAAGAGAGCGAGATAGATTCATTTTTTTTTATTTTATATGGATGTACATACATACAGATATGCATGGATATTTTTATACCGTTCCCTATTAATTTGCTTATTGTGACATTTATCTTTAGTTGTGTTTTTAAACTGCAGTGAATTTCACGTACATTTTGGTATTACACTAAGCAGAATAAATTTTTTGTTTTTCGTCTAATTTTAAAATCAACAAAAAAAAAAAAAAAAAGAAAAAAGAAAAAGAAATACAATAGAAAAATAGTTTTCAAAATGGAATTAGGTCGGACACATAGTGAGACATCATTGTACCACAATATACCATTGACAGTTTTCGAATTTTTCGCATCACCAGTTGGCAGTCCCATCGAATATGGTTCATACATGTCAGGTTATACATACGGCATTTACATTCTATTTCCCTGTAATTCTTCATCATTCTTTAATTTTTTAACGTTTTTTTTTTCTTTCAATGTGATGAATGAATTACCACTCCCCTCCATCCCTATCTAATTAAATGTTCACATCTACAGAGTCTCATAAAAGATCGTTATGTGAAAGACACGAAGCTATGGAAAATCAGTCATTATATCCTAACACTTCTTCCAATCATATTGATATAGATTCAACTTATGATCTGGCGGAATACTTACCTGCAGTATTGCCAGTACCGACTATGCAAGATCTGCCAGATACCGATTTGGGTGTTGGTTCCATGGTCGAAGTTAATGTACCAGAGTCAAGTGAAAATCTACATGGTGTAATACGTTGGATTGGCAAACCAGGAGGAATGAAGAATATATTGATTGGCGTGGAACTAGATGATGATTGTGTTGATAAGCAACTTTCAACAACAAATGGGGATTATAATGGTGTTCCGTAAGTTGTAATTTACAATTAAATAATTTCATAAGTAATAAACATCTTCATGTGTATTATTTCAGTCTATTTAAATGTACGGCCGGCCGTGGACTATTCGTTAACACTAATCAGTGCTCGATTGATAGACGATATTTAGGAGCAGATGGTGGTGCCATTAGCAATGGCATAAGGGAATCAAATGAAAATAAAACAAAAATGACAAATGGTTTCCATGACGATCAGCCAACGTTCGGACACATGGAATGTCCCGTTGTGCCTGGAGCTGTTGCGCCTATAAGTAAGTTTCCATCTACATATACATATATCTATATTTGTAATAGTCATGAAAACTGTGTATAATATGCGATTGCATTCAAAACAATTGCATTTAATTCTGAATGATATGCAGGTGAGATTATTTTATTCTGATTTTTTTTAAATTGAAATTATAAATTAGTCGCCGTAGTCTAATAGGTAGTGCGTTGGCTTATTAGACTCGAAGCCACGGTTCAAATACCCGGTCAGACATCAAAACGAAATATGAAAAAAATATTTCTTCGGCGACTTCCTCTCAGCAGATTTCTGGCAAAATCTCTGAGAGTAAATAAAATTGCCATGAAAAGTTTCTCAAAAATCTGTCGTTCGGAGTTGACTTTAAACTGTAGATCCCGCCACTCATGTATAAAATTACCACACACACCATGAGTGGTGTTGAGAAGTTAGGCCGTAATCCTGACTGAAGGGTTGTAATGGCCAATTATGTATATATGTATGTAATGGCCAATTATGTATATAGTATGTATGTAGAAATTATCAACGTCTACACTTGATATACACAATAATAAAGGTGTTGTTTGATACAATATCCAAAACGGGCGTAGACGTTATATCGAACAATGAAAATAGTGGCCCGATGACACAGATATAAGATTCCAATTGTAATTTATTTTGAAGTAAATTAATATATTTTCAGATTTGGGACCCGTTTACATACAATACATACTTCGGACATGCCATTGAGCAGTCATAAACACATTTCAACTTTTGCTAACCACAATGCTTTCATTTCTAGAGCTGAGACTCCACATGAAGTATTTCGGTACCTTCAGGAACAAGTTCTAACCATATCATAGGGCTGGAGAATTAAAGTGAATATCCATACACACAGCTAAAGTACCGTGGTATTCATATTGATAAAAACTTGACTTGGAAATTTCACATTGAATCAAAATTAGTAAGAATTAAATTGAAACTCTCGGTACAAATTTCTCCTTGAGATTTAACTGGTAGAGTCTTATTGTATAGTTCATTAGTAGAAGTAATATTGAGTTCTGTTATTGTTATGAGAAGTACCACAGTTTCACACAAGATCTTATAGCATCACCGTGGTACCTCGAAAACTCAAAAATATTCTGCGAAATACTTGAAAAAGAAGTTCCTACTCCATCCAAACTTTCCGGTTATTAACATATTGAGGTATCATGGGCACATTCGTAATAAAAAGGAACACTGAAGCTGTCGTGTCGTCTCTACACAATCTACATAACATTTCCAAATACAAGTAGCAACGAAAGCCGAACCTATTCATGATGTTAATCAGGCATGGTTACAATACATTTCTTTATACTAAAATGTGTTGCAAACAGTAATACGAGATATTAAGTCGTTTACATATCGCCGTGAACTTTCAAATGTTGCAATAAGTCACTTTAGTCGTTTAACATATCGATTCAAATGGGTCACGGTTATTGTTTCTAATCAAAATCAGCTTCAAAAAAAAGATCGAATTAGTTGTGATGTGAAGATAAAATTTCGTTCTAGGACGTTGATGCGGTAACTCTTGTGAGGTGCAGATCCTGAACTTCATTCCAGACCGTTTTTTTTAATTATGTGAGGGTAATGTGAACTGTCTTCCGAGATCGAGCGATTTAATACTGGTAGACTTTTTCTGGTGGGATTTTCTGAAGTCTTAGTTAGGTGTATCCGAATTACCCACAAATCAGAGGGGTCCTTAAAGCCAACATAATCCGTGACGTGAGATAATTTGAACCTGATTTTGCGTCAGAATTATGGAAAATTGTGCAGATAATGGCATCAATAGTTTTCTACTCTACATAGAACGATCGTGTCATACAATCTATACAATTTAGATGAATAAATTCGTTTACATCATACATGTTGAAAATATAATTTATTCTCTTTACTACACCTTATGTACACATGTACATACATATATGCATTTTGATTTCGATGTACAGCTCAAGTGATGAGTTTAAAATTTAATAACGAAATAGCTAATGAGTTTAAAAAATTTATTCTTTTTTGTAGAATGTTTTAGTTTAAATGATTTGGAAGAACTATGCGGCAAGTTCAAAGGCATACAAGGCCATCACAACTCATGTTATTTGGATGTAACGCTATTTTCTATGTTTGCATTTACTCCAGTGTTTGATGCCATATTATATCGGGCACCAGAACCAGATGTAAGTTGAAATAAAACTAGATATTCTATGTTGTAAACGTAATTACCTAATTATGACTAATTACTTTCAATTAAAGGACATTTCACAGTATACTGAAGTGCAAACAGTATTAAGAGAAGAAATTGTTAATCCATTGCGTAAACATACATTTGTTAGAGCTGATCGTGTTATGAAGCTGAGGCAACTGTTGGACAAATTAAGCTCTGTCAGTGGTTTAACAAGTGAAGAAAAAGATCCCGAAGAGTTTCTAAATTGTTTATTGTCCCAAATTATGAGAGCTGAACCATTTCTTAAGGTTTAATCAACTGATGCAGTAATTGAAAAGAGAAACTAATTTAACTGTTGTATTATATTTCAGCTTAATTCTGGTCAGGATGCCTACTACTATCAGCTGTTTGTGGAGAAAGACGAAAGGTTATCATTTCCCAGCGTTCAACAATTATTCGAACAAAGTTTCTATACATCGGATATTAAACTGAAAGAAGTGCCATCGTGCCTTATTATTCAAATGCCCAGATTCGGAAAGAGCTTTAAAATGTATCCACGTATACTGCCCTCACAAGTATTAGATGTCACAGATATAATAGACGACTGTAAATCATCATCATATTATCTTTTGATTATTTTTAAAAAGCAATTGAAAGTAATTTTATTTTGTTATTTGCAGCTCCACGTCAATGTTCGGTTTGCGGTAAATTGGCAGAATTTGAATGCCGTGATTGTTTTGGAGTTCTTCAGAATGGCATTGGCCTAGAGAGCACATCATTTTGTGCCAAGTGCCTGGAAACTGTACATATGCATGCTAAGAGGTAAAGTTTTTCGATTTGCATTTGTTTGTTGGCATTCTTGGCATAGTTTTAAAATCGTTTGTTTTATATTGAATAGATCGAATCATACAAATAGAAAATTATCTGTGCCACAAGATTTTCGAGTAATGGCAGAACATATGACAGTTCCCCGCTTGTATATGGAATTGTTTGCTGTAGTCTGTATTGAGACTTCACATTATGTAACGTTTGTTAAGGCTGGTTCAGGCCCTGATGCACCATGGTGCTTTTTTGATTCAATGGCCGATCGAAAGGGTAAGTCCTAGCTAAACTACCAAATATTTTTTAATCATAAATAAATAATTGTTTAATTGTTTCGAAATATAGGTGAACAAAATGGCTATAATATACCCGAAATGTTAACTGTGCCCGATTTACCCCTATGGCTCTCAGAAGATGGCGCTCGAACGATTAGTGAAACCTATTCCAATGACAAAATGTTACCAGAACATGCTAAACGTTTGTTTTGTGATGCATACATGTGCATGTATCAAAGTACAGATGTAATGATGTATCGTTAATTTACATATATATTTTCTTAATATTTTTAATTTTTCCATTTCATTTCCATCGATTACTTTAGTTTGTGAATCGATATAAATATCTTATTTTTAAAGGTACGTTAGTGTTCATAATAGTCTTGTTGTTCTAATAATTAATTTTATTTCTCAACTGATAATATGATCAATTTATTTTACTATTAAAATAAAATAACCTTAGCACTAATAATATGTACGGTTTTTTCTATTTTAATTTAATTTGTTTGCTAATAACAGTATTTGGTTTAGGAGGTATTTGTTCATCGCTTACAGATCATATCCAAATTGAAGACTGTATTCGGAATTATGTATGTATTTGTGGTAGTTTCTGTTTTCAACCTCCTAATCTGTATGAACTTTATAGTCGCCAAAATAAAACTATTTGCGGTGTTTTTTACGAAATATATTATTAGGTTTATTAAATGGATCTACTTTAGTTTGAATGTTTTAAACACTGCTGCTCAATAAACATATGTTGTAGTGCCAGACATCTTAGATTCGTTGTTGTAACAACACTGTTGTAGCCACAGGGAAAATTGGCGGAGATTAGTAGAGAAGTTGGAACGTTCGAAGAGACGTCTTATGTTGTGAGGACTCTGGCGATATGTTGGGCATTGATTTATTGTTCCTGGAATTCTAGACCTATAGCCGGAGTTGAGGATTCAGTCTCAACTGGATCTTGGCTCTTAGGGTTCACTTTGCCCGTCTATGTGTTACTTCAGTTCAGTTAATTGGCCATTTACAACCTGATTAATGGATTTTGGCCTGCCGACACCCATCCTTCCAGGTGCCTCTGCTTCTTGCGCGCCTACGTCAGTTGGTCACACTAATCGATGACAAGGCTTCCTCGATTTGGTCATTCCAACGAATACAAGATCATCCACTTCGCCGAATTCCGCAGATCCCCGCATCAAATACCCGTCTCGTCGGATCATCCCCCTCCATTCGAATGACATAGCCGAGCCAGCGCTGGCGCTGGATATTAATACGCTGTACAACGTCTATGTAGTTGAGGAGTTCATACAGCTCACTGTTGGATCGGATGGGGAAATCATCGCCAACTCGCACTGGGCCTAAGATTTTACGTAGGACTTTTCTCTCGAATACTCTTAAGGCTGCTGCATCGGTGCTAGTAGAGTCATAAAGAAGCACGGATAAGATGAGCGTCTTGTAGAGTATTAGTTTTGTCGTACGAGACAGGTCTCTGCTACTCAATTGCCTATTGAGACCATAGCAGCACATGTTGGCAAGAGTGATCCTGCGCTTGATATCCAGACTGACATCATTTTTGGTGGTAACGGAGGAGCCAAGATAAATAAATTCCTTTCAAAGGTATAGTTATCGGCCGTAATCTGAGAATCAATATGTCGCACGTCTCTACTTGTCGATAACATATACATATACTTTGTTTTGCCCTCATTTACTGCCAGACCCATCTTAGAAGACTCCCGGTCAATAGCACTAAAGGCCCTATGATGCCAATGTCGTCAGCATACGCAAACAACTGGACGCTTTTTTGAAAGAATAGTGCCGTTGCGATGCACTCCCGCCTTTCGCAGTACACTTCGTGACGAAGTTGAAGAGGTCACATGATAAGGGATCGCCTTGTCTGAAACCTCGCACGGTATCAAAAGGTTCGGAGAGGTCCATTCCCACCTTGACGGAGCTGCAGGAAGTGCTCAACGTCATTCTGCATAGTCCCAACAGCTTCGCAGGTATACCGAGCTCAGACATTGCGTCAAAAACACGATCCCTTATGGGGCTATCGAAGGCTGCCTTATAGTCGACAAAAAGATGGTGTGTGTCGACTTGTTTTTAGTGGGTCTTTTCCAGGATTTTGCCGTAGTGTGAAGATCTGGTCGATGGTGAACCTGCCAGGTCTAAAACGACACTGATAAGGTCCAATCAGTGTTTTGACGAGTGGCTTCAGTCGTTCACACAATACGCCTGTAAGAACCTTATATGCGATAGGAAGAAGGCTTATACCCCTGTAGTTAGCGCATATCGTATGGTCTCCCTTTTTCAGGACAAGATAGAAGACACTGAAGTTCCAATCGTTGGGCATACTTTCCTCTAGTTATATTTTGTAAATAAGCTGGTGCATGCGCCTTACCAACTCATTACATCCGTCCATGGCTAGACGGCGGAATCTCCACGCCGTCATCATCGATCGGGTTCGGAACATCATGTTTGATTATATTACTTACAATATGCAAAGTCCGAGGTATAACCGTAAGTAATGTAATTAAGCCCCTATTAATTCGTGTAAGTGTCTGCAGGCCTCGTCCATAGGAGATGTACACTTAGTAATTTCGTTGAGGTAACTCCCAATGTCTTGACTGATGTGCCTGGTGCATGCAGTCAGGAATTCATTTATCAGTAATGTCGTTAGTCGTCTTAAAACAGTCAATACCGATCCTGAGGGCATTATTTTACAGGGTTTGGAGTCGATTAAGAAATGAATACAAGCCGGAGCGGTATAGTTCAGCATCGAACGACCAATTGTCTTATATGTGGCCGCTATGTGGATCTCGTTTTTGCTCTTCTCCTTCATGTTGATGTGTGAGGAAGATATCTAAAACCAACTCCAGTGTGACTATGGTGATTTTTTAGGTATAAAGTTAGCTTATTTTTTCGATTTGGCTTCAAACTATTGCGTATAGGTTTTATTTCTGAAATTAATTTAGCTTTTATAGCTTCTTCTGTTGGATTTATACGTTCATAGTACCAGAAGAAGAAGGCAGTTGTAAAAAAATATTACTTTCCATGACAATAAAAAGCACTCTAATTGTTAAAGTACATGATAACCAAATAAAATGATTGGATTGTGATTTTATATTGGAGTCAATTTAGGAAATTTGGTAAATGTGCGGTAAGATTAGAATTTCCCTCTATTCCCTATGTATTAATTTTTGTAAGTCTATTAGGTGCGCAGATCACTTCTTTAGCAATTTTTTCCGGATGCAACGATTTTTCCACAATCACTTCTAGATTCCCTAAGCGGCCATTTGGCTTGTTTAACAACAATTGGTTGAGAAATGAGTTTATACTAGAAAATTTTGTTCGAAAAACCAACATCTCTAAAGCAGTGTAAATGGTCTGCTGACTTTTTTGTTGCGCGAGTTGAAAATTATCTACGTTATCTATGTATACACATAATTTCCAGTATCTACAATAATTAAATTAATTAAAACCATAAATAATAACAAAATAATTTGGCTTTATTTTTTAGCTGAATTTTAAATGCGATTAACTTAAACCAGATATGCTGACCGTACTAAATGTAGTACACCTGTTATGTTCAGGTTTCTGCGTTTACTGTGCTTTAAATTTTCAAATCTACTTGTTGTGCTACAGAATATAACGGTCAACAAAGCATGCCTTGATAAATTTTATCTAGGGTAATTGCCTACATATGTGTATTTTTTGAAACAGAGATTTCAGTTTTGTGAAATTGGCAAAAATCTGAAGATGTCTTATTCTACTGAATCGGATAATGAAGATGACATTCCACTTGCTTTACTGCAACAGGCCAAGAAACGTAAATGTATGTCAGTAAAATGGGTAAAGCAGTATCTGGAAGAAACGGAGCCTATTATTACAGCATGTGAACAGCAGATTTAACCTACACCTTTTGAATTGTTAGAAAAAAATTTTGATGAAGGCTTGGTGCAAATTATTACTCAATATTCCTGCAACTGCAAATATAACTCCAGACGAAATCAGGTGCTTTATTGGAATTTTGATACTGAGTGGCTACAATACTGTTTCGAGACGTCGTATGTATTGGCAAAAGATATTCTCTTGTATCGAAAGCAATAAGAAGGGATCGATTTGAATTCCTAATAAGAAACCTGCACTTTGCGGATAACAACAGTCTGGATACAACAGACAAGTTCGCAAAAGTTAGACCACTTCTACAAATGTTAAACAAGACTTTCCAAAGCAATGCTCCGAAAATCTTACAGCATTCAGTGGACGAGCAGATGGTTACATACTTTGGCAGCCAGGGATGTAAGCAATATATTCATGGAAAGCCGATAAGATATGGCCATAAATTTTGGATTGGAGCAACTTATAAATTCTATATTATTTGGTTCAGGCAGTACCAGGGTGCAGGCAATTTCCCAAATAATATCTATAAGGAAATGCCGTAGACGTAACGTATTGTGATATATTATCACAATGCCAACCCAACATTGCCCACCAATTGTATTTTGATAATTTATTTAAAACAATAAACTTATTGTCTGAGTTAGAAGAACGACGCGAGAAAGGCACTGGAACACTTCGTCATAATCGGTTAGGCAACTGTCCTTTGGTAAAGAAAAAAGATGTGCAGAAAAGAGAAAAAGGGTGGTATGATCTTGTTGGAACGACAGCAGTGCAGTAAACGTTGCCTCAAACGTCCATCCAGTTGAACCAGGCAAAAATATTTCACGTTGGTCTCGAAAAGAGAAAAAGCGTATATATATTCAAGAACCACGTCTTATTCATAAATATAGTCGCTACATGGGTGGCGTTGATCGAGCAGATGAAAATATCAGCTTGTACCGTGTATTTATTCGGGGTTAAAAATTCACACATTCACACACCTCATTGATCTTGGAAAATGGAACATTTATCTTTTCGTCGGCGCATTGCCACATTGGTAGTATTTACCTATGGAAAACCCCCAGGATCATCATGTGACAACAGATTTGATTGAAAACATCATTTACTTACTGAGAACATACGTGAAGTCGATGGAAAATGTTGTAATCATTGCCACAATAAGACCACTACACGCTACATGAAATGTGATGTGCCGCTCCAAATAAAGTGTAATGTGGAGTACCACACCACTAAATAATTTTTTTATTAGTTTGTTTTTCTTACCTACTTTTGTTACTTATATCGATATATACCAAAATTTCTGAGTAATAAAAAATTCAATTAAATCACAAGAAAATACTGTATTTTGCTTTCATATGCGCTGAGCGTACTATATGTAGTACGGGCTCAAAATCCAATTTAAAAATATTTTTTTTTTATTTCTTCTGCTTTTCCGTCAGAAAATTATTAAAAACTCTTGATTTCGATGTGGATGTCACGAAAAGAAATGAAACAATGGAAGAAATTTTCCCCTATGGTGCAAACTATCATTCGCATTTTGTCTCTTCACGGACGAAGAGAGTTTTTACTCGCTTTTCTTTAATGTGTATCATTTTCACAATTTGATCCTTCTGAATGGTCTGTCAACTTTTGAACTTCGTTAACGATTCAGCAAAGAGAGGATAGAGCAATTAAGCCTATAACAGAATTTTTCCTACAGGAAGAGTATGGTTTTTAGCAAAGAAAAGTCAGGTATTGCGGTCCCTTTTTAGATTTTTCAATTTCCGTATTATTGCTCTGACCTCGTTCTCAGAGGTGGAGGTGGTATAACAAATTGTCAACAGAATAGAGCCTTAAATTTTTCCGTCTGTGTACGTTGACCGCAATTGAAAGTAATTCCAGAGATTCGATTTCGACTCCGATGAACTCTTAAGAGTTGACCATAACTTCTTCAAATTTGCTTAACATTAGTTAAGGTGTTCTTCCTAGCCGGAATAAATCTTTTCACCGCCATATGGATAGGACTCCTGAAAATATTTTTCTCCTTCTTCACACAGCTGAGATATGACAACCGACGGAGCGAGTCATCAATGTATACCGTAAACACTCTCGATTGCTTTTTTCGCCCAGTCGAAATGGGTGACATATGTACATACATACATAATTCGCCATTACAACCCTTCAGTCAGGTTTACGGCCTAGCTTCTCACACCACTCATGTCGTGTGCCTTAATCTTATACTTGAGTGGCGGGACCTACAGTTTAACGTCGACTCCGAACGACAGATTTGAGAGAAACTTTTTCATGGCAGGTTTATTTACTCTCAGAGTTTTTGGCAGAAATCTACTGAGAGGAAGTCGCCGAAGAAATATTTTTTTCATATTTTAGTTTTGATGTCTGGCCTGGGGCTCGAACCCAGGCTTTACGTCTAATAAGTGAACACACTACCACTAGGCTACGGCGACTGCCGAAATGTGTGACAGGTGCTATAATTCCATCGGTGTCCAATCGAGTAAGATATGATCGTGAAATTATTGTGACATCAGACGCTGAATGTAGTTTTAATTCTAAAGCCGAAAGTCCATACCATCCGTTTCATGCGGACTGCGTTACATGCAATTTTTGCTTTCTATACGGTTCTTATTGCAAGTTAAGCCGAAAGTCCATAGCATGCGTTTCATGCGAGCTTGCATTACATGCGTATACCGAAAAAGTAGAATCAGTGTAGTTGTATGTGACAAGAAACATAGAATGCATAGATGCGTAGAACGCATCAAGTAGATCTACTTTCTACTTTTCTATGCGACTCATGCAGTGTTGGAAAATGTCAGCAGTTTTTTAAACTTGGCATGCCAAATTATATACTATTGTGAATGGTTTCGATAGATATGTTTACATTTTACGACATTATTTTTTTCGCATTTTTCTTTTTGCATTATAAAAATTTTAATAAAAACATATTTCATAATAAAGTTTACTACTAATTTAAGAGGAAATATATATTTTTAGCACATTTCTGAATATTTCATCATTTCATGAACAAAATATGCATGTTACTAGTTGTCGATTGTTTTTATGTACTGAGTGTCATCTACTTGGAATTTATTTATTTGTAAACATGAAAAATGGAGGCTAAATTAACCGAAAACAATCGTCTTGTGTTCTTTTGAGGATTTTCGTAGGACTTAACAGCACAAAATATCACATATTTAAACTTATAAATTTGTAATTAATGGCATAAATGTTATTGTTGGCTTTTTTATTGTTCACCACAACAGCTGACCAACACAAAAAGCCAGTCGCATAAAACGCATTGTGTGTAACTTGCAATAAGAACCGCATAGAAAGCAAAAATTGCATGTAACGCAGTCCGCATGAAACGGATGGTATGGACTTTCGGCTTAACGTTAAAAATAAATGGCCAACATTTAAGCCGAAAGTCCATAGCATGCGTTTCATGCGAGCTTGCATTACATGCGTATACCGAAAAAGTAGAATCAGTGTAGTTGTATGTGACAAGAAACATAAGAAAATGCATAGAATGCATAGATGCGTAGAACGCATCAAGTAGATCTACTTTCTACTTTTCTATGCGACTCATGCAGTATTGGAAAATGTCAGCAGTTTTTTAAACTTGGCATGCCAAATTATATACTATTGTGAATGGTTTCGATAGATATGTTTACATTTTACGACATTATTATTTTCGCATTTTTCTTTTTGCATTATAAAAATATTAATAAAAACATATCTCATAATAAAGTTTACTACTAATTTAAGAGAAAAATACATTTTTAGCACATTTCTGAAGATTTCATCATTTCATGAACAAAATATGCATGTTACTAGTTGTCGATTGTTTTTATGTACTGAGTGTCATCTACTTTGAATTTATTTATTTGTAAACATGAAAAATGGAGGATAAATTAACCGAAAACAATCGTCTTGTGTTCTTTTGAGGATTTTCGTAGGACTTAACAGCACAAAATATCACATATTTAAACTTATAAATTTGTAATTAATGGCATAAATGTTATTGTTTGCTTTTTTATTGTTCACCACAACAGCTGACCAACACAAAAAGCCAGTCGCATAAAACGCATTGTGTGTAACTTGCAATAAGAACCGCATAGAAAGCAAAAATTGCATGGCATTCGGCTTAAAGCCGAAAGTCCATACCATCCGTTTCATGCGGACTGCGTTACATGCAATTTTTGCTTTCTATACGGTTCTTATTGCAAGTTACACACAATGCGTTTTATGCGACTGGTTTTTTGTTTTGGTCAGCTGTTGTGGTAAACAATAAAAAAGCAAACAAGAACATTTTTGGGAAAAATAGAAAATTAAATTGTAATTTTAAAAGAATTTATGCCATTAATTACAAATTTATGAGTTTAAATATGTGATATTTTGTGCTGTTAAGTCCTACGAAAATCCTCAAAAGAACACAAGACGATTGTTTTCGGTTAATTTATCCTCCATTTTTCATGTTTACAAATAAATAAATTCAAAGTAGATGACACTCAGTACATAAAAACAATCGACAACTAGTAACATGCATATTTTGTTCATGAAATGATGAAATCTTCAGAAATGTGCTAAAAATGTATTTTTCTCTTAAATTAGTAGTAAACTTTATTATGAGATATGTTTTTATTAATTTTTTTATAATGCAAAAAGAAAAATGCGAAAATAATAATGTCGTAAAATGTAAACATATCTATCGAAACCATTCACAATAGTATATAATTTGGCATGCCAAGTTTAAAAAACTGCTGACATTTTCCAACACTGCATGAGTCGCATAGAAAAGTAGAAAGTAGATCTAGTTGATGCGTTCTACGCATCTATGCATTCTATGCATTTTCTTATGTTTCTTGTCACATACAACTACACTGATTCTACTTTTTCGGTATACGCATGTAATGCAAGCTCGCATGAAACGCATGCTATGGACTTTCGGCTTAAATGTTGGCCATTTATTTTTAACGTTATGAATTTGCTGCGTGTCGTACGATCAGTGTTGTCAATTTAGCGCCTTTCGCGCTATATTTAGAGCGTTTCAACCACCAAAAAGTCGCATTTTTCCTCTTTAGCGCTTTTTTAAGAAAACGTGCTAGGTTGGCGCTTTTCTTTTTAAATTTCCTTGTTTCACATTGATTGAATACAGTTATTTGGGATATTATTTTGAAAAGGCTTGTGGTGATAATAATATTGAAGGTTGTGAAAAACAATTAATACAGAAAAATTTAATTAAATTTACTGAAGCATGAAGTATGATCAAGATTACCGACTAATATTACAATAAAAAAAAATATCATTATTTAGTGTCGAAAATATTTTTTGAAATAAGACAAAAGATATCATTGGATTTTTAGAAAAAGACGATATTAACGAAATGGCAAATTGTCTTAAAAATTTAAAATTATGTCAGTGAAAAAATATAGGTAATACAGAGCAATTTTGGATTGAGGTGTACAGTTTTAAAAATTCACTGGATGAAAATCTGTTTACAAAATTGTCAACACCTGAAATTAATTTATTAAGTTTTCCTTTTTCGAACGCAGAAGTAGAAAGATCTTTTAGAGTTATGAATTACTTTAAAGCCAATATAAGAAATAGAATGTCATGACAATTGTATCAGAGATCAGCAATGAATCGTTTTTTCGTTACTCATAAGTACTCATTAAATTTTGAGTATGAGTGAGTCAACAGTATTGAAATTCAACTACTCTGATTCATTCGTACCCACTACAGCATTGATTTATGAGTACAGGTTTTAATGAGTATGATTACAACGTTCACATCAAACTCATTCCATTCGAAATATGTTTGATTCATACGCCTACTCACTCAGATTTATAAATTTAGAAAAGTACTCATAATTGAAACCAGTGATTCTTAGCAAGCAAAGCAAACACACAACCTTCTAGTGAGTATTGTAGTGTTCGTATGCCATTCATACTTTTTTTGTGATTCGTGTATATGTTGTGTTATGGAGAGTCGAAATCGACAACATTATGCGTATTGTTGAGTACTTCAAACTTTGAATATGAGTATGATATTAAAATAAGTATGAATGCGTATAAGTATCAGAAATTATGAGTATGATTCGAATCAATCATCTTTTTGAATACTCATTACTGATCTCTGGTTGTCATCTCTTGTTTCATAACAATGTATTGGCTTATGGTATTGGATGTAGCTGTGTTAACAATTTTAATTCGCAATACATAATTAAATTGATCAATAATAAGCCAGCATTTAAATCAAAATAGGTTACTAGGAAGTACGCTGATGCTCAGCTGCGAAAATGACAAACCATCGAAGAGTAACTGCAGAACGTGAGCATATTTAGGGGTGATATAGCAGAGATTGTAATAAGTGAAGCGGCAATTCTGTGCAATGAAAGAAAGTGCAGTGATCTTGAAAGCTCGGTTTGTTAACAATGTATAATTCCAGTATTTCCAAGTCTGGATTCGATGGCATTAGTTATTAATCGAGGCATCTGCAAATAAGGCATCTGATAACAAAAATCATCAGATTTGGGGCTGCATGGATGATAAAGAATGTGAGACTCAAGAATTCTCTTGTGTATTTAATTATTAATACATATTAATAATAGGGGTCAAAACGAATATTAGCAATGCAGTTAGGCAGAAGGAAATTGACCTCACTCCAATCGGCACCTAAATCTTTAACTTCATTGGGGACTGACATGTATTTGATTTGATGTACATACGAACTAGAATGATACTACATATTATTTTAACATACAATAGAGAAGAGAAAGACAGGCTGATTAGTCTACATAAAGTTACTAGAAAAACCATCAATCGCAGTGAACGCTAGTTATAACGCTGTGATAAGAACCTCTGAATTGGAATTTAGAAAGAGATTCACGAAAAAAAATATTTCTTCGGCAACATCCTCTCAGCAGATTTCTGGCAAAAATTTTGAGAGTAAATAATATTGCCATGAAAAAGTTTTTCAAAATCTGTCGTTCGGAGTCGAGGAATTCCAAGAATTAGGTTCTTAAGTGTCTGGAATTATTGCTGAAAGGTTTGTTATATTCCAATGAGGTTTAACGTGTGTTTGTTGTACTAGATAGCGGACTGCACTGCAACTTGCAAATATTGTACCATAGTTGGAAAGGGGTCTACAACTTAAGGCGATTTATTGAATGTATACTAAGATTGTTAAGCCGATAATTGCATACTCTACATTCCAAAAGTAGAAAAAGCTATCTCCAGAAGACAGTCTTGTCGGCGTTAATTAAGACTATAATAGGGCTATTCCTTTCACGTTTTTGTTAAGAAGAGCGCTATGAGCGGTGCTTTGAGCCTACTAAACGCGACCGAGCCAGAACTCCGGGATTTTAGTCACTTGTGTCTTCTAAGGTGGAGTGAAAAAAGTTGCGTTCTAATGGGATCTAGATAAATTTGAAGAGAGGGATGAATTCGCAGCAGTCTTTAGTGATCCAGAACTTTGTTATGCTATTAGCTGGTCTAAGTCAGGTACATATAATAGAAAGTTGATGACAATCTCGCAGGGTCAAATATTGATGAGGCGTCCAAACACTGTGTCACGCCAAAACGATTATTGGATCTTACTTTTTAATTTAAGGAAGGCAAACATTGGTAGTATAGTAAGTTTTCTGAACGCTATATCTGAACTATCATCTCAATAGATTGCGTGGATGAAAACATTGTTCCCTTTTGTCATGGGTTAACTAAAACTTTTTTACCAGTGTTAATTCGTTTGGCATGCGGCTAAGTTTCTATTTTAATATGTTTTTCGGTATGTCCTTTTCTGTTGGGGGAACGTTTATGTTTAAAAAAAAATTCAGAAATAGAAAAAAAAGATGAGTGGAATTAGAGTGTACTTTTATCACGTTGAATCGCAATGACGCTTCGTATTTGAAATATCTGTTATCCTATCTCATTGCTTTTGGAGAAAAATAGTCATTAAAAAGGTTTGGGACTACATCATCATCATGATTATTATCTGCAGGGGCGCCAAAATGATTTTACAATGAAGATATCGGGTGGGACCTGTAATGATAATAGCTAACTCCAGCCAGAAAAAGTCATTCAAATATACACTGACAGATCCAAATCACTTTATAAAGTCGGATGTGGAACTTTTTCAGAACAGTTGCATCTTAGATTGTCCCTTGAACTACCTGATCGGTATAGTATTATTCGTACTGAAATAATGGCTGTATAGACTGCTGCTGTACGAATTTGTCATAAGAGTATATCGAATTTAGATAATCGGATATTTACTGGCTGTAAAGTGGAGATGAAGTCTCCGTAGTCTAGTAGGTAGTGTGTTAGGGTTGGGGTTCGTATCCCAGGTCAGACATCAAAACGAAATATGAAAAAAATATTTCTTCGGCGACTTCCTCTCAACAGATTTCTGTCAAAACTCTGAGAGTAAATAAACCTGATATGAAAAAGTTTTTCAAAAATCTGTCGTACGGAGTCGACGTTAAACTATAGGTCCCGTCACTCATGTATAAAATTACATGAGTGGTGTGAGAAGCTAGGCCATAATCCTGACTGAAGAGTTGTGATGGTCAATTATGTATGTATGTATGCCGGGTGGAGGTTCTTGGACATCCATATTTTATTGACAGAATGTGTGTAGCCAATGGTGGCTTGGATTGAATTTATTACTATCGAGATGGCTGAGTGATGGCAGCCAGGGTTAGAATTGAGTGACGGAATACATAATATTACTCGGTTTTCTAGGAGCCAAGTAAATTATTGCCTTTGAGGCGGCTATCAATTTAATCTCCTCCTCCAGAACGCTCCTCCCCGAGTGAGCGGCTCTTTCAACTTGTGTAGGACCTTGAGAACCGCAATGAAAGCCGAATTTCGCAGGCTTTCGAAGAAGATTGATGTTAGCTCCTTATTGATAAAATGCCTGAACCCATGTATATCTGCTCAACTACGGACAAGTATAAAGGTTTCATTGTTATAATACAGGTCTTCAAAGCGGTCATAGGTACCTCTTCTAGAAGGAAACAACTACTATCCATGACGATGTTCTATAACGGATGCGATAACAAATAATATCGTATGAAATGAGCATCATATTAAAGGCTTTTTACAAGATGTGTTATATACTTCGGAACATTCGACTCTGACCTGGTACTCACAAGTTTTCTCAAAGTTCAATAATGCTAAATAATATCGGGTTATCCATTTCGTGGTTTCAAAAGTAAACGTAAATAAAACACATATAAAATATTTTTTTTCATGATATTTCTTTTTTATTGTAAAGTTTGAACGTTGACATTATGTGTGAAAAACTACATCATTTAAATGATCTCCATGCGAAGTGTTGCAAGCATTGATTGTTTTGAGGTAATTTTCGACCACTTTTTGACACATATTGGGCGCAGGGATGATAAAGTTGATACTTTAGTATTTTTTTTGATACTTTCCGACGCTTACAAGTACCTCGGTACCACCGTGATATACTTGATACTTTTTCTTAACTCACCTAAATTCCACTTTCTCAAATGAGAATGTGATATGGTAACCCATGTTTCAACCGGATCTAGTTTAATACAAACGAAAGATTTATTAAAGTCGACAGATTCTTGTTGTTACAATATTAAAATTAACAACAAAATGTTATCCAAACAAAAATAAAGTCATTAAAAATGATATTTAATATCGATCTCCTAAAAATGTACCTAATTTTTATATTCTTTAATATAGTTTTTAATATATTATTATTTTTTTTTTTTTTTTCGCATGAAATGTTATGTTTTATTTGTTTTACAAGTTATCAAAACTAAAATAAAAACATTAAAAATGTTTTATAATATTGATCTCTTTAAAATGTACCCCATTTGTATATACTTAAATGAAATGTTTTGTTTATTTTTGGTTTAAATGTTTATATTTTGTTTGTTCGCATGAATTGTTATGTATTATTTGTTTTGTTAAAGCTTAAATAAATTATTTAAAAAAAAAATTAGAAAGTGTTGCTTTAATATAATTTGAAAAGAAGGAAAATTTGTGTAAAAATATGAATAATTCAAAATTTAATACTTTTTCAACCCGAAAAGTACTTTTTTAAAACTTTTTTGTTACCATTTCATTGGTGTCATTTATCATCCCTGATTGGGCGGTATCTCAGCCATAACTTGACGAATGTTGGTTTTTAAGTGCTCAAGAGTTGAAGGTTTATCTGCATAAATACGGTCTTTCGCGTAACCCCACAAAAAAAGTCTAATGGTGTCAAATCGCATGATCTTGGTGGCCAGTTGATATCGCCACGACGAGAAATTACGCGGCCAGGAAATGTCTCTTGCAATAAAGCCATATTCGCTCGAGTTGTGTGGCATGTGGCACCGTCTTGTTGAAACCACATATTCTCCGAGTCGTATTCTTCAATAGCAGGCAAAAAAGTCGGTTATCATATGACCATAACGCTCCGAATTGACGGTGACAGTCGTTCCATCGTCCTTTTCGAAGAAGTAAGGTCCAATCACACCTTCGAACCAAAGAGCTCACCAAACAATGACTTTTCTGGATGTAATGGCCTCTCTTCAATTACTTGAGGATTCTCGGAACCCCAAATACGATAATTTTGTTTATTAACATACCCACCGAGTGTGAAATGTGCTTCATCGCTGAAGAAAATTTTGTTCGAAAAATTGCCGTCCACCGCCTGTTGTTCAAGCACCCATTCCACGTATCTACGACGTCAGCTGGCTTCAGTTGTTGCATGAGCTGGACTTTATATGGATGTAGGTCTAGATCTAAATGCAAAATACGCCATAATGTGCCGTAAGACAGTCCTAATTCCTGAGAACGACGAGGAATCGACACATTCGGGTCTTTGGCAACACTTTCACTTACAGTAGCGATATTTTCAGCGGAACGAGCGAAACGATGATGCACAGGCCTTTCAATATTTGTAACCACTCCAGTCTCTTCAAATTTCTTCACATTTTTGCCAATTGCTTGCGTAGTTGGACGATTATGTAAATCATAATCTCCTCTTAAAGCATGATACGTGGCTGTGGCAGAATCACCATTTTTGTAGTAGGTTTTGATCATTTTTATTCGTTGTATGATAGTTAAGCGATCCACATTTCGTCAATATCAGACTTTCAACTGAAAAAAAAAATGGTTTCACAACTTAGTTTGACAGATGTCGAATTCCAGTCCCATACTTTTGAAACCACGATATGGATAGCCCTTTATATTAATAAGTAGTAGTTCGACTATTATCCGTACGGCTCGAAAAACTGCCTGTTCTTCGTATGCTTGCCACACAGGGTTTTATGTCAATTCGTAGAACTAAGTTAAACCTGTGAACATATCAAGATGAATAATATTTTAATAATTAATAATTTAGCACTTCTAGTTTTATTCACATTACTGTTAATTCAAATCCTTTTTATCGTTTATATAAATGAAAAACTTGCCTATTTTTCATTCTCATTTGTGCATTGTAATTGGTTTGTAATGATGTAATGATGCATTTTTTGCAAATCCCATTTGAATACAAGCAAAGAAAGTCGGTTTTCAAAATTTTCATCCAGTTAAAATACACGCTCAGATATCCACATACACATATGTATACCATGTATACCTCTCAGCTATTCTAAGAAATTTTGTTTTCCTTAAAATATTTCTTTTGTCTGGAAAATACAGATGACACAAGGCAGACGATAACAATAAACTGAACGTTACGAACTGCTACAGCAACAACAATAGTCTTAACCGTATTGTTATTGAATAATGGTGAAAGGTATTGTTGTGTTATTGCTCCAACTACATAAATGCATTCTTATCAGTGTTGAAAAGTTCAGCACTTTAGTACTTTTTTAATTACTTTTTCATTTCAAAAATATCGTAGTACCCCCGCCAGGCTTTCAGTACCTTTTTTATTATTACATATTTTATGTGTTAGAATGTTAAACTATTAATGCAATAGCAACGTATTGCTAAAGGTAGAATTAGTCTTTAGCCACGATTAGCCAAACTTACACGGAAAATTTGTCCGTTTTTAGAATACGAAGAACAGTGAGAACTAGTGGCGAACCGTAATATAATTTCGGTAAGCATTTACATTGCTCTTCATGTGCTACAAACGAACGTCGGCATTTGATTAAATGGGACGTTTACGTTTTGTTACGCTCAGAACAGAGATCAGCAATCGTTTTGTCGCTACTCATAAGCACTCATGAAATTTTGAGCAAGTGAGTTAATAATATTGAAATTTAACTAGTATGTGCTCTGATTCATTCGTATTCACTACAACATTGATTTATAAGTACAGGTTGCAATGACTATGAGTACATCGTTGACATCAAACTCATAACATTCGAACTATGTTTGATTCATACGCCTACTCATTTAGATTCATAACTTTAGAAAAATACTTATAATGCTCATAAATGATTCGAGTGATTTGAATCATTCATCGAAATTTACAGTCTTAGTTGTTGTTGCAAAAAAAGAAAAAAACAGGGACAGCAAGCAAAGCAAACACACAATCTTCTAGGGAGTACTGTAGTGTTCGTATGCGAATCATACTTATTTTGGGATTCTTTTAAATGTTGAGTAAAGGAGAGTCGAAATCAACAACATCCTGCGTATTGTTAAGTATGAGTACGATGAGTACGATGAGTACTTCAAACTTTTAATATGAGTAGTATGAGTATGATATTAAAATAAGTATGAATGCGTATAAGTATCAGAAATTATTAGTATGATTCGAATCTACTCATATTTTTGAATACTCATTGCCGATCTCTGGTTTAGAATCAACAGTTTTTGTTTTGTATGCGAGGAAAACGCATAAGTCGTTAGTGTTTCTGTTCTGTACCGTACGTGTATTAAATTTAAATAAATAAATAGTCTAGAAGGTAGTGTGCTGGCTTACTAGATGTGAGCTCACGATTCAAACCCCATGTCTGACATTTCCATCAAAACGAAAAATAAGGAAAATATTCCTTCGGCAACCTCATTCTAGCAAAAACTCTGTGAGCAGAATAAAATTGCCATGAAAAAGTTTATCAAAAATGTGTCGTTCGAATTCGACTTTAAACTGTCGGTCCCGCCACTCATGTATAAAATTAACACACACAACATAAGTGGTTTGAGAAGCTAGGTCACAATCCTGATTGAAGGGTTGTAATGACTAATTATGTATGTATGTATGTATTTTTTTTTACAAAAGTACCATTTGATGAGAAAAAGTACTCATTCAGTTACAGTTCAGTACCATTTTAAAATCTCAATTTTGCAACACTGATTCTCATGCACTTCGTACGATTCACCCCAAATTTTAAATGGGAAAATGGCAATAAATACTACAAAAACAATAAAGAACAGTGTGATAAAAATCGCAAAACAGTTGTATTTAAATAAGAAAAATAAAAAATTACTGTTTTCTAAAAAAAATTATAAAAACATTAATAATTTAGCAACAGATGCCATACAAATTTTGTATATTTAATGCGGTACAAAGAGCTCTCATATGAATCTAGAGAGTGTACTAGGTTTACTAGTAAAACACTAATATTAAGTAAGAAAATAAAATTTTTGAATTCTGCGCCAATAAAACTATTCATCTTTTGAAGCAAACCAATCTGTCACCCAGTTTACCACTTTCTAGTAGGAATGGAAGTGCTGCCCAGGCAATGCGAGTCCCAACGATAAAAAGAAATAAAAATCGGAAGGAAGAAGCTTCCAGCCGAAAGCTTTGATTTTATCCTGAACCGGTTTTGCCTTGTGTGCTGGTGTATTGTTATGTAGTTCCGAAATAACCCACGATTTTTTCTAAAAATAAATCCATTTTTCATCGCCAGAAATAGTACGTGTCAACACTGATTCTTTTGAAGAAAAACTTCACACGCGGTTTCTCCCTTTTCCATCTGTCTGTCATTCAATTCATGTTCCAGACTTTTGAATCTTTCCCATACCCTTTAAACGATCAAAAATTGTTTGTTGTGCAGTAATTTACATTTTTGCCATTTGCTTCTGGCTCATAGTGTCGTTTTCCTCCGAAAAATTAATTCTCTCTGCAAATTATATTTTTTTGGTACAAAATTCGCCATCTTTAAGACGATTAAAGAAATATTGTTACGAAAATGAAAACTTCGTTTAACATTAACATGATTAACACTAGCTACACAAACAAATACAAGGAACATTTTACAAGTAAAGCAGCAACATCGGTGAAAAACAGGAGACACACAAGTAAGAAAGAAAGCAACAACAAGCAATGCGAACAAAATACACAAACAACAATGAAGTCGCGATAGTACTCTCAAGAAGGCGAAACCGCGAACGTTCTACTTCAAGAACGTTCATCAGACTGTTTGTATGGGCATATAAAAAAGGCAAGACAAAACAGGCAAGGAGTAGTAAGCATTCAGTCAGTCTTGTGCGAAGACGCGTTGAGTGTGAAGAGAACAGTCGTGGTTTGAAGATCTCCGCTGTAAAGATCTGCGTTGTAAGCCAGTGTTGCAAAATTGAAATTATAAAATGATGCTGAACTGTAACTGAAAGAGTACTTTTTCGCATCAAATGGTACTTTTGTAAAAAAATACATACATACATAATTAATAATTACAACCCTTCCATCAGGATTACGACCTAGCTTCTCACACCACTTATGTTGTGTGTTAATTTTATACATGAGTGACGGGATCGACAGTTTAAAGTCGAATTGAAACGACAGATTTTTGGAAAACTTTTTCATTGCAATTTTATCCTGCTCAGAGAGTTATTGCTAGAATAAGATTGCCGAAGGAATATTTTCTTAATTTTTCGGTTTGTTGGAGATGTCTGACATGGGGTTTGAATCGTGAGCTTACATCTAAAAGCCAGCACAGTACCTTCTAGACTATTTATTCCGTATAGTACGGAACAGAAAAACTAACGACTTATGCGTTTTCCTCACATGCAAAACAAAAACTGTTGATTCTGAACCAGAGATCAGCAATGGGTATTCAAAAATTTGAGTAAATTCCAATCATACTCATAATTCCTGATACTTATACGCATTCATACTTATTTTAATATCATACTCATGCTACTCATATTACAAGTTTGAAGTACTCATCATACGCATGATGTTGTTGATTTCGACTCCTTCTATACTCAACATTTACAAGAATCACAAAATAAGTATGATTCGCGTACGAAAACTACAATAATCACTAGAAGGTTGTGTGTTTGCTTTACTTGCTGTTCCTGTCTTTTTCTTTCTTCTTTTTTCGCGACAACAACTAAGACTGTAAATTTTGATGAATGATTCAAATCACTTGAATCATTTATGGGCATTATAAGTATTTTTCTAAAGTTATGAATCTAAATGAGTAGGCGTATGAATCAAACATATTACGAATGTTATGAGTTTGATGTCAACGTTGTACTCATACTCATGGCAACCTGTACTTAATAATCAACGTTGTAGGGAGTATGAATGAATCAGAGTACATAGTTAGTCAGAGTACTCACTCAAAATTTCATGAGTGCTTATGAGTAGCGAAAAAACGTTTCAACGTTTCTGATCTCTGTTCTGAAAGTAACAATACGTAAACGTCCCATTTAATCAAATGTCGACGTTCGTTTGTAACACATGAAGAGCAATGTAAATGCTTACCGAAATTATATTACGGTTAGCCAATAGTTCTCACTGCTCTTCGTATTCTAAAAACGGACAAATTTTCCGTGTAAGTTTGGCTAATCGGGGCTAAAGACTAATTCTACCTTTAGCAATACGTTGCTATTGCATTAATAGTTTAACATTCTAACACATAAAATATGTAATAATAAAAAAGGTACTGAAAGCCTGACGGGGGTACTACGGTACTTTTGAAATGAAAAAGTAATTAAAAAAAGTACTAAAGTACTGAATTTTCAACACTGTTGTAAGCAAAGATGAATAGCGAACAAGCAATTATTGTTGTATTCGTCAAGTTGCATATGGTGGCACACAAAAGTAGTGCGAACAATAAAGGGTTTGAAACTTATTTCACCACCATATGACTCTTTTTCACTTGATAGTATCTTAGATGGTTTTTATGTGGTATTATTTAAATGTTTTAGGGAGTGTGTTCCGTTTGTAAATAGTCGTTTGGAGCGTTCTGGTCCTCCGTGGAATTCGGCTAGATTGTCAAAGTTGAGGAACAGAAAATCGAGGTTATTTAAAAAGTTTGTTAGATCGGGTACTGATATTGATTATGCTCTTTACACGAGGGCGCGTGCGGATTATCGTAGAATGAATCATTATTGTTATGAGGAATATTTGACTAGAGTCAGGTCGAACTTCGCTAGTGATCCTAAGTCGTTTTACGACTTCGTTCGAGCTAAACGTAAATCATCTTTGTTTCCCTCTGAGATGTTTTACGGTGGCGTATCATCCTCTAGTTACCTTGATATTTCGAATATGTTTGCTGACTTTTTTCAGTCTACTTATAGGCAGTTGGACTTGGGCCATGATCAGGGCAGCAGCTTTTCGTATCCTTATTCAGTGGGAAGTGTCTCTATTTCTAATATATATTCATTTGATGAGGAGTCTGTTCTTGAGTCTTTGTCTGGACTGAAACTTACATACTTGCCTGGCCCTGACGGGGTACCGGCCTGTATTTTGAGAAAGTGCGCTGTTGTCTTGAGTGGTCCTTTGACCTTTATATTCAATGGGCTTCTGAGGGCTGGTAATTTTCCATCTATTTGGAAGAGTTCGTTTATAATTCCTTTGTATAAGTCGGGTAATAAGTCCAATATTTCCAATTACAGGGGTATTGCCAAACTCAGTGCTATTCCCAAGTTGATGGAGAAACTCGTGACGGATTATCTCTTTTTTAATACGAAATCTTTAATATCCCCTTTCCAGCATGGTTTTTTAAAAGGTAGGTCGACTGTCACTAATCTTCTTGAATTTACTACACGTGTTTTCAGGGGTTTTCTTGCAGGCGCTCGGACTGATGTGATTTATACTGATTTCAGCAAGGCTTTTGATAGGGTTGACCATAGTATTTTGCTTCTTAAACTGTCATTAATCGGTATTCCCGATATTATTCATCGTTGGCTAGACTCCTACCTCTCCCTTAGGACTCAGAGGGTATTGTTTAGGAATGTATTGTCTAAGACTGTATATGTTACTTCTGGTGTTCCGCAGGGTAGCCATTTGGGTCCTTTACTGTTTTTATTGTTTCTTAATGATCTTCCTTGTTCTATTTCTGATTGTAATATTCTAACGTATGCTGATGACGTTAAATTATTTTATACTTTTGATGATAATCATGGTCAGGCTGTTCTTCAGCGGAATATTGATTTGTTTGAAACTTGGTGCAGAGTTAATTTAATGGATCTTAACTTGAAAAAATGTAAATGCATGGTTTTCTCTCGCGGGGGCGTGATTTCGCCCACTTATGTAATTAATTCTTGCCCTTTGGAAACTGTGACTACATTTCTTGATTTGGGAGTACTATTGGATATGAAACTGTCTTTTGTTGATCATATTAGTATGATGATTGGCAAGGCTCGGGCTGTTCTCGGTTTTGTGAAAAGATGGGCTAGGGAATTCATTGATCCTTATATAACTAGACTGCTATACATTTCACTTGTTAGACCTATTTTGGAGTATGCGTCTATTGTTTGGAATCCATACTATCGTTGTCATAGTGATTCAATAGAGCCTGTACAGAGGCAGTTTTTATTATTCTGTTTACGTGGCTTAGGATGGGATTATGCCAATGGGTTTCCGTCATATGAGGATAGATTAGGTTTGATTAAACTTCCAACTTTGGAACGTAGAAGAACTGTTTTAGGTGTTTGTTTTGTTTTTAATCTGCTTAAAGGTGATATCGATTCTGAGTTTTTGCTTTGTAACCTGAATTTCAGTATTCCTGCAAGATTTTCACGGCACTATCGCCCTCTTTCTTTAGATTTCTATAGAACGAACTATGGATGTAATTTTCCTTTTCGTAGATTATGTAATGATTTTAATTTATATTATGATTTTATTGATTTTAATTGTAGTGTTTGTAATATAAAATATAGCTTATATGCTGACATTAATCTGTAAATTGTTATATAAGGATGTATTTTCGTTCTAGTTATAGGTAGTTCCTGTTAATTGTTAGTTTATTCAGCTTGTGATTAAGTTCTGTAGCTGATTTATGTTCTTACCATTTATGTGCCATTACTTTTCCCTTACCCGCTACAGTCCGGACTGTGGTGTGTACGTGTCCCTACGTTATGGGGACGAGCCCTCCGCGGTCGGGTGAGGGTGGGTTTTTTTTATTTTGTTTGCAATCAACAAACTCATATTCTAAACGTTTTTAAAAAGGTAAAAACGTAACAATAAACGAGTATATGTACGCCTAAATCAATATTAAAAACGCTATATTGACACATTCTGCAAATTTACTAGCAGCACTGTCAAGAATGCGCAATCTCCTATTAAATCTGATGCTCATCTTCTCCCACTAAATATCCTTTTTATGTGTTTATATGTGTATGTGTTTAGTTCTTCCGTTTTCTATTCATTGCTTTTTGTACCTATAGGGCTTTTCGCAAGCGGCTGCAGGCGAGAGCTTTCAGTCCCGGATTGACTGTTGTTCGATAATGTCAAACGTTAACGAAACAAATGTTTTTTCTGTTTCCTTTCATACGTAATATTGCGATCGTGATTTTTTGTTAACAAAAATAACGAAAAATAGGGTAAAAATTCTCAAATTAAAATTTATTTTCAATTCTGTTTTGTGATGACAGCAAAGGAAAGAAAATATTCAAGTATATAAAGATGGAGGAGAAAAACAAAGAAATGAAAAAATAATTGAAAGTTAATACGATGGTGAAGTGAAATTGAAAAGTGTTTTCATTACGAAAAGAGAATTGGAATAACGAAATATGTAATACAAATTGTGAATAGAGGAATAAAAATAAAAAAAAAAAAAAATCAAATAAAAAAGGATGTCATTTATTTATTTTTGATAAATTCATATACTGGATAATAAAGCTGAAAATAAAAAATCTGTCGAAAAAATATCTTTTAATAAGAATGTGGAATTTTAATCGAGTTTAATTTGAAATATTTTGTTCTTTTCGTTGTGATTATATTACTTCGATGGCTCTGTGCGTACCAAATGCGATGTGCGTGAGTACCAAAGGATGTGAGAAAAAAATGTTATCCTGTCAATACAGCATACAAGTGTAAAGTGTAAATTCATTCAATTTCCCAAATATGAAGATTAAATAGCAGATACATAAGCATGATGTTTTACAATTCTGCATTGTATGCACGTTAAGAAGCTAGGCCGTAATCCTGACTGAAGGGTTGTAATGGCCAATTATGTATGTATGCACGTTAAGTTATGTGTTTAATCATTGTAAGCATCTGCAAGATTTACCGTTATTTTCAATTAACAAATTTTAATACCGTTATTTCCACAAGCAATAATTATATGGTACAGAGCTTTAACACGAAAGTATGGCAAATAACTGATTTAATTTTTATATAATGAATGTACCCTTCGTCTGCACTGGAAACACATCCCCACACCAGTACCGAATTTCCCTAATGCCTAAAAATACCGTAAGGATTGTTTGGCAAAAACTCTGTATGATGTAAGTTAAATTTACTTTCATAAGTATAGAATACTTATGTAGAAGCTGGTATGTATGCCCTATGTATATAGGTATCCTTTGGAAGCAGTAATAAAAGCTAGGCCGTAATCCTGACTAAAGGGTTGTAATGGTCAATTATGTATGTATGTATGTAAGTAATAAAAGCAAAAGGTTTTGGTTTCAAGTGTTAAAACAGTGCCTTTTATTTGATTGTCCAATTATGCTTGACGTAAAATTTATTAATATGGTTTTCCTTTTTTGTTTTAATGCTTTGTTATTCTATACTAGCAGTAACTCTAAGTAACTTTAAGGAAAGACATTACACAAATAATCAAATAAATTTTGATTCATTTCATTGATTTTGTTTCCCGTCGTCCAGATGATTCAGACGAACGATCCTGAGTAGTACACAGAGGGAAAAAACCGGTAGAAAAGTACCGAAATTGATACAATCCGTTGTCAAAAGTGCCATTTCGTTGAAATTTCGACAACGAATAAACGACATCGTTTATGATTCGACAACGTCGTGTATTATTTAATTTCAAATCAACAACAGATGTTGTTGAAAAATTATAAACACTTTTGTGGTACCAAACGTGTATAATTTTAAAACGTTTTTTTCTCTCTGTGTACGCATTCGATCACTTTCTAATCTTATTTTTCAAACGGGTCTCAGCGGCTTGTACACGACGATTTTCCAATGCTCGTTGCCCGTCTGATTCTAAGGCTCGTAATGCTCTTTTCTTCCGTGCTTGAGCTGTAGGTCGACCAATTGGTTATCGCTTTGGAGGTATGATTACACGGGAACGACGTGAAAAATGCGTTAAAATTTATTAGAATCTCGTAATGTACCCAATCCAACTGAACCCAACAGCATTTTCAAAAATTTAACAAAATTAAAATGTTTCAAATTTTTGATGGACGTTTTACGGGAATGAGTTATACTAAATGTTATTAAAATCATAAATGATGAATCCTAAAATGTCTGGTATTTGTCCGATCAACATATGATCAAATGCATAGTTTACGATTCAGTTCATTTTGAATAATTCTCAGTGGCGCCATCTATCGGAAATTAATCGTACAAACTTAGAAACCTCCGTTGACTTATGCGCAACAACTTTGCAAAAGATCAGATCATGATCAAATGCACAGTTTACTATTTAATTAATTTTTAGTCGTTTTCAGTGGCGCCACCTGTCGGAAATAGGTCATATCAACTTAGAAACCTTCCCCGGCTCATGCACAACAACAACGCTAAATTTCATAACATGATTAAATGCAGTTTACGATTTAATTCATTTTTAGTAATTTTCAGTGGCGCCACCTGTCGGAAATAAGTCATACCAACTGATAAACGTTCCCCGACTTATGTGCAACAACTTTGCTGAAGATCATAACATGACCAAATGCATAGCTTACTAAGTACGAAGTACATACAAACAAACATTCATTTTTATATATATAGATAAACCCGCAGTAAATATTTCAAATGAAGTAAAAAAATCGGCACTTGAATAATCTCATACTTATGGTCCAATTATACGTTTGAGTCACTGTTTGTAACATATAAATTTAGGTTAAAAACAATTATAACGATTCTTATTTTGCTTTATCGAAAATTTCTGCCAGAATACAAAAGTGCTAGAATCTAATTATTTGCGACGAACGTCTACATTCGATTTGTCAATCAATTGGATTTATAATACAAGCAATGACAACCATTGCTGTCGCAAAGTTTATACTGTACCCGTAATTAGTAGACGTAGGTCACGTAAAGCCCGGGCTCAAACACCAGGCCAGACATCAAAACGTAATATGAAAAAAATATTTCTTCGGCGACTTCCTCTCAGCAGATTTCTGGAAGAAACTCTAAATAAACCTGCCATGAAAATAGTTTCTCCAAAAAATCTGTCAATCACGTATAAAATTAACGCACACAACATGAGTGGTGTGAGAAGCTAGGTCGTAATCCTGACTGAAGGGTTGTAATGGCCAATTATGTATGTATGTAGGAAAATTTGTGCAGTAAGTACAGAATACAACTCAATCTTATCACTTAGCGCCTATGATGTGAACTGGTAGCCGGTATGAGCCTATTTGGAAAGCGGTTTGCAAATACTAAGAATTAATTTTTTTTTTCTAAAAATAAATCATTGTTTTAATATTTAACGATAAAATTTGCCAAAAATTTATTTTAATAGTATGTATGTTTTACATGTCCTATGTCTAAAAATGTGTGTACAGTCGAAGTCAATTTAATAGTGGTTTACGGTTGAGTTATTTAGCGTATTTTTTTTTTGGGGTGCAATCAATGTAGTCGGTAGAAACACTCTGTAATTAAATTGACTTTGTACTGCATCGTAATACCACTAGTGGTTGATATATTTGAGTTTGTTTCTTTTTTTTTGTGTAAATACTGTTTAGTTGCAAAAACAAAATATTTGAGTGTTCAGTGATTGAATAAATAGAAAAGGAAGTTCATAAAAATAAACGTACATACATGCATATACATCGGATTTACGTATGTATAAGTTGTCTTGGAAATGTTTTCTTTCAAAACTTTAAATACTGTTACGTTTTTACCTTTTTAAAAACGTTTAGAATATGAGTTCTTTGATTGCAAACAAAATAAAAATAAACTTGTGTTTAGTTTTATATAAATTCTTAATTGTTCGCACTACTTTTGTGCCACTGTTCACACTTGACGAATACAACAATAATTGCTTGTTCGCTATTCTTCTTTGCTTACAACGCAGATGTTTACAGTGGAGATCTTTAAACCATGACTGTTTTCTTCACACGCAACGCGTCTTCACACAAGACTGACTGAATTCTTTCTACTCGTTGCCTGATTTTTCTTGCGTTTTTATATATGCTCACGTAAACTGTATGATGAAGTTTCTTGAAGTAGAATTTTCGTGTTTTCGCCTTCTCGTGAACTTTATTGCCACTTCATTGTTGTTTGTGAATTTTGTTCACATTGCTTGTTGTTGCGTTCTCGCTTACTTATCTATCCCCGTTCCTTTCATACCGACGTTGTTGGTTTACTTGTAACAAGTATGTTGTATTAGTTTGTGTAGCTTTTGTTAATTATTGTCCAACGATGCATTTCATTTAAAAATAAGAGATGAAGATGAAAAATTCGGACATAAAACACTTTTCTCTACAACAATTGAACTTATTGGTGCTGTTTTGTTCTTTACTAAATCGGTATCTTTTATATTTTCCAAAATTGACAATAAAATCTGCAGAACTTCAAGACATAGAAGCACATATCATCACTTCACATGTGCTACATACATAAGAGATTAGCAATTACTCTAAGTATGGAGCGGTATGCATGAAAGAGTGATTGGAAATGGGCAATGTTTGTTTTCGATACAATGCATCGTCGATGTTATTTCGATTGACTACTAAATACATCGATGTCTTCTGTGCATCGATTTAGTATGTAACAAAAGAAAAAAAAAACAAAATGTACGTCTTGCTGGGTAGATGTAGTAGAGGACCATGTCCAGACTATTTGTTGTACTGACCTTAATCTACATTGTATGTCTCCTCAAATTCTGTTGGCTTGACAAACTCTAGGTTCCTTTTCGACTTTAGCAAGTACAACTTGCTGCCTATTATTTGGGTGTTTTCATCATTCTTTTCTAAATCCCTTATCCTGCTTCAAAGAAAGGTTATAATTTGACATGATGTCCGACAGAGAGTAACCCGATTTCATCTGTCAACCTCAGAGGAGCAGAGTGCTGTGACCATCAGATAATTTTGCTATTATTTCTCAAATATTTCATTATGGAACCAAACACCTTCTTCAGTGCTACTACATGTTCTTGATCCATTTGTATGGTACGGGATGGTTTCTCTCTTAGAAGAGTATGTTAAAATCAAATGAATCTTATTCTCCGTTGTGAAGTATATAAGGAACAGTTAAACAGAAATCTGTTAGCAACTTGATTTGTTGGGTCAAATACTCCCTGATAAATCTCGCTTTAGACTTATCCGAACCATAGTTTCGTATAGAACAGTCTTAAATTCTTCAGAGGCTATAACACCACTATTATACCAACTCAGCCCCTTCTCTGTATCGTACACAATACGATACAAAACGTTTTATTATATTAGAGAATCGATTATGTATGACCTATTGTACTTAAGTTTTTAAATTTAATGCATCGAATAAAAAGCATCGATGTTAATCAATAATAAAAAAACATCGAATGGTATAATACAAAACTTTCCATTTAAAACTAAATTATTTCAATTCGATAGCTAATCAGTTGAGTGAGTTCAAAATTAGTACGAAGAAAATAAATGAAAAATGTAGATAAGAAATGTACCAAAACTCTAAATAAACGAACTGCATTGGAAACATTCAAAGGACGGCGAAGTTGTTTGTTTCTTTTTTTTACCTGAACTTTCTTTATTTTTTTCTTATTTTTAGTAGAAAAATTTAATTAACTTTACAGCGTTACGGTTTTTCGGAACTATGGATGAAAATAAAGGTGTTGCATGCATGACAGAAACAAACGAGTAAGAAAGCGAATACTCGTATGTGTGCAAATATCAAGTTAACGTAAATTAATACATACCGTTATATTCATACACATGTACACAGGAAAATAGTTTTAACGTGTGCGTTTTTATTGCTGATGGATTTAAAGAAGGCGAAACAAACAAAATAACAACAACAAACATACGATTTAAATAAAGCAGAATACTGCGTTAAAAATGCAAAGAACCTCAATGCGATTTCATTTCCGTTTTGTGTTTATAGCGTGATATCGCCCGCCCAACAATACAGTCAAAGGGAAATACGTTTTCATTTTCCTACCCGAGGATATAAACAGTCATTCTATGTATGTATGTAATTAAACAAACACCAAAAGGGTGTACAGAAATTATGTAAATTTTTTCACATTGATTCAAAATTGACTCACACAATGTACTACATAGACTTAGGAGCAATAAAAAAATATATATTGTTACGTTTTTGACTTCTTAAAAACGTTTAGAATATGAGTTCGTTGATTGCAAACAAAAATAAAAACAAATGTGTGTTTAGTTTTAGATAAATTCTTTATTATTCTCACTACTTTTGAGCCACTGTTCACACTTGACGAATACAATAATAATAATTCCTTGTTCGTTACTCTTCTTTACACTTCTGTTTGCGTAAGCACTAACAACTGCGATCTTCAAACCACGAGTGTTTTCTTCACTCGCAACACGTCTTCACACAAGACTGACTGAATTCTTACTACTCGTTGCCTGCTTTGTCTTGCCTTTTTATATGCGCAAGCAATCAGTCTGATGAAGGTTCTTGAAGTAGAACGTTCGGCGTTTCGCCTTCTCGAGAACTCTATCGCGACTACATTGTTGTTTGTGTATTTCGTTCACATTGCTGTTGTTGCGTTCTCTCTTACTTGTCTATCCCCTTTTCTTTCATACCGATATTGTTGGTTTACTTGTAACAAGTTCGTTGTATTTGTTTGTGTAGGTTTTAATAAACATGTAGAAGTTAAACGATGCATATTGGGGTTTTTGATGCCTAAAATAGGAATTAATGGGAAAATGAAATTCTTGAGTACCAAATA
Organism: Sarcophaga rosellei; assembly: GCA_930367235.1. Taxonomy (NCBI): domain Eukaryota; kingdom Metazoa; phylum Arthropoda; class Insecta; order Diptera; family Sarcophagidae; genus Sarcophaga; species Sarcophaga rosellei. Next base: position 65,996,562 of record OV884019.1, read on the forward strand.
TTTTCTTACTTTCTTAAAAAATCGTGTCTCTAGCAAGTACCGTTACACTACTACGTCTCTTTGAAGTGTGAGTTTTTTGATATTTTTTTATCTTTTGTGAAAAAACTAAATATTCAGTGTTTTCAAAATTAGTTCTTGGCAAGTTTTTAAGTAAAAGTATGGAGCCTTCAACAACAGACGATGGAGATTATATTTGCTTCGTTGTTTTTTAAGTTTATATAGTTTTGTTATTTTTAAACAAATTTTTTGTGAAAGTCTATAAATTTGCAAATTTTGTAAGTTAACCGCATAACTAACTACTGTTGTAATCAATGGCGCAAAGAAGTACAGTGAGCGCCATAAGTGAGTCAACGTCCACTATAATTTTAAATTTTCTATTATGTTCTTAAGTATAAAAAAAAGTTCCTTTATCATGAATTGTTGTTTTTGTTTTAACATTTCTCCCCGTCTTCCTTCCAACTGTCTTGGCAAACGAAATTGTCATGAAATGTTTCTAAAAATCTGTTGTTCGGTGTCGACTTTAAACTGTAGGTCAGTGGTTTGAGAAGCTGGGTCGTAAACCTAACTTAGATACACAAATTTTATTTAACAATAAACATTTAAATTTAATTATTTATAATTTATTTTTAACTACGGCGGATGAGTGATTCAGATCATATTTTCTTTATTTATTTTTTTATTTTAAAATAATAAATTACGTGGAAAATATGACATAAGCAGTACCATAAATTCCGTAAGATTTGTGCTCTTCATAAAATGATTTCATAAACTCCAAAAGTTTATCCTCTTTGCACAGCATTGGTTTTATATTGTTGCGAAAATGGAAACGGTGTAACAGCGTTTAAGTTTAAAATGGCACGCAAAAGCTACACAAACTAATACAACGAACTTGTTACAAGTAAACCAACAACATCATTGTGAAAAAAGGGGATAAACATGCGAGCGCGAACGCAACAACAAGCAACGTGAACAAAATACACAAACAACAATGAAACCGCGATAGAGTTCTCCAGAAGGCGAAACCACGAACGTTGGACTTCAAGAACTTTTTATCAGACTGTTTACGTGGGCATATAAAAAGGCAAGACAAATCAAGCAACGAGTAGTAATAATTCAGTTAGTCTTGTGTCAAGACGCGTTGCGTGTGAAGGGAACAGTCGTGGTTTGAAGATCTCCATCTAAAAGATCTGCGTTGTAAGCAAAGAAGAATAGCGAACAAGCAATTATTGTTGTATACGTCAAGTCACAAAGAGTGGCACACAAAAATAGTACAAGCAATAAAGAGTTTAATTGAAACTAAACACCAATTTATTTTTATTTTGTTTGCAATCAACGAACTCATATTTTAAGCGTTTTAAAAAGGTAAAAAACCTAACAATATTTTAATCAAGCTATCTGTTCGATTTTCCTTCACGTCTTTCATTTCATCTCTTACATATAAAATTGATTTAAATCGAGGTGATATTTTTTTGTGGTCGCCGTGGTCTAGTAGGTGGTGTGTTGGCTTATTAGACGAAAGGCCCGAGTTCGAATCCCAGGTCAGACATCAAAACGAAATATGAAAAAAAAATATTTCTTCGGCGACTTCCTCTCAGCAGATTTCTGGCAAAAACTCTGAGAGTAAAAATTGCCATGAAAAGATTCTCAAAAAATCTGTCGTTCAGAGTCGACTTTAAACTGTAGGTCCCGCCACTCATGTATAGAATTAACGCACACAACATGAGTGGTGTTGAGAAGCTAGGCCGTAATCCTGACTGAAGGGTTGTAATGGCCAATTGTGTATGTTATGTATGTATTTTTTGAAATACAATGTGCATACAATACTTTCAATAGCACGGTGTACGGACAATTATTTGAGTCATCTTGGAACTGTTTGAGCAAATGCGGAGTATATATTGTTTGTCATGGGAAATAGGTTAGAGGGTGGATATTAAAATACAGACGATTGCTTCAAATATACGCTAAGAAAGCATTTTTTAATAGCTTTTTACTTAAACACTTAAAACATGCTTAAAAGCAATAAAAGCAATCGGATAATTTATTCGATGCTCCAGTTGTTAAATTCGTTTATAGTTGCTAATATGTGTGTTGTTGCTGTTGTTGTTGATGGTTTTTGTAGATATGTATGTACGTTATTGTCTTCGCTGTTATCGCTGTTGTTTAGGTTACTTGTATATGTGAAACACAAGGAGAAACACCACCTCTTTTATTTATTAAAAAAAGGGGAAAAAATTAGTTTCTTACTTGCCAGTGTTCTTAATTGGATCCGGTTCAACATAACCGTAGCTGCACCTTTAAAATGGTTTTATTTCTGAGTACATGCATGCAATTTTAAGTCAATATGTATTTGTAATTATCTTTATAACGTAATTTTTTAAAAGATTTAAAATATTAAAACACGCATTCAGTTATTGGATGTTCCTCAGGATAAAATAAATAAAAAGATCGAATTCAATGGCAGAGTACATTGAAAATGGGGGGAACATAAGATAGTGAGGCATTAAACGATTGCCATCATTTGGTTTCCTGAGCATTGAATATTGGAGATAGCGGCATAGCTGACAATCAATCTTTATTCCTTAGCAAAGAAAAAAATGGAAAAACGAACCCACGAGTATGGTGACCATAAATATCTGTATTATCTGAGTTAAAAAACGTATAGTTCCCCAAAATGTTAGGAAAATAATGAAGGCATTCAGTAATAAATATTGTAAGGTTTTAAAAACGTTTAAAATATGAGTTCGTTGATTGCAAACAAAATAAAAATAAATGTGTGTTTAGTTTCAAACTCTTTATTGTTCTCACTACTTTTGTGTGCCACTATTTACAACTTGACGAATACAACAATAATTGCTTGTCCGCTATTCTTATTTACTTACAGCGCAGATCTTTTCAACGGAGATCTTCAAACTACGACTGTTTTCTTCACACGCAATGCATCCTCACACAAGACTGACTGAATTCTTACTTATATGCTTATGTAAACAGTCTGATGGAGGTTTTTGAAGTGGAATATTCTTGTGTTCGCCTTCTCGAAAACTCTATTGCAATTGCATTGTTGTTTGTGTATTTCATTTACATTGCTTGATGTTGTTGGTTTACTTGTAACAAGTTCGTTGTATTTGTTTGTGTAGCTTTTTGCTTATCGTTTTAGTAAAAATAATATAATTTTCAATAATTCTTAAATTGTAAAAGATACATATATTTTGGAACTCATTATATGTAAATAATTTAATGAACCTTTTTTTTTGTAAATAATAATACTGTAAATAAAGAATTGAATTGATTTATCTTAGTGGAAGGTTGCTAAAGAAGCTTATAATACTGAGAACTGCAGATCAATAACAATGCGTTCAGGGGTTTCAAAGGCTATGTAAAGTTTGATAAATCATTATCTTGTGAAGTATCTTGAATTTAACAAGAAATAGAACAATTTCCGTAAAGCCCATTCTACTGGGAACATGTTGGCATTATCCTCTGTAAGGTGCAACCAGTCTATATAATGTTTTGGTGAGGGCCAGTTTGTAGCTCTAGATATTTCCACAGAGTGTGACATGGTTCACTTTTATCGAAACTTATTGCTTTTGGTGTCGGTAAAAACTTCTCTGGATTTTATTCGAGCTTTATCAATGATCGCACTTTATGGGTTATTATAGATGAGTTCAAGCTAAAGTCAGGGGTAAGGCCGGAATCGAACTAGATTTTTTTTATTTATTATAAAATCATTAAAAAGAAAGAACGATTACGAGTACATAGTTAAATAATTAATACAAACTAACTTTGTTCGATCTTTTATTGAATCAATAATTTTCTTCTAAAATTCGAATAAATTTTAAAACAAGACTTCCGTAGAAACACAAAATAAAATTGATTAGTACGGCCCAGTCTGTATCTCCTGCTTATTTCTTTATCATTTCTCTTCGACGGGACAAAGTCAATGTGAATCATTTTGTAATGATTGAATGACTAAAACTGTCGGCGTTTGGTTTGATGAGAGACACACAGTGAAACGACAGCATCTAAGGTTCTTTGACTAAACGAACGAAATGATTTGGGAATGTTCCAAAATATTATTTCTCATAAGAGAAATGAAGAAAAAGTGTATTAGAATGTAGCGTCATAGAGTCTGAAAGTTAAAATGAGGATAACGAGCATGTATTTTATAAAAATAACAACAACAACAACTGCGTTATAAAAATACAATAAAATAAGTTTATTGGAAACATTTTAAACGTTTAGGCTCTCATTCAACTACTGAATATACTTACATGATTCTAGGAGTCAAGGGATTGTATCAAACGCATATTGTTTCATTTATTGTGGGTGAATGTACTTATATACATACATATATGACTGTGTCCGAAACAGGGTGGTGCTGCTAATGCATTGGAAATAACCGTCAAAGACTAACTAATACGATAATAAAATCTATAACAACCATTATAACAATAAAAAAAAACAGTGACAACAATCAAAAACGATAGAAAAAGTAAGTAAAACGTGGAACCTTACGAACAATTTTGTAGTTGCGGTGATTGAACAATATAAGAAAATAATCGTTGGAGAAGATGATCCTATTAAATGAATATTGCATATATAATTGGTCATTACAACACTTCATACACATTACAACTTTTCATATTTTCGTTTTGATGTCTGGCCTGGGGCTCGAACCCGGGCTTTACGTCTAATAAGGGAACACCTTACCTACTAGACTACGGAGCAGTTAATCTCATCATATGTATCAAAAAACAAATTTCATTGCCTTTTTATAAACATTTTTTTTTATTTTTAAATTTCTAAATCGGAATTAAAATTAAAATAGAAATTTAACCTGTGAAAATTTAAGGGCACCTCACATTCTTTTCAAAATAGTTACGAAAAAATAATGTTGATATAAGAATAAAAATAATTTAAGTTTTGGCGGAGGTGATGTCGTTATTTCAAAAATTGTATTCGAAGATAACAATATCAATATTGTTACGTTTTTACCTTTTTAAAAACGTTTAGAATATGAGTTCGTTGATTGCAACCAAAATAAAAACAGATATGCTTTAAGTTTCAATTAAATTCTTTATTGTTCACACTATTTATGTGTCACTGTGCACACTTGATGTTACAACAATATTTGCTTGTTCACTATTCTATTTTACATTTCTGTCCGCGCAAACGCTAACAACTCTTCGATAGATCTTCACAACAGCGATCTTCAAACCACGACAGTTTACTTCGCACGTAACGCGTCTTCACACAAGACTGACTGAATTATTACTAACTGGATCTCTGCTTTGCCTTGCCTTATATTCCCAACCAAACTGTCCAACTGCTGGAAGTTGAATGTCCTTGTCTTCGCCTTCTTAAGAGTTCTATCGCTACTTCATTGTTGTTTGTGTACTTTGCTTATGTTGTTTGTTGTTGCTTTCTTACTTACTTGTCTGTCCCCTTTTCTTCCTTTACTTGTTGTTGGTATGTGAAAGCAAGTTCGTTGTATTTGTTAGTGTAGCTATTGTTTATCATTTTTAATGTTAAACGATGGTACACCGTTTTAGTAACAATATCTTAGACTGGTCCAAATCCGATCGAGAATTAGAATAAATTATAATAAAAAAATCTTATGAAATCGCAAAAATAATTGGATTTGTGATATATGTATAAACTGAGAATAAGTGCAGTTACTTATTAATAATTTTCTCATTTACAACAGATATTTCAGGTTTGTTAGAAAGGATAATGTTAACAGGAAACTTTGCTTCATAGTATGCTTAGGAATTTATTTTCTCTTGTTATGCTAACGCTTAAAAATGATGTGTTATAGTTGTACGTATGGCAGGCAGTGCAAGTGAAATATGAATCGATATTCATAAAAATTTTTGATGTGTACACCAGAGATCAACAATGAGTATTCAAAAAGATGAGTAGGTTCTCTACTTATACGTATTCATAGTTATTTTATTATCATACTCATGCTACTCATATTCAAAGTTTGAAGAGCTCATCGTACTCATACTTAACAACACGTATGATGTTACTGATTTCGACTCTCCTATACTCAACATTTACAAGGATCACAAAATAAGTATGATTCGCGTACGAACACGTTAGTTCGCTTTGCTTGCTGTCTTTGACTTATTCTTTCTTCATTTTTTGTAAATGCAACAACAACTAAGACTGCAAATTTTGACGAATCACTCGAATCACTTATGAGTATTATCAGTATTTTTCTAAATTTATGAATCTGATTGAGTAGGCGTATGTATCAAACGTATTTCGAACCTGTACTTATAAATAAATATTGTAGTGAGTACGGATGAATCAGAGTAGTTGAATTTCAATACTGTTGACTCACTCATACTCGAAATTTTATGAGTACTTATGTGTAGCGAAAGACGCTACTCTGCTGCTGATCTCTGGTGTACTTGTTTCCCGAAGTTTTTGTCATGCGTTAGAAGTCGACCTCCAGAAGTTACAATTCAAAATGCTGACTCAATCATTTTGGAGAAAATTTATTTTTAATAACGGGATTGACGTCATTTGGCGGCAAACACATCCTCTAAACGATTTTCTACAGCAAAGATCAGATATTGTGTGGCTTCCATCCCAATCCTATTTCAGACTTCTGCAACTATGATATCTTTGAAGACTTGCTTATTAGAGATTGTCTCCTATCAAATTATCGTTTTGTAAAATACGCAGTCTTTTCACTCCGTTACAAAAATCCTCCACTATGGGGAAATAAATTTATATTTTGCTACGATTGCCCTTTGATAATCAACTCTTTGAAACAATACGATTATTTTTTGTGTTTTTTATTATTTGTACTTCCATTAAACCGAATAACTAGTAATCGCGTACAATTCTTAAGTTTTGGATTAACAATACAAAAGTCGTGCAGTTAGAGGGCGTACATATTGTTACGTTTTTACCTTTTTAAAAACGTTTAGGATATGAGTTCGTTGATTGCAAACAAAAATAAAAACAAATATGTGTTTTGTTTCAATTAAACTCTTTATTGTTCGCACTACTTATACGTATACAACTTCAAGATACAACAACAACTTGCTGGTTCGATATTACTCTTTGCTTACAATGCAGATCTTTTCAACAGCGATCTTCAAACCATGACTGTTTACTTCGCACGCAATGCGTCTTCACACAAGACTGATTGAATTCTTACTACTCGTTGTCTACTTTGTCTTGCCTTTTTATATGCCCACGCAAACATTCTGATGAACGTTCTTGAAGTAGAACGTTCGCGGTTTCGCTTTCTCGAGAACTCTATCGCTACTTCATTGTTGTTTGTTTATTTGGTTCATATTGCTTGTTGTTGCGTTCTCGTTTCACATCAGTGTGAAAGATGTTGTTGGTTTACTTGCAACAAGTTCGTTGTATTTGTTAGTGTAGCTATTGTTAATCATGTTAATGTTAAACGATGTTGTCATTTTGGTAGCAATATGTCTCTGTCTAATCTATACGGTCCAGTGTTTGAGCTTATTTCTTAATTTTGTTTGGTTATGTCCAAAATTTTTATTATCTCAGGTATTTATAACTTTCCTTTTCATCTCTTAAAAAAATTTTAGTTGACTCCAATCAGTCTGGTATTTATTAAAATAGAATTTCAAGTATTTTCAATTCCATGGCGTACGAATAATTGTGTTAATAAGTATAAGTCTTATTGGCATCCGACTTTGAAATTGCATACTAAAATTAAATTATCATTGATGGAGTCGAAACCTTTAAAAATTTGTTTCTGTTTTTGGTAGAAACTAAATCTTGGGATGGATTGAAAACTCTTAGGGCCATTATTATAACTTGTCGTTTACTAAAAGCGGATTTTAACGGGCAGATAAATTGTTTTTCATTATTATAAGTGAGCGTTAAGCTAAAGGGAGGATAATCATACCTTTAACTTTTAAAGTTAAGTTTATGTTAGAACTTGCCATATTATATATTATTTTCAATATGGCAACCTCATATATAAACAAAATTAAGAAACAAAACAATAAATAAGAGACCCTTCGTTGCCACTGCGTTTAAAAAGAAACTTGTTTAATTGAGCAGTTTTATCGACATTGCTCCGGCACTGCCATATTTTTGAATAAGCTAACTTTATTTTATTTGTAAGTTGTAATAAAGAAAATAAGTTAAAGGTAACTTCATAGTTCTCTTTAGCTAAAGGTACCTTTAACTAAACCCAAATTTAATCGCAAGTTGTAATAATGGCCCTTACTCTACAATTTAATCCTGAAATCAATACGGAGTGTCACAGTATACAGTTATGGTGTATTGCTTTACGCATTTAAAAAATTCAAGAAGCAAAAGCTTGGTTTAAAAAATGTAAAACTCACATAAAGATCTCCACGTCTCAAAACTCAAAGAAATGCAGGAAAGAGTTTGAACCGTAACACTTTGAGCCTTCATGGCTACTTTAAAAAATATCTTATATATACTTATATTCACATACAATCAGATATAAAAGATTAAATTATTCGTAATGTGTATTGAGTCTGAATAATTTTATTTTTTTTTTGATAGTTTATAAGATATTGTCCACTTATTGTGATTTTTATAAGAATTTGAATGTATAATAAATAAAGGAAAAATTACTTAAAAATTTCTTTTTTTTGTTTTCTTTCAGTGTTAATAAAATTGCTATACATACAATATACACTGACATTTCTGCACATTTACTGAAACTACAAAAATGTACGCCACACACAATCTCTTGTGAAATCTTATGCTAAAATTCTCCCAAAAAAATTCCTTTTGCTTGAGTGTGAGCGTCTCAATGTCTTATTTATTTGCAGATTTTAACTGTTGCTGCTTTCGACACGCATGGTGTTGTAGCGTTTATCGGTTTGACATTATATGTATACAGTGGTTTTTGAAAAGCGGCAGCAGCTAAGAGCTTTCAGTCCCGGATTGACGCTTGCTGGGTAACCTCTTTTTTGAAACTGAAGCGGTACGATTTTTGTTTCCTACAAACGAAACGCGTATAGCGTAACATATTTTCAGTTGGTGTGATTTGTATTTATTCTAAAAGGATTCAGAAGAAAAGTATTTTATTTAAAACCTTTCTTTATTTGTGTTCAGTTGGTGTGATTTGTATTTATTCTAAAAGAATTCAGAAGAAAATTATTTTATTTAAAACCTTTCTTTATTTGTGGAAGTGAAGAACAAAAGAAATAAAAATAATAAAATATAAAAATATTTAAAAAATATTCATAATTTTCCAAAAATTATTTTGTTTTTAAAGTGAAGAAAAATTAAAAAAAATGGTTTCAAGAAGAAAAAGTCAAAATAAGAAACTATATATATGTATATACGGTGTAATAAAGTGAAAATAAAGATACAAAACAGTTTAACGGCGCCAAAACAAGATTAGTGCTGTGAAATATTTCTTTCTATTGTCATATAGAATTTAAAGAAATAAAAATATAAAACGATCTGGTGTGAGGGAAGATTTGGTCCGTCTGACTACAACTACAACAACAAATAAAATAAAATGCTTATATAGGGTGTTTTTTTATAGAGGTATAGAACTTTAAGTTGCAATAAAACAACGATGGATTATTCGATTGATGTGAATTTTATTTATCCGAAAGATAATCTAGTGGCATTACATTTTAAATATGATTTCTGGCATATGACCGCCACGGCTGGCGCGGATGTAGTCCAATCTGGACGTCCAATTTTCGATGACTTTTTCCAACATTTGTGGCCGTATATCGGCAATAACACGGCGAATGTTGCCTTCCAAATGGTCAAGCGTTTGTGGCTTTACCGCATAGACCAATGACTTTACATAGCCCCACAGAAAGTAGTCTAGCGGTGTTAAATCACAAGATCTTGGAGGCCAATTCACAGGTCCAAAACGTGAAATTAGGCGGTCACCAAACGTGTCTTTCAATAAATCTATTGTAGCACGAGCTGTGTGACATGTTCCGCCGTCTTGTTGAAACCACATCTCCTGGACATCATGGTTATTCAATTCAGGAATGAAAAAGTTAGTAATCATGGCTCTATACCGATCACCATTGACGTTCTTCTCATGCTTCGTTCTTCCTCATGCTACGCTCTACAGCAGCAATAGCTTCTTCTGTACGCACCGTACAGCGTCTCTGGGGATGCGAGTTATCAATAAGAGTAAACGTGGTGCGAAAACTTTCCATGGTTAATCGAATTAACTGCTCTGCTGGACGATTTTGTCGCCGATAAAATGGACGTAGTGCGCGATACGTTTTCCGCACAAAACCATTATTTTCGAAATAAAATTGCACTATTTGCAAGCGTTGTTCAGGCGTGAGTCTATTCATGATGAATTGCCAAACCAAACTGAGAATAAATCACTTGACAGCTGTTAAATCGGTCGCCATCTTGAAAAGTAATGCCAACTTAAAGTTCTATACCTCTATAAAAAACACCCTTTACTATGTCCAGATATGCCCTTTTGTTGAGTCAATATTCGGTTAATTGAGTACAATATTTTATGTGTTCAGACATAACATAAGCAGTTGGGCTTATTCAATATTCAGCTGGTTCATTGACAGCTGGTAAAAAAACAGCTGCTTGTTTCAACAATATTGTTTTTAACTTGGTCGCCATTTTTTGTTTGTCGTTGTTGACATTTTAGTTGTCAAATATCAACAGAAAGTGTTGGGTTAATTGTAATAAGCTCCCTAAACACACTTATGACAGTGCTGCATTTTAAGTTTTACTCAATATTATAAAAATTTGCGTATTTATCGCGTAATTATTAATTGAAACTTTACATGAAATATTGATCGTTTCATAAAAAAAGGGAGACGGTAACTTTAGCAATACCTAAATGACAACGCATTAGAGATATCTCTAATATGTATACCGATATTCATAATTTTAATTTTTCCCCATCAACAGCTTATCATAGAATTTTGTCACGTATATTTCCAGTTCTATTCTTCTTATAGCTTTCCACGATGTTTTCTGGCATTAGGCGTGCGTAATTCTTAGTTTCATAGCCTCTGGCTCGTTTTGCCGTCTGTTATACTGAAAGAAGGTATACAACAGAGTTCAGCAATGAGTATTCATAAAGATGAGTAGATTCAAATCATACTCATAACACTGTGCTAGAATTTGATACTTTTTTTTGTGACAAGCGGGGCACCTGGCGGATTAACCTAATTCGGGTACGCTGAATCCAGTGGTGCTAACCGTTTTTTAGGTTATCTCTTATTTTCGAAATATACCGTTATACAGGTAGAAACAGAAATCGTCAACAACACAAATAAATAAATAAAAAGAAGCTGCGTTTTCCAATTTTATATGCTTTTTAAAAAACAAAATTTTCGAAATTTTGCTAAAAAACTATTTTTTTGGTCAAAAAAAATTATGTTTCTACAACGACTGCGCATATTGGAAAAATTTTAACCTTACTTAAAGAAAATTTCATTGCGGAATTTCGGTTTTTTAGTTTATTATAATAAACTAAACCGTTTTTGAGTTACGCGAATATATGTTGTGCAACCTCCTCCATTTTCGAAATAACGGTATATTTCGAAAACAAGGGCTAACCTAAAAAACGGTTAGCACCACTGGATTCAGCGTACCCGAATTAGGTTAACCCGCCAGGTGCCCCGCTTGTCACTTTTTCCAACTAGCACAGTGTAATTTATGATATTTATAAGCAATCATACTAATTTTAATATTATACTCATACTACTCATATTCAAAGTTTGAAGTACTCATCGTACTCATACTTAACGCTACGCATGATGTTGTTGATTTCGACTCTCCTTTACTCAACGTTTACAAGAATCACAAAATAAGTATGATTTGTTTACGAACACTACAATACTCACTAGAAAGTTGTGTGTTTGCTTTGCTTGCTGTCTTTGTCTTTTTCTTTCTTCTTTTTTTGGTAATTGCAACAACAACTAAGAATCACTCGAATCATTTATGAGTATTATAAGTATTTTTCTAAATTAATGAATCTGAATGAGTAGGCTTACGAATCAAACCTATTTCGAATGTTATGAGTTTAATGTCAATGTTGTACTCATACTCATTGCATCAATGTTGTAGTGAGTACGAATAAATCAGAGTAGTTCAATTTCAATACTGTTGACTCACTCATGCTCAAAATTTGATGAGTACTTATGAGTAGCGAAAAAACGATTCATTGCTGATCTCTAATATACAATTGACCAAGTGTTTGAATGATCAATATTTGAATGCTTACAACAATAAAACCATTTATGCGATCTTGTTTGTGGAGCACTCGTTTTTGTTTTGTTTCCTTTTAAATGAGAGCGATAGTGCTATGGCGTTGAGATGTATGATGGCGGGAGGAGTTGAATAGTTGACAAGATGACTGTCAACAATTGAAATGTGAATTCGACTGCATTCCAAGGTAATTTATAGAACTCTTTGTGGATACTGCAACCTAGTCAACATCAACTACAACATCACGTTAAATATCGTAGAATACGGTGTTCAGTTATTATTAGCAGCAGTTCAATTTTATGTAAATGCAATCACATCTTTGTGCATATCATAACTAGGTACACACCATGTTGAGATTCTTCTATGGTCATGCCTTGCATTCCAGCTCTAATATCATCTGCAGTGTCGACTAGAAAAGTACGTTCTTGCGAATCTATTTTAAAAAATATTGTTACGAAAATGGAAACGGTGTACATCGTTTAACATTAAAATGAGCAAAACCTACACAAACAAATACAACGAACTTGCTACAAACATCAGTATGAAAGAAAAGGGCATAGACAAGTAAGCGAGAACGCAAAAACAACTAATGTGAACAAAATACACAAACAACAATGAAGTAGCGATAGAGTTCTCGAGGAAGAGAAACCCCGAACGTTCGACTTCAAGAACCTTCATCAGACTGATTACGTCTGGCAACGAGTAGTAAGAATTCAGAAACCAGTCGTGGTTTGAATATTGCCGTTTTATAGATCTTCCGAACAGTTGTTAGTGCTTACGCGAACAAAAGTGTAAAGAAAAATAGCAAACTAAACAAATTGTTGTTGTATACGTGGAGTTGTAAACCGTGGTACACAAAAATAGTGCGAACAATAAAGAATTTAATTGAAACTAAACAACAATTTATTTATATTTTGTTTGCAATCAACGAACTCATATTCTAAAAGGTTTTAAAAAGGTAAAAACGAAACAATATCATCGTAGCTGGCGTTCTAAACGTTCAATACGAATGAAAGTTATGCTATGGTTCTACTCTTGAGTTGTCAATACGTTGTCAACAATATCACTTAGTGTTCCTAGCTTGGACTTTGCTATTCTAACTCTGTGTTGTTTCTAGGACGGACACAAACAACTTTTAAATGCAAACATAATTAATGCCTGAAATAATGCAATCTACTGAAATGCAAGAAGACTATACTCCTAAGATAATAAAATTTTTCATCTACGCAATATGATACAACACAGTGTAACTTTTATTCACCACAAAGCGCCCTCAACTAGTTGCCACAATCCTTTTATTGTTATGCTCACATGTGGTCGTTTTTTGTGTGAAAGTTATTGTTGCATAATAAAGTTTTTCTATTTGAATTACTTTTTTCTCTCTTCCTCTATCTCTATTTAAATGCAACCAAATATGAACAAAAATGGAAGGAAAAAACTACAGAAAACCTCCTTTAACCTTTAACCTCCTTTTTTACGTAAGTACGTTGTGTAATATAGTATGTTGAGTTGAAAATATTTTTGAATTTTTTTTAGTTTATATTCGTATGTAGACGAAGGATTTAAAAGTAAGTCGATAGTAACTAAAGAGGTTAGTTGACGAATATAAAAAAAAAGAAAAATTAATTTATGTAAATTTAGGGGGAGTTCAAATGAAAACGTATAATGTTTATTTATGAACTTTTATGCTGGTAACTTGACATGACACTTATGAACCAATTTCCTCAATTCCTCAAAATTCTCAACTAAATTTTTAAATTGTGGGAGTAGTTAGAACTGAAATTTGACATAAAGTTGGGGACTTGAGTTAAAGTTCTAAACTATGTTGTTGGAATCTCAAAGATTGTTGTTTCGTTTGCTTGACAGTGTGAATTTTGTTTTAGTTTATACGTACCATATGTGCATATGGTATCATATGCAATAGGGTGACAGTCAATTATTTTTTAATTAACTTCAAAGTGTGCCGGCCGGCATATTATGTATGTACTTTGAACCAAATCGGACCAACTCATTAATTTTATACATTATACTATGTTCAGATATGCACTTTTATTGAGTCAATATTCGGTTTATTGTGTACAGTATTTAAGTGTTCAGCCATAACAATATACGTAGTTCAGCTGCTTATTCAATATTCATTTGAGAGCTGGTAAACAAAACAGCTGATTGTTTCAACAATATTGTTTTTATTTTATTTTTTTTATTGTTGTCGTTGCTGACATTTGAGTTGTCAAATATCAACAGAAAGTGTTCGGATAATTGTAATATGCGCATTAAACGCACTTATGACACTGCTGCATTTTAAGTTTTACTCAATATTATAGCAATTTGCGTTATTAATTGAAACTTTATATGAAATATTGAAGGTGCATATCTGAACCCCGTATTACTTTAACACAAGATAAAGATTTATTTACTTTAATTCTAACCTTCGTATGTCATTTGGGCTCATTTTACTTTGGAAACTATGTTATCACTCAAATTCTTTAATACACACATACATAACTGGTCATTACAACCCTTCCGTCAGGATTACGACCTAGCTTTTCACAGCACTTACATATGTGGTGCGTGTTAATTTTGTACATGAGTTGCTGCAGTTTAAAGTCGATTCCGAGTGACAGATTGTTTTTGAGAAACTTTTTATGGCAATTTTATTTACTTTCAGAATAAAACCAAAAATTACAATTAGTCTATCAAACCAATCATTTCTAAATCCAAATTATTATTTTTAAACAGCCATATATCTGTCAAAGATCTTTTATGTAGATTTTCTAAATTTTATGCCTCGAGAAGGACTGCCTCGCAATTGGTCAATGTTTCTTGATTTTTAAAGAAAGATCTTTCCGGCAATCTCCGACGTCTTACAGGGTATAGTTCCTTATTGAAGGGAATCTCAATCTTGTTGGTAGCAGGCTAGGCTCCTTTTGCTAGGCATGCTGAAAAACTTGTCATTCCGGCAAATGATTTCTGCAGAAGCTGTGGGTCTGTCTTTCACCTTATATGTCAGTATCCTGCTCTGGTCATAAAGAGACGGAAGTTTTTGACCTTTCACTTTCTGACATCTTTGGTAGAGCTCTGTAATATAAACATTGCTGCAATATTTTGAACTCGGGTTGATTTTCTCTAGTGTTAGTTTTTTCTGGCGAATGTTTGACCCTCGAATAGAATTGACAAAATGTTTCTTAATTAAGGACGAATAAAATAACGAAAGAAAAAAATATTAAAGAAATGAAAGGTGAAAAATTATATTCACCCATACAAGGCATCCCTAGATAAATGTTTATGAACCCTATTAGATCCGCAAGCCTGAGATCTATTAGTTTATTAACAAGTCGATTACCTAGCCATTTCTCCCTACCCATCTATAAACAAGGACAGTAACATAATATATTATTCACTGTTTCATCTAGCCTACCGAAATCTTAAATATCCCTATTTTATCTACTATACGACTTATAGTCGCCGTGGTCCTGAGTGAAGGGTTGTAATGGCCAATTATGTATGCATGTATGTATGGACTCTATTTGATCCTCAAGCCTGTAGTCTTTTAGATCTATCAGTTCATTGACAAATCAACTATCTAAGCATCTCTGCCTATGTATTTGTAAATACGAACAGTGACGCTCTCTTATATGTTAC
The DNA here is from genome assembly GCA_930367235.1 of Sarcophaga rosellei. Classification (NCBI taxonomy): domain Eukaryota; kingdom Metazoa; phylum Arthropoda; class Insecta; order Diptera; family Sarcophagidae; genus Sarcophaga; species Sarcophaga rosellei. The sequence goes on from OV884019.1 coordinate 66,012,405, forward strand.
TTCATATAGCCTACAGAAATCGGTAATATGACTATTTCATCCGCACAATCCTACAGTCCATACTTTTCCCAATAATCGCAAAAACAGAAACTCATTAGTTTCACCAACTTTTCTTCTGTAATGGTCTCCAAAACTGAGCTTGACTTTGCCAGTTCATTTGCAACTTTGTTGCCAAAAACGCTGTTATGAACAGATGTTCAATCTGATAATATGACATAAGGCGGTTTAGCAGTGTTTAATAAAGGGTCCGCCAAATAACTTTTTTTTTTGCTTTAAAAAACTACTGAATATTTTCTCAAATTTCTTTTTTTATTTGAAAGTACAATCCTTCGGGTTAATAATGGAAAATAATTTCATTCAAATGGCTGCTTCGGTGTCCATGCAGTAAGTAGCCTACACGATCTGTCAAATTTTTAAGCACATTATCGATTGTGTGCAGTTGTATTTCACCAATGGCTTCACGAATATTGTCCTTTAAAGCGTCAATTGTCTCTGGCTTGTCGGCGTAGCACTTACCTTTGACGGCACCCCACAAATAATAGTCCAACGGTGTCAAATCGCAGCTCCGAGTTGCCAAGCGACCTCAGCTCTGCGGCTGATAATGCGATCTTCAAAAACAGGGCGCAAAACATCGAGTGTAGCTTCGGCTGTGTGACACGTAGCGCCGTCCTGTTGCCAATATCCTCCTCTTCACTTTTTGTGAACAAAAATTCGTTCAACATGGCCCGATAACGATCGCCATTGACTGTAACGGCCACTTCTTGCTCATTTTCGAAGAAAAATGGCCCAATTATGCCTCTGGACCAAAATCCGCACCAAACAGTGACTCGTTTTGGGTGCGTCGGCTTTTCAATGTATCCGTGCGGGTTTTCTGTGCCCCAAATGCGACAATTTTGCTTGTTTACATACCCGTCAAGATCAAAATGAGCTTCATCTGAAAAGATGATTTTTTTTGACAAAATCGCCATCTTCTGTAAGTAATGTGTAAGTAATATAATGTCGCAATATTTCCCAGCGTTGTTCAAGCGTATACACAACCATATTCGTTCAGCGGAAGGATAAAACTAATTATCTGTCAAATCAGACATGAGCTAAGTGTTACCATTCACGAAATAAGTACTAGTTGAAAAAAAAACGTTAGATGGTGGACCCTTTACTCCCAGACCAGACGTGCCCTAAAAGTATGTCGTCTCAAAGCCCTTAGTATTGCCTGATTATCTACATAAATTGTAGTTCTTGAGCTCTTCGGTTGCTTTAACGATCCCCGGAACGTTCATTCCACCGGCAGCCTGTAAGAATCCTTGCCAATTGTCCCAAAATTATAGATATTTTTTAATGGAATATATTTTGAAGGATACTTTCATTTAAATTTCTTAGAAACTTCAAACTTAATACTGCCATAAGTAAACCATACACATATGTACATGCATATGGTGTGTACATAAATACGTACATATGTGAATAGAATTCAAGGAAAAAATTTAAGCTAACAAGCCCACCGAGGTCGCCATTATATTGAATTTTAAGTTTTTATAAATGATTTTATGTTTAAAACTATTTTGGTTTGTAGTTAGTGAATGGATAGATAGCAAACATCAACAACATTTAGGTCAACAACATAAATGGTTTCAAAGTCATTAATAATGTTTAAAACCTTATTACTATAATATTCTGCCACATTTTCCAATAAAAGACAACAAAATAAATATTTATGTATGTCGTTATGAAATTTTTATACATTTTTATGCATGTACGTATACACTTCATATATGTGTGTACTACCAACAAGGATGCTTTTTTTGTCTGCTTGTGGTGGTGAGTGGTATTGTTGTTTTGTAAGTATTTAAAGTTGTCCTGTTTGGTTCTCGCCATTCATGGTTGTTTACTTTTTTTTTTTTTGAAGAATAAATTCTCTTGTAAATTATGAATGACTGCGACAAATATTGCCTTCGTATACATATTTTAAATGAGTTTTAAATGAAATGTTTACTGTTGTTCGTTTAAAACCTGAGGTAAACACCATAACATTGGATAACAAATTTAATAAATAATTTACTTTAGTGAATGTAACTGTGATTTGTAACCATATCGCTATCTTGTTGAGGGTATATCATTACGGTGACCAGACGTTCTGTATTATACAGAACAGTACTGTATTCTAGAGCCCTGTTCTGTATAAATTATTCTTTGCTAAAAAACGCGAAAATGTTCTGTGTTTTATTTAGTGTTCTGTATTTGTTCAGTATTTAGTTATTTTTTCAGTTTTACATAAGAAACGCAGAGAAAAATACTGACACAAATGTAGGTATGTAATACATTTTTTTCAATTATAAACATTTACCAAAACTGATAAGTGTCGATATTTTTGATTATTCAAATCATAACAACATAAAAATATATTCAATACTTGTTCGTTTTTTAATACCACTGAAAGGTGTGCAAGTAAAAATACTAAAGGGTCCGCCATCTAACGTTTTTTTCAACTAGAGCTTATTGCGTCAATGATAACACTTAGCTCATGTCTGATTTGACAGATAATTAGTTTTATCCTTCCGCTGAACGAATATGGTTGTGTATACGCTTGAACAACGCTGGGAAATATTACGACATTACTTTGAAAATCATGGTAATGTTGCAGAATGTGTGCGAAAACCCGCACGCATACATTGAAAAGCCGACGCAACCAAAACGAGTCACTGTTTGGTGCGGATTTTGGTCCAGAGGCATAATTAAGCCATTTTTCTTCGAAAATAAGCAAAAGGAGTGGCGAAAATAAGCAAGGAGTGGCCGTTACAGTCAATGGCGATCGTTATCGGGCCATGTTGCACGAATATTTGTTCACAAAAATTGAAGAGGAGGATATTGGCAACATTTGGTTTCAACAGCCGAAGCTACACTCGATGTCGTTTGGCCACCTCAGAGCTGCGATTTGACACCGTTGGACTATTATTTGTGGGGTGCCGTCAAAGGTAAGTGCTACGCCGACAAGCCAGAGACAATTGACGCTTTAAAGGACAATATTCGTGAAGCCATTGGTGAAATACAGCTGCACACAATCGATAATGTACTTAAAAATTGGACCGATCGTGCAGGCTACTGAATGGCCAGCCGAGGCCGGCATTTGAATGAAATTATTTTCCATTATTAACCGGAAGGATTGTACTTTCAAATAAAAAAAGAAATTTGAGAAAATATTCAGTAGTTTTTTTTAAAGCATTTAAAAAAAAAAAAGTTATTTGGCGGACCCTTTATTTATTATTTGCGTTCTTTTTGTACTTTATTAAATTGAATTAATAAATTTTTGTTTTTCTAACAATCAATATAATAATGTTTAAAACTTTATTGACAATTGAAATTTTGACGGTTAAAAATAACCTGATTTAGAAAATGGTGGTTAGTGCATTTTATTTTCTCCTGTTCTGTATTTTGCTGAAAAAAATATGGTCACCGTATATATCATACAAATTATTTGCCAGTTATTCCGTTGCTTTTGCCAAATCATCATGTACATTTGGATCAGAGATCAGCAATGAGTATTCAAAAAAATTAGTAGAATCGAATCATACTAATAATTTGCGATACTTATGCGCATTCGTACTTATTTTAATATCATGGAACCTCTACTCACATTTAAAGTTTGAAGTACTCATCATATTCATACTTACTTAACTTGATTTTCGAATCAGTTACTGAGTGATTCGAGTCACTTGTGTTTAGTTTGAATTAAATTCTTTATTGTTCGCACTATTCTGTGTGCCACTGTTCACAACTTGATGAATCCAACAATAATTGCTTGTTCGCTATTCTTCTTTGCTTACAATGCAAAGGGTGATTTCTTAAGAGCTATAGGAAAATTAAAAAAAAACAAATAAAATTCAGAAAAATGCATGAAATCTTCATTTGAGTCGATAGTACGGTCCATATAATTTAATGTTTGAAGGTTATTTCACGCAAATGTTGACCGCGACTGCCCCTCAAATGGTCCATCCGCTTAGTTCAATTTTGGCATACTCTTTCCAACATTTCGGCCGGTATCTCACGAATAAATGTTTCAATGCGGGCTTGTCCGTATAGACATGAGCTTTAACATAGCCCTACAAAAAATAGTCTAAAGGCGTTAAATCGCACAATCTAGGCGGCCAATTGACCGGTCCCGAAAGTGAAATAAAATGTTCACCGAACTCGCCTCTCAATAAGTCCATTGTTACGCGTGCTGTGTGGCATGTGGCACCGTCTTGTTGAAACCACATGTCATGCAAGTCAAGCCCTTGCATTTTGGGCAAAAAAAAGTTGGACATCATCTCACGGTAGCGCTCACCATTCACAGTTACGATACGATTCGCAGCATCTTTGAAGAAGTACGGTCCAATGATGACCACCAGCCCATAAACCGCATCAAACTGTGACTTTTTCTGGATGCATTGGTAGCTTTTGCAATATTTTTGGTTGATCTTCACTCCAAAATCGACAATTCTGCTTATTTACGTATCCATTGAGCCAAAACTGAGCTTCACCGCTGAACACAATTTTTCGATAAAGAAGTGGATCTTCGGCCAACTTTCCAAGAGCCCATTCAGCAAAAATTCTGCGTTGCGGGTGGTCGTTCGGCTTCAATTCTTGCACCAGCTGTATTTTGAAAGGCTTCACACCTAAATCCTTCCGCAAAATTTTCCACGTTTTTGAGTAACAGAGGCCCAATTGCTGCGAACGGCGACGAATCGATAATTGATGGTCATCATTAACACTGGCCGATACAGCTGCGATATTTTCTTCAGTTCGCACTCTACGTAAGCGTGTTGGTGGTTTAATGTCCAACAATGTAAATTTGGTGCGAAATTTAGTCACAATAGCCCGAATAGCCGCTTCAGTGGGTCGATTAAACTGACCATAAAATGGAAGTAGCGCGCGATGAACTTTCTCAACAGAGCACGCATTTTGATAATAAAATTCAATGATTTGCAAGCGTTGTTCGTTTGTAAGACGATTCACGGTTAAATTATAGACCAAACTGAAGATGTTTTGACAGTGAAACAAAACACAAAACGTGCGTGAGCTGTTTAAACCAGTGTTGCCAAAAAGATAATCGTAAAAAAATCACCCGTTAGATATTTACAACGGCGATCTTCAAACCACGACTGTTCTCTTCAAACGCAACGCGTCTTCTAATTTTTACTAATCGTTCCTTGCTTTGTCTTGACTTTTTATACGCTCACATAAACAGCCTGATGAAGGTTCTTAAAGCCGAACGTTCGTGTTTGTGTATTTTGTTCCCATTGCTTGTTATTGCGTTTTCGCTTACTTGTCTATCCCGTTTTCTTTCCTACTAATGTTGTTGGTTTACTTGTAACAAGTTCGTTGTATTTGTTTGTGTAGCTTTTGTTTATCATTTTAATGTTAAATAATATTACACCGTTTCCATTTTCGTAACTTTATAAATCTAAATGACTAAGCTTATGAATCAAACATATTTCGAATGGTATGAATTTGATGTCAACGTTGTACGCTTACTCATTGCAACCTGTATTCATAAATCAACCTTGTAGTGAGTACAAATGAATCAGAGTAGTTAAATTTAAATACTGTTGACTCACTTATATTCAAAATTTCATGAGGTCTCATGAGTAGCGAAAAACGATTAATTGCTGATCTCTGGTATGGATATAACATTGAACAATACTTAATAAAATTCTTGTATTAAAATCGGTGTTCCTTGGGATTTACAGCGATGAGGACCATCACTAGATGAATGGGTCACTGTTTGATGTAAATTTTGTAATGGCGACGACATCGCTTCATTTTTCTTTGAGTACGGCGTTGGCCAGGCAATTTGTGGAACATGATATCGTTCATATGTCAACAATATCTTCTCTAGGTGGAGCGCATTCGAAATGTTCACTTTTACATAACTCTACCACAAAAATGGGGCTAAATTTGACCGATGACATGGATTACGTTGGCTTTGACGACTTGTTTGCATACACCTGCGGCTTAAGCTAACTCCACAAGAAAAAGTACTATGTTGTGAAGTTGCATGATCTCGGTGTCCAATTCTCATCTCGTTCAGGCAGAATATGCAATATGACATGAGTTGCGTGGTGTGTTTAGTTTCAAATTTGACAAATTTTCATCTAGTAATGCGCCTCTGCGCTGAAGACAATTTTTCAATGAAAATTATCAGTGGCCGTTATCATTGATAAAGCTCGGAAGTCTATGTTGGAAGATTCTATACTATAAAGATGCCACTCACTGACGTCAAAATGGACATTGAAACACTAAGAGGTTTCTTCAGAAACTCGGTATGATTTCAGGATTAGAGAGTACTTGGTCTAAGTTTATTTACTTTTTCGAGTTGACGATTATTTCTATTTACGTATCTAACTATCCAGTGATGGATATTATTACGAAAATGGAAACAGTGTAATATCATTTCACATTAAAACAATAGGCAAAACCTACAAAAACAAAAACCATGAGTAAGAAAGACAAGGGGCTAGATTACGAAACGCAACATAAGCGAACTCAACAACAAACAAACGTGAACAAGATACACAAACAACAATGCAGTCGCGATAGAATTCTCGAGAAGGCGAAAACAAGAACCTTCTGCTTCAAGAACGTTCATCAGACTGATTACGTGAGCACATAAAAAGACAAGACAAAGAAGACAACGAGTAGTAATAATTCAGTCGGTCTTGTGTGAAGACGCGTTGGGTGCGAAGTAAACAGTGGTGTTTTGAAGATCGCTGATATACAGATCTAACGCACAAGCGTTGTTGCTTACGCAAACGTGTGAACAGAGAATAATAACGAACAAGCATGTTGTTGTCGTAACATGAAGTTGGATACGGTGGCACACAGAAATAGTGTGAACAATAAAGAGTTTAATTGAAACGAAACACATATTTGTTTTTATTTTTGTTTGCAATCAACGAACTCATACTTTAAACGTTTTTGAAAGGGTAAAAACGTAACAATATTATTTCGGTTATTCTAAAATTTATTATGGTTCCTTTATAGACTTAAAGTAACTAATTAATGCCATGATTAATGAAATGTTGTTACGTTTAATTCTGATTAAATTGAAGGCAAAAAAATTTTGTGTAATTGCATCATACAACCGTACCTAGTCAAAAATCAGTAAAATTTAAATTTAAAATTAAATTTTGGCAAAGGAAGTTTAAAGCTCAAAGGTTAACTTTGTTTCCGTTTATAAATTATTCGTTGAAGATTTCATACATGTATGCTGACATTAAAAATAAAACGAATTCAAGTTCTTTAATTCCGTGTGGCATTTTACCAAATACTGTTTAAACTGTTTGTAATTGGCAACGGTGCAACAAACTGTCAAATAAATATAGTTTTAGTACATTTAACTGAATTTAAATTAAACACCTGCATTTTGTAAAATTTTTGATTATAAAGTTGAACTGCATTTTCATACACAATTACAAGCAACTGCAATCCCAATTGTAATGTATGTACTCTAACTATTCGAATATATTTTGCAAATTTGCACTGTTGGAATATTTTGAATATTTAAATTGGAAAATTTGAATTGGAGTTCCATTTGAAATGCAATTTATTTGAAATTATTACAAACTAGCTAATACCCGGTGTGCTTCGCTACCCCCGTCGTAATTAAATACATATCTCGTGATGCAACTGGATCGCCCACCATCAAAATTGTTACTCCATTGTTGGAGTTCTGGAGTTCTATCAGCATGAATTGCGATTATGTGGTCATCTATATCAGATCTGTAGTTAAATGCAATACCTGAGTATCCACGAAAAACATTACGTCGATTCACCGCCATTCGATTATGATTTTGTTCATTGCTGCTCTTCTTGTTGATGTTCGAATCCACTGACTTTCTACTCGTGATTCATGTTGGACTTCTGTTTCATTAGCTCGTGCTGTTGTGGTACCTTCATGTTCCAAAGGTGTCTCGGTAGCTCGTGCGGTTGTCGCATATTGTCGAAGGCTTTCCAGACGTCTTTCACGTTCTGAAGGTGTTTCTGTGGCTCGTGATGTTTCAATATGATTTCGCTGGCTTTGTAGTCGACCTTCATGTTCGAACGATGTCTCGGTAGCTCGTGGGGTTGTGGCATGTTGTCGAAGACCTTCAAGACATCTTTCGCGTTCTGACGGCGTTTCAGAAGCTTTTAAGGCGCTCTTGGCTTTCTGAAAGTGTTTCAGTAGCTCTTGCTGTTGTGGCGCGTTGTCGTAGGCCTTCAAGGCGTTCTTCACATTGTGATGGCGTTTCGGCGGCTCTAAAGGTTGAAGCTCGACTCCTTTCAGTCCTGAGGCGACTTTCACGTCTTCCGAACTTTCATTTGCTCTCTGGGATTGCAAACGCAATGCATTTTAGATGCTTTTATTCGGGGCATTTTTACAAATTGTTGCAAAATAAATGTCACTCAGGTAACGATTAACTTGTTTAGAATGAAAGATTCAACTGAATTTCAAAACCGAATGCGTGTTATATTTATTTTTTTATATTTTACCTAATATGAAATCGGTTCAAGTCAAAAACCTTTTGAAGAAAATTAATGTTATTAAAATTTAACAAATAACTGTGTTTGCGTCGGTCACAGGTAATTTTTTTGATGAGTTTTGCAACTACATACTTATTTTATTTGGGAAAAATATTGACAGTTTACATTTTATTACTTAGGTAATTAAAAGTAATGAATTCATTGCCCACTAAAATGCTTATTATAAAGTTTACCTAAGGAATTTTTCAAATAAATAATAGTTTTATTAGTTACCCGTTTTTAGAAGTAAACAATAACATAAGTATTACATATGTATGTACGTATATGTTTTCCAAGATAAATATTTAAATAGTATGAACTTTAGTACTTACTATCTATATGAGTTGAAAATTTCAAACTCAATATTTTAAGGGTCATATACCTTACTATTGCATATTTCAAGATATAATAATTTCTACACCCACAAATCAGATAGGCACCACCTTCCCATAGCTGGAATACAAAATTGGGGACTCTAGCTTTTATAGTTTTTTTATACACATTTTAATAATTAGTTCATATGGAGTTTGCCACGCCCCTAATGCTTGATAGCCCATTTTTAACAAAAATATTGATATTCAACCTTTAGATATTCGTACAAAATTTTAGCAGTCTAACTGTTCTGGTGTTCTAGATATGCAGATGTTAGTATTTACTTCATATGGGAGGTGCCACGCCCGCTTTTGCTGAACTTCCTATTTTTGTCCAAAATATGTATATTTAAACAAAAGTTATTTATACAAAATTGGGGACTCTAACTGTTAAAGTTCTTCAGTTAGGCAGATTTTAGTATTTACTTCATATGGAAGGTGCATTGTCCTCTAATGATAGGTCGCCTATTTTTGTCCAAAATATTTATATTAAAACCGTAGTTACTTGTACAAAATTTGAGGTATCTTGCTGATATAGTTTTTCCAATATATCCATTTTGTTATTATCTCAATAGTAGGTTATGTAGTATATGTGGAAGTGGCACCTCTCTCATTTGAAATATCAACATAAAAAGTAGGAAAATCGGTTCAGCCGTTTAGTCGTCTATAAACTTCAAACATACAAACAAATGCACATTCATTTTTATATATAGGTGATGTCCGAGTTAGAAGAAGTATTAAATTTAATTCATATGGGAAGTACCACACCCTTTTCCTAGTCGGCCTATTTTTGTCTAAAATATTCATATTGATACTAAAGTGGATTCGAAAAAATTTTAGGGCTCTAACTGTGATATTTTCATAGATATAATAATTTAATATTTTTTATATTGGAGGTGACACACCCACTATAGCCAATCCGCCCATTTTGTTTATATATACGTCAAAGTCGCCCATACAAAATTCGCAGTTTATTAGATATGCGACATTAAAACTTATTGAAAATGTGGGCGTAGCACCCCGCCTTCTTAAAATTTTAAAATAAAAAGTAGCCTATAATTCCTTCCAGATATACAGGAAGGTACTGTCAAGACAGAAAGAAAATAAACGCAAACAAAGAGCGTAACAATGTGTTGCTCTCATCATGAGAGGGTAAAAATGCATTCTGTTGCGTTGCTTGTCAGCTTCTAAAGGAAAATGTTCATGTCGCTTTTTTCAGACTTCAATTTTACACCAAAAGAAATATTACAGTACGATTCACTAATATCAATGAGAAATGATTTCGATTTTTGGAAGAATACTTGCCAAGTAAAATACGGTATTTTTAGGTTTTTAGCGCAGTACAATTGTTCTCTACTTTTCGCTCACATATACATATTATTGGGTTAATAAATAGATTTGAAAATATTACTAACAATTTTCCTCTGGGTTAAACATGCCTGTCATAATTTTTCTCATGTCCTCTTTGTGCCGACGTCTGAGAATAAGTGATTTGAGAACAGTGTTCCCGTTTTTGGTTATTTCTAACCAAAATTACTTATTTTTTGATCAATGTGCAGATGTGTAGATTTTTTTGGTTTTTTCTTTTTCTTTAAAAAAAAAAACTATTTTTGTTTCATGTTTTATTAATTATAATTTAAACTTGAAAAAAATAAAACAAAAGTCTATGAATTTAATTTTGTTTATATTTTTTTTTATTTGGTGATTTTTTTCACAAATGTTGGTTACAAAATTTTTTTTCGTGGCAACACTGTTTCAGAAGAATAAATACAAAATTAGTCAAACAACAAAAACGCACGATGAGAACAATTGAGAACATTGTTACGCTCTTGGTTTCTTTATCCTTCCCTTCTATCTTTCCTCCCGCGTCGTGAAATATTTTTGAAAAATATTCCAAAATATGCCAAAATTCACATTCTTTATTCTTTATTTTCTTTGGTTTTATACATCAGGAATCATAGATAGCATACTTGTAGGGGTAACTACTATGCGTATGAGTAATATATTTCAAATGCAATTAAATATTAAGTATGTAGTATGTAGCATACGTGGGCATGGCCCCTCGCTCATTTGGAATATCAACATAAAAAGTAGCCTATAACTCCTTCCAGACATACAGGAATATACTGTGAAAATTTCAAGAAAATCGGTTCAGCCGTTTAATCGTCTATAAACTTCAAACATACAAACATACAAACATACAAACAAACACACATTCATTTTTATATATAAGATGAACGATTGATTGATTTGTTGTCGTCTAAACTAAATTTGTGGTACAGACATCCCTCCTATAACGCGGTGAGTGCGTACCGCGTTCTATGGAAACCGCGCTATAAGAAACTCGGATTTCACCGTACAAACCAGGCTAATACGTAGCGCGTTCTATGGAAACCGTCTACCGCGTTGTATGGAAACCGAGCTATAAGAAACTCAGAGTTAGTACAAATCCCTCCATTCGTGCCGCGTTATATGGAGATCAAGAAATACAAAAGGCAAGATTAATTATAAATTATTTTTATTGAATTCAAGAGTTCATATAAGGATTGATAAAAAAATGAAATAAAAACTAAACTGCAAGGAAATTATGGGATGTTATTGAACGGAGACCGCGCATTAAGAGTACCGCGTTATAGGAGGGCTCCGCGTTATATGGAAACGCGTTTTGAAAGTACCGCGTTATAGGAGTGCTGTCGCAATTTCAGCCCCGCGTTATATGGAAACCGCGTTCTGAGAGTACCGCGTTATAGGAGGGTTTACTGTAGTTGAATCAACTGTTTTTCCCAATTCAACACAAAATGAATTGTTTTATCAACCAGATATTAACATTATATCTATAAATTTTCAAGTATTTACGATGAAATTTAAAACATTAAATGTTTGAGAAATAAAAGTGAACAAACTGAAAGGGTAAGATCAAAGAAAATAAAGTATAAAGAATGTGCATTTGTGCATATTTTGGAATATTTCTTAAAAATATTTCATGACGCGGGGGGAAAGATAGAAGGGAAGGGTAAAGAAACCAAGAGCGTAACAATGCGTTGTTCTCATCGTGTGTTTTTGTTGTTAGACTAATTTTTTATTTATATTTCTGAAACAGTGTTGCCAAAAAAAATTTGTAACCAACATTTGTGAAAAAAATCACCAAATAAGAAAAAATATAACCAAAATTAAATTCGTATGCATTTTTACGCTCTCATGATGAGAGCAACACATTGTTACGCTCTTTGTTTGTGTTTATTTTCCTTCTGTCTTCCACCCTCCTCATCCAGAAATGATTTTAGTGAGAGCGGGTCGTAATGTTTGGTGAGAGCGGGTCGGGATATTACAACCCGCCATAAGAAACTTAACTTCCACATAATGCGCATTCTTTATATCCATATTCTTTGGTATGATATAATGTGATCCACATAAATAAATAACCTGACGTTGTTATCTCTTTTTAATCTATATATCCGCACATAAACTAGTCATATTAAATCAACTTATTACAGCTTAGTGACTTTAAATTAAAAAACACTAACTACTTATTTTTAGATAACATAAACGTAAATTAAAATATTGTTACGAAAATGGAAACGGTGCATCATCGTTTAACATTAAAATGCTACAAGGCTACACAAACAAATACAACGAACTTGTTACAAGTAAACCAACAACATCAGTGTTGGTGGTTTGAAGATCGCCGTTGAAAAGATCGCGTTGTAAGCAAAGAAAGACAGCGAACAAGCAATTATTGTTGTATTCGTCAAGTTGTCAACAGTGGCACATAAAAGTAGTTCGAACAATAAAGAGTTTAATTGAAACCAAGAACATATTTGTTTTTATTTTATTTGCAATCAACGAACTCGTAGCCTAAACGTTTTTAAAAAGTTAAATACGTAACAATATGAACGATGTGTGTGGATCTCATGCCACAATCGATTTATTGCGTCAAACGTTTGATGACCGTTTAATTAGAAGAAATGATGATGTCAATTGGTCGCCAAGTAGCTGCTATTTGACACCGTTAGACTATTTTCTGTGAGGCGCCGTTAAAGAAAAGTGTTGTGCCGGCAAACAAAAGACAGTTGAGCATATGAAGGCCAAAATTCTTGATGCCATTGTCGAGATACAGAACTATATACTCGAAAGAGTACACGAAAATTGGTCTAATCGAATGAGGTTCTGTGTGTATTCCATTTATACAGGTAACAATTGTACTTCACAATAAAAACTAAATTTTACAAAATTCCAAACCGTTTTGTTTTATTGCATTCTTGAATTTAAACTTTTAAATCACCCACCCTATACATACTATATTATATAAGTTATTTTTTAATTATTCTTATAAAACTACCACTGCCCCCAATGGTATACGAGTATCGTGACTGTTTATTTATAGCTTAACCATAAGAATTGTGCCCAAATGGTAATCAAATTTTTTGTTAAATTATTATTAACAAGTTTGTATTAGTCAGATTTAACTGTAAATTGTTTTGGGTGCAGTCTATGGCGTCCATAGTGAAATGGTAAAATTGTTGATAATTTTGGCATTGGCACATTTTACGATCTATTTTTATACACTAAAAAAAAAAAATAATAAAAACTCACAACCTTAAACTTACTTCTTTGACGTCATTAGTAGTGTAATGTATGTAAAGTAATTTAAAAGTAATATTCACTTACTTATGCTTTTTATATGAAATCAATTCTTCTATGAAGTCGAAATTCACCTCTTTTTGCCAATCTCTTACTATTTATGTATAGGGTTATCCATTTCGTGGTTTCAAAAGTAAAGTAAATTAAACACATATAAAATATTTTTTTCATGATATTTCTTTTTTATTGTAAAGTTTGAACGTTTACATGTACAATGGGTCAATTCGACCTCCGGGTATTGTACTTGTCTTAATTGACAAGTACACGTCCTCTAACCTAACCTAACCTTGAACGCTTACATTATGTGTGAAACACTACATAATTTAAATGACCTCCACGCGAAGTGTTGCAAGCATTGATTCTTTTGACACATATTGGGCGGTATCTCTGCCAGTAAGGTCCAATTACACCTTCGGACCAAAGAGCGCACCAAACAGTGACTTTTTCTGGATGTAATGGGCTCTCTTCAATTACTTGAGGATTCTCAGAACCCCAAATACGACAATTTTGTTTATAAACATACCCACCGAGTGTGAAATGTGCTTCATCGCTGAAGAAAATTTTGTTCGAAAAATTGCCGCCTACCATTCACCATTTTTGTAGTAGGTTTTGATAATTTTTATGCGTTGTGTGATAGTTAAGCGATCCATTTTCGTCAATGTCAGACTTTCAACTGAAAAGAAAAAATTTGGTTTCACAACTTAGTTTGACAGATTTCGAATTCCAGTCCCATACTTTTGAAACCACGAAATGGATAGCCCTTTACTTTTGTATGCCACCGTGTGCAACTTGACGAATACAACAATAATTGCTTGTTCGCTATTCTTCTTTGCTTACAACGGCGGTATTCAAACCACGACTGTTTTCTTCACACGCAATGCGTTTTTACACAAGACTGATTGAATTCTTACTACTCGTTGAATGCTTTATCTTGCCTTTGTATATGATGCTCGCGTAAATACTCTGATAAAGGTTCATGAAGTAGAATGTTCGTGTGTTCGCCTTTCGAGGTCTCTATATCGACTTCATTGTTGTTTGTATGTCTTGTTCACATTGCTTGTTGTTGCGTTCTCGCTTACTTGTCTATCCTCTCTTCTTGATGTTGTTGGTTTACTTGTAACAAGTTCGTTGTATTAGTTTGTGTAGCTTTTTGTTTATCGTTTGCGTAACAATATCAATACCGTGAAGTGCGAATAGAAAAATAGGTTATCATGGTTGCTATAGGTGTTTCCATTGACCGTAATGGTTATGCCGTTCTCATTTTCAAAGAAATATGGGTCAATGAAGCCTCCGCTCCACAAACCGCAACAAACTCAATCGTAATGGTTGCATTGGCTTCTGTAAGACCACGTGTGGGTTTTCGGAGCCCTAGATGAAAATGAGCATTGTCCGAAAAACTACTAAAAGTTATTAGATTTGTCAACTATGACATGAGCTTCTGCAGAATTTTTTTGCTTCTATTATGCCCACTTCTGTAGAATGTAAAGTATTAGAGGATAACAATCACTAAATCAAACTTATGGTACTTGGAGTTATGTATGTATTCTAAATTCAAACTAAATTTCTACAAAATGCAATTTTAAAATCATTCATTCAAACCAATGAACTGGAAATACTCGTATATCGTTTTGTGCACTGAATTTCATTTCATTTTTGCTTCGTTTTTAGTGTATTATACACAGTATGGTGGTACATCGGGTTAAACTGCAGTAGTAAAGGAAACAACAGACATCCATTGAAATTATGTTAATATGTATGTACAGCTAGGATTTCTGAATTACATTGACGACGCATTCAAATGCAAATTCATTTCAAACAGAAAAATATTGAAAACACTACCATGAGTCGTCTGGTGAATGTAAATTTCGGTCTGAATGACGATTGTCATCGAATCACTGTGGCAGCCAAATAATGTTCTTCCCAATTTACGTATGAAAGTGAACACGTTCGAGAGATGAACATGTTGCTGTACAGGAGTTCACACGAATATGTACTCATGAGTACAATGTGTTACAAACATATGCGACAATCGTTTTATTTAATGTCAAGCCCAAGGTGTTATGACAAAAAAAAGAAAGGAAATAGAAGAGATTGTAAAACAAATTAAATCGAAAAAATTTGGTGAGATTTTGTATTAAAATTTATTGATTAGATTTCATTCAGTTTCCTTACACTTCAATGAAGAATGAAACAATAAATGCTAATGGTAATGTTGCATACGTATAATAGATACTACACTACAGTTTTATCTGTTTAATTTATAATCGTATACAAAGCGGAATTTATCGCGGCTTATGCTCTTTGGATACCTACTTAACATACATAACTGGTCATTACAATTATAATCCTTCAGTCAGGATTACGACCTAGCTTTTCACACCACTCATGTTGTGTGGGTTAATTTTATACTTCAGTGGCGGGACCTACAGTTTAACGTCGACTCCGAACGATAGATTTTGAGAAACTTGTTCATGGCAGGCTTATTTACTCTCAGAGTTTTTGCCAGATATCCGCTGAGAGAAAGTCACCGAAGAAATATTTTCTTCTTATTTCGTTTAGTCGGAAATATCTGACTTGATGTCTAATGAGCCAACACATTACCTATTAGACTACGGCGGTATTTTTTAATAATTTCCGGCCTCCCACTAATCCACCCTCACCCGACCGCGGAGGGAGAACATAAACGCAACGAGAACATAAATCAGCTACAGAACTTAATCACAAGCTGAATAAACTAACAATTAACAGGAACTATCTATAACTAGAACGAAAATACATTTTTATATAATAATTTACAAATTAATGCCAATATATAAGCTACGTTTTATATTACAAACACTACAATTAAAATCAATAAAATCATAATATAAGTTTAAATCTTTACATAATCCACGAAAAGGAAAATTACATCCATAGTTCGTTCTATAGAAATATAGAGAAAGAGGGCGATAGTGCCGTGATAATCTTGCAGGAATACTGAAATTCAGGTTACAAAGCAAAAACTCAGAATCGATATCACCTTTAAGCAGATTAAAAACAAAACAAACACCTAAAACAGTTCTTCTACGTTCCAAAGTTGGAAGTTTAATCAAACCTAATCTATCCTCATATGACGGAAACCCATTGGCATAATCCCATCCTAAGCCACGTAAACAGAATAATAAAAACTGCCTCTGTACAGGCTCTATTGAATCACTATGACAACAATGGATTCCAAACAATAGACGCATACTCCAAAATAGGTCTAACAAGTGAAATGTATAGCAGTCTAGTTATATAAGGATCAATGAATTCCCTAGCCCATCTTTTCACAAAACCAAGAACAGCCCGAGCCTTGCCAATCATCATACTAATATGATCAACAAAAGAGAGTTTCATATCCAATAATACTCCCAAATCAAGAAATGTAGTCACAGTCTCCAAAGGGCAAGAATTAATCACATAAGTGGGCGAAATCACACCACCGCGAGAGAAAACCATGCATTTGCATTTTTTTAAGTTAAGATCCATTAAATTAACTCTGCACCAAGTTACAAACAAATCAATATTCCGCTGAAGAACAGCCTGACCATGATAATCATCAAAAGTATAAAATAATTTAACATCATCAGCTTACATTAGAATATTACAATCAGAAATAGCACAAGACAGATCATTAAGAAACAATGAAAACAGTAAAGGACCCAAATGGCTACCCTGCGGAACACCAGAAGTAACGTCAGACTGATTACGTGAGCATATAAAAAGGCAAGACAAAGCAGGCAACGAGTAGTAAGAATTCAGTCAGTCTTGTGTGAAGACGCGTTGCGTGTGAAGAAAATAGTCGAGGTTTGAAGATCTCCGCTATACAGATCTAACGTACAAGTGTTGTTGCTTACGCAAAGGGCGTGAGCAAAGAATAATAACGAACAAGCAAGTTGTTGTTGTATCGTGAAGTTGTATACGGTGGCACACAAAAGTAGTGTGAACAATAAAGAGTTTAATTGAAACGAAACATATATTTGTTTTTATTTTTGTTTGCAATCAACGAACACATATTCTAAATGTTTTTAAAAAGGTAAAAACATAACATTATTTGTTACAGGAACTTGAACAAATTTTTTGAAACTTAAAAATAAAAATTTAAATAAAACGAAGTATGTGTAAGATACCATCAAAATTTGTTAAGTGTATAAAAGACCTATTGATTCTATTAGGTTTGGAATATGAAATCGTTCAAATGTACGCCACGATTTCTCTGCATGGAGCATCAAAATATTAAATTGTGTATGACTTTGACACGCAAATCATGTCTGTATTTAAACGATGATATGAGTTATGTTGGCTGCAAGCACCGCTGTGGTTCGTGGCTAATTTGCGTATACCTCCAAACTAGGAAAACTCCACATAAAAAGGTCTAATGGGATAAAATTGTACGTACTCGGAGGCCAATTCACATCAACTTAGTGTAAGGTGACTATGCTCTCAAATCACTTTGGCTGTGTGGTACATAGCGCCTTTCTGTTGAAACCACATGACGTATTTGTTTACATGCATACATAATTGGTCATTACAACCCTTTAGTCAGGATTTCGACCTAGTTTCTCACGCCACTTGGCAAATTTATTTGCTCTCAGAGTTTTTGCCAGAAATCTGCTGAGAGGAAGTCGCCGAAAAAATATTTTTTTTTATATTTTCGTTTTGATATCTGGCCTGAGGCTCGAACCCGGGCTTTACGTCTAAGAAGCCAACACACTACTTACAAGACCACGACGACTTCAAACGTATTTGTTTAGATCATCTAATTTAGTGATAGTTGTTCTCAAAGAAGTATGGACCGATGACGTCGCTAGCCCAAAATCCACAACAAACAGTGACTTTTTCGTTATGCATTGGACGCTCTTGGATCTCATGTGAGCTGGTATGGTAGTTAAAATTATAGCTAATTGCCGTCTGCTACAGAGCCTATTCAGAGAACATTCGTCGTTATCTGTCGTCGTTTACCTTCAGTTCCTCGATCAGTTTTTGTCACAATGCAAAACTTTTCAAGTTCTTGCGAGCGAAGCGAACAAAATTGGCTGCCTCCGGTATTCCATCTTCCACACTTTCACAGACAGCTACGATCTTCCCGACAGTCTTTGCATTTTGTTCACGTACAGATATTTCTCGATTGTTTACAGAACCAGTGGACTCGAATTTTTCAACCACAGTGCGAATAGTCCTCTGCGTAGAATGATTATGACAATTGGCAAATGGTCGAAGGATGAACAGACTAAATAAATGACAACCAATTTGACAGATGAAGCCTCAACAAGATAGCCATTATCTATCTGCCAAAGTTTGAACGTCTCTGTTGAAAGACGCTATGCAATTTAGGTATACTCTCATACCTCGCTTTGTGTCGTTTCGTTTTTAGTTTTTTCGACGTTGCGTCGCTGACGTTCGAGACATTAACGTTTTTGGTCAAATTTTTTTAAACTTTCTTTTTTTTTATAAAAGATGACACCAAATTTAGTTTCTCATTGTCATAAGTGTGTTCAGTGCGCATATTACAATTATCCGAACAATTTCTGTTGGCATTTGACAATTCAAATGTCAACAACGACAAACAAAATAAGAATGTTGCTGAATCAATCAGCTGTTTTGTTTACCATCTGTCGAATGAATATTAAATAAGCAGCTGCACTGCGTATATTATTATGTGCGAACAGTTAAAATATTGTACTCAATAAACCGAATATTGACTCAATAAAAGTGCATATCTGAACATTGCGACATAATAGTCGCCGATAATAGGCAGTGTGTTCGCTTATTAGACGTAAAGCCCAGGTTCGAGCCCCAGGCCAGACATAAAAACGAAATATGAAAAAAAAATATTTCTTCGGCGGCTACCTCTCAGCGGATTTCTGGCAAAAACTCTGAGAGTAAATAAACCTGCCATGAAAAAGTTTCTCAAAAATCTGTCGTTCGGAGTCGACGTTAAAACTGTAGGTATCGCCACTCATGTATAAAATTAACGCACACAACATGAGTGGTGTTGAGAAGCTAGGCCGTAATCCTGAATGAAGGGTTGTAATGGCCAATTATGTATGTATGTATGTATCTGAACATAGTATTCCTTTGTTCAATTTTCTTTTTAAAAAGTAGTATTTTCGTAACCCTGAAGCGTATCTTCGATCACTACATGGTTTCCTATAGAACATCATAATTTACTTTACGTCGTGTTTGTTTTTGGAATGTAACCACAACGTAAAGTGAGGCATTGGTGTACGACTATATGTACATACATACATACATACTTTTTTCTTTCTGAATTTCATATTGTTATTTTTGTTTTTAGAAACCCGTTTAGAGATTTTTGTATATTTCTTAGGAGCATTTCGCAGTCGTACACTTATACCCACACCCACAATAATCAGGATCTCATTTATGTGATACGACCAGTCGTTTATGGACATGAATCAAATGAATATGATTGAATGCGTGTATGTGTGTTTATGAGCTACAATTTGTGTGAATATGCTTTTCAAGCAATTTCCTAAAGACTTTAGCCGTGTTTTGTATGCTATTGTTCTCTTTTGTCTAATATTGTTATTGTTGTTTATATCCCTTGTTGTTTTTCTCTAGTTAAGTTATAGACTATATGGCGCCATCAAATTTTATTCCATTTCCCTATCTTTGTATTTGGCCGACGAAGCGTCTGGTGTTTTGGGTCATCATCATTGTTATTATCATTGGCGTAAGCATTTGTCGTTATGATGTTTTATAAAGAAAAACCTAAGCCGCTCATTTATGTGATATGTACTAGTTTATATTATACAATACATAATCACGTTTATGCCGCCGAAGTTTGGGTAACAAAAGAATTTCATTTTTCAAAAAATAAATTCTTGAACAGTGAAAATAAATAACTCGAACAGCAACAAAGTATTTGTTGTATAACATTGTAAATATTCGATCAGGAAAGATTTATTTTGACTGGCGCCTATCAAAGCACTGCTTTACAACGTTTTGAAATCCCAGGCAGTATACAGCGGTCAGATATCTCAATGAGATAGCAGAACGATATCATTTCCATATCATATGGGTACAAGGACATAGTGACATGTCAAGTAGGGCAGATGAGGCACGACCATCAAACTCTCCGATAATTTCTCGACTCTGAAAATTTGAAAGCTTACAATTGACAATGCAATCTTTGATTCCATCAACAGTAGATAGGTGGTTTCGATATTATGGGCAAAGGCGCAAATTATAATCTAGTAGGTAGTGTGTGGCCTTATTAGATGTGAGGTCATGGCTCAAACCCAAGACAAACATCTCCAACAAAACGAAATATGAGAAAATATTTCCTTGGCGAATTCCTCTCAGCAGATTTCTGACAATAAATCTGAGAGTAAGTAAAAATTGCCATGAAAAGTTTCTCAACAAGGCGCCATTGTCTTTGCACAACTTGGTAATGACAGCTGCAGAAACTGTGGAGATGAGGAAGAGAAGGAGACTGTTCTTCAACTAGTGGTTACATGCCCGGCATTATGTCGCGGAAAAGCCTATTGCTAAGGATGCTACGATGCTAACGATCTGTAAGAACTGAACTTTTTTTTTATTTTTTACCCATAAAATAAATTTTATTCAAAGTTTGTTTTTAATTAATTGTTGATTAAAATTGTGTACGAATTTTACATACTTACTTAATTAATTGGCCATAACAACCTGTTTAACGGATTTCGGCCTGCCGCAACACATCCTTCCAGGCGCCTCTGCTTATTGCACGCCTACGCTTGTTGGTCACACCAATCGATGACAGGGCTTCCTCGTCGTCCTCTTCGCCGACTTCCGAAGATTTCCTCATCAAATACCCGTCTCGCCGGAGCATCCTCCTCCATTCGAACGACATGGCCGAGCCAGCGCAGTCGCTGGATATTAATATGCTGTACAACGTCTATGTCAGTGAGGATCTCATACAGCTCATTGTTGGATCGGATACGGAAATCATCGCCAACTCGCACTGGACCGAAGATCTTGGGTACGACTTTTCTCTTGAACACTCTCAAGGCTGCTGCATCTGTACTTAATAGGGTCCATGCCTCTGCGCCATAAAGAAGCTAGGATGAGTGTCTTGTAGAGTGTTAGTTTTGTCGCACGAGAGAGGTCTCTGCTACTCAATTGCCTATTGAGACCATAGTAGCAACTGTTGGCAAGAGTGATCCTACGCTTGATCTCCAGACTGACATCATTTTTGGTGGTAACGGTGGAGCCAAGATAAATAAATTCCTTGACTGTTTCAAAAGTGGTGGTCCTGACATCTATGGTGAAATGGTTGGTTTTCACATCCCTTTAATTGTGTGCCAATAATTACCTATTAAGTCTTATCAATAAAACTACAAGCTTAACGTATATAAAAAAGTATAGTTATCGGCCGTAATCTGAGAATCAACACGCCGCACGTCTCTACTTGTCGATAACATATACTTTGTTTTGCCCTCATTTACTACCAGACCCATCTTAGTTGACTTTCGATCAATAGCACTTGACGGAGCTGCAGGAATTGCTCAACGTCATTCTGCATAGCCTTATCAGCTTCGCAGGTTTACCGAGCTCAGACATTGCGGCAAAAACACGATCCTTTATGGGGCTATCAAAGGCTGCTTTATAGTCGACAAAAAGATGTTGTGTGTCGACTTGTTTCTCGTGGGTCTTTTCCAGGATTTGGCGTAGTGTGAACATCTGGTCGATGGTGGACTTGCCAGGTCTGAAGCCGCACTGATAAGGTCCAATCAGTGTTTTTACAAGTGGCTTCAGTCGTTCACACAATATGCCTGTAAGAATCTTATATGCGATAGGGAGAAGGCTTATACCCCTGTAGTTGGCGCATATCGTAGGGTCTTCCTTTTTCAGGACAGGACAGAGGACACGTTGGGCATACTTTCCTCCAGCCATATTTTGTAGATAAGCTGGTGCATGCGCCCTACCAACTCTTTACATCCGGTCTTAAACAATTCAGCGGGGAGGCCATCAGGACCCGCCGCTTTATTGTTTTTAAAACGCATAATGGCGACTTTGACCTCTTCATGGCTAGGCGGCGGAATCTCCACGCCGTCATCGTCAATCGGGTTCGGAACATCATATCTAAAGGCGGTATTGTTGCCGTCATCACCTTGCAGCAGAGTAGGGAAGTGTTTCCTCCACAACCTCAGCACCCCTTGCGAGTCTGTTATCAGGTTTCCGTTCTCATCTTTGCAGGAAGACGCCTCGGGCTTAAAACCTTCGGTTAGACGCTTAACCTTTAGATAAAATTTTCGAGCATCATTCCTACACCTATACATCTCGACTTCCTCGCGCTCACGCCTTTCCTGCTCCCTCTTCTTGCGCCTGAAAAGGCGTCTCTCATCCCTTCTCCTCTCTCTATAGTTTTCGACAATGGCTCGCGTTGCTGCTGACTGCAGCGTTTTCTTGTTTAAAAATTTTATATTATCATACCCCTTGAATAGAACTGGTCTATTATTGTGTAGAGAAGCACAGTCCGGTAGATATTACAATAAACCTCATGACCGACATACTGCTGCCTGTTTTGAAAACATGATCTCTTATATGCAGCGATTGATTTACAGTGTCGGTATTTACAAAATTCTTTCATGAATTTGAATCATGAATTTTTGATTTTTATGACACTCCCCCTATTGAGGGCATCTCAATAACCCATCGGTCAAATTATGTAAGTCTAACTTATAGGGTCAAATAAAGTCATAAAAAGTTGAACGTTCCAACCAGAGAAGCGGTGGTAAATATTAAAACGGGATTATGTTACACATAAAATGGCATCAATAAGCCTTTAAAATGAATAAAAATGTCGGTGATGTCTTACACACACTTTGCTTCATTTTAATTTAAAAATAAGGACACACTTAATGAGAGACCTTAATAAGCCCGACATAAACATTAAGTAGAAGAGAAGATAAAACAAATCTTGGCGAGTTTTGCATAGGTTTTATATGGGAAGAGAGAAACTGCCGCCAACATTCAAACGATGTAGAATTCCACAAAAATGACTTGCAAAGGAATAAATTTTTTTTTAAATTATTATAGAATAAGTCACATGAAACTCAAATAATAATTAAAGTGCGTGCAAAAAAAAAAAAGATGAGTATCATTAGTTTAATAAGAAAAATTGATTTTGAAAACAATATAGCGATTACAAAAATACAACATACACATACATAATTGATCACTACCAACCTTTAGTCATGATTACGACCTAGTTTCTCACACCACTTATGTTGAGTGTGTTAATTTTGCAGATGAGTGGCGGGACCGAAAGAATATTTAGCAGATACAAAATTATACGATTCCAATAAGAGATCAAATATTTATTGTAGATTTAATTACAATATTAAAGACGTATTCTGGCAAGTTGTTAATGTTGTGCAGTTATTATATCACAACGTCCAACCCTGCCGGTTGGTTGCTTTCAACGTCGTTTCGAATGTTAAACGTTGATAAAAGGGCAAACGTTCGTTCAAAACGAATTAAAAATTTGAACATGAAAATATCACAAAACATTGCTAACAAATACTTGTATTCGTGTGAATGATTTTGTAAAACTACTTATTGAGGAGAAGTATGTACACTGGTGAGCAAAAATGGATACATAATATCAAAAAATATATAAACTTTATATTTGTACTTTATTTATTAAAATAAAAAAAACAATCCATATGTTAAACATTTATTTAGACTATCCTCTAATTAAAACAAAAACCATTCAGTAATATTATTTCCTTTTCAATATAAAATACAACTTAACATTATTTAGTAGCATTTATCCAATTTTGCTCGTTTCGTTTCAAATGAAAAATTCTGTATTTTGTCCATAATCCTTTATTCTTTATTACTGATTTAATGCGTTTTGGTAAGCTTTCTACCAGTTTTTTGATGGTTTCGCTGTTTATACTTTGCCACACTGCCTCAATTCTTAGCCACAATTCGTTAAGGTTATTTGGAGGGTTTTCTATACTGTGCCAATTTTCGATTTACAATTGCCCACAAATTCTCGATCGCATTTAAATCCGGACTTTATGCTGGCAATTTTAATGTCTAAAATTTTTGCTTCTCCAACCTCGGTTTTTGTTTCGTCCGACCATATAACTTTTTTCCAATCATCCACAGACCAGATCTCTGCAGATCTCTAAGTGATGGTGACGCATGGGAGCGATTGTTACGAAAAAATGAAGTCAGAACTCCGAAAGCAGCAGCAAATGCTATAAATAAGAGTGTGAGCGAAACGTGCATTGCGAAGGATCGGCCTAGTTTCGGCAGTTAAACAGAAAAAACCCGCACTCTCTTAGAAGAACGTCAAAGCTCGTCTGCAGTTTTGCAAGCAGCACAAAGATTGGTCTGTGGATGATTGGAAAAAAGTGGCTAAGAATTGAGGCAGAGTGGCAAAGTATACACAGCGAAACCATCAAAAAACTGGTAGAAAGCTTACCAAAATGCATTAAATCAGTAACAAAGAATAAAGGATTATGGACAAAATACAGAATTTTTCATTTGAAACGAAACGAGCAAAATTGGATAAATGCTACTAAATAATGTTAAGTTGTATTTTATATTGAAAAGGAAATAATATTACTGAATGGTTTTTGTTTTAATTAGAGGATAGTCTAAATAAATGTTTAACATATGGATTGTTTTTTTTATTTTAATAAATAAAGTACAAATATAAAGTTTATATATTTTTTGATATTATGTATCCATTTTTGCTCGCCAGTGTATATGGGTATGTGTGTGTTAATTTCTTCAAAATCAAAATTTTCTTTTACTAACACATTCTAATAAAAAAAAATTACTAACCTTGGATACCATTTGTTAACAACAACATCGTCCCCTTAGTTGCCATTATTAAAACTAACGGTACTACAAGTAAAGAACATGTCCACACGTACATTGCTATTAAATATTCGGTATAAGTGTGTGTGCGAGCAAACAAAATAATCGTTGCTTTTCACTGTGCCACTGTTAAACGGCACAACCGTAAGTGTTCGTCGCTAGTATGTATGCATATGTATGAATGTGTTACACATACAATTTGTTGTCGGAAGAACGTAAATCACAAAAATTAACTTCCGGTAAAAGGAGTGTTCGTATAAAAAAAATGGTTATTTTATTCTCTTGATGTTTTAACATAGTTTTCAATGTTCCTATGAAAGCATTCAGCGTAGTTTATAGGGGACACAATTTATTTATTTTTCGACAATGAATTTTGTAAATTCTGGTGGCCGTGTTCTATAGAGAAGTGTTTGACCAAAAGCAATCAGAATTATTTTTTTGTCTTAGAAAAATCTATTAAACTCACCTAAATATTCTTAAACGAAAACTGATGAAAATTTTCATACAACTCAGTAGCTTATGAGTGAAAGATATTGTTACGAAAATGGAAACATCGTTTAACATGATTAACAAAAGCTACACTAACAAATACAACGAACTTGTTACAAGTAAACCAACAACATCGGTGTGAAAGAAAAGGGGATAGACAAGTAAGCGAGGACGCAACAACAAGCAATGTGAACAAAATACGCAAACAACAATGCAATCACAATAGAGTTCTCGAGAATGCGAAGACACAAACTTTCTGCTTCAAGTACCTTCATCAGACTGTTTACGTGAGCATATAAAAGACAAAGCAGGCAAGGGTTGTAAGAATTCAGTCAGGCTTGTGTGAAGACGCGTTGCTTGTGAAGAAAACAGTCGTGGTTTGAAGATCTCCGTTGTAAAGATCTACCGAACAGTTGTTTGTGCTTACGCGAGCAGAAGTGTACAAATTATTCTTGTATACGTCAAATTGTAAACCGTGGCACACAAAAGTAGTGCGAACAATAAAGAGTTTAATTGAAACTAAACACCAATTTATTTTTTTTTGTTTGCAATCAACGAACTCATATTCTAAACGTTTTCAATATTTTCACTGATGAAATTTAGTAGTGTTTTAATTGAAATATAGAACATACATACATACGTAATCGGCCATTACAACCCTTCAGTCAGGATTACGGCCTAGCTTCTCACACCACTAATGTTGTGTGCCTTAATTTTATACGTGAGTGGCGGGACCTACGATTCCGAACGACAGATTTATGGAGAAACTTTTCATGGCAATTTTATTTTTACTTTCAGAGTTTTTGCCAGAAATCTGCTGAGAGGAAGTCGCGGAAGAAAAAATTTTTTGTTCAGATTTCGTTTTGATGTCTGGCCTGGTGCTCGCACCCGGGCTAATAAGCGAACACACTACCTACTAGACTACGGCGACTGCATAATATAGAACATTATAATTAATTAAAAAAAATATATTTAGTAGATATGAGCGATTTAAAACGGGCTTAAAAAATTTCGCATTAGCAGTTTTCCATGAAAAGAAGATGGTAGCTCCGTCCACTTTCGAGTATAATTAATGGAGTTCGTATCTCATGCAGCTTATAATATGCTTTTGAATATGTGGTCCACAATAAGAGTAAAATATTAGAGCTAAGCATGTGTCTTTAATTTATTCTGGAAAGCTGGGTATCAAATTTTAAAAATTTTGCTTCGATAAGAATTTTATGGGAAACAATTGGTTTAAATAGTATGGGCGATGTGCGTTGGTTGAGGCCAATTTTGATAAAGTTCTATTTTTTTTCTTTATGTAACCAATAGAATACCCAGTACCTACTTGCAATTATCCAGCAATACTACTTTTGTTTTTTACAAAAAATGCTGTGCTCCTAGTTCCTTTCACGTTTGACAGATGTGCTCAAAGAGCAAGATGGTTGTCATGCAATTGTACAAACAGACTAATGAAATATGATCATGAACTTTCTAACGTGTATTAAGTGCTGTTTTATTACAGGTGGCAAGCATATTTATGTATGTTGTGTTTAGTAAACGACGTCTAGAGTAACTTTATATTTAAAATGAAATTTTCTATGATTAATTGACTTTTTCATGAAGAAGTGTTAAAAGCATACGTTTTTTAAAGTGAGGACATAAAAGATACTGTACTGAAGGTGCTTAACTTAAAAGAATTTTTAATATTTCTTAAGAACAGGTTTATGTGCTGAATTAAACCATTAGAATTAGAACTCGCATCGAAAGTAATTAATTCAATACATTTGTTTGTTGTTCAATTATGTGTGATCATTAATGATGGTGACCTTTTAAGATTACGATGTGTGGAGTGGCCCCAGCCTAAACGACTTGACAGTATCAGGGTTAAAGAATGGAATCAAACCAAAATTATAAACTTTCGGGAACATTGATTACATGACTTAACACCATGACTCCATAACCATAACTCCATAACTATGACTCCATAACCATAACTATAGGACGCTCACTCCAGATAGAGGCCTACAGGAATGGTTTGAGGCAGAATCAAGCTTTGCGGTTGGTAGATATAGATTTTTCGATAAGCGTAACATGATATTGCAGATTAAAGAGCACAATGTCTCTGGAAGAGATTACTTTAACGAGTTGGGACCGGGGCACAGTGGAATTTCGCAAAATCGCGTATGTGTTGGACAGATGTAGCAAATTTAACAAAATATTATTAGGGTACGAAATCTGACTATGGTTAAATAGAAACTGCACAAAAACACAATACTAGGAATCGTTTTTTTTAGCACTTATGTGATGCGGATTGGTCTTGGCCTTATGGCTATTGACTACGGAACAGTTTCGCAGATGAACAAAAAAAAAAAAAAACAAAAGACTGTTCTTCACCTATTGGATGCCTAGTGTTATGCCATACCTGTTGGGGAGATCATTAATAACCAGTAGATTCCGTGGCTAATGATATACATGCATACATAAATAAGTTTTTCATCAGTATTCTACAACCGCATTTGTAAAGAAAATCACGTGTTTCATTTAACATCATTTTTCATGTTTCTTACAGGAACACAATCATTGCAAAAAGCATTTTTAAATTCTTGCCAAAAATTTTTAGAATTTTTTTTTTAATTTTGTATGTCATTTTATCCGGTTAAAATTTATTAGCAATTCAGTAGAATGCAAAATATTGTCAGAAATATTTTATCAACAAATGTCCACATATAAATTTCTGTTTTTAATTAAAAAATTTTAAATGTATTAAAAATTATGAATTGCTGCATTAGAGTTCATTGTTGAAGTGCATATTTTCAATATGTATTTAAAGAATGTAATGAAATTGCATTTCGAAGACAGTTTATTTGTCGATAATCAAACAAATTTATTTAGTTTGAATAAATTAATGTTTAAAAACCCCTTTTCAATTAATTCTAATAACAATTAAATTAAATAATTTTAATTGAAAATATTTAAAATTAAGCTATCCAAAACAATAATGCACTGTACTATATATATATGATGTTAATTATGTACGGATAACAGGACTATCGTAGGAAATTCCATTACTAAAAAGGTGTAGGTACTCCGATAGCTTGAGTTAACTTGGATATTACCCACAATATTACTATACTCTGTTGAATACGTATGCGTAAGAAGAGGACCAACTCACTCTGATCTTACGGGCCACTGTCCTTTTGGTAGGTATGTCGAAAAACTCGGCATTGTGGCAAATGACTTCTGCAGGAACTATAAGTCTGAGAAAGAGCATGTCTTTCATGTGTTTGTGCCCTGCTGTTGTCATAAAGAGACGGAGCTTTTCACTTTCTGACATCCTTGACCTAGTTCCCTAATATAAAGATTGCTGCCAATATTTATTTTGGACTCGTGTTGGTTTTCTCTAGCGATTGCTTGATCCCCGGCTAAAATTGATTGTGGAAACACAATGGGCCTAAACGCTCTCTTACATTCCTCCTTTAAGGGGGTTCGCCTCCTTACCTAACCTAGGCAAACTTAGGTTATAATCTTGATGGTATTTCAACGAACAAACGTATTAGGAATCAGTATTAGCTCAAAGATGGTGTAGCACTGATAAATAGGGCAGTACCAGATATCTTCAGTTGGATTTATCACGGGAGCTAAAGAGAGACGTGATTTGGTGAAAATGCGATGTTTCTGCGCTAAGAATCGAACCTCGTAGGCTCGGAAACAGAGCAAAGCGTTCCGGGCATAGGCAGGAATATAAAGTGAGGGTCACCAAGTATAACAAAGAAGTAAAAGGAATGCTTAACGAAATAATTTCTGTGAAGGCATTGAAACTCTACCAGTTGTAGCAGCAGTATATAAGAAAAATGGGTCCGGATGGATGATGTCACTGAGAAGAGGAGATGGTAGTTATACAAATAGCGAAATAGAAAGTGCAGGACACTCTTCCCAGGAAGTAGTGAGGATAATAGCGGGCAGGCAGATAGTAGGCAGAGTTAATTTTGATAACATGACCGGATAAGTTGCTCCGCATATATGAACCGGAGGCAGGATAAAATGATATTTGAGTACCTTTTAACCGCGTAATCCGTGAATAGATCAAATATTTCTTCTCTTATTATAAAGGGGCATAGAGCAATTAGTGTCAGTCCTAATAAATATATGCAATAGGAGTCTAGCTCTTGGGTATATACAAACAACCTGGGACTAAGTAGGGCACTCCCTTGAAACTTTCATTATTAAAACTACAAAAGAACACAAACAACTGTACCATGAATTACTATAACAAGACAATACCGGAGTAATGAAAATAAATAATTTTTTTGGGGTAGGAGCAGGGAAAAGGAATAAAATTAAAATATTTGTCAAGAATATAGAAAAAATAGATAAAAGTTAATAGTATAAGGGCAAATTGCCGTTAAAGTTGGATTTAATGAAAGCTAACTATAGCTAAAGTGAACTTTAAAGTAACCTTTAACTTCTTTTCGTTACTACAACCTAATGATAAAATAGGTTTAAAAAATATGGCAGTACAGGAGCAATGTCAATAACAATGCTATATTAATCAAGTGTTTTTAAAAGCTGTGGCAATGACGAGCTTCTTTTTTTTTGTTGCGTTTGTTCATTTTGTTTAAATTTGAAGTCGCCACATTGAAAATAATATAATATGTATATGTGTGACAAGTTTAAACATAAACTTAACTTTAAAAGTTAAAGGTAGGATGATCCTCCCTTTAGCTTAACGCTCACTTCTACCTTATTGTCCTCTTATAACAATGAAAAATAATTTATCTGCTCTTTAAAATCCTGCCTTTAGTTAAAGGCAAGTTGTAATAATGGCCCTAACTATAATATTTATTTATTTGTGTACAAAAATGTACCTCCGAGTTTGCGGGTTCATTAAGCACTAAACAAGCTTGCCGGTTTTATTGTTAATAAATAAATAATAATAAAACGAAGTCGCCGTGGTCTAGTAGGTAGTGTGTTGGCTTATTAGACGAAAGGCCCGAGTTCGAATCCCAGGTCAGACATCAAAATGAAATATGAAAAAATATTTCTTCGGCGACTTCCTCTCAGCAGATTTCTGGCAAAAACTCTGAGAGTAAAAATTGCCATGAAAAAGCTTCTCAAAAAATCTGTCGTTCGGAGTCGACTTTAAACTATAGGTCCCGCCACTCAAGTATAAAATTAACACACACAACATGAGTGGTGTTGAGAAGCTAGGCCGTAATCCTGACTGAAGGGTTGTAATGGCCAAATTATGTATGTATATATGTAAATCACAATAATACTGTTGCTTTCATTGGTTAGGTTGGGTTAGGTCGGAGTGGTAGCTCTGATGTCACAAAGCTCACTTGAGCACGCATAGCGGCCCGTTGTGATGCCACGGGTGAACGCAGTCCCTGTACTAACCAAGTTCCACCAATGTCAGGGAAAAGGAGGAAGTTGGTCAGCGCAAGGTCTGCACAACAAAAGCACGACTACCCCGCACTGGAAAACCAGCCAGAAAGTTTGATGAACGAAGCTATATCCTTGATGTCAATAGATGATAGCTCCGTTAAGCTAACAAGGAATGGGAAGCCAAATAACCTATATCTACACCTAGCAAGAGACGGGCACTGGCAGAGAAAGTGAACAACAGTCTCCTCTTCCTCAGTGGACCTGCATCCACGGCAAAAGTCGTTGAAAGGGAGCCTCATTCTTTCCGCGTGTCTACCCATGACGCAATGGCCTGTAAGCACGGCCACTGTAGTCGAGATGACATCACGACCAAGACTAAGTAATCGGTTGGTACGCCTTCTATCCATCCTGGGCCAGGTGAGTCTAGCGGTGGAGCAGGACTCCTCATTGACCCAGGATAGGTTGGCGTCCCGAAAGAACCTCCGCGCAATGGTCAACTTGACCGAGGCAAGTGGCATACCCAATTCAACAGAAGAGGATTCCGGAAGGAGCGCACCAGCTCTGGCGAGCTCATCTGCCCTACAGTTTCCCGGAATTCCACTGTGGCCGGGGACCCACACCAGAGAGACACTGGAGAAGCGCCCAGAAAGAAGGTCAAGACAGCGGCGACATTCCCTAATGATCCTAGAGTTAATCACGGAACCCGATAGAGATCCTATCGCGGCCTGACTATCAGAGAAGATCGAGACGCGAGTGAAAGGAGCATCGTTGACGAGGATCCATTGCGCGGCTCGGTAAATCGCCATCACCTCCGCCTGAAACACACTGCAGTAGTCCGGCAGAAATATTCAGGTCCAGTTTCCCAGAGTAGACACCGCTCCCAACCCCATTATCGAGTCTACAGCCGTCGGTATATATATCCAGAACTTCCGGGGGGACGACCGCTTTAGGATTCCAGTCATCCCTACTTGGGATCAGAGAGTGGAAACATCTGTCAAGACAATATTCAGCGGGGAAATAGTCTATGTTCACTGGGGCCACTGGATCAGCCTCCAGAATAGTGGAGTGACCAGAGGGCACGATGTGCCAACGAGAGAGAGCATTAAGTCTAGTCGCAGCAAACTTGGCTACCTGCTTTGCGAGAAGCACAGTAGGAAGCCAGTTTAGCATTGCGAACAAGGCTTTCGTGGGGGTGGTGCGAAGAGCGCCAGTTATATAAATGGCAGCAGACCTTCTGACCTTGTCAAGAAGTCTGAAGTTGTATTTCTTGTCCAGGGCAGTCCACCAGAAAGCAACACCGTATAAGAGGTTGGGTTCGATGACCGTGGAATATATCCAACGCATGATCCTTGGGCGAAGACCCCATCTGGTTCCGACCGCTCTACTGCAGCAGTAAGCAGCACATGCCGCCTTGCGTGCCCTAGCAGCCAGATTCGCCCTCCAGTCGAGTTTGGGATCTAGGATCAGGCCCAGATATTTAACCTCGCGACTCAGCGTGAGTCTGGTCCCACCTATGCTGGGAAGGGAGAAGGTCGGAATTTTATATTTCCTCGTAAAAAGAATCGTATCGGTCTTAGAGGGGTTAATAGACAGTCCAAAATCTCTACACCAGTCCAGCACGATTGACAGCGCCAAGTTCAACTTATCCGACAGTGTCTGCGGACAAATTCCCGACGCAGCAATTTCAATGTCGTCAGCGTAAGCTATGGCCCCATTGCCAGAGTGTTCCAGCCCCCTCAAGAGTGAGTTGACTGCAAGATTCCAGAGAAGTGGCGATAGAACACCGCCTTGCGGTGTGCCTCTACGAAACATTCTCTGACAATTCGTGGCCCCCACTGTGGAGGTTACTATCCTCGATTTGAGGAGAAGCTCAATGAACCTGACCAGATTCTGTCCCAGGTTCAGAGAACCAAGAGCCCTAACTATGGCGTCCGGCTCGACGTTGTTAAATGCACCTTCAATGTCCAGAAAAATGGCCAAAGTGTATTCCTTAACGTGCAAGGACTTTTCTACCCGAGAGATAAGAGAGTGAAGAGCAGTCTCCACTGATTTACCTCTCGTATACGCGTGTTGGGAAGCGGATAGAAGCGCTGGATCAATCGGGGTCCTGATATGGACATCAAGAACTCTTTCCAGCGTCTTCAGAAGAAAGGAACACAGACTTATGGGTCTATAATCGTTCGCCCCAGTGTGAGACGGTTTCCCAGCCTTGGGTGCTTTCATTGGTGCTCTATCTAAAGTTAATGGTGTTGCATTTTTTTGGTGGCATGATATAATATCCATTGACATAATGTTAAAATCAGAATTATTGAAGACACTACTTTTCAGAGGAGATGAACTCTGGTAAATTGTTTCGAAGCAAGGTTTGAGTTGTTTTAGCTTTACGAGCAGATGCAGAGCTTTGCTGAAAAGATTAAGGTTGATTTTATACCACTGGACGATTAAATGTTTTTGCAACAGTTTCCATACCGATTTCTTGGTAAAATTTTGTTTTTTCTTCTGAACTTTGCTCATAAAAATCTTTTTGACGCAAAAATCAGTTCAGATGCGGTGATAGTCCTTTTAATTTGCTTGTTAAGATATTTCCTGCACGACAAAAAATAAGTTTTTCATCGGATACAAAGTTTTATTAAGCATACTTTACCATTTGAATTTTTCCATCGTATAATGCTCATGGACTTTTGTCAGACATTCTTAGCCATAATTTTTTACTTTGATGATTTTCCTGAATTCTTGAACTGAATTTGTGGCTTTCAGTGACGGTCTTTAACATCCATATAAACTTCAGCTTTATACTGAGGTGACGTCGTGTAAGGTTTAAGTGGCCCAAGCCAAATCCGAATGTATATCGTAATAATGTAAAGAATTTTCATTAGATTTTCGAATTTAGCCCTTTCAATGATCGACTAACTATCCCTCTAGGAAATCTCAAACACATTTATTTTTTTAATGCAAGTCCTTGTTGGAAATGTATCGCATATTAAAATGAACACGATAAAACAGTCATATCCATTTACTCATTCAACTGCTTATTCGCTTTCATGTGTAAATCCCGCATTTATGGCTAATAGGACGACGATTGTTTGTTTAATTAACTAAGTCAAGTGGTTTGTGGCACATTATAAACATAATTATTCGGAATAATTAAAAACAAAGGAAGAAATGAATATTTTTTGTACACACTTTATTTCATTTAGCTTATAAGCCGGTTCTCGACTTAATTCTAGCGCGTGTGTGTGTTTTTAACATTTTGTTGTTGCTACTTATGCACATATTTTATATCCTACTTGTGGCAAAATTGCATGTGGAGGAGGATTGTATGCCAGGACGCAAATATAAAAAGTGACAAATTTACCTCGTTTGCATGTTAAAGAGACAAAACGAGGATAATTAATTCAGGACTATTTTGTTGATAAGTGGAATACATACGAGTATATGTATGTACAAACATTAGCTCCTACAATAATTTTAATATTTCTTATCTTGTTAGACTTTTCAGCTTAATTAGTGAGACTAATACTATGTTTAGACATGTACTTTTATTGAGCCAATATTCGGTTATTTGAGTACAATATTTTAAGTGTTCAGATATAATATAAGCAATATTCATTTGACAGCTGGTAAACAAAACAGCTGGTTGTTTCAACAACTGAACGCAAATATTAGCCGACTTCTGGTAGTTGCCCAAACTTGGAATCGACATATGTTTTGTCGTAAAAAATGAAGATCCATCAAAATTTTTTAAAATTATTGAACTGAAATTTCAGTTGATAAGGCGACATACATACTATGTATACAAAAAATATAACACGACTGTTATACTATTTAAATAATAACTACGGTAATTTTTGTCCGATTTGATCAAACAAAGTGTCAATATCTCCACAAGATAATTCACTTTTAGAATGTCTTCACTTATTTGATATTTTTGAATTAAATTTTGCAATTAAGAATAGCTAAACTTTAAAAAATGAGAAAAAAATAATATTTTCCAAGTTTACCCGATCAAAACTCATAACATGTAAGTTTGAACCATATGTTTATGTATACCATTTGAAAGGCTCATCTGTCGTCTTTTCAAAAAACTTTGGATTTTGAAAATGGGTTAAACAATTTTTGGGCAATCAATAATTTTGCGTGAAAAAACAGTTCTTGTCAAATAAAACAAGTTTGAATGGTTCGAGAAATATAAAAAAAATATTTTTGAGCTCTACTCAACAAAACTCACAACCTACACTATGTCATTAGCTGGGTATATTTTGACTGTCGCACTGTGTAATTAACGACTCTTAAATTTATTTTTTTTAATATTTTTATAATTTTACTTACATTGTCAACATCTAATCCCTGCGTTCAAATAAAATGTACGTGAGTCTAAAAAAGTCTATTAAAGATATTATTTATGTCCACCAATAATAATTTTAAATATTAAGAACTTCATTTCCGTTTTGTATTTACGTTTATTTGTCTTTACGGTATGTCTGCAAACTATTGTCAAATATACTCACTCTCCTCCCTATTAAACACAAAACTATTTTGCGTGTTTCTCTCCATGTATGCCAAAGGCAGTGGGTGTTAACGAAATAAATATGCAGATAACTACTGTATAATTAACAAATATACATACGTATACAAGGAGGGAGTTTCCAT
Source organism: Sarcophaga rosellei (assembly GCA_930367235.1). Lineage (NCBI taxonomy): Eukaryota > Metazoa > Arthropoda > Insecta > Diptera > Sarcophagidae > Sarcophaga > Sarcophaga rosellei. The sequence goes on from OV884019.1 coordinate 66,048,326, forward strand.
AATAAATGTTCATAAATAATATGTTCGAATGTATGACATTAAGACACTTTGAATTTGTCTGTTCATTTAATGTTCGAAGCAACAGGGAAATTGTATGAAAAAGGGGGAAGAATAATACGCTGAATAGTTTTATAACATTTTTGTTTGACAAAAATTATACTTGTGAAAGTGTGAAGTCGCCGTAGTCTAGTAGGTAGTGTGTTCGCTTATTAGTCATAAAGCTCGAGTTCAAACCCCAGGTCAGACATCAAAACGGAATATGAAAAAAAAATATTTCTTCGGCGACTTCTCTCAGCAGATTTATGGCAAAAACTCTGAGAGTAAATAAACCTGCCATGAAAAAGTTTGTCAAAAATCTGTCGTTCGGAGTCGACGTTAAACTGTAGGTTCCGCTACTCAAGTATAAAATTAACGCACACAACATGAGTGTCGTGCGAAGCTAGGCCGTAATCCTGACTGAAGGGTTGCAATGGCCATATCATATGTATGTGTATGTAATGATGATAACACGCATCAGGCATGAGCAAAGTATTTAGAGGACCAATAATTTGATACTTTGTAATGGTTAGCATAAGGCAAGTTGAACAAAAAATTTAAAAAATTTTCAAGATCTGTGGGAAGGACTACCAGTGACATGGAATGACATACAATATGCAAGATGTCAGAGGCTTCCTGAAAGTCTTCCTGGAAGTTTATAATTGGTTATTGAACCCAAATGATGGCTTTGCCCACCTTTAATGGGGGTGTGTTACTTACGTGACCAAGAATTTTGTTTGCTTTTATGTTTTAAAGTGTCATTTATTGTTAAAGTCTTTTGTTGAAGTTTCTTTTACTTTATTTATCGCTTAAGTACTCCATAGAATATTTAACTGTTCTTAAATAAATTTTGAAAGAAATATTTCTTTTTTGTTTGTTGCTTGAATAAGTTCGTATGGATGAATGTGTTTGTTATAAGACCACCACTGTATGTTGAGGACCTAATAACACGGTTTATTTTTATTTATTTTTATTTTTTTGAAACAGAAATATTAGGCGAAACGTTAATGTATTTTAAATGTACAATGAACTAACAAAATGTTTACCAATGCTTTTCGATCACAACTTGAAGGTATTTTAATCACAAATTTTTAAAACACAACTGTCAGTTAATAAATCCATTGTTATGTTTTTATATTTATAAGAAATATTTATGGTACATCCAATATAATCTTAACAATTCTTTTTTATTTTTAGAACACAATCTATTATTCTTCCAAAAATAATTAAACAGAGACAAAAAGAGGCCGGTTGTAACATCATCACGACAATGGCATTAGACAAATGAATTGAGAGATATAGTACTCCCGTTTTAATTGTAAGACAAATGATAATTAATTGTTTTAACTTATAAATGCTTTTTATTTTATTTGTTCTTAGGAATGGAATTGATGTTAGGAATAGAAGTCCTGAATACTAATTTTTATCAGCGGTAGACTATCTCAAAATAATGACACTCATCATGTACGGCTGCACATGGGAAGATGTTTAGGTCCACAATATTATTGATGATACAATTTCTGTTACAAATTAATTTAGTTTATAATAAAATTTTAAATTTTTATAGGCCATAATAAAAATATATTTGCTAATCAATATATACTGTTTTAATATCATTGCTCCAAAAATTAAGATCGTAAAAATATTCAAGGTAAGTAAATATCAATGACTCACAACGCTTTAATAAAAGTTGCCCTGTGTGAAATTATATATTAGAAGCGCAATCTTATTAGTAATACTGTTGTTTAGCAAGACATATTCGATTCATATGTGTCAACAAGCAACATTGTGTCGAACGAAAAATTTGATGCTACTTACCACCTACGCACTCAGAGATTGCCTTTTTACCTCAATCTCCAAAGAGTTTGCTCTATGCTTAAATTAATACGGGTGGTGATGAATACGCCCGCAGCACTTGACGTTTGGAATGTGTTTATAGCAATAGAATTAAAGGAAATCATTTTCGATAAAAGTGGATCGTACCTGAGAAATTATTTGGATATCTGGATATCTAGAACCACAACCTCTCATCAAATCGTTGCATAGCATTTGACATTCTAGAGGGAGCACCAGTAGAATAAGTTTGAGCTATTTATAAACAATAAAAAATTTTAAAAAAGAACGTCATACACTGAAAAAAATTAAGTTTTCTTTATTAAAAAGTCTTATTTATTGTGGATTTGATATTTGTAAATTTTATTGAAAGAATTTTATTTGAAGTTTCCTTAGTCGAGTAGATAATATGCTGTCTTATTAGACATGGGGAATTGATTCGAACCGGGTCAGACATCTCCAACAAAAAAAAAATTTAAATAAATATTTCTTCGGCGACTTCCTTTATGCACATTTCTGGCAAAAACTCTCAGAGTGAAAAAAAGTTATCCTCTGCTATATCTCTGCTACTGCCTACTGGTCTCCATAGAAAATTCATTTAACGGATATATGAGGTAGACAACAGTTTTCCCAAGGTAATGGAAAGGACACTGATCAGCGGAAAAAACACAGTGAACAAAATGAGAAGTGTTTGTACAATCACAGATTGCCACGAGGACCAGTTATCTCACCCTTACTGTGGAGACCGGTAGTTGAGGTACTTATAGTAAATTTGTATGAGGCGGGCATTGTCTGACTGGCAAGAGAAGAGATCCTTTGTAATGTTGTTCACAGGGGGCCCAGGATTGTATGTTAGCGTGACTGAACATTAACTTGAGCAAACCATGGAAGTGCCATTTACGAGAAGGTCTCTCTAAATGGGTGAAGTTTTTGCAGAAAATGAAACTACATTTAAGAGAGCCCTTCATGAAAGCACAATTTTGTCTTAATAATATACAGAAATATAGAAGGCTTGCTGGTAAGTTTTAGTGTTGAAATCAAAAGGACTGGTAATCATGAGGTTCAGGATAATTGTGACCTATGAGGTAATTGCATAGTCAGGTACAACGAAGGTTTCTGTGACACAAGCGGGGTGATAAACAGACAGTGCTACAGAAATTACGGAAATGTTGTTTACTTAACTGTGGGCAAACTGATTCATTTTTGCTGGTTTAAAATTGACTTGACATTTGTTAGCGATGTATTGGCGAGTTCCTCCAACTGGATGGTTTCTGACATTTCAACACATAGTGAAAACACGTCTACTGGTAGAACGCGGAAATAACTGATCTAAGGCGGAAGTACAATCGCGTGCGGCTTGTATTTAAATGAGCTTGGGGTCGTAATGAGTTAACAGAACTCAAGGAACAGTGTAGAAGATTCATAATCGTTGGCATAGTTAGAAGCTGGATCACGAGTATAAGCTTCAAACTTGCTTATCACAAAGCGAACGTAAAAAGTAGGAAGAAGATAGAGGAGCTCCGCTCTCTATCCGTGATTTCCGCACGATGTCAACAGATACAGCATTGGGGATGGTGCCCCTGAAACTAGCAACCGACGTAGATAAGAGCAAACATATTGCATATTCAATTAGTTAACGGTGCTATGAATGGATAGCAGCAAGACTGGTCCACTTCCACAAAGAGAAGGTGGGCCTTCAGACTCATACCAAGTATATTTGAATAGACCAAAAGAAAATACGGTCAGGAGGATTTTCACCTGAAGCAGTTGCTAACCGGCCATGGATGTCATGGAGCATACCTTAGCATGCTTACGACATGGATGGGGCTTGCCCAGAATACACATTGGGTTGAAACATAGGTAGATGGGGATTAATTCAGGGAAGTCCATTGTTATCGATAGAATAAAACAATACGTGCATGCAGTTGAACCAATGGAGGTATTAATATTGTAATAGATTAAGTATTCATCATGATCATGATTATAATCATCATCTTCAGTATTATGATCATAATCGTCACTGTCATCATCGTTATCGGGGGGAATTAATAAGTCCAATACCATCTGTTGCATTCGGTGTTTATTTCTTTTACTACAAAGTTGAGCTTTCAGAGGAAGCAAAAGAGGGTAGAAACAAAGATTTAAAAACCGCAGAGAATATTTTGCTCGAAGATGCAGTCAGATACATTCACCACCAGTATGGTTGAAGTTTATAGTATATACATACATACATGATTGGCCATTACAACCCTTCAATTAGGATTACGGCCTAGCCTCTCACACCCCTCATGTTGTGTGCGTTAATTTTATACTTGAGTGGCGAGACATACAGTTTAACGTCGACTCCGAACGACAGATTTTTTTTGAGAAACCTTTTCATGGCAGATTTATTTACTCTCAGAGTTTTTGCCAGAAATCTGCTGAGAGGAAGTCGCCGAAGAAATGTTATTTTTTTCATAAATATTTCGTTTTGGTGTCTGACCTGGGATACGAACCCTACTAGACTACGGCGACTTCATTTTCTACTATGTATTCGCTTTTCAAGAAGAAAAGAAAGTTTATTCAGTCAACGATGGCATTAAAAACGTTGACCGTTTATTCGAGAAAAATTGATAAAAACGTTCCGGAGATATGGTGATTTTAGTAAATTATTCACAGAATGCACATTTTGTTATTTTTATTAATATTTACTTACAGCATCAAAGTTTACTTGTATATTTGCTTCACCGAAAACATTTAAAAATACTTATATTTACAGCAGATATATCAAAGGAAAAACGTTTTAAACTGAATTTGGAAAATAATCTCGCTTTCCAACCAAATCAAATGATTTGTAACATTTTTAACTTTCGTGGCTACATTCCTAATTTTAATAATTATTGTTAATTCCATAACCAGTTGATGATTCAATAAATAAATAAATAATGATCCTTAGCTTCTTTTACGGGTAGACGAAATAAACAATAACAATAATTATTTGACTGCTATATTTTTGCACAATGCTACAGATCAATTCAATTCAGCTGCCAGTAATTGTAAAATCGACAATTTGTCAATTCATTCATTAACTTGTTGGTTTGTAGAACTCAATTGTGTTCTTCCGCAATGTCTTTTTAAAATCAAATAAATAGACAAGTTTCTTTAGAAAATAATGAGAATTGTACACTCGTAAATACATATTTATACATACATATGTAAAGATATACATCCATATTTACAAACACATATTAGAAATGCTTCTATCGCTGCCATTGAAATTTTGCATTTTCGTAAGCGATTCCTTTTGTGAAGAAAACAAGGATGTCGTAAATACAAAAAAAAAAAAACAACAACAATAGCAGTAAAGAAGAATAATAAAACAATAGAAATACATCGAATGATACACGCTTAAATGCATACAGCAACAGGAACAACAATTTCAATACCACATTGAGAGTGTGAACTAAAGAGTGTCTGTCAGTCGTGCAGGCACAAAATCCATGTACAATTGATCAAAAAATTTAGATCAGAGTTGTGACGAAGGATAGTGAAGAACGCAACGAAATTTAATATTAAGCATCAGAATAATACAGGAAATAAGTATAAAATATCATCATAATCAAGAACATCGTTGGGAAAGGAATTTGTTTGCAACAATGCTTCGCTCTGTATATGTTGAGGTATATTTGAAATGATAACACTAATGTTGGTTTTATTGGAAGAAACTGTTTCTTTTTGAACTTTTCACACAAAATTACTGATTTCTGAAATATTATTGAACAGATTTTGAAAAGTCTAAGTTTTTTGAGAAAATGGAGAGATAATCCTTTAAAATTAAGTGTTATGAGTTTTGTTCGGGCAAACTTGGAAAATATGGTGTGAGTATGGTGTCATCGCCAAGTCGAACGATTAGTAGGATTTCACTTCCATTAAGAATTTCTTTCCAATAACTTGGGTCTCCTGGGCGTGATTCAAGGCTGGCTTTGTCTAGAACTGGATGAAACAAGAAGGTGTCAATTGAAATTTTAGCTCACTTAACTATCGGAGATTTACTAGGGTTTATTCGGAGAGCCGAGAAACTACTGTTAGAGTATTATGTAACTACACTATACCTTATTTTGGAATAGTATGCACAATTGTTATTTTGGCTTTGTACTGTATGTTGACTGTACATTATTACGTTTTTACCTTTTAAAAACGTTAAAAATATGAGCTCGTAAATTGAAAATAAAATCAAAATAAATTTGTGTTTAGTTTTAATTAAAATTTTTTATTATTCGCACAAATCTGTGTGCCACTGTTCACAACTTGATGTAAACAACAACAATTACTTTGTTTGCTATTTCTCTCTGTACTTTTTTGCGTAAACAATAACAATTGTTCGACAGATCTTTGTAACGGAGATCTTCGAACCACAATTATTCTCTTCAAACACACAGCGTCTTCACACGTGACTGCCTGAACTTTTACTCCTGCATTCCTGCTTTGCTTTGGCCTCTTATATGGCAACGTAAACAGTCTGATAAATGTTCTTAAAGTCGAATGTTCGTGTCTTCGCCTTCTCGAGATTTCTATAAACGTAAACATCGTTGTTTCATTATTGTTGTTTGCATGTTTTGTTTACATTTATTTTTGTAGTGTTTGTTGTTGCTTTTTTTGTTTACTTACTTATTCCCTTTTCTTTTTTTTATACTGGCGTTTGTTGGTATATTTTTGTTTACTTGTTTATCATGTAAACAAGTTCATTGTTGTTGTTTTTGTAGCTTATTTAATTTTTTTTTATAATTTTAATGTTAAGCTATGTGAAAGAAAAACACCATTTCAATTTTCGTAACAATATTAGGAGGTATGCTAAACATACTGTATGCTGTTGTTGTCGCGGTTATGCCTGTGTTATCAAGAGTCATACATATATCACATGAAAACATGAAAACACGGAAACTAATTATAGAAACGCACAACTAATGTTGATATCAATCATACCATTAATGAAGTAGAATTTGAGGATTAATTTGGAATTGACAAGCTAACAAAAACATATTTTTGAAAAACCTAAAATATTTTGGTAATTAATTATAGAATGATTTCGATCTTTTGTCGAAAATTTTATACATGGTAAATGAAACTTTAAATTGCTACAGCTTTGAAAAGGTGAGAAGCTGGTTTGTAACCTTACTAAAAAGTTGAAATGACCAATTATGTAAGTAAGCAAGTGTCAGAGATTTTTCGAAAAGATGTTTTCGTAAAATAATTTTTCCAAAAAAACTTTAAAACATAATATATAAGTAGGAATAGCCATGTAAACTCTAATGTACTATGTATGTATTGTATTTGCAATTGAACTTTAGTTATACGATATGAACGTCCCGCATATAAAAAATTATTCAGATAAATTAAATGTGTTAAAAAGGAAATTATTTCATTAAAAATTTAGATGTTTTATAGAATAAAATGACGTTAGAAATACGCCAAAATAGATACAAAAAGCGCTACATTCTCTTTTCTGTACATTAACCAGCGGTGGTGTAATCCACGCGCAATCTCTTATTCAATCTGTTTTTAATTTTCTCTAAAAAATGTTTTTCTTTCTTTCCATACACATAAGTGTGTATGTATGGTATGGTACTACAGATGTCATTCTTTTAATTCGTAATTGTTGCTTAATTTTGTTGTCGTTTTGCTTTTTGCGTTATGTATTCATGGGGCTTTTCGGAAAGCACCATCAGCATGGAGCTTTTAGTCCCGGTTTGGCTGTTGCTTGGTTAAGTCAAACTCTACGCAAAACAACGCGCTATGTTGTACGTTACGAACGGGGTTTTCTTTCAAACGCAAACACTTTTTAAGAGGAAGAAAAGAAAATTAATTTTTATAAAAAATGAAAATGAAAGAAACGAAAACATAAATAAAACACATTAAATTCAATTTAAATTAACAATGTTCCAAAATAGTGTGATGGTGATACTGCGTTTATTCTGAAAAGGAAATGAAATCAAAAGGCAAAGTAGTGGAAATTGAAGAAGTCAAATGCAAAATCATTTTGAAAATTGAATATTGAAAATAGAAAATCATTTTTGTTTGTTGATTATTTTTATTCCTTTTATTCCTACTCTACTATTTTTTGTGGTTTTGATTTATTTACGTGTTTGCGTACGTATGTACATACATTTGTGTGTAGGAAATAATATTTATCACCAATACTCAGATTTTTTCATTTTTAAATAATTTCCAAGAAAAATAATAAATTAATCCGCTTTGCAATGTAATAAGTACCATAAATTGTTGAAACCAGCATTTATAAATCAGTCAAGTCAACTAAAGTAAAGAGAAAGTCTGCAAAGAAAGCAAAAATACAAACAAAAATAAAATGTTTTTCTAAAGAAATAATACAACTACACACTCAACTCCTTTATGCATAGTTGTTGTAGTTGTAGTTTTAAAAAATAAGTCGTAGCACGGTGCGATTTCTCTTCATCTCCAAACACCCTCAACTAACTCTTCAAAATTATTACCGACAACATGTACTTGCTTTTTGTAAATATTATTGTTGTTGGAATATAACAGTGTTTCCATTTTTATTTTTGTTTCAAACTGTGAAAAAGTGTACATATGTATAGTTGGTGTGTGTGTGTGCGTCTAGTTTCCTTGAAAACCACACATTCATTTATTTTTGGCGATGGGTTTTATACTTTCACCAGAAAGTTACTAACCTCGGATACCATTTATTATCAACATCATCGTCATCATTGTAGCCGCCATCATTAAAACTAACGCTATCCCCCATGTAAGGAGCATGCTCACACATACATACATACATACATACGTTATGACTAAGTACGAGTATTAACTTGTTAATGTATGTGCAAACTCAATAATCATCGTGTGCCACTGTTAGACGTTACAACAGTTGGCCTTTATGTGTGTGTTTAATTGGTTGTTCGGCATTGCTCGTTGTCGGAAAAACGTAAATCACAAAATTTACTTCCGGTTGAAGGAGTGTTTTGTACACAAAAATAAAAAAATTATATTTTTTCCACTCATTTCATTTCGTCTTTAAACGTCTCGTAAAATAATGAAAAAAAATAGAAGAAATACTAGCTAAAGAGGAAATAGTTTATATTTTATCATTTAACCTGCTTTCTGCCTTAGCTTTTTCTTTTTCTGTGTAACATTTTGCATTTCATTTGATTTATAATTTCTTCTTATCTTTTCGTATCGTTCACCTTTTGAGATTTATTTTCAATTTTAATTTATTGAGTCACGGTTAGACGGTTAGAAAAATATGCAAGCCGTTTAAAAGGTTATTAGTACGTACTTATACTGAAAAAGATTTTTTTTGTTTGTTGGTTTCTAAAATAAAAATAGAATTATTTTTTTAAAACAAAGACTGAAACTTATTTGTCACAAAAGCGGTCAAAATAACTACATTGTTAAGAAATGTGTTCATAAATAACACGGTGCGACAGTGAAAATACACCCGAGTAACTATGTACATAGTCTAAATTATTCACTAGGTGGAGTAGAACTCAAAAATACTTTATTTTAATTTTTCTCGAACCTTTCAAACTTATTTTATTTGACAAAAACAGTTTTTTTTTTATCTTTTCACACAAAATAATTGATTACCTAAATATGTTTGAATCTATTTTAAAAATCCAAAGTTTTTTAGAAAGGGGAGAGATTAGTCTCTAAAACGGTATACATAAACATATAGTTCAAGCTTACATGTTATGAGTTTTGATGGCATGAACTTGGTAAATATTATTTTTTTCTTATTTTTTCAAGTTTGGCCATTCTTAATTGCAAAATTTTATTAAAAAATATAAAATAAGTGGTGACATTCTGAAAGTACATTATCTTGCGAAGAGATTCACACTCCGTTTGATAAAATCGAACAACAATTACCGTAGTTATAACTTAAATAGTATAACAGTCGTCTTATATTTTTTATATATGCCATCTTATCAAATGAACTTTCAGATCAAAAATTTTCAAACGTTTTGATGGATGTACATAGATTGTTTATGCCGACCAGGAGTCGGCAAATGTTTGTGTTTTTTTGCAAATTTTATTATTTCACTTTGCGCAAACATTTTCCAACTTCTAGTAGTCGCTAAACCGAGATATTTACACATTTTGCGATAAACAATCGAGATCCATCAAAAATTCTGAAAGTTTTTGAACTAAAAGTTCATTTGATAAAATATCACTCGATTGTTGGACTCTTTAAGTAATAACTACGGTAATTTTTGTACGATTTGATCAAACGAATTGTCAATCTCTTCACAAGATAATGTACTTTCAGAATGTCATCACTTATTTCATATTTTTTAAATTAAAGTTTGCTAATATGAACGGACAAACTTGAAAAATTATGAAAAAAATTCGCATTTGTCAAGTCTTCCTCATCAAACCCCATAGCATATTAAGTTAAATAATATATATATGTATATAGTGTTAAACTCAAATCCCTTTCCCTTCTACTAAGGTTTAAACTTTGGACATCGATTCAGAAATGCTTGTGTAATCAATATATTTGTGCGAATAGTCCAAAAAAACGGGTTTTTTTTTTATCAAATAAAACAAGTTTGGAAGGTTCAAGATATGTAAAAGAAATATTCTTGACTTCTACTCAACAAAACTCACAATCTCTACTGTTTGATTAGCTGGGTGTATTTAATTTTTTTCATTTTGTTGCATAGTGTTATTAGTACATAAAAAAAATTTATTCATTTAGAAAAAACAACAGATATATGTATGTCTGAATTGTTATTTTAATAGAGAAATCTTTTCGTATTTGGCTCGCACATATTTTTGACATTTTTCACGCTCATACAAAAATTACTAGTTTTGTTGTTGTGCCAAAGGCGAACTTCATAATTTTTGTTTGTTTGATAAAATGGGTTGCATGGAATGATGTTAATAATTGTGGATCTTTATGGTCTCGTGAACATTTTCACAGTTTCAAAAGTATCTTGTTACAGAACCTATCTCCAAGGGGAGTAGTGTAGGTAAACCAACAGCAGGCGGTAAATCGGTATTGACATTGCATGAATTCAGAGTGAATTTGGTTCTCACATTCTATTTCATCCAATCACCGGTGGAATTTCGTGAATGTGGCTTATATTTGCAGGCCTTTTGATTCTGTTCGTACGCCACAATGACTATCTTGATCCTGGTGTACTGTCAAGAGCTTCCAGGCATTCCAGAAGTTCTCCTAACTGTTTTCAGCATTTCATAAGCTTTGTTTTATGTTGGGCTAACCTGTCTCTTAAAGGTTTCTTTCGAAGAAATCAAGATTTTTCACGTGTATTTGGGCCTGAATGGAGGTTCTAAGCAGGCTGTTTGTAGTTTGTTTGAATTCGAAAATAAGAGGATCGGATGTAGATCTGGAGTTCACATTCATATATTTTCAGAGCAAAACATTTTCTTAATTTTTGGAGAATTAAAACATTTTGTTATTGTGTTATTTATGATGGGCACACAACAATATCAATCCTAATGATATTGCTATCTTGTTAATGTGTTTTATATCGTGTTTTTCATTATGCACTTCCTATCTTTAAGTTTAAATAAAACAAAGTGTGTGTGAGATAGCATGAACATTTTCTAATCTTATAATATCGTCCAAATATCCACATGGCTTCTATGGGTGAAGCTCAATCCCTTTGTCCTCCTTCCCATAACCTATTTTCCTATTTCCAAAACAATGCACTGCATGAGGCGATAAGTGTTGATCTTCAATTTTCTATGACTGGCGTATAAATCAGGCTTTTAGAACCACTACCACTTAGTAAAGCCCTATAAGAAAAAGTTCAACGTGGCCAAATCGCACGATGAATAATGTACTGAAATCGCTCGTGTAGAATATCAAACATGAGTTGTATAGTACGTATTGCTCTCCTGTTGACATTTGCGATTGGCATATTTCTTTTGAGCATCACGAAATATGTTGCCTCAGATTCTCTTGGACATTCCTACTGCCACGCTAAGATTATTATGGTAAATAGGGGAAGAGCGCGAAACCTTGTCAGAAAAGAATAAAAATTTTGATGAAAAATGTTATTATTTGCAAGAATTTTTAATGCAATCAAATGCTCTCTTGAAATCTACAGAAGATTTTTATTATCACGCACAAAGTGTTCATAAGTTCCAAGTGATTTAATTTTTTAATTAATTGCTAATCATTTTATTAAACCAATAATATTCAATAGAGTTATTAAGCTAAAAATTGTGAGTTCTATCTAAATTAGTGATGCCTAAAAAAAATTTGTCTGCCCCTGTTTCAAGATCCGTTCTTGACCCGTCTGTATGCCGTCTACATCTTTTAAAATAATTTACAGCTTCCAGATTACTCCATTCGTAATTGAGAAGCACTTTCTAAAATCGTAGAGTCTACCGATTCTGTGTCATCTACAGTTAAGAAGGGGCCTGTTTTACATCACAAATTTCATGTTAGACGTGTCTCTCATCAATCCGAAGCTTTGGGTTTCACTATCATGTGCAGCGAATTTAAATCCAACAGAGTTTCCAGCCCTGGTTCTCATTTTCTCTGTCCAACTTTATTTGAGCTGTTTTCAGATTTGTTCTATTTGCGCACACAATTACCCAATAGTTTTTGGTCTGATTGGCCTGATCATCATGGTATACATTCAGTGCATAACTTTTGAGATACTCTCTAAATGAGCCCTACATGTCAATTGTCCCACCCTGGAGTTGAATATTATTCCATTTAAGAAGGTTTCATCTTCTTGTAAACAGAACGATTGTGGCATTGCTTGTGTTTATCTTCAAGCCCTCTGTCCTGCATCAATGGTGTATATTCTTTGAATTATATCGCAGAGAGGTTCTTCAAATTTGTCTTCAGCCACCGAGATAAATCATTTGCATACCCTTGGCAATCAATGCCCGCTTGGCTTAATGTGTAGGGAAGTAAACAACGAGCAACAATAGCATTTAACAACAACAAAATAAACTTCTGCAACAGTTTTCTCCACATCCGTAACATAACAAGCTGCCATCATTATATTCTGTCGCATTGTTCTGCACAAAAGAACGAAGCAAATATTCAAAATATTGTGGACTCTTTAAAATGCAATTTTTCTGCACACACATACAATAACTTTGTGTTACAGTTTGTGTATGGATGATGCTGCCATTTTGGGTGATTGTGGTTCTGAAAGCGGTTGTGGTGCTAGTGGTATTGTTGTTTCATAAATATTTAGAATTGTAACCTCATGTTCCCTTCATTCATCGTTCTCCTTGTTATTCAGTCATAAATTATGGATGACTTTGACAAGCGGTGACGTTGACTAAATATTTTAAATGATTGTTAAACGAAATATTTGCTGTACTTTGAAAATCGGAGAAAACCAATATGACAGGCATATTATCGGGGTATTATTTAAGACAAAGCGACAATCAATAAAAATCTCGGATGTTGATACTCTTCCTTGATTAGATTTACATTTTGTTACCTGAATGCGGCAGTCAATAATTAAATGAAAACTTATCAATCTGTTGTTCATTCTTACATTAGACATTTGTATGACAAATACATGTACATATGTATATCAGACCAAGGAGAATTCGAGTTCGCCCTGTATCTGACATTAAAAAAAGAATAATATGCCCGAAGTTTATTTTATTTATTTGTCAATTAGAATACAATTACAAATAATATTGTAATTATTACGGGTTGAATAAGTTAAACATTAAGCTCGCTGTTGTGCAATACACCAGAGTCTGGGTATGAATCGAACCCGCAAGCTTCACGCTAGTAGTCTAACACTCTACCCACCCAGTCTGTTTGAAAAAGAATATATCCATTATAAGTAAGAAAATTAAATTTTTAAACTTCTTAACTCTTTTCAAAATTTCTAGTAATCAAATTTACAATACAATTTTCCTTGGTATTTTTATATTCTTATGAAGTCGCCGTAGTCTAGTAGGTAGTGTGTATTAGACGTAAGGCCACGGTTCAAGCCCCCAGATCAGACATCAAAACGGAATATGAAAAAATATTTCTTCAGCGACTTCCTCTCAGCAGTTTTCTGGCAAAAATTCTGAGAGTAAATAAATCTGCCATGAAAAAGTTTCTCAAAAATCTGGTTCGGAGTCGAACTACCCGCCACTCATGCATAAAATTAACACACACAACATGAGTGATGTACGCAGCTAGGCCGTAATCCTGACTGAAGGGTTGTAATGGCCAATTATGTTATGTATGTATGTATTCTTATATAGGGTGGGTGATTTCAAAACTAAAATTTAAAAATGGAATAAAACAAAAATGATTTAAAATTTGTCAATTTTTTTTTTGTTGTTGTGAATATATTTTATTCATATGGCTGCCGCGGCTGGCCGGTCGTTTTATCGGACCAATTTTCGTGCACTTTTTCGAGTGTATGGGGTTGCATCTCGGCAATGGTATCCCGAATGTTGGCCTTCAAATGCTCAATTGTCTCTGGTATGTCAGCATAACACTTTTCTTTAACGGCGCCCCACAAAAAATAGTCCAACGATGTCAAATCGCAGCTTCTTGGCGGCCAAATGACATCACAATTTCGGCTATTTAAACAGCCATCAAACGTTTGACGCAATAAATCAATTGTAGCATGAGATGTGTTGCAAGTTGCACCATCCTGTTGAAACCACACATCGTTCACTTGAATACCATGAGGAGCGGGTACAAAAAATCGGTTATAGTGGTGAGATAGGTGTCTTCGTAATGGTTGCGTCTTCCTTATTTTCAAAGAAATATGGCTCAATGATGCCAAACATTCAGTCGTAATGGGTGCATTGGTTTCCGTAAGACCACGTTTGGGCTTTCTGAGCCCCAAATACGGCAATTTTACTTATTAATTTACCTACCAAGATGAAAATTAGCTTTATCTGAAAAGATAATTTTTTTGGCAAAATCGACATCATCGTGTTGTTTCTCATTGGCTCAGCAAATCTCAAAGTTGCGTAAATGTCAATCGATTCATTACGCTCAGTGGAGATAATATACTGAGTTTTGTGACAGAATAGAATGACATAAGTATTGCTAGATTCGAAATAACCGATGGTTCAAATTTAAACCGATAGATGACCCACCCTAATTTTTGTAGTACAATACTTTAAAAAATGCAAACATTTCAATTATCAAATTTTGTTGTACTGAAATTAAATTTCAATATTTTATTTTATTGCCTCTCTTGAGTGCATAAAGCATCTTCATGTTACACGGATTGCTGTAAGATTCTACTTTTGGAAATATGGTTTGTTTTCAAATATTCTTTGATAGTCCTCGGCTTCCAGAGCATTGGAGATTCCACTTAAGCATCATACTAAAGTTTTCCTACGTTTGATTGCATTCGTAACTAACAACTGAATATCGATCTTGCTTTATTGAACCTAGTTTATGCGTCTGTTTCTGCGCGGCTACGTTGGTTCCTGTGCGCTCTACATATTCGATAGGTTGGCATGATGTTTTTAATACTAACATTATTTATTCTAAAGTCTTTGATATATATCTGAAACTTTCCATCGGAAACTACTACTTTTGCTCATCTTCTTGGAAAATAATGGATTCCGTCCAATAAACCATTTTTGATACTTGGCTTTGAACTGAAGCCTATTCCAGTGAGAGCGTTTGACATCAATCGCAACAAATAGTAGTCAATATATGTATGCTTGTAAGGTAAAACTTTCCATTCAAATAGTTTTACACAGACGCCGCAATATGTGATTAAACGGATTAATTAACGTCTTTACAAGCCATGCGTGGTAGTCTGGTACTCGTTTAGAAGCTCATAATGGATCACACATATCCGATTCCACCAAATACAGAGCAATACCTTGATTTAATACGTATTTTTGACTTGGTATTTCTTCAAATTGCATTTCATCGTTTTTCAACGTCTCTCGACTTCAGTTCATGTGGCACACAATTTTATAGCTTTTGAATAAATTTTACTGCTTTTAAACGCTATAAAATTATTACTTTAGTCAAGCTTAATGATTGTGCAAGATCGTCATGCATTTGACACAAATCTTGAACGAGTAATGTTTACAATTTATAGCCTTCAAACTTTCGTGAATGTCTCACACGGTCTTTGCCTTTGATGTCAAAGTCTCCATATTTTAATTGCGTAAACCAACCGATACACTGTGTTGGCAGTTTTAAAATATTTTTCATTGCAAAAAAACAATAAAACAATTATGATATACACAACTGAACCAAACAGTGTTGACTGATTTTGACAGCACAAATGACGTGTATATCATTAATATAAAACAACGCATAAGCAAGTGTTGCCATCTAAATTAAATTAACCAATAAATAATGCGTATAAATGCCATAAATGACAAAAAAATTGTGTGTGATACGAGGCCAAAGCATACAACATGTGAAATCTTTCTATTATTTGAGATATGTGAAGTCCATAGATCAAGCTATAGAAGTAGACGTGTTAAACAGGCTAGGTTTTTGGATGGCTGAATAAGATCTGACGATGACCCCAAGCGCCTAAAGTCTTCCATATATTTTGTGAGTTTGTTAATGTTATCCAAGAACTGCAGTTTAAAGTTGACAGATTTTTTGGAGAAACCTTCCATGACAATTTTATTTACTCTCAGAGTTTTTGCAAAAAAACTGCTGAAAGAAAGTTGCCGAGGAAATACATATTTTCTTCTTATTTCGTTTTGTTGGAAATGTCTAGGCTGGGATTTGAATACACTACCTACTAGGCTGCGGCGATTACCAGAACTTATAACTAAAAAAAATAAGATATCAAATCTTTTGATCAAACCTACTACTCAGCAATATAGAAGTCTATCGGTTACAAGCCAAGAACCATTAATTTGATAAACAGTTGGGCGAGAGTGGAAAAGGATTGGCTGCATTATCACGGAATGCACTGGAATGGAACTCCCAAGCAGAGATCAGCAATGAGAAGCTAGGCCGTAATCCTGACTGAAGGGTTGTAATAGTCAATTATGTATGTATGTATGAGTAGATTCGAATCATACTCACAATTTCTGATACTTATACACATTCATACTTATTTTAATATCATACTCATACTACTCATATTCAAAGTTTGAAGTACTCATCGTACTCATACTTAACAATATGTATGATGTTGTTGATTTCGACTCTCCTTTACTCAACATTTACAAGAATCACAAAATAAATATGATTCGCGTACGAATATTCACTAGAAGGTTGTGTGTTTGTTTTCCTTGCTGTCTTTGTCTTTTTCTTTCTTCTTTTTTTTGTAAATGCAACAACAACTAAGACTGTAAATTTGGATGAATGATTCGAATAACTCTAATCAGTTATGAGTATTATAAGTATTTTTCTAAATTTATGAATCTGAATGAGTAGCCGTATGAATCAAACATATTTCGAATGTTATCTGTTTGATGTCAATGTTGTACTCATACTCCTTGCAACTTGTACTTTTAAATCAATGTTGTAGTGAGTACGTATGAATCAGAGTAGTTGAATTTCAATACTGTTGACTCACTCATACTCAAAATATCGTAAGTACTTATGAGTAGCGAAAAAACGATTCATTGCTGATCTCTGCTCCCAAGGTAGTTGATGCCCAAATCTCCCAAATAACACTTGATGAAGAACAGTCTTTTAAGAGCTAAAAACGTGTCGTGAAATGAAAATTCCTTGTGAGGATAGAATAGCCAAATTTCTTGTAAAAGTCCCAAATTTCCAAGTAGAATGTATAAAGGAAGAAGGAAGTTGGGATAAAACAATATTTCGTTGTCCTTTTTCATATTTTGTTAATTTTTTTTTTTTTGAATTTTGTAACATTGATTGATTGTTTTTTTTTTTTTATTCACATACATGTTCCGTGGTCATCATTTCCGTTTAAATACATTTCTAGAAAATAATATTGATTTTGGTGGCAGTTCTTCTGTTTGTTTTTTAATTTATTTTTTTTTTTATTATTAACAAACGTCATGCAGAATAAACATGACCTTGTATACCACACTGCCAACATATGCATGCAAGTTATTTAAATCCTAAAGAACACAAATTTTTTTTCATTTGAAAACTTTACAAAGAGTTTATTATAAATGACGATATTGAACTATTTTTAGGATTACATTACGATAACAAACAAACTGATGACGTATGAGTAATAATAAAAATAATTATGAAGTATACGGCACTACAAAGAATAAACAACAAACAGGAGATGTAAAAACGAAAATAAATATGTATGTAAACACGAGGGCATGTTAAAAAATCGTGACCTTTTAAATGAAATGCAGGTGTATGGATAAAATAAAAAATGGTTTTATTTTTGCAACATAATCTTCATTAAACTCTATAAACTTTGTAACAAATAAGTTTTGCCGCAATCATCAAAATAAGTATTTGTCTGTGAGATGGGGGCCAAATCCCTATTTGCACATTGAGCTACTTTTTCAAGCTTGGAAACAAGTATTTTACGTCAGGGATCGTATAATTAAAAATATGTATGTATGAATGTATGTATGAATGTCTGAATCTGATTAATGAGAATTTGTAAATGAAATCAAAATGTTTTGATAACACAATGAGAATAATTTGTATTTTTTTTTTAGCATTTGAGTGCCACTTTGGCAAATAGAACGCATTGAAAATTATTAACTCGTATATGGAATTTATATACTCTTGTGTGTTCAAGTTACATTCAATGACTCAACTATTTACAAACGTCATAAAAATGCTATAATAAATGCAAGCAAATATTCCACATGCTTTCATAAATTCCATTTCCATTTCGAAAAAACTTTCGCAATATTTTCAAAATGTTACAAATAACTACACATTCTAACATTACATATGTACATATAAATATTAATGGAATAGCATGCGATAAGGTTTCATAATTTTAAAACACTTAAATTTAATTTTTAAGAATAAAGTTTGATTTGATGGGATCATAATGTTTGGCATTGAGTTCTTTAAAAAAATAAATAATTTCGGTGTCTCGGATACACCAATTTGTGGGTCACTACTTTTACCTAAAAGTGTTGTTTGACATGAAACTGAAGGCAGATAATATTATTTGGCAGAAACTATGGTAAATCAAAGATAACGCGTTGAGAAGTTTTCTGTAACATTTCACTGCATTACAGAAGTTCATGAACATTTTACAGTCTTCTACTCCAATATCCTTACCATCTTATTAATGATTTCCTTTCAATCCCACCAAATACTCCATATAACCCTATTAAAGATATTCTATAAAATAGTTCGATATCGTTGTCTCTCAATGAGACAATATAATAAATAAAATAAAAATAATATAATAAACTCAGAGAGTGAATAAAAATTGCAATGAAAAGTTTCCTAATCCCATCCCATCACTCATGTATAAGATTAATACACACAACATGGGTGGTGTGACTTTAGTTAGGGTTACGACCCAACTTCTCACACCACCCATGTTGTGTATATTAATCTTATACATGAGTGATGGGAAGGGTTGTAATGACCAATTATGTACATATGTATGTATGCATGACTACTCACAGACTACCACTCATTCCTTCAATTAAGCAATTCTTCTTTACAATAACGACGTATTCCAGTTTTTAAGTTGACTGCCTTTCTTTATAGAGGCCTATGCTTTCGTTTTCAAAATCCTACGCACAATCCAAATTTAAAGTCCAGAGGATTGATGTCAGTTTGGAGATCAACTGTAGGATCATTCTTGCCAGCAGTTGCAACTATGATCTCAATAGGCAATTAAGTGGTAGAGACATCTCTCGCACCTTGAAAGTGATACTCCACAAGTTGCTCAGCCGCCCCGTCTATTACATAATTACCGATGCAGCAGCCTTGAGAGTATTCGAGAGAAAAGTGCTACATAAGATCTTCGGTCCAGTGCGACTTAAGAATGATTTCCTTATCTGATCCAACAGTAAGCTGTATAAGCTCCTCCATGACAACGTTGTCCGTCCATTGGATGCGAATGCGATGGCTTGACGCTGTCGTTCAGTTGGAAGAGCATGCTTCTTTGAGATCTGTATTTGATGCGGAGATTAGCGCAAGTCGGCGTTGAGGATGAGCTTGTCTACTTTAAAAGAAGCAAATGAAGTAAGCAATGTAAGCAACTAGTGAATGCCCTCAAGAAGCAGAGGCGCCTGACCAATTAAGTGAGTAAGTATGTAAGGCTGTCTTTCTTTCTCCCAGGCTAAAATGATGTCATCCCATGGAATTTCAGCTAAAATTTCGGATTTCGTGCACTGCCTTATTTCAGTTTCCGAATTTTCTTTAGCTTAGCAGGCGTAGGGACAACGTCTTCTGTTAAGATGTGTTGGTGAGGAGGAAGCGTTTAATTGTTCTGCAGTGAATCAGAAATCAAAAAAAGTGATGTTACTTGGCCTGTATATGAGGTTTTTTTGTCGGTATTGGTCTTTTCGTGACGTCAGGAAGCTTCAATGCTGAATTCTTAGGAGAGGGACATGATGAAAGATTGTACACCTTCTTTGGGACTTGATTTGCTTGGGTTATTAGTAGAGCTGGTCAAACTTGTGCCTGTATTGTAATTTCTACAATTTTAACTTTTTTATGTTGCTTTTTTTTGCATTTCATGCTGTCTTGGCGTATTGTGAAGGTATATGCACATAATTGGTCATTTCGACCCTTCAGTCAGGATTATGGGCCTAGTTAAGTTATGGACTTATGTTTTGTGTGTTAATTTTATACATGAGTGGCGGGGCCTACAGTTTAAAGTTGACTCCGAACGACAGATTTTTATAATATTTTTCATATTTTTTGTTTTGATGTCTGACCTGGGGTTTGAACCGAGGCTTTACGTCCTATAAGCCAACACTCTTCCTGCTAGACTACGGCGGCATACTGTGAAGTTATAGACTGTTTAATTTCTATACGTTTCTTGTGTCATAGATATTGAAGACGACGCGGGTTGATCTGAATTTGATCATACATATAACTCTCAATGATTGCCAGATTTAATAAGAATAACCGATAGTTACTCTAAGTTCAGTAGACCAGTAGCTTCTCAGAGTAGGTAACACATGATACCCCTTAAGACAGTTCATACCTGTGAACACAGATCCATAGTTGTGCGCATAGCGTGAGGAAACTAGTAATATTCCGTCACAATCACTTAATGTTTGTAACTCTTGGGGATCTATGATGACTTTGTGGAGATTTAAAACTTTTTAAATTCAAGATATTACAGATTTACAGAGTTTTTTCCTATTTTTAACCAATGAAGTGGAAATAAATTAGTTTGTAGCCTAAATACACTGATATTTCATTTTTAAACTTCTTTTTTTTTGGTTTTTACCAATAGTGATGGAAAGAAAAGCAAACACTGAAGTTACTTCCAATAAATTTTCTTTGTAAACATACATACATAGTATATGCAATGCATAATGCATTTAAATCTTGAAACACACAATGCTGACACATTCGAACCCAAAATGATATTTTTGAGAAATTCTTCAAACAATGCATGCGACAATGCGTAATTTAACACTTGAGTAATGCTACATGATGGTCCTTACATATGACGAGGAATGCAAATATAAGATCTGGTGACGACATGATGCTGTGAGCAGAATACAAAAAAATAGAAATTATTATTAGATTATTTCATGCTAAGCTTGAGTTAAAAAGTGAAATGAAAGTTTGAAAATGTTGGCAAGATTTAGAAAATTTTCTTTTTTGTTTTTATTATCTAAATCGCTATAATGATACCAGTTAAAAATGAATATTTCCAATACATGACATTCTTCACTCAGTTGCGCTCATTTTCTACACTTTGTTAAGGAATAAAACTGAATCAATTTCGATCTGCTTTTAGATTTGAGTTAAGCTTTGTGTCATTGACAACCAACCAATTCAAGCAAGGTTTACTTAGCACTCTAAAACTAAAATACTTTTCCATCCGCAAAGTTGGCTGACAACTGATTACTTAGCGCTGGGCGTGTGCTCAGGAAGAGAAGAACAGTTTAGTAATCTTCTTTGTCTCTACAGCTCCTGTAGAATTCGTTTGCTAAGTTTGTGGTCTTTGTAAAGAAAAGTGGGGAAATGAAGCGATTGTTACGAAGTCAGAATTCCGAAAGTATTTCGGAATAATATAATTTAAACGATTTGACTTAATTATAGACTATTCTAAGTTAATATTTAACATATGGATTGTTTCTTATTTCAAAAAATAACATACGAATATAAAATTCATATTGTTGTAATATTATTAATACACTTATGTATATATACGAAAGGTACCACTAGTGAAGAGCGTAAGGACAATATGATTAATGATAATAAATAATGTTAACACATGGTTGAAAGTGAATAAAATTTAAATGAAATGAAAAAAAGGAGAAGGATGCTGGTAATAAATGTGAATAGCCAAACACCAATGAGAATTAACGATTATGTTATAGAGAAAGTTAAGGATATAAAATATCTTGGATTCATAATAGATCAGGAAATGTAATTTACAAAAAAAAATAAAATTTTTTAGAAGAATTGGAATTATATTTACAATACGATAATAAAGTCTGACTTTGAATTCGATTCAACATGCTGCAATGAATCCGAATTGGAAAGATTACAAAAATTATAGAATACAACAATGTGGACTATTTTAAATTGCGTTTGATATAACTCACTTTATGTTTGAAGTTGCCATATTATAAATTATTTTCATTAACAAAATGAGCATGTACAACAAAAAACAAAGCCCGCGGTTGCCACTGCGTTAAAAAAAACTTCTAAAATTGAGCAGTTTTATCGACATTGCTCCCGCGCTGCCATATTTTTGCAAATATTTTATCTGTAAGTTGTAATAACGAAAATAAGTTAAAGGTAACTTTCCAGTTCCCTTTAGCTAAATGTACCTTTACCCTAAGGGCCATTATTACAACTTGCCGTTAACGAAAGGGAGGATTTTAGTGGGCAGATAAATTGTTTTTCAATATTATAAGTGGACAATAAGGTAGAAGTGAGCGTTAAGCTAAAGTGAGGATCATCCTACCGGTAACTTTTAAAGTGAAGTTTATGTTAGAACTTGCCATATTATATATTATTTAAACAAAATGCGCAAGACAAGAAAAAACAGACGACCGTCGTTGCCACTGCTTTTCAGAAAAACTTGTTTATTTGAGCAGTGTTATAGACATTGCTCCGTTACTGCCATATTTTTGAAAAAGTAAATTTTATTTTGCCATTAGGTTATAATAAGGAAAATAAGTTAAAGGTGACTTTAAAGTTCACTTTAGCTGAAGTTACCTTTAGCTAAAACTAACTTTAACGGCAAGTTGTAATAATGGCATTAAGTTTTATGCATAAAATCAAACAAAAAATGCTCCTAAATATAACTGCAATCAAATCAAATACGTAGGTGGGGCATAGTCATATCGACTAAGAAATACTGAAAAATTCAGCCAAATACAACGGAAATGCAAAATTTTTTTATTTTATAAGGGACTTCAAATATTTAACACTCTTAGGGACGATATTAAAACAGAAATATTTTATGACGTATGTAGAGGAAAATGTGAAAAGTTGGTAGAGATATATGTATAAATTAAAATAATATATAAATTAAAAAAAAAAAAAAAAATTGTAAATTACATAAATGTAAAGAGGAATTTTGAGCGCATTATAGATAATTTTATTTATTTTTATTTATTTTTAATTGTAATACAATTACAAATTATATATAATTATTATTACGAGCTGAGTAACTTAGACCATGTGCTCGGTGTAGTGTAACAGACCAGGGCCTCTGGTAGGAATCGAACCCACGACCCTCACGCTAACAGTCTAGCACACTACCCTAGAGATTACCACGGCGCCCATTACAGATAAATACTAACAGCAAATAAATATAAATAAAATGTCCTTGACTCATCATCAATATATGCATATAATATCACACTATGTGGTCTTAAGTGTTCGAAAACGACGAAATGTGAAGCCAGTTTCTACAACTAGAGGTCGACCAAGATTGCTCACCGATGGCGATGCTAGTCTTATGGAACGTCTTATGAAAAATAAGGACACAAAAACGCCAAAGCTAACCATAAATAAAAATGTCAGCGAGTGCACAGCCCGAAGAGCATTTCTCAGAGTCGGGCCATTAAGCAAAAAAAAGCCGGCTCTATATAAAAATTTCTAGGCTCTTTTAGAATTTTACAAAACTTGTGGTAAATGGACAGTTGACGAATGGAAATGCGTGATCTGGTCGGATGAAACAGAAATGAACCGATTTCAATCAGATGGAAAAGAGTATTATTGCCACCGGCCGCCTAAAAAACTTCAAAGGCATCAGGTAAAACAGACAATCAAACATGAAGGTGGGAGTTTGAGAAAGGAAAACCATCTCAGTATCCTTCAAACAAAATCGTACCAAACTGTGACTTTTTCTGGATGCATTGGTAGCTTTTGCAATGCCTCTGGCTGATCTTCACTCCAAAATCGACAATTCTGGTTATTTACGTATCCAATGAGCCAAAAATGAGCTTCGCCACTGAACGCAATTTTTCGATAAAGAAGTGGATCTTCGGCCAACTTTCCAAGAGCCCATTCACCAAAAATTCTGCGTTGCGGTAGGTCGTTCGGCTTCAATTCTTGCACCAGCTCTATTTTGAAAGGCTTCACACCTAAATCCTTCCGCAAAATTTTCCACGTTGTTGAGTAACAATTGCAGCGAACGGCGACGAATCGATAATTAATGGTCATCATTAACACTGGCCGGTACAGCTGCGATATTTTCTTCAGCTTGCACTCTAGGTAAGCGTGTTGGTGGTTTAATGTTCAACAATGTAAATTTGGTTCGAAATTTAGTCACAATAGCCCGAATAGCCGCTTCAGTGGGTCGATTAAACTGACCATAAAATGGAAGTAGCGCGCGATTAACTTTCTTAACAGAGCACGCATTTTGATAATAAAATTCAATGATTTGCAAGCGTTGTTCGTTTGTAAGACGATTAATGGTTAAATTATAGACCAAACGGAAGATGCTTGACAGTGAAACAAAACACGAAACGTGCGTGAGCTGTTTAAACTAGTGTTGCCAAAAAGATAATAGCTAAAAAATCACCCGTTACCTAGTCTCCCTCCATAACATTACTTGTACTGTACCACGATTATATAACAAAATAACGTATAAAAAAAAACAAAAAATTAAATTTAGTAATAAAGCAAGCGACAATACAAAATTTGAATTTTTTTTTAACTAAAGATAAAGAAATATTTCCTTTAATCATTTTAACAACCGATTGTGCTCAATTTTGTTCTGCAGTGTACTACTTACATATATGCAGACATACCATACGTGCATGTCAAACAGGAATAACATCAATATTGATGAAGACAATGTTTGGCTCCGCATTCAATATTTATTATGTATTGAAGGGAGGGAGCTCCATATTCATATGAAGTGTTTGCTTTTAGGTGCGGTTTTTATCTTTTCAATGTAAAAATATCTGTTCTGGCTTCATTGTATGAACAGGCAAAAATACATATATTTATGTATGGTGGTGTACACATTTATTTCAAATTTATGCAGGAAATTTTCACTGCATAATGAAATATTGAATTATTGCTGTTGATTTAAGTAAAAGCCATAACAGAATAGTCGTTTAACGGTTTTTTTTTTATTTGAAATGTAGATGTTACAGTCGGTAACAAAATTATAATATAACAGGACTTCAAGATTTGAATTAAAATTTTAATTAAAACATAATTATGATCAAAACCAATATATTATAAAGACTGAAAATTGAAAATAATTTAATTTCATTCAACAACCGAATAATAGCCTTTCTAATACTATGTTCAGATATGCACTTTTATTGAGTCAATATTCGGTTTATTGAGTACAATATTTTAAGTGTTCAGACATAACAATATACGCAGTTCAGCTGCTTATTCAATATTCATTTGACAGCTGGTAAACAAAACAGCTGGTTGTTTCAACAACATTGTTTTTATTTTGTTTTTTTTTTGTTTCTCGTTTTTGACATTTGAGTTGTCAAATATCAACAGAAAGTGTTCGGATAATTGTAATATGCGCACTGAACATACTTATAATAGTGCTGCATTTTAAGTTTTACTCAATATTATAACAATTTGCATATTTATTGCGCAATAATTAATTGAAACTTTATATGAAATATTGAGCTCAATAATGGCGTTTATTGCGATTTAAGCAATAAAGGTGCATTTAGGAAAACGGTATAACGTTGTTTTTAAAGAAATACGAACTGCTGACACCGTCAACCCAAAAGCTATACCAAACAGTGACATTGACGGAATGCATTGGACGCTCTTGGAACTCATGTGGATTGGTATCATCTGAAATTCGACAATTTTTTTTGTTAACGTACTCATGGAATGGGCCTGATCGTAGAAGACAAACAGACAGTGTTGTTGAATGCTCTATCCGCTAAGGCAAAACAAACTCAATAAATTACAACGAATTTGATGACGTCCGTCATCAAGTGTCAAAATTCGCAAGTCTCTGTTTGAAGACCCTATATTTCGCACATAATGAATTTAGTCTTAACTTAACTGATGTTCAAGTAGCAGTTTAGTTTGCTGTCTCGTATAATTCTATAATAGTTGACTACATAGTGTTAGGGTTTCACCGTTGATAGTAGGGTAGTAAATTGAGATATTTTGTATCCTAACGAATGATTAAAAAATTGTTTTTTAACTTCTTAAATTATATAGAACTCACACTCCTAAATTGCAAATAGGAAATCCTTGCTCACAGATGCCACAGATACGATAGCTGGTATCTTAACGATAGTCGTGCTGCCGTAATAGCCGCAATATTTCTCTGTATGGCTAACTATTGAGTGTAGTGTAGTTTCTTCCCATCAATTACTTTAAACTTTTTTATTCATTTATTTTTTATCACGCACTGTATATGGGTAAATATAGCACATATTAATGTGTGCATACAATTTGATTTAATATTGAGATAAAATTTATTATACGACTCTTTCATACATATGTACATAGGTAACCGCATGTATTAAGATGCAGACATATAGACAAATGCTATCTACACATTGGTATTACCTTTGGTAAATCACATAAGGGTGCATTTCTTACAGTATACACCCGTATTTATGATATTTTTCATATTTAGATGACGTAAACACTATAATGTGTGAAATGCATCACTATCGACACCATAAAATGGAACGGCATCTATCACGCAATCTAACAAATAAATCACAATCTATTTCAATACGAATACGACTATTATGTACTAAGAAATCTTGTTAACATATCGCCCATTTACTTCAAATGTGGCATAAATCAAGATACATATGCGATTCAATTTTAAATGTATGAAAAACTTTAGCTCAACTTCACTTCTAATAAGGTGCGGCAACGAAAAAAGTCTCTGCAGAAATATTGTGTTTTTCACTTATGATGTTATAGATTATATTGAACGTAATAAGCGATAGGCGAAAGGAGTTTCTGTGTACATATATTGGAAAGACATAAAAGACTGCATAGCGGAGTTTATGTACAATTTTTCATGCCATATCGTACCTATCCTCATACAGTAATATATTTACACATATACACATACAATATCCCTGTAACATTGTAATAAATGATATTGCTTTGTGTGTTCATGCTTGTACAATTGAACATGCATGTATGTATGTGTGTACACAGACTAGCGTGTATTTATGGGTGCTCTTTGTAAGAATTGATTCAGTTTCGTAAGTTTCTTTGACTGTAAAGTTGACTAAATGGTTTACTTTTATTGAATTTACGTTCTATTTAGTTACCCTTCGGTTCTTGTTACTATTCAAGCGTAACAATCGCTGTGAAAAACACTGAACGGATATGAAATGCAGCGTAGAAATTTTTACACAGCGGATCAGATATGGACATAAAATAAATCAAAAATATTTTAAAAAATATACACATACACAGTAATGAAAGAAATACAAGTTTCATGCCAAAATTGCAACATATTCTTCTATTTTTATTTACCGTTATAGAATAAATAAAACAATTTTAACCCTTTTACAATTAAATGGAAACAGTTGAGATAACAATTTTGAATATTTAACTGTAAGTTAATTTGAGACTGCTGATGCAGAATCTCAAGTAACAGTCAAAAAAAATATGTCTACATACAATGGAGATCAACAATGAGTATTCAAAAAGATAAGTAGATTGAATCATACTCATAATTTCAGATACTTATACGCATTCATACTTATTTTAATATCATACTCATACTACTCATATTCAAAGTTTGAAGTCGTACTCATACTTAACAATACACTTGACGTTTTTGATTTCGACTCTCCTTTACTCAACTTTTATAACAATCACAAAATAAGTATGATTCCAGTAGGAATACTACAATACTCACTAGAAGGTTGTGTGTTTGTATTGCTTGCTGTCTTTGTCTTTTTCTTCCTTCTTTGTTTTGTAAATGCAACAACAACTAAGACTGTAAATTTTGATGAATGATTCGAATCACTCGAATCATTTATGAGTATTATAAGTATTTTTCTAAATTTATGAATCTGAATGAGTAGGCGTTTGAATCAAACATATTTCGAGTGTTATGAGTTTGTAATCATACTCATTGCAATCTATTCTTATAAATCAATGTTGTAGTGAGTACGAATTAATCAGAGTAGTTGAATTTCAATACTGCTGACTCACTCATACTCAAAATGTCATGAGTACTTATGAGTAGCGATAATCGATTCAGTGCTGATTGTACCCATATTTAAGGCATTAACAAATACATAAATTTATTTATTAAAAAAAATAATTCATTTACATAACAACAACAATAATAACAAAAATGTAGCTACAAAATGCAGCTACAAAAGAATAATTGTTAGTTTAAAAATGTATACATACATATAGTAGTCTAGTAGGTAGTGTGTTGGCTTATTAGACGTAACCCCCGGTTCAAACCCAAGGTCTGACATCAAAACGAAAATATGAAAAATATTTCTTCGGCGACTTCCTCTCAGCAGATTTCTGGCAAAAACTCTGAGAGTAAATAAACCTGCCATGAAAAAGTTTCTCAAAATCTGTCGTTCGGAGTCGGCGTTAAACTGTGTGTCCCGCCATTCAAGTATAAAAATAAGGCACTCAACATGAGTGGTGTGAGAAGCGAGGACGTAATCCTGACTGAAGGGTTGTAATGGCCAATTATGTATGTATGTAATTAAAAAAAATAACTTTTAATCTTTGGTTGGTCCACCTCGGGTATTAATAAATGCTTGAAGACGACTGGGCATTGATTTCACCAAATTGTCGTAATGGAGAGTGTTATTTCTACCTATACACCGATAAGGGTGGTTTTCGTACAAATCTTTCCAAAATGTCCCACATGGGCTCTATTGGGTTTAGGTCCGGTGAATGGAGTGGTTTATTCAGCTGTCTTGGAGCATTGCAGAGGAGTCAATCTTTAACAACGTGGAGAATGCTTAGCTTCCTATCTTGTTGAAAAATCCATTGATTTTCCACGCTCAAGCTATCAAAAGATGCTTTTAGGGCCATTATTACAACTTGTCGTTAACTAAAGATAGGATTTTAACGGAAAGATAAATTGTTTTTCATTATTATGAGTACCCAATAAGATAGAAGTGATCGTTAAGCTAAAGGGAGCATCCTACCTTTACCATTTAAAGTTAAGTTTATGATTGAACTTGCCATATTATATATTATTTTCATTATGGCAACTTCAAATTTAAACAAAATGAGCATATACAACAAAAAAACCGAAGCCCGCGGTTGCCACTGCGTTAAAAGAAAACTTTTATAATTGAGCAGTTTTATCGACATTGCTCCAGCACTGCCATATTTTTGAAAACAGTTAACTTTATTTTATCTGTAAGTTGTAATAACGAAAATACGTTAAAATTAACCTTACAGTTCCCTTTAGCTAAAGTACCTTTAACTAAATCCAAGTTTAGCGGCAAGTTGTAATAATGACCCATAAAGGTATTAATAGCGTTTATAGAACACAAGTCTTCACAGGAAGCCTTTACAGCAAAGTAGTTTTGTATCTCTAATTTAATGTATATTGTTGCAATGAATTATTAAACTTCTTACAAAATTGCGCTATAGTTCATCTGAGTCAATTTAATTGATCCCGAAATAAGGACAATTTCATTTAAGGCATAGCCCTAATAGGCAGCATTTTTAAATTTTCGGTAAAAATTTTCATTTGAAAGTAATATCGAAACTCTCATCAATCCTCAGTAATCGTCTCTTACAATGAGTTAGTCGTGTTTTAGAAAAACGAAAATCAATAAATTTGTTAAACTGTGATGTTTGAAAGTGCTGGCTTAAGTTTAGTTGAGTTTGCTTTGGTCCTAGCTGTAGCAGATTTATTACATATTCCGCCAAATAATTACCAAATGTAGTCCTGATTGCTGAGAGTTTTATAAAGTTGTAAATTTTACTTAAATCGGCTCTGGCAATCAACAAATTCTTAGGTTCCTAAGCTTCGAATAATGTAGATTGGTGTACTTAATATTGTTACAATGGTTTTTCATCAAATTATGTATGTATGTGAATAAACGAATAAATGGCCAATTAAGTAAATCACGTTTTCCGTCCTCGATGTTAACTAAGTTACAGCTGTTTGAGTTTATTTCGATTCAATTCGAATGTCACAATGCTTATACTATGTTCAGACATGCACTTTTATTGCGTAAATCGCAATAAACGCCATTATTGAGTTATATATTATTTTCGATAAGGCAACTTCAAATTTAAACAAAATGAGCAAATACAACAACAAAAGAACGAAGCCCGCGGTTGCCACTGCGTAAAAGAAAAAACTGGTATAATTGAGCGGTTTTATCGACATTTCTCCGGAACTGCCATATTTTTGAAAAATTTTATCTGTAACTTGTAATTACGAAAATAAGCTAAAGGTAACTTACTTCGATAAAACCGCTCAATTGAAAAGTTACCTTTAGCTAAAAGTACCTTTAACTAACCCCATGTTTAACGACAACTTGTAATAATGGCCCTTAGACTTTCTTCCAATATAGTTATATTGATAGGGGTTCATACTGCCTTCGACAAAGACCAAACGACCCAATCCAGATGACGCCATGGCGCCACAAACCATAACTTTACCTCCAACATTTTTGACTGCAAGTATAATATTCTTTGGATCAAGCGCACTATTCCGTTTTCTCTGAACTTTGGACTGGCCACCACTTTCGAAAATATTATACTCACTTTCGTCGGTAAATATAATACGAAAAAATCCATACCCGTGTCTATGTGTGCCTTAGCAAACTGATGGTGGAGTTTACGATTTTTCGCTGAAATTAGGAGCTTATTTAGTGCTGTTCCCTTGCCATGCAAAACGCTTTTTGTTGTTCGTAGAGTAATAATTTTATTCAACCATTTTTCGATATGTTTCGGTAACTTTGGAGCGCTTATTATTAGATCGCGGTTAACTAATTTCAAACTACTACTAACATTACATCTCGAAAACTCCTTAGGTGTGCCAAATCGTGGCTTATTTTTAGTACTATTTGTCTCCATATAATTTCTAATGGTCGTCTGCACAGTAGGACGACATAATTTGGTTATCTTATCAATTTCTCCATAAGATCTATTTTCCATTCGGAAATTCATTCATCATTATTAGTTGTCACGTTGAACGTAGACCTTTTTCCCGCCAATTTTTATACTTTCCCCAATAAATTCTGTTATATTTTTGCACATTCTTTTTTTTCTTCAAACATTCTCAATTTTAAATCCCTTAAACAACGCTAAAACAGCCTTTTTCACTTTTCGTCACTAAATCTCTAAAAAGAAGTCGCCGTGGTCTGGTAGGTAGTGTGTTGGCTTATTAGACGAAATTCCCGAGTTCGAATCCCAGGTCAGACATCAAAATGAAATATGAAAAAATATTTCTTCGGCGACTTCCTCTCAGCAGATCTCTGGCAAAAACTCTGAGAGTAAAAATTGCCACGAAAAAGCATCTCAAAAAATCTGTCGTTCGGAGTCGACTTTAAACTGTAGGTCCCGCCACTCATGTATAAAATTAACGCACACAAAATGAGTGGTGTTGAGAACCTAGGTCGTAATCCTGACTGAAGGGTTGTAATGGCCAATTATGTATGTATGTATGTAAATCTCTAAAAAAAATCAACAGTCTATATTACATTTTATATTATCATCCCTACAAGGAATCATACCTCCTTGGAAATACATCTTATGTTCTGGTGTATAAAGTTTTTAAAATACTGACAGCAACGGCTGAAAAATTGATCGAATTTTTAATAACTTCTTCGAATTATTTGTTTGAGAATGAGAGTGTTTATATCGGGTCTTATTAGATCAATTACATCGACATTTTGTATTGATTTGCTAAATATTATTGTCCGCAACTTCTTCTCTAGGTGGACAGTATTCGAAAGGTTCAATGATGACCGATGGCGTGGATTATGTTGACTTTAAGGACCACTGTGGTTTGTACCTTATTCGCACACACCTGTGACTTTAGAAAACGCAACAAGGAAAATTACCTCACCTCTAAGTGAGATGACCAAGCTCTCAAATCTCTCGTGCAGAATATCCAATGTTACATGAGGTGTGGCTGCATAGTGCCGTTCTGTTGAAACCACACATCGTTGGTTTCCAGATTATCTAAGCCAGGTCATAAGAGGATTGCGAGTTGAAGGTATTTCCTCCAATATATCCTTTAAACCACAGATGAGTTGAAACTAAATTAATTAGTAGTTATTGGCAACACTTGTTTTTAAGAAACCCAGTTTTACTGTCTTTTTTAGAAAAGGGTCCATCTGCATTCAAGGCTATCCGTTATTCTTTTTTAGAAGTTCTCTCTTCTGGTACCCTGCAAGCAACTCATTGCAAGTGAAGGAATACAAAAAATTATGCTTTGATGTTAACTATTGAGGGCGAGACTAATCCATTTTACTTAAAAAATATGTCCAAAAGCGCATATGAGCAAGTGACACAATGTTAGTGAAAAATTTTCCATAGTCCTGTGGGGTCAGTTGTACCTGAAACTCGTCTCTCTGTGGGTTTATGATATCGTGTTTAATTCGGTACGAGACGCCCTCTAGTTGAAATCAAACATCAACCAAAGTCCAGTTATTTCATTTTGGTAGAATAGAATGCCAAGCCATACTGAACATTTATCGTATTGCCACATGTCACGAATTATTTTTTTTCAAATTTTGAAATATTTATTGTTGTTGTTATTGCTGTTCGAGATAATTTAATTTCAATTAAAATGTCGTACCGTTTTAATGTTCAAATCAAAGCACTGTCAATTGCGGCCAAAACGAAATACAACACGTTTTTCAATGTTGTATTCGTCATAAAATGTTTAATGAACGATAAGCAATTAACAGCAGCAACAATGTAGAATGTGTTTACTAATAAACTACCAAAAACAACAATAACAAAAAATAAATAAACAAAATTAATAATAATTTTTATTACAAAATATCTCAACTATTCTGAGTGGGTGGCATCGGTTGACCATTTGGCTCGTCACTTGAATTGTGTGGCATGTTTGGAACAATATGCAGCGAAAACAAAGTATTTAAATAAAACTATTCGATTTAAAAAAAAAATAAATCTTTTCTAAGGAAAAGTAAACAAATGTTTACCATTAAAAAGCAATGAAAAGAAAATAAAAAACTTATTTTGAAATTTTATTTTAAATTGATTTCATTTTTTTTAACGTTTTATTAACGTTTTAATTATAATTAATATTTTTTGAGCAATGTTTTTGAAATTTAATTTTTCCAATTTTAGAAAAAAAAAAAATGTTGCAAGAAAGCATTCACAATTCGATTTCCACAAATGCCAAGAATAAGCGGAAGTTTCTGTTCCTTTTGATTCGATATTTAACTGGATCTTGTCTGAACAAAGATGCCATTAGCAAATTGACCCAAGTAGACTGATTTCACTGAATGTGTGGTTAAGTTTTTACATTTTTAAAAAAGTTTAAAATATGAGTTCGTTGATTGCAAATAAAATAAAAACAAATATGTGTTTAGTTTCAATTAAATTCTTTATTGTTCGCAATACACCCAAACCTGTTTTTACACGGTTTTTTTACGCGAATTTGAAATAACACGTTTTTTTTAAACAAATTTACATACTTTTTTTTTTTTTGTTCGCTCATTTCGCTCAAATCGTTTAATCCCGTTTAACTCCCAGTTTGTGCATAAACAATAATGTGACATTGTTTTTTACGCTTTAAAAAATAAAACTAGATACGGTAGCTTGCTTCCCTCTACGTTTATTAAGTTTTTTCTTTATTTTTTTTATAATCATAAAATGAAATAAAATAAAAACTCTGTGTATACTATTGAACTAAATCTGTGCGTTTTTATAAAGTTATTCAATTTTATAGGCATTTTCAATTTGTTTATACACTTACATGCATACATAATATTTGTCTTTTTTTACGCGTTTTTTTTTGCACGGTATCCACTGGAACGTATCTACCGTGTAAAAAAAGGTTTGGGTGTACTTTTGTGTGCCACCGTTTACAACTTGATGAATCCAACAATAATTTGTTTTATTCGTTGTTCTTCTTTACACTCCTGTTCGCGTACACACTAATAAATGTTCCGTAGACCTTTACAATGGCGATCTTCAAACAATGACTGTTTTCTTCACACGCAACGCATCTTCACACAAGGCTGATTAAATTCTTACTACTGCTATTACTTTGTCTTGCCTTTTTATATGCTCGCGTAAATAGTCTG
The DNA here is from genome assembly GCA_930367235.1 of Sarcophaga rosellei. Taxonomy (NCBI): domain Eukaryota; kingdom Metazoa; phylum Arthropoda; class Insecta; order Diptera; family Sarcophagidae; genus Sarcophaga; species Sarcophaga rosellei. The sequence goes on from OV884019.1 coordinate 66,082,940, forward strand.
ACGAAGGTTCTTGATGTAGAACGTTCGTGGTTTCGCTTTCCCGAGAAATCTATCGCGACTTCATTGTTGTTTGTGTATTTTGTTCACGTTGTTTGTTGTTGCGTTCTCGCTTACTTGTCTATCCCTATTTCTTTCATACTCATGGTTATTGTTTTTGTAGCTTTTGTTTATCATATTAATGTTAAACGATGTTACACCGTTTCCATTTTCGTAACCATATCTCATTTGATAACATTGAAATGATAATTTTTAATTTTTTTATTTATTTAATTTTCTTAAGGTTTAATTATTTATATTGAGGTTTTATTTTTCTTAAGGTCTAATAAATAGAATTTTTACATTTTTCCATATTTGATTCAAAATATTGAATTTAAATTTTTCAATACACTTTCGATCAGACTAACTTTGAAATATCGAGAAGTTTGAACAAGAACAAAATTTATTTAAAAATATTATAAAAATTGCGAAAAAAAGATATTCACCCAATCTTTATAATACATATATATATTCATATAAAAAATATAAAAAAAAATCATTCAAAAACAATTACAATATTTTTGTATGGTTTCCAATCAACTCTGGCTTCTAAACTTTGCTTTTATAAATATTCGTGTGGTTGACTGCTGAGTAATTTAATGAAGAGTTTTAGTTTTTGCCATCAGTGCAGAATTCAGTGTATTTCCTTAATTGATTCTCTACGGCAGTTCACCATCAGTGGTTGGCATTTTTTCACCTTTTGGTGGAAATACCATTTAGTTGCGCCAATAAAAAACATTTTTGTGTGCCAAGAGTATCAAATAAACTGAAACAGAAATACATAGGAAATACATATATCTACCAGAGAACTCTGCTGTCGGTATGTAAAAAAAATCATTTTTCATTTAATACTCTAAGGGCCATTATTAAAACTTGCCGTTAAACTTGGGTTTAGTAGCTTTAGGTAGCTTTAGCTAAAGGGAACTATAAATTTTGTAATATCTTTTTACTCTGACTTTACGTACAATGGTCTTATAATTGGAACTGTATTTAATATTTATACAGTCCTAACATGACAATTAACGAATATATCAACCAGAGATCAGAAGTGATTCGTTTTTTCGCTACTCATAAGTACTCATGAAATTTCGAGTGTGAGTGAGTTAACAGTATTGAAATTCAACAACTCTGATTCATTCGTACTCACTACAACATTGATTTATAAGTACAGGTTGCAATGAGTATGAGTACAACGTTCACTTCAAACTCATAACATTCTAATTATGTTTGATTCATATGCCTAGTCATTCAAATTCTTAAATTTAAAAAGAGTTACTTATAATACTCATAAATGATTCGAGTGATTCGAAACATTCATCAAAATTTACAATCTTAGTTGTTGTATTTACAAAAGCAGAAGAAAGAAAAAGACAAAGACAGCAAGCAGAGCAAACATACAACCTTCTATTGAATATTGTAGTGTTTGTACGCGAATCATACTTATTTTGTGATTCGTGTAAATGTTGAGTACAGGCAAGTCGAAATCAACATCATGCTCATCTTTTTGAATACTCATTGCTGATCTCTGCTCTTGCAACGAAAATTTGTACCTGAACGTGTTCATGTATGTCACGCAGTGCTGTCCTGTTGAAACCACATGTCGTTGGTGTCCAGATCTTTCCATTCAGACCAAAAGTAGTTGGTTATCATCAAACTATAACGCTTGCCGTTGACAGTGATAATTCAATTCAAAAATCCACACCCAACAACAACTTTTTCAGGATGCATAAGTCGCTCTTAGATCTCACGTGGACTGGTATCGTGCCAATTCGCAATTGATGCAGAAATGGGCCTCATATCTCAGGATGATTTTTCGATTAAAATTAATGTTTGTTGCCAACTGCTCCGTGGAAATTTGGCAAAGCAGACTAAATAAATGCCAACGAATTTGTTGGAAGACCTGATAAAATATTATCTTACCACCTGTGAATTGTGAACCATCAAATATCTGTAAGTGCGTATGCATGTGTGTGTAAGTGCATCTATTAGTTTTGCACAAAGCCTTGTGCAAACTTGTATGTGTATTACCTGATTTCGTCATCAACACTGTTTTCCCACATAATTAAAACACAACATAGAAAACAACAACAAGTGAAAAAGTAACAGAATTATTAATGAAATGTTGTTGCCGCGAGAAAACTGTTTATTGCAGGCTAAAGATGATTGTTGAAAGCCATAATTCGTTTCGTTTGTGTTTTCCTGTTTGATGATAAAGGCAAAATATAAGAGTATTTGAAGGACTTAGAAAATTGCTGTCTCCGATTTAATAATTTTTAAGCAAAAATAACAAAATTATGGAGCAAAGCGGCATAATTTCGTATATGAACTCAAATATACTTGAAACCTGTGTGCCACATTATATTGTCATACTAAGATTGTGGAGTTTCCCTTCCACTTGGCAATTTAGTCAATAACGTTTCTCATCATCTAAGTTAGAATCAAATATTCAAGCAATAGACGTTAGTTAATAGATTAGATTCCATAAACCTATTTATTGCCGCCAATTTTTAAACAATACATTCGCAAAACAAATTAATAATTTGAGGTCAATAAGGAAATTACGCTCTAGTAATTAATGTAGCATAATATGCAAGGATTTACTAAAGTTTCTTGTCTAAAATTGATAAACAGAATTTGGTTGACAAGTGATTTCTACAATACCATACTACATGCCACCCGTCACGCAATATACTGAATCTTGTGACTAAGGAATTCGGTGAGCAAACAATCTTTGCGAAGATCGTCCAATATGATAGCACTGGACTATTTCTTGTGGAAATATGTAAAGCCTCCCGTTCACAGGATCAAGCCGGTCTGGAAAATAACATGACAGCTGGATTTAAATACGCTGCACGTGACACGAAGGCTATGACTTGATGACAGACAAACTTAACATAAAATTATTTGAGAATTTTGTGACATAAGAACTGCTTAACCGCTCTGAACTAGTAGGTTCTATGGTTTTGGGAACTGTAATGTGGACGCTACATACACTTTTAGAAGACTTTCGAGTGAATGATACATCTCAAGCCCGCATGTAAATTCGCGGATATCTATATCTATGTACTCAGTTCAACTATGTCTATATACTCAGTTCAACTATGTCTATGTACTCAGTTCAACTTGGATAGAAGTTTTAAAGACAGGCTGATATTCGAAAACCCGGATATTAAGAGTTTAATTCCAAGATATCATGGAACTGTCTGTGGAAGCTGAATCAGATAGCAAAGCGGACAAGCTTGGGAGGAGCGGAGCTTTCACCCCAAAACATTTCTGTGCAGTGTGGGCGGATGTTTTTAAAGGTATGCTCAGCGAAATCGAAGATAAAAGCGATCTACACTTTTCTTAGGAATTTGCAATAAGAGGAGATCTGAGTCACGTATCAAACTATAAAGAAATACTCGAAGGTTGATAAAACAGTCTTTTGACAGGGCATTATAGACCCAGGGTATACTTATTCAGAATGAGGGCTGTTTCGAGCCAAATATATAGAATCTGTGACGATGAGAATGAACCAGCGGAATACATTTTTGCAACCCGTCCAGTATTAATGCATCCTATAAGAAAAACCACCTGGATATTATCAGGTGCTAAGCAGGGAACTGTCATTTCTGACACCGAGCTGAAGCCTCAGGTTTGTCAGAACTGGAAGGAGATGTGGTAGCTATGTCCCATAAAGTTGGAGGGGTGTACAATAAATCGCAGTACAAAGGGACCGCTTCACGACAATAATAATAATTTAGAGATATTGCGTGCCAGCTTTCGCAATCTGTGGCAAATTCAGCTAAATTTTCGTAATCTCCCCTGCAATATGTATTTGTTTGCATCTTCTGTAAGGCTCTGAGTCGAAATTCCAGTTGTGGGGCCACCATACGCAAGTTGTATTACTGAATCAACGGTTAATGAAAGCCTGCAGTTTGTTCGTTGTTTCTACTGACAAGAGCTACGTTACGCTTACGTAATGAAGTATAGATTTACATTCGCATCGAATATTTACATTTTGATTGTAGAGCACAGTTGCGGGCTCGGCTCCAATTTCTGAAGACGTACAAATGCTCGTTTTGACTTCAACATAGAGTCGAGCCTCTATGTCACCTAAAGCGATATGAATAGGGCTAGAAAGTAATCCGCGCATGTTAAGACGTACTAATTTGCCCAAGATCTCTTTTAGGACATTGATTATTTTCAGTATATTTCGATGGGCATTTCAAAGATTTCTGCCAAGTTCTCCTTCAATCTCTGCTTAGTTGGATCGATCAAAAATGCTGAGCATCCACAGGCTGTGGCAAAAATGGTCAATTTGCCTTCTAGTCGTTTCGTTTGTTTTGAATCGCATGTTATCCTATGGATTGTTTTATGTAGAAATAATGTTCCATCAATCACAACCCCGTTACTTCCACAAAATTCTTCTAGAATTTCTTCGCTTTCGTGGTTGCTCACGACTATAAGTATACATCATATGCTCGAAGTTAGATTTGTAGTTCCCCGCTTTAACATTCAAATCACAAATTACGATCTTTACCATACATCGCCGCCAGGAATATTGCTAGACAATAGCAAGGCTACTTTAAGATGATCAGTCTCCGAGAGGAATTAATATTTGGATTATTGTTGGTGCTCCTTAAATAATGAAATGTAAACGGCGGTTTACTCTTCAATTTGTAATTTTACAGTTCTTTTGATGATTGAACTCATTTCCGCCATTGCGGAATCTATTACGAAAAGGTTTTTAAATTATTCTAATGAAAATGATCCGGCCTACGGGGAGCATAGCTGAATGCTACCGGACGCGTCCACAGGTTGCGGATAGTGGAACTCCCAATAGATATATTGGGAAGCTGCGAATCAAATAAGCAGTCGCGGACGGCTCAGCGGATCTGGGGGGAGAGTCTCGGAGTAAATGTCCGAGTGCCTGAAATCCCTAGGTCGACCCCTAAAAATATCCAATATAATAAATTACTATTGCAGTGTCTGTTTCCACATTGGGCAAACAGCGTCTGTTTTTCCAGTGGAGCGGCTGAAATACAGAAGGAAAACTATAAACCCTTCAGAAGGCAACGGGAAACCACTGAAGTATACTTCCCTTGAAAATCATACAATATGAACAACACAAATCTGAATACACGGCCCTCAGTCTCCGGCCAAACGAGGGTGCTAAGAATCCCCGGAGGTAAAAACCAAAAACTAAACATTGGAACCTGGAATGTCCGAAGTTTATACGAAGTCGGTAAATTAAACAACACAATTAATGAAATGAATCGACTTAATATTGATATACTAGGTGTTAGTGAAACCTGGTGGACAGAGTGCGGCGTTTTTGAATCCCAAAATGCTACAGTATACCATTCTGGAAGTATGGAAGGGATACACAGAAGAGGTGTAGGCATTATTCTCCAAAAAAATATTGCAGCCTGCGTGATTGAATCTTTTACAATGTCAGAAAGGTCTATGATGATAAAAATCTCAGCAAAGCCCCTGAATTTAAACATTATACAAGTATATGCCCCTACATGTGATCGGAACAACGACGAGGTCGAACATTTCTATGAAGAAATAAGTCAACTTCTAAAAATGACGAAATCACATGAAATAACAATAATTCAAGGCGACTTCAATGCCAAAGTGGGCATGATGAAGTAGATGGCGTAACAGGAAGATATGGACTCGGCGAAAGAAATGAAAGGGGAGACCGATTAATTCAATTCTGCCAAGAATTTAAGATGACCCTAACCAACACATTATTCCGATTACATCCCAGACGACTCTACACATGGAGATCACCATTAGACAACAGAAGGAACATCGTTCGCAATCAAATTGACTATATACTGATCAACAGTAGATTTAAAAATTGTGTGACCAAATGCTCAACATACCCGGGAGCTGATGTGCCATCCGACCACAATCTGTTGATGCTCAACATTAGAATAAAAATAGCACGAATCCAGAAAAGAAATAAGAAATCTCACAGGATAAATACTGAGGTACTCAATAACCCATCAACCAGAAATGAAGTGAAGGAGCAAATCAACAACAAACTTGAAGTCATCGACGTATACGATGTAGAAAATATATGGAGCAATGTTAAGGACACTATGTCTAAAATAACAAAAAATTATCTTGGAAACCACAGTGGAAGAACTCATAGAGAATGGATGACAGAAGAGATTATGAAGCTTCGTGTGGAACGAAGCAAATATAAAAACGCTGACTATGAACGTTATTGGGAGATAAACAAAGAAATCCGCACAGCAACCCGAACTGCAAAAAATGCTCTACTCAACCAAAAATGCCGAGAAATTGAATATTTGCAAACCGTTCACGATGATTATAACCTACATAAAAAGCTAAAAGCCTCCGGAGCGTATAGAAGGACATCACCTGCAGTGCTAATAGATGAAAACAATCAGCCAATTTTCGAAACATCACACATAAAGAATCGATGGAAAAACTATATTGAACAATTATTCACGGACGACCAACGCTCCAGATATGATCACAGTTTAAGTACTGCTATTGCGGGAACCCCAATCACCAAATCCGAAGTGGAATACGCTATTCAAACACTAAAAGATAAAAAAGCAACAGGACCTGACGAAATTCCTTCTGAAATTTTAAAACTCATAAATGGAGACAACATCTCACTCATTGTACGTTTGTTTAATCATGTATATGATACTGGTCAATATCCCAACGATTGGTTAAAATCGACCTTCATTGCGATACCAAAAAAATCGAATGACAAAAAGTGTTGTGAATACAGGCTTATTAGCCTTATGTGCCACATCTTAAAAATATTCCTAAGAGTAATACACATGAGCATATACCCCAGATGTGAGAGAGCTATGGGAGAATCACAATTCGGCTTCAAGGAAGGTATGGGTACCCGAGAAGCCTTATTATCGATCCAAGTACTGGTTCAGAAATGCAAAGATGTCCAGAAAGATGTGTACATATGTTTCATAGATTATGAAAAGGCATTCGATACCGTCCAACACGATAAATTGATTGAAATATTGAGGGATATTGGAATAGAAGAAAAGGAAATTAGATGCATCAGAAATCTATACTGGAACCAAACTGCAAGAATTCAAATAAATGATGAACTGACCGATGAAATTCCAATATCGAAAGGAGTCAGGCAAGGATGTATACTATCACCGCTCCTCTTTAACATATACTCCCAACAAATATTTCATGAAGCAATAGAAAGAGAAAGAATTGGCATAACGGTACAAGGCAAAATTATAAATAACATACGCTATGCAGACGATACCACCATTATTGCTAGCAGTATATCGGGACTACAACAACTTCTAGACAAACTCGTGTCCACAAGTGAATCATATGGCCCCAAAATAAATATAAAAAAGACAAAATACATGGTTATAAGTAGAAAACATAAGTAGAAAACAACATTAAAAATTAAAAATGAAATAGTCGAACGAGTGAAAAACTTTAAATACCTTGGCGTTTTAATAAACGACCAATGGAACACATCTGACGAAATTAAGCGTCGTGTGGAGATTGCCAGGGACGCATTTTTTAAATACAAAAACCCACTTACAAACCACGAACTAAGTCTCGCAACAAAAATAAGATTTGTCAAATGCTATATATGGTCTATATTATTATATGCAATAGAGACCTGGACCATCAAAAGCGCAGACGAGAAAAAAATTGAGGCATTTGAAATGTGGATATATCGACGAATTTTGAAGATACCCTATACTTCCCACATTACAAACCAAGAAGTACTAAGACGAATGAATATTGACAGACAACTACTGAAAACGGTCAAAAGAAGGAAAATCGCGTATTTGGGACATCTGATGAGGAATGAAAAATATAAATTTGTACAATCCATTATAAAAAGTACAATTGAAGGACGCCGAAGCAGAGGCAGGAGAGAGATATACTGGCTTAGAAACATTCAGGACTGGACAGGTTACAGGGATCAAACAAACATATTACACGCTGCAAAATATCGAGAGCTGTCACAATTAATATAAAATATGATGAAAAAAAAAGAAATATAATGAGATTCAGAACATTTTACTCTTGTATGATCGCTTTATATCCGAATAACGGATCTGCAAATAAAGAAGAAGAATGAAAATGAAAGCATAAAAGTAAGAAATGTTCTCTTAATATGATTCTAAAATAATAATTTTTTTATGCCTTAAATGTTGTTTCATTGACCTTTCATAGAAATAATTTATTTCATTTTCTTCTTAAAAGTTCTTTTCTCAGAAACTGTGTTTATGAGGAGAGGAAAAGAGTATATAAATGCGAGAGTTTAAATTTCGTTTATAGCACTGCCGATTCTAATAAATTCCAATGAAACCAACATGATTCACGTGGTGTCTGCTCGTGAATTTAATGAAAAAAAATTTCATAAGAAATATTTAAATGGTACTGCTACGTTTTTACCTTTTTAAAAGCGTTGGAATATGAGTTCGTTGGTGTTTAGTTTTAGATAAATTCTTTATTGTTCGCACTACTTTTGTGTGGCACTATTTACAACTTAATGTATCCAACTATAATTTGTTTAGTTCGCTATTCTTCTTTATATGTACTTCCGTTCGCGTAAGCACTAACAACTGTAAACCTTTACCACGGCGATCTTCAAATCACGACTGTATTCTTCACACACAACGCGTCTTTATACAAGACTGATCGAACTCTTACTGCTCGTTGTCTGCTTTGTCTTCCCTCACGTAATCAGTCTGATGAAGGTTCTTGAAGTAGAACGTTCGGGGTTTCGCCTTCTCGAGAACTCTATTGCGACTTCATTGTTGTTTGTGTATTTTGTTCACATTGCTTGTTGTTGCGTTCTCGCTTATTTCCTTTTCTTTCATACTAATGTTGTTAGTTTACTTGCAAGAAGTTTGTTGTATTTGTTAGTGTAGCTTTTGTTAATGTTGTTAATGTTAAACCATGTTTCCATTTTCGTAACATTATGTTTACCCTATCTTTAATTTCTAAATAATAATAATAATTAATAATCAATCAGAGTACCATAATCTTCCACCAGGTCTTCAATGCTAAAAAGTATAGAGTTAATTAATTTATGAAACTCATTTCTATTAATTTTTGAGCCAATCCAAATTAATTGCATTTCGGTTTTTAAGGTAATTTTATTTATTATTATATTTCGTTTTGTTTGGAATATCTGAATTGGGTTTTGAACCACGGACTCTCGTCTAATAAATCAATACACTACCTACTACGCTACGGCGTCTTCAAGTTACCTATAACTAACTCGTTTGTCAAACACCAGTCCTTGAGTTAAAGCCGAGTTGCCTCTACCAATGCTAGCATTAAAATCTTCAGTTACAATAATCATATCACTTTTTTATGGGCTGTAGCTGATCATAACATTTACTTCTTTTTATTGTCACCAGAATCTTCGGCTGGGGCATAAAATTATGAGCGAGATATGTAAAAAGGATTTGAAACTCAGGTTTTAGTTGGGTAATAAAAATACAATTTAATTGAATAAAAAAATTCCAAAGAATTTTGCATAATCAACTAATACGTTATCTTTCGATGTCACCGTTATTTCAATTATTCAACGTGACTTTCTTTTTTAAATTGCATTTTCAGAACGTAAGCAGCTTGCACAACATTTGATGGCTGCGGACCGTCTATACTTAATCCATATTATTCTTCGTCTGCATAGAATTCCAAGTCGTGAAAGATATCTTTAAGATGATTCACAAAAATGGCACAAAAATCGTTTGAAATAGCATTACCGTTTGACAGTAGAAGGAAAAATAGAGAGAGATACTATATTTTTCCGAACTAGGTAATCGATAGGTAAGTAAGATGTGAAATTATTTAATCTGCGAAACGTTAATTAATTTGTTCATTTCAGAAATTGTCATCCTGAATCCTAGTACTTGTCAGATGTACATTGAATGGTGATCTAAGAACAAATAGAAGAAAGTAATAAACATTATATCTATCTATAATTATAGAGATGTTTTAATTAGCATTTTAATTTTTGTTACAGTTTTTTTGTAATCTTAATTACTATTGCATTTTTATGTCATCATAATAAATTTTTTCCATATTGACAATAAACAAAAAGTTACAAGAGTGTAAAAGTTTTAAATGATTACTTTTGGGTTTGGATAATTCGCGATATTTTATCTAAAACAACAGCCTAATGTTTACGATGTTATTGTCATCATTTAAGGAGTGTGTACGAACAAATTTGAGCATACGATTCGCATAAATGTTAAGCAAAAATTATTTCAATCTTTTCTTTATTTAGAACTAGCTGTACCACGCGCGTGTTGCTGCGCCACAAACAAAAATAAATTTGAAGGAAAGACATTACACAAATATCCAATTAATTTTGAATCATTTTATTGATTTTGTTTCCCGTTGTCCAGATGATTCAGACGAACGGGCCTGAGTAGTACGCATTCGATCAGTTTCTAATCTCATTTGGAGGCATGATTGCACGGGAACGACGTGAAAAATGCCTTTAAATTAATTAGAATCTCACAATGCGCCCAATACAATTGAACCCAACAGCATTTTTAAAAATTTTCCAAAATTAAAATATTTCAAATTTGTGATTGACATTTTACGGGAATGAGTTATAAATGTTATTAATTTCTCCTATCAACAAATGATCAAATGCATAGTTTACGATTCAATTCATTTTGAATAATTTTCAGTGGCACCATTTATCGGAAATTAATCGCACCAACTTAGAAACCCGTTGTCTCATACGCAACAACTTTGCTAAAGAACATAACATGATCAAATACACAGTTTACGATTAATTTCATTTTTAGTCATTTTCAGTGGCGCCACCTATCGGATTTTGGCCATACCAACTTAGAAATCTTCGTCGGCTCATGCGCAACAACTTTGCTAAAGATTATATCATGATCAAATGCATAGTTTACGATTCTATAGGCCATTATTACAACTTGTCTTTAAACTTGGGGTTAGTTAAAGGTACCTTTAACTTATTTTCGTTATTACAACTTACAGATAAAATTTTTCAAAAATATGGCAGTGCCGGAGCAATGTCGATAAAACTGCTCAATTATAAAAGTTTTTTTTAACTCAGTGACAAAGAAGGGCCTCTTTTTTGTTGTTGTATTTGCTCATTTTGTTTAAATTTGAAGTTACCATATTGAAATTAATATATAATATGGCAAGTTCTAACATAACCTTAACTTTAAAAGTTAGAGGTGGGATGATCCTCTCTTTAGCTTAACGCTTATTGTCCACTTATAATAATGAAAAACAATTTAACTGTTTTTTTTAACGTAGTGGCAACAGTGGGCTTCGTTTTTTTTTGTTGTATGTGCTCATTTTGTTTCAATTTGAAGTTGCCCTAATGAAAATAATATATAATATGGCAACTTCAAACATAAAGTGACCTTTAAATGTTAAAGGTAGGATGATCCTCCCTTTAGCATAACGATCACTTCTATCTTATTGGGTACTCAAAATAATGAAAAACAATTTATCTGCCCGTTAAAATCCTCCCTTTAGTTAACGGCAAGTTGTAATAATGGCCCTATAAGTTACATACAAACAAACATTCGTTTTTATATATATAGATAGAATAGATAGAAGATATAAAAAAAATTTTGTTCTAAGGCTTACAAACTAAATTTTTAATTTATTCTGGAATACTATCCATTTACTTACTTACTTACTTATTTTAAGTAAGATGTGCATATACATTTCTTTTCGTTATTTATTTTATTTAAGAATTTATTTACTGGAACAATATAAAATTTAAACGATATAAATAAATTGTTATTGTATACCACAATAAAAAAAATTAAAGTGTTTTATTTTTTATTTTTACCATGAGTCGTACACATGTATATCAGGTGAGTAATTTCAAAACGTAAATTTTTGGAAGCCATAAACAAAAGTTACCGGAGCAACTTTCTATTCAACGATTCTAAAATTTCTCTCTTAAACTTGATGATTGAACGTTGCCACAATAAAAAAAAGAATCTCGGGCTACAAGGCCTTTCGAACTCTGACAGTTGATAACGTCCATTTAGTTGAAGCTACGTTTGTTAAATTAGTTGTCATTCGAGTGTTCGCCGTATGGGGCACTGGAACAGTTGGCAGCTGACCCTAATTTCCATCGAAAAATCATCTTCAGCGATGAGAACCATTTCTGGATGAATGAGTAGATGAACAAACAAAATTATTGAATTTTAGCCCATGCGAATCCACGATATTCCTTTAAGAAACTCATTTACCAGACGATTTCTGTCAACGGCGAACTCTATAGGTCAATGATTATTATCTTCTTTCCGCCTAAATTGTATGACTGCAGAGAGTTGAAAACGAGTATTAACAATAAATATTCGTTAATTTAGTTTCAACTCAGCTTAGATTCAAAGCCTATATTGCACGTAATCGTATAATTGATATATGGTTATGAAGACTTTTTGACGAAATCTCCGATACAATTTTTAGTTGATCTCCTTACATATCTTTCTAGCAATAGAGAAATGGGTTTTTAACAGATTGAAATCCATTCAGATGTTAGTAGTATGGATCTCCGAAGATTAGAAGGATATTTCATAGATACCTTCGCCTGTTCATTTAGAGATAGGCGCTCACTGAGAATATTGACTCTGAAGGTTTTCTTCGCCTCCACTTGTATCAACATAGAGCCGTTTGACTTGCTTGACACAGCTGTTGGATAATTACTTACTGCCGCCAACTCGAGTCTAAGCCTGCTAATTATTCTGCAATTAACTGAGATCTCAATGGTCAGTTCTCACACTAGTACTCTGTACTAATTGTTAAATAGAAAAAATTATATTTATTTTAAATGGACAACCAAAGAAGGAACATACATAATTGGTCATTACAACCCTGTAGTCAACGAAGAAATATTTTTTTTTCATATTTCGTTTCGATGTCTGGCCCGGGACTCGAACCTGGGCTTTACGTCTAATAAGCGAATACACTACCTACTAGACTACGGCGACTACAGAAGGGCAATTAGGACCTTCAAAAAGCCTGTTACATTTAAACCGCTAGAGCGAAATTCCACTGTGATTGGGCAAAAAGTACCGAAAATATTGACTTGTTTGTGGACTACCTAAAAACTACGTTGACGCCGGCTTTGTAATGGGTGTTTTTTTATAGAGGTATAGAACTTTAAGTGGCAATAAAACAACGATGGATTATTCGATTGACATGAATTTTATTTATCCGAAAGATAATCTTGTGGCATTACATTTTAAATATGATTTCTGGCATATGACCGCCACGGCTGGCGCGGATGTAGTCCAATCTGGACGTCCAATTTTCGATGACTTTTTCCAACATTTGTGGCCGTATATCGGCAATAACACGGCGAATGTTGTCTTACAAATGGTCCAGCGTTTGTGGCTTTACCGCATAGACCAATGACTTTACATAGCCCCACAGAAAGTAGTCTATCGGTGTTAAATCACAAGATCTTGGAGGCCAATTCACAGGTCTAAAACGTGAAATTAGGCGGTCACCAAACGTGTCTTTCAATAAATCGAAATAAAATTGCACTATTTGCAAGCGTTGTTCAGGCGTGAGTCTATTCATGATGAATTACCAAACCAAACTGAGAATAAATCACTTGACAGCTGTTAAATCGGTCGCCATCTTGAAAAGTAATGCCAACTTAAAGTTCTATACCTCTATAAAAAACACCCTATGCAATGATACAGTGTATTTACCACCTGCTGATTATGTACCAGAACTACCCGTAACGTTCGAGTTTCGAGAAATTCAGTATTCTATTGCAGATCTCAAACCAAAAAGCCGCTCCTGGATTTGATGAAATAACTTCTCACACCACTTATGTTGTGTGTCTTAATTTTATACATGAGTGGCGGGACCTACAGTTTAGGGTTGACTTCAAACTACAGATTCTTGCGAAACTTTTCGTGTGCAATTTTTGATTGAGATGTCTGACCTGGGGTTTGACCGTGGCCGCACGTCTAATAAGCCTACATACTACCTACTGGACTACGGCGACTTCATAAATAAATACAAAAAAGAAATTGTTAAACTCCGCCAAAAGTAGTAAAGAAATGTTATTAAAAACAATGCATTTAATTTTGCCGATTTTTCAAATTGATTTTGGTGAAAAAACTTGATCTAATATGATCTTTAACTGTTGCTGCCATCTGAAAAATTTTTGGCACGCAGTAAATTTAATTGTCCAACATACATAATTGTTGATAGGTGATATCATAGTAAATAAGTAACTTTTGATGATTTACATATTGTTATGAAAATGGAAACGGTGTAACATCGTTTAACATTAAAATGACAAACAAAAGCTACAAAAACAAAAACCATGAGTATGAAAGAAAAGGGGGATAGACAAGTAAGCGAGAACGCAACAACAAAGAATGTAAATAAAATACACAAACAACAATGAAACAACAATAGAGATCTTGAGAAGGCGAAGCCACGAACATTCGACAAGAACAAGAACATTAATCAGACTGTATGAAAAGGCAAGACAAAGCAAGCAAGCAGTAGTAAGAATTCAGTCAGTCTTATGTGAAGACGCGTTGCGTGTGAAGAGAACAGTCGTGGTTTGAAGATCTACCTTCTAAAGATCTGCGTTGTTAGTGTTTACGGAATAGTGGAAAGAAGAATAATGAGCAAAGTAAATAATTGTTCTATACATCAAGTTGTAAACAGTGGCACACAAAAATTGTACGAATAATAAAGAATTTAATTGAAACTAAACACCAATTTATTTTTATTTTATTTGCAATCAACGAACTCATATTTTAAACGTTTTTAAAAAAATAAAAACGTAACAATATATTAACTAATAGAGAGAAATAAATTTAATGTGTAAAGCAACTAACCACTGACGGCCTGTTTTCTTTACAAAACACAAGAATACGATACGATTTCGCCTTCAACACTTCTTACGCTTAATAATGCGGTTACTGAAGCACTGATACAACGATACGCCTTAGACACTGGCGTATTGACTAAATGAAATGATTTGAAAATGTTTTAAAAAATTTTAGGAAATAAAAATGAATAAAGAAAATAAGAGGAGATTAAAGTGACAGCGCCATGGAGTCTAGAAGAACTGCGGATAATAATACAGCAACGCCAACAATAATACAATAAATATGGGCAGAAATAATACAAAATATGGTAAAAGTCTATAGAAAGTGGGTGAATAGACAACAATATTAACACAAATACTAACACATACAATCAGTTACGTTCGCTAACTGATTACATCGACTGGTTGTATTTCATTTCGTCTATTGTGGGTGTATGATATACAGTGAGCGTCAAATCAAAGCAAACACCTCACAATAGTCACAGTACGATATAAGGAAACATTATTTTGTAATTTATTGTAATTTAAAGTCCAGTTAATACCATTTAAATCGGAGAACTAAAATCGAAGCACCAACAAAATTATTCACTTTTTTAATTTATTTATTAATTACAATAAAATTAAAAATTATATTTAATTATATACGAGCTGAGTAGCTTTGACCATACGCTCGGTGTAGTGACTTAGACAAGAGTCCCTGGTGGAAATCGAACCAACGAGCCTCACGCTAATAATCTAGCACACTGCCCACTAGAGTACCAGGGCACCCAAAACTTTAATTTTAATTTTTCCGGCAAATTAAAGTAAATGCTTATATTGCTTTTTTGATAAGGACAGGTTGTATCTAATGAAACTTATTTACATATAAAAATATAGCAACAAAGTATAATTTAATACTGTTACGAAAATGGAAACGGTGTAACAACGTTTCACATTAAAATGATAAGTAAAATCTACACAAACAAATACAACGAGCTTGTTTACAAGTAAACCAACAATATCATTATGAAAGAAAAGGGGATCGACAAGTAAGCGAGAACGCAACAACAAACAACGTGAACAAAATGCACAAACAACAATGAACCCACGTTAGAGTCCTCGAGTTCGACTTCAAGAACTTTCATCAGACTGTTTACATGGGCATATAAAAAGGCAAGACAAAGCAGGCAACGAGCAGTAAGAATTCAGTCAGTCTTATGTTAAGACGCGTTGCGTGTGAGATAACAGTTGTGGTTTGAAGATCTCCGTTGCAAAGATCTACGATGTAAGAGAATAGGGAACAAGCAATTATTGTTTATTTTTATTTTTTTTTGCAATCAACGAACTCATATTTTAAACGTTTTTAAAAAGGTAAAAACGTAACAATATTGGGTAATTGATAAATCCGGGTCAAAAAATAGTCGCGGACTACTTTCAAAAGGAAAGAAAATTCTTGGGGGAAATAAGCTAAATATATTGGCCAAGTCCGCGAAATAACGGTGCAGAATTTACCACATGGGAGGCCTAATAGACTCAAAGACAAGAGATATCTTCATATAAGTAAAGGTAAACTTATATAAAGTCAGGAAATGCTGTATGATCCGTATACAAAGAGCTTTACATATCGAAAGCAAACCAGAGTAATGGCATAAATTATGCAAAAAGTATATGAACGAGCTGCTATCATTTTGGAGGAATGTTTAATAAGCTTACGAAAGTAAATATGAAATACCTTTTTAAAAACGTTTAAAATATGAGTTCGTTGATTGCAAACAAAATAAAATTGTGTTTAGTTTTAATTAAATTCTTCATTGTTCACACAATTCTGTGTGCCACTGTTCTCAACTTGATGTAACAACAATAATTGCATTGTATGTTATTCTTCTTATCTTACACCCTTTGCGTAAACAACAACAATTGTTGAATAGATCTGTATAACGGAGATCTTCAAACCACGATTATTCTCTTCACACGCAACGTGTCTTCACACAAGTCTGACTGAATTCTTACCACTGGTTGCCTGTTTTGTCTTGGCTTTTTATATGTCCACGTAAGCAGTCTGAAGAAGATTTTTGAAGTACTATGTTCGTGGCTTCGCCTTTTCGAGGACTTCATCGTGGTTTCATAGTTCTTCGTGTGTTTTGCTTCGATTGTTTGTTGTTGCCTTCTTGCTTACTTGTCTATCCCCTTTTCTTTTATACTGAACAAGTTTATGGTTTTTATTTTTGTAGCTTTTGTTTATCATTTTAATATTAAACGATGTTACACCATTTCCATTTTCGTAACAAAAAACCAATTAACACATGGCAAAGTAAAGAAAACAGTCTACAACGGTAATCGTATTATGAAAACATTAAAGCATGGTGTGGTGGTCAGTGATGGACCGGGGGTGAATGACAGCATTGAGTGTTGACAGAGTAGTTTTTATTGAATCAACAATTAAAAAGGGGGACTATCTTGGTATTCTCAAACAGAATGTAATTTCTATAGTGGAGAATTTGGGTTTATTCCTACAACTGGGCATTTCAACAGAACAATGATTCTCAACACATCTTTAAAATTGTGATGGTCTGGGTTTTAAATTGTTCCCCAAAAAATACTGGATCATCTGCCACAATCGCCGGATTTAAAGCCAATTAAGAAGCTGTGAGAATACCTTGTCAGAGAAATCGGAGAAGGAAATTTTTGATTAAGGATGACCTAAAGCTGGCATTGCAGAATGAATAGAATGAAATAAACACGAAGCTATCTCAAAACTTGTGGATTAAAGGTCTAGGAGACTAAAAGCCATAATAAATTCAAAGGTGTAATTATTAAGTAGTAATTAATGATTCATTTGACGCATAAAAATTGTAATGTTTTTAGTGAAAGTGAATTATTTTCTAAGACTAACAATTAATTACTTGGGTATGGTTGGTCTGAATATACATAACTATCGAAGACACGATAACTGAAGCTGATTTCGATTCTGGTTTTGCGTTGCAGATACCTATTATGATAATGGTTTACACTTCCCGGGAAACATCAAACACATTTTTACAGATTACGGTACAAAATCATTCGTTCGTCCCTTGCTCTACTGGATTATTTTAGTTATTTTCAATCCGTAAAATTGTACTCGTGGGAATCGGTATCCGAGTTTATTGTATGGTGATATACGCATTGTTACCGACAGTAAAGCAACAATAAGACCTCATAAGAATGTGTACACCACATCTAGGATTGTCCAAGAAGGCCAGGTATCTCTGGAGGAGATGGCGAGATTTGGGATCCTGGACACGGGAACATCGAATGTTACAACAACGCCGACGCACTTACTAAAGCTGGCACCACGGGAAATTTAAAGGAATTCCTGCATGAGACTGACGTTCCTCTACAGAGAGGCGAAAAATGGTCTCACAAAAACTCCATTCAATGGCAAGAGTCGGATGAGATAATGAAGCCACTTGTAGAGCCTTCAGACAGATATGGCCCGATGTATGGGTATATGATGAACAGAATTTTCAGTAAACCTATCAAAATTCCACTTAATGAATATTAATGACTGCGAATATCTCATAACGACTGCTGCAGACGCTGCAATGACGTGGAAGAAGAGGAGACCAAGGAGCATCTTTTATGTCGTTGCCCAGCATTTGGGAATCTGAGTGGAAGAATTTTTTAATGACCAGAATTCAATAAAATGTAAATATTTATCAAATAAAATAAGGTGTTTACTTTCATTTGACGCTCACTGTACTTAGCCTGCATGTATGAATGTGTCTCTAGGTGGTGTTACTAATGTATTGGAAATCAGTTAAAAAGTCTAAACAAGCAGACAACAACATCAACCATACCGGAAATACCATCAAAATAGGAAAAATAGGAAATGAAAGAAAAAAAAATTAAAAAATAATCAGACGACTACATGCGCTTTTTGAACACAATAAGAGAATTTTAAAGGAATTTTAAGAATTTCAAGACGAAATAAAGACGATTTATTTGCAAATAAATACAATCATCCCTCTTTCCAGTCTCACCATAGAGTCTAAATTCCAGAGTAGAATTTTTCACCTGTCAGAAGCAATTGAATTAAATTCAAAGATTTTCAAATTGTAATCGAATTAAAGTAAATGGCGACATCTAACTGTAATTTAGCTACAAAAAATGATTGAATTTTGTCAATCATTTCTACAAGATATATTTATTCATTCTTTATTTGTACAGATATTTGTTATTTCTTTAGATATTTGATTTAGATATCAATAGTGAGATTGACTTACATACCAGATATCAGCGATGAGTATTCAAAAAGATGAGTAGTCAGTTAGGAATAATTAAAATAGATTGTTGTAGAGTTTCTCATGTGCTCGAAATCTATTAATTAGATAAGTGAGTGTCCGCCGCACACTCTTTGATATCTCAATTTTATTTCTGCAATTAAATTTGATGGTGTGAGTGCAGCGAGCATCTAATCCAATTGATCCCAATATGGGGGATGTCAAGAACCCTCCAGCCGAGAGATGTCAACACAGTCTTGAAGTCGTCGTAGCCTAGTGGGTAGTGTGTTGGCTTATTAGACATGAGGTGACTTCCTCTCAGCAGATTTGAGGTGGTCAAATATCAGAAATACATATAGTTTCTCCACGCGGAGGTGCTGGGGAACATTGAGGCCACCGAACTAATCAAGAAATATATACCGAAGACCTCATGCTCTTAGGTCAAATCTGGTCTGGGAGTGTAAAAGGCTGTGATCGATTTTATCAGAATGGATTACTAGGTACCCAGAGTCATTGTGGCGATAAAGTTGCGGATGAATTGGCAAAAACATGTTCAGCTTGAAGCTACAACAGCAGCGAACAATAAGTTTCTCTTTGGAGTAATTGAGAAAAAGTCAGATTTACCGGTAAAATGTTAAACGGACTATAGGTTTGCGCAGGCTTCATTGTTAAAGTTCAATCCTATAGGAATAAAACTAAGCCTTAT
Source organism: Sarcophaga rosellei (assembly GCA_930367235.1). Lineage (NCBI taxonomy): Eukaryota > Metazoa > Arthropoda > Insecta > Diptera > Sarcophagidae > Sarcophaga > Sarcophaga rosellei. Next base: position 66,102,792 of record OV884019.1, read on the forward strand.
CATGAGTGGCGAGCATTCATGGCCCCTTAAGGTATAAAATTAGCAGATAAAAGATTACTGTAAGCTACGTAGGTAGATATAGTTCGTTAGTCGATTTGTTGAGGAACTGATACAGCTGAAATACAAACTTCAGGATCTAATAGCGATCATAAATGGAATTTACTCGTTAGGAGGGTATCTTTAGAAGGATAATTTATCAACGGGTTTCAAAATGGTTAACTGTTATTTTTATCTTTCCTACTATCTGTTTTAGAATATTGAGGCTTTGCACGCTTTGGATTGTGTCCACCACGTTCAGTTCATTCAGATTACGATCGCTTTGATCCATCCCTTGCCACATATAGACGTATTAATTTGAATTTTTTATCGTCGAACAACTTCAAACGTTCATTTTCAAAACGACATTGCTTGAAAAGAATACGCATAACTGCCAATTAAAAAATCTTAGAAAACCTCATCTGTATTTTTCTTTTTTACTGCCACATAATAGTGATTATAAAAGATTTTTGTTTTCTTAATACAAAATAAAAAAGTGTTTTATTAAGAACGAAATGCATCTTCTATAATTGATCGGAATATTCGAGAAATTTCTTCTATTCTTTCTTCGTTTGATAAAAAAAACACTCACTTTCGAAAACGTTCAACCGGAAATAAATACATACTTACTCTTGCAGATGTACGTACACATTTGCAAATACGCACCACAGCACAATCCTTTTCCGCAAAATATTCCATTTGACTGGAAACGAAAAAGGATGACATACAACAAACCAAAAAAAAGCCACAACAACAATAATTAACATAATGACACAATGTAAGTATGTATGTAAATAGAACGTAGACTGTCAAATGCAATGGAAATAATATGTGGTGAGTAGTGTTTCTCATTCATGAAAATATTTGCTTTGTTCATACAAAATGTAGAATGGAAATAATAATACAAATAAAATAACAAAAGGAATAAAGAAACATGAACTAAAAATCTAAATAAAAATAAAACAATACAACACTACTCATCAAAGAAATGGAATATGGAATAGCATCATGGAATAGCATCATGAAAAGAAAATTGTTTGAGGACATAACAAACCGAAACGTCTATAGATGTAATCGTGATTGACTCAGACAAATTGGTTTTTCTATATCCAACCCTAATATTTCTTGATCACTATATCTCGGGTAAATATTTCCAAATCGAACTCACTGTATCAATGATATGAGAAAATTATTGGTAAGCAACTGCACTTATTCACAGTTTATATATTACAAAAACAGATTTGATTCTGGTTCTACAATTTCTTCTATTTTTAAATGCGAATTCAAGCTGTGAGAAAAATAAACACACCTCATTTTCTCTAATTATAAAAAATAATGATAGAATAACGCCACATATGTATGCACTAATTTGAGTTCCATTTAATCTTATCCTAGAGTGATTAATATCTTCTAGAGGCTACAATGTTTTTTAAAAATGCATATGGTCAACATATTGTAACAGGCTTTTTGAAGGTCCTAATTGCCCTTCTGTAGTCGCCGTAGTCCAGTAGGTAGTATGTTCGCTTATTAGACGGAAAGCCCGGGTTCGAGCCCCAGGCCAGACATCAAAACGAAATATGAAAAAAAAAATATTCCTTCGGCGACTACCTCTCAGCAGATTTCTGGCAAAAACTCTGAGAGTAAATAAACCTGCCGTGAAAAAGTTTCTCAAAATCTGTCGTTCGGAGTCGACATTAAACTGTAGCCGTAATCCTGACTGAAGGGTTGTAATGGCCAATTATGTATGTATGTATGTGTGGTCAACAAGATGCTTGCATATTGAACCCGTATATCATACCAAGGAGCCTAAGTTAATTTCCAAAGTTTTTCACAATTTGTAGGATACCTTCCTTTGACTGTTGTTTTATTACATGTGGAATATATGATCTCGATCGGATTTGATCTGAAGACAGTGTTTACCGGTCTGATGTATAGATATTGTTATTTTCGAACCATTTCTTATTGCACTTTGCAATATGTTTAAGGCATTATGCTTAAATCGACATATTGTAGCATGGAATTAGGAAAGATTACAATGTAATTCATTACTTTCTAATCGCCATGACATAACACCATATAAGGAAAATTTCCTCCAAACAACCACCATGTTTTACAGTGTTAAGAGTGAACTTCCACTTTGGTTATTGGCAAAAATGTAATCCAGATAGAAGCCGTATTAATGTGTAAAATGTGACAATGTTTACCAGTTTAAAACAAAACAGGATCTCTATAAAACATTAATCACCCTACAACAACATTACGAATTAAATTAGTGGAAATCTGTATTATTATATTAATATTATAAGCATTTGAAAACATTTGAAAATTAAGACATCATTTTTTTTTCACATGAATTTATATTTAAATTTTTATTTTAAAAAGTTTTTTAAAATAAAACCGCAATTAAATTGGTTTTTGTGTTACGTCACATCACTGTATCTGCATTTTTCAACAGGACTACCCGGCAATGCATAGAAGTTAATACATGAAAATTTGTTTTATACAAAGAATTATTGACTTAATACATTGTCCAGCATGTTCTCCAGATACAGATATAATCTAATGAAAAAAATTTGTGTTGAATCTTATCTTGGCTTGTTTCATTAGATCTTTAGAAAATTGAGACAAAAATTTATGAAATTAATGAGAAGTATGAAATATAGAATATTTTGTTAAATTTCTAATAAATGAGAATACAATTTTGAGAAAATATATACTTTGTTTCTTTAGAAAAAAAAAATAAATCAATCGACGGCATAAATATGAAACAACTAATAACAAAATTACACAACAACAATAATAAAGTATGTAAAAATAGTATCCCCTAATGTTACATGAATTAACAAATATTTCCTTAAAAGAAACCTAATCGATTCAATTAATAATTTAAGATGTGCCTAAAATATATATATATAAGCTACCTTACAATTATTAGATATTCTATATTTGATAATATTTTTGGTTTATTAGACGTAAGGCCACAATTCAAACCCCAAGTCAGGCCTCAAAACGAAATTGCGATCAAATATTTCTTCGGCGACTTCCTCTCAGCAGATTTCTGGAAAAAACTCTGAAAGTAAATACGATTGCCAAGAAAAGTTTCTTAAAAATCTGTCGTTCGGAGTCGACTTTTTAGCTGTAGTTTTCACCACTCATGTATAAAATTAACGCACACACAACATAAGTGGTGTGAGAAGCTAGGTCATAATCCTGACTGATGACATATTATGTATGTATGTATTTGTAAAAATAAATATTTTCAAAAAATTAAACGCACAATGTATGATTTTCAGTTATATTTGCCTACTTTTATGGGCAAAAATATTTTATGCCGTTTACGTTGCTTATACTCGACTTCGCTGTTAAATAGTTATGTTGGCAGAAAAACAGTTTTGAAATAAAACTAAACAGTTAAAGGGTTAAACGAATAAAGAAACGGCAATTTTTGATCTTCCATCTAATGAAATTAGAAAATGAGTGTCAAAAACAGATTCAAGGCGAATTCATGTATAAGGTGGCCTTAAGTTACCAGCTGTTGAGTATCCTCGTTGTCAAAAAAATATTTGTTTTTTCGTATATGTTGTTTCAATATTCAATTTCGTATTTATATTAGTCATAAACCCTCACATGAACCGCAAGTATCCTTATCGATACACACTTTAGAAATTCTTCATGATTACTATTTTAAAGTCAGTTGTATTAAAATTTTGCAAGATGATTAACAATATCTAATCCTTTAACACTAAATGCATATATCTTTTAAGCTACAACCTAGTTTTACCATAAAAAAAAGAATTCGGTCTCTCGAACTAGGTAACGTTTTCAGCTGACATTTTTCTCGATGGCTATGTAAAAACATGTTCTTTACGCAAAGTGGAAATGTTATTGACTGCATGAAATAATTTTTTTAATTTATAGATGCTGCACTATTATGCAATTTAGCATGACATAAAAATCATAAGAATTTTCAATATATAAAATTTATTTAGTTTTTTTTGATTGCTTTAATTAATTTCCTATGGAGGTTTGAGGGTTAAATTTTTTGACAAAAAGATTACTCCTCAAAAACAAAACAAAATGCCTGTTGTTTTTGTATTGTTGTATTTATTGTAGAGTTAGGGTCACCTGATAGGATGAATTCGCCTTGAACAGAATCGTTTAAAAAATGAATTGAAAATATTTTTAATACGTCTTCCTGTTTATGAAAAAAGTGAATTGAATTGTAAAAATGGCAATTTCAAAAATTTTAACTGCTTTTCATATTCAAAGTTTTCATACACCGGTATATTCAATTTGAAGATAAAAGCGCTACGTTGACATTTCTGCACATTTACTAGCAGTAGTACAAACAACGCGCAATCTCCTAGTCAGCCTGATGCTCATTTTCTCACATGAAAATTTTCTTTTTGCATGGGCATGTTTATTGTTGTTTGGTTTGTAACAGATTTTCACTCTTTAATACGGAGGGGCACTGTTGTTTTATTTGTTTTTTTCTTCTTGCTTTTGCGTTATGTGCACATGGTGGGGCTTTTCGCAAAGCGGCAGCAGCCAAGAGCTTTCAGTCCCGGATTGGCTGTTGCTGGGTAATGTCAACCTCTGCTAAAATAAACGCGGTACTTTGTACGTTAAGAACGGTTTTCCATCAAACGTGCTACAGCCTAATATATTTGCGGTTGTGATTTTTCTTCTTTGCAAAAAAATAAAAAAAAAATTAAGAAGAAGTGCAAAAAAAAAAATCTTAAAAAGAAAATTTTATCCAAAAAAATTCTGTTATTTGTGAAAATTATGAAAGCAAAAGGAAGAATAAATACAAGTAGTGTTGGCATAAAGATGAAGAGGAAAAATTTTAAATAAATTGAAAAGAAAAATATGATACAAAAATCGAAATCGAAATTGAAAAAAATTTAAAAATAAATTTCATGTTGATTCTCTTCCAAAATAGTGTGATGGTGACATTGAAAAGTGCTTTTAATTTTTTTTAAAGAAAATTCAAATGAAGAAAAATTATAATTTGTGAATAAAAAGAAAAAGAAAAAGCAAAAAATTAACAAAAAAAAAAAAGAATAGGTGTATAAAATGTAATTTGGATATCTCTCTTCACAAAATAAAGAAAAAAAGAATTCATAATTTCGGTAATTAATTAAAAATTTAAAAAAATTAAAGAAAAAAAGTTTTTTCTTTTAATAAGCAAAGTTTTAATGTTACGCCATTTTCTTGTATTTATTTCTGTTTTACTTCCCTTTTTGGGTTTCTTTTTCGCTTCTTTTCTCTTTTCGGTTATGGTCTTTTTTTTACATCTCATTGTGTGTGTTGTTGTTGTGGTGTTGATTCCTTTTAATGGCTACGTGCGTGCGTGTTTGTGTACGATTGTGCGTGAACGGCAACGTGTGTGTAACAGAAATATTAACCTTCACCAATACTCTGACTCTTCCGCAATGCAGCACTGTTATGGCTAGACAGCTTAAACTTTAAACAAAATTATTTTTACTTTCTTTTCACTAAACTACGTTAACAAGAAATCGAAAATTTATTTCTCTTCTCGGATTATGATTTTTCTTTTCTTTTTTTAATACACGAAATAATTTATAAAAATCCGAATTTACAAACAGTATTGCTTAAAAGTCAGCAGAGGAAAAGAAAACATTAGAAAAAAAAGAAGGAAAAAAATGAAATTGAAAAAGCTACAAGAATAATAACAACACACTCTTAAAGATAAAAAAAAATTAAAATATTCGTATAACTTCTTTACGTCGTGCTGTTTTACTCCCCAAATATGCCGCAAGACAGTGTGATTTCTGTTCACAATAAGACACCCTCAACTAACACTCTCATGATTCTTCTTTTTGTTTAATGCCTACTTATTTATACCTGTTTTAGTGTGACTTTGCAAACAGTTTTTGTTGTATAATAAATGAGAATCATACGTATGTATGTACACGTACACACGTACTTGTGTGTATATGTGCGTTTGTAATTTCTTTATAAACTCCCCCTTACTCGTGTTGTATTAACACTCCAATCGAAAAAATCACTAACCTCGGTTACTATTTATTATCAACATCAACATCATCATCATTGTTGGTGTCGGTGTCATCAAATCAAATGTTACTCAAAAATGAAAACATTTAGACACACAAACGTACACACAGACACTCAGACTATGTGTCTGATGGTATGGTCAGACTGCAAATGTATGCAGAATAGAAAACCCAATTGGGAGAAAGTAATTTTGACATTTCAGGAGTTTTAATTTGAATAAGAATTTCATAAAAGTAAACAGTTTATAATAATATTTAAATGATTTATCTCGAAAACATAAATGTTTCAATAAGAAATTTCTTTTACAAGCTGTAGAAAATTTACTGTTTTTTTTTTTTGGAAAATATTTGCTTAATGTGTCCATCATACCTTAAGTAAAATAACCAACGTGTACCGTCGCCATTAAACTGCACAACAGTTGTCCTTTAGCACATACATACATACAAGCGTATGTATGGTATGTTAAACCTTTTGTACGTTCGTTGCTTCTTGTCGGAAGAACGTAAATCACAAAATTTTCTTCCGGTTAGAAAAGAGTGTTTGTGTTCCAAAAAAAAAGAAAAAAAATTTTTTTCGTTCTTCGCTTTTCTGTTTAAACGCCTCCAAAAATAATGAAGTATAACACCAAAAAAAACATTGAAAAGGAAGTTGTTTATAATTCATCATTTAACCTGCTTTTTTGGCTTCTTCTGCATTTGATTAAAAAATTCTTTAAAATTTTTATTTTTTATTTTATTTTCTTACTTTTAGTTTATTTCTTGTGGGGCGTATCGAAGCCTGCCAGCAACCACGTTAAAGGTTAATGAATGATTCCGAAAAGAAAAGTAAAAAACTTTTAATATTAAAGGTTAAATAGTTTGCAACTGTAAAATATTTTTGAAAATGGGAAAAAAAATTTTTTGGGTCAAAATGCAAATGTAGTGGAAGCAAATTCGTTGAAAAAAAAAAGATTATTTTTAAGTCTTAGGGTGCGAACAGAGTGAGCGCTGAAAGCAGAGCCGAGATTGTCAGTGCGATAAAGATTGTCAGCGCTATAAAATTGATTACATACAAGTCAATACAAATAAGCTTGTGTATAACACAGTGAACCGAGAAGCCGAGATCAAAACCGATGAGTGCGAGAAAACAGTTTCAAAGCGTTTTGTGCGCTTTTTTTGCATTGTTGATGTTTACTTTTTAGTGTGCATTCGGGTATATTGTTGAAATTTACATGGATATTTTCTCAAATCATTATATAAATGATGAAATTCACCAAATTCTTTCCCTTTTAGTGTAATTGGATGTTTTCCAAATTCTTTTGTGTTAATAATTGCATTAATCACACTAGGAGAAGCAAAATACTCTTCATCAAAGGAATCCATTACAGTGTACAGCAATTTTACACAAATGAGCAACAAGACTAAATGACATAAAAGCAAAACATATGCAATAAACAGAATTTCAGCGCTGATTCTCGCATTCAGTGTGCTATATACAAATTTTCTTCTCGCATGAAAATAAGCGCCAATAAGCTCGGCTCGGCATCAGTGCTCACTCTGTTCGCACCCTTATAGTTAGAAAAAAATTTCCGCACCTTTTTCTACGAGAAATAATATATTCAGAGTCGAATTCCTATTCAGAATACACTGGGGTCTCGCTTTATGCGAATTGGAATTTATGCGATTTTAAATGAAATGTTTTTTTTATTTATAGATTTTAAAATGTTATGATACTTTTTAAACTTTTTTCAATTCAAAACAAATTGGTGATATCCTCAACTAAGTTAATAATTTAGAAAATCTTATTCTTAGTACGAACCAAAAACCGAAAGAGCATTGAAGATTCAACGCGGATCGAGTGATCTGTTTTCCGGATATCATGAGTTGCATAGGCAACTTAAAAACTCAAAGTCACAAAGTTTAATAACTGACTACATATCCTGCAATAAAAGAAACAATTAAACTCTTTAAAAATTCGTTGATCTAGTCCGCTACATACATATGTATGCACTACCTGATAGGTATGTAATGATGAAAGTGACGTCGAACCAATTCCAAAACGATGCAGAATGATTCATCGTACATTCATAATTATAGGCTTCAGTTTATTATTTTTTGGATCATTTTGTTTTTATTTTTTTCTGTAAATAATGAATAAATCAAGGCGAATTCATGTAACCGGTGGTATTATCTAAACAGCTGATACTACTACGATTGTCAAAATTTGTGTGTGTTTGTTGTGCGTGTGTGTTTTGTTGTTAATTTTTTCCCATTTTTTTTCTTCCTATTTTGACAGCCGAAGGAGTGTTTTACAAAAACAAAATGCCTGTTGTGTTTGCATTATTGTACTTGTTGTAGAGTTGCGGCTACCTTATATGAATTTGCCGTGGAATAAATATTTAATTTTTGTTTATTTTTTTTAGAAGTTTTTGTTTTTATTGTTTAAGAAAATGAAATAAATATACTTTTGTTGATTTTTTTAATTCGATTTTGCTTTGATTTTTCAATTAAATTTTGAATTTATGCGGTTTTTTAAGGATTTTGGAACGAATTATGAATTTTTATATGAAGCTAGAGTATCGTTATATGCGAATTCAATTTATGCAATTTTTTTTTTGGAACACTTCTATCGCATAAAACGAGACCTGAGTGTATTTGCAATAACAGTAGTTTTGCCTGAACTGGTTAATTCATTTGAAATATTTTAGCAAAACAAAGCATGGTGTGAATGAACCGATGTGCCTTAAGACAGCCACCCTAATTAAACTATATTATAGAGAATGATATTTCTGAGAATGTAAAATGCTAACACAACCCTACAGTCAGGATTACGACCAAACTTCTCACACCACCTACATATGTACGTTGTTTGTATTAATTTTATTCCCGGTTGACGGGACATACAGTTTAACATGCATTTCGAGCAACATATTTAAGGAATTTTGACAAATGGCAACGCTGCTCTTGACAAAAACCAAAACACACTCCTAGACAATAGCGACTTCAATGATGTATGCATAGTATGCTCTTAGAATGTTTAGCAGAAATTTGCTGAAAGGAAGTCGCCGAAGAAATATTTTTTTTATTTTCGTTCTGATGTCTGACTAAGAAAAAGTTTCTCAAAAATCTGTCGTTCGGAGTCGATTTTAAACTGTAGGTCCAGCCACTCATGTATAAAATTAACACACATAACATAAGTGAAGTGAGAAGCTAAGCCGTAATCCTGTCTAAAGGGTTGTAATGACCAATTACGTATGGATTACATACATCATTAATTAGACAGAATTGTGGGTTGGCAATTCTGGTTAAATAGAACTCTGGCACCATTCTCATTTGGAACTTGTTGCATTTAATTATTTTCTTGGGATAATGTACGAACCAGATTATTTGGAATCTGTCTCTATTTCCTTTCAAAACAGATCTGGGGTACTTCAGTTGGATTATTTCAAACACTATAAAGTGATAGGTCTTCCAATTGGCACTTCCAAATTTAGACTGTTGATAACGGTCACCTTGTTGAAGCTCCAACAGTCAAATTAGTCAGCATTTACTCAGTCTATGTTACCAAGTCATTTTGGCCGGATATAGCATTCAGCAACCGGCGCAAATCATAAAACTGTTTCAACAAAAATGGTGTTCTGTTCGTTTGTTTTTCATTTAAAAGTCGTCTTTAGCGAGGATATTGAATGTTCGATTTTCCATTTGGGAACGATACCAATCTAAAAGCGTTCAATGGATACCGAAAGCATCGGCGTCGTCTTTCCATATTCTTTTACGAATTACGTTGGGCAGGTCATCACTTTAGCTGATACTCTAGATTGATGATTGCCAACTTATTTTGGTCTGATTGGATGATTTAATCATCGTAGTGGTTTTAATTAGACTACGCTACGTGCCACCAAAATCATAGAAACTGACCCTATTTTTTCTTGTGGGGCTTTCTGACCGTCGCGGTCCTTAAACCAACATAAACCATATCGTCGATTAAATTCAGCCTGATTTATGCATCAGAGTCATGGAAAATTTAATATTTTTTATGAGCTCCATCCAAAGAGATCGTGGCAAATAATGGCATCAAGAGGTATTTCAGGCGAATAAAAAAATTTCGATGTTTTCTCACACACACACACTTTGTGTTGTTTGAATTAAATAAAGCCTTCAACTTCCTTTCTACACGATACAATTGTGTAACTAGAATTACGGGATACTATTTATTTAGCCACTCCACAAGGCAAGTAGAAAAAACTGAAAGAAAAATGCATAGTCTGTCATTAGATTAGGCCTTCATAATTTATTTAAAAGCTTTTGTTTTGCATTCCATTCTGAGGGGAACTTCCTCATTAACTTGTTAATGAATGAATCAAAGATTTTTGGTGTGCGCAAATGCTATTTACAATAGCATAAACACCGGGAAGTAAAATTTACAAGAGTATACAAATTTACCGCTAAAAACTGCGTTAAATATGGTCATTGTGCACCATTTTTTCTTACTTTATGGATATATGTTCTAGTTTTGCCTTTATTTGTTTAATACGTTCCCACTATTTTACAAGTACACTAATTTTCGTTCCAGAAGACAGCTCATGTACATTTGTACACAACATTTCATTTTCATGACGCTTATACAGAAGGCTCAAAGATGCAAATGCTGTGTTATATTTATCAGGGATTCTACTACATAGTAAACCCTCTTATAGGCTGTGATTTTCACAAAAAATCTGTTGATTTACTAGGACAGCCACGCGGTGAATAAATTCCTGATGATCGAATTTTCAACGGCCATCCTAGTCCAAGGAAGCCTAGGATTTCTTAGAGAAATTTCGGATCATTCAATGGTAACTCTTATATGGGCGCCGAGATATAAGGAACCGTTGGATATAGACACGGTGCTGAAAACGTGTTACAGAGCATAGGCATTCCGATTACTTTTACTTAACTCGCTTGATTAGTTAATAATTCTTTCTCAATTAGGATGAAGACGTAGCTTTTCACGCCACCCATGTTGTGAGTGGTAATTTAATCTATTTTCGACTCGAAACGACAAACACCACCACACAACATGTGTTAACTTTTATTTTTTACCTTAAATTCAACTCGGAACTTCTCATAGCAATTTCATTTACATTCAGAGTTTTTGGCAAATAATTGCTGAAACAAGTCGCCTAAGAAATATTTTTGCACATTTCGTTTTGTTCGAGATGTCTGGTCTGGGATTTGAATCTCGACCTGAGATCTGATAAGCCAACATACTACCTACAGATTACATCGATTTGCTAGATTACGACGACTTTTTGCGATGGTCCCAGATAAATTAAATACTGTCCACTCATTTTACAAGGAGGCTCGATTGTAATGGTAACAGAATAGTTCGTCCGCTAGACACGTATGGATAAGAAGAAGATCTATTTATTTCTAGACTTGAACTGAATGGACATCTATCGCACAATAGAATTGTCACTATTATTTTGGTAGGCATGCAGAATGTTTTGCGTTTCGTAAAATGAGAACTGTGGATCTGGGGAGCAGGAGCAGACTGCTTTTTAACTCATGTGTCGTTGCCTTGTCTTGTCATAAAAAGATTAAGGATTTTGGTCTCACACTTTCTAAAATTCTCGCACGAGATCTCTATTATAAAGATAGCTGCAATGGCAAGATTTATTTTGGACTACTGTTAGTTCCCCCCTGGAAATGTTTGATTCCTGGGTGGAATATTGTGGCAATGGTATCACAATGAAGATAATGCTGACCTAAGTGGGATCTTCCATTTCATGTAGGAGACACCACCTATTCTAATCACACCACAGACCTACAAATGTTGAAAAATGGTGCATCTCTCAGGGTATATTAGCAACAGTTGAACTGCGTTCGACAGCTCTTCACAGCAAATTAGGCAGTTCTGTGTGTTAAAGTATCAAAGTATCATCTGGGCCAAAAATTAGCTTCGTAGTTACGTAGTTAGTTTGCAGAGAATCCTTTCTTAATGTTTTATATTACAACTCTTTAATTGTAATTAACTATTTCAGCTCATAGAATGTATAGAAAAATAAATAACAAACAACAACAATATTCCGGTCAACAAATGAAGTGAGAAGCTCTTAACATCTCTCATCGTCATTACCTTCTGCCACTTTTCATATTTATTTTTATTTTTTATTTTGTTATTCTCCGTAAAAGACAAGATAAATATTTTCTAAAATGAGGCTCTCTTTAGTATGCAATTTATTTATTTTTTTTGTATACATACATGCCTGTGTAAGTGTTGTTTATTATTTATGTATGGTGCCAACATGGCTGCTTTTCTTCTACCACTATAGTGACATTGTCAAAATACATGCATAAATATTTACAAACGTGCTCTCGCGTGGTTACCATTAGTCGCTCTTTCCATTTGCATTAAATAATAAATTTTCATATGAAATGTAATACATATACGTACTTTGAACTAGTCTTGATTTCTATGGGTTTGGATTGGAGCCATCAGATTTATTTCGGAAGAAATAATTGCGATCATGATTTATAAATCTTCTTCAAGTTTTAGTCTTGCCTAATTCTATTTAAGATCTAAATGATCTACCGGGTGTACCGTTATGAAATAATCGTATTTTTGTGAAAGTTAAACATACATACAACCCTTTAGTCAGGATTACGACATAGTTTCTCACACAACTTGTGTAGCGTGTGTTAATTTTATGCAAGAGTGCTGGAACCTATAGTTTAAAGTCGACTCCGAACGACAGATTTTTGAGAAACTTTTCATGACAATATTATTTTATTTACTCTCAGAGTTTTTGCCAGAAATCTGTTGAGAGGAAGTCGGCGAAGAAATATTTTTTCAAATTTCGGTTTGATGTCTGACCTGGGGTTTGAACCGCGGCCTTACGTCTTATGAGCCAACACACTACCTACTAGACTACCGCGACTTCATTAGTTCCGTTTAGGATTCTGAAAAGCAAGTTTACATTTAATCGCCAGTAGCAGTTCGATGCAACATTGATTTGCTATCGTGTCTTAGAAGCGAAATATCACAAGGGGTTTTTCGGTTTTCCATTTGTTTGTCATCCATTTCATGTTGTATCCATTTTCCAGACTTTCGAATCATTCCCATTGCACCTTCATCCCATATTGTTTGCAATTCGGAGTCGTTAAGCTTTTTTAGTGGTCTACCATGTTTTTCATTTCTCACATCGAAATCGTTGTCTCCGAACCATCGAAACCACCTGTTGCATGTTGCTTCTTATAGAGCATGATCACATATGCCTCCTCAAATATTCAATGCGACTCTGCAGCATTTTTCTTCAAATGAAAGCAAAAAAATTAATGCCTTCCGCTAATCATAATTTTTTGGTACAAAATTCATCAACTTTAAAGCTCTGAAAATCGTGATGTTGTTCGTTCACTGATTTGAACTGTTTTGAGGTGTATTGAATGTGTCTGACAGATGTCATCGCCAACACACAAAAACAATGTACAATAAATTCTAAACTCCATCTATTTCTATATTTTTATTATTTTGGATATGAAGCTCTCCAGACAGCGAAAGAAATCAACGCGTTTGAGTTGCACATTTTTCATGGTAAAGTTAGAATGATTACTGGTATTAATGTGTAGAACCAGTATTTTATGAATGTTACTATTAAAATTGACCTCAGGCATTACCTAAATGTTAAGGTTAATGATGACTACTAGAGATGTTATAGAGATCTCCGCTTGATGTGGGTTTCTTTCGGTTTCATAGACATTTTATGTTAATTCATGTGGCAGTGATGTGGCCTAAAGTTGAATTATTTTTTCGAAAATCTGCTGCAGGCGAGAGTGACAGACCTCATTGCTGATAATTGCAATGAGCGTCTATCTGTGCGGTCTATCTTCCTGTAAATATAAATTATTTCATATTAATTTCGTTCCTAGATTACGGAAAGTTGGTAAATTAGAAAAATTGGGGCCGAAGTTCTGAACATTTCCGGTTTTTAAATGACATTTTACCACAATTCTGTCAATTCTATCTACCGGATTATTAGATTGTATTGGCAAGTGTTCTGTTTCTTTGGCATTACCTTCGTATCCCAGGTCAGACATCAAAACGAAAAATGAAAAAAAAATATTTCTTCGGCGACTTCCTCTCAGCAGATTTCTGGCAAAAGCTCTGAGAATAAATAAAATTGCAACGAATAGTTTCTCAAAAATCTGTGTTAAACTGTAGGTCCCGCCACTCAAGTATAAAATTAAGGCACACAACATGAGTAGTGTGAGAAGCTTCCTGACAGAAGGGTTGTAATGGCCAATTATGTGTATGTATGTATCCTATTATTGCAATAAGGAAAGGACTTCGTTATCGTACGTCTAATATCCATTGTCGAATGAAATCTAATTAAAAATCAAAAGCGTGTACTAGTTAATGTATTGGAAAAGATTATTAAACTCAACTTATTTTATTCGAGAACGCCACGTAATAAAGGGGCTTAGGTGTTTAGCTACAAACTCGGGCGCTCCAGATTAGAATTCAGAAGAAGGAAGTAAAGGTCATAATTTGATTTTCGTATTTCAAAAATTGAGAGGCTGCAATTCCCCTTTAGGCGACGACAAATAGTAAATCAGAACATTCTACAATTAATGAAACTGGCAAGAAGGCAAAAAATAATAAGAAAACTAGAAAATAATAATTATTTGTATCGAAAAGAAATAACTGCTCTTGTTATCTTCAATTCATTCAAACGTTTAATTTGTTAAACTTTGTTTTACACACTTTTACCACATCTGAAATTCAAAGAAACTCGACTTACAAATGTGAAATTTGAGCATTCATACATGTCACGAATTGATTATACCCGATTTGGTAGAGGTCGCCGTGTCAACTCTGAAATCTCGAAAAAAAAAAGTGTATGTAGAAGTACACATTTTAATAACGTCTTCTAAGCAGTCATTTGGCAAAAGCTCAGACTACACCCAGAGAAATCGCGAATATTTGAATGATGTTGCGTTCCATACATTACGGCATCATGAGGTCTTTCAAAGGAATAAAAAATGTCGATGATATCTTACAAACACTTTGTTTTATTTAAATTTAAAGATAGGAATTGCTTAATGCATTACCCCTTATATAAACATTAAGAATAAAACAAAATCAACAAAAGTTTGTTATATGAAAAGAGAGTGTGAGACATAGAGAAGAAGAGGAGAAGAGGAGATGAACTAGATAGCATCTATGAAATAAAAGCGAAACCATAGAAAGTAATCAAATGAAGTAATATGTCCAGGTAAGGTCTTGGTCATGAAATTACATAATATGTCTGTATGTATGGTTATGTGTTCACATGTGTGACATATTATATCTTATATAAGACATTGTTAATATGTTGTATGGAACTTTTAATTTAATTTGCTGGCATCAATAATTGAAATTTAAATGAATATTTCAATGTTCATACAACATTAGTTATGATGTTAGTTTTCTGTATCAACAATGCCAATTTCGTGACCAGTGTCTGGTATGCAAACACCCAAGCGTTTCTTTCTGGGATGCATTAATGCGTTACATGTTCGAAGACTGAGTTCCGATCAGAAATCAGCAATGACTTGTTTTTTCACCACTCATAAGTACTCATGAAATTTTAAGTATGAGTGAGTCAACAGTATTGAAATTCAACTACTCTGATTCATTCGTACTCATAACACATTGATTTAAAAGTACAGGTTGCACGTTGACATCAAACTCATTCGAAATATGTTTGATTCATACGCCTACTCATTCCGATTCATAAATTTAGAAAATTTACAGTCTTAGCTGTTGTTGTACTTGCAAAAAAAGAAGAAAGAAAAAAGACAAAGACAGCAAGCAAAGCAAACACACAATCTTCTAGTGAGTATTGTAGTGTTCGTACTCGAATCATACTTATTTTGTGATTCTTATAAATGTTGAGTAAGGGAGAGCCAAAATCAACAACATCCTGCGTATTGTTAAGTAAGAGTACGATGAGTAATTCAAACTTTGAATATGAGTAGTATGAGTATGATATTAAAATAAGTATGAATGCGTATAAGTATCAGAAATTATGAGTATGATTCCAATCTACTTATCTTTTTGAGTACTCATTACTAATCTCTGGTTCCGAAGATTCATTCTCATCGTCACATAATCTAAGTGTACGCTAAGTCTGCAGAGCACGGTCAAAAGACCGTTTATCAACCACAGATTATTTCTTGATAGACCGATGCCTGATTTCTTCTTAATGTAATTGCCCCAAAAAAGTTTTGATTGCCCACTTGGTTTGAGAAGACTCTTTATTCTACCTTTCGTTGGGCATCCATCTGTATACCACAAATTAGTAACTCTGACCATGCAGTTGCCTAAAAACTTCGACTATGCCTAATACGGTGTTCAGATATGCACCTTTATTGAGTAAATCGCAATAAATGTCATTATTGAGTTCAATATTTCTTGTAAAGTTTCAATTAATTATTGCGCAATAAATACGTAAATTGTTATAATATTGAGTAAAACTTAAAGTGCAACACTGTCGTAAGTATGTTCAGTGCGCATATTACAATTATCCGAACACTGTCTGTTGATATTTGACAACTGAAACTGATATTTGTCTGAACACTTAAAATATTATACTCAATAAACCGAATATTGACTCAGTAAAACTGCATATCTGAACATAGTATAAAACGGTATAAAGTGATTTAATTAATTATTCCTTACTAAAAGCTGTTTATCGGTTTGGTTGATTTTAAAGTAATCGTTTACCTAAAAGCCAACAATTATTTTCAATCATACGTTTTGAACCAATTGGCGGTAATTAATTTTATGAGAAGGGAGGCAATCGCATAACTACAAAGAATTTGATTGACACTATTTATTGGATCAAACCAAAATTTTGTGCTGCTCGGCCAATGCGTGGCCCATCAATGAAAACAAATAGAGTAGCCGGATGCTTTGATTGTATACAGTTTGTGTCAATTTTTGCCATACAAACAAAATTGAGAGATTTGTTTGTGTTTTCCATACAATAAACCTTCCTGTGAAACCACTTGTGTTACAGGAATAGCACATAATACGGTGTTCAGATATGCAGTTTTATTGCGTAAATCTCAATGAACGACATTATACAGCTCAATATTTCATATAAAGTTTCAATTAATTATTGCACAATAAATACGCAAATTGTTATAATATTGAGTAAAACTTGAAATGCAGCACTGTCGTAAGTATGTTCAGTGCGCATATTACAATTATCCGAAGACTTTCTGTTGATATTTGACAACTCAAATGTCAACAACGACAAAAAAAGACAATGTTGTTGAAACAACCAGCTGTTTTGTTTACCAGATGTCAAATGAATATTGAATAAGCAGTTGTACTGCGTATATTGTTATGTCTGAACACTTAAAATATTGTACTCAATAAAAGTGCGTATCTGAAGATAATATAAGGCTCGTTCATAATAAATGTTCCCTACTTCATATCAGTATACCTGGTAGAGCGATACACATTTTTTAGGTAAAATTACTCTTTCATTATTAATTAAAAGAAGACAACAACTTTTGTACAAGAACAATATATGTCGTTCGAAAAATTCAAATAATTTTAAGGTAGTGATCAAATAAAAATGTGTATTGACGAAATAAGTTTGTACTCGTTAACATACTCAAAATGAGTATGTTTTGTGTATATTGAATTTCCAATGAAGTTTTCATTAAATCAAGACCACTCAGTGGCAAAAAAATAGAATTTTTAATGCATCTGAATTGTGACCCTAACATTGATAATGAAAAATAAAAAAAAAAAAAAATAAAAAATTGTCGCAACTGTTCAAAACTGAAAGAAAACCAAAAAATAATTTGACATTGAATTTAAAGGTTCTCGCATACGTACTTGCAATTTCATTATTATTGCATTTGTTTCTCTGTGCCCTTGAATTGTTTTCAAACATACTTTTTTTTGTACATTTTCATTAGCAGTAAACGAATGTGTACAATTCTGTACATCATGCAATAATTACAAACAGAACCGAAAACATTCAATTTGCTACAATACAAACCAAAGAGAATTTATGATTTAAATAAGTGCAATAAATAAGTAAATAAATGAATAAAAACAAAAAATAAATGCATGAGGGACATACATTTTGGCAACTTTGAAAAAAAAGAATATATAAAAAGAATGTTCTTTCCGTATTAAATTAAAAATAATAATTAATTATGCAAATAGGCACAGTGTTCTTATAGTATTAGACAGTGGATTTGTATTTTGGCGTGCGTAAATGGCAAGAAATTTCGGATTTGATTTCTTAAACATCAAATTGCTTCGCTGTTAACAGTGTTAATGTACATTAACATTGTTAATGCACGTTAACATTGTTAATGCACGTTAACATTGTTAATGCACGTTAACATTGTTAATGCATGTTAACATTGCTAATGCACATTAACATTGTTAATGCACATTAACATTGTTAATGCACATTAACATTGTCAATGCACATTAACAGTGTCATGGAAGTGTCATATCCAAATCTGTCCGGTACTTCCCGAAGCCTCCATGACCAGTTAGGCACAGGGCCACGTAGTAGTTCAGCTCGCAATGTTCTCCATCCATGGTGTTATATCAGGGACATGGTGGAATGTCTATCTTCCCTTTAAACTGTTCTCCCGTTGTGACTGAGATTTGTGCATGGAAGTCCTTCGTTCCTCCGCTTTTATAGCTGCTGTTTGTCCTGGATACTCGAGACGGCGAAAGTATATCCGGCTCACCTCATCCGCCAATATATCTGTCGGTATTGTATTTGGCAATACCAGTACCGCTTCATCAGACACTGTCCTGAAGCCACTTGTCTATCTAATCGAAATTATACGATAAACCGAGGACAGTTTCCTTCTTGTCGTCCCCACGGAGAGTGTCTCCGATTACATTGGGCAAGCATATAACATTATTGATGTTACAACACTCGATATTATTCTCCTCTTAAATGCATTTGGTCCTCCAATATTTGGCATCATCCTCGTCAGTGCTCTCTGAGCTACAGATGCCTTTTCGCCGATGTATTTCACATGCTCCTTGAAGTTCAACCTGCCGTCGGTATTTTATCGTCCATCTTCTCCACTATCTCCCGGCGACTTATCAAGACGGCATCAGTTTTATGTGCAACAAGTGTCAAACCGGCCTCATCAAGCCATGCTCCAACTTTTCGAAGCGTTATGTTCATCTTCTCCTCTATTTCCCTTACCGTCTTAGCGACCGAGACTATGGCAATGTCATCTGCAATGTCCACAATTGTAGTACGGTTTGGCAATTCCAGTCGAAGTACACCATTGTACATAATGTTCCACAGTAGTGACTGCCAGTTAGCCGAGTTAAACGCGTTCCTAACTGTGACAACTCCGCAGTACTGCCAAATATCCATATTTCGCCCTCCATTGCGTCTCTTGCAAAGTCGATCATTCTTCTTATCGCGGTCGCCGTGGACCGTCCCTTCCTAAATCCATATTGCAGGTCCGAGAGAGCTCACCTTGCCTCGGCACATATCACCAGTGGATTATATATTATCCTCTCCAGTATTTTTCCCATTGTGTCAAGTCGGCAGATGGAACCAGGAAGTTTGCCTGATTTTGGGATGAGAACTAATTTCTGCTTCTTCCATCTACATGAAAAAATTCCCTCGACGTAACACCTTCGGAGCACCTTGGCGAACATATCCGGTCTATGCCGGATAGGCACCTTGAGTGCCACATTCAGGATTCCATCTGGTCCCGTTGTTTTCCTATCTCCTATTCCAGTGCATGCTGCAAGTACCTCCTCTCCTGTTACCTCGGGTATTGTATGAGCCGCCTCCCGCACCCTGCTTATAAAAGTGTAGGGCTGGCCCTGTGGGAATAATGTACTTATAATCTCGAGTAGCAAAATTGGACAACCTAGTTTAGGCTGTTTCCGAGCTGCGACTTTCTTGCAGACGACTCGTTACGCCGTCGCAAAAGGATTGATGTCAGTCTCCTGGCATATCCGCTGAAAGGATAGTTTCTTGCGCGTTTTTAGATGCCTTAGATCCTCGTATGCAGCCCGTTCGTGCGCTGGGCTCTTCTCCTCGCCCCAAAGCATTTCGACCGCAGATTTCGAATCTCGTCATTCCACCAGTAGCAGGGGGAACGTCCCCTCGGGGGGGGGGGGCGTAACAGCTGTAGACGAAAACTCCCTTTATCCTGGCCATAACGAAACCAAAGTCCCGCGCATAGGTTTGCTGAAAGGGTAATGAACCACAAATCCATATAGCCGCAGTAGTGGATCCGTCCGTGATCCAAGTACTATTCCTCGGTACCCTATAAGGTTCGCTTATGATTGCGACATCGATATTTCCTCCTTTACCCTCTGAACCAATAGGTCCTGGGCTGCTTCGCAATGGTTCAAATTAATTTGTATTAACTTCAACTCCTAGAACGCAATTTAAGAGCGCTCAGAAATTGCGGACACTTTCCGCTCCCCGCGTAGATAGTACACGTTAACAGTGTATTAATGTGTGTGTGTTAATACAAATTAACAGTATTAAAGCAAATTAACAGTGTTAATGCAAATTAACAGTGTTAATGTAAATTAACAGAGTTAATGTAAATTAACAGTGTTAATGTAAATTAACAGAGTTAATGTAAATTAACAGTGCCTTAACACGTTAACATTGTTAACACTGCATTAACATGCTGCATTAACACAATCTTCACACAAATTAACAGTGGTAATGCAATTTAACAGTATATCAATAATGGTAATGTATATAATATTGGTTGCAGTACTTCATGATGATAATATTCAAGATGTTTTTAAATACTAATATGTATGTATGTAAGATGTTTATAAATTTAATTTGAATCATTACAAAATAAATGGAAATGAGAACAATAAAATTTTTTTTTTTCATGAATAGCAAATTTGCTAATCCTTATCAATGAAGTATTATGGTAAACAACAAAAAAGGGCGGATATAATATTTTCAATGTCGAATCTAAACTAGTTGAAGGTGTATTTTTAAGATAAACATCAACAATTCCATTTCACCAGCAACGACACAAAGAGGTTAGATAATACAGCGCAACAAAACAATACTTAGAAGGATATGAGTTTATATGTGAGTAGGAAGGAGGCATATGCTCAAATCAATAGGCCTGTAAAGTAGCAGTAGGGGAACAATATCGAATCAAAATTACTCTTAAATAATGTGTAATTTAGAAGCACAACTTGATGATGATGACACAATAGACAAAATGTCTACATAACATAAGAAAAAGAGAAAAACGTTAATATTTCAATTTTATTGTATTTGCTTACTTTCGATTTAAAAGAGAAATGCGTCTTAGAGACTCACAAATTTTTATCGATTAATTGATTTATTGAGCTGTTAAGGTTGTGGAATGTTCCTTTATTATGGCCATGAATTTCTCAAAAAAGGCAAAAGAACTGATTCATCTGATTTCAATGGAATGGAATGTTAAGACCAATTCGTTGTTGTATAATCGAATATCGTTTGATTTATTAAAGCGACGATTTTTTACATCTCAAAAAGTCCTAAAAATTAATTTTAATTTCATTGAATTAAAAACAAAGTATTGAGGCTTTCCTTTACCGTCCAGGTATCCTTTGTTAACGTAGTTGTGCTTAAAGTTAAATAAGTTTCTCACTACTTTCTTAGATTTACATAAGTAAACGTGCCAAGAATAGTTTACTAATTAAGTATTTTTTACTAATTTTTTTCCTGCTATCATTGTCTGGCAGTGCCATCCATGGATATTTATTCAGTTATTGTATCGAATGTAGTTGTGAAGAATTTTATATACTTTTTAGGCAATGCCTAAACATTCCTTGATGCTTCTTGTTGATATTATTCTCTCAACAAAATATGTCACTTCTTGAAGAGACTGAAGAATTCTTTTTAATTAAAAAACCAATGACAAAAATTTGCTTGTCTTTTCTTAGATTTGAACCTGAATTACTAGTAAAAATCTTACTTACCTTATTGGTTATTAGAGCGCTTTATTTAGGACTACAACGTAGTTTCTCCCAGCATCCATGTTAATATTGTTTAGTTTTTACCTTTTTAAAAGCGTTTAAAATATAAGTACGTTGATTACAAACAAAATAAAAATAAATTTGTGTTTAGTTTCAATTAAACTCTTAATTGTTTGCACTACTTTTGTGTACTTGCTTGTTCGTTACTCTTCTCTGCTAACAAAGCAGATCTTTTCAACTGCGATATTCAAACCACGACTGTTTCTACACACGTAATGCGTCTTCATACAAGACTGACTGAATTATTATTTTCCCTTGCCTGCTTGGTCTCGCCTTTTTATATGCCCACGTAATCAGTCTGATGAAGGTTATTGAAGTAGAAAGTTCGGGGTTTCGCATTCTCGAGAACTCTATAGCGACTTCAGTGTTTTTTGTGTATTTGTCTACCCCCTATCTATCCCGCTTACTTTTCCATCCCCTTTTCTTTCATACTGATGTTGTTGGTTTACTTGTAACAAGTTCGTTGTATTTGTTCGTATAGCTTTTGCTCATTTTAATATTAAACGATATTACATTGTTTCCATTTTCGTAACAATATTATACATGAGTGGCGTGACCCACAATTTAAAGACGACACCGAACGACAGTTTTTGGGAAACATTTCACGGCAGTTTTATTTACTCATAGCCAGCAGACTGATGAGAGGAACTTACTGAAGAAAAATATTTTGCATTTCGTTTTGTTCGAGAAGTCTGGGCTGAGAAAGAAAAGTCTGTCAAGAAAAATCTATTATTATTAAATAACATTTTACAAATACTTGGTCAATTCACACAAGCCATTGTATCGTTGTATTCATTGTATTGTTGGAAGAACATACAACAGTGTATGATTGTTGTTGATAATTTTCATATAAAAATCAGATACACTTATACACATTTTTTCCATATGTTTTTAAAAGTTGCATTGGTTTCGTGCTATCAAATTGTGTGAATGAAAAAAATGTGTATATATTTCCATATGTTCTTAAAAAGTTGTGTTGGTTTCGGGTTATCAAATTGTTTGAATGCTACGAAATACACAATACAACATAGCATTGAGTGTTCACAAACAAACAAATGTATTCAATACAACATACACGATACAAAGTTGTGTGAATTGCCCAACTATTGTTACTTTTTTACCTTTTTAAAAACATTTAGAAAATGAGTTCGTTGATTGCAAACAAAATAAAAATAAATTGGTGTTTAGTTTCAATTAAGTTCTTTGTTGTTCGCACTACTTTTGCGTGCCATATTTTACAACTTGACGTATATAACAACGATTTGTTTAGTTCACTATTGTAACACTAACAACTGTTCGGTAGCTCTTTACAACGACGATCTTCAAACCACGACTGTTTCTTCAAACGCAACGCGTCTTCACACAAGACTGACTGAATTATTACTACTGCTTGCTTGCAATGGATAGTAATCCATTGATGAAGGTTGTTGAAGTAGAACGATCGGGGTTTCGTCCTCTCGAGAACTCTATCGCCACTTCATTGTTATTTGTGTATTTGTCCACATTGCTTGTTGTTGCTTTATTGGTTAATCTTCTATCTCCTTTTCTTTCATACTGATGTTGTTGGTTTGCTTGTAACAAGTTCATTGTATTTGTTAGTGTAGCTTATGTTAAACATGTTAATGTTAAACGATGTTTCCATTTTCGTAACACTATTAACAGTATTTAACAGTATTAATGGTTATCTAGAGTTCAAATATTACTAATCAAGACTTTACAATATAAAATTCCATAAAAATATAAAATAGTCCACTCTGAATTACTTTTCTAATAATCGTAAGAGAAAATACTGGCTGTATGAGTTTAGAAACAAAATTTCTCTTTGTTAAGGTTAAGCACCAGGCCTGGGAAGTTGTGTGTTACTTGCGTTGTATTCCCATTAATATCTAAGTGTACAAATTATTCAAATAACCTAAGAGAACTAAACGACCTTACTATTCTATGTGAACTTCTGAGTTCTGAGAAGCTTTGAATAGAAACTAAGAATGAAAATTAAATTTTTCATCATGACATTTTGTTTTTGCGTAATTTTTGCATACTTTTTGTTGGGGTCTTAATTGTTTTTAGATTACTTTTTATGCAACAAAATAATGCCGAACAATATATAGTATTTTGCATATTGCAAACCAATGAACTGGAAAGCAAATCGTTTTAAATCCCTGAAAACATTGATAATTTATTCTTCATCTTTTGCTTTCGCTTTTGTTCTTTGCAACAATGCAGTAGAAAAGCAAAGAGAGAAAATAAAAGAAATCATTTTTCATAAGTCCTTTCACTTGCACAATCAAATAATCTAATAATTTCGAATTACGCCGACGACACATTAAAATACAAGTGATTCTTGGTAAAAACAAAAAAAAAATTAAACAATACGGCTAGAAACACTGCGCCCAAAACAAGCAGAGGGGAAGGAGGAGGAGGAAGAGGAAAAATTTACGGTTGAATGGTGATTGTCATCAAGTCTTTAAGGCAACTAAATCGTATATCTCACGTTGTCTTCCTTGCATGTGAACATTAAAAATTCATGAGTCAATATTTTGCAGATGAACATGCTTATGGAAAGCATTTACACAGATAGTCTTGATTAGAATGTGCCAAGCGACTATTGCATTGTATCGGGTCTTCCAACAGGGACATCCAAAGTTCGTCAGTTGATAATCGTAGTCAATTTGTTGAAGCTACTTTTGTCAAATTAGTCATCATTTATTCAGTCTGTTTTGCTAAATCCCCATCAGAGATCAGCAATAAGTATTCAAAAAGATGAGTATATTCGAATCATACTCATAATTTCTGATACTTATACGCATTCATACTTATGTATTTTAATATCATACTCATACTACTCATATTAAAAGTTTGAAGTACTCATCGTACTAATACTTAACAATACACATGATGTTGTTGATTTCAACTTTCCTTTACTCAACATTTACAAGAATCACAAAAGAATATATCGTTAGTATAATTCGCAAAGACGTTAAGTCCACTTTTTTCCAAAATTCAGATTTTAATGCAAAACGGTAACATTATGCAAAATACATATTTTACAACAACAAAAAATGTTATTATGTAGTTTAAAGTTGTTGTAATTTTGTGGTTGGCAAAAACGCTAAGTCCACAAAATTACGAAAAATATTAAAAACACGTGCTAATTTTTTGATTTAATTTGATTTTTTTGAGTTGATTTTTGATCTAGGTCATTTAAAGAGAGCTATTTTGTAAAAATAATTGTGTTTAAAAAGTTTAAAAATTTTAAAAACTGGAAATGTTACACTGTTTTTTGTGTCTCCTGTAAAATTTGAAAAAAGGGACTTAACACATTTGCGAATTAGACTAACGATATGATTCGCATACGAACACTACAATACTCACTAGAAGGTTGTGTGGTTGCTTTGCTTGCTATCTTTGTCTTTTTCTTTCTTCTTTTTTTGTAAATGCAACAACAACTAAGACTGTAAATTTTGATGAATGACTCGATTCACTCGAATCATTTATGAGTATTATATTTTTCTAAACTTATGAATCTGAATAAGTAGGAGTATAAATCAAACATATTTGGAATAGTATTAGTTTGATGTCAAGGTTGTACTCATACTCATTGCAACCTTTACTTATAAATCAATGTTATAGTGAGTACGAATGAATCAGAGTAGTTGAATTTCAATACTGTTTACTCACTCATACTCAAAATTTCATGAGTACTTATGAGTAGGGAAAAAACGATGCATTGCTGACCTCTGATCCCCATGGACGGATATTGTATTCAACAACATGTTCAGACAATAAAATTGATTCATCAAAATAATTGCACAGAACAACCATTTTGATTGTCTGAAACAACAGCATCTGAACAAACAAAATTGTCGAATTTTGTACGATACCAACCCACATGAGATCATAGAGCATTCTATGCATCCCGAAAAATACATTGTTTTTTGCGGATTTTGAGGCGGCGGTGTCATTGGTCCATACTTTTTTGAGAATGGTATTGACTAGGTCATTAATGTCAATGGCGAGCATTACAAATTGATGAATTCTGTGATTTGGACATGGGGACGGCGCTCTGTGTTGCAGAATCCATGTCACTGTGGATATTCTACACTAGCGATTTGAGGGAATGGTCATCTCACGTGGAGGTAATGTGAACTGGCTACCGAGATTTTTTGGGGGTTTTTAAAAGTCACAGGTGTATGCGAATAAGCAACAAATCACAGTGGTCCTCAAAGCCAACATAACCCGTGCCATCGTTTAAATTCATCGCTTCAAAGTCATGATAAATTTAACATTCCGAGTGGGCTCCACCCAAAGAACTCGTCTTTGCAATAAATATGTGACTTTTTACCCACACTTTATTTTATTTAATTTTAAAATTAGGAAGAGCTTATTGAAAGACCCTATACAGTGCTTAGGCCTAGCCCAACGCCAAAAAATTAAGTTGAAGTGAAGATAAAACAAATCTTGGCAACATTTTTCATTTACAAATTTTCATGCCATATGAGTTGTATTGCCTTCCTTGAATATTAAATTTAACAGGTGGAATAACCAATGAATGCAACAATAAATGCTACGAACACTGCATTATGATGCCAATAACTATTTGCAGTATATGCTCACATACCTACATACGTACATGTTAGACAAAGATATTGGCATAAGCAACAATAGCAATGCTGATATCGAATATCTTTTGTATTGACAGTGAATTTGCCTTTTAATAGCTCAACTTTCGGTTTTTTACAGGAACCATCAGTGTAAAGATATTTGTTCTGTCGTTTCGTTACGTTTTTACCTTTTCAAAATGAGTATTACCTGTGGATTTGGGGAATGCAATTTGAAATAAAATATTGCTTTTAATTGTATTTATTTATGCTTGAAATATATTCCTTATTTATGTGATCCTTTTAGTAAACAGCTCATACTTACTTAATTGGTCATACATACATACAATGTAACTTCGACTCTGAATGACAGGTTTTTGAAAAACTTTTCATGACTAGTTGAGTTACTCTCAGAGTTTTGCAGAAGGTTGTTGAGAAGAAATAGCGAAAGATTTTTTTTTTCAAACTTCGTTTAAATCTTGGGCACGCTTCTAATAAGCCAACACACTATCTACTAGACTACAGTGACGTCTAAAGATACATTTTTAGAATTTGAAAACTTTACAGTACAGTATAATGAATACCATACCTATTACAGTCCTGTGATTACAAGCAGATGACATACATAATTGGTCATTACAAAGTTTCAGTCAGGGTTACGACCAAGCTTCTCACACCACTTATGTTGTGTGTGATAATTTTATACATGAGTGGTGGAACTTACAACTTAAAGTCTACTCTGAACGACGGATTTTGAGAATCTTTTCTTGGGAATATTACTTCCTCTCAGGGTTTTTGCCAGAAATCCACTGAGAGAAAGTCGCCGACGAAATTCTTTTTCATATTTCGTTTTGTTGTGTAAACATCAGAGATCAGCAATGAGTATTCAAAACAATGAGTAGTTTCGAATCATACTCATAATTTCTGATACTTATACATCATACTCATGCTACTCATATTCAAAGTTTGAAATACTCATCGTACTCATACTTAACAATATGCATGATGTCGCTGATTTCGACTTTCCTTTACTCAACATTTACAAGAATCACAACATAAGTATGGTTCACGTACGAACACTACAATACTCACTAGAAGGCTGTGAGTTTGCTTTGCTTGCTGTCTTTGTCTTTTTCTTTCTTCTTTTATTTTCTAAATGCAACAACGACTAAGACTGTAAATTTTTAAGAATGATTCGAATCACTTGAATCATTTATGAGTATTATAATTATTTTTCTAAATTTATGAATCTGAATGAGTAGGCGTATGAATCAAACATATTTCGCATGTTATGAGTTTGATGTCAACGTTGTACTCTTACTCATAGCAACCTGTACTTATAAATCAATGCTGTAGTGAGTACGAATGACTCAGAGTAGTTGAATTTCAATACTATTGACTTACTCATACTCAAAATTGTATAAGTACTTATGAGTTGTAGTCGCCGTAGTCTAGTAGATAGTGTGTTCGCTTAGTAGACGTAAAGCCCGGCTTCAAGCCCCAGGCCAAACATCAAGAAAACAAAATATGAAAACAAATTATTACTTCCTCTCAGCAGATTTCTGACAAAAACTCTGAAAGTAAATAAAATTGCTATGAATAGTTTCTCATAAATCTATCGTTCGGAGTCGACGTTAAACTGTAGGTCTCGCCACTCAAGTATAAAAATAAAGGCACACAACATGAGCGGTGTAAGAAGCTAGGCCGTAATCCTGACTGAAGGGTTGTAATGGCCAATGACGTATGTGTGTATTGTGTACTTATGAATAGAGAAAAAGCGATTCATTGCTGATCTCTGATAAACTTTGGATTCCATACGTATTCTTATTAGTACTGTCATGAATCAGCCAACTGCAGTCCCAAGAATTCATCAGCAGTCCAATCATCCGAACCTAAAGGTATGACGCCAACTTGTTTTCCCTAATTTGTGTGGCTTCATTACCTTGCCAACAGACGGATTTTTCAGAAAAGAAAGTGCGCACAACAGTGCTATTGCTCTTTCAGTAACGTTTTGGTCCTTGTGCTTTCGAATTTATGAAGGTTGTTGGTATCAACAGAGTTCAATCCCAATCGCCATAGGGATTTGAATTCCTCGCTAGACTAGCAATCAGAGCGTTTCACGGATTTGGTCTTTCCCTTTCCAACCATTGAACGGACGAAGTGTTAATTGGATGTTGTTTCAGAAGAAATAAAATGTATAATTCAAGTATTTTTATTAAGCTCTAGTGTTTAATACTACGATTTTAAATCAAAAACATGTGGCATGCACTGTTTTAGTTCCAGAGTCAAGTAATTTATAAATTAATTTAAATTTCAAAGGTCTGCACTGTATGTATGTCATTTACTTTATAACCTCTTTGTCTGTGTTAGTTTTCAGTACTTTTCAGTGAAAAGTTTTCACGTACACATACCATATGTACATACGCATACAACATATTGATGGGTGAGTATAATTTGATTAATATTTTTGATAAAATGTAACACAACACTTTTGTCGCATAACCGCATACATACATACATATGTATATTGATACATGCAGAGTCTCATTTGCATATACACATATGTATATACATATTGCGATACATATTGGCACGGCACTCGTTGTGGTAAAAGTACAAAAGGCAACATATTCTGTAGGATACAATGTTTTTTTTTAATGATATTTGTTTATATTTAGGTGACATAAACATTTTAAGGCGTAAAATGTATCACACTCTCTCAACGATTAAATCGAACACCATCTATCACGCAATCTAACAAATAAATCAAAATCTATTGCAAGGTCTACGACGATAACCAAGTATTAACTGTAAAGACATACATAAACGATAGATGTAACGCAGTTTATGACAGAATTTATTGCAGTTGAAGGAATTTATGGAATTTTCGAAATGTTTGTGTTTCCTATTCTCATACTCATACACAAATTTACACAGTCACACACATATACCATATATATGTATACAAGGGAGTGTGTATTGTTTAGTTGGCAAAATTGATTTTTTTGTTGTTGTCTTTTAGTTGATATTCCTGGTTCCATTCAAGTATAAGAATAATTTCGAAAAAAAATTCTGAATTGAAATCAAAACCAGGTGACATGTTTTTACAGTGCAGATCAGATGTTGTCGTTCATTTTTTAAATGTTTTATTCATTCACCATTTTCGATATAATTTTTCATAGATTTTTTGGCATTATTTATAGGCAGTTTTGCTTAATGCATTTGCGTATTGCAGGTGGCGAATCATTCTTGGAGGAAAACGGTCCTATTTGGGTCAGACGTTAAGGTTAATGTCATCCATAACGCTCTTCTACAGGAGTCAATCGAATTGCTTTAAAGTTGGGGCAATAATCTGCAACTATTGCAAGAGATGGCCATGCCAGTCAGTCGTCTCCTTATCTTCATCAGCCCAACAAAGCTTAGCAATATTTAAACTGCCCTTATGCTGCTTATAGAGTTGAATCTTCTTATACAAAGACCGAAGGAAACTAAGTTTAGCTGAGGCCTTCAGGCACCTATGCTTGGTAATCTGTTGGAAACTATCAGCTTTGTACCCGTCCTGACCCATTCATCAGCAATGCAATTGTCGAAAACGTCCTCATGTTTTGGAATCTATGTAGGAGTTAGGTTAAGCTAGGTTCAATGGGTCTATGTAACGCCGTATAATAAGTAGGGGAAATGGTATGGAATAGGTTAGTAAAGTGGAATTGTAGGTTATTTTTCTGAACGAACAATAAGTAAGAACTACAGTAGTAAGCTGAATAGTTTGGGCAATAAGTGTTAAAATAAATTGGTCAGACACATATTGGAATATTTCATGATATTGGGAAATAACAGGTGAGTGTTTGTTGGGTTTTAAAATGTTCAAAATAAAAAATGTTCAAAAAGTTTTTTGTACAGAAATAAAGCACTGGAAGATATTGGTTAAAGAACTTTATTAGCCATCATTAAAATGTTTTGAGTTTTGGAAAGTTTAATTTGCACGAAGCAGAGAGACATACACTTTTATTGTGTAAATCGCACTAAACGCCATTATTGAGCTCATTAGTTCATATAAAGTTTCAATTAATTATTGCGCAATAAATACACAAATTGTTATAATATTGAGTAAAACTTAAAATGCAGCACTATTATAAGTATGTTCAGTGCGCATATTACAATTATCCGAACACTTTCTATTGATATTTGACAACTCAAATGTCAACAACGACAATAAAAAAAGAACAAAACAACAAAGCAAAATAAAAACAATGTTGTTGAAACAACCAGCTGCTTTGTTTACTAGCAGTCAAATAAATAAGCAACTGAACTGCGTATATTGCTTACTATGTCTGAACACTTAAAATATTGTTCTCAAATAACCGAATATTGACTTAATAAAAGTGCATGCCTGAACATAGTATAAGTAAGTAAGTGGGTTTTTTTTGGCATGACATACCTTTTCATTAAATTCTGCTTCGCTCAAGAATTCTAATTTTTAAGGTTCCAAACACCGGACAATTATAAAGAAGATATCTGTGGTCTTCTCTTCTTCACCATTGTTGCAGCTTCTGCAGTCTTCTCAGTCTCCGGCCCACACCCAGAGGCCAGTTCTCATTATAACTGCTGTTAGGGTCCTGTGATAGAATCTTGACAGGTTTATGCAAATCACCATACATATGCAAATCACCATACATATGCGCGCTGAACGTACTTAGGAAAGTACATTTTAAGTTCTACACAATATTATAACAGTTTGCGTATTTATTGCGCAATAATTAATTGAAACTATTGAGCTCAATAATGGCGTTTATTGCGATTGCGACGCAATGAAGGTGCATATCTGAACACTGTATTACGAAGAATATCTGTGTATTTAAAAGAGTTTATATTACAAAATCTGAAACAATGTGTTCGTAAAACTTATCAATGAACTTAATCGTTCTTTTTTCTTTTTTTAATTTTTCTTTTGCATGAAATATTTGTCAAAAGCAAATATTAAAATAAGGAAGTGGAAAATGTTTTCATTGTTTATCGTTGATCGCATTGTTGTAGTTGCTTTTAAGTTTTTTTTCATCTTTGGAGAGCTACGAACGATAAAAAAGAAAAATAAAATAAAGAAAAGCATTAAAAGTCCTTTCTCTTTTCTTTACAATTCACAACATCACATACATATATTCAAATACAAATACAAAGGACAACAATTTTAATGTATTGTGTTAATTGGTACATGAATAGAATGTAAAACAATGGCAGTCATTCATTCGGCCCATTAGTCTATACGCCAGTTCATTACCTTGACCTCTATATTTGAAGATGAAATGGAAGCACTTTCTAAAGGTAGGATATTCCCACTGAGAGTCTAGAACATTGATTATTTCAGGCGACCTTTTGGTTGAGGCTGCATTTGTCAAACTCTTTGTCATTTATTCCATCTGTTTTGCCAAATCACCATGGACCGATATAACATTCAACTATACGTGCAAAATAGGTGATCCGTTTGGGCAACGTTTTCATCGAAAAATCTTCTTCAACGATGAAGGGCAATTCTGGACGAATGAGATATCAATCTACATGAGATCGAAGAACATCCAACGCATCCCTATACAGTTACGGTTTGATGTGGATTGTAGGCTGTCATCGATGTCATCGGTCCATTATTCTTTGAGAAGACATCTTCTTTTGTCATGAATTATGTTATTTCAATACCAAGGTCATCTCACATGGATCATCAAAGATCGTGCGATTTGTCATTGTTAGAATTTTTCTTGTGGAGTTTTCTTAAGTGATAAACCAAAGACCATATCGGTTTCCAATGCCAACATAACCCATGTCTCTGGTCAATGGAAAATTTGACATTTCAGATCCACTTCACCCAGTGAACATTTGAATATTATAACTCTACAGAGGATTAATTACGGTAGTCGTGATCGAATTTATTTCGAATAAAAATTTACTTGATTTTAATTTAAAGATAGGAAACGCTTAATGAAAGACCCGATATACATATACAGTTTATACAATAAATATTCTGTATTGTTTGTGACATGACAGTTTGTGTGATTGTTTAAATTTTAAAGGGGAACAAAACGAAAGCAAGAATCCATTGATTGTTTGATTATAAAATTTTTTTAATTATAAAACATGACGTAAGACACTAAAACTAATTATTATTGTATGCGGAGTCACAGTGCTAACTAATTAGGTGAAACATCGTATCTCGGCAATGGTATCACGAATGTGTACATTGATGATGCTCAGAAAATAGTCCAACGGTGTCAAATCGCATCTTCTTGGCGGCCTATTGACATCACCATTTCGGCTAATAAAACGGCCATCAAACGTTTGACGCAATAAATCGATTGTGGCATGAGATGGGTTGCAAGTTACACCAACTTGTTAGAACCAAACATCGTTCACATCAATGTCATGAAGAGCGGGTGCAAAAATATCCGTTATCATGATGCGATATATGCCTCCCTTGATTGTAACGGTTGCGTCGTCCTCACTTTTAAAGAAATAAGAGGCAATGACGCCTCCGTTCCACAAGCCGCAAAAAACAGGCACTCGCAATGGGTCCATTAGCTTCTGTACAATCACATATGGGGTTTCTGAGCCCCAAATACGGTAATTTTGCTTATAAATGTACCCACGAAAATGATAATGATCTTCTTTCGAAAAGATGATTTTTTTCTTTGGCCCAATGAATCCCAATGGTGCTTAAACGTAAATCGACTCATTATATTAAGTGCAGATAATATACTGGATTTGTGTCAGAATAGAATGACGCAAGTATTGCCAGATTCGAAATAACCGATGGTTCAAATTTAAACCGATAGATGGCCCACCCGATTCTTAGGCTCTTGAACAAAGTGGACTTAAAATTTGTTACTAACCAGAATGTAGTTATGGTATGTATGTATATTAAAGAGGATGATCAATGGTCCCCTCACTTTCCAATTCATTATAGCTTCTGCAGAAATTGTGGTGAAGTACTTTCAGTTTTTTAACATTTATGCCAAGTGGAAAATAGATTCTTACTAAATACGTCATAAGTCGTACCATTATATAATGTGTAATCTTTTTCTATTACCTTTAAACTTGTGAATCTGTTCGTCGTGATTTCAAGGGTTTGTCCCCCAACACAAGCATGTCAGTCTCACATCTGAATTCGATCTTAAAAAAGAGATTAACATTCGGATGTCTAGCTACCTCACCCAGAGATATTCAGATTTCTTAGACAATCTTCGATGTTTCAGAAAAATTAAATACGAATTCTGTGGTCTCTTTGCTATTCATAATCTTGTGCGTAACCTCCTGTTCTCCATTTGTGTTTACAGCTATTTTTTTGGTATCGGGTAGTTTAAGCGTCAATTCAAAATTTATTGGTGTCCTCATCTTCCGCTTCACTACAGCTTCTGCAAAAATTGTGGTGAAGTATTTCTAAACTTTGAGCATATATATCCAGGGCAAAATAGATTAAATTAAAAATGTGGAATGTTGTTGTAAAATGTAGTTGATGAATGTTGTAAATACATGGCTTATGTTCTCTGGAGGACAATTCTTCAGGTATTTATACTATGAAACCAGGATTGAAAGCGTGTTGAGGTATTGTGAAGTCAACAGCGACTAAGGTTTCATGGCGTTTAACCTCACTGATACATGTATTCGCAGCAGTTTGTTTCGCCAATATATCTGATAGCAGACAGTTAGGGAACAAGCCTTACATGTAGCTTTTCTAATGCACATGTTATCATGGTGAAAAAAAACTTAACTCCATAAGAAAAAAAATACTTCTCCAGTTTTCTAACTTTTCTCTTTTCGAAATTGTCCATTTCATACTTCTAAAGATGGATCGTTTCACAAGTAATCTCCAACACATTTTAAGCAGACAATCAATTCGATAAGCATAAATATCGTTGAATTTACCGATATTTTCAGCCGATCGTTAACCACGTGCATGAATTGCTTCTACATTTCGTGAAATATACTTTTGCATTAAAACCTGGACCTCTGCATGTAAACCGTAAAAAGTAAGACAGAAATCCGCTACAGCACTTTTTCATAAGGATATTCATCTCAAAAATTATACTATATTTACCAATGCTAAGCAATTGCTAACAACCACTAACAACTATGTTTCCGTGGCACATGAGCTAGCGACACAGATTCAGTTCAGGTACGTATTGCCAATCAGTCTTCCTTAGTTTTCATATACGCCATGACATCAATAGTACCTTTTACGCTTTCTCCCTCTACTCTTCCTTTGAGATAACATTCCTTTATGCAAGGTCTTGCCAGTGAGTCTAATCACACGAGAACAATCAATTTATAGGCAAAAGGGGTGAATAGAATGGTTTCTTGGTGGCGTAAAGTTTCAACCAGCTACGACCCCTCATTACCAGCACAAAACTAATACATGAACACTTTTAAAAATCAACCAAACATCAATTGGATGCAAAAACACTTATAAAGGGTCTTTTTTATAGAGGTATAGAAATTTAAGTTAGCATTACTTTTCAAGATGGCGACCGATTTAACAGCTGTCAAGTGATTTATTCTCAGTTTGGTTTGGCAATTCATCATGAATAGACTCACGCCTGAACAACGCTAGCAAATACGCGCCCTACGTCCATTTTATCGTCGACAAAATCGTCCATCAGAGCAGTTAATTCGATTAACCATGGAACGTTTTCGCACCACATTTACTCTTATTGATAACTCGCATCCCCAGAGACGCTGTACGGTGCGTACAGAAGAAGCTATTGCTGCTGTAGAGCGTAGCATTGAGGAAGAAAGTTACAGCCAATGGTGATCGGTATAGAGCCATGATTACTAACTTTTTCATTCCTGAATTGAATAACCATGATGTCCAGGGGATTTGGTTTCAACAAGACGGCGCAACATGTAACACAGCTCGTGCCACAATAGATTTATTGAAAGACACGTTTGGTGACCGCCTAATTTCACGTTTTGGACCTGTGAAATGGCCTCCAAGATCTTGTGATTTAACACCGCTAGACTACTTTCTGTGGGGCTATGTAAAGTCATTGGTCTATGCGGTAAAGCCGCAAACGCTTGACCATTTGGAAGACAACATTCGCCGTGTTATTGCCGATATACGGCCACAAATGTTGGAAAAAGTCGTCGAAAATTGGACGTCCAGATTGGACTACATCCGCGCCAGCCGTGGCGGTCATATGCCAGAAATCATATTTAAAATGTAATGCCACAAGATTATCTTTCGGATAAATAAAATTCATGTCAATCGAATAATCCATCGTTGTTTTATTGCAACTTAAAGTTCTATGCCTCTATAAAAAACACCCTATACATACAAAGCTGTGTATAAGTATACATTCCATGCCAAACTAATATTAGGTTAGGTTAGGTTAGGTTAGAGGACGTGCACTTGTCAATTAAGACAAGTACAGTACCCGGAGGTCGAATTGACCCATTGTACAACGTCCTTAAAGAGGAAGGATACGAGAGGGAATAGGATATAAAGGAGAGGAGATAGGAAAGGGAGAATGGGAAGCGGAGGGGTAACATAGACCCAACAAAGAAGGGAGAGCGCGACTATCCTGATGAAGCCCTAGCGCCCCTCAACCAGCCTAAGCCACTAATGAATCTGTGGAGAGCCTTGATGTCGGCTCTCGACGCAGAGTTCAAACTCTCAAAGAAGGCCCTGCCAAAGGTCCTCAGCCTCAACCTACCAAGGGCTGGGCAGTTACAGAGGAGATGTTCGATAGTCTCCAACTCCTCCTCATCGCAACATGCCCTGCAATAGTCCGGCTGGGATCTGTTCCAGATCCCCGTCAGCGACCTAATCTCGCAGTGCCCTGTGATAAACCCGACAACTAACCTTAAGCTGGCCTTATCCAAGCCCAGCAGCCTACCTGTTCTCTTACTGTCCACAGCAGGCCATAGACATCTAGAGACAAAACAACCCGATCCGTTCCCCCAACGTCTTTGCTCTTCCTCCCCGACCCATCTATTGATGAGACCGTAGAGGTGGCAGACCGGGGGGTCAGGACCAACTATTAAATCGCTCCCAGAGAGCGAACCTAACCTAGCGAGGGCATCCGCCGTCTCATTGCCCAGTATTCCGCTATGACCCGGAACCCAGCAGAGACGGATACGGTCTAGTCCAGAGGACCTCAACGACTCCTTGCACTTGCGAACGAGCCGTGATTTGCACCAGACCGACTCAATGGCCCTAAGGGCAGCCTGACTGTCAACGAAGATCACGTAAGATTCCGAGTCTGAAGCTGGGCCACCAGCTATGGCCTCAATAGCTTTCAAGATTGCGAAAATCTCCGCCTGGAAAACGCTGCAGTCATCGTTCAACCTAAAGTGGAGTTCAAGACCGAGTTCCCTACAGAAAACCCCAGCACCTGTACATCCACCTAACTTAGACCCATCTGTGAAGATGGGTATACCTCTCTGTCCCTGGAGTACCCCACCATTCCATTGTGCCCTTTCCGGTATAAGTATCCTTAAACCGGGCAGGAACATAGCCTCAGGCACAACATAATCGGTGGCTTTTTCCGAAAGTCGATATCTCCCGTCAGGAAAGATGACATTCAGAACTCTGGAGTGACCTGCCGAGCGCTGTTTCCAGCAGCC
The DNA here is from genome assembly GCA_930367235.1 of Sarcophaga rosellei. Lineage (NCBI taxonomy): Eukaryota > Metazoa > Arthropoda > Insecta > Diptera > Sarcophagidae > Sarcophaga > Sarcophaga rosellei. Next base: position 66,140,102 of record OV884019.1, read on the forward strand.
CGATTCCCTCAGACGAATGGCACAGCGCGCTGCACACCGCTTGACATATAAATCAAGCGGAGTCAGGCAGAGCATAGTGTCAAGAGCAGCCTGAGGGCAACTCTTCCTCACTCCAGTGATACTCAAGGAAACAATCCGCTGAACCTTATCCAAGATTTTCCGCTGAAAACTCTTATCTAAGGCACACCACCAAACAACGCAGCCATAGGTAATAACCGGTCTAACAATCGCCAGATATATCCAGCGAATGGCCCTAGGCGGAAGACCCCAGCTCTTACCTATGGAGTTCCTACACTGGTAGAAGGCATTCAGTCCCTTCTTCATTCTTTCCTCGGTGTTTCGTTTCCAGTTCAGCTTGCTGTCCAGGACAACACCCAAGTACTTGACCTCAGAAGACAACGGAAGCTCCCTACCAGCTAACCTCGGCAACCTGAAGGGTTCAACTTTGTACCTACGCGAGAACAGGACGAGGTCCGTCTTATCCGGATTTATACCCAGGCCACAGTTCGTAGCCCAAGAGGATACAATTCCAAGAGCAGACTCCATCAGTTCCCCCAGCGTCGGTAGAAACTTTCCACCCACCAGAATAGCCACATCATCGGCATATGCCACAACCCTAAAGCCCCTACTCTCTAGAAGCCTCAGACCAACATTAGCAACCAGGAGCCACAAGAGAGGGGATAGGACACCCCCCTGCGGTGTACCCCTGGTCGCACGCTTTACGATAGAACATCCACCCAGATTCGATCGGATTAGTCTATTACCCAACATGTGGATGATAAACCGCACCAGAAAATCTGGGGCATGTATATCCCTCAGTGAATTCTCAATAGAAGAAGTGGTGACATTATTGAAGGCCCCCTCTATATCAAGGAAAGCCGACAGTGTGTACTCACCCCTAGCCAGATTCGTCTCAACAAAACCTGTCACATCATGAAGAGCGGTCTCAACCGACTTACCCTTAATGTAAGCATGTTGCGACCCACTCAACAGAGACCGGTCCATGTTTGACCTCAAATGTAGATCGATAAGTCTCTCCAAGGCTTTCAAAAGAAAGGATGAGAGGGATATCGGTCTATAATCCTTCGGGCCGATGTGACTGGGTTTACCAGCCTTTGGTATAAACACCACGAGCACATCTTTCCAACCATCAGGTATATCACACCGTCGGAGACAGTCTCTATACACGTCCACCAGACATTCGTGTAATATATCACCAGCACGCTGAAGCAGAGCCGGAAAGATACCATCCGGACCAGGCGACTTAAAGGGCTCAAAACTATTTATCGCCCATTTCACCTTGTCTCTGTTAATGATATCCTCCAAATCGGGCATCAAGCCAGCATCACAGAAGGGATCCGCTACCCCCGACGGATAGCTTTCTGGATCCACACAATTGGGAAAATGAGTACTCAGCAGAACCTCTAGGGTTTCTTTTCTCGAGGCTGTCCACGCGCCATCGTTCTTTTGGATGAAGCCTAGGATTTTGGGGTCCTTAGACAGCATCCTACGGAAACGAGCCACATCGGAAACATTCTCGATACTCGTGCAGAAACTCATCCAGGTGGTTCTCTTTGAGCGCTTTATTTCCCTTTTATACTCATTAAAACTGGCCTTATATGCAGACCAGTCAACTTCCCTGCCCGACTTCCTAGCCTTATTAAAGAGTTTCCTGGTACAACAGCGGAGTCTACGGAGTTCCGCATTCCACCAGACTGGCTGGTTCCTCTTACCCGGGTAAGTGAGAGGACAAGCATCTCTATAACAAGACAACAAAATATCCGTCAAAGACCCAACTCGATCATTGACGCTAGGAGTGGAACGACCCCTGAGGGTCTTAAGTTCCTCCTCCACAGCCATCTCATATCTGATCCAGTCGGTTCTTCTTGGATTTCTAAAAGGCTTGTTAAAGCCACCTGATAGATTAATACTGAAGGATATCAATTGGTGATCAGAGAAAGAACACTCATCTGAAACCCTCCAGTCCTCAATCATAGACCTGTCCATGTTAGAGAGCGTAATGTCAATTACAGTCTCCCTAACACGGTTTCTAAACGTTGGCGTGTTGCCAACGTTGCAAATGTTGAGCCTATTAAGAATAATAAAATTCAAAATCGACTCACCCCTAGTATTTATGTCAGCACTGCCCCATTGGGTGTGATGAGCATTGGCATCGCAGCCCAGGACAAGGCGACATCTTGTCCTCTCCGCATGCTCCACCAGTCGTCCAATTAAGTCATCAGGTGGGGATGCAGCCTCGTACGGCATGTACACAGATGACAGCATCAACTCGATCCCAAGGTCATCTTTGTACGCCACAGTCGTTACGTCACCTGTACAAAAGGAAGGAGTGATTAACAAGTCTAAGCTACCCCTAGCTAATATACAGGTTCTTACCTTCTCGCTTGTTCTAGGAACAAGTAACCTATAATCAGGATCGCTCAAACCCAGGATCCTATCCCTAAGGATCCAAGGTTCCTGGATAAGAGCGATGTCAACTTCAAGGCGGCGTAGGGTGGTTAGTAGGTTGTGTGAGGCAGCTTCGCAGTGATGCAGATTAATCTGCACCACTTTCAGCCTCCTCTGGGTTCCTAGGCACCCCTTATTTCCCGATGACGGAACTTTAGGTTTGCCATCCCACACAACACCACGCCACCCCTTGCCCTTAGCCTCTGAAGTGAGGTCTGATCAATAGCGATCCGAAGATCGCAGCCCTTCTTACCTTCACCAGCCAGGGAGTTAACAACTGCCCATGTACTGGTGTTCAATCCATCGTTTTGCTTCCCAATAAGTTTTGGTATGATACTCACACGCCTAAAAGTAGGCGGGATCCATACCGTCACTATTGGACGTAGAGGGAGGTCGGATTGAGGGACCACCTCCAAGCGCGCACCGGGCCAGAGTTCGCCAAGGCGCTTCACTGATTCCACAAGGAACTTTACAGTTCCCTCGTTTTCACAGTCGACTACCTTGATACCCCTGGACCAACCAATAGAAGATATGCGAGCATTCCTGCCATCACAACTCTCCTCAGCTATGAACTCAATGAGCCGTTCTTCAACTAGATTCCATCTTTCAGGAGAGATTTTACCATCCAAATCCGACCTGTCGATGAAAGCCAGCTGAAGGGAAGGGTTAGTTCCTAGGCTCCCTTGTTTCCTGGGACGCTTGGAGCTAGAGGAAGGCACCTCGTCAGACCTGTTCCTCTTCATGCGATCTCCCTTGCGAGAAACCTGCACAGAAGACCTATCCGCCGAAGTGACCCCCCCCAACTCCTTGGCCTCTAACCTTACATCCTCCTTTTGGGATAAAGGATTGGCGGTAGCTTCTACCTCCTTTCCACCATCCCTTGAAGGAGTAACACCACCACCCTTTCTCTTCACCGAAGGATTGAAAACCCGGGTGGTCTTCTTTGCTCCAGCTGGGAGTAAGGGTGTATAACCTTTGTGCCCCTTGCATGCGGCTTGAGAGGTAGAAGCAGTTGGCTCTACGCTCTCGTCCACACTCAAGGGTCCATCAGAGTCAGCGACCCGTGAGAGGGCACTGTCTGGGTATTTTTTCTCATACCGCAGAACAGTGCCTCTGTGTCGAGCCAGCATCCTCTGCTCCTTAACAGAGAGGGAATCCACATCACAGCTTGCAAATCTTCTCAAGACAGTGCAAGCCCTACGATATGAATTCCTCTCCTTATACATAGCGGAACGTTTCCGCCCAGTTCTACCCCCCTTGTCAGACGAGCCACCCCCACCCATGCAGTCCGGATCAGTAGATGATCGTACTAGTGGGTCAGAAGCATCCCGTCTGACAAGTGGGTTCCTTAAAGGGGATGTCACCACCTCATTGCTCCCAGTGGCAATTTGGATACGAGTGAGAGGGAACCTTTCGATGACCGTATTGTCACCGTCTTCATCCGATAGTGGGGAGACAGAGTCTGACTCCACGCACATATCTTCCGTAGAAGTGAGGATCGCCAAAGCAGACTCCTCACCAAAGGCCTCCTCCACAGTCATAATCCTCAGGCCAGCTGGGGCGAAATTCCTGACGATCTCGTTGTTGTTGTCAACAATGCTCGCCTGGATTCGCGCAATGAGCTGGGACGCGTCCAGTCCATTCAAAAATACCATTTCGTCAGTATTGTTTTTCTCGTCCATGTAAGTCCCACGAGTGAGGGGGAAAGGAGGTCGATCATGCCATAGCCCCCGATAGCATGACAGGGACTTGGTAGGAAACCTAATACTCACTGAGGCGCCCAGGTATCAGTGAGGCTCCGTTAAAATACAGTCGGATTAGACCCCTGACTGCAAACCACCCGATGAGCACGGGTCGCATAACACTCCGGATTAGGGGTATGAAAGAAAAATATACGTGTTCCGACGATTCGAACAGATCAAGAACGACATCGATCCGAAACCAGAGTCTTCCCACGATATTAGGGTAACCTTTAGTCATGCACCCCAACTCACCCTGGGTCACAGAGTGAATCGAAGTACACTTAAGCCCCCACATCGCGACAAGATCGTTACCCAGGTGAGGGAAACTAATATTCATCCCGTGTGATTTGAAAAGAACAAAAATTGTGCGACTAAAAGTTGTCGTGTGATTAGAGCCAGTGACAATAGTTTTGAGTTCGAAAGTGTTGTTTTAAAGTCGCCATAGTCTAGTAGGAAAGTTTCTTAAATCCTTTGTTCGGAGTCAACATATTAAATCGCAAGCCGCGCCGCTCATGAATAAAAATTAAGATAAATAACATGAGTGGTGTGAGAAGCTAGGTTGTAATCCTGACTAAAGGGTTTTAATAACTAATTAAGTAGCAAATATAACCTCCATCAATCGGGCAAGATTATATAGAAAATAATGGTGGGTGAAACAGACTTGGTGTGCCATTTCATCTAAAATTTCTAAACATTTTCAGTTACGATCTGTCATTAATTGGGATCAAAGAAATGGAGAATGGAGAGTGTAATTGGTGAAAATAACGTATAATTCAAAGCTTTGCCTTCGGCTTTACTTCAATTTCTCTTTGATTGTTTCCTAATATTTTTGATTTGTTTACGATTTTCTTTTTGTTTCTTTTTCTACATTTTTCAATTATACTATATTCAGATATGCACTTTTATTGAGTCAATATTCGGTTTATTAAGTACAATATTTTAAGTGTTCAGACATAACAATATACGCAGTTCAGCTGGTAAACAAAACAGGTGGTTGTTTCAACGACATTGTCTTTATCTTTTATATTTTTTTATTGTTGTTGACATTTGATTTGTCAAATATCAACAGAAAGTGTTCGGATAATTGTAATATGCGCACTGAACATACTTATGATAGTGCTGCATTTTAAGTTTTACTCAATATTATAACAATTTGGGTATTTATTGCACAATAATTAACTGCAAATTTATTTATTTCATTTATTGCGCTTTATGCAATAAAGGTGCATATCTGAACACCATATTATGCTAACGTAAGAGTGTCTGCTAACAATCACTGTAAAAAGAATAAAACATTCGTAACTAACTATACACACACACACAATAAAATTTTTGAATTAAAAAAACAAAAACAATAATAAATATGAAATATTTATAATATTGTTGTAAAGATGAAATATTTATTATTGTTTTCGTTCCTCTTGTTCTTTTAATTTGAAGTGACATGTCAGTCTGTTTCTCAATATCAGACAAAAACGATGACGGCCAAAGTCACAAAAGACAACTTTTTTTAACAAATTTTTATTTGCCACTTAATATTGAGTGAATAATAAATAAATAATAACAACAAAAATAAACAAACAGAAAAACAACAACAAATTAATGTACAATAAAAAAATGTTGAGATTTGTTTATGTTAGAAAACTAATAAACTACCACAAAACAACAAAAATAAACCAAAAACATATTGTTGTTGGGTTTTTAAATGTCTTGAACAATATTGTGAGTGAGTGGGTGGCATTGGTTGACCATTTGGCTCATCACTTGAATTCTGTGGCATGCCTTTGAATAATAAAAGACGAAAAAAAAATGAAAATCAAAATAAAATTATTAAAATAAATCCTTACAAAAATACATACATACATATGTATGTATATGTGTTCTGTACAATGGGTCAATTCGACCTCCGGGTACTGTACTTGTCTTAATTGACGAGTACACGTCCTCTAACCTAACCTATGTATGTATATCAACTCAAGTAACCAACCACTAATAAACTAAACACATGTTTGACAATTCAATACAAAAACAAAATTAAAATAAAAATCCAAAGACAAAATTTTTTTTGTATTTTTATTCTTTAAATGATAGATAACACTATGCGACAAAATAAAAAAAAATTATATACACCTAGCTAATGTCATAGTGTAAGTTGTTAGTTTTTATATATTTCTTGAACCCTCCAAACTGGTTTTATTTGACAAAAAATCTTTTTTTGGACTTTACGCACAAATTTACTGACGTGCAAAGTTTAAACCTTATTAGAAAGGAGAGGTATGGGCCTTTAAAGCGATATACACATATATGTTATTTGACTTAATGTGCTATGGGGTTTGATGAAGTAAATTTGACAAATGCGAATTTTTTCATGTTTGTCCGTTCATAGTAGCAAACTTTAATTAAAAAATATTAAATAAGTGATGACATTCTGAAAGTGCATTTCTTGTGAAGAGATTGACACTTCGTTTTGTCAAATCCGACAATAATTACCGTAGTTATTACTTAAAGAGTCTAACAGTTTTATTATTTTTCCGCTGAGGAGCAGTAAATGTACCTAACCGCACCATAGGGGAAATCCTCACTATCCCCCGTGTGTGGGGCCCTCATTCACTAAATCTCCCCCTTTTTGTGCCCACTCCGGAACTACCCTCTGGCCCTTTATATCCATATCCGCGTCCGGATTACGCAACAGAATCTGAGAAGGTGTTTCAACATCCATTCTAATTCTCTCATCCAAGTCAAGTTTCTTAGATTTCAGCAAATCTTCAGTGTAACTGGCTATGCTGTTCCAATGGTTTTTCTTGCCTTTTTATATGCTCACGTAATCAGTCTGATGAAGGTTCTTGAAGTAGAATGTTCGTTTCTTCGCCTTCTCGAGAACTCTATTGTTACGTCATTGTTGTTTGTGTATTTTGTTCGCATTGCTTGTTGTTGCTTTCTCGCTTACTTGTCTATCCCCTTTTCTTTCATACTGATGTTGTTCGTTTACTTGCAACAAGTTCGTTGTATGTGTTTGTGTAGCTTTCGCTTATTTTAATGTAAAACGATGTTACACCGTTTCCATTTTCGTAACAAAATGTTAATAAAATTAATACTATAATAATAATATGTTAATAAACTAAAACTATCATATCTTTTATTACAGGCTCTTTCACATCTATTTACAATATATATACATCAGCATATACGATTTAATACAGTACGGACGTTATCTCGTAAGTCAATTTGTCTTTTATTGTTAATCGAATCAACAAAATGATAATTTAAAGTTTCAAATACATACATATGCACGTATAATTTTCATTTTATTTATTTATCTAATATATAAAATTCTAGTGTCACGGTATTAGTGGTTAAACTCCTCCGAAATGGATCGACCGATTTTCATGGAATTTTGTGTGCATATTGGGTAGGTCTGAGGATCGGACAACATCTATTTTTCATATCCCTAAATGTTAAGAGGGCATTTAGGTACATATTGATGGTAGACGAATAAAATTTGGTGGGTAAGTTCGGGGAGTCGATATCGACAATCCCACCAAAAATTGGCGTGATAACCCTCCTCCTTAAAGTGATACCTATAACTCTTAAACTACTGAACCGATTTTAACCATTCTTTTTTTGTTCGAAAGCTTATCAGTTTAGATGGTTTAAAAAAGTTCGATATAGCAAAAAGTAGGCGTGGCAAACCTTTAAAATTGAATTTTTAGGGACATAGTAATCGTAGACCAATTAATTTTGAATCATTCTATTAATTTTGTTTCCCGTTGTCCAGATGATTCAGTACGCATTCGATCAGTTTCTAATCTCACTTCTCGTTGTTCAAGTGATTCATGCGAACGGGTCTCAGCGGCATGTACTCGAAGATTTTCCAGTCTCAATGCTCGTTGCTCGTCTGATTCCGAGGCTCGTAATGCTCTTCTCTTCCGTGCTTAAGGTGTAGATCGACCAATTGCTTGTCGCTTTGGAGGCATGATTGCACGGGAACATGATTGTGTTTAAATTTATTAGAATCTCACAATGTGCCCAAACCAATTAAAACCAATAGAATTTTTAAAAATTTTCCAAAATTAAAATATTTGAAATTTGTGATTGACATTTTACGGGAATGAGTTATACTAAATGTTAATAAAATCATAAATGCTTCCCAACTGTCCGAACTTGCCAAATAGAGAGTGATTTAATTTTATTTTTTATAAACCGAAATAATAAAAAACCCAAACGGATTACTTCACAAGTTCTTAAAACTTTTCAAGGCCAAAAGAAAAGTGGATACCTTTTGAGTAGTTTCGTGTAACCACACCTATTATGTTCTAACAATAATTAAGAAATGTTTTCGATACTTTAAATTGCAATAAAAATTCATTAAATTAGAGAACACTTTTAACATTGAATTCTATGTCAAATACAGAGGATACAACAAAAGCTAAATCTGAGAAATAAAATGACTTTTCTTATGGTACTCATTGCATTTTTTAATTATTTTTTATATTAATGATAGATAAATATGCCTATGTGTGCCTACACATACGTATGTGTGTATATACAGTCAAGGAAAAAGTCTACGTACTACCATTGATTTACGGACTTCACAGAGTTTGTGAAGAAAATTCTCTAATAAATCCCTTGACATACAAAATGCTTGGAGTAACAATTTTACTGAATCTTATTGCCATGCGTTCTGCCAACTTAGAAGCGCTTATTTTTGGAACATGGTTGACTAATTAAAAAAAAAAACTCCTAACATAACGTTTGGAAGGCTTCTTAGGCCTGTCCGTTCGTGCCTTATTTTCAGTATTATTTGCCTCGTTATAATTTCTAATGGTCGTCTGTACAGTATGACGACTTTGGTTATCTTAGTAGTTTCTCCATAAGATTTATTTTCCTATAGGAGACTGATACTATGTTCAGATATGAACTTTTATTGAGTCAATATTCGGTTTATTGAGTACAATATTTTAAGTGTTCAGACATAATAATATACGCAGTTCAGCTGTTTATCAATATTCATTTGACAGCTGGCAAGTAAACCAGCTGATTGTTTCAACAACATGTTTTTATTTTGTTTCTTTTTTTTTTCATTGTTGACATTTGAGTTGTCAAATATCAATAGAAATTGTTCGGTTAATTGTAATATGCACACTGAACATACTTATGCCAGTGATGCATTTTAAGTTTTACTCAATATTATAACAATTTGCGTATTTATTGAGCAATAATTAATTGAAACTTTATACCTAAACACCGTATTACCTTGTTATTTCGAACAGAAATATCGATCTCTTTTCGATTTGCCATTTTAAAGGATAAAAGCTCAAATTAATCAAAGCTAATTAATCGCCTTTATTTGTTATTAATTTTCTATTTGATATTACTACATGCCATATCATACGTATACTTTTTCCCCGACAATTTTTACATTTTCTCCAATAATTTCTATGTACATATGTATATACTATTTTTCCTTCAAACATTTTTAATTGTAAATGCCTTAAACAACGCTTTTCAATTTTCCTCGCTAATCCTCAAAAACTTCAAAATCAGAGGGTATATGTATACCTTTTTCCTTGACTGTACGTTGATTGTAATGGCCAAGCATGTAATGTATGTGTGTGTATGTGTATTTATAGGTCAAAGTTTATGTTTCACTTAAAGTTATAAAACAATCACAGGCAAAACAAGAATATGAAATTCACTTTTTGTATTTCTCTTTTCGTTTTTTATGGTAAATGAACGTTTATTACATTGCATATGTACATATACAAGTGTATTTGTGGGTGTTTTCAAGTGAGAGTGTATTGGCAGTAGAAGTGTTAGAGGTCGAACGATTTTTTTCTCCTCTTTTTCACGTTTTTCATACGTATCCGTTTCTTTTTTCATCATACTCTTCTTATTTTTTTCATTTTCTTCTTTGTGGCATGAAACGAAATTTCGAAATTCACGAAAACAAATGAATACTCTCTTCTTCTGGACAGAATTTGACAATGGCATGTAGTTTCAATAGTACGGCGTTACATGTCTCAGAGCTTATATCACATAAGATACTGTGATCGAGCGGCTTGACAGCTCGGTCATCTCACGTGGGGGTGATGTGAACTGGCCACCATGAACGTACGATTTTATCACATTAAACATTTTATTAGGCGGTTTTCTTAAGTCGCAGATAGGTCCTGAAGTTCAAAATTCATCGAAAATGTCGATGGTCCTCACACTCTTACTTACTTAATTGTCCATTTTGTCAGTCCTACGATCTTGTTTCTCATACTACTCATGTTGTGTGTATAATTTTATCAATGAGTCTACTCCGAACGAAGATTTTGACAAACTTTTTCAAATTGAGAGAAAGTCGCCGAAGAAGTATTTTTTTTTTCATATTTTGTTTTGTGCAAGATGTTTGAGTTTGAGTTTGAACTGCGTATTCGCGTCTAATTCGCCAACACAGTGTATGTCACACACACTTTGTTTCATTTAAATTTCAAAATGGGAAGCGTTTTACATTTTTCCAGTCTCCATGTTACCAGTGCGAATGCTAATTTCAAGGTTTTCAAACGTAATACGATGTGTGCATTAGTATTTGCTAATTATAGGGTATTTAATTGTGTAATTATTTCAGTGACACCCACTGTTCTTGGCATACTTGAAGAGGAATACGAAAAATAACTCGGTTTTCCTATTTGTGTTTGGCAATTGCTTGAAGACACGCCATACCATACACCATAGACAGATTACCATAAATTCAAAGCGGAAATGAAGTCGCACAGAAAGACTCTTGCATTGTTCACATTATTTTGCCTTCGAAACTAAAAATAAAACTTGTCAGGTCGTCTAATATTTGACAGTGTTTTTGAAATGTTCCCTGTGGGTCCTATTCTTTTTTTGTTTTGTTTTTTGTTTCGTCTACTTTAAACTCGTTTTACTACACACGAACACTTTTCTATGCATTTATACAATGAGTTTCGCTTAAAGTATTTTACACGGTATGTACGTGTGAGTTAATGTGTTCACATTATTCTTATTTACTGAAGTTTTCTCAAACCGTATGATTTCAGTATGTAAATTTATTCTGTATAACGGAAAAAATGCTCAGTAAGGGCTGCCACTTCACCATGAACTCGCTAACAAACGAATAACGCTTGTAAATACAATTGAATTTCATTATCAAAATCCGCTGTGCTGTGTTGGAAATGTTTTTCTATCGGAAATTTATTTTCAGCGACGGTGATTCGTTTTCTGAAGTAAAAGGTACGTCAACGAAGATAATTCCAGAGACAGAAACAGTTCCAGAGGTACCATTTCACGCCTTGTTTGATGCGGTTTGTGAACCAGTGACATTATTAGACTCTACTTCTCTAGTAATTATGAAAAACGCAATGTTATAGTCAAGGGATCTGATATCTGACTTCTTTTGGCGCAAATGACTCATGACATACAATACCATCAACCCATTGAGAGGCGAGCTTTCCGATTTGACTTCACTAAAATATTATTTAGATAAATGCGGAATCCTTCTCGTACAGAGCATCAGTATCGGTGGAAATGTTAGAAAAATTATATCAAAATTGGAGTTCATGAATAGAGCCTAACATTTACATGAAAAAAATCTTTAGAAGGTTAATGACGTATGCTCACCTTTCTTTCTAAAGATATATCAATCACTTGTATACATTTTCTGTGTTTTTTTTCTCAACTTTTAAAGCCAAAACTGTTTAAAAAAAAAATCATTACTTACATGTGCTACTTGGTTTGTTCGTTTATACTTTCATGCATGAAACCCTTGCCTCTTTAGCCATGAAGTTGTAAAATTCACGAAATTTTTTCATTAAAACGAAGCAAATATTGAGAGAAAGGAAATTTAATCGTAATTTTTACACCATCATATGCATTCTCTGGCCTTTATTTGCATGGTACCTCATTTCCTACTGCACAATTTGTTTTATTATGGTTGCAAATTGTGTGCATAAGCATATTTCAATTGAATATTATTGCGCTACAGAAGTAGCCGTCGTAGTCTAGGTGTTTGTTGGCTTATTAGACATGAGGCCGTTGTTAAAACCGCGGGTCAGATATCTCCAGCAAAACCAAATAAAAAAATGTCTTAGGCGACTGCCTCTCAACAGATTTCTGGCAAAAACGCAGAGAGTAAATAAAATGACCATCAAAAGTTTCCCTAAAGCTGTCAGTCGGAGTCGACTATAAACTGTAGGTCCCACCACACATTTATAAAATTACCACATATAACATAAGCGGTGAGAGAAAGATAGGTCATTATCCTAACGCAATGGTTGTAATGAACAATATAAGTAGAGAACAGGGTGATAATTAGTGTTATACCCGCCTAATTTTATTTATATCTAAGAACAACATATCAGAGTTCTTTGTAGGAATTGAACTCATAATCCCAACACTTACAGATAAGCACACTTATAGATCACCGGTGAACCCAAATTTTCGTATTTTTTTTTATGATGTTCACACTAAAGAATTAACACGTTCTGAAAATTGGTCGACTTCGCAAATAAATCTCACTAAGGGTCATTATTACAACTTGCCGTTAAACTTGGGTTTAGTTAAAGGTGCCTTTAGTGAAAGGGAACCGTAAAGTAAACTTTTTCAAAAATATAGCATGGCCGGAGCAATGTCGATAAAACTGCTCAATGAAACAAGTTTTGTTTTAACGCAGTGGCAACGTCGGTTTAGTTTTTTTTTGTTGTACGTGCTCATTTAGTTTAAATTTGAAGTTGCCATATTGAAAATAATATATAATATGGCAAGTTCAAACATAAACTTGTAATTCAAACATAAAATCTGTAATTCTTATTTGAAATAATTGCTTTATCCGATGGTTTTTCAAAGAACATGCCATTAAAAGTATTGTCCATCGGAAGGCTTTGTCCCATCTTTTTGGCAATTATTGGATTTCATCCTGAAAAAGCCATTAGACTTTTCAGACCAAAAATCAATGACCCTGGTCTGAAGTGAAGCGCATTCCAGGGAGAACATTTCGCATCGATCGAAAAATGGTAATCAGGTAAGGTAAAACCTGCTATGAGCCGTTTTCTAAATAGATTTTGGCTTTAGATGCTACTAAGTTTTGTCATGATGGGAAATTGTGGCCTCGTGTCTGGTTGCATATTCAGTATCTGTTTCGGCTCCCATAACATTCCGGCCTGGTTTCAGCAGCTCATAAAAGACAACATCACATCAAATTCATAGCATTACCATGGCGCAATGCCGTAGATTATGTTCGTTGTTCGTGCTTTACATATGATTTCATGCGTTTGAGATTGTCATAATGAATTTATTTTTCGTCTTCGGTGATAATTCAATGCAAAAATGATTTCTCTTCAAAGCGATAAAACAACATTTTATCGCATGTAAGATTGTCTTTCAATATCTCTCGGCATTAATTAGTTCATGTGGCGCGCCATTTTCCTTGCTTTTCAATGAATCCTTAAGCTTTTAAACGCTTTGAAATGGCTTCATGAATCACGTGTATTGATTGTGGAATCTATTCTTGTGCCTGACACGATTCTTCATCGAGTAATTTTTGATTAACGGATTAAAAATGAATGATAAGAACCTCTACTGATTAAAAAACAGCTCATTATGGTGACCAGTACTTTATGGTATTATTTTCACAATCTACAACTCAGCCAATTATATTTACCTTTAATTAAGTGTTTATCTTTGTCTAGTTAGTTATCTATTTTTATCTCCAGTTACTGGTTAGTTGGAAGCGCTGGTAGACCAGTTCGAAGTCTGCTAGTCTGTGAGACTCCTGCGTTCAATTCCCATCGAAGACTCTAGTCTCTTACACTACAGCAAGCTTAAGATATAAGTTATTTAGCTCATAATAATTATAATTTAATTTGTAATTTTTGTTCTACTAAATAAATAAAAATATTTCTTAGTAAAGCATAAATATGGTTACAAAATTAATGATACTTAGGGCCATTATTACAACTTGCCGTTAACTAAAGTGAGGCTTTTAACGGGCAGATAAATTGTTTTTCATTATTATAAGTGGACAATAAGATAGAAGTGAACGTTAAGCTAAAGGGAGGATCATCCTACCTTTAACTTTTAAAGTGAAGTTTATGTTAGAACTTGCCATAATATATATTATTTTCAATATGAAAACTTCATATTTAAACAAAATGAGCATATACAACAACAACAAAAAACGAAGCCCGTCTTTGCCACTGCGTTTAAAAAAACAAGTTAAATTGAGCAGTGTTATCGACAATGCGCCGGCACTGCCATATTTTTTAAGAAGTTATCTGTATATAACGAAAAAGAAGATAAAGCTGACTTTAAAGTTAACTTTAGTAAAGTTACCTTTAACTAAACCCAACTTTAACGGGAAGTTGTAATAATGGCCCTGGCTGGTCTAAAACTGCCTGGATTCATGCAGTAATAAATTTTGTAATTTGAGGCGACGTGAGTGGCTATTTCACGAAGGCCAAAGGCGAACATTTAAATATCTGCTTTTTGTATTTAAAATTATTGGCGAATATGTTAAAAGAAAATTGGTTCAAAAGCATCTGTTGCATTTAATTTTATAACATAATACAATTTTATAAAATGTGTGTAACAGTATTCTTCATGTCTTACCTTAGCGGGTAAACACATACATATATGTATCGGTAAAAGGTCATGCGCCTCAAATGGTGTTCCAGCACCAACATTCAACACACAAGTATTGTTAGCATTATGATGAAACCATGATTTGGTTTCCTAAAATTATAGATGTCTTGTCTTGAAGGCTTTTTGGGAATAACATTAACGTAAGAAAAAAAATGTGGGTCAGGTTGTAAAGTTACCGGCACAGTTTAGATTCGCCATACGATTATTATTCAAAATTCTAAAATATCATAAGCAAGATGAAAAAAAAGTGGAAATTGATTGTGCATAACTTATCCAAAACATTATCTTTGTCCAACAGAACACTTGTATCGTAAGTGGACTACATTAGAATTAGAGTCCCATATGTGGTTCAATTTACCGCACGATATAACTGCTGAATACAACGTGAGTGACGCCATTTACTTTTACAGTTTTTCACATTGTATAGTGCAAGTTATACTATTGGGCAATTCACACAAGCCCTTGTATCGTTGTATTCATTGTATTGTTGGACATATATACAACAGAGTATGCTTTTTGTTGATAATTTTCATATAAAACTCCGATACACTTATACATATTTTTTTAGTACGTTTTTAAAAGTTGTATTGGTTTCGTGCTATCAGTTTACGTAAATGCCAGTAATTAAGAAGAAGAATAAAAATATAAAATATTTTCTATGTAACTTGAGTCAACAATTAACATTTCAAAATTATAATTGTTCGCATAGATAATTAATTAATTTATTTTTTTCCCGTAATATTTTTCATTTTGTTACTTGAAAATCAAATTATGGATACTGGCCTTCTTCTTATTATTATTTTTTGACGTTTGGAATACGAAATATGTACACAATACAGCGTAGCATTGAGTGTTCACAAACAAAAAGTGTATTCAATACAACATACACGATACAAAATCATGTGAATTGGCCAGATTTGTCTACCAAATAGAGTGTAGCGTGTAAAAAGTCGATTTATATGGGTGATTTTAGCAGCGAACTTAATTACTACAAAAGCTTAACGTTTTATGCTTGTTATTCAGAGCAATAAAATGGAATATAAAACGTAATAAAATATGCGAACACGAATACAAAATTAAGACTGTGCGAAAGCAATCTCCAAATAATGTTTTCAATTCGAATAATATTCACGAATTTAAATCTCGTAATTAGTAGATTGGTTGGTATTATAAGGAAGGAGGATATTTATGCGATTATTTCGAAAAAGGCGAAAATAGCACAAGCAAAACAATAACAACAGGAACAAAATGAACATTTTGCAATTAAACATCTCGTTTATAATGTTTCCCCTGCAAAATACTACAAAAACGTTTCTGTTTCTGTTTTTTCCTTTAATTTTAAGTTTGCTCTCTCTCCTCTATTTCTTTATATTTATGAGATTAAGGACCATTATTACAACTTGTCGTTAAACTTGGGTTTAGTTAAAGGTACCTTTAGTTAAAGGTTTCGTTATTACAACTTACAGATAAAATGTTTCAAAAATATGGCAGTGTCGCGACACATGTCGGTGCGATGTCGATAAAACTGATCAATTAAAGAAGTTTTTTTTAAACGCAGTGGTAACGACGAACTTCTTTTTTTGTTGTATATGCTCATTTTGTTTTTATTTAATGTTGCCATATTGAAAATAATATATAATATGGCAAGTTCTAACATAAACTTGACTTTAAAAGTTAAAGTTAGGATGATCCTCGTTTTAGCTTAATGCTCACTTCTATCGTATTGTCCACTAATAATAATGAAAAACAATTTATCTGCCCGTTAAAAGCATCCCTTTAGTTAACGGCAAGTTGTAGTAATGGCCCTAAAAGTTTTTCGTTGGCTTTTATTTCTTGTAGAAAATTTTAATTAAATTTTCGTAACAATCAAACTGAAATAAAACGCTTAAATGACTTGAAGGGAAAATACAAAAACAACCAAAAAAATTAAATGAAAGTGAGAAGCAGTTTTTGCAATACCATGAGGAAGAGAAAGATTCGATAAAGGAATTCTTTATTTTTATAAAAAAGATTTAAAGCATTAATTTGCTTATTTGCTGACCACCACTTAAGAAAGGAATGTTAAAGTGTAAAAGAAGAATATTGAAGAGGAAATTAAAAATAGTGGCTCATGGGCAGTGGGAAGAGCAAATGAATCAATTCGAAATACCTTAAACAGTACAATTAAATTTATTGGTACTGTTTAAAAAGAATTTAAAGAATTTAATTAACATATGAATATAATGCAAAATGAACACTTTAGAAATCAATATTTGTTATCTGTTTTGAGTAAAAGAACGTTATTCTTAGGGCCATTGTTACAACTTGCCGTTAAAGTTGGGTTTAGTTAAAGATAACTTTAGCTAAAGTGAACTGTAAAGTTACCTTTAACATCTTTTCGTTATTATAATACCATGATAAAATAAAGTTAACATTTTCAAAAAAAAAGGCAGTGCCAGAGCAATGTCGATAAAACTGATCAATTAAACAAGTTCGTTTTTAAATGCAGTGGCAAAGATGAACCTCTTTTTTTTCTTGTTGTATTTGCCCGTTTTGTTTCGTCGTCGCAGTATAGTAGGTACCAAACCGTAGTCTAGTAGGTATCAAACCCCAGGTCAGAGATCAAAACGAAATATGAAAAAATATTTCTTAGGCGACTTCCTCTCAGCAGATTTCTGGCAAAAATAAAACTGCCATGAAAAGTTTCTCAAAAATCTGTCGTTCGGTTCAAACCCCTGATCAGATATCTCCAGCAAAACGAAATATAAAAAAAAATTACTTCGGCGACTGCCTTTGAACAGATTTCTGGCAAAAACTTTAAAAATTAATAACATGGCTATAAAAGTTTCCCTAAAGCTGTCATTCGGAGTCGACTTTAACCTGTAGGTCCCGCCACTCATGTATAAAGTCAACACACACAACATAAGTGGTGTGAGAAGCCGTAATCCTGACTGAAGGATTGTAATGGCCAATTATGTTATGTATATTGAAAATAATATATACATATACAGTGGTGGTCATATAATTAAAACATTTTTTGATCTGATTTTGTGAAGAGCTGCTTAGAGGAACAAAATATAAATCCCCTGATCTCAATCCAATTGAGAACTTGTGGAGTGAAGTTGAAAAGAGGATGGAAGGCAAAAATCCCAAAAATGCTGATGAATTGTGGCAAAACATTGAAATCTGTTGGAGGCTATTCCTCAATCTTTCTGTAAGCAGTTTAGTTTAGAGTTTGCAAACAGATGTGCTAATGTTATTAAAAACAAAGGTTACCCCACGAAATTTTGATCGCAAGTACAAAAAAACAAATATTGTAATTAAAATTAAAATAGTAAATGGTTTAATTATATGACCAATCCAATAAAACATTTTTTAATATTTTTTCTTTACAGAATTTAAAATTATATATTTAATAAGTGTGCTGGAAACTGTTTAAGTTTTAGATTTAAGATGTGGAAAAATAATTTTGCTATCTTTTTTAATTTCCAAAATAAAACGAATAATTTACTATGTTACGAATGTTTTAATTATATGACCACCACTGTATAATATGACAAGTTCTAACATAAACTTCATTTTAAAAGTTAAAGTTAGGATGATCCTCCCTTTATCTTAACGCTCACTTCTATCTTATTGGGTACTCGTAATATTGAAAAACAATTTATCTACCCGTTAAAATCCTCCCTTTAGTTAACGGCAAGTTTTAATAATGGCCATAAAATATTTTATGGCATAATCTTACATTTAATTAAATTAAGTTATCCGTTCGATTTTCCTTCCAATAGAGAAGCATCTTTCACTTTTGCTCGACCTCTTTAAGGGGAAATTAAATGTGAACGCATACTTTTATGTCACCTTTCAAACACATGGTCTTGGTCTAATAATTTCCACAAACTTTTGTCATTATTCTGCAGTTAAACAATCAACACTTGGACGTCAATACGAATTTTTTTGCATATTTTTTGATGTTAATTTTGACATATTTTACGTAGAATTTGTTTTTTTTTTTTTGCGAAAACAATATGAATTCCAAGATAATCGTTATGTTAGTGTGGGTTAAATTTTTCTCTGTTCAATTTGTATGTCATTTTTGGTTCTATTTTGGTCTTGTAATGCACGGTTATAATTTTTGTTGTCTCGGTTATTAATAGGCTTTCTTAATCTCTTGAAAAAAATTTTGTTGAATATTTTTG
Source organism: Sarcophaga rosellei (assembly GCA_930367235.1). Lineage (NCBI taxonomy): Eukaryota > Metazoa > Arthropoda > Insecta > Diptera > Sarcophagidae > Sarcophaga > Sarcophaga rosellei. The sequence continues at coordinate 66,159,135 of OV884019.1, forward strand.
AAATTCAATGTAAAATATAATTTCAATGGCATGGTGTACAGGTCAGTGTATAGTGCACATGTGCTATCCTTTATAAATTCTGATTTAAATTTTTTTGATAAAAACATACATATAAACATACATATTTTTATAATTAAAAAAAAACGAATTCTCAATTAAAAATGTATTTATCCACTATACTAATTTTTTAATTACGCCGGGTGAAAAAAGTGTATAAAATTTGAAAAATAATTAAAAACAAAAATATTTAAAAACATACATACCTACATTTGTACACATACACATGTATTGGACATATATGAAAATGTACATCGAAAATAAAACACAATGTTATAAATAGAAAAGCAAAAAAACATTGAAAGTTTATTTATAATTTACACATGAACTCAAAATGATGACAAATTTTTAAAAATTCTCACACAATCTAAATGAAGACAATTTTTTTTTGTTGTTTTCGAAATATTTTTATTGACATTCAAAAGAAAAAAAATGTGTTTTTTTTGTTAAATTATAAAAAAAAAACAAAAAAAATTTTCTAGTTTTACCTCATACTTGCGGAAAGGGAACTAAATGAATACACACTGTAAAAACAAGTGAATATTATCGGACAATTCGTAAGCATTGTGACAATCGAATCGAAATAAACTCAAACAGATGTAACTTAGTTAACATCGAGGACAGATAAAGGGATTTACTTAATTGGTCATTTATTACACACATAATTGGTCATAATAACCCTTTAGTCAGGATTATAAACTAGTTTCTCACATCACTTATATTGTGAGCGTTAATTTTTATACATGAGTGGCGGGACCTACAGTTTAAAGATGACTTTTCATGGCAATTTTATTTACTCTCAGAGTTTTTGCCAGAAATCCGCTGAGAGGTCTGATGTCTGACCTGGGGTTTGAATCGGGTTTACGGCGAGTATAATTATTTTCGAAGGAACATTTTTACCCAAAATTTAAAAATGCAGCCTAATGGGGCTATGCCTTAAATGGAAGTGCCCTTATTTCTTACTTACTTACTTAATTGGCCATTAACAACTCGATTAACGGATTTCAGACTGCCGCAACACATCCTTCCAGGCGCCTCCGCTTTTTGCGCACCTACGCCGGTTGGTCACACCAATCGATGACAGGGCTTCCTCTATTTGGTCTTTTCAACGCCTACAATGTCGTCCTCTTCCCCGACTTTCGCATATCCCCGCAATTGTTCGACTGATCTTTGTAACAGAGATCTTCCACAATTACTATCTCCGTTGTCTGCTTTGTCTTGCCTTTTATATGTCATCGTAAACAGTCTGATGAATGTTCTTAAAGTCAAATGTTCGTGGCTTCGCCTTCTCGAGATCTTTATAAATGTAAACATCGTTGTTTCATTATTGTTGTTTGTGTACTTTTGTTTACATTTATTCTTGCAGTGTTTGTTGTTGCTTTTTTGTTTACTTGTTAATACTTTTTTTATACTGATGTTTGTTGGTATATTTTTGTTTACTTGTTTATCATGTAAACAAGTTCATTGTTTTTGCTTTTGTAGATTTTGTTTATAATTTTAATGTTAAACGATGTAAAAACAAAACACATCTTTTTCTCATATTGGGTGTATACATTAAAATTGCGAAGATTTTGAAAACTTTTGGGGGTTTATTACTGCAAGGAACTCTATATTGGCAGTCGGACGAAGCAAGTTCTGAAGAAGACGCGAATAGTTTATTCCTGCTCTTCCAACATTCAGATATGATATCAGATAGTATAAAACAGGGATTACATTCACCTGTGGCGCCACAACGGGCCGCTATGCGCGCTCAAGTGAGCTTTTGATATCAAAGCTACCACTAAGACCTAACCTAGTACGATGGAGATTCGAATTCTTGAAGTCAAACAAATAAAAAAAGTACATACATAATCCAGTCCACACATTAAGTTAGGGTGTATGTACATACATATGTATGTATAATATGTGTGTTCATGTTCACATTTAAAAATAACAACATGGTTGAAAGAAAAACACAAAAACACAGCACACACAAGAAACTGAGAAAGAATACAAGAAAACACTTGACCCTCACCTGACAGCCTCATGTACGAGACAAAAGGAAATGTTTTTTTAAAAAACATATTTTTCTTCCTCTTGTGTTTAATTATTCACAATAATTATAATTATACCACTTGAGGCTATCATCACTTACCCAACACTTGGATACTTGACAGAAAAACTTGAAGAATTAAACAATTTTTGTCTTAATGGCCATTAATACGAGGTTGTAACCACGACAGTGAATATGCAAATGTGTAAATAAGCATTAGGGTGCGCCTTTTCTGTAAAAAATAAAAACTTTCATATAAAAAATTGTGATTTTTAAGGAGGAATACAATAGACGGTACGAATGCGACTCCTGATGGCTCTCTCTTCGCAATGGACGTAATTGGCCATTAAAACAATGATGTCCCCTATCCCCATGATGACATGGGTAAAGTCCGTTCAGAGAGAAAGTAGATTACATGGAGTGCTCACATCAAATCGAAGATTTGGATCTCCAACAAGCGAGCAATTCTAATAGACTCGAGGAGATGAGAATGCAATATCGAATTAAGAATGCTTGCATTGAAAATATTATGTTACGAGAGTCGCCGTAGTCTAGTAGGTAGTGTGATCGCTTATTAGACGTAAAGCCCGGGTTCGAGCCCCAGGCCAGACATCGAAAACGAAATATGAAAAAAATATATTTCTTCGGCTACTTCCTCTCAGCAGATTTCTGTCGTTCGGTGTTGACGTTGAACTGTAGGTCCCTCCACTCACGTTTAAAATTAAAGCACACTAAATGAGTGGTGTGAGAAGCTAGGCCGAAATCCTAACTGAAGGGTTGTAATGGTCAATTATGTATGTATGTATGTTACGAGGTCAACTAGTAGAGTACGTAGATAACTTAAACTATTTAGGCTGTACAACGACAACGTCTATATGCGTCCAAGAGTGCTTACGAAGGAAAAAGTATGTATGATACACCTTTATAAAACAATACATACACAAAAATATAAGGAAGATTTTAAAATTCACATCATAGATCGCAATAACTCACGTTCCTTAAACAAATTTTACAACTCGCAATAATTTTTCTTTTTTTTCTTTTAATACAACCACATTTGTCTTTGCTGGTCCGAGTTATACAAATTTTTCTTACAAATCAAATTGGAAAAACTTACATACATAATAGGCAATTCCAACCCTTCAGTTAGGATTACGGTCTAGCTTCTCACACCACTCATGTTGTGTGTCTTAATTTTATACGTGAGTGGCGGGACCTACAGTTTAATGTCGACTCCGAAAGACAGATTTTGATAAACTTTTTCATGGCAGTTTTATTTACTCTCAAAGTTTTTGCCAGAAACCTGCTGAGAGGAATTCGCCGAAGAATTTTTTTTTTTCATATTTCGTTTTGATGCCTGGCCTGGAGTTTGAGCCCGGGCTTTACATCTAATAAGCGAACACACGATTAAACGATTGTTTCTAACAAATATCGGCATTTTTTTTACCGATACTTGATACTCAGTAGTAAAGTATATGTGCGATATCTGGAAATGCTCGATAAAAGCTGTGGCTTTCGATATTGAGCACAATAAGTTTCAATAAAACTGCCAAATAGCTGAACTGTCTGAACTGTCTGCTTATAGAACACTTCTCAACCGAATGTTATGTTTTGGAAGTTTGTGTTTAAGCAACCTTTTCAAACTCATTGCGAGTATCGCCGGTAATTTTCAGGATTAGATTCAACTATCCGGCAAGATTGAAAAATATTGACACGATATGAGGCACTGAAAAAGTTAGCTAATGGGCCAGCAAGTGTGAAAGAACACTACGTGTAGGCCAATAATGGAATACCATCCAGCACAGAAGCCTTGTGTCTATACTTTATGCGTTTAAAACTCTGCACACAATAAGTTGCTGTTTAATTATTTGTATGTGAAGTTTGATAACTTTGCAGATTCTAATGCAAACATAGGCGAACCACGAATGAGAATTTGTATGTCCAAACATGAAGAAATGTCTCTACGGAAAGGCTTTTGACTGCAACGAATAAATTATCTCATAAATGAAAATATCTTGATGGCCTCAATAAACATTTGGTCAATTCACACAAGCCCTTGTATCGAGTGTATTGTTGGACGAATATACAGCAGTGTATGCTTGTTGTTGAAAAATCCGATACACTTATATACATTTTCATATGTTTTTAAAAAGTTGTATTGGTTTTGTTCTATCAAATTGTTTGAATGCCAAAAATTGTGAAGATACACAATACAGCATATCATTGAGCGTTCACGAACAACCAAGTGTATTTAATACAACATACACGATACAAAGTCGTGTGAATTGGCCAATTTTTTATTTTTTAATTCACGAAACGTTAAGAAAAGTGTATACAGCTCACAGGACACGTTATTGAAAAATAAAAAGATTTTCTACCACTCCATGTCCTAAATCTTGTGTAGATGGCAGGATAGCTGGAAGGAAATCCACACAATTTTCATCAAATCAATACCAGGGTTAAACACAACAGAAAATAATTTCTATGTGTACCGTATGAGGACTAAATTCGAATTCATTTTGCTCAAGTGTCTGTTGTAAACAATAATGTGATTTTAAATTCATTATCCTTTACATACATACCTCAACTATACCAATACAACAACTATAATGAACATCTTAATGACAACATGACCGATTACTGTTGAACAATTGATGCTGACTGGAGCGATGAGAACGATAATGGCTAATTTGCCAAGTGGAACACTTCACAATCACTTCAAAACCTAATTTTAAATACGACAATATAATGTGACGCACGTGTATCAAGCGCATCGTAGTGAATTATACAATAATACTCTCTCTCTCTCTCTCTCATGGTTATAATGCCATTAAAACGGACACAATGAATACGTTTAACTGTGTTTTATTGTATGTGCCTGTCTGTTCAAGACTTAAATATTGGTTGGAAACTATTGAAGCAAAGAAGGAAAATTGGTCAGCTTACATATGTATGTATATGTATTCATTGTTTTATTTCTTCCAGTTATTATTACTTTAGTTTTTGGATTGAATACCTTTTGACTACATTTCTGTTATGAAAATTAAACAGAAAACAGAATCCATCTGTACGAATTGTGGTTTTCTTTTAATGTTTCCTGTCGACAAGGTCAAATAATCGAAAGGGGAATTTTGGCTGTAAGCATTATGCAATATGTTTTGTTATTGTGTTACCACACATTGATTTTATTTTCATCTGATTTTTATATACCGGAAACAGGTAAAGTGCTTATTACATGCGTTTCTATTTATATTAGTGCAATACAGTTGAATTCACACGTATTATATGTTCCAGAGATCAGATGTAGACAGATGTAGAATCATGAGATTCAAGATGTCCGTTATCAACTATAAATGTTCCGAAATTCCTGTTGGAAGATCCTGTATGAGGGTTGTTGGAGCACATTGGTCTGTTTCAGTTTCATTCGGAAGGAATGTCTGTCTGTTGGTTTTAAAGTTTGGCGTCGATTTTACTCGGTATTTGGCTTAAAATGTCAGCTAATAAGCGATTAAGTGTGGAACATATCAGAGATCAGCAATGAGTATTCAAAAAGATTAGTAGATTCGAAACATACTCATAATTTCTGATACTTATACGCATTCATACTTACATATTTTAATATCATACTGCTCATATTACTCATATTCAAAGTTTAAAGTACTCATCGTACTCATACTTAACAATACGCATGATGTTGTTGATTTCGAGTCTCCCTTACTCAACATTTACAAGAATCACAAAATAAGTATGATTCGCGTACGAACACTACAATACTTACTAAAAGGTTTTGCGTTTGCTTCGCCTGCTGTCTTTGTCTTTTTCTTTCTTCTTTTTTTTTTGTAAATGCAACAAGAATTAAGACTGTAAATTTTGATTAATGATTCAAATCACTCGAATCATTTATGAGTATTATAAGTATTTTTCTAAATTTATGAATCTGAATGAGTAGGCGTATGAATCAAACATATTTCGAATGTTATGAGTTTGATGTTAACGTTGTACTCATAGTCATTGCAACCTGTACTTATAAGTCAATGCTGTAGTGAGTACGAATGACTCAGAGTAGTTGAATTTCAATACTATTGACTTACTTATGAGTTTGATGTCAACATTGTACTCATACTCTATTATAAGTATTTTTCTAACTTTATGAATCTGAATGAGTAGGCGTATGAATCAAACATATTTCGAAGTCTGATGAGTCTGATGTCAATGTTGTACTCATACTCATTGCAACTTGTACTTATAAATCAATGTTGTAGTGAGCACAAATGAATCAGAGTAGTAGAATTTCCATACTGTTGACTCACTCATACTCGAAATTTCATGAGTACTATTGAGTAGCGAAAAAACGATTCATTGCTGATCTCTGATACATATGCAACATAACACAAATATTTACTAGCCGTTCTCTATTTTAATTCTTTACTACCATGACCATGGTGACGCATGACTGACTTGTATCCTGAGCTGAGTACAACCCGGATATCGGCTTTGGATTGATATCCATGAGTCATTATTTGGTAGATCGGTTAGTATATTGGAGCGATAAGCATTGTCTTCCCAAGTTTTAATTTCGTGTTACGATACATACACACTTAATAATTGGCCATTACCATCCTCATGTTGTGTGCGTTAATTTTTTTATACATGAGTGGTGGGACCTAAAGTTTAAAGTCGACTCCGAAAGACCGATTTTTGGGAAACTTTTTATGGCAATTTTATTTACTCTCAGAATTTATGCCAGAAATCTGCTGAGAGGAAGTCGCCGAAGAAATATATTTTTTTTCATATTTCGTTTTGATGTCTGGCCTGGGGCTCGAACCCGGGCTTTACGTCTAATAAGCGAACACACTACCTACTAGACTACGGCGACTACAATATTACCCTGTGAATATGAATATTTCCCTGTAAATATGAAATTATAAAATCAAATCACTTTGAACGAATTAGCTCTAGCCAAGTGTAATTACTGTATTGTTGATTTATCGATTTAAATAGTGTTGCGCGGTCTTTTTATTTTCGTCTGTGGGTTCAGAAAAACACAAAATACTCGTTCTGAAAACTAGAGGAAAGTAGAAGGGAAATAAACAACATAATACAACAAATGAATTACGAAATTTGAGATGAAGAATGTACCAATTACAATACCAAAACCACATAGAAAAAATCATAGATGGGCACTTTGCAGTACCAGTAAAATTTCAGTAAAAATTGATTTTTACTGATTACTGAAAAAAATTTCAGTATTCAGTAAAATTTTACTGGTAATGCAATCTAAATTTCATTTAAATTTCATTTAAATGTCATTTAAATTTAGATTGCATTAACAGTAAAATTTTACTTTTTTTCATTTAAATTTTATTTAAATTTCATTCAAATTTAGATTGCATTAACAGTAAAATTTTACTGAATACTGAAATTTTTTTCAGTAATCAGTAAAAATCAATTTTTACTGAAATTTTACTGGTACTGCAAAGTGCCAATCTATGGAAAAAATATATGTGTTCAAGGAAAAAAACTAACAATAACAAATCAACAATTGAGTTTTAGAAGTTGCCAAAACTAGTGAAACGAAATGCAATTAAAACGCTCAATACATGGATTAGATCTCCTATTCATAAATCTTATGTACTAAGGAATAAAACTAAATGAAACGAAATAATTATAAGCGTTACAGTTACAGAATAACTTGTGAAAATTGTAGTAGATTAGAGAGAGAGAGAGAGGGCAGTAGAACTATATTTTAATTGGAATATTTAAATGCCACAATATTAATATTTATTAATTTTATTTATTTATTCTCTAATTTCATTTCAGCAAATATATTCGAATGGTTTAATGAACATGAAAGCAATTAGGGGAAGAGAAAACTGTATTCAGAATTATTATTTCTGTTGATTTGGTTTTACAAGAATGCAGCGTGTGCAATGACATACTCCGGAGTAGGGGATATTATTGGTATTGTTGCTATAAAGGCATTCAACTTGGCAAATGAAGAGGAGATAAACTGTATATTTTTGACACCCTTAAAATATTCGTTGAAATATGCGTCATTGTAGAGCCTTTTGCGACAAGGCTGCTGCTGCTGAATGTTGATCAAATAAACTACTAATCAAAACACAGCAAACAAATCAATACAAAACTCTTCTACTGGACAACATCCTTTCAAGCCTCAAAATACAACAAAGAAAAGAAGAAAAATATACACTATAAGAAACTAGGACATCAAACCGTATTTCACAGTTTCATACAATTTTGTAAAGAAGATTTATGACTCCAAACTATTGCCAATTCATAGACTGCTGTGTCCTAAATGATTGGACGTGACTCCATCTCCATCTCATAACCATATTAGTCTGATAAGGTGTGGAGGAGCTTTGAAGCTCTACAAGTGCGTTTATGTGGATTAGGAAGGGCGTAAGAGGAAAAGAGTAAATAATTGTAAGATTCCAGCCATTTATCGTAGAGGTGATTATAAATTTCAATGCACGCAAACGTGACATCTGACAAAGGAGGTGGTGGATCATGGCGTCTGCCTCCAGACGAAACATTACAAGTACAAGATCCAAAAATAAAAGATCCAGACTTAGACCTCGATGAGGGTCACAATTGGCGATCAATAATATTTTCGCTTTTAGTAATAAGTTTTGTTATAGCCGGCATTATTACGGCCATTTATTTATTAGGGTAAGTGTAACTGGTAAACATTAAGAACCAATTTCGAATTGACATTTACAATCTTCAATTTTTTTTATTTAACAGTTACGTAGATGAATTACTTTATTGGTCGGGACGACGCATGATACTGGATGAGTATTTGCAGGGAGATCTAACGCCTTCCCGGTTGCAGCCCTCTTGGGTTACAACCAAAAAATATGTTTTCCAATCGGACGATGGTGCTCTGTCAGTTTTAGATACTGCCACCAATACGGTCAGTACTTTGGCCACAAATCACACACTAAGACAACTAAACGTACAGGGCTATCAATGTTCGACCGATCTGCGATATGTTTTATTCCGACATAATGTTAAGAAGGTAACACCAGCCATCTCTATTGTATAATAATAATAATTTCATAATGACGAATTTATTTTTATTTTTTAGATATTTAAGAGATCATTTACTGCATTTTATACCGTTTACGATGTTGAAAACGATCATCATATGCCTGTGAAACTAAAAGACTCACCAAAGGTACAGCGAACACGTCTGCAATATGCCACCTGGTTGGGCAACACCACTTCGTTGATTATCGTTGCCGACAATGATATTTATTTGAGACAATCACCAGCCGACGAAGAAGACTTGCGCATTACAAACACCGGCTATCCGAATCTTATCTATAACGGTGTGCCCGACTGGTTATATCAAGGCAAGCTAACGAACACCTCCAAATAAAGTTTATTTTTATGTTTCTAATGGCCGTTCGTCTTTTTACAGAGGAAATCCTTCAAGAGCCTCAAGCGATTTGGTCCTCACAAGACGGTAGTCACTTTATGTATGTCTCTTTCAATGACAGCAATGTGGGTATGATGACATATCCGTGGCTGGCATCGGGGGCCGTAATAACCGGCAGTGGTTTGTCTGCCGGTAGTTCATTTCCCGAAACTAAAAATGTACGTTACCCTACGCCGGGTACTACAAATCCAGAAGTGCAATTATGGATAGTCGATGTAACAAACGCCTCCAGAATTAACCACATCCTTCTCAAGCCACCACTTTCCTTAGATGGCCAGTAAGTTGACACTATGACGTTCTGAAATATTATTTGTTTACAATTTTATTTAAATCGTGCATTTCTAGAGATTATTATCTTACCTCAGCCGGTTGGGTTACAGAAAGCAACCATCAAGTATCGGTCGTTTATATGATGAGGTCACAGAACTATAGCATCATAGCAACATGTTTTGCTGATTTAAATTGGGAATGTGCAGAGGTAAGTTTATATGAATGGGTATTTTCTTATTGAAAATAATTAAAAGTATTATCGATCGGAACCTTTTCGGATTTTTCTGAACTTTTTCCCAATTTATGTGAGGTTGAGGTAAAATTTCCCATTCATTGTTTTCCAAAATAACTTTTGACCGGCATCAAGTTGACACACGCAATCTGTTTGTCGACTATATGGCAGCCTTCCGTAGCCCCATAAGGGATCGTGTTTTTGCCGCAATGTCTGAACTCGATATACTTGCAAAGCTGATAAGACTATGCAGAATGACGTTGAGCAATTCCTGTAGCTCCGTCAAGTTAGGAATGGACCTCTCCGAATCTTTTGATACCGTGCGAGGTTTCAGACAAGGCGATCCCTTATCATGCGACCTCTTCAACTTCGTGACGGAGAGTGTTTTGCGGAAGGCAGGAGTGCATCGTAATGGCACTATTTTTCAAAAAAGCGTCCAGTTGCTTGCGTACGCTGACGACATTGACATCATAGGGCGTCCCAAGCGAGATGTTACTACTGCCTTTAGTGCTATTGAACGGGAGTCTACTAAGATAGGTCTGGCAGTTAATGAGGGCAAAACAAAGTATATGTTATCGACAAGTAGAGACATGCGGCGTATTGGATCTCAGACAACGGCCGATAACTATACGTTCGATACAGTCAGAGAATTTATTTATCTTTGGTTGCCGCCAAAAATGATGTCAGTCTGGACATCAAGCGCAGGATCAGCAGACAACTCTCTCGTACGACAAAACTGATATTCTACAAGACGCTCATCCTCCCCGTGCTTCTTTATTTCGCAGAGGCATGGACCCTATTAAGCACTGATGCAGCAGCCTTGAGAGTATTCGAGAGAAAAGTCCTACGTAAGATCTTGGGTCCAGTGCGAGTTGGCGATGATTTCCGCATCCGACCCAACAGTGAGCTAACTCCAGCAGCTGCGCTGGCTCGGCCATGTCGTTCGAATGGAGGAGGATGCTCCGGCGAGAAATCGGTGAAGAGGACAACCTTGCCTGCGTTATAAGGACCAAATCGAGGAAGCCCTGTCATCGATTGGTGTGACCAACTGGCGTAGGCGCGCAAGAAACAGAGACGCCTAGAAGGATGTGTTGCGACAGGCCGAAATCCGCTAATCGGGTTGTTAATGGCCAATGAAGTAAGTAAGGAAGTTTTGACCGGCATCGCAATTATGGCCGAGGGTTTTCATGATGGAAAATTACGGCCTCGTGTCTGGTTGGATATTCAGGGCGTTTATCGGTCAATGCTCGCTTCAAACGAATTAATTATTGTCTGTACAGATCTCTCGTTATAGTCCGGGCCAGCCTTCTGATCCTACCAAATATACAGCATTACATTAGAGTCATGGATATTCTGTGTTTTGTACGTTGTTCTCGTTGAAACAAGTCCTCATCGCTAATGATAATTCGAGGCAAATATGACAAATTTCATTCATAAAAATCGTCTTTCAAAGTCTCTCGGCTTCAGTTCATGTGACATGCAACTTCTTTGCTTTTCTATGAACCCTGGTGCTTTTAAACGCTTTGAAACTGATGTTTATACAACGTTTAATGATTATGGAAGCTCTTCATGCGTCTGACAGCAATCTTAATGAAGTAATGTTACCAATTTATGGTTTTCAAACTTTTTTCTGTTCCGGATAAGAGGTGTGATGTGAACATCACCCAACAACAACTCTTCAACCAACCGATAGAGATATGGGTTCGATATGGCGTATGGTCTTTAGGCTTTGCTGGAATGGATCAACCTGAATCGTATCACCAGAACTTAATTGGGACACAGTCGCTTGACGCACACTCTAATTCCAGATCGATATTCTTAGTCAAATGGGCTTCTATATAGAAGAACCAGAAACCAAACTTTTTCTTCTGACTACAATACGGGTTTTCAAGCTGAGGTACGCGCGATCGGTGAATATACATATGATCTGGGCTAATAATCACTTAATAATTGACATATAGGAATTTAAATGTCTTTTCGAATAGTCAAATGATAATTAGGGTAATAATATCTAGGAATACGGGATTACAGACCGTCCTGGAGTGTAACCTAGTTATAATGGAGGCATTGAAAATGTGGAAGCGAATAGTTTGGCTAATGGAGCCATTAAAGACCAAGGCGAGAAGGTGGGCGGTGGAGTCACACCGACTGCTGTTGAATAATACTCTGTGGGATGAAGAAGAAGACTTTGAGGCGATCTTAATGAAGAGAGAGCCGCAAGTATTTTACAATTAAATAAAGTCGTATTGAGTACGCTTATGCGCGTACTTACGGGAAACTAAGCCTTACATGTCGCCTGAAACCTATTGGGGTGGTGGAAAATTATGAATGCAGGTCGTATGGTGAAGACATCGAAACGATGGAATACTTTTTGTATCCTTGCCCGCTTTTGTAAGCTCAAAATCCCAGTATTTTTCGGATGGCACAATACCAGACATAACTCGTCGAAGTTTATTTGTGAGTATAACTAATCCCCTTTGCCTTTGTTTTATTTTGTAGATACATTCAGAGCGTGCTCCTGAGGACGAATGGCTTGATATACTGCCACATCCGGTATTTTCTCCAGATGGTAATAGTTTTTTAATATTAGCTAGTGTTCAAGAATCCGGTACGGAACATTTTACCCATATTAAGCACGTAACCATATCACAGCAAAGAATATCTGTTATATCTCATGGGCGATACGAGGTAAATAAACTTAAAGTGTGTAAATAATTGTATTTCATGTGTCGTTGCCTATTGATTTTAGGTGTTGAAAATTCTTTGCTGGGATACTGCAAACCATTTAGTTTATTATTTGGGTACGAAAGATAAGAAGCCTGGACAGCGACATCTTTATACTGTACGAGATCCAGTTAATGATGATAATAGAAAGTATGTTTACCTTCCAATTGCAATTGAATTGCTGTCCTTAAGCTTTGCCTGCCTACCAGCCTAATAATACTTAATTTGCTTTCGCTTTGGTGTTAACGCTTTCTCTAATGTGATCGATATTTATATTTTTTAGCTTTTTTATTTTTAGAACTGAACCGACTTGCATAACGTGCGATGTGGGCGAGGTTCTTTGGAGCAGTCGTTACTATTATCTCAACTGTTCCCATTTCGATGCCTTCATAATGCCAGAGTCTTCCTTATCGACTCCATATGGAATTTCATTTTATATACTTGAGTGTCAAGGTCCTGGATTGCCCGTATCGGGTGTTCATTTACATAAAACCCATAGTCTGGAACGAATACTTTACGATAAGCGTTCATTTTATGTCGAACGATTACAAAAGTTGGCCTTGCCAACACAAAGATCATTCGAAATACCATTGCCGCATGGCAGTAGAGCTCAAGTGCAATTATTGCTGCCGCCTAGTTGGAGAGAAGAACTAAGAGATGCAGCATTTCCCGTTATAGTCGAGGTGTAAGTATACATATACTCGTACAATGACCCTGTAGGCTTTTATTTTATTATTACTCACACCATTATAGAAATGGCCGTCCTGGCTCAGAATCTGTATCTGAGAAATTTCATATAGACTGGGGGACTTATATGTCGTCTCGTAACGATGTAATTTATGTGCGTCTGGATGTGAGAGGGGCCAAGGGTCAAAGCAAGCGATCACTATTCAGACACTTGGGTGGAGTTGAAGTCCAGGATCAAATTTCTGTTTTACGGTGAGAAACTGTTCTTGTTTTTTTACAATTTTACGCATTCGTTTTAAAGTCCACATTTATTTGATTACTTCTAGTTATTTGCTGGATACCATTAGCTTTTTAGATGAAACACGTGTTGGCATATGGGGTTGGGGTTATGGCGGTTACGTCACCTCAATGGTCTTGGGTACACAACAAGATGTCTTCAAATGCGGCATTGCTGTCTCCCCTATTGCCGACTGGCTGTACTATAGTAAGTTTCATAGTTTTTTTCTTCCTTTATTTTATTCAATCAAAATCACGGTTTAAATTCAATTTATTTTGTTTTTAGATTCGGCGTTTACAGAGCGTATTATGGGTCTTCCAGCTGAAAATTACAAAGGTTATGTGGAAGCAGATGCAACTCAAAGAGCACGTCTGATCAAGTCACATGCATTTTTTCTAATACACGGTCTGGCTGATTCTACGGCTCCCTATATACATGGCGTTCAATTGGCAAAATCTTTAACGGACGCCAATGTTTTGTACCGATATCAGGTCAGTAACAAAAATCATTAAAGAATACCATTTCGATAACAGTTTTAAAATTTTGTAAATGATACATTAACTCAGAGATATGATATACATACCATATGCATATATATATACATATATACTGGATCCCTTGAATATGGATTTTCATTTAAATAATAATAAATTTGTGTTTAGTTTCAATTGAATTCTTTATTATTAGCACTACTTTTGTGTGCCACGGTTTACAACTTGACGTATACAACAACAATTTTTACACTTCTGTTCGCGTAAGCACTGACAACTATTCGGTAGATCTTTGCAACGGCAATCTTCGTTGTTGTTTGCGTATTTGGTTCACATTGCTGGTTGTTGCGTTCTCGCTTACTTGTCTATCTCCTTTTCCTTCATACTGATGTCGTTGGTTTACTTGTAACAAGTTCGTTGTATTTAAATGTGTAGCTTTTGCTCATTTTAATGTTAAACGATGTACACCGTTTCAATTTTCGTAACAATATTTACTTAGTGTCCTCCCATGTGGTGGAGGTTCAAACTCGTCTCAGTGGCAAATACTAGTTAGTGAATGCGCTACACGTGTGCCCTTGTTTATTCTCTTTGAAGACTTTAATTTTTTTGTTTTTATTATTTGAAAATTTACTTCTTAGTACTGACGTACAGAAAATAATTCCATGACTTGTGTTAACGCTGCTAAACTGCAAAGATGTCAAAGTAATAAAAAATATCCAACTCTTCTGCAATGGCGTATAATTCAATAGTTTGTTTGGCTGATTGATTCAAAAGTTCTCAGCTCTTTCTGAAGTCACCAGAGCCTATTTCCATATTCATCCTGAAGGCATCCGTGGAGACTGAGGGTTAGGTTAGTGTGGTAGCTTCATACCAAAAGCTTACTTGAGCACGCAAAGCGGCCCGTTGTGACGCCACAGGTGAACGCAGGGCCTATACTGACCAAGTTCCCCCGAACCTAGGAGGGAGAGGTCGGTCAGCGCAAGATCTGCAAATCCAAAGCACGACTACCCCGCGCTGGAAAACCAGCCAGAAAGTTTGATAAACGACATCAATGGACGATAGCTCCGTCAAGCTGACAAGGGCCGGAGAGACAAATAACCTATATCTGCACCTCGCAAGAGATGGGCATTGACAAAGAAAGTGGACAACAGTCTCGTCCTCCTCAGCGGATCTGCAACCACGGCAGAAGTCGTTAAATGGGAGCCGCATTCTTTCCGCATGTCTGCCCATAACGCAGTGACTTGTAAGCATGGCCACTGTGATTGAGATAATGCCGCGACCAAATCCAAGTAACTGGTTGGTACGCCTTTTATCCATTCAGGGGCAGGTGAGTCTAGCGATAGAGCTGGACTCCTCATTGATCCAGGATAGGTTGGCGTCTCGGAAAAATTTCCGCTCGACGGCCAGTTTAATCGAGGCAAGTGGCAGTCCCAAGTCGATTGAATACAATTCCGGGAGTAGTGCGCCAGCTCGTCGGCTCTGCGTTTCCCGGTATGTCACAGTGAAATATTATCCACCATCAAGTCAGCTCTTCAACCCAGATGTTCATTGATAGGCTTATCAATATCCGCTCTTCTAGCCTTTGGATACATGACAGCTTCTCTCGTTTTGGCAAGACAAAACAATGGATAAACGAGAATTGATTATCAGAGAGTTACTGTTGTTTATATCATGTGGTTGGAATTTAACAAAAAACGTAGAAACCCTTTAATTGATTCATCTTAAGGAAGCTATTGCAACACTGGCACTTTTCAGTTGGAGAATAAATTGGATTTCTTGATAAGGATCATAAAGATAAAACAATCAATAGAAGAGCTGAGAGTAAATACAATTACCATGAAAAGTTTCTTACAAAAATTTACACACACGTCATGGGAGGTGTGAGAAGCTAGATCGTAATCTTGATCAAAGGGTGGTGATGAACAATTAAGTAACAGAAGAAGTGGTAGAAGAGGCTGTCCCCTCAATGGAGAGTTATGAGCGGACACATTATTATATATATTTTATTTATTTTATTTCAATCGCTCGTATTGTTACTCAGTGTGTACAATGATCCATGTAATGAAAATCTAATAACACGGTGCGATAGTCAAAATATACCCACCTAATGACATAGTGTAGATTGTGAGTTTTGTTGAGTAGAACTCCGAAATATTTTTTTTATTTTTCTTAAACCCTCGAAACTCGTTTATTTGACAACAACTGTTTTTTTTTGGACTTTACACACAAATTTTTTGATTACACAAACATTTCTGGGCCAATGTCGAAAACCTAAACCCTATTGGAAAGGAGAGGGATGACCCTTTAAAACGGTATACATATACATATTATTTGACTTAATATGCTATAAGGTTTTATAAGGTAAAGTTGACAAATGTGAATTTTATTCATATTTTTTAAAGTTTGTCCGTTCATATTAGCAAACTTTAATTCAAAAATATGAAATAAGTGATGACATTCTGAAAGCGCATTATCTTGTAAAGAGATTGACACTTCGTGTGATCAAATCGGTCAAAAACTACCATATTTACTGTTTAAATAGTACAAAAGTCGTGTTTTTTTTTAATATATGTCATCTTATCGAATGAACTTTCAGTTTCGATGGATCTTGATTGTTTATCGCAAAATGTGTCAATTTCACGTTTGCACGATTACCAGAAGTCGGCTAATATTTGTGTTTTTGTGAAAATTTTTGAACTGAAAGTTCATTTGGTAAAAATTATATATGAAAAATATACCTTAAATGTAATCCTCTCTATATAATAACTACTGTAATTTTTGTCCGATTTGATCAAATGAAGTGTCAATCTCTTCACAATATAATGCACTTTCAGAATGTCCTCACTTATTTCATATTTTTTAATTAAAGTTTGCTACTATGAACGGACAAAAAAAATATTCACATTTGTCAAGTTTACCTCATCAAACCCCATAGCATATTAAGTCAAATAATATATATATGTATGTCGTTTAAAGGCCCATCCCTCTAATAATGTTTGGACTTTTGGACATCGGTTCAGAAATGTTTGTGTAATCAATAAATTTGTGCGTAATAGTGTTTTCACACCAAAAGTTAAAACCTGATTTTAGCATTAAAACCATAATCAGCTGATTTTGCGTTCACACTGCAAATTTTCTTAAATCAGGTTTTAACTTTCATACATTCATGACGGAACAGAAATGTTTTTGTTTAAGAAAAAACAAAAAATATGAAAAATTAAGAAATAATATTAATATTATTAATATTATTGCTAAAATATTGTTATTTATTATTGTTGTAGCAATTATTATTTGAAATTTTACATTTTTATACAACCGGCTTTCTATATTTTTACATTTGTTTTGTTTTTATTTAATTTTTATCAGCTGTTTTTACCATTTCAGAGCTGGTAGCTCTGATTTAGTACATAAAACAAGGTTGTATTTCATAAAATCAACTTAAAACCAATTCAAAAAAGGTTTTAAGTTGATTTTAACACAATAATTTTGTATGGTAAAAGCAGGTTTTATTTTTGATTTTAACGTTAAAACCAACTTTTGCGTTAAAACCACTCGGTGTGAAAACACTATTAAGTCCAAAAAACCGTTTTAGTCAAATAAAACAAGAAATTTAAAAACAAAATATTTTTGAGTTCTACTCAACAAAACTAACAACTTACTGTATGTTATTAGCTAGGTGTATTTCATTTTTTTTCTTTTGTCCCACGGTGTAATATGCCCTGATTTTGCATGGAGATTGCAATTATAAATGTTTTATAATATCGGGTTATCTATTTCGTGGTTTCAAAAGTAAACGTAAATAAAACACATATAAAATATTTTTTTCATGATATTTCTTTTTTATTGTAAAGTTTGAACGTTGACATTATGTGTGAAACACTACATCATTTAAATGACCTCCACGCGAAGTGTTGCAAGCATTGATTATTTTGAGGTAATTTTCGACGGTATCTCAGCCAGTAAGGTCCAATCACACCTTCGGACCAAAGAGCGCACCAAACAGTGACTTTTTCTGGATGTAATGGCCTCTCTTCAATTACTTGAGGATTCTCAGAACCCCAAATACGACAATTTTGTTTATTAACATACCCACCGAGTGTGAAATGTGCTTCATCGCTGAAGAAAATTTTGTTCGAAAAATTGCCGTCCACCGTTGCCGTACGACGTTGTGAATGGTCAGCTGGCTTCATTTTATACGTTGTATGATAGTTAAGCGATCCATTTTCGTCAATGTCAGACTTTCAACTGAAAAGAAAAAAAATTGGTTTCACAACTTAGTTTGACAGATGTCGAATTCCAGTCCCATACTTTTGAAACCACGAAATGGATAGCTCTTTATGATTAAAAGGTTTCATTCGGGTTTAATTAATTTTAAAAATAAAAAATATTTTTTTTCTTGTATTATTTTAGACTTATGCTGATGAAGGTCATGAACTTACGGGTGTTTTAGAACATGTCTACTCTTCCATGGAACATTATTTTTCAGAGTGCTTAAGTTTAGATCCTGATGATACCAAGCCAAACTTGGATCAAACTATAGTGCCTGCAGAATAAGTATAAATAATGCAACAACATCAAACGTAATCAGAAATATAAAAAAATTAATAGAGAATATTTAAATCAAACTTTAAGCCTTGTTAATAAATTTGCGTTTATTTTTTAATTGTATTTTTATTTTTAATAAATAACGTTTTCAATTTAATTTACGAATAAAAAAGGAAAAATAAGAAAACTTAGGAGAAACTGATAAAGAAAAGACAAAATGAAAAGAAATTAACAAACTATGGTACATGCGTACATAGGTAGAGAAACTAGTTAAAAAATCTAGAGATTATTTGCTCAAAATAAATAAATAATTTATTTAAACTATTAACTATTATTCATATACTCACACACTCACTCATTCATTCATTTATTTATTTATTTGTTTATCTGCAATTCATGAATAATAAACAATAATAATAAATAAATAAAATCAATAAAAAATAAACATTTTATTATAATATGAAGGTTTAATTAAAAAAAAAAATCTAGTCATATAAATAACTAACTATGTAATGTTATTTCATTTTCTTTTATATAAAGACTCATACACATCATCATACAGAAACAGTAATTAAGTTTCGCCAATCAATCAATAAATCTGTCAATCAAAAATGATGCAACACTTGGTACGAAACTAAATAAGATTTAAGTTTTTGAAAAAAAAAAAATTACTCATTCTAAATTGTACAATGCAATATACATATTTAATTAATTAATTAATTAAGGACAACAACAAATGCAATATTTCAATTAAGAAAATTAAAAAAAGCAAAAACAAATGATATTAACAAAACACCTACATACACTCAAACGGATATAGTATGCTAATATAAATTCTTAATTATTTTTAATTTTATTGTAATATTTTATTATATTTCGTTCTTTATATTGTAAACCAAACATATGTATATATGGGCAATTCACACAAGACCTTGTATCGTTGTATCGAGTGTATTGTTGGACGAATATACAACAGTGTATGCTTGTTGTTGATAATTTTCATATAAAAATCCGATACACTTATACATATTTTTCCATATATTTTTGAAAGTTGTATTGGTTTCGTGATATTAGTTTATGTAAATGCCAGATGAAGAATAGAAATGCAAAATATTTTCTATGTATCTTGAGTCAAAAATTAAAATTTCAAAATTATAATTGTTCGTACAGATAATTAATTAATTTACTTTTTTCCATATTTTTTATTTTGTTGCTTGAAAATCAAATTATGAATACACTGGTCTTCTTCGTCTTATCGCTTTTTGACGTTTGAAATACGAAGTAAACAATACAGGATAGCATTGAGTGTTCACAAACAAAAAGTGTATTCAATACAACATACACGATACAAAGTCGTGTGAATTGGCCATATATTTTTGAGTGTATGTAGTTAGAATAACTAATATATGTAAGTAGCATATGGAAAGGAAATAATTTTAAAATAATTTACTGCTCTTAAAATAATACTTATTATGTATAAATTAGTCTGTTAGATTTAATTGTTGATTTTTTTTTTATATAATCGTAATCTGTACAACGCTAGACAAGACATCGGAATAATATTTTAAACGAAATATTCAATTAACTTTACTCTTACAACAAATACAACGCAATTAAATTATATTAATCGATTTTTATTTATCATATTAATCAGCATATATACATACTATATATGTATGTACATACATATTACTATTTTTACAGATGTACACATTTGCAATCAAAGACACAAATGTAAATACACTACCTTTGTATTTAAAGAGTTTAAAAAAATGTAACCATTCAAGTCCAAGTGCAGTTATTAAGGATCCTTCAATATTATCGAACAAAACTATTCTGTTTATTGAATCGAAACATTACAGAGAATCAAAGATCAAATTTATTTTGAATAATATTAATGCTTTAACTGTTTATGTCGATTATACTCGTCACAGTGAAATGAAAAATTGTTGCATAATGTCGAGTATACTCGTTTTGAAGGGAAAACATTAGAACCAATACGCAACACAAGAAATTTTGTCATAATTGCCTTCTTTTACATGAGGTATAAACAGAGTAAAATATCTTTATATCGAGTCCACTTTAAACTGTAGGTCCCGCTACTCATGTATAAAATTAGCTCACACAGCGTAAGTGACGTGAGAAGCTAGGTTGAAATGAGCAATTATGTATGTATGTCGAGTATACTCGTATTCGCTGGAAAATAATTAAACAGCAGAAAAAGTTTTTTCTAGCAAAATTAAACAGTTAAGGATTCATTGATTCAGTCTTGTTAAATATTATTTCAAAAAAGAGAACAAATAAAATGTAAAATGTAGCAAAAACTCAAGATGAGATAGCCATTAAAAGTTTTATGTTTACTCTGTAACTCTCGGTCTTTAGATATTTCCCACTTGGACGATATAATTTCTCACACAAGTTTGTATATGTATGACAAACACTTCGACGGAATAGTACCCAACTAACCTACCAATTCCAGTTGTTCAGCCACGAAATTGTCTATCAAAATCTGCGATTTGAATCAGAGATCAGCAATGAATCGTTTTTTCGTTACTCAGAAGTACTCATGAAATTTTGAGTATGAGTATTGAAATTCAACAACTCTGATTTATTCGTACTCACTACAACATTGATTTATAAGTAAAGGTTGCAATGAGTATGAGTACAACGTTGACATCAAACTCATAACATTCGAAATATCTTTGACTCATACGCCTACTCATTCAGATTCATAACTTTAGAAAAATACTTATAATACTCATAAATGATTCGAGTTATTCGAAATTTAAAGTTTTAGTTGTTGTTGCATTTACAAAAAAAGAAGAAAGAAAAGCAAGCAAAGGTAACACACAACCTTCTAGTGAGTATTGTAGTGTTCGTACGCGAATCATACTTATTTTGTGAATCGTGTAAATGTTGAGTAAAGGAGAGTCGAAATTAACAACATCATGCGTATTCTTAAATATGAGTACTTCAAACTTTGAATATGAGTAGTACGAGTATAATGTTAAAATAATTATGAATGCGTATAAGTATCAGAAATTATGAGTATAATTCGAATCTACTCATCTTTTTGAATACTCATTGCTGATCTCTGATTTTGATACGATCTTATTGTTTCGAATTCAGTTAACGCATATTGAGTCGATAATTTTACTTCCTTACATGGTTATTACAAGTGTTTAGTTAGCATTACCAACCTAGCATGTTGTGTGTTTTGTCCATTTTATTACATGCGTTGTAGGGCGACTCCGAACAACAGTTATTTTACCTGAAACTCTAAATACAAGGGGAATGTATATATAATTTATGCTCTCACTGTTAATAAATATTTTGTAAAAGTTTGAAAAATTTTTTTGACTAAAGCATATACACTCAGAGAAATTGATAATTGTAGAAAGTGAATATAGAATATAAAACGAAACTATTTTTTGTCTTGTATATACGAAAAGTTATCCTTCATCTGTCTACGGCCTTTCGAGTATAATTCAAGAACTTCAGGAAAAAAAAAAACTTTTTTAATCTTAAGAGAAACTTGAAACGTGTCCTAAAAAATGGAAGCAGTTATCTTTCTTGAGCAATTCTCAATTTTGTCTTCAGAAAGCACCAAAAATTCAAGCAAATGAATATTTACATACATTTGTGGCTATTGCAACTCATTGGACAGGAGTATAAACTTGCTTCCCAAGATGTCCACGTTTTGTGCGTTCACTTTATCCATTAGTGACAAGACCTACAGTTTAACGCCGACTGCGAATAAAAAATTCCTGCAAAAAGCAGAAAACTAGGAAAATGTCGCGGAAAGAAATATTTTTTTAAATGGCATTTACAGTTCCGATTTCTCGTCTAGTGAGCCGAAAACTTCCGCGCGAGAATGTAGCAACCACGTCTCTTAGATTAGGTTAAACCTAACCGGCCACAGCCTACTTGGGTTCTATAAGGTCGCGTTATAACAACGATCTTACCTATTGCGCCGTACAATTACAACTAATAATTGGTATCGCTCAACCATCACGAGAGTTCTATGAAAGTGTGAATTTTCCTCAATTCGCCTATGTCTAGACATATTTGGTGACTAAATTCTGGGTGTCCAAGAATTCTACTGCTAAGGTTTCCAAGCGCCGGACAACGACAGAGAAGATGTTTTGGGGTCTCCACTTCTTCCTCGTCGTTACAGCTTCTGCAGAAGTCATTATGAGGTAACCTCAGTCTTCTAGCATAAGTGCCATAGGCCAGCTTCCCGTTATCACTGCTATGAGGTTTTTTATATGGATACTTGTTAGGTTCAATGAAAATTCTATTTTGCCTATAACGGTGTTTCTACTAGTGTGAGACCATTTGTTTGCCGCTTTGCAGAGAAACGCCTACGCATGTAGCAATTCATGTGAATTTTTTGCATTGCCATCTTGTTCTTACCTTCAATGTCTCCGCATACAAGAACCCAAATGAGGGTAACCGTCGAATGTTTCGTTACCCGGCATTCTTGGACAATCATAGATGTGGTGTGTTCACTCTCTTGGGATGCAATGGTACAATATTCGATGTAGTCTTACATTGAATTCACATGGCGGCAATTTTAATAACCGTTAGTTAAGCCTAAAAAGTACTACAATGATCTGGTAGTGTAAAGGAAAATCTAATGCAGCTACACGACTCCAAACGATAGAATTTTGTCAAACCTTTGCATGGCAATTTTATTTACTCTTTAGAGTTTTTACCAGAAGACTGCTGAAATGAAGGCGAATAAAGAAAATTTTTTTCATATCTCGATATGTTCGAGATGGCTGAGCCAGGGGTTGACCCACAGACTCTCATCTAATAATCCAAAGCAGGATTACGACGATTTCGCTCTTATGTGTACGATCAGATAAAATTATAACATATTTTCAATTGTATTTTGGCAAACACTTTGTCAGATGTCTTTTACAGAACCAAATTAAACGATAATAATGATGTCGTGATGACACTAAAAAGTTTTCTTATACGACATGTAGTTTTACAAAGTCCAAAACAAAATGTATAGTAATAAGTCAAAAGTAGTTAAAATTGATTACACTATGCGACAAAATAAAAAAAAATTAAATACACCCAGCTAATGACATATTGTAAGGTGTGAGTTTTGTTCAGTAGAAGGCTGCCTTTAATAATAAATATTTCCACATTTCGTTGCTTTTTATAAACAAGAATATGCATGGAAACCAACGTTCCAGACAAACCTGTTGCTATTATTGATGGTAATTTCGATTAAAACTCTGTGTTTAGTTAATGTCACATGTATTATACATTCGAAATCAAATATTAGGAAGCGTGTTTATGTGGAACAAAGTTGCTTATGGCATTATAAAATTGACAGCTTAAATGAGAGCCTTAATGAAACTATAAATTGTGAGATAGATTTTCGTCTTGATTTTTGGTACATACAAGTAAAAGAAGCAGGATTTATAATGTAATACTGCACTTCTGATATATGGGCAATTCACACAAGCCCTTGTATCATTGTATCGGGTGTATTGTTGGACAAATATACAACAGTGTATGCTTGTTGTTGATAATTTTCATATAAAAATCCGATACGCTTATACACATTTTTTTCATATGTTTTTGGAAATTGTATTGGTTTCGTGCTATCAGTTTATGTAAATGTCAGTAATCAAGAAGAAGAATTAAAATGCAAAATATTTTCTATGTAACTTGAGTCAACAATTAACATTTCAAAATTATAATCGTTCGCATAGATAATTAATTAATTTACTTTTTCTCCATAATATTTTTCATTTTGTTGCTTGAAAATTAAATTATGAATACTGGGCTTCATCTTCTTATCGCTTTTAGAGGTTTGGAATACGAAATACACAATAAAGCATAGCATTGAGCATTCACAAACAAAAAGTTTATTCAATACAACATACACGATACAAAGTCGTGTGAACTGGCCAAAATTTTTTTGATTTTAGAAATAATTGAGATTTTACAACCAAAAAAACCAATTTCTCTGAGTGAGTGTTTAAGGACTTCAAAAAAACATTCAATCTTTAACAAAACAAAATCTACGTCATAATATACTTCGAATCGTTAAACAAATGCATCGACATATCATTTAAAAAATCATGAACGTGTGTAAATATTACCTTTAAGTGTTATTCGAATTCTTTGCTTTTTTGTATATATACGCATACAATATACATACACACAAATATAACTGTAGTTAATTAGTTAATTAGCAAAAATGACAATATAGGGATGTCGAAATTAAAAATGTTTTCAGTTAAACTTTTTTTTTATAATCTCTGCTGTGTTAGTTAATGATTTATTAATTACATGAATGTATTGAGCATGAACAGAACTCATTGTTTTTTTTAATTTGAGATAGTGTTGTGGTCAAATTTTTTTCTTTTAAATATACAATGGTGGTCATATATGTACAAATATGAAAACATTCGTAATGATAATAAACTATTCGGTTTTCAGTTCTTAAACCTAAACCTTAAGCAGTTTACAATACAGTCGTTGAATAAATTGTCTGCGAAGAAAAACCATTTAGGGCCTGTATTACAACTTGCCGTTAAACTTGGGTTTAGTTAAAGTTACCTTTAGCTAAATGGAACTGTAAAGTTACCTTTAACTTATTTTCGTTATTACAACCTACTGATAAAATAAAGCTATTTTTTCAAAAATATAACAGTGCCAGCAAAAATGTCCAGAAAACTGCTCAATTAAAGAATTTTTTTAACGCAGTAGCAACAACGGGCTTCGTTTTTTTTTATAGTATCGGGTGATTTTTTAAGAGCTATAGGAAAATTTAAAAAAAAACATTAAATTCAGAATAATGCATGAAATCTTTTTTGAATCTATAGTACGGTCCATATAATTTAATGTCCATCCGCTTAGTCCAATTTTGGCATACTCTTTCCAACATTTAGGCCGGTATCTCACGAATAAATGCTTCAATGTTGTCTTCCAATACGTCAATTGAAGCGGGATTGTCTTTATAGACCTGAGCTTTAACACAGCCCCACAAAAAATAGTCTGAAGGCGTTAAATCGCACGATCTGGGCGGTCCCGAACGTGAAATAAAATGTTCACCGAACTCGCCTCTCAATAAGTCCATTGTTACGCGTGCTGTGTGGCATGTGGCACCGGCTTGTTGAAACCACATATCATGCAAGTCAAGCTCTTGCATTTTGGGCAACAAAAGTTGGATATCATCTCACGGTAGCGCTCACCATTCACAGTTACGTTACGATTCGCAGTACGGTCCAATGATGCCAGTACGGTCCATTAATGCCGCACCAAACTGTGACCTTTTCTGGATGCATTGGTAGCTTTTGCAATGCTTCTGGCTGATCTTCACTCCAAAATCGACAATTCTGCTTATTTACGTATCCATTGAGCCAAAAATGAGCTTCGTCGCTGAACACAATTTTTCGATAAAGAAGTGGATCTTCGGCCAACTTTCCAAGAGCCCATTTTGATAATAAAATTCAATGATTTGCAAGCGTTGTTCGTTTGCAAGACGATTCATGGTTAAATTATAGACCAAACTGAAGATGTTTGACAGTGATACAAAACACGAAACGTGCGTGAGCTGTTTAAACCAGTGTTGCCAAAAAGATAATAGCTAAAAAATCACCCGATATATTTTCATTTTGTATAAATTTGAAGGTGCCATATTGAAAATAATATATAATATGGCAAGTTCAAACATAAACATAACTTTAAAAGTTAAAGGCAGAATGATCCGCCGCTAACTAAAGGGAGGATCTTATCGGGCAGATAAATTGTTTTTCATTATTATAAGTGGACAATAAGGTAGAAGTGAGCGTTAAGCTAAAGGGAGGATCATCCTACCTTTAACTTTTAAAGTTAAGTTTATATTTGAACTTGCCATATTATATATTATGTTCAATATGGCAACTTCAAATATAAACAAAATCAGGAAACCCATCAACAAGAAAGAGTCCCTTCATTGCCACTGCGTTTAAAAGAAACTTGTTTACTTGTAAAATGGCACTGCCATATTTTTGAAACGAGTTAACTTAATTTTATCTGTAAGTTGTAATAACGAAAATAAGTTAAAGGTAACTTTACAGTTCCCTTTAGCTAAAGATAACTTTAACTAAACCCAAGTTTAACGCCAGGTTGTAATAATGGTCCTTAAAAGTTTTTTGTTTTTTGATCCGCAGGATTTTCGCTATGTGACGCATCCACGAAAGTAAGCAATATGATGAAGCTAATTTAACTTTTAGCTACTTAGAGCTTTTAAATGTGTTCGTTTTAAACGCTCTTAGTATATTAATTGAGGTTCATAAATGTATTGAAATGTTTCATTATGTTTTTAACTATACCTCTAGACCAACCTGTTAACTGGGGAATTTTATTCTCCGTGTATTCGACTCTTCTGAGGTTGAGTATTACCTTACAAAATTCCCCTTAAAATATATAAAAGGCGTAAAAACCCGCACAAATGAGTTATCATCCCAATCATTTAGGTACATGTATGTCCACCACTGTATATCAGTTTGAAATACATTTATTTTTTAATTTCCGTTATAATATATAAGTTTATATAATTATTAGTAACTTAAGAAGCAATATTGTATATAGATATGTACATATAAAATATAAATATTTATTTAATTATGTTTTTGCTAAAATTTTCGTAATATCCGCAATTGCAACATTTTATAAAAAATAAAGGTTTTATTGCCCGCCCACCTAATACTCCAGTTGCCGTCGATCCTATACCATTAACATGAAGCTTATTTATTAGTTATTAGATTTAACAGAGTCTGAATATTTAGTATAGTATAATATACTTATGATATAAAATTAATTTTTAATTTCAATTGATTTTTTATAACTTTTTTATATAAAAACTTAAAAGAAACTCCAGCGTATAGCAATTTAAAAATTATTTACAAGCATTTTTCACGACAGCAATATAGCCAACAATATTATTAAATTAAAAAAAAATGGCAATAAAATAGTTTAATGCTAAACATTATTTAAAATAAGAATTAATTAACGTTGAAATTAACTTTAAAACTATAGTGGATGAAGTATTCAATTCTTTAATATTAAAATATTTTTTAAAAAAAAAAATTCATAATAAAGATTGTTTAACAATTACAAATGAGGCACTGTCTTTGAATGGAAATTCATTGTACAAGATTATATCGGGTCTTGTAGCTTTCTATCTTCAAACTTAAATACAACAAACTGTGTATGAGATAGCAACGAAAAAAATTGTTCAGACTTATTAATACTCCATGTCCAATTTCCATGACTTGAGCGCTTAAATCTGGCTGAATTTCGCCGATGAGTTTGGCTATTTCTGGCTTGTACTCTTACCAATTCAGATAGTCCTCAACGCTGATCGGCTGAAATAATTTTTCGATGATAAATAATGTCTTTAGCCCCGATTGGCCAAACGTACACGGAACATATGTCCATTTTTAGAATACGAAAAGCAATGAGAATACTTCGTGAACCGTAATGTAATTTATATAAGCATTTTCATAGCTCTTCATATGCTTCAAACGAACGTCGACGTTTAACTAAATGGGACGTTTATGTTTTGTTACGTTCAGAATCAACAGTTTTTGTTTTGCATGTGAGGAACACGTATCTCGTTATTAGTTGTTCTGTTCCGTACCGTACGTGTATTAAATTTAAATAAATAAATAATCTAGTAGGTAATGTGCTGTCCTACTAGATGTGAGCCCACGATTCAAACCCCATGTCAGACATTTCCAACATAACGAAAAATGAAGGGAATATACCCTCGGCGACCTCATTCTGGCAAAAATCCTCAGAGAAAATACAATTCTCAAAAATCTAGCGTTCGAATTCGACTTTAAACCGTCACTCCTGCCACTCATATATAAAATTAACACACACAATATAAGTGGCGTGAGAATCAGGTCATAACAAAGTCGCCGTGGCCTAGTAGGTAGTGTGTTGGCTTATTAGACGAAAGGCCCGATTTCGAATCCCAGGCCAGACATCAAAAACAAAATACAAAAAGTATTTCTTCGGTGACTTCCTCTCAGCAGATTTCTGGCAAAATCTCTGAGAGTAAAAATTGCCATGAAAAGCTTCTCAAAAAAATCTCTCGTTCGGAGTCGACTTTAAACTGTAGGTCCCGCCACTCATATATAAAATTAATGCACACAACATGAGTGGTGTTGAGAAGCTAGGCCGTAATCCTGACTGAATGGTTGTAATGGTCAATTATGTATGTATGTATGTGAGAATCAGGTCATAATCCTGATTGATTACAAAAGTACCATTTGATGCGAAAAAGTACTCTTTCAGTTATAGTTCAGTATCATTTTAAAATTTCAATTTTGCAACACCCTCCATCCTCTTTAGTGAGCAAAAAAAATTAAATTTTTTCAACATTTTTCTGCATATTTCCGTCTAGCTAGAGCTTAACATTTTTTGTAAGTTTTTTTTAGACTTTTCAATACTTATGTATGTTTCAAATTCCCCAACAAAAACTTGTACATTTTTATGATAATCAACATAAAAATATATAAAAATTATAAAAAGAAATCTTATGTAGTAATTTCAATCGCTTTTTCAATTCATTGGTAATTTTCTCATTATGCATTAAACAAAAAAAAAAAAAAACAAATTCTTTACAACAACAATGAGCTTTTTTCCGAAAACAGGAATTGACATATTTTCCTTTTGTTTAAAAGATTGTAAATATATTGTTTGTATATAAAATAATACAAAAATTTAATACCATTATAGATTAACAATTAATCAATTGATATTACTTACCATAGAATTAAATAAAAAAAAAAGTTTTATTAAAGTAGTTATGAATTTATAAAAAAAAAATTTAATTAATAATTAGAATGTACATAGGTATTGTTTTGTACATATATAATAAATGTTGAAATAATTAAAAATATTTAATTTTCAATTATAATAAATTATTTATTTTCATCAATTTTGTTAAACATTTATGTATACCCGTTGCATAATTAATATTCACAAAAAATCAAAAAAATAATAAATAAATAAAAAATTAAAAAACAATTATGTTTTGTAAGCAATTTTCTTAAAATTTATAAAATCATAAAAGAAATAAAAAAAAATTAATTGTAATTAGCAAATCTGTAATATAATTAAAGCCATGTGGTTGTGAAATTCGCAATTAGAGCTTAGGTTTAAATTAATCAAATTTAAAACGAATAATTAAATTAAATAAATTTAAAAAATAAAATTCAAAAAAAAAATTTTTATTAAATTAAAATATGAAAATTATAAACAAAATATATTGAATAAATTTTTAAACAAAAACAACAAATAAAAAATATTAAAAGTTTTCATTCATCCATTATCATCATCCGAATTAAAAATTTATTAAAATTGTTATCGTTCTAGACACAAAAAAAATTTTATAAAAAATTATTAGAAATCAAACATATAAAATTTGTTCGTTTGTAAACATTTTTAATACGAGTATCATAGCAAATTTAGTGAATTCGATTATTATTACAATAAATTAATTCGTCTATTTGCATATCGATTAATCCATCCATCAGAAAATTAAGTTATATGTACGTCTTCGCTTTGTCATGGCAACTCCTGCAGACATCATTTGTCCCATGCGATCAGCCATTTTTATCTTCTGATTCTGTCTACACCGTCAAGACGAAGAAAATCCTAGAGGTACTGACAATTATCATTTACATTTGGCTTTCAACAGGAGTGCATTTGTATGTCAATTCATTAAGAATCTGAGTGCCGATACTAACCTGAGTTATTAGTCCAAGTCTAAACACGGATGGGAACAATGCGTCTACCAACGCCCCAACGCACAATAATGCAACCGCGTGATATGCATAAGCATATCATTGATCGCATCACAATACCTGAGTACCAATTCGAACCCTTGCATATGGCTTCTCTAGTTAAGAGTCGAAGACTATCGAAACTCCTTTGTGAAAGTGGTAAAGAGTGCAACGCCACACCGAGAGTAACCTCAGTTATATAAGATCTACTTTTATTAGTTAGTCAGAACTCATTTCAGTTATATCAAGTCTCACGCAGCTATACAGGGGTGTGTATTTTATTGGCTGACTGGAATTTCTTAAAAAAATCTCAACTCTTTCTTCCGATTCATTAAAATTGCTACAAAGTATTTACAGTGTTTTCTAGTTCAAGGGTGTTCATTTTCTCAGATTTTCTTTGCAAATTAGTTAAGTCTGTAAAAAATTTGTATTTTATGGTTTTATTTTCTGCGTCCTCACCGCTATTTAACCATTTTTATGAATACTTTCGCGGGACCTTGATCTCTTATTGATTTCCCGGATGTAGTTCTCAATGCCATAAAATAATCTCTCCGTTGTTTTACTATGAATGATGTAAATGACGTTGTTTTAATACACTCCCCGAAATATTTATAAGACCAAACGTATTTCTCGAAAAACTTAAAATCTTTTAGACCAATTCGTACCATTTTTGGGTTAAATATAACTAACTATAATATAAATCTTTTTATGTAAAAAAAAATATTTTTTTCTTTGTTTAATAAAAGGATAGCACAAAATGAATTTCATTTTCAAACGAAAAAATTATAAGACCAAAATTAAATAATATTTACCTAAGGCTAAAATAACAATGATAAAAAACAACTACTGAGTAATTTTTGTATTCATTAGTAATTAGTGTGGCCACCGTGATTAATAATGACTTCCTGAAGTCGACGGGGCATAGAATTTATTAAATTTTCAATGCAATTTTGACCAATCCTAATCCATTCTCTTATGATGGCAATTTTTAAGCATTTACATCCTTATACTGAGTGTTATTATTGAAAACTTGGTCCGATAGTATTGCCCATAAATTTTTTATCGGATTTAGATCTGGACTACATGCCGTCCAATTCAAAACTGGTATGTTTCTGGAGGACAGAAATGATTTTGTTGCTTTTGATTTATGGATTGCGGCGTTATCCTGCTGAAATATCCAATTGTTGCCTAACGAATCATCCCCAAAATTAATTAAAACGTTGTCTAATAATTCAATATACTTCTCGCTATTCATTTTAGTTGATATAAAACAAATAGGAGTCCTTCCCATAGTCGAAATCCCAGCCCAAATCATTACGGTGCCTCCACCGAAATTTCGCGACATTCGTTGAAGTTTTTTAACGTTATCAGTTATTTTTCCTGATGAAAAAAAGTTGATTTAGATGGTCCAGATGGTTCCCAAAAATATTGGATGGATTCACGTAAAAAAAAAATCAACGAATGTCGCGAAATTTATTGTTAATAATGAGTTTAATGACCTTTGGCTACAAAAACTTTTTTAAACGATTTTTCATAGAAAAGGCTTCCGTCCAAACACACCACACTTCATCAAATAGGGTATCCTTGGGCACTTGCTTATTAGTTATTATGTTTTATCAAATAGATGCTTAATTGTGTTTAAATCTGTGGTCTAGGTCGATTAGGTATTACTTCTTTAACGTTGTAGACATATATTTGACAAGCTTGGCTGACTAATTCGGATCAGTATCGAAACTAGTATTGCATGACCAAACTTATAGCGTTCATTTTTAAATTTTCTTTTAAAATATTTAAATAATCAAATTTTTTTGAGCCACTGCGATATCTGCCATTTAATAGATAATTGTTATTACAACTTGCCGTTAAACTTGGGTTTAGTTAAAGGTACCTTTAGCTAAAGGGAACTGTAACTTATTTCGTTATTATTTTCGTTATTACAACTTACAGATAAAATAAAGTGAACTGTTTTTAAAAACAATGTCGATAAAACTGCTCAATTAAACAAGTTTTTTTAAGGCAGCGGGAACGACGGGTTTCTTATTCTTTTTGTTGTATATGCTAATTTTGTTTTAATTTGAAGTTTCCATATTGAAATTATATATAATATGGCATGATCCGACAGGATGATCCTCACTTTAGCTTAACGCTCACTTCTATCTTATTGTGTACTCATAATAAGGAAAAATAATTTATCTACCCGTTAAATCCTTCCTTTAGTTAATGGCAAGTTGTAATAATGGCCCTTAATCTAGTCTGTAAATATAACTATCATAAGACAGAAACGTAGTTTTATATCATTATCTGATATAAAAGGCTTCTTAGGTAGAAAACATAGATTAGATTCGCTCATAAGCAGAAAACTCCATAAGATTTTCTCAAGTTGGAAAACGTTTCCATTTATTCGCAAGGTTTTCTTTTCTTCTACACTAAACGGGATTTTTTAATCAAACTATCCATTCGATTATGCTCCTCTTCTTGCATTCTGGGGAAATTAAAAGATAAAGCTCTTATGGTACCTAGTCGGCACATATTGAACTGATGATCCTAGTTTAATATTTCTAGCAATTTTCTGCAAACTTTTGACATCATTATCATTTACACATAATTGGGTAAGATTCCACGATATTGGAGAAGAAATCGTCAAATCAATTGCTCGCCCCTACTCTATAGATTCATCTTGTTAAAACTACCTTATCAAACAAGCTTAATTTGGCCATTTTGTGCAAAGAAGTTCAGTAAACCGTACTACAAACTGCCTGCGGCCGCTTTCACACTAATTTCGCAAATTCTGTTGGTTGCCATACCCATTGGTCGAAAAATAATATTCACGGTTGGAGATAACTTTTCGATTTGGAACACGTTGATGATTGTTTGTGTGTTAGTCTAATCATGGTAAAATTAGAAACCTTACTGATCTTGGCATTGCCGGATGTCACGAAGCAAAGACGAGTATACTCGACATAAACAGTGAAACATTTTTCTTTCTGTAAAAGTAGGCAATTGCCTGTTGGTTAAAAAAATCAATTACATTTATTTTGTAATACAAGCTACTGGCAAATCTAACGAATATTGTAAAATGTACATTTTTGTAAGACATTAATTTGATGTTTGTCAGGAAAAAAATTCCAGTATATTCATTGAATAATAATACAAATGTGATTTTTTTCTTCAAGTCGAGTATTCTCGTTTGTATCGAGTGTCCTCACCAGAGAGAAACGAAAATTTTTGGCATAATATTGAGTATATAAAATCGCACTCGTAATATTAATCAAAGAATCTATAAGAAAATTCATAGAGAAAGATCAAATAAGTGTTTTTTTTTTAATTTAAGTTTTAAAGCATTCGTTATTTTGGCAACCTTATTTACTATATTTTAATAAACAATAGATTTTATTAAACTGAAATAATAAATTCTGGCAAAGTACCGTTACAAAATATATATTTTATAAAAATTTACATTTACTTATATATGTAGATTTTCTAAATATGTAATTTGAAATTGAGTCATAATTACCTACTTTAACAGGCAGAAACATTTTACGCTGTTTATATCGAGTATACTCGTCCTGGCTGGAAAATAATTAGGTAAACAGAAAAAGGCTTTTTGCAGTAAAATATTATTAAATATGAGCGATTAAATATGGAATAGTTAACACGAGATAACTTGCAGATTGCGTTCCCTTCTAGGGTGCCAACTACGAGTTATCTCGTACTCACTAAACCTGCCATTTTTGTGTAGCTACGAATAAAATCGTATTATATCAGTGCTAGTATCGATAAATGGCTTCTGGGAAAAGAACAAAAATTTAATGAAAATTGCCGCGGCAGTCAACGTGTTAAATAGTGTTCTAGATCTTCAAAGGAATAAAAAAATTTATTTCATCTACCGCCGATTTGGTGGAGAGTGTATTTTTTAAATGTAGCCGAAAAAAGTTCGCTAAGTTTTACCGATCGCTGAGCAAACTTTAAAATATTCTGGAGACTTTTTCTTGGATGCAACAAACTTTAAGATTGTACTGGCGTGCGCCTAATTTTAATGAAATACAGTAGTTTTCCGATTTAACGAACCTATATGTTGTCAGGCCTGTTCGTAAAATCGAAAAGTTCGTTATATGCAGTGCTAACTTAAATGTGGGTTTTTGGTATGAGAATAAGTTAAAAGTACATAAAATATTTTTTTTTAAATGTATTTTATGAAATTGAATTATATTTTATGAAAATAATACAAAAAAGGAAGCAATTCATATCAAAAATTAATTATTTTATAAAAAATAATAATTCATATTACATTAGTCCACATAAAGAACAAAAACATACAAAAAAATTCTTTGAAACAAATCTATTTAAAAAATTGATTTAACAATTTTTTTTTTTGGTGTAGAAATTTCCATTTTAATTGCTTCTTCTTGAAGCTCTCTTAAAATCATTGATTTTGAAAAATCAATTTTATTTTGCTGCGTCCATTTAATGCAGCCTTCAAAATATTTGACTGCATCCTCGTGTCTTATTTTGGGATCCATGTATTCGACAACATCCTCCTCCTGCCCCAGTTACATTAATATGACATCGCCGCTGCCTTTGAAACCATGAAAAGAGTCTGTTCTCCATTATTGGAAATTTTTACGTATTCTATACACTAACAGATGGCGTTAATGTACAAAAAAAAATTAAAGAAATTTTGAGTAATTAATTTTCGCCACTTCTGAATTTAAATAGAATAAAGTTACATTCGGGGTTGAAAAATGATGATCTCTATAACATTGCGAACCTATAATAATATTGAAGAGTATGCAAGTAAAACTTACGGTTTCATGTTTTCAGTAATTTTGAATTTCAAAGGTGTGCAAATAATTGTAAGGTTTTGCACTGGCGCGAATAATTACCGCAACCGCTTTAATCTAATCGTAGATATAACTTTTTACAGTTTTTACCGAAAGTTCTTCCCATACAGTTATACTGTCCTTTCTGGTGACATCTAATACTTTCCCAGAGGCCACGTGGAGTCTTCTATCTTATGTGGTGAGCTCCAAGGACTGTATTGACTTGGCATGGCGAAAACTTCCTGACTAATTCTTCTTGAGTAATTCTTAGGATTTGTTTCTCAGTTGTTCTCAGCTCTGCTGTTTCCCACTGGTTCTACTAAAGTATGTCAGACAATTCAGTATTTCCAATAATCAATTTCTCTTCTCTGGATAGGTTGAGCTTTTTTGTACCAATTGGTATTTAAGGTTCTATTAAATATTAATTTTTAACTATGTATTATTAAAATATGGTAAT
Source organism: Sarcophaga rosellei (assembly GCA_930367235.1). Taxonomy (NCBI): domain Eukaryota; kingdom Metazoa; phylum Arthropoda; class Insecta; order Diptera; family Sarcophagidae; genus Sarcophaga; species Sarcophaga rosellei. The sequence continues at coordinate 66,194,999 of OV884019.1, forward strand.
ATATCGTATTTATACCTTAGCCTTATGTACTTATTTAGATTTTTTACTTTTTGTAGCATATACACAAGTAAGTACATTTTTGTCTTCGAAATATCTCTGTATAGACTTGGCTGTATGTTTTGAACCGCTGTCTTGGTCAAGTTTACATTTCAGAGGCATTTCTTATTCTACGAAAGGTAGTATTTTGCTTAATAAAATTTCTTTCTAAACTTTTGATTTTGGTTCATTAAACCCTCTATTCGTGCCAATTGGCCCCATTTTGCACCCCACGAGAATCCTCACCAAACCATTACTCTACCACCACCTTGTTTAATCGTTTTATTATATGTCATGGATTGACATATGGTTATGGTTATGGTTTCTGTGAAAAGGAATCTACTATCGGAGTCCGGCATCGCTACGGAAAATCGTAAAAATGTTAGTTTTCAAAGTAGTCAAAAGTGTGTTTTTAAAGCAAAGAAAAACGTTCGAGAGCTATTTGGAAGTTTTCCGGATAGTTCGAAATCATCCGGAAGCGCTCGGTATTGTTCGTTGTTGTTTTGCGTCCTATCACATCGGTGTAAACGTAACACTTGAAACTTTTTATAAAAAAATGATTTTCGTTGTAACTGTTCCATGACCATGTTTTCAAAACGTAAGCTTTTATAGACCTTCTATTTTTAGATCAAAAATTTGTTGTTTCCGCGATTTGAATGAGATTCTCTTTAGATTTTAAAATGGTACAAATAGAGGACTTTTTCATTCCATACTTATTACACAAAGCTGTAATACGTAAACCATTTCGATGGTCATCCACAATTTTTATTGTATCTTTTAAACACAGTCTTTTTCTTCCACTCATTTTGATGTTTTCATCATAAAAGTATGCACAAAACTCAACATCAAAAACAAAACCATCAAAAGAAAAAAGAAACGGTATATTTTTTTTACTACACATTAGGTATTTTGTTATATTTGTCAAATGTCATTTTATCTTCTTTCAAACAATATTTTTATTTGTTCGTTAAACTGAGTACAAAAAATAACTTTTGTTCGCTATTTAAGGTACTCAATAGGAAAAATTTGCCTGTTCGTTAAATGCGATGTTCGTAGAAACGAATGGTCGTTAAATCGGAAAACTACTGTACTATTTTTTTTTTCTTAATTTAATCGATTGTATGCTCTGTGTCTAATTTTTAATATTCCAGCACTACTTCCTATATTTTTTCTACGAATATATATGAAGCGATACTTCTCTGCTGCCGAAGGCATATTAAGTATGGCAAAAATATTGTTTTCAACATTCAATTGGCAGTTACCTCATGTCCAACAAATTCATTTTCGATATTCATTTTAACGGGGGCCTACTAACATTACTTATTCAATTACATTTCGGAGACATTACAGAGATCACAAAAAAATTCTTTTAATTAAGATTCATTTACAATACGAAGAAAAAAAAATTAAAATAAAATTAAATTACAAAATAAAAGTTATTGATATTATTTATTTATAATACTTACTTACATTTACATGCATACGAATAATATAAAAAAAAATTTATAAATAAAACGCTTAAATGTTAAAAATGTTATGATACTATTAAAAACAAAAAGCATTAAAACTATTAATATTTAAAATAAGTAATAATTATTATAATAAAATAGAAATAAAATCGAAAAAAAAGTGAAATTTTATATCAATCAAATAATGCCTTGATAGCTAGTTTATAAAGGATAATATTTAAGTAAATAATTAATCAAATTAAAATATAAAAAATAAAGAAACTTAATTAACATTTGCTGGCCATTACAACATTATTAATTACTATGTATGATTACCGATGATAAATACATGTATTAAAATTTATTATATTTTAAATTTAATTTTTACGCAATACTTTATCAATTAATTAATTAATTAAGTAATGTAAATATTTTCAAATGTAAAATATAATCAATTTATTTATTAACATTTAACTGTGCTTCCATTAATCGAACTCATTTATCGTATCATTATATCTTAATTAACAATTTTATTGTTATTCCCATTATGTATTGTATTGTGAATCCCATTAAAGTTTAAATTAAATCGCATATTACTTCCAGTTAATGCTACATTTCTTCCCTTTTATAAACGCAATAAACAAAATTAAAATACAAAAAAAAATTAAATATTTTAAAATAAACATTAAAAACCTCATTGCAAAATAAAAAAAAAACGCGAATAATTTTATTTATAAACAAAAAAACGAAAAAATTTGAAACATTTTAATTCGAATATCGTATAACAATGAAACATTTTAATCACAAATGTCATGTCATGTCATGTCACATGTCACGCGTCATGTAATCTAAGAAACGAAGAAAATAGTAAAATAAACTAATTTATGTACGGATGTATAGTTTAGCCTTTACTACGAGTATGTATGTATTTTAATTAGTAATTAATATGTATAGTTTAGTAATAAAAGAAAAATATATAAACAATAAAAATACAAATTGTTTCTTATGTTAGTATGTATGTGTATACATGTTAGTACATAATGTACTATTGATACACAAGATAATTGTGTACGTATGTAAATGTTAGTTTTAATTAAACTTTAAAATGGAATTGTAAAATTAGTAAAAAACAGAAAAAAATACCGAGAACAACAAAAAATATTATATATTTATTTAACAACAACAAAAAAAAAACAACAAAATTTTGTTAAGAGTTGTTAAACTATGGTAGATGGTGGTGTCATAAATAAAAACTCGAATGTTTGAAAAAATAACCACTAAAGATGGACACTCTTATCAAGACATAACACCAATTAGTTTTAAGAAATTAATTTAAAATAATTAAGAAAAAAAAAATATGAAAATAAATACCATATTAAACAATAAAAAAAATAATAATAATAAATAATTGAAAAATTTAAATAAACTCAGTTAACAATTAAGAACATGATTTTTTTTCTTACCATTTTAGTGGTACTTAAAAGAATTGAGAAGGATCACGGCGAATCACTCTAACTCTAGAGAATTGAAAGTACCAGATAGAATCATTTCGAAATTCAAAGAGAACTTTTGCGTGCAGTTTAAAAGAGATATCATCGAGTAATTTTATACGAGTGTGAGCTCGAGAGTTCAATTGAATAAGGCAAACCCTAGCTGCCCCGTAAAACCTAGGCACTGAGAAAAGAACGCAGTCTGGTAGAATTGCCATTCTTCTGCACTTAGAATCGAACTTCGCAGAATATAAAATCATTTAGCATTAAATGAGACCCGTTAAAGATCGATCCAACAACATCCAGATGGACGACACAGGTTTTATACAAACGATATGCAGAGAACGAAAGTTTTAGTCATTGAATCAATGATGAAAAATTCAGTACTTTTGTACTTTTTTCAATACTTTTTCATTTCAAAAATACCTCAGTACACCCGCGACGCTTTCAGTACTTTTTTAATATTACATATTTTATGCCTTGCGCTTTTGAACTACATATTAATGCATTAGCAACATGCTCAACATAATGCTAAAGGTAGAATTAGTCCTTAGCTCCGGTTAGCCAAACGTTAACAAAACATACGTTCGTACTTAGAATACGAAAAGCAATGAAAACGCTTGCCGAACTGTAATGTAATTTTGGGTAAGGATTTACATTGCTCTTCATATACTAAAAACGAACGTATGTTACATTACGTTCCATCGACGTTTTACTCAACGGGGCTTTTACGTATTGATACATTCCGAACCAGATGTTTTTGTCTTGTATGCGAGGAACACGAATAAAGGCTAGTACTCTGTTCAAAATTTCAAGTGGAATGCTGTCAAAATGTTAAAAAAAAATTACATGAAATTTTCATGAAAAAATGTTGCAGAAGTAGTACTCTGTTCATTTTGTGAAAAACATATGAAATGTTTCTGGCAACATTATTTTTTCACAGCGAAATAATTAAAGTGCCAATTGTTTCACGTGGAATTTTCAATAACAGCTGACTTTAAAATTTGTGTTATAAAATTGTTTTCCTTTTGAAAAAAAAAAAAAATATTTACTTAAAAATGGATGCTTCAAATAGGGACTGGTTGAAAGCCTACTGTCATTCAAAAGCTCTTCTGTCGCAACAACAATATCTATTACTTGTTGTGCTGCTGCACAAGAGACCAGTAATATTTCTTTATTCATTTTTGTTTCACGATTTTGATTCAACATAGATTTTTAAATAAAGATTTTAAAATAAAAAAAGCAAAACATATGTGTTTTGTTTACAAAAGTAAAACAATGTGGCTTACTTTCAATAAAAAAATCGTCAAATTATGTAAATTCGCGTGATAGGCAACATTGGCTACACGTCAAATTTTCCGTATGAAATAATTAATGTTGATCAACATTTTTCACAAATTTGAACAGAGTACTAGCCTTAAGTCGTAAGTTTTCCTGTTCCGTGCCATATGTTATATTAAATATAAATAACTAAATAGTCTAGTAGGTAGTGTGCTGGCTTACTACACATTTGCCCACGGTTCAAACACCATGTCAGGTATCTGCAACAAAACCAAATATGAAAAAATATTTCTCCGGCGACTTCCCCCTGAGAGTAAATAAAATTGCCACGAGAAAGTTTCTCAAAAATCCACTCATGTATAAAATTAACACAACATGAATGATATGAGAAGCTAGGCCGTAATCCTGATTAAAGGGTTATAATGACAAATTATGTATGTCAATTATCTCAATTATAGTTCGGTACTATTTCAAAATTCCTTTGCAAAGCTGCATTGAAATATGTACTTAATTTAACTTATAGAAGATGAGACAGAGAACGAGAGATACCAACACTATCTTATAAACAGGTAGCAAACCGAGCGCTTAGCTCCTATGAGGTTAACTTAAGATTAAATTGTCTCACCAAAGTCAGGGAAATGAGCTTACCAGGAGGGGAGCTTCCGCACCACTAATACATAAAAATCCTGTCGTTGTGTGGGAGTCAACAGAATTCAAAGAGACATTATAATTAAATCGTATATAGATTAGAGGAAGTATAATAGATCATCATTACTAAAGGGTGTTTTTTATAGAGGTATAGAACTTTAAGTTGGCATTACTTTTCAAGATGGTGACCGATTTAACGGCTGTCAAGTGATTTATTCTCAGTTTGGTTTGGCAATTCATCATGAATAGACTCACGCCTGAACAACGCTTGCAAATAGTGCAATTTTATTTCGATTTATTGAAAGACACGTTTGGTGACCGCCTAATTTGACGTTTTGGACCTGTGAATTAGCCTCCAAGATCTTGTGATTTAACACCGCTACTTTCTGTGGGGCTATGTAAAGTCATTGGTATATGCGGTAAAGCCACAAACGCTTGACCATTTGGAAGACAACATTTGCCGTGTTATTGCCGATATACGGCCACAAGTGTTGGAAAAGTGATCGAAAATTGGACGTCCAGATTGGACTACATCCGCGCCAGCCGTGGCGGTCATATGCCAGAAATCATATTTAAAATGTAATGCCACAAGATTATCTTTCGGATAAATAAAATTCATGTCAATCGAATAATCCATCGTTGTTTTATTGCAACTTAAATTTCTATACCTCTATAAAAAACATCCTATAGTTGAAAGTTGAAATCAGTATATCCAACTAGCAAGGTTGCTAGTCTTCTCTGGTCTTAAAAGGTAGCGAAAAACAATGGAAGCCAGTAAAACATGGTAAAGATCATTTTGATTCAAAAGCCTAATAAGATACTTCCGGCTACAGGAGGCATCTCTACAACTACCTTGTCATGGATTTGCCAATTCCAGACTTTCTTTGATTTATTTGAGCAGATTAATAAAGACTTTCTCAGCATCATTTCTTGCCCAATTAGCCAATCTTTCGTTGGTCAACAAAAAAAATTCTATTATTTCCCAACTTCGGCTTAGCGTAAGCGGAGTTATTTTCTGTCTGTTCCCCAAGAAGCTATCGACCGCATATTTTCTACATGGAAGCAAGTTTAAAAAGTTGGTCAACCATTCGGTGTATCATCCATACCATTCTAGATATAGCATCTAATATTGCTCGATCTGTGGGAGGTATGGTTGGAGTTTTAATCAACGGTATTTTTCTACGGCTCTGAAAACTGCAAAAACTTCTACATCAGCACTTAATTGTCAAAAACCGAGTATTGTTAACTAGTTATGGAGTGGCTACACGTGCTATATAACTGTTTTGCAATGCACTTTAAATTTTCTTTATTGTCAATTACCACTCTTAGGGCCTTTATTACAACTTGTCGTTAAAGTTGGGTTTAGTTAAAGGTAACTTTAGCGAAAGTGAACTTTAAAGTCACCTTTAACTTATTTTCGTTATTACAACCTAATGATAAAATAAAGTTAACATTTTCAAAAATATGGCAGTTCCGTAACAATGCCGATAAAATGCTCAATTAAACAAGTTTTATTCTTTTGCTCACATATACAATTAGAGTTGATATGTAGTTATTATTTAATACATAAGCGAGGATCAATTTTTTTATATTAATATTTAAATTTTTTTCTTGATTTGCTGTATTGAAAATAATATATAATATGGCAAGTTCAAACATAAACTTAACTTTAAAAGATAGAAGTATGATGATCCTCACCTTCCTCCTTAACGCTCCCTTCTATCTTATTGTCCATTTATAACAATGAAAAAAAATTTATCTGCTCGTTAAAATCCTCCCTTTAGTTAACGGCAAGTTGTAATAATGGCTCTTAGGGTTATTTTTGCATCTTCCTGCTTCGCACTGCCATCGTTCTTGCAGTGCTTCTCTCTAAACAGACTCTGAAATCAAATAACACAATAGTCACGTTCAACAGCCTCCGGTGGGTTCACGTACTTGAGGCACTGAGAACAAAGTTCACTGTTCCCGGTTACCTGCAGGAGGTTATGCGGAGCTACTTACGAGATCGTGAGCTTATTTACGATACGAGCCAAGGACGAAGGAGAAAACAGGTTACGTATGGTGCAGCTCAAGGATCAATTCTTGGCCCTGACCTATGGAACATAACATATGATGATATCTTTCGCATTAAGATGCCAGATGGCGCACATCTTGTTGGATATGCCGATGACGTTACGGCCATAATTGTGGCTCGGAATGTCGAAGAGGCTAAAAGGAAGGTCAAGCAGGTCATAATAAGAACGAAGTCATGGCTCGAGGACAGAGGACTCAAACTCGCAACGGAGAAAACGGATTTGATACTTCTTACGAGGAAGTGTATACCGCTGGAAATCGACATCACGACATGCGACACCATTCTGACGACGCGGAAAGTGGTAAACTACCTTGGCATTCGACTGGACCCTAGACTGACGTTCTGGGCTCAGATACAACACGCTGCAATCAAGGCAGCTAAAGTTTCCTCCTTACTTAGCGGGCTTATGGCCAATATTGGTGGTCCTATACAGAGCAGACGCAGATTGATGATGGCAATAACGGACTCTATTCTGCTTTACGGCAGTGAGGTCTGGGCGGAGGCATTGAAGGTCGACTGTAGAAGGAAAATCTTATCATCGGTACAACGAACAGCTGCACTTAGAGTGGCATCGGCGTATAGGACTGTATCTAAGTCAGCAATATTGGTAATCAGTGGTGTAATACCTATAAGTCTACAGGCAAGTGAGCGGAAGAGAGTGTGGGAGGCTAAAAACGTGCACGGAGAGACAGTAAATATCAACGACGCCAGAAAGCGAACCATACAACAATGGCAAGAGGAATGGAACACTGAGACGAGTGGTAGATGGACGGCAAAACTTCTCCCAGATATTACCCGCTGGATGGAGAGAAAATTTGGTGAGGTTAACTACTATCTGACACAACTGTTATCTGGACATGGTTATTTTTGTAAATACCTATTTAAAATGGGGAAGATGACACGACCAAATTGCATCTATGATGATGCACCGATAGATGATGCGGAACACACTTTCTTTCATTGTGAGAGATGGAGACTGCAAAGAAGGAGTCTTAAGGCCAAAGTCGGCGTCTTTACTGTCGGGAACTTCTGCGATGTAATCCTGAACAGTGAGGAGAATTGGAATAGTATAGTAAGATACGCTGAAGTCTTACTAAAATCTAAGAAAATTGACTTAGATGAGAGAAGTAGAATGGACGTTTGAACACCTTGTCGGAATTCATTACGCAATCCGAACTCGGATATGGATGTGAAGGGGCCAAATGGCCAAACGGAGTCCACTTCGAAGTAATACCACGGTAGTTCCGGAGTGGGCTTAAGGAGTCTAAAAGAGGAGGGGGAGATTTAGTGGGTGAGACACGGGGGATAGTGACGACTACCCCTATGGTGCGGTTAGGAGCATTTACTCCTCCTCAGCGTAAAAAAAAATGCATCTCTTTCTCAGTTTTACTTTAAAGTCTTCTCTGTATTAAGACGCCATGTAGCTTGTATAAGATGTTAGATTTTCCCTGATCCATACAGTAAAAATTACATTTGCCTTTCGCTAACCTGGAACCACATACCATAAATGAATGATATTCTACAGTAGTCAGTTCGGGCTTTTAATTTATTTCCTAGTTAGTCTCTCTCCATATTTTTTAACAACAGCCTTATACGGTGTTCAGATATGCACCTTTATTGTGTAAATCGCAATAATCGCCATTATTGAGCTCAATATTTCATATAAAGTTTCAATTAATAATTGCGCAATAAATACGCAAATTGTTATAATATTGAGTAAAACTTAAAATGCAGCACTGTCATAAGTATGTTCAGTGAGAACGTTACAACTTATGCTAACAAACCGATACTCCTTGTATTTCGAAATTTTTGGGATAAGGACTATAACAAAACAATGAAATAAGAATTTTTATTAACAAAATAGCATTAGAAATTTCTACTGTAATACTCGCTTGGAGTAGAGTGAATATCCATCTGCCAGAAAACAAATAATATATCGAATCTTACCAGGCACTGCCAAAAATTTCCAAAACAGCGCTTTTATATCACAAAATATGCAAGTCAAGATACGGAACATGTGCTCAGGGCAAATAAATTAACGCAGTAGTTAGGGCATTGCTCATTAAAAAAAATTACAAGATAGGAGTAAATCTTCAGAAATATGTTCGATGTATTTTTTAATAATAGTCGTAAAGGTAAATAGCAGTGTTATAATGTTATATTCAAGAAATTCTGATAAAAAAAAATGAGTAATTTTTCCCGTCACGGTAGGTTTAGTTTTAAATTTACGAATTGTTATAAAAAAAATAATGTTGTTGTTTTCCAGCTGTCAAATGACTATTGAATAAAATGATTTGCATATGCCTGAACACTTAAAATATATTTATCAATTAAACGAATATTGACTCAATTAAAATTCATGCCTGAATGTAGTATTATTGGCATCTAATCGTTAATTTCCTTTTTTTCGATTCTTGTTGGGCGACACTTTTACTTGATTTTGAATTTTAAATACTATTTTGAACCTTCTGTCTCTTGTCTCACTTTGAACTGTTGACCCTAGCAGAACTTAACTTGTGAAAAATTAGTGTGTAAAGTAAGTAACAAAATTTTACGAAGATGTTTGATATCAGTGTTGAAAAATTCAGTACTTTTGTACTTTTTTCAGTACTTTTTCATCTCAAAAATACCGCAGTACCCCCGCTACGTTTTCCGTACTTTTTATTATTACATATGTATTTTATGTCTTGCGCTTTTCATCTATTAATGTATTAGCAGCAACACGTTCAATGCAATGCTTGAATTAGACTTTAGCCCCTCTTAGCCAAACGTCAACGGAACGTACATTCGTTTTTAGAACGGGAGAAGCAATGAAAACGCTTGCCGAACCGTAATGTAATTTCGGTAAGGATTTGCGGGGCTTTTACGTTTTGTTACGTTCCGAATCAGCGGTTTTTGTCTTATATGTGACGAACACGAATAACTCGTTAGTTCTTCAGTTCCATGCCGTATGTGCCCACTGTTCAAACCCAATATTTCGAAAATATTTCTCCGGCGACTTCCTTCTGGCAAAAACTCTGAGAGGAAACAAAATTGTCATGATAAAGTTTCTCAAAAATTTGTCGTTCAGAATTGACTTTAAACTTTAGGCCCCACCGCTCATGTATAAGATTAACACACACAAAATAAGTTGTGTGAGAAGTTAGGTCGTACCTGATTGAAGGGCTGTAATGACCAATTATGTATGTACGAGTATATATCTTTTACAAAAGTACTACTTGATGCAAAAAAGTACTTTTTCAGTTATAATTCAGTACCATTTCAAAATTTAAGTTTTGCAACACTGTTTGATGTCCAAGACAAAACGCGTTGCTTATCAATAAAAGAGTTCAATGTTACAGTACGATTTTCAGTGGCACGCAGTGACAGAAGATGACAGAATAAATTTAACAGGTTATTATAATATAATAATTTTTAAGTCTCCGTGGTCTGGTAGGTAGTGTATTAGACGAAAGGCCCGAGTTCAAATCCCAGGTCAGACATCAAAACGAATTATGAAAAAAAAAAATATATTTCTTCGGCGACTTCCTCTCAGCAGATTTCTGGCAAAAACTCTGAGAGTATAAATTGCCATGAAAAGCTTCTCAAAAATCTGTCGTTTGGAGTCGCTGTTAAACTGTATGTCCCGCTACTCATGTATAAAATTAACGCACACAACGCGAGTGGTGTGAGAAGCTAGGACGTTGTACAATGGGTCAATTCGACCTCCGGGTACTGTACTTGTCACAGTTGACAAGTACACGTCCTCTAACCTAACCTAACCTATAATATAAAAATAGATTTAGGGTACCCTGATAGTCTAGCGGGTACTAGACTATTAGCGTGAGGGTCATGGGTTCGATTCCCACCAGAAACTCTGCTCTGTGACACTACACCGAGCATATGGTCAAAGTAACTCAGCTCGTATTTAATTAAAATATAATTTGTAATTGTATTGTAATTAATACATAAATTCACAAACTTTCGAAAATGCGGCTGTATTTGACCTTGACCTTTTCTGTACGATTTTCACGTACATTGACTGTATAAGAGATTTGAATATTTGCTGATTTTTAATAATCTCGTTTCATTTCATGATTTATTTCAATGTCATTGAATTTTTTAATTATAATTCCAGTTTATTAACGAATAAACTTTTGGGGGCTAATTGAAAAGTAAATAAAAAACAAAAAACTATTTCATGCGGAATGCTTAGATTTCTAGCCTAAAATCAGTTTTGCAAGATGAAATTAAGTTTTCTGGTTTTCTGATGTTAAAATTTAAGGTAAAAAAAATAATTTCTTTATTAAACAATGAGTTTGTCTATTAAATACAGAATTTCAATAATTTTTTATTTTGTTTGTAATTAAAAGCTTAAGCAGTAAAGTGATCGAATGGAATGCCTCTGGCAGCCAATTTTTCTGATATCCAATTACGCAAATAGGGAATATTGGCATAAACACCAGGAACATTTTCTTCGTTGCAACCAACACCCCAGGCAACAATGCCGGCCTGATAGTAACGATTCTTAACGCCAGGAATGGGACACACCAGAGGGGAACCACCATCGCCCTTGCAGGTATCCTTGCCTTTTTCTCCACCGGCACATAAGAAACTCTCATGCAAATTAAAGTACAAACCCAAACGAGTTTGACGCAAATAATTTTCACAAGTGGCTTGAGGTACAACTGGCAAATCGATTTTCTTCAAAATCACTTGATATTTACCCTCACGACCGAATTTATCTTTGCCCCAACCGGTGGCATAACAACGGCTATTATCGAAATTGGCATTGGGATCAGGCAAACAAATTGGACGAATATTTTCCTGCCACACGAATGGTTCCTCCAGAATAAGAAGGGCCACATCATTGTAAAGTGCGCCCTTATTGTATTTCTCATGGGTGATTATTTCTCTAACGGGTTTATCAACGTGATTCAAAATTTCATTTGTATTTTGTGTGTCCCATTCGCCGCCACGTACAATCAATTGCTGGGCCTTACGATTAATGACACAGTGGGAAGCGGTCAGAACAACGTTTGGAGCAATCAAGGAGCCGCCACAATCGTACAAATGAATGATTTCGCCACCAGCATCTTCGGTTTTAAGAATGGCCACCATCCAAGGGAATTCACCAAACTGTGCTTCGTTATCTGTGTCGCCGGTAATTTTGAAACCAACACCGTCCTCATTACGCCAGCCACAACCTTCATGACGCTCTTTGGGGAAGGGATCAATGACGGGTGTCGTCGTCTGCAATTATAAAAACAAAAAATTCTCTATAAATCTGATGCCATTAACAATTGAATATCATACCTTATTGGGAATATCACAGCAAACTTCATTGTATGTACAGACTTCATCACTGTTAATACGGATGTCAATAAAGTTTTCACCGGTTGTGCTAATAGTGCCATCTGCACACAAATGTCTTGGCACGCATTCCTTTTCAACACCACATGATTTGTAACGACCGGTTTCACCAACGCGATTTGGAGTTGTTGGAGTCGTTGTAGTCGTTGGCGGTACTGGTTGATATACATTTCCCCCCTCACCAGTTGTCGAATTGGTAAACACATGACCAATTAGATCCTCTAACGACAGTTGGCCATAAGCATGGGCCACAAATAAACAGAACACCAACAGTGATAACTTGCTCGCCATTTTTTTTTTTTTGCACACACTGTAAGCGAAACGAAAAGAGAGAGAGAGATGGAGAAAGAGATTATAAAATAATAGAGAACTTTTGTTTTTAAAAATTTTTCTTATTCAATTTGTCTTTGTTGATAATATTTAATACCTCAAACGCTTACGCAATTATTTTACATGTTAATTTATTTTTTCTTCTTTTTTGTTTGTTTTTAAGTTCATAAGGGGTTATCAGAGTTTATGTGAAATAGATTTCGAAGAATACAAATGGATTGAATAAATATTCTTGACCTAAAAACATATGTATTTTGTAAGTTTATTTGATATTTTGAATTCTAAATAAAAAATCATGGCGCCGTTAATGATATTAAGGGCAAATTCTGGCTCATTCTGAACTAAAAACAGGGAGACACATCAGGTTCGATTATAGGATTCCTTACAACTTTCTGAATAGAACATTCGGTTTTAGAATTCCAACTGGCCTGAATATGTGGCGGTTTAAAATGGTACCCTCGAGTTTTAGACTGATGGCTCAAATATGAGTGACAGGGTGCACTGTCTTTTACTTATTAAGTGTTCTGACATTAAACCTTCTTATAGGCTGACTGTAGTTTAGTAGGAAGTGTGTTGGCTTATTAGACAGTAAGGCCACGGTTCAAACCCCAGGTCAGTCATCTGGAACAAAATGAAATATGAAAAAATATTTCTTCGGGGACTTCCTCTCAGCAGATTTCTGGCAAAAACTCTCAGAGTAAATAAACCTGCCATGAAAAAGTTTCTCAAAATCTGTCGTTCGGAGTCGCCGTTAAACTCAAGTATAAAATTAAGGCACACAACATGAGTGGTGTGAGATAGAGGTGTCAAACTATCGATAGTAGCACTATCGATAGTTTTTGATAGTTTATAAAAATATATCGATATATCGAATCTAAACTATCAGTTCTTATAAAAAATATCGATATATCGGCGATACTATCGTAACACTATCGGAGTCTCTCAAATAATACATTTATATACATATTTGAATTTAATAGGTTAAAATACTAAATAACGCATTTTGTATAAACAAAACCGAACTTTATTTCTTAGTTCAAAAATCAAAAAATTAAATATGAAGTATTTAAGATGAAGGGTCAGTCAACCAATTGTTCTTGCTTGTAAAAAGAAGCATATCTACGACATTTTCTTTTAATTCTGTACGCCTATCCGAAACTATTTGACCAGCTTTACTAAACATTCTTTTCGACTCAGTCGAGGTAGCTGGGATACACAAATACAAATACACAAAAGCAAGTATTTGCATCTCTTTCATATCACTTGAACGTGTGTCTGGAAATAAAATAATTGTTTTAGTGATAAATAAATACATCTAAGTAGCACATGTTAGTCAGTTAATGTCTTTACTTCACTCTCCATTTTATAATAATACTGTGGGAATCACCAGTTTATAAATGCAAACAAAAAGCTAGTGGTGGATCATTTGTGGGGTGTGGAAACAAAGGCAGCAATCTCCACTTTGTTGAAACTAACTCAATCTCCAAATTTCAGTTCGCATTTTCCCAAAAACTTCAGTGAGGATATGGATCAAACTTGGTCGGCATATTTATCTTTTTCTTCTATACTAATTAACAAAAAAATTCATTATAAAATACAATTGTCTTTAAAAATGCAAGTTTTTCTTATTAATTTCGAAAACTACAAAAGTGGAGATTGCTGCCTTTGTTTCCACACCCCTCAATTTACTATCGATAGTGAAAAAAAACTATCGGTAATAGTTAAATGTTTATATTTTGTAAAAAAAAACATCGATAGTAACGAAATATATAAACTATCGATACTATCGATAGTGCCATCGATATTTTGACACCCCTAGTGTGAGAAGCTAGGCCGTAATCCAGACTGAAGGGTTGTAATGACCAATTATGTTATGTTCATAGGCTGCCTGACCACTACAGTGTTTTCTAAGCAGAGATCATGGATATTTTAAAAGCGGCGCAATTCTTGTTGAGTAGTGGGAAATTACATTGCTTATGATCAATGCCAGAACCGGTACAAAGCTCTCAATCTCCGACATGTTACAGAGTACAGGCATTCCGTCTGCTTCAGTTTTTATCAGTGTTGCAAAACTGAAATTTTGAAATGGTACTAAACTATAACGGAAACAGTACGTTTTTGCTTTAAATGGTACTTTTGTAAAAAAATATTTATTTATACTTAATGCACGTACGGAATGGAATTGAGACACTAACGACTTATACATGTTTCTCATAAACAAAAAAAGTATCTGATTCGGAACATAATAGAACGCCCAGGTTAGTAAAATGTCAACGGAACATAACGGAACGTGTGTTCGTTTCAAGCATATGAAGAGCAATGTAAATTCTTACCGCAATTACATTACGGTTCGGTAAGCGTTCTCATTGCTTTTTCGTATTATAAAAACCAACGTACGTTTAATGCACGTTTGGCTGACCGAGGCAGCTTTAGCATTACGTTGAACATGTTACTAACGCATTAGTAGTAGAAAAGCGCAAACCATAAAATATGTAATAATAAAAAAGTACTGAAAGTGTCGAGGGGGTACTGTGGTATTTTTGAAATAGAAAAGTACTGAAAAAAGTACTGAATTGTTCACCACTAGTTTTTATCAAAACTTATTATATGTCCTTGTGGCAGACATACCGAATAACTCGGCATTCGTGCAAATGATTTCTGCAAGAGCTGTGGGCCTAAGGAAATTGTATTTCACCTCATGTGTCAGTGCCCTGCTGTTGTGGTAAAGAGTAGGAGGTTATTAACTTCACACTTTTTGACATCTCTGACTGACTATTATGGACTCGAGTTGGATTTCTCTTCCTTTAAGGTCGTCTTCTTACTTATCCTAACCTAATTATATTAGGAATGATAAGAAATTTAATATTTTTTCTTTTAACCTTTAAACGTTTGTTTTATGGGGTGGGCCATCTGTTGGTTTAAAATTGAACCATTTCCTATTTCGAATCTGGCAATATATACTCCACTGAAAGTAATGAATCGATTCATTTCGCTCGATGAACCAATAAGAAACTGAACGATAATGTCGATTTTGTAAAATAAATCATCTTTTCGCATGGAGCTCATTTTCATCTTAGTGGGTACTTTTATAAGTAAAATTGAGGCTCAGAAAACCTACACATGGTCTTACAGAAGCCAATGCACCCATTACGAGTGGCTGTTTGGTGCATCTGGTGGAGCGAAGGCATCATTGGCCCATATTTCTTTGAAAATGAGGACGGCTCAATCATTACGGTCAATGGAGACACGCTCTTCATGGTATTGACGTGAACGATATTTGGTTTCAACAGGATGATGCACACACATGTAATGCCACAATCGATTTATAACACCAAACGTTTGATGACCGTTTAATTTGCCGAAATGGTGATGTCAATTGGCCGCCAAGAAGCTGCTGTTTGACACTGTTGGCAATAAAACTGTTATGCCTACAAGTCGCCGTAGTCTGTTGGCTTATTAGACGTAAAGCCCGGGTTTGTATCCCAGGTCAGACATCGAAACGAATTAAGAAACAAAATATTTCTTCGACGACTTCCTCTCAGCAGATTTCTGGCAAAAACTCTGAGAGTAAATAAACCTGTCATGAAAAAGTTTCTCAAAATCTGTCGTTCGGAGTCGACGTTAAACTGTATGTCCCGCCACTCAAGTATAAAATTAAGGCACACAATATTAGTGGTGTGAGATGCTAGGCCGTAATCCTGACTGAAGGGTTGTAATGGCCAATTATGTATGTATGCATGTATGTTATGCCTACAAACCAGAGACATTTGAGCATTTGAAGGCCGACATTCGTGATGGCATTGCCGAGATACGAACCCAATCACTTGAAAAAGTGCACGAAATTCGGTCCGATCTAATAAGGTACTGTGAGGCCTGCCGAGACAGACATATGAATTAAATAACATTAAATTTCTAACCGGAACAACTGAACTTTGCAACCAAAAATTAAATTTTTCAAAATTTCAAAAGGTATACGAGTATAAGATTATTGAAGTCGCCGTAGTAGGCAGTGTGTTGGCTTATTAGAGAGTGAGGCCACGGTTCAAAGCCCAGGTCACACATCAAAACGAAAATATGAAAAAATTTTCTTCTGCGACTTCCTCTCAGCAGATTTCTGGCAAAAACTCTGAAAAGTTTCTCAAAAAATCTGTCGTTCGGAGTCGACTTTAAAAGGTAGATCCCGCCACTCAAGTATAAAATTAACAGAAACAACATGGGTGGTGTGAGAAGCTAGGTCGTAATTCTAACTGAAGGGTTGTAATGACCAATTATGTATGTATGTGTGTTATGTATATAAGATTATCAATATCCTTATAATAGAACTTCATTCAAATTATTTAAAAAGCCAAAAATTAACGATTTCAGTGAATGATGTGATATTGAGTAAGCATTTGTTCAGTTCTTAAAACTTATTGAAGTTTTCAAGGTATTGTACGATATTCAGTAAAATTTATCACAAATTTATGAGTAACCGGTTTAAAGAAACAAAAACATGAGAACTCTTAAAATAGTTTGAAATTTTGTTTCTACGAAAGATTTAAAAAACATTTCAATTTAGAAAAAAGGTATCGAGATACGGTTCATTTTCAACTTTTAAAGTCATCCAAAATGTTTTAAAGAAGACACACACGTGAAGTATAATGACCTAGAATCAAGTGCATGATTTTACCTTCAAAATATTTTTAATTTTTTTTTCATTTTCTGTTTAGCATGTGTAAAATATGCCAATTCCAGTTTATAGTTTGTGATTCACATAAAAAAAATACGTATAATCCCCGGTTTTTTTTTTTTTGTGAATTAATGTGTGTATGTTTGTCTATACGTCATATGTAGGTATAAATAAACAAACAAAAATTATTTCCAATATTGTTGACTTTTGCAATATCGTGCTTAAATATTTCTTGGAAATAACAAACTGAGTTAAAACTTTTAAGATTGATTTGTAGCAACGTGTATTATCATGAATTTTATTGTCATAAATATCCGGTTGTTTTAAAACTATAACATATCGATTATTTAGAAAATATCAAATAATGAAACATTTTCATTGACCCAGTTGAGAATTACAACCTCGGCTCAAAAGTATCAGTAGCTCTGTTTAGAATATTTTTCCAAACCCATGTCATTAAAAATTCTTACAGACTGGAGTATTAATGAAAGAGTATCTGCAATGAGTATTCAAAAAGATGAGTAGATTCCAATTATAGTCTTATTTTCTGATACTTATACGCATTCATACTTATTTTAATATCATACTCATATTAATATTCAACGTCATCATATTCAAAGTTTAAAGTACTCATCGTACTCATAATTAACAATAAGCATGATGTTGTTGATTTCAACTCACCTTTACTCAACATTTACAAGAATTTAAAAATAAGTATGATTCGCGTACGAACTCTACAATACTCACTAGAAGATTGTGTGTTTGCTTTGCTTGTTATCTTTGTCTTTTTATTTCTTTTTTTGTTTCTGTAAATACAACAACAACTAATTTTGATGAATGATTCGATCCACTCGAATCATTTATGAGTATTATAAGTACTTTTCTAAATTTATAAATCTGAATGAGTAGGCGTATAAATCAAACATATTTCGAATGTTATGAGTTTGATGTCAACATTGTACTCATACTCATTGCAACTTGTACTTATAAATCAATGTGTAGTGAGTAGTTAAATTTCAATACTGTTAACATACTCATACTCAAAATTTCATGAGTATTTATGAGTAGAGAAAAAACGATTCATTGCCATTGTGAGGTTGTTAATGGTATACCAAAATCTACACGGATAAGGTTAGCAAACAACAGCACACTAGGAATATGAGCACTTTGCTTTTCATTTGAAAGTAAAATAAAAAAAAAGTAGAAACACAAGGCAAATCGTTGCCACAAAAAAATAAAATATGGATTCACTACAATACACCTGTGAACTGTATTAGCCCCTCTTTTTTGGGATGCTGAAAGTATAATTCACTATGACTACCTTCAGAGGAGTAAAAGCATTCATGGAGAATAAAAAATATTGTGTATATTTAATTACCCAAAACCCCAACTGCATTTGGCATGCAACAAGTTCTTTTGCAGTTTTTATTAGAAAAATCGAAGAATAAGTTTGTGAATTGTTTGCTCTGTTCTAATTGTTACAGGCGGTGAAAGCGGGCTTAATCCGGGACAACTATCAATATTGATGAAGTCGCCGTGGTCTAGTAGGTAGTATGTTGGCTTATTAGATGAAAGGCCTGAGTTCGAATCCCAGGTCAGACATCAAAACGAAATATGAAAAAAAATATTTATTCGGCGACTTCCTCTCAGCAGATTTCTGGCAAAAACTCTGAGAGTAAAAATTGCCATGAAAAAAGCTTCTCAAAAAATCTGTTGTTCGGAGTCGACTTTAAACTGTAGGTCCCGCCACTCATGTATGAAATTAACGCACACAACACGAGTGGTGTGAGAAGCTAGGACGTTGTACAATGGGTCAATTCGACCTCCGGGTACTGTACTTGTCACAGTTGACAAGTACACGTCCTCTAACCTAACCTAACCTATCAATATTGATTGTAAAACCAAATCGATTCGGTAGGAGACAATGCGATGTTTCGGATGAAACCAGAAAAGTGTAATGTGTGTAAAGAGCTCCTAAAACTTGGTGGAACAGTTAATAAAGGTCGCAATCCGTTTTGCAAATGATAAATTTCAATCATGCACTGATCGAAACACGAAAGCAATGGGCCCACAAGACACGGCAAAGAAATTTTACGGCATTACAATGAACCAGCATACAAAGCAAAACCGGTTCAGAATATAATCAAAGCATTAGACTGGCCATGTTAACTAAGCTCCTTTCGACTACTAAAGGGTCCGCCATCTAAAGTTTTTTTTTTCAACTAGTGCTTATTACGTGAATGGTAACACTTAGCTCATGTCTGATTTGACAGATAATTAGTTTCATCCTTCCGCTGAACGAATATTGTTGTGCATACGCTTCAACAACGCTGGGAAATATTGCGACATTACTTTGAAAATCATGGTAATGTTGCAGAATGTGTGCGAAAATTGCGTACGGATTTTGGAAGAAGAGAAGCACCGTCAGCTCCGCAGCAGCACGAAGCTCAATTTGATCTTGGCGGGTATATATACAAGCAAAATTGTCGCATTTGGGGCAAAAAAAAACCCGCACGCATACATTGAAAAGCCGACGCACCCAAAACGAGTCACTGTTTGGTGCGGATTTTGGTCCAGAGGCATAATTAATTAAAAATTGGACCGATCGTGTAGGCTACTGCATGGCCAGCCGAGGCAGCCATTTGAATGAAATTATTTTCCATTATTAACCGCAAGGATTGTACTTTCAAATAAAAAAATAAGTTTGAGAAAATATTCAGTAGTTTTTTTAAAGCATTTTCAAAAAAAAAAGTTATTTGACGGACCCTTTATTTGTTTTCATCAATGGTACACACATTCGCTGAATAAGTTGAAAATTGGATGACAAACAGTTTTATTGGTGTGGAATCCAAAAATTGAAGTTGCCGTAGTCTAGTTGGTAACGTTTTGGCTTATTAGATATGAGTCCGTGGTTCAATCCCCAGCCCAGACATATGCAACAAAACGAAATAAGAGGAAATATTTCTACGGATACTTCCTTTGAGCAAATTTCCGGTGAGCACCATGAGAGGAAATAAAATTACCATGAAAAGTTCCACAGTTCGGAGTCGACTTTCATGTATGAAATTAACACACACAACATAGGTAGCGTGAGAAGCTAGATCGTAATCCTGCCTAAAGGGTTATAAAGACCAATTACATATGTATGTATGTATGCGTGAATTATCACAGACTTCCAATCATTTTTTCAATTAAGCAATTCTTCTGTAGATGTTACAATCTTTTAAGACTTGACGTCTTTGCAATGACGATGTTTCCAAAGTTGTCTGTCTTTCTTTATGAAAGCCTGTGTTTTCTTTTTCGAAGTCCAACGCACACTCCGAATTTAAAGTGCAGAGGGTTGATGTCAGTTTGGAGATCAAGTGTAGGATCATTCTTGCCAACACTTGCAACTATGATCTCAATAGGCAATTAAGTGGTAGAGACATCTCTCGCACCTTGAAAGTGATACTCCACAAGTTGCTCAGCCGCCCCGTCTATTACATGAGTACCGATGCATCAGCCTACATACATACATGGTGGTCCTGACATCTATGGTGAAATGGTTGGTCTACACATCCCTTTAATTGTGTGCCATTATACTCATTAAGCCTTTTCATTAAAACTACAAGGTGAACGTATGTATATAAAAATACAATAAGATCTTCGGTCTAGTGCGAATTGACAATGATTTCCTTATCCGATCCAACAGTTAGCGACATAGACGTTGTGCACCCGTTGGATGCGAATGCGATGGTTCCGCGATGACGTTCAGTTGGAAGACAAATTGCCTGAATGATGGAATATTAGTATGTATGTATATATGTATTTTATTTTCACAAAAACAAAACGTTTATTTTATAACGGTACACCTGGTAGAATCCAAGTTGTATATAAATACTATGTACTATAATTTTAGGCAGGGGTTTCTTACTGACAACGTTCAAATGTGTTGTGCCATTTTATATTTTTTGTAATAACTTTACATACTACGTGCTGAGTGGTAGAGGTGAAAGACATTTTTAAAACGGCATACACAAATACACATACGTACGTACATAAATAAATTAATTTCTAAATAATTTATTCCATTTTTTGTATAGAATAGTATTTGTAAAGGTATGATTTTTTTGAAATTAAAACAAATTTTTTATTTGCAAAGGTATGAATTTTTTTTGAAATTTCTAATCTTTTAAGATATATGTATTCATAAAAACTTTCTTCTTCCAAATTTATTCGTTTCGTAGAAGTATTGAATATATTTTCAAATTTAATACGGAATTTATAAATAATTATACTCTTGTACTATTTTACATAACTTGTGAGGAACTTAAGTTATTATCTTATTTTTATTTGTTTTTTTGTTGTTGTTTTTTTTTTACTGAAATATTAATTAACAATATTTATTAGTGAGTTTTTTAATACACAAAATTAGAAATAAAACATTTCAAATTTAAGTTCTGTATCAGCAATAGAGAGAAAGAAAAGGAAGAGAAGCTAAATAACCGTCCAAATTTATTTAAATATATTCGCAAAACTTGTTCAACAACCATAAAATTTCGTATTATTTTGTTAAATCTGTTA
This sequence comes from Sarcophaga rosellei, assembly GCA_930367235.1. Taxonomy (NCBI): domain Eukaryota; kingdom Metazoa; phylum Arthropoda; class Insecta; order Diptera; family Sarcophagidae; genus Sarcophaga; species Sarcophaga rosellei. The sequence goes on from OV884019.1 coordinate 66,216,890, forward strand.
AAAATTTGATAGACATTTTAAAGAAATATATATGTACATACACATACATACAAATATACACATAGAAATAATGGAGTAAAATATTTTTAAATCGCCTTTCATCTGTACGTCAAAAAAATATGTTTCTTATAGCTATACTAAGACCGAGTCACTTGGCGCTTTGACATTTTCAACTGACAGCAGAGTAACAAGCTGCCAAAGCACTCAACGCAAACCAAAAATTATAAGTTGGCAAACTTTATCCGAAGTACCGATAAACTTAGCTGTCAGCGGATAACAATTAAGTTGTACGACGGATTCTATGTGGCGCAACCTTTCTCTTCCTACACAGACAGTTCGTAACGTCCATCTTATACAAACATACATAATTGGCCATTACAACCCTTCAGTCAGGATTATGGCCTAGCCTCTCACACCACTCATGTTGTGTGCCATGATTTTATACTTGAGTGGCGGGGGACCTAGAGTTTAACGTCGACTCCGAAAGACATATTTTGAGAAATATACATACTCTCAGAGTTTTTGCTTGCTGAGAGGTAGTCGCCGAAGAAATATTTTTTTTTTTCATATTTCGTTTTGATGTCTAGCCTGGGGCTAGTACAGTACCAGTAAAATTTCAGTAAAAATTGATTTTTACTGATTACTGAAAAAAATTACAGTATTCAGTAAATTTTACTGGTAATGAAATTTAGATTACCAGTAAAATTTTACTGGTTACTGAAAAAAAAATCAGTAAGTCAGTAAATTTTTACTGATTACTGAAAAAAATCAGTATCAGTAAATTGAAATCCATTATACATTACCAGTAAATTTTTATTAATTATAAAAAAATTATCAACATTTCTAATAGATGTTATTAGTAGAAATAGAGAGTATATATTTGTAAAAAACAAAAATTAAAATAATGTCTAATATGAATTTAAAAAAAAGATGTAGCCCACTGGGTTTGAACCGACGACCACCCGATTTCTGATCGCCGTTGTACTCACAACACTACCGAAATATTTATTTAAGTGTGTTGTTTCTAATACTAATTTATTTTTTATTCGTTCGAAAAACAGTTCTAAAAATAAATATATAGGTTGTTACTTTCAAATTAACGGTTCTTGTATTCAAATTAAATCTTTTAAAAGTCAAACACAATTTTTTGCAACACAAATTAAATTTTTTTTCATTTCAAATTAAATTATTTTTATTGCAAATTAAATTTATTTAACTTCGATTTAAATTTTCTGTTTATTTGGCCAAAAATTTAATAATTAATTTTATAATAATACGATGGTCCTTGATAATGCATAAAACTCAAGAAGTAAGGTTGCAGAGTCCGGGCATATTTTAATGTTTCTTCCTCCTTACTCACTTATGCTTAATCCAATAGAAAAGTTTTTTCTAAAACAAAGCTACATGCCCGAAATTTATTAGCTGATCGGGACATTAATTTGGTCCTGGTAACAATAATTAAATAATCAGTAGAAACGGTAACACATTCAGATTGTAGCAATTATTATCTCGATATGACCATGAATTTGTCATTAGCTGCATCTAGAGAAATCTTGCAATAAAACCCGTCCAAATATTAAAAAAATTAATTGAGCAATAAGTTTATTTTTATTTTATTTAGTAAATTTTTAGTCAAATAAACAAAAAATTTAATTCGAAGTTAATAAATTTAATCTGAAATAAAAAAAATTTATTTTGTGTTGTGTTTGACTTTAAAAAAATTTAATTTGAATAAAAAAATCGTTAATTTGAGAGTAAGAACCTATATAAATAAATAGGCAAATTGACAAAAAGTAACTGTTCAATTTATCTACAAGAAACCATTCTTTACCTGGCCGAACAAGACTCGACGACCAAGTGCTTCAAGACTCACATTGCAATAAAAAATTTGTTTCCTAAATACAATACCCTATTGCCCTCGTCCGCCCCTGTAGAGCGATTATTTTCATTCGCTGGAATTGTAAATCGTTCAAGAAGGCAGAAACACAGCGATGCAAATTTTGAAATGTTGGTCTTAAGAAAAGCTAACGTTGGACACTAATAATAATTTAGTGTATTTGAAATTTTTTTTTTACGTATGCTCATTAAATTCCTATTAAGAGAGCGAAAGTAAAAAATATGGAAAATTTCCATTTTAAATCATCAAAAACTATATAGTAAATGAAAACTTTATAGTAAAAACTTGTAAAAAAAGCTACTTGTATAATTTTTGATTAGTCGATATTGTAAACTATTTTGGTTTTAAATTGTTCTGACAATACTGTAAACAAAAGGTAATTCAAAATAGAACTTGTAATAATTTGCAACGATAAAAAATGTTGACAATTTTAGTTTTTTGTTCTTCTTGCAAATTTTTTGAGTTAATGAATGCTTTTCCAGTAACAATTGTTAATAATTCAGATTATTGAACAGAGCAAATTTTATTCGAATCCTTGAACTGTAGGCAATTTTTCCAGAAAATAATTCCACTAACATGTAATTAATAAATTTTACTGATACTGATTTTTTTCAGTAATCAGTAAAAATTTACTGACTTACTGAATTTTTTTTCAGTAACCAGTAAAATTTTACTGATTACTGAAAAAAAAATCAGTATTCAGTAAATTTTACTGGTAATGCAATCTAAAATTTCATTACCAGTAAACATTTACTGAGTACTGAAAAGCTTAATGCATTAGAATTATAATGCAGTATGCCCATGTATGGTTTTACGTCTAATAAGCGAACACACTACCTACTAGACTACAGCGACTGTGACATTAATTACTATTTATTCAGTTTGTCCTATCATAATCGAACGAACTAGCGTTCGACAACATGTCCATTTTACAATCGTCATAATCGCCTAGCGCAAGGATCATTCGCAATGTGTTGGATAAATTCCATTCCCTCGACTTAGTAAACAACCAACCAACGACCCGACGAAACTTAACATCGCCTAAAAGTGTGCAGGAGCATCCTAGACAGTTGATTTTGAGCCATTCGCAAAACTCGACAGCGACACAACTTGTCGAATTTTGCGTCATGACTTAAACTTGCATCCGTTTAAAATTCAATTGTCCCAATGTCCAATTGTCAATGACATGTGTTAGCAACTGACCCACATTCTCATCGACAAATCCTCTTCAGCAATGGAACTCATTCCTATATGAAGATGTATATGCACAGTTAAATTGGTGGAATTTGAGGCGGTACAGATCCACATGGGATCCAAGGGCGTCCAATAATAAATAATAAATATCTCCAACACATTTACACATAAAAAACTTAAAGCTATTAAACACAACTTGCCGTTAACTAGAGGGAGGATTTTAACGTGCAGATAAATTGTTTTTGTTGTTATTAGGGGACAATAAGGTAGAAGTGAGCTTTAAGCTAAAGCGAGGATCATATTAACTTTAACTTTTAAAGTTAAGTTATGTTAGAACTTGCTATATTATATGTTTTTTCAATATGGCAACTTCAAATATAAACAAAATGAGCAAATACAACAACAAAAAAGAGGCCCTTCGTTGCCACTGCTTTATTGACATTACTCCGGCACTGCCGTATTTTTGAAAAAGTTAACTTTATTTTATCTGTAAGTTGTAATAACGAAAAGAAGTTAATGGTGACTTTAAACTCCACTTTAGCTAAAGTTACCTTTAACTAAGCCCAACTTTAACGGCAAGTTGTAATAATGGCCCTTAATGTGTTACCAAACCTAGGTTTTGAATACAACAAATATAAGAACTACTGGCTGTGTTTATTACAAGATTTGTTCGTCCATTAAGAATATAAAATTAAAGTACGAGTAGCAGTTTCGATTATCAACCGATTAGATTCAGAAAGCTAAAATTGCCTTTGAAAAAAAACCAATAATTCAGGCAACTCTTTGGGAATAAATTTTAAATCGCTTGTAATAAAATAATAATTTTTCAAATAAAAACCCAAAAGAAATTTGAATACATAATCGCATTCAAACTTGTTTCGATTTTTATTTGAAAAATTAATTACAATTGTAGAAGTAATATTACGATGTAAAGCATTATAGAGACAGTAGCCCTTATTTAATTAAAAGTTTAAACAGAATGACTAAATAAATATGTATTCTTTGGATTCATTTATTCAATAATTGCTTTGTAAACAATTGCAATTTTGTTTAGTTCAGTGTGAAAACTTTAGCCGCTTAAGTTATGTAAAGCCCGGTCTGCCTCACCAGGCTTACTATAGAAGTTGTTGGCTTCACAAGTACTAGTGGAAGTACACTTTACGCAGCTCTGAATATCATTCTTTACTTACTCCCGATTCAAGAATATGTGAAGAAGATAACAGCTAGAAATTTTAATAGTCAGTATTAGAGATCAGCAATGAATCGTTTTTTCGCTACTCATAAGTACTCATAAGATTTTGAGTATGAGTATGTCAACAATATTGAAATTCAACTACTCTGATTCATTCGTATTCACTACAACATTGATTTATAAGTAAAGGTTGCAATGAGTATGAGTACAACGTTGACATCAAACTCATAACATTCGAAATATGTTTGACTCATACGCCTACTCATTCAGATTCATAAATTTAGAAAAATGCTTATAATACTCATAAATGATTCGAGTGATTCGAATCATTCATTAAAATTTACAGTCTTAGTTGTTGTTGCATTTACAAAAAAAAAGAAGAAAGAAAAAGGCGAAGACAGCTAGCAAAGCAAACATACAACCTTCTAGTGAGTATTGTAGTGTTCATACGCTAATCATACTTATTTTGTGATTCTTGTACATGTTGAGTAAAGGGGAGTCGAAATCAACAACATCATGCGTATTGTTAAGTATGTGTACGATGAGTACTTCAAACTTTGAATATGAGTAGTATGAGTATGATATTAAAATAAGTATGAAATTATGAGTATGACTCGAATCTACTCATATTTTTGAATACTCATTGCTGATCTCTGGACTGTATGAATTAAGTCTAGAGAGTTCCTGTTGAAGGAACTAAAGTGTTGGGGAATCTTGTTTGGAAGTCAAATTATCAAACTAGATTAAGCAGAAATTGGAAATCTTACTAATGAGCAACGTATAGCAAAGTTTTGAGTAAAGATTTGAAACTCAAGTCTCTCGAGAGTAAATGAAAATACATATAAAGCAATAGATTTCTCTCGTCTTACAACTTATTGGCTATTCGGATTTGAAGCCAATTTTTATTCGAATATAAAATCTGAATAACTTGATAAGGTTCGGAAACAATAAGTCTACGTCGTCAAATTGAAGCTGGCAGCAATACCTTTAGACATAAAATTGCTGAGGCAGAAAATATTTTCTTATGATTAAACCTTAAACTGCTTATATCGAGAATACTCACCAGAGCGAATCGGTGGATAATGGTGCATAATGTCGAGCATAATCGGATCAAGAAAGTTACATTTCTCTTATTATTACTCAACGATGCTATTTGAATTTTTTCCCTGCAAAATGTCGAATAAACATCTTTTAAACAACTTAGAACATTTGTTAGTCGGACTAACAGCTTACATTAAGCCAAAATTACAAATTCTGGGAAAGTACCGTTACTAATTTTTATGGATTTTATGAAAAACCAGCACGGAACTTGTGATTCATAATTGTGAGTCACAATCGCCTGCTTTTAAAGGCAGGAAAATTTTACTTTGTTTATATCGAGTATACTCGTCTTCGCTGGAAAATAATTAAGCAGTCAGAAGAAGTGTTTTGAAACACAAATAAACAGTTGAAGGGTTAAACTGCTGAGACAGAAGAGATTTTATTTTAAAGAATAGACAAATTTAAACTTACTATTGAGGTACATTTTACCAATTATCGTTAAAATTTGCAAATTACCGAGCAGATGGTGTGTATGAAGTTTGTATTGTATCAGTGTTGAAAAATTTAGTACTTTTGCACTTTTTTATTATAAAAATACAGCAGTACCCCCGCGACACTTTAAGTACTTTTTTATTATTACATATTTTATGTCTTGCGCTTTTCAACTATTAATGCATTAGCAACATGTTCAACGTAATGCTAAAGATAGAATTACTCTTTAGCCCCAGTTAGCCAAACGTCAAAGCAATATATTTACGTTCGTTTTTAGAATACGAAACGCAATTAAAACGTTTGCAGAACCGTAATGTAATTTTGGGTAAGGATTGACATTGCTCTTCATATGCTAAAAACGGACGTATGTTACATTACGTTCCATTGACGTTTGGCTAAACGGGGCTTTTACGTTTTGTTACGTTACGAATCAGATGTTTTTGTCTTGTATGTGAGAAACACGAATAAGTCGTTAGTTTTTCTGTTCCGTGCCGTATGTGTATTAAATATAAATAACTAAATAGTCTAGTAGGTAGTGTGCTGGCTTACTAGACGTGAGCCCACGGTTCAAACCACATGACCCCATTCAAACGAAATACGAAAAAATATTTCCCCGGCGACTTTCTTCTGGAAAAAACTCTGAGAGGAAATAAAATTGACACGATAAAGTTTCTCTAAAATCTGTCGTTCGGAATTGACTTTAAACTGTAGGTCCCGAAACTCATGTATGAAATTAACACACACAAAATAAGTGGTGTGTTAATTTAGGCCGTAATCCTGATTGAAGGGTTATAATGACCAATTATGTATGTATGTATGTATCTTTTACAAAAGTACTATTTGCTGCGAAAAAGTACAACTTCAGTATTAGTTCAGTACCATTTCAAAATTCTAGTTTTGCAACACTGTATTGCATCCAAAAAATAATAAGAACTCATAAGTATTCTATGGAGTTCTACTGGAGTCGCCGGAGTCTAGTAGGTAGTGTGTTCGCTTATTAGACGTAAAGCCCGGGTTCGAACCCCAGGTCAGACATCGAAAACGAAATATGAAAAAAAAATTAATATTCGTCTCAACAGATTTCTCGCAAAAACTCTGAGAGTAAATAAATCCGCCAAGAAAAGTTTCTCAAAATCTGTCGTTCGGAGTCGACGTCAGACTGTAGGTCCCGCCACTCGAGTATAAAAATTGAGCCACACAACATGAGTGACGTGGGAAGCTAGGCCGTAATTCTGACTTAATGGCCAATTATGTTTGTATGTATGTAAGTATTCTATTGTATACATAGATTTGCGGCATTGGAAAACGAATTTTTAATTGAACTCTTATAAGACGGAACTCTAATAAAACGAATGATTTTTATGACAACATTGTCAAAAAAAAAAAATGAAATGAAATGAAATGAATTATTATTCTAAAGCTATTGTTTGTTTTTGTAATTATGAACGAAAAAAAATTAAATCAAAAATAACAACAAAAATAGCACAAAAAAAAAACGTAATTATTTTCAAGTTCTCTACCGGTTACGTTTGATTAATTCTTAAAAAAAGAAGAAAAAACTTAAAACGAAATAAAATGCTCATCAGTTTTGGATAACACAGCTTCTAACTCGTTGTTATATCATCTCATATTTGAAATAATAATTAATAATTAAAAAAAAAAACCAATATTATTTTGCAAAGAAATGTTTAAATTTAAAAATTATTAGAAATAGGATTTAAAAAAAAAAAAACAACAACAAAACAGAACCGAAAAAATCACACACACTCAACTTAAGCGAGCAAAAAGAAAAAATTTAAACTGGTTTTTCCATTGAACTTGACTATGTTTTTAAAATGGCAACTGGCCACAAGCACTGGCTGACTGGCTGACCGTTAAAACAACCGACTATTTATTGTCTTTATTGGTAGTATAAGTATATGTGTTTATCAAATAAACCATTCTATTATTGATGATATGATATGATTTGATCTTATAATAAAACTCACACCAAATTAACTGAATTAAAACAGAACGAAACTGACCGTAGAATTACGATACGTTTCGATTACAACTTCTTCACTTCGTTAAACAACAACCGCTTGGATGGAGAATCTTAAAAGAACTGATTTTAGTCTGATCTTTCCCAGCTTATCAAAAGTCATTCTTGAATATTTCGTTTCAATTTTTCTTTCTTTTTTGTTTTTTTTTGCACTTAAACACAGAACAGAGATCACAAAATATAAACATATTCACACAACTTTAATAACCTGAATTAATACAGAAAATACTCATCTTCTGTTGTGTAGTCTTTTTTTGTTTCAAGGGAAAGCTTTCATGTTAAATTAAAGCTCTTCTTTTGAAACTTGGTAGTAATGAGAAAAAAGCACAACTTTTTAAAATCGCAAGAACTTTTAGTTCACAATAGTGCAGACGTTTCATTTCAAATTTAAATGACAGACAAAAATGATTAAGAACAACCGCAGTAACCTAATACGATGTTCAGATATCCACCTTTATTGCGTAAATCGCAATAAACGCCATTATTGAGTTCAATATTTCATATAAAGTTTCAATTAATTATTGCGCAATAAACACGCAAATTGTTATAATATTGAGTAAAACTTAAAATGCAGCACTGTCCTAAGTATGTTCAGTGTGCATATTACAATTATCTGAACACTCAACTCAAATATCAACAACGACACAAAAAAAAAATACAAAATAAAAAAAATTTTGTTGGAACAACCAGCTGTTTTGTTTACCAGCTGTCAAATGAATATTGAATAAGCAGCTGAACTGCGTATATTGTTATGTCTGAACACTTAAAATATTGTACTAAATAAACCGAATATTGACTCAATAAAAGTGCATATCTGAACATAGTATAAAGTTATATTGTCATTATTTCCAACGGGTCCCTCATTAAGCACTTTATATCATCCAGATTTTTAATTTATTTTAAAGACCTTTTTTACCAATGCGTGCTGGAGGCTGGGAGTCTTCAAAAGACAGTGGTAGCCCGGGCTGCCCAATGTGGACAAATCGCCGCAAGACTTACGCTCGGTTAGCTAAGCGCCTGCGTACTAAACTCAACCTAGTTCGCCACACTTTCATTATGTTTGCGGAAGGCAGAAATTACTCGGAGCGCAGATCTCCTGTAGGCCGCATTCACTCCTATACTATAGGTTGTCTTATCTATGGCCTCTGAGCATATAGATGCTGCATATATATTACTCGGAGGGCAGATCTCCTGTTGGCCACATTCACTCCTATCCTATAGGTTGTCTCATCTATGGCCTCTGAGCATACATATAGGGGCTGCATATATAGTAGAGCAATCTAATTTAATCACTCTCATGAGAAATTGTAAATGCACATGAACGTTACTGACACAAACATCGAACTCTGACTACAGAAATCTGAACTTGTGTCATCACATATGTAAATACCTGGAAGTTTATATTGACAATAAGGTCAAGTGGACTACTCATGTTGATAACTAGCATCAGAAACTATATAAATCAGCATTAAGGCTTTCTCATTTAAGAAAATCCGTGACTTACAGTGTATTTTTCTATTATAGAGTCGCACATCGAACATGTAATTGCAGCACAGGGAATTACAAATCACTGCAGATTACTACAAGACACAGAAATATTAAAAATTTTATAGAAAAATCCACGATAACGTCAACATAATAACACTAACAGTGAAAATAACAATACAAACAATATCGTCAACAACAACAACATTATCAACAAAGGCAACGACATCAACAACAACAGCAACAATAACACTTATGTATAACAACATATTCAATGACAGTTACTAGCAACAACACTAAACAGCAATAATAACAGTTACAATAACAAAAACATCATTCACCTCTACAACGTAAGTAACAACAGTTACAATAGCACCCAAAACAATTGGGCAATTCACACAAGCCCTTGTATCGTTGTATTGTTGGACGAAAATACAATAGTGTATGCTTGTACACGATACACTTATACACATTTTTTTCGCATGTTTTTAAAAGTTGGATTGGTTTCGTGCTACATATCAGTTTATGTAAATGCCAGTAATCAAGAAGAAGAATGAATATATAAAATATTTTCTGTATAACTTGAGTCAAGAGTTAACATTTCAAAATTATAATTGTTCGTATAGATAATTAATTAATTTACTTTTTTCCGTAATATTTTTCATTTTGTTGCTTGAAAATCAAATTATGAATACACTGGTCTTCTGCTACAAAATGCACAATGTTCACAAACAAAAAGTGTATTCAATACGGCATACATGATACAACGTCGTATGAATTGCCCAATTAATTTCGCCAATGATCACAACTACAACACTGATATCAGCATCTGCGGCATTAACACTTGCTTTATATCATCAGCAACTACAACATTAATAACTACAATAGTAATAACAGTAATGTAAACCACATTGTCAACAATAACAACAATGTTTTTAACAATAACTAGCTGAGAAAAACTCCGTCAACAACAACAAAGGCAATAGCTACTGACAGACAACAACTACATCGATAACAGCAACATCAACAACAACATCATCTACCACTACATCATCATAAATAATAACTACTTCAACTATAATGTCGAAAACAACGACAGCAGCAGAAATGTTCGAACCAACGTGAAAAACCTTAACCAAGCGACAGAACAACGAGTATTAAACCTCAGGTCGATGCACTATGCAACATTAGCTGTCGCATTTTACAATGATTTGTGGTTTTTTTCTTGTCAAAAATTTTAATTGTTAACATGATAAATTAAAAAAACACTCTGAATTTAAATTTGATTATTTTTTTTTTTCCTATTTGGTGATTTTTTTCACAAATGTTTTTTTGTGGCAACACTGCTGACAAACTTAAAAAAGTAAATAGTAGTACAGTCAAAGAAAAAAGTCTATATACAGCGGTGTAAAACATACTGATAAAAAAATACATATACATACTAATATTATATGTGCATTAACCCCTGTGAGGACCAAGAAGAGTCCTCTTAAAAAAAACCGGTGAATAACAAACTAAATCAACAGAAAAATGTTCAACAATAGCTTGTATTAAACTGAAATAAGAGATTCTGAGGAAGTACCATTACAAAATATATATGAACACATTTTATAAACATTTAATTTTAAAAATTCGAATTTATATACATATGTAGGTATATACAGTCGACTTCAAGGCGGAATCATTCTAGGAGGTGAACTTATCTCTACAATAAATACAACAATGTAAAAACAACAGGCATTTTGTTTTTGTTACAGAGTAATCATCTTGTCAAAAAAAAAATTAACCTCAAACCTCCATTGGAAATTAATTAAATCAATTAAAAACAAACTAAATAAATGTTATATATTGAAAAATGCTTATGATTTTTATGTCATGCTAAATTACACAATAGTGCAGCACCTACAAATAAAAAAAAATAATTCATGCATTCAATCACATTTCCACTTTACGTAAAGAAGTCCAAAGTTTATATGGCCATCAAGAAAAACATCAGTTAGAAATGTTATTTCTTATTTGCCATAGTTTAGTCACCTAGTGGGAGACCGAATACTTTTTTGTTTTTGTAATTCATCACTCTCGTCTAAATAAATATAAATATAGTAAATCTAGGTTGTAGCTTAAAAGATATATGTATTTAGTGTTAAAGGCTTAAATATTGTTAATCATCTTGCAATCCTGAAGAATTTCTAGAGTTCGTATCGTTAAGGATACATGCGGTACATACGTATGTGGGTTTATGACTAATATAAATACGAAATTGAATATCGAAACAAAATACATAAAAAATAAACATTTTTTGACAACGACGATACTCAACAGCTGGTAACTTAAGGCCACCTTCTATGAATTTGCCTTGGTCTAACTTCTATAAATTGAATCACCATTATCCAGAAAAAAAATTTAACTTCATAGGAACTTTAACTTTGGGAATTAAATTTAAAAATGATCAAAATAAACAACAACTATTTTTAATACCAATTTATATTTATTTATCACCAAATTACTTTAAGCTATTTGTAATGTTGTAAAGGTAATATACATACGAGTATATTTATTTATTAAAATACTGAGTAATTTTTGATTGAATTTGTTCACATTTGCTTTGAGCAAAAAGTGATCCTAATTTGTGTAGTGCTTTGTAGTGGTCATCTTTAGCGTTTTGATTTGAATTTAAGAATAATTTTAAAGTATTAAATGAATCGTTTATAACTTGTCTGGACGGTTATCTAACTGTTTCCTCAACTTCGTCCCCATTGCTATCTACTATTTCTCCAGAGTGCGGTTCTGTTTCGACTACATATTCACCAATAAGATCTTCATCAGTTGGAAATTCAAAAGTAATCAATTCATTATCGATGTATAGAAAGTCTTGAACAGTACAACATATAGATTCTACTTCATTCAAATGTAGCCAGGCTTCCTGGTTAGTTTAGAATATTTTCGTTGTCGTTAAAATCATTTAATAATACCAAATGTATGTCATCTTATTCGTCCCACACGGAATGTTGTACAAATCCAGACTTTGTAAAGCAGTTTGAAATTGTTTGGCTAGTGACATCAATGTCCCAAGCTCTTGATAAATGGTGAACACATTCTAGTACATTAATATCGTGTTTACAATTTCCTTCAATTTGAACTAAAGCTTCTTTTAAAATTCTGTGTCGATAATGAACTTTTAAACATCAAATTATTCAAAGAAATTTTTAAGTAAACACATGTATGTATTTTATTTAGCGACTTTACCGAAATATAAACACAATAGCACTGATGTATGTACATTAGGGTAGCCCCAAAATAAAAGTTGCGAATGTTCCCGACTAAAATGAAAGTTTCATTCATTCTAAGACTACGTTTCTCAAAATTTTTGACCTGGGGTCAATATTTGGTGAGCTGGATCAAAGGATAAAAAGGTCCTTTTTTGAGGTTTTTTGGATTTTTTTCATATTTCTTCCAAAGGAACTAAAGGGTGTTTTTTATAGAGGTATAGAACTTTAAGTTGGCATTACTTTTCAAGATGGCGACCGATTTAACAGCTGTCAAGTGATTTATTCTCAGTTTGGTTTGGCAATTCATCATGAATAGACTCACGCCTGAACAACGCTTGCAAATAGTGCAATTTTATTTCGAAAATAATGGTTCTGTGCGGAAAACGTATCGCGCACTATGTCCATTTTATCGTCGACAAAATCGTCCATCAGAGCAGTTAATTCGATTAACCATAGAACGTTTTCGCACCAAGTTTACTTTTATTGATAACTCGCATCCCCAGAGACGCTGTACGGTGCGTACAGAAGAATCTATTGCTGCTGCAGAGCGTAGCATTGAGGAAGAACTAACTTTTTCATTCCTGACTTGAATAACTATGATGTCCAGGAGATGTGGTTTCAACAAGACGGCGCAACATGTCACACAGCTCGTGCCACAATAGATTTATTGAAAGACACGTTTGGTGACCGCCCAATTTCACTTTTTGGACCTGTGAATTGGCCTCCAAGATCTTGTGATTTAACACCGCTAGCCTACTTTCTGTGGGGCTATGTAAAGTCATTGGTCTATGCGGTAAAGCCACAAACGCTTGACCATTTGGAAGACAACATTAGCCGTGTTATTGCCGATATACGGCCATAAATGTTGGAAAAAGTCATCGAAAATTGGACGGATCGGAAATCATATTTAAAATGTAATGCCACAAGATTATCTTTCGGATAAATAAAATTCATGTCAATCGAATAATCCATCGTTGTTTTATTGCAACTTAAAGTTCTATACCTCTATAAAAAACACCCTATATAAATAAATTTGGTATCATATGAAAGGTCTTTAAGAGGCGCTTTCAATAGGTCATCAGAAATTTAAAAAAAAAAATTTGATAATTCAAAAATTTTGAAAATTTCGGACAAAATTTTTTTTATTTTTAATTTTTCATAGAATTTACTTAACTAAATTGTTGAAATTTCTTGATTATAAAGACCATGTAATTTACCCAAAATCGTTTTTTCCGTTTTCTAAAATTCATTCTAGTTCAATTTTTATTAAAATTTTTTTAAACCTAATTTCTTCTCTATCTGACAACCTCATCAGAATATCGCAAATTTTATAAGTTTTGGAATAGTGAATTGGCGAAGTGGTATATTTTTATTGGTACGATACTGAAAAATGTTTTCATAACCTTTGTTACGAATCTCTCTTTTATCGTCGGTTATCATAGAAAGAATTATATTTTCCGGGTGGGCAAAATTATATTATAGCGGGATGTATCGCAAATGTTTTGGTTTAAATTGAAATATTCGTTGTATAACAAAATAAATATATATAATATATATACATCAATGGAAATGGATGATGCCCATTACATATATGAATTGAGTTAAAAGAGGTTGTCAGATAGAGAAGAAATTAGGTTTAAAAAATTTTTAATAAAAATTGAACTAGATTGAATTTTGAAAAAACGGAAAAAACCATTTTGGTTAAATTACATGGTCTTTATAATCAAGAAATTTCAACAATTTAGTTAGGAATCCGTTTTAGAAATTTAATTTCAAACTTAAATAAAACATTTATTTATACTAGAGATCAGTAAACGACAACGACGTCAACGTCCACGAGATGGAGATGACTATGACGATGACGACGGATATTAATATTCTATGAAAATTCTATGAAAAAATTAAAAAAAAAATTAAAAAACGGGGCCACCCTAATGTACATATAAATTTCAGTGTTGGCAGTTTAATGTAGTTTTGCATAAAATATTGCGATTTTTATAGCAAATTAAGTTGAAATTAACGTATATTCACTATTAGCGACTAATTGGGAAATTTTGGCAGCAAAAATAGAAAATTTTTTCGAAAAAATTCAAATTATAGAAACGTTGTACTACTTGTTTTTCTTCAAGTTATAGAGGAATTCATGTTATGGAAGCTCAAGTTAACGAAACAAAACCTGATTGAATTTCTCTCCACGAGATGTGCTTTAACTAATAGAAAATTCAAGTAATAGAAGTTCAAATTGTAGAAGTCTTACTGTATTTAAAAAAAAACACGCAACGTATGATTTTTAATCAAAATTGCCTACTTTTGCAGTCAAAAACATTAGACTCTATTTATGTCGAGTATAATCGTCTTCGCTGGAAAATAATTAAGCAGGCAGAAAAAGTATTTTGAAGCAAAAATAAATAGTTACCTAAAGGGTTAAATATTTCAGAAATTTACCATTCATTTTGAAATTCGGATATCTTGTGATACTCTTCTATTTTCATTAATTATTCCTCTAAAGCTAGAGAAAATTAATATTAATTTAAATGTAATTATTAAAGAAAGAAAAATTTAATTTAACAACGAATATTAATTTAATAAAATAATAATAATATCGCAGGCTTGCATTTTCAAAATAATTTTTCATTTCAATACCAGTGTTGCATTTGATTTTTATGTATAAGAGTTGAATTTTTTTAATGTTTGAACAACAAAATTCATCCCCATATCTAGTTAATGGATGCCAATGTAATGCGCAGATGTACTACAGAAATTATTTCATTCAATTTGATCCACATCGAGCAAGAATTCATTCACTCGTTCACTCACTTGATAAAACTGTTTTGAAACACTCCGGTTACGTGCGTTCGCTCATATTTCATACGCTCATGCCAACATATTTTCTTTGAATATATTTTCTATTACGAACACAATAAAAAGAAAAAGAAAAGAAAAATTAAAAAGTAAATAAATTAAAATCAATTGAAGAATTGAAAATAAAAACTCTTTTTTATTTTTGTTGTTGTAATTTATTATTCTTGATTTAAATCAATTTGTTCTGTTGGTGCTGGTGCCGTTGGTGACAAAACTACGCAAAGTGAAGCAGAAAAACAGTGTAAAAAACGCATTCAAAGCAGAATTTTCTTTGCCATTTACAAAAATAATTTTCATTTTTTGGAACGTTAAAAATAACACAAATACACGAGTATTGGTCACACATTAAATTTTATTGCAAGTGTCGCAAGTTTTATTAAAAAAAATCAAGAAAAGCGGCCTCGATTGAAGACGTAAAAAGACCACAACGGCGAATATCTGAATATCTATAGAAAGAGAGAGAGAGAGAGAGACAGAAAAGTGAAATGAATTCAGAGTAAAAATTTGTATGGTTATGGTCTATTCTTTCGTTCGCAACACTTGTTTCCCATCATATTTGTTCGTATACAAGAAAATAATTCGGTTTTGTTTTGTGGAGAGCAGAGTAGATACGGCAGTGAAACGATATTCGCAATAAAATTGCCATGAACACTATGGGCATCTCAACTGATCCGGCACTTTTAGACGTTGAACTACCTCGCACTTTAATTGAATCACCATCGGTATCAACATTTCTTCCCGAAGAAGAGGCTTCCATTTGTCCATTGTTATCGTCGAATACAAATGGCACCACAACACCGTTAACCTTTTCACATCCGCTTACACCGTGCATTGACAATGACAACGACAGTAATACTTCAGCGAATCTCTGTAATGAAGATGCCAAGGTCGAAACAAGTTCATCATCAGGCAGTAGCTCAGGCATTGGCATGAGTGTTCCCGATGCAACATCTACGGCACTTTTCAATAAACATTCATACAAGCATTTACAAAAGAATAACTCATCTGCACAGGTAATTATTTCAAATAAAATTTTAAATCCAAAACAAACAAAAAAAATCTTTTCGTATTGCAATACGGCTGAAGACAATTTGTACAGGCGTGAAAAGTATGGCGAAGAAAATATGTTTTACTCTGAAAACCAAAAATGTCTTCCAGTTTGTTGTAATGACCATAACATCAAGGAACAAATGTAAAACATGGGCAATTTAACTCTACAGGTATCGGAATGTCTCTGGGTCCTGATACCCATCCGATATGGGCATCATATCGTTCCGTTACTTCATTAATATATCTGCGATTGGTCAGTACAGAGACAGCGTTCACCTGTGGCGTCACAATGGGCCTCTATGCGTGCTAAGTGACCTTTTTGGTATCAAAGCTACCACACTATCCTAACCTAAGCTCAACTCTCCTTCATGCATCCTGAAACAATACTGATTGCAGCAAAGATTCATTAACGTAAAATTGTATCTATCCGGTATTATCTAGTCCGACGCAATATTCTTTATGGAATGCGGGTTTCAAACAACTAAACTCAGTTTACCATACGCAATATTTTCTTACGAAGGCATAATAAACAATTGGGCAATTCACACAACTTTGTATCGTGTATGTTGTATTGAATACATTTGCTTGTTTGTGAACGCTCAATGCTATGCTGTATTGTGTATTTCGTGGCATTCAAACAATTTGATAACCCTAAACCAACACAACTTTTTAAAAACATATGAAAACATACACATTTTTTTCATTCACACAATTTGAGATCACGAAACCAATACATCTTTTAAAAACATATGGAAAAAAATCCGATACACTTAGGATTTTTATATGAAAATTATCCACAACAATCATACACTTTTGTATGTTCATCCAACAATACAATGAATACGACGATACAACGGCTTGTGTGAATTGACCAATGGAAAAAATGTGTATAAGTGTATCGGATTTTTATATGAAAATTATCAAAACAATCATACACTGTTGGATGTTCTTCCAACAATACAATGAATACAACGATACAACGCCTTGTGTGAATTGACCAATGGCAAAAATGTGTATAAGTGTATCGGATTTTTATATGAAAATTATCAACAACAATCATACACTGTTGTATGTTCTTACAACAATACAATGAATACAACGATACAACGGCTTGTGTGAATTGGCCAAATGTTATTATAGGAAATTGCGATAATAAAAGGTTACAATACAACACATGAAATAAATCAGGAGATTTTGGATAAAAAAATCAAAATAGAATAGATAAAATAAGAATAACAATAGCAAATCAACAGTTAGGCTAGAAATGTTTCTACACCAGAAGGCATTATAAATAGAGCAACATTGCTAATAAAACTAATAAATCGTAAAAAATTAAATTCTTAAGAAAAAACATTAATTTAAGGTGGCATGACATAATGTCCATTGACATAATGTCCATGGACATTATGTCACTCTAAACAGTGACATTATGTCCATGGACCTTATGTCACTTCGCGTGGTGTCATAATGTCCATGTATAATGTGTCGTAAAGTCCATGGACATTATGTCACTTTAAGAGTGACATAAGGTCCATAATATACAAAAATCAATTTTAGGTATTTATATTTTAATAAAATTATAAAAAGATTGCTATGATTCTGAAATTACACTAACGCTTTGAAATTGCTGTCTAAATAGCACCCAAGAATTTTCTCGTTCATCGACTTCGAATTTTCTTTCAGCTAACGTGAGCAGTTTTTGTCTTTTTATTCAGAATCTTATCAGAACTTTGTGAAGAAGTGTAAAAATTTTTTATTTTAAAATATTTTTGTTTTCAAATCTTTTCTTTTAAATCTCTGCAACTTATTTGAATCATTTTACATTTCACATAAACTGGACAAACATTTATCACACGCAGAGATTTAAAAGAATAGATTTAAAAAAAATATGTTATTTTCTAAATCCACAAGATGCACTATTGATGCCATGTACGCATTTTAAAATTTGCTCTAGCTGCTTCAGGACTTTTGAAGAAAAATCAAAGAACAATAAATCGCCATTACTTTGTCCTTACTGCATATAGATTGTTAATGATAAATTTAATATTTTTCTATAAAAAATAAAATACTAATGAGTTTATATATTCTTTTAAAGTAACTAAAATATGTGGACATTATGACACTGTTCATAGTGTCATAATGTCCACAAACAAAATGACATTATGTCCATGGACATTATGGCACCATGCGAAGTGACATAATGTCCATGGCACCATGCGAAGTGACATAATGTCCATGGACATAATGTCACTTTTTAGGGTGGCATAAAGTCCATGGACATTATGTCAATGGACATTATGTCATGCCACCTAATTTAACCTTTTAACTGTATAATTTTCATTAAAAAAATTTTTTATGCTTTCTTAATTATTTTCCATTTACGAAGAGTATACTCGATTTAGGGCCATTATTACAACTTGCCGTTAAACTTGGGTTTAGTTAAAGTTAACTTTAGCTAAAGGGAACTGTAAAGTTACTTTTAACTTATTTTCGTTATTACAACTTACAGATAAAACTAAAGTTAACTGTTTTCAAAAATATGGCAGTGCCGGAGCAAATTCGATAAAGCTGCTCAATTAAACAAGTTTTATTTAAATGCAGTGACAATGAAGGGCCTCTTTTTTGTTGTTGTATATGCTCATTTTGTTTATATTGGGAGTTGCCATATTAAAAATACTATATAATTTGGCAAATTCAAACATAAACTTAACTTTAAAAGTTACCGGTAGGATGATCCTCCCTTTAGCTTAACACTTACTTCTTATTGGGTACTCATAATAATGAGAACAAATTTATCTGCCCGTTAAAATCCTGCCTTTAGTTAACGGCAAGTTGTAATAATGGCCCTTAACAGTTAAAGGGTTAACGAAAAGTACAGATAAAATTGATCACACTTTTTTATTTAAAATTGTAATTTGCAAATCAAGAGGAAAAATTTCAAAACTAACTTATGAATGTATTTCTATGAACCAGATCAAATGAGTCTTATGCGCCTAATAAAATCGCTTCGTATTGAACAATTCTCAAAAGCATACGAATGCACCTATTCATAGCAGTTAAATAGAGAATGAAATACAAATTTCTGTGAAAGTGTGAAATTCAGCAAAAAAGAGTACTAACGATCGGTAGCAACGTTCTCTCTTATATCAGATGTACGTACGTCAAAATGTGTGAAATTAATTCATGTACTAAATAGAAAATATTGCGTCTTTAAGATTGACTTTAGGAAAAAAATGTAGATACTAAATCTAGCGTTGTTCGAATAGATTCTTTGTAAATATTATTGGCAATGGTTAGATACTTATAAAACATGAAATCGAAAGATGATTTTTATTTTATTTTTCTTCTTAAATTATTTTTTATAGGAATCCAATGGGCACGGACTTAATGGAAATCTACAATTGACGAATGATACACCCTCGTTTGTTTCCTGGAATTGGCCTCTAATACGAAAATGTACATTTTTCATATTCATGTCCAGCCTATTGGCTATGTGTGCCGTTGTAGTGGGCATGATTGTCACTCTTCCGAAGACCTGTAATCCCAAGTATGTATTCTAGAAGTGCCTCAACTTTGTTTGAATCTTTGTTTGATGATCGTAATTTCTTTTCAGAACTTCATGGTATCGCGGTAGTGTTTTTTATGAAATATTTCCCGCCAGTTTTCAAGATTCTGATAATGATGGTATCGGTGATCTACGCGGTATAGTTAAAAGCACCGATTATCTTAAAGCTTTGGGCATTTCAGCAATTAGACTCAATTCAATATTTCCCTCTACCGATTATCCAGATAATTATGAGAATATCACTTCGTTAACTGAGGTCGCCCATGTGCTGGGCACTATGGAAGATATGCATCAATTGAGTCAATCTCTACATGCCCGCAATATTTCGTTAATACTGGATATACCACTGTATCCCCTGTTAAAGGTGTTGGGAAAATCTGATGGTGCCAATATGGTCAAGGTCTTGGCCAGTACACAAATTAATAATTCAGAGGATGAAACGGCGGCAGCAACGACACCACGGCCCGTTATTACCGAAAATACAATTACAAAAGCTTTGCAACATTGGGTTAATCTTGGAGTTGATGGTTTTTATATCAAAGGTCTGGAACAGTTTTATGATCTCGAGGATGTCACTTACCATCTGGCCGAATGGAAAGACATTATTGGCCCTGATCGTGTGCTAATTGTAAGTGAAATGATTTTCGAGAAACTACATGGCGCCCAAAGAAAAGTGGCAATTTCTCATGTGGACCTGGTTGATGTCCATCTTAATGTATTCAATGGTACAGAGTTCCTAAAAAATCGCATAAATTCTATACTTAACTCCGATCTTGGACCCACAGATACTGGGGTTTGGATTCATTGGTCGTTGGGAAGTGTAGACAGACAACGTCTTACGAACAGTAAATTTAGTGCGAACTACACTCTCGCAGCCACCATTATGCAGCTTATGTTGCCTGGCACACCGAATATATTCTATGGCGATGAAGTTGCTTTACAGGCTGCCAACGATCATTTTAATGAGCACAATGAAACGAAACATCTGCACCAATTGGCCACAATGCAATGGCCACACAATTTTACTCAACAATTTACAAATCGCGAAACACTTCCTTGGTTGCCAAAGTCGCCACCTGCCGAACTGGACACTTTTATTCTGGTGTCGAAAATGATTAATCTGCGCAATCGTTCACCCTCCATTTATAAGAATTCAATTTGTAAAGCGGAAACCATACTTCCCAATACTGTGATCAGACGCAGTAACGACGACATCTTAATATTGGAGCGCACGTATCCTCGTCGCAACACCTTCGTGTCTGTTACGAACTTTGGCCAGAAACGTTTAACAATGGACCTGACGTCCATGTTCTACAGCGGTCATATTCTGCTCGGTACGGCCGAGAGTGGCAAAATTTATTTTGGCGATTTCAAAATTGGTCCAACCGAAAGCATTGTGGTTCGATTGGACAAATAAACAAAACAGTGTACTCAAAACTGTACTTAGAAATGTTAAAAAACATTATTTGTTATACCATACACTCATACATAAGAAAATATTTTTGATTATTTTGTTTTCTTTTTTTCTAAATAAAAAAATTGTATTTTAATAAAAAAAAAAAAAACAACAATATGAGCGGTTTTTATCCCTTGACAAATATAAAATCAGGCTTGTTAATACGATGCAAT
This sequence comes from Sarcophaga rosellei, assembly GCA_930367235.1. NCBI lineage: Eukaryota > Metazoa > Arthropoda > Insecta > Diptera > Sarcophagidae > Sarcophaga > Sarcophaga rosellei. Next base: position 66,238,607 of record OV884019.1, read on the forward strand.
ACGATTCTCCATACTCTTGTTCTGAAGTGTCAATTGCACTGTGCGCATTCCAGAGAGGAAATATTTGTAATTGAATATTTCAGAAGTACCCATAACTGGAGGAATTTGAATGAATGATTTTGAAAAATTTGAAATGGTACTAAGCTGTAACTGAAAGAGTACTTTTTGTTTAAGGAATGGTACTTTTGTAAAAAAATACATACATACAAAAAATACAGACCTACTGTTTAAAGTCGACTCCGAACAACAGATTTTTGAGAAACTTTATCGTGGCAATTTTATTTTCTCTCAGAGTTTTTGCCAGAAGGAAGCAGCCGCAGATATATTTTTTTTATATTTCGTTTTAATGGGGATGTCTGACATGGGGTTTCAACCGTGGGTTTACGTCTAGCAAGCCAGCACACTACCTACTAGACCAATTTTTTATTTATATTTATAACACATACGGCACGGGATAGAAAACCTAACGACTTATTCGTATTCCTCACATACAAGACAAAAATACCTGATTCGGAACGTAACAAAACGTAAAAGCCTCGTTTAGTCAAACGTCAATGGAACGTAACGTAACATACGTTCGATTTTAGCATATGAAGAACAATGTAAATGTTTACCGAAATTACATTACGGTTCGGCAAGCGTTTTCATTGCTTCTCACGTTCTAAAAACGGATGTACGTTCCGCGGACGTTTGGCTAACCGGCGCTAAAGCCTAATTCTACATTTAGCATTACGTTGAACATGTTGCTAATACACTAATAGATGAAAAGCGCAAGACATAAAATATGTAATAATAAAAAAGTACTGAAAACGTCGCGGCGGTACAGTGGTAATTTTGAAATGAAAAAGTACTGAAAAAAGTACTAAAGTACTGAATTTTTCAAGAGTATATGATATTAATTTTATATTTATTTATTTTGTCGCCGTAGTCTAGTAGGTAGTCTGTTCGCTTATTAGACGTAAAGCCCGGGTTCGTATCCCAGGTCAAACATCAAAACGAAATATGAAAAAAATGTATTTCTTCGGCGACTTCCTCTCAGCAGATAAAATTACCATGAAAAGTTTTTCAAAAATTTGTCGTTCGGCATCGACTTTAAACTGTAGGTCCCGCCACTCACGTATAAAATTAAGGTACACAACATGAGTGGTGTGAGAAGCTAGACCATAATCCTGACTGAAGGGTTTTAATGGCCAATTATGTATGTATATGATATTAAAATAAGTGTGAATGCGTATAAGTATCAGAAGACTGTACATTTTAATAAATGATTCGAATCACTGGAATCATTTATGAGTATTATAAGTATTTTTCTAAATTTATGAATTTGAATGAGTAGGCGTATGAATCAAACATATTTCGAATGTTATGAGTTTGATGTCAACGTTGTACTCATACTCAATGCAACCTGTACTTTTAAATCAATGTTGTAGTGAGTACGTATGAATAAGAGTAGTTGAATTTCAATATTGTTGACATACTCATACTCAAAATCTTATGAGTACTTATGAGTAGCGAAAAAACGATTCATTGCTGATCTCTGGTTGATATATTTGTTAATTGGCATGTCAGGGCTGTATAAATATAAAATACAATTTTAACCTAGAGTTGCTTTCTTGAGCACACCTTTGAAAACTTCTTCCTTTAAGTATAAACCGTAAACTGTGTAACTCAATAGCCCTTTAATAGCGCATATATATCTTCAAGGGAAATTAACTTCAATTTAAATACTAGGTCATCATGCCACACCTCATCAAAGACTTGGGAAAGATGTATAAAAAGTGCAGTGCTATACTTTTGCCTTGTTTTTTAATTGTGATTAATTGAATGGTTAAATCAAATTACTAAAAGTCCCTTAAAATGCCGACTTGTGGAGCGCAAATTAGACTAAGATGTAATCGCATCAGTCATTTAATCAGAAACTAAGCACTTGTCGTCATCGCTGTTTACTCTTTGGTGTTTCAGTTTAAATTTCTTCACTGCATATAACGGACACATGGCATGTGGACCAAAACTGCGCAGCCACATTTGCCATTTCAACGTAAATAAACCGAATGTCGAGTCAAACAGAGTCCTTCATATACGTACTTTGGCGTACATTGTATTGGCCTCTACACAACAGAGAAAAGTAGCAAAACAAATCAGTTGATAGCTGTAAAAGTAGTCGACGTACGTCAAGAGTTAAAAGTACCACACATAACCAAACTTTTCTATACTGTCTTTTCGTATTTCGGTTTTTAAGTATCCAATAGGCAGTAATGGGTTAATTTCGTTTTTAAATATTTAAAGAAAAACCATAAAGTAAACCAAATAAACATTTAAAAGAATGTGACATAAAATATGCATTTCACTTTCAAGAGTAAATAAACTTTAGTTTGAATGTTAAATAAAAATCATCAAATATCAGAGCTGGGAGTCAGCACCGCTATTCAAAATTTTTTTAATTTTTCTTAAATCATTACAAAATTTTTATTCAATTGTATGTAAAAAATGTATTTAATTTATAGCGGTACTATTCATTAATTTGCAATAAAAATTTTAAATTTTTTTATAAATGCGTACACACAACGATTATAGAAAAATTTTACGAAAAAATTAAAATTTTAAATTCGTAGTAATTTAAAAGTCCCATATGTGTTAAACGTATGTATGTGTGTGCTTAATCGAAAATATAATTTAAATAAACGAAATTATAATTTAAACAATAAAGAGAAGAGAAATTAATTTGTGTTCAATATTGAGAACAAGAAATCAACGATGAAAACGTGAAGCGCTTTACCCCACAACCAAAAGACACTCTCCTTAGGTTGTTATATAGCAGAGCAGAGACCGTATTGATCATTGTTCAAGCATACATACATATGTGCTTATGTATGAATGTATGTATGAGTAAATGTGATCGATTGAACTTCATTCATTCATTTAGCCAGTTAGCCACTCGGTCAGTAAATGCGTAGCGTACTTAAATACATTTCATCCGTTTATTGTGTTCCTTAACTGCTGGAAGAGCGAGTGAAAAAGAAATTTTTTTATTTGTAGAAAAATAAGTCGTAACACTACTCGTCAGTATGACACAGTCAAAGTTAAATAGAAATTCAACATTTTGATTACATGCGTTTATTGCCTCTTCCGGCAGATTTCAAATCGTCCGAAGTAAAAAAGTCGTCGTAGTCTACTAGGTAGTGTGTTGGCTTATAAGAGGTGAGACCTCGGTTCAAACCCCAGGTCAGACATCTCCAACTAAACGAAATATGGAAAAATATTTCTTCGACGACTTCCTCTCAGCAGATTTCTGGCAAAAACTTGGAGAGTAAATAAAAATCTGTTTTTCGGAGTCGACTTTGAACTGAACAAACACAACATAAGTGGTATGAGAAACTAGGTCGTAGTCCTGACTAACGGGTTGTAATGACCAATTATGTATGCTATGTTATGTATAAAATTGCTTCCTAATTTTTCTTATCCAAAATTCATATTTTTATAATACATTCGTATAATCGTAAACACATCTCATTACATATATGTATCAGAAATCAGCAATGAATCATTTTTTCGCTACTCATAAGTTACTCATGAAATTTTGAATATGAGTGAATCAACAGTATTGAAATTCAACTACTCTAATTCATTCGTACTCACTACAACATTGATTTATAAGTACAGGTTGCAATGAGTATGAGTATAACGTTGACATCGAACTCATAACATTCGAAATATGTTTGATGCATACGCCTACTCATTCAGATTCATAAATTTAGAAAAATACTCATAATACTATGATTCGAATCATTCATCAAAATTTACAGTCTTACTTATGGTTGCATTTACAAAAAAAAAAGAAGAAAGAAAAAGACAAAGACAGCAAGCAAAGCAAACACACAACCTTCTAGTGAGTATTGTAGTGTTCGTACGCGAATCATATTTATTTTGTGATTCATGTAAACGTTGAGTATTGTTAAGTATGCGTACGTGGTGCGTATTGTTAAGTATGAGTACGATGAGTACTTTAAACTTTGAATATGAGCAGTATGAATATGATATTAAAATAAGTATGAATGCGAATAAGTATCAGAAATTATGAGTATGTTTCGAATCTACTCATCTTTGAGAGAATGGCAACAACGTAGATACCTTCAACATAAAATCAGTTTAAAGGAATACACAAAACTGCTCAAAGATCTTCTGGAGTTCCGGAAAAGGACATCTTTTTCCATGTATGTCAAACTACATATTCATAGAGGTGTTATACTAGGAATCATAAATTTATATTCAAATATAAACAAAACAGTATTAAACAAACCCACAAATAGGGTTTAAGTCCTAAGAAGGGTGCTCGAAGTCAAGCTGATGACATTATATGAGGAGAAGGGCTAATTCATAAGCTGAAACTAAATTATTCTTTTAATTTTCCACTTATATTTTGAAACTATATGTGCTAATTTGTTTGTTCGTTATTCTTCTCTGCTCACACCATTTGCGTAAGCAACAACACTTGTACGTTGGATCAGTACAGCGGAGATCTTTAAACCACAACTGTTCTCTTCACACAAGACTGATTGAATTATTACTACTACTTGTTGCCTGCTTTGTCTTGATTTTTTATATGCCCACGGAAACAGTCTGATGAACGTTCTTGAAGTTGTCTATCGCGACTTCATTGTTGTTTGTGTATTTTGTTCACATTGCTTGTTGTTGCTTTGTTTCTTACTTGTCTGTCTCCTTTTCTTTCATCGATGTTGTTGCTTTACTTGTAACATGTTCGTTGTATTTGTTAGTGTTGCCATTGTTCATCATGTTAATGTTAAACGGTGTTTTCATTTTCGTAACAATACTTTTAGCATGTCATTCAGGAGTCTCCTCTATCTTTGCTGACAGAAGTTTCAGGGAAATTCTCGACATCCTTTGTAGCCAGAGATATGTACAAATCGCTAGAGAATTAAAATGAATGAATAAAAATGTACTCACATAACTTTCTCATTAGCACAAAACAAACAAGTAAACTAATTGAAATTCTTCGAAATATTTTAAGTAATTGGCAGCAAGTCACATTTTAAATTACATAACAAACGTCTGTTTTACAATTATCTGCCAAAAGCAATATGATGTTATGCTAATTAATTATGAGGAACTGCCACTGCTCTCACATAGAAAAATTCAAAAACGGCAAAACAAGACATGAAGCATAATTACATCAGCACTATGGTCAAAATTGAAAATTTTATCACCGTTACAACGAACCGCCGCCCGTAGGGTGGCATTGGCATTTAGGACTGTATCTAAGTCAGCAGTACTAGTAATCAGTGGTGTAATACCTATAGGTCTGCAGGCAAGAGAGCAGAAGAGAGTGTGGGAGACTAAAAACGGGCACGGAGAGACAGTAAATGTCAACGACGCCAGAAAGCGTATCATACAACACTGGTAAGAGAAATGGAACACTGAAACAAGTGGTAGATGGACGGCAAAACTTCTCCCAGATATTACCCGTGAGGTAACTTTGGTGAGGTTAATTACTATTTAACACAGCTGTTATCCGGACACGGTTATTTTTGTAAATGTCTGTTTAAAATGGGGAAGATGACAGGACCAAATTGCATCTATGATGATGCATCGATTGATGACGCGGAACACACTTTCTTTCATTGTGAGGGATGGAGTTTAGAATAAACGAATCTTGAGGTTAAAGTCGGCGCTCTTACTGTTGGAAACATCGGCGATATATTTCTGAACAGCGAAGAAAATTGGCATAGCATAGCCAGATACACTGAAGCCTTACTGAAATCTAAGAAACGACTTGAATGAGATAATTAGATAGATGTTTAAACACCTTCTCAGATTTTGTTGCGCAATCCGGACGCGGATATGGATATAAATGACCAAATCGCCAGAGGGACTCCACTTCGAAGTAATACTACAGTAGTTCCGGAATGGGCACAAAGAGTCCAAAAGAGGAGGGGGAGATTTAGTGGGTGAGGGGCCCACACACGGGGGACAGTGTCTACATTCCCCATAGTGCGGTTAGGTACATTTACTCCTCCTCAGCGAGGGAAAAATGGTCAAAAATACTGGGAGTGGTTAAATAGAAAATTACAACCCTTTAGTCGAAGAGACACATTTTGACCCTTCAATAAGGAGAAAAAAGTAAAGAGATAAAGGAGGAAGAGAAAGGAGAAGAAAGAATAAAGAATGTATGAATAATAGTGAATCCGTTCGCACCACCTCACAGCTGTTCAACAATAACGGTCTTCACTTTCTCTTTATTACCAGTAATAATCAACATCAAAAACGTTTTATTTCGTCACTATTTATCAGCGATTCGAAAATAAGAATTCGGTTTTATTCATTCATTCATTTACAATAAGTATTTTTCTAAAGTTATGACTTTGAATGAGTAGGTTTATGAATCAAATATATTTCTAATGGTATGAGTTGCAATCTGTACTTATAAATCAATGTCGCAGTGAGTACGAATGAATTAGAGTACATAGTTAAATTTCAATATTGTTGAGTCTCACTTATATTTAAAAATTCATGAGTGCTTATGAGTAGCATTCAAACATATTATGTAGAAACCTCAACGGAAAAATCGGCTTCTTTTTACTACATCTTATAATGGAAGCTATCAAATCATTGCCATTTGATTAGATGTACTGCAGAGTATACGAACATTTGTACAAAAGGGTTTGAAAAATATTTTTTTTTTGTTAAGTTAAGATTTACAGAACCATTCCTTTGGCTATGACATACTCAAATTCATATGTATTTATCGGGAACTTTAATTTCTATTCAACATTTTATTTCATTTTACACTTGTGTTTTATTATTTTAACACTAGATTTACGGACAGAGCCAATTTGACTCATTAAAAATTTGATCACTATATAAATATGAAATTTTAATATTACTTTTTAAAATCATACACTGGTTTTTAGTTAAGTAATGAAATATATGTAGAAGTTCATTCCTCTTCCCCACATACCCCTTCATTTCGCATTATCGAATGTGGTATACCTATTTTCACGGCTGTTAGCCAATTTGACTCATAGGATGGTTTAATTGTTTAACAGCCTGGGCAACAGTCAAGTCGCCTGCGATTTTATTTCTCTGGTTGTTACTTATTTTCGCTACACTTCTGGGACCATTTCAATTTATTCATCGAGTGTGAGCCGTTCTTTTATGGGAAAAAATCAGAAAAATTGTCTTCTGTTGAAAAAACTAAAAATAAAGAAAGTCCAATCAGATAATGAATCGGGTACAACTGATGTAGACCAATGGGATAACGAAATTGAATTAAAAGAGGAAGTCAATAATATTGAGTCTTCTAGCAGTGAAGATGAAGATTTTTGTTATATCGCTCTTAATAAAAAAAAAGCCAGGTTTATTTTATATTCTGAAACCGAAAATGATTTAAACACTATCGATATATCTTCTGATAAAGAAATTTTAGCCGAAAAAGCTGCTGATGGGACTTCATGGGAAACAGACACGTAGGCAGATCACCGATTTATACCATATTCAAAGACGTTTCTGGCCCAACTGCCTATGCTGAAAGGCAGATTATGCTTGGTTCGCCAAGAAGCGCATTCAATTTGATAATTGACGAAGGTATGATGGCAAATATCAAATCATGTACCAAATGGCCTGAAAATATAGCGTTAAAGCAAGTTCACTCAGATGACCTCTACAAGTTTTCTACAACATTTTCGTTTTAGCTACTATCAACGCTTTGATTCTGTATGAAGAGGCGACTCAAGTAAATATTTCACGAAAAGATTTTATTTTCCAATTGGCTGAAGAGCTAAGAAGTAAATATAGGGAAGAAGTCGATACCACTTCCATTCCGATGACAGAAATTCATGCTACTGACGCACGCAAGAATTGTCAAGTTCAACAATCATGCATAAGATCTTCAAACCATTGTATTATATGTAATAGAAATGTTTGCGGAAAATGTGTTTCAAAAAGAGAGTATATAGTACATATCGACGCCTCCATTCTATAACGCATTCTACGTTGTCTAACTTAAATACTGTCAAAATTTGGTTAAGATGCGCCGATCCGTTCCGAATTTATAGGGAAAAATCTACTTAGAATGCATATATAGTCGTATGTCGCGTGAAAACTTTGAGAGCTTATAACTCAAAACACACTTTTTCGACTTAGAATGTTATAGGACGGAGGCGTCGATATGTATGTAAAAAATGTTTTCCATGAATTTTTTGATAATAAACATTTCATTTAAATTGATTTAGAACTATTTTCTTTGGAAAAAACATAAATTTTCTTGTATGAGTCAAATTGGCTCACTTCAGTAAAAATAGGTATGTATATTAGAGCGACTCACCAAAAAAAGTGCTCGATGTACCCTCCTAAAAATGAACCTTGGACTTTTTTAAGATGACATTTAAAATATTTCGGCTCCAGCTTTGACCTCTCGTGAGCTGGACCATTTTGAAAAAGGGTCTATTTTTCCATGTTTTGTCAATTTGAGAATCTGTTTCCTTACCAACATATACAATATGGGTGTCATAAGAAAGGTTTTTTCAATGCGCGTCCAACTGTATATACAGTTTGTCCAAGGACGATCATCCATGTCCTTTTTTTAATGATATTCCGTTAAAAAGAACGGTTTTTGAATTTTTTCTTCGGGGTTGTTTGTAATAAAATAACCAAATTAACATATTTTAATCTTTAGTTGATTTAATTAAATACGGGTCTTAGCTTTTTTTGAAATTCGCCCTAGTTTGCGTTTTTTGAGTATAGTTTTGTAAATATAAACAAAAAAATTTAATACCTTTTTTTAAATTGGAAAAAAAATATGCCCACAAAAAGTCGTGGATCATTTCTTTTTTTCTTTCTTTAGTCCTATTTTCATCCAAACATCATCAAAAAGCTAAATCCGCCATCATATTAGAGTTAATTTGGTTAGAAAAGAAGAAAAGAAAAAATCCAAAAACCGTTTTTTTTTACAGAATTTCCTTAAAAACGGACATGGATGATTGTCCGTGGACAAATTGTATATACCGCTGGACGCGCCTTGAAAAAACCTTTCTTATGACACCCATACTCTATATGTTGGTTAGGAAACAAATTCTCAAATTAACAAAACATACAAAAATAGACCCTTTTTCAAAATGGTCCAGCTCACGAGAGGTCAAAGCTAGAGCCGAAATATTTTAGATGTCATCTCAAAAAAGTCCAAGGTTCATTTTGAGGGGGGTACATCGAGCACGAATTTTGCTTCCATACAACTTGAGTCGCTCTAATGTATATAGTATAATCAACATCCGTAAATCTAGTGTTAATAATTAAATAAAACATATATTTTCTCACATTTTATATTTTATAAATAAAAAAACTTTTTTCAGTTAAAAATTTTACTTCAATCACTTCGAATTTAATTGAAAAAAAAATGAAATAATATGCTCTCTCACCACTCTGTGCTACAATTTCAGGTGAACTGATTCAAAAGCATATTCAAAAGACCATAAATAAGCTGTATAGGTTGCATCAAAGGCATCATATGAATGCAAGAATTTTGCCTACAATACTATTCACTACCCCTCCATATAAGTTAAATAATACGCAAAAACCACTCTTGCTTTCAATAGTTTAAACATATTTGCAGTACTTTTTCTTTTTAATGTACAAATATGTACTTTACTGGCTTAAAAAAAAGTACTCAAATGAAAAAGTACGTGCAGCTTGAAAACGCACGTACAATATGTGAATATGTGAGGCAGTGATATGGGAGAAAGAGAGTAACCGCAGTTTAACAGCAAATGCCGTTAACTAAATATACTAACCAAAGACCAGCAACCAGACACTGACAGCCAAAGTAGCGGCTGTGGTCAATTAGTTCGCTTGTAAACGCAGTTGAGAGAGCACACTTAACAAAACCAAGTTTACGGCCAGCAAATCCAAACGAATAAGAAAACAACGAAGCTTAAAACGCCGCTTGAAGAAAGTATTTTGCATTTACAGCGCAGACGTTCGTGTATACAAAAACATACAGTCAGTCAGTCAGGCAGTAACTTTGACTCATTCATTCCTTATTTAAATCGATCAAATCATCAACAATCGTTAGACAACAAACAACATAAATCATCGAGTGAGTGAAATACCATACGATACGATAGAAGCAATTATCCAGTGAATGAATATTTGTGGTTGTGAACATTAAAAACAAGAGAAAAACAAAGAAAAACGAAAAATGTTACACAGCATAACGGTGGCCAAAACACACATAATCTTTTCAACTGTAATGTTAGTGGTTTTAATGTCATCTTCAATAGTGCACAGTAAAGCGATCATAAATCCAACGAGTCAACGCCTTCAAGTGGAAAATCCAAGTTCACTGGATGCTGATCGCAGTCCAAGACAATTTTTATTTTTAACTGGCGTAGGACGTGAAACGAGTACGCCTGATTTTATACGTTTGGTTGTTATGCGATTCTTATACGGACTTGCCTCAACTATGGGGGTTGAAGAGCGTTTGGAGGGCCTATTCAATGGTGCCTTTGTGCCGCCCAATGCCGATAATGACCTCTTTGGTTTGGGTGGTCTGGGTGGAGATGGTGGCTCCGATGGCGGTGAGTTGGATGCTGCCGTCTTTGAAGGTCTTTTCGATGATGACGCGTTTTAAGGCTAATGCCACTGCTTAGCATCCACAAACGTGTGTATGTGTGTATAAATTGATTAGAAGTGTAATTCTTATTAGCCAATAATGTATTTAAGTCGACTTAATTTATTTATTTATTTATTAAATAGTTTTAATTTATTTTATAATTTAAATAAATAAACAAACAAACACACAAACAAAACAATTTCATGCAATGGAATGTATTGTATTGTTTTCTATTTGTTAATAAAAAATTCAATTTTTTTTGCTACTTGGGTAACACTATGTATACGAAAAGTGTTTTTGGCAATTAATTCCAATTCATATGCGTAAGTAGGTTGCGACGTCATTTCATTTCAACTTTAAACCCCCAATACGGAAATCTTGGTATTGAGTTTCATTATTGCATAGAGACTTGCCGTATTTTTTTCCATTTTTTTTCACTGTGAATGAACGAAATAAAGTGTTAAAAGCTAATATTATAATACATACAAACATGTGCACAAATATTCATTTTATTTTTTGTATATATTTTACTTGTATTTTTTTTAATTCATTCAATTTGGTATGGCGATGAGTATTATTTCGTCAGATCACTTTCTTTTTTTCTTTTACCACGGGTCTAAATGGTTAAACAAATAAATAAAAAAACAAAATAAATAAAAAATAAATAAAATATTATTTAATTAGTATTCATAACTGCAGCATTCGAACAAATATAGGCATGTATCTGGGGGAAGTGGTATGTAAATACAGACATATATATGTATGTATGTATGTTTGGCTAATTAAAATATGCGAAAACGCTTATTACGTATACCGTTATTAACTACAGTTCTTGTAACCATAACGTAATTTTCCAACGTTAAATAATTCGTGTTTGCTGGGCCAAAACAACTTTGTACCCACAAATAATTATTGGGTCATGATTTTGCACACACATTTTAAAGGTTTCTTTGCCAATTTCTTTAACACTAGCTTCACGGATGTTCATTATGTACCTATTTTTTTTACTGAAGTGAGCCAATTTGACTTATATAGGGTGTTTTTTATAGAGGTATAGAAGTTTAAGTTGCAATAAAACAACGATTGACATGAATTTTATTTATCCGAAAGATAATCTTGTGGCATTACATTTTAAATATGATTTCCAATCCGTCCAATTTTCGATGACTTTTTCCAACATTTATGGCCGTATATCGGCAATAACACGGCTAATGTTGTTTTCCAAATGGTCAAGCGTTTGTAGCTTTACCGCATAGACCAATGAATTTACATAGCCCCACAGAAAGTAGTCTAGCGGTGTTAAATCACATGATCTTGGAGGCCAATTCACAGGTCCAAAACGTGAAATTAGGCGGTCACCAAACGTGTCTTTCAATAAATCTATTGTGGCACGAGCTGTATGACATGTTGCGCCGTCTTGTTGAAACCACATCTCCTGGACATCATGGTTATTCAAGTCAGGAATGAAAAAGTTAGTAATCATGGCTCTATACCGATCACCATCGACTGTAACGTTCTTCCTCAATGCTACGCTCTACAGCAGCAATAGCTTCTTCTGTACGCACCGTACAGCGTCTCTGGGGATGCGAGTTATCAATAAGAGTAAACTTGGTGCGTAAACGTTCCATGGTTAATCGAATTAACTGCTCTGATGGACGACTTTGTCGACGATAAAATGGACGTAGTGCGCGATACGTTTTCCGAACAGAACCATTATTTTCGAAATAAAATTGCACTATTTGCAAGCGTTGTTCAGGCGTGAGTCTATTCATGATGAATTGCCAAACCAAACTGAGAATAAATCACTTGACATCTGTTAAATCGGTCGCCATCTTGAAAAGTAATGCCAACTTAAAGTTCTATACCTCTATAAAAACACCCTTTACAAGAAAATTTATGTTTTTCCAAAAATAATAGTTTTAAATCAATGAAATGGATAAAATTTTTTACATACATATGTATGTATATACTCTCATTTTGAAACACATTTTCCGTAAACATTTCTTTTACATTTAATACAATTGTTTGAAGATCTGTTTCTTTTGCATGATTGTTGAACTTGACAATTCTTCCGTGCGTCAGTAGCATGAATTTCTGTCATCGGAATGGAAGTGTTATCGACTTCTTCTCTATATTTACTTCTTAGCTCTTCAACCAATTGGAAAATAAAATCTTTTCGTGAAATATTTACTTGAGTCGCCTCTTTATACAGAATCAAAGCATTGATAGCTGCTAAAACTAAAATGTTGTAGAAAACTTGTACAGGCCATCTGAGTGAACTTGCTTTAACGCTATATTTTCAGGCCATTTGGTACATGATTTGATATATGCCATCATAACTTCATCAATTATCAAATTAAATGCGCTACTTGGTGAACCAATAATAATATGCTTTTTAGCATTGGCAGTTGGACCAGAAACGTCTTTGAATATGGTATAAATCGGTAATCTGTGCCTTCGTTCAATGTTTCCCATAAAGTCTCATCAGCAGCTATTTCGGCTAAAATTTCTTTATCAGAAGACATATCGATAGCGTCTAAATCTATTTCGGTTTCAGAATCAAAAATAACCCTGGCTTTTTTTTAGTTAAGAGCGATATAACAAAGATCTTCATCTTCACTACTTGAAGATTCAATATTATTGACTTGCTCTTCTAATTCAATTTCGTTATCCCATTGGTCTTCATCAGTTGTGTCTGATTTATTATCGGATTGATCTTCCTTTATTTTTAGTTTTTTCAACAGAAGACAATGTTTCTGATTTTTCCCCATAAAAGAACGGCTCACACGCGATGAATAAATCGGAATGGTGACAGCGAATGCAGCGAAAACAAGTAACAATCAGAGAAACAAAATCACAGGCGACTTGACTGTTGCCCAGGCTGTAAAACTATTAAACCATTCTATGAGTCAAATTGGCTAACAGCCGTGACATCGAAACGAAATATGAAAAAATATTTCTTCGGCGATTTCCTCTCAGCAGATTTCTGGCTAAAACTCGGAGACTAAATAAACCTGCCATGAAAAAATGTAAAAAAATAAATCTGTTGTTCGGAGTCGACGTTAAACTGTAGGGCCCGCCACTTACGTATAAAATTAACGCATACAACATGAGTGGTGTGAGAAGCTAGGCCGTAATCCTGACTGAAGGGTTGTAATGGCCAATTATGTATGTATGTACATATGTACATTCGATAATGCGAAATGAAGGGGTGTGTGGGGAACGTTTATAAATATTTAAATACTTAACTAAAAACCATCGTATGGTTTTAAAAAGTAATGTTAAAGTTTTATGTATACTTATATTGTGATCAAATTTTTAATGAGTCAAATTGGCTCGGTCCGTAAATCTAGTGTTAAGCATTTGCAATAAGAAGCAATTATTGGAAACATGAGGAACAAAAACGAACACACATTGTATATGTATACATAATGAATGTATGCAAATGCTGATGACTAATCGAATTCATAAGTGATCACATTCATCTGCCATTTGGGAGATTTAGGAACTCACATTATAAATATTCTGCGTAAGCCTATAATTTCTTTCTCCATTCATATCCATCAATTAAACAAGGCGGCAAACATATTCCGAGTCCCCTGCGTAATACTTCCTATCAATGGCATTTATGACGATATCGTATAGTGATTTTTGTCATGTTTGTCCAATTTACAATGATTTCTGGTTTATTCGATGCCATAGAAGATAGTTCACATCTCGAGCACAGCGTTCCAAGCTTTACAAAAGTTCAATTTACACTGAAAGTAATTCATTTGATTTAGTTTTGTTGTATATCGTGAAGCATTTAAAGTATCCTAAATAGCTAACCTGTTTTAATTCTTTAGACGCGGCAGCGTGGTTTTAAAAGAGAAAACGTAAGAAGATACGCAAACATTAAGTGAAATGGTTACCCGCCATTACATGATACATCTACAAATACATCGATCGTAATAGTAAATAGTAGTAGTAGCGCTTCCTGGTCTTTAAATTTAAATAAAGCAAAGTGTGTCCGAGATATCTTCGAAATTTGTATTTTCCATGATTCGGGCGCATAAATCAGACTGAATGTCTTTGATAACCCCCCAGCTACTTAAAAATATCCCACAAGAAAAAGTCTAACGGGATTAAATCGCTGAATATCGGTGGCCACTTCACAACACCTCCACGTGAGATTACCAGATCCTCGAACCGCTCGAGCGGAATATCTAATGTGACAAAAACTGTGTGACACCTTATTTCTTGAGTTTCAGATCACCCAATTCATGTCAAAAAAAGTTGGTAATCAGCGGCCCGTCGGCCGTTGACTGTAATGGCCTCGTCGAGGTCGTTCTCAAAGAAATATCTAGCGGAGTCATCTGCAGCCCAAAATCAAACCCAAAAAGTAATTTTTTTGAGATGCATTTGGCGTTTTGAATTTCATTTGGTTTGGTATCGTTCCAAATTTGACAATTTTGTTTGTTCACGCACCCATTTACCCAGAAATCAGCTCATCGGTGAATTTTTCGGTGAAAATTAGGGTCTGAAAAGAACATTCATGCATGCTATATCTGTCCATGGTAATTTGGCAAAACAGACCGAATAAATGACTACTAATTTGACTGATGTAGGTGTAACAAGATAGTCATTACCAACTGTCGGAGTTCGAAAGTTTCTGCCGCAATCTTACGACTGCCTGCGATTACGTTTAAAATTCGGTAGTCAGTTCTTGAGTTCCCACGTTTAGTTAGTTCAACATTTAACACTTACTTATTTATTCACCTGATTGGCAATTGCAACCATTTATGGTGTTTTCTTTTCTAACAAACATATTTTATTGAAAACAAATCAAAAAATACAACATTTTTTTAAGGGCACGGGGCATACTCTTTTTTCATATTTGTGTTATGTTCATCTCAAATAAAAATTACATTATAACAGGGTTGGTCAGCAATTTTTTTAATGCGCCTTGTAAGAGGGTGACATTTTCTTTGTACAAAAGAAAACACCATTAGATTACGATATAGATAGATTACGATCACCAATGTTGAGTGTGTTAAATTTATCCATGATTAGCAAGACTTGCAGTTCAACATCGACTTCGAACTCTCAGAGTTATTGCCAGAAATCTTCTGAGAGAAAGCCACCGGAGAAATATTTTCCATATTCCGCTTTATTGGAATATGGATGATCTCAGGCTTGGACAGTAGTCTCACGTCTAAAAAGCCAACACACTACCTACTAGATGACAGTAACTTCACCGGATTTATATATACATACTTTCTAAAATTGCAATTTCTGGGTTTACTTAACTAGACCGTACCCGTCTATGATTCTGGGGGCGATTAAATAGTTGTTCCTGACCCCCCTTCCTGCCACCTCTAAGGCCTCATCCATGGATAGGTCAGGGAGGAAGAGCAGAGGCGTTGGAGGAACGGATCGGGTTGTTTTGTTTCTAGATGTCTATGGCCTGCTGTGGACAGTAAGAGAACAGATTGGCTGCTGGGCTTGGATAAGGCCAGCTTAAGGTTGGTACGAGATTAGGTCGCTGACGGGGATCCGGAACAGATCCCAACCGGACTATTGCAGGGCATTTTGCGATGAGGAGGAGTTGGAGACTATCGAACACCTCCTCTGTAACTGCCAGCACTTGGTAGGTTGAGAACCCTTGAATTCTGTGTCGAGAGTCGACATCAAGGCTCCCCACAGATTCTTAGTGGCGTGGGCTGGTTGAGAGGTGCTAGGGCTTCATCAGTGTAGTCGCGCTCTCCCTTTTTGTTGTGTCTGGTCTGTGCAATTCCTCCGCTGCCCGTTCTCCCGTTGGGCCGAAACGCTGGATGTCAAAAAGCTGACAAAATCACTTGTATCGGTACAGAGAACGGCTGCATTGCGTATCACGTCGGCGTATCGTACAGTGTCCGTGGATGGAGATTTATAGGGCAAGATCGGCTGGAAATCACATAACCGGGCACTTCAGGGAAAACACCATCTCAAAATGGCAACGACAATGGAACGATGAAGATAGAGGACGGTGGACTGCGAGACTTATCCCAGACATAAGGCCATGGATTGGTCGGAAATTTGGAGAGGTAAATTACTACGTTACACAGATGCTATCGGGTCACGGATATTTTAGGAATTATCTCCACAGAATGGGCAAGACCGCTTCCCCTTACTGTCTTTACGAAGAAGGGGGAGTAATTGATGATGCAGAGCACACTGTTTTCGAATGTGCACACTGACAGAGCTATCGCTCTGTACTGACGTCGGAAATTGGAGCGATCACGGCCGCTAACATTGTCGGTGTTATGACTGCGAGCAGAGAAAATTGGGCCTCAGTGGCGAATTACGTGGAGCGCGTTCTAAGGCTAAAGAACAGAGATCTTGAGGCTGCAGAACAGGCAGGCACGCCGGCATAATAGATACGGACACATGTGTCAAAGGAAACCGAAACGGGAACCTTGTCTAAAGGAATAGTGGAGACTCTTAGATGGTCCTCAACTTTCGACACGCAATCCGGACGCGGATATGAACACGCAGGGGTCAAAGGGCCAAAAGGACTCCACTCCGAAGTAATACCACCCTAGTTCCGGAGTGGGCACAACGAGTCCACGAGACGAGGGGAGAATTTAGTGGGTGAGGGCCCCACACACGAAGGATGTGTCGGTGCGGTTAGGAACATTCACCACTCCTCGGCGTAAAAAAAAATTCTCCCCTTTCCTACATCCTCTTCTCTTCATCCTATTCCCTCTTTAAGGACGTTGTACAGTGGGTCAATTCGACCTCCGTGTACTGTACTTGTCTTAATTGACCTTACCTAAAAGCTAAAGCTTATCCAAAATAATTTGAAATAACTGACGTCTAGCGAACCAACACAATGAAATAAATAAGTGAGATGAGTCACAACTTGTCGAACTATTCCATAAAAACCAACCTGTATTACTGTGCACGCGGTGCATATTTACAAATTGGAGATCTCCGAACATACATATGTATAAAAACATAATAAATTTAAATCTTACAAACTCATTCTAAATAGGCCCTGAGATATAATTGTTTAAGAATTCTTGAAATTTCAGCGGATGTTAGCGTAATTCTTGATATGAGTAAATAAAACATAATTTTCAATGTATTCGCATAAATCTGAAATGCCTCCTGCTGTGAATTTTATGTTATCATCGGTTATTGCTGTTCTAAGTGTGACGCTAATTGTGACGTTTATTTTCGAATTTTTCGAAAGTAAGTGCGTTCTAATATTTAAATTGATTGAATCTTAATTTATTTCAATTATTATCAAATTCTATTTATTTTTTAAATTAAATCATTGAAAACAAAAACAAATTTCTTAACATTATTAAATTTGAGATACATACGACATGCTACGACAAACTTTTAGATTAATAAAGATCGTATGAAAAGCTTTCGAGTAATAGTGCTTTCTATTGACGTCTCAAATGTTTTTGACAAAATATAGCATCAGCGCATAAAATGGAATTTGATACTTTTGATAGAAAGCTATAAACGGATGGAAATGTTGTTATCAAATAGGGGAACTTTTTAGTCACTCCTCAACCATTTAAAGATGGGGTTCGTCAGTTAGCGTACTTAGGGTCATTATTACAACTTGCCGTTAACTAAGAAGGATTTTAACGGACAGATAATTTCTTCTTTTTTCATTATTATAAGTGGACAATACGATAGAAGTGAGCGTTATGCTAAAGGGAGGATCATCCTACCTTTAACTTTTGAAGTTAAGTTTATGTTAGAACTTGCCACATTATATATATTATTTTCAATATGGCAACTTCGAATATAAACAAAATGAAGCAACACAACAACAAAAAAAGAGGCCTTTCGTTGTCACTGCGTTAAAAAAACTTGTTTAATTGAGCAGTTTTATCGACATTGCGCCGGCACTGCCATACTTATGAAAAAGTTAACTTTATTTCATCATTAGGTTATAATAGCGAAAATAAGTTAAAGGTCACTTTAAAGTTCTCTTTAGCTAAAGGTACACATACATATATACCTTTAACTAAACCCAAGTTTAACGGCAAGTTGTAATAATGGCCCTTAGACTATTTGTTGTATATTGGCAAATAACAAGCAATTATATTAAAATCTCAACTTACGCCGACAATAACGCTCTCCTGCTTACTTACGGAAAGATGGACTATAAAAGCAGACCAAGAATTCATATAACTGAAATACGAAAGAAAACTTTCATACCGTACGTATCAACAGAAAAGTGACTCCTTCAAAGCTCTCCCGTAATATACCACGATGTGTATGTTGATCCTCATATAACCTTTCCATGTTAGATTGAGAAATATTAAGAATAAAAAATAAAATTTTATGATGACAACTTATTGTCTATATAAATATCAGAGGTCAGCAATGAATCGTTATTTCGCTACTCATAAGTACTCATGAAATTTTGATTATGAGTGAGTCAACAGTATTGAAATTCAACTACTCTAATTCATTCGTACTCACTACAACATTGATTTATAAGTACAGGTTGCAATGAGTATGAGTATAACTCATAACATTCGAAATATGTTTGATTCATACGCCTACTCATTCAGATTCATAAATTTATAAAAATAGTTACAATACTCATAAATGATATGACTGATTCGAATCATTCATCAAAATTTACAGTCTTAGTTGTTGTTGCATTTACAAAAAAAGAAGAAAGAAAAAGACAAAGACAGCAAGCAAAGCAAACCCACAACCTTCTAGTGAGTATTGTAGTGTTCGTATGCGAATCTTACTTATTTTGTGATTCGTGTAAATGTAGAGTAGAGGATAGTCGAAATCAACAACATCATGCGTATTGTTAAGTATGAGTATGATGAGTACTTCAAACTTTTAATATGAGGAGTATCAAAAATTATGAGTATGATTTTGAATACTCATTGGTGATCTCTAATACATATTAATAAAGCAATTTAAAAGTCCATTGCAGTACTGATTTGGTGAGTTTTTTAACTAGAATAAAAGAAATTTGTTTAAACAAATTTTTTGTATCTAATTCAAGGTGATGTTGTCAGCCCAGCTGATTACTTTTTTTGGTGTGTTTGATTGTCCAATGTTTTGTTTGCGTACAGTAAGCAAAAAAATGTGTAGTCTTACTACTTCAAAATAAACTTTTTAAAACAAAATTTTCTTCAAAAAAACAAAATAATTGCTTTTAATATTAAATAAAAGTTTAAAATCTATATTTTGATTATAAATTAAAACATTTCTCTATTGGTTATATATAAAGAACCTAACAACATCCTTAGGTAAAAAAGTTACGATTCTTTCAACCGAATTCCCTTGAACAAAATGTTTGTTTTTCAAATAAGTATACAAAATTTTTTTTTGCTCACTGTATATAAATTTGTTAATTGTTTTTTACATATTGAATTTAATTAAATATTCTTAATGTATTTTACACAGCTATTGCTCTTATCGTCCTGAACTATGATTACCTTAGTAGCGGGACAAATAAGTCCAAATTTGAAAAAATGTATTAACATTTTTTTTTTTAACAACTTAAAAGCAATAGGAGAGATATAATGACACAAAATAACAATTTAATGTCATTATATGAATTCGCCTCTGTCATTTTTGTCATTACCGCAAATTTCATTGGACACTCAAGCCCACAGAAAATATCAACAAATACAGGTTGTTTTCGTTTTGTTGTAATTCTGCTAACCCCTTATTAAGTTCACCCTGATCTAATTATTATACGCTCAAATTGAACTTTTAAGATTAATTTTTTCTGTATTCAAATGTGATAAATAGTTTTTGAAATGCTATACATACATATACATAGTTACGAAAATGGAAACGATGTAACATCATTAAAATGATAAGCAAAAGCTACACAAACAAATACAACGAACTTGTTTACAAGTAAACCAACAACATCATTATGAGAGAACAGGGGATAGACAAGTAAGCGAGAACGCAACAGCAAGCAATGTGAATAAAATACACAAACAACAATGAAGGCGAAACCACGAAAGTTCGACCTTAAGAACTTTCATCAGACTGTTTACGTGAGCATATAAAAAGGCAAGACCATGCAGGCAACGAGTAATAATAATTCAGTCAGTCTTGTGTGAAGACGCGTTGCGTGTGAAGAGAACAGTCGTGGTTTGAAGATTTCCATTGTAAAGATCTGCGTTGATAGTGTATACGCAATAGTAGAAAGAAGAATAGCGAAAAAGCAAATTATTGTGCGATTCATCAAGTTGTGCACAGTGCCACACAAAATTGTGCGAACAATAAAGAATTTAATTGAAACTAAACACAAATTTCGTTTTATTTTGTTTGCAATTAACGAACTCATATTTTAAACATTTTTAAAAAGGCTAAAAACGTAACAATATGTTTGTAAATGTAAAATGTTGTAAAAACATTTTATAATTGGGCAATTCGCACAACTTTGTATGCTGTATGTTGTATTGACTACATTTGTTTGTTTGTGAACGCTCAATGCTATGCCGTATTGTGTATTTCGTGGCATTCAAACAATTTGATAGCCCGAAACCAACACAACATATGAAAACATATACACATTTTTTTTATTCACACAATTTGATAGCACGAAACCAATACAACTTCCAAAAACATAGGAAAAAAATGTGTATGAGTGTATCGGATTTTTATATGAAAATTATCAACAACAATCATACACTGTTGTATGTTCTTCCAACAATACAATGAATACAACGATACAAAGGCTTGTGTGAATTGACCAAATATTTTAATCATTAGCTGTTGCAACATATTTTTTCCACGTACTGTCTTTATATAAAAAATGTATTGTAATTATTTTAATAGTATTAGACAATATATTAAAGCGATTAATTAATTTTATTTATATACATATTAAATAATAATTTACATTTTTTCAATTAAACACAAATTGATTAAAATAAAAATACAACAAATAATGATTTTATATTTAAATGAACTCAAGTTAGTGAAAGTTATAAACAATACAAAACAAAGAGGTGTAAAATATAATTTACCAAGTCTTATGAATTTATTAGAAATAAACCGTAAAAATGTATTAAGGAACAGAATGAGGGAGGATGTCTCCTCGGTTTAGTAGACTCAACAAATTTTTAAATAAATTTCTGTGTCTTTACTTTTCTGACTGGTGTCAGGTACAAAGTGTACAATTTATTCTAATATCCAGTCAATTTAATTATAATTTTTATATATTATTTATTTTATTTTATATTTAAATATATCATCGTTGTACCACACATATCAAACTTTACAGTGTACAATATAACAATGTTTATATGTCAAGCTTTTTACTGCAACTAACAGTCAACATTACCTTTGGTTCTTTTTCTTCATCTAGTTTTTGGCTGGTAAATTCTAGAACCTTGCAGTTGACTATTGTTATTGTCATTATATTATTATTGTGTCATTATTTTATTTTATTATTTAATTAAGGATTGGGCTGTTTAAACTTGTACTATACAATTGCTCCAATTAGTGATGGTACCATTATCAACTTAAGCAACACATTAATCGTAGATCGAGCCTTAAAAAAACTTAATAATTCTAGCTTATGTGTCACCTTTGATATTACCTTCATTTACTTACTTTGGTATTATAGATTATGCTTCGCAGAAGGCATGGATAGATCAAAGACTTTTGAGACAAGATGATGACCAAGGCGAATCTGATGTTGAAATTAAAGATACGTTCGAGCCGACAACTTTTGCAATATAAACAGTGCATTAACCGCTGGATATGCTGGCTCAGCCATGTTGTTAAGCTGGTAGAGGTTGTTCCGGCGAGACTTGTATTCGATGCGGCTGTTAGCAGCAGTTGGCGGCGAGGATAACCTTGTCTACGTTGAAGGGACCAAATTGAGGAAGCTTTGTCATAGATTGGTGTGATCAACAGGCGGAGGCTCGCAAGAAGTAGATCGCCTGGAAGGATGTGTTAAATTAGGACGAAATTTGAAAAAAGGTTGTTAATAGCCAATTAAGAAAGATAGAAAAAATTTATAAAAATGTAACTGTTAAAGGCCATAAGGACATATATATTCCAAGAAAAACTGGAAAACACATGTTGGTTTTGATAATTTGAATCTGTAATATGTATTGGACATATTTCTGACAGTCGCCGTAGTCTACTAGATAGCGTGTCGGCTTATTAGACGTAAAGCCAGGGTTCAAGCCCCAGGCCAGACATCAAAACAAAATACAAAAAGTTTGTCTTCGGCGACTTCCTCTCAGCAGATTTCTGGCAAAAAAAAAATTGCCATGAAAAGTTTCTCAAAAAAATCTGTCGTTCGGAATCGACTTCAAACTGTAGGTCCCGCCACTTAACACACACAACATAAATGGTGTGAGAAGCTAAGTCGTAATCCTGACTTAAGGGTTGTAATGGCCAATTATGTATGTATGTTTGGGACATCTAATGAATTACCATAAAAATCATAACTTTGCATCTTATAATCAACAAGAATTCGCTATATCGAATTCGGTATGGCATGCCACGCAGCCTGAATTAATACTCAAAAATTCTCACAATTTGTGAGGCACATTCTTCTGATTATTGTTCTTAAATAATTTTAATACCACAACATGGCATTCTTCTTAAGGGAAATTTATAAAAACTTTTGAAAAACAATTTAACATTTCATACACACTCTGTAAAAAAAATTAATTTCTTTGCTTTTTTCATAATACATATTTATACGATATGAACAAAATTTTATAGAATGGTGTTCTGATATGGTATAAAAATTTAATTTAAATTGATTTATAAATTTCATACAATTTGTTTAAAAAAAATTAATTAATTTGGTTCTTCAATATAAAACTGAGGCCTAACAGAGGCAAACAGCGAGTTAACAACAGTAAGCAAGATGTCGTCCAATCCATCATTATGTCTTATCTCCGGCATTGCAAACAAAAAGGTATGTTTTAACAATCCATTAAATTTCAAAAAAAAAAAACAAAAACAATTTATTTTAAAAATATTTATGCAACATTCGACATTGTCAACATTGTATATGCAATGTATGTATGTATGCATGTGTGTGTGAAGTTCATTCGTTCTAAATCTAAATAAAATTCCCAGAGATTGTTTACACTGCAATTCTATGATTGAAGGTTATCAAGCCATTTTGACACCGAGAAACAAAATAAAAATTTTAAATTAAATTAACAAATAATGTAATAAATTTAAATATTTAATCAATGTTATTAACAATTAATTTACCGTGGAATATGTATGAATTAATTTTTCGCTTCTTTTTTTCATTCATTTTTTTTATTCTTTTAAAAAGTTTTAATTATCTTAAGAGGACAAACGAACCGAAAAGTGCTATTTATAGCAATGATTCAAAAAAAAAATCCATTACCATGACGCAGCAATATTTTAAAACCTTGGAGGTATTTTAACTTTTAATTGAGGCCACCAATAAGTAAAATGTATTATGGGAGGGTGGCTATGTCCAATACGATGGCCAATAGAACGAAAACCTAATACCATAATAACATGCTTATTCCATACAAATACTATGGGGCTTTTACGTATCATTAACGTCCGATACCTCACTTGCCATAAAAGAATTTCTTTGTTCTATTCTATACAAAAGCGATACAGACTCAAAATACTCTCCTCTCTAATATTATCTATTCTGCTAACGATCGGAATCCATTGAATGGAATTCAACGTAATTTATTGACTTGATTGGTATGATCAGCTATGGTGTGACTAGCCATTAATATCACCTTGATATGCAAGTTGGAGCAATTAATCGATAACACGGTGCGACAGTCAAAATACACCCAGCTAATGACGTAGTGTAGGTTGAGAGTTTTGTTGAATAGAACTCAAAAATATTTTTTTTATATTTCTCGAACCCTCCTCACTTGTTTTATTTAACAAATTTTTGATCTTTTCACACAAAATTATTGGTTTTCCAAATATTTTTTAATCTATTTTTAAAATCCAAAGTTTTTTGAATAGGGGATAGAAGAGCCTTTAAAATGATATATTTACATATATGTACGTATGGTTCAAACTTACATGTTATGAAATTTGATCGGGTAAACTTGGAAAATATAATTTTTTCTCGGAAACACTTCCCAAGTATCAAATAAATTTTAAAACTTGAACACTCTAGAAAATACATCCAATTCAATTATTTATTGATGATATCATAAATTAAACCAAAAAACAAAAGTGGGCTTGGACTAAACATTTCAAAAGCTTTTGCACAGTGTATCAAATGTTGATAACCCCATGTGATATGACGAATGGTTAGTACGATTCTGGCTATATATTTTGCTATACATTCAATTTACTTACCAATACATACATACCTACATACATACATATGTATGGTATGTATGAATCCTGCTTATCTATTCGATTCCATTTGAAATCATTATTTAATACACATAGCAAGCATAGCGCTGATATGGTTTAGAAAACTTTCACAAAAACGATTCATATACTATATGGTATGGTATGGAATAGAATATGGATGTAGTTTTGCACTCTGCTTATAGTATGCGAAAAAAAAAGAAAAAGTTAAAAAAAAACAATTTTTTAATGTGTATTTAAAGCTCATTAACAGATTAAATGTGTTGATGTGAATTACCAAAAACAATAATAAAATAATTATTATTTTTAAGAGGAAAAGAAATCATATAATATTTCCCTAATTCCAGATTTTCATT
Organism: Sarcophaga rosellei; assembly: GCA_930367235.1. NCBI lineage: Eukaryota > Metazoa > Arthropoda > Insecta > Diptera > Sarcophagidae > Sarcophaga > Sarcophaga rosellei. The sequence goes on from OV884019.1 coordinate 66,263,927, forward strand.
CTGTCTTAAGTCATAGCAGCGAAAGAAAGTGTCAAGCGTTTTAATTAGTTCTTGTAGAAAAATTTATTATTTTTTTTGTTTTCATATTAAAAAGTGCAAATATTCAAGAGATATTATAATTCTATTTGAATTATTATAATTTAATTTAATTTAATTAATTAAATAAACAAACGATTATATTTGAACAACTGAAAGCAGTTCCTATTATTACAACAAGGAAACAGTGTAAATTGCGTAGGATTTTGTTTTGGAACAGTATGCATATATTATATTCGGTTCATTTCCCAATTGTTTTTAGTGGTATTTCTGCAACCGGGTAAAAGTTTATTCAATTATAATCCTTAACGAAAATAGTTGAATTATACTCTATACACCCTACGAAACGAAATAATACGAATACACAAAACAACAACAATAATAATAATAAACTAAAACACCAGTGAAAATCAAACCAAAGAAATTGTAAGTTTTACTTAACCTAAAGGACTATACATATAATTTTAATTTTTATTTTTGTTTTAATAATGTTATTAAACTAGACAGACAGCATGAATAATTAATGAATTTTTATTGTTTTTTATTTTTTTGCAAAAATAAAATTAAGAAACCCTCTCTACGTTGCCTTAAGACAACGTAGATTTGAGATTAAAAATTGTTTTTCATGCATCCGCTTGAATGGAATTTTTATGGTTTTAATATTATTGTTTTGCATTTCCATTTCCATTTTTAATTAATTAACAACACTATCTTTTATTTTACAATGTTATATTCCTTAATTATTTATTTATTTGTTTGTTTGTTTTTGTTTTTTTTTTTTTGTTTTTTATACATGGATTGATTTGATTTGTTGCATTCAGAAGATACTTCTTTTATTTGTATTTCATATTCAATTTGTTATTAATTCTTTAATAACAGTCTTTGATAAGTCATTAAAAATTTATTAAAAACAATTTAAAATTTTAGACGATTGAAACAACTTTTATTGTTGCAGTCTTCGTAACAAAGTAGTTCTCTACCGGTGTTGTAACAACTTTAAAGTATTTGTAATCAAATCGAACAAAAGAAAATATTTTTTTAACCAAAAGTAAATAAAGAGTGAATAAAATACACTCAGGTCTCGATTTATGCGATAGATGCGTTCCAAAAAAAATCACATAAATTGAATTCGCATAAAACGATACTCTAGCTTCATACGAGTATAAGAAATAATGATTCGTTCCAAAATCCTGAAAAACCGCATAAATTCAAATTTTAATTGAAACATCAAAGCAAAATCGCATAAAAAAAAATTAAAAAAGTATATTTATTTCATTTTCTTAAACAATAAAACCAAAAACTTCTAAAAAAAATAAATAAAAATAATATTAATTCATTAATTACAGAAAAAAACAAAATGATCCAAAAAATAATAAATAAATAATAAATATAGTTATTATCTATAATTATGATATAATTTGATGGGCTAAATTACTTATTTTACTGGTCAGTGTCGACATTTCATCGCCAGTACTTCTAGGAACACAATTTAATTTAAAAATGATGCACAAGTTTAAAAAGTATCATAACATTTTAAAATCTACAAAAAATCTAAAAAAAAAATTCATTAAAATCGCATAATTTCAAATTTGCATAAAAAAATCCGCATAAAAGGAGACCCGAGTGTATTTCGTTTAAAATCCATGCTCTTCCATGCTTCATTTAATTGTTTGTATGTAATCCGAAAAAATTAGGCCAACTGTAGTGGCCTTATAAAGCTCAAAACTTTATATCCATTGTGCAATTAATCAGTACTTCGAAGATAATTGATACGACTATCTAAGGTCCAGTTTGCAATGTAATCAAGATCTTTAAAGAAGTATTGTCATCTAAGTTCCCTTAAATGTACACAGTTTCAAAGCAACTGCGGCTGAAATGATTTCCTGGTCTGATAATGATTAGTGTACCATAAGATTGAGAAAAATAAACAACAATTAATAATTTTTCCGAATGTTTCATAACAACATTCAATCAAACTTTACAAAGATTCGTAAAACTACATATCGTCGTCGAAAATCCAAAAGTACGTAACAGCACTTTTTCTAATTTTACAGGAGAAGCAAAAAACGTTATGCATGTTAGATGTTATGTTATGTTCGCACGAGCCTTCGAATTACTTCGCTCTCTGTTTTGAATTACTTATTTGAATTACCATGTTCACACGGCAGTTTTCTAATTCTTCTTGGCAGTTCTTCTTTTCTTCTTCTTTTTATTACTAAATTATTATTAATATTCTTCAAAAGATGCAAATACTTTTTCTGTAGATTCAACAGGTTTTCGCGTATAACTTTCTTCTAAATAAAACGTTTTTAAAATATTATTTTTTGATTCCATTATTGTTTATTGTTTACAATATTTTTTGTTTATATTTTTTGTGTTTTGACAGCTGGTGATGGCAAAAATACGATAAAATTTAAAGATTACATTGGTTTTTAAGTAAATCATAGGGTAATAGAAATTGAATTACACACAATTTGGGTAATTCGCTCACAAAATTTTGTATGGCAAATTACGTAATTCAGCACATAATTGGATGTTGAATTACGAATGAGAGAGCGAATTACGAAAAATTGCTGCCGTGCGAACATAGCATTACATGTTGGTACGCCATTTTGAATTATTGATATAAAAACGTTATTTTTAGTCGCAAAAATCTAAAAATTGGTAGAGATATGCTAGATAACCTTACGAATCATAATCAATCAAAAACTTGATTTTGATTTTTTTTGAGGATACGTACTTTTGGATTTTCGCCGATGATATATGGTTTTCATTGCCATTTTTTGTTGTATACGATGCGCTTACGTTTTACAACACCCTAGTATTATTACTAAAGGCTTTATTCAATTTCTGAAACAGTAAAAGAAATCGGGCAACAAAATATAAATTTTAAAATCCGAAAATATTCAAAACTCTCATTTCTTACATACATACATATATGTATTTAAAGTCATTCATGTCACATCATTTATGTCACGTGATTAAGTATAAAAAAGTGAAAGAAATTCTTTGTTCGACAAACGATCCGTTGATATCTCTTTTGTATTGGTTTTATTTTGCTTTCGCTTAATTTTCATGAACAATTTTAGTTTCAAGTCGTAATCATCAACCTTATCCTCTAAACTCAGCAAAACTAATTTATCACGTGATTAAATTGTGAATCGTGCAACGCCCTTATTCTACATACATACATATATACAATAATTTCGTTTATTGTTCGTATTTTAGACTCGTGACTGCTTCAGCAAACATTCTAAATTCAAAAAATTTTTTGACAAAATATATAGAACGTTTAAATAAAAACAACAACAACCAAAATATAATGACTTGGTTTAAAAGGTCATCTTCGCTACTGATAAAAGTTTGCTTACGATTAAAGCCATTAAAGAAAATAAATATTCAAATCATAGTTTATATGTATGTATCCATGTACAGTACAGTACATCAAAGTATATTTCTAAATTTATATCTCCGGAACGCGCAATAAATTTATTTTTAATATTTGACGCAAACAGAATTTTTATGGAGCCAATTTTAAAACTTGATGTTAAGCTTAGTGCCTAACAATCTCAATATATTATCTGTAACAGCATTTTTATTAAAATTTTAACCTCAACATTCACTTTGAGATCAATTTGAAAAAAAAGAAGAAGAAAAATTTTAAAATTAAGAATTAATTTGCAAAAAAAAAAGTTTAAAAACTAACTGTCAATAATTCTTATACATTTGTTGTCAAGTGTTTTTCTGTGAGTAGTTGATGGGAACAATTAAATTAAAATTAATTTCCTGTAAATTTCAACGAGCTAGTAACCGTCGTTTAAATTATCAGCACGACTACCCATAATATTTCTACATTTAGGGCCATTATTACAACTTGCCGTTATTAACTAAAGGCAGGATTTTAACGGGCAGATAAATTGTTTTTCATTATTATAAGTGGAAAATAAAGTAGAAGTGAGCGTTAAGCTAAAGGGAGGATCATCCTGCCGGTAACTTTTAAAGTTAAGTTTATGTTTGAACTTGCCATATTATATATTATTTTCAATATGGCAATTTCAAACACTTAAACAAAATGAGCATATCCAACAACAAAAAAGGAAGCCCGTCTTTATTTTTAGCTGTAAGTTGTAATAACAAAAATAAGTTAGAGGGAACTGTAAAGTTACCTTTAACTAAACTCAAGTTTAACAACAAGTTGTAATAATGGCTCTAAGCCTAGTACTTCGGCTTAAATTTGCAACATATGTTGAGCAACATTCCTTTTTCCGTATGCAAAATGTGTCTAGCAACAAATGTTGCCAGGATTACTTAAAAGTGTGCAACATACAATTTCACTTGTCTAAACAAAAACGGAGTGAGTGTATACATAATAAAAAACAAATATTTAAGAAATTCAAATAAAATCAAATAAATTGCAACAAAAACGCAATATAAATAGAAAATAATTAAATTTTTAATAATTTAGGTTAAAACTATAGAACAATTAATTATAGCTTTTGCTAATGGCAATAAAAATTAAAATTCACAAAATAAACATGTTCAACAGTTTGTAAAAATTTCCTGCAAAAGAAGTTTGACTCATATTGCCAGCAACTTGTTGCACTAATAAAATAATGTTGGTTTGTTGACATGTGTTTCACAACAAAATTTTAACACTAACATACATACATACATGTTTAGATATTGTAATTTGACAACATTTCGCATGAACTTTTGAACAGAGTAACAGGCTTTAAATGGAGTTTAACATTTCACATAAATAACTCTGCAACTTTTAGGGAATCTTGTAACTTGTTTCACTACCATGAAGTGATTTCGAGCAGCAAGCAAACGCCAGTTATGTTAGGGAACTACGAGACCGGTTATTTTTTCTTCGAGTAGAGTGAGCAATAGACTATGCCAATACGCAATATTTATATATGTATTTAAAATGGGCAGATTTTCGTAAGGTACTATGTATTATTGATCGCTGAAGGAGTACTAAAATAAAGCCTTTTCTAATGCTTTATTTGAATACTTTTACAATTAGTTTCTCCAGAATTAATTGAAAAGAGACTTGCGTATATTTAAAGCTCTATGCTCGACAGCTTAACCAAAAAAAAACGTTTATATTTTTTAACAATTTAAGACTCAATCTTCATTTCAATATTTTTTAGTTGCAGTCAGAATCGGAACAATTAGAGTGCAGCAAAGAAGAGAATCAATTGAACTTAACAACAGCAGATAACTTTTGGAGTCCAAAAATGGCACTTGATTTTGCAGCTGGTTTATTAGGCGGTAAGTCCATATTAAGTTTTTTTTTTAATTTCATTTTACAGAAAATAATGTTTCATTTATTGACAGGTTGTGCTGGTGTCTTAGTTGGTCATCCCTTGGATACGGTTAAAGTGCATTTACAAACACAAGATCCAAGAAATCCCAAATATAAAGGTACTTTTCATTGTATGTCTACGATAGCAAAACAAGAGAAAATAATTGGCCTGTATCGTGGTATAACAAGTCCCCTGGGGGGTATTGGTTTTGTCAATGCCATTGTGTTTGGCATATATGGAAATGTACAGCGTAACACTAGCGATCCCAATTCGCTAACATCTCACGCTTTAGCTGGCAGCATAGCAGGTTTCGCACAGAGTATTGTATGCGCTCCTATGGAACTGGCAAAAACTCGTTTACAGTTGCAACACGAGCATACCAAAGGGCTGAAATTTAAAGGACCTTTAGACTGTTTGCGTAACATTCTCAAAACCGAAGGGGTGCGGGGTACAATGAGAGGTTTAGGTTTTACAGCTGCTCGCGATGTACCAGGTACGATTTTTTCTACTTTTCTAACTGCCAACTGCTTACGTAATTTCTAAAAAATTCTTCTTATTTTGTTTTAGGCTTTGCCTCGTATTTTGTTAGTTACGAATATATGATGCGTCATTCGCATAACAATACATTCTTTAGTCTATGTGCTGGAGGTATGGCCGGCATTTGCTCATGGCTGGTGTGTTATCCTATCGATGTCATTAAGACTTGTATACAAGCTGATGATCCTCAGAGACCTAAATACAATGGATATGCTGACTGTATGCGAAAGGGATACAAATCGGATGGTATACATTTTTTCTTTCGCGGTATAAACTCAACTATGATTCGATCTTTTCCTATGAATGCTGCCTGTTTCTTTGTTGTCTCTTGGATTATGGATTTTGCCAATAAGAAAGGTGTAGACGTTGTCGTCCATACAGGTGAACCACTAGTTCTGGTTAACTTGGCCTCGAACTTACCCGTCTGTCATGTCTTGCACATCGATCACGCTGAGGAAAAACTGAAAGAGAAACGTTCCATATTATCGCAAAGATTGCGCTCCTTTGGCACTTTCAATGAGGCTGTGTGTCAAACTGAAGCGGCCGAATTGGCAACTCAATCTCAATCTCAATCCCAATGTAATAATACAGACAAGAATAACGATAAATACTATGTATTTGAAGATGAACGAGTGTTAAGGGAAAATGCCACTCTTAAAGAAAACTCATGTAATTGTTAGTTAGTTAGTAGTTTAAAATATACCTTCCTCACCCTACTATTCCTCGTCCTCCTCCTTCTCCCGCTGCTCCTCATTCTTCTTCCAATAGCTTATATTTTCTAGTTTATAAAATTTTATTCGTCTGTACGTATATATGTATATTTTTTTCTATTTTACTAAAAATGAAATGTACAAATTTGTGATGTTATTAAAGATTTCCATGAAATTATGAAGGAATGTTTTCATAAAACGTAAACAAAAAAAAAAGAAAAACATTAAAATTAAAATTATATTTTACACTGAACAGCAGAAAATCTTTTAAAAACTCAAATCACCACTTTTCAAGACACAGAATATAATTTTTTCTTTGACATCAAAACAAATACAGAAGATTCAAAATGGCCGCCACAGATGGATTTTTACAAATCAATACATTAATCTCATCTCACTCATATTTTCAAATCTTTTAGTTCTGAAGTTCGAAGGTCTGTGTGTTGTCCAAAGGTATTTTATAATATGTCCTAGTCCCTAAAGCTTACAAGGGCTGACCAGAATATTACAAGAATATGCGAAAATCCTCATTTACATGCATTGACTTTGATTTATTTTTCTTTATTTGTCCACACGAGTAGCAAGTGCATGGATATTGTTACGAAAATGGAAATGGTGTTATTAAAATGATAAACAAAAGATACAAAAACAAAAACAATGGACTTATTTGCATGATCAACGAATAAGCAAAAATTGTAGCAACAACATCAATATGGAAAAACAGGATTAACAAAGTAAACAAACAGGTAACAACAACACTGCAAGGACAAACGTAAACCAAATAAGCAAACAACAATAATGAAAACAACATGCTTACATTTATAGATATTACGCCAAGGCAAAGTCATTCTCCTTCGAGAGCATTCATCAGACTGTTTACCCTGTGATCAGCATTGCCAGTTATTTTTTTAGCTTTTTATTACTAAAAAAAAAATTGTTTTTTGCAAGAAAAACTTTCTTTTCAACTAAAGTACCAAAATTTTAAAAAGAAAGTACCGGAGTCCGTTGACTCTGTTACTTCCCTGTTACTGTTTCTTTTAAATATCTTGCCCTGGAGTAAATATTTCGAGTTATTATTAAATTTATTGAAAAAAGTGGAAATTTAAGTTTGATGAAAAAACTTGTTTTGTTAGAAAACGAATTTAATGAAAACTTTATTCGATCTCAAAAAACTTGGGAAAAAGGGAAAACTTGGCAAATGGCAACGCTGGCAGCGATATAAAAGGCAAGACAAAGCAGGCAACGGGATCAGAAAGAATTTCAGTCAGTCTTGTGTGAAGACGCGTTGCGTGTGAAGAGAATAATCGTGGTTTGAAGATCTCCGTTGCTAAGACCTAACGAACGAGTATAATTGGCTCTAATCACACGAGAACAATTTTTAGTTGCACAATTTTTGTTCTCTTCAAATCACACGGGATGAATATTAGTTTGGCATGAAATTTATACGTATATACAGCTTTGTATGTATTAGTGTTTTTGCATTCATTTGATGTTTGTCTGATTTTTAAAAATCTACATGTATTAGTTTTGTGCTGGTAATGCGGGATTGTACCTATTTGAAACTTGATGTCATCAAAAAACCATTCTCTTCACCTCTCTTGCCTTACGCCAGCACAATTGTTCTCGTGTGATTAGACTCAATAAGAATAACAATTAAAGTAAATTGTTGTTGTTTAAATCAAGTTACAAAGGTGGCACACTGAATTTTGGGAACAATAAAGAATTGATTTAAAACTAAACACAAATTTAGCTTTAGTTTTATTTGCAATCTACGAACTCATATTTTAAACGTTTTTAAAAGGGTAAAAACGTAACAATATTAATTATAGTGTTTTCACACCGAGTGGTTTTAACGCAAAAGTTGGTTTTAACTTTAAAACCAAAAATAAAACCTGCTTTTACCATACCAAGCAAGAAAGCCTAATTCATAAGCTGAAACTAAGACTAAAAATATTATCAACCGAATACATATTTGTTTTTGATTCTGCTGGTAAGTGCATTTGTGATCATGGAAATAATTTTTGCATTCTATTTAAAGTAAAGCGTTCCAGAATATCGAAATAATAAGAAATAAATATTTTAGTTAATGCTAAACTGTTCAATCTGGTATAATTTTCTTTAAAGATAGCGTTATCCATCTCTATATCATATTTATACATAAATACGTACATATGTATGTAAATCTTAAAAATTAAAATAAAAATTAAAAAAAAAAATAAAAAAGAGCAAATGTCTCAAATATTTGCCAATATCGACGTATTAGTATTAATTTTGCAATTTTTGGAAGTTCACGAACAAATTAACTTGTGTCGAGTGTGTGATCAGTTTAAAGCCGTCATTGTCCAATATATATGGCGTCGCAAATATCGCCGATTGCGTGTGTATCAATTGAAGGATGACTTGTTCATATTGAATCCCAACTGTAAAAGAGGTTTTGTGGGTAGAGCAGCTTTTAGATATGAAAGATTTGAGCGTGTACGAAAGAACGAAATGGAAATGTTTCTTTTATTTCAAAAAGAAAATATTTTCGAATTGGAATTGTGTGGTTGTAGAAGCCGCCGTATCTATACTGGATTACCTTTCTTTTTAGATACCGAATTAAATTTTCCAAATATCAGATCTCTGAAATTAAAATCAATTCAACTAGATTGGGAGTATTTCAATCACATCAAAAGTGATTCTTTAAACTTTATATTTTTGATCGGTTGTTTAAATCAGCATTCGTATATGTTCACGTTAAAAAATGAATGCGACCAGCTTTGTAACGGACTATTGGATGTGGTGGAAGTGTTAACGGAATTGCGTACAAAATTACGGGGAAAAGGATCCTCAACAGCGTATCCCTTGAAATTATACGATTTTTTCATTAATATAATTTAAAAGTATTGCATTTGAATACGACGATTAACATTTTGGACAACTACGCTATACCAGTAAGGGAGGAAAACACCTGCAAACAATTTCACCTAACGGCTATTAACCGGGATAGTGTTTTAGAAACATTCAGTTCTTTCTACTTAAGTGCTTTCAAATATTTACAAATATTAACGCTGGAGGGTTCGATAAATAAACTGCTGTTTTGTACAACTTATTTCATACAAAAATTAGCCGTTACAGCGCCCAAACTAAAGAATTTAAAACTCAAACATTGTGATGTAGTCGTTAAAGATTTCCGAATTCTTGAAAGTCTAACTGATGTAACATTCGATAATTGCATGTCTTTAACTTGGAAAAACATGAATCAATTATTACAATCTCCAAACATTCATAACTATTGTTCAAATCTTTCAAACTACTTGGGAGAATTTGACACGATTTCTTTGTCAGACAGTCTGGAGAGTCTAACCTTAGTTGGTTTTGAAGAGAGATTTCAAAATATATATGTATGCTGACGATAGAAAACCATATAAAAATTTAAAATTTTTACATTATCACGATGGCACATCGAAGAGATTTCTCACTATGTCGCAAAGCTTTCCCAATTTGGAGGTTCTACAGATTTTACCTTATCATTTGGTTGCTGATGATTTTTTACGTCTGACGAACTTGGAAGTTTATGAAAATCCTCATTATAATCATGAAATAACGCTTAGGGAACTTTTGTTTATTCTTAAACATCCCAAACTGCGTGAATTAAGCCTGACTTATTGTCAAAAAATTGTAGAGCTTACATTTATGCCAACTCCGGCTCAACTAAAAACGAATATACAATATGTAAACATAAATTTTCCAATCTTTAACCATTCACGTGAATTTTGGAACTCAATACTGAAAATTAATCCCCGTTTGACCATGATTGTACGTGCAGCCAAAGTTTTTGATTTGATATATTATTATAACGTTTTAAAAGATAAAGACTTTTCACGCAAATATATTAAATTGAGTGGGTTTTATTTCGATTTAGACCAAATGTATGACAAACCAGAAATAGCTGAAGAAAAAATTTCTATCGCTACTCAATTAGCATTACATAGAGATTTGCATATAATTATGTAATTGAGTAGTAAATATTTTTTAAATAGCAAATATTAATTAAGTACAAATGTTTTAATTAATTATGAATTTTTAAATTTGTTTTCAATTAAAAAAAAAAATTATTTTAATTTTCTAAAATTTTGTGTTTGTAATTTGAGTAAAAAAAATTCTTTGTAATTTTCTAAAAAATATTTTACTGTAAAAAATTAAATTTTTATGTTAAAAAGAAATAATAAAAAAAAAACATCTAGCGATATTGCACGTCGACGAGATTAAATGTCCATATAAAACGAGTGGATAATATCCAATTTAACTGACGCAATCGGAATACCTACGTGGATTAAGATTGCAATGACCAACCCTTCTTCTTCTCGGTATTTTTTGAAGCCGCCGTAGTCTAGTAAGTAGTATGTTCGCTTATTAGACGTGTAGCCACGGTTCAAATCCCCGGCCAGACATCAAAACGAAATAAAATATTTTTTCGGCGACTTCCTCTCAGCAGATTTCTGGCAAAAACTCTGAGAGTAAATAAACCTGCCATGAATAAGTTTCTCAAAAATCTGTCGTTCGTAGTCGACTTTAAACTGTAGGTCCCACCACTCAAGTACAAAAATTAACGCACACAACATGAGTGGTGTGAGAAGCTAAGCCGTAATCCTGACTAAAGGGTTGTAATGGCCAATTATGTATGTATTTTTTTTACGTTTGGGAAAAGATCAATAGCCATGTATTATTTATTGTTTACAGCAGTAAAATAAATAGATTTATAATGGTTACTAAGGACAACCGTTTAAATCACTTCTAACAACCGATAAACAACGTTTTCAATAATATACAAACAACAAAATACAATAAACAAGTGCTGCTTGAAAACTATTTTTAAAATCCGAATCGAAGGAAACGAAGTTTGACAGGCAATTTTCATCAATTGATTGTAGAGAAAATAATCAAAGAAATTTATATATTTTTATAAAGGGATACACGAAATAAATATTTTTAAACTAAACGAAAATGGAGGAATATAAAGCTTCAGGTGATGACAATGAGGATAATATTAATGCGGAAACAACCTCAAAACAAGATAACACCAATCAGGGTGATTTGGAATTGAATATGGAAGATGCTACTGGAGAAACCTTAAAATGTAATGGGGACGACAACGAATCAGGAAAAGTAGTTGCGAGTGAAGAAGGCGATGTACCGTTAGCTTTGCTACCGCCCGATCATCCGTTATTGGCCAAATTCCAACAATCATTGAAGGAATTTCTCATACGCACCAGAGACCAATTGATTAACGAAATTGAAGAAATTAGTTATTCGGTAAAGCTGAAGGAGCAACAACGTGAAGAACAGGGCGCTATCCTCTATGATAGGCAACAGGAAATACAAAGGCAAAACGATCGTCTAGAAGAATTCGCTCAGCAAATTCAAGAAAATCTCGAACAGCGGCATCGTGAAGAAGAGGCTGTCAGTCAGCTTAAGGCCGAATATGAAGAGAAAGCTCAGATAACAAAAGATCAAAAGACTCTGTATAACAAACGTATGGTTGAGTTGGAACACATGCAAGAACTGGAGAACAACATACGGTCATGGACCGAAGATGTTGAAAACGAAGTTAAGAATGCCAAGCGAATAGTAAGCCGTGATGCCCAATTGCAGCAGCAGTTGTCTGAAGAAAAGAGAAAATCCGATTTGCTATTCTATCACTTGGACATGGAGGTAAAGAAAAGCGAAAATGAACTGGAAATGGTAGAGAACGAGATTAAAGACATGGAAGAGGTTTTAGAAGTCCTAAATATGAGCGTTAGCAATGCCAATGCAGACTTGGAAGCATTAGAAAATGAACACAAGCGTTTAACACAGGCATGGTCTGAAGTTATTGTAGCAATTTCGCTTAGGGATCGGATACTATATCAAGTGAAAGTAGAAATGGAGTAAGTTTTTACAAACATCCACTGTATGCACTGGCTTTTTAATTAATGTAACGAATAATATTTTAGCAATGGTCACGAATCCATAAAATTGAATACAGCCGGCATTGAGGCAATACAGAAACAAATAAAAAAAGAACTTCAACTCAATGAAAAACTGGAAAATTTCGAGAAACGTCTTAGCGAGGATCTAACAACGTTAACAAGAGATTGTAAATACATACATAAATGATTACACATTTTGAATAAGATCTTCAGAATTTAATCGCATGTAACCTTTTAGGTAAACAACAATCGGATATATTAGCCGGCTTGGAGAAGAAACTTTTAGAAATACCTCTGCTTCTTGATCAAACTGAAAAGGATCTGAAGGAGGCAAAGAAAGAGGGCACACAGTTAGAAACCGAAATACGACGTTTGCAATGGAAAGTCGACAAACAGAATAGCCGAAAATTCGAAATTGAAGAAAACATATTGAAATTGGCTCAAGATCATCTAATTACCGATAAGGCTAGCGAATACCGTTTGAAATTGCTTAATACGGCTCAGGATCAGAGAAGAGGCATGGCATTGAATTTGGCCCAAGCTCAAAACCAATTGGCCTCAACGCTATTGGATATGGAACGCTTAAAAGCGAATAATTTTCGCATGAGTGAAGATAATGATAAACTCACTGCAGAACTCAATGCCTTAGAAGATAAAGCCGATCGTTACAATTCCGAATTGAAATATTTAGAAACTCAAATCGAATTAAAGCTAAAACGTATGGACAAATTAATGAATCAATTGGATGAATTAATGAAACACGCCGACAGTAATGTAAACCCAACTGAAATGAAGGCAAGTATAAATAAATAAATTGCGCATTCTTAAGTTCAAAGAAAAATTTCAATTTGCACAAACTAAACATATTTCAAATTCACTTTACTCTTAAAATGCTTCAAATTCAAAGGGATTGCAATGGGAATTAAAATCCCATTAATATCCATGTTATCAACAATTGATCGTAATTCATTGAAAAATTAAGAAGAATGTTGAAATAACATCACCAAACCCATGTAAAGAACAGTTATTCGTGTTGAAAAATTCAGTACTTTAGTACTTTTACATTTCAAAAATACCGCTTTCAGTACTTCTTTATTATTACATATTTTATGTCTGGCGCTTTTCAACTATTAATGCATTAGCAACATGCTCAACGTAATGCTAAAGATAAAATTACTCTTTAGCCCCAGTTAGCCAAACGTCCAAGGAATATACGTTCCTTTTTAGAATACGAAAAGCAATTAAAACGTTTGCCGAAACGTAATGTAATTTCGGTAAGCATTTGCATTGCTCTTCATATGCTAAAAACAAACGTATGTAACATAACGTTCCATCGACGTTTGACTAATCAGGGCTTTTACGTTTTGTTACGTTCTGAATCAGCTGTTTTTGTCCTGTATGTGTATGAAATATAAATAAATAAATAGTCTAGTAGGTAGTGTGCTGGCTTACTCTATGTGAGTCTAGGGTTCAAACCCCATGGAAGACATCTCCATCAAAACGATATATAAAAAAATATTCCTCCGGTAACTTCCTTCTGGCAAAAACTCTTGAGAGGAAATAAAATTGCCACGATAAAGTTTCTCAAAAATCAGTAGTTCCCGCCACTCATGTATAAAATTAACACACACAAAATAAATAAATCCTGATTGAAGGGTTACGTATGTACGTATCGATGGTCTCATGTAAAAAGGCCCTAACTCGCATACTTGAAACTTTACAGGAGAAGGTAAAAACACATTTAGAACTGTAATTGACAAACATTTAAGTTTTTTAAATGCAGGTTATTATTAAAATGAAGGACGAATTTGGATTTCAAAACTTTTTTTTTATTTTTAAATATATGTAAAAGAAAATTGAGATAGGGCTTTTTTAGTCTCATTTTAGAGCATAAATGTAACTTAGGGCTTTGTTCTGTAGCGATCAAAACAAATTATATTAAGGAAAATTCATGATTAAAAGTACCAGAAAATATTGTTATTGCTGAAAAATATTAAACAAATCGGAAACAACAATAGTGTTTATAATTTGTATGGCACCGATATCACAGACAAAGCTTTTATGATAGCTTTGGCAGTTTATAGGAATCAACTTCTTTAGATCTTGCAAACGCTCCTATTTCTTTTTCGGAATTGCTAATTTTTCTTTATATAGCCGTGATAGAACGATATATGCAAGGTTTCGTTCTATGTGGAAGATCCTCATATTCGTCAGTAATATTTATTTTAAAGTATATGAGCCCTGAAGGATCGCATGCAAGAGCACGCAACATATTTACGGTATCGTCACCTGCCTTTTTTCCTAAAATTTAATTTGGAATTGAAATTCAAATAAGAATTGATACAAAATGCACAATAATTTCGATTATTATCTGGTCGAATTGACAAATATCGCTTCGAAAGTTTTTCAAAATGTAAGAAGAACGTGTAATCCAAATGGTGTACTTCTAGACGTGTTTGATATTTCCTGGCTTCTTTAATAATTTTCACCGACTGCGACGACAAATTTATTTGTTTGTTTTTGTTTTCCTTTCGATGAGAGAATGGGTTGCATCGCACTCCATCTTTGTACGCCCAACAACTAAGTACTTTCGCTCAACAGTTACATTTCGTTCTTCACAAAAGTAGAGAATAGCATTAGATAACGTGAATAAAAGTCTGAATAAATAATGATGTGGTGAATATATGGAGATCTATTCAAAAAATCTCTTAAGTGCTTTATAATGCATGTTGTGAAAACCGCAGCAGTATGGCTTCCTACCATTTCATCCCATACGAAATTGTCCGATTGATGATGATTGAGAAGATTGTAAATTGTAAAATTGTGAATTTGTAGTTTTATTTTGTCGATGCAACCACATAATAATTTGCCGAGATAGGGCTTTTAAAAAACATATATTTTTTAGAAAAAAGTTAGGGCTTTTTAGAATATTACTTGAATAACCGCTAATTTTGATAAAATCGCCTTAAATTTTTGTGAGAAGGTGTATTTGTGTTAAATGCATTGGAATCACAAAAAAGTCAATTTCGAAAAAAATGTGAGTTAGGGCCTTTCTACATGAGACCAACGGTATGTATGTATGTATCTTTTACAAAAGTACCATTTGATGTAAAAAAGTACTTTTTCAGTTATAGTTCAGTACCATTTCAAAATTTTAATTTTGCAACACTTCGTGGTATAGTAGTTAAAACACTTCGACTGCATACCTGAGCAATCCCCATTCCAATCCGTGAGAAGAAAAAACTCATCATTATCTGCAAATTAAAAATAAAATAGCTTCAATCTCTTCCAAGTAATCCATAATTCATTCCCTGAAAATAGAGGTAGAATTCAATGATCACAGTTCCTCACCCCTAACTATATCCAATGCAATGAATAGTCTTTACATTAGCTCTCTAGAACCTTAACTGGATAGTGATTAAATAAATGAAACTGAAACAAAATAAGGGAAAAAGAAATCAAAGAAACGAACTATTTAGGTTTAGGTTAGAGGGCGTGCACTTGTGTTGCAAAATTGCGACAAATACAGTACCCGGAGGTCGATTTGACCCATTGTATGTAACGTCCTTAAGAAGGAAGGATAAAAGAGGTTATAGGAAAAAGGAGAGGAAGTAGGAAGGGGCAATGGGAAGCGAAGGAATTACACAAACCAAACGAAAAGGGAGAACGCGGCTACACTGATGAAGCCATAGCTTTGGAATAGCAAAAAATTGGAATCGCTTACGAAAATAAGTCAAACAACTTTGGATATATAAAGTAAGTTTATAGATCATTACAACGCCTTTGTCAGGGTTACAACCTAGCTTCTTTAGCATCACCCATGTTGTGTTGTGTGTTAAGTGGTAGGATCTACTTTTTAACGTCGACTCTGAAGCTTTTTATGGCAATTTTATTTACTCTCAGGTCCATTATTACAACTTGTATTTAAACTTGGGTTTACTTAAAGGTAACTTTAGCTAAAGTGAACTTTAAAGTCGCCTTTAACTTCTTTTCGTTATTATAACTTACAGATAAAATAACGTTAACTGTTTTCAAAAATATAGCAGTGCCGAAGCAATGTCGATAAAACTGCTCATTTAAACAAGTTTTTTTTAACGCAATGGCAGCGGGCTTCGTTTTTTTGTTGTATATGCTCATATTGTTTAAATTTGAAGTTGCCATATTAAAAATAATATATAATATGGCATGGTCAAACATAACTTTAAAAGTTAAAGGTAAGATGATCCTTCCTTAACGCTCACTTCTATCTTATTGGATACTCATAATAATGAAAAACAATTCATCTGCTCGTTAAAATCCTCCCTTTAGTAAACGGCAAGTTGTAATAATGGCGCTCAAAGTTTTTACCAGAAAACTGCTGAGAAAAAGTCACCGAAAGAAATATATTTTTTTTCACATATCGTTTTTCATATTTCGTTCGAGATGTCTGAGCTAGGTTTTAATTCTGTCTACTAAACTACATCGACTTCACGAAAAACTCACAAACGCTTTAAAAGTATTTGGTGTTTGCATTTAATTAGAATTTTGTGATACACATACATACCTACGTTTGACAATTTTCATTTCCAGATCAAGCAATTAGAAAAAGGCATACAGGCAACTGAACAACAGATAATGGAATTACAACAGTTTTGGATAATGCTACAAAATCATTTCGTTAATCTTACTCAAAAGCGAAGTACTCAAATGAATCAAATTCAAATCACCCAACAACGTAACGATCAATTAATCAAATTAATTTTACTAAAAACAAGTTCCATTCTAAACTTAATAATCTCTCTCTCTCTCTCTCTCTCAAAACAGAATTGTCAATCATAAAGCAGAAATCCCTAAAGGTTGATCAGCAGTTGGAACAGTCAGAAACCACTACCAAAGAACTTAATCGCGATATACAAATTTATCAGTCTAAACTGGATCTACTGAATACGAAAATTGCCAAGAAACGTTTACAGCACGAGTCTGAGGAAAATGAATGTGAACAGGAACACTTTAGCCTATTGGAACGGCTTAAGGTAAGTGCATTATGTAACTGTGTAACTTTTAAAATATATTCCATTCCGATTAGGATAACGAAATGCATGTTCTGAAATTGGAGGAAGAGATCAACGACTTACAAAATGAAATCGAGCATTACAAGGACATTGTATTGGATAAACATCGCGAATCGCTATCATGGGAAACGAAATATAAACTCATCGAAGAGACGTTACGTTGGCGCAAAGATGAAAGTACTTTGGACAGTGAACTTGGTACGATGCGTACCGAAATACATCGCATGCAAATACGACATCAACAGTTGAAACGTACCCAAGAGAAATTAATTGGCGATCTTGATCATGGGGTCATGCACAGAGAACAGATATTTGTGTCTGCCTCGATAAAGCAATGTGTTGACTTGAAGCCTGCCCATATAAAGCAGTACAGCAATACAGTTCAATACAAAATTAATGATCTACGCAATAAACTTAAGCATGTACAAAACGATATTACAGTGCTAAGCGATCAGCAAATAGTAGAGGCAAATAGAGAATATCTAACTGTCCAAGATGATATAAAAAGTTTACGTTATGAAATCGCCCAAGAAGAATCGCAAGATAATTTAGTGCGTGCAGACATTGAACAGGGACTCCTGTTGAAATTTCAAAATCTTGAAAATATTGTTCGAAAACAAAATCGTGCGAAATCTTATCGACGTCTGAATGCATCTACTCAACCATTGAAATTGCCACGCTCCGAGACTACAATACAAGCACAAATGCAGAAGCAATCGGAGATAAATGACAATTTGACAGATATTGTACAATTACTAGCTAACGAACATCCCGAAAAGCAACAATTCTTTTCCAGGCTTTTACAAATTCTCAAGGATTAATCATAATAATAAATTCTTTCAAAATCATATTTTTAAAAATCATTTCCTCCTTAATAAATTAATAACTTTCTGAGTAACATGCGCAGTTATATTATTCCAAATGGATTTTGTGATTGCAAACAAAATAAAAATAAATATGTGTTTAGTTTCAATTAAATTATTTATTGTTCGCACTAGCTCTGTGTGCCACTACTTACACTTGACAAATACAACAATAATTTGTTTGTTCGTTACTCTTCTTTACACTTCTGTTCGTGTAAGCACTAACAACTGCGATCTTCAAACCACGACTGTTCTCTTCACACGCAACGCGTCTTCACACAAGACTGACTGAGTTCTTACTACTCGTTGCCTGCTTTATCTTGCCTCACGTTAACAGTCTGATGAACGTTCTTGAAGTAGAACGTTCGGGGTTTCGCTTTCTCGAGAACTCTATTGCGACTTCATTTTTGTTTGTGTAATTCGTTCACGTTGCTTGCTGTTGTGTTCTCGCTTACTTGTCTATATCCGTTTCTTTTATAACGATGTTGTTGTTGGTTTACTTGTAACAAGTTCGTTGTATTGGTTTGTGTAGTTTTTTTTATCGATTTAATGTTAAACGATGGTACGCAGTTTTCATTTTCGTAACAATATCATTTTCAACACGAGAATTTATCTCGTGAATAGGAAACGAGATCAAAGAATTTTTGGTTTTATGACACCAAATGAAACCAACATTGGTTTTCAAAAACGACAATCAAGAAAACCGACATGGTTTCTATGACAACCCCGAATATGTAGTTCTCTTCTTGAGATAGAGAAAATATTTTTTGCCAACAACTATAAGCTTAATTTGGTATAATTTGATGTTAAGACAACGACCATATTGAAGAAGCTACATCTGTCAAATTTCTGTAAAACAGACTAAATAAATGTCTATTTTAACAAATTACTATGGAAGAGTCTAGAACACGTCGTGTATTCACTGGATAGCGTCTATAGCAGTTGGCAGCTGACCATAGTTTTCATTGAATCATGAGGCCCACTCCTAGGCATATGAGTTAAACGGTTACTGCTTAGTGTGGATTTTGGCTTGGCGACATTAGTCTATATTTCTTTGCGTACGATATTGGCCATGCTGTCACTCTGAACACCGAACGCTATACGTCGATAATTATAAAGTTCTTTTGGTTTGAACTGGATGATCTGCTCTGGACCGATTTGAGGGCACGACCATATCAAATGGATCTGATGTGAACTGGCTACCGGGATCGTGCGATTAAAGGCCGTTACACTTTTTCTTGTGGAGTTTTCTTAAGCGGCAGATGTGTGCGAATAAGCCACAAACCACAGCGGTCATTAGAGCCAACATACATAACCCATGCGACTTGATCTATGCGCCAGTCATAGAAAATTTGACATTTCGGATGCGATCTTCCCAGTCATGGCGGAATAAAAAATTTCGACGGAATATCCTGCACACTTGATTGTGGGATGGTAACACTAAAGGTAGTGAGTTATTTATATTGTTACGTTTTTTACCCTTTTGAAAACGTTTAAAATATGAGTTCGTAGATTGCAAATAAAATAAAAATAAATTGGTGTTTAGTTTTAAACAAATTCTTTATTGTTGCACAATTCCATGTGCCACTGTTTTCAACTTGATTTAAACAACAACAATTTGCTTTATTTGTATTCTTCTTTACACTCTTCCGCGTACACACTAACAATTGTTTGTTAGAGCTTTACAACGCAGATCTTCAAACCACAATTATTCTCTTCATACGCAACGCGTCTTCACGCAAGGCTGACTGAATTTTTGCTAATCCCGTTGCCTGTTTTGTCTTGCCTTTTACATCGCTGTTTAAACAGTCTGATGAATGCTCTCGAAGGCGAATGACTACCTTTGCGAAATCTCTACATATATAAACATGTTGTTTACGTTATTGTCTTTTGTGTTGTTGTTGCCAATTTGTTTACTTGTTTATCCCCTTTTTTATACTGATGTTGTTGCTATATTTTTGTTTATTCGTTGATCATGTAAACAAATCCATTGTTTTTGTAGCTTTTGTTTATCATTTTAGTGTTAAACTATAACACCATTTCCATTTTCGTAACAATATAAAGGATTTATTTGAATAACATTTTTTTCAATTTAAATTGAGTTCAAATGAACAAATGTTTAAAAAAAAATAAAAAATGTAACAATATCCTTATGATCCTCAGACTGAAAAAATTGTCAATAATGTCGTTTTCAAAATAAAGAGAGAGAGAGAGAGAGAGAGAGAGAGAGTATTTTACTATTCTCAGGCTATTCCTGAATATTCTGATGTAAGACTTTAAATCTCTTTTCGCTGTAATAATAGCCTCTCCCCATTTTAATTTCCACAGTCCCTCCCCCATTCCACGTTAATAGGAATTCTCACCTACTGGCAAGCACCACTCTCCCAAATGATCTGCGATCCAGCAAAGGGTACCCTATACCGCTGCAACAAAATGATACATTGCAGAAAACTTAATTTTAGGGTAGATTTAAGGTGATTTTCATATGTTTTGTAATTCCCCGAATAACTGATTTGCTTTTTTATACGGTTTAAAATATCATCGCGTGAATCGTTAGTTAAGATGTAATGCTACTCACCTAACAGAACATTTTAACATCTTTGAGATGCATGCAGACTACTCAGGACTAAGAAGGGTTGCTGTTGATAATACACACGTACATTACTTTGACGATGTTAACTTGCAGTCCGACATATGATATGTTAGATCCAATTTTGCAAGCATGTCGGAAATGTCACGGATCTTTCAATCGGCCATTCATACTCTTTATTGAAACGTTCATTTAAAACTCGTTTTTTAATTCTTGATGCAAAGCTCTTGTGATCAATTAATTCAGATGGAAATTTATTTTGTAAGATGTTAAAGTTTTAACCTTAAGGGAAAATGTTTCATCAATATTCCCCATCTTAATCGAAACAAACATGAAGGCTGTAGTATACCTTACTAATTTACTTCGAAAAGTACAGAACGCCATCAAAAATTGTATAAAAATTAAGCCCAATTTATTAAAAGAATATCCCAAGCTGAAAGATTTACTTTGAAACAGATGCAATTTAAGGTACAGTTATCGCAAGGGCATAAAGATGATGAAAATCTGCGTTCGAATGTTCTGTAATCCACCATATTAAATGTTCAAGTGCCTTAAAGAAGCATTCCTTCAGACTGAAACTTGTCTTTAGCTGACATAATGCCCAGCCAATGCCTGCAGCTTCAGTATATATGCAAACAACTATCTTGTAATCCAACGCAATCTTTTTCAACTTTCGAGTCACTACTAACTTTTGCATGACCGTCCAACAAACTACCTTCACCACTCCGTTGCTCTCTACCGAGAATAACTTATTCAGGTCAAAAAAAGTTCATTATTATCGATCTTTATTGCTCCTCCTTGTCATTGATGGCCTGATCAACGTCGTTCTTAAAGAAATACGGATGTATTGGGCGTTCTTGGATCCATGTGGTTCACCATCATCACAAATTCAACAGTTTTTGTTTATTCGCGTTATTATTTGTCCAGAAATTGTACTAATCGCTGGCGATGATTCTTCGATGTAAATTAGGGTCAGTTACCGGCTGCTCCAAAGCCCTTTCAGGAGAACACATGTCTTTGTCTAACTCCATGTTTATTTGGCAAAACAGACTTCAACTGCTCGAATGTCAGTGTTGGAAGAAAGTTTCGTGTGTATAACAATCACAAAGAAAAGTGAAATTGCAAAATTATGAGAACCAAGTGCTAAACGCAGGACAGACAGGCGCAAATATATGAACATAGACTTTAGTAGTTTTTCGAAAAGCTTTGAAATCATTGGTAACACCAATGTTTGGTCCTATGTCCGTTTTCTATGAGGTAGCTTTCTCTTGAGGCTAATATTTAAATTGACAAGTTCCGTGGAGAGGAGGATGCAGCGTGCAGAATAATGTTCACTTTATATTATTGAGACCATATCGACGCCTCCATTCTATAACGTCCTAAGTGTACTTACTTTTAAATTCTACGTTCTCTAACTTAAGTACTGTCAAAATTTGGTTAAAATGCGGCGATCCGTTCCGAAATTATAAGGAAAAATCTACTTAGAATACACATATAAGTCGTACGTCGCGTGAAAACTTTGAGAGCTCATAACTCAAAACACACTTTTTCGACTTAGAATGTTATAGAACGGAGGCGTCGATATGCTCCTGGTAGTACAGATAGGAAATATTTATATACTGACGTAAATCCTATACCATTGGGCATATAAGTTATAGCCCAAGAAAATCCAATCAAAACACTTATCCTTCAACATTGTATAATTCACAGGATTTATGTCACATTCGAAAAAAATTTAAATCGATCTCGAAACATAAACTTTTTATTTCGGTATTAAAGTCGTACTAAAGTTCTGTATGTTATCTTATTGGTCATTCAATTGAAATCATTCTAAGAATTTAAGATTTTAAATATTCTCTACGTAATTTTGTGACATCGATAATGACCATCATTGCAACAACCACAAAATAAACAAACAAAAATAGAAACCCAAAAAAATAATTGACAAAAACAATTTAAGTACATATAATATACATTGTGTATATAATATATTTGTTTATAGTTTAGCATTTTTAATAATACATGGTTTTTCATTTTTATAATTTTATAAATTTTATTTATTTCGTTTTTATTATTATTTTATTTTGTTTTTTATTTCCTTTATTACATAACATAATTTTTGCATTCTTTTTTTATTTTCTTTTTAATTTTTTTTTTAAATTAATTTTAAAGAATTTTGCATAAAAATGTGGTATTATTTGTTGATTTTTATTTTTTTTTCTTCTTCGTTTTCCTTTTCAAAACAAATAAAATGAACAATATCCGTATATATATATATGTATTTTTGTTTGTTTGTTTCTTTAAAAATATATATAATATATCTATGTATATAAAATAACTACAAAAAAAAAAATAAAAAATTAATTAAATTTAAGTAATAAAAATAAATTTGTGTGTGTTTCTGTGACAATGATACCATTTAAAATAAATTAAAAGTACCTTTAAAGAGTAATTACATTTAAAATTAAAAGAAAAAAAAAGTAATAAAAACTAAATAAAATAAAAATCTAATACAATAATATTAAAAGGGGCATTTCGTAATCAGTTTATTAAACAATACTTGGTTGGGTATGTCACACAATAAAGTAAACGTTGCGAGAACGTTAATTTCCAATTTGCTTTTAGATGCCTTTTAACATGATTTATGACAAAAGAAAATGTTAAATAAAATACAAACAAATGGAAAAAAGTAAAAAATAAAATAATGCCACTTTGAATTTTTTTTTTCGTTTTCTTTTACTTTTCTATAATACATGATTTCATCAATAATAAATAAATCATCATTGGTTTAAATGATAAATAAATAAAACAACAAAGTTTTTCTATATATCTTATTTAAATTTCAATATTATTTTTGTTCTAAAAAAAATTTTTTTTTTGTTTTTGGTCTAAACTACATACATTTCAAAAAGAAAATTCCAGGTAAAGCTGTATTAGAATTTTTAACTTATACATACATATGTATTGTATATCGATTATAAAATACTTTTATTGTATATTCAGAATTTTTGTCTTTTTTTGTCAGTAACGAGTAGTAAAAAATAAAGAAAATAAAGCAAAACATTATTTAATAAAATTTATAATAAAAACTCTTTTTACATTTTTAGTATTTCGAAAACAAACAATTGAAATTGCAAAACAATATCTTAAAAATGTAATAACCCCTTGCGGGTTAGAAAAGGGTCTTTATTATAAATTCTATTAACTATTATTATTCATTATTAAGATTATTATTTCTTTTTTCTTTTCGCTTTCACTTAGAAAAAGTGATCTTTTGTTAGATATTTTAATAGCTAATGAGAATACATACATTAATGAATCTAACAAAGGAGCTCTTTTTATAGTTAACGATATACGCTACACATTTATAATAATGAAATTAATTTGAGCATTTTCTTTGCTATACTTGGAATTTTCTAATTTTGCAATCAAATCCTTTTTTTTTAACAGAGAATGATTTTTGTGGCTTACAGGACTTAAATGTTAATATCTCGTCTTAAGTTGCTATCTCTTTTGGGGGAGGGGGGTACATTTGTTGAGTTTTATTAATTTAATTTAATATACATTGTAATGTACTATATAATTGTATGTAATGTACTTTTTTGTGTTTTTTGTTTGTATATATATAAACTATAATTTAAATATATATTTATTTATATTTATCATATATTTAACTTATTTTCATTTTGTGTATATATTTATTATTTATGATGTAATATTATGTTTTTCTTATTTGTTATTATTATTATATACGATATATTAAGGTCGAGTGTGTATGTGTTTCTATAACTTTTGAAATTACCTTAACTTTAAAAATATAACAAACAATTCCAGTTTTTTTTTGTTTTTTTAATTATTAGTGTGTATAATATATGGCCCTTCTTTATTTTTGAGAAAAAAAAATAATAAAATACTATATTTAATTACTAAATTGGCATAGACGTAAAGGATTACATATCAAGTAACGTCTTAAAATTGTCTAAATTTCGATTGGCATTTTTTTACATGATGAGCGCTGTTGTTTTTTAGTAGAATTTGATCAAAATAGAATTTGAAAAAAAACCCAAACAACTGTTATACAAAATCGAAAATCTAAAATAAAGTAACGTTTAGAAAAGCGCTACAATTCATAAATAAAACTGATGTTGTAGTGAGTCGGGATACAAGAAATCACAAGAAAAAAAATATCAAAAAAAGTCGAAAAAATTATTAAAATTATACGGTAAGTGTATATATTGTTATATCGTCACCTGAACTATAAAACGACCTGATAAAAACGATTAATTCCTTGATTGATTTATTAATTGATACCAATTATTTCGAAATTTTAAACTTTTTATTAAAGAAATTGAAAGGGGCATGGATTAGAATACACCTTCACTCAGAAACAGAATAATTTTAATACTCTCGTCATCAAAGATTAAATCAAGGGCATGAGACCCCACCAACTAACATAATCTTGATTAAAGGTTCAAAAAAGGTTCATTTCTTTAAAATTTCGATATATTTCATTACCTTTACTTGATTGTTATAATCTGTTCCATTAACACGCAGAACAATTAACAATGCCACTGTGCACCATGCATTTGATCCAAAAGTATTGTTACATTGTTAAACGATTCAAAGCTTAAAATTCGGAATAAATTTTGTAAGAGAATTTTCAAAAATCTACTGTTATATATATGAAGATCTAAAGATTCCAACAGTCCGAAAGGTAAATGCTTCTACGAACATAGGATTCGATCATTGCATGAATTTTCATAACTGCAATTTCGACATCAGTTTAGATATAACCTTGAAAAATAACACTTGATTCCCATTTCGGTCTTAGCAAGAAATCTAAAAAAAAATTCTCTCGACAATCCAAAACAACGGGTTGATTAGAATGTCGAGCTTTTAACACATTCACAAAAGTAAACTATATTGTCATAAATTCTAACAATTTCATTTAAACAAGACTTCGCAATATGAGGAAAGCAAATGTTGTGGAATCCAAGCATTGCTAGTCATCTGTCATTCAAAGAAAGCAACGAATTCAAAACGAATGCTATGAATAGTTAACATATCTATCTATTGAATGAAATACAAACTTGTTTTTCGATTATGATTTCAAAGTCCGAAAGAATGTATCGACTGTTTTTTAAGCGTGATATATTCGTTACTTGACATGGCATGGCACTATAAAAAAAGAAAGGAGTATGCAAAAGGCAATCAAAAAAAAAAGCAAAGGTGAACATAGCAATATAAATATCATAGCAACGAATGTATGCATTTTGCACTAATGCGAATGCTTTCATTCAGTTCTCTGCTACATGTGTTATTATATTTGATATGGATATTAATGCAGGCCAGGCAGATGAAGCTGCGATGTATAGTGTCTTCGAAAGAATAATTTTCGCAAAATATCTGGTCAGGATTTGCATTCCAGGTAACGATATATATACAGTGGACAGCAAAAGTCTTAGTACGGCAATATATTTTAACAATTTCATGAATTTTAGCCAAAAGTTTGTATAAAAATTTTTAATTTATATATTTATTTTATTAATTTATTTCTGTTTTATTATAAAACAAAAAATTTTTTAATGTTTTTCATAAGACAAGAGAAAAATAAGGAAAAGTTTCAGATGACACCGTAGGTACCACCAAGGAGAACCCTGAGTAAATTTAAAATTCAAAGGCCTAATATATGAAAACGTTATCCCTTGGATTTAGTAGAATACCACTTAACGTCAATCACTCCATTTAACCCATTTGGAATTGAATGTACAAGTTTTGTTTAGTGTTTTCTGGTGGCACCATGAGCAAGTTTTTCGGTTGACTTTTGTTTGAGGTTTAGCGAATCCGTAATCGTTCTTTCAAATGATCTCCTAAATACTCTCTTGAAGTCATATAGGGACTTTGTGCAAGAATATTAAGCCTGTGGGGACTTTTTTGTCAAAATATATTGCCGTACCATGACTATTGCTGTCCACTGTATAAGGGTATGTATATGTTATTATTACTAATTATTAATACATATTTTTATTATTTATCTCCGATATTCTAGTTCTAAAATATCGAAATTAAATAACAAGAATATGTATATATTTTGAAAAACATAAACTTCAGTTGGAAATATTTATTTAAAATTATTTATAAAAAGAATATAAAAAACTTAATAATTTCTAGAGAGAAAAAATAATTATAAGACTGGCAAAATATGTTATTCACTCATTGTAGCACTTCAATAAGATTACTTTATTATTCAAAAAGAGAAAAGAAAACATGATGTGACTACAAACTTATGTCGTGTATCTACTCGATTGTTTGAGCCTAAAAATATACTATAGTTTCTAAAATAATGGAAAAGAAATGTATAAAATTTAACACAGGCTTTAAAATTGAAAAAACAAAAAACAAGAAAGTGAAACAAATGAAAAAGGACCAAAAGGACGACATTCTGGAACAAAGGAAATCAAAGGTAATTGCTATAGTAGTAGTAAAATATTTCGTGACATTAAAAATCATAAAGAGAAACACATTTGTTGAGTTCTTTAAAAAAACAAAGTTGAACAAAAACTTTATGGTATTTGGGGGAATACTCGTACAAGACAATAAAATGAAAAAAATTAAAAAGAGAGCCTACAATCGAATGTATACAAAATACAATGTCTATATATATAATCATGAAATGCTATTTATATTACAAATAAAAATATTAAAATGAAACTAATACGCTATTATTAATAAAAATAATAATAATAAAAATATAAAAAAATTAAAACAATATGATGACATACATCATAATCAAAATAAAACACCTGTGTGGTGGGTGAACCTTGTCTACTGGTAAAATATGTAAAAAAAATAATTTTATATTTAAGAGTAAAATTGAAAAAAAGGATCAGAAAATAAAAATTATAAGAAAATCTTAACGAATTACAATTAAAATCTTACTCGAATCACTTGATACTTAATATATTTACAATTGTAGTGCGACAACGGACACTATTCTGGGAATAAGAAGCATTAAGGAAAAGAAGACATCCAACAAGACAGCAGTAATAACAGTTTTTTTGTTTTTGTTTTTTTTTTGTAATTTACATGAGATAACAGGAGAGAGGAGGGTTATTTCTCTATTGACCTACAATTGATGTTGATGATGTACATGATGAGAATGTGGGAGCTGTGGTGTTAGCGAAGTCGACATAGATCCAGACTGCGTACTGGGATGGCGCCGCCTAAAAAGGCTAAGATTGTTCAACAAGTGTTGTTCCAAATCAGATCCGGAACTCTGAAGTTGTGGTGGTTGATGCAGGTGCTGCTGCTGCTGTTGTTGTTGACTGGCCTGATGAGCAACGGCGGCGGCGATATCTGTTGGCAGATGGGAAGTGGGCGGATCGTTGATATTGTTTGGCGCCTGCTATTGCGTATGTGGTGCTTGGTTATGTGGTTGTAAGTGTGGCGGCAGTTGTACACCAGGTTGTTGCGGTTGTAGTGGGGGTTGTCCTCCGGGTGGCACGCCACTTTGAGCTGTCGGTGGTAGTTGTGGAGGTTGACCGTACACACCCGGTGGAGGCTGTGGTAGCATATGATGTTGTGCAGCAAGTTTTGGACCATCTTCGGCTTTTTCTTCTTCTCTTCGCTTAAGACAGGCGGCCTTGGGATTTAAATTTCTTTCTCTCACCTGCTGTTCTAGCGTCATTATAACTTCTACTGCCATATTTAGAATGCCCAATTTAGTCTGCGGTTTATCAGATTTAAGGTGCGTCATACACATTCGTCCCAATTCTTTTAGGGCTTCATTTATATCGCGAATACGGATACGTTCTCTTGCATTATTTGCTTGCCGTCTTTCTTTTTCACGCATTGCTTTGACAGCCGGTTCAGCATCATCATCATCGTCTGCTGATGAACAGTAGCGGCGGGGACGTTTAGTTCCTTTGCCTGATGGCGGTCCTTGACCTAGTTGCTGTGAGCCCTCCATGGAGCTACTTGGTTTCGTATCAGTCGCATCAATCATATTGTTTAAGGTGGATGTTGAAGGGCCACTACTACTTGCACCAGATGCGTTTGTTATCGTTGTCGTAGCATTTGCGTTGGCTTCTTTTCTTTTCTTTCCTTTTGTTGGTCCGGTCGTGGCGGTTGTCGTTCCAGATACTGCTGTTGAAGTGCGTTCCATTTTTATTTGGGGTGTAATACCACTTACCACTCCACCGACATTCTGCACAGACGTCGGCACAACCGACATTACATCGTGTGATGAGCTGAGTACTGAAGGACCACCACCGGATGCCACCATACCATGTGCCGAAGGGGAGGTTGGCACAAACGAGGACAAACCATCGATATTGTCCATTGCGGATATTGCCGCATTTACACCTCCCAGCAGCTCGGGTTCACAGTGATTGCGTAATACGTTAAGTGCATCGTCCAAACGCTCTTCCATACGAGCACCTTGAAATACGGCCGCCATTGAATGAAGACCAGATGGCACCATTTCGGGTGCATAACTACCGCTTGCACCTCCAGTTACAGAACTATTGCTACTGCTAGGCCCTGCACCATTTAGAACCGTATGTCCCCAGCCAGAACTAGATGAACAGGTTCCCGTTTTATCTACTAGCATAGAAGGTCCAACGAGACCGCTTTGGGTAAGAGGAGGTGGAGAATTTACTGGTGTAGAGGGGTTTGAACTAAAACTACTGATTGATTGGTCAGCGTTAGCTGTCGTCATGTACATATGTTGACGAAGAGCACTATTCGGTCCAGTTGGTCCAGGAACACCCACAACAGAGGATGAATTGCTTACTTTAGGACCCAGATTAACACCACCAACTCCCCCTGGTACGCCTACGCCTCCTACAGCAAAAGTGTCATTTTGTATAGAGGGACTGTGTTGGGGAGCATGATGGCTGGCTAAAGGATGATGACCAGATGCTGACATTGAACTATGTGCTGTGCCATGGGGTTGTGGGGAGCTGTAAAGAGCAGGAGAATGAGCAGCAGCATTACCAATTTGTTGAATGCTATTTGTAGGGTTTCCACGAAATGAACTCATTGGAGGGAGTGAAGTAGTTGCTGGACTGTGCATGTTAACATGACTTGGATCCATTTGTAAACCCATACTCGCATTTCCACCCATATGATGACCATCTGGATCATGATGCTGCGGCGGCCCTCCTAAATGGTGAGGTCCTCCCATTGGACCATTATTTTGATATGTCGCTTGACCACCGTAACCGCCACCCCCAACGGGTGAACCATACCAACCGCCAGTGTTACTAGGTCCTCCACCATTTCCAATACCCGTATCAAAATACTGATCTACAGGTGCACCTCCTGAAAATCGTACATTACCAGCTGATACTCCATCATGCATTGGATTGAAATCATCGCCACCATACATGCCATTCTCCATCCCACCAAGGCCACCATATGGAGATGGATAGCCTCCATTACGATCTGCAGCACCTACTGTATTAGCACCGCCACCAGTCGGTTGCTTATTGGCTATTTTATTGAAACAATTTTGAAATACTTCATACAAATGCATAGGCTCGTCATCGCTTGTTGCCATATTGCCACTATACGTTCGAAATGATAAGCGTTTATACAAATCTTATCAGCTAATTATAACTCTTCACCGTAATCTTCAACCGATATTTGGGGCGCTACTTTTTATTGTTTTAGCTGTAAAAGAAAAAGAAGAAACAATTATTATTTAACAATTTTTACAAATTTTAAATAAAGTCTGTATGAAAATAAATTGTTTTAATGTAGGATTATTAACAAACAAAAATTTAAATTAAATTCTACAACGTTAATACAATATTACCCAATGATCTACTGTGTACAATTGATCTTCAAAGCGGAGACATACTGTTTGGTACAAAAACTTTTGAATAAAAAATATGGAGTAAAAAAAATAGCGAGTAACAGGGACATACAAATATGACAACAACAAAAATATATGTTGTATTAACACGTTCACGCGTTAAAGGATGACATTTTTACTTACAGGAAAAACTTTTTTGAATATTTTTGTGACTGTTTTACACATTGTTTAACACGTTGACTGCCGACTACGAGATAACTCGTATATTGCGTTCCCTTCTCAAGCTACGAATAAAAGCGTACGAATAAAACCGTATTATATCAGTGCTAGTATCGATAAATGGCTTCTTTTCCTCCTCAAAAACGGTTTAAAATTTTGTCGAATTTATTTCCTTGTTGTGAAATACAATCATTACGGTTAGAAATGGAATATTATTTCATTCATATAGACGCGGTGGCTGTCCTCACGAACCGATATTCGTGCACTTTTTCGAATGTACTGGGTTGTATTTAGGCAAAAATAGCTTAACAGTGTCAAGCCGCAGCTTCTTGGCGGGCGATTTACATCACCATTTCGGCTAATTAAACGGCCACCAAATGTTTTACCCAATAAATCGATTGTGGCAAGAGATGTGTGCCAAGTTGCACCATCCTGTTGAAATCAAACATCGTTCACATCAATACCATGAAGAGCGAGTACAATAAAATCTGTTATCATGGTGCGATAGGTGTCTCCATTGACCGTAATGGTTGCGCCGTCCTCGTTTTCAAAGGAATATGGACCAATGATGCCACCGCTGACCAAGCCCCATTCAACAGCCACTCGTAATGATTGTATTAGCTTCTGCAAGAGGCTCAAGTACGCCAATTTTGCTTGTTAACGTACCCACCGAGATGGAAATTAGCTTCATCCGAAAAGATGATTTTACATACATAATTGGCAATTACAACCCTTCAATCAGAATTACGGCCTAGCTTTTCACACCACTCATGTTGTGTGCCTTAAGTTCTTCCTTGAGTGGCGAGATCGACAGATTTTTGAGAAACTTTTTCATGACAGGTTTATTTACTCTCAGAGTTTTTGCCAGAAATCTGCTGAGAGGAAGTCGCCAAAGAAATATTTTTTTATATTTCGTTTTGATGTCTGACCTGACACACTACCTA
This sequence comes from Sarcophaga rosellei, assembly GCA_930367235.1. Taxonomy (NCBI): domain Eukaryota; kingdom Metazoa; phylum Arthropoda; class Insecta; order Diptera; family Sarcophagidae; genus Sarcophaga; species Sarcophaga rosellei. The sequence continues at coordinate 66,295,960 of OV884019.1, forward strand.
CTAGACTACGGCGACTACGAAGATGATTTTATTTTGGCAAAATCGACATCATCGTGCAGTGTCTCGTTGTTGTTGTTTTAACAGTTCTGCTGTTGCCTCCGGAAGTATCTACTTTGGGAAAAATTTCCGGTTGATATAGCTTTCGCTGGGCTGACAATCCTTGGCCAATGATGGATTGGGTCGTTGCGGAGCGTATATCCTATTGTCATGGGAACGGTGAAGTGCAGTGTTCCGTTGACCCTTCTAATGAACCGAAAACTAAGCGGATGACCATGCGGCTTCAACTCTTGAACCAATTGAACTTAGTAAGGCGCCACTTCAACGTAAACTTGCGCGTGAAATATTTAATTCTTCTTTAAGACGATAACAAGTAGATATTGATGTCAGCCACAGCTTCGATATTTTTGGCACTGTATGAGCACGCTTACGTCTTGGCACATCAACAATGAAACCAGTTTCAAGAATTTGCACTAACACTTGCGTATACCGGGCACTGTTGGTCCTTGCAATTTCCGACCAATTGTCTTTTTGGAAATAAATTTCCAATAAATCCCAAAGGTGCTCAATTCAAGTCAATTCAGAGTCAATTGTGACAGAGTATAATGACATAAGTATTGCCAGATTCGAAACAACCAATGATTCAAATATAAACCAATAGATGGCCCACCCGATATATAATCGAAATTAAAGTCAAACGGCAAACAATGTAAACCATGTTAGTGTTTCTCATATTAGTGACAATAGTTAATCCTGAGTAAACTAAGTTAATTTGATTCCATTTCGTGAATTTTATTGTAAAGCTTTGGTCAACAGTAAACAAACTTTGTTTTATTAGGAAAATCCCAGGCCATCCTTAAGCTCCGGGACCTTGATTAGCCATTTTCTACTACATGAAAATAACAGTGTATGCATCATAAATGAAAAATAAGTGTAATCAGATATTGGGCAGAACACAAATACGATACAAAATTAATTTGGCATTGCCATTTATAATAAAACATATAAATAGACAATATTTGTTGAAAAGCTATCAAAATTCATTTTAATAAAACCTTAAAAATTTCTTTAAATTCAGATTATTATCACAACCCATATTGTATGTATATAAAAATGAATGTTTGTTTGTATGTAACTTATAGTATCGTAAACTGTGTATTTGATCATGTTATGATCTTTAGCAAAGTTGTTGCGCATGAGCCGACGAAGGTTTCTAAGTTGACCAATTTCCGACAGATGGCGCCACTGAAAATTACTAAAAATAAATTAAATCATTAACTATGCATTCTTTGACAAAGTTGTTGTGCGCAGGTTTCTAAGTTGGTACAATTAATCGTACTCCGATAGATTGCGCCGCGGAAAATTATTCAAAATTAATGACAAGCAATTGGTCGACCTACACCTCAAGCACGGAAGAAAAGGGAATTACGAGCCTCAGAATCAAACGAGCAACGAACATTGAGACCGGAAAATCTTCGAGTATATGCCGCTGAGACCCGTTCGCTTGAACCACTTGAACAACGAAAAGTGAGATTAGAAACAGATCGGCGGCGTACTACTCAGGCCCATTCGTCTGAATCACCTGGACAGAGGGAAACAATATCAATAAAATAATTCAAAACTAATTGGATATTTCCTTCAAATTTACTTTAGTTGGTGGCGCAGCAACACGCGCAGGGTACAGCTAGTTTTCTATAAAATTAAATTTTTTCGGTAACTTTTTTTTTTACCATAATTTGAACATCCAAAAACTGGACGATTTTAATTAGTAAGGTTATAGCAACTTTAAGATTTATGACATTAGATTAGGTTAGGTAAGGTCGGAGTGGTAGCTCTGATATCACAAAGCTCACTTGAGCACGCATAGCGGCCCGTTGTGATGCCACGGGTGAACGGAATCCCTGTACTAACCAAGTTCCATCAAAATCAGGGAAAAGGAAGAAGTTGGTAAGCGCAAGGGCTGCACATTAGATTAATGACGTCCAATTTTTCACATGTATGTATATAGTGCATACAATATGTTATTAGATTCAATTAAACGTTGAAAATAGAAATTAAGATATTGTATCAGAAAATATTTCTAGGACTCTGAAGTAAACTTTTTGTAGAGTGCAGATGGAGAGAAATCCATTAAGCCCTTAGGAAAATTAAATAATATATAATCAGAATAATAAATAACATCGAGATATTAATCACAAAAAAATTCCTCACAGGACATATTTACTTCTGATAAAAGCCAAATTTGATCAATTCTGAAAAAAGCAAGTGCCTTTAACAGTAAAACCTACGTAGAAACAAAATGTTGAAAAAGCAAAAGAGGAATTAAATTAAAGAGTAAGGGCCATTATTACAACTTGCCGTTAACTAAAGGGAGGATTTTTACGGACCCTTCAGTCAGGATTACGGCCTAGCTTCTTACACCACTCATGTTGTGTGCGTTAAATTTATACGTGAGTGGCGGGACCTACAGTTTAACCTCGACTCCGAACGACAGATTTTTGAAAAACTTTTTCATGGCAGGTTTGTTTACGCTCAGAGTTTTAGGCAGAAATCGGCTGAGAGGAAGTCGCCGAATAAATATTTTCATATTTCGTTTTAATGTCTGATATGGGATATGAACGCGGGCTTTATGTCTAATAAGCCAACACACTACCTACTAGACTACGGTGACTTCAACATTAAGGGCCCTTATTCCAACTTGCCGTTAACGGGCAGATAATTTGATTTTCATTATTATGAGGACACAATAAGATAAAAGTGAGCATTAAGCTAAAGGGAAGATCATCCTACCTTTAACTTTTAAAGTTCACTTTATCTTTGGACTTGCCATATTATATATATTATTTTCAATATGGCAACTTCTAATATTGACATGAAAAATCAACGTTAAAATAATAATAATTTTTCAAATCAAAGTCGATATTGGCGTATTCATTATATTTATTTTAAAACAAAAAAATACAAAAATAAAAAAGCTAAAACCTCAACACACAAATTTTCTAAATAAAATTAATAAACATAACAAATAAGAAGGTGGCTCGTGATGCCACTGCGTTTTTAAAACACTTGTTTAATTGAGCAGTTTTATCGACATTGCTTCGGCAGTGCCATATTTTTAAAAAAGTTAACTTTATTTTATACATATCGACGCCTCCATTCTATAACGTTCGAAGTGTACTTAGAACGTTTTTAATGTTCTTGCATTTTTAAATTCTACGTTCTCTAACTTAAATACTGTCAAAATTTGGTTAAGATGCGCCGATCCGTTCCGAAGTTATAGGGAAAAATCTACTTAGAATACACATATAGTCATATGGCGCGTGAAAACTTTGAGAGCTCATAACTCAAAACACACTTTTTCGACTTAGAATGTTATAGAACGGAGGCGTCGATATGTAGGTTAGGAAAGGTGTAAAGTTTTCGATGGCACTGATGTGGGAAGTATGAATAATTAAATAGGATTTAATCATTGATCAAGCGAATGTAAAAATCAGGAAATGTGTGTTAAATGCCATGGAAAACAAGCTGTTTTTTTTTTGTTGTGGATTTGGCCACAACGCCACGGTAATCTCTCAACATAATTGTAATGTTTCAGATCTTAGTTGACCCACTTGAGAGTACTGTTGCGTAGAAAATTATTAAAATTTCTCAGATCGTGACGGTATTGGGAATTCTCCCTAAGATTTGTTTACACTTCGTTCCCAACTGAAACCTGAGTTTCAGAAATTTAACATTTCTCAAGATTAAAGCTAAAGAAAAAAGAACAAAGTTTCTAGCAAATAAACGATCGTACTGCTCATAATTTTAACTAAATCAGTAAAACTAGTGCCAGTTTACTTGTTTTTTTACAATAAAGGGCACCCTTTGTAGTTCGAACTATTGTGTTTAGTGAACTCGTTATTTTCTACAATAGTTACTCTTTCTAGTGAAGAACACTCTATAAAGCGAACACTTCTTTTAGCATAACGATTGTTGATTAAAAAAAAATTTCGCAATGCCGGTATTTCTTTCTGTGTTTACATCTTCGCCGAGACATATTTAAAATGAAAGGGAGAACCAATAAAAGCAAAGCTTCTACTTGATAACGCACCTTTTTATCCTCTCCAGCAGGATCTAATTTCAAGTGATGAATGTATTGTCATTTCCAGATATACCGCCATTGATCCAACCAATGTGAAGCAATGTAGAGAATTTGCTTCCGATATCTGTTGATGTCGACTCCAATATCAGTACTAATAACGAATATTTGGAGGATTCTCCAAAGACAGAAAAGGGAGATAAAAGTAATTCGAATAATCCTTATACACCAATACCCCGATTTGCGTCGCTTCTATTTGCGTCGCTTCGAAGTTGCGTCTTTTTTTAAGTTTCTGGAATTTCAATGTTGCGTCGTTTTTGTTTCAGTTTGCGTCGCATGGCTTCGAAGTTGCGTCGTAAATGCTTCGATTTGCGTCGTTGATATGAAAATGTTTCTACAAAGCTAAAGCAGAAAAAGGGGATTTCCCGTTTAGTAGAAAGCAAATTTGCAGGTGTGCGTTGTTTACAGTTATTAGTTTCGAATTATATGTCGTGGAGTGAAGTTCAGTCTGAAAGTTGAAATTGAAAATTCTGCTTCAGTTTGCGTCGTTTCGGTTTGCGTCTAATTTTTTCAGTCCCAATTAGCGACGCAAACCGGGGTATTGGTGTAACTCTATATAGTGCAATTCTTTATAATGTGAACAAGTCTGAGAATGAATCGTTCACTATATTCCCAGTGTACAGTATTCAGTTTTGAAATCTTCTGAAATGTTTTCATATTTTTTGTTTTCTTAAATACCTTCTACAATAAATGTTTTAAGTATTGAAAAAAAATATTTTCTAATATCATTGCTACATTTTTAAAAAACTTTTGTTTTGTTCAAGTATAAGTAAAAGACGTTTGTTTCATTTGTGGTCATATTTGATGCCAAACGTTCTCGAGAACCCAATAGTATATGTAACGAGCACTCATTCTAAAGACCATATGTGTACATAGGTATCAATTATAGTTTATAGATATGTATAATGTTTCCGTTATCACTGATTAATAATAAGTTTAAATTTACCCATTTCTTTGATAAATAATTTGTGTTTTAAAATTCAATTAAGAATCAAGGCTCTACTTAACGGGAAGAGTCAATGTTAATCTTCAGTTTCAATTCTATGGGCAATTGTATATTTGTATGTACCGCTGGCTATTAAATTCACATTTAAACCATACTTTCTTTACGTCAATTATGATGAACTACATTTAAAAAAAAGCACACACATAAACAAACAAACAAGTCATTGTTAATTGTTTCTACTCTTTATAAAAGCTTAGTTTCCTAATTATTAAAATTATTCATTTAAAGTATTTTATTTCGTAGTTTTATTGTCTTAATTCGCAAATAAATCTTATCTAGGTATTATTTCGGGTTTTTTTTTTTGTTTTTTTTGTTTGTTTTCATCTTAATGTCAATACGTAGTGATTGACAGCTAAAGGGTTAAATGTTAAAAATAAATGCAATTGTCGGATGGGGAACTGCATTACATTCAATTGTGTTTGCAACCTTTTTTGTATTTTCTTTTTTACAAAAACATAGAGGGCCAACAAAGGATGTTAGGAGAACAAAAAAACATTTTATTATAAAAAGAGAAGAAAAAATAAAATAATACATACAAATAAAAACTAATGGTGGAAAAATATTATTGCTGCAACAAAATGAAAATGTTAACAAAAGAAAAACCAGTAGAACCAGAAATTGGAGACAGACAGATAATGAGAAGAAAAAAAGTAACAACAATAAAAACTTGTTGCTAACAATACAAAACAAATAATAAAAGAAATATAACAAAATCAAAAGAAAATCAAAAAGAAACGAACAAAATCAAATGAAAGGTAAGAAAAAACAAAATACAACGAAAAAGCAAAAAATCAATTAATTGCATCAAAAAAAAAATTATTCTTACTTTAATGCAAATTTAATGTGAAATAAAAACAATAAAATGAAATAAAAGAATAACAATAAATTCACACACTCATGCACATATACACACATTAAAGCAAGGAATTAATAAAAACAATCATTTTAATACATCAACAATTGCCGCTGCTACAACCACTGAAATGAATAAGACAAGAAAAAAGCAAGAAAAAAGGCAAAATAAAAGACTTACATTGAAGAGGGAAAGAGGTGCAGCAGCGCCCTCGTTTATTCAACTGCTCGTGTATGAAGTGCACTTCGCCTCCCTCACCCAAAACACTCTCTTTCGAAGTTTTGTGGGCGAAGTTCAGAACAAAACGAAGGAGGAGCAAACTTGACTTGACGGTCCACAAATAAAACTCTTCCTTAATCCGTACCGTATTATCAAACGACGAATTTATTTTATATTTATTTATTTGTATTGTATTGCAGTTGAAAAGCAAAATTCTTTAAAATACACGTACTTCTCTTCCTTGCTGCTAAAACACATACATTACAATTTCCTTTAACACTATCTTTCATAAATTTTTCTTTTTTTTTCTTCTTTACTTCTTTTTTTCAATTTTCCTGTTTTCTTTTCGTTGAAAACGATGACGATCACGCACGACCAAAAGTAGTTGTATTTTTCACAGTCTCTTTATTATTTTTCGTTTTTTATGCTTCTGTTGTATTTGTTGCTGCTGGAAGAGACTTTTCGTCGTCTGTCTCCCTATGCTTATGGTACAATTTTTGGCCAACAAGCTAAGCTTGCATTTTCCTTGGCTGACCACTATTTACGTTATGCTGAAAATTGTCAGCTTCTTCTACTGCTGGTTTCTGCTGTTTCACTTTTTAATCAAATTCATTAGCATTTTTTTTTTATTTTTCTTGTGGTGGTTTGGCCAGTCAGTGAGCCCAGCACTGCTGCTTCTTACTTCTTTTTACACTCACTCAAGAAAAATACAACATCGAAAAAAAAAAAATACAACGAACCCAAATCGCTCACCACTACTACACACTAAAATTCTTATGTTTTGGGAAAAAGACTTTTCAACTTTTTTCTTTTTGTTTTAAATCACTTTTAATTGCATTATTACGTAATGCATCTTATACAAACACATTTTCCATAAGTTATTCTGGGTTTTTTACAAATTTTTTGTATAAAATATACAAATTATTCCATTGATTTTAATAAAATTGTTGCAATGAAAATTCTCTTGTTTCGTGATATTGTAAACTATTGACATAAAATGCACAAGAGAAAATGGCGGCGTACATGTTTTCGTTAAGTTTATTCGAGTTCATTGTGTAGAATTCTTCGTTCTATTTCGAGATGGATTCGTCAAATTGCGCTGCCATTCATTCAGGCGCCCATCAACGTGGCAACATTTATTCTCAATAATGCTACAAAAGTTGGCATCTCTTAAACATAAGAGATATGGTAACATCTGTTCACTGTGTACTAATTTTAATAAACACATGCTATTTGTAAATAAGAAAAAACTTCTTGTAAACAATATCACAATTTTTTAAGGAGAAAGTAATAATGTCGCTCAAATTATTAAAACAAAGTGTTGATATAATCGAAGAGGATTTAAAGCAAAAGAATATAAAAAGAGGTAAAATATAAGCTTTCAAAAATATATTGTTTGCATTGATTGAAGAATATATGCTTTTTTGTTAGCAAAACATTGTAATACCAATAACAACAAGAAACAGAAAACTCTTAACAAAGCCATACCGGAGAAATATGTTGGCCAGAAACACAAGAAAAGCATTCAAGATGTTAAACATGAATTGAAATTGTCGAACAAAAAATCCGAAGAAAATATCAAACGTCTATTGGCCCTATCCATGAACACGGTAAAAGTAAAAGATGCCGAAAAGGTAAAAGTCTCATATTTATGAAATCGAAAAAAAGGTCTGCATAAAATGTTTTCTTGAATTCCAGATTGTTCAAAGAGCCCACAAAGGACGTTACGTAGAGAAGATTATACCGGAAGTGAAACAAGAATCTATATTCACCGAAGAAGATTTTCGCAAATTTGAGGAGGAATATTTTAATTCATAGTTAATTTATTATTATTTATTTCTTATTATTATTATTATTATATGCAATGTTTTAATATAGATTCGTAAATGAAATTCTAATTAAGATTATAATTTTAAACCTAAAGTCAACAGTAGTTTATATTTCTTTAGCAGTAGGTCCCGCCAGCCAGGCGTAAAATTAACACACACAACAGTGATATGATAAGCTAGATCGTAATCCTGACTAAAGGTTTGTAATGACCAATTATTATTTATGTCTTCGACGACATAAAAACGGTATTTCAATAATCGCTGTCGATAATAATTTACCATTATTGAGAGACTCATGAAATTCTCTAAATTTAAGTTGACGTTCAAGTTCCCTAATTTTTGTGGACACAAAATATTTAAAGGACCCGGGACGAAAAATTCCTGATATACTTTCGATATACAAATTAAGTGAAAAATGGAAATTAAAAATGATCTAAATGCTTGTCACAGTTGACAAGTACACGTCCTCTAACCTAGCCTAACCTAAATGCATAACACTTTTAAACTTTCATTGCAAGGTAGAGATGGGACAAGGGTAAATACCCAAATGGTAAATTGGGTATTTAAAGGTAAATACCCAGGTATTTACCCAAGCACCCGTGTATTTACCCAAAATGTGGGTATAAATCAAATTAAAGTAGAATTTAAATAAATTAAAAGACTTTAGTTTTTTATTATGAATTAACTTCTTAATAACAAACGAAATAATTCATAAATTTAGTCATAATCGCTGTCGCTGTCCGTATCTGATAAAAACTCACATCAAGCAGAGTGCGTGATTCCTGTTGAAGTTGAAGGGATATCGCCTTGAGTACATTCTAGTGAATTAACTTCTTAATAACAAACGAAATAATTCATAAATTTAGTCATAGTCGCTGTCCGAATTTATGTTATTTTCAAATTGAGTGAAGTGCGTGCTTTCTGCTGAAGGTGGTAAACTATTTTTAAAAAGCAAGTCCCAGTTGCACGATATATATGCTATTTTTCCTGCTTTTTGTGTTGTTAAACGGTTCCCTTTTTTGGAGTGAATGAAGCTGTGAGTGCTAAAGGAACGTTCAGTAGCAGCTGAAGTACAGGGGGCTGTTAAAATTCGAACAGCTAATTTGCTTAATTGCGTACTTCCACCTATTTCTTTCCACCAAGTTACTGGAGAAATCTCATCCAAATAGTTTCAGGCAAAATATTTTGCATAGAAACCATTTTTAGCCTTGTAATTGGCAAATTGGCCCGTGTTGGCAGACTTTTCACAAATACAGTTTCTAGCTTTGATATGAGAAAGTTTACAACACCTTCATTACGAATGTTACTCTATCCATCACATTGAATATGTAAAATATTTTCTGCTTTTAGTTGTAAAGTAATGTCCATACTCATCTCGTTATAAATTTTATCCAAATATGTGGATGAAATTGCTTTTCTGGTTGGAGCCTTGAAATGTGGATTAAGGTCCTTAAGAAGCCCTCCATAATGGATGCTCCACCATAGCCAAAGGAGCGCCGGTTACAAATATAGCCTTAGCTAAGTTATATTGTGCTGAGTTTTAAGGAAGATGCATATGTAAATCAGATAAAGGCGGAGAATCATTTGCTGTCTGTATCTTGTTTATTGCCACATTGGTTGCAAGCATCTCTTGAACTCGGTGCTTTATTAATAGTGGACACTCGATACACGTTATTAAATGTTTTCCCATTTTATTTGTACCGCTTTTTGCAATGTTAGCATGACACTTCAGTGCTACTTCCGCTTCTACGAAAATGTTTCCAAAGATTTTCATTTTTTGGTCTTCCCATCATTTGAAATATAATTATCAATACGCGCACTTTATTTCACGTATTAATCGCTTGGAAAAAACATTTATGAATGAATGAACCAAATTCTTTTTATGCACCTGAGGCTCAAGCATAGGTTTCGGAACGGTAAAGTTTCTAGTTGCTTCAGCATTGTTGTTGCCGTCGCTCCTACTCATTACATTTAATTGTCATAAGCACTCTGATTAGCGGTTCTTATTAAGAAGTATTGGTGTTGAAATGTATAAACAACATAAACATGGTCAAAATAAATTCCAAAATATCCACATTTCTGTTACGCTACGTAACAACGAGTATTCATTATTCAAATAAGTATTTACCCGAAATTAGGTAAATACCCGGGTATGAAAGTGGGCATAAATGGGTAAATACCCAGCGTTGGGTAAATACCCAGGTGTAAACCCATCTCTAGACAAAGGTACATGTTTGGCAATAGGATTCTATAGAGACACTACTCCTAGGAATTGTAAAATTGAATTGGCAGCAACAAATTGAAATCTCTTGGCCCACCAATAAGAACTAGCGAGATTTTAAATGTGTTTTAAAAAGAATTGTGCATAACAAATATGAAGTGAACACAACTGGAAGCGGGATCGAAGAAGCTACGGCAAGTTTATTGCAGTTGCAAAATCACCTTTTAAAGGTGTCAAACAAGGTGTTATAAATCTGATAGAAGCGGCTTAAAATCCGCTCATGCAGGTCGCAACAATTTTGTAAGAAGAACTACATTGTAAATAAGACAACAATTAACAATACCTGACATAAGAAAGGGGAAAAAACACAAGCATCTTATGGCGCATGGCGACGTATCAAATTGTGCATATGTGTTAGTAATATTTGTATTGCTTAGGATAGCAACACATCAAAATTGAACCTTCAAACTGCATTTTATTGTTGTTGTGAAGAAGAAAAGAACAAGGATGAAAAAGTTGAAACTGAACTTTGGATTGTAATTTTAGATTTTATCTCAATACACTGAAATATTTACTCCTATTCTGCGTTTCGAATCGAATTAAAAATTTTTCCATTTAGTTTCGATTCCGTTCGATAGTATGTATGTCTTCTACATTACGATCTTAGCTACGTTTTTCTAGTTGTCTTTTAAGTAACGGAGATTTTTTAATAATAAGAATTTATTAATAATAAATTTAATTCCTAGGTTTATGTTAGAGGACGTGTACTTGCCATTGAAACAAGTACAGTGCTCGGAGGTCGAGTTGACCGATTGAATAACAATTCAATTCCTACGTTGGACAGAGATAAAGTTAGCGCTTTGATTCGCTAACTGATTCAAAACATTATTTGACGTTCTTTGCTCTTACAAAATCATCGTAAGTTTAAGTACATGTTGGCTTAGAATTATTTTTTGCGTTAGTTAGAAAAGAGAGAAAAGTCCTACGGAAGATCTTCGGTTCAGTGCGAGTTTACGATGATTTCCGCATTCGATCCAACAGTGAGCTGTGTGTGTGGAGCAGTGGTATTGTGCTAATTTTTTTTTACCGGAACGCGTTCCGGACTTCTGTTCACGGTTCGGAAAACAAGCCGGTTCGTACCGAATCGGGTTCGGTTCAAACCCTTGTTTATAAAAATACATATAAAAACACGTCAAAAATTGGAAAAAAATCAGCAATTCTTTTTAATTTTTTGTTTTTCAAAACGTCAGCCAATTCTCGTTATCAGAAATCATCTTTAGTTCCGGAACGCGTTCCTGTCCAAAAAGGAAGTACCGGAACGACGTTCCGGAGCGTTCCGGCTCGACAACACCCCTGGTGTGGAGCGTATTAAGATCCAACGACTGCGCTGGCTCGGCCATGTCGTTCGAATGTCCAGGCGAGACGGGTACTTGATGCGAGAATCGGCGAAGAGGACGACTTTGTCTGCGTTGGAAGGACCAAATCGAGGAAGCCCTGTCATCGATTGGTGTGACCAACAGCGTAGGCGAGCAAGAAGCAGAGGCGCCTGGAAGGATGTGCTGCGGCAGTCCGAAATCCATTAATCGGGTTGTTAATGGCCAATTAAGTAAGTTAGTTACTTTTTCTATAGCCAAATATATTCCTTATATTTTTTTTAATAATTTTCATTCATAGACTTCTAATCTATAACAGATGACCGTAACATGTGAAAGTTTTAATTCAGTGACCAATGCGAAGACCTTGGAAGATTGATTGAAGACTACTGTTAATTGACTAATAAAAGCAGCATTAATGATAGTCGTATATAGCTATGAGTAATGTAAATATTAGAGAGTTATGTCCCGAAGCCGATTGTAAGATTTCTTGACTGTGTACAAGAGATAGCATCTCCGTAATTTAGCCACTTTTCTCTCGCCCACTACATGATATTCTACTTACAATACAATGCGCTCAATACACGAATTGGAGCCGGTCTCCGGAGTATTGATCGTAAAGTTGCCCGGCCACGGATCAAGTTATTGATCAAACTGACATTTTTTGTTAATGTGTTGGTAAGACTGTACTCACACGTATAGACTGAGAAGAGTTTGAAGAATATCAAAATACTTTTGATTTCCGGTGCCTGCGTTGCATGATTGATTTCTGTTCTTTTCTTCTTCACAACAACAATAAAATGCAGTTTGAAGGTTCAAGTTTGATGTGTTGTTGTGCTAAGCGAAACAAATATTACCAACACATATGCACAATTTGATCAGTTAAATTTGAACAGTGACCACGCGACTTAAGAAACAAGTTGCGAAATACAACACGGTGACTATTAAAAAACGACATGGACAATTTTGAGCAATACTATCCACCCACGATATATTAATTAACACTAATAAGCAGACTCCACAAAGAGTCCTATATTGTGCTGTTTAAAAATAATTTCTCTCTTGTTTATATCAGGAGAGGAAAATAATACAAATAAGCAGTAACCGGCTAATTTTATGATACGTAACAAGCTGTGTTCACGTGTTCTCCAAAATAAATTCTTTAAACGGACATGCGCCCCAAAGACGAAAGCCACATAGAAAATTCACCACCATACCATAAAAATACAAAATTTTGACAAACGACATACAATGAAAACTGGAACTCTGACTTTTAAATGCGTTCCATGGGTCAAATATTAGTTAGTTCGTTAGTTATTTTTCTTTTACAACAAACTCGCGGTAGTTGTTGATAATACGGTTGATGGTGATTTGTTTTTTCTGTTCACTCACGGAAGTGAAAACCAAATATTAAGAAGAAAATAAATATAAATTCTATTTGCCTTGCCTATACAATTTTGTTGCAAATTGTTTTCTATAAAATTGGATAAATTTAGGTAAAGAAAAACTAGTTTATTTAATAGATTTCAGATTGAAAAGAAAAAAAAAAATGTATTTAATTGAAAATTACTGTGTGTGCATTGCAAAAAAGGGTGGTTTCTGGGTGAAATATTCAAGACATTTTTCCCACGATGTGTTTGTTTTATTGTATTTAAGTAAAGTTTTATCGATTTTTACAATCAAAATATTTTCAAAAGATTTCAAAGTATTTTCCATTATTTCTAAATGAAATGAATGAACAAAAAATAAATTAGAAAAGGAATAAATTAAAGAAAATATAAAAAAAATAATAAAATTTCATTTTTAACAAGTGCGTGATTAAGTGATACAGAACACAAAGAAAATCCATAAATTTTATTCAAAAATTTTAATTTATTTTTTGTAATGAAAAAATTGTAAAAATTTAAGATTTCTTTTATAGAAATTATTTAAATAATCAAGAAAAAAAATTAACGAAAATATATTAACGGCTTATATGGAAATTTTTTAAAAAGCGCCTGCGTTAAGAAAAAAAATAGAAGAACAAGAAACTTGTTAATAAATCTTCGTGTTTAAAAAAAGAACAAAAAAAAAGGAACAACAAAAATCAATTTACGAATCCTTGCAAATATGTAACATCATTCAAGGATAATAGAACCATTAAAAAACATACTTAAAACATGCACAAAGGAGAAGAAAAAAATATATGCCAAATAAAAGAACATCTTAAAAAGTGTTAAAAATAAAGAACAACAATTTCTTTAAAAAAAAACAAACAAAAACATATTCAAAGATATTGTAAATGGAAATACGGTATTCGATGAAACGATATTCAACGAAACACTTGAAGAATATTTTGTTGTTGTAGTATGAAAACCTCAATTATTAATGACATCATAAAAAGAAACTGAACATCGGCTGATACTGTTATGGCCATTGAATAAATAAAAAAAAAATAAAAAAATTATTGAAATTTTATGAAATCTGTGGTCAAAACTGTGAAATTAACAAAAAAGAAAAAGATTTTATTTAAAATTATTTTATTGAACAAAATATTTTATTATTAAATACTAAGGTATTATACAATATTCTATGAACATTGTAAATAATCTGAGTGTGCTAATCAAAGTTATTAAATTCCCACTTATTGGATAATGTACTCGATCTTTCAAGTTTCTGTTTCTTTGTCAAATGCAAATTATATACCGAATAGAATAGAATGAATGTTGGAAGATATTTCGCCACAATTATGTCTTTATGTTGTCCTAAGGCTTCTATTAAGATGACCCCACCATAGCTGAAAGATAAATGAGGCACCAAATCGTCAAATATTTGAGAAAAAATCGTCAAAGAAATATTGAAATCGTAAAAAAATTGTCAGAAAAAATAAATAAATTAATTAAAAGTTTTAAAAACTATATACATATGTATAATCAATGTAGTATGTACATATCTGAGTTCAAAAATAAAACATTTGAAAAAAAATTTGTTAGAAATTAAAAGCTAGCGTCCCTCATCTTCATTTATTATTTTTTTTCCAAAAATGGAGAAATTTTACATCATTTTCAGGAAAAAATTGTTTAAGGATTAAACAATCTATCCCAGTGTTGTTTATTGACACATAAGCGCAGCAATAATATTGCATCATCCTAACCTATGGGTAAAGTTGGCTGGAACCGACACATTTTTCAGTTCCTTCTTAAGATCTTATCATTTGATTTTACTATTTATACCATTTATAACCGACCGAGAATGGAATACAACTCTGATGGCTTTTCGACCGTATACAGAAGAGGCCGTAGTAGCTCGTTAATGACGGTAATGTATCCAACTCCATTGAATCATTGGAGCGTTGTTGGAAATTGGGTTGTGTTTCACTGTTCTATTGCTACTATAAAAGGGATTTGCTCGAACCAGCTAAGGGGGCTTGTTCCCGAAAAGCATGTATTCCTACGTAACGCTCGCCCGTCTCGGCCAGCATATCCGTATGTGGTCGATTGGCAGTGGATCGCACACTGCATTTCAGAAAAAATTTCTTTTTTAGTATGTGGAACTCAATTCCTACAGAGGTCTTTCCTAATACTTATGGTATAAAAATATACAAGCCTAGTGTCCATAAGCACTGTTCTCTCTTTCCTTCTTCCCATAACATATTTTCAGAGTTCCAAACACAATGCCGTCCATCCCCTAAGGGTTGGTGGTACGAACAAAAAATAACGGCGCTTGCGTTTGTTCTTCCGATGGTAATATTAAAAGCTATACTCGAATGTTTAGAATTGTCTGCAATGACAAGTGATAAATAATTCCCAACTACGAGGTTATTTAAGATTTGTATTTTTTGGCCTTAAGGGGTTAAAAAGGGATAAAATGCAAAAAAAATCATCACACGTATTCGTCAGTAACTCAAAAAATTTTAATACTTTACTCCTTCTTATTACTAACATAAATTTCCAATAGTAACAAGTAGCTTAAAGTGGCTTTTAATGTGATAAAGTAAAGAATATGATTTAAATTTTTAATTTTTAAAAATCATCAAAATAAGGGCATAAACAGCCATATCGTCAATATGATACTTTTGGAGCTCAAAATCGTCAATATGACGATAAATCGTCAAATCTGGCAGCTAAGCACCCCACAGAAAATAATTCATTGGCATTAAATATCGATATCCTGTCTTTCAAATTCTTTCAGAACTTCATTCTTATTCTTTTAATGCATTTCGCTTGGAATAAAATAAATTCACATACGTAAATAGTAATGCGATAACATGCATATCACCAACAGTTGCCAAGATTATCATGACTTTGTAATTTATTGACTACAAGCATCAAATCAAAATGCTTAGCACCAAGCGTTACGAAGGATATGTAAACATGGATTGCGCTTGCATGCAACCCCTGGTAAAGTTAATCTTGGAAGATCCCAGTATGTTTACTTTAGAAAGAAAACGACTTTGAAAAATATGTGTATGTATATGAATTCTATATTCTACAAACAGTGGTGGGAGATAATAACGAAAACTAACTTCACGAACATATCCAGACATTTGTTCCTAACAGAATAACTAGCCAATGTTTAAAAAATCGAAAACCAGTTCTAGGTTTGATTAAATTTTTCTAAAGAAAGAATAAATCCATGCCTGGTTTCCATCCACGTAGTCAATTTTTCTTTGCTTTTCCTGTAAAAACGGCAATATCTGCTTATCACATATGTATGTATGTATTTCCTTACACGTTAATACGATATCTTCCAGATCTAAATGTTAATATGTATATCAATTAATAGCTTGATGTCCAACTACTTCAGTATCTCATAGAGTATTTGAATTTTTATATTGTTTCAAATTCTTCCAGGTAGCGTGTTGTTCTGATGGAACACAATTCCCAGACATTTTTCATTATCAATACATACATACATACATAATTGACCGTTACAACCCTTCAATCAGGATTACGGCCTAGCTTCTCACACCACACATGTTGTGTGCCTTAATTTTATACTTGAGTGGCGGGACCTACAGTTTAACGTCGACTCCAAACGACAGATTTTGAGAAACTTTTTCATGGCAGGTTTATTTACTCTCAGAGTTTTTGCCAGAAATCTGCTGAGAGGAAGTCGCCGAAGAAATATTTTTTTTTTCATATTTCGTTTTTTGATGTCTGACCTGAGATTTGAACCTTGGCTTTACGTCTAATAAGCGAACACACTACCTACTAGACTACGACAACATTATCAATAGTTACTGTAATTGGCCTTAAAGGCTTTGGTTCATCATTGTCATCAAAGTTATCTGATTGTGCAATATTTAGTTCTAGGGCAATCGAACGATTGGTAACCAACCAATATTAGAGAATTTGTCTTCTGGAGCAGTGACATCTTCAACATAATAATTACCGGAATTAAATAAGGAAATTCAAATTTCATGTGATTGGTTTTTACTTTATTAGGACCACATTTTCAGCCATCTGTCTCGAGTTTTAGTTCAGCGCTTTTATACATTCCCTTTGCTGGTGACTGTTTTTAATATGTTTTCAGACAACCAACACTAATCTGTCAAAGAGTAATTATTTTAGTTATAGCATCGTGCATTTCAAACGGCACTAAACAATTTTCAATCCCTTGAAAATCTATTGGAGATCTTTTTACAATATCTTATATACTATGTAGGAGCTTCTGAACTTTGTCGATTGTTAACGACCACCTTGTTGAAGCTATACATCTGTCAAATATTCTTTATTAATTACAATACAATTACAAATTATATTTAATTATATACGAGCTGAGTAACTTTGACCATATGCTCGGTGTAGTGTCACAGACCAGAGTCTCAGGTGGGAATCGAATCCACGACCCTCACGTTAATAGTCTAGCACACTACCCACTAGACTATCAGGGCACCCACATCTGTCAAATTAGTTGGCATTTATTTAGACTGTTTTGCCAAATACCATGGTGAACAGGCATGACCTGTGGAAAAGGACATGTGTTCGGTATATGGGATGTTCTAAAGCAATTGGCAACTAACGTTAATTTCCATCATCTTTAGCTATGAAGTTTTTTTTTTTGATCAATTTCAAGATCCAAGAGCGTCCAATACATCTCTTTGGTCAGGCTATCTCTGTCGACTTTAGGTCTACAGTTACCAACTTCTTTCGGTTTGAATTGGATACTCTGGACACCAATAACATCACACTGCTCATGTCACATTGGATATTCTGCACGAGTGGTTTGAAAGTATGATCATCTCACATGCCAGTAATGTGAAATGGTCAGCGATATTGTGCGATTTGATTACGTTTTGATGGTATATACATATCTCTCTCTAAGGGCCATTATTACAACTTGTCGTTAAACTTGGGGTTAGTTAAAGGTACCTTTAGCTAAAGGGAACTGGAATGTTACCTTTAACTTATTTTCGTTATTACAACTTACAGATAAAATAAAGTTAACTTTTTCAAAAATATGGCAGTGCCGGAGCAATGTCGATAAAACTGCTCAATTATAAAAGTTTTTTTTAACGCAGTGGCAACCGCGGGCTTAGTTTTTTTGTTGTATATGCTCATTTTGTTTAAATTTGAAGTTTTCATAATGAAAATAATTTAATATGGTAAGTTCAAACATAAAGTGACCTTTAAATGTTAAAGGCAGGATGATCCTAACTTTAGCTTAACGAACACTTCTATCTTATTGGGTACTCATAATAACGAAAAATAATTTATCTGCCCGTTAAAATCCTCCCTTTAGTTAACGGGAAGTTGTAATAACGGCCCTAAATCTCTCTAAAATTTAAATTTTATTTAAATTTTAAGGTAAAATCCACTTGATGAAGGACCCGATATTTATCACAACTCAGGCCGTATTGTCCCGAAATTAGATGAAAAATATTGCCTCAACATGTTGTAAATATAACTTTTAAAGTCGAATGCCTTGTAGTAGAGGTACAACGATTAAGAATTTGTAATTTCTCACACGAATATACATACATACATATATTTTTTATTAAATATTTTTATATTAAAACATTCTGTTTTATTTTTTATAAATAAAATTGATATTTAAGAACTTGTCGTCAACTGAAATGCAGGTAGATTTTGTTTCTAAGGTCCATGTGTCACTTGCTTTGATATCAGATTTCAGTTTCAACAATGCATCGTAACATTGTATCAATTTCCAAAAGAAACAAACACAAAAAGACACATTCACACATACACACACACATACAATAAGGACAATTCAAATATATGTATGTTTACACCCCTAAAAAGTGAGCATTTTAGATGAAGGATTTGGTCGAAATATATTTTCCATCTTCATATTATGATACATACATACGTACGCATGTATGCATGTACATTTGTATGTATATATTAAATGAATATAAACATTTCTGAAGCATTTTTCACATACAAAAAAGTGAGTTGGCAAAACTTTAATTATTGCGTATACATAGATCCATACATACATAAACTTACAATATACAATATTTCGCAAAAGAAATGAAAACATTTTTTAGCATAACGTGGTAAAATTTTGTACAAAAAAAAAAACAAACAAACAAACCACATTAAAAGAACGACCGCCCTACCAGCCTAGCCAACCAACCACTAGAGAATATTTGTACGTATGTATGTATAGTGTTCTCATTTCAGTTTTCCACTTAAAAACCCCAAGAGGAGTAAAATTGACTCATTCGTTTGCGGAGAAAAAAAAAATTGAAATAGAAGTGGGATAAAGAGCAGTACATACATACATTCATACATAAATGACAAAGTCAAAGTATATTATTTGCACTCGTTCAACAAAGTATGCTCGTCAGTACGTTGTTACAGTTGTTTACGATGTACTAGCATGACAGAATAAATACACACAAACAACAACAAACATTTTTGCGATAAACACCCAGAACTTCATTTAAGAGTCCCATGCCTCATGTTATAAGGTTTTAAATAAAACGCCAACTTGGTCTTTTAAGTTTGAGTTTTCTTTTTCAGTACAATTTTTCTATTTTTTTTTACAGATGTTCCGTAGAATAGCTAAGCTCATCATAGTAAAGCCGGCTTGGTTTATTATAGAGAAATATGAAATGAGCAGTTCTTGTTAATCATTGTCTTTCAAGCGAGAATAGTTTAAATATTTGGTACTTATTGAGACATAAACACACAAGTCCGTAGATGAAAATTTTTGATTGTAATGATCATAAAATTCGTAAAACTCTTGAGGAAAAAAAGGAAAAACGACTAGGTCTGCTAATAAACAAGTGTAAGGGAGGATTTTAATGGGCAGATAAATTATTTTTCATTATTATGAGTACCCAATAAGATAGAAGTGAGCGTTAAGATAAAGGGAGGATCATCCTACCTTTAACTTTTAAAGTTAAGTTTATGTTAGAACTTGCCATATTATATACTAATTTGAATCTTGCAACTTCAAATTTAAACAAAATGAGCATATACAACACAAAAAAAGGAAGCCCGTCGTTGCCACTGGCTCTACTCACACGAGAACAATTGTGCTGGCGTTAAATGATAGTTTATTGGCAAGAGGGGTGAATAGAATGGTTTTTCGGTGGCGTAAGGTTTCCACCAGGTACAACCCCGCATTACCAGCACAAAGCTAATGCATGTACTTCAAATGAATGGTAAAACACTAATCCATACAAAGCTGTGTATACGTATACATTTCATGCTAAACTAATATTCATCCCGTGTGATTTGAAAAGAGCAAAAATTGTGCGACTAAGAATTGTTTTCGTGTGAATATAGCCACTGAGTTAAAAAAAAAACTTGTTTAATTGAGCAGTTTTATCGACATTGCTCCGGCACTGCAATATTTCTTAAAAAGTTAACTTTAAGTTGTAATGACGAAAATAAGTTAAAGGTAACTTTACAGTTCCATTTAGCTAAAGGTACCTTTAATTAAACCCAAGTTTAACGGCAAGTTGTAATAATGGCCCTAAACCTTTCAGAATAAATAAAAATCTTCTTGTTACCTTATGACGAACATCAAAGCATTATACATTCAACTAGTGGATCTGTGTTAATAATCTTATATATAAAAATGAATGTGTGTTTGATTGTATGTTTGTATGTTTGAAGTTTGTAGACGACTAAACGGCTGAACCGATTTTCTTGAAATTTTCACAGTATCTTCCTGTATGTCTGGAAGGAGTTATAGGCTACTTTTTATGTTGATATTCCAAATGAGCGAGGGGCCATGCCCATGTATACTACATACTTAATATTTAATTGCATTTGAAATATATTACTCATACGCATAGTTACCCCTAAAGTATGCTATCTATGATTCCTGATGCATAAAACCAAAGAAAATAAAGTAAAAAGAATGTGAATTTTGGTATATTTTGGAATATTTTTCAATTGTATATAAAAATGAAAGTTTGTTTGTATGTAACTTATAGAATCGTAAACTGTGTATTTGATCATGTTATGATCTTTAGCAAAGTTGTTGCGCATGAGCCGACGAAGGTTTCTAAGTTGACCAATTTCCGACAGGTGGCGCCACTGAAAATTACTAAAAATAAATTAAATCGTTAACTATGCATTCTTTAACAAAGTTGTTGTCCGGAGATTTCTAAGTTGGTACGATTAATTTCCGATAGATATCGCCGCGTAAAATTATTCAGAATGAATGACAAGCAATTGGTTGACCTACACCTCAAGCATGGAAGGAAAAGCAATTACGAACATTGAGACCGGAAAATCTTCGAGTATTCTCAGGCCCGTTCGTCTGAATCATCTGGACAGCGGGAAATAATATCAATAAAATGATTCAAAACTAATTGGATATTTGTGTAATGTCTTTCCTTCAAATTTACTTTAGTTGGTGGCGCAGCAACACGCGCAGGGTACAGCTAGTATTTGATAAAATTGAAAATTGAATTGAAAATCAAATTGAAAAATATGACGGAAAAAAGTAAATTAATTAATTATCTGTGACAACAATTTAATTTTGAAATGTTAATTGTTGACTCAAGTTACACAGAATATATTTTGTATTTTTATTCTTCTTGATTACTAGCATTAACAAAACTGATAGCACGAAACCAATACAACTTTTCAAAACATATGAAAAAAATGCGTATAAGTGTATCGGATTTTTATATGAAAATTATCAACAACAAGCATACACTGTTGTATATTCGTCCAACAATACACTCAATACAACGATACAAGGGCTTGTGTGAATTGCCCAAACAAAATGTAATCACCGAAGAAGAGAATTAAAGAAGGTTAAAATTTATGAACTGAAGTTTGATAAACTGATTTTTCAAGAATTCAATTCTCAACAATCATGAGAGAGACCGATTGGGTGAAAAATCTTTTCCATTTCATGGGTAGACAAACAAATAAATTTTGGTAATATTTGGCAACTGTTAGTTATGCTAATATGGTTGTAGTTTTTATAGAACGGCCTTCAAGATAATGAATTCATTGCAAAGAAATTTCTGGGAAGATAGCCAAATTATCGTCAAATATAAACCCGTTGCATGTAGTAAAGAGGACCAGAGTACCGACAAATCTAATGCAGAACTCATCAGGAGATAATGTTGTCTGATGTAGGAAGACTATTTGATTGTCACGCAGCTATCCAAGCACACAGCTCCAATGAGGTTAACTCGGTATTAGAAAGAAAGCTGAGGCAGCTAAACAAGATTTACAGGTTATGTGGAAATGAACGGTAATGAGAAAGCCGGCAGCTTTCGAAGAGGGTAGTTTTCACGTTCTAGATAAATGGGTATGAAACGATCGAAACTTTTGCGTGATAATTATAAGGAGAAATGTTTTGAGTTGTGCACGACTGTCCAATAGCACATTTGTTTTTTTTTTCCTAGAACACATATATTTGGAACCTGTGCGGCGTTAATACACGTCACAGAGAGAGAAAAATTTTAGTATTTATATAGTTATCCTTGCTGAATTTGATCAGCATCACAAATTTTGCCAAGGCAACAGAACTGGTGAAGGTATCTTGTAGTTTAAGACCAATACAATAAAACATCTGGCGACGGCACTCTACTACCTCTACGTAGTTACAAAAATCAATAGATTTTGTGATAAATCGATATAATATCAATGCTTCTATGCAATGCATTGAATCGAACAGAACGTCGATAGTTTTTTTAATGTCCATCACTATTGTTATCTTCCAGTAGATATCAATTTATAATCAGATGCTCAAAATGTGAGTACTAGTCCAGGTTTGTTTATTGTAACGAAAAGAAGCCTAAAACCAATGGCGCTGGTAGTGTGTTGTCTTATTAGACGTGAGGCTTCGGTTCAAACCCCATGTCAGACATCAAAACGTAATATTAAAAAAAAATATTTCTTCGGCAACTTCATCTCAGCAGATTTCTGGCAAAACTCTGAGAGTAAATAAACCTGCCATGAATAGCTTCTCAAAAATCTATCGTTCGGAATCGACTTTAAACTGTAGGCCCCGCCAATCATGTACAACATTAACATACACAACATGAGCGGTGTTGAGAAGCTGACCGCAACCGTGACTAAACGGTTGTAATGGCCAATTATGTATGTATGTATCTATAGTATAGATAGATATAGATTCTATACGGTTGAGTACGTAAAATTTTGAATTTTATTCTTCCTACTGAATAATTCACGACTTGTTTTAGTTGGATTTAGAGTCTAAATTTTAGACTTAAGTTCGTTTCGGTCATGGTATTCACTTAATTTTCATAGTGCAAATTCCAGCCTGTTGTTTACCTGCCATGTGCGACAAATACAACATCATCTCCAGACGCAACTGTTGTGGTGTGGAATATACATACATACATGGCAGAGTGTGATAAAGTGGTACACAATCATGTTTGCCGCTCTTAAATTAAGCACTAACCTTTATAATGATTTATCTACAAATTTTATCTAAAAAAAAAATATGAAATATGTATAGCCATGAAATAAAGTGTAGGGTTCAGAAAGAGTTAAGGAAACGGATGTAAATTAGCGTTGATGCATTTGCAACTAAAAGGGAAGGAAAAGGAAAAGACTGACGCAGCAACGATGGTTGGTTGGCATACAATTATGTTCCTTTCAAAAAAAAAATTTGAAAACAAATTAAATTATAAGAATTAAAATAAACAAATTGCTATTTTTAACTGCAGGCTAGTAAGCTAGCGCTAAATAATATTGTAATAAATTTTAATTGCTTAATTTTATATTTTTGTTTTTTTCTTTTTTCTTACAGATTTTCAGCGTTATGCGAGTTCCCGATATTTCAGCAACAGCTGGCTACGCTGCATCTGTGTACAATCCAATAAATAATCAACGAGAGAATCATAGCACAAATTCGCTTCTCCTATCAGCACTTGGAACAGGGCACAAAACTATTGACAATACACCGATAACAACGGGAACACCCAATTATTATAGGGATTCGACACCACCAACATTGGCAACATCTAGTACAGCTGCAGCATCTACTACATCTACAGCAGCTTTAACAAATTATGCCTCTGCGGCAGATGAGTTCATACAAAAAGCACTAAATTCCACGCCTTCGGAATATTCTCCACCAATTTTGAATCACTTGAATGATAACAATCTGCCGCACTACTGTTGCGGCGCTCTGCCTAAGGCCCTATTAAATTCATTCGAAGATTGCTACGACAAGGATGTGAACAATACCGGAAATACGTATAAAAGTTTTAAGGAGATTTTCAATACGAACAAAAGCTTTTACGAGGACTGTGTAAGAGACTTTGAAAATATTAATGTTAGTTAAAAACAAATTATTCTCTTTTTGAATACTGTAAACTAGAGTGTAACTTTTTAAATTTCTGTTTTTGAATTCGTCTCATTTCCATTTCTCTCAGTTGTTGAAGAACGGCGAAGATGATCATGTAAACGATACCGATTTGGATCCAATCGAATTGATTAATTCACAGGAAACGCCCAACAGTAACAACGAGTGTGCCCAGCATATTTGTATGTCAACAAATCCCTTTGATGCTGCTTTTAGCCAATACAATGCCGCAAACGGCAATAATACACAATCGGGACAATTGGAAACAATCGATGATAATTCAGATGCGCTAATCGATACTGAAAAGATCGAAAGTGGGTTTGATCCGGATGATAATGATTATGATGATCAGTCCATGATAGATTTGTGCAGTGATACAAAATCTATATACGACAGTGATGAAAAAGGTTAGTGTACCAAAAAAAAAATTAAAGCCAAACTATTAGTTCCCCCGATATCCCATTTTACCGTGCAAGGTTTGCTATTAGGAAGATAGATAACACGGTGCGACAGTGAAAATACATCCGAGTAACTACATAGTCTAAGTTATTCACTAGGTTGAGTAGAACTCAAAAATATTTTTTTATATTTCTTCAACCCTCCAAACTTTTTTATTTGACAAAAACGGGTTTTTTGATCTTTTCACACAAATATTATTTAATACCCAAATATGGTTGAACCTATTTTAAAAATCCAAAGTTTTTTTTTAGAAAGGGGAGGGAAACGGGACTTGAAAACGGTATGCATAAACGTTTTGCTCAAACTTATATGCTTTGAGGTTTGATCGGGTAAACTTGGAAAATACAATTTTTTTTCATATTTTTCAAGTTTGTCCATTCATAGTAGCAAACTTTAATTCAAACATATAAAATAATTGGTGACATTCTGAAAGTGCATTATCTTGTGAAGAGATTGACACTTCGTTTGAGCAAATGGGACAAAATTACAATAGTTATTATTTAAAGAGTATAACAGTCATCTTATACATTTTATATATGTATGTCATTTTATCAAATCAACTTTCACTTTAAAAATTTTCAAAAGTTTTGATGGATCTTGATTGTTTATCGCAAAATGAGTCAATTTCACATTTAAGCTGCCACCAGAAGTTGGACAATGTTTGCGCAAAGAGAAATAATAATATTTGCAAAAACACAAGTATTAGCCGACCTCTGGTAGTGACGCAAACGTGAAATCGACACATTTTGGGATAAACAATCGAGATCCATCAAAACTTTTGAAGTGAAAGTTGATTTGATAAGATGACATATGTAAAAAATATAACACGATTGTTATACTATTTAAATAATAACTACGCTAATTTTCGTCCGATTTCATCAAACGAAGTGTCAATCTCTTCACAAGATAATGCACTTTCACAATGTCATCACTTATTTTATATTTTTTAATTAAATTTTGCAATTAGAAATCGTTAAACTTCAAAAAATGAGAAAAAATATATTTTCCAAGTTTACCCGATCAAAACTCATAACACGTAAGTTTGAACCATATGTTTATGTATGCCATTTTAAAGACTCATCTGTAACCTTTTCAAGAAACTTTGGATTTTGAAAATAGTTTAAAAAATATTCGAGTAATCAATAATTTTGTGTGAAAAGATCAAAAATACCGTTTTTATCAAATAAAACAAGTTTCGAGAAAAATAAAAAAAATATTTTTGAGTTCTTCTCAACAAAACTCACAACCTACGCTAGGTCATTAGCTGGGTGTATTTTGGCTGTCGCACCGTGTAACTAATTCGTTTTTTGATATAAAAAATGCAGAAAGTTTTACGCAAATTGTGCAAATTCCATAATTTTTTAACATTCCATTGCATTATTACATAAATATCGTGTAAATAATCATCAATGTATTCAGTTTTGAAGATTTTTCTGGCTTATTTATTGCGGTTGATGTTATTTATTCACCTGAACACCAGGTATACCGGTTTGACCGTTTTTTGTGAAAATAAAAGACTAATGTTTGACGGGAAAGGATTGGCACATTTCTTCCATCTTTCAGTCAATTTCTGAATTCCACGTTAATAAAACTGTTCATCTTTTGAAGCAAACCATTTAGTCATTCAACCTTCGACTTGATGTTCAGCCATTCAGTGTTCCATCAATGAAAACCAAGAGTAATCGGAAGGAGACAAGTCGAGTGAATGCGGGTGTGGTAGCAGCTCTCAATTGGATTAGCCGATTATAGTTAGGCCTTTAATTTTCTCTCGTTGTGTTTACTTTCCGTTTTTTCTTACCCCCGTGTTGAAGCACAAAGAAAAAATATTTTAAATTTTGTATAACATACACACTCTATATATTGTATTATACTCTTTGGTTTTTATGGCTTTGGTGAGGTCATCAAAATAGATTTGCTCATGAGCTGATTTCATTGCTGGGGATGTCCCCTATTCATGCAGTGCATTGTGTGTGTGGAAAAAAGAGAGGGAGAGAGTACTATTTGTGTAAATTAGATTTGTAACTTTTTAAATTATAAGTGACAGGAAAAACTTGATACAGAAATAAGCGCAATGTGTGGGTGGTACATAAGTTTAGTGAAGCAAGTCTCATGGAGGTCAATTGAAAACAATCGCTGTTGAATATCAGTTAGGGCAATCAATTGCGGAATTATTTAGATATGATTATAAGAGTTCTTAGTTGAGATGTCCTTATCAGAGATCAGCAATGAATCGTTCTTTCGCTACTCATAAGTACTCATGAAATTTTGAGTATGAGTCAACAGTATTGAAATTTAACTACTCTGATTCATTCGTACTCACTACAATTTATAAGTACAGGTTGCAATGACTATGAGTACATCGTTGACATCAAACTCATAACGTTCGAAATATGTTTGATTTATACACCTACTCATTCAAATTCATAAATTTAGAAAAATACTTATAATACTCATAAATGATTCGAGTTATTCGAATAATTTTATTAAAATTTACAGTGTTATTTGTTGTTGCATTTATAAAAAAAGAAGAAAGAAAAAGAGAAAGACAGCAATCAAAGCAAACACACAACCTTCTAGTGAGTATTGTAGTGTTCGTACGCAAATCATACTTAATTTGTGATTCTTGTAAATGTTGAGTAAAGGAGAGTCGAAATCAACAACCTCACGCTTACTGTTAAGTATGAGTACAATGAGTACTTCAAAGTTTGAAAATGAGTAGTATGAGTATGATAATAAAAAAGTATGAATGCGTATAAGTATTAGAAATTATGAGTATGATTTGAATCTACTTACCTTTTTGAATACTCATTGCTGATCTCTGGTCCTTATGTATCCTGACGTGACTGCAAGTGATTTACTACTTGTTTGAATAGCATCAATGCTATGTGTTTGCCTTAGTTGTTGTTACAGAGAGTCAAACAGGAACATGAATGGAATAACTAATTGTGGCTATTAAAAGCTTTAATTTCTATGGGAAAAATTTAGTTTTCTTTTTACTACACATTATATTATTATATGGCTTAATAATATATATATCTCAAGAACCGAACATTTTTTCGCATGGAGCTAAAAAAAACCAGAGACGCTTGTATCCAATGATAACGCTTACGTTTTTCTTTGGCCTGAAGCATATTTTCTTCGATCATTTAAAATCTTTATAACTTAATTTTTGTCTTCGTACTCATAAATCGTTGCAAGAGATGGAAGTAATATTCTAATGTTCTAACACAACATCTTCATTTGATTAGAAGAGGAGAGGACGTTTCACACATTTTGTTTTTTGTATCAATTCGTATAATTGCTTGCAACACTTTTTCAGAGGATGACTTTTTGACATCAACATCATCATCCAGTGGCTCCTTGCACACACCAAAGCACTCTTTTTTCCCCAGAGGTATAATTAATCCTAACTATCCGGGTTTTCAACATTTAGCTCACACCCTCTCAGAACATTTCATTAATAGTTCTCCCTCCGATTCCTACGAGAGCGATATGTCAGAGTATGAGATGGAGTTAAGCGCCGACAGTTTCGAAAGTCTCAACGCAGATAAATCTCAATTACAACTGAACACCTATAATAACAACACTCCCGAAAAGATAATGAATCCCAGTGAGCGTCATAATAATTTGGAATATTTACAAAAAACTGGCACAGATAATGATAACGATGAGGATGAGCACGATATTTGTCTGATGGAGTGTAATAAGGGTCACAGACCATCTCTGGACGACGACGACGACTCTAACCGTAATTGTCATATTAACAATCGCTCATTCAATATGGCTGACTTGCAGGACCATTTAAAGAGTACACTGACTCTGTTGGAGAGACAAGATCAGCAGAATATGCCCCCGATTTCCATAACACCCGATATTCTAATCAAGAACTATAATTTACATGTGCAGCCTCTAAACAAAAAAGAAAATCGACCAGATCTGCTAAGAGGTGTTAGTCCCCATCTCATTCCCGAGAAAAGATATGCCGAAATGAAGCATGCCAACTTAAAGTCCGAAAAGCCTCTCAATGTTCACTGCTATGGAATGCGAAACACAGAAGTTAAAGATGAAATGTCCTATGGCCTAACCCCGGTCGATATAATAGGCGATTTTGGCCAAGAAGTAGAGAGAGAATTTGGACTTTTGGTTAGTGGCTACAGGCGTTTGGTTGATACCCAAGATGTTACATCTCTGCCAATGGACGAAGGAGACAAGGTAACAAAATTATTCCCACTCTAAATTTTACTCTTTGATTATCTTTCATTCGTTAGATTTCGGATGCAGCTCTGTCGGTGGCAAAAGATCAAATCGATACAAACAAGTATTTGGAGGCCTTGAACAAACAAACCGATAAAAATGAGGAGATCGGTAAAATATCACCTGAGTTGGCCGATGATAATGCTGTTGATTTGCCATTGACCACTGAAACTCCTCAAAAGCCTACTGATAAAGCCCAACTAACAAATTCAAATTCAACAGCAGCAGCAACTCTTAAAACTGAGACCCGTTTGAAACCGAAATATCAAAAATCTTCCTATGACGATCGCCAATTACCCCCCGTAGCAATCGAATACAAACGATGCCAACAAGCATTGCGATCGAATAAGAAACCACAGTCGAACCACAATGAAAAACCGACTAAAGTTGTCAAGAGTAATCATTCGAAACCTAGTATTGCTAGTCGTTTATTTCACTCGAAGAGAAATAGTAACAAAGCCGACAGTAGTTCGAATCGTAAGCGAGAGGAGGCGGAATTAAATCAATATCAGCAACTGATCAGTGATAAGGAACAAATTCTAAGCAATAGTAAATACGCAAAATTATCATCATGGGCTCAGTATCTTAAGAATTCGGTTAATGAGCGCGGTAAACGCGGGAGTACAGATTTAATATCACCAAGTGCATTGGGTAAGTTGCTACTCGCTAATATTTCGGGTGATAATTTCAATTAAAATTGTTTTTTTGTTTGTTTTTGAAACAGAATTATTTGATGCTTATAAAATTGGAACAGAGATTGATATGGAACAATTGCAACAACATTTAAAAATGGCCAAGGAAATAGAGAAAAAGGTTAGTTACTATTTCCGTTTCATTGACTCAAGTTTACAGAATAATTAATCCTGATCCTAAACTGTATGTATGCTATAGATTGAAGACTTTAGAAAGAATATTTACTTCAATATTCCTGATATATTTAAGATTTGATTAATTCATATTCGATTATAACTGTTCTCTCAGTATGTATCCATGTATTAAGAAACTTTATCATTTATTCCTTCAATTCTGGAAGGTCATGCATGACTTTAGACGCAGTGTAGGCATATTTTTCTTTAATTTAGTTGAGTAAGGTACTGTTGTATGATCAAATATCAGTCTCTTGCTTTTCCAATCACGATCTTCTTTTCTTAACTTATAACCTGTCCGTGAGTCCCGATAACAAGCGCATTACATACCGTGATTTTCAAAATATTAATTTTACAGTTTAAATAGTAATGTTGATAATATATCTTGGGATTAGATCTACTCGCTAGATATTGTAAACGACCAGTTGACTGTAATTCAGGAGAATGTTCGTCTGCTATATAACAGGCATGTTCCTGTCAGATCAAAACTTGTTAAAGCCAACCACCAACCGTGGTTCAATGCTGAAATTAAAGCATTAATCGATAAGTGAGACATCGCCTACAGGCGATAGAAGAGGTTCAGAACGGATGATCTGAAAGCCATTCATAAATCTGCTCGTAGCGAGGTTACTAAACGCATTAAAATCGCAAAAACATTGTTTTATGGCAGGAAGTTCTCTTCCGCCTTTGATAATAAGACTAAATGGAAGGTAATCCGCGATATTGGTAATGGTCAAAAATGTCATAATAAACGCTCTCAATGACAAATTTGTTAACATTAATGTTCATTGTGTTAATCAGCTTAAAGTTTTCGAATGCTTATCTTCGGTGAAAACGAATGCGATTGGTTCTGATGATTTAGATTCTTTGTTTTTAAAAGCTTTATCACCTAGACATTTGCCTTATTTTACTCATTTATTCAATACAGTTTTAACTATGTTCTCATTCCCCGATGAATGGAAACAGGCAAAAATCATTCCCATACCGAAATCCAACAGTGAATTGAGGCCAATTGCCATTCTTCCATTCCTGTGTAAAGTAATGGAAAACCTCATAGCTAGACAAATAAAGAAGCAGTCGGGATTTATGAAAGCTAGGAGCTGTACTACTGCCTTAGTCAATGTAGTTGAGGGCCTTAGGTTGAAACTTGATCAAAATTACAAAGCGTTTTTAGTTCTTTTGGATTTTGATACGGTTGATCACAAAATATTGTTGAAGAAGCTACAGACCCTCTTTAATTTTTCTAATTCAGCTTGTGGTCTTATATGCTCTTATCTTATGAACAGATCACAATGAGTTTACCTAACCCCAACATCTCCAATTTGCTAAAAGTTGGAAGAGGTATTCCTCAGCGATCAATATTAGGGCCTCTTTTATTTTGTATATACATTAACGACCTACTTGACGTCTTGGATAACTGTAGCGTACACATGTACGCTGATAACGTTCTGCTTTATAGGAGCTCTCGTATTGAGAGTATCAATCTTTGTATAGATTCGATCAACTGTGACTTATACCGCTAAACATTACAGTTATCTGACATTTTTAGCTTACGAAGTTTTGCCTGGCATTCTATTACTCGAATTCCGTTACTAGATAATTCACTTTGGTATCAACTGATTAAAAATCTCTTCACTCAGTCATCTGCCGTTCACAATTCATATTCTTAAACGGATTTATTGAAGCCTTTTGTCGAGCTTTGGCTTTTTCGTTTTAGCACGCCCCTACAATACAGTTCCTTGTAGAGTATTTCTCATTGTTTCTGAAAGCTGCTTCCTGCTCTCCAAACACTCTTATAATGCGCCGTTCTGCTGTTTCAGATTATAATTTTTTTCCTCTTCGGGATGAAAGGGGTAAATTTAGAAAGCACTTTCTCACATTACCCACGCTAGATTTGGAAACATTGAGAAACGATATTTAATATCGTTAAATATTTAACGACGCCAATGAACGAACCATACCTTTGGTTTATAGGGCGTTATAAATTAATTAAAAATAAAGCAATAAAGTTAAAAATATAAAATATGCAAAAAAAACACCTAGTGAAAACGTCCATAATTTTTTTTAATGAAAAACGCTCGACACAAGTAATTGAACTCAGAAAACCTTCTCAATGGCTCATGTTTTTTTATTTGGCGATAACATTAAATATTACAACAAATATGTTGCCTTGTAATTGTAAATAAAAGTTCAATAAGCAAATGTATACCAAATATCGGAACTATTGAGAGTATAATTTTATTGTTGTAATCATATTTGTTAACACAAGCTAAAAACGAAGGCATTTATTAATTGTACAGAGGATAATTCCATTACTGAATATGTACGTCGGATAGACCTTAAAAATAATTTTATTGTTGACCGATTAATTTTAAATACACCCACTCAAATGTTCATGCATTGTCATCTACTAACGACTTTTGGTTTGATAGAAATTTTAAGAACTTGATAACTACACTTTTATTTTACAATGTATTCTACTCACCACCTTCTTTAATTTTTTAAATTAAAATAAAAAATATAAGCACAAATAGACGTTGAAAGTTATCGAAAGTCGATATCGTTGATAGTTAAAACGCATGATCTTGGACACAAACCTTGGTGGTGAATTATACAGTTCATGCATTATTTTTAGTGTTGTATACGAACGTTTACAGACACAAAAAACATTATAAATTATAGATGGGGTTGTTGAATTTAATTTAAATTAATTTTTTCTAATTAGATTATCTGTAATTAATGATTAATAAAAAATTATATTTCATATTTAAAATAGGAAATAATGCATTAACTGTATAATTCACCACTAAGGTTTGTGTCCAACATAATGTGTTTCAAATATCAGCGATATCGACTTTCGATAACTTTCAACGTCTATCTGTGCTTATCTCAGAGTTGCTTTATTAAACATTTAGTAACGGACAGCAGAATCTTATATTTTGCGCTATAGATTCTTTCTACAAGAAAGAAATACAATAAATTGCATAAAAAAACTCCCTTTTCTTTATACAGAAAGCTTTCATTATCAACTAAAGTTGTTGAAAAAAAGAGCGAAATTATGTCAAACATAAGAGAATTATATGATAAAGAGTAAATAAGCTTCGTGGATTCGACGAACAGTAACCATCCTATTTTTACAGCTTTTGATTGTGTAAACAAATCAATAAATATAATTGATGTATGTATGCAACAAGTGTTTAATAGCATCTTCACCTGAACCACAATTTATCACATTTTACGCTAACTAACTGTAAATACAGTGTTGCCACAGAAATGAAAGTCGGGAATAAAATATATAAACTGTTTAAGGGCCATTATTACAACTTGCCGTTAACTAAAGGAAAGATTTTAACGGGCAGATACATTATTTTTCATTATTATAAGTGGACAATAAGTTAGAAGTGAGCGTTAAGCTAAAGGGAGGATCACCCTACCGGTAACTTTTAAGTTTATGTTAGAATTTATTATTTATATTATTTTCAATGTGGCAACTTCAAATACAAACAAAATAAGAAAACACAACGACAAAAAAGAGGCCCTACGGTGCCACTGCGTTAAAAAACTTGTTTAATTGAAAAGTTTTATCGACATTGCTCCGGCACAGCCATATTTTTGAAAAGAGTTAACTTTATTTTATCTGTAAGTTGTAATAATGAAATGAAGTTAAATGTAACTTTACAGTTCCCTTTAGCTAAGGGTACCTTTAACCAAACCCAAATTTAACGGCAAGTTGTAATAATAGTCCTTAGAAAATTTTGTGAGTATGTCAATGGTAGTTATATGTTGCCTTTTTTTAGAAAAGTTGTTACGAAAAATATCGAAAGTAAATGTCATCTAAATATCGACAGTAAGATTAAGTTACGCCATTTGGGTGTAATTACTTCCATTGTGATACCCCGAAAAAATGAAACCCTTAATCCAGAATAAAAATATCCCGCCTCTTTGCACTCTCGGAGTTCTCTCTTCATCTTAATAAAGGCGGCTACTGCAAATGTCATTTATCGACATGCGGTTACACTCTAATAATCCATTTGTCTGTTGGTAGCTAATGTTTTAATAAGATTCCCTAAAGCATATCTATAAGCATATACACTTGTAAAGACTAAGGCAATATTTTACATTGGCCCCTAATTATGTGATAGATTTTAACGATTCCACCAGAGCAGACTGGCTATTTTTTAAAGCTGCTTCTGGATTATAGATCCCACTTCTTATCTTCTTTTTAAGACGGCTTTTGATTTCATCTGTTTTCACGTGAACTTTCAATTTAAGTTTCATGATAAAGATGGTTTCATACAATCTTCCAGTAGAAATTTTATTAAAAGTTGTGGTCCTTCGCGAATTGGTTGTCATTATATATAAATATTTCTCAAGAAGATAAAAAAGTTTATTAAATAAAAATTAATAATAACACTGTGCGACAAAATACAAAAAAAAAAATTATATACACCCGAGTAACTACCTAGTCTAAGTTATTTAATTAGTTCAGTAGAATTCAAAAATACTTTTTTATTTTTCTCGAACCCTCCAAACTTGTTTTATTTGACAAAATCTGTTCTTTTGGACTTTACGCACAAATTTATTGATTACACAAACATTTCTGAACCAATGTCACAAATTCAAACTTTCTTAGGAAGAGGGGAGATATACATATATATATATATATATATTATTTGATTTAATATGCTATGGGGTTTGATGAGGTAAACTTGACAAATGCGAACTTTTTTCATATTTTCCAAAGTTTGTCCGTTCATAGTAGCAAACTTTAATTAAAAAATATGAAATATGTGATGACATTCTGAAAGTGCATTATCTTGTGAAGATATTGACACTTCGTTTGATCAAATCAGACAAAAATTACAGAGTTATTATATAAAGAGTCTAACAGTCGAGTTATATTTTTCATATACAGTAAGATGGATACGTTCCAATAAGTTCCAGCGCTAAACGAAACAGCGTTAAGCGAGGCAACTAATAAATCAACTGTGGCGTAGGAAAGATGCGTTCATACTGTGTTTACGTCTTCGGAAAATACAGTTGGAATTTTTATTCTGGACAGACTAACAAAAGAGCATTGAAAAAGATACATGGTATACACCATCGCTATATAGTACACTTACTACCGCGTAATACTGAAACAGCGTTAAGCGGGGTCCTACTGTATATATTTTTTCAAATGAACTTTAGTTCAAAAATTTTCGGAATTTTTAATGGATCTTGATTGTTTAACGCAAAATGTGTCAGTTTCACGTTTGAGCGACCACCAGAAGTTGGTCAATACACACAATACACACAAATATTAGCCGACTTCTAGTAGTCGTGCAAGCGTAAATTGACACATTTTGCGATAAACAATCAAGATCCATTAAAACTTTTGAAAATTTTTGAACTGAAAGTTCATTTGATAAGATGACATATATAAAAAATATAAGACGACTGTTATACTATTTAAATTATAACTACGGTCAGTTTTGTCCGATTTGATCAAACGAAGTGTCAATCTCTTCACAAGAGAATGCACTGTTAGAATATCATTACTTATTTTGTATATTTTAATTAAATTTTGCAATTAAAAATGGCAAAACGTGGAAAAATAAGAAATCAATAATATTTTCCAAGTTTACCCCATCAAAACTTATAACATATAAGTTTGAGCAAAAATGTTTATACATACCGTTTTAAAGGCTAATCTCTCCACTTTCTAAAACAGTTTGGATCTTTAAAATAGGTTCAAACATATTTGGGTAATCAATAATTTTGTGTGAAAAGATCAAAAAAAAAACAGTTTTTATCAAATAAAACAAGTTCTACTCAACAAAACTCACATCTTACACTATGTCATTAGATGGGTGTATTTAATTTTTTTTATTTTGTCGCTTAGTGTAATTAGAAGAAATTGTAAAAAAGATTCTTTCTTCTCTCATTCCATTGATTTTAACAGCATAAATCGCATTGTTACAGATACTTTATAAATAATTCACAATTTGAAAAGATTGTTACCAAAAAAAAAAAAATTTTTAAAGTCAGAAAAAACACGATAACACTGCAAGAGCCAACCATGCAGATCGTATTATAATGCTCTTTTCATACCGGAGTTATATTAAAGCTTTGGTAGTTAATGTTTCTTTTATTTTCTTTTATTTTTAATTCTTTTTGCCTTTTGTCGAAAATAGTTAATTATTTAGTTGTAGTGCAGTTTCCATACCGCTCACTTACTCATTCAGCAAACCACCATCAAATCATACAGCCAAAAGTCAAGCAGCCAGCCAGACAGCTAGTCTGTTTTCATATTCAATTGATGATTTTGTTTTAGTAGTCATTTTCGGTTCAGGCTTTAAACTTCGTTAACAAAACACGGGAACGGGAAAAGTATTTGTGTGTTCGGGTAGTGGGTAGTGGAAGGTTATAATACCCAATAGATTTGCTGGAATTTAGAAAAAAAAAAGCTTAACTCGTGGCGTACTTCATTTTAGCCACATAACGATAACGATAACAATAACAACGGAAAGCTATACATACATACATACAATTAGTGAAACAAACAAAACGAAAACGTCATTATTTTCGTTTACAACAACAACAGAAAATACAAATTTATGTACTATACTACCATTGTACATTGTATGTCATTTTTGTTCATCATCTTCATCTATGGTAGTACTCTGGTTGACTAAGATACGAAAAATAAAGTAAAAACAAACAAGAAAAGTAGAAGAAGAAGATGAAAAAAATATGAAATTTTAATTTCTTAAATTTGTATCTACAAAGTGTATTCATTTATCCATTCATTTAATATTTATTGTCCGTTGCTTGTTTTGAAATTTTGTTCGCATTTTGAAAGTGTTTGTTGTTGTTTTGTTTTGTGTTACCTTGTTTTGATACGTACCTAAATAATACGGTATTATATGTGTGTGTGAATTAGAGCAGTGTTAAGAAAAGATACGTGCAATCGCGTTTTTTTTTTGGCCATAATGGCCACTGAAGATTTATTCGAATTTGGTGAATCCATGAAATTGGGCGCGCAAACGCGTCGTCATTATAAGAAAGATTCCCGTTTCGTATTCGATTTGTATACGCTGTGTTACGATGAAAACGAAAGTGTCGATACCGTTGAATTATTTACATCGATTGTCAACAATACGGCGGGCAATTGGAAAGAGGAGGTACTACCACATGTAATTTTTTTATTTCTTTACTTCTAATTTTAATTACAATACACGAATATTATTATTAAAGTTTTAAGCTGTAATTATAATGTATTTTTATAAACTTTTAAAAGTACTTTTCAATTTATTTTTCTTTTTTTTAATAAATTTTATAATTTCAAAATTAATGACGGCTTGATTAAAATTAAAAAAAAAACTTGTTTTTATTTTATTACCGAAACAAATTAAAAATAAAATCAACTCGTTTTTAAAATGTTGTTACTTTTTTGTGTTTAAATTAAGTACATAACTTTGACCTTGACGAATTATACTGAATAAAATATCTGAAACAAAAAAATCTATTTAATGCCTTAAGGGTTAACATATTTTGTTTATTTTTTATTTTATTTAATCAAAACACTAGTAGTACACGTCACGACCACTCTGCAGAGACAGAGATTCCCAGTAGACAATCATTCTAGTGACTCATCATAATTTTTGTAGTTGTTTTATAGCAACTCATGCAGAATGACGATCATTGGCTCTAATCACACGAGAACAATTGTGCTAACGTAAAATGGTAGTTTTTAAGCAAGAAAAGTGAAAAGAAAGGTTTTTCGGTGGCGTAAAGTTTTAACCACGGCGACTTGGTCTAGTAGGTAGTGTGTTGGCTTATTAGACGAAAGGCCCGAGTTCGAATCCCAGGCCAGAAATCAAAAACAAAATACAAAAAGTATTTCTTCGGCGACTTCCTCTCAGCAGATTTCTGGCAAAAACTCTGAGAGTAAAAATTGCCATGAAAAGCTCCTCAAAAAATCTGTCGTTCGGAGTCGACTTTAAACTGTAGGTCCCGCCACTCATGTATAAAATTAACGCACACAACATGAGTGGTGTTGAGAAGCTAGGCCGTAATCCTGACGAAGGGTTGTAATGGCCAATTATGTATGTATGTAAAGTTTTAACCAGCTACAACCCCGCATTACCAGCACAAAACTAATACAGGCATATGTATTTTTAAAAATCAGCCAAACATCAAATGAATGCAAAAACACTAATACATACAAAGCTGTGTATACTTATACATTTCATGCCAAACTAATATTCATCCCGTGTGATTTGAAAAAACAAAAATTGTGCGACTAAAAACTGTTCTCGTGTGATTAGAGCCATTACTGATTACTTTTGTTAGCTACAGCAGTTATATGATAGTGTAAGCAATTGAAATGTAAATGTAGGGTTCTGTATAACAACTGGTCACTTTAATTTGTAAAATTCAACAATAATAGTAATTAGAAGTAATAATAATTAATGTTTATTTATTAGAATACAATTCCAAATAATATTATAATTATTACGAGCTATTGTAATTATAAGAGCACAGTGTTGGAAAATTGAAAAATTTAAAATGGTACGGAGCTATAACTGAAAGAGTACATTTTTGCATCAAAAAGTACTTTTTAAAAAAAATACATACATACATAATTGGTCATTACATCCCTGCAATCAGGATTATGTCCTAGCTTGTCACATCACTTATTTTATGTGTGTTAATTTTATATATGAGCGGCGGGACCTGCAGCTTAAAGTCGACTCCGAAAGACAGATTTTGGAGAAACTTTACATGGCAATTTTATTTACTTTCAGATTTTTTGACAGAACGAGCTCGCCGAAGAAATACTTTCTTAATTTTTCGTTTTGTTGGAGATGTCTGACATGGGGATTGAACCATGGGCTCACATCTTGTAAGCCAGCACATTACCTGCTAAACTATTTATTTATAATGTAGGATTTGTTTTTAAAGAAACACTTTTTTAACATTTTATTTAATAACATATTTTATTGAATATGACAAAAAAACAATTAACAATAAAAAAGAAAAGTTATATTTAAAATATTACACAATTTCACTTAATGGTGTTTTGTAAAGAAAAGTGTTCTTCTATTTTCGGTGTCAGTTTGAAGACTAAAAAACTATTTCACAAAATGTATTAGTTTGTTAGTCATTGCTATTCGTTGTTTTTATATCAGCCTACTATGGTTTGTTCGTTATTTTGTTAGTCGTTATTGAATAAGCCTACTTTGTTCAATTCGTTAGTCGTTGTTATTTGCTAAGCCTACTATGTTCGGTACGTTAGTTGTTGTTGTTTTCGTTAGTCGTTATTACTGAAAAGCCTACTATGTTTAGTCGTTGGTATTTTCGTTAATCGTTGTAATTGGAAAAGCCTACTATGTTTAGTCGTTGGTATTTTCGTCAATCGTTGTCATTGGAAAAGCCAACTATGTTTAGTCGTTAGTATTTTCGTCAGTCGTTGTTATTGCGCAAGCCTACCACAATTATTGTTATTGGTAGGGTTGCCCACTTCTTGTGCGTCCTGTCCCCGGTCCCACATTCGGCCCTCCTGCACGGTCATTCGACTCGGATGACGGGTTCCACTTTTTCATATATTCAGCTACGGTACTGGTTCTCTTTGGACCCTCACCTTCACCAACCTTTTCAACCTCATACCTATCGTGTTTCATAATCCGAA
The DNA here is from genome assembly GCA_930367235.1 of Sarcophaga rosellei. Lineage (NCBI taxonomy): Eukaryota > Metazoa > Arthropoda > Insecta > Diptera > Sarcophagidae > Sarcophaga > Sarcophaga rosellei. The sequence continues at coordinate 66,335,613 of OV884019.1, forward strand.
TTACCCTATATGGTCCTAAATATTTTGGTCGCAATTTCAAACCTGGTCCAAATTGAGTTCGTTTAATAGCCACTAAATCATTCTCCTTATATAATGGTGCTTGAATTCTCTTCCTATTAGATGTTTTCCTATTTTCCGCCTGGATTTTTGCTATATTCGACTTGGCTGTATTCCGAATTTCGTCTCTCTGTTCATCTAACTCTTCTATAGCAAATTCCTCAATCATGTTTCGTATGTCTTTTCCTTCGTCTATTCTCATTTCACATCCTGTAAGAATCCTAAACGGTGAATACTTCGTACTACGCGGAGGAGTATTATTTATACATTGTTGAACCCTATCTACATGCTTGTACCATTTTCCGGGATCTTCTGAACACATTTTCGAAAGTAATGTTACTACTATTTTATTAATTCGTTCTACCTGACCGTTTCCCCTAGGAACCCCCGTTGCAATAAGAAGGTGTTGAATATTACGCTCTATACAATACTTATTGAACAAATTCGATGTGAAAGCTGTTCCTCTGTCCGATATAATTCTTTCCGGATTTCCAAAAATCGCCGATTGGCGTTGAAGTCTATCAATGACTTCTTCCGCTCCAGTGCTTCTGGTTGGATATAACCAAACAAATTTAGAAAACGAATCAACTACCACAAGAATGTGGTTATATCGTTTCTTTGTTTCCTCCATAGGGCCAACGTGATCAATATGATACGTTCTTAGCGGTCGATCTGATTTATCGATGGTGGTAAGAAGTCCTTCTGGTTTACCTGTCTTAGCTTCTGTTATTATGCACTCTATGCAACTACGGACTATTTTGTCAACTTTCGATACAATATTGGGTATATAAACTTCTTTTTCTAAAAGATCTCGTGTCTTCTTAGTACCAAAATGACCTTTTCTATGAGCAATCTGGATTATTTCTTCCTCCATACTTTCCGGAATCACCATAAGTTCTCTATCTGGATCCTTGTAAACTAGGTCATGTTTCAAATAAAAATCCTCATAATTTCCATTTTCAAGAATATTTCTAACCGCCTTAACCCAATTGTCCTGCATCTGTGCCTGTTTGAGTCGATGCTTTATCGAGTCATCCGACAACAAACAAGAAAACCTACTTAAAGCATCAACGTGCCGCATTTTGCTCCCAGATCTATGTTCTATTATAAAATCAAACTCCTGAAGAAACATGGCCCACCTAGACACTCTTAATGGAACGTCCTTCTTCTTTATAGTCATCGCAAAAGCATTACAATCTGTCACTATTTTTATTCTATGGCCCATTAGATATACTCTCCACTTCTTTAATGCTTCGATGATTGCCAAAACTTCGAGTTCGTAGGAATGGTATTTTTGCTGTGCATCATTAGTTTTACGACTCATATATTCCACCGGATGAAATTGTTGGTCGTCTGCGTTCTTCTGAAGCAAAACACCTCCATAGCCATACATACTTGCATCGGTGTGTACTTCTGTAGTAGCATTTGGATTATACAATTTTAAAACAGGTGCATTCATTAAACTTTCCTTAAGTTGCCTAAATGATACCATTTGAGCTTCTCCCATTACAAAATCACTATTCTTCCTAAGTAAGTCAGATAAAGGTCTAGCAATTGTAGCATATCCACAGATGAATCTTCTAAAATACGACGTAAGGCCCAAGAAACGTTGAAGCGCTTTCTTGTCCTTTGGAACTGGAAAATTTTCAACTGCTGATGTCTTCTCAATTGATGGTCTTATCGTCGAATTTTCAACTATATACCCGAGAAAATTAACCCTATTCATTAAAAATTGACACTTCTCCCATTTAATTCGTAAGTTATGTTTTCTAGCTACTTGTAATACTTTCCGCAATTTCGCGATTCCTTCCCAAACGTCCACCGATGGTATTATGATATCGTCGACATACACAATTATAGTACCGTCCTGAATCAATTCCCTATATATCGAAAAAATAAACCGAGAAAATACTGCTGGAGAATTAGAAATTCCAAAAGGTACGTAATTGAACTCATACTGGCCATTGTGTGTTACAAAGGAAGTAAACTTTTTCGACTGCTCCTCAACAGGTACGTGGAAGAAACCATTCTTTAAGTCAAGTGTGGAATAAATCTTAGCAGATTCTAATTTATGCAACACGTCATCAATCAAAACCATTGGGAAGTTATCTCTCATAATTTTCTCATTTAATTTACGAAAATCGCAACAAAGTCTCTTTGTGCCGTCTTTCTTAGACACAAGAACGATTGGTGATGCATATTCAGAAGTACTCGGTCGAATAATGCCTTCATTTAACCAATCCTTAACTTGTTGCTCCACAACGCCTTGATCTTCATAAGATAGACGACGTGGTCGTTGAAATATTGGAATATCATCCGACAATATTATTTTCATACTAATAGGAGATGGTTCAAGATTCTCCGGATTATAGTCCCTTACTAACCTGTTAACCTCTCCTGCTGTCTCTTTCGGTAAATGTGACAAGTTCAATGCAACATCATCATCGATAACCACCGTTGAACAAAATATCTTAAAATCGTCTACTTCACCACTCTGTTCTCCTACAGATTCATTCCTACCATTGAAAGTTGCACCACTAGAAGTCAATATCACATCTGTCTGGTCTAATATATCATTACCTATTGCAGCCTCATATGGAAATTGTTCAGCTATGTAAAATCTAACATTAAAGTCAAAACCATCTATATTAACGATCCTATCAAAGTGTCCTAAAGTTACCAATTCACCAACATTGGCCGTTACAAAACTTTCCCTTCCATTGCGAATCTCAATGTCCTGTAACTTTTCAAAAATATCTAACCTAATTAACGAAATATCACTACCCGAATCGATAATCGCCGAAATTCTAAGATCGTCTAATTTAATTTCCTTAAAAACTCGATTTGGCCTCGCAATACAAGTCGTAACAAATTTATCATTTCGCACCGTCTTATTACCATTCCCTACCGTACACGATCTGTTCTCGATTTCCTTCTTGATTTGGTTCGAAAACTTTACCTTGCATTCATATGATTTATGACCCATTTTTCCACAATTAAAACATTTAAAGTTCCCTGATTTACAGTATTTTGCTAAATGACCATCACTCCCGCAGTTATAGCATTTGCTCTTCGAATAATTATTCGGTTTTGTTCTATCTAACTGTCCTAAATCTGAAGATACCTTCAAGGTTGGCGCCTGTGAAGTAGGTCTTCGAATTTTCTCATATATTCTAATTTTATCCTTTAAATCTTCGACACTAGTAGCTTGATATAAGATACTCTTTCCGAATCTCGAATCCGGAATTCCGTCAGCAAAATATTGAATTATACTATCGTCATCAAGCTTAATGGGTTTCCCTATTTCCATTAATGTGTAGAGGTACTCCCGTAAACTTTCACTATTCCTCTTCTTACGATTTCTCAAAATCTGATGTACTTCAATCGCTGCTAGCTTAGTCCCAAATTCCTTTACAAGTGCTTCCCTGAGAGAGTTCCAATTCTTTATCCCACTCTGACTGCGAATAAACAAACGTGCCGCCCCTTTCAGCAACTGTTTTGCATATATGAATTTTTGTAAACTACTCCAACCTACTGCCTCAGCATTATCCTCAAAATCAGAAACCCACTCATCTATCCCAATGTTGTCTGTACCGCAAAAACTAGTCAAAGAATCCTCAATATCTCGCAGCGTGAATATATTTCTTTCAGTAACTAAAACCGGTTCATGTCGCGAAGGGACATCAATGTATTCCGAGTCAGAATTAGGTGCACTTAAGCCGAAATATTCCATGAGTCGATCTCGAAGTTCGGCCTTCCGTCCATTTGTAGGTAGTCCTATCTCAGTCAACTTGCCCTTCAAACCGTCAACTGTCATAGCAAAAATTTCATTTATGTCCATGTTATTCAAATTAATTATTCGTCCGATTATTAATAAAAAAAAATTCACAAATTTAGTAGTAATATGTATATATGTATAAGTATGAGTAATAATAATTATAATAATAATAATAATGAATAATATTATAAGGATGAAATTAATTTGTATGTAATTAAAGTAATAATAATATGTAGTGAAAACAAAAGTATAACGTAAAAAAAATTCAGATGAAATTGAAACTCTAAATCATAAATAAAATTGGAATATTAACATACAAGGCAAAAATTCAAATTGGATTTTTTAAATAGAACAAAATTTCAAATTGGATTTTTTTTTTAAAAATAGCACAAAATTTCAAATTGGACTTTTTTAAATAGAATAAAATTTTAGTTTACAGATTCAATTAAAGATGTTTTTAATTTAAATAAAATAACAACATTTCGATTTTTAGAATTTAAAAAATTATAGATAGAATTTTAAAAATTTAGCTTACTCAATCGAACCACAATTGTGTCGTACAAAAATAAACAAAATATTTCCAATTAGATTCCTTCGTTGACTATACGCAGATACTTCCAATTAGATTTCTTCGTTGACTATACGCAAATACTTCCAATTAGATTTCTTCGTTGACTATACGCAACCGCATTCCACTTACACCAATCCACAGCACTTCAGCTTTCAATTTAGGGGTTGTTTTTCTATTTGCCAGTTTCTGTCTCTGCAGGTTTCTCTCGTAACTCTCTTTCTCTCTCTTGTTTATTTAGTTAATTAATTTTCAATTTTCAGTTTTTTTTCTCACTTTTCTCTCTCTTATTGAGTTAATTTTTGTCTTTTCAGGCTTTTTAACTCTTTTTTTTGGCAAATCTTTTCCTCACTCTTATTGATTTTATTAGTTAATTTTATCTTTTCAGGTTTCTCGTCTCTCACGCAAATTTCTTTCTGTCTTTTGATGATTTTACATGTTGATTTCTTTCTTTTCAGGTTTTTGTCGACACTCTCTCTCTCACTCTCTCTTTATTTTATCTTCGTTAATTTCTATTTTAAATTATTTTCTTTCTTTTTCTTCTTTTTTCATTTTTTCTTTTTCTTTTGTATTTCGTTTTAGTTTTGAGTTTAAAAAAACATTTCTTTAGTTCTTTCTTGGAGTTTTTTTTTCAGTTTTTTTTATTTTAAATTTTTTCCTTTTTTTTTGTTTCTTTCACACACAACTTCCTTTTAGTTTTTTTTTTAAATTACACAATATACAAAACTTTCACGTTCAACTTCACACAAGCTTTAATTTGGTTGAGCCCCCAAAAATGTAGGATTTGTTTTTAAAGAAACACTTTTTTAACATTTTATTTAATAACATATTTTATTGAATATGACAAAAAAACAATTAACAATAAAAAAGAAAAGTTATATTTAAAATATTACACAATTTCACTTAATGGTGTTTTGTAAAGAAAAGTGTTCTTCTATTTTCGGTGTCAGTTTGAAGACTAAAAAACTATTTCACAAAATGTATTAGTTTGTTAGTCATTGCTATTCGTTGTTTTTATATCAGCCTACTATGGTTTGTTCGTTATTTTGTTAGTCGTTATTGAATAAGCCTACTTTGTTCAATTCGTTAGTCGTTGTTATTTGCTAAGCCTACTATGTTCGGTACGTTAGTTGTTGTTGTTTTCGTTAGTCGTTATTACTGAAAAGCCTACTATGTTTAGTCGTTGGTATTTTCGTTAATCGTTGTAATTGGAAAAGCCTACTATGTTTAGTCGTTGGTATTTTCGTCAATCGTTGTCATTGGAAAAGCCAACTATGTTTAGTCGTTAGTATTTTCGTCAGTCGTTGTTATTGCGCAAGCCTACCACAATTATTGTTATTGGTAGGGTTGCCCACTTCTTGTGCGTCCTGTCCCCGGTCCCACAATAATTTTTAATATTTATTAAACAGAAAAACTAACTACTTATACGTGTTCCTCACATACAAAACAAAAATAACTAATTCGGATTCGGAATGCAACAAAACGTAATCGTTTAGTCAAACGTCGACGGAACGTAATGGAACTTACGTTCGTTTTTAGCATATGAAAAGCAATATAAATGCTTAACGAAATTACATAACGGTTCGACAAGCGTTCTCATTGCTTTTCGTATTCTAAAAACGAACGTACATCCCGTGGACTTTTCGCCAACTGGGACTGAAGACTAATTGCTAATGCATTCATAGTTGAAAAGCGCAAGACACAAAATATGTAATAAAAAAGTACTGAAAGCGTCGCGGGGGTACTGTGGTATTTTTGAAATGGAAAAGTACTGAAAAAAGTACTAAAGTACTTTATTTTTCAACACTGTAAGACCCTATGGCCAACCATCGAATCGAATCTTTTCGATATTGTTATTAGTTTTTTTTTTGTTTTGTTTCAGATTCATTAAAAAGTTTCGTATGACCAAGCAGTTCATTGAAATAGATTCCAGAATGACAGGGTTACCATCTGATGTTGTCTACAGTCTATACGAAAATGTATCGAGTATTTTGTGAAAGTAATATGTACTAATTCGTTAGATTATGTTGAATTGCCAGCCTTTCTTAAGTCATAGCACACTTGGGTCCCATAAGGCCTCATTGTAATTTCGTTTATATCTATTTCGCATACATCTACATTTTCTGGCTGATATTCCCCAACTACGCTAATAGTTATACGAATATATTGATTTTAATAAAATCACCTCTACTGATAAATTCTGTATGCACCCAAAATCTTCCGGTTTAAATTTCCAAGTGCCGCATAATAGGACAAAGTAAGTGTAGCAATTAATAGCCCTTAAAACAAAACGATCATACTTAAGTCGACGGCAGTGTTACGCGAGTTAGAAAATAAAACTGAATAACTAGACAAAAACAAAATACACTCATGGCACGGTACACACAATAATACAAACCAATACGTAAGAAATAGTCGCCGTATCTAGTAGGTAGTGTGTTGGTTTATTAGATGCAAGGCCAGGGTTCACATCCCAGGTCAGGCATCAAAACGAAATATGAAAAAAAATATTTCTTCGGCGACTTCCTCTCAGCAGATTTCTGGCAAAAACTCTGCCAAAAATTACCATGAAAAGCTTCTCAAAAAATCTATCGTTCGGAGTCGACTTAAAACTGTAGGTCCCGCCACTCATGTATAAAAAATTAACGCACACAACATGAGTGGTGTGAGAAGCTAGGTCCCGTAGTCCTGACTGAAGGGTTCTAATGGCCAATTATGTATGTATACGTAAGAATTTACGAGAATAGGAACAAAGTTAAGATCGAAAACAAAAACAACAAGTCTATACGAAGATCGTAAAGTTGTCAAACACAAAATAAGGCAGTATAAATAAAGTGAGGCGCGTCAGTGATGGCACGTGAGTCTGTGATTAATAACCGAGAATTGTATTGAAAAGTGCATGTTAAACACAGTGGTATTGAATATCAATAGATTGATCTGTATTGATATGGATCGTGAATCAAATTGATAGCGCAGTGTTATCAGTTAAAGTGTGTTGTTATTTAAATAAATAAAGAATTTAGTTATCTGGATGACAGATTAATACCAACTGGTGGCTCCGAAAGTCGCCGTAGTCTAGTAGGTAGTGTGTTCGCTTATTAGACGAAAAGCCCGGGTTCGAGCCCCAGGCCGGACATCAAAACGAAATATTAAAAAAAAAATATTTCTTCGGCGGCTTCCTCTCAGCAGATTTCTGGCAAAAACTCTGGGAGTAAATAAAATTGCCATGAAAAGTTTCTCAAAAATCTGTCGTTCGGAGTCGACGTAAAACTGTAGGTCCCGCCTAGGGGTGCCAGACGTACTGTTTTTAACAGTACATGTGCTGATTTTTTTCAACTGTACTGCTTTATTCACAACACTCAAATCAGTACGCAAATGTACTGTTTTTTACCATTTGTACTGTTTTTGTACTGTTTTTTTCTTAAATGCTTTTTATGTAGCCATACAAAACATGTCTCTATTTTAATATTTTAGAACAAAAAATTTTGTTCTGAGCTAACGAGGAATCCAATGCCAAATGCAAATGGCGGTATTTCTGATATTAAACGCCATTTGAAGACAGCAAAACATATGCGGAATTTAGGAAGCTATCAACAAAAGCCTGTACATAGTTTTTTTAACAATAGTTCGAATAAAGAAACAGAAGGAGCAAGAGAGTCAAGTTTAATGGCAGAGTAGCTTTCGTCTATCATACCATCATACATAGCCACAGCTACCGATCCGCAGACTGCAGTAGTAAGCTTTTTAAACAAATGTTTCCAGACTCAAATGTAGCTTCTAATTTTACATGTGGTAATACAAAGTTATCGAAGATCGCTTCTAATAGTTTGGCGAAGTAGTCTATTGAAACTATGCTAAAGGACTTGAATGATGATCCCCCTTTTTCTATTTCAACCGATGTGTCAAACAAAGGAAATATTAAAAGCTTTCCAATTGTCATCCGATACTTTTCTAAGCATACGGGAGTAAATACAAAACTTTTGAACTTTTATGAGTCAAATTACGAAATGTTAAAAGATATTGCTGATTCGTTGAAGTCTAAATTGGAAGGCAGAAATTTAAATTTGGCCAACGTCACCAGCTTTTGTGCAGATAATGCAAATGTTGAATTCGAATGCAAACAAAGTGTTTTTGTTGAGCTTAAGGAAAATAATCCAGATATCATCGGTATCGGATGACTGTGTCATATCATTAATAATGCATTCAAGAATGGATTGAAACTTTTAAAACTCGATATAGGGAATATTGTAATAAAAGTTTTTAATAAATTTAGCTCATCAACAAAGAAGACTTCAAGTCTAAAAGAAATGTTCGAGTTGTGTGAACTAGAATGGAGTGAAATACTTCGTCACGTGCCGACACGATGTGAATTAATTTTAAAAATAAACTATGAATACAATTGTAATGAATTTTACAATTTTTTAAAAACAGAAGATGGGAAGAATGGCATTTTAAAACATATAAAAAAGTAATAAATAACTTTAAAAAGTAATATACAAAACTATTTTGTACTTTGAAAAGAAAAAATATAACATTGTAACTTTTTATATACATATGTCTATCTCTCTAAAAAGCGTACTGTTTTTTCATTAATTGTACTGGTTTTTTGTACTCAGTGTACTGTTTTTCCGAATTCCAAATCTGGCTACCCTAGTCCCGCCACTCATGTATAAAATTAACACACACAACCTGAGTGGTATTGAGAAGCTAGACCATAAGCCTGACTGAAGGGTTTAAATGGCTAATTATGTATGTATGTATGTATGTATGCATCTCCTTGTTAACCCACAACTATATTGGTATGGGCAATAAAATACACCGCTTACAGGGGATGTCATCCGTATTTCTGGCAAAAACTCTGAGAGTAAATAAACCTTCCACGAAAAAGTTTCTCACAATCTGTTGTGCGGAGTCGACGTTAAACTGTAGTTAGTGTAGGTAGAGATCCATATAGTTACGTTGAGATTCGACCTTGGCTTTATGTGAATGCTTTTTTATGTTAATTATTTCGAATCATTTTCTGTATTTCTGAATAATTATAATTAACAATTATTAAAATTACGATGAGAACAATAAAATTGTTAAAACAAAAGAATTTAATTTTGCAAGAGTTTTAATTACACAATTGATAGAAAAATAATTTATTTTCTATTTGTAAAGTAAACATGAATGTTGTATAAATAAACTAATTGCTGCCATATCTTAAATATAATATTCATACATACATACATACATAATTGGCCATTACAATTTATCAGTCAGGATTACGATCTAGCTTCTCACACCACTCATGTTGTGTGCCTTAATTTTATACTTGAGTGGGGGGACCTACAGTTTAAAGTCGACGCCAAACGATAGATTTTTGAGAAAGTTATTCATGGCCGGTTTATTTACTCTCAGAGTTTTTGCCAGAAATCTGATGAGAGGAAGTCGCCGAAGAAATATATTTTTTTTTCATATTTCGTTTTGATGTCTGACCTGGGGTGTGAACCCGGGCTTTACGTCTAATAAGCGAATACACTACCTACTAGACTACGGCGACTACCCAGTCAACTAAATGTTAAAAAAATAGGCATTTTTGTTTTAAAACGAAAAAATGCATTCTTATTAAGACATCCTTTATTTTGTTGGAAGGTACCAAATTAAGAAGTAAATTTTAATTTATTTAAATTTTTTTTGGAATTGTTCGCTTTTTTAGCGTCTTAAAAACAAATACGCTTGTAAAATATCTAAAAAATTAAAACGCTAATTAACTATTAATTATTTTGTATTTACCCTGATAGAAAAATATTAAGCTTTCTCAAGAGTTTTGTAAAAATTTTGAAATATTGTGCTACGTGTGTCCTTGTTCAAAACGTTTGTTTATCGTGGATTTAATGAAAGAAATGAAATTATTTACTTCTATCCAATAATATTTGTTTCTTTATTCAATTAAATAATTTATTTATTTAAATGAATCCTTTATTAATTTAAATTACAACACATTTCAACTGATAACACAGCGTTATTAATTTAATAAACGATTCTTAAGAGGAATTTAGACACATAATTTTTCTGTAGAAAACATCAAATAGTATCGTGTAAACTCAATATGTAATGAGAGAAAATATTTTCTCTCAGACTTTACGTATGTATATAACAATGTTGCAAAATTAAAATTTTGAAATGGTACTGAATTATAACTGAAAGAGTACTTTTTTGCATCTAATGGTACTTTTGTAAAAAAAATATTTATTTATACTTAATACACGTACGGGAGGGAATATAAAAATTAACTACATATTCATGTTTCTCACATACAAAACAAAAACATCTGGGGCCAAATCACCGCATTCGAAATCGAGTACTTGATTATCGAAATGTGGTTAACGTGGATCACGGTAATCGTTACCGTAACGTATCTACTCGAAGTTGCACTCGATTTGTAACTGGTCATCGAATTAATAATTGGAATAATCGGAATAAATTACGATCGAGTACCATGATCCAAGAAATTGTGGCCATCGAAAATAGTGTTTACTCGATTGTGCATTCGATTGCGAATGCGGTGATTTGGCCCCTGATTCAGAACGTAAAAGCCCTATTTAGTCAAACGTCGTCGTACGTACGTTCATTTTTTGCATATGAAGACCAAATTAAATGCTTACAGAAATTACATTACGGTTCGACAAGCGTTCGCATTACTTTTCGTATTCTAAAAACAAATGTGCGTTCCGCGGACATTAGGTTAACCGGGGCTAAGGCTTAATTCTACCTTTCGCATTACGTTGAACACGTTGCTAACCAATTAATAGTTGAAAAGCGCAAATTATAAAATATGTAATGAAGCTGTAGTGAGGGTACTGTGGTACTTTTGAATTGGAAAAGTACCGAAAAAGTACTAAAGTACTGAATTTTTCAACACTGGTATATAAACACTTATCGTATAAATTGGCCTTCGATTTTATTTTGTTTTTTTTTGTTAGTCTAGTACCGCTGTATTTTCATTACTGTATTCACAGAGTGACAGTTTTTGTCGTTTTATGATTTGTTTCTTTTATCACTTTTTTATTTCCTTTCGTACTTTTGTATTTGTATATGTTTTTTATCTTATCTTTACTGTACGTTATCAGGTTTTAAGCCTTTCTTTAAATATATTTTTTGTTTGATTTTTTTTTCTTTTTTACTGAAACTCCAATAAAATTTTACATTCAGTTAAATTTGTTTGATTTTTATTGACATCTTGAATTTCTTTTAAAACCAAGCCCTCAGTACTTACAATTTGTATGCATTCATCTCACATACAAAATAATAAAACAGAACATGTTCGTAGTGATTTTGCCGTACAAATTGGCAATGAGTATGGAAATCGGTAGTGAATAGATATTGTTATGAAAATGGAAACGGTGTAACATCGTTTAACATTAAAATGATAAACTAAAGCTACAAAAACAAAAACTATGAGTTTGAGTTTGAAAATACACAAGCAACAATGAAACCGCGATAGAGTTCTCGAGAAGGCGAAACCACGAACGTTCGACTTCAGGAACTTCATCAGACTGTTTGCGTGGGCATATAAAAAGGCAAGACAAAGCAAGCTTCGATTATTTAGAATTCAGTCAGTCTTGTGTGCAGACGCGCTGCGTGTGGAGAGAACAGTCGTGGTTTGAAGATCTCCGTTGTAAAGTTCTGCGTTTTAAGCAAAGAAGAAGCGATTAATCAATTATTGTTGGATACATCAAGTTGTAAATTGTGGCACACAAAATTGTGCGAACAATAAACAGTTGAATTGAAACTAAACACCAATTTATTTCTATTTTGTTTGCAATCAACGAACTCATACTTTAAACGTTTCTAAAAGGGTAAAAACGTAACAATATATTCCACTTCGTGTTATCTAATCACCGAACATGTTGCTGATTCTCTTAAGAATTTTAAGGTGGATTCACACATGTTATCTCAGTTTTCATTCAAATAAAATTTTGTATATGCCTTATGACATCCATCTTCTTCGAACAACTCTTAGCTTGAATTTGTTTAATTTTTGCATACAAAATTGAATTAAGTTGCCAGTTTACTTCAAACTTGAATAGACATTTTGTGATATTAAATTATGAGCCTCGTTTTTTAGCTTTGAATTTCCAGACAAATTTTTCCAAATTGGGTTAACAGTGCTGCAGAAAACACTGAGTAAAAAACGATGTAGGTAAATCCATTTTTAATGCATTTTGTAAAATCCATAGAGATTAAGTACACCTTGAAGTGACATAACGGATTTGGCCATAGAATGAAATATTTAGACAAGCCGAAGAACCCGATTTCCAAAGGATGACTTGGAGGCTTTTTAAAGTATTGGATTGAGACAAACACAGAGATCATTAAGGGAATGAATGATTAGAAAGAACATTTGTATGCATGTCCACTAGATATTATGAGATGTTATAGAATGGTCTGTTTGAAAACATGCAAATTGAGTTTCAACTTGTCTAAAATGAAGCTTTTAAACTCTTTTCGAAATATTGAAAAATAAAAATTAATTGATGTACAGTGTCGGCGAAAATAGTATAAACACATGAAAAATTTCAATATTTCCTAATATTTGTATTAACCTCTACATAAATATACGAAGTATGCACTTTATTAGATCAGGAATGTATTAATTTTACTTTGTTTTGATTTTTACCAACCATGTAAAATACTTTGGTAATGCATCTCCTACACATTCAATTTAGTTGCAATAAAATGAAACGACGATTATACATCAGATTTGACAACGCGTTTGACACCTAGATGCCGTGGTTTAACGACTAAAGTTGCCTGGCCATGCATCAAATAATGGATAAAACTCGCCTTTTTTGTAAATGTGTTGGTAAAAATGTACTCACATGCATAGCCTGAGAAGAGTTTGAAGAATATCAAAATACTTTTGATTTTCGATACCTGCGTTGCATAAATGATGTGTCCTTTTCGTCTTCACTACGGCAATACAATGCAGTTTGAAAGTTCAATTTTGATGTGTTGCTGTGCTAAGCGTTTATATTACCAACACATATGCAAATTTGATCAGTTAAATTTGATACGTCGCCATTAGCCATAACAATAATTTGAAATTTTGGAAATTTAAAAAAAAAATCGCGCTGTACGTTGAGAGAATAAAACACCCATTTTGATAAAAAAAATTATTATTTGCTCGTATTGTTCACAGTCGCCGTAGTCTTCTAGGTAGTGTGTTAGCCTATTAGACGTAAGGCCACGGTTCAAACCCCAGGTAAGTCATCAAAATACTCTCAGCAGATTTCTGGCAAAAACTGCGAGAGCAAATAAAATTGCTATGAAAAGTTTCTCAAAAAAATATGGGGTTCGAAGTCAACCATAAACTGTAGGTTCCGTCACTCATATATAAAATTAACACACACAATATATGTGGTGTGAGAAACTAGGTCCATAAGTCTGGCTGAAGGGTTGCAATGACTAAATATGTATGTATGTATTGTTCACTGCTAGATCCGTTCATGGTGATTTGACAAAACAGACTGAATAAATGACAACTTGTTTGACAGATGTAGATGCACCAAGATGACGATTGTCTGAGAGTCCCTATTGGAAGACCCGATATATTTATAATCCTATCAAATTTCTCACACCTATTAAACCTCCATTTTTTAGATTCAGATTTAGATTTGCACAACTAAATTCGGTTAACATGAGTTCACGTTGCAAAAAGGAAATGAAATAATGATCTCCTTCAGCTTAAAAATGCTGAATTTCTTTTCAGCTCTCTTCCTTAAGAGGCTCTCTCTCTCTTATTTATTAGCCTAAAACTTGGACATTTTCTTCATTACTATGAATAATTTTTTTAATGATCGTCATTGCAGATACCCGTACATTTTTTTATTATTGTTATGTAACAGGAGACCAGATACTTAAGTGCCGATTATATGCCAATTTTATTACTCGTTTTTTTTTTTGTGTAAGGTTTTTGTAAGAATCTCAACCCTCAATACAGTATACCATCATAAACGCACATGCATGCCGCCTATATTCATACTCTACATCAAAGATACAATACCATACGCAGAATTCTTCAAACAATACCATACGTTTACAAGTTGCAGGAGGTGTAACGATAAAAGATACTACAAATCTACCTACTTTTTAATGCTTACTCTATTCAACATCTTAAGAAGTATTCATTAAGTATTGTATGGGAAAAGAAAAGGAAATTTCATACTAAACATCTGTTCCTGCAACCTATACAGTGCGTTACAAAATTATTGAAACATTTTAAATTTAAAGGAAAAAATATTTAATTAATGGCGTAGAAACTCAAATTCAGAAAGAAAGAAGAGATAACATTTTATATTTTATAAACAATTTCTTTAATTCTTAGCAGTTATTTCGAATACGTTAATTTGTATTGCGTGTCTATTTATTAAAAAATATTTGTCAACACAAATTATCATAAAGCCTTCCACATAACACTTTAATGCAATAAAAAATTTTCTATTACTTCAAATTACTTCGTATTTATAGAGTGTCACGCCATAATTTAATTCTTTCGTGATGCTTATAAAGAATTTCATTGAGACTTGTAGCTCAGGATTTTGTTTCAATAATTTTCTGGCAATAAAAGTTCATATTCGTGTCGAATATTACATTTGCTAGACTCCTTATCAGCAATGAATCGTTTTTTCGCTACTCATAACTACTCAGTATTGAAATTCAACTACTCTGATTCATTCGTACTCACTGCAACATTGATTTATAAGTAAAGGTTGCAATGAGTATGAGTAAAACGTTGACATTAAACTCATAACATTCGCAATATATGTTTAATTCATACGCCTACTCATTCAGATTCATAAATTTAGAAAAATACGTATAATATTCATAAATGAATCAAGTGATTCGAATCATTCATCAAGATTTACAGTCTTAGTTGTTGTTGCATTTACAAAAAAAGGCAAAGACAAAGACACAAAAACAGAACCTTCTAGTGAGTACTGTAGAGTTCGTACACGAATGATACTTATTTTGTGATTCGTGTAAATGTTGAGTAAAGGAGAGTCGAAATCAACAGCATCATGCATATTGTTAAGTATGCGTACCATGTGTACTTCAAACTTTGGATATGAGTACTATGAGTATGATATTAAAATAAGTATGAATGCATATAAGTATCAGAAAATATGAGTATGAGTCGGATCTACTCATCCTTTTGAATACCATTGCTGATCCCCGTATGTATACATTGAGAGCAAATTCGAATGGAAATTTGAAAGTCGTACGGCTCTCTTCGTTTTTTAAAAAATTTAAAATTTTTTTTTTTTCATTTCACTTTCTTTAGTAAGATTTTTAAAATTCGAGTGTAAATCTTTAATATTTTCTCTTTGACTTTATATACATAAACCCTTATCGTGAAAATTGGCCTTAATTAATTACGGCTACATCTTGGCAACTTTATATTGAATGTTGTCCATGAAGGTTTCCAATGTATCTAAACTAAAGACTTTAAGTACATCCGAAAACAGGTCAGTAGGCCTTAAATAATTATTATTATTTCCCAGTATTTCCTTTTTCATGGCTACACCGAAATGTTCTTTCAATTTTCAAACACACTGTATAAATACAACAAATTCGAAAATTTTATTTCGGAGTGTATCATATGTAACCCACACACACACACACTATTATATTTATGCATGCATCCGTTTTCACCGATGCTAAACAGGGTTGAATTCAAGAGAGGTAAATTCCGTAGTTGTTGTATCCATTTTATGTCGTTTACATGTATTACAATACATTTAATCGTTTAACTATTGAAAGTACATACCTACTGATGGCTATATGGGAATATTGTTTTTGTAAAGATCAATATCAGGATATGTCTTACAAAATTTCTCTATGCAAGCGAGTATTTTGACGAAAGTAAAATCAGTATTGTAGAGTGTGTAGGATCACAAGCAACATGACCTTATCCCTAAACATCTTTTAATTAAATTTGTGTTGTTTTTTTTGTGTTTCGGTTCTTATTAACAAAAAACAAAAAAAAAATGTTCGAAAAGCTAGTGTTTGAATTCCGTACCAAGGTTTTACAAAATTTTAATCGCAAATTTCACAAATACCGAAAGTGTAAAGACAATGATTACAATGACTATGATAACATGTTTCCACGTGTGTACAGTGCAAAATATAATTTTACAGGCATCGAAATGACAATGTTTACAAAGTTTGATCCGTCCAGTATTGAACCAGAACTTCTAACAAATATACACGATAAATTTGTACGCGTAACAGATCCAAATGTCGATGAAAGCAGGAGATACAGTGCAAGGAATGTATGTTGAATTGGAAATTTTATCACAACTTTTATGAGATCCAATATTGAAATATTTAATTAGCATTTAAAATATGTTTTAATTCATAATTTAAAAATAAAAGAGTTCTTAAGGAAGAAAAATATTTGCAAAACAGAAAATAACGTGTTGTGAGCCGCAAATTAAATATGTATTAATAATATTTGGATGGAAAATTGCAACCAGCTGTCCTTCATCATCAGCTGTCAATATCATCATACTCTTCAATGATAACACATCATCGTCGAGAGAAATGCGCCGAAAGAGCCGAAATTCAATGTAATAGATGGCACAGTTGAATTCAGTCTAATCAATATATTTGTTCCCGGCTTAGGAAACATATTGGAAATGCTAATTACAAATGAAATTCTATAAGACACACTAAGTTAAGGACTTAGACATATGTACATACATAATTGGCCAGTACAACCCTTCAGTCAGGCTTATGGTCTAGCTTCTCAATACCACTCATTTTGTGTGCCTTAATTTTATACTTGAGTGGCGGGACCTACAGTTTAACCTCGACTCCGAACGACAGTAGTAGGTAGTGTGTTCGCTTATTAGACATAAAGCCCGGGTTCGAGCCCTAGGCCAGACATCAAAACGAAATATTAAAAAAAAAATATTTCTTCGGCGGCTTCCTCTCAACAGATTTCTGGCAAAAACTCTGGGAGTTAATACGATCGCCAAGAAAAGTTTCTCAAAAATCTGTCGTTCGGAGTCGACGTTAAACTGTAGGTCCCGCCACTTATGTATAAAATTAACACACACAACCTGAGTGGTATTGAGAAGCTAGACCATAAGCCTGACTGAAGGATTTAAATGGCTAATTATGTATGTACGTATGTATGCATCTCCTTGTTAACCCACAACTATGTTGGTATGGCCAATAAAATACACCGCTTACCGGGGATGTCATCCGCATTTGGCCTTAGAATTAACACCGACAAACAAAAAGCGCTGCGCAATTAGCAATACTCCGATTGAGGTCGTAAACACATTTTAAAACATACATAGCATCATTTTAGTCGATGATGGATTGGAAGTCGATGTGAATCATAGGCATCAAACATCTAGGCAGGCGTCATTAACACTCACAAGTCGCATTAAATTAAAAATCTTCAACTACAACGTAAAATCTGTACTTTTATATGGATGTAAAGCCAGGAATATGGCAACGGGCGACTTCATAAGTGCTCTCGCCAGATTTTGCTCACATCATGGGTAGAAGTCAAGACCAAGTTGAAATTAAAAAGAAAGTGGAACTGGAGTGGGTATGTTTTGCGTAGACCGCTAGATGATGTAAAAAAGCTGGCCGGGGACAAGGCAGTCGGTGGTCTGGGTGGCCAGTACTCTGAGGAGGCAACTTGAAAAAGAAATGGTCAACGAGCAGATGAGTTGTGAAACTTTTGGTTCTGGATAGATCTAGTTGGAATATTTCTGTAATGGTCTTATGTTTATTGTATAAATAACGGAAAATTAATCTTTCGAATCTTTTAATTAAAAAAAAGAAAGAAACGAAATAGTTCAGCAATAGATAACCAAAAAACTATAAAGTGAGAATAAATCTTATGAGAATTTGAACTACTAAACTGATAGATAGTAGTCCGTATTTGTTATAGCTTGGGGTGTGGTAATTGACAAAGGATGCTAATCAGAGATCAGCAATGAATCGTTTTTTCGCTATTCATAAGTACTCATGAAATTTTGAGTCTGAATGAGTTAACAGTATTGAAATTCAACTACTCTGATTCATTTGTACTCACTACAACGTTGATTTATAAGTACAGGTTGGAATGAGTATGAGTACAACGTTGACATCAAACTCATATCATTCGAAATATGTTCGATTCATACGCCTACTCATTCAGATTCATAAATTTAGAAAAAATACTTATAATACTCATAAATGGTTCGAGTGATTCGAATCATTTATCAAAATTTACAGTTTTAGTTGTTGTTGCATTTACAAAAAAAGAAGAAAGAAAAAGACAAAGACAGAAAGCACAGCAAACACACAACCTTCTAGTGAGTATTGTAGTGTTCGTAGGCGAATCATACTTATTTTGTGATTCTTGTAAATGTTGAGTAAAGGAGAGTCGAAACCAACAGCATGATGCGTATTGTTAAGTACGAGTACGATGAGTACTTCAAACTTTGAATATGAGTAGTATGAGTATGATTTTCTGTGAAAATAATTTTTAGAAACGAAATGACTTTTCGCATTCCTAAGAGGATGCAGTTCTTAAAAATTGTATCACCTACAACTGTAATAAGATTTATTAATACAATAATTACTTCATATGGAATTCACTATCAAATGAATGAGCAAAACGAATGGGTAATTCTCTCGGTAATAAACTTGCGTTCCACTCACCAATCGACAAAGCATGGATATGCTCTACAAGAGCGATGAGCCATCATGTAGAAAAATGTGAATTTCAAAATAAATTACTTTAGTTTATATATTAATTACCATACCAGAAACTTCTGAATTTGATAAAGTATTAATTTTGATTATAAAAATTAATTTTACTTGCAGCGCCGCAGTGATCGTGAGGAAATTAGGCGACGTTTAGCCATGGGAGCAGAAGAAAATTGCAATGAACCGCCACAGCAACAAACACAACAGCAATCGGAACGAAACTTATGGAAGCCCAGCATACAATCGCGTTTACAAAATGGTAAATTATTGCAAATTGCCCTTCAATACATTAAAAATTTTCAAAAATAATTCATAATATCTTATAGATTTTCAACGTATTACAGAATTATCTTCGGATACCGAAAGTCATAGTTCCGATTCGGAAACTTGTCCGAAATTATCAAAATCAAAATCACAAATTGGCATGTTTCCATTCAATGGCGGCCAATTATCGGCGACAGTAGCAGCATCAGTAGCAGCAACAGCAACAGCAACAACTGATAATCAACAATTGCATCCATATCACGGAAGACCGCTTTCAGTCAGCATTTCGACGAGTTCAAATATTAACAATAATAACAACAACAACAATGCAACAACACTAACACAACAACATCAGCAACAGTTGCAACAACAATTGACAGAAACATTTAGCAATGAGGATAGAGAATGTGATTTCTTTACAAAACAAGCAAAATTACAAATTGAGGCTAGAATGGCTCTATCACAAGCCAAGGAAATGGCTCACATGCAAATGGAGGTAATAAATAATACTCGTAATATTCTCTTACAATATCCGAGTCCGATCATAAATTTGTATCTCTTTTATGTTTACTTTGCAGATCGAACGTCAAAATCAACGAGTATCACCCATAACAGCCATAATACGTCATTCACTGGATAAAGTTGGTGTCCAGATAAAACCTGACAAACGTCGTTTATCCCGGCAATTATTAACCGATATGAATATAGCACAATTGCAGATTTTAGTCAATAATCTACACACGCATATTGAGGATCTTAATGAATCGCTTGTAAATTACTTAATGGAACGCGATGATTTACACGATAGTCAGGATACAATGCTTGTTGATATTGAGGAACTAACTCGGTTTATGTAAGAACTTTAATATTTTCCTTTCTTTTTAGTTTTTATGAACTTATTTATGTATCTATGTTTATAAGATCATAAAGTGCGAAGCACATTTAGAAGGAAATTACATACATACATAATTGGCCAATACAACCCTTCAGGCAGGATTACGGAATAGCTTGAGTGGTGTGAGACTCATGTTATGTGCCTTAATTTTATACTTGAGTGGCGGGACCTACAGTTTAACGTCGACTCCGAACGACAGATTTTTGAGAAACTTTTTCATGGCAGGTTTATTTACTCTCAGAGATTCAGAAATCTGCTGAGAGAAAGTCGCCGAAGAAATATTTTTTTCATGTTTCGTATTTGAACTAGGGCTTTGCGTCTAATAAGCGAACACACTACCTACTAGACTACGGCGACGGAAAGATGGAAATTACAACCAATTTTGATAAAAATAGTCAGAGGCATGAATATATTAAAACGGTTGTTTAGTTTTCAGTACTCACTCTTATCAACAGCATTCGTTGACTTGCAACTCCACTCCTCTTTATTTGACAATTCGCTGCACATTTTCGAATTCTTAACCAATTTTCCCAATTTACTCTGGAATTTAATAATACCGCCACTAAAGAAAACTATAAGTTACCATTTGTAAGCAAAATCGAGCTTTTATTACAACTTGTCGTTAACTGAAGGGAGGATTTCAACGGCCAGATAAATTGTTTTTCATTATTATAAGTGGATAATAAGGTAGAAGTGAGCGTTAAGCTAAAGGGAGGATCATCCTACCTTTAACTTTTAAAGTTAAATTTATGTTTGAACTTGTCATATTATATATGATTTTCAATATGGCAACTTCAAATATAAACAAAATGAGCAAATACAACAACAACAAAAGAGGCCCTTCGTTGTTTTCGTTCCTCTTTTCAATTTTTATTTTTATTTCATGTTTTTTTTTATTTTTAATAAATTTTTTATCAAAATAATAGAAAGTAATCTTTGGTTTATTTTAAAGTTAAGGTTAAAAAAATTTCATTTATTTATTACACGTCATGATAATTAAATATTTTCTTTCATTTCATTTTATTTCAGAGGAGCAAAAGAACATATCGCCCAGCAAGAGCGTATATCATCTGTAAACAAATGTTCAAAATAGATTCATTAATGAAAGAGTATATAGTATACATATATATTTAATACCTATAAAAATAATTAACAACAACAAATTTATTACAATTAAAGAAAAAGAAAAAAACAAAAAGAAAAAGAGAAACCAAATACAAAATGGCAATGTTTATTAAGTTATAATTTATTTACAATATAAAAATAAAATTATTAAAATTGATGATTTAACATTAAATATGAGTATACAAAATTAAAATTTAATAAAATAAAAAAAAGAAAGAAAATAAAAAACAAAATAAATTCAAAAACAAAAAGAGAAAGAAAAACGAAAATAATTAGAAACACAACAGCAGCAACACTCTTGCAAACCCTGATTGGAGAAATGGATTCACACATATTGGTCTACACAGAACACATACAGAAAAAATTCAAATTAAAAAATAAAACAATAATAGTTGCATAAAACACATACATACTCACATTCAATTGAAAAAAACCAAGAAAAAAAGAGAAATTCTATTTAACAATATTATATAAATAAATAAATAATTATATTGTATCCGAATACATACATATATACATACATACTATTATTATTATATATTTATGATAATATTATGGATTATACCACACTACTATTTCATATTAAATTATAATTAATAGAGTGTTCTCAAATGCATCTCTCTTAAATCAAATTTAAACAAAACCGAGTTAAAATTTCGAAATTAAAAAAAAAGAAACAAAATTTAAACGCTTTTGTTTTATTCTCAAACTTTGGTTCGGGAGTCAGGCAGAGTTCTGCCTCAATGAAAATCTGGAAATATTATTCTTAAATTTCATTTCTAGGAATGCAAGATGTAATACGGATGATGTTGCGAAATATGTACGTGTAATCGTTTGGACATTTTAAATTAAAAAAAAAAAACGCAGAAAAATTGCAAACATTAATAAAATTTATAGATTTACTTACTTCCTTACTTAATTGGCCATTAACAAACCGATTAACGGATTTCGGCTTGCCTTAACACATCCTTCCAGGCACCTCTGCTTCTTGCTCGTCTTCACCACATTCGATGAGAGGGCTTCCTCGATTTGGTCCTTCCAGCGCAAACAAGATTGTCCTCTTCGCCGATTTCCTCAAATTCCCGCATGAAATACCCTTCTCACTGGAGCATCCCCCTTTATTCGAACGACATGGCCGAACCAGCGCAGCTGCTGGATGTTAAAACGCAGCACTACATCTACTTCGTTAATGAGCTCATATAGCTCAGTTTTGGATTGGCTGCGAAAATCATCGCAAAATCGCAGTGGACCAAAGATCTTACGTAGAACTTTTCTCTCGAATACTCGCAAGGCTGTTGCGCCATAAAGAAGCACGGGGAGGATGAGCGGCTTGTAGAGTATTAGTTTTGTCACACGAGAGTAGTCTCTGCTACAATTTATTTTTTCAAAATTAACTCACATAAAAGTTGCTCGCGGTTATTCGAATTTACAGAACTAAGACTTGAACTCACAAGCTCTCCTCTAGTTAGCCAACACTCTATACAGTAGACTACGGGGATTTCAGGTTATTTGAAGTGAGTTGTGTTGTTTCCTCAAGTTCATCACTTCCCTTCAATTTGTTCACTTTTATTTTACTGCGCAACAGTAGCAACACACAACCATAAAAAATTTTGGTACATACATACAGTGATGTGATGTGAATAAGGATACCAAATGTGACATTTAGAGATTTGATGAGAAACTAAGTGGAATAAGAATATTTTTGACAAGTAACTGTACTTATTTTTTGTGGTATATATGACAAAAACAAATTTCATTGTGATTTTATTAAAATCAAAATTTTGTAATATTGTTCCGAAAATGGAAATGGTGTAACATCGTTTATCATTAAAATGATAAACAAAAGCTACACAAAAAAAACGATATACCAATAACAGCAGTATAAAAGAAAATGGGATAGACAAATAAGCAAGAAGGCAACAACAAACAACAATGAAATCGCGGTGGAGTTCTCGAGAAGGCGAAGACATGAACATTCGACTTCTAGAACACTCATCAGATTGTTTACGTGGGCATAGAAAAAGGCAAGACAAAGCCGGCAACGAGCAGTAAGAATTCAGTCAGTCTTGTGTGAAGAATCACTTGAATTATTTATGAGTATTGTAAGTATTTTTCGAAATTAATGAATCTGAATGAGTAGGCGTATGAATCAAACATATTTCGAATGTTATGAGTTTGATGTCAACGTTGTACTCATACACATTGCAACCTGTACTTATAAATCAATGTTGTAGTGAATACGAATGAATCGGAGTAGTTGAATATCAATACTAATGACTACGTCACATTTACCAGTATTGGCCTAGTTATTCCTGGTGCTTAAATTTATTTTGCGTCAATTTGTCAGGTGTTCTATCAAGAGATGTCATCTCGACTACAGTGGCCGTGCATTGCGTCATGGGTAGACACGCGGAAAGAATGAGGCTCCCTTTCAACGACTTTTGCCATGGATGCAGGTCCACTGAGGAAGAGGAGACTGTTGTTCACTTTCTCTGCCAGTGCCCGTCTCTTGCTATATGTAGATATAGGTTATTTGGCTCCCCATTCCTTTTCTGCTTAACGGAGCTATCATCTATTGACATAAAGGATATAGCTTCGTTTATCAGACTTTCTGGCTGGTTTTCCAGTGCGGGGTAGTCGTGCTTTTGTTGTGCAGCCCTTGCGCTGACCAACTTCCTCCTTTTCTCTGATTTTGGTGGAACTTGGTTAGTACAGGGACTGCGTTCACCCGTGGCATCACAACGGGCCGCTATGCGTGCTCAAGTGAGCTTTGTGATATCAGAGCTACCACTTCGACCTAACCTATCCTAACCTATCAAGAGAATTTGTGTATGGTATTATGGGTATCTATTTCTACTATTTATCAAGAGGTGCGGTTGCTTGATTTAGCTGTGGAATTAGTGCTGATGGTATACTTACCGCTTATCTCAGTAAAGTATTTCCCATTTTATTCATGGAACCATTACAGTGCCTCATACTTAACTGTGCGAGTCCTACATAAGCAAATCATAGCTGTTTATCAACATTCAGCTTACTTTCACAAAACGAAACTTTAAATGCTCACAGATAAATCTAATGTTGGTATAAAAAAAACTTAAGATCGTAAGTTTTATAAGAATATCTTTTTGCCAAAAGAATTTCGGTTTCATATCCTCCAGTCCAGGTGTGAATGTAATATCACCAAATTCATTTATAAAATTCCCGTTATCTTATCATAAAATTCCGTTTAAAATATTGACTAAATTCACACTTTTTAAAGCAATTAACGCTGGTTAGGTTACGGATGTCAATATTTCAAGCTTTTTGTTTGCTTTGAAATAATAATTTCACACTTTAAAGTTTTATTAAACACTGTAAAAAGTTAGTTTACTACCTAATGTTTTTTAGACAGTCTGCTGCAGAGATCAGCAATGTATTGCTACTCATAAGTACTCATGAAATTTTGAGTATGAGTAAATCAACCGTATTGAAATTCAACTAAATTTTGATTCATTCGTACTCACTACAACATTGACTTATAACTACAGGTTGCAATGAGTATGAGTACAATGTTGACATCAAACTCATAACATTCTAAATATGTTTGATTCATACGCCTACTTATTCAGATTCATAAATTTAAAAAAATACTTATAATACTCATAATCATTCATCAAAATTTACAGTTTTAGTTATTGTTGCATTTACAAAAAAAAGAAAAAGAAAAAGTCAAAGACAGCAAGCAAGGCAAACACACAACCTTCTAGTAAGTATTGTAGTGTTCGTACGCAAATCATACTTAGTTTGTGATTCTTGTAAATGTTGAGTAAGGGAGAGTCGAAATCAACAACATCATGCGTGTTGTTAAGCATGAGTTCATCGTACTCAAATTTTTAATATGAGTAGTATGAGTATGATAATAAAATAAGTATGAATGCGTTTAAGTATCAGAAATTATAAGTATGATTCGAATCTACTCATCTTTTTTAAATACTCATTGCTGATCTCTGATGAAGACATTATTTATTGCTTAGAAATTTTACACCCTCTAGTAGATTTAATATACATATGTACATGTATGCCTTTGTATATAATATACATAAACAGTTTCCATTTAAACTTAAAAATAAACTCGAATTTAAAAGGCAGGCTAAAAAAAGTGAGGTAGGTAGGCCGAATGGCCGATTATACATACGTTCTGAAAAAAAGAGAAATAAAGGAGAAAAGAACAAGGAAAGGGAAGAGTTAGAAAATGGAGGAAAAAATGAAAAAGGCGGCCACGAACGCATGAGAGAGCTTGACTACAGCTTTGATGTTCTGGCACCTCTTAATTCACTCGAACTTTTTATAAATCTCTTCAGAGAAATTAAAGAAGCCCCTTCCCAAGATCCTCAACCTCATGCTACTAAGGACTGAACAAGTGCAGAGGAGGAGTTGTTCGATAGTCTCCAATTCCTCCTCATCACAACATGCCCTGCAATAGTCCGGTTTGGATCTGTTCCAGATTCTTTCCAACGGTCTAAATTTGTAGTGTCCCCAATAACTAACCTAAGGCTGGCCTTATTCAAAATCAGCAACAAACCTTTTCTAGCACTATCTATAGCAGGCCATAGACTCATAGACACATAATCAACTGATTTATCACAAAAACGCTTCTGCTTCTACCCACTGACCCATCTAGTGACGAGGCCGTAGTAGTGGTAGATTGGTGAATTAAGACCAACTATCAAATCGATCTCAGAAAGTGCACGTAAACTAGTGAGAACATTCGTCGTATATTTGCTAGGTATACCGCTATGTCTCCAAATCCAGATTTATACCAAAATGACGCAATGGCGCTTAGAGCAGTCTGGCTGCCAACGGAGATCGTATATGATTCTGAATCTGGAGTGGGCATATTAGCAATGGTCCCAATAGCTTTCAAGACAGTAAAAATCTCTGCCGAAAGACGCTACATACATACATACATACATAATTGGCGATTACAAGCCATCAATAAGGATTACGGCCTAGCTTCTTACACCACTCATGTTACGTGCGTTAATTTTATACATGAGTGGCGGGACAAATCCGAACGGCAGATTTTTAAGAAACTTTTTTATGGCAGATTTATTTACTCTCAGAGTTTTTGCCAGAAATCTGCTGAGAGGAAGTCGCCGAAGAAATATTTTTTTTTTTTTCATATTTCGTTTTGATGCCTGGCCTGCTGCTCGAACCCGGGCTTTACGTCTATTAAGCCAACACACTACCTACTACACTACGGCGACTAAAGTCATCATATAACCGAAGTGAAAGTCAAGTCTGCGATTTTTACAGAAAGCCCCAGCCATTGTGCCACCATCCAACTTTAAGCCATCTATGATGATGGGTATGCCTTTCTGCCCCTATAGAACACCCACGTTATTCTAACAAAACGTAAGAGTTGATAATTATGATTGTAACAATAATGATTGTAACAATAATGATAATAATAATAATAATGATCATTGTAAGAATAATAATAATTCTGATGATAATAATTTGTATTCTGTACCACTGTACTACGACACCCATGAAGTGTTGAAATAATATTTTTTTGTTTACAGTCTTGAAAAGTCAATGAATAATTCTTATCAATGGATGGATGGATGGTGTGCTATTTGGTGCACCACAGAAATACCATTAATATTCTATAATAAGCATTTATAATCAGAAGTGGCTTTAGCCACCATCGAGCCTCTTTAATCGTTTACATTCTCGAAGTGATAAAATTCTGCCTGCTAGAATATACCATAAAGAACACGAAGTATACACACGAATATTCAGCATGAGTGTATAAAGAATAGTAACAAACACTCATCTGTTGATGAAAATAAATAACAATTAAATGAAAAACTTTTTAAACAAAGGGAAACATTATTTTTATTTTTGTATTTTATTTTATTAAATACGCATCACAATTGTTTATTTATGGTATTAATATGGTACAGTTTGAGAATAAATCAAATAAAAGGCATTCATTCTTAAATAATTGAGGAGATATGAAGAAAATAGAAAGTTAGACCTTTTCGATTTTATCTCCATCTGGAGTCAGTATACATATGTATGTATCAGAGATCAGCAATTACATTATGACGGCAAAATCTTTTTATCAAATCAGTAAATCAAATTTACTGAGATCTCTTACTTTTGATGAGCCAAAAAAAAAGTATGTGTACATCATAGACCAGCAATGAGTATTCAAAAAGATGAGTAGATTCGAATCATACTCATAATTTCTGATAGTTATACGCATTCATACTTATTTTAATATCATACCCACACTACTTACATATATTCAAAGTTTGTAAGTACCTGTACTTATAAATCAATGTTGTAGTGAGTACGAATAAATCAGAGTAGTTGAATTTCAATACAGTTGGCTTACTCATACTCAAAATTTCATGAGTACTAATGAGTAGCAAAAACACGATTCCTTGCTGATCTCTGCACCACAGTTACTACATTCCTTCAGAAATAAGTCACTTTTTGGCATATCGCATGTGTTAGAAATTATCACATACAACCCATAGAGCAGTAAACTCATAGCATATCTTAATGTGACCACACTTCGGGCAGTTAAGACTGATCGTTTATGTTGTGCCTCTATGAACACTCTACGATGTAATATGTACCTTATATAGTAGATAGTGTAAGATGATGACGAAAGCTTACTGATCTTTTCACTTGGGTCGTGTTACAGTTATGGACATGTTGATATCATTTAGTGTTCGCAAAACTTTGTTAACAGCTGTAAACAACATGTCGTCCCCGATATTATCGGATAAGACGCCTTTTGCACGTTCAAAGTACTTTGAAAAGTAGTTTTACAAACTCTTGATATTTTGTTGTTGTGTATACAACTATCGGTAGACGACGAAGGAAGAACAAAGCAACTTTGCGAGTACAGCAGTGAGAAATCACCCCCGTTCGTTTTTCCCCTCTCTTCAACATACTCAAGACTTTTCAAACTACTTTGAACGCGCAAAAGACGTCTAATGGTAGTATTCTACTTCAAATACTTTCTTAATGACGAGACGCATTTCATTACATGACCTTAACACGTTGACTGCCGCGGCAATTTTCAGAAAACTGGCCACGCAAGTCAACATTGACTTTTTGTTCTTTTTCCAGATGCCATTTATCGATACTAGCTTTGATATAATACGGTTTTATTCGTAGCTACAAAAAAATGGCAGGTTTAGTGACTACGAGTTATCTCGTAGTCGGCAGTCAACGTGTTAAGCATATTCCTCCGTAAATTAATTCCATATCCCACATGGATATATTTTTCGGGCTTTGCCTTCCTTGGGGTGAAACATGTAGTAACACTGAAATGTTATCATTGACAGTAATAACCCTGTTCTCTGTCTAGGTCCTCTTACGTTTGTCACTTGTCTGGGCAAGGTATTTATAGTTTTCCTTGTCATTTTTCAAACAGAGTCCAAATAATTTGAGGAAATTATATCGAAGAGATTGTATCACTTATTCCAACTTGACCTTTATCTTCCTTTCTCTTACGGCTTAGGAAGGTAACTTATGTCTGTACATACCAGTGTAGCAAAGCATAGACGGAGTTTACTCACTTTGTTCCAATTGATGCTCGTACACGCTCAAAGTGATATAATCTGCGAACTCTACGTCAAAAGTATGAGCCGAGTTTTTGATTCTACCATTAGCTGTGGTCTTCTACGATAAACTTTCACTTCACCCGTAAGAATTAGAATACAATTCAGTCATTCTCATTGTATGTAATCCAATATCACTTTCTCCGAATGTTTAAGAATTATTTAATTAATCTTTTCTTTACTTTTTTTTATATCATTTTACCGCATATTGTTGTATTCAGTTATTGTAGATTTGAAAGGTACACTTTATTGTATTTGTCTTCAGACTGTTGTATTGGGTTTTGGGTTTCATTTTAATCGCACATGCCCATTGTGTGAAGTATATAAACAAGTTCACCTATGTGTGAATGTATGCGTTTCATGATATCAATATACTTACATTCATGCAATTCATTAAAACGTACTACTTCTACTATGGGCGCGATTTATATTTGAATGTGAATGAGATTGAAAATAAAATATTTTTTTTTTATTTACAGTATAAAGTCTTTTCAACGGACTACCGGATAAATGTAAGTCAAAAAAAATGCCCTACGTGTTTATCTCTGATTATATACTACCATAAGGCAAGCATTAATAGAGCAGCCATATTACTTACTCAAGTAATTGCAGCATCATCACAGCGTATTATAATTATTCTGGAAACATGAAGGAAGTTTCAGGAAAATAAAAAAAGTCAAAAATCAAGCTGCAATAACAAAACCACCGTACATATTTAGGCCACAAAAGGTAAATAAGAATAGCGATAACAAGTCAACAGTAATGTTCTAGAAGTTGCCAAGATTAAAAAGGCTGAAGTGTGAAAACAATGACAGACAAAGTTTCCAGTGAGTAATGTAAAAAGCTCTACACATGCAGACTGTAGCATATTGTAATATGAAAAATTTTCGATTCCGCAGGAAATGTTTGTTTTTAAAAGATTAAAACGATGACGAAATCTTAATTCTGAGTATATATTGAACAGAAGAGGCGAAAAAATTACACCTTGTCTGACACCTATATTTATAGGGATCTAGTCAGTTTTTCTTTCGCTGGTTAAAATTTCTGCTAATAGGAATAAAAATATGTACTCTCGAACAGTCAGTCCGTTCTCAAGGCTCTTAACATTTAACGGCCAAGACTTACCGAAGATTATTTTGATATGAGTGGTTAGGCTAGTTGGCAAGTTCACTCCATGTCCCATATGGCCTGTTATGTTACCCAGTGTAAGGTAAGTCCCTTGTCAAGATACGTTAGTGGTGGGTTTGAAACACCCCTAGCCCCGTACGAAACCGGCATGATCCATTAGTGGCACGTTTGCCACCATGTCCAGATTTTTAAGCATTCCCCTACCCAAAAACCGATTATGTCTGTTTCGTAGAGCAAGGCACTCACATAAGTGTGTTGCCAATAGCCCAATGTCCCTTTAGAATTCCTGTTTGAGTGCGAACCGTTCTCTTCTCGATCTCAATTAGTTCCTTGGTTTTCCTGTTGTCCACTACAGGACAAAGCAGTTTTGGAATTCGCAACCAATTATGTTGAACCACCTATAGTTTGTTGAATTCCATGCTGCTTTTTTCAATTTGGAAAAGTATTCTTATATGAGGGCATATTTCTCCTTTATCATCCACTCCTTACACATCTACTATCACTTCCATGTCAATTCGTTCGCCTCTACTCCACAATTACCCGGAACCCAGTAGAGACAGATTCAGTGTCAATGTATACAGTGTAGAGAATCCATGCAACCTTTCACGACCTTAATGGATGGGACTCAATCCAGTCAATATCAACCATAGGGGGATAAACTGTTATGTCACCATTTCTCTAAACCATTCCAAAAGATTTTCTTTAAAACAATTTCGAAAGTACTTTCAAGTTAATAGGTCTGCAATGCTCTTGTACAGATTGACATATCCGATATCAGTACTCCAAATTATGCTATGAGGATGAAGTTTCGATAGAAAACTTAATCAACAACTATGTAGCACTATAAGATATGGAACCGGAACCGGCAATACTAACTAATTGTCAAAGGGATACACAACTGACCAATAGAAGTCGCAGTGCAAAATGTCATCTCGGACCTCACACCATCTTCATTATATGACAAAATATTACAGTTTACACTATTTGCCTCAAATATATGGGCAATTCACACAAGCGCTTTTATCGTTGTAATTATTGTATTGTAGGACGAATATACAACAGTGTATGCTTGTTGTTGATAATTTTAGTGTAAAACTCCGATACACTTATACACATTGTTTTCATATGTTTTTGGAGGTTGTATTGGTTTCGTGCTATCAGTTTATGTAAATGCCAGTCATCAAAATATTTTCTATGTAACTTGAGTCAACAATTAACATTTCAAAATTATAATTGTTCTGGTCTTCTTCTTATCGTTTTTTGACATTTGGAATACGAAATACACAATACAACATACCATTGAGCGTTCACAAACAAAAAGTGTATTCAATACAACATACACGATACAAAGTCGTGTGAATTGGCCAATAGATTTTTATAGCATCTCAGATACTTCTTCAAATCTTAGTATGAATTATGAGTAGAAACGTATGTGTGTTTATGTTATTTAATTAATATTACTGTTAAAAACATCTTGACACTATAAGTCAAGAGTTCGGCATATATCTATAGTGTATATATGGCTAACGTTTCAGTGTATTTATGAGATGATGTATAAAATTTTAAAAATTTCTTTAACTTTGGAAATTTATTTGGGTTCTAGCAGACTTAGAGTCATTGGCTTGACTAGTATAATATTTATTCACATTGGCCTTTGAAAGACCTATTTGCCAAATATTGCCAATCAATTTTATTGCCAACTCTATATTCACATCAGAGATCAGCAATGAATCGTTTTTTCGCTACTCTTTAGTGCTCATGAAATTTCTAGTATGAGTGAGTCAACAGTATTGAAATTCAACTACTCTGATTCATTTGTACTCACTACAACATTGACTTATAACTACAGGTTGCAATGAGTATGAGTATAACGTTGACATTAAACTCATAACATTCGAACTATGTTTGATCATACGCCTACTCATTCAGATTCATAAATCTAGAAAAATACTTATAATACTCATAAATTATTCCAGTGATTCGAATCATTCATCAAAATTTACAGTCTTAGTTGTTGTTGCATTTACAAAAAAAGTAGAAAGAAAAAAGTCAAAGATAGCAATCAAAGTAAACACACAACCTTCTAGTGAGTATTGTAGTGTTCGTATGCGAATCATACTTATTTTGTGATTCTTGTAAATGTTGTGTAAAGGAGAGCCGAAATCAACAACGTCATGCGTATTGTTAAGTATGACTACGATGAGTACTTCAAACTTCTGAGTATGATATTAAAGTAAGTAGTATGAGTATGATCTTAAAATAAGTATGAATGCGTATAAGTATCAGAAATTATGAGTATGATTCGAATCTACTCATCTTTTTGAACACTCATTGCTGATCTCTGATCCACACCAAATATTGCCTGGCATTCATGACCCCATTCCATTTTCCTCAATGTATTAGAAATTTTAAATATTGCTACTGAGATTTCATTATTGAAGTTCTGCAATTCTATGCAAAACTTTTAATGACACCCTGATCTAGTGGCTAATTGAATCGTTCTATATGTACTCATAATTTTGGATTTCACTATCGATTTAGTGTTTGAATTGCATGTAATCTGTAAATTACATATGTACTTACTTACATATGTTTATAAAAGTTGTGAATGTTCTTGATTTCAAATCCTTACTAATGGTGATTATAACTCATTATATCCGGTTGTATTAAGGCGTTTAAATATTAGAAACATCCATCATGTATGTTAGAGTTCAGTCGTAATGTTGATGGGACCTGATAACAACATCCATCATCCATCCAGCTATGACTGCTGATGGCAAGTGCTCCAAATAAGAGATTCCACTGTATCGGTATTTGATTTTAATTTCACACATTTATGTTTATACTCACATACACACACACATATTCGTATTGTTTTGGTTTCTTATCATGAATGTTCTTGAATAGATCACCGATCAGCTGAAACAGAAGCTGAAACTGAAATGCACGCAGGCAGGCAGGCAGGCAGCCAGCCAGCAGAAGTAACATTATTGACGAGAGTATACATATGTATTATTTCGAAATGCAAATTTTTAAAATAGTCTTTAAGTGAAGCGCAGCTGTAAAGTACAAGAGAGAGAGAGCAGCAAGTCATACAAATTTAAACGGATTTCAATTTATTTTATTTATAAAATTTGTATTGTATTTAACGTTTTGGATTTTAACAAAAAAAAAAAAAATTAAAATTAAATAAACATTCGAGAATATTTATAAACACAACAACAATAAAAATGAATTATTATCATTATTACAATAACAACAACAATGATCTCTTAGTGTCATATCCCTGTGTACGTGCACTATTGATGCTATTCAATGTAGCATTTTGGGTAAAGCGGACGAAACCACATTATATACTCGTATTTAATAAATAGTGCATACAATGTATTTTATAGATATCAGGCCTATCACTAATATGGATTGGTATCTGGATGCAAACGGATTTTCTAAATTATCTGCAAATTAATACAGCCTACTCGGATCAGGCCCCCTACGTATTACTTATAATGGGCGCTATCATTGTGTTTGTCAGCTCACTGGCATGCTCTTGTATTGTCAAAGTCCAATCGTCAATGCTAGTTGTTGTAAGTTAAGAATGCACAACTAATAAGTGAATCGCCCTCCCTGAATTTTAACTTTAAGGGGGGTTCTCTCATTGTTTTCATTCCACTACACATGTATGTATAAATGACAGTGGAATGGCTTGGCCTTAGTAACATTTGAAAATGAATTTAATCTGTGTGTCTTGTTTGGGTTCTTAATGATTAATTAAATTTCTCGTCTCATATTTTACGTTTAGTACGGTGGATTTCTGATAACGATGCTATTTTCGTTAATTTCGTTATCTGTCTATGTCTACGCGTATAAAGATGAATTATTGGCCGGCGTATCAAGTGGCATTTGCAATCAAATTCAAAAATATGATGGACAACATCCAACAAATTCTGCAAACACTATAATGGATTTTATACAAAAGAATGTAAGTAGAAGATATTCAAAATAATAATAAATACACGATTAAAATATATATGTATGTACAAATACTTAGTGTTCGTAGTGTTATATGATCTTCCATTAAATAATTTTGGAGGGTTCGAGAAACATTAAAAAATATTTTTGAGTTCTACTCCACAAAACTCAGATCCTTCACTATGTCATTAGCTGGGTATATTTAATTTTTTATTTTGCCGCTAGTGTTATTTATTTTTTATAGATTTGAAAAGTTATAGTGTTGAATACACAATACATTTATTGTAATATTAAGGGATACCGGCGTCCCTCTGGTCCGTAAGGGAACTTTTCTATTTACAAACAGAGTCTAAGTTGTTCGGTTAGTTGACTAGAACTCAAAAATACTTTTTTTTTATATTTCTTGAACCCTCCAAACTTGTTTTATTTGACAAAAACTGTTTTTTTGGACTTTACGCACAAATTTATTGATTACACAAACATTTCAGAACCGATGTCCAAAATTTAAACCTTATTAAAAAGGAGAGAGATGGGCCTTTAAAACGATATACATACATATATTATTTGACTTAATATGTTATTAGGTTTGATGAGGTAAACTTGACAGGTGCGAATTTTTTTCAAGTCTTTCCGTTCATAGTAGCAAACTGTAATCAAATAATATGAAATAAGTGATAATATTCTGAAAGTGCACTATCTTGTGAAGAGATTGACACTTCGGTTGATCGAATTGCACAAAAATTACCCACAAATTTTACCATAAATAATCAAGACCTATCAAAACTTTTGAAAGTTCTTGAACTGAAAGTTCATTTGATAAGATGACATATATAAAAAATATAAGACGAATGTTATACTATTTAAATTATAACTATGGTAATTACAAAAAAAAGTAGAAAATAAATAATATTTTCCAAGTTTACCCCATCAAAACTTATAACATATAAGTTTGAACAAAACGTTTATGTATACCGCTTTAGAGACTAATCTCTCGCCTTCTAAAAAATATTTGGGTTCCAGAAAAATAAAAAAAGTATTTTTTAGTTCTAGTCAACGTAGTGAATAACTTAGACTATGTAGTTACTCGGGTGTATTTTCACTGTCGCACCGTGTAATCGCTCTCTGTGCCACTTAATAAATATTAACCTGGTCTTACATGAGCATACATTCCGAGTGTTTTTTTCTGTTTCAGATGTATTTCTTTAAGTATTTCTTTTAACTAAAAAGTTTGATGGTTTGATCTGAAAAACATTAAAAAATTAATTCGAAAAGCTTATAAGAATTCTTGAGAATTCGCTATCGAACATGATGAAATGAAAGCATATCTTGGTATGAATTTAATTATGGCTTATAATCTTTTCCCATCATTTAGAGATTACTGGTCTACCGAACCAGATACGGAGGTATCTTTTATTTTAACCATATAAAATAAGGCCATCTGAATGCGTAAAACAGCGATCTATTGAACACGTGATAAAATTTAAGGGACACAATGTAATGAAGCAGCATACAAAGAAATAAGCCAAATGGGGGTTCCGACTTTTGCGCACTGCTATTCGAATATGGTTACATATCTGGATTCGAAGTATGTGTTTTTGTGAAAATAAAACTCTTCTTATTAATGGAAACTTATCATATTTATTAATATCTATGAAGTCGCCGTAGTCTATTAAGTAGTGTGTAAGCTTATTAGACATAAAGCCCGGGTTCGTATTCCTGATATCAAAACGAAATATAAAAAAAAAAATATTTCTTCGGCGACTTCCTCTCAGCAGATTTCTGGCAGAAACTCTGAGAGTAAATAAACCTGCCATGAAAAAGTTTCTCAAAATCTGTCGCTCGGAGTCGACGTTAAGCTGTCGGTCCCGCCACTCAAGTATAAAATTAAGGCACACAACATAAATGGAGGTCTATCCAAAAATATTTTTAATTGTTCATATAAACAAAATAAAATACGTTTATCTCTGTATAGCTCTAATAAGCTCAACCTTTCAAGGAATAATGAGTGCCCTTTTTCAGTTAATTTTTGTTTTAATTGTCTCTTTATTGAAGTAATTAAATTTATATCAATAATATTGAAACCATCAACAAGTACAGTTCTTTGACCGAAAATGCAAACTGATATCAAGACACATATGTATGTACATACATGTGTATGTACCTACAAATAAATATAATATTCAATAACAAATTTTTAAACATTTCATTATTTTTATACTCTTAATAAAAATGACAATCAACAATATAAAGTGGGGAGCATATGCATATACGCGCTACCCAGTATCGTAACTCGATGTCATGAATGGTAAATGGTAAATGATAAAAGTGCAATTAAAGTAAAGATCTTAGGATTGGTCAATCATTTTATGATGTAAATTTTTTTTAATGTAAAACAGTCGCGGAATTTTGCTTATTAGACGTAAGGTCACAGTTCAAACCCCAGGTCAGAAACATCAGCAGATTCCTGAGAGTAAATAAAATTACCATGTAAAGATTCTCAAAAATCTGTCGTTCAGAGTTGACGTTAAACTGTAGGTCCCGCCACTCAAGTATAAAATTAATGCACACAACATGAGTGGTGGTAATCCTGACGGAAAGCTTGTAATGACTATTTACATAGGTACGTAAAAAAGGAAAATATGAAAAATAACGACTTATAAAATACAGAAAAACGGAGATTTTTCCGCTGTACAACTAAGTATTGTACCTAATAAATATTAGGCACAGGAGCCTGAGGAAGCAGCAACTATTAATGTAAAATCTGGTTTTACATAAACTCGCCTCGTCAAAGCTAAGGTTTGCAGGGCGCCATTTTTAAAATCTTTCAAATAGTCCTTGAGTATGTACATGTTATCAGAATTAAGAATTGATCCGAGCAAAGACGCAGTGGTTCTATATACAGTCAAAGAAACAAGTCTACATACACCAGTGTAATCCCGCTGATTTTTATAAAGTCCAAAAAGAAGTCTAGTGGGTAGTGTTTTGGCTAATTACACGTGAGGCCTTGGTTCAAACTCTAAGTCAGGCATCTCCAACTGAACGAAATACGAAAAAGATATTTCTTCGGCGACTTCTTCTCAGCAGATTTTTGGCAAAAACTCTGAGTGCAAATAAAATTGCCATGAAAAGTTTCTCAAAAATCTGTCGGTCGGAGTCGACTTTAAACTGTAGGTCCCGCCACTTATGTTTAGAATTAACACACACAACATGAGTGGTGAGAGAAGCTGGGTCTATAATCCTGACTAGAGGGTTGGAATGGCTAATTACGACGTTCGGAGTCGACTTAAAACTGTAGGTCCCGAAACTCATGTATAAAATTAACACACACAACATGAGTGGTGTGGAGAAGCTAGGCCGTAATCCTAACTGAAGGGTTGTAATGGCCAATTATGTATGTATGTGTACATGCTATATAAATAGAAATTCTTATGCGTAGTGTCACACCGATTTTATCGATTTGAACTCTTTCACCATTAGCACAAAATCCAAATGTGATCGAGCCTAAATAAACGTATAAAATTTTAGATAACATTTTTAGGCTAACATTACATATGTATATAATTTGATATACGAAGTTAATTTGAGTAAAACAAAAATTGTACTTCCTTCTAGTTGGAATGTTGTGGCAATGAAAGTTTCCTTGACTGGCCACAAAATGCAGTACCATCCTCATGTTTCAGGTCCCAAGTATCCAGTGTTCATGAGCCAGCAGTGGGTGCCAATAATGTATACGAAATTGTAAGTATTTTTAAAACTAATTAAAAAGTAATGTATCGTTTCTAATTATTTATTTCTTATACATTACAGGGCTGTTCCTATAAGTTAAGAAGTGTTATAAACAATAACTTTACGACAGTGGGAGTGGCGACATCTGCTATTGCTTTATTTCCTCTGTTTGGTTCAATTTTATCGTTTGGCCTTTCCATGATGTATAACAAGGGAGGATATGAAATAATTATTTAATAAAATACATACATATATACTCATAATAAACATGCAACTACTTTTATTTTTTTATTTTATTTAATATTCTTCTTTTATTATTCGCATTATTTTTTATTGATTTTTTTTTATTTTTTAATTTTATTCTAAAGCAATAAACTTAAATACTATAATAATTAAATAATTAAACAATATGATAAAAACATAAAAACATTATTAATTATTATGGCAAAAGAGTGAACATTTTTGATTATAAAACTATAAAAAATGAATTTATAATTAAAAAATAATACTGTGTGTTGTTTTGCATTTTATTTAAACTTTAAAGCCATTTTACATAAATATTTTAATTGGGACGTGTTCGCGTGGGTCGATATTAGGCTCGCCGATTAGACAGGGAGAAGGTTAACATTCTAGAGTATAGTGAGTCAAAATTGCAGAAGCAAAAATTTAGAGAAAGCTTGCCCTTGTAACACTTTTTATCGGGCTTATAAAAATAATCAATTCTTTGGCATCTTTTTCACTGCTTAAATGAGTTGTAACAAAAAAAATTAATTGGAGTAAACGATAACGTTGGGTAGACTCAATTTATAGTGCCATTATATAAGATTTAGATTAAGATTTTTTCTTGAAAACCTTTCTTTTCCTGTAACAAATAAAATCTTAACTTTATAGCATCATAACTAACAAAATTA
This sequence comes from Sarcophaga rosellei, assembly GCA_930367235.1. Classification (NCBI taxonomy): domain Eukaryota; kingdom Metazoa; phylum Arthropoda; class Insecta; order Diptera; family Sarcophagidae; genus Sarcophaga; species Sarcophaga rosellei. Next base: position 66,374,419 of record OV884019.1, read on the forward strand.
CATGTGATTAAATTTTATTTAAACATTTTATAACTTTACGTAACTACGTTACGTAAAAATTCGACTTCAAGAAAAATATAGGTACTAGCGTAAAGCAGAATACCTACCAGTGTTGAAAAATTCAGTACTTTAGTATTTCTTTCAGTACTTTTTTATTATGACATATTTTATGCCTTACGTTTTTTAACTATTAATGGATTAGGAACATGTTCAACATAATGCTAAAGATAGAATTAGTCCAACGTCCATATAACGTACGCTCGTTTTTAGAACAAGAAAAGCAATGAGAACGCTTGCCGAATCGTAATGTAATTTCGCTAAGTATTTAATTTACTTTACATATGCTAAAATGAACGTACATTCCGTTACGGTCCATCAACAATTAACTAAACGGCGCTTTTACGTTTCGAAACAACTGTTTTTGTTTTGTAGATGAGAAACTTGTGTAAGTCGTTAGTTGTTTTACTCCATTCCGTACGTGTATTAAGTATAAATAAATATTTTTTTACAAAAGTACCATTTGATGCAAAAAAGTACTCTTTCAGTTATAGTTCAGTACCATTTCAAAATTTCAATTTTGCAAACTTTTTTTGCTGATATCGAATCACAAATGCTGATATCGAATGGAATCCAAAAACACAAAATACCAAAATTTCCCGAACGGTGAAATTCAAACTGTGCCAAAAAAGATTTTGATTCAACTTACAAGGATAATGTGCACGTATTGTCAGACTTGGAGCACTAATGGTATTCGTAAAGTAAATAAAATTGAAACATTTAAAAATATTCACATTTTTTATGACTAAATTAGATTCACAGCGATTTTGGTAGAATCTAAGTAGCTGACAAGCATCATAGCTAGCACCTAGCTATCTCGTATATAAATTAAAAGTCATTAAAAGTTGTGAGATTGTTCAAATATTTTTCTATTATGTGATCCTTATTCAGTGCACGAACACAGTTTTAGACGTGCATATGTATTGTGAAATATCTGTCGGAAGGTATCGAAAGATTAAAAAAAATGCAAATTACAAATTCTAATTTGGAAAAACGCATTCTTTTAGAATTAAAAACAAAATACATGAAATGGAAATATTGCTGAAATTTATGGATTATTAAGGGTAGTCGATTTCAATATATATATTATGTGTATGGACATTACAAAACGATGCAAATGAAAATATTACATATAAATGCAGGCGTACTTAATCTAAAGTTAAAATAAAAAAAAATTATTTAAGAATAAAAAATATTTACAAAAGCTCTAGGCTAAGTGCTAAGCATCCATTTGAAATTTAAATTCTAATTTTACATTGTTGGCATACGGCGCGCAGAGTTGGGACTTAATAGCGTTGAATTGCCATCCATAACATTAAGGCGGGTCATCGAGATATTATTTTGCGTATAAGTGGAATGAGTTGCGCCCGTCAGGCCTGGGCCATTCTTCATAGACTCGCTCGTTCTCAAACCTTAAACAGAGTACAGTTATTTCATAAAAATGTAGGCGAAAATATTCTCACATAACTTACCTAATTTTTCTAAAACCGAATGCCATACACGTTTCTTAAAGACAAATATGAAGAAAACAAATACACCCTGCAAGACGTTAAACGAATCACTAATGGCCCAAAAGAATATCTTCTTGTGATCATAAAATATAATGCTTAGCAGTTCTAGAAACCATGTGATACCCATTACCACGAACAATTTTGTGTTCATTGCGAATCTGGCCTTGTCCACAAAGAAACGTCTTTTCAAAATAGGTTTCTCGTTATTTGAGCTCTGCATGCGAAATATTTCACGCTTAACACGATTGCAATAGCGTAACGTTAATATGAAGAGTATGAGATTTATAAGGAATAGTAAACCGATAGGTCCAGAGAAAAACAAAAGACTTGCTGGATCTGGAGAATCATCTGTAAAATAAAAACAATTATTAAAAATAAGAATGCATTTGTATTAGTAGGTTAGTGATTGATTACATGTAAACCAGCATCTGCCATGACCGAATTTTGGTCGCCACGCTTCACTTATTGCTTCTGCTTTAGTCAGTGTCACTGTTATGGTTGTGAAAATAGTTGGTAAGCCCCAACCATATAAGGAGTATAATAGGAACCGTTTAGTTTGATTCTTTTTAAAGCCATGCTTCTTCTTTGCTGAGCTGTAAAGAAAAACATTTTCGATTAATATCTGATATGCAAATTAATTTTTCTGAATAACGATTACAACGTTTAAAATATGAGTACCTAGATTGCAAATAAAATAAAAATAAATTTGTGTTATGTTTTAAATCAATTCTTTATTCTTCGCATATTATTCTGTGTGCCACTGTTCACAACTTGATGTTACAACAACAATTGCTTTTCTTTGTTATTCCTCTGTTTATACACTTTGCATAAACAATAACAATTACTAGAGAATTATTCGACAGATCTTTATAGCGGAGATCTTCAAACGCACTGCGTTTTCGCACAAGACTGACTGAATTTCACTAACTCCATCGCCTGCTTTGCCTTGTCTTTTATATGGCAAAGTAAACAGTCTGCTGAATGTTCTTGAAGACGAATGTTCATGACTTCGCTTTCTCGAAATGTCTTTAAATGTAAGCATCGTTGTTTACATTTATGATTGTAGCGTTGTTGTTATATTAAGCAGTAAACAGGTTTGTTTACGGAATTGTTTTGTTGTTGTAGCTTTTGTTTTTAATTTTACAGTTAAGCAATGTAAAAGTAAAACACCTGTATCTAGATTTTTTAATTTTCGTAACAATATTTTGTATTATTATATAAAGTGATTGTGATGTATAAATATTCCTTTAAGTTTAATTAAATTTATTACCGTAATATAATTGCAGTGCCCTAGCGATGGACATTAAAATAAAACAACGATGTTTTTTTCGATTAAATACATCGCAAAGATGCATCGATGTTTTATCGATTTGTAATCACCCGATCAAAACTGCTTGACTTAAGAAGGGTATGCGGTTTCAAATTCTTTTTCCTACATGCTTATTTCCGAGACTTCCATTCCAATTTAGAATCTTTTGTGAGTTGAGCGGTCGGATGGTGGCCTAACCGTCACATATCTCTGTACTTCCTGTTGAAGTTGAACTCAACACATTTTTCGATTGTGTAAACTTTAAACTCTGATGAACAAAGTCTTCATAGTCTAGCAGGTAGTGTGTTAGCTTATTAGACGTGAGCCCAGCTCAGACATCTCCAATAAAACGGAATATTAAAAAAATATATTTTTGGCGACTGTCTCTCAGCATATTTCTGGCAAAAACTCTGAGAGCAAATAAACAATCTGTCGGAGACGACTTTAAACTGTAGATCCCGCCACTCAACATAAAATTAACGCACACAACATGGGTGTTGATAAGCTAGGTCGTAATCCTGACTGAAGGGTTGTAATGGCCAATTATGTATGTATGTATGTATTGACTCTGAATATTTCACTCTAGGATCGAGCATCCCGTTTACGTCTCACTGTATGTTATTGACAGATTGGTATACCTCAGACTTGTTTCTCTATTAAAATAGCAAACCAAACCAAATAATTGCTCTCACTCGCGTTGCATAGCATTTTCGCCAGCAATACTAGTCGTCGTAATCTAATAGGTAGTGTGTTGGATTATTAGACGTAAAGCCCGAGTTCGTATCCCAGCTCAGACATCAAAACGAAATATGAAAAAAAAATATTTCTTCGGCGACTTCCTCTCAGCAGATTTCTGGCAAAAATTCTAAGAGTTAATACGATCGCCAAGAAAAGTTTCTCAAAAATCTGTCGTTCGGAGTCGACATTAAACTGTAGGTCCCGCCACTCACGTATAAAATTAACGCACATAATGTGAGTGGTGTGAAAAGCTAGGCCGTAATCCTGACTGAAGGGCTGTAATGGCCAATTATGTATGTATACGATTTGTCAGGTCACAATGCCTCTTGAAAGACCTCGCGTTAGACTCATATTACTCTTACCATTGCCACAATGGCTATAGTCTTCTCAACCGCAAGCTCGCAACGGAATTAAATCCAACAGTCAACAGGGCTTGCATAGAATAGGTTCTCTTTACCAGGGTTATATCAGTCTCAGTATCTTACCCAAATCCTCCTGAGCCCTTTTCAAGAATTATTGTTAAATTATGAATGACATATTGTACTTTCATAAGTAATAGTACTTAAATCCCAATTTGCGTTACAAAAAAAAACACATCGTATTGTTACATTTTATCGATAAGTTACATCAAGTGTTTTCAAAACATCGGTGTATATCGTCCATCACAATATTGCCCATTCTTTTCTATTAATTATCGAAAATGTATACATATGTATGTACTACCATATGTGTGTATGTACCTCAAAATATTATTTTGACTACAACCCTCCTTTGCGAAATGGTATAAAACAATTAGCAGGCATTAAATGCTAGACATAACAATGACGCCCACGGTCATACTTTGTTTATTACATATTTGTTGATGATTTCACTTGTTGAACACCCCAAATGTACAGAAAAATTCTTTCCAATATTTTTCATTAGTACCTCCTAATGACACTTGTTGCATTACATTCCAAACAGTCATGCTTTATGTACAGTAAAGTCGCGGTAAAAGGAACTCATAAAAAGTAAAAAAAGCTTACTTTTTCAAATGTGTAAAAATATCATTATTGCCGTTTTCTATTTCTTCTAATTCTGCATATAAAATAATTGAGTGTTTTGAAGCATTCCGAAAAAATGTATTATTTTTATTAAAAATTTCATTCACAATAATTCCCGGGAATTCCTGAACAAATTTCCCGGGATTTCGGGAATGAAAAATTTGTGGAATTCCCGTGAAAAACACTACTGCATAGAGAGTTCAGAGAGTTCATATACAAATATGCAGAACTATGCTTATTTGGAATAAAAGGTAGAAGGCAGAAAAAAAGGTCGTTAAATAGTTTGGCGAAAGCCAGAACAACGCTCGAGAAACAAAATCTGGTGGGTACATACACAAAACACGGTGGTGGTGGAGTTATGGTATAGGGATGATTCGGAGGTAGGTCAAATACATACATACATACATAATTGGTTATTACAACTCTTCAGTCAGGATAACGGCCTTAATTCTCACACCACGCATGTTGTGTGTGTTCATTTTATACATGAGTGGCGAGACCTACAGTTTAAAGTCGACTCCCATCGACAGATTTTGAGAAACTTTTGCATGGCAGGTCGGGGGAAGGTCAACATGAATTTATTGAGTCCACCATGAATAAATATGGATACCTTAACATCTTAAGAAATAATTTATAACAAAGTGCGTCAAAACTCAATCAGCATCCACGTTTTGGTTCCAACAGGATAACGACACAAAGCACACTGCGGAGGTTGTTCGACTTTGGCTCCTGTATAATGCTCCTATACAGCTCAAGACACCCCTCCAAATCTCCAGATCTCCCATTTGTGGGATTTATTAGAGAAAAAATTCGCCAGCATGTAATTAGAAGTAAAGAGACCTTGCGAAATGTTTTACGGGAAGAGTGGGAGAAAATAAGTGCTGAGGAAACAGAAATGTTGGTGAATTCCGTGCCAAACAGATTGAATAAAGTCATAAAACAACGTGGATATCCAACAAAATATTAAATTTAAGACTTAATATATAATCTGGGTTTTTATATATTTTCTAAAAATACATTAGATGAACGCAGACTTTATTGAGTAAGTGTATACAGAAATAAGTGTTCACATTATCGTGCATTTACTGTACGTTGTAATATGACAAAATTATTTGTACAATGTTTGAAATCATCTACACATTAAATAAATTAGGGTACCTTCAATTTACGTTAAACCAAAGAATATGGATATAAAGAATGCGCATTATGTGGAAGTTAAATTTCTTATGGCGGGTTGTAACATCCCGACCCGTTCTCACCAAACATTACGACCCGCTCTCACTAAAATCATTTCTGGATGAGGAGGGTGGAAGACAGAAAGAAAATAAACACAAACAAAGAGCGTAACAATGTGTTGCTCTCATCATGAGAGCGTAAAAATTCATTCAGTTGCTTTGCTTGTCAGCTTCTAAAGAAGAATGTTCATGTCGCTTTTTTCAGATTTCAATTTTACACCCAAAGAAATATTATAGTATGATTCACTAATATCAATGAGAAATGATTTAAATTTTTGGAAGAATACTTGCCAAGTTAAATACGGTGTTTTTAGGTTTTTAGCGCAGTACAATTTTTCTATATTTTTCGCTCACATCTACATATTATTGGGTTAATAAGTAGACTTGAAAATATTACTAACAATTTTCCTCTGGGTTACCACATGCCTCTCATAATTTTTATCATGTTCTCTTTGTGCCGAGAACAGTGTTGCCGTTTTGGGTTATTTCTAACCAAAATCGGTTATTTTTTTGATCAATGTGTAGATGTGTAGATTTTTTTGGTTTTGGTTATTTTTTTTTTTTCTTTTAAAAAAAACTATTTTTTGTTTCTTTTTTTATTAACTAGCTGTACCCTGCGCGCTTTGCTGCACTACAAACTAAAATAAATTTGAAGGAAAGACATTAGACAAATATCCAATTAAGTTTGAATCATTTTATTGATTTTGTTTCCCGTTGTCCAGATGATTCAGACGAACGGACCTGAGTAGTACGCATTCGATCAAGTGATTCATTGTTCAAGTGATTCATGCGAACGGATCTGTGCGGCATGTACTCGAAGATTTTTCAGTCTCAATGCTGATTCTGAGGCTAGTAATGCTCTTTTCTTTTCTTTTCAACACAGGATCAAATGCACAGTTTACGATTTAATTAATTTCGAAGAATTTTCAGTGGCGCCACCTGTCGGAAATTGGTTATACCAACTTAGAAACCTCCGTCGGCTCATGCGCAACAACTTTGCTAAAGATTAAATGCATAGTTTACGATTCCATAAAGTACATTCATTTTTATATATATAGATAATTTAAACTTGAAAAAAAAATAAATAAAACAAAAGTCTACGAATTTAATTTTGGTTATATTTTTTCTTATTTGGTGAATTTTTTCACAAATGTTGGTTAAAAAATTTTTTTCTTTTCCTTCTATCTTTCCCCCCGCGTCGTTCTTTACACTTTATTTTCTTTGGTTTTATTCATCAAGAATCACAGATAGCATACTTGTAGGGGTAACTACTATGCGTATGAGTAATATATTTCAAATGCAATTAAATATTAAGTATGTAGTATGTAGCATACGTGGGCATGGCCCCTCGCTCATTTGGAATATCAACATAAAAAGTAGCCTATAACTCCTTCCAGACATACAGGAAGATACTGTGAAAATTTCAAGAAAATCGGTTAAGCCGTTTAATCGTCTATAAACTTCAAACATACAAACATACAATCAAACACACATTCATTTTTATATATAAGAAGATTATAATTTAAACTTGAAAAAAAAAATAAAATTAAACTTAAAGAAATTTGTAAGAGACAAAGGAAACTTAGTACGCTATTTATCAAAAGGGATTTTAAAGGAATGCATGACAATTCGGTGTGTATTTTTATTCTGTTTGAACAAATGCGACAAAATAAAAAAAATTAAATACACCCAGCTAATGGTATAGTTTAAGTTGTGAGTTTTGTCAAGTAGAACTAAAAAAATTTTTCTTTATATTTCTCGAACCCTCCAAATTTGTTTTGTTTGACAAAAACTGTTTTTTTCGGACTTTACGCACAAATTTATTGATTACACAAAAATTTCTGAACCAATGTTTAAACTTTCTTAGAAAGAGGAGAGATGGGCCTTTAAAAAGATATACATATGTATATTATTTGACTTAATATGCTATGGGGTTTGATGAGGTAAACTTGACAAATGCGAAATTTTTCATATTTTTTCAAGTTTGTCCGTTCATAGTAGCAAACTTTTATTAAAAAAATATAAAATAAGTTATGACATTCTGATAGTGCATTATCTTGTCAAGAGATTGAAACTTCGTTTGATCAAATCGGACAAAAATTACCGTAGTTATCATATAAAGAGTCTAACAGTTCAAAATTTTCAGAATTTTTGATGGATCTTGGTTGTTTATCGCAAAGTGTGTCAATTTCATGTTTGAGCGACCACCACCAGAAGTTGGACAATGGTTGCGCAAAGAGAAATAATAATATTTGCAAAAAAACACAAATATTAGCCGAATTCTGGTAGTCGTGCAAACGTGAAATTGACAAATTTTGCAATAAGCAATCAAAATCCATCAAAACTTTTGAAAATTTTTGTATGGACGTCACTTAACCAAATACTGCTTTTCTAAGAGTAGTTGTTTTCAAAATATTTTTCATAAATTTTGTTGCTCATTATTGGTGAGTGCAGAACATGGCGACGTATCCCAATCCAAATTATGGTACCCTGCCCTCAACATACCTGTGTTCGTACATATTTTAACAAGATTATAGATTATTTCGTTAGCCGATCCCCAAACAACAAGAAAGCAATTTCACTGGATTTAGTGTCACCCTAATAGATGATTAGTGTTATGGGTGAAATAGACATTTAATATTATATACAGCAGTTTAATAACCATAACACCCAATTAAATATCGACTTTTTTTTATTAATTGGTAATTATTCGCTAACGAATATACCATTAATTTGGCTTAAACAAAGGACGCGCTCTTATTTTGTTAACATTGAATTCCATGAATTTTTTTTTATCGCATTCGCATTTTCGTATTTTTATTTTATGACATCCATCATCATTAAATGTAAACATAATAATAAAAAATTCATTTATAAATCGATAATAAAATTCTCTTTTAGCTTTTGGCCTTTTTTTCCTGTGCCAATATTAAAATTAATTAAAACACGAAAGGAATTTAAGTTTTTTTCTTAGCATGCGTGGTGTGTTAAAAAGTTTGTAACCTCATAATGAGCGCTAATTAGGCAATAGTGAGTAAATTGAATTTTTGTAGTAGCCAAACTTATCAAACTACACTTGTTATAGAGTATAACAAACATTTGATATCCATTGTATCCAAATTTTGGATTACAACCAAAGATCAGCAATTAATCGTTTTTTTTCGCTACTCACAAGTACTCATGAAATTTCGAGTATGAGTGAGTCAACAGTATTGAAATTCAACTACTCTGATTCATTCATTACAAATACTCATAAATGGTTCAAGTGATTCTAATCATTCATCAAAATTTACAGTCTTAGTTGTTGTAGCATTTACAAAAAAAAGAAGAAAGAAAAAAGACGAAGAAAGCAAGCAAAGAAAACACACAACCTTCTAGTGAGTATTGTAGTGTTCGTAAGCGAATCATACTTCTTTTGTGATTCTTGTAAATGTTGAGTAAAGGAGAGTCGAAATCAACAGCACCATGCACGTTGTTAATTATGAGTACGATGGGTACTTTACATCATGTTCGAGTTGTTTTTTTAAATTTGATGAACGAAAATTTGAAGATCTCGTATTGAAAAAATTGAGTTCTTCAGGTGTACCGGTATAAGTGCGCATCTAAATACAAATGTCTCTATGTTAAGGATATAGAATTTTATACAAGAAAATAAAGATTTTCGGAAAGCATTTATTCGTTGTTTTCATTAAAAGAGAAATACTTGAGATTCACTACTTGAGGTATATTGGTGATACTGCTCTATAAGAAGCAACATGCAACAGATGGTTTAGACGGCTCAAGAACGTAGAAGACCACCAAAAAAGTGTGAAGACGCCGAATTGCAAACAATATTGGATGAAGATGACATTTTGAGTCAGTGACAAATGGCAGAAATGTTATATGTTGCACTACAATCAATTTCAGAGCGTTCAAAAGCTATGGGAAGGATACAAAAGTCTGCAAAATCAGTGCCACATGATCTAAATGATAATGGTAGCTATTGCTTACCTAGCAACCGGGATGGTTTACTAAAACTTTTTCTAACCGAGATTTGGAATAACCCGCCATTTTACGAAGAAATATGTCAAATTCATAAGCAAGCTCACATTCCTAGCACTAAACAATCAGGGAATATTCTACTACTAAGCAGACATTTAATCAACATGAAGATAGCGATGAATTCCGTTTTAAAGACACTGAAGTGGTCTTAAGGTCAGTACGAGTATTTGATTTTCAAGTCATCATTATGCAGACTGCATTCATTTTTCGCATCTGTCTTAGAGCCATAGGCGTATGTTTCCTAAGAATTTTGATGAGGATTTATATTTGCGTTTCACTAGTTTATAAGTGCCTGTATGACTATGGTAATAAGAAATCACTCGGTACTGAAGAATAAAAGTTTTTGACTATAGAATTTCCATCAAATTGCGTAGGCTAGCAGTTTGACGAGTTCAAGCCGGATTGCTCCAGGCTCCAGGAGGAGCTCAATAGAAAGACAATTAAGCATAGCATAAACGGTTCTGAGCTCTAATAATAAGGATGTCAGTCTTGCAGTTACATTGTTCCAATCCTGCTACCAATCTGATATACAACTTATAAAGCAATATCGGTTCAGAAGAGCTCCTCCTGGAACCTGTATAGCCAGGATGTAAAGAAAATTTTGAGCTCACATCTTTTACTATTTATAAGTGAAGATATAAGTATAGAGAGCCTTAAGCTTTACACTAAAGCTAAACGAATTAAATTTCAAAAACATAGTTTTAGCTTTACTGATAAAGTTTCCAACTAAAAAACAGAATTATTGTTACGGAAGTAATGCCGCCTCTAGTGAATGGTTAAATGCAAGTATATTTCCAGAACTGATATGTTCCACGAGGCCTTGGTTCAAATTCCAGCCCATATACGTATATCGAACAAAATGAAATATGAAAAAATATTTCTTCGGCGACTTCCTCTCAACAGATTTCTGGCAAATACTCTGTGAGTAAAATAAAATTACCAGAAAAAGTTTCTCAAAATTTTCTAGTGCTGAGTCGACTTTAAAGTCCTTGTTAATCCTGACAGTCGTGAATAAAATAAACATACATCTACGTAATAATTATGAATAAAGTGTTGTAATGACCTTATTTGATTGCTCAAGTAGATATAGACGAAGAAAATGTAGGTATCAGAACGTACCGGATTTTAGCTAGTATCCCTATGTAAGAAAGCAAATCTATTCACTAAAAATATTTTTATTTCAAAGCACAGTATTAAACTGATATATCACTAGTTCCAGCGTTGCCAGTAATTTTTTGTAACTTTTTATTTTTAGAAGAATAAATCTTACTTTTTACAAAACAAAACTTGTTTTCGACGAAAGTAGTAAAAATTTACAGGAGTCCGGTGTCTCTGCTCCTTCCCCTGTTAGTGTTTTTTTGCAGGGAGTAAATATTTAATGCTTTTATTACATATATACATACCAGAGATCACCAATGAGTATTCAAAAAGATAAGTAGATTCGAATCATACTCATTATTTCTGATACTCATTCGCATTCATACTTATTTTAATATCATACTCATACTACTCATATTCAAAGTTTGAAGTACTCACACTTAACAATATGCATGATTTCGATTCTCCTTTACTCAACATTTACACGAATCACAAAATAAGTGTGATTCGCGTACGAACACTGCAATACTCACTAGAAGGGTGTGTGTTTGCTTTGCTTGCTCTCTTCGTCTTTTTTCTTTCTTCTTTTTTTTGTAAATGCAACAACAACTAAGACTGTAAATTTTGATGAATGATTTGAATCACTCAAACAATTTATGAGTATTATAAGTACATATCTTTCTAAATTTATGTATCTGCATGAGTAGGCGTAATGTTATGAGTTTGATGTCAACGTTGTACTCATACTCATTGCAACATGTACTTGTTGTATGTTGTAGTGAATACGAATGAATCAGAGTAGTTGAATTTCAATACTGTTGACTCACACATACTCAAAATTTCATGAGTACTTATGAGTAGCGAAAAAACGATTCATTGCTGATCTCTGATACATACATACATAATTGGTCATTACAACCCTTTAGTCAGGATTACGACCTAGCTTCGCACACCATTGATGTTGTGTGTGTTAATTTTCTACATGAGTGGCGGGATCTACAGTTTAAAGTCAACTCCCAACGACAGATTTTTGAGAAGCTATTTTAGTTACTCTTAGAATTTTTGCCAGAAATCTGTTGAGAGGAATATTTTTTCCTATATCGTTTTGTTAGAGATATCTGACCTGGGGTTTGAACCGAGGCCCCACGTCTAATAAGCCAACACACTACCTACTAGACTATGGCGACTTTATTGCTACTATTATCGATGAAAATTAAAATTAAAAAAAAAAATAATTTGTTTTGTTAGAGAACAAATTTAACGAAAAGTTTTTTGCATTCCAAAAAAATTTTGAAAAGGAAGAACAAATAACAGTGCTGACTAGTACACACAATGTAAGTATGCACGGCTGAGTGGTACGAAAAGAATCCATAGTGTGCACACCCAAGTAAATGTAGAGCATAGTGAATAAGTGTTGATTTAGTATACACTAAAGTGATAGAAGCGGGTGTGGTTTGAACTAATCGTATGAGAGGGACTTATTTTAATTATATTTTTATACATAATTTTAATTAAATAACAAAGACAATGAGATAAACAGACAAATAAAATTCAATAAACAACGGTAGTCAGCGTCAGCAGACGTATTTATGAAGTTTTGGCAGAGACACAGTTGTCTCTGTCTGCTGCAATACAAATACAAATACATATACATATAAAAAATAATTACTAATTAAATGTTTAATTTATCAATAAAACAAAAACAATATGATATCTTTAGTTTTTTTCCCCATATGCTGATATAATTCATAATCATTAGTGTAACTTACCCAAATGTCTGCCAGATATCGAAGCACATGACGTTCATCCATGAAAATGCTGCCATTAGACAAAAATATATAAAGAAACCTACAACAAAAATAATTTACATGTTAATAACGGTTTTGTATTTTATATTTAAATATACTCGTATAAATTTAATTCACATAAAATGATACTCTAGCTTCATATAGAAACTAATAATTCGTTACAAAATCCTAACAACCCGCATAAATTTAAATTTTAATAAAAAAATAAAATCAAAACAAAAAAAATATCGGGTTATCCATTTCGTGGTTTCAAAAGTAAACGTAAATAAAACATATATAAAATATTTTTTTCATGATATTTCTTTTTTATTGTAAAGTTTGAACGTTGACATAATGTGTAAAACACTACATCATCCACGCGAAGTGTTGCAAGCATTGATTCTTTCGAGGTAATTTTCGACCACTTTTTGACACATATTGGGCGGTATCTCAGACATAACTTGACGAATGTTGGTTTTTAAGTGCTCAATAGTTGAAGGTTTATCTGCATAAACACGGTCTTTCGCGTAGCCCCACAAAAAAAGTCTATTGGTGTCAAATCGCATGATCTTGGTGGCCAGTTGATATCGCCACGACGAGAAATTACGCGGCCAGGAAATGTCTCTTGCTATAAAGCCATATTCGCTCGAGTTGTGTGGCATGTGGCACCGTCTTGTTGAAACCACACATTCTCCAAGTCGTATTCTTCAATAGCGGACAAAAAAAAGTCGGTTATCATATGACCATAACGCTCCGAATTGACGGTGACAGTCGTTTTTGAAGAAGTAAGGTCCAATCACACCTTCGGACCAAAGAGCGCACCAAACAGTGAGTTTTTCTGGATGTAATGGCCTCTCTTCAATTAGTTGAGGATTCTCAGAACCCCAAATACGACAATTTTGTTTATTAACATACCCACCGAGTGTGAAATGTGCTTAATCGCTAAAGAAAAATTTTGTTCGAAAAATTGCCGTCCACCGCCTGTTGTTCAAGCACCCATTCCACGTATCTACGTCGCGACGTTGTGAATGGTCAGCTGGCTTCAGTTGTTGCGTGAGCTGGACTTGAAATGGATGTAGGTGTAGATCTAAATACAAAATACGCCATAATGTGCCGTAAGACAGTCCTAATTCCTGAGAACGACGAGGAATCGACACATTCGGGTCTTCGGCAACACTTTCACTTACAATAGCGATATTTTCAACGGAACGAGCGAAACGATGATGCACAGGCCTTTTAACATTTGTAACCACTCCAGTCTCTTCAAATTTCTTCACAATTTTGCCAATTGCTTGCGTAGTTGGACGATTATGTAAACCATAATCTCCTCTTAAAGCACGATACGTGGCTGTGGCAGAATCACCATTTTTGTAGTAGGTTTTGATAATTTTTATGCGTTGTGTGATAGTTAAGCGATCCATTTTCGTCAATGTCAGACTTTCAACTGAAAAGAAAAAATTTGGTTTCACAACTTAGTTTGACAGATGTCGAATTCCAGTCCCATACTTTTGAAACCACGAAATGGATAGCCCCTTATATACAACATAACAATACAAATACAAAAAACTATATTTCATTAATACATTAATTAAAGAAGAAAAAACAACAGAAAACGACCAAAAAAATAAGCTGAAAACATTCTTAAGGAAATTCTGTAAATATGTATGTATGATTCATCTGAATCATTGAATAATTCTCTGAATCGTTTTGAATTTGTTTCCATGTGACATTCATCACTAGATGATATATAATTATATTAAATATTGTTACGTTTTTGCCTTTTTAAAAACGTTTAAAATATAAGTTCCTTGATTGCAAACAATATAAAAATAAATTTGTGTTTAATTTTAGATAAATTCTTTATTGTTCGCACAATTCCGTGTGCCACTTTTCACAACTTGACGCAACAACAAATTGTTTAGTTCGCTATTCTTCTTTACACTTCTGTTCGACTAAGCACTAACAACATTTCGGCAAATCTTCACAACGGCGATCTTCAAACCACGACTGTTTTCTTCACATGCAACGCGCCTTCACACAACACTGAATTCTTACTGCTCGTTGCCTGCTTTGTCTTGCCTTTTTATATGGTAAACAGTCTGATGAAGGTTCTTAAAGTCAAGCATTCGTTGTTTCGCCTTCTCCAGAACTCTATCTCATCAAGCTCTCAAAAAAATCACATAAATTTGAATCCGCATAAAACGAGATCTGAGTGTATATTTTAATACATATAACTACATGAAGATAAACATTCTCAACATCAGTATACAACCCCTGCGATGGTTTTCCCCTTAAAAAACTAATTAGTAATTTAGATACGTGTTAGGTACTAAGCTACGAAAAAAAAGTACTAAAAAAAATCCATCACGTTAATTTTCTAAAAAAATTACTTTTTAATTTTTCTTAGTAAGGGGTGATTTTTTAAGAGCTATAGGAAAATTAAAAAAAAACACATAAAATTCAGAAAAATGCATGAAATCTTTATTTGAATCGATAGTACGGTCCATATAATTTAATGTATGAAAATTATTTCATGCAAATGTTGACCGCGACTGCGCCTCAAATGGTCCATTCGCTTAGCATGCTCTTTCCAACATTTCGGCCGGTATCTCACGAATAAATGCTTCATTGTTGTCTTCCAATGCGTCAATTGAAGCGGGCTTGTCTGTATAGACATGAGCTTTAACACACAAACCCACAAAAAATAGTCTAAAAGCGTTAAATCGCACGTTCTAGGCGGCCAATTGACCGGTCCCGAATGTGAAATAAAATGTTCACCGAACTCGCCTCTCAATAAGTCCATTGTTGCGCGTGCTGTGTGGCATGTGGCACCTGTGTGGCTGTGTGTGTTGTGTGTGGCTGTGAGCAAAAAAAAGTTGGATATCATCTCACGGTAGCGCTCACCATTCACAGTTACGTTACGATTCGCAGCATCTTTGAAGAAGTACGGTCCAATGATGCCACCAGCCCATAAACCGCACCAAACTGTGACTTTTTCTGGATGCTTTGGTAGCTTTTGCAATGCTCCTGGCTGATGGGTCGATTAAACTGATCATGAAATGGAAGAAGCGCGCGATGAACTTTCTTAACAGAGCACGCATTTTGATAATAAAATTCAATGATTTGCAAGCGTTGTTCGTTTGTAAGACGATTCATGGTTAAATTATAGACCAAACGGAAGATGTTTGACAGTGAAACAAAACACGAAACGTGCGTGAGCTGTTTAAACCAGTGTTGCCAAAAAGATAATAGCTAAAAAATCACCCTTTATTACCCCATATTACTAGTGTTAATTTTAAATTTTTTTAATAACTGTGCATGCTTATAGTACTAATGACGTTTACATATTCATCTACCATTAAATTATATTACGATTTACATTTATAGGCTGTGTCGATATTTTTGTGTGGAAATAATGCCTTATTTATAGCTTCCAGCAAATGTAGTAGATTCTTCTAAACGACGTCTTAAAGCAGTATTACTGCATAATGGTCTTTGGTTAAGTTCCATTAATTTTAAAGAATATTATGAAAATTTAGAATTCATATTAACAAAAATAAAGTACTCGGATGGATCATTGTTGGACTATATGCGGCGATCTAAAAATATTAAGTATGCTTCTGGGTCAACAAGGAGGGTATACAAAATATCCCTTCATCCTTTGTGAATGTGATAGTAGAAATAGAGCGTATCATTGGATCAAAAAAGACTGACCAAAAAGAGCATCATTAACCCCTGGATATAAAAAGGTTATGAAAGAGGCACTAGTTGATCCGTTAAAAATCCTGATACCTCCACACTTCACATTAAATTAGGTATTATGAAGCAATTTGTGAAGGCACTACCTAAAGACGGTCCCTGTTTCATGTACCTCTGTGATAAATTTAAGTATTTATCGGATGCAAAAATTAAAGAAGGCATTTTTGTTGGGCCTGAGATAAGGAAGTTAATACAAGACGATAAATTTGAAAAAATCATGAATAAATCATGGGAAATAGAAAAAGCCCAGATTATGAAAATATAGTGAATAATATGCTCAACAACTTCCATAAACTGGGTTTGGCAGACTACTGCTGGATGTTGAAGAGAGACGAACCGTATAGAAATCATAATAGAAAGATATTGAAGAGGAGTTTTGAGGGATATCGAATAAAATATCATAAATAATTTTAATTTACTTTAGAGTGTTTGGCATTATTTTTAACTAATACTGTTCATTTTTTAAGTAAAACTTTTATTTTAAATCCTTTAACTTTTCCTAATTTCATGAAAATCAATCAACAATAAAAAAATTCGATGTGCTAGAAAACAACAAAGTTGCATTTTAATTTAACATACCTTGATAGTTAAAAAAAATAAACATAATTATTGGAAGGGGAAAATAAAAACAAAAATTTCGCCGGCCTGTGTTATCAATAAAAAAAATTGATTTATGAAGCAAAAAATTAATTCATTGGAAAAACAACAACAAACGTGATAAACTTTAAGCACCGTTAAGAGGTAGGTAAACATGCAGCTGCAACACACAAAGAAAATAAAAAAACATATTTTAGTGTTTTGTGACACGACCTTGGGCATCAATTGCAGCCTAAAGGCTCCAATTATACTCGAATGGGTTAAGTTCTGACGGTTGCAGTTAGGTATTAAACTGTCTGGACTCATAATGAAGGAGTCGGTATTGAAGCCACTTTGCTTGTGGTCACTGTCTTTCTGAAAAAATTTCAAAACCAATGACGCATGAAGTTGTCAGGTTTAGTTCAAATAACCACCCGAAACAGCGAGCTGCTCGTAAAACCATCAATTAACATCACAGTGTTTCATGGTTCATATAAAATTCTTTTGATTTGGTCCTATAACTTGGTCTCTTTTTTTAATAATTTCAAGACGAAGTGTATAAATGAGTTTTGGCATAGGGCTCAAACGGATGTAAGTTATTATGGAGGAAAACAAATTTGCAGACTCAATACAAAGAACTGGCGGAAAGAGTTAAGCATGGTCGTTGTAGTATAACGTTGTGGAATGAGTGTTAGCACCAAGTGTAGATAATTGGGAATTTATTGAGAAAACAATGTATGTAGACAATCTCGAACAAATTTGGAATTCGTAATGATTATTACTTCAACACTCCCTCATAGATAACAGCTAATCTACTAACATGTATGTATGTATAGGCACATATATACAGGTATGTGATGAAAATCGATTCGTTTTCAAGTAAAATCGAATTTGGAAAACGAACGATTTGTTATAAGATGTGATGAAATCCGAACGGTTTTAGTTTCCATTTTTTGTTTTATTCCAAACCGTTTCATGTAAAACAACAAACTTTTCAGTAAAAAAATTTATTTTTTAATTTGTAAAGCGTAACAATGACATTTGTTTTATCAACCTCAATTTTAATAATCAACAATTCCAATTGTTTTGAAAATATTGAACGAAAAATGTTAAGGGATGCATCAAACCCATTAAACCCGGGGAAAAAGTAAAACGCCATAATCTAAATTAATGAGTTTAATAGTATATAATACAAATATTTTTAGTTTTAAAGAATGTTTTAGATTAAATAAGGAAGGGTTTTCCTATATATTAAACAAAATTGAACCCCATATACAATCGAAATCAATTCCATTGGTAATCGAATTAGCAACTACATTAAGAATGTTGGCAGGAGGCAGTTTTCAACGGTCCGTTGGGAATGACTCCATTGTAGTAATAGGTTAGGTTAGGTCGGAGTGGTAGCTCTGATATCACAAAGCTCACTTGAGCGCGCATAGCGGCCAGTTGTGATGCCACGGGTGAACGCAGGCCCTGTACTACTCCACTTGAAGAACCTGATCCTAGTGAAATCGAACTTGACTTAAGTAATTCAACAAATACTGAGGCAAGCAGAAACAGAGATGCAATTGCAGAAAGCCTATTTTTAAATAATTTCATATAGTAAATAAAGGAGAAATATAAACCGTATTTTTTATTATTAAAACAGAAAAATTTTAGCAAATCGTATACAAATGGTTGCTCGATTTAAAAACGAAATTCAAACTAAATTTTCGTTTTCTATCACATTCTTATTTTTTGAAATTTTTATAGAACAAAATGAAAAATGAAATCGAATTCGGTTTAAGAACAAAACCAAAACGAAACAGAAATAAGTCGTGCCATCACAACTATTTCCGATTTTATATCGTTTTTTGATCGAAATCGTTTTTCATCACATACCTGATAAATACATATATATATATACATCAGAGATCAGAAATGAGTATTCAAAAAGATGAGTAGATTCGAATCATACTTATAATTTCTGATACTTATGCGAATTGCGTAATGCCTGAATTACGTAATTCACCATACAAAATTTTGTTACCGAATTACCCAAATTGTATGTAATTCAATTTCTATTACCCTGCGAATTACTCAAAAACCAATGTAATCTCTAAATTTTGACGTATTTTTGCCATCACCAGCTGTCAGAGCACAAAAAATATAAACAAAAAATATTGTAAACAATAAACAATAAAGGATCCAAAAATAACATTTTAAAAAAAGTATTATTTAGACGAAAGTTATTCGCGAAATTAGCGGAGGAAGCCACTATGTGTGTACAAAATCTGTAGAATCTACAGGAAAAGTATTTGCAGCTTTAGAAGAAGAATATTAAAAATAATTTAGTGATAAAAAGAAGAAGAAAAGAAAAACTGTCAAAAAGAATTACAAAACTGCCGTGTGAACATGATAATTCAAATAAGTAATTCAAAACAGAGAGCGAAGTAATTCGAAGGCTAGTGCGAACATAGCATAAGACTGTAAATTTTGATGAATAATTCGAATTTATTGAATCATTTATGAGTATTATAAGTAACCCTGCCTGAAGGGTTGTAATGGCCAATTATGTATGTATGTATGTACGAGGTGTGATCAAAAAATAAATAAAAAATAATATGTATGTGTGACTCACTCATACTGAAAATTTCATGAGTACTTATGAGTAGCGAAAAAAAGGTTCATTGCTGATCTCTGATATATATATATGTATGTTACTATAAAACCGAACTTGTGTTTAGTTGCTTGTATCATTACATAGCCAGACTAAATTTCTTTTTGATGCTTCAAATGGGCGTGATGTAATTCATGAAATAATGGGCGTGACATACCTCACAACCGAAATAAATAGTTATTATCGAATATTTTAAAAAGTGTAATACATGTGATCGACTTTAATATAACGTACGGAATACATCTGCTTTTGTTTAAATTGGTCCTATTTTAGATGTTGTGTTAGTAGTTTTTTAAAAATTGTAGACCATGTTGGTAATAAACTTACAGATCTGTAAGACTCTGCTTTAGATCTCATTTTAACTTAAGTAGGGCAACCTTTCATTCCGGAGAGTAATATTCAATTCGTAAAATTGGGTTTGAAAACGATAGAACAAGCTTCATAGTAACACGCCTCAATTTATTTCCGTTCATCAAGTTTTTTTCCATCTGGCGCTACCAAGACAAAACGTTATTGGTGAAAATTTTATGGGTTTTTGTAGTAGGTAGAGTAGTGGGGAATCCTACTATTTTACAACAGATGGAATTAATATTTAATATAATAAAAACCGTAATACCATAAAAATGTTATCGACATCATTATTATTATATATTATATGGTTACTTAAATTCCACACAAAAGCATCGTGCCATGAACCAGTTCTAGATGTGTCAACAGCTCGTATCTTCATTTGGTGGTCACAAATCTACACGTACTTACAATTGACACCTTTAAAATATAAAACCACTCTCTGCAAAAATAAATTTCAGAACCCGACGGCTGTTTTACTATCCTCACATCCGTACATTTTACACAATGTAGAACGTCCCATACTGAGAATTATGTCATTGGTAATCACGTCTTGGAAGGAACGCCAGAAATCTTAAAGCCCTCAGCAAACGTATCATGTCTGCAATAGTACTTTTACATATACTATATGCCCAGCAGTTTCTCCATAAATCATCCTAAATGCAGCTTTATTCAGCCGGTAAAGCGCTATAAAACTTAACACAAAATCCTCATATACATTACTGTTTCACATGTAGATATGTTTATACTTACACCTGCTCCGGAACTTCTAATGGGACAGGATACGCCTTTTTAATTTTTCTTTTCTGGTTTGTAGCTTTTTTAAACAAATTATGCTTAATAAGAAACCTGCAAGCAGGGCGAACTCAATAAGGTGATGGCAATTGTAGTGATTTTGAACAAAAACAACATGTATTTTCTGTTGTTTTTGGGTGACCACTAATGTGAAATAAAATTCGCCGTAAATCAGAAATGATAAAGGCAAATCCATATAATGACATAAAGTTGTTATTTTGTGTCATTATTTCTCTTTTGTTTATAAAAAAAAAATTAAAACCATAAATAAATTTTTTTTAAATACGAACTGATTTGCGCTACCTCTAAGGTATGACGACCTTCAGAGGAATGAATACTGGGAAGCATAAAAGCGGATTCTACAAGAAAAGTTGTGCCCAACATCCAAAATATTTAAATAAATTATAAATTGTGTAGAATAGAAATGTAAAAGGGAATAAAAAAATATAAATAAACAGAAGAATGTATATATAATGAGCAAAAAAAAATGTGTACACTTATTATAAAAAACTAACAATTAATTTATTCCACAGGATTTTGTTTAACATGACTTTCTAGGAAACCCGTTAGCGATAGTCAAAAAATCACCACTTTTTTTGCCTAAAAATGTGGGAATTTTTTAGTTTCGACAATTGTTTTCTTTATACTTAATCAATAGAGAAATATTTATAATCAGAATATAGTCTTAAAGCTTTTTTTTTAGTCTTAAGGACAATAAATTTCTTTTTATAGATAATTTTTTGTTCAAAAGTTATTTCGAGGTAGTAGGTGTAAAATTTCAAAATATACTATAAAACTGATTTAGATTGATTTAGTTAAAGGAACTTAAAATGCTTTAAAAACAAATTACTTTGTTCCCTCATGTTGTCCTGATTTATCCATATATTGATTTATTTATCGGATGGCAATAGCTTTCGGAAATGTGTGATTATCTCTTTATTGTAGTTCTTATTACGCAATATTTTGTAGCAGTGATTAACTATAGGACTTATTTTATCAATTTTTGTTTTTTTTCTTAGTATTTAATTAATTTTTTCTGTTTTTTCCCCCCCGCCTTAAAGTAAATGTTTAACAGATTTCTGCTAGTAACATAACAGAGCTCTGTTAGCTGACTTGGTTTGCGTCTGGGGAGATAGATTTTAAAATCTATCTTCACACACATAATTTTTTTCAATATTTAAATCTTACAATGAATTGGCATAGGCATAGACATAGACATAGGTTTATAAATAGCATGATAAAAATTTAAAATAAGATATTAAAAATACATACCAGACAAAAAGCATAATATATCGTTTTGCATTGGCTTCAATTGTCCGATTGCAATACCCAAATAGGCCGTAAACAGGCTGCTGACTAGACAGATTAATATTTGTCCGGGTAAATTTCTTAACTTTGCTATGCTTAAATAGACCACTAATGTAATTGCATAAAATGAACACGATATCAGTAAGCCAATGGTGTAGACCTTAAATCGTATACGTTCGTTTCCAACCACTTTTTTATCGAAGCAAAGATACGTGTACAACTAGGAATATAAAGTTTTATTGTTAAATCAATTTTAAAAATAAAAAATTTTTAAATTACCTTCTGATCGATCCACGTAGAGTTGTGTATTTTCTCTACACAGTATTGTCCATTTGTATAACGTTTTCTGGTTGCTATCTTGTATAGAGACCCATCCGTATTGCTGATCGTGTGAGCATCGTCAGAATAAGAATCGGGATTTAAGCGATATTTGAGGCAATCTAAGCTGCGCAATACTCCAAAAACTGTAAACGGAAAACAAAATACAAATTTTGTTTATTTACGAATTCTCACACTATTATGCCAAAAATAATTAAATACGTAGCTAAACATTTCCTATTTGCGAAATATTGATTTGTCATTTAAACATAATTTTTATTTATTTTTAAATTTTAATTTGATTTTAAATTCATATTTTGTGCTTCAAATGCAAATGAATTACATATTTTAAGCGAGAATTTATCATTTTAATCAGTGTTGCAAAAATGAAATTTTGAAATGGTACTAACCTATAACGCGTACTTTTTTGCTTTAAATGGTACTTTTGTAAAAAATATTTATTCCTACTTAATACACTTACGGAATGGAATAGAAACACTAAAAATGGAATAGAAAACAAACTTATACATGTTTCTAATAAACAAAAAAATATCTGATTCGGAGCATAATAGAACATAAAAGCCCAGTTTAGCCAAATGTCAACGGAACATAACGGAACGTATGTTTGTTTGTAGCATATGAAGAGCAATGTAAATTCTTACCGAAATTACATTACGGTTCGGCAAGCGTTCTCATTGCTTTTTCGTATTATAAAAACGAACGTACCGAGGCTACTTTAGCATTATGTTGAACATGTTGCTAACGCATTGGTAGTGGAAAAGCGCAAACCATAAAATATAGTACTAAAAGTGTCGAGGGGGTACTATGGTATTTTTCAACTAAAAAAGTACTAAAGTACTGAATTTTTCAACAGTGATTTTAATCAATATACCGTAAATATGCATATATCTCTTTGTATTAGTATATATATATGTATATGGATTTGAGAATTTAAATAAAAGAAATTGTTTAGTTTTCTCTGCTGATATTTCTTATTTCAAATCAACTCCGTATTAAATTTAAGTTTTATAACACACTCTACATGATGGCAGTTGGTATCAATTTTATTACACGATAGCTTTACAAAAAGTGTTAATGGGTTGCGGTTTTTATTACAACTGACTGGCAACTATAAGTTTCGTTCTATTTCTACACCATTTATTTTCGATTTGGTAACTTCTAGAAGTTTTCGGTTGATTTGTCACTGTTATTCCTTCTATGTATCTCTATTATTGTAATTTCTTGGATATTTTGATATTGCAATAGTTTGTTATTTTTAATGGTTTGTTATTATAGCTGTGTCTTCTTTTTTCCACAAAAACAATTTAATCTAACAATTAAAATTAAATTAAATGTATGCTTTTAAATCTGCATTTAAACTGACAATCTTGCGGTGGATATTATTTCCAATAAATTAATAGCTTCACAGAATATAATTTTGTTAAAATTAGAGCAATTATTTATGTTCATGCCACCAAGCGATCAACAAGTTAGAATATCACTATCCTTTGATATTAAGAGTAAACCAATTGGGCTTTGGTAGGCTTAAGTCTTACTTAATTGGTAATTACAAGCCTTTAGTCAGGATTTGAAACTAGTATCTTACGCCATCCATATTGAGTGTATTAATGAATGAAGATACCCACAAATTTGGAAACTTTTCACTGCAATTTAATTTACTCTCGGAGTTTATGCCACAACTCTGCTCAGAGGAAGTCACCGAAAGATTATAATACCAACGGGACTACGTCGACTTCATGAATTGACAATGAAAATTATCATATCACACATAGAATTTTAGACAGCTTTACTGAAAAGTTTTTAGTCATATCTTTGTTTCGAACTTTGCAGAGTCCTCTTAATGATGTAAATAAAAATGGTATTAAAAATTTTTGATTTACTTCCGACTGAAGATCAGAGTGGATAAAGCCCAATTTTTGTTCGTTTGTCAGTTTAATTTTGACGCCACAAATAAAGCATAGAAGGTAAACAAGATTTGAGAGTGAAAGAGAATGCTGGAAAAAGGACGGAATTATGAAATGAACAAAATTTCGAAGTCATTTTGAATGCTACAAGAATAATTTGTAAATTAAAATGGATAAAAAGCTGGCTGAAAAATCTAAACATGTAAAGGAAATGACCAACTTGTTTATCTAACAGTGATGTACAACAATTCGCAACTTGTATAACAAAATGCGACACTCCTCAACAATTCACTCAGCAATTTTCGCAAATTTGAGCATACTACATATGTATATACATACATGATTGGCCATTACAACCCTACAGTCAGGATTACGACCTAGTTTCTCACACCACTTATGTTGTGTAGCAGGACCCTACGATTTAAAGTCGAATCCGAACGACAGATTTTTGAGAAACTTTTCAATGCAATTTTATTTACTCTCAGAGTTTTTGCCAGAAATCTGCTGAGAGAAAGTCGGCGAAGAAATATTTTTTTTACATATTTCGTTTTGATGTCTGACCTGGGGCTCGAACCCGGGCTTTACGTCTAATAAGCCAACACACTACCTACTAGACTACGGCGACTACAAAATAATGCTCAGCAACACGCAGAACGGCAGGGTAATCAGCGAGCAATCTAAAATTAATTAATTAATTGGAGGTATGTAGATTAGTGAAGTTTAATACTTCAACTATTTGGAATAGTTGAAAAAATTTGGATTAATATATAATTTATCTACAATTTTGATGTGTCTTCCTAGTGTTCATTTTCAAACTAATTTTATTTAAGCTTTCTGATAAAGTTATGAAGTTAGTACTTGCTAGTGTAGTGATCAAAATCTTCGTTTTACTCTGCTCAGGCATGATAATGGCTGGCTCTGACTTTCATAGTAGTACGCTTCAGGCATTCTACCATCATTAATTTGTCGTATTAAGCATATAATTTTCATCGAAACATAACGGTAGTATAAATTATTAAGCAAATTAATATTTTTATAGGATAAAACCTTTATAACATCACTTAGTATGTTTAGAAAATTTGTTATCACTTTTACAGTCACTGCAAACAGTAAATAGCAATCGTTTTTTTTTTTATTTACATATCGAATTAGTGCTTGATTTCATTTATACTATAATTTCTTTATGTGTTTACATATATTTATTAATAATAAATAATTATTGTTAAATCCATTTTGATATATATACATTGTTTATTTTCTATATTTCTCAGTATTCAACTGTTTAAAATATCATAACAAAACTTATTATGGAACTTAACAATTTTATTGTTGTGACAGAACAAAAATTCCAATTTTACAACTGGCGTGATGTATAAAATCTTAAACAAATAATTACAATTAAAAACAGTTAGGCAATATGAGTGAAAGTAGACTTAGAACCACTATTACAATTTGCCGTTAAACTAGCGTTTAGTTAAAGGTACCTTTAGCTAAAGGGAACTGTAAAGTTACCTTTAACTTATTTTCGTTATTACAACTTAAAGATAAAACAAAGTTAACTGTTTTCAAAAATATAGCAGTGCCGGAGTAATGTCGATAAAACTGCAGTGGCGACGACGGGCCCCTTTTTTTGTTGTTGTGTTTCCTCATTTTGTTTATATTTCAAGTTGCCATATTGAAAATAAGATATAATGTGGCAAGTTCTAAAATAAACTTAACTTTAATAGTTAAAGGTAGGATGATCCTCCCTTTAGCTTAACGCTCACTTCTACCTTATTGTCCACTTATAATAATTAAAAACAATTTATCTGCCCGTTAAAATCTTTTTTTTAGTTAACGGCAAGTTGTAAGACTTATAATAGACCCTGTATAAACATCTCAGGGGACAGTTGGCTAGTAGGCCGGCAGTAATTTATATGTAATGATTCAAGAACGATAAAAATCTCAGCGTTACACGAGAAGTGTGCCGTGCGATGATTACTGATTTTTTTTGCGCATTAAATGTAAAAATCGAAAGAAATAAATTTAGTTGACATGTAGGTTACCCATGACTACACCTACTGAGAGACGAGTTTGATAAGCAACATTTTGTGAGAAATGCAACACGCAGCAAATTTTTTAACATTTTAAATATGGTATGAGCGTTGGATTCTAATGTAATGAACTCCAGGACGGTATACGACTGTCGCGAATCGATATGATGTTTGTATCACGTGGATACCGGGGCATAAGGATATTCCTGGTAACTACAGAACGGATGAACTGGCCAGAAGGGGCACTGCCATAGGATTCTCTGATAAATACCCTACATTGGGGATCCCTTTGGGTACCTGCAAGCTTATAATTGACAATACAATCGTGGACCTTGTCAACACTAGATGGCCTAGAGAGGTGGAATAAGAGGCGCGCGGCGGCTCTGCTTAAACTCTTAAGAAGTAGGTTTCAGCACTGTTATCGGGGTTATTACGGATCATTGTATTATATATATATTTCTGCAGAAGCTGTGGAGATGAGGAGAAGGATGAGACTGTTTTTCATCTACTGTGCACTTGCCCGGCACATGGTCAGAGGAGAAAGAGGCACCTGGGTGCCTACTACATGGAGGATCTGGATGAATAGTTGTGCATGGATATTGGCAATCTGCGTCGCTTCATCGGCAGCTCCGAGTGGTTCCTGGACTAGGGGAGAATGTGAAACTGTGGTATCATAATGGGCCCTGTGTGCAGCCTAAGTGTGTCCGCTCACGACTCCATCAAAGGGGCAGACACTTCTACGTACCTACCTACCTAAATAATGCTAATGATGCTAAGTTAATCCTTTCACTACCATAAGATTATAGAAGGGAAAATTATCATTTTTTCTATTTAGAATGATTCATTAGACGTCCAAAAAACATATCTTAAAACAAAATTACCAAAACCAATAGTTGGTTGTCTGTTTTTCTTGGGACATACATACATACATGCCCCTATGATCGTTAACGGCCAAAATTTATATACATTTTTTCAGTCGCTGAGTTTAATAACTCCACGTCCTCTGCAAAGCATAATCTACAATATCAAAACTAAGCAAATTATGGTAATAGTAAGGAATCATAACCGCAGTATGTAAAGTTCCACTTAGGGACCATAGGGACATCGGTGTCCCTTTGTGTTTACAATGAATTATATAAGCACTCAACACTAATAACCTTTTATATTTATTAAAATAACTAAATACACCCACCTAGTAATAAATAATTTATAATATACACAGATAGTGACCAATGAGATTTACATATCAAAACACTTTTAAAAATTATTTTAATTTCACACGCAAACAACTATCATCTTCAAGTGAACATATATAAAGAATAACTGTTAGAATGCACTCGTGTATATGTGTACAGAATTAAATTTGAATTTAAATATTTTATCGATAGCGAATAGAAACCAAGATAAATAGAGCTCCCGCGAAAAGATGTGGATCTTCCAATATTGATCTCCAAATGAAGAGAATTAAATACGTAACCACGTACGAATGTATGCAAGTAAATGTGTAATTTTTTTCTTAACTTCTCAACTTACACTGATTCATCTTCAAAATGTAAAAATTAGAATTGAATTGTTCATTCATAAATATATAAAATATATGAACGACCTAATCAGTATTTAGGGATCCAAATCGTCCAGCAATATACAGTGAGAGTCAAAAGAAACTGTACACTAAGGATAAAATTCTAACAATCACCAAACTCAACATTTACCACTTAAGGAGAGTGCCCGAAAAAATTTGACAATATTTCGAAATTTTTTGTATTTTTTTTTTCAGTTTTAAAAACTGGTAATGAAACAATTTTAAAATAAAAATAACAGTAATTTATTAATGTTTATTATTTTAATATACAGTTTCTGTATATATTTGAGTATGTAACGGAGATCAGCAATGAATCGTATTTTCGCTACTCATAAGTACTCATGAAATTTCGAGTATGAGTGAGTCAACAGTATTGAATTTCAACTTCTCTTATTCGTTCGTACTCACTGCAACATTGATTTAAAAGTACAAGTTGCAATGAGTATGAGTACAACGTTGACATGAAACTCATAACATTCGAAATATGTCTTAATTGTTGTTGCATTTACAAAAAAAGAAGAAAGACAAAGACAGCCAGCAAAGCAAACACACAACCTACCAGTGAATATTGTAGTGTTCGTAGGCGAATCATACTTATTTTGTGATTCGTGTAAATGCTGAGTAGAGGAGAGACGAAATCAACAACATCATGCGTATTATTAAGTATGAGTACA
Source organism: Sarcophaga rosellei (assembly GCA_930367235.1). Classification (NCBI taxonomy): domain Eukaryota; kingdom Metazoa; phylum Arthropoda; class Insecta; order Diptera; family Sarcophagidae; genus Sarcophaga; species Sarcophaga rosellei. The sequence goes on from OV884019.1 coordinate 66,403,215, forward strand.
ATGAGTACTTCAAAAATCAAATGATATTAAATCATATGTTATGAGTATGATTCGAATCTACTCAACTTTTTGAATACTCATTGCTGATCTCTGGTGCAATTGCCACTGCGAGTGCTTCAAATATTGTTTGTGGATGTATTAATAATCGACAAACTTCATCATTTAAAAATTTGAAAATAAAATTTTAAAATGAGCTCTGTTTGTGTTTGAAGATTTAAAGTTCCCATCACTGTCTATTATATAATATAATGAATAGAAGGCCATATATTATTTTATTTAAGCTTTCGATATTTTTAAACATTGTACTGTAATTTAATGTATTCATGTTGGCGCTACAAATTTCGCCGTTCGATTCACTCAACCAAGGTTGGGGATAAATGGTTTGTATAAAATTTTACAGATTTAAACACAATATAGAATTTATGGGATATTTTAGAAAGCAAAAATTTTTCAGTACACAAATAACTAATGCCCGAAGATATCATAGTGGCAGTAGTCTAGAATATTGGGAGAGAGATCACATAAAAACTGACCTAAGAACGTCAAATCCGTTGTTAAAAATAAATTTCGAATAAATCAATTGAAATGTGCATTACTGTACGGATAATCTTTTGTGTTAAAATTTTGATTTGTTTTTTTAGAAAAAATAAATTGAATTTTATTTGTATTTAATTATTATAAGTACAAAATGAACTTTTAAAACAATTTTACTTCATTCAAATATTTTTTGTTTCTAATTATATGACCAACCTGATATGGGTATTTTTTGTTTTTAGCTAACTTTTTTTAAAATGATATTGATACTGTGAATTTTTTTATTTTAAACTTAAAGCTAATTTGTTATATTACTTTTTTAGCTATTAGTTTTAAAATAATTTTGAAAATAAATTAACAAACATACATGTTGCTAAGTCGTCTCTAATTATAAGACCACCACTGTATATCACTATCATTAGTATCAGAATCATTGTTTATTTCAATATTGCCTACTGTATGGAAGTTATAAATTTGAATTAACTACAAAAAAAGAAAAACATCAAATAAATTCAAATATAATTTGTAAACAGAATAAATGAAGTTATTACAGTTTGAGAGAACATTTATAGTCATCAAAATAACACATTATAGATTCATCAAATGGACCCCAGACAATAAGTCCGTACCTATTTAGGATGACAAGACTGTAATCTGCGACTTCAGACACTTGTTTAAATTGTGAGAAATAATTTTTTATTGATTCAAAATTCTCAATAAGCATAATTAGCATTCCATTAGTTTAACTTTATAAGTTTTTAAAAGTCTCCGCAACACATTATTTCTAGTGGAAAGGGTTAATCAGTCACAAAGAATGCGTGTTGTTTTGACATGTATCATATTTATACAGGGGAATAAATAAATAAACATTGTAAATAAACGTTTATCAAAATGTCAGACACACGAAACGGCATAAAAATCAAAGCAAATATTTCATCATAAATGTTTTAAATGAATTTATCACACAACGTCTGTTAGTTAATTAACTGAAATTCGCATTTTTTATGTGTTTCTATGCTATCCATATGTAATTATTGTATTGGCAAATAAGAATGAAGAATATTTGTTTTGTTTTTCAAATATAAAATTATTTTCTTTTCCGTAAAATTGATCAGTATTAATTGCGTCGTATTTACATACTATATCGTATCAGAGTGATGTATTAACGCCTGCGTTGACCCATAAGGCGTCGAAGTTTGTCTGGTACATCAGCATTTTAAAGCAACATTTACAGTAGTAGAGTAGAACACACATACATGCATACTTAATTAGTCATTACAACCCTTCAGGCAAGATTACGACCTAGCTACTCACACCATTATATTGTGTGTGTTAATTTTTTTTATAAATGAGTACCGGAACCTACAGTTTAAAGTCGACTCCGAGCGACAGATTTTTGAGAAACTTTATCATGGCAATTTTATTTACTCTCAGAGTTTCTGCTATAAATCTGCTAGAAATCTGTTTTGTTAGAAATGTCTGACCTGGAATTTGAACTGTGGCCTCATATCTAATAAGCCAACACATTACCTACTAGACTACGGCGACTTAAATAGAGAATGCTTCCATCAAATGGAAGTAGAATGAAACGCATTCTATACACAAGGTGTAAGGTGTTGAGACGCAAAATGGCAAAGATTTATTCTAAGCTTCCTGAAATATGCTTCGTTGTCCAAGCATACGCTTTTTTTAAATGCCCTATGATTGGTTCAGCTCCTACTCGGCATTCTAACTTCTCCAATCATGAACTGTATTAATTTCAGTCGTCATAACACCACAATTGATAAGTTGATTCGGATAATGAACAGTTTTAAAAGAAATATGTCGCACATGATGCAAGATATGCTAAGGACACAACCTATTTTACTACAAACGACGATTGGCAAACAATGAACAGCTTGATGATCTGCTTTAAGATCGTAAATGGCATACACCAACATAAAATACACAATCGGCCAATTCACACGACTTTGTATCGTGTATGTTGTATTGAATACACTTGGTTGTCTGTGAACGCTCAGTGCTATGCTGTATTGTGTATTTCGTATTCCAAATGTCTTCTTCTTATTCTTATTCATAATTTTTAGCACAACTTTTTAAAAACATTAAAAACATTCATATCAAAAAATATACATATTTTGCTCATTCACACAATTTGATAGCACGAAACCAATACAACTTTTAAAAATATATGAAAAAAAATGTGTATGAGTGTATCGGATTTTTATATGAAAATTATATGTGTGAATTGACCTAATATTATATGTATGTGTATTTAGAATGACCCTCTATGTAAAGCATGTGATGCGGAGTTGATTCTCCTGATAAAATCAAAACTTAAAGACTGCTTATTGTGCGATCTGTTTGAGAATTCGCCTCCATAGCTTGTGATTGCTGAAGGCCAAATATAGAAATTTGAACAAATCCCTAAAGACATGCTTCTGGCTACAGGCGACTGTAACGCCAAACACAACGCAATATCCAAAATGGACTTTAATATCATAACAGAAAGGAAATTCCACTCACCATTCCTACCTCAAGTGCGATAATAAGTAAATTTAAAAGATACCTTAGCCGCTCAAAAATATACACTGGCATTTGCTGGTTCCGTCCAGGGAACAGTTAGGGAACTAATAGTCAGATAAGCGATTAGTCAGCTCACAATGCTTTTGTCTATAATTATTCTAACAGTCTCCATTGGTCTGGTCCACGAAGTGTATATCATCCCTTACTAGATTATCTAGGTTAACAAGCTTGAAATCTGACTTAGAAGTTAACATACTAGTTTAAGAAAAAGGAGAATTGCTTTACTTAGTACTGTTATGTACGAAATTTCTTAATAAGCATGATTAGCATTACAATAGTTTAACTTTGTAAGAAATGTATACAATCTAAAAATAGTTTACATGTAATAAAAAAGTAATAAACTCGTAATAAAAATAATAAAAATTTTATTATGGCTGGCAGATGCACAAAAAAAATTATTTTAAAATGAAATTTATTTATAAAATTTCAAAAAATTTTTTTTTTGTCAGATTCAATAAAAAAAATGTACTTCATATAGTTTACAGTAATTCCTCGATTTACGTCACAGTTGGTTCCAAAAAAAGGCGACGTAAATCGAAACGATGTAAATCGAATTTCATATTTCTCATACTACAAAGTAGCCCCTATGCGTGCTCAAGTGAGCTTTTTGATATCACTGCTACCACTTCGACCTAACCTAACCTAACAAAGTAGTAGGTTTTTAACAAGGAACTTAAAAAAGTTACAGTAATCCCTCGATTTACGTCGCAGTTGGTTCCAAAACAAGACGACTTAAATCCAATGACGACGCAATTTGAAGTTAGAGGGAATAAAAAATTTGACGACGTAAATCTAAATAACGGTAATCGAGGCGACGAAAAACGAAGTATTACTGTAATTAAATGCGGGTCTATCACCACATTTTAATTCTCTATTTTGACTAAATTTTTCGCCACAATTTAAAATCGAGCATTAACTAAAACCATATTTCGTTCGTGTATGTGATATCTCGCCTAATAAGACGATTTTGTTCAGGTAGATCAGTAATGACAATGCATTCTGGAGCAAAGCTTCACAGGGTAACCTTTTGTCACTTGAACTGTATGACGAACAGAGTTATCATTGGATGTTGGCTCTAAAACAGTAAAGGACGAGATGTAGAAGCAGGTTTATGTACGGAAATATATTTTAACAATTTCATGAATTTTAACCAACAGTTTGTATAAAAAATTAAGGTTTATACATTTATTTTATAAATTTATTTCTGTTTTATTATAAAACAAACAATTTTTTAATGTTTTTCATAAAACAAGAGAAAAATAAGGAAAAGTTTCAGATGACTCCATAGGGTACCCCCAAGGAGAACCCTGAGTAAATTTAAAATTCACAAATGCCTAATATATGAAAATGTTATCCCTTGTATTTCCCTTAAGGAATTAAATGTACATGTTTTGTTTAGTGTTTTCTGATGGCACCATGAGCAAGTTTTTCGGATGAATTTTGTTTGAGATTTAGCGATTACGTAACCGTTCTTTGAAATGATCTCCTAAATACTGTCTTGAAATCATATCGGGACTTTGTGCAAGAGTATTAAGACCTGTGGGGATTTTTTTGTCGAAATATATTGCCGTACTAAGACTTTTGCTTTCCACTGTATTTCCCCAAAAATTCGCAACTCTAGTTAAGCTTTTGCAAAGGTCGGCGTGCTTCTATGTAGAGAAATATACTGGTCTCGCATGAATTCAAATTCAATATAAAAGGCTTAGACATACAAGAAGATTTCGCTGTAAAATGGAAATCACATGGCACAGCAGTCGCGTCCACGCTTGTTTACGCGCTGCCTTTAAGACAATCTCTTTCAAATGCATACGGGCACATATTTTATTTTTGAGGGATTGTTGCGCAACACTTGATCCGACAAGTAAGTTTATAACATAAACTCAATATTATAGTAACAGAGTGAAACATGATGGAACTCAATAATGGTAAGAGGCTGTTATTTATATGCTAGATTTTTACCAGTTATGGACATATTTTTTTGGTAAAAAATGTAAAAAAATATACGCAGACGATGTCGATAAAATCGTTAAGAAAAATTAAGAAAGACCACAGTGTAGATGTTGCTAGGGAACTATCTAAACTTCACCAAACAGTTATCAACCGTTTGAGAGAGTTGGATACAGAAATAATCTCAAGGTTTGGGTGATGCATGAATTTTTAATAAAAATTTAAAACACTTATTTTAATTGCTCGAAGTCGCCGTAGCCTAGTAGGTAATGTGTTGGCTTATTAGACGAAAAGCCACGGTTCAAATCCCCGGTCAGACATCAAAACGAATATATGAAAAAAAAAATTTCTTCGCCGACTTCCTCTCAACAAATTTCTGGCAAAACTCTGAGAGTAAATAAAATTGCCATGAAAATGTTTTTCAAAAATCTGTCGTTCGAAGTCGACTTTAAACTGTAGGTTCCGCCACTCATGTATAAAATTAACACACACAACATGAGTGGTGTTGAGAAGCTAAGCCGTAATCCTGACTGGAGGGTTGTAATGGCCAATGATGTATGTAAGAATGCGTCGCAAGTGCTTTAAAATGTAATAAGTTGGATACACAACCAATAACAATGTTTGGGTGCCGCATGAATTAACAGTAAAAATTTACAACATTTATTTTAATAGCTACGCGGACACTTTAGTAGGTAACTTATTACTGACTTTGGCTGCCTTCCAAAATGTTTGTTGGTTTGTGTTCGAACAAAGTATCGTGTTTCATAATGCCGCTGTACAAAATATATACAACTAGCTAATACCCGGTGTGCTTCGCTACCCCCATCGGAATTAAACACATATCTCGTGATGCAACTGGATCGCCCACCATCAAAATTGTTACGCCATTGTTGGAGTTCTGGAATTCTATCAGCATGAATTGCGATTATGTGGTCGTCTATATCAGATCTGTAGTTAAATGCAATACCTGAGTATCCATGAAAAACATTACGTCGATTCACCGCCATTCGATTATGATTTTGTTCTTTGCTGCTCTTCTTGTTGATGTTCGAATCCACTGACTTTCTACTCGTGATTCATGTTGGACTTCTGTTTCATTAGCTCGTGCTGTTGTGGTACCTTCATGTTCCAAGGGTGTCTCGGTAGCTCGTGCGGTTGTCGCATATTGTCGAAGGCCTTCCAGACATCTTTCACGTTCTGAAGGAGTTTCTGTCGCTCGTGATGTTTCGATACGATTTCGCTGGCTTTGTAGCCGACCTTCATGTTCCAATGATGTCTCGGTAGCTCGTGGGGTTGTGGCATGTTGTCGAAGACCTTCAAGACGTCTTTCGCGTTCTGACGGCGTTTCAGAAGCTTTTAAGGCGCTCTTGGCTTTCTGAAAGTGTTTCAGTAGCTCTTGCTGTTGTGGCGCGTTGTCGTAGGCCTTCAAGGCGTTTTTCACGTTGTGATGGCGTTTCGGCGGCTCTAAAGGTTGAAGCTCGACTCCTTTCAGTCCTGAGGCGACTTTCACGTCTTCCGAACTTTCATTTGCTCTCTGGGATTGCAAACGCAATGCATTTTAGATGCTTTTATTCGGGGCATTTTTACAAATTGTTGCAAAATAAATGTCACTCAGGTAACGTTTAACTTGTTTAGAATCAAAGATTCAACTGAATTTCAAAACCGAATGCGTGTTATATTTATTTCTTTATATTTTACCTAATATGAAATCGGTTCAAGTCAAAAACCTTTTGAAGAAAATTAATGTTATTAAAATGTAACAAATAATTGTGTTTGGGTCGGTCACAGGTAATTTTTTTGATGAGTTTTGCAACTACTTATTTTATTTGGGAAAAATATTGACAGTTTACATTTTATTACTTAGGTAATTAAAAGTAATGAATTCATTTAGTTCATATGGAGTTTGCCACGCCCCTAATGCTTGATAGGCCATTTTTAACAATATTGATATTGAACCTTTAGATATTCGTACAAAATTTTAGCAGTCTAACTGTTCTGGTGTTCTAGATATGCAGATTTTAGTATTTACTTCATATGAGAGGTGCCACGCCCGCTTTTGCTGAACTTCCTATTTTTGTCCAAAATATTTATATTTAAACAAAAGTTATTTATACAAAATTGGGGACTCTAACTGTTAAAGTTCTTCAGTTAGGCAGATTTTAGTATTTACTTCATATGGAAGGTGCATTGTCCTCTAATGATAGGTCGCCTATTTTTGTCCAAAATATTTATATTAAAACCGTAGTTACTTGTACAAAATTTGAGGTATCTTGCTGATATAGTTTTTCCAATATATCCATTTTGTTATTATCTTACAATAGTAGGTTATGTAGTATATGCGGGAGTGGCACCTCTCTCATTTGAAATATCAACATAAAAAGTAGGAAAATCGGTTCAGCCGTTTAGTCGTCTATAAACTTCAAAATACAAACAAATGCACATTAATTTTTATATATAGGTGATGTCCGAGATAGAAGAAGTTTTAAATTTATTGATACTAAAGTGGATTCGAAAAAATTTTAGGGCTCTAACTGTGATATTTTCATAGATATAATAATTTAATATTTTTTATATTGGAGGTGACACACCCACTATAGCCAATCCGCCCATTTTGTTTATATATACGTCAAAGTCGTCCATGACAAATTTGAGGACTTTAGCTATTGCAGTTTATGAGATATGCGACATTAAATACTTATTGGATATGTGGGTATGGCACCTCCCCTTCTTGAAATTTTAAAATAAAAAGGAGCCTATAGTTCCTTCCAGATATATAGGAAGCTACTGTCAAAATTTCAAGAAAATCGGTCCAGCCGTTTAGCCGTCTATAGACTTCAAACAAACAAACCCACAAACAAATAAACACACATTCACTTTTGTTTATATAGACGTAAAATTCATTAAAAAGGCTACATATGTGACGTATGAGTGATATCCAATTCCATTAAGTTTTATCAAAGAATATGGATATAAAGAATACGCATTATGTAGAAGTAAAATTTCTTATGGCGGGTTGTAGCATTACGACCCAAAATCTCACCAAAATCTTTTTAAAAAATCATTTCTGGATGAGGGGGGCGGAAAACAGAAGGAAAATAAATACAAACAAAGAGCGTAACAATGTGTTGCTCTCATCATGAGAGCGTAAAAGTGCATTCTGTTGCTTGTCAGCTTCTAAAGGAGAATGTTCATGTCGCTTTTTTCAGACTTCAATTTTACACCCAAAGAAATATTACAGTATGATTCACTAAAATCAATGAGAAATGATTTCGATTTTTGGAAAAATACTTGCCAAGTTAAATACGGTGTTTTTAGGTTTTTAGCGCAGTACAATTTTTCTATATTTTTCGCTCACATATACATATTATTGGGTTAATAAGTAGATTTGAAAATATTACTAACAATTTTCCTCTGGGTTAACACTTGCCTCTCATAATTTTTCTCATGTTCTCTTTGTGCCGACGTCTGAGAATAAGTGATTTGAGAACAGTGTTCCCGTTTTTGGTTATTTCTAACCAAAATTGCTTATTTTTTGATCAATGTGCAGATGTGCAGATGTGTAGATTTTTTGGTTTTTTTCTTTTTCTTTTAAAAAAAAAATAAAACAAAAGTCTATGAATTTAATTTTGGTTATATTTTTTTTATTTGGTGATTTTTTTCACAAATGTTGGTTACAAAATTTTTTTTTCGTGGCAACATTGTTTCAGAGGAATAAATAAAAAATTAGTCAAACAACAAAAACGCACGATGAGAACAATTGAGAACATTGTTACGCTCTTGGTTTCTTTATCCTTCCCTTCTATCTTTCCTCCCGCGTCGTGAAATATTTTTGAAAAATATTCCAAAATATGCCAAAATTCACATTCTTTATACTTTATTTTCTTTGGTTTTATACATCAGGAATCATAGATAGCATACTTGTAGGGGTAACTACTATGCGTATGAGTAATATATTTCAAATGTAATTAAATATTAAGTATGTAGCATACGTGGGCATGGCCCCTCGCTCATTTGGAATATCAACATAAAAAGTAGCCTATAACTCCTTCCAGACATACAGGAAGATACTGTGAAAATTTCAAGAAAATCGGTTCAGCCGTTTAATTGTCTATAAACTTCAAACATACAAACATACAAACAAACACACATTCATTTTTATATACAAGAAGATGTATTCTATTTCAAAACGTCGTCAATGTGTATTTTTAACGCAGTCAAAAAGTAATCAGGCATCGGATTTATAGTTGATGCATTGTTTGGTTACTTTGCATATCTAAATAGTTTATATACAGTAGTAGAACTGCATACAAACTTTGTATTGATACATTTTGAAAGGCAGCCTTTATATATACCAAAAGTTTTCTACTGATTGATCCGGCAATAGTTTATTTGATCTCAAGACACGGGAAACGTACATATAAGTAGTGGGCTTACAATAAAAACGGTAGCCAAACTGATCTCGCCCTTATCTAAATTTTAACTGAAGACTGTTCTCAAATTGTCAAGTTTTACACCATTTTGATAATTCAGAGAAAATGTGACTTGAAAAAAAAGATCGTTATATTCCTTGTAGCATAATGAATTATTTTACTCTGATGTAGAATTACGACCTACCAATTATTTTTTTGTAAAATTCCATTCTGTAAAATTTAAGATTTCATTTGATTGTTCTACAAACAATCCTGTTATTTTTATACATTTCTTTATATTGTCTGATGTATCGTATTACATACTTTTATTCTTCACTTTAGTTTTTATATTTCTTCCGTAACACTTTCATTAACAAGGAGCGGCGTGTTTTGTTGTGTCATGTTGCAATTATGTTATGATAATAATATGTTATGTTAATGACAAGCATTTTGAAGTCATAAAAATCATACAATTCTTACAAAATGCTTAGAAATATTCTCTCACGCGTTTGCGAATACGTATGTACATATGTAGGTTGGTGGTTTCGCTTTATACCAGTGTTGAAAAATTCAGTACTTTAGTACTTTTTTCAGTACTTTTTCATTTCAAAAATACCGCAGTACCCCCGCAACGCTTTCAGTACTTTTTTATTATTACATATGTATTTTATGTCTTGCGCTTTTCAGCTATTAATGCATTAGTAACATGTTCAACGTAATGCTAAAAGTAGATTTAGTCTTTAGCCCCGGTTAGCCAAACGTCCACGGAACGTAAATTTGTTTTTAGAATTCGATTAGCAATGAAAACGCCTGCCGAACCGTAATGTAATTTCGGTTAGCATTTACATTGCTCTTCCTATGTTAAAAACGAATGAATGTTACATTACGTTCCGTTGACGTTTGACTAAACGGGGCTTTTACGTTTTGTTACGTTCCGAATCAGGTGTTTTTGTCTTGTATGTGAGGAATACGAATAAGTCGTTAGGTTTTCTGTTCCGTGCCGTATGTGTATCAAATCTAAATAAATAAATAGTCTAGTAGGTAGTGCGCTGGCTTACTAGATGTGAGCCCACGGTTAAAACCCCATGTCAGACATCTCCATCAAAACGAAATAAAAAAAAATATGTCTCCGGCGGCTTCCTTCTGGCAAAAACTTTGAGAGTAAATAAAATTGTCATGCTAAAGTTTCTCAAAAATTTGACGTTCGGAGTCGACTTTAAATAGTAGGTCTGTATTTTTTGTATGTATGTATTTTTTTTTTTACAAAAGTACCATTCCTTCAAAAAGTACTCTTTCAGTTACACTTCAGTACCATTTATAAATTTCAGTTTTGCAACACTGCTTAATACCCAATGTAGTTAGTATCATATCATAGTAGCCATTTTAGAATTTTTATCTTTAAAATTATGTGACGCCAGGCGAAGGCGAGAAATTCCATAAAATTTAATTTCATTTGTTAAAAAGAAAAAAAATTCAAACAGGTTATCGATTAAAACTATTATTTCATACGTTTTGTTATGACAGTAGAAACATTTGAAAGGAAATAATTTTAATTAAAAACACACAAAAAAAGTGTTATAAATGGAATATACTGCAATGAATAAAAAATAACACCATTGGGGGTTTCCCTTGGTATGGATGGCATGGTGACATGAAAAATAATTATTTTTTTTTAATTTTTATTTCAATTTTATTTAAATTTTTTATTTATGATCTTAAGACTGAAAAAAAAGCAAATAAATAAATAAACATTCATTGTTATCGTATTGTTATGTCTAATGGATGGAAAAAAAAAATTAAAACGATCAAATTGTTTCATATCGATCCATAACGGAACAAAACGCACATTTAGCCGGGCGAATTCATGACGTATTCTATCTAAATAATCGATGATTTTATCACTTTTAAAGTGGTTAACACATGCATATACAAACGTGTACCAAATATTTTACAAGTGTGTGTTTGTGAAATTTTAAGAAATCAACAAAAGTACAATAACAACAATAAACATTTGAATCCGTACAACTGTTAAGTTAAAAAATCTTAAATGTTTATCTTTAACTTATTATATGTATTGGTTGTTGTTATATTTGTAAAATGTACAATTTGTTTTATTTAAATAAAAAAAATGAGCAAATTATCGAAATTCAAAAGCACATATCGAAGTTTCTAAATACACATTTCAAAGTAAATAACAGGAATTCCCAAACGGTCACTTGGATATGAAATGAAATCAAAGAATCAAGATGAAAGAATAATTTGGAGTTTCAATTATATCAATTATACTGTATTATTATACTGTCATCCAATTTCATTCAATTTAATCGATGCCATTAATCGAATCATTGAAATCGTTTTGGACAGTGCTGTCTCAACTGTTCAAAATCTAAATATCCATCTACGAATCGCTCAACAAATTCAATCCATTTTTGCGATCAATGATTTCTGAATATTTCCTGTACAATTTGTAGGCCACACAAGTCCGTACTCCCACGTTTGAATATCAACTGATTGACTCCAACTCTTCTCCTAGGCAAATAATTTTGTAGGCGGTCAATGGCAGATACGGACGACATGTATAGACTGTGTACTAAACTGGTCCTTATTTTCCTAAATCAAAATTTTTTTAATAGGGAACCTCTTATATTATAACGCATGCCGCAATGAGGTTGAACTTCATACCTGTAAATTGATTTTGCGTATACACGCAACATAGACCTACACTCAAAGTTTTTTTTTTATATCTATATTATTGAGAACAAAAACTGTTTAATGAGTACAAAAGGAATGGATAATAAACAACATACAAATCTTCACATAACAGATTCAAAAATTTTATCAGTAAGGGAAAAAGACAATCTTGAAAGCATTTCTGTAACAAAGTAAAAAGTTCACCCATGCATACATACATAATTGGCCATTACAACCCTTCAGTCAGGATTATGGCCTAGCTTCTCACACCACTCATGATGTGTGCGTTAATTTCATACAGTTTAACGTCGACTTCGAACGACAGATTTTTGAGAAACTTTTTCATGGCTGGTTTATTTACTCTCAGAGTTTTTGCCAGAAATCTACTGAGAAGAAGCCGCCGAAGATATATTTTTTTCATATTTCGCTTTGATGTCTGACCTGAGGTTCGAACCCGGGCTTTACGTCCAATAAGCAAACACACTACCTACTAAATTAGAGCGACTACAACTGTGGAACATAACATTGTTCAAATATCTGCCACGGCTTCTTTGCGATGGACCGCATCCGGGATTTAAGGTTCGGTATGATTTGGAGCTTATAATCAGTTCACATCACCTCCACGTGCATGATCTTAAAGAAACATTGGTCAACATTGATCTTAAAGAAATATGGGCCGATGACACCGACAGCCAAATATCCACAGCAAACAGTGGCTTTTTCGGGTTGCATTGGGCAAATGGAACTAATATGAATTAGTATATTTCCAAATTTGGTCTAGTACCAACTTATCCAGAAATGGATTTATCGATTTTTATATGAAAGATGTTTACATGAAAATTACCATTAATTGGCAACTGCTCCAGATTCCAGAATCAGACTGAATAAACGACTACTAATTTATTGCTTCAACAAGATAGGCGTTATGAGTTGTAATAGTTCCAAAGTAACTGAAAGACCCTAACCTATTCTTAATAAAATTTTGAATTTTATGCGAAATTAATGGATTTCTATTTACTACAGTTTATTTAACAAGTTTTCTTTAAGTAAAACCATATTTAGTTTAGCAATATTTTTATGCTCGTGTCTTGTAGATAGTCTTCAAATTCTTTAGGTATCTGAATTTGTAGTTTATTTTCAAGAAGTTATAAAATTTTATTAAATAAGATTCAGATTGCTCCTCTAAAAATGTCTAAACCATTGAAGACGTTATTCCAGTGTGCATATTTACTAATGACAGCAAAAGTCTTCAATCATGTTTCATTGACCATACGATAAGCCAATCAAACTTCTTAGCGTCTAACCTATAGATCAGTTCCGAATACGCTAGTATAGTGTAGATCGTAATTTTATTTATTTATTATTTTATTTTTTTTTAAATTAATTTTAGAGCAGGACCTACAAAACTTAATGGATCGTACTATAATTTACGTCCATATATTTCTTAAAAATTTACCGCAGTAGACCAATCATAACAGGTACGGCGAAGTAAATGTAGGAAATCAGAGGATAAAAAATTTAATTTCATAAATATTCAGTATTAAAGCAAAATTATGTCACAATATTCGCCATTGATTTTTATTAGTTGGGTTAGGCTTAGATTACCTTCCGGCAAGTCTAAAAGCGAGTATCGTATCATATCTTATGAACTTTTCATTACAATGGGAACTTATTTTTAAAAGTATTAATGCTTAGGTTGACTTTGATTTACAATTACATTAAAATAACGCGACATGGTTGCCCACTAACAGCATTTGAAGCATTAACATTATTCCAAGCAGTAGCAGCTGAGGATATCCTTGTAAACTTTATTAGTTATAAATTCACTAAGAATCTAATTGGAGGTAGAGCTTACAAACTAATACAAGTCTTTAGTGATAAGGCGTGAAGCAATATTGTTTAAAAACATAATGTAAGGAGATCTAAAAATAAAACCATCGTTATACGGTGTTCAGATGTGCACTCTTATTGCGTAAATCGCAATAAATGCCATTATTGAGCTCAATATTTCATATAAAGTTTCAATTAATTATTGCACAATAAAAATGCAAATTGTTATAATATTTAGTAAAACTTAAAATGCAGCACTGTCAGAAGTATGTTCAGTGCGCAATATTACAATTTCCCGAACACTTTCTGTGGATATTTGACAACTCAAATGTCAACGAAGACAAACGACAAACAAAATAAGAACAATGTTGTTGAAACAACCAACTGTTTTGTATACCAGCTGTCAAATGAATATTGAATAAGCAGCTGAACTGCGTACATTGTTATGTCTGAACACTTAAAATATTGTACTCAATAAATCGCATATTGACTCAATAAATGGCATAATAGTTTGGGGTTTTATATCTTTGAATAGATTTTAGCTAATTTACAATACGACTTTCAAAATAATACCAAACAACCATGAAATAGATATTGAAATATTATATCCTCCAACATTAGGGCAACCATTAAATGTCTCTTTATCTCCTTCAGAATGACGGTGTAGTGTCTTGGTCAAAAGATCAGGTTAATGAAATAAACAAAAACAAATTGTTAGTTCACTCCCTCCAATACAATCCATCTAAAAAGTCCCCTCACCAAATCGAAATGATATAAGGATAATAGCACAAGAAAGTCAGGAAAAAAGAGGTTGGAATCAACAATCAGCAAGATTCCTCACCACTACACCAAATACTTGGAAGGCGTTGTTGATAGAACAAAAAAAGATTAAAGAAACGGAAACAAGGCAGAAATACTTTGCGGAAGCCATATGCTCTCAATAAGAGTACTGGCAGAAAAAAATCTCCTTCAGAATACCACTGGATATTCACAGATGTGAGGCATACCATCTCTAAAGAAATAATGGTGCTAGTTTAAGAGGCAACCTAACCTGAAAAGATCTCACATTCGCGCTTGTCATCATTACTACTCTCGTATTTACCTACAGTGAAATCAAAGTGAAATAAAAGCATTTTACAGTATCAAAACTGTTATGGTCATTTCAAAATTTTGTCTTTCGATAGTATCAACAGTCTGAAGGAATGTGATGTAGTTTCCGGGATTAAGAGAAAATCATTTAATATGAGCTGCTCTTTTCTTCTAAACCACTTTATAGCGAACGCCCAAAAATCAGCTCTGGGAGCTTGGTGGGGCTGTTATTATTACTCTTTTAAATTTTGTGCAAAATTAATTAATCGATAAACTTTAGATTTTATATCGCATGTGTGAATAAATTAAGTTTGGGAATTACTTTACAAAAGAAAAAAAAAATCACAGCAAAATATTTTTGTTTAGTCAGTCGTCGAGTAGTTTTGATATTTAGAGATAAACATTTATACGTATGTATGTATATTGGGATAAATGTTATTTCTTTATAAATACATACATTGTTGTTATACAGATTTTAAATCATTTCAATACATTATAAATTAATATTAATTAATTTTTATTAAATTAATAAAAAAAAATGTGATTCACATATGTATTAACAGTTTAGCATTTTTAATTTCTAGTGATTAAAGTACACATACATACGTATGTATAAGATTTTATATATCACAATATTGTAATATGCTTACCAGGTGGCTTTGTAAAATTTCCATTGATTTGTAGGCTTTCAAAACTTTGAAAACCAATATCAGTTTCATCTCGTTTACAGTAAGATGTTGCATTACCTCTCGCAATCATTTCACCATCACTGCAACATCGTCTAATGCACGGCATACGGCGACACGTACTCGCAGCTTCGTCGCAGACTCGTACCAGATATTGCTGATCTTGCGTTGTATAACTCTGCTCCATAGCTTCTATGCAATATTCGGAGAAATCGAATTTTTTATTTAAATCTCTCATATATAAGTGGCCATTGCCAATAAAAAATTTGAAGGTATTTAATTGATACTCGACCAATACCTTGTCACGTGGACAAACAATGGATTTCGTTTTGAATATTGAGAAACGTTGAAATAAGTTCCCATACAATTGGTAATTTACTGCTTTTCGAACACATCGTTGCTGATTACTATCGTATGAGTAATTATTTGGACAGCATTTGTGTATAAAGCGAAACGGTTTGAGAATATCATTGTATGCCGGCGAGCAAGCGATTACTGCCACGTGACGATCATCGATGCCCATCATACAGGATTGTGGTGGTATTTCAAAATCTTTGTCGATTGGAAATTCTACATATTTTTTGTCATCACACTTTACTATTGTATTATTAGTTAAATGCCTATTTGGAGGAATTACACCATAACCGTATATTGGGTAACTGTTTTCATACGGTACGCCTAACGGTTCAGTTATATTATGTTTATCACTGGGTGGAATGCACGTGAAATCATCGGAACGAAAAAGACCACGTGATATTCTGGCCAATTTCCAGCCGACTGCAGGGCAACATATTGGCACTTCCGCAAGTTCAGGTGCTCCAGCTGTAATACTTTGAATGCCACCGTTTATAATCAACAAACAGATATAAATAGCGAATATCATTGATTACGCAAGACGACGCTCTACAATCACAAAACGAAACGTACATAGAAGAATTGCTAAGAGAATATTCACTTAAAGAGATGATAATCACTTTATTTAAACAAATTTTTTTGATTTTTATTTCTGTTTTGTTTCAAATTCTGTTTCATTTTTAAGAATTCTCTTCATTTTATTTTTTCTTTCTTTTAAGGATTTTTTCAATTTATTTAAATCACAGAACGTTCTTAAAGCATGTGTTTAAATTCCTTTTAATTTAAAAAATGAATGTTTTTTTATTTTTAGATACATACACTGTGTATACCTTAATAAATATAAATATGTACGTATGTACAGTGAAGTGAAAAATAATAATAAGAACACCAATGTGATGAAAATATGATTCAAATGAAATAATTGTTGATAACTAACTGTACCTATCCTCAGCTTTTATACCACAAAAACTAATTTTATTGCAGTTACATAATTTTTCTCCCTTCCTACTTCCCCTCCTTTTTCCTATCACCTCTTTTATCCTGCCTTCTTAAGGACGTTACGTACAATCGGTTAATCGACCTCCGGGTACTGTACTTGTCTCAATAGACAAGTACACGTCCTCTAACCTAACCTAACCTATACATTTTTTTTAAATTAAAATATGGGCACCCCTTTTTGTTTTCAAAGGAGTTATAAAAAAATAATAATAAAATTGAATTAACTTAAGTTCTACTATTTTTCTAGAGTATTTTATTCTTGTGTAGAGACACCTACGTTGTTTAAGTCTGGTGGTCATCGCCTAAGCATACGGTGAACAAAATTTTAACATACCGAATTCGGTATGCCATATCCCGCACTCTGAATTAATTCCAAAAACTTATCCTAAATTGTGTGACACTTTCCTCTGAGTATTGGGGTAATTCACACAAGCCCTTGTATCGTTGTATTGAGTGTATTGTTGGACAAATATACAACAGTGTATGCTTGTTGTTGATAATTTTCATATAAAAGTTCGATACACTCATACACATTTTTTTCATATGCTTTTTAAAGTTGTATTGGTTTCGTGCTATCAGTTTATGTAAATGCTAGTAATCAAGATGAAGAATAAAAATACGAAATATTTTCTATGTAACTTGAGTCAACAATTAACATTTCAAAATTATAATCCTTCACACAGATAATTAATTAATTTACTTTTTTCCGTAATATTTTTCATTTTGTTGCTTGAAAATCAAATTATGAATACTGGTCATCTTCTTGCTATCGGTTTTTGACATTTGAAATACGAAATACACAAACGAAATACGAGCGTTCACAAACAAAAATTGTATTCAATACAACATACACTATACAAAGTCGTGTGAATTGGCCAATTGTTTTTACTATATTCCACAAGTTTTGAATCGAATTTGGATTTGAAGATAGTGCGGGGCAGTAGATTACATTGATATTGTTATCTTTGTACCATTTCTTATTGCACTACCCTGCTGGAAGACGCATCAAAGTGGCATATTTTTATTCGCCATAATGTAGCACAAAATTTCGAATGATGGCAATATAATACGTTACTTTCTAAATACATTTTGCCCGTTATTGTGACCTAACATCATAGTAGGAAAATAAAGTCCAAACAAGAAATTATCGCTACCATGCTTTACCGCCTAACAAGTGTACTGAAGATTACGCACAGTGTTTACTATTCTCCTAACAGTCTGAAACAATGTTGCAAAATTGAAATTTTGAAATGGTACTGAAAGAGTACTTTATGGCATCAAATGGCACTTTTGTAAATAAAATACAGATATACGTAATTGGTCATTACAACCATTCAATCAGGGTTATGACCTAGCTTCTCACACCACTTATTTTATGTGTGTTAATTTTAAACATGAGTGGCGGGACGTACAAGTTAAAGTCGAGTCCAAACGGCAGAAAGAAACTTGAGAAACTTTTTCACTGCAATTTTAATTACTCTTTTTGCTGAAGGAGGTCGCCGAAGAAATATCTTTTCATTTTTCGTTTTGTTTCGGATGTCTGACATGGTTTTTAAACCGCTGGCTCACGCCTATTAAGCTAGACTATTTATTTGTTTGTATTTAATAAACGACTTATACGTGATTCTCACATACAAATACAGATGCAACGATTCTGCAAGCGTTCTTATTGCTTTTCGTATTCTAAAAACGAACGTACACTCCGTGGACGTTTGGCTAACCGGAGCTAAAGACTAATTCTACCTTTAGCATTACGTTGAACATGTTACTAATACATTAATAACTAAAAGCGCAAGACATAAAATATGTAATAATAAAAAAGTACTGAAAGAACCACGGGGGTACTGCGGTACTTATGAAATAAAAAAGTACTAAAGCACTGAATTTTTCAACACTGGTTTGAAAACATCGAAATAAATTCATTTTTGCATAATAATAGGATTTTGTTATTAGAGGCTCATTTTCCTACTATGGTGAAATTAAAAACAACAGGTTATATTGTAATCCTTCGAAATTGTATGCTAAATTGTGTCGAATAAAAATATGCCACACACAATGGCGTGCAAAGTCCGAAGAAAAGGTTCGAAGCCTCTACAAAATTTAACCACTCTGTATATCGACGCCTCCGTTCTATAACATTCTAAGTCGAAAAAGTGTGTTTTGAGTTATGAGCTCTCAAAGTTTTTACGCGACATACGACTATATGTGTATTCAAAGTAGATTTTTCCCTATAACTTCGGAAGGGATCGGCGCATCTTAACCAAATTTTGACAGTATTTAAGTTAGAGAACGTAGAATTTAAAAATGCAAGAACATTAAAAACGTTCTAAGTATAGAATGGAGGCGTCGATATATTCTTGTTTTTTCGAAGAGTGACTTTCCATTTCAATTGTAATTCAATAAAAAAAGTTTAATTAAAATATAATTTGCCATTACAACCTTTCAGTCAGGATTACGGCCTAGCTTCTCAACACCACTCATGTTGTGTATGTTAATTTGTATACTCGACTGGCGGGACTACCGATTAAAGTAGATTCCGAACGACAAATTTTTAAGAAACTTTTCATGGCATATTTATTTACTCTCAGATTTTTACCAGAAATCTACTGAGAGGAAGTCGCCAAAGAAATAATTTTTCATATTTTGGTTTGATGTCTGACCGGGGATTTGAACCGTGGCTTGGCGTCACTACCCACTAGACTACGGCGGCTTCTCATGAACTCTTCCTAATAATGAGAAAATCAAATGTGGTCTAAAAGAAGGATTTGACAATGTGTCTCGACACTAACCGTCAGCCTAAAAGAAATTTAAATCAAATTGATTCAAGCGTTAAATGCTGCAATTCTCAATACAATCATGGAGATTAAAATTACTCTTCTTCATAAAGTTTGATCATTCACAACAATTCTAAAAAGGGTACCTTTTTTGCTCTCTTTTTCTGCTTATTTATGCTTATTTTATTTTTTTTCTTCACTGAAATTTATTGAATTATTTTGTATTTTGTTTTATCTGTTTTATTTTTAACTGTGAATTCTTATTAAACAGCACACTTTTCATAGATACAATACAACAATAAAAATAAGGGTTAGCAATACATTTCGATCACTTCGCAAGTCTGACGTTTTATTTTATAACAACAAATCAAACTAAATATTGTCGTTGTTGTCTTAAGACTTAAGATAACAAAATCGTCAGTAGCGTCGTAACTCCAATCAATATTATTAATATTTTTTTTATTTTTTTTTTTTTTTTTTATTTAAAGATGATGAAACACGAGTGCTTAGCGATCGTAAATTAATATCAGTTATCGTTTAAACTTTAGCAAACTTTTGATGAAAGAAAAAGGTTGAAATTATAAAATTAATCACTATTTTTATTTTTAATGTTTAAATGGTTTAACAAATTTTTGTTTTACCAAAAATTTTATTATTTCGTTAATTATGACGGTGAATGGTTTGTTGTTTTCTTCCTTTTTTTAACACACACACTGACACTTGCACACAATGTTGTATTTACTTATTGTATATCCAAAATAATTATTCAATTCGAACCAATAAATAAACAATTTTAAACGAACGAAAATATTTAATTTCGAATATTACCGACGGGGCCGAATATGGTAAATACTTCACGATTTATGAAAACAAATAATTTCACAAGCCGAAAAACAAAACAAAACGTTTTGTTGTATACGTTTAAAACTATAAAAAAAACGTTGCATTAATTTAAACAATTTAATTTCCAACTAATTATTTTATCTAATTTGGTATTCTTTCTAGTCCGCACCGTTCAAGTTCTCTTCATTGACTGATTAAATTTTGAGAGTCGCCAAAGTGTTGAAGTGCTAAATTCTTTACCGTTGTGAGCACTTTGTTTTCTCATCGGACTCTCGTTGTTGGGTCATCGCCGGTCTGCAATGTGTTGTTTGTTTATATTTATGAATGAATAAATGAAAGATGTTGTTGTTAATAGAAAACAAAAACAATCATAATACTACTGTTATTATGTTGTGTTGTTATGTTATGTTATGTTCAGAGGATATTATACAGTGCATAGGAATAAATAAGGTACGGTTACCCTTAGTCATAAAGACTGATTTTTTAACCGATTGGGTTTTTGAAAATTAGAAAAATGAACAGAAAATTTGCAAATTTAAATTAAATGTTTATTAGAAGGGAATAAGGAAAACCTGCCATTTAGTTTTTAAATATTACTTCATTTAAATTTTGTTTGGTTGAGTTATCAGCGGGCTTCAATTAGTCTACATGTAGGCCGGTATCTTACCAATGGCAGCTGTAATGTTTTCTTTCAGGGTTGACATTGAGGCAGTCTTGTACTTGTACCAGAGATCAGCAATGAATCGTTTTTTCGCTACTCATAAGTACTCATGAAATTTTGAGTATGAGTGAGTCAACAGTATTGAAATTCAACTATTCTGATTCATTCGTACTCACTACAACATTGATTTATAAGTACAGGTTGCAATGAGTATGAGTAGAACGTTGACATCAAACTCATAACATTCGAAATATGTTTGATTCATACGTGCGCTCATTAAGAATCATAAATTTTGAAGAATACTTCTAATACTCATAAATGATTCGAGTGATTCGAATCATTCATCAAAGTTTGCAGTCATAGTTGTTGTTGCATTTACAAAAAAAAAGAAGAAAGTCAAAGACAGCAAGCAAAGTAAACACACAACCTTCTAGTGAGTATTGTAGTATTCGTACGCGAGTCATAGTTAATTTGCGATTCTTGTAAATATTGAGTAAAGGAGAGTCGAAATCAACATCGTCATGCGTACTGTTAAGTATGAGTACGATGAGTACTTCAAACATTGAATATGAGTAGTATGATTATGATATTAAAATAAGTATGAATGCGTATAACTATCTGAAATTATGAGTATAATTCGGATCTACTCATCTTTTTGAATACTCATTGCTGATCTCTGATTGAGACAAAATACCAATGAAAATTTAACAGTCGCACGGCTCCCTTCTCTTTTTATTATATTTCAAAAACCATCACACTTTGTTAGATAAAGGCTTGGTGTGCCTTTATTTCTGTTCTGTTCCGTGCCATTTCGTTTTTATTTGAATATAAGTAGTATGATTATGATATTAAAATAAGTATGAATGCGTATAACTATCCGAAATTATGAGTATAATTCGAATCTACTCATCTTTTTGAACACTTATTGCTGATCTCTGTTCTGTACCTGAAAAACTGCACGTATCCTCATAAAAGTAGCCTAGTGTTCAACAGTTGAATGCCATAGAATAAATTGTTATCAATTCTCACAATTTTATTTAAACACATAACAATACATGTGAAGAGTGAATGTAACGGATTTTATGCATTGCATTGCAATATCCTCTCTTTGAGTCATTTACCACTCATAAAAGCAACGAATACAGAACGAATGGTATGCTTGCCCACTGAATGAAACTCGAAATTGTTTTCCGAAGTACTTATGTATGTATGTGAGTGTATCAAATGATGACTAAAAGTACCAACTATTTTCTTATATTGTGAAATCATTCGTTGGTTGATATGTCAAGGCATTATAACAATAGAATGTGTAAAAGGCAATAACAAAAAACACCGAATATGAGCATAGCAATATCACTAGGAGTCAATGAGCAATGAGTGCATGGCGAAAGCAACGAATGCATGAATGTTTAACAAAATGAGAATGCTTTCATTCAGTTCTCTGGCGTCCAATGAGATAAATTATCACCATACTTCGTCTCTCAATATGTTCACGTTAACGGGTGTTGTGTAGCATGTGGTACCGTCTTGTGGAAACTGCTACCAATTTGTTTCATTTTGGACAAAAAAAATTATTCACATTGCTCAATACTTTCTCCCGCAATGTTTCAATGATTTTGAAGAAATAGGATGCCGTAGACCCTCATACCGCACCAAGCAGTATTGTCTTAATTTCCTGAAATGCCTCTGTACAAGTTCTACACTTTGGTTTGTTTAGGCACGCATGTAAACAAAAATAACTTCGTGGTTGAAAATCATTTTTTGATAGAAATAAGTTCATATTGCTACGTTTTAGCCTTTTTAAAAACAATTATAATATGAGTTCGTTGATTGCCGACAAAATAAAAACAAATTTGTGTTTAATTTCAGATAAATTCTTTATTGTCTTTCAGTGTCTCCTACACACTTGACGAATACAACAACAATATGCTTGTTCGTTATTCTGCTCTGCTCACACCCTTTGTGTACGCAACAACACATGTACGTTAGATCTGTATAGCGGAGATCTTCAAATCACAGCTGTTCTCTTCACATGCAATGTGTCTTCACACAAGACTGACTGAATTCTTTCTGCTCGTTGCCTGCCTTGTATTGCCTTTTTATATGCCCACACAAACAGTTTGATGAACGTTCTTGAAGTCGAATGTTCGCGGTTTCGCCTTCTCTAGAACTCTATCGTGACTTCATTGTTGTTTGTGTATTTTGCACACATTGCTTGTTGTTGCGTTCTCGCTTACTTGTCTATGCCGTTTCTTTCATACTGATGTTGTTGGTTTACTTGTAACAAGTTCGTTGTATGTGTTTGTGTAGCTTTTACTCATTTTAATATTAAACGATGATACATTGTTTCCATTTTCGTAACAATATATTATTAAATTTTTAATTAAATTTTATATTAGATTATATATAAAATATTTCTTTGAATCTTATACTAGGTAGGTAAGTTGAAGGAGAGGAGATCAACCAAGGATCTTGTGGCAATTGGCGTGCACCTTAGCCATTATATAGGCCTGTAGTGTGCTTTGGGAATATTACCTTAATATGTATGTATAGGAAGAAGTTACGTCAGGTATTGTGTCAGCCCTAAAATATTGGGTTCTCGATCTTACGAAAGCCAGGCAATGAGAAAAAAGTGCCCCATCGTCTCGATGTCTTCACCGCATGCATTGCATTCATCATTTTCCGTCACACCAATACGGATCAGGTGTACATGTAAAGCGATCATTAGTGTGCTGTTTGGATATTTCAATAAAAAGTGGTATTTCACCTAATTCTGTCCAAACTAAAATATTTGGTAGCAGCATTATATAAATCCTTCAATATTAACGAAATCAACAGCAAAACTTCTCTTCCGTCCCAATCAAAATTACATCTGCCTATATACAGAAGCTCAAACGTATAATTGGATCATTAGCTATATGAGATTATTCAAATGCCGGTTTTTCCACTTCAATGGAAATATTTCAAAAAAATTTTGATGCGTAATCTCTATGAACCCGGTATCAGCACAGTGGAGCAGTTAAAACAAGGAATTAGGTGAGAAAAGGACAACATAACCCCGGAATATTACACCAATCTCATGCAGTCGTTGCTTCGAAGTTTGAAAGCAGTAAGAAAAGCAAGAGGTTTTGGTTCATAAGTCGCCATAGTCTAGTAGGTAGGGTGTTGGCTTATGAGCCTTGAGGCCTCGGTTTAAGCCCCAGGTCAGACATTAAAACAAAAATATGAAAAAATATTTCTTCCGCGAATTCCTCTCAGCATATTTCTGGCAAAAACTCTGATAGTAAATAAAATTATAATGAAAAACTTCTCAAAAATCTGTCGTTTGGAATCGACTTTCGACTATAGGTCCCGCCACTCATGTATACAATTAACACACAAAGAACATCTGTGATGTGAGAAGCTAGGTCGTAATCCTGACTACAGGGTTGCAATGACCAATTATGTATGTATTTTGTGCATTAATATGCGCTATAGAAAGTGAGTACGATTATACGCAACTATGAATACATCCCAAGTAGAAATTGAAGAGAAAGTGGCTGTAAACTGTTTAAATCTGTATACAGGCATCTTAAAACACGCACATACTTAAAGCAACGCTCATAAATTTTTGCCAATTTGCGACTACAATCGGCAGAAGCGACTGAGGCACGAAAGAAACGTTTCCGGCTTTAAAGTTAAACTTTTACTACAAAAATGTTGAGTAAAACGTAATTTAATGGTCCTTCTGTCAGTGCTTCCTATCTTAAAGTTTTAACAAAACAAAGTGTGTGTGTGTGAGATATCATTGACATTTTTTGTTCGTTTGAAGGGCCTATTGATTCTTGATTGATTATGTGAAATATAAGATTTTTCAAATGTCTGCCACGGTTTTTATGGAAAAAGACCCAGGTTCAAATCCCAATAGAGTTGCATAAAATTCGTTCAGCCTAGTTTTCGAACCTCAAATAAAGTGGCTTCATCCCCTCCTGAAAATGGAAAAAGGCAAATATAACAGGAAGGTCAGGCATTGCCAGCGCCTAGTGGGAAAAGAGGAGGTAGGAGAGATTAATTTATTGAGCTCGCTTAGTACACTTATAGCACGTAAGCTTATTTCGGAATTTAAAACAGTAATTCATTGAAATGTTCGCTTTTATTCCCCTATTATTCTTGTTGATATCAGAAATTCACAGATATTGTATGATGATTCATAGACATAAGTTCTCAGTCTACATATTTGAACATGATCTGAATGTAAATTATGCGGGCAAGCTACTAAATCAATGAATTGTTGTGTAGAATTAGATCTCATAAGGATTAAGTTGTGTTGGACCATAAAAGACCAGATTGAATATTTTAGTTCATTAGCACTCAAGAGAATAATAGAATGTGTAGCCTATTTCTGTTATTTTATTCTTTATTCGTTCAAAAAGAGTCATTGACGGTGAGATAATTTTCATACAAATAAACGTTCTCTTATATTCGTAAGATGTCCCAATCAGATTGTAGATATTTTGGAAATTCTGTATAGCATTCACAACAATTGGGGGAACAACAATTTTGTACCCGTGTGCTTCACTCTCTTATTCACTTAATATGTCATCGTTATTATCAAAGGTTTATAAAATCCTAACCCGATTATCTTTTTTTTTGGTGATATGCTAATTTTTATAATCCTCATTCATAATAGAGAGAATTTCATTGTAAAGAAATTCACTGTAGGGAAGTTCGACTCTATATGATATCCGGTAAATACACATTTATTATGAATAAATAAAAATAAATAAATAATTGTACTTAAATAAATAATAAATTGTACCAAATTCCACGTGTGTTTAGAATAGTTCTTATGTTAAAACACATATCGAAGGTAGTGCGGTGGCTTATTATTCAAGCGTTTGTGGTTCAAACTCGAACTCAGGACATCTCAAATGGACATCTTAAGAAAAACTGAATTTGAATTTTGAATTTCTTTCCTATTGGATGAAGGTTAAAAAATCTGTTAGATAAGGCCTACTTTTAGGCTTAAGCCAAAAATTACAAATTTACATGCAGTAAAATTTTGTGCAGTGGCACAGTAAAAATGTTGCATTTAGTTTTCATTCAGCATTGCAAAATTTGTACATTTTTGAAAAAAAAAATTTTTGAGTTAATAAAAAAATAAAATTGCATTTAAATTTTTTTTGTTCCTTCCTAACTTCAGTGTTTGCAGTTTTCTAATAATGAATAAATTTGGATTTATTAAGCCTACCTTAGGGGTTTCAAATATTAATATGTATTATATTAATATTAATATGTAATATTTGAAAGTAACACATGAACATGAAATGTTAAAGTTAAAGCGAATAAACGAAATGGAAATGGAAATGCTGCATGAAAAATGAATGCAACATTTTTACTGCGCCACTGCATTAAATTTTGCTCCATGCAAATTTTGCATTTTTTGGCTTAAGCCTAAAAGTACCCTCTGTCTAGGAATCCTGAGAAAAAATGCTACTTATATCCCGAAAGGATGAAGCCTCGATTAAAATCTCATAAAATCTGTCGTTCGGGCTTGACTTTAAAATTTTATGTCCCGCCACTCATGTATAAAATTAACACACACAACATCAGTGGTGTGCGTTAAGCTAGGTCGTAATCCTGTAATGGCCAATTATGTTATGCATGTGACAAACAACATCCTCAAAATTAATATGTATTAAAATATCTTAATTAATTTCATTTCTAATTAAGTGGTTTTTAATTAATTAAATAAATTAAATAATTAAATTATCGATATAAAATATAAAAAAGTTTATTTTTCTGCTTAAAAAGAATATTCAAGAATGCAAAATTTTTTAACATGATCCACTAAATCTAAATTTTAACAAACCATCCGACTAACCAAAAATACTGAATGAAGCGTAGGCATGAAATTCAGCTTTATGTGAAAACATTGACCTAGAACACCTCTATCGTCATATTACTATACCTGGGGGCTAATTCTGGCAGTCGTATACGATCGAATACTTACTCGTACGTTCGATTTTTTTTTTTTTGGGATTCTGTCAGTCGATATCGACTTATATGTATCGACATTTCTAATGACAGCAGTCGATAGCGTGCAACCTTGCGAGTTTTTAATAAGCAGAAACCTATCGAGTAAAACTTTTTCGTAATTCGCTCTCTCATTCGCTCTCTCATTTTTTTTATATGTAGTTTGACGTTTAATTTCTTTCGCTCTCTGAGAGAAACGTCAAACTACATATAAAAAAAATTTTGTCCGAACCAAAAATGTTTCAGAAACTTATGGGTGAACCAGCCTTTAGTTCTGCCTCTACACTATTTGATAATGAAGTAGGGGTGTCAAAATATCGATGGCACTATCGATAGTATCGATAGTTTATATTTTTCGTTACTATCGATGTTTTTTTTTTACAAAATATAAACATTTAACTATTATCGATAATTTCATTACCTGCGTTCCATAAATCATACGACGGTAAATGTCAAATTTCGTTTCGCCTCTGGTTGCCCGGTGGTTTCAACTCAATTACAGTAGTTTTGACTTACCTGCACAACTAACTATTGCAAGAATTTTTGTGCAGATAAGCCAAAAATGCAGCTAAATTAAATTTTTTACTTTAATTATAGATTACTCTCTCAAAGCACAAAACAAAATTTTTGTGCAGGTAAAGGCAATGCGAACGTAAATAAAAGGCGGCTAAATCAAAACTACTGTATCAGTTATCTATTAGACGTCAAAGTGGCCGAAACGGTTATTAAAAGTACTTTTAAAAATTGATAAAAAAAAATTTTCAAAATCAAGTGTTTTATTTTCAATATAATAATAATTCTCCGAATTATACTGCACAACCATATCGGCATCAGTTTATTTCAGATTCTAGATTCTCTTGGTCTCCCGTTTCAAAACTTGCTATCGCATACGGTAATTTTTTTTTTTTATTATTTAAAAATCGATAAAATTTAAAAAGATGCGGCTTACTGCGGAGTAACCTTGGGATCGAAGATATAGCCGACGTACGTAGCTAATTGTGAATTTTGTTTGCTCCGTATAAAAATGTTAGCTACGTCGGCTATACATACATACATATCTCCGATCCCAATGTTCGCCCGACCGCCATAGATAAGTGTTACGCCGACAAGCCAGAGACAATTTACGCTTTAAAGGATAATATTCGTGAAGCCATTGGTGAAATACAGCTGCACACAATCGATAATGTGCTTCAAAATTGGACCGATTGTGTAGGCTACTGCATGGCCAGCCGAGGCAGCCATTTGAATGAAATTATTTTCCATTATTAACCGGAAGGATTGTACTTTCAAATAATAAAAAGAAGAAATTTGAGAAAATAATCAGTAGTTTTTTTACAGAATTTTCAAAAAAAAAATAAGTTATTTGGCGGACCCTTTGCAGCATTTAGAAAATGTATTTTTAAATTAAAATGTCATTTTTTTAAGTACTATTTGGCAAAACACATAGTTGCATTTCTATTTTTACTAGATTTATATATAAGTAGATTTTGTTCTGTTTGCGAAATCTAGTTAAAATCAACTAGATTTGGCTCGAAGTCTCATAAGTACTAGATTTCGCTGTAGTGTAAATGGGGTATTAACAAATGTCTATTTTTATTCCTAGCATTATTATTTTCTATTCTTTAAAAAAAAAACGAATAATTGTTCAAAATTCATTAAAGTTGTTTTCGAATAACTTATCGATTAATTGTCTTCACTAGATAGGAACAAATTAACATTTGAACTACCCTGTAGTTTAAATTAAATCGTCAGCTGTTTATTAGCACACAATCAAACACATTTAACAATTGTTTATCAAATGTCAAATTTTTAATTGAATTTTTTTTTAGCTTGTTCACGTGTTTGTTTACGTCTAATAATTGAAAATAACTCCGCATAAAAGAATTAGTTAAAAAGGCAAATCCATTCACTAGAAAATGGAGTCGAAATATACATTACCTAGTAAATCCCCACTTAAAACATTCGGTACGAATATTCGCAGCGGCATTATACCATTGAAACGTAAACTACAGAGTCCCGGTGCAGAGAATGCTAATGGAAAATTATTTAAATGTACAAATGGACAATCTCCAGCAAATAGTAAAACAAATGGAATACAACAGCAAACGACACAACCAGCGTCAAAATTTATACCAACTAAACTACAATTGGAACAACAGCGGCAAGCGTTACCAGTCACGAGCTGCCGAAAGCGCTTAATACAAGAGGTCCACAAGTCCGATATTCTTCTTTTAATGGGTGAAACTGGTTCGGGTAAAACAACTCAAATACCGCAGTTTCTATTAAGTGCTGGATTCGGTAACAAAGGAATGATTGCTATAACACAGCCACGTCGAGTGGCTGCAATTACGGTGGCAAAACGTGTAGCTCAAGAACAGCACTGCCAATTGGGTGAACTCGTCGGTTATACAGTACGTTTTGAAGATTGTACCTCACAAAAGACACGTATTCGCTTTATGACTGATGGCTTTTTATTGCGAGAAGCCTTGGCTGATCGATTGCTGCGCAATTATACCGTCATAATGCTAGATGAAGCTCATGAGCGCACGGTAAGCACTGATGTTCTGTTTGGAGTGGTTAAAGAGGCACAAAGGCAGCGCAGACTGCGTTCTTTGACTCCATTAAAAGTTATAGTTACCTCGGCTACAATGGATATTGATCATTTTGGTCAATATTTTGGCGTAAAAGGCATGTATCTGGAAGGTCGGACGCATCCTGTAAAAGTAATGCATGCCAAAGAATCACAGCCAGATTATTTACATGCCACTTTGGTGACGCTGTTTGATATCCATCGTAATACACCAACAAAGTAAGTGATGCAAATGAAAGCGCATTTTAGATTTTAATAATGAAACAATATGAATGAATATATTTTATAGCCATGATGTATTGATTTTCCTAACGGGTCAAGAAGAAATTGAAGCAATGGCACAACAAATTCGACAGATTTCTAAGGTAAGACGGAAAAATTCTATGAAAACGTAAATGTGTTGTAAGAAATATATGAAAAAGGTTAAATAGTAATTCAAATAGATAACATACGAGGATATAATTAATATTTAGGCATAACTGTGGATTTAAACACTGATTTTAATGTCACCCAAATAGATAAGAACCATTTTATTTATTTATGCCATCATTAGTTTTGGTGGCATGACATAATGTCCATTGACATAATGTCCATGGACTTTATGTCACCCTAAAAAGTGACATTAAAAATTAACAAAATGTCAATGTGTTTGTCACTGTTGATAGTGTCATAATGTCCACATATTTTAGTTACTTTAAAAGAATATATAAACTTATTAGTATTTCATTTTTTATTGAAAAATATTAAATTTATCATTAACAATCTATCAAAGTAATGGCGATTTATTGTTCTTTGATTTTTCTTCCAAAGTCCTTAAGCAGCTAGAGCAAATTTTAAAATGCGTACATGGCATCAATAGTGCATCCTGTGGATTTAAAAAAAAATATTTTTTTTTAAAATCTATTCTTTTAATTCTCTGCATGTGATAAATGTTTGTCCAGCTAATGTGAAATGTAAAGTGATTCTAATGAATTGCAGAGATTTAAAAGAAAAGATTCGAAAAGAAGAATAAAAATCGGCGCCGATTTTTTATTGAAAAATATTTTTTTTTTCGAATCTTTTCTTTTAAATCTCTGCATGTGATAAATGTTTGTCCAGCTAATGTGAAATGTAAAGTGATTCTAATAAATTGCAGAGATTTAAAGGAAAAGATTAAAAAAAAAAATATTTTTCATCGGCGCCGATTTTTATTGAAAAATATTTTTTTTTTCGAATCTTTTCTTTTAAATCTCTGCATGTGATAAATGTTTGTCCAGCTTATATAAAGTGATTCTAATAAATTGCAGAGATTTAGAAGAAAAGATTTAAAAAAAAACATTTTTTTTTTCTCTGCATGTGATAAATGTTTGTCCAGATTATGTGAAATGTAAAATGATTCAAATAAGTTGCAGTGATTTAAAAGAAAAGATTTGAAAACAAAAATATTTTAAAATAAAAAATTTTTACACTTCTTCACAAAGTTCTGATAAGATTCTCAATGAAAAGACAAAAACTGCTCACGTTAGCTGAAAGAAAATTCGAAGTCGATGAACGAGAAAATTCTTGGGTGCCATTTAGACAGCAATTTCAAAGCATTAGTGTGATTTCAGAATCATAGCAATCTTTTTATTTTTTTTTATTAAAATATATTTATCTAAAATTGATTTTTGAATATTATGGACCTTATGTCACTCTAAAAGTGGCATAATGTCCATGGACTTTACGACACATTATACATGGACATTATGACACCACGCGAAGTGACATAAGGTCCATGGACATAATGTCACTTTTTAGAGTGACATAATGTCCATGGACATTATGTCAATGGACATTATGTCATGCCACCATTAGTTTTTATTTGAAAATTTTAAATGATTTCTAAATGGATACCCTAAAGTTTTTATTTTACGATTAAATTTTAAAAGTATAGATTTTTTAAGTAAATTGTTCTAGTAAACTTTAATAATCTAAGTCAAAATATTAATTTGAGCTCAGGTGATAAAGAAGCTAACAAAACGGGAATGTCTTGCAAACTAATTGTGACAGGATAAAAGTCAAAATTTTTTAATATTCAATGAATCAACAATAATGCCAGGCTTTAAAAGGGTGAACGCTGACAGATTTACATCAGATAACATATAATTTAGTTCAATAATAATTTACTTATATACATATCGCGAAACGGAAAAACTCATAGACTCATTGGAACGCTCATTACTAGAAGCGCTGTGAGCAAATGAGAAACGGAACTCCTGGATTCTATTTTTCGAAGTGGTAGGCAGTTTTAAGGACGTATCGAAGATCAAGAAATCGCTCTACAAAACCCACACCCAGGCTGATGCACTAAAAATGATTCGGGCAAACGGATATTCACAGAAGACAGATCCCTGCATCTATTGATGAACATCCATTTTCCCTCTGCGTCGGTAGAGTCTGCATCGGTACGGCAAACGAAGAGCAACAGAACAACGGATGGCCCAGAAATCACCACAAAACATGGTTAAAGAAATGAGTAAAAGCTTCTTCCTCTTTAAGGCGACAGTGCCGGAAGCAATATTTGTAGCACTTCTACAAAATGCAGAGGTCTTCGTATCAACTTAGAATTTTAGAATTTACATATGTTAGAATTTACATTTCCCTCATGGCTAACATACGCCAAGGTGGCAGAAGGTATTCATACCCAAAATTGGCAAAGGCAGATATTCGACCCTAAAAGCCCGATTAGCTTAACCTCCATCTTGCTCAAAACCATGGAACTCATTTTAGATACAATGTTGAAGAGCAAATTATCTGATGAAAGGCTGAGATTTATAGGACGCGCTTTGAACGTAACACACAATTGGGCACGCCCAAGGGGCTTGACTGTAAACACGTATAATACCGAAATATGTATATTTACAGGAAACACGAACATCGCTCATTTTGACTGTCTTCGCCTTCTTAACGAAGAGATTAGGATTTCCAATCAATTGAAATATTTTATTTTATTTATATTATCATTTTATAAAATGAGGCAGCATCTGAAAGATAGAGCTGCGAAGGCCGACAGGTGCTGGTCCACTTTTAAGGGAGGAGCCACAAGTTCTAAATGGTGCATCACTCCAAGAATGACACTCTGGCTCTACAGGAGCTTCGGTAGTGTAGTGTGGTGGAACATTACCCAAAAGGCATTGCAAACAATACTCTTCATAGGCAACTTTTACGGTTTATCGTCCTCAGGCTTTAGGGGGTTGGAAAACCACAAATCGTATTATCAGAGTATAGTTAGAGCACTAGACGGTCTTTCGCTTGACGTGCAATTAACCGACAGGACGTCCAACATATCAGTGACAATCAATTGCGTCATTTTAATATCAGATCGATTTTCTTGGTCAAATGGATCCATGAAAGAGTTGCCAGTGGGGACTAACTGCTACACGTATGACTCTTAACATGAAAATAAGATGGGACTGGTTCTCTATCTAGAAAAACCAGAGAGAGTAAGATGGCATTCCTAATGGTGAGTGTGCAACAAGCCTGTATGACAATTGGCATGAGGCCCTTGATTGATCTCCTCTCCTTCAACCTACCTACTACCTACGCTTATCGCACTGTTTTCTCTAAAATGAGTTAAAGTTGTCTCTTTTTATGGGAAATTTATTTGAAAGATCGCTAATACTTAACCCTGTAGTACAATTTTCTTTTTAACTAAGACTTGATATTCGAGTACAAAAATTTTTGTTCTCCTTTTATTTAAATCAGATTAGGTAAGATCGATACTAAGAAGTCTAATTAAATAATTAGAAATATTTCCACATTTACGTATAATAAATTCATAATTATCTCAAAATACTTGTTTTATAATTATTCATACAATGTTTATTTTTATTTTATTTTTTTTTTCTAGACCAATCTCAGTAATATTGCTGGGGTGCGGGTTTTCCCACTTTATGCCCAATTACCACAAAATAAACAATTAGAATGTTTTCTACCAGCTCCACCCAATGCCCGTAAAATAATTTTGGCTACAAATATCGCAGAAACATCTGTCACAATACCGGGTATACGTTGTGTTATAGATGCCGGCTTTGTAAAACGACGCATTTATTGCCCCAGTACCGGTTTAGATGTACTAAGAGTAGTACGCATTTCCCAGGCACAATCGTGGCAACGTTGTGGTCGAGCTGGTCGCGATGCCTCTGGAACATGTTATCGAACTTATACGCAACAGGAAATGAATGGATTTGAAAAAATGCCAAAACCTGAAATTTTACGAAGCAATATTTGCTCGACTGTATTACAGCTATTGGCGTTGGGTATCGATTGCAAAAGTTTTGATTTTCTAGATAAACCCTCACCGGAAGCAATGGATGCTGCATACCGCAAACTAGAGTCTTTGGGTGCTGTACGAAATGCCTCTACCATACCTGAACTTACACCTTTGGGACGAAAAATGGCACAGTTTCCTTTGGATCCACAGTACAGTAAACTATTATTGGCAGCTCCGAAATTTGGTTGTATGGAGGAAATGTTAAGCTTAGTAGCAGTACTCTCCGGTGAAAATGTTTTCATTTCAAGTACAGAAAAGCGAGAACAAGCAGCTTTGGCTCATGCCAAATTTCATTCAAAACATGGCGATCATTTAACGTTACTGAATGTTTTCAGTGCCTTCCAGAAGACTGAAAAAGTTAAGGTAATTTGCAAAATTCAAGCAACAATATATTCGAAATGCCTTATAATGTGATATTTTCTTGCAGTTATGGTGTCATGATAACTTCCTCAATGCCCGTAATCTAAAGTATGCCCGTGATGTGCGCAGTCAACTGTTGGAAATTGTCGAGCGTTTAGATTTGAAAGTGAACAGTTGTGGCAGCAATTTCGATCAAGTACGAAAGTGTTTATTAGTTGGCCTCTTCGATAATATAGCTGAACTACAACGTGACAATTTCTATTTAACGATTACGGGTCGTCAACGTGCCAAAATTCATCCGTCTAGTGTATTTCATGGTAAATATCGTCCGGATTATATAATTTTCTCTGAAATTGTGCTCACCGAACGAAATTTCTTACGTCAAATAACGGAAATTTCACCAGAATGGGTAGCTGAAGTTGTACCACACTTTATTCATCTTAGTCGCATTAAAATAGCATCATAATCAATAAACCAATACGTTCTATAAAACGTTTTCGTTTCACACTATGGTAAATCAATTGCAGGTTTTTAAACAGTTTTTTTTTTATAGAATTTTTACTATTTTATTAATTATATGTATTTTGTTTATTGCTAAGCTAAAGTAATTTAAATCCAATCCGTATGAAATCAAAACAAACTACTACACTTTTATGTAAAACATAATCTCCGTAATAAATTAATAAGAAAGAAACTTATTTTTTAAACTCTACTAACTTACTAAGAAGTTTCTTTATATAGTATGTATGCATTGACATATGTACATATATTTTCTATTTCCTTATAACAGTCATTGTTTATAGTTTAAATTATAGTCTAAATTTTGAGTCACGTTTAATAAAATTTATATAAAAATATAAAAATCATAAAGAATCATGAATTATTTTCTTAAAATATTGTATTTATTGTTATTTTTTTTGACTTATAAACCTAAAAAGTATGTTTTCAATGAACGCGAAATACTTTCGGCCGTATACATTTTTAGACAAATCTGCCAGGAATGTTGATTAACAGCACTGTCAATTAATTTGTCTTTGTTTTCGCTTACAACTGAACTAAAATCGAAAAAACTTTCAGCTTGCGAAGTCGCTTTATCCAACTGACTTGATGATGATGATGATGATGATCTTCCATAAGAGTTCCGATAATCATCAGAATCTGAATGTTGTATTTCATTTTGTTCCACATTTAAATCAGTATCCAATATAGACGTATCGGAAGATGTTTTCGTAATAGTGGCATCAGAAATTGCAGTTACCATACTTGAATATATCTCGGTTAACAAAATGAAGGGATACTCGTAGAAAGAACGTTCCGGGTAGTTTGAAATTAAATAGATTCCCACACACTTGCCAAATAATACTTCGGGTATGTAACGATTATATAAATGAACCAAATGCATGACCAGAGCACGGATTTGACTAAACCACATTTTCAAGTCGTTCAGTAAATCATTAATAAAATTAGTGGCATTTTTTCTGAAAATCAACGAATTCTATTAAATGTTAAGAAATCTTAAAAAATTTCTCAATATGTTCTTACAATTGCTGGAGTTGTTTAATATGGTCTGTGTTGAAACTCTGCTCAAATGTCATGGATATTTCACGTACACCCACTAATAAGTGTCGCAGGCCCATTAGGAATGTTAATTTGGTATTTTCGGAAAAACTTCTGTAAATAGAATAAAAAATGTTTTATTTCATGTCCTTGATAGAAAAAATGATATTTTTATTTACCGGGTTCTCATTTCGTTGGTGGTCACATTTGGTAGCATTTGCTCTACTGTGCCAGCAATTTTACTTATACCGCGAAAGAACCATTTGGCATCTTCAATTAAGGCTGTATTATTGTCTGCCGATAATCTGTAAAATTTTATTGTAAATTAAATTCTTATAAAACAATTACTTATAAATTGAATATTTAGAATTATAAAATGTCCTGGTACAATTTTGTAAACTGTAGAGATAGATTGGTATTTTAAGTTACTGTGAGTTTATATACGAAATACTACGATCAATATTTGATTTTAAGACACTTTTTTTTATCGAGATTTGAAGAAAGCACTTCAACAAGATTTAAATATTTACGAACATCTATTTCCAAATTTAATATCAAAGAGGAATTTTGTCAAAATTTTTATTACGTTGTCGAATCATAAACGAATTTCAGTCAATTTGTAATAGATTATAGAAAAATGTTCATGTTGTTTTTAATCTAATAAAAAAAATATATACATATGTATGTATGTAAGTACCGTGATTGGTTTTTATTCGGCGCACTATAACAAATTTGTAAATTTTTAAATAAAATCAAAAATATTATAAACATTTTAAATATTCCGACGACTTTCATTGTTGACCTCTACTGCAGCGGATATAATGTAATACTAACGATTTGTTAAGCACTCTAGGAACATTTACCTGCACAATATTTTACACTTAATATCTACCTGTAGGTAGATTACCTGGAACAAATGTTGAAAATCTCAAATATGTTTTTAATTACCAAGTTAGTCCTTAGGAAACTAGTAAAAATGGTTTTAAATTTGTTTTCTTAAAATTTAAAGAAAAAAGGTCAATTAACAGTGAAAATTATTTGTTCTTTTTCATTTCTAAAAAAAAAAAAAAAATTGTACTTGTATCGGGTGGGCCATCTATCGGTTTAAATTTGAACCACCTATTCGACCACAAAATTCCTATTCGATCACAAAATTCAGTATATTTTCTCCACTGAACGTAATGAATCGATTTATTTTTGAGGAACGTTGGGATTTATTGGAAATTTATTTCCAAAACAAAGAAATTTCAGAAATTTCAAACGCTTGATGGCCGTTTAATTAGCCGAAATTGTAATGTCAATTGGCCGCTAAGAAGTTGTGATTTGACTCCGTTGGATTATTTGCTGTGATACGCCGTTAAAGGAAAGTGTTAGATCCGATCGAAAGAGGTATTGGGAGATCAGCCGCGGCAGCCATAAGAATGAAATAATATTCCATTTTCTAACCGCCAAAATTTTAAACCGTTTATGATTTATTGCGTTTTTAAATTTGAACTTTTAAATGACCCACCCTTTAAATTACATTGATTTACAAACACATTAAAAACTGCAGCCCTTATGCGTGTGCTAATACGCTTGGCTACTCAATTATTTTAAAGACAGCAGCGACAAAGAAACAGTTCATGTTCTGTTATTAGTGGTAAAACTAAATTTTTTTCGAGTTTTTAATTGTTATATGAGTTTTAAAAGTCCCTATTTCATGAAACTTATTGTATTGATATCATCAAATCAAATAGAAACAAGCCTAAGTTGGGTACGGTGTTGGTGTATGCATGTAGACCAGAGATCAGCGATGAATCGTTTCTTCGCCACTCATAAGCACTTATGAAATTTTGAGTATGAGTGAGTCAACAGTATTGAAATTCAACTACTCTGATTCATTCGTACTCACTACAACATTGATTTATTAGTACAGGTTACAATGCGTATGAGTACAACGTTGACATCAAACTCATAACACTCCAAATATGTTTGATTCATACGCCTACTCATTCAGATTCATAAATTTAGAAAAATACTTATAATACTCATAAATGATTCGAGTGATTCGAATCATTCATCAAAATTTACAGAAAGAAAAAGACAAAGACAGCAAGCAAAGCTAACACACAGCCTTCTAGTGAGTATTGTAGTATTCATACGCGAATCATACTTATTTTGTGATTCTTGTAAATGTTGAGTAAATGAGAATCGAAATCAATAACATCATGCGTATCGTTAAGTATAAGTACGATGAGTACTTCAAACTTTGAATATGATTAGTATGAGTATGATATTAAAATAAGTACGAATGCGTATAAGTATTAGAAATTATGAGTATGATTCGAATCTACTCATCTTTTTGAATACTCATTGCTGATCTCTGATATTCAATACTGAGCAAACCAATTGCAACGCTAAGCCTAAGGAAGTTTCTTGTACTCATATATTTAACTATATTTTACAGATTTGTTTCTAATTATCGGTTAAACAAAGAAGCATTTCGTATAGTACTTAATGCTATTAAAGAACATTTGTCGCGATCTAAAATTCTTCCAATTTTACAACTTGCTGCTACGTTTCGCTTTTTAACAGAAGGGTCATAACAAAGATCAGTCGGGAACGATTTACGTATAAGCCTTGGTAGAAGTGCAGTATCTGAAATTTTGACTGATGTAAGCAAAGTCATGGAGTGGTACATTTGCCGACAGTGGGTCCAGCTGAAAATGAATGTAAATGAAAAGCGTAGGTCAAGAGACTATTTCTCCAAAAAATATAAAATTCCTTCCTTTTGCCATCCAATGATGTAGAAGAGGAAAGTGTTCCATTACCACTGCCAACGTCTCAACAAAGTGAAGCTCAGGGAATCAGGGATGAAATAGCAAGTAATTTATAGGAAAATCAGGATATCCTTTATCCTATATCAAAAATGTTCTATCTGCAGTATATTTGTTCTGTGGATAAACCATTTTGAACGATATATTTTTTATTAATAATAACAACAACTAAAACAACCAAAATTCAGTCTTTTTTTAAGTTTTTTTTGTTAAAACTGACGACTGTCAGCTGGTTGGTTTATTTCCAATAAGAAAACCGATAACCTTGGTTTCTGTGGCACCAAAAACCGATATTAATTCCAATTCGAACATAAAAACGATAATATCGGGTTTCATGACACCATAGCATTTTTCTCGTCGTTTTTAAAACCAATTCCGACAAGGTTGGTTTCTATGACAACCCCGATTGAACGTATATGCTTTAATGTTATTAAGGTTTGGCTGAATGACGTCAAATCGATGACACATCGGACATCTGTCGTTTACTTCCGCGTCAGGTCAACCGTCCAGGAGTTAACGTGGATTCCACCAAACTCACCATTCATGTCAATGATTATATTCAATAGCATGGCGGATAGTGGGTGTTTTGACGACTGCTTACTTTGACATTTGTTGGACAAGAGAATACGTTGTAATGCCTTAATATTTTCTAAGAGTTTTATTCACTAGAACCGGAAAGCTATTCAGACTGTTATGCATCATGTCGTGTCGATCTTCTTGTCAAAGTCGATAAATGTTAAATAAAGTGGCAAAAACCGTTCGAAAGTGGTGTAGACTTTATACACGTAGCTCAAAACAGCTACTAAAGATTTCTCTGTCCCAAATAAAGCTGTCTACATAATAATATTTCAAAAGGAAAAAAACTAAATTAAAACATATGCGGAATCATAAATATATTTTAACACACATTCATCTACCTGGAAATAGCTTCTGCGCATACATATATTTATATTTAGACCAAATATTATGATATTTTATGAACAATGTTAGCTGTAAAGTATATATTGCTCTTTAAGGCTTGGAAGTTTAATGGCGCATGGCGACACATCAAATATAACTGATCAAATTGGCATATGTGCTGTTAATATTTATTTTCCTTTGAATCTTCAAATTTTATTGTATTGTTATTGGTTTGAAGAAAAAAAACAACAACACATGATGTATGCAACGCAGGCAGTAAAAATCAAAAGTATTTTAATATTCTTCAAACTCACCTCACCATTATTTGATATGTGGCCGGGCAACTTAATGCCAGTCTTTGCGATAAGTGTTCAACAAGAGAGCGGATAGCATGCGTTAAGTCAATATGTAATGAGAGCGTGAGACATTGAAACAAAATACGAATGAAAATTTAATAGTCGTATGGCTCACTTCCGCTTTTTATTATTTTTCAAAAATCATCACATTTTCTTAGATAAAGGCCTGGTTAGCCTTTACCTTCTATTTCTTTTCTGTTCCGTGCCGTTCCGTTACTCAATCAATGCAGTTAGTTATTCTGTTCCAATGTATCGGCTGTAATTTTATTTTCAAAATTTATATTAAACTAGCTGTACCTTCTGCGTGTTGCTGCGCCACCAATAAAAATAAATTTGAAGGAAAGACAATACACAAATATCCAATTAATTTTGAATCATTTTATGGATTTTGTTTACCAGATGATTCAGGCGAACGGGCCTGAGTAGTACGCATTCGATCAGTTTCTAATCTCACTTCTCGTTGTTTAAGTGATTCATGCGAACGGGTCTCAGCGGTTTGTACTTGAAGATTTTCCAGTCTCAATGGTCGTTGCTCGTCTGATTCTGAAGGTCGTAATGCTCTTTTCATCCGTGCTTGAGGTGTAGGTCGACCAATAGCTTGACGCTTTGGAGGCATGATTGGATGGGAACGACGTGAAAAATGCGTTTAAATTCATTAGAATCTCACAATGTACCCAATCCAATGGAATCCAACAGAATTTTTAAAAATTTTAAAAAATTAAAATGTTTCAAATTTGTAATTGACATTTTACAAGAATGAATTATGTATACTAAATGTTATTAAAATCGTATTTGTCCGATCAACACATGATCAAATGCATAGTTTACGATTCAATTCATTTTGAATAATTCTCAGTGGCGCCATCTATCGGAAATTAATAGCACCAACTTAGAAACCTCCATCGACTTATGCGCAACAATTTTGCTAAAGATCATAATATGATCAAATGCACAGTTTACGATTTAATTCATTTTGAGTAATTTTCAGTGGCGCCATCTGTCTTAAATTGGTCATTCCATGTATGCTCATGCATACATACATACAAACAAACATTGCGATTATTTTTTGACAAAAATACCGTTTCGCACACGACATAAATTCTCGATTTACAAACATTTCTGACATTGCAACGAATTTCTTTTATTTATAGTGGAAACAAATAGCTATGAAGTCATTTTAAAAATAAAATCCAACAAAAAAAAAAAAAAAAACAACAACAATAATAATTTTACTGGTACAGAGCAATGTAATTGAAATCATAAATATTTTATTGACTTGTTTTCGCATTCAAATCACTTTGAAAATCACAATTCAACTTAAGTTAATAGAAATGATCTTATCTGTACGTACGTATTGCACACAGCAAGATTTTTATTACACAAGTTAACATGCATAAAAAAAAATACACCCGTATGATCCCTAATAATGCAATCCTTCAAGAAAATATAATAAATTGTTGTATTTATTACTGCATCCAAATAAAATTATTTATAAATTTGAGAATGACAAAATTTTATTATCATATCCTTTCTCTGACTATCCTTCACACCATTTTTTTTTCGATGTACCGCCAAAAATCGCCCAGCACGGGCATTGAAAACGTTGTTCACTTATTAAGGACGTTTTACTTTGATTTTTTTAACTGGCAGCAAAGTAACGATGTATGGGATTGATACAATGAGTACTTTGACGTACACAACAGAGATCAGAAATGAGTATTCGAAAATATGAGCAGATTCGAATCATACTCATAATTTCTAATACTTATATGCATTCATACTTATTTTAATATTCTACTCATACTACTCATATTCAAAGTTTGTAGTACTCATGGTACTTATACTTAACAATACGCATGATGTTGTTGATTTCGATTCTCCTTTATTCAACATTTACAAGAATCACAAAATAAGTATGATTCGCATACGAACGAAGAAGTATAAAAAATGGCGGTCAACGACCTCCAGGACGATCCTTGTCTTGCTGTATCCAAGTTAACACGCAACCTCCTCGTTGCCCCTCCTGGATGGCTTTCTAGCACCCGCTAGATGTTAACTATTGCATGCAACGATGTCCTGGACGTTTAATTTGGGTTGCGCGTAGGGCTTGGGACCCAACACGTAAAAAGTGAATCCAATGAAAACCACAACAAAAGCATCTAAAGAGATCCTCTCAAAAGTTGACGACCACGGCAAACGTTCAAAGGACAATGATTTAAGAATAGGCACATGGAACGTTTGCACCCTTCACAGGGTGCCCAGCTAGTGGATGACCTCATGAATGTAGGACGGGTGCAAAAGGCTGGCATCTTGCGATGTGTATTACAGCTGCCATGTTGATAATCATGAATTCGAATGCGGATTTTTGGTTAATAAGAGACTTCGCCACCTTGTCTCTGGATTCACTCCTGTGAAGGATAGAATAGCCACAATCCGCCTCAGGGCAAAATTTTATAACATCAGCCGGAACGACGGTAGAAAAGGACGAAGTGCCCGGCCCATGATGCCAAAATCGTGCTCGGAGATTTTAATGCGATGGTCGGGCGGGAAGGTATCTTTGGCTCCACTGTCGGATAGTTTAGCCTCCACGTGACCACTGCCTCCAATGGTATGAGGCTGATCAAGTTCGCCGCGGCGCGTAATATGGTAGTATGCAGCACCAAGTTTCAGCATCTCAACATTCATAAGGCCACTTGGATGTCCCTCGATCGATCAACATCCAACTTGATTGAACACATTGCGATTGACGGAAGGCAGTACGTGTCCAGTGTACTAGATGTGCGCACATTTAGAGGTCCAAACATAGACTCGGACCATTACCTTGTCGCAGCCAAGTTTCGATTGCGCATTAGCGCCTCGAGGCCTGCGCGCTCTAGTACATTGCGAAAGCTGGACGTTAAGAAGCTGCGATCACAAAGGACAGCTGATGCAAATGGACAGTAGATGCTAATCATGAGAACAGATGCTTTTAATTATATTTATATTGTTGCTAAATATTACGCGCTGTACTAAATACTACAATAATTTGAATAATTTATGCTCCGCCTAATTGTTTGCTGTGCGAAGTTATCGTAAATAAGATTAGAATTTAGTATGCATACACGTATGAAACAAACTGTCTTTAATTTACACACAGTTTTAGACGAAAGATAAAAACATTGTGTATAAATAGTTTAAGTAATAATAACTTTAAAAACAATATTGTTATATACATTTCTATAGGGTGTTTTTTATAGAGGTATAGAACTTTAAGTTGCAATAAAACGATTGACATGAATTTTATTTATCCGAAAGATAATCTTGTGGCATTACATTTTAAACATGTCTGGCGCGGATGTAGTCCAATCTGGACGTCCAATTTTCGATGACTTTTTCCAACATTTGTGGCCGTATATCGGCAATAACACGGCGAATGTTGTCTTTCAAATGGTCAAACGTTTGTGGATTTACCTCATAGACGAATGACTTTACATATCCCCACAGAAAGTAGTCTAGCGCTGTTAAATCACAAAATCTTGGAGGCCAATTCACAGGTCCAAAACGTGAAATTAGGCGGTCACCAAACGTGTTTTTCAATAAATCTATTGTGGCACGAACTGTGTGACATGTTGCGCCGTCTTGTTGAAACCACATCTCCTGAACATCATGGTTATTCAATTCAGGAATGAAAAAGTTAGTAATCATGGCTCTATACCGATCACCATTGACTGTAACGTTCTGGCCACCATCGTTTTTGAAAAAGTACGGACCAATGATTCCACATACACTTGAAGATTACCTTCACTCCAAATGCGGCAGTTTTGTTTGTTGACGTAGCCATTCAACCAGAAGTGCGCTTCATCGCTAAACAAAATTCGCTTATGAACATTTTTCCGCACAGAACCATTATTTTAGAAATAAAATTGCACTATTTGCAAGCGTTGTTCAGGCGAGAGTCTATTCATGATGAATTGCCAAACCAAACTGAGAATAAATTATTTGACAGCTGTTAAATCGGTCGCCATCTTGAAAAGTAATGCCAACTTAAAGTTCTATACCTCTATAAAAAACACCCTTTACAATTGTTATACATATATGTACATATATATTAAATGCGTAAGTACATAAAATTTTTATTTTATCATATTATTTTTATTTTGTTTAAGAAATGATTCATTTTATCATGACCACACACATTCCAACTATTTTCGTACGATAGTTTTCACTAACAAGAAGCCGAATTATACTCTCTGATTTACAAGCTTTCTTAATTGTAAATCTAGGCCAATTCTCTGAAAATTTAGAAGGAATATTTTCACACACATACATATTTGACTCAAAATAAATATTTTTTATTGTATTTAATCTTTGTATTCAAATTAAAAGTAACAATTCTACAAAAAAATAAAATATTTCATGTAGCAGTTGTTCTACTATATTTAAAACAGAATTTCAAGGACTCATGGCTAATAATAATACACGATGCAGCAATTATTTATTATACTCAATTGGCTCTCCTTTGACATCCTATTAACACATTCGTGATGGATGACGCCTAAAGTTGTCATTTAAGATTCTCCCTTGGGTGTCGATGACGCTTTATGTAGTCAATA
Organism: Sarcophaga rosellei; assembly: GCA_930367235.1. Lineage (NCBI taxonomy): Eukaryota > Metazoa > Arthropoda > Insecta > Diptera > Sarcophagidae > Sarcophaga > Sarcophaga rosellei. Next base: position 66,448,095 of record OV884019.1, read on the forward strand.
AAGTTATCGTTTAACTATTCTTTAAAAATGTAATTTTTCAAATTCAAATTACTTTATTGTGACATAAGATCATAAGATCAAATCGGGGAGTACCGAATGTTTTAAGAATTATAAAGTTGCGACATGGAGAGACACGTTATAGGCGAAGAGGTGAAATTATGATACAGTAGTTTTGACTTACCTGCACAACTAACTTTTGCAAGCATTTTTGTGCAGATAACCCAAAAATCCAACTCAAAGCACTAACAAAATTTTTGTTCAGGTAAAGGCAATGCGCACGTAAACAAAATGCAGCTAAATCAAAACTACTGTACAACTATGGAACAGTTAAAAAAGCGCAATATTCAAATGATCTCTACTATTCATAATGCCGACATGACATGATCGATTCTAATAAAATCGACCGAAATAGCCAACTTTTCATCAAGAAAGCGCACTGCATCATTGATTACAATCAATATATGAATGATTTCGATCTTGCCGATCAATATCTTGCTTTTAACCCCATCTTCAGAAAAACTCTCAAATGACTAAAAAGGTCTTTTTCTACCTTCTTCTTCTTCTACTCAACATGAGTGGTGTTGAGAAGCTAGGCCGTAATTCATACTGAAGGGTTGTAATGGCCAATTATGTATGTACAGTGGTGGCCACGAATTTAAGACACGACATATGATGGACTTATTTGTGATAATTGAGAAATCTCAAGAAACCCATGATATTTTGGAAAAATATACTTTGTAGTTTTGCCGCATCGGCTCTGATGAAAAGCAGCACGTATGGCGCCCTCCAAACCTAGAGCATCATCCAAAGTACACCCTAAAAACAACATGGTGGTGGAAATGTGACGGTGTGGGCAGCATTTTCCTGGCATGGTGTAGGTCCCATTTACAATATAAATTCTAAAATGGACCACCATGTTTACAAAAATATTATAACAGACACAATGATACTATTCGCTGAAGACAACATGCCTCCAATATAGAAATTTATGCATGATAATGACCCTAAGCACATTTCACGTCTAGTGAAGAGTTGCTTAGAAGAAAACGATATCATTGTTCTTAAATGGCCAGCTCAATCCCCGGACCTCAATCCAATTGAGAACTTGTGGAATGATGTTGAGAAACATGTACGAACAGTTAAACCAACAAATTCAAGCGATTTGTGGGAAAAAATCCAAAAGGCTTGGTATGCAATTCCAAAGCAACGTTATGTGGTACTAGTTGAAAGTTTACCCAGGAGATGTGCTGCTGTGATGAAAAATAAAGGATTTCCCACTAAATACTAGAATTTTTTTTATTAAGCTGAGCTTAATTTAGAGAATAGTGTTATATTATGCCTATGTCTTAAATTCGTGACCAGGATAAAACTTGTGTTTATGCATATAATATGTAAATAAAAATTTTTAACCGAATATATGTAAGAAAATATTATTACTTTTTCTTCATAACATTACTAAAATAGTAAAAAAATATCATGGACCCATAATTTTTTCAATAAAATGTAAAAATTATCTCAAACAACTCAGTCATATGTCGTGTCTTAAATTCGTGGCCACCACTGTACGTATGTATAAGTGACGGAGCCCACTGTTTAAAGCCGACTCCAAACGGCAGATTTTTTTTTTGCCAGAAATCTACTGAGAGAAAGTCGCCAAAGAAATATTTTTAGTATTTCGTTTTGATTGAGCCGCCTTACTTGGAGATTGAACTGTGCCCTCACGTCTAATAAGCCAACACACTACCTACCAGAGATCAGCAATGAGTATTCAAAAACAATCATACTCATAATTTCTGATACTTATACGCATTCATACTTATTTTAATATCATACTCATACTACTCATATTCAAAGTATGAAATACTCATCGTTCTCACACTTAACGATACTCATGATGTTATTGATTTCGACTCTCATTTACTCAACATTTACAAGAATCACAAAATAAGTATGATTCGCGTATGAACACTACAATACTCACTAGAAGCTTGTGTGTTAGCTTTGCTTGCTGTCTTTGGCTTTTTCTTTCTGTAAATTTTGATGAATGATTCTAACCACGCGAATCATTTATGAGTATTATAAGCATTGTTCTAAATTTATGAATCTGAATGAGAAGGCGTATGAATCGAACATATTTCGAATGTTATGAGATTGATGTTAACGTTGTACTCATACTCATTGCAACCTGTACTTATAAATCAATGTTGTAGTGAGTACGAATGAATCAGAGTAGTTGAATTTTAATACTGCATCATACTCAAAATGTCTTGAATACTTATGAGTAGCGAAAAAACGATTCATTGCTGATCTCTGCTACTACCTACTAGAATACGGCGACTTTTTTTTCAAATTATCACAATCGCAAGTAAGTTTTGAAATTCCTATAAAAAAGGCAATGATTTGATTTATTAATTCTGCACTCTTGTTACGATCTACCGTTTGTACCTCTAGCTAGGCTAGAGTCTAGCTCGATGTTATCCAAGCCAGGATACTTGTTCAACTTCAAGAGTAGCAATACAGTCAAAGACAAAAGTCTACATACATTGTTGTATTTTTATTAATTTTTATTTTTTTCATATTAGTTTTGTTCTTCAAACATTCTTGATTTTAAATGCCTTAAACAACGCAATAACATCTTTTTTAATTCGATACACTACATACATGTATGTAGACTTTTTACTGTATTTATATGCAGTGTTTCACATGTATGAATGTATATAGTTGCTCCAAATCTAAATTCATATATCTTATATATTTTATGTTTTTATTAAATTAGATTGCAATATTTCTTATATTCAATAATCAAAATTATTTGTAACTTATTTTTTTAATTTAATTTCTTCGTGAATGGTGTGTTTACAATAGAGAATTACAATTTGGAGATAATTTACGTTGTCTTTGAAGGAAATTTTACATTTTTTCTTTAACAAAAAAAAAAAAAAAATAAAAAAAGAACATGTAGTACGACAGTAAATAACATGTGTTAAATATTATTATTGTACAATATTGTCATTTAATTTTTATAGCTCCCCAAATATATGGTAGTTTCGAAATGTTAAAAAACAAGATAATATATAAATAAAATAAACAGAATAATGTTTTCTTTTTAAGTAATTGAAACTGAATCTATATTTTGGCAATCATGACAGCATGAGAATAAATGACAGGAATTTTAAGTTCTTATGTAATATTAATGATAAAATTGGGAAAATGCAAAAGTACTGCCTGTATTTCAATAAAAGCAATAAGGTTGCACACCAATCCCAGCAATAATTAGACATTTACGATACACTTGGGCAATTCACATAAGCCCTTGTATCGTTGTATTGAGTGTATTGTTGGACGAATATACAACAGTGTATGCTTGTTGGTGATAATTTTCATATAAAAATCCGATACACTTATACACATTTTTCTTATATGTTTTTAAAAGTTGTATTTGTTTCGTGCTATTATTTACATAAGTAAATTCCAGTAATCAAGAAGAAGAATAAAAATGCAAAATATCTTCTATGCAACTTGAGTCAACAATTAACATGTCAAAATAATATTCTTTGCACAAATAATTAATTAATTTACTTATTCCCGTAATATTTTTCATTTTGTTGCTTCAAAATTAAATTTTGAATATTGCTATTCTTCTTCTTACCACTTTTTGACATTTGAACTACAAAATACACAATACAGCATAACAGTGATCGTTCGCAAACAAAAATTGTATTCAATACAACATACACGATACAAAGTTGTGTGAATTGACCAACTGTATATGGTACGTGTATGGAAAAAGAGGTTCTCCTTTTTAGTGTCTGATTTTATATCGACAAACGTTGAGACTTAAAACTAGTGTTGTTGATAATTTTAACATTTAAAGCTCTTCTTGGCTTCACAATTGCACAATCATAATATAAACTATCAATATATACATACATAATTGGCCATTACAACCCTTCAGTCAGGATTACGGCCTAGCTTCTCAACACCACTCATGGTGTGTGCGTTAATTTTATACATGAGTGGCGGGACCTACAGTTTAAAGTCGACTCCGAACGACAGATTTTTTTTTTTTTTTTGAGAAGCTTTTCAGGGCAATTTTTACTCTCAGAGTTTTTGCCAAAAATCTGCTGAGAGGAAGTCGACGAAGAAATACTTTTTGTATTTTGGTTTTGATGTCTGGCCTGGGATTCGAACTCGGGCCTTTCGTCTAATAAGCCAACACACTACCTACTAGACCACGGCGACGACACTATCAATATATCCATGTATTAAAATATATCATAATATCACTCGCAACTTTTATCTCATCTGATACCTTTCGGGTCATTATTATAACTTGCCGTTAAACTTTAGTTAAAGGTACCTTTAGCTAAAGGGAACAGTAAAAATATGGCAGTGCCGGAGCAATGTCGATAAAAATGCTCAATTAAACGATTTTTTTAAATGCAGTGGCAACGAAGGGCCTCTTTTGTTGTTGTTGTGTTTCCTTATTTTGTTTACATTTGAAGTTACCATATTGAAAATAATACATAATATGGCAAGTTCAAACATAAACTTAACTTTAAAAGTTAAAGTTATGATGATCCTCGCTTTAGCTTAACGCTCACGTCTACTCATATTTGCAACCGCATGTCCATTGGTCCATACCCACATTATTTGTATGGACACCATACACAATGCACTGCCTTGGTAGGGGTCATCGACTGAGTGCTTAATGTTTAGATTTATAAACTCCTTGAAAATATTTATGTAAATAGTAAATAAAAAAACAAACTAATAAAATGTAAATTTCAAGCAAATACAAATTCTAATAAAAATATCAAAAAATAAATATTATTAACTACAATATGTAAATATGCATGTATGTATGTATGTAGTTATCAAAGTTATTATTATTACCAGACAATAATTGTTTTATTTACAACAATAATTGCAACAATTTCGTAAGTCATCATCATTATATTCCTTGCCACTAACATTCGTTTACTAACTGTAATGTTAAATTTTTCATTTTTTATCCCCGACTGTTTATAACGGTTATCTGTTTATCTATATTTTTTTCATTATTCCGAAACAAAAAAAACAAAAAACTATTATTTTAAGTAGTCCCTCCCCTCTACATTTGCCTGTGGCTGTGTCTGTGATGCCTTAAGTAAATTAATAATACCATTTACTTAAAATCTTAGATTTGTTTCTTGAATTAATATTTAAATTATTCCGCAGAAAAACAAGAAATGATGCTGTAGATCTTTTTATTAAGAAAAACATCTGAAGTTTGTTATCAAATAATCATCCTTTTTTGGCAAAACAATACTCTTTAGTTTTGTAGAAATCGCAAGTTTTTCGATCAGTAGCGACTTTTAAAACATGCTACAACAGTGTTGCAAAATTTAGATTTTAAAATGGTACTGAAGTATAACGGAAACAGTACTTTTTCGCATCATATAGTACGCATTTTTCGCATCTCACATCACTTATGTTATGTGTGTTAATTTCATACATGAGTGGTGGGACCTACAGTGTAAAGTCGACTCCGAACAACAGATTTGTGAGAAATTTTTTCATGGCAATTTTATTTACTCTCAGATTTTTTAACAGAATGAGGTCGCCGAAGGAACATACAAAAAAAAACTGATTCGGAGTGCAACAAAACGTAAGAGCATCGTTTAGTCAAACGTCGATGCAACGTAATGTAACATACGTTCGTTTGTATATGAAGATCAATATAAATGCTGACCGAAATTACATTACGGTTCGGCAAGTGTTCTCATTGCTTTTCGTATTCTAAAAGCGGACATATGTTCCGTGTACTTTTGGCTAATCGGGGTTAAAGACTAATTCTACCTTTAGCATTATGTTAAACATGTTCCTAAAACCCATTATTAGTTGAAAAGCTCAAACCATAAAATATTTAATAATAAAAAAGTATTGAAAGAGTGACGGAGGTGCGCAGTATTTTTGAAATGAGAAAGTCCTGAAAAAAAGTACTAAAGTAATGAATTTTTCAACATTGTACAAATTGTTTTTCATAATCTGACCTGTTTGAATATGAAATGAAGCAAATAATTGAGAGACGCAATGGTCGAAACTAGACTAAAGCTGTGCGTCTACACTGGGAGGACATAAGCCTTACGTTATATTTCTTATAGTTTTCGCGATAGGAGCAATGGCTTAATGATTTCAATTAGGAACTTCTAATCTGTCAATTCTGAGATTCGCATTAATGACCGCGAAGTCTATGAAACCTTATATTAGAGGTTCTGACATTAGACTTTCGTATAGGCTAAACCACTGTAGTGTGTTCCAGGCGGAATACACTGAAATGAAATGCTTGTTCGGTGATATGTTTTTTCGATGTCGGCCTCGGATCATAAAAATATAACTCTTATTTGGGTTCCATGAAATTGAGTTGCTAATGAACTGAATACAACTGGTACAAAACACACGATGTCACCGGTCCCGATTTCCTCAGTTAAACTATACATTCATCAGCCTTAAAACTTTGGTGGTAGCAGGAGGGTACGTGCAATATTGCTAGATTTCACCGTACTGATATAGATATGTAATGTAGTACAAAACACCTTCTTTTATCGAGTTCTTTATTCAAACTGACTCTTAAAACTAAATATATTATGTACATATAAAATAACTTAATGCTAGGTTACTTAAGCAGAACAGTGATAGACATATACACACAGACATATATACACTTATACCCTCGTACGTGCTGTTAGAAACCTTCTACATCCAGCAGCAAATATCTATCATTCCGCAAGACCTTTGATACTCTAAATGGTCCCCTGAATTTCGGAATTAGCTTACGGGACACACCAACGTGCCAGTCAAAATTCCTCACCATAACGTAGTCGTCTACACAATACTTCGTAGGTGCCTTTCTACGTCCGTCGACATAAGCCTTATTATAGTCCTGCAAAGCCTTTTGCTTTCGGACGCCCTTTGACTAACTTTCTTGTGACTTAACTGTCCCACTTTTTGTATATCCTCAATCAAAATTTCCCTTAAATAATCTATCACACTACACTCGATCCAACACCGAATGGCATCATACTCGGATGCTCTCCTATCGCTCTATGAACAGTGCTATTAAGGCTGTGCTCAACCTTATCCAATACCATATCCCAGAAATTATTCTCCTCAGGTCGTACCAATTTTGCTATAATTGGGTCGATACTCCTGTTCACTCTTTTCACTTATCCATTTGCCTGAGGGGAACCAGTCGCAACCTTTACGTGTTGAATAGAATTCTGCTCCATAAAATCCCGGAACTCCTCAGACGTAAAGGCAGTACCTCTATCGCTTATAATATATCTCGGTCGACTGTAGGATAGGAAATAGTCCTTCAAATGGCCAACTACCTCCCTTGTTTTCGTCGTCTTTGTTGGATAAAGTCTTATAAATTTAGTACTAGCATCGACGACAACCAAAATGGTGCCTGTCAAGCAGTTTTCCGATCTTAGGGATACTGTCTTATATTCTTGAATCATTTCTCATACTGTGATTCTCACAGACGATTGCCCTTTTCCCTCTCATGGTTTCATTTGAAACGGAGGACTACGGAAAGAGAAAGACTTTCTTACCCTTTTATTTCATATCATTTCTGACTGAACTTTCCAAAATAAAAACTACCGCAGTAGCGAAATACATATGTAGGTGGATTGTTTCTTGTAGGAGCTGTTATTGTTGACACCCTAATTCGATATTGTACTGTGGTGACAAAATGGGCGTAACGTCTGACATATCAGGTGGCTTATTCTTACAGTCGATCTCATGCGTGATTTACTTGAAGTTGCGATTTTTTTACTTTTTACGTCGCGTAATTAGCCTTCAGACCGGAAAAGTTGGGACCAATTCTTCGTTTAGCAAGGAATCATATTGGATACACAGTCCCTAAAATTAGAACCACTAGAATTTATTAAATCATATCAAAGTGTTGGTATTGGTTTCAAAAGTTAGATCGATAGCTATAATCGTAACAATTAAGCGCTTGATTAAAAGGAGTTATACATGTATACAAAGAATTCGTAACAGTAGTAAATAAATAAATAGAAGTTAATGATCGTTATAAAAAAATTTTAAAGCATTAAAAATGGCAAAAAAAATTGCCCTCTTATTTGATGCTCCTACGAGTCAATAGGAGTGTAGGGTGTTCTACAAGAAAAGAACAATAATTTGTTCATTTGTTTTTTTTTTTTTAATCATTTAGCAGATACACTTTTCTTTCGTAAGATAATTATCAGTATGAATTGCGCGATAACACAGAACTTGAAAAAAAATAACATCTTGTATCGTATATAATAATCAAATACTAGTAGATTTGTATGATTTCGTCGAATAGGCTTCATTTCTTCTGAATGTCAGTTAATATTATCATACAGCACCAACTGCAAAACATACAGTGTTACATTATATTTATAAAGTTATTAACAACATTTTATTTAAACGTTTAACACTGCTCGTTGCAAACGGTTTAAAACACGGAAAATACGAACAAATAATAAAAAAAAAAGAAAAATTTAAATTTTAAACTATTATACTGTCAGCTGAAGTGAATTTTGTTAATATGAGTATAAATTTAAATATTTTACAAATAATTGCCGTTATAATGGCCATTAAAGCGGTATTGTGTGACGCGAATCAGCCATCATATCAAGTTTCTCTGTATGTCCGTTTACATCCTAGAGCTGCACCGGTACATTTGTGCAATGGCATTATTGTGGAGAGTCGTTTAATTTTGACCACAGCCTCTTGCGTACACTACAAATTCTCAGCACATAACAGTCCTGTGGTGGCCATAGAACCCTCCATGATCACTGCCGTAAGCGGTAGTTCGACAGCATTTAATGAAGAGTTAACAACCCAAATTACTGCAATTTTTATAGCGGAAAATTTCAATTACACTACGGGTGAAAATGATTTAGCATTACTGCGCCTAAGCGATAAATTACCGCTAGACGCGCGCAATGACATGAGTTGGATTATATTGGATGATGCCGAAAACTACGATGGGCCTTGTATAGCAAACTTTTACATACGAAACGTAAGTTATAACCCTTAATTTATAACTTCATTTGAACTTGTATACCATACACGCCATATACTCGTATATAACAAAAATGTCAAGAAAAATTTATAATCTTTACGAAGGGAATTCTTAACATTGTAACGAAAAAATAGTTTTAAAATCAAGGTCAAGTAAATGAATGATAAGAATTAAGTTTAAAATGAAATTAAGGTGAAAGCCCTTTTGTGATTTTTCTCTACGTGACAAAACAAAAACGAATACAAATTAAAATTAAATTCAATCAAAATTACTTACTTACATCAGTCAGGATTACGATATTGTCATGTTGTCAATGTTACCCATAAGGGACCTACGACTGTTGTTAGTCGATCAACAAACCTTTAAACGAAGATTCTTATACCACCCATGGCGTGTATGTTAATTTTATGCATGAGTAACGGGTCCCAACTTCGAACAACAGATCTGAGTATTTTTCATATCAATTTTATAACTCTCAGAGTTTTTGCCCTAAGAAAACTATTTTCGTTTTGTTTGAAATGTCTGTGCTGATTTTTGAATAACATACTCTCGTCTAATATGACTACCTACTAGACTACGACGACTTCATAGGCTCCGAGGCTCTCTATGGATTTTTTATATTTCACTCTGCAACCGAAAGTTCTTCGATATACCAACGTCACAAATTGTTTCTGGCTCATGCAAATGCTTCGCAATTACGCCATAACTTTTTATTACATAAAATTTTTCGTATTTAGTTTTGTTGGAGTTGTCTGACGTGGAGCTTGAACTGTGACCATACGTCTAATAAGCCAACACTATACCTACTAGACTACGGCGGCATAAAATGTTATTATTTGATGTCAATTCGAAAACTTACCCAATAGCAACGAGCTGTAAGATCACGATCTGTAGCTCTGGTCTTGTCTAATATATACAACTTATTGCCAACACATGCCAACTTAGTTAAAGTATTTGTAAAATAATAATTTATAACAAAAGCATATCCTTTAATCTTCTGTCATATTTTAAGATAATTAAATTAAAATTTTCGAGTATGTGGAACATTAAAATTCATACAATTCGGTGTATTTTAATAATTGCCCAATTCACAAGGCTTTGTATCGTGTATGTTGTATTGAATACACTTTTTGTTTGTGAAAGCTTAATGATATGCTGTATTGTGTATTTCGTATTCCAAACGTCAAAAAAAGATAAGAAGAAGAAGACCAGTATTTATAATTTGAAATCCAAGCAACAAAATAAAAAAATACTACGGAAAGAAGTAAATTAATTAATTATTTGTGAAAATAATTATAATTTTTAAATGTTAATTGTTAACTCAAGTTACATAGAAAATATGTTGTATTTTTATTTTTCTTCTTGATTACTGGCATTTACATAAACTTCCAAAAACATATGAAAAAGAATGTGTATTAGTGTATTGGATTTCTATATGAAAATAATCAACAACAAGCATACACTGTTGTATATTCGTCCAACAATACAATGAATACAACGATACAAGGGCTTATGTTAATTGCCCAATTGTTTTTAATGAAATAAATACACAAAAACTATAATTAAATTATAAAAGCAGATTATATTGCTTTATTAATTGCGGCACTTTAAAATATTTCATACTTTTTATTTGCAGTCTCTCCAAGGTGCACCAAACTACATACAAAGCGAGCAATTACCGTTATTGGATTCTGATGCCTGTGAAATTATATCTGAATATCCAGATACTCGTGAAGATGATATCTGTTCATATTATTATCTACCAACTGGATTTAATTTAAATGTAATTATAATCATAATTATACTCACGTGCATTTATTTAAGTGATAAACTAATTTCTATAATTTAAAATGACAGAAATTTGAAAGCCTGCAGCACTACAATGGCGATCGTGGCACTGGTTTTGTATGCGATAACAAACTAGTCGGTATATTGTCGACAATTTTGCCGTTGCAAGATGACAATGACAATGTGGAAAAACCGATTAAAGCCTATTACACCTCATTAGCACACCATCTAACGTGGATCTTCGAAATTATTACAGCCGAAGATCTGCAACTGTTAGAAGAAGGAGACTACATTTCATCGTCACCTTATGCCGGTGAAACAAATGCTTTCGTGCAGAATGAATCGAAAGGTAACTTTTTCGAATCCCTGCTTTTTTTAAATTTCTTTAAATCAATACATTTTCAGAAGCTGCTTCCACTTTAGCATATAATGCTGATGATCTGACAACTTCAACCGAAACAACGATTCAATATTCGTCATCAGCTGCCGATGGAGAAAAGTATAAATATTTATTCATGAGTTTTATAATATGTTTTCTACTTCAAGCTTTAATTTAATAATTTTAATTGCAATTAAATATAACGCTGTAATAAGTTAATACATTAGAATTGTTGTAGAAAATATTATAAAATCAGTATTATTAACATAAATATGATAAACAATATTTGCATTACCAGAAAGGCTGTTAAATTTTATTTTAATTTAATTTAATTTAATTATTTAATTTAAATATAATTATATATTAAAAGGAAATGAACGTTTTATTATATTAAAAACGTTTATAAATATAGACAAAAATATTTTTTTTTTAAATTAAATAATAATTGATTGCAATTCTAATCCCATTAATTAGCCACGATAATTACTTGGGGTTATTAATTAATTGCTAAGTCCATTGTTTGGAACTAGGAGAGAGGAAGAAAAACATCTGTTGACAGGAATTGCGTTTCTCATTCAGTAACAGCAAAAATAGAGTTAAACTGCCTTACTGTCGCTAATGAACACTTTCGCCCTAACCTATCTCATAACAAAATTCAAGGCACTTGCCTACACAATAGAGACCAGATTATATAAAGATCAGCTAACATTTGGGCAATTCACACAAGCCCTTGTATCGTTGTATTCATTGTATTGTTGGACGAATATACCACAACATAGCTATGGAATATACAACAGTGTATGCTTGTTATTGATAATTTTCATATAAAAATCCGATACATGTATACACAATTTTTTCATATGTTTTTGGAAGATGTATTGGTTTCGTGCCATCAGTTTATGTAAATGCCAGTAATCAAGAAGAAGAATAAAAATACAAAATATATTGAATTAACATTTCAAAATTATGGTTATTGTTCGCACAGATAATTAATTAATTTACTTTTTTCCGTAATATTTTTCATTTTATTGTTTGAAATCAAATTATGATTACTAGCCTGCTTCTTTTTATCGTTTTTAAAGGTTTGGAATACGAAATACACAATACAGTATAACACTGGGTGTTCACAAACAAAAAGTGTATTCAATACAACATACACGATACAAAGTCGTGTGATTTGCCCAATTAAGTGAAGAATTCTCATACCAAGAACATCGATAGTTACAGATGGTATATCACCCATCTTCTACAATTAGTGTGGTCTCATTCGATTGTTACTAGAAGGATAAAAATAAGATAAGAAGAGTTAAGAAATTATAATCATTCAACAAGAGCTCGGCCTTCTTGGCATAAAAATATCAGACGAAATCAAGTCCATCATTTTGCAGCAAGTCCATCGTTATTACAACGGCAAGTTGTAATAATGGCCCTTAAGGGTATCAAAAAATTTTGTTTTCCGTTGCGTTACGTCAATCTAAATAGCGTTAACTCGTTCAACGAATGATAAAAATCATTTTGAGCGAATTATTAGACTATTTTGACAGCTGCATCCTACATAATTTTTTGACAGCCATTATGGAAATATTAGAAATAAAGAAACTTAATTTTTTTTGTGAAAAGATGCATTACGGTAAAAAACAGACTCTAATTTTAATCTTTCGTAATAACGATATTTTTATCGTACAATCCTATCTATTACTTTGTAGATGACAACTACGTTTGTCATCTATATTCTTTTGACGATAGCACAAAACAATCTCCCTATAGAGTCGTGCGAGTGTCTGATGAAGCATTACTCTTTGTCAGGGCCGGAAGTATTTTACTTTTTTGTATCTATTCTCTATTTATCGAGAAGTGAGATTAGAAACTAATCGAATGCCCCGTTCGTCTGAATCATCTGGACAACGGGAAACAATATCAATAAAATGATTCAAAATTAATTGGATATTAAGTAATGTCTTTCCTTCAAATTTATTTTAGTTGGTGGCGCAGCAACGCGCGCTGGGTACAGCTAGTACTTTTATATAAAATTTATTTATAACAAAATTTATTTGTAAAGCTTTATCGAATTCGTGGAATCCCTTAATGGATTTGTTCAATAGTGCTTTCATTTTTTCGGAAGCCAAATTAGATTTGTACCCAATATTCGTATTTATTTAGACAGCAGCAACTTTTCATAAAGTTCCTAAATACATTGACCATATATCGAGCAATAACCGCAAAAATATCTCAAGCGACATATTTTTCAAATATCGTTTTTTGTAATAAATAAATTCATTGGCATTATTTGCATCATCTATAAAAATTTCAGGGTAACACTCTGTACCGTTATGAATTTATAACAGATTGAAGTTTAATTTTCTAACTTAATTTGTACAAGAAATAAATAATAAAAACCTTCCCCTGTAAAAGTTCGTTTTTGTCGCTTGAGATATTTTTGCGGTTATGGCTCGATATGTATACCTACAGTTTAAAGTTGACTCTGAACGACAGATTTTTAAGAAACTTTTCATGACAATTATATTTACACTCAGAGTCTTTGCCAGAAATCTGCTGAGAGGAAGCGGCCGAAGAAATAGTTTTTCATATTTTCGTTTTGATTTTTCACCTAGGGTTTAGATCGTGGGCTCAAGTCTAATAAGCCAACACACTACCTACTAGACTACAGTGACTTACGAACTAAACCTTCTGCTTTTCTTACTACTTTCAAACTTCGAAGTATCGACTGCATGAGATTGGCGTAATATTCCGGGGTTATGCTGTCCCGTTCCCGCCTAATTCCTTGTTTCAACTGCTCCACAGTGCTGATACCGGAAGTGGAAAAATCGGAATTTGAATAATCTCATATAGCTAATGTGCAATTATACGTTTGAGCCTCTGTATTTAGCCACATACAATTTTAATTGGGACGGAAGAGAAGTTTTGCGGTTGATTTCGTTAGTACTGAAGGACTTACATAATGCAGCTTCCAAATATTTTACTTTTGAGAGAATAAGGTCAAATAGCCCTTTTTATTGAAATATCCAAGCCGCACGCTAATGAGCGCCTTACATGTACACTTGAGCGGTATTGATGAATGCAAGACATGCGGTGAAGACATCGAAACGATGGGGTGCTTTTTTCTCATTGTCCACCTTTCGTAAGATCGAGATCACAATATTTTAGGGATGACACAATACCTGACATAACTCATCTCAGAGAAACGGACTGGAAGAAGTTTGTATCTTGTGCAATAGTAAGGTATATACATACATAGTAAGGTAATATTCTGACACACAAATTACTTGACTACGGCGACTTTTAAATAGAAACATTTATATCCGTAATATGTTCTCAGACGTAAATTTTCGGTTGAATGTGCTGAGATACAGCCATGGACATTAAATTAGCACAAAACTTCGTCATAAAAACAATCATATTTTTTATAGTATTTTAGGTCTACTCATAAAAAATGTAAACATGGGAACTTAAAATACATATTCTTCTTTAAAAAGAAACAAAAATTTTTACGATATTGCCAGTCGTCTGCTCATTAAGACCTTCAACATATCAAACGCCAGATTTTAGCTGGACAGTAAAATAGCACAAATTAAAATTTCTGGAATAAAAATGAGGTGCTTTAATAAATAGTAAAAATATTAATATTTTCAGCTTATTTGATTAATATTTAGTAGAGTATTTGATTAATATTTAGTGTCTACGGGACAATGTTCTTCTGGAAAGTTCTTTGTGAATAGAGTACCAAGTGTACCATATTCCAATGCACAAATCGTCCAAATTTGTGTACTTTTGTTGAGCAATTGTACATTTCACATCGTTCTAGGGGGTTTTCAATCGAGTTTAAGCCAGAACTTTGCGCCGGCCATTCTAAAACGGGAATGTGCTATTCATAAAACCACTCCTATGCCTGCTTAGATGTGTGTTTGGGGTTACTATCTTGCATAAATATGAATAAAACTGACATGTATTTAAAAGCTTATGGTTCCATTTTGTTCTTTATATTGTCCAAATACTGATAACAGTCCATTTTTTCATTAATTTTTACAATGGGACTTACACCGTGCCTTGAAAACGCTCCCCGCACCATTGTGTTTCCTCGAACATGCGTTATGGTCCTTTGAGCATAGCGTGGATTGAATGTCTGACATTTTGACCAATGAACAACCACTCTACCATCCGGTCCCATTTGATTTACCTTTGTTTCATCACTCCAAAATAATTTTTTCCAGAATGGGAGGTCTTTAGCATTGTGGGTGCGAGCAAACGTTAAACGCTTGAGTATATTTTTCTTTTGGTAGAAGTGGCTTCATTCGGCGCTTTTTGTGATTAAGACGTCGTTATATGAGCCTGTCCTATAAATTTAACCTAAATTGGGAGTTAATTTCATTCAAAATATAGCGTGACGGCATGAAAGGCTCCTTCTTTGACTTCCAGACAATAGCACAGTCAACAACTTCGGTTGTTTTATTTACACGTGGCTTTCATTTTTTGTTTTCTGCGACATTATTATGTTTGCTTTGAAGGAAATGATGACGTTATAAATCATTTTTCGCTAGCAATTCGAAATATCGGGAATTTCTACCAGCTTTTTCCCATCATGCCACAAGTTAACGATAATGCGCTTCTCCTCTGGAGAGCAATCTTTTCCACGTACCATTTTTTTCAAAAATTGCTTCAAATGCCACAAAATTAAAAGAATATACCGTAAGAATAAAAATACTCAAACAAAACTTGTACCTAAAACACTTTTAGGCACGTTGTGCTAATTTACTGTCCAGCTAGAATTTAGGTACCGATACAACTTAGCAGTCAAAACAAAAAAATATATACGATAATGGTAATATTTTTTGTTAAACAACAGTTAGATGTCATCGTGCAACATTGCAGACCAAAACAATTGGCCTAATTACGACACAAATGAGAAAAAAATCACAATCAATGTATATATGGATTTTGTGCTAATTTAATGTCCATAGCTGTATTTATTAAATTTTAACTATTTAATGTAAATATCGATTTGAGCAATCGTAAACAGTTCATCGGTTGCCAATTGCATTCTAAGACTTCAAGCACAACCGAAGCAACAAATGTTGCACTGCATAAGAGAGCAGCAACAGCATCGATGCTTGTTAATACGCTGCCTTTTAAAAGAGGCATTTTAATGTACTCACATACATATATTCTACTTTAGATTTGTCGAATGTGTTTACAGCACATCTACTGATTCTGCTTAAATAACAAAAGAAGTTCTTGGTTGTGAACATGCGCGAGCGAACACATTAAAACCTCACGAAATTAAGTCGTACAAAAATCGAACAAAATCATTTATCCACCTTATAGTCCAAGCTATTCCCCCATGAAATAATTGAGCGCATTTCTTGAGCTTTTTCAAATATGTAACTCTAATTTTCTTAAGTCTTTATTCATTAAATTTGTTTTTTAATTTTTAACTCTAATATTATGTTTCCTTGTACTCAGCAATAAAAAAATTTTAAAAATTATTTTCATAATATCGACTCCGCTGACTTCGATCATTCTAACTATATTTCCTATTGGGGTCTTCTTTTATTTTCAAAATCATTTCGTGGTAGTGTCAATGAGAAAGAGAAAAAGCTCATTTCGGGAGCGTTCGCACAACTACTTGCATACTTCTTATACACAGTTCACACCAATTGAATAATAATTACACACAGCAACGACACATTGAAAGAAAGAAAAAAAAAACGTATAAAGTGAATAGAAAAATATCAGCTAAAGAATAAAAGGTGTACTGAGATAATGATACCGATACTGATTGAGTGTACGAATGAACAAATAAATAAATGAGCGAACGAACGAACACGACTATGAACACAATTAATAAGAGACAAGCAAACAGTTGTTATGCCTCATCAGCCCCAACCAACCATTTGTTGGCAGTAGTATTGGTCTCTCGGCGCAAAATTTACTACGCCGATGTTTTTCTTTTCTTTTTTTTTTTTTTTGCTTTAGACAATCAGTTCTAGTCTGAGACTCGTTGAGCGAGTTTCTTAAAAAAAAGTACGAAAAAGAAGAGTAGAAGACGATCCGATTAAAAATGTAAATAAATTAAATAATTTTTAAATATTCCACAGACAGAATTTATTTCATTGATCATCGGTAGTGTGGTGGCCTCGTTCCTTTACAATCGTGTTTTTGTGTTGTTCGTAAATAATTTATTATTATTTAGTTTTTGTTGTTGTTTTTATTTCAACAACAACAACAAAAATAATTGTATAAATATAAATTATCATTTCCATTATTATTACCGTCAACGTCTTTTACTTCATCATCATCATTATCAGTATCATAACTACAAAAGCAATAACAAACAAATCGCCAAGATCAGCCTTCTTATTGTTGTGTTGTTGCTGCTGTTGTTATTGCAACTGTTGCTGGTGAGAAGTAATAGCTTTAGTCGACGACGGTGCTGATGTAAATTAAAAAAATTTTTATTTTAAAAGAAGAAAAAAATTAAAAAAAATAAAATATTGAGTTCGGGCAAACAAACAAAAAAGGAATCAATAATAAATAATACAACAAATATGTATGTATGTACGTTGTTTATAAAAATAAAATATTATTAATTCAAACACAAGAAAAATACGAAAAAGAAAAATTCAAATAATTTCCCAAGTGTTAAATAAAAAAAATTTTATGATGAGAAATTACGTGTCGTTCAAATATAAAAATGTTCGCCTCTTAAAATTTGTTAATTTCTGTATTTTAAATAAAATTATAGTATAATCACAAAATATTGCTGTGCTGTGTGGTTATTTGAAAAAAAAAATATTTCTTCTTTTAATTTCTTAAAAATTGAGTGACTAAAATTGTGTGTTTTCCTTCTATATTTTTCTAATAATATTTACAGTGAAATTTAAAATATTATCGCGTTGCAAAAAAAAATTAAAAAAGTAAAAGAAACAACCCAAAAGAAAAACGTCAACACTCCCAATTTCAAGTCATTTTGATTGTTTATTTTGCTCCCTCTCTCTCACATACGCTCTCTTTTACAACGGTGGGCGAATGTTGGTTGGTTTGTTACTTGGAATACCACTCAACAACAACAGGTAAGTTACACTCACAAAAAGAAACCCGTAACTGTTATTACGACGATACCAATATTTGCTTATTTAAGTAGTACAAGTTCTAACAAAAAAAAAAAAGAGTTCGTTTAATTGAAATTGTTTTTAATTAGCTAAACCAAGACCTTCATGCAATTATATATTGTATTTTAAAATATTTACACTTAAATTTTTACAAGTAGTTGTTTGTTTATTACCTTTCGTTTATAATGCACTCATATAATGACATACACTATGTAACAAAAATCTACTAACGAATCAGATTGAAAATTAAAATTTCTTTCTTTAACAACCGAAATTTAGAGTTTCACAGACAACATTTTGTTCATCTAAATTTAAGCAATTTGTTGTACATACTTGGCCATTACAACCCCTCAGTCAGGATTAGGGCCTAGCTTCTCACACCACTCATGTTGTGTGCCTTAATTTCATACTTAAGTGTTGTCGCCTACAGTTTAACGTCGACTCCGAACGGATTTTTGAGAAACTTTTTCATTGGAAGGTTCATTTACTATCAGAGATTTTCCCAGAAATCTGCTGAGAGGAAATCGCCGAAGAAATAATTTTTTTTTCATATTTTATGATGTCTAACCTGGGGTTTGAACCCGGGCCTTACGTCTAATAAGCGAACACACTACCTACTAGACCACGGCAACTCTAAGCAATTTGTTGTAGTCTGTAAAATAAAAAATTAATTTTTGTTTGTGTGTCCAATGGAAAAAAGTTAATAATAATAATAGGCAGTTTGACTCGTAGTACACCAGGGTTGCAAAACTGAAATTTTAAAATAGTACGGAGCTATAACTAAAAGAGTACTTTTTTGCACCAAATGATACTTTAAAAAAATACATACATACATATTGGTCATTATAACCCTCAAAGAGGATTATGACCTCAAAGAGGATTATGATCACACCACTTATTTTGTGTGTGTTAATTTTATACATGAGTGGCTGGACCTACTGTCAGAACTTTTGCCAGAAGGAAGGCGAACAGAAAAACTAACGACTTATTTGTGTTCCCCACATACAAGGCAAAAACAGCTGATTCAGAATGTAACAAACCGTAAAAGCCCCGTTTAGTCAAACGTCTATGGAACGTAATGTAACTAACATACGTTCGTTTTTAGCATATGAAAAGCAATGCAAATGCTTACCGAAATTACAGTACGGTTCGGCAACCGTTTTCATTGCTTTTCGTGATCTAAAAATGATTGCAAATTCCGTGGATGTTTGGCTAACCGGGGCTAAAGCCTACTGAAAGCGTCGCGGGGTATTGCGGTATTTTTGAAATGAAAAAGTACTGAAAACAGTACAAAAGTACTGAATTTTTCAACACTGTAGTTCACACAAAAATGTCATCCAAAGACTGGCGAGGTTCCTTAAGGTTTTTTTTTTTTGGACTAGTGTTGGATACAAGGAAATTTGCCGGAAAATTTAACTTTGCACCTTTGTTGAAGAGGAAATGCTGGTGCCATATAACTATCAAAAACACACCGTTCATGCTATCTGTACTCGTTTTATTTGAAAGTAAATAAACAATTAAGAAAAATTCGATATATTTATTTATAGTAACACTTATCAGATATTAGTGTAAACAAATTTCGACCGAAACTTTTGTGAATTATAAAAAAAAACAAATTGAGATATAAAAGCGTTTTAGTTCAATAGATAACCGAACCACACTGTAATCGCTTCATTTTTAAAAATAAACTAATAATACATTCGTTTACCAGCAGATTGGCATATAATTTCATTTTTATTTAAAAAATAACAGTTAAATACAAAACGGGAATTTTCCTATTCATGGAAGATCATAAAGATTATGTTTACTTATATTTTCTGCTTTTCACAGATAATAAAATCAATTATTAATTACGAAAATATTTATCTTTTATTTTAAAAATTAGATACGTATTCTGTTAATTTCAAACAATTGTTGTGGATTGATTCATAAAATACTCAATTTAATGAACTGTAAACAAAGTAAATGTATTAAATTTTTCTTATGATTTTAAATTTAAATTGAGAAACTTTTATTTTCGGTACAATAAAATTTTGGCAATGTTTTAAAATTAAAGCATCTGTTTGATTGCTTTATACATATATCAGCATAAAATAAAAACGTGCGACGTTTATAAAACACTTGTTCCTGAAAAACCCCTCAATATATATAAATATTTCTTCCAATCATCCTTAAATTGGTTTTAAACGTTCAGATCAAAAAAAAAAAAAAATAAAACAATTATAGTTGGTATCGCGTTTTACTTCATTTCACTTTATAAGAATACTTCACTTATGCAACTATGTACGTGTGAATTAACGAATTTGCAATTGCAATATTGCAAATTGTAGTGATCTGTACCTCATGATGAACAAATACAATTGAATCACGCTAGATGTCATTAGAAAGTTATAATTTTATTTTAAGCGGCTGAATACCAACGAGAAAAAGAGCTTTTAAGACAATCTCGTCAAAATATCGAAATTTAAAAAAGAAAATATGCTTGAATATTTGGATACGTAAGTCGTATGTTGTCATCTAGGGCACAAAGATACAGGAGCAAGTCAACGACAACATGTCAGCGGACAATCTTAGCTGAAACTGGCAAATAGTTTATCGCATATCAATGGGTTGTGTGTGAGAATCTAGGCCGTAGTCCTGACTAAAGGGTTATAATGACCAATTAAGTAAGAAAATAAGATTTGCAAGTCTTAATCTATCATATTAATGTTGCAATAACAAAACCTATGACTTTTTGTTCTTTTCCCAGAAGCCATATATCGATACTAGCACTGATATAATGCGTTTTTTTCGTAAATGCACAATGTATAGTAAGTACGAGATAACTCGTATTTGGCACCCTAGAAGGGAACGCAATCTACGAGTTATCTCGTAATCGGCAGTCAACGTGTTAATACCGAATATTTTTTATACCGAAAAAAAAATATTCAACGAAAAGAATTCACACGTTATTATAACAATTATTGCAATATTATTGATATTTTTGTTTTCAATAAATTCAAATATGCTACATATTTAAAAACTAGTGAATAAAAAATCAATTAAAAATATAGGAATTATCCAAAATACTTCTGAGTTTCATTTCTTAGAAATTATTTTAATTTATTCTAAATTATTTTTAATTCTATGTACTTTTACTAGCAATTTTTCTTGAGTATAAAGAATGCGAAATGAAACTGACAGAGCAAGACAATTGAATTCTTTATTAACGATTCGTTGTTATCAGCTTTCAAAATATCGATAACGTCATTATTAACATTACAGAAATTTTTCTGCATTTATGTATGTGTATGCGTATGCTTACGTTTGTGTATTAATTTCACCATTTTTTTTTTCTACTATTATTGAGTAGTAATATTATAAGCAAATTCATGAATACTTTTAACTCATTAGAACAAAAAAAAAAAAAAAAAAGAAAAAAAAAACAAACAAATGTGCATATATACACACAAAGGTAATGTCAGTTAATGTTTAACACTGAAAGTGATTTTTTAAACTTTAGGTATTCACTTAATTTACGTTTGAAAAAGAATACAAATTGTGATTTAGTAATGCTGATCTAACCTCCTAAAAACAACAACAACAACAACGACAAACAATCGTAATTATAACTACATATGTATGAGAGCAACAATTCAAGACCATTAAATAACCATGCAAAATAAACCTTTAAAACACAAAACTAAAGAACACAGAACACAGAACAGAGAGACACAGAGAGAGAGAAAGAGCAAAATATATATGAAATTAGCAAAATTAAGAACTTAGTAAGAAAAAACACACCAAAAAAACAAAAAAAAAAAAAAATCTGAAATACAATATAAATAAATTATTTTTAAACATTTAATCATCAGCACGCGTAAAACCACAATGAAATGTTCAAATACCAGCAACAACTTTAAAAACACCATCACAACACAACAACAACAACAAAATATTTTTGAGTTTTTTTTATTTTCGGTAATTTTTTTTTTTGGAAACACAACAACTATTACGGAACTTTTAGACAAAAAGAATTCGTGAAAAAAATTTTTTTCTTTAAGTCGATTTTATACGATTCCAATCTATTCTCTCACTTACCACTTGGCAATTCAAACAGTAGAAATCGATTGCATGAAAATCTGAAATTCAGTTTTTGTTCTTGTAATACACTACAGTCCGTGAGAAAATTTAATTTTCATTAAAAACACTTTCAAAAATATTTCTATTCATTTAATAATACTTCTTAAATATATATACAAAGCAACAATATAAAAAATGAGAGTAATTCGCTTAAACGTGAATTGGCAAATTTTCCGATAAACACCCAAGCTTCAGCTGAAATTAAAAGAATTTGGAAGTGAGGGTTCATTTGATTAATGAACACATATAAAAAGTTTTGACGCCGACTAAGTAATAACTACGGCATTGTTGGAAAACTGAAATTTTGAAATGGTACTGAATTATAACTGAAAAAGTCCTTTTTTGAATCAAATAGTACTTTTGTAAAATATATTTTTGTAAAAGATACTTTTGTAACACTACATAATTGGTCATTATAACCCTTCAATCAGGATTACAACCTAACTTCTCACACCACTTTTTTTGTGTGTGTTAATTTTATATATGAGTGGCA
Organism: Sarcophaga rosellei; assembly: GCA_930367235.1. Classification (NCBI taxonomy): domain Eukaryota; kingdom Metazoa; phylum Arthropoda; class Insecta; order Diptera; family Sarcophagidae; genus Sarcophaga; species Sarcophaga rosellei. The sequence goes on from OV884019.1 coordinate 66,471,062, forward strand.
GGGCCTACTGTCGACTCCGAACGACAGATTTTTGAGTAATTATTTCCTCTCAGAGTTTTTTTCCAGAAGGAAGTCGCCGGAGAAATATTTTTTCATATTTCGCTTTCATGGAGATGTCATGGAGGGCTTACGTCTAGTGAGCCAGCACTAGACTATTAATTTATACACATACAATACAAAAACAGCTCATTCGAACCGTAACAAACGTAAAAGCCGCGTTTACCCACGTCGATGGAACGTATGTACATTCGTTTGTAGATCAATGAAAATGCTTATCGAAATTACATTACGGTTCAGCAAGCGTTTTCATTGCTTTTCGTATTCTAAAAACGAACGTACGTTCCGTGGACGTTTGGCTAACCGGGGCTAAAGCCTAAAGGCCGTGTCAGATAAAACTTTTGCTTCGCTTTGCGTTACATATACGCTTTGACATTTGAGATAAATGTACATGTTCATATGGCACTTGTCACATAAACTGCTTTTAACGCAACGCAAAGCGAAAAGTTGGGCATCTCTCATCTTTTTGCTCGCTTTGACAATCAGCTGTTGATTATTCAGTAAATATTTTTGGCAAATTTGAGCGCAAATTTTATTGTTTCAATATTTTTCTTTAAATTTAAAGCTTTTTTGTTATTGTTTTGTTTTTATTATATTAAAAAAAAAGAGAGGTAAGTGAATTTTATATTTTGGAAGAAGTATTTAATATAATTTTCATAATTTTACTCAGTAAAAAAAACTTACGCGCCAACCACTTTTAAAAGAGAACCAAACAACGCGAGTGTTGTCAAAGTTTTGGTTGTGTCATACACCTTTTGCTTTACGCTTTTCTCTCAAAGTTATAAACGTCACGCAAAGCAACAAAGTTTTATCTGACACGGCCTTAAGTCTACTTTAGCATTGCATTGAATAATTGAAAAGCGCAAGACATAAAATATGTAATAATAAAAAAGTACTGAAAAAAATACAAAAGTATTGAGTTTTTCAACACTGAACTACGGTAAGTTTTGTCCGACATTATCAAACAAAGTTTCAAACAAGAGGAAGCACTTTCAGATTGTCAATACTTATTTTGTATCTTTTAAAATTTTGCAATTAAGAATGGTCAAACTTGAAAAATAAGGAAAAATCCACATTTTCGTAGTTTGCTTAATCAAAACTCACCATACAGTATGGGACAAAACTAAAGCACGAAGTTGTGTTTGCTATAATGTAGTTCAATAAAATTTTGAAAGTCTGATGGATTTAAGTTGTTGTTATTGATTTATTAAGACTATACTTTCTGCTCACTAAAATTAAAAAAATTTAACAATTTTTTTTAAAAACTGCAGCATATCTGTGTGGGAAAATAAGGGATACACAATGAAATATTAAATATTTTAGAATATTTATTAATTTAACTCCGCTTTAGTTTTGCGGCGCAAGGAAAGTGATTATTGCTATTTTTTTATAAATATTTTTATGTTTAATAAAGAATATTGTTAAATTTTTAATTAGTTATATTAATAATAGCTGATATCTGGCAAATGTACCTGATATGTACTGATATCTGGCATATCTGATTGATTTTGCTGATCACTGATTGGTATTATTACAATTTTAGAAACATTGAAAGGGAAAAGCGAATCAAAATTTTAAGACCTGGAGGGCGAAATGCAAATGAGGAATTCATGGATCACGATTTCATTTTCTTTTGCAAATTTTCCGTATATTTTTCAATTTTCACCAGTCAGAATTAATTTTATTTTAAAATTTAATTATTGCAAAAACAAAAACAATAAATAAATATAGAACAAGGTGCGACAGTGAAAATACACCCGAGTAACTACATAGTCTAAGTTGTTCACTAGGTTAGTAGAACTCAAAAATATTTTTTTTTATATTTTTTATATACTCAAGAAAACTCACAACTCACACTATATCATTAGCTGGATGTATTTAATTTTTTTTTTATTTTGTCGCATAGTGTTGTAATCAATAAAAATGGTACCTATGAAAAATTACGACTTATTTGCTTGAATACTAATTGGATCTTGGAAAATATTGTCTTATCAATTGATAGAAATTTAAATTGAAAATATTATATTTTTTCTTTCGATTTATTTGATCTTCTCCGTAATTTTTAATTCATAAATGTAGGTTATTATAGGGTCGGCATTATTGAATAAGAAATTTTTCGCTTATTTTTTATTCTATAACAGCAGCCACCAACCGGCAAAATTATACATTTAGTTTTGTGTATTTTATCATTAATTTTCTTAAATACTTATACATATATAGTATATGTATGTATGTATATGATATTTGTTAAGTTGTTATTTCTTCTCAAACACAAATTATTTTGTATCAATAAGATGATTTTGTATTCAATATTTCTCTTTCTCTTTTTTCGATTCGCTTTTTATTGATTTACACGAACGCAAAACAATTGAAACGTTTAATTAAATCTGCACAGAAAAAATCACTCGTATGTCGTACACAGCGGGTATTCCTTTACAATACATTCACATGCTGGCAAAAATACTTGTGTTCGTTCTACTCAAGTAACGCAAATAGTTTAATAAATACTTGTTGCTTTTTACATCTCATCTCACACACTCTAAAAAAATACTGTATTGATACCATACATACGGCAGTAAATAGTTTTGCTCACACTGTTAATACATTAAAAAATAAAGGCTGTTCTGTTAAAAAAAAAGAAGAAATTCTTAAAAGAAAGTTTATTTTTAATTGTAATCGATTGTAAAATAAATAAACTTTCTATCCAAATAATGTTAAAGTGTTTTTTTTTCTTGCGCGATTGATCATCCTAACCCTTTAGCCAGGATTATGGGGACTAGCTTCTCCCATCCACTCATGTTGTGTGTATTTATTTCATTTATGAGTGTCAGAAACTTTTTCATGGCAAGTTTTAATTTAATCTCAGAGTTTTTGTCAAAAGGCTGTTGAGAGGAAAAGTCGCGAAAGAAATAATTTTTCGTATTTTGTTTTGTTCGAGATGTCAAAGCCAATGGTGGAACCACGGTTTCGCGTCTAATATCACAACCAGAGATCAGCAATGGATTCATTTCGCTGCTCATTAGTACTCATGAAATTTCGAGTATGAGTGAATCAACAGTATTGAAATTCAACTACTCTGATTCATTCATACTCACTACAACATTGATTTATAAGCAAAGGTTGCAATGAGTATGAGCACAACGTTGACATTAAACTCATAACATTCGAAATATGTTTGATTCATACGCCTACTCATTCAGATTCATAAATTTAGAAAAATACTTATAATACTCATAAATGATTCGAATCATTCATCAAAATTTACAGTCTTAGTTGTTGTTGCAACCTTCTATTGAGTATTGTAGTGTTCGTATGTGAATCATACTTATTTTGTGATTCTTGTAAATGAGAGTCGAAATCAATAACATCATGCGTATTGTAAGTATGAGTACGATGAGTACTTCAAACTTTGAATATGAGTAGTACGAGTATGATATTAAAATAAGTATGAATGCGTATAAGTATCAAAATGATTCGAATCTACTCATGTTTTTAAATACTAATTGCTGATCTCTGATCCCAACACAACTACGCCAACTTCAACAATGTGAATAATATCAACTAAATGAAAAAAGTCACGTTAGCAGTACTTCTTTAATCGAGTGGTGGGTATAACGCCTCTTATTGGAGTTTGTAGAGGAACATAAACAGTCATTTACTTGAAGAAATAAACTTGTTAGCTTACTTCTCTAAAACGCTGTGGATTTTGTAGTGTGTCTCTGAATTGATTCTACTGAAATGAACAAATGAGGACTTTGACGTCTTGTTTGGGCAAAGAAAAAACATATGATAGGCGTTCTGTATGTTTTTGCGGACCGGATGATCATTGATCTTAACTTTCATTCTATTTCGTAGAATTTCAATTCAATTCAATTGAAGACGCATTAAGGGTTTTCACCAATTGATCACTTTATTGTCAATGGCTCTATATTCCTTGTAAAAATTTTAGTAATACATGCATATGTAAATACATAATTGGCCATTACCACCCTTCAGTCAGGTTTACGGCCTAGCTTCTGACAGCACTCATGTTGAGTGCCTTAATTTTATACTTGAGTGGCGATACCTACAGTTCAACGTCGAATCCGAACGACAGATTTTGAGAAACTTTTTCATGGCAGGTTTTTACTTACTCTCAGAGTTTTTGCCTGAAATCCGCTGAGAGGAAGTCGCCGAAGAAATATTTTATTTTTTCATATTTCGTTTTTGATGTCTGGCCTGGGGCTCGAACCCGGGCTTTATGTCTAATAAGCGAGCACACTACCTACTAGACTACGGCGACTACAACTATGTAGTTGACGCTCTTTGATATCAGTAACTATTCTAAAATTTTATGCTAGGACAATGGGTTGGAAGCTATTTCTCAGCCAAATACAAAGCAAAAATACTTTAGGTTTTGATTCCAATAGGCAAAGAAAAGAAAATGAGTTCGCTTGTTCAATATAATAAAAGTCAATATTTTTCTTTAAATGTATTCAAAGTTCAATGTTTACACACATACGGCTGTGTGATTTAGACACACTCTTACAAACTATATTCTTTTGTTCTATGTGTATAGATTTCTTTTGTTTTTGTCCAATAAATTGGGTTATTCGTTTATATTGATCATCGCAACATCGGCCTACTCTGTACACAGTAAATAGATTTATTTTCTTAAACTAATCGCATATAAAAAATATCTGTATCTGTATCTGTACACTTAGAATATATATTTACAGAGTGCAAGTTCTACATTTCTAGTTGTTGATTATTAGAGGGCATAACCTCCATAATTGTTTAGAATCCAAACAGAACATCGTTAGATTATTATAAGCCATACGATGTAATCCCCTGTACCCCCACTAAAGAGCTTTATTATATGCATATCAGTTCTATTTAATAGACAATAACATACGTGTAGAGCTAGGTTTTGTTATAAGTTCTGATGTAATTGCTTTGTGATGACGTCTCGTTCAATAAATTTTCATTGAAAATGTTTAAAACAGTTTTGGCTCGAAAGTATTACATGCATGTGGGCACTTAAATCAAACGAATATAAAAATAAGTGAGACTGTGTTACAGTGTGACAAATGTTTATTGATACTTGGAAGAATTTTCAAAGCAATTCATATAATGAATACTGAGAACAATTGGCAAGTATATGACAATTTCAAAGTAAGTACACAAATACTTACAGATATACATATATCGTACCAAAAGTTAAATATTAACGTCTCCAAGTTCAAAGTGAGTCACCACCTTTATGTATTCTGGCAAAAATATCAGATTTTTGGCTTTTATTTCCATCAGAGGGTTGAATTGATAACTATATAAATCTAACTTACAAGTAAGAAAAAAGTTCATCGTTCCTGGCATTTCTACCAAGACCGAATTGTTATTCGCCTTGACTTGGCTTTCTAACCAACGTATGTGTGAGAGGGCAAGAATAATATTCATACCCAAACCTGGGAAAGGCAGCTATGCTACCCCAAAGGCTTTTTATCCGATTAGCCTACCCCACTTTATTCCATGTTGAAGAGTAAAATTTCTGATGAAAAACTGACGGCTGAAAATACGCCTATATCAAAGAAAGATCAGTGAAGGCCGATCCACATGAAGTCATCCACTACTTAGAAAGGTTCATAGATAACAAAGTATATAATCTTGCAGTACGCCTTCAGTAGAACCGATACAATATTCCAATCCTTAGACGAGTTTGAGATGGACCAGGCGCTGATAGACTGGCCATATGCTAAGGAATAAATGGATAAATTGCGATGCATATAACATAACGATAAGGGATAGTGTGAAAAGGGGAATACCCTAGGGAAGCATACTTTCTCTTCTCATATGGATTACAACTAAAACAATCGCTCAGGTATATTAACCGACCAAAGACTTGACACAAACTGCTATGCTGACGACATAATAATATTTCAGAGGGTTTGAAGTAGTTTAAATATTTACCCGAATAAGACCGAAATACATATGTATGTAAGACGAAGATTGCGCATTATGATAGTGAGGAAGATATGCAACCATAAGAAATTAAATGGAGAGAGCCAGAGCAGCAAAGACCCACAGATGCATTTCCATATGTAGGAGAGCCATAGGCTCTAAATGGGGCCTCACTCCAAGAATAATACGCGGGCTCTACAGGAACGTAATTCGACCTATTTTAAGTTATTCTTCAGTGTTGTAATGGACCTCGATTGAGAGGAAGTGCAACATTACAATTGTTCAAAGAGTTCAACGAATGTATGTGGGACCGGGGACAGGACGCACAAGAAGTGGGCAACCCTACCAATAACAATAATTGTGGTAGGCTTGCGCAATAACAACGACTGACGAAAATACTAACGACTAAACATAGTTGGCTTTTCCAATGACAACGATTGACGAAAATACCAACGACTAAACATAGTAGGCTTTTCCAATTACAACGATTAACGAAAATACCAACGACTAAACATAGTAGGCTTTTCAGTAATAACGACTAACGAAAACAACAACAACTAACGTACCGAACATAGTAGGCTTAGCAAATAACAACGACTAACGAATTGAACAAAGTAGGTTTATTCAATAACGACTAACAAAATAACGAACAAACCATAGTAGGCTGATCTAAAAACAACGAATAGGAATGACAAACGAACGAATACATTTTTGTAAAAGAGATTCATTCTACAACCCGACGTAGACGAAACAAAAGCTTTTTTTTATTTTAAAACAAAAACATCATTAAATGTTTAAGTTAATTGTTTAATTGTTTTTTTTTCATATTCAATAAAATATGTTCTTAAATCAAATTAAACAAAAAGTGTTTCTTTAAAAACAAATCCTACATTTTTGGGGGCTCAACCAAATTAAAGCCTGTGTTTTGAGTTAAAGTTTTGTTTGTTGTGCAATTTTTTTTTTTTAAAAACTAATAAATCAAAAGAAGCAAATAAGTGTCAGCCGAAACTAAAAAGAAAACTTAAAAAAAAAACTTCAAGAACTTCCTTTAAATTGAAAACTGAAACGAAATACAAAAGAAAAAGAAAAAATGAGAAAAGAAGAAAAAGAAAGAAAATAATTTAAAATAGAAATTAACGAAGATAAAATAAAAAAAAACAACAAGAGAGAGTGTTGACAAATACCTGAAAAGAAACCTGAAAAGAGAGAAATCAACATGTAAAATCATCAAAAGACAGAAAGAAATTTGCGTAAGAGACGAGAAACCTGAAAAGATAAAATTAACTAATAAAATCAATAAGAGTGAGGAAAAGATTTGCAAAAAAAAGAGTTAAAAAGCCTGAAAAGACAAAAATTAACTCAATAAGAGAGAGAAAAGTGAGAAAAAAAACTGAAAATTGAAAATTAATTAACTAAATAAACAAGAGAGAGAAAGAGAGTTACGAGAGAAACCTGCAGAGACAGAAACTGGCAAATAGAAAAACAACCCCTAAATTGAAAGCTGAAGTGCTGTGGATTGGTGTAAGTGGAATGCGGTTGCGTATAGTCAACGAAGAAATCTAATTGGAAGTATTTGCGTATAGTCAACGAAGAAATCTAATTGGAAGTATTTGCGTATAGTCAACGAAGGAATCTAATTGGAAGTAGTTTGTTTATTTTTGTACGACACAATTGTGGTTCGATTGAGTAAGCTAAATTTTTAAAATTCTATCTATAATTTTTTAAAATTCTAATGGAAATGTTGTTATTTTGTTTAAATTAAAAACATCTTTAATTGATTCTGTAAACTAAAATTTTATTCTATTTAAAAAATCCAATTTGAAATTTTGTGCTATTTTAAAAAAAATCCAATTTGAAATTTTGTTCTATTTAAAAAATCCAATTTGAATTTTTGCTTTGTATGTTAATATTCCAATTTTATTTATGATTTAGAGTTTCGATTTCATCTGAATTTTTTTTTTACGTTATACTTTTGTTTTCACTTACATATTATTATTACTTTAATTACATACAAATTAATTTCATCCATATAATATTATTCATTATTATTATTATTATAATTATTATTACTCATACTTATACATATATACATACTTTATTACTACTAAATTTGTGAATTTTTTTTTTTATTAATAATCGGACGAATAATTAATTTGAATAACATGGACATAAATGAAATTTTTGCTATGACAGTTGACGGTTTGAAGGGCAAGTTGACTGAGATAGGACTACCTACAAATGGACGGAAGGCCGAACTTCGTGATCGACTCATAGAATATTTCGGCTTAAGTGCACCTAATTCTGACTCGGAATACATTGATGTCCCTTCGCGACATGAACCGGTTTCGGTTACTGAAAGAAATATATTCACGCTACGTGATATTGAGGATTCTTTGACTAGTTTTTGTGGTACAGACAACATTGGGATAGATGAGTGGGTTTCTGATTTTGAAGATAATGCTGATGCAGTAGGTTGGAGTAGTTTACAAAAATTCATATATGCAAAACAGTTGCTGAAAGGGGCGGCACGTTTGTTTATTCGTAGTCAGAGTGGGATAAAGAATTGGAACTCTCTCAGGGAAGCACTTGTAAAGGAATTTGGGACTAAGCTAGCAGCGATTGAAGTACATCAGATTTTGAGAAATCGTAAGAAGAGGAATAGTGAAAGTTTACGGGAGTACCTCTACACATTAATGGAAATAGGGAAACCCATTAAGCTTGATGACGATAGTATAATTCAATATTTTGCTGACGGAATTCCGGATTCGAGATTCGGAAAGAGTATCTTATATCAAGCTACTAGTGTCGAAGATTTAAAGGATAAAATTAGAATATATGAGAAAATTCGAAGACCTACTTCACAGGCGCCAACCTTGAAGGTATCTTCAGATTTAGGACAGTTAGATAGAACAAAACCGAATAATTATTCGAAGAGTAAATGCTATAACTGCGGGAGTGATGGTCATTTAGCAAAATACTGTAAATCAGGGAACTTTAAATGTTTTAATTGTGGGAAAATGGGTCATAAGTCGTATGAATGTAAGGTAAAGTTGTCGAACCAAATCAAGAAGGAAAACGAGAACAGATTGTGTACGGTAGGGAATGGTAATAAGACGGTGCGGAATGATAAATTTGTTACGACTTGTATTGCGAGGCCAAATCGAGTTTTTAAGGAAATTAAATTAGACGATCTTAGAATTTCGGCGATTATCGATTCGGGTAGTGATATTTCATTAATTAGGTTAGATATTTTTGAAAAGTTACAGGACATTGAGATTCGCAATGGAAGGGAAAGTTTTGTAACGGCCAATGTTGGTGAATTGGTAACTTTAGGACACTTTGATAGGATCGTTAATATAGATGGTTTTGACTTTAATGTTAGATTTTACATAGCTGAACAATTTCCATATGAGGCTGCAATAGGTAATGATATATTAGACCAGACAGATGTGATATTGACCTCTAGTGGTGCAACTTTCAATGGTAGGAATGAATCTGTAGGAGAACAAAGTGGTGAAGTAGACGATTTTAAGATATTTTGTTCAACGGTGGTTATCGATGATGATGTTGCATTGAACTTGTCACATTTACCGAAAGAGACAGCAGGAGAGGTTAACAGGTTAGTAAGGGACTATAATCCGGAGAATCTTGAACCATCTCCTATTAGTATGAAAATAATATTGTCGGATGATATTCCAATATTTCAACGACCACGTCGTCTATCTTATGAAGATGAAGGCGTTGTGGAGCAACAAGTTAAGGATTGGTTAAATGAAGGCATTATTCGACCGAGTACTTCTGAATATGCATCACCAATCGTTCTTGTGTCTAAGAAAGACGGCACAAAGAGACTTTGTTGCGATTTTCGTAAATTAAATGAGAAAATTATGAGAGATAACTTCCCAATAGTTTTGATTGATGACGTGTTGCATAAATTAGAATCTGCTAAGATTTATTCCACACTTGACTTAAAGAATGGTTTCTTCCACGTACCTGTTGAGGAGCAGTCGAAAAAGTTTACTTCCTTTGTAACACACAACGGCCAGTATGAGTTCAATTACGTACCTTTTGGAATTTCTAATTCTCCAGCCGTATTTTCTCGGTTTATTTTTTCGATATATAGGGAATTGATTCAGGACGGTACTATAATTGTGTATGTAGACGATATCATAATACCATCGGTGGACGTTTCGGAAGGAATCGTGAAATTGCGGAAAGTATTACAAGTAGCTAGAAAACATAACTTACAAATTAAGTGGGAGAAGTGTCAATTTTTAATGAATAGGGTTAATTTTCTCGGGTATATAGTTGAAAATTCGACGATAAGACCATCAATTGAGAAGACATCAGCAGTTGAAAATTTTCCAGTTCCAAAGGACAAGAAAGCGCTTCAACGTTTCTTGGGCCTTACGTCGTATTTTAGAAGATTCATCTGTGGATATGCTACTATTGCTAGACCTTTATCTGACTTACTTAGGAAAAATAGTGATTTTGTAATGGGAGAAGCTCAAATGGTATCATTTAGGCAACTTAAGGAAAGTTTGATGAATGCACCTGTTTTAAAATTGTATAATCCAAATGCTACTACAGAAGTACACACCGATGCAAGTATGTATGGCTATGGAGGTGTTTTGCTTCAGAAGAACGCAGACGACCAACAATTTCATCCGGTGGAATATATGAGTCGTAAAACTAATGATGCACAGCAAAAATACCATTCCTACGAACTTGAAGTTTTGGCAATCATCGAAGCATTAAAGAAGTGGAGAGTATATCTAATGGGCCATAGAATAAAAATAGTGACAGATTGTAATGCTTTTGCGATGACTATAAAGAAGAAGGACGTTCCATTAAGAGTGTCTAGGTGGGCCATGTTTCTTCAGGAGTTTGATTTTATAATAGAACATAGATCTGGGAGCAAAATGCGGCACGTTGATGCTTTAAGTAGGTTTTCTTGTTTGTTGTCGGATGACTCGATAAAGCATCGACTCAAACAAGCACAGATGCAGGACAATTGGGTTAAGGCGGTTAGAAATATTCTTGAAAACGGAAATTATGAGGATTTTTATTTGAAACATGACCTAGTTTACAAGGATCCAGATAGAGAACTTATGGTGATTCCGGAAAGTATGGAGGAAGAAGTAATCCAGATTGCCCATAGAAAAGGCCATTTTGGTACTAAGAAGACACGAGATCTTTTAGAAAAAGAAGTGTATATACCCAATATTGTATCGAAAGTTGACAAAATAGTCCGTAGTTGCATAGAGTGCATAATAACAGAAGCTAAGACAGGTAAACCAGAAGGACTTCTTACCACCATCGATAAATCAGATCGACCGCTAAGAACGTATCATATTGATCACGTTGGCCCTATGGAGGAAACAAAGAAACGATATAACCACATTCTTGTGGTAGTTGATTCGTTTTCTAAATTTGTTTGGTTATATCCAACCAGAAGCACTGGAGCGGAAGAAGTCATTGATAGACTTCAACGCCAATCGGCGATTTTTGGAAATCCGGAAAGAATTATATCGGACAGAGGAACAGCTTTCACATCGAATTTGTTCAATAAGTATTGTATAGAGCGTAATATTCAACACCTTCTTATTGCAACGGGGGTTCCTAGGGGAAACGGTCAGGTAGAACGAATTAATAAAATAGTAGTAACATTACTTTCGAAAATGTGTTCAGAAGATCCCGGAAAATGGTACAAGCATGTAGATAGGGTTCAACAATGTATAAATAATACTCCTCCGAGTAGTACGAAGTATTCACCGTTTAGGATTCTTACAGGATGTGAAATGAGAATAGACGAAGGAAAAGACATACGAAACATGATTGAGGAATTTGCTATAGAAGAGTTAGATGAACAGAGAGACGAGATTCGGAATACAGCCAAGTCTAATATAGCAAAAATCCAGGCGGAAAATAGGAAAACGTCTAATAGGAAGAGAATTCAAGCACCATTATATAAGGAGAATGATTTAGTGGCTATTAAACGAACTCAATTTGGACCAGGTTTGAAATTGCGACCAAAATATTTAGGACCATATAGGGTAATTCGGATTATGAAACACGATAGGTATGAGGTTGAAAAGGTTGGTGAAGGTGAGGGTCCAAAGAGAACCAGTACCGTAGCTGAATATATGAAAAAGTGGAACCCGTCATCCGAGTCGAATGACCGTGCAGGAGGGCCGAATGTGGGACCGGGGACAGGACGCACAAGAAGTGGGCAACCCTACCAATAACAATAATTGTGGTAGGCTTGCGCAATAACAACGACTGACGAAAATACTAACGACTAAACATAGTTGGCTTTTCCAATGACAACGATTGACGAAAATACCAACGACTAAACATAGTAGGCTTTTCCAATTACAACGATTAACGAAAATACCAACGACTAAACATAGTAGGCTTTTCAGTAATAACGACTAACGAAAACAACAACAACTAACGTACCGAACATAGTAGGCTTAGCAAATAACAACGACTAACGAATTGAACAAAGTAGGTTTATTCAATAACGACTAACAAAATAACGAACAAACCATAGTAGGCTGATCTAAAAACAACGAATAGGAATGACAAACGAACGAATACATTTTTGTAAAAGAGATTCATTCTACAACCCGACGTAGACGAAACAAAAGCTTTTTTTTATTTTAAAACAAAAACATCATTAAATGTTTAAGTTAATTGTTTAATTGTTTTTTTTTCATATTCAATAAAATATGTTCTTAAATCAAATTAAACAAAAAGTGTTTCTTTAAAAACAAATCCTACATGTATTGTTTGGGGACAACACCCACAAGGCCATTGGAAACAATACTCTTCATGTAACCTATAAGGGTTCAATATGAGGCGACCCTAACGGTGATCACCTTCAGGATTTAAGAGGATGGATCATCTAGACCCACAAATCATAACATCAGAGTATATTAAGGGCACTAGACTGTCTCTCGCTTGACACGCAATTATCCCACAGGATTCCCAACATATCTATGTATATCAACCAATTGCATAACTTTAGTACCAAATCGACTTTCTTGACATGGCCACAGTTGACCGTGAGGACTAGTTGCTACACGGATGGCTCTAAACATGGAGACAAGACCAGACTGGGCCTCTATATAGAAGGACCAGAAACCAAACTTTGGTTAACGGAACTTAATTCAGTTTCTCAAGTGGAGGTACGCGCTATCAGGCAATGTATGATCTGGGCTAGGAATCATTTGATAAGGTTAACGATTTAAGTATCTTTACGGATAGTCAAATTATAATTAGGGCAATAACATCCAGGATTACGGGATCAAAGACCGTCCTGAAGTATAAAAAGGCGTTTAATAATTACTCCAGGCATGGAGCAGTATGTTATATATGGATTGATTGGATTGATTGGAAATTAGGAAGCAAATATTCTGGATAATATAGCCAGAGCTAACATATCATAAGCTTGGATAACCCAAGGCCTTTCAGTGCATTAGAGACCAAGCTGAGAAAATGGGTGGAAACGTCATATCGACAATTGGGGATTAATGACACAGCAGGAAGAATTGGGACGATCCTATTGAGGGGAGAACCATGGGTGCTTTGAAACTAAATAATGGCGACGTAAGCGCGCTAAAGAGCGTACTCACGGAGCATTCCGCCTTACGTATACATATGAATCGTCCTGGAGTGGTGAAAAATAGTGTATGCAAGGCATGCGGTGAAGGCATTGAAACAATGGAACACTTTTGGTGTCATTGTCCAGCTTTCGTATGATCGCAATATTTTGGGGATGACACAATACCAGACATAACTCATATCAAAGAAATGGACTGGAAGAAGTTAAGGAAATTTGTGCAAGATACGGACTTCCTATAGAAAGTAAGGTGGTATTCCTAATGGAAAGCGCACAACAAGCCTCCATGACAGTCATAAGTGAGTCAACACGTTTTTATTTTTGGAAATTTATTCGCCTATTCTCATTCACTTTTCTCGCTATCCTAAGAAAATGAATTATTTCAGTGGTGTTTACTTACTTTTGGCGCTCACTGTATGACAATTGTCATAAAATCCTTTGTTGGTCTCCTCTCCTTCAACTATTCTCGTTTACTTTTCTCGCTATCCTAAGAAAATGAATTATTTCAGTGGTGTTTACTCACTTTTGGCGCTCACTGTATGACAATTGTCATAAAATCCTTAGTTGGTCTCCTCTCCTTCAACCTACCTACCTACCTACCATGTGTGAGAATCGATATTGTGTTTCGCAGAATGACATATGTACGACGCATAAGTTTTTTTTTGTTCAAAATTGAACAAGAAATTGATGATTTCTGTACAATGATTACCTCCTCGTCATTATTTGAATGGCAATTACTACTCCAGCACACAAGTATCAAAATAGAATCGGCGAAATCGAAATTGCGCGTCTTTTCACTGTTACAATACTGAGTCGAACTAAATTCAAAATATTTATAATTTTCGCAGTACTTACAAAAACTACATATGAAAGGAACTTTATTTAGCTACTTGCTGCTGCTAAAAATAAAAGCCTAATTATTTGGTGAACAATTCCTCGATACAGAAGAATAATTTGAATTGAGTACTTCGATTGTAATAACTAAAAGTTATACAAATGAAAAATGTTAAAATCAATATACAAACGTATACATACAGCCATGGACATTAAATTAGCACAAAACTTCGTCATAAAAATAATCATATTTTTTATAGTATTTTAGGTCTACTCATAAAAAAATTTAAACATAGGAACTTAAAATACATATTCTTCTTTAAAAAGAAACAAATATTTTGACGATATTGCCAGTCGTCTGCTCATTAAGACCTGAAACGTACCAAACGCTAGGTTTTAGCTGGACAGAAAATAGCACAAATTAAAATTTCTGGAATAAAAATGATGTGCTTTAATAAATAGTAAAAATATTAATGTTTTGATTAATATTTAGTAGAGTAGACCCTATTTTCAAGCGCCGCGTGGCATTTACTGGACAATGTTCTTCGGGAAAGTTCTTTGGGAATCGAGTACCAAGCGTTCCGTATTCCAATGGTTAAATCGTCCAAATTTGTGTACTTTTGTTGAGCAATTGTACATTTCACATCGTTCTAGGGGGTTTTCAATCGAATTTAAGTCAAAACTTTGCGTTGGCTAGTCTACAACGGGAATGTGCTCTTCATAAAATCAATCTTTGCCTGCTTAGATGTGTGTTTGGGGCCACTATCTTGCATATATATGAATAAAACTGGCATGTATTTAAAAGCTTATGGTTCCATTTTGTTCTTTATATTGTCCAAATACTGATAACAGTCCATTTTTTCATTAATTTTTACAATGGGACTTACACCGTGCCTTGAAAACGCTCCCCGCACCATTGTGTTTCCTCGAACATGCGTTATGGTCCTTTGAGCATAGCGTGGATTGAATGTCTGACATTTTGGCCAATGAACAACCACTCTACCATCCGGTCCCATTTGATTTACCTTTGTTTCATCACTCCAAAATAATTTTTTCCAGAATGGGAGGTCTTTAGCATTGTGGGTGCGAGCAAACGTTAAACGCTTGAGTATATTTTTCTTTTGGTAGAAGTGGCTTCTTCCGGCAAGAGCGTCCAAAGAGCTTTCTGTGATTAAGACGTCTTTATAGGAGCCTGTCCGATAAATTTAATCTGAATTGGGAGTTAATTTCGTTCAAAATATAGCGTGACGATATGAGAAGCTCCTTCTTTGACTTCCGGACAATAGCACGACCAACGATTTCGGTTTGTTTTCTTGACACGTAGCCTTCAATTTTTGTTTTCCGCGACATTATTCTGTTTGGTTTAAAGGAAATGATGACGTTATAAATCATTTTTCGGTTGCAATTCGAAATTTCGGCAATTTCAGCCGGGTTTTGCCCATCATGCCACAAGTTAACGATAACGCGCTTCTCCTCTGGTGAGTAATCTTTTCCACGTAACATTTTTTCAAAAATTACTTTAAATGCCACAAAATTGAAAGAATATACCGTAAAAATAAAAATACTCGAACAAAACTTGTACCTAAAACACTTTCAGGCACGTTGTGCTAATTTACTGTCCAGCTCGAATTTAGGTACCGATACAAATTAACAGTCAAAACAAAAAAATATATACGATAATGGTAATATTTTTTGGTTAACAACAGCTAGATGTCATCGTGCAACATTGCAGACCAAAACAATTGGCCGAATTACGATACAAATAAGAAAAAAATCACAATCAAAGTATATATGGATTTTGTGCTAATTTAATGTCCATGGCTGTACATATATACATATATATTACGTTTTTATATTTTGCAAAACGTTCATATATCGTGGATTCGTGGCTATTGCAATTGAAATAAGAGAAATTATTTACTTCTGTGGTTATCTGTTTCTTCAGTTAATAACGCAACTTCTAGATTTTGCTTTTACGTATTATTGTTGGACTTTTGATCTTTGTTTTGTTATATTTTCGTATATTCTCATACATAACATACATACATACATAATTGGTCTTTACAAGCCTTCAGTTCGGATTACGACATAGCTTCTCACAAAACTTATGTTGCGTGTGTTAATTTATATACATATATGAGTGGCAAGACCTACAGTTTAAAGTCGATTCCGAACGACAGATTTTTCAGAAACTTTTCATGGCAATTTTATTTACTCTGCTGAAAGGAAGTCGCCGAAGAAATATTTTTTTTCATATTTCGTTTTTATGTCTGACCTGGGGTTTGAACCGTGGCCTTACGTTTAATAAGCCAACACACTGCCTACTATACTACGGCAAATTGTTGATGGTAGGCTAACATTAATTTTTAATTTTTTCTAAAAATTTTGTGCTTCTCAATGCTCTCTATTTTATTTAATTAATTTTCTTATTGTCACTTCTATTAATTACAAATAAATAATATTACGCGCTTCTCAAGTGAATTTCAACCTATTTCAGTAAAATTGCCAAAGGAATCGGTATTCTACAAAAAAAAAATCAATCTTGATAAACGCAATGCAATGGAATTGATTGATAAAGTTGTCAAAATTACGTCGCAATGTATTCATCTCAATCTGTTAATTTTAGCCATTGTAAGTAATTATAAATTTACTTGCATGTATCATAAATACATATGTAAGTGTGTAGGTTAACTTATGTGTAAAGAATAAGTGTAAATGTTAAATTAAAACAAAAGATAAAAATATACAAAAAAAAACAGAAAACATTTGGGCAATTCACACAAGTTGTATGGTGTGTATTGTTGGACAAAAATACAACAGTGTATGCTTGTTATTGATAATTTTCATATAAAAACCCGATACACTTATACACATTTTTTTCACATGTTTTTGGAAGTTGTATTGGTTTCGTGCTATCTGTTTATGTAAATGACAGTAATCAAGAAAAGGAATAAAAATACAAAATATTTTCTATATAACTTGAGATAACAATTAACATTTCAAAATTGTAATAGTTCGCACAGATAATAAATTAATTTACTTATAAGCGTAATATTTTTCATTTTGTTGTTTGAAAATTAAATTATTAATAATGTTATGTTACGTTTGAAATGCAAAATACACAATACAACACGACATTGAGCGTTTACAAACAAAATGTGTATTCAATACAACATACACGATACAAAGTCGCGTGAATTGCCCACTTGGTAAAGAAGTTTTTGCATGGTGTTTAATGACGAACTAATACTCACCATCAATTGACTGATTGAAGTGAACATTTTATTTGTTTGGCGCTGTGTTGTTGTGATTGTTGCTGTCCTATCAACAACATTTTACGAATGGATAGAAATGAATATGTGAACAAAAACATTTAAATGTATACATACACACATTATTTTGTCTACGAAAAGCAATGCAATCAACTCTCAATAGATGCATGGTATGCTTCGTACAAACACAACTAAAACTCTGATCAAAATAATATAAACAAAGAAACGAACTTTAGTTGGGAGTGTTTCATTATGTGTTGCATTCGAGTTTTCTGCCATACATCATCTCTTTAAACAATTGAAAGGAAAAAAAACAAAACTGCAGTTCTAATAATAATAAATACCCTACAAAGTACAAAGTAAATACATAATTTCTTGTTGTTTTGTGTACTGAACTGATCTTTGGATAAACATACATACATACATACATACATATGTATTGCATCTGCTAGCTATCAAAGAAGACCAATTCTGAAAACTATTAAACTAAAAAAATTAAATTCATTCTTCTGCAGGAAGAAGAACTTTTCAAGAAATATTGGCATTGTAGGGTATTCTAATATTACGTCCCTAGCTTTATATGTATGTTTGTAAATTTACTATTAATAGAATACGTTCAAGACAAAATAAAAAAATCAAAAGAATGCGTTATTGTTGTTTGTTTATTTTACGTGTTTCTGTTGTTATTGTTTTGCTTCCATTTAAAATACTATGAATGCCTTGCAGGCAGTCAAGTGGACTTTTGTTCTAATTTTCTACTTACAGTTTTACATTCGCCGAAACAATTTTTAGAAACTTTATTGAATTGAAGCGTGCTGTAATAGAATAAAAATCTAAAATTAATAAAGTTAACAATTTTTAAGGTAAAATAAAGAACTAAGCAATTTGAAATTAGCATATCAAAATTGTTTTCAAATACATAATAAATAATTATACATATTATGTATAATTTTAATTATTTATTTATTTATTTTTAATTACAATACAATTAAAAATTATATTAAATTATATACGTGCTGAGTACCTTCGGTCATATCTTGGGTGTAGTATCAGAAACCAAAGCCTTTGATGAGAATCGAACCCACGACCCTTACACTAATAGTCTAGCACACTATAAGACTATCAGGGCACCTATAAGAAATAATAAAATATTAAAAAAAAAAAACGCCGTAGTCTAGTAGGTAGTGTGTTCGCTTGTTAGACGTAAATGTCCGTTCTCGAGCCCCAGGCCAGACATCAAAACGAAATGTGAAAAAAAAATGTTTCCTCGGCGACTTCCTCTCAGCAGATTTCTGGCAAAAACTCTGATGATAAAACAAAATCATTAAACAATTCTCACACCACTCATGTTGTGTGCAACAAACAACAATGATAGAGATCTCGAGAAGGCGAAGCCATGAACGTTCGACTTCAAGAACATTCATCAGACTATTCACATACATAAGTGGCCTTTACAACCCTTCAGACAGGATTGTGGTCTAGCTTCTCACATCACTCATGTTGTGTGCGTTAATTTTTATACGTGAGTGGCGGGACCTAAAGTGTAACGTCGACTCCGAACGACAGATTTTTGAGAAATCTGCTGAGAGGAAGTCGCCGAAGAAATATTTTTTTTTATATTTCGTTTTGATGTCTGACCTAGGGTTCGAACTCGGGCCTTATGTCTAATAAGCCAACACACTACCTACTAGACTACGGCGACTTCAATCAGACTGTTTACATGGCCATATAAAAAGGGAACACAAAGCAGGCAAGGAGTAGTAAGGAGTAAACCACGAGTAATCGTGGTTATACAGATCGAGCGAACAATTGCCGTTGTTTACGCAAAGGTTGTAAGCAAAGAAGAATAACGAACAAAACAATTATTGTTGTCTACATTAAGTTGTGAACAGTGGCACACAAAATTGTGCGAACAATAAAGAGTTTAATCTAATATATAAAATTCTAGAGTCACGGTGTTAGTGGTTAAACTCCTCCGAAATGGATAAACCGATTTTCATGAAATTTTGTGTGCATATCGGGTAGGTCTGAGAATCGGACATCTATTTTTCACATCCCTAAATGTTAAGAGGGCGTGGCAAATCGTTAAAATTGAATATTTAGGTACATATTGATCGTAGACGAATAAAATTTGGTGAGTAAGTTCGTAGAGTCGATATCGGACGAAGGTTTCTAAGTTGGTATGACCAATTTCCGACAGGTGGCGCCACTAAAATTTACTCAAAATGAACTAAATTGTTAACTGTGCAGCTGATCATGCTATGATCTTTAGCAAAGTTGTTGTGCATGAGTCGACGGGTTTCTAAGTTGGTGCGATTAATTTCCGATAGATGGGGCCACTGAAAATTATTCAAAATGAATGACACCTCAAGCACCGCAGAAAAGATCATTACGGGCCTCAGAATCAGACGAGCAATGAGCATTGAGACTGGAAAATCTTCGAGTACATGCCGCTGAGGCCCGTACGCATGAATCATTTGAGCAACGAGAAGTGAGATTAGAAACTGATCGAATGCGTACTACTCAGGCCCGTTCGTCTGAATCATCTGGACAACGGGAAACAAAATCAATAAAATGATTCAAAATTAATTGGATATTTGTGTAGTATTGTTCCGTTTTAGTAACCAATATATGCATGGCTAGGCAAACTTCTTTGTTTCTTGGGTATTTATTTATGGCTGCCATGATAGTCTAGCTGGTGCTGTGTGTTCGATTCCCACCAGAGATTCTGGTTGCTTGTATATATGATTATATATAATTGACAACTAAAATATAAAAAAGAAAATGAGAATTACTACAGAATTATTCTCGCAACAAAGTGACGAAGGTATATACACTGGCCATTAAAAAAAATATTGTTGCACACTATTCCTTTTTCCTTTCGCCTTTAAACCATCTTTATTGTAATCCAGCTCAATGCACAGCATAACTAGAAGTCATCTCCCGAGTGTTGATCTAAAAAAAAATAAATAAAAATCTATCATCCCCTTATCAACTCAAACTTACTTTTTAAAACGGAAAGAACATGTCCATAATTTAATTAAATTTATAAATAACTAGCTCTACCCTGCGCGTGTTACTGCGCCACCAACAAAAATAAATTTGAAGGAAAGACATTACACAAATATCCAATTAATTTTACGGGCCTGAGTAGTACGCATTCGATCAGTTTCTAATCTCACTTCTCGTTGTTTAAGCAATTCATGCGAACGGGTCTCAGCGGCATGTACTCGAAGTTTTTCCATTCTCAATGCTCGTTGCCCATTTGTTTCTGAGGCTCGTAATGCTCTTTTCTTCCGTGCTTGAGGTGTAGGTTGACCAATTGCTTGTCGCTTTGGAGGCATGATTGCGCGGCAACGACGTGAAAAATGCGTTTAAATTTATTATAATCTCACAATGTACTCAATCCAATTGAACCCAACAGCATTTTTACAAATTTCCCAAAATTAAAATGTTTCCAAATTTGTGATTGACATTTTACTGGAATGAGTTATTAAAATGTTATTAAAATCATAAATGATGAATCCTAAAATGTCTGGTATTTGTCCGATCAACACATGATCAAATGCATAGTTTACGATTCAATTCGTTTTGAGTAATTTTCAGTGGCGCCATCTATCGGAAATTGGTCATACCAACTTAGAAACCCTCGTCGGCTCATGCGCAACAACTTTGCTAAAGATCATAACATGATCAAATCCATAGTTTACGATTTTATAGGTTACATACAAACAAACATTCATTTTTATATATGTATCTAGATTAGAGCGACTCTAGTTGTATGGAAGCAAAATTTGTGCTCGATGTACCCTCCTACAAATAAACCTTGGACTATTTTAAGAGGACATTTCAAATATTTCGGCTCCATTTTGAAAAAGGGTCTACTTTTGTATGTTTTGTTAATTTGAGAATCTGTTTCCTTACCAACATATACATTATGGTTATCATAAGAAAAGGCTTTTTATAACGCAAACTAGCGCGAATTTCAAAAAAAGCTGAGACCCGTATTCAATTTAATCGGCTAAAGATTAAAATATGTTAATTTGGCATTTTTAGTACAAACAACCCCGAACAAAAAATTCAAAATCCGTTATTTTTTACAGAATATCCTTAAAAAAAGAACATGAATGATCTTCGTTGGACAAATTGTATATACAGTTGGACGCGCCTTAAAAAGCCCTTTCTTATGACACCCATATTGTATATGTTGGTAAGGAAACAGATTCTCAAATTAACAAAACATACAAAAATAGAACCTTTTTCAAAATGGTCCAGCTCACGAGAGGTCAAAGCTGGAGCCGAAATACTTGAAATGTCCTCTTCAAATAGTCCAAGGTTTATTTGTAGGAGGGTACATCGAGCACTTTTTTTGGTGAGTCGCTCTAATCTAGATAGATATACATAAATAATAACTTTTCCGACTAAAAATTTTAATTTGTCTGGTTATATCATATCTCGAAGCAGCTCTAATATACATACATACGTAGATAAGAATCAATATAGCACATGATTGTTATCAGGTAGAACTTTTGTGCCCAAGTCTATACAAACTGACACATATAGGCAGTGATTCTTAATAGTTTGTATAATTTGCTAAAAGAAAGATTAATTTAAAAAACAAAAACTAGAGAGAAGAAAAACTAATTCAATAGTAATTCTATTTGCTTGGTATCACAAAAATCTGAATCATTATAAATCTGAATTTTTTTCAAATTCTTATCAAAGCGAACATTTTTTTTTCTTTATGAGACTATAATACACATATTGATGATGATCTTAATTAATATTCTATTGATAGTTGAATGAAATCATTCAGTTTAAAATTTTCTTATATTTATTTGTTAATTATTTATTTATAAATACATAAGTATGTATATTGAGAAAGTATGATTTCTACTTGAAATCTATTCCACATGACTTGAGATGTCTTCCCATTGTTTGTTATTGTCTGATCGAATGCGTATTTATTTTAATACTCGTATATACTACATTTTACCTCTATATTTATATACTTGTTTATATACATTATATGTATGAATACATAGTCATGTATGTATGTGCTCATGTGTATATAAAAAAAATCATATATAGTATGCTATGGCCCACTATCTATGGGACACACAATGATCATTTAACTCACTGAATTTTATTATTTTTATACTTTGTAAATAAAAACAATAATTTTTACTGATAACAATTGAATTTTTTTTTAATTTTTCATTTCAGGGCATTTTTGCCAAGTTACTTTTATTTTCAAAGAAAAACAATACTTATCAGATAGTTACTGCATTAGAACGAAAGAAAAAATAATTAGGTTAATTATACATACACCGTAATAAATAAGGAATGAATGCATACAACAATGGAATGTTATACGATGATAACTTACACTCCTTAGATACGTTTTACGTTTTTCATTTATTCGGGGTTTAATGTTCATCGAATATTTTTTTTTTGTTTGTTTTATTCGTACAGTCGAAATCAAAATTTTATTTGAATAATTTTCAAAGAAGAAGTCAATGAAGTCTTTATTTAAAGAAATTATTTTCTAAACAGAGTTTCTGCAGTTCACAAGACTGTGGGGAATTTTTGAGGTTATAACAGGTTAAAGGCCATTATTATTATATTATTGCCAGTGTTAAAGAATTCAGTACTTTATTACTTTTTTCAGTACTTTCCCATTTCAAAAATACCGCAGTACCCCCGCGACGCTTTCAGTACTTTTTTATTATTACATATTTTATGTCTTGCGCTTTTCAACTATTAATGCATTAGCAACGTAATGCTAAAGGTAGAATTAGACTTCAGTCCCAGTCAGCCCAACGTCCACAGAACGTATGTTCGTTTTTAGCATACGAAACGCTTGGCGAACCGTAATGTAATTTCGGTAAGCATTTGCATTGCTCTTCATATGCTAAAAAAGAACGTTAGTTCCATTACGTCCCGTCGGCGTTTGACTAAACGATGCTCATACGTTTTGCTGCGATACGAAACAGTTATTTTTGTTTTGTATGTGAGGAACACGTATAAGTAGTTAGTTTTTCTGTTTCGTTCCGTACGTGCATTAAATATAAATAAATAAGTAGTTTAGTAGGTAGTGTGCTGGCTTACTAGATGTGAGCCCATGGGGTTCAAACCCCATGTCAGACAAATCCAACGGGCATACAAATAATAAACGATTTTAACGGGCATATAAATTGTTTTTCATTATTATGAGTACCAAATAAGATAGAAATGAGTGTTAAGCTCATGGTATAAGAAATTTAGAAGGTAGTTTCAATCAAAATTTTTTTTTAAAAATAAGGTTTTTTGAAGTTTTATTTTCTCATAAATACAAAAAAAACGTTGCCACATTTATAATTTTGTTGTATATTCCCAATAAATTATTTATGACAAATGTGTAATTTATAATTAAGTATATTTAAGTATGATATTTGCCGTATTATGTTGTGCTAAAAATGGCAAATTGAATAACTAAATTTCCGGTCATAATTAAACACACATTACAACATTGACTAGTTTTTAAGGTTAATTAAGTAATAATTTTTTTCATTTTTTTATTAGTATCTTTTTATATGACGATTAGTTTCTTTTATATGACGATTTAGAAAGCGAATTCGAAAAAATGTTCGTCCAAGATAAAGCCTTTTAGCAATTTTTATATCTAAATTTATATTAGTTAGGTCCAACAAGTTTAACATGTAGTTTGGGCTAGTATTTAAAGAATTACCATTAATTTAAAAAAAATTGAGTTTACATGTTCCAAAAGTTTTAAAAAATTGGTATTAGGCTTATGTAAACCTCCCTCGGACAATAAATTTATAGAAGTATAATTTTCATCCTTTTGTGCGGAAGTTTTAAAGCCAAATTCTGTAAGACCCATTTTGAAAATTATATAACCCGCAAAATTTTCCAAACCATCGAATTCTATATCATTTAAATTTTTAACATCATCCAAAAACTGCTCTGTTTCTTGTTACCTTGTATTAATTGGAACAGCATCTCCATCCAATCTCACGCGTTTCGCTTTAACTGAAATATCACTTTCAATAAAGTGTTTCGAGCACACCATCGGCTCCTTTGGCAATTCAGACTCACAAATTTTACACACTTCCAGCCATTGCTGGCGTTTTTTGGGAAATGTGGGGACTTTAAAAACCGTATGTTTGAATTTTTGCAAAAATATTTCGTATTTTCGCATTGGGGAAAATACAACTCATGCTTTTTAAATCTTGAAATAATATTTTCAAATTAGCTTCGTAAGTATTGATGTATCACAAGTCTTACCTTTGATTCCAATTTAAACACAAATATTTTAATATAAATTTTTTTCAAAATATTTTTCAATTGAATTGAATTTATTATTTTCATATGACTTTAAAGAAAATGTGGGGAATTTAAAATTAATATGGTAGCATTATTTTAACGAAAACGTCAGAATCCTTAAGCATGTCAGATAGTGAATTTTAAAAAATAAAGAGAGAATGAAACTACCTTCTTTTCTTATACCATGTGTTAAGCTAAGGGAAGGATCATCCTGCTGGTAAATGTTAAAGTTAAGTTTATGTTTGAACTTGCATATACAACGAAAAAAAACGAAGCCCGTCGTTGCCACTGCGCTTAAAAAAACTTGTTTAATTGAGCAGTTTTATCGACATTTCTTCGGCACTACCATATTTTTGAAAAACTTAACTTTATTTTATCTGTAAGTTGTAATAACGAAAATAAGTTAAAGGTAACTTTAAAGTTTCCTTTAGCTAAAGGTACCTTTAGCTAAACCCAAGTTTAACGGCAAGTTGTAATAATGGCCCTGAGTCAGATTTGATCAATAGAAAATTTTATGTTTTTCTTTTTTGCAATAAGTTTTGTCTAATAATTGAGTATGCTATATAAAGATAATATATGTATACAATTACTCCAAAATATCTACCACGCTTCCTAAGTGTAATTAAAGAAAAACATTTTGTGGAATTGTAAGACTGTCATGTCGAAAAATTTTAAGCCATTGACATGATTTCGTATTCCTTCCCCAGTCGTTCATTCGGTAGCAATGGAATTGAAAAATTCTCTTATAATTATGAACCCAAAGGTGTTAACAATTATGACGACACACAATACATACAAACATACATTACAAAATTTGAATAAAGAGACTTATTTATCTTTCTAATAATAATGAAACCAAACCATAAAATAAAGAACATGTTATGGGCACATACATAGAAAAACAAAATCCCCAAATATGAATTCACCAAAATGACAAAAACAACACAATGATAATGTTTCCTAACCTGCTGACTTTAATAACTTTTCATGAACATAGAAACATAAATTGGAAAACAGTAATAAGAGTATTGAATTAAAAAAATAACAATAAACAGAGAATAAGAGAAGAAACGTATGCACTATTTACTACTAATCTGTTTTCAAAAGATTAGATATTTTGGACATACTGACTCACTCACCGCCTTACGATGCCACTGCGTTAAAAAAAAACTTGTCTAATTGAGCAGTGTTATCGACATTGCTCCGGCACTGCCATATTTTTGAAAAACTTAACTTTATTTTATCTGTAAGTTGTAATAACGAAAAGAAGATAAAGGTGACTTTAAAGTTCACTTTAGCTAAAGTTACCTTTAACGGCAGGCCCTTAATCAATATAATAAACTCCTTTTAATTTTTTTTTTCAAGAGAAATTAACCATAAAATTTGTAAATAAATTACCATTAGATTGATTCTGATAGATATTGAATCGGTTAATAAAGTATTTTTAGAAAATTGTGAATTGATCATCATCGTTATAAATATTTTCATACACTTTTGATTTCACAACAGGCAGATGGAACCATCTGTTGCTTGCCGCTCATTACTTTCACAGAATATTAAAAATATATTTTATTATTTCAAATCTATTGCATTTCATTTGTTTGTATTTTTATGGTCAAATAATAAGTAAAACAAACGTACTTACTTACACTGGCAAGCAAAAGCGAGTGCATGTTCACAATAGTTTTGCTTAAAATGTAATAAAATTATAAATAAATGCCAATTTTCTTTAAACAAATATTCCAAACAATTTTTAATTTGAAAAAAAAAATTTTTTAAATAGAATAATAGAATAGAAGAACTTTATTTCAATTTTGATTTAAATTTAAATGATATTTTACGAATTAAGTGGTACCCTTGTATAATGGGTCAATTCGACCTCCGGGTACTGTACTTGTCTTAATTGACAAATACACGTCCTCTAACCTAAGTGGTACCCTTAAGAGTGAAAAATTTCACTACTTAGGGCCCTTATTACAACTTACTGTTAACCTTGAGCTTAGTCAAAGGTACCTTTAGCTAAAGGTTACTTTAAAGTTACCTTTAACTTATTTTCGTTATTACAACTTACAGTTAAAACAAAGTTAACTGTTTTCAAAAATATGGCAAAGCCGGACGAATGTTGATAAAACTGCTCAATTAAACAAGGTTTTTTAAACGCAGTGGCAACAAAGGGCCTCTTTTTGTTGTTGTTGTGTTTTCTCATTTTGTTTATATTTGAAGCTGCCATATTGAAAATAATATACATATAACATGGTAAGTTCTAACATAAACTTAACTTTAAAAGTTAAAGGTAGGATGATCCTCCCTTTAACTTAACGCTCACTTCTACCTTATTGTCCAATTATAATAATGAAAAACAATTTATCTGCCCATTAAAAACCTCCCTTTTGTAAACGGCAAGTTGTAATAATGGCTCTTAAAGTGATATTTAATCCTCGCAAGAATCATGCGAAAACGGGGTCATACAGAGCCAAAGGCTTGTAATCTAAAATGTTAAAATTGTTTGAAAAACTCTTAACGACAGCAATTTTATACCGAAATATTAAATTGGTGTCAGCAGGTAACGCAGCGCTTTTCTATTTACAAGCTCACAGATGAATGCAAGAAATGCATTCGATGATAAGAAATTACAGTCTATATCTCTTTTGTATTTGCGAGTCTCAAGCATTCGGTAGAGTTTGCACGAGAGTGAGATACATACCAGAGATTTGAAATTAATCGTTTTTTCGCTGCTCATAACTACTCATGAAATTTTGAGCATAAGTGAGTCAACAGTATTGAAATTTAACCACCCTGATTCATTCGTACTCACTACAACGTTGATTTATAAATACAGGTTGCAATGAGTATGAGCAGAACTTTGACATGAAACTCTTACCATTCGAAATATGTTTGATTCATATGCCTACTCATTCAAATTCATAAAGTTAGAAAAATACTCTTCTAATACTCATAAATGATTTGAATCATTCATCAAAATTTATAGTCTTAGTTGTTGTTGCATTTACAAAAATAAAAAGAAGCAAGAAAAAGACAAAGACAGCAAGCAAAGCAAAAACACAACCTTCTAGTGAGTATTGTAGTGTTCGTAAGCGAATCATACTTAGTTTGTGATTCTTGTAAATGTTGAGTAAAGGAGAGTCGAAATCCACAACATCATGCGTATTGTTGCGTATGAGTACGATGAGTGCTTTAAACTTTGAATATGAATAATATGAGTATGATATTAAAATAAGTATGAATGCGTATAAGTATCAGAAATTATGATTCGATTCTACTCAATTTAAATACTCATTGCTGATCTCTGATACATACACAAGTATAAACAAACAATTTTATCAACAGAAAATCCGCAGTTAATAAATTTGACTTGCCGTTGTATCACAGATACGTTTACACGTTTATAAATACGTACATTTGTTAAATACTAAATACATATAAACATACTTAGGTAATACAATTTAAAAAAAAAATACGAATGAATAATCCATTAATAATTAAAATTATTTTAAATATATTGGTATATCAGTAAATTCTAATCTAGGCTAATAACAAATAACTGCAATTAAAAAAATATGTTAAGAGTTAATTTAATAATTTTTTTTCTTTTTTTAATTTTAAAATACCGAACAAGGCGAATTCATAATAGGTGGGACTGATATTACAATAAGTACAACAATCCAAAAACAACAGACATTTTGTTTTTGTTAAACAGGAATCATATTGTCAAAAACAGCTGACTAACGAATGACGATGGGAAGAAAAATGTTAAAAAAGTTTTAAGTAAAAATAAATACACCTATCCCCCGTTTTACACGGTATTTGTTTTACACGGTTTTTGAAAATAAAATATTTTTTCACGAAATTTATTAATTTTGATTTACACGAAATTATAAACACTAAACTATAATTTGCTTATATCTACAATAACATTTTCATTGTTTTACTGTCAAAATACAACACTACAAAATGTATGTTACAGTTACGAATTCTTAGTACATATTGTACAAATTTCTAAAAAAAGCGTATTATTGAAAGCGAAAGTGACAGCAATTAAATTTGAATGACAATAGAATGTTAAGTCATATTTATCGCAATCAACTTAAATGAATTTCTAATTTTAATTTGTATCTAAAAAGAAAATGAATTATTTAAAATAGGTTTTTTATATTTGTTTTATTATTGAAATAAATTAATATTCTTATAATTTATTAAGTGTGTTTGATCTTAAATATATTAATATTTATTTTTCGTTCAATGTGTTTGTTATTCATCATATTAAAAACTGACAAAAAGGGCTTTTTTATAGTTTTTATGTTTATATGTTTTTTATGGACCCTATCTTCCGTGTAAAACGGGGGATAGTGTATATTTCATTGCATTCCATAACAAATAAGAAAAAACGAAACTGATAATCAAAACAAAAAGCCAAACTTTTTTGACATTGTTATTTGCGTTCTGACACAATAAGAAAAAACGAAACTGATAATCAAAACAAAATACACAAAAAAATAAAATTTTTTGACATTGTTATCTGCATCAGCTGGTCTATCGTTCCCACCTAATATCAATTCGCCTTGATACCGAACACAATTTATTCAAAACAGAAATTCAAAAATTACTCATTGGGAAGCACTGTCAATGTGTTATTAACAAAAAAAAATTATTTTTTTGTTGTCAATTTCAATTCTTTTTACTTGAGTGTTCCATAATGTAATTAAAAATTTTTAAATTGTAAATAATAAAAAAAATATAAAGTATTCGTCTTTAAATACAAAAAAAAGAAAATTTTTTGTTTTTCTCAACATTTAATGTCCAAATTCAAGGCAAAATCTAAATGGGCACAATCAAATATTTGACAAAATGTTATGATGCAAATGAGGTAAATCATAAAACTGTTGCTGTTTCGAATACAATTTCTATTTATTCATTCAACAAAAAAATACCCTCCGGGTGCTTGTAAGCGAATGTTTTCTTCAGACAGTATATATAATAAATAAAAATTTTGGCCGTAGAAACCGAGTTGATAGTGGATGATTCCAAGACAAATACGCAGCAAAAACTTCATACAGTCACTTGCGCTTGTTATCAAAACAAAATAGACGATGTCGAAATTGAGCGTGATTTACTACTGCAAAGCCTGTAGCCTGGCATGCACTTTAGCTTTTGTCTAAGAAAAACTTTAAAATATATGTATATGTATACCCATACCTCGCTTTGCGTCGTTTCGTTTTGCGTTATTTTCAAAGTTGCTTCACTGCTCAAATAGTACTAACTTTCACTTTGTGTCGGCAGATTTTCGAGTTTGCATTGTTTTGGATTCGAGGTTTTAATTTTTTTTTATTTTCTTTTTTTTGGAGATGGCATGACTTTTGTTTCTAATTGCGACATGCTATCAAAAACATGCCGGAAGTCATCGTAGTCTAGTAGGTAGTGCGTTGGCGTATTAGACGTAATGCTACCGTTCAAACCCCAGATCAGACATCAAAACGAAATGTGAAAAAATATTTCGGCGGCGACTTCCTCACAACAGATTTCTGGCAAAAACTCAGAGTAAATAAAATTGTCATGAAATGTTTCTCAAAAAATTGTCGTTCGGAGTCGACTTTAAGCTGTAGGTCCCGCCACTCATGTATAAAATTAACACACACAACATGAGTGGTGTGAGAAGCTAGGCCGTAATCCTGACTGAAGGGTTGTAATGGCCAATTATGTATGTATATATGTATTATTTTTGTTTTTTGATTGTTTACATTGTTCCATTTTCTTTTTAAAAAGCAGTATTTTCGTAACGCTAAAACCTATCTTTAATCTTTACATGGTTTGCTATAGAAAATCATAATTCACTTTGCGCCGTTTCTTGCGCTTTCTAACCAACTATTTGCATTTGTATACGTTCAACGCAATGCTAAAGTAGAATTAGTCTTTAGATCCGGTTAGCCAAACGTCCTCGGAACATACGTTCGTTTGCCGAACAGTAATGTAATTTCGGTAAGCATTTCCATTGCTCTTCATATGCTAAAAACCAACGTAGGTTACATTACGTTCCACCGACATTTAACTAAACGGGGCTTTTACGTTTTATTACGTTCCGAATCAGCTGTTTTTGTCATGTATGTATGTGTATTAAATATAAATAAATAAATAGTCTAGTAGGTAGTGTGCTGGATTCAAACCCCATGAAGCACAAAATATAAAAAAATTTTTCTCCGGCGACTTTCTTCTGGCAAAAACTCTGAGAGTAAATAAAATTGCCACGATAAAAATTCTCAAAATCTTTCGTTCGAAGTCGACTTTAAACAGTAGGAAGGATTATATTGACCAATTATGCACCATTCGATTCAAAAAAGTACTTTTTCAGTTATAGTTCAGTACCATTTTAAAATTTCAGTTCTGCAACATTGTTAGTTATCAAGAAGAAAGTTTTCTTAGTACAAAATTTCATATCTCTAACGCCACCTTTTGCCACTCCAATGCAAGTAAAACTGACTAAAGTCATCTATTAGATAATGATATATTTTTGTTTCAGTCCATTTGTAGCCAAATTCGTATGAGTAAGTTGTACTTTAACATTAAAACCGATATCGTACGTATAAAATCAAAAAAATAGTAGGATATGCATTTCATAAAGAGTTTTTTTCCTTAATTATAAAATCTGAAACTTTAAACATTATTTTAAAATTAGTTTATGAAAATAAATCAAACCGAATTTATTTAATGTTGGGTTTTTAAGTTTTATAACTTATGCAGTGAAATTTTTTTGATGATTTGTCGAAAAAATGCTAAAGGCCGTGTCAGATAAAACTTTGTTGCTTTGCGTGACGTTTATAACTTTGAGAGAAAAGTGTAAAGCAAAAGGTGTATGACACAACCAAAACTTTGACAACACTCGCGTTGTTTGTTTCTCTTTTAAAAGTGGTTGGCGCGTAAGTTTTTTTACTAAGTAAAATTATGAAAATTATATTAAACACTTCTTCCAAGAAATAAAATTCCCTTACCTCCTTTTTTTTAATATAATAAAAACAAAACAATAACAAAAAAGCTTTAAATTTAAAGAAAAATATTGAAACAATAAAATTTGCGCTCAAATTTGCCAAAAAATTTACACAATAATCAACAGCTGATTGTCAAAGCAAGCAAAAAGATGAGACATGCCCAACTTTTCGCTTTGCGTTGCGTTAAAAGCAGTTTATGTGACAGGTGCCATATAAACATGTACATTTATCTCAAATGTCAAAGCGTATATGCAACGCAACGCGAAGCAAAAGTTTTATCTGACACGGCCTTAATACTGGCAGTGTTCGACTCAAATTAGTAACAATACTAAACATCAATATCTTGTTCCCTATAAGAGAAAATAATTGAATAAATATACAAAACATAACATTGTGAAAGGCATCCTATTTCTAATCTGTTTCTATGGCAGCTAAAGGCAGCATTGGTCCATTTTAAACACAATAATACTAATACAATACAGTACAATACTAAGGTCGCTGCAGTCTAGTAGGTAGTGCGTTGGCTTATTAGACGTAAAGCCCGGATTCGTATCCCAGATCAGATATCAAAACGAAATGTGAAAAAAAATATTTCTTCGGCCACTTCCTCTCAGCAGATTTCTGGCAAAAACTCTAAGAGTAAAAAAATTGCCATGAAAAACTTCTCAAAAAAATCTGTAGTTCGGAGTTGACGTTAAACTGTAGGTCCCGCCACTCAAGTATAGAAAATTAACGCACACAACATGAGCGGTGTGAGAAGCTAGTCCGTAATTCTGACTGAAGGGTTGTAATGGCCAATTATGTATGTATATTAATACTAACAATTTTCCATGCAACGGGTACATTTTTTGCTATTTTTTGCAGTAATTAGATAATTATACAAATTCGACAAAGTATGGAATCGGAAGTAAACAAAACTGAGTCAAATAAATTTTAAATATTTATGCTTTCTTATGAATATTCTTATAACACATCAGAGATCAAAAATGTAAAGCCGAAAATGTTGTATTTTAAAACATAAATTTGAAAAATCTATAATAAGTTTTCAAGAAAAAACACTTAAATTTTGGAACAAAGTTTAAGTACATACATATGCATATTATGTATGTAAATTAGTTTTCTATGTGGTCTGAGTAAAATTAAAAATATTTTTATTTAATTTTTCTTTTTTTTAATTAAATGTAATTTTATTTTTTATATTTGCAGATTTGTAAATATTAAAAATGGGAAGTTTGAACGGTGATGTAATGGTAATGCGCAATGGACGCTCAACCAGTCAAGTTTCAATATACAATTATCCAGAACATTTAAATCCCTTCTACGAAGATGACCAACACAAACGTTTAAGATTTTGGAAAATCAACAAAAAAGATAATGAAGGTCGCAGAAATAGTTTTTCAATTGGAAATCTTAAAGATATGTGGTATGTCATTAATCTATTGTATTATTAATTTAATTTATATTAATTTATTATTAAATTAAATTATTGATTTTTTATTTATTATTAAATTTAATAGTAAATTAATTTAATTTAATAAATTTTGGATTTATTTATTTATACATATATATTTAAATTATATATTAATATAATTATGTAATAAATTACATTATTATTATTAAATTAATTTATATTTTATTATTCAAAATTTCTAATTAGAGGTGTCAAACTATCGATAGTGCTGCTATCGAAAATTTTTGATAGTTCATAAAAATATATCGATATATCGAATTTAAACTATCAGTTCTTATACAAAATATCGATATATCGGCAATACTATCGTAACACTATCGGAGTTTCTCAAATAATACATTTATATACATATTTGAATTTAATAGGTTAAAATACTAAATAACGCATTTTGTATAAACTAAAATAAACAAACCCGAACTTTATTTCTTAGTTCAAAAATCCAAAAATTAAACATGAAATATTTAAGATGAAGGGTCAGTCAACCAATTGTTTTTGTTTGTAAAAAGAAACATATCTACGACATTTTCTTTTAATTCTGTACGCCTATTCGAAACTATTTAACCCGCTTTACTAAACATTCTTTTCGACTCAGTCGAGGTAGCTGGGATACACAAATGCAAGTATTTGCATCTCTTTCATATCACTTGAACGTGTCTGGAAATAAAATAATTGTTTTAAGTTATAAATAAATACATCTAAGTAGCACATGTTAGTCAGTTAATGTCTTTACTTCACTCTCCATTTTATAATAATACTGTGGGAATCACCAGTTTATAAATGCAAACAAAAAATTAATGGTGGAACATTTACTATCGATAGTGGAAAAAACTATCGATAATAAAGGGTGCTTTTTATAGAGGTATAGAACTTTAAGTTGGCATTACTTTTCAAGATGGCGACCGATTTAACAGCTGTCAAGTGATTTATTCTCAGTTTGGTTTGGCAATTCATCATGAATAGCACAGAGTACACACAGAATCGAAACCTTTGGCGTTTAAAAAGCGATCAAAGCAGTAGCTTAACCTGCCTATGAGAGGGAAAAAAAAATATTATAATGGTTTGCGAATCAAATGTGTTAGAAGCAACAGATATACAGAGTAAAAACGGGAGGTTAAAGTAGAAGAACTAAATGTAAATAAACATTTATTTTGTGTTAAAAAAGGGAAAATTTTGAATATTTTTTAATTTCTTCAATGACAATTTTAAAGATTCTTAAATATTTAAATATTAATCGAAACGTGGGTGATTTTCGGTCATAATGAATATAGTTTCTTGTGAAAGAGGTAATTAAGAAGCTAAATATTACAAGATCAAAATAAGACGTACTACTCATAGAAAAATTTTTCTTGCTGAAAGATGCCAATATTTTTTAATTTCTTGAAAGGAAAAGTTAAAAAGGTTATTGTTATTAGTTGTTTTTATTATTTATTAATAGTTTTAGACAAAATTTACATTCTTATTAACTCTCGCTAATATAAAAAACCCACCCCGAAAACTAAAAAAAAAAATAATTAACCAAAACAGAGTTTCAATCAGAGAGGGACAGAAATACTTTTTGGTAATATTTTCTGTCCCTTTCGCAAGGGACTGTCAAACTGTCAAAATCTCGTTTCGATTCTGTGTATATTCTGTGATGAATAGACTCACGCCTGAACAACGCTTGCAAATAGTGCAATTTTATTTCGAAAAAAATGGTTCTGTGTTCCCGATTTTCATAAGCGAATTTTGTTTAGCGATGAAGCGCACTTCTGGTTGAATGGCAACGTCAACAAACAAAACTGCCGCATTTGGAGTGAAGGTAATCCTCAAGTGTATGTGGAAACACCGTTACATCCAGAAAAACTGACTGTTTGGTGCGCTTTATGGACTGGTGGAATCATTGGTCCGTACTTCTTCAAAAACGATGGTGGCCAGAACGTTACAGTCAATGGTGATCGGTATAGAGCAGGGGTCGACAAACCCATAACATGAGACCATGACGTCGCTAGTCGCTGGGTGAATTAGTCTTAATTAATATTTTTGAAGCACAAAGAATAAAAATATACTTCTAATATTATACAAAATTAAAAAAAAACATATCATACTATCCTGAACATCACATTTTTCTTGTGTCAGTCAAAGTGTTAAAATTAAATCAATTTTTAATTCATAATTTTAGGACTTACGTTTCAATTCTATTTAATTTATATAAATACTTACGTCTACTTAAAAAGGCTGCTCTAGTTTAATAAATATGTAACTGCAATTGTGTGTATACTTACATATACCATTATTCCTTAATATTCTACAGGGCGTTTAAATCATTTCGCATGAAAAAGAAATCATCTACTTTGGGCATAAATAAAACATCAGAAAGTCCGCCAACACTAAGGCGAGATCATGCTGTCGATAATGGGTGGAACACATTCGATCATCGCTTGCGGGACAACAACGCAACATCTCTAAACAGTGATAGCTTTCAGCGTAACGCAACCTATAGAAGTTCATTGCAAACGTTACCAACGGCTAATGTAAGTAAAAACTAAATCCCTACCTACATACATTCATATCTACATATATATACAAATTTTTTCTTGTACCTCTAATCCTACATGCATGTTTTTTTTATTCTGAATTCTTTAATTTATCTCAAAAGGTAATAATGATAAGGCGAATCTAAAGTATGTTATAAAAATAAAATTTTAGTGGGGGATTTCTTAACCCTTAAACTGTTTAATTTTTTGTTAACTGCTAGCGTACTTATTTTCCAGCGAAGACGAGTATACTCGACATAAACAGGGTAAAATATTTCTGCCTATAAAAGTAGACAATTATGACTAAAATTCAAACTTTGCTTGTAGGTCTTTTATAAACTTTATATTTTGTAATGGTACTTCCCCCGAATTAGTTATAAACTATTTGGAAAAACCAACCAATGTTCTAATATGTACACTTTTAAAAGATCTTTATTTGACCTTTAGATTCGATGAATAATAATACGAATCCAATATTTTTTTCTTCAAGACGAGTGTACTCGACACTATGCGAAAAATTTTCTCTTTTCTCTAACGGGTATACTCGACATAAAAAGTTAAAGAGATAATAGTATAAGAGCGTGTAATGGTTAAAGTTTACAAAAGTGCACCTAAAATATTCTGGTCAACTAAGTTCTACACACCATTTTACGACGGGTTTGGTTCCTTATCGCTACAATTTAGTAGTCTTTGAAATAGAAATGAAAGGGGCATTGTAACAGAGCATTTCAATTGTAAGTTAGTCTTGATAACCTTCGTAATCTCTATCATTCGAATGATACAAACATACGCTCGGATATTACGCATAAACTCTGCAAAATATGCAATGGAACTGCCAATAATATATTATTACTGCAAACTTTTATTAACTCTTATCTAAAAAGAATACCGTAACAAAACAGATACCATGGTATGATATTTATCATGTGTATTATTAATATTTTACTGTCTAAAGTACTATGACATGAGTAATGCACTGTCACCCCAACACTGTTGCCAAGATGAACGTTAAAATGCAGCCTAGTGTCAGTCATGACAACTTCGTGCCTAATACATTTAGTACCTTGAAAAGCCCCCAGGTGTTTTTCGTTTTAGGTAAGGTACGTCAGGAAATATCAAGGTGCAAAACAGGAAGCTTACTTACTTATTTAATTGGCCTTTTACAACCCGATTAACGGATTTCGGCCTGCTGCAAAACATCCTTCCAAGCGCCGCTGCTTCTTGCGCTCCTACGACAGTTGGTCACACCAATCGATAACAGGGCTTCCTCGATTTAGTCCTTCCAGCGCATACAAGATCATCCTCTTCGCCGACTTCCACAGATCCCCGCATCAAATATCCGTCTCGCAGGAGCATCCTCCTCCATTTGAACGACATGGCCGAACCACCGCAGCCGCTGGATATTAATAGGCTGCATAACGTCTATGTCGTTGGGGAGCTCATGCAGGTCACTGTTGGATCGGATGCAGAAATCATCGCCAACTCGCACTGGACCGAAGATCTTACGTAGGACTTTTCTCTCGAATACACTATAGGCTGCTGCATCGGTGCTTAGTAGGGTCCATGCCTCTGCGCCATAAAGAAGCACGAGTAGGACGAGCGTCTTGAAGAGTATTAGTTTTGTCGTACGAGAGAGGTCTCTGCTACTCAATTGCCTATTGAAACCATAGTAGCACCTGTTGGGAAAAGTGATCCTGCGCTTGATCTCCAGACTGACATCTTTTTTGGTGATAACGGCGAAGCCAACACAAATAAATTCAAACGTATAGTTATCTATTTATCGATATATATTTGTCATTTTGTTTTGCCCTCATTTACTGCCATACCCATCTTAGTAGACTCCCGTTCAATAGCACTAAAGGCAGCACTAATATCTTGTTTGGTAGGCCCTATGATGTCAATGTCGTCAGCGTACGCAAGCAACTGGATGCTTTTTTGAAAAATAGTGTCATTGCGATGCACTCCCGTCTTTCGCAGAACACTCTCCATGACGAAGCTGAAGAGGTCACATGATAAGGGATCGCCTTGTCTGAAACCTCGAAAGGTTCGGAGAGGTTCATTCCTACCTTGACGGAGCTGCAGGAAATTCTCAACGTCATTCTGCATAGCCTTATCAGCTTCGCAGGTATACCGAGCTCAGACATTGTGGCAAAAACACTATCCCTTATGGGGCTATCGAAGGCTGCCTTATAGTCGACAAAATGAATGGGTCTTTTCCAGGATTTGGCGTAGTGTGAAGATCTGGTCGGTGGTGGACTTGCCAGGTATGAAATGGCACTAATAAGGGGTCCAATCAGTGTTTTGACGAGTGTCTTCAGACGTTCACACAATACGCCTGTAAGAACCTTATATGCGATAGGGAGAGTCTTATACCCCTGTAGTTGGCGCATACCCTTTTCTCGGTACAGGGCACTGAGGTTCCAATCGTTGGGCATACTTTATTCTAGCCATATTACATGTAAATAAGCTGGTGCATGCGCTCTACCAACTCATTACATCCGGTCTTAAACAATTCAGCGGGAAGGCCATCAGGACCTACAGCTTTATTGTTTTCAAGACACCTAATCGTGACTTTGACCTCTTCATGGCTCGGCGGCGGAACCTCTACGCGATTAGCATAAATTGAAAAAAGTCCAATCCTTTCAGAACATGTAGCCCTTGAGGTCTAGTCATTATTATTATCTCAAATGCGTACGAATTAATACTGAGCAGTGTAATACACTATTTCCATTTGAAAGAGAATATAAAAAAATTGCTGTTTTCAAAATAATTAAGAATAATTTTATGCCCATCTAGAGCGTCTAATTTAAACTGTGAACAACCTAAAAACTTTATTTGCATCAAGTTTTAAAACATATCTATCTACTTAGAAATGGTGACATAGAGCCGCTATTATGCCAAAGTATCACGCAAAATATTGTTCAAAAGAATTATTAAATCGTACTCGCTGTAGACACCTATCTGATATCATTCATTATCATTTGGGAAGAGGACAAGAACACGAATGAATGAATTTTCATTAAATTTAAATTTTTTTTTTAATTTATTTTTAGGATCGCATTGGCTTAAATCGTAATGATGGTTATCGCAGCACAATACAAGTAACGCGTTCAAATCAGCGTTATCAGCAGCAGCAACAGCAAAAAAGACCACAATCTACGGAAGTATCACATAATCGAAGGTATGTTTATGGTGGGTCAGTAACGCCCCAACCATTGCGTAATACAAATATCGGTAGAGGTCCATATGAAAATGAAAATTGCAATATTGTCGTAAGGCGGTGAGTGAGTCAGTATGTCCAAAAAATCTAATCTTTTGAAAACAGATTAGTACTATATAGTGCATACGTTTCTTCTCTTATTCTCTGTTTATTGTTATTTTTTCCTTTTTTTTAATTAAATACTCGTATTACTGTTTCCCAATTTATGTTTCTAGTATGTTTTTATGTTCATGAAAAGTTATTAAAGTCAGCTTAGGAAACATTATCATTGTGTTGTTTTTGTCATTTTGGTGAATTCATATTTGGGGATTTTGTTTTTTCTATGTATGTGCCCATAACATGTTCTTTATTTTATGGTTTGGTTTCATTATTATTAGAAAGATAAATAAGTCTCTTTATTCAAATTTTGTAATGTATGTATGTATGTATTGTGTGTCGTCATAATTGTTAACACCTTTGGGTTCATAATTATAAGAGAATTTTTCAATTCCATTGCTACCGAATGAACGACTGGGGAAGGAATACGAAATCATGTCAATAGCTTAAAAATTTTCGATACGACAGTCTTACAATTCCACAAAATATTTTTAATTACACTTAGGAAACGTGGTAGATATTTTGGAGCAATTGTATACATACTTATATAATATCTATATATGTAGCATAGCGCGAATAATCCAATTTAGGTCAAATATTTACACAATTATTAGACAAAACTTATTGCAAAAAAGAAAAACATACAATTTTCTATTGATCAAATCTGACTCAGGGCCATTATTACAACTTGCCAGTAAACTTGGGTTTAGTTAAAGGTACCTTTAGCTAAAGGAAACTTTAAAGTTACCTTTAACTTATTTTCGTTATTACAACTTACAGATAAAATAAAGTTAAGTTTTTCAAAAATATGACAGTGCCGGAGCAATGTCGATAACACTGCTCAATTAAATAAGTTTTTTTTTTTAACGCAGTGGCAACGACGGGCTTCGTTTTTTTGTTGTATATGCTCATTTTGTTTATATTTAAAGTTGCCATATTGAAAATAATATATAATAATAAATAATAATCTAATATATAAAATTCTCGAGTCACGGTGTAGGTCTGAGAATCGGACAACATCTATTTTTCATATCCCTAAACGTTAAGATGGCGTGGCAATTCGTTCAAATTTAATATTCAGGTACATATTCATCGTAGATGGATAAAATTTGGTGGATAAGTTCGTAGAGTCGATATTAACAATCCCACCAAAAATAGGCGTGACAAGCCTCCCCCTTCAAGTGATACCTATAACTCTTAAACTACTGAACCGATTTTAACCATTCTTTTTTGGTCGAAAGCCTATCAGGTTTAGATGGTTTTAAAAGAAAATTCGATATAGCAAAAAGTAGGCGTGGCAAACCTTTAAAATTGAATATTTAGGGACATAGTAATCGTAGACGAATACAATTTGGTGGGTAAGTTCGTAGAGTCGATATCGACAAACTCACCAAAAATGGGCGTGGCAACCCTCCTCTTTAAGAGATACCAATATGTCGGCTAATTCGATAGTTTATAACTACATATGTTCATATATAACATGTATCTCTGTTAGTTTTTGTTTTAGAGCGAGTACAACAACTACAACTTCGTCAACGCTATTACAATAAATTATTACAAGAAATATATAATGTGACCTGTTTTGGGCAATAAAAAAAATCAATTTTGGGCGGTACGAAGTTCGCCGGGTCAGCTAGTAATAATATATAATTCTAACATAAACTTAACTTTAAAAGTTAAAGGTAGGATGATCCTCCCTTGGGCTTAACGCTCACTTCTACCATATTGTCCACTTATAATAAGGAAAAACAATTTATTTGCCCGTTAAAATCCTCTCTTTAGTTAACGGTAAGTTGTAAAATGGCCCTTAATATTCTACAAAATGTTTTTAATTAATTGAAGTCGTCGTAGTCTAGTAGGTAGTGTGTTGGTTTATTAGACGTAAGGCCAAGGTTCAAACCCCAGGTCAGACATCAAAACGAAATGTGAAAAAATAATCCTTCGGCCACTTCCTCTCAGCAGATTTCTGGCAAAAACTCTGAGAGTAAATAAAATTGCCATGAAAAAGATTCTTAAAAATATGTCGTTCCAATTATGTATGTATGTATGTTTTTCTTTAATTACACTTAGAAAACGTGGTAGATATTTTGTGTTAATTTCATAAAATGTACGGAAATCAATTCTAGTCCAATCGAATTTATTTTAACCCTCTATAGTCTATATAATAGGTAGTGCAGACGTGAAGCCGTTTTTCAAGCCCTATTACAAACATCTCGAACAAAACGAAATATAAAAAAATTTTGCTGTCAGCGACTTCCTCTTAGTATTAAAAGTTTCTCAAAAATCTAACGTTCGGAAGCGACTTTAAACTGTAGGCCCCACCACTCTTGGATAAAATAAACACACTCGACTTGGGTGGTATGAGAACCTAGGTCATAATCCTCACTAATTGGGTATGTACTTAAGTAAGTAACAAGTACAGCATCAGAAACATGCTATAAATTCAATTTCCATTTTCTGCAGACCGGCATTTATTTTAATATACCAGTTTTTTATTTCCATTTGCTCTCAAATAATACTGAGTTAAGCAACACTGTCTAGATACACTGTTAAGAATAGTTTTTTATAACAAAATCATATATTTCTAAGCCTCTTGCTTACATAATTAATTGGTTGCTGCAACCCTTCAGTCGGGATTACGACCTAGCTTCTCGCTCAACTTATGTTATGTGTGCTAATCTTATCCATAAGTAGCGGGACCTACAGTTTAAAGTCGAACCTGAATGATAGATTTTTGAGAAACTTTTCATATGAAAAAGTTTAGTAGGTTGTGTGTTGGCTTATTAGACGTAAGGCCCGAGCTCAAACACCATCAAAACG
The DNA here is from genome assembly GCA_930367235.1 of Sarcophaga rosellei. Lineage (NCBI taxonomy): Eukaryota > Metazoa > Arthropoda > Insecta > Diptera > Sarcophagidae > Sarcophaga > Sarcophaga rosellei. The sequence continues at coordinate 66,513,233 of OV884019.1, forward strand.
AAATATGAAAAAAAATATTTCTTCGGCGACTTCCTCTCAGCAGATTTCTGGTAAAAATCTGAGAGTAAATAAAATTGCCATGAAAAGTTTCTTAAAAATCTGTCGTTCTGAGTCGACTTTAAACTGTACTCGTAGGTCCCGCCACTCCTGTATAGAATTAATATAATAATATATGTATGTATGACAAATTATATTTTAGCCGTTTGCCAGATGTAGGAAATATGCAAACACAATTGTTCTTATTTAAAACATTTGCATAAAAATGTTAAACGAAATTAATTTACTGCAATAAGGATTACTTCCCCTATTCCGCTTAATTGGGTAGCACAGTCAATCTTCATACAAAATCTACATACAAAAAGTACAAAAACAAAAAATCTCTCTTATCAATTATAGTGATATTGTTAATTATAAAAATAATAATTTTTGTGTTCCATTTTTTCCATCTGTTCGCCCTCACAAAACCATTTAAATTTCGTAAATAATTCAATAATTACTCTTGGTTGTTATTAGATCATCACAATCCAGTATGGTTAGCACAAATCCATTTGAATCTGATGACGATGAAAATGAAGACATCAATTTAAGTGGCATTAGAAGTGTTAATGGCGGTTCAACAACTACTCTGACTTCGCGAACACCGCGTAAAAAACGTCGAGCTCCAGCGCCACCAACACCAGTAAGTATTTAACAAATTGAGCAGGAAATTTAGATCAAGTATTTTATTTGTTTAATAAAATAAAAAAAAATATACATACATATATAAGTTTATTACTTAATATTTATTTAAGTCTAGAAGGCAAACATTAATATCTGTTCACTATAAAAAGAATTCATTATTTAAAAGGGGAGGGGTTTTTCGCTGTTTTTAGTTAAAAAGCTTAGTCGACTTCTCCACGGGTTTAGATAGATAGTTTATTAAGTTTTGTTCAATGTTTACTTAATTATTATTTCTTTTACGATAAGTTATCTCTTTTGTCTTCCTTTCTCCACCCATAGCGATAAGTCAATTTCATAATGGGAATACTCGTACATGCAGAATTATGAGAATAAAAAACAAACTTACAAAAAAAAAAATGGTAAAATTGTATTAAAATTGCATTTCTTAACTAAATAGATAATTTATATTTACATACTCGTACCTGTTTCTACTCAAATAGCAATATATGTTCTAGATCAAATAAAATTACAAAATTATACAATTTAAATTAAAGGAGTTGATTAATGTCAAAAGAGCTACCTGGTACAGTGTTGAAAAATTCAGTACCTTAGTCCTTTTTTTAGTACTTTTCCATTTTAAAAATACCACAGTACCCCCGCGACGCTTTGAGTACTTTTTTTATTATTAAATATTTTATGTCTTGCATTGCTAAAGGTAGAATTAGTCTTCAGCCACGATTAGCCAAACGTCAACGGGATATACGTTCGTTAAAAGGAGTTGATGTCCAAAGAGCTATCTGGTACAGTATTGAAAAATTCAGTACTTTTTTATTATTAAATATTTTATGTCGCGCATTGCTAAAGATGGAATTAGTCTTCAGCCCCGGTTAGCCAAACGTCCACGGGATATACGTTCGTTTTTAGAACATGTAAAGCAATGAGAACGCTTGCCAAACCGTAAACTAATTCATTAAGCATTTTTTTTTTGCTCTTCATAATAGGTTAGGTTAGGTTAGAGGACGTGTACTTGTCAATTAAGACAAGTACAGTACCCGGAGGTCGAATTGACCCATTGTACAACGTCCTTAAAGAGGAAGGATAAGAGAGGGAATAGGATATAAAGGAGAGGAGATAGGAAAGGGAGAATGGGAAGCGGAGGGGTCACATAGACCCAACAAAGAAGGGGGAGCGCGACTATCCTGATGAAGCCCTAGCGCCTCTCAACCAGCCTAAGCCACTAATGAATCTGTGGAGAGCCTTGATGTCGGCTCTCGACACAGAGTTCAAACTCTCAAAGAAGGACCTGCCAAGGGTCCTCAGCCTCAACCTACCAAGGGCTGGGTAGTTACAGAGGAGGTGTTCGATAGTCTCCAACTCCTCCTCATCGCAACATGCCGTGCAATAGTCCGGCTGGGATCTGTTCCAGATCCCCGTCAGCGACCTAATCTCGCAGTGCCCTGTGATAAACCCGACAACCAACCTTAAGCTGGCCTTATCTAAGCCCAGCAGCCAACCTGTTCTCTTACTGTCCACAGCAGGCCATAGACATCTAGAGACAAAACAACCCGATCCGTTCCCCCAACGTCTCTGCTCTTCCTCCCTGACCCATCCATTGATGAGACCGTAGAGGTGGCAGACCGGGGGGTCAGGACCAACTATTAAATCGCCCCCAGAGGGCGAACCTAACCTATCGAGGGCATCCGCCGTCTCATTGCCCAGTATTCCGCTATGACCCGGAACCCAGCAAAGACGGATACGGTCTAGTCCAAAGGTCCTCAACGACTCCGTGCACTTGCGAACGAGCCGTGATTTGCACCAGACCGACTCAATGGCCCTAAGGGCAGCCTGACTGTCAACGAAGATCACGTAAGATTCCGAACCTGAAGCTGGGCCACCAGCTATGGCCTCAATAGCCTTCAAGATTGCGAAAATCTCCGCCTGGAAAACGCTGCAGTCATCATTCAACCTAAAGTGGAGTTCAAGACCGAGTTCCCTACAGAAAACCCCAGCACCTGTACATCCACCTAACTTAGACCCATCCGTGCAGATGGGTATACCTCTCTGTCCCTGGAGTACCACACCATTCCATTGTGCCTTTTCCGGTATAAGTATGCTCTTCATAATATTATGCTACAAACGAAATTCGACGTTTGACAAAAACGGACTTTTGCGTTTTGTTACGTTCAGAATCAGGTGTTTTTGTCTTGTATGTAAAGAATACGAATAAGTCGTTAGTTAGTCGTGCCGAATGTGTATTAAATATAAATAAATTAATAGCGTAGTAGGTAGTGTGCTGGCTTATTAGATGTGAGCCCACGGTTTAAACCCCATGTCAGACGTTTCCAACAAAACGAAAAATGAAGGAAATGTTCCTTCGGCAACCTCATTCTGTCAAAAACCCTAGGAGCAAATAAATTTTTTTATGAAAAGTTTCTCAAAAAATCTGTCGTGAGATGCTAGATCAAAACCTTGATTGAAGGGTTGTAATGACCATTTATGTATGTATGTATGTATTTACTTTTTTACAAAAATACCATTTGATGCGAAAAAGTACTCTTTCAGTTGTAGTAGTACCATTTTAAAATTTAAATTTTGCAACACTGACTTGGTACCACTTGAAAATGCTAAAATTGCAATTTTTTTTCTTTTTAAATTAAATAGCCTAACTAATGGTGTTTTTCAAGAATAAGGACAAGATTAGTTCTTCTATGTTTTATTCAATTTTTTAGTTTTTTGGACATTTATTGTGGCAACGAAAAACTGTACCATGATGTTGATTTTGAATGAAGCTCATTTTTATTTTGGTGGGTACGTTAATAAGCAAAATTGCCGTATTCGCGGCTCAGAAGAAAAAGAAGCCAATGTACCCATTACTCCAATGTACCCATTACAAGTGACTGTTTGGTGCGGCTTGTGAAGCGGAGGCATCATTGGCCCATACATACAATTTTTATAATTTTTACATAATTGGCCATTACAACCCTTCATTGTGTGCATTAATTTTATAATTAAGTGGCGGGACCTACAGTTTAACGTCACTCCGAACGACAGATTTTGAGAAACGTTCACGTGGCAGGTTTATTTACGCTCAGAGTTTTTGCCAGAAATCTGCTGAGAGGAAGTCGCCGAAGAAATATTTTTTTTTTCGTTTTTGATGTCTGGCCTGGGGCTTTTACGTCTAATAAACGAACACACTACCTACTAGACTACGACGACTCGGATGTATTTATTTTTTGTCGCATAATACTATTAATCCAAGATTAAATAAATATTAAGAACTAGCAGTAAACTGCGCGCGTTGCTACGGAACCAACTGAAATAAATTTGAGAGTAAGACATTACACAAATATCCAATTAATTTTGAATCATTTTATTGATATTGATCTTATTTCCCGTTGTCCAGATGATTCAAACGAACGGGCCTGAGTAGTACGCATTCGATCAGTTTCTAATCTCACTTCTCGTTGTTCAAATGATTCATGCGAACGGGTCTCAACGGCATGGACTCGAAGATTTTCCAGTCTCAATGCTCGTCTGATTCTGAGGCTCGTAATGCTTTTTTCTTCCGTACTTGAGGTGTAGGTCGACCAATTGCTTGTCATTCATTTTGAATAATTTTCAGTGGCGTCATCTATCGGAAATTAATCGCACCAACTAAGAAACCACCGTTAACTCATGCACAACAACTTTGATAAGGATCATAACCTGATCAAATGCACAGTTTACGATTCTAGAAAGTACATACAAACAAACATTAATTGATATGTATGATAGATAGATAGATAGATATAGAAGATTATGTACAAAAATAAAAATAAATAGCAAATACTTTCAAAATTTTAAAAATTTAAATTTTTTTAAAATATTTTCGTTTTCAATTTATTTTTTTTTTAGATTCATAATCGCCAAAATGCACCGCCTCCTCCCACAATTCGCATTGAATCTAGTCACGATACTACCAACGATGAATTACGTATCGAAGAAGATATAGACATTGCCAATTTGACGGCAGAAATTCAAAGTTTTGTTGAAACTACAAACAACGATAATGTCGAAATCACTCAACACACGGATCATAAAGAAAAAGTATCGAAAACAACAGAATCACCTACAATCATCACAAGCAATGGGGAGCAGAACTCAAATGAGAGAGCTAGTAAATCTACCTCGGAAGTGCTACAAAAAAAACATGAAATGGTTCCTGTTATAGAAGAAAATCCATCCAACAAGAACATCTCCAAAGATTTGATTAACAATTCAATTGAAGAAGAAAACAAAGCAAATCACAAAACAACTGAAGAAATTACAACTGAAGTTGTAACTGTGACAACAATAGAAACAAAAACAACTCCATCCACAAAAATATCCAATGAAGTCAATAAACCTTCAGAGAAAGAGATAGAGTCGTCCAACGTTAATAAAGTTTCAAATGAAAATGTAATTAAAACTGATGAAAGTAAAGAAATCAAGTCCAATGGAGCGATACCAAAGAAACCCAACAATGTCGTTGACGAACAACAAACTATTAGTGTTGTTGACGAATTGTGCATTAAAGAAACCCACAATGAAAATGTCTCTCCAAAACCGGTACCACTTAAACGTCAAACAAAACCTGAGCCAGAAGTCGGTCACGTTGAGTGCATACACATACATGTTGAAAGTCCAAGAGCAACACCACGCAAAGATCACACAAGCGGCATTTCAAGTTTCAAAGCAAACGAATCACACGAAGCCAGTGAAAGCATTACTACAAAAACACCCTTTGTACTTACGAGTCCGCCATCCCAAAAACGATTGATCCAACCGCCAGCTGAAAACCCTCCCGCTACCAAGGAAACGGTCAAAATTCTCAAGTCACCAAATAGCAACGAACGAGTTACCGGCGAATTGAATATAAATGAAGAACGAATCAATGCAAAACCCGAAATTTTGATAAAACCAACACTGTCACCTAAACCCATATTAAAAGGAGCCAATGGGAAAATGCATGGCTTTGCTGAAATACACAAACCAATAAGAAGCAAATATTCCAATAACCAGAATGGTCATGTGAAAAGGTCTTCACGTGATGGCAGTGTCTCGCCGCCACTTATACCACTGGAGAGTGCCAAAGGAAAAGAGGAAAAGAAGATAAATAATTCAACCTCTACGCATATTGTTACAAACGAAGGTGCCAAGGAAAATGAGGAAAAGAAGATAAATAATGCGACCTCTACGCATATTAATACAAACGGTGGGAAATCTGAGATACAAACAGAAGTCCAGTTAACAATTGTCGAAAACTCCAATGCTGTTGCCAATAAACCACGGGATGAGAATGATGATAAACAGCACAAGGAAATCCGCAGGGAGACTGCAGTCAAATCAGCCAAAGAATTTTTAAAACTTGATGATGAACTGGACCTTTTGTACAGACCAAAACCCGTCACACAAATGGAATGGAAGAGATCTACACTGGCTCCCTTGGAAACCAATATACCGCCGGAGAAAAGAAAATCTGTTAAGGATATTATCGAATCAATTAATCGGAGTCAACGTTTGCTTAATGCGGCAGCTAATAAAGATTTTACAACTTTAAATACTACAACAACAACAAATTCATCCGGTTTCGTTCCAGGAGTCATAACCCCTGAAACTGAAACAGTCAAAACCACCACTAACCATAAGAAGACTTCGAATGAACGTGAGGAGAGTAATGGTAAAAATGCAATTTCTCCTTCCCCCTCACCCTCACCATCACCGTCAAACTACAACAACGAACTTGCAGATGCTCAAAAGTTAGATAACAATGATATATTTCAGAAATGCAAAGTAAAAAAGGAGGTATACGATTATCGGGAATCCTCTCCCATTTCATCAAATTTAGATTGGAATCCGGTGCCAAAACCGAAAAGAACCAAACCTGGTCAAGATTAACATCATTCACTGTATACTTCTCTTAATTATGGCAGCCTATAAGGTTCTATTTACCAAATATAACGAAAAGATCACATCTTATTATAATCCAATAATGTAATAATGTGTATGCATATAAGTATGTACAATATAAACAAGTACTGTTACATAAATATTTTATAGAAAAATTAAAAAAAAATAATTAAAAACGAAATGTATATAAAATTTTATTTTAAACGGGGTTTTATTGCAATACTATACACATCAAAATGCGTATATATATACATTGTATTTTAGTTAAATAAGTTTATTAATTATTAGTACGTAATAAATCCTTATTAACATAAATAATCATTTTGAATATCCTCATTTTATGTGATCAATAATAAAAATAAATATTTATTTGAGCTAAACCTAACCTAAATATTTCAATCAATCGGTTTTAAAACGTGTACTGCATAACTGATTTCTAGTTGTCCTTAATACAAGAAACTATCAAACGATATGCACACCTAAGGCCATTATTACAACTCGTAGTTAAACTTGGATTTAGTTAAAGGTACCTTTAGCTAAAGGCAACTGTAAAGTTACCTTTAACATATTTTCGTTCTTACAACTTACTTACTTATCAAAAATATTAAACAAGTGTTTTTTAACGCAGTGGCAACGACGGGCTTCGTTTTTTTTTTTTTTTTTGTTGTATGTGCTCATTTTGTTTAAATTTGAAGTTGCCATATTGAAAATAACATACAATATGGCAAGTTCAAACATGAACTTAACTTTAAAAGATAAAGGTAGGGTGATCCTCCTTTAGCTTAACGGTCACTTCTATCTTATTGTCGACTTATAATAATGAGTAACAATTTATCTGCTCGTTAAAATCCTTCCTTTAGTTCACAAAACTCTTATTCCTCCGATTGTTGTAGATCACACACAGTGTTCGAAAATATACTCTAAAGTACGCAACGTTTGTATACTGAACTGAATGTCGTGGGCAGCGTTGCCAGTATTTTTTTTAACTTTTTATTTCTGGGAAAAAAACTTTTTTAATAAAAAAAATTGTTTTCTACAAAAGTATCAAAATTTGTAAAGAAAACACCATGGACCGGTGCCCTCTATTGATGTTTCTTTGCTACTTTGCCCGAAACAAATAAAATAAACAATATTTTATTTAAAAATGTAAATATTTCAAGTTATTGTTGAATTTATTGAAATTTTGAATTTTTCGAAAAAACTTGATTTGTTAGAAAACGTCTTTAACAAATCTCATCTTTTTCGCATCTCAAAAAACTTGGAAAAAAGGAAAACTTGGAAAATGGCAACGCTGGTCGTGGGTAAAGAACACAAACACATTCACTACAACGAGAGCAAAACTCTTCGTTTCTATTTTAATGTTTGTGAACATGTACGCATACTCTAACATAAGGTACTGAACAGAGTTCACAAACACTATTTTTTTGTGTTTATGTACAAAGTACGCTAAAAAGATCAGTACACAACGAAAAAATTGGGTTTTAGTGAACATTTTTTGAGTACACTAGCATTTTTAGTGTACGCGAGAGTTTATGTTCTCATAGTGTACAGTATTTTTGCGAACACTGATCACACACATAACTTTTAAAAGGTTACATTTAGCTTGAACTGTGTACCAATATAAATGCTTATCGATAGACACAAAAGTTACATCATCAACTAAGGCACATTTTAAAAATGCAAAAGTAGTTCGTATAAAGGAAGATTGTAAATTTTAGACGCATGATATTAAAGACAAAAAACTTCAAATTGATTCTATTTGGCCTTCCTCATCCAAGATGAAGTAAAGAACAAATTTTATATGATTCCTCTTAATATAAATGAAATCAAAAAACATCAAGGTCTACTGCAGATGACGCTTTATATATGCTAGAGTTTGATAGATCTAGACATCCTAAGAAGTCGCCGTGGTCTAGTAGGTAGTGTGTTGACTTATTAGGCGTGAGGCCTCGGTTCAAACCTCAGGTCAGACAACTCCAACTAAACGAAATATGACAAAATATTTCTTAGGCGACTTCCTCGCAGCAGATTTCTGGCAAAAACTCTGAGAGTAAATAAAATTGCCATGAAAAGTTTCTCAAAAATCTGTCACTCGGAGTCGACTTTAAATTGTATGTCCCGCCACTCATGTATAAAAATTAACGCACACAACATAAGTGGTGTGAGAGGCTAGGTCGTAATCCTGACTGAAGGGTTGTAATGGCCAATTATGTATGTATAAGGCAGCCTTCGATAGCCCCATAAGGGATCGTGTTTTTGCCGCAATGTCTGAGCTCGGTATACCTGCAAAGCTTATAAGGCTATTCAGAATGACGTTGAGCAATTCCTGCAGCTTTGTCAAGGTAGGAATGGAGCTCTCCGAACCTTTTGATACCGTGCGAGGCTTCAGACAAGACGACCCCTTATAATGCGACCTCTTCAACTTCGTCATGGAGAGTGTTCTGCCAAAACCGGGAATTCATCGCAATGGCAACATTTTTCAAAAGTGTCTAGTTACTTGCCAAGCGGGATGTTACTGCTGACTTTAGAGCTATTGAAAGGGAGTCTACTTAGATGGGTCTGGCAGCAAATGAGTTCCAAAAAAGTATATGATTCTCAGATCACTGCCGATAACTATACTTTTGATATAGTCAAGGGATTTATTTATCTTGGCTCCGCAGTTACCACCAAAAATTTCGTCAGTCTGGAGGTCAAGCGCCGGATCACTCTTGCCAACAGGTGCTCTATGGTCTCAATATGCAATTGAATAGCAGCGACCTGTCTCGTACGACAAAACCAGTACTCTACAAGAAGCTCATCCTACCCGCGCTTCTTTATGGCGCAGAAGCACAGACCCTATTAAGCACTGATGCTGCAGCCTTGAGAGTATTCGAGAGAAAAGTCCTACGTAAGATCTTCGGTCCAGTGTGAGTTGGCGATGATTTTCACATCCGATCCAACAGTAGGCGGTATGAGCTTCTCAAAGACATATACGTTGTGCAGCGTATTAATATCCAGCTGCTGCGCTGGCTCAGCCAAGTAGTTCGAATGGAGGGGGATGCTCCAGCGAGACGCGCATATGATACGGGGATCTGCGGAAGTCGGTGAAGAGGACGACCTTGTATCCGTTGTAAGGACCAAATCGAGGAAACTGTCATTAATTGGTGTGACCAACTGGCATAGGCGCGCAAGGAGTAGATGTACCTTGAAGGATGTGTTGCAGCAGACCGAAATCCGTTAATCGGGTTGTTAATGGCCAATTAAGTAATTAAGAAACTACGTAGTAAACGATTTTAATGTCGGAATTAAGTCGAAAACCGTTTGTGATAAATATGGACTTAAAAAATCAGCAGTTTACACAAAACTATTAAAAATATTTTGAGAGTCAGGAACTGTGAAAATTCATCATTTGGGAGAAAGACCTTGAAAAAGTACGCCAATGCCCTATAACGTAATTGTTGAAGAGTTTAAAAAATACCATAATTACACTCCGAGAGTTTATTAATAATTTGAGGATGGTAACAAGTTCCCGAACTTGATTGCAATCGTCCTATAAAAAACCGCTTTTTCTTTTAAAAATCGAAGAGAACACAAATTAGTCCACACAACAATTAAATAATGTTGTGTTTTCGTATGAATTACAACACAACCTAAAGGGGGCCAAAGGGAGAGAGACTGTACCCTAATTATACGAATAAACCAATCAAGTTTGGTTGCGGCAACATTTTGATGCTGGATTGTTTTCCAGGGCGAGGAATAGACCTAATTTAAGTTATGAAAGATGCTCATTCGATTTACGTAGTCTTAAGATGTTTATCCGATTTTTGTTTAAGCACCGTTAAAGAATGGTTAGAATGGAAACACACAACTTCATAATATTAATATTAATAGACTGTGAAAGAGATAAAAGTTTCCCAAAAAATTAAAACACATATGGTAATTGATGAGGGTGGATATCTCCCTGCGTAAGTTTTAAATATTGACTAGATAATCGATAATGCTGCAGCCTACTACATTAAGGGCCATTATTACAACTTGCCGTTAACTTAAGGAGGACTTTAACGGGCAGATAAATTGTTTTTAATTATTATAAGTGGGCGATAAGATAGAAATGAGCGTTAAGCTAAAGGGAGCATCATCCTGAAGGTAACTTTTGTAGTTAAGTTTATGTTTGAACTTGTCATATCATATATTACCTTTAATATGGCAACTTCAAATTTAAACAAAATGAGCATATACAACAAAAAACGAAGCCCGTCGTTGCCACTGCGCTTAAAGAAAAACTTGTTTCATGGAGCAGTTTTATCGACTTTGCTCCGGCACTGCCATATTTTTGAAAAAGTTAAATTTATTTTATCTGTAAGTTGTAATAACGAAAATAAGTTGAAGGTAACTTTACAGTTCCCATTAGCTAAAGGTACCTTTAACAAAACCCAAGTTTAACTGCAAGTTGTAATAATGAAAAGACTATAATCTTATACAACAGCCCTTAATGAACAACTGTAGATGGAAGTGTAAGAATGTTCACGATATAAACAGAGACATTTTAAACTTGACCTACGTGATAGGATTATTTGGTACAGAAGATTGCTGATTATTTCCTAGAGCTCTTCAAATATCGGTACTTATAGAGACAAATCACAAATTCCACTGGCAAAGCTATCGGACACCTTTGACTGCGTACAAAAAGGCCATGCAAAAATCTGAACAAATTGAATAGAATGATGGAGGAAAAAAAAGACAGTAGTAAATTCTAGTCTCAAATAATATAATAAAAGGGAGTCGAAATCAAGAACATCTTGAGTATTTTTAAGTATCAGTACGATGAGTACTTTAAGCTTTCAAAATGAGTAGTATGAGTATGATATTAAAATAAGTATGCGTATAACTATCAGAAATTATGAATACGATTTGAATCTACTCATCTTTCTGAATACTCATTGCTGATCTCTGGTTTGAATTCTATGTTCTTAGATAGAGCGGTTCGTATGAACAAAGTTGCCTTGTTGGTACATTGATAATGTATCATTCCAAAAAGATAGGATTTTATGGTACACTTTGAAAAGAAAGCCAGATTGGAGCTGGTCTTTGACTTTTTAGGATGAGTAACTTTATGAAAGCTAAAGCGACTACCATACGCTGAAAGGTTTATGTTACGATTTCGTACAAGATTCCGACAAAAAAAATTTTACAAACTTTTTTTAACCGATTCCAGTTTGTTTATAAGTATATAAATTGTAATGGGGGACCATGGGGGACGGTGGTTACAAAAAATTTTGAATGCAGTACACTTTAATATACAGTCAACCCTCCTATAACGCGGTGCTCTCAGAACGCGATTTCCATATAACGCGGGGCTGAAATTGCGACAGCCCTCCTATAACGCGGTACTCTCAATAGGCGGTTTCCATATAATGCGGAGCCCTCCTACAACGCGGTACTCATACAGCGCAGTTTCCGTTCAATAACATCCCATAAGTTCCTTGCAGTCTTTTAGTTAAGTTTTTATTTAATTTTTGTTATCAATCCTTATATGAACTCTTGAATTCAATAAAAATAATTTACATTTTATCTTGCCTTTTGTATTTCTTGGCTTCCATATAACGCGGTACGAATGATGTGATTTGTGCTAATTCTGAGTTTCTTATAGCGCGGTTTCCATACAACGCGGTAGACGGTTTCCATAGAACGCGCTACGAATCAGCCTGGTTTGAAATTCGAAACTGAAACTAATTTTACTACGTCAATAGATTATCTTAACAGACTGAATAAGTGCATAAGCCTAGTCGATTAGAGGATTAGAACAACAACATTATCACCTATCAAACTATATCCTAATCTCTCTCTCCTAGGAATACCACTACGAGCGAAACCCAACAGTGGTTGAACATATCCAGTCCAGAGGCTTCTGTCGAATGCTTAGTCAAAAACCACTCGCGACTTACACCAGACCAATCCAATCGCACTTATTACGGTTTGACAGTCAACGAAAACCACGTGAGAATCAGAATTTGAAGAAGAGAGGTCAAAAATGACCTCATGAACTTTCAAAACAATAAATATCTCCGTCTAAAAAACACTGCATTTGTCGTCCTATTTATAATAAAGCTCCAGTCCGTGATCTTCACAGAAGACCTCAGCGAAAGTCTGTAAAAATGGGTGAGCGGCAACTTGGAGCCGTACTGAGAGTTCCTCTTTGCCATTCCACACGGTACTTTCCGGAATCACAGCCTCATTAAGTCGAATAATATATAATAGTTGGCTTCATTTCATAAGTTTCCTACTGGTAAGGCAAGCGGTAAAAAGACATTCAGTATATCGAAGTGACAGCTCGACCACCTGCCCTATAAGTACCCGTAAACAGTTTCCATATTTTAATAAGATGTTTTCTTAGAAAAGCTTTAGTAATTTAACAAGGATGTATGTTTTCGTCGAAAATCGTTTTAAATAAATGCGCTTTATTTATCATGTTTCCTATTTAGTTACAATTTATCTCTTCAATAATTTATCAATTAAATATAAAAACTGTGTGATTATTTTGTTTCTTAAATAAGACGTAAACTATCATTAGGAACTGCTAATCCCATTTGTAAAGCGTAAGGCTTCTTTTTCTATATATTTGGAAAATCTTGATAGATTTGTAAGAACTGTTTGTACAGCGGGATAACGTTCTTTTAGCTCTTTTCGTTGAGAACGCACTTTTGTCTTGAAATATTTCTCCAATTCTTTTATTACAACAGGCAAATTTAAATCAACTAAAATCTGATGCCAATCATTATCAGAAAACATGTCCATTAAGGCGTCCATAGCTTCTGAAATTGTCCAAACATCTTCTTCCTAAAAATACGAAAAAAACTATAATGTTCTGAATTTGTTAATTAAAAATTATAATAAATCGAATTACTTGTGCACATGTCTCTACAATAAAGGCTACAATAACTTTAACTAACGGTTCGGGTAACAAGCAACCCAATGTGCCCAGCATACGTAACCAGTTAGCGCGTATTTCGGGCATATTACAATTCCTAACACCATCCAACATAAGCTAAAAATATAAAAAAAAATGAATTTCAATATCATATTTTCAATTATTATAGTGAAGCGTATAACATACCTCCAAATCGCTTTGTGTCATTTGATTGAATAATTCTTTTTTCGTTTTTAAGTGCTCTAAAGCTGCTCTCATTAAAGACGTAGATGGCTCCAATATAGATGTGTCTTTGGGACCTTTAAATACTTGTTGACCCAAATCAACCCAAACATTGTAAACGGCATTGTAGCCACCTAAATCCTCTGAATTCAAACAATTGCACAGGTTTTGCAAGCACAACAATGATGAGATGCGCAGATTTTTTGCCCTATAAAAGTCATTGTTCGTTATATTTTAATATGTTCTTTTTTTTTTTCTTATATACACTTACTTCATTATTAAACTAATGTTTGATTCACGGAGTACTTGCACGAGACTATTTTCAAGAGGCTGAGAACGCTGCCACAACTAAACAATTTAGAATAGAAACAATATGGTTTAAACTAATCATTTAAAATTTGTTTGTATTTGTAAGTTACCTTGTCAACTATATTTAAAGATTTTATAGCTTCGACAATTTCGAGCGGCAGTTTATCACCTTCATTAAGATTTGAAGAACTTCCGTTGCTTTGGTTTGTTTCATAATCTACCACACTCTCATTTTCTGAAATGTCTTCATCCTCAACGTCATCCCATTCTAGAAATGTTATAAAATGAAAATTAAAATTTATGAAAACAGCAAACACAATTTAAGCAAGGTATATAAGTATATATATACTATGTGTGCATTGCTTTTTTGGCGAATTATAAAATTCAGCAGGTTTAAAATTAAAATAGGAGCACAAGCATTTTAATATTTATTTCGAGAGTTTTTCTAGTGGGTAAAAATTCATGGCTAGGGACTTTAACGCTAAGAATACTTATTGCAGATCCTGTTTGAACATTCCTAAGGGAAATGAACTATATAAGGCAATTTTTGGAAACCGGATGTGAAGTCGTTTTAACAGGCAATCCAACGTATTGGCCAACAGACCTGATATTATAGATTTCTTCATAATAAATAAGTCGTGTATCATGTTAGAAAATAGATTTGATTTTAATTCTGACCATTCGGCGATATTTGTGACTGTTTATGAAAACGCTATCAATAGCTTACTGATTAGCAATATTTTTAAACTCTGCTTCGAAATTTAAATATACCCTCTAATGAGCCAGAAACAACCAACAAAATTGAAAAAGATGTTGAGTTTATTACAAATCTAATGGGAAAGCACTCCGGACACTTCTGACAAGCAACGCGTTATTTCATACCCGCTTATATATGAGAGATGATAACGTATAAAAGAAGATTGAGAAAGATACGGCAACGATCTAGGTTTCCATCAGACAAAATTAGGCTTAATAAATGACACACGAACTTAGCTTAAAAATTCAAAAATATAACAACAAAAGTTTCAATATATATAGTTTCAAGGGTTGAGTAATGAAAAAACATCAGACTATTCATTGTGGAAATCAATGAAAAACTTAAAGAGACCCATAACACAAATTCCTCCCATTCACATGGCAGATGGAAATCGGGCCAGAACAAAAGGCATTTTTTAGCTATTTTGCTGATGTGTTCTCTCTTGGTACGAGTCCACCGTCAGTAATCTAAATGGTCACGATGACTATATAATACCCGAAGTAACTCCAATAGAAGTTCTTAAACAAGCAATCTTATTCCAACAAAAGTTCTTAAGCATAATACCAACAAACAATTTTAATAATGATACCAAAAACTGGAAAACCTCCAACTTAAATTAAATCAGATAGACCTATTTGGCTTCTGCCCATCTTATCAAAACTATACGAGAAAGTACTACAAATTCGCATTAAACAGATAATTTAACAAGGGAACTAACTTTATTCCAAAACATCAATTTGGTTTTAGAAATGCACATTCAACAAATAACCAGATTCAACGCATTAGAAATCTTATAGAAATAGTTTTAAAGGAAAAATGTTTGTTCCTCCGTATTCATAGATGTTTCGCAAGCTTTCGACCAAGTCAGTCATGCGGGTCTACTGACAAAACTTCGTATACAATTGCCAAGGGCATATTACTTTTTATATGAATCGTATCTGAAGAATGGTTGTTTCGCATTAAATATGGGAATGAATATTCTCAATTAAGGAAAATAGTCGCCGTAGTCTAGTAGGTAGTGTTCGCTCATAAGACGTAAAGCCCGGGTTCGATCCCCAGGCCAGACATCAAAACGAAATATGAAAAAAAAAATATTTCTTCGGCGACTACCTCTCAGCAGATTTCTGGCAAAAACTCTGAGAGTAAATAAACCTGCCATGAAAATTTTCTCAAAAATCTGCCGTTCGGAGTCGACGTTAAACAGTAGGTTCCGCCACTCAAGTATAAAATTAAGGCACACAACATGAGTGGTGTGAGAAGCTAGGCCGTAATCCTGACTGAAGGGTTGTAATGGTCAATTATGTATGTTTGTATGTATGTATCATAATTTAATATTAAAGTATTAAAGTTAATGTTGATTGAACTGATGAAGTTACTTGTTAGTTGTAATAATTAGTTAATAAGAATTTAAACAGAAACAAATGTAGAGCAGCAAAAGCTGAGTTAACAATCTTTGGCCGAGTGATAGATAGTCAGGCTTCTACTATGTTTATATTAATTCTGAAGGTAACGAATTATATTTAAGAAAAATAAATTCGAAGCACCAGCATTTTGCGTTAAAAGTTTGCAAATATGATTCATTTTAATTTACGAATTTTCGACAAAAATATTTGCACTTTCGTATGTACCAGGATTAATTTGCTAGCAGATTCAATTTGCAAGTGTTCAAGCCTAAGACCGTGCTCATTTGTTAATAAATACCTTCTTCTTCGGATGAACATAAATTTGTTATAACCTCAGCAGCAACACGTTGGGCATCTAATAAATATCCAGCATTTCGCATTGCAATATCATCGGCTGTTGGTAATTCCTGACGCCGTCTACGATTAGCCGCTGCTTCTTCAGTTTCATCTGTAATACATTGTAACAAAAATTTCAATTAATTCCAATAATAAAGAAACAGAAAACATTTTCAACTAACCGTCTTGAGTCTCCATTTTTATTTCCAATTCAGGTGCTTGATCCTTATTATCTTTGTTTGGTATATTACTTACATTAGATAAAGCCGTCTGATGATTTGTATCCAAAACTTGCGATAAAGCTTGTAAAATCGTACCAGCGTATAAAGCCGCCAATGCTGGAGCATTGCTTAAAATGCCTGCCGCCAAAGTCCGCAAATAAGCGTGACCATATTCGCCCATTATCGATAATAAGCAGAGAAAATTGGGTACATGTTGATTTAATATCAGCCAAGATTTCGGATTATTTTCCGATACTACCAATAAACACTGAGCCACTGAAATCGATATGTCCAAACCGAAAACATTATAATCCAAACATCTAATAAAACCTTCTATAAGTTGACTCTGATTAAACGTTTCAACGGCAGTGGAAGTGCTCTCACATAAATTCCACAATAAATTTATCGCCTGCAAAAATACATCTGAATGCAGGTCCATTTGATCACACATGGCCGCATCGAAGGTCGGTTTCCAATCTTTGTCCATAGCATATTCCTTAAGCAAAGCTAGTAGTGGCGTTAAAATGTCTTGCTCAACTAGAAAATCGCAAACCTCTGTTCCGCTTACCGAAAGGTTTCTTAATGCTCCAGCAGCAGCATTTCGCACAGATGCTTCTTTTTCACACAACAGTGGAGCGGCTATTCTCACTAGATCACTTTGGCATATTGACTGCACCTTATCTTTGCTAGCTGTGAGCACAGCCAATGATTGCAACCCATTTAGTTTTTCTTCTATATTGGCATTTTGCAATTGATCCCTAATAGCCTCAATGGGACCCAGTCCAGAATTCTCTATTTCTCCGCAAGCATTCAAAAACTCATCCACATCATTGCTGTTCAAACCTCCTAGTGGATTTATTGCAGCTGCATAACGTGTCTTATTTTTCCTAGTTTTTCCCATTGTCTGGATTTTGCAAGCCAATCACAAATGAATGCAACAATTTGTAGAGAAATAGACCCCCACGTGCAATAAGAAAATAAAACGAAAACAACAACAATGAAGAACAAAATAAACTAACAGAGTTGCAAGTAAAAGTGCTGAATATATTCGTCTACTATAGTAGAGAATTTCATAATGGTATGTAAACAATTGATGTTGGCAGTAAACAAAGGTAAACCTCAATATTTTTACTTAAGATGGCGTTGTTGCTGAAAATAAGATTGTTTTCGTACAGCAACAGTTTAAAGGTCTAACTATAATATGCTAATCTTGTTTCGTTCAACTCTGTGAATACACACAATCCCATTTCCCAAAACATAACATGCAAAGTAAACTTTTCGTTAAGTTTCTTAAAAAAAAACGTCACTAAGTACATCACGAAACTGATATCAATTTTCTTAGCTTTTTATATATGTACAATAATTACAAATATTAAGTTGAAATGGCTGCTTTCATGTGTATAATAGAATCATAAACAATGCCGTGATGTTTACAACATACGCCGATAAACAACACAAGTTGCAACGGACGTGTAAAATAGTTTTTTCTATATTTTCTTTTATATTAATTTTTGGCGTTTTAGCATTTAAATTCAAAGAAATAAAAATTGCCGCTTAAAAGTCTTAAAAAATTTCCTTCGCATTTAACAGACTTTCGTTAAATTTTGAAGCCTAACTAAAATTTGCTAGTCTTACTTTAAAATAAAACTGGTAACTCTGATTGTGTGTATTCGCAGAGTTGAATGAAACTGGATTAGCAGATTACAGTTGGTCCTTTTCGCGTATAACTCAAAAGAATTTACTATACAATAAACTTCCGATAATGTGAAATTATTTTATTACGAAATCTACTTATACAAAAATTGCTTCTAAGGAATTTAGTATAATTTAAATTAACTCAGCATAATACTCTCTCTACATTAGCTGAAGAATGTGATAATATTAATATTTCTTAATAAATTTAGTGAAAGTTGGAAATTAACAGCTACCATATCTTATTTTTATTTTATGATATTTTTTTTCCAAAAATTTAGATTTTTTTGCTTCTTGACCGCGTACAGGAGAGTTCGAAGGTTGTTGTTAATGACGGTAGGGTATCAACCTTCATTGATACACTAGAGCAGCGTTGCAATGCTTCACTGTTCTATTAAATATTAAAAGCTATATTCTAATCTTTAAAAATGGTCTGCAACGGCAAAAGTTAAATTATGCTCAACTACGAAAAATTTCACTCTTATTTCAAAATTCTTGGTGTTGCTATTATTCGATGGGTAATGTTAGGGTATTTGCAGATATTTATAGAGCTTACCATTTTTCTTTAAATATCTGATCATTTCTGAACCAGTGATACTCCCCAAAAGAAGTACTTTCTATTATTTTATTGTTCCTGGTCGCTAATGTCGGTTTATTCTAGAAAGTTGAGGCTTTAAAGTTGTTGGATATGCCGATGATTTGGGTATTCTGGTAGTGGCATATTTTTGACCACGCTGGGAGAACAGGAGGAGTCTGCGCTTGAGGTTTTACCCTCTTGGGGTATAAATTGTTGGCTACGTATAAATCCCAATCCCTCACGCGAAGGTACAAGGTTGACATAAGTACAGATTACCGAGATTAGGTGGTAAGCAGCTTCCTTTATCTTCTGAGGTCAATTATATCGGTGCTATTCTAGACAGCAAGCTGAACTGGGAAAGAAACACCGGGGGAAGAACGAAGAAGAAACTGAGTGCTCCAATGTCGGAACTCTGTAGGTTAGCTCTGGAGTCTTCCGCATACGGCCATTCGCTGGTGGAGTGCTTTAGACAAGGCTTTATAACGGAAGATCTTGAATATGGGTCAGCGCATTTCCTAATTTAGTATCGCCGGAGTGAGGAAGAGTTTTCCTCAGGCTGCTCTTGATACTATGCTGACATCTGATTTGTGTGTCAAGTAATGGCTAGCGCAAAATGCCATGCGTTTCAGAGAATCGGGTTGCTGGCAACAACAACTAGAGAATACTCCGGAATTCTGAACGTTGTCTTTCTTGAGGGGAGGAACGAACCTTTAGAAAAAAAACCGATTTTATTGTTCCTGGGGCAATATTCCTGTCTGGTGAGAATCCTCACATCGGATAAGACACTAAGAAATTGTAGGATATCCCAGGGGCAGGAAGGAATATTGCAGATGGATCAAAGCTAGATGGAAACATGGGTGCTGGGGTTTTCTGTAAAGATCTCCGACTTGAACTTCACTTTAGGTAAAATGATGACTGCAGCGTCTTTGAAGACGTCCTGAAGACTATTGATCTCATAGCTAATATCCTTACTTAAGATTCGGTATCTAATATGATTGTCGTTGACAGTCAGGCGGCGCTAAAGGCAATTAATTCGATCTGGTGTAAATCACGACTTCGTCTGGGGAAATTTTGCGGTTAGTCAAATCAATCTGCCACTTCCACAGCCTCATCATTAGATGGCTCAGCAAGAAAGAGCAGAAGCGTAATCTTATTTGTCTAGGAGTGTATGGTCTGACGTAGATAAAGTCAGCCTGAGGTTGCTTACTACTTCGAGCAAAGCAAAAAAAAAATCCAATTTATAGCATTTTTACAAGAATTTAAGCAGATTCTCATGTGAAAGAAGGATAGTATTATTATATTCCTTTGTTTGTATCATTCATTCTTTTTTAGGTGAAGTTTGATGCAATTTTATATTTCTCCTATTAATTTATATTCACAAACTCTGTCCTTGAATAAGTTTAAAAGAATACCAAAAATTATTCAACAATTTAATTACAATTTTCAATTTTTATACATTAGGCAATATCTTTTAATTTGAATTTTTTTTAGATACGTAATAAATAAAATTTTCTGATACAATGGTAACACTACGTTCCTTGGGTGTATTTATTTTCTTCAGTGTTTGTTTCGCATCCCAATTTATGTATGGTGGGTTTAGTTTTTACCCAATGGCTCCGCTAATGGAGGTGAAAATTACTTATTTTAGACACACACCGTTCAATTCACCACTGATATTACAGTGATATATGCTAATACAGTACCTATTTGGAATAACGGCACTTAGGTGTATTTCCATTTTATTCACCACACCGCACAAATTCACCACTCTTTAACAAAACTCACCACCCTTCACAAAAATTCAACACGTTAGAAACAAACCACACTAAAAAGTATTTATTTAACTTTGTTGGGGACCGTATATCCCCGTCCGTGGAATCAAACAACACGCTCACCAATCCACCCTATTCCATCCGATGATGCACCAGATAGAAGACACACACACACGTAAGAAATTCAGAAATTTAATCAGAAAGCAGAAAGAAACCCATTCTACGACGAAGCTACAGGCTAGATTTTCATTTATAAAAGTCGGAATCGAAAAAAGAATGTGCCAATTATTATTACAAACATTTATTTTTTTGAACGAAGAAACGAATTTTGCCAGCCACCACCAGTATTGCCAGGAAAAAATTTTTGGAAAATCTACTTCTGAAAAAATAATCTCTAAAATAGGCAAAATAAATATACAAATTTCAATTCATATTTTTTTTCTATTTTATTCTAATTTAAATTATGTTTTAGTTAAAAAAAAATAAATTATATTTTTTGGATAGAAAGAAAAACCAAAAACAGAAAAATCTATGCATCTCTACACATTGAGTAAAAAAATAACCAGTTTTGGTTAAAAATAAGTAGAAGAGGCAACACTGGTTACAAAAATGAAACTGTGTGAACGAGAGATACAAGAAACGACGACATAAAATAAGTAAAGTGAAAAGACAGAAAAAGTACAAAATAGACAGCAGCAGGAAGAAAAATGGAGGAATTTTGTTAAAAAACTAAGAAAATGTGAATTTAATGTTAATTAAATACTAAAAAATAATTGAATATCGAAACATTACATAGATTACAAAGTTTGGTAATAAGCTCTCTAAACAAATGTGCAATTAATTTCGCTAATCGTCCAACGATAATTATCGGGTTTTTGTGTTCGCCTTTGCAATTTTAAGTTAAGCTTTTCTCGGAATACAACATCCTAAGCAAATGACAGGACACTTCCCGTGTTGAAGTGACTGCTAAAGCAAGTGTCAGGATACCTTTCGCAAAAAGTAATTTTTAAAGCAAGTGTCAGGATAGCTCTTCAATTCGTATCGATTCTTGTTACTTTGGGCATCGATATTTTTTGCCTTTCTTCTTTCAATCCAAATTCGTTAATGGTGTCATCACTATTGACATTTTTGTTGAAAGAAAAAAAAATATTTTTTCATTTGAGTTGATTTCTTTCTGTAAAAAAAATCAAGCAAGTAAAAACGTGAATTTTTTTTACACATTTTCAAAAACTATAAAACACCAGTGAACGACTATGAGGATAATATTCCCAATTGGATAATAAAAATTAAATTGAAATCGTTTATAATTTGAAAGAAATAAAAAAGAGTGGATATAAAAAAGCAAAGAAAAAAGGAACGCATGTTCCATTGTGTGTTAAGGAAAAAAAGCCCGAAGTTGTCCGGTTTCATACGAATCACGTATGTACGTACTAAAAGAGACGAGAGAATAAATAGTCTTACAGTGATTTTTCTGTTTCTACAATTTTCTTTTAGTTTTAATACTTGCTCTTAAAGTGAATTCAATTATTTCGAAAAAAAAGCAAATTGTAAAAGGAGTCCTCAACGATGAAGGATTGGCCAAAAATAAATGAAACACTTAAGGTAAATTCATTTTTTCTTGTTACCATTTTGGTTAATTGAATATAGTAAAAGATTTCTCAGTTTTTTCTCATTCTTTCTTATTCTTGTTCTTTATGTGTAAATTAACCCATTAGGTTACTTGGAGTGTTTGTATGTATGGTTTAGTTGGCTCGCTGGCCGTCTGACTGACTGGCTGGTGTTGGTTGTGTGTATAAAATTTTGTAGTGCACTTGCACACAAACTCAGATGTGTGTTAAAAAAATTGTATATGCATATGTATGTAGTATATATAAACATAAAGAGTGAGCAGAGAACGTGACAATGAAATAATAATAAGACAACGACTATGAAAAAAACAATTTTTCAACTTACTGGTGAATGCTGCATCAGGAAAACTTTTAAATTGGAATATCAACTAGTCCTAGTAGATACAGTAAACTAATCTGGTATGTTTCCACTTTTGGTTTCCAAGAGTGCAATCCAATGCAGTCTTTTGATTAAACGTATACCATGCAACTGAAAATACTAATTGAACCTTAATAATCACACTTCTAATCCTGAGGGGGTGTAAATATGTGTTTTTTCTTATGGACTAGTTGCTGGAAGATAAAAGAAGCTTGGGCTGCATGCAACTGTTATATATAACGCATTTTTCCGCAGGCAACATTATTTACCTGTTGTAGTTTCAGACGTTATGCAAAGCCAAAAATGATGTATAAATTGCAATGAATATCCAAACTCAATATTTCTCAATGATGCTAGCGGAAGTGGAAATTCCTAAAGGATTTGTTACATACTGTTGAGTTAAATAGATCCAGAAATAGAAATATTTTATGCTGTACTCGCAATGTCGTATTTTGTGTTAATTCTGAGGAACATATTCATTTGAATGAAATGCAACGAAATTTAATTTTTGTAACATAATGTAAAAATTATTATGGCATTATAGCTTTCGCCCATAATGGAATAATTCTGCGTTTCGTACGACGAGAATACATTGCATGTGACCGAGAAAGTGAAGTCAAAACTGCAGAGCTTCACAAAACGTTCTCTAAGAATTGTATTTCATGAAGACCTATAGGAAATTATCCACCAGCAGAGATCAGAAGGTAAAACATGGTTGGATTGGGTATGGTTAGGTTAGGTTACGTTGCAGGACGTGTATCTGTCACCTGAGGCAAGTACAGTACCCGGAGGTCGATTTGAGCTATTGTACATAACGTTCTTAAGAAGAAATGATACAAGAGGGGATAGGAAAAAGGAGAGGAAGTAGCAAGGGAAAATGGGAAGCGAAGGTCTTACATAGATCCAACAAAACAAAAATGGAGAACGCGGCTACACTGATGAAGGCCTAGCACTTCTCAACCAGCTCATGTTACTAATGAATCTGTGGAGAGCCCTTATGTCGGCTCTCGATACAGAATTCAAAGAAGCCCCTACAAAGGGTCCTCAACCTCAATTAACCAAGGGCTGGGCAGTTACAGAGGAAGTGCTCGACTCCTCATCGCCACATATCCTGCGGTAGTCCGGCTGGGACCTGTTCTAGATCCCCGTCAGGGACCTAATCTCGCAGGGCCCTGGGATAAACCCTATACTCAACCTTAAACTCGCCTTATCCAAGCCCAGCAGCCAAATTGGGTATACTCTGCGAAAATCTTACGATGTTCTACCTCAAACTAATCTAGCCAAACCGGCAAATCTGTTAGCGAAATACTTATACGAAATACTTTTAGCATGAACTATGATTTCTAAAAATAATAATAAATATTTATTATTAATTTATCCTCATATACATATGTACTTAAAAACACTTTCAACAACTGACTTTTTCAAGATATCCACATGGATAGAGAAATTGGTCTATTGATGGAAATAATCAGTCAAAGAAATGTTAACAGTCGATTCTCTCCAGACTGCTCTGAGCTTTAAATTTTTGATTACGTTGTTTAAATGACTTTATTCATTTTAAATTTGTTTAAAGTTTAAACATCTTTAAATTTTGCTTAAAGGAACCAGTAAATGTTAACGAAATGCTACATTTCAAATCTTATATTTTTAATTTAAAATTAACAAAACAATATTAAAAATGAAAACAAATTACGGCAATTCTTAGTACTTTTAAGAATTTCAAAAACTTTTCCCCTTGCATTTCGATTTCTGATATTACAATAATTTTTAAAATAATAAAAAGAAAATTCATTCTACACGCATTTAGAAGCCTTTACTGTACTGAAATTATAGCTTTTATCAAAATTTTCCGTATGTCTAAAGTAAATTGTTTTTCTTCATTCATATGCGCCACAATGTAAGGCTCTAGTTCATGTAACAAACACAATGTTAAACGAATTTACTTTTAAAACACTTTAGTGAAAAAGTCCTTTTTGTATATTATATTATTCACTTATAAATAAATGAAATCAAAATATTTCTAAAATAGAAACTGTTTAGTGAATTACATCAATAAAAAGAGAGTGTTTATTAGAAATGAATAAATGAAAATATATTTCTTTTAAATTGTTTGCATGATTTTAATAATTTCCTATCTTTAATTTTCTATTTATAGAATGGATTTGCCAACAATTGATTTGTTATCAATTTGATATTGAGGATCAAATCTGCCAAATCACATCAGTTTCCACATATAATATAAGAAATAATATCGAAAACCGTTCCGTGAAACATACGTTAATGAAGAAGACAACAAAACAAAAGGAATACAAATTTTATATAAAGAATTACAGAAATTAACCACCATCCCACAACACATCAATAGAGGCGGACCAAAATATATAGTCTTTTTTATACAAACCAATAAAATTTTATAACTACAAGGAAAAAACAAACTTACCAAAAGATATATAAAAATCAAAATGTTTTCATAATGATCACTTTTGGCAATCATACAACAACAGTATCCATATGAAATGAAATAATAAAATTGATTATTCTAACAATTTGTATGTATGTTTCAACTAGGAAGTAAATTTTATTTGAATGCACCCAATTGGAAATGTTATCAAGATCTGAATTATAACAACAGGGATATATATCGAGACATAGAAGAAGAATCAGAAAAATCACCACTTCTTTCGAAATTGTCATGCAATTTGAAGGGTTTAAATAAATTAACCAAGTCAAAAAACAGTCATAAAACGGGTCTTAGAAGAACAAGTAGCACATATAGCATAAGGAGCGTCAAAGAACGCTTAGCAAACGAGGCCGGTTCAAATACCGGCATCGATATTTATAAGTTTAAACAGAAGATGGCCAATACTCTTTCCGTTATGACGAACGTATTGAGAAATGTGGTCAGCAAACAGCGTATTCGCTACAAGGAAAAAGGATTTAATTTGGATTTAGCCTGTAAGTATATAATATACAAATATACATATATATATTTGTTATATAAAACCTGAATTCTGTTTTATTTAGATGTTTGTGACAATATTATAGCCATGGGCTATCCAGCGGAAAAATATGAAAGTATGTATCGTAATCGTTTAGAGGATGTTTATAAATTTTTAGAGGAAAATCATCGTGATCATTACAAAATATATAATCTTTGTCTTGAGCGCAGCTATGATATTTCAAAATTTCATGGGGTAAGTCTATTTCGTTTTTTATTTCTAAAACTTTACATTTGTATTATTTTAATGTCAATTACACTACACATAATATAATTTTCCAAATATGAAAGTATGAGGAACTGTTAATGCAAATATAACTCGTATATACTTTTAAATCGTACCATAAAGATGACGTAAATTAAATATAGATGTTTGTAATTTTGATATTTATTTAAAGACGCAAAATATGTTTTCACAGTCTAATAGCATAAGTTATTCTTATTTACTAGGTAGTATTTAAAGTATTTTATCAAATTAAAATATTAGTTTCTTCTCTCGCTCTATTATATATTATATTTTATGAAATAAACATCATTTTTTGCTTAAAAAACGTTACATTCCATTTTCACATTATTTGGCAGCAAGTTTTAAAGTTGCAAACGTATATAAAAAAGCGATCATTGCATTGCAGTCGTTGATACCCAAATCTAAAATGTTCTAGGTTTGTATGATGGTACCGTGGAATCTCTATTTCATAAGTTATATGTTCCGTTAAGTATTTTGCTTTTCCTTTTTAGTTTTCCGTTTAAAGTTAGTAGTGTACAGTTTGAGCCTTTCTTCTATGTTGAGTCACTTTAAGGTTCTAGCATAAAATAATTCAACGTATGTATATCTGTTAAATTTCAATATGATTCTCATTGTCCATTTCCATAGACGTTTGCTGTGTTGCGCTGTGCACTATTTGTGTGAAATAGTTGTCCTGCAATCGATGTCAGGTTTTTTTTTATCGTGTTATAAAAATTAATTGTGGTTATTACTATTTTTTTTTTGCCAAACTATTTCCACACGTCGCACAGTGGTCCCAATGACGAATTTAGCGCGAAAAAAGTCATAACTCTTGTTTAAAAGCACTTAGAGGGATACAAATTTCTACGAATAAGTGATTTGGTACGGTGCGAGCTCACGCCAAAAATGGGCGGATTCGATTAGGGAGGCGTGGCACTTTTCATACAAAACAAGTTGACATAATGACTGCGTTAATTTGTATATTTAAATATTTTCACTGAGAGCATGATAATTAATAAAAGTTGTAAAAATATAAAAAGGATAGGAATATTGTGTTATAAAGGTTTTATTAAAAATAAGTAAGGTTTTGTTTATTAAAAATAATTAACATAATTGTGTATTTTAAATATATATGTACATATATTTACATAAATGTTTATTCATCTGAATGGGTTTCCGCTTCATCCTTCATTTATCTAAAAGTAAACCAATTGACTCCTGACACAATGGTTCTGGATTTCTATTCGGCAGCTTTGTAGAAAGAGACGATATGTAAGGATCCGATGAAAATAGAAGATTGTTAAAAACATCTTCGATGTTATTCTCTTGTGACATTTTTCGAGCATGATGTTCTCTAACATATCTAAAATCCTTGTTGCGGGATTCAAGCGCCTCTTCGGATAACATTCCAATAGGCAGAGCAGTATTTGAATGATGTCAATATACATCGCTAGAGCTTCTTCACTGCTGTAAGGTATTGGTTCTTTAGATGGCGTGCTTAAGAACGTTTTTATTTTAAATGGCCTTTTTGGAGAATTATCTATAATTCTAATAACGTCTGAAGCAGTCCTTTTGCCTGATTTATAAAGGCTACTTGCAGCAGCAAATGTCAGGGGAACAAGAGTTTACAAGATGCTTTGTTTTAGATTGTTTAGATCTTTCTCCTATTTCTAAAAACGGTTTAAAAGGTCGTCCGTATTTTGACGTTGACGGTCCGTAGATGGTATTTTCGTCCGAGTTTTCCTTACTAGGAAGAACGAAATATTCAGCCAACCGACTTTTAAATGAAGACTCGAACACACTCTTTGTTCGATGTACCATGGACCATTTTTTCGACAATTGTGTGATGAAATTTCTACCTGCTTGCTTTAATTTTTTTGTATAGCTATCATTTTCATCATTTTTTATACCAATTTTCATAAAAATATAATATATAACAGCATTAAATTTTTTTCTTGCACCTTTTCAAAGAACCGAACATTAACCAATTCTCTTTTGGTGATAGACATCGCAACTAAATGATTTGATATGAAAGCTTTCAGGCAGAAATCGGCAGGAAAATTTTTTACCATTTAACTGGCCACATATCATAGATGATAACAATATAAAACATTTTGCTAAATCGGGTTAAATTCACAATTAAAACTCTAACACAAGTTATAATGCAATTAAAATTGCACAATTAACGAATACATCTCAGTTTTCACGTATTTTTTTCTGAACGAAATGCAAAATCGCCGGCATATTAGGAATTATAAAAATACACACCCCAATTGTATAAATAAAACCCCCCAAATAATAAGGAATATACTTTCGCTGTATTTAACAAGATCTCCAAAGCAAACTAAAATATTGTCTAGTCTGTTATTAAAAAAAACTAAATCTATTGTTTGTGTTTAAAACAGTGCTGCACTATTAATACTGCTGATATAATAAAAATTTTTATACCGTTATGTAGGCTGAAGACTTGTCATTACAAAACCAAACAAAAAGTTAAAGTTAATTGTGGCTTTTACTATTTTTTTTGCCAAACTATTTCCAAACGTCGTCAACATGAGGTTGTAATTTAAAATTTTTATCAAGAATAAAACTTAAATATTTTATTTGATGAACTTTCCATATAACTTGATTATTTATATTAAAAATTGTGTGATTGTTACTATTTGCTTGAATTATATTCACTTTATTTTCATTTAATACAAGTTTTATCATGTCAAGCCAATTTTTCACATTATCACGTAATCAAATTCTTCTTCAGTAAAAACAAGTAAATTGCCAGCGTAAAAAACTATTTTGTATTTGTTTAATATGATTGAGATATCATGAGATATCATCAATGCTCCCAAAATCATTCCTTGCGACATTCCGTAATCGAGTTAAAGTTTATCTTTGATTTAATATTGTTGAAATTAGTTATTTACTTCCTGTTAGATATGATTCAAACAATTCTGTTGACCAGTCGTCCATTTTACGGTCATTATCTTGCTGAAAGATACATATTTCATAGTAAATTGTTCTTATGAATATCTAAATTTCCCCTCTCATCTGTTATTGTTTCAATAAAATGAAGCATAACCATTTAGCATGCCGCAATATACCCCTAAACCATCACTACACCACCACTATCATCCATCACAGTGGTAGACAAATGCTTTTTATGGAGAGCAGTATCCTCTTGTTACACTATTTGTCTTTCTTTGCTATTTGTTATTATTCAAAAACATTGCCTTTTCCCACAACTTTGGAGGTTTGTTTATATGCTACTTGGCAAATGTTATTTTCTTTTGTAAAATATATGAACTTTTATGTAATACGCGTCCATGGTAACCATTTCGAACAGTTTCGCTGCAAATTGTTTTTTAAAAGCTGATCTCAACAACTTTTTCAACAGTTTGAATAACGTACCTTTTTTACATTAATGTGAGTTTGGAGGTACGACATTGAGATGAATTCTTTTACTTCCTTGTAATTATATAGCACTCTTTGTGTAGAGAACGCTGTGGGACCTATTCATTTTCCTTTTCATTGAATAAGTAAAAAAAGATTTATTATCCTCTCGTTGAAAATGTAAAAAATATGAGTTTGAATTTAATTGAAAATTGTACAAAAATCACATTTAACTCCAACAAGAGTTTACAGAATTTCGTTACTTTTTATGTTTGCAGACTTTTTCTAAGCAATAAAGAGATAAATTTTTTCCATTTTATATCGATAAATTTTATGTTACAAATATGAACAACCTCTAACCATACTTTTAATAATTTGCGTACATGTATTTGCAATTGTTAGATTTTGACATAATCGGGCAAAGCGAAATATTTCTAATATTTTCTATTAAGAGTAGAGTTAAAGAAATGTTACCAGTTTATTGCAAACAGTAACGATGTGCCCATGCCCAAATAAATAGATGCTGCAGCAGCTATTCGGTGATATTTGAATTAAAGAAAATATTAAAAGTGGAAAAGTGAATCTGAATATCACAGTGCCTATTATTTTTCTTTCTAGAAAATGGAGTGTAAGATTTTCATTGACTTGTCGCTTTAAAAATATTCTTACTATATATAATAATTCAAAATAATATGGTTCGAGGTTCGAATTTTTTAATAATTTGGTCTTTAAGATCTAGAAATGAATGATGTTTCTTAATTTCTACAACGCAATTAATAATAGAAACTTTGTAATGTCGCACATTGGGGTTTTTGATGCCTAAAATGGGAATTAATTGGAAAATGAAATTCTTGAGTACCAAATATTTTTTACATGAGGTGAAAGTGCACAAAATTCTGCATCACTTTCTTAAAAAAACGTGTCTCTAGCAAGTACCGTTACATTACTATGCCTTTCTGAAGTGCGAGTTTTTTGATATTTTTTATCCTTCGTGAAAAAACTAAATTTTCAGTGTTTTCAAAATTAGTTCTCGGCAAGTTTTTAAGTAAAAGTATTAAAAAAAATATGGAGGCTTCAACAACAGACGATTGAGATTATATTTGCTTCGTTGTTTTTTAAGATTATGTAGTTTTGTTATTTTTAAAAAAATTTTTATGAAGGTCTATAAATTTGCTAATTTTGTAGCATATATGGAAAAATAGTTGTGAGTGAAGCAAAGTTAAGCAAAAAAAATTTTCTTATCTTAAACATAACATACCCTGTGAAATAATAGAAAAAAATTTTTTTGCACTTTCTTGCACCTGATTAAAAAAAGGAAGATATATTTTTGCACCTATATAATTTTTATCTATTCAATTTTTTGTATAAAATTATAAGACCATATTTATTCAATCATAGGTACAAACGTGAATACAATTTTTATTTCTCGAAGAGAACTTTATGAACTAGTTCCAAGTTCTGGATTTGAAACCTTTACTGAAAAATCGCATTTCTTGAAGAAAAGACGCTTACACGTTTATTCCCAAGCAATAAAAAATATTAAAGTTTTTAACGATACATTGAAAAATTTAATTTCCCAATTGATGGATGAATCGCTGGAATGCATCTTATAGAGTTTCTGAGCGTTTTCTTCAGAACGACAAGTACTGGTTAGATTCGTCAATAGGTTTCCCGCGCCAATCTGGTGTTAAGCGTGGTAGATCGAAAGTTGATTTCGACGATTGCAGTGAAAGAAGCAAAAATCAAAGGAGTAAAGGAAAGACAATTCTTCATCTTTGCTGGTGCGGACCAGAAGTAATAAACTACTCTTTAATACCAATAGGCCAGTTAACTGAGGAAGCGCAAGAAGCCCGAAACAAAGACTTCAAAATGGAGTAAAAACTTGTTTGGATACTCAAAATGATTTATTCTAATTTGTATTAACATTTCTATGTTCAATTCTAATTATGTCTGGTTGGTAGATAATCTTTAACAGTAGGATTATAAAATTTTGTCAGAACATATATTTTGATGCAATACATCAGAATCAATCAAAAAATCAATTTTGAATTTTTTGGTTGTTAGGCCCTTATGCATTTCAGGACACAATTTTTTTTTATTATTATGGATTTATCTTCTTTAAGCGAAATAAACCAAAAAAAGTTAAAAAAAGCAACCAGGAAAGCTTCCACGATTTAATTGCCATTTTAGGCATCAAAAACCCCATTGTGTGTCGGACCAAAAAAGAAGGGCTTTCTGAGAACGATATACCTGATTTTTAAATTAGTTTTATAAAGTTTTTTGTATACTTCTTGATTAAAAAATGTTTAATCGCTTTTTTGTATTCAGCTTATATATTTAAATTACCTTTTTGTTCTATTTAATTTTACAGCGAGTGTCTGTGTACCCTTTTGAAGACCATAACCCACCTACGATAGAAATGATACTAAATTTCTGTGAAGATGTCGATAATTGGCTAAAAACGGATCCGCTCAACGTGGCTGCTGTTCACTGTAAAGCTGGTAAAGGTCGAACTGGTACGTGTGATAATTTCGGGAGCGTTGTATAAATTGTTTACACTCAAATAAATGTTTATCATTAATTGATATTTAGGAACCATGATATGTTGCTATCTGCTTTTTAGTGGTCAACAGCGTACTGCAGAAGATGCTTTAGCATGTTATGATGAAAAGCGAACAAAGGATAGGAAAGGTGTTACGATTCCATCTCAACGACGTTATGTTCAGTATTTTTCAAAATTAATGCGATTGGGTTTACAGTACCAACGTCGTACTTTACAGGTTAGTACATAAATTTCCTTTTGCAATTATAATCACTTATCTAAATCCTGTACAACTTTTATGTGTTTAGTTTTGTGAAATTCGCTTTTCGGAAGTTCATACGTTACAAAGTCAGGGTACAGTTCATTGCTCAATTTCTGCGTTACAGGAAAAAGTGCAGGTAAATATAAAATTTTCTTTTATTATAACCATATAAAGTTTTTATATTTTACAATTTTAGCAACTTCAAAATTTTGCAATTGATTTTCGGAAAAATTGCATACTGGATATCAAGAACCCACCCCTTCCAGTTACGGGTGATATTAAAGTCGAATTAACGAAAAACGCAAAGAAAATTTTTCATTTTTGGTTCAACACATTTTTTGTAATAGATTCTGCTGGTACGCTCAATTTTATATGTTCAATTATTAAACTTTGTATTTACGATTTCTCCAATTGTTTTCTTGTAGTTGTTGAAGGTGAAGGCAAAGATGTTAAACTTGTTTACACTTTACACAAATGGGAAATCGATGATGCTCACAAGGACAAAGAGCACAAATGTTTCTCAGAAGATTTTAAGGTATTTAAAATTAATTTTATTTATTAATATTAAGTTATTTAATTTAAATTAAAACGCGGTGCATATTCTATGATTGCGATTTACACCATCTAGGTTTCTAAATGATATGATGATATGATATGATATACATTAAAAGTGTCATATTCGTTGATCACAAGATCTGTACTTCTTTATAAATCGTTCTCAGTTGACGCGTTGATGCGCAAACAGTATAGTACTTAAAAACAAACAGACCCAAGCGGGAAAAGTGGGATTAGAATCATTCTTATAACCGTGTTTTATGTGTGACAAAAGTTTTTTTTTTTTTTACTTGCCGAACCAAAAACAACCTTTAATCGAAGTATTTGTCCAAAATGTTTCTGTAAAAATATATGTATTAACAAAGAGAGAGAGAGAGATTTTCTTAGTAACTTCATTTGTATCACCGAAATATATGTACATATGTATTGAAAATGTAATTCTTTTATCTTGACAATACCGATATTAAATAATGAATTTTAAATTTAATTTTAAAAGCAATATTCTTAAATAATTTCAGGTTGAACTTGTGTTTTATGTTGACGACGCTGACATAGACCGTGATCATATTAAAGTTTCTAGCAGTAATAGATTATGTTCAAACCATCCATCAATAATACAAAATTCTGTGGTACGAATGTCTTCACAGCTTCAGCAGCAACAGCAACAATCAAATAATTATTCGTTGCCACAAAATAACAGCAGTGGTAGTGAAATGAATTATATTTGTGACCAAAAATCATCTTCATCAGCATCGGTCAGTAGCAGTTTAGGTGGCGGCGGTACGGATACTAGTAATGGCTATGAATTCAATAGAAGTACAGTTCAAAGAAATAGTGTTGTACATCCATTTGATAATCATCATAGTAATCATTTTATGGCAGCTGCTACCGATGTTAACAAGAGTGTTGTATTTCCAACACTAACACCCGTGCAACATACGCCACAACAACTAAATTATATGGATCAGCAGCTACAGAACCAACATAAAAACAATATACCACAACAACATCAACAAAAACATCAACATCAACAGCAACAAACGAAAACGTTGACAATAATGGCAAATCAAAGGCACTTACAAAGACAAGTTGCTGGTGGTAATGAAAGTAGTGGCAGTAGTATCGTTGGTGGAGGAGATGTACATGCAAATAAATTAAATAATATGGATGCCACATGTTTACCGTCCACCAATCTAAATGCCACTAACTGCAGTAACACTAGCAGTAGTTGCAACAATAGCACCAATATGGCCAGCATCAGTTACAATCACAACCATAGTAACAATAGCAGCAAAACAAGTAGCGTTAGTAGCGAATCATCGTCATCAACCATTGGAGACAACGAAGAGGACTGGGAATCCGGTGAGTCCCAAGCTAAACAACTTGATCACATAACTTTACTACTTTCTACTTCCTCTATAACCAATCCGACTTCAGTTCTTTCCCTTCCCTCAATTAATCCCACTCCCCCTTCAAAATATCTAAATAAGGATAATACTACCCAGTCCTTAAGAAATTGTAAAACACCTAAAAGTGATGTACAAGATTCTTCTAATACCTCTTCCTCCATTTCCACATCCAATTCTTCCAATCATCCTTCTAATAATAAAAGTAAAACTATCAATAGTAGTTGTACATTTAGAGTTGTTGGTGGTGATGATGATGATGATGATAATAATAATAACGATGATGACAGAAAATTAAAACATAAGAAATTAAATTTGAATAACGTGATAAAATTAGTCCCTACTATCACAGATACTAACACCAAATCTGTAGAGTCTAAAGGTGGAGACAACAATATTATTAGTAGCGTTCCGTGTGAAGCTGGTCAGACGCCACTAGTACCTGTGGCATCGACAGCACAACCTAGTCGCCCTAAGTTAATGCATCTCTTAATGGCCCCTAAAAATTTTCAGCAATCTGCTCACAAACCTATCTTTAAGCGTAAATCTTCTTATAAACTTGTCAAGGGTTCAACTTCAAATAGCGGTGGCAGTTCAATGTCAACTGATGGTTCGAATAATCTGTTGGCTTCTTCAGCCGCTATTGCTGCTACTGGTGGTGTAGGAACAAGTTCAAAACAAAAACTAAAAATTAAACTTAAGAAAAACAAGTTAAAGTTGTCGCAAAAATTTCATTGGTTCCAAAGTTATTTTCGTGCAGATCCTATGGATTTCTGTGAAAACTTTGTACAGCAGACTACTTCCATGAGACGCAATAGCCTGTGTAGCATGGCAAGTCGTACTCATAAACTGTCTACGACTACACCACCTTCTGTCACACCTCCCCCGCAAACAAATGCGGAATCTTCATGTGAGCAACTGGATCGTGCTGCGAGTGCTCATTCTGTGTCAACATCAGATGCAAGCATAGCAACAGGTGATTTATGTGAGGATTATTACTCTTCCATATGTGACAATCAGTTGAGCTTTAGTAATTCGCCCTGTAAAAGTCCTCGCTCCATGGCGGACATGGGAAGTAGTATTAGTGGTGTGCGTGGAGGTATGACTCATGGCAGTAGTTTCGGTAGTAGTTTTGCGAAAAGTTCAGGAAGTTCAAACCCATATCTACGTGAACGTAGAGAAACATTGCCTGGATGCAGTTCTCATGTAAACAGTCGAAGGAGTAACGTAGTTGTGGTAGCTGCCAAACCAGCAAAAATACATGCAATCGGCTTTAATGTGAATGCGACAAATTTAGCCAGACAGGATTCATTCGAAACAAACGGGGAAGATGATGTAGATGCATCACCAGACAGTATTTATTATACACCGTCTAGCGCTTTATTACCAAGTACAGGCAACGCTAACGATCACACTGCATTTGTTTTTCCGCA
The DNA here is from genome assembly GCA_930367235.1 of Sarcophaga rosellei. Lineage (NCBI taxonomy): Eukaryota > Metazoa > Arthropoda > Insecta > Diptera > Sarcophagidae > Sarcophaga > Sarcophaga rosellei. The sequence goes on from OV884019.1 coordinate 66,548,815, forward strand.
AATACGACAAGAATCTGATTTAGAAGCAGTAAAAGCTGAACATGAATACATTAAGACGTCAAATAACAGCGGCTCGATATCAAAGCCTCAAGCGAAATATTCTTTAAATCTGGTTATAGTTAAAGAATGTTCGGAGGCTTCCTCAGAGAAAACAACAAACCCAACCATAATATCTGAATCGGTGTCCACAGAAAGCAATAATGAATCAGATGAAACTGAATCCGACTGTTGTGATTGCAGCCATAAGGTGGAAGGCGGCGACAATAGATTACAAAATTTGACAATGCTGTTAGAAGAATCAGAGAGCGAAAAAATCATAAACTGCAAAACATCTGTCTCTGTGTGCAGTAACAGTAATAGTAGTAGCAGTGGATTTTGTACCAGTGAATGTTGTACTACAAACAGTAGTAGTAGTATTTGTAATTGCAATCCATTCGCCTTGGATTTAGAGAGACACGTAGCTTCTGCAAAGCAAGACTCACAACACAATGCAATACAGGAAATTGTCGAAGCCACTTACATTGACAATAATTTATTCGATACAGAAGAAAAAGCTAATGTCGTCACTGATCTCGGTACAGAAGTCTCTTCCAACACTAATGACACGGAATTAAATACGAATAGTACTTGCGATCGACAATAGTACTATGCTTTTAGTTTGATTTAGATGATAGACAAATCAAATGTGTGGTGGCAATATTTATTAGTTTTCTTTTTTGTGTATGTGTGTATATGTTTTCTATTTATCTTTTTACTTCACTATTTTACGCATAAAGGACAGAGGAATAATAAGGAACTTCCATTGCTGTTATATATACATATATACTTATTATACATACATATAGTTTTTATTTGTTGTTACTATTTTACTTTGCAAAATAATAGGAAAAAGAAAAGAAAAGAAAAAACATACTCAAAACAGTTTTACATATGTAGTTTCGATACTGTTACCATTATTGAGCATAAATTAAAATTTATATTAAAACTTAATTAAAATATTTTAATTACAATTAGTCTACTACTCTTGGATTATTTTTTATTTAGTTCCATCCATTTTTTTTTCTTTGAAAATGTTTGTATCCTTAATTTGCTGCACAAATGTAGCTATCGAATTAATTGTGTTTCAAATGTTATAATTAAAAATAAAAGCATGATCTCCAATTTAAGATTAGTACTATTCACTCATTTATCTATTGTTTAAGAAAATAAATCTTCAGCTGGTTATAAAAATCATATATATACATACCATATGTACATATATATGTATATGTCTATGTATCATTGTTTCAAAATGAGTATTTAAGTTAAAATTTCGAAACATGTCCAATTCGAATAAAAATTATAATAAAATTTATAAAGTCTTTGCTACTGACCAATAAATATAATATCGTGTTTCATTTTATTTTCTTTTTCGTTGTCTATTTTCGTATTTTTCGTTGTGTATTTTTGAATAACAACCGAATAAAAATATGACTCAGTTTATCGCAATAATTATTTTCTTAGAATTTTCTCGAACGTTACTATTTAGCTTACAAGAAGTTATATTGTATAATGCTATCTGAATTTTATTAATATCTAATCTTTTAATATATGTATTTGGAAATCAAATTGATGTAAATTCCAAACGGTCAGTTTTAAAAAATGGAAGCTCTTTTTTTCCTAAAGATTATGCCTGTTTTCTGTCCTCGAATTTAGCTAACTCAAGCTTTTCAAGTTTGCCTAACACAAATCGCGTTTATGTCTTCGAAATTAATTAACTAACCCACAGATGGATGTTTGAGTTTGTTTTGATCACACAATGATCAATAAATTATTTTGCAGTGAATTCAAAGTTTTTTATGAATTTCTTGATAGCAAAGAAAAAATTTTTATAATGAATAAATAAATTTATTAGTGAACTTTTCATCAGCAAAAATCAATATTTCTGTACTTTTAACACATAAAATAATTTTAATTTTTCGTTTTTAAAATTTTAATTTATTTGTTGAAACTCATTTCAGACAAGTTTTAATTGTTTCCAAAAAAATGAAATATAAAAAAGCTTTAAACAAGCTTGAATCTTGAAAATTTCGAAAAATTTCATTTCTAACACCAATTTGTTTCTGGATTTAACAAGAAAAATAAAAAAAATGTTTATGTGGCAAACTTGATGAGTTAGAGCTCTTACTCCAAAGTTAGCTAACACTCCTTTAACTTCGTGGTCAGAAAATAAGCATTACATTGAATTTAATAGGGTTTTAGTTTTTTAGTTACGTATAATTTCTACCTTTCAATTTCTAATTGCTTATTTAGTTGTTTGAAGGAAGATCTTAATTAAAAAAATTAATTGATCCTAATTTGAACATGTAATATCTTGTACTTTTCTGCTACGTTGAGAGGAAACATTAATAACAATACTATTAACACTATAGAAACTATTAAATTCTATTGGATGCGTACCTGACTTATATTTGAACCTTATTTAAATTTAGATCAACTTCGAAAAAATAATATTGTTGTCTTCTAACTGGGCTCTGCTGATTTTCTACAGTTTTGTTTTATATCCCTAAAATATAACGTTTTCGTTTTACAGACAGTTAACGTTTTTCAAAATACAGAAAATATTTTAAAACGTAAAAATTTTAATTTAAAAATAAATTATATAAAATGTATACTTCAAAAATCAATCCATACACATTAAAAAAAAAAAAGAAAAAATACTTCAAAGCCGCTGTTTTCTCATTGTCATGATAGTAATTATAATCGTTATTTTTATTAAATAAAAATTAAAAGGTAATTTTTGTTTATCCTTTTTTTTAATTTTTTTTTTCGGTTTATATAAAATAAAAATTATATCTTATTTTAAATAATAATTTATTTTTATGTTAATGTAAACTTAAATTTTTATATCGTATACATTATATTTAAATTTTTTCTTCTCTGTTCTTTAATTTATTTTAACTTTTTGTTTAATTATTTTTATTATATAAATAATAATTTAAGTTGATACCCTTTTATACTTATAATGTAGTTTATATGAATAATTAGAAAACCAATCACAAAGAAATCAAAAATGTTTCTGTAATGTTCTCAATAGAAAGTAATTGCTTACGTATACTGCGCCGATTTGTAAGGATTTATCAAGTAATATACTAATTATAAATTATTATTTTATATTTTAATTTTATTCATTACTAAATTTATATTATTTTTATTATTTTGTATAATTTACTACTTAAAACATGAAACGTGTTAACATTAATCCTACATATGCATACATATGCGTATGTATACATATATACATAGGTATGGCATATACAAACGAAGAAAGTAAAATAATTATGAAACTCGATGCTATTTTTTGTTTTATATTTTTAACATATTCTTACGCAAGTGGTTTATTGGTTCTAATTGAATTTTGATTCTCAACAAGCTCATAATTGTCACAAAAATGGTGTCGCTTAATCAATTTTATTGACGAGTATGTTAATTAAAATAAAAAAAATGATAATTTCAAAATATATTGTTTGAAAGTCGACTATTGAATTGTATACCTTTTCAAATTTTTGAGTTTGAGTTTTTATTGCATACAAATCATAAAAAAATCAAAATAGTAAAACACGCTTATCGAGTTTTGCAATGTCAACCCACAATTCCTTTTTGAATTAAAAAATAAGTTCTTTTAATCACAGGTAAATACAAAAACTTTCTACAAATAGCCACATAAAAGCTTTCTAAATAAATTAGTATTAAATGAAATTTTCCGCTAAAAAAGCAATTTTTGTACTTTGCGTTATAGAGTTCTAGGATATAATTATCGAAATCAATCTCTATCATTTCGATCTGGAAACTAAAAGATTTATGGATAAAATTGAAAAAATAGAATTTTCCTGAATATAATTTTTTTCTATCATTACAAAATGATCAGGGATGATATTATCCACATGTCATCAATAACGGAATAAATAATATTGACTTATGTCGTCCCATGCAAATTAAAAAACAAAGTAAAAAAAATTACGTTTAATTACTATAAATTAGAATTTGTAAAATAGAAGATCACACATTATACTTTTGTTTTTATATGTAATTATTATAGTTGTTTTATTATAACTTTAATCGTTTCACTTTTATTTATATTGAGAATAAAAAAGAATCATTTACTATATATTATTGTTTTTAACAGATAATATCATTGTAATATTTTCAATCAACATACAACAATGTAGATGAATGTATTATCTGTTATCTTCACATACGATATATATAAATGCATAAGAGAAACATAAAAATGTACATGTACATACACATATACTATTTAGCTGATGATGAAATTATCTGTGAGATATTATATTGATTTAATTAATAACAAATAAACGTTTAAATAAAAGTTTCATGTTTTTTTTTCTCCTTTTAAATGTACACGCACGTTATTCATGTTAAAGTTTTGTGTTTAGTTTTTTCTTTAATATTTTTAAACATTTTGCATGTTTTTATTTTCGATTTTATTTTAATAGTAACTAGGATCAAAAAATAATACAACAACATTTTATTATCCAATCTATAATGATATGCAAAGAATTCAGACAGTGTTGTCCGTTAATCACAATATTTGTTACTTATTAAATATGCGAAATTTTTCAGGGCAAATTTCTGACAAAATCGGATAATAATTTTTAGAGTTTATGTTCAATCCTATTCCACTTTCAATACGGCGTGCTATTAAAGATGATTTTCAGAGATTGTCACTTGTCCAGTCAGTCTATGTTGCTTACAAATTTATTTTAATGCTACATTGTTCTTCCGAAATGGATTCTGGTTTTTCTAATTTATTTCATGTCGGTTTATTCACACCGTTTTCCACTTCCACTTTCATAGGCACGCGGATAATTGACAGAGAAGAGGCATATATCATATGCACATTCAAGGACTTTGAAAATTTTTGCAGTCCTACAAAGATTCCAGCCTCACCACTATATGTAGCATAATATTGAATAGCAGTAGATATAGCAAGCACGCCCGCAACGACTTCAAATTCCTCCTTCTCAGTATCAATAAATATAAAGTATAGAGAAGGGGTGTATTCAACTGATCACTCTGTTTTTAGTCCTAATGACTCAATGTGATCAACCCATGATTTATGCTGGGTTATGACTTTGTTTAACTTCTTTAATTTTGTAGTTATGCAATATATGATTGTTATGTTGTTACAACTTTTAAAATAAATACTTTTAGTTTTACCAATAAATGTATACATTTTTGCTCGAAACTAAGAATAAAGGTCGCTATTTTTAGAATATATTTTCTTTAGAAATGAGTAGACGGGCAGCTATTGATCGTATTACAAAATTGAATTAAACTTATTTTTCAATATTTTATTTGTATATTTTTTTTTAGTGTACATAACTTTTTATTTTGCATACAAAATATAAAAAAATATTTGTCAATACTAAAATTTCTGTTTGGCTAGAACTATTTTTAAAGTTTCGATGATGAAGCTTGAAGATTCTTTGATTTAATAAGTATGGTATATGAATCAAAATTTTTGGCCACATTTGGTGGTAATAACTGAATTATAAATTCTTATGTATTAGGCAAAGCAATTCTAGAGATTTTAAAAATGTTTTTTGTTTTTTTTTTTGTTTTACGATTCATAATAACCGAATGCAAACACATGAATTAAAATTTTATTTTTTAGCTAATGCAACCACCTCTCAGAATAATACTCTAAGTAATGGTGTTGCTCCACCAAAGACAGGAAAAATAAATAATTTAGAAAAAATTCCTACGGTTGATGTGATAAAGCAACATCGCAAAGAGCCGAAATTACCGTCAGAATTTGGAAATAATATTGCAAAGACAACAAAACTAAACGAAACAAAATACAATCAACAACGCAATAAGCAAATAAAAAAGAATATCCAGCAACTGGAATCGCATCAATCAAAATTATACAATGGAATTATAAATACGGATTTAGGTAAAGCAACAAATAAAACTGAAAATAATAAAAGTGTTAATAAATATTCAAATTCTGTCGCATCTAATACTTCAAATACAACAGGAGCAGCTCAACAACATTTAGTATGTCATACATGTTTACAAACGGGTGATCTCTCTTCTGAGCTCAAGTGCTGTTAAAATTCGGAAATCGAAGAAAAAAATTTATTTTTAAAAGTTACTAGGAACAGTTTAAAAAATGACATGATATTTATATTTATATATAAAATTAGGTATTTAATTTTAATTTGTATTAAAAAAAAATAATAATAATAATAATAAAACAAAATTAAATTTAACAAAAGTGAGAATCTTTATAAATATTATTGAAAAGAAAACACTTTCTCTGTCTGTGACTGTACTGTACGCCTATATACTTATTAATTAATTAATAAACTTATATTATTATAAATATTATATGTATTCGTATGTGTTGTTAGTTTTTACCTTTAAAGAAGAATGATCAATGATAAGATTTATAGTGTAAACATTTTTTGGACGTATAGTACCCGCATAAATACAAATAAAACAAATATAATACTGAACTTAAAACAAATTAAAATTAAAAAAAAAACAACACCATTCTGTTTGAAGTGTAAATCGTACTTCTTTTATAGAATGGAGCTGCTTTAAATATTAGAAATCTAAACGAAACAGTATAAAATTTAATTCAAAAAAATTAAAAACGAATAAAACAAAAATTGCTAAATGTTGTAACGCAACCGTCTTTTTCTACTATATTGAAAATAAATAAAAAAAAGGGAAAACAATATATATATATATAAAATGAGATAAATTATTCTTAAAAAGTTATTAAACTGTTGTTTATTAAAAACAACTTACCAAAAATTCCACAGTAAAGATGAATTAAATAATAATAAACTTTGTAGTTGATATTAGGATTTAAAGAACAAAAAACAAGCAAATTAACAAACAAATTTCAACTCAATGATGAAAACAATTGATTAAAAAAAAAACAAATGAAATAAAAGCATTACAAACAAAAAATTATGTTTAGACAAACAACAAAAAAAAAAAAAAAAAATGAAAAAATAAAGAAATCTGAAATAATTTAAAATGTTTACTATTTGTATTTGTAAAGATATGTATGTAGATGTTACAGATATTTATTACTATTATTACTAAATATTATAAGTAGGCATTAAAACACAGCATCACAAAAATGAAACAACAAAAACAAAAGAAAAAACAGAATTTTAAACAAAAATAGAAGAAATTAAAATAAGGCAAGCATCATTTGATTTAAAATTTTTAAAATTTCTACAACTGTTAGTTTATCAAAGTTATATTACATTTATGTTGTAATTTCAAAAAAGTTTTTTTTTTTAATATAAATTTTTATAATTTATAGAGCATTTACATAACAACGAAATCTAGTAGAATAGATTTTAAATCATGTACAAAGTCTAGATCGTTTACATAAATTCCATTTTCGAATTGGGTTTGATAACAAAAAGTGTTATATTTTCCAGTAATGTTTTTTTATTTTATATTAATGTAGATTTTCTCTTCTGAGCATTAGGATATACATATGTATATTGTTGATTTGTTAAAATTTTGGAATCAAGAGTTATTGTAAAGTAAACAATACAATTCGACTGGTTGTTGTCACAATCCAATACAGATGTAGACTTTGTTTTGTATGGAAAATCTAGTCAAAATCTACAATAGTTTTATTAAAATCTCTTAAAAAATATAATCGATTTCCAAGTAATGAAAAAGCGCTATTAATTATATTGTTTTATACATTTATTTAAATTTATATAAAATTATTTAAATTTCTATAATTTTATTATTTATTTATTATATACATAAATATTAAATTTATACTTCAATTATTTCGAAGATTTTTTAGTAAAAATTTTTATTTTGCCAACTTGAATTCTAAACAAATTCTAATTAATTTGCGATTTTATTTTATAGAGATTTTGAGTTTTAAATTAGGCTGTTAAATTTTATAAGTTTATAAATATCTACAACATTTTAGAATATCTTACTTTTAATATTTTATAGTATACGATATTTACTGGAAAGTAATCGCTCCATTAAAAGGCTTGTAAAGACCTTTTAAAACATACATAAATCACGTATATTGTTTTCAACATTCAGTACAATATTCATAAAAATTTACGAAATACATATACACACAAACAGAAGTGACTATCATTTTGGTTTTTTTTTGCAGAGTAAATTCTAACGCACTTATCTAAATTTCATAATACAGAAGGTTTATAATATTCGGAATAAGAAACAAAAAAATTTTTTGTTGAAATGGAATTCAAATGCAAAGATTTTGACAATTATTGCGATCATTATTTTCAATTAGTTAACTGATGGGATCACCATCACGATTGTTCAATCGATATGGGCAGAATCTGTTCTCATCAGAAAGTCTAATTTTTTCTTTCAAAATATTCCTTTTTGTTTTCAAGAAAATAGATTCTCAGTCTTCACTCAAACTGTGGCATTGGAAACTCTGATTTCAGAATTCTATGGATAGCAATTGAAAGATATGGGACAGCTCTTTATCTCTCCCTTATTTAAATTGTAGAAAAAGTTATTTCTTTTTTACTGTTGTTCTTATTATTATGCCTTAAAGGACGTGCAACAAATGAATTTTCACCAAATTGCAATTATGACAGTTTCCTCAAAGAGAACAAACTTTTGTTTATGTGTATGTATGTATCTATTTTTCAAATAAATATCCACTGAATTCGTGAAAGGTATTACATTATTTAATGTGAATTCTTTTGATTCAGTTAGCTTTTTTTCTATTTCGTTTGCTTTAATTAAAAACGTATTTAATTTCATTACAGCCATTTTTATAGTCCATAAATACCATTAGTTTGAATAAAAATAAACTAGAAAATAGAACAATAAAATATATTCATACAGAGAATTCATAATAAATGAAACGAAATATTTAATAATTTGCATACATATTCATACATACTACGTACTATAACATTTCAATTACAAACTTACAACAACCAAAATACCAAAAAAAAAAAAGAAAAGATAAGAAAAGTTTAAAACTCAAAAAGTGATTTATAAAGCAAGAATGAAAGAAACTAACAAATATTTTAGTAGTTTATTTTATAAAAAACAAAACGAAAGTATAGAATAAAAAGTGTAATTTCTAAACAAACACACCCTGTTATGTATTAAAACAAAGTAAAACAATAATATTTAAGAAAATAAAATAAAAACATTAAAAAATTTACATAAAATGAAATATCCCACATACAATACAATCGACAATTGAGTGTCGTCTTTGTAATTTTTTTTTCTTTTGTATAAAAATATGTGATGCATAAATAGTATTTATTAAAGAAATATTAAATATTTAATTTATGTTACAAACTGCAAAATTTATTTATTCTATTTATAATAGCATTATGATTATTTAATTAAGAACAATGTTTTTATTGTTACAAACGAGAAAAAAAATCCATCAAATTAATCAAAGCTACAAAAACAAAATAACATACAATACACAATAATTCCATTCACCTTCATCCTCTTCCTCATAAACAATTTTTAAAACGATAACAGTTTAAATTCATGCAACTTTTAATTATTATAAGAAGAAGAAGAAAAAAATATATACATACATATATATATATATATAAAATATCATCATCACATCGCAAATAATTTTTTTCTGTTAATTCTGGTTCTTACTTTAATTACTTTATTATCTGGGTCTCTTTCCTCTATGGTTTTGGATAATTTCTTTTTGAAAGCTTTTCATAATTTCATTTCGTTTTTGTTTTTAACTAAGAAATACTATTATTGTATATTTTTATTTTAATAACTATTTTCTATATATGTATTCTGTGTAATACTATCGCTGTTACTAATATCGTATCGTATATAATATTTTTAATTTTCTTTTCAAGGGGCAAACAAAAGAAAAATACAAGTTCATAAATGTATGCGTAACAATAATTTCATAAATGCTAAGTTTTTATTAAAATAAGAAAAAGAATTAATTTTAAATTAAAAGTACCCTGGTGGCTATACTTCAAAATCCTTAAAGAAATTCTAAACAAATTAAAGTTTTAAGATCAAGATCAAGAAGATGGATGGTTCAATTTATAAGACCAATTGCTTAAATTCTTTGATTGCTTATATGTATTTGAATTGCCAATAAACGTAACTGAATTTGGTAGACGCAAGTGTGCAAAATAACGTAAGTGCAAGATAATAGCAAATAATGCCTAACTAACTATAATTCATAAACATAGTTTGTTTGACACTGCAAATTTTTGTTGCTAGTAAATTAGATTGTTTGGAATTCTTTGATGATATGATTTAGGCAAATAGTAAATATAAAATAATTCGGCGAAATTTTTATTTCAACGGCAAAATATGCTTTTAAAACTGGTATAAAATACTTTTTGAAATCTTTTCACTTTAGGTGATTTAATTTCGTTTTAAATTCGATTGGTATCCCATATGGTAATATTTTAATTTCAAAACTTACATTACAAAATGTTGAACACTTTGTATCGTATTCATTAGAAACAATGTACTAAGTAATCTTGGGTCAATTTTATAAAAAATACTACAAGAGTTTTTTAAAAAATCGACTGTCACCAATATTTTCGCTATAGCGCCAATGATGTCCTTTAGTCTGCATGATATTTTTTAAATTCTGTAGGCAAGTATTTCGTTGGTCTCTATACAAGTTATACAACCGAAAGCAGCAACGAAATATGTAACCAATAGAAGATCAAGAAGTATATGAGAACAACAAATTTGATTCAAAAACTAATTCTTTTTTAAGTTTCCTGAAACAGATTCTTGATTGAGGTTTTATCAATTTTGTATGAGGTTTTATAATTCTCTTTAATATCATTTTTTTCAATTCCTATGTAATTATTATAGACGTTTTATGTAATAGTGACCGAATTTTTCTACATGACTTCCGGTTAAAGTACTTTAATATTAAAGTGTGGTACTTTTCAAGCATTCGTACAAAATAATACGTTAGTTGAAGATCGATAATTACAAATAATAAAGCACTCTTGTCGCATACAGTCCCAAAGATTGTCTTGATCAGTCCTGTAGAATACAGGACGTGTATGGTCACATAGACAATACATACTACCCGGAGGTCATGAGAATATTTTTAAATATGCTACTACATATGAAGTATTTTTAATTTTTAACATTTTTATTACTTTTTTTGCAGTAACAAAACAATTGATTGAATTTATAAAACAACAACAAATAATAAAAGTAATAAAAATTGTAAAATTTTGATATTTGATTTGTTTGTTTTGATTTAGGTCTCTTAAAATAAAATGGTAAAATGTTAGCAAAACAAAGTATTTAAATGAAAAGAAATTACGATTGAAAAATTATAAATAATAAAAAAAGAATCATGCAAATCACAACGTTAATACAAAAATAAAGAGGCAGTTTTAAGTTTTTACTTTGTTTAATCATCTAATCATTCGTATTAAATATTGAAATTTTCGTACGTAGAGATAGCAGAATTTTCTGTTAGTAGGCAAATACCGTCTGTGTATGTATGTTTATCTTGAATTTAAAAAAGTTTCATTCGTATAATGTGTGGCAAATGCTAACCACTGTTTTTGATTCTAGACTTCAATATGGCTCATTCCTTTGCAATGTTAACGAATTGTTTTTAAGTTAGTCGTCTCATGGCGGATTCAATTCCTTTCTAAAGAAATAAATTTTTAATATACATACATCCATACACATAATATTTCAAGAATTTTTTAAATCTACGTACCTCCGTGCAATAGTTGATAATTTCTTGTTAAGTGAAATTCTTAATATGTTTCCCACACAATTATCTTGAAATGATTAAATTGCGTTTTTATTTTGATTAATGATTTGCTTGATATTTTCATGAGAGATTTCCCATTTTTAACTTCAGGTATTTCATACTGATATTTGCTTCATATTTGAATGTATTTTGAATACACTTTAAAGCTAACTCGTTAAAATATAAATGAACGAGTAGTTACTTGTTGCTCGATTTTTAGCAACGACAATTTTTTTTTAATATGTATTTTATATGTGCTGTATATTACAAATAATACATTATTAAACTATAGGAATTTTTCGTCTTCATTATTTAAAAAGTCTTTTTTTTTTGACTATTAAACGAATAAAAATTTTTTTTATAACAAACCCATTCATTTTCATCGGTTAAGATTTCAAAAATATCTGTTAACTTGTAACAAACTTATGCTGCTTATGAATAGCAAGTTCAGTTATGAATAGCAATCCAACCTCAGTTGTGTTGCATAAATTTTTTTTTGCAAGAGATATTTTTTAAAGTTGGCTGTCAGTTCAGTTACCATCCACAATCTAGACGAAAAGTGCTAATACTGAATATATTTATAGAAATATTAATAAAGCTGTCCGCATTTTTTTATTCTTAAAAAAAATTCTAAATACTTATTTGGTGGCTGTGGTTTTCTTTTCATAACTAAAATAAATTTTCTAAATTTAATTTTCTTGGAAATTTATGTAAATCAGTTTAATTAACATTTTCATTTTAGTAGCATCAGTAGTTTTAAATATGGGAAGCTTTTGTTTTTTTTTATGAATCATTGACTATGTTTTATTGTCTGATATGTACTAGTAAACTTGAATTTTTAAAACAAAAACACAAAAAAAAACAATAATTTATTACTACTAAGTGCAATTAATTACAATTATTTTCTTAAAGAAATTATTTATTTGGATGTATTTTTGTTAATTTGATTTTGCAATTTTTCTTTTCTTTCATTTTGTCATGTTCTTTCAGGTGAATCCACATATTTATAAATATTATTAAAACGATAAACAAACAGCAAATATATATTTAACAAATAAAAGAAAATTAGTTTGTATTTTCTAAGTAGGTAAGCTAAGCTCATACTATAAAACCTCTTATTCATCCTTTGACCTTGTAAATATTTTTATATAATTAGTTGTTCTTGTAATGAATTAGTTTATATTCGATAACCGTGAATGATGGGCAAGAGCAGATAAATAAGTTGTATGTGTCAGAAACGCTTGTACTACTACTATATACATACATATGTAAATGCATTGGTCAGCAAGCGTTTTCGTGGTTTAATTTGTAAGTCGGCTTGGATAGCAACCAAAACTCACTTGTCAAAATTTTGGTGTTTGTCAAAAGAAACATTTTTTCCGTTTTTTTAAATTAAATTTATTAAGTTTAGTCGCCAGTTGCCATTTGTAATACGTATGTACGAGTATGTATCTTCTTTAGAACCTTTCTTCTGGCATTACAATTGAAGTTCGGTTGCAATCCATAATGGGCACATTAATTTAATTTTTAGTTTAAACAATTTTACTATTATTTTTAGTAAATGTTAAGATTTTATTTGTTAAATGTAAATATTATTTATCATTAAGTTCTCATTCTTTCTCAAAAGAAAATAATATAATTTTAATTGACAATTTATTTATTATTTTGACTTGTTCGATTGGTTACATGTGAGTACAAGTGAGTACACTTTTAATTAATTCGATGCTGGGTAAGTATGTACAATCATATATTATGTTTCCGAGAGGTGTTTTTTTCGGTTGTTGATATAGCCCTCACAACTGCATGAAAAAAATGTATCATTTAATGTATTAGGCAACTAATTATTTTTATGGAAAAGAATTAACATCACTGAACTTAAAAGCATCTTCGAGAAGTATTTTCCTTGAATTAGATATTGTACTCAGGTGGAATTGAGAAATTTATATTGAAAAATTTAATTAAGAAAACCCAAATGGATTTAAAAATGTCTGATTAGATGTGGTCAATCTAATGTTAATGAAATGCAAAATCTTTTAGATGTTGTAAAAATGGAAAACCTAGATGCAGAAGCTCTGCGTTGCAGTCTTATGGTATTTCAATAGCAGATGTGATAATTAATATCAGAGTATTGTATTTTGTAAAGAGAAGAAAAAATCTCTTATAAGTTGAATTGAAGAGAGAACAGAGGTTATGTCAGGTTAGGTCGAAGTAATAGCTTTGATTACCAAAGCATACCGCATAGCGGCCCGTTGCGATGGGTAGACATCGCTTAAGTATATACATATATTTATTGGTTTACTTACCATGCAGCCTAAATTAATTTCCAAACTTTAGTGGCATATTTTTATTCGACATAATGTGGCATGAAATTTTGAAGAATTACATGATATGTTCTTAAAACCTTGTATACGATATAGTGACCTGACATCCTAGTAGGAAAATTACCTCCAAATAACATTATTACAGTTACCATGCTTTACCATGTCAAAAAAAGGGATAAGCACTGTGGATATTGTAAGAATTTAATTTTTTTAATTCAAATGGAGACCTTCATATGGTAAGTAGAGTAATAAACACACTGCCAAATATTATTTAAGTGGAATATAATTCCTTTATTTTTTGTTATATAAGTTATGTATGTGACCATACATAGACCAGCGTAGACTTTGTAAGTATGACCTCTTTTTTTGATTATTTGTTTTAAGCGTGAAATTCCTAGATAGCGGAAAATTTTAAAACCAATCCCGTTTTGCCGATTAAACAAAAACTCTACTAACATCACAATTCTTTGCATTTGTATTCCTTTGAAACTGTATTGAGTTTGATATTATTTTAAATGTTCTACCAACTGAAAGAATATTTTTAGAACATTTAACAAAGTCTCAACGTTATGTCAAATGCCAACTAAAGTGTTTTATTTTGATTTTAGTTCAGTAATATTCTTATTAGTCGCCGTGGTATAGTAGGTAGTGTGTTGACTTATTAGACGTACGGCCGCGTTTCAAACACCAGGTCAGACGTCAAAACGAAAATATGAAAAATATTTCTTCAGCGCCTTCCCCTCAGCAGATTTTTGGTAAGTACTCTGAGAGTAAATAAAATAGCCATGAAAAGTTTCTCAAAAATGTATCATTCGAAGTCAACTTTTAACTCTAGCAATGAATCGTTTTTTCGCTACTCATAAGTACTAATGAAGTTTTGAGTACGAATAAGTCAACAGTATTGAAATTCAACTACTCTGATTCATTTGTATTCACTACAACATTGATTTATAAGTATAGGTTGCAATGAGTATGAGTACAACGTTGACATCGAACTCATAACATTCGAAATATGTTTGGTGCATATGCCTACTCATTCAGATGCTTAAACTTAGAAAAATACTTATAATACTCATGATGATTCGAGTGAGTCTTAGTTGCTGTTGCATTTACAAAAAAAAAGACAAAGCAAGCAAAGCAAACACACAACCTTCTAGCGAGTATTGTAGTGTTCGTACGCGAATCATACTTATTTTGTGATTCTTGTAAATGTTGAGTAAAGGAGAGTCGAAATCTACAACATCATGCATATTGTTAAGTATGACTACGATGAGTACTTCAAACTTTGAATATGAGTAGTATGTAGTATGATATTAAAATAAGTATGAATGCGTATAAGTATCAGAAATTATGAGTATGATTCGAATCTACTCATCTTTTTGAATACTCATTGCTGATCTCTGTTACATACGTTGTGTATGTTATATTTATATATGAGTGGCAGAAGGTACAGTATAAAGTCGATTGCGAACCGCAGATTTTTTTGGTTAATGGGTGAATCCAGATGAACTGATAACCAATACTTCCAATATTCACCTGTAAAATACTGAAGCTTTTCTGTTTTTCCTAACAGCCTCATAAATATTATGTATGGTCCGTTTTATATGCGATAGAACGATGGAGGAATAAGGTAGGTACCTCATTTCGCTATACACCCAGTCCAGAATCAAAATAACGTCGTCTCCCATTTCGTTTAGAGATGTTCGCAAGATTAATGTTGTATGGACTCCATCTAATTTCTTTAAAGCTGCTTGACGTTCTGTATGAATCGGAATATCCACACCCTATAAATAGAAAAACCTTCTGTAAAACCACTAAGTTTTTTAAAATCCATATGTATAGGTCTTTATTCGATCTATTTTGCTGTAAGGTGGAGCCAGAGGCAATGTATTATTGCATGTAATATCGGCTGTATTGGCCCACATACCAATAAAATTTAAGACGATAGATAATGTATACTGACTTAAATGACCAGAAACAGACACAGAGTTTAAAAAGAAACCAATACCAAGTGCGCGAACCAATCAGGTGTACCGGTAAGTATTCAGTATTCTGAACGACAACATCTGTCAAACATATTCAATATACATACATCGAATCAGTGAACAAACAACATCACATTTTTCATCGTGTAGCAGATAATGATGGTTGGCGGAGTGCATTAATTTCTTGAATGTTTGAAGCCTTGCTCCATCACTCGAATCATTTATGATTCTTTATGAAGTATTTTTCTAAATTTATGAATTTGAATGAGTGGGGGTATGAATCAAACATTTTTCGAATGTTATGAGTTTGATGTCAACGTAATACGCATACTCATTGCAACCTTTACTTATAAATCAAAGTTGTAACACACTAAGTAAAAGTGGTTTAGGTTACAATCAAAGCATTAGGCTGAGAGCTGCCACGCCACCTGCCATACTCACTAGAATTGGCACCTTCCGACCGCTATTTGTTTTCAACAATGAGACACGCATTGACTGAGCAAGCACTTCGATTCCTATGTGGAAATCGTATATGAGAGTGACTAATTGTTTTGGTTCAAAAGACGAATCCACAATTTGAATAAAGGAAAAGCTTTCCCACTAAACTTTAGAGTTTTATTTTTACAAAAAAACGATCAATTCATACCGGTACAAATGGTTAGGTTAGGTTAGTGTGGTAGCTTTATACCAAAAGCCCATAGCAGCCCGTTGTACTGAGCAAGTTCCTCCGAACTAGCGCGGGAAAAGTTGGTCAGCATAAGGGCTGCACATTCAAAGCAGGACTATCCCACGCTGGAAAGCCAGCCAGAAAGCTTGATAAACGAGGATATATCCTTGACATCAATGGACGATAGCTCTGTCAAGCTGACAAGGGTCGGAGAGCCAAATAACCTATATCTGCAGCTCGCAAGAGATGGGCATTGACAAAGAAAGTGGATAACAGTCTCCTCTTCCTCAGCGGATCTGCACTCACGGCAGAAATCGTTAAATGGGAGCCGTATTCTTTCCGCGTGCTTACCCATAAAACAGTGACCTGTAAGCATGGCCACTGTGATCGAGATGATGTTACGACCAAGTCCAAGTAACTGGTTGGTGCGCCTTCTATCCAATGACGGCCAAGTGAGCCTAGCGGTGGAGCAGGACTGCTCATTGATCCAGGATAGGTTGGCGTCTCGGAAGAATCTCTGGGAGATGGCCAGTTTGAACGAGGTAAGTGGCATTCCTAAGTTGATTGAATAGGATTCCGGAAGTAGTGCGCCAGCCCTGGCTATCTCATCGGCTATGCAGTTTCCCGGAATGTCACAGTGCCCGGGGACCAGATAAGTGTAACACTGAATGGCCTAGAAAGAAGGTTGAGTCAGCGGCGACATTCCCTGAAGATCCTGGTATTATTCGCAACGTTCGTCAGAGACTTTACGGCAGCTTGGCTATCAGACAAGATCGAGCTGCGAGTGAAATTAACACCGTATGCGAGGATCCATTGTGCGAATCGGTAGATGGCATGGAATACGCTGCAATAGTCCGGCAGCCGGAGAGAAATGTTCCAAGTACAAATGGTAATTAGACAATAATTTCATTTTCGTTTTTTTATTTAAAATTTTTATTTATTATTATTCATTACCGTTACTGATACAAACATTTTTATAGAATAAATATATAAAGTATAGTTTATTTTTATACGTTGTTGTTGTTGTTTTTTTTACTTCATTTTTAATAATAAAATTATAAAAAAGAAACATTAACTTGTTGAATAAAATAGTAAATATATATTGTATGTATTTAATTAAATTAACAGTTGATTATTTATATGCATAATAATTATTTAATAAATTAATTAAAAGTTTTAACTGATTTCAAGTAAAATTCAATAGAAACAAAATAACAATTAAAATATATATATATTTTTATAATAATAATATAATATGAACAATATTTTATTTTATGTTTTTTCTTTTTTTGTTTTTGTATTTAATAGTTAATAGATACATAGCATGTTAGTTTGATTACAATTTTTTTTAATTTGTATTACATGTAAGTAATATTGTGGTTGGTGAATTAATTTTTGAAAAACTTTTAAACTTGAATTTTTCAGATTTAAAAAAAATATATATTTTTTTTTTGTTTTAATCAATTTCAATAAAAGAGAGTTAGAGAGAGACTTTACGATTAGTAAAAAATTGCGGGAGAGCAGATATTATTTTTGTTCTGTTTCTATATATCTTTAGTTTTTATTTTTTATTTATAGATTATTATGGTTTTTAGATGTTAATGTTTTCGTTAACAAACTAGGCTTTTTTCAGACGATTCTACAACAGAGATGGAGATGATTAATTGCTATTAAATTTATTTTGTTTTGTGTTGTTTTTTTATTTTTAATTTTAGTTGGTGTTTTAGATACATTCCGATACCATTTATCATTCATATATTTTTTGTTTTTGTTTTGTTTGTTTGTTTTTTTGTTTTGTTTTCAGATTTTCAATAGTGTTTCATGTTCTTAATTCATGTCATAGTTGTTAAAAAAAAGTTACACAAAAATAATTAAAAAAAAAAAAACTTAATTAAAAACAAAAAAACAAATAAATTTTTTTTAAAAGAGTATATAAAAGTAAATTAGTAGGAATATACATATAAATAAAAATAATTAATTATTATTTATGCATTTAGTTTTTCTTTCTAATAATGTAGTATGTTGTGCTTTTCTTTTTATGTTATTATTTGTTTTGTTTTTTTTTCTCTATGTTTTGTAAAAGTAACTCATTAAAAATAGTTTATAAATTAAATAGTATAACTTAATAAGGTAGTACTTAATGTTTTTATTATTATAATTGTTGTTGTTGTTAAAATAAAAAACAGCGAAGACATTTACATTTAATTAAAATTGTTTTTTGTTTTTTTTTTTTTTTTTGAATTTATTCAAATAAATTAAATTATTTTTTGTTTTTTTGTTTTCGATTTTCATCAAACATTACATCCCATATGGCAGTTTACAGAGGACCAAATAGATAAACAGCTGGATGATTATCGGCAGTGTTACCCAAAAATTGGGCATACAGTTCCTTGTAACGGTCCAAATTCAAACCGCCAACTTTTCTATCTTCATCCTAAAAATATTCAAATAAATATTGAATTCAACACATTATATTAAAACGTATTTCTATTCGTATTCATTCTAAAAATATGCACTTGAAATTAAATTAAATAAAATAAATAATAGTGTAACACTTACGTTCAATAAAGAATCGAAAGCTTTATCGATAACTGTAACATCATCGATGGCCATTCTGGTAATGCAATTGTAACGGTATTCATCAAGCCCAACAATACCATCGCTGTTGATGTCAAGAATTTTGAAATTTGATTCAATAAATGCTTTCATGGCCTGCAAATTATATACAAAAATGCACACATTTTGTATGTGTATTAATAATTAAAATTTTCATTATTAATGAATTCTTATCAATAATATATGTATGTATGTACCTGCGGGAATTCAGCATATTTCTTGCCAACGCAAGTTTTCTTAACTGCACCTTTGAATTCAGCATTGGAGATTTTTCCATCCTATTTATTGTGTTATTGACAAAAGGATTTTATTTATAAATGAATTATTAATTTAAGTATATGTATGTATGTATGTATTTATATAAATAAAATATATGTACCTTGTCATCGTCAGCAATTTCGGAAATTTCTTTCCACAAATTTTTCATTAAATTTTTATACTCCGACAAACGGGCAGCACTGCAATCACCTTTGCCTTCAACAACACAGGCCCTCACAGCCATGCATTGGAAATCGTTCTCATCGAGGACACCATTGTTGTCGATATCTTAAACAGAAATAATATATTTTTTGATTAACATTAAAAAAACTGTTTATTTATATATATTTATATTGTATATGCATATATATACATATAGCTTTGCAAAATTTTTTTTATTTTAATAAAGACTTGGGCTGATGACAAAGTATACACTATTTTTACAGTGAAGCTGGAGAATGGTACGAGCAAGTACTATCTGTCCATTACTTATGTATTCACATAACAGATAGATAGAGTGGGAGCGTCTCAGCAGATTTCTGTCAAACTCTGAGAGTATACAAAATTGCCGTGAAAAGTTTCTTAAAAATCTGTCGTTCGAAGTCCACTTTAAAACTGTCTGTCATGGATAAAATTAGCACACACAACATGAGTGGTGTGAGAAGTTAGGTCATAATCCTGGCTAAAGGGCTGTAGTGGCCATCTCGCCGATATCAGTTTAGTGATATGGACCTAGATTGAACGGTATAGTTCCTTACATAAGTAACAGCTATTTTTAGTTTTCATTGATAACGGTGTGGGGCGATACTTACTGATCGCAGTCTTTTTAAAGTACTTATGTAAATCCGACTAACACTACATGTGCGTACGTCTATTCTTTCTCGGTAAGTATTATATACAAAAAAGGGATTGCAATATTATTTGTATAAATATAGTAGTCGCCGTAGTCTAGTAGGTAATGTTGTCTATTTAGACGTAAAGCCCGGGTTCGTATTCCAGTTTAGATACCAAAACGAAATATGAAGAAAAAATATTTCTTCGGCAACTTCCCCTCATCAGATTTCTGGTAAAAAACGCTGAAAGTAAATAAACCTGCCATGAAAAGTTTCTCAAAAATCTGTCGTTCGGCGTCGACGTTAAACTGTAGGTCCCGCCACTCACGTATAAAATTAACGCACACAACATGAGTGGTGTGGCCGTAATCCTGACTGAATGGTTTTAATGGCCAATTATGTATGTATGTATGTACATTGTACATATCTCTGTTGCGTATTGAAACAAATTTACAATTATAAATCATAATAAAAGATACATATAATATTAGAAATAAAATCACAAGAGATGTAGAAAAAATTAGGGCATTAATTATTATTAATTAATTGTTATTAATTTTCATAAAAGAGCAATTTAACAGAAAAATTGTTTTAACAGCTCATTATTACCCTTCTCTCTATTTTGTTCAGTATGGTCAAGACTCGATAACGTTGCGCGCAAACCTAAATTAATGTCTTTATAATACTTAGGGCCATTATTACAACTTGCCGTTAACTAAAGGGAGGATTTTAACGGGCAGATAAATTGATTTTCATTATTATGAGCACCCAATAAGATAGAAGTGAGCGTTAAGCTAAAGGGAGGACCATCCTACCTTTAACTTTTAAAGTTAAGTTTATGTTAGAATTTGCCATATTATATATTATTTTAAATATGACAACTTCAAATTTAAACAAAATGAGCTTATATAAAAAAAACGAAGCCCTTCGTTGCTACTGCGTTTAAAAAAAACTTGTTTAATCGAGCAGCTTTATCGACATTGCTCCGGCGCTGCCATATTTTTGAAAACAGTTAACTCTATTTTATCAGTAAGTTGTAATAACGAAAAGGTACCTTTAACTAAACTCAAGTTTAACGGCAAGTTGTAATAATGGCCCCAGGCCAGACATCAAAACGAAATATGAACAAAAAAATTTTTCTTCGGTGACTTACTCTCAGCAGATTTCTGGCAAAAACTCTGAGAGCAAATAAACCTGCCATGAAAAAGTTTTCCAAAATCTGTCGTTCGGAGTCGACGTTAAACTGTAGGTCCCGCCACTCGAGTATAAAATTAACGCACACAACATGAGTGGTGTAAAAAGCTAGGCCGTAATCCTGACTGAAGGGTAGGCCAATTATGTATGTAATAATGGCCCTTATTTTAATTAGTTTGTTTTAAACTAAGTTAAGATCAGGTGATTGGCATGGTCATCCCATAGCACCAACGTTATCATGAAAACAAGCACTGACGAGCCTAGAGGAGGATTAGTTAGTATATTGCATGTACATGTGTATATAATACCTTTAGCCTTAATTTAATATCGAATGAAGTTTTAATTAAAAAAATCAGAATAAAAATATTTTTTTATAGTAACAGCAGAATACATGTTTTAATGGGTCTTTGTTTATGTATACTCGTACATGTTTTCAGCAACTATTATTAGAAATTGTATATTCAATAAATAATTTGATTAATTTACAAGCTGTCAATATATTTATAAGATAAGTGACTGAGTGCTACTGCTAACGAAGCATGCATGAATGGACGGATGCTTTTATAGCAAAAATCCAATACTTAATAAAACTTGTACTGCGATGAGACACAAATTGTTGAACGCTCAACAGTCACTTGTTTGTCTCAGTCTTCTGTTTGTATTTTATTACTGAAAGATGTATGTAGATGTAGAGACGTTGGGCCTTGACAATTGTCCTACAATTTTGATTGTGATCACAGTGCAGTGCAGCATATCAAAAGGAAAAACAAGAATATACTCAACGTTAATATGAAATAAAATAATTATTATTCACCGAAAAACAAAATATTATATACCAATGTGTGTGTGTGTGTACCATATAAACAAATTGGCAGACATAATTTGTTAAATTTATAATTTGCCTTTGTTTATTGCTGTTGTTGTTCTTGTAGATGATCTTGCCCGATGTCTCGAAATGAAATTAAAAGGGACATTACATTTGAAAATAGAATTACAATGACCGTGTAAAATGATGTACAAACATATTGAAATAGCAGACATTGATTCATATACACAAACATACATGCATATTTACATTGAGATATGTACATACATGTATGTACATATATACCATACATAAATACATACATGTACATTGTTCATATTTTGTAAAATGTTTGTCTATTATTCACAATTAAATTTATATCTTTCACTTCACCTTTACACCCCTGTCAATATTTCCCCTTAATTGTTTTTAATCTAAACGTCAATATGTATGTTAATATATTTTTTTATTTGTTTGGCTTATTTTTTATTTAATTTTCTTGACGGTCTAAATGTCTTGCATTTTTTTACGCTTTCTGCCATTTTTTAACACACTGACGGTGTGATGAGATCTGAAACGGACAGCTACAGAACAAACAATAGAAATCATGTTGTTCCGACAGCTGCCCAAATATACTATGTACATACATACAAACACACACATTTTTGCAACATGTTTTAAGGTATTTTTGTCTTTAATTTGTATTAAAACAAAATTAAAAACATTGAAAAACATATATAAAACAATTTTAATTGCTAGACAACAACAACAACAACAAAAAAGATTAATTAAATAAAATAAAATCCGAGAATCCGATCTACTGAGAACTATTTGTTACCAAGCAACGAAGAATTTAAAACTCACTACATTCATTGACATATTTTGAGCAAACTGGTAATAAAGAATATAAACAAGAAATGGAAATAAATTAATTCATTTATTTTTTTTCTCATATTTTCCAATTTTAATCTGGTTCTGTGACGTTATTACTATTTCCTACGATAAGCTAGATTCTTTGGAGGGAAGACTCAAATGTAAATAGCCTAACCTACTAATGAATCATTGCAAAAAGGATAATAACTGGATTGAATGGGTGTCCTGATAGTCTAGTAGGTATTGTGTTGGACTATTAGCATGGGGGTCGTGAGTTCGATACCCACCATAGAATCTGGTCTGTTACACTATATCGAGCATATTGCCGAAGTTACTCAGCTCGTAAATAATTAAATATAATTTGTAATTGTATTGTAAATAAACTGTAAAGTTCTGTATGGAATCATGATATTATAAGCATATTATCTTATCATTACTTTAGTATACAGTACTTTTCCATTTCAAAAATACCGCAGTACCCCTGCGACGCTTTCAGTACTTTTTTATTATTACATATTTTATGTCTTGCGCTTTTCAACTATTAATGTATTAGCAACGTAATGCTAAAGGTAGAATTAGTCTTCAGTCCCAGTCAGCCAAACGTCCACAGGACGTATGTTCTTTTTAGCATACGAAAAGCAATGAGAACGCTTGGCGAACCGTAATGGAATTTCGGTAAGCATTTACATTGCTCTTCATATGCTAAAAACGAACGTAAGTTCTATTCCATTTCGTCGACGTTTGACTAAACGATGCTCTTACGTTTTGTTGCGTTCCGAATCAGTTATTTTTGTTTTGTATGTGAGGAACACGTATAAGTAGTTAGTTTTTCTGTTCCGTTCCGTACGTGCATTAAATATAAATAAACAAATAGTTTAGTAGGTAGTGTGCTGGCTGTGAGCCCATAGTTCAAACCCCATATCAGACATCTCCAACAAAATGAAAAATGAAGAAAGTATTTCTTCGGCGACCTCATTCTGTCAAAAACTCTGTGAGTAAATAAAATTTCCATGAACAAATTTCTCAAAAATCTGTCGTTCGAAATCGACTTTAAACTGTAGGCCCCGTCACTCATGTGTAAAATAACATACATAGAATAAGTGGTGTGAGAAACTAGGTCATAATCCTGATTGAAGGGTTTTAATGACCAATTATGTATGTATGTATGTATTTTTTTAAAGTACTATTTGATTCGAAAAAGTACTCTTTCAGTTATAGTTCAGTACCATTTTAAAATGGTATTGTCACTGCTGTTCTATACGTAATTAAACACCACAATTTTAAAAACTATTACTTTAGTTATCTGCTTCAAAGGATTAGCAATGCCCGCTGTAGGGTATTTAATTCATTGTATGCAAATTATTTTATATGTTGTATGTACATACGTACGTCTATTTGATAAAAAAAATCGTTAATTAGTTGAACATTGTTTTGCTGCTTTGTGAATAATATTGAAAATATGATATTCTACCGAAACGAAAAAGAATTCAAAACACAAGAAAAAAATGTAAACAAAATTTTGGGCCAATGTTAACAGAATGTTAAAGTGATTTTATTTGTAATGCTTGTTGCCGATGTGTATGTTTATATTTGTGTGATATTTATTGCATATACCGTACACATAAAATTATTATCAATTGTGGATCAAATCAAATATAATAATAATAATAATAACAACGGTAAACTATAGTAGTAAATATTTCACAAAATGTTTATGTACTTAATTTTTATGGAAATGTCACAAATTCTTTTGTATTCCACAAAAGTTTAGGTTAGCTAAGATGGCGTAACCCCCCATAAAGGAAGAGGTCACCCTAAGACCAGCATTTAGGCCAATTGTGTTAGCATGATCAATGCAACCCGGTGTTCAAACACTAAATTGAGCATGGGCAGACTTTTATATCGGCATATTGCCATCATAGAAGTTCGCCTAGTACTCTAGTAGGTAGTGTGCTTATTAGGGTTCGTATCCCAGATCAGACATCAAAACGAAATATGAAAAAAATATTTATTCCTCTCAGCAGATTTCTAGTAAAAACTCTGAGAGAAAATCTTATATATAAAAATTAATGTGTGTTTGATTGTATGTTTGTATGTTTGAAGTTTATAGACGATTAAACGGCTGAACCGATTTTCTTGAAATTTTCACAGTATCTTCCTGTATGTCTGGAAGGAGTTATAGGCTACTTTTTATGTTGATATTCCAAATGAGCGAGGGGCCATGCCCACGTATGCTACATACTACATACTTAATATTTCACTGCATTTGAAATATATTACTCATACGCATAGTAGTTACCCCTACAAGTATGCTATCTGTGCTTCTTGATGTATAAAACCAAAGAAAATAAAGTGTAAAGAACGACGCGGGGGGAAAGATAGAAGGGAAAGAAAAAAATTTTGTAACCAACATTTGTGAAAAAATTCACCAAATAAGAAAAAATATAACCAAAATTAAATTCGTAGACTTTTGTTTTATTTATTTTTTTTCAAGTTTAAATTATCTATATATATAAAAATGAATGTACTTTATGGAATCGTAAACTATGCATTTAATCTTTAGCAAAGTTGTTGCGCATGAGCCGACGAAGGTTTCTAAGTTGGTATAACCAATTTCCGACAGGTGGCGCCACTGAAAATTCTTCGAAATTAATTAAATCGTAAACTGTGCATTTGATCCTGTGTTGAAAAGAAAAGAAAAGAGCATTACTAGCCTCAGAATCAGCATTGAGACTGAAAAATCTTCGAGTACATGCCGCACAGATCCGTTCGCATGAATCACTTGAACAATGAATCACTTGATCGAATGCGTACTACTCAGGCCCGTTCGTCTGAATCATCTGGACAACGGGAAACAAAAACAATAAAATGATTCAAACTTAATTGGATATTTGTCTAATGTCTTTCCTTCAAATTTATTTTAGTTTGTAGTGCAGCAAAGCGCGCAGGGTACAGCTAGTAAGTAAATAAAGTGGAAGATATTGGTAGACAGGGTGGCGTATACATGTCTTTTGGCGAATAGCTTATCCGTCAAGTTTACGAATATTCGTATGTTGACTAAGGCAATTAGGGCAATAAATTTGACTCAAATAAAACCTATACGTATTATTCATAATTTGTTTCCTATTGACGGCGGTCGGATAGAAGATTTGGGCAGTTAAATCTGGGTAAAACTAGAGAATCGAATCAGAACATAAATAACTCTGTTTCAAACTTTCAAACGATTAAGACTTGTATGGAAATAAATATAACTTTTAAAGAGGATTAAACTTAACATCTTACAATTAACAATTCCTTACTTTATGAATGTGTATATGAAAGTTTTTATAAAATAATTTAAACAGGTGATTGCTGTTCCGCAGTCCCGGATGCCGTGACTGAAGGATTCATTGCTAACAATCACAAAAGAATGATTTTAGGCAAATAATATTTTGCCCGATTGACTAGTACATATGAGGTGAATTTCGCATATTTCTACAAACATTACATTTGGCATATTTAACTCGTGCCATGGAAACAATATTAAATATTTTTTTATGACAATGATCACACCAATTTCCTAGTATGAAGGAAATTATGGGAAGGAAACGGTGAAAATCCTAATGATAACATAGGAAAATTGGCCATAAAATGTAATCAACTGGAAAGCCAAAGAAACAGAACCCTAGTCATAGCCAGATAAATGACTAACCAAATCATCAAATATTTGAGAAAAAACCGTCCACGTTTATTGAAATCGTCAAAAAATCGTCAGAAAAAATAAATAAATAAATTTAAAGTTTATAAAAACCAAAATTATTTCTATTTTAGTAAAACATACATATAAAGTCAATGTATGTACATACGAGTATCTGAGTTCAAAAATAAAACATTAAAAAAATTTTAGAAATTAAAAGCTTGCGTCCCCCATCTTCATTTATTAATTTTTTTTCCAAAACTGGAGAAATTTTATATCATTTCCAATCTTTGGGTGGTGTAAATATTAAGGAGTCAGGAGCTCTTGATATTCTGAGCATGAACATTCAGTGTAATGTTGGTTGGAACCGACACATTTTTCAGTTCCTTCAGTTTCTTCTTATGATCTTATCATCTGATCTTACTATTTATACCATTTATAACCGACCGAGAATGGACTAAAACTCTCATGTATGGATCTTTGCATCAACGTCTATTTTGAGCTTTCTCGACCGTGCACAGGAGAGGCCGTCGTAGCTCGTTAATGAGGCTATTGAATCATTGGAGTATCGTTTCAATGTGGTTTGTGTTTCACTGTTCTATCGCTACTATAAAAGGATTTTGCTCGAACGAAATAAGGGGACTTGTTTCCGAAAATCATATATTCCTAGGTAATGTTCGTCTCTCTCGGCCATCACATCCGTATGTGGTCGATTGGTCAGTGGATCGCTCACTGCATTACAGCAAAAATACGTTTTTTAGTCGGACTATTCGTATGTGGAAGTCGCCGTGGTCTAGTAGGTAGTGTGTTGGCTTATTAGACGAAAGGCCCGAGTTCGAATCCCAGGCCAGACATCAAAAAACAAAAATACAAAAAGTGTTTATTCGGCGACTTCCTCTCAGCAGATTTCTGGCAAAAATTTCTGAGAGTAAATATAATTGCCATGAAAAGCTTCTCAAAAAATCTGTCGTTCGGAGTCGACTTTAAACCGTAGGTCCCGCCACTCATGTATAAAATTAACGCACACAACATGAGTGGTGTTGAGAAGCTAGGCCGTAATCCTGACGAAGGGTTGTAATGGCCAATTATGTATGTATGTATTCGTATGTGGAACTCAATTCCTGCAGAGGTCTTCCTATAAGCTATAGAGAGAGGTCTTCCTTAGAAGCTATACTCGAATTTTTCAAATTGTCTGCAACGACAAGTGATAAATTATTCTCAACTACGCGGTTATTTAGGAGTTGTAATTTTTTGGCTTTTAAGGGATTAAAAAGGAATAAAATACAGAAAAATCATCACAGGTATTCGGAAGTAACTACAATACCTTACTCCTTGTTTTTACTAACATAAATTTCCAATAGTATCAATTGCAAAGTAAATACAAAGCTTAAAGTGGCTTTTAACGTAAATAATATGACGTAAATTTTCAATTTTTAAAAATCGTCAAAATAAGGGCGTAAATCGTCAATATTATATTTTTGGAGCTCAAAATCGTCTAAAATGACGATAAATCGTCAAATCTGGCAGCTATGGTCGTGAGTTCGATTCCAACCAGAAACTAGTTTGTTTCACTACACCGAGCCTATGGTCGAAGTATTAAATACAGAGAAATATTTATTACATATTATTGAAATTTAAATATTCCAAAAATTAAATAATTTTGATTTTATTTTTTAGGAACATAAATTAATTCAATTAAAAATAAATATAGTATGTAAACATCTAGTTGGAACATTTTTGGAAAGGTGGATTTATGTATATATCTTTAACGACTGATTAGACATCTTATTGCTTTTAGTTTTTTAATCATAGAAACAATTGAAAATAAATTTAGTAATTGTATACATCAAATAGATATATGTTAACATACATATACTTCATACAAGTACATATGTATACATATATACAAACTAAAATCAACTTTAAATACATAGTTTAAATATTTCCAACTAAAGAATATATAAAATAGGAAGTTTTATGTTCTTCTTAAACAATTAAAGAAAAACAAAACGTGGATTTGATGAAGTAAATAAAATATGGAATATTTTTTCCCAAATGTATAAACAAATAAATTAATCTTCAAATGGTATAACTTTATACTTTTCGATTAATGCAATGCCATTTTTGTTTACCACATTTAAAAAGAAGAAAAAAAAAAATTAAAAATAAAATAAGAAAAATAAACAGAAATTCTAAAACTAATAGAACTTAAAAACGTTTGAATTTAAAATTTATTATGTGTGTGTATAGCATATTGAAAACTCAAAGGCAGTGTATTGTGTTGTTCCCAAAAACACGTGATTTTAAGTTTAAATTTATTGAAAGAAAGAAAGGAATTTAATAACACACAACAGGGTTTATCTCTTACGATTTGACGCTTTTTGTTTTTTTTACCTCTCCGAACCTTCTGATACCGTGCGAGGTTTCAGACAAGGCGATCCCTTATCATGCTACCTCTTTAACTTCGTCATGGAGAGTGTTCTGCGAAAGGCAGGAGTGCATTGTAATGGCACTATGTATTTTTCAAAAAAGCGTCCAGTTGATTGTGTACGTTGACAACAATGACATCATAGGGCGTACCAATGGAGATGTTAGTGCTGCCTTTAGTGCTATTGAACGGGAGTCTACTAAGATGGGTCTGGCAGTAAATGAGGGCAAAACAAAGTATATGTTATCGACAAGTAGAGACATGCGGCGTATTGGATCTCAGATTACGGCCGATAACTATACTTTCGATACAGTCAGAGTATTTATTAATCTTGGCTCCGCCGTTACCACCAAAAATGATGTCAGTCTGGAGATCAAGCGCAGGATCACTCTTGCAAAACAGGTGCCACTATGGTCTCAATAGGCAATTGAGTAGCAGAGACCTCCCTCGTACGACATAACTAATACTCTACAAGATTCTCATCCTACCCGTGCTTCTTTGTGACGCATTGGCATGGACCCTATTAAGCACTGATGCAGCAGCCTTGAGAGTATTCGAGAGAAAAGTACTACGTAAGATCTTCGGTCCAATACGAGTTGGCGATGATTTCCGCATCCGATCCAACAGTGAGCTGTATGAACTCCTCAACGACATAGACGTTGTGCAGGGTATTAATATCCAGCGGCTGCGCTGGCTCAGCCATGTCGTTCAAATGGATGAGGATGCTCCGGCGAGGCGGGTATTTGATGCGGGGATCTGCGGAAGTCGGCGGAGAGGACAACCTTGTATCCGTTGGAAGGACCAAATCGAGGAAGCCCAGTCATCGACTGGTGTGACCAACTGGCATATGTGCGCAAGAAGCAGAGGGCCGAAATGCGTTCATCGGGTTATTAATGGCCAATTAAGTAAAAAAAAGTATATACATTTTAAGCATGAACTTGCCGAATCGATTATTGATATCGTAGTGATTAATATCATTGTGCACCCCATACTTAATTAAATATTTTAATCAATAATTATCATTAAAATTTCAATTAATGAAATTACTTTTATTGGCTTTAGAATATAGTATACTATCAGAATGTATTATTGCTCTGTAGCAAATAACTTCTAATGTTGTAAAGTAAAGTTTTGTTTAATATTTCTAATTAACAACAAATAATAATAAAATAAAAAAAAAACTAATTTGTGAAATTCTAACGCGTACATGGTGATCCGATAGAGATTATAAAAAAATTGTCTTTTTATTTCTATTTCATATACTATCGATGTAAAATACCCTGTAGAACAAAAAGTTCTGGGAGAACTACAATCTTTAAACATGTTTTAAATTACGTTAACACCTAATAAGAATCTTGGAAAATATGGGCATTATGTTATGTATGTGTCGGTTTAGCCATCCCCTAAAGAAAAATGTATAACAAGTGTCAACTAAAATGCTATTTTTAAACAAGTTTGATTCGCAACTACAAACTTAATTGTACATACAATAAACACACATCGTGGGTGGTGTAAGAAGCTAAGTCGTAATCCTGGTTAAGGGTTGTAATGTCCAATTAAGTAAGTAAGTAAGTACAAACTTTTAGTTGAGAGGTGACAGAACACACAAATTTCTGGGATAATATATTTTGTAATTCGTTTTAATAAAAAAAGAAATGAAAATTAAAAAAAATTATGTCATCATATTGTTGTCAAGTTAGCCCCACAATTTTATTCTATGTTGTCAAGTTAGCCCCACATCTATAATGTATAGATTTCAAATGAAATCCCTTAAAGCCCAGGTATCAGTGCTGCAATATTCTAAAAATAGTAAAGGCGCGTACATCAGCATATTTGATATTTGACATTGTAGTAAAAAATGTTCATACATTTCGTACAAAAAGAATTAAATTTTTCAACTTTCAACTTTTCAATTTTCAACTACGATGATACAATGGTAGTAAGTTTTCTTTTATTTTACAATTATAAATTTCCAACTAATTTTTAACGACTTTTTTTATACTTTTATTTCATTATAAGCCTTTAATTTAACACTTGCTTAGAAGTTCATAACTAAGTTCATTATTTATCTTTCCTTAGTATTGGAATTGTTAAGAAAAATCGTTAATTATTTTATTATGAACTTACCGTACATATAGCGAACAATAAAATCGACACGGTTATCCCAAGAGTAGGCCATTGCTTAAATTTGTTTTTGAATTTGGAATTTAAATTTAACACAATTTATCTAAAATAAATAAAAATTATTGATTTTTAGAAATACTGTAAACAAAACAAAATTAAGGATATTGTCACTAAAATAATACAATGTTTTATTTTATTTTATTTATTTTTTTTTATTTATTTTTTTTTAAATGGCATTTCATTTCAATTTCATTTACTGTTTTTTATTGAAAAGAACACTCTTTTATTATTTTAAACTTTGCAAGTAATATTTTTGTTTTTGTTTTTTTTTAGGTCACAGGATTATATTGTATACATGTAATTTATTATATTATTTATTAATAATAATGTATTATTTCTTTGTCATAAATCTTTTTTTCTATTGCTTTTATTTTCAAGTTATTTTATTTTATTTTTTTTTTAGTTATTTATTTATTTTATTTCTTAATTCCTAATTTCCCGCTAACTACCTGAGGACCCGTTCGCTTCTGATTTACAGAATGTTTTTTGGTTAACAAGAGAACTAGAAGCGGTTAATCGTGCATCAGTAGTATGGTCTAATCTAGACGATCGGGCCCTTGTACAAGGTGCAGCCGAACCAAGTAAATTGTATCGCAGCAACGACGATCATATTCATTCACATTCGTCGATGATTTTGCATTTTTTTGTTTTTGTTTAATTTTTTTTTGCAACATGTTTAGCAACATTCCAAATGAAATGCTGTCAACTAAAACGCCAGTCGTACACACAGCATGTTGCTCATTCGTTCTTCAATACCACGCATTCATTATCTATTCCTTTGATCTCGTAGTCGCATTGTTTTTTTGTTTTTGTTTTTCTTTTTTGTGTTTAGACATCCCAAAAACACCGAATTTTGTACGGCAACATACAATACTACATACATATGTTATATAGTTAGATACGTATGTACATTGTACATACATATGCATGTATGGATATACAAATTAAATTGTTGCAAGAATTTTTTTTGAATTCTTATCATACAGCGTTTTTTTTTGCATTTGCTGTTCAATTGTATTTTATTGTACTTAAACTTGTTTTAGTAATAATTATCAATTGTGTGCCTCCAAATACATATACTGAGTGTCTTGGAAGAGGGAAATATATATTTTTTTTTTAAATTACACCGTCCATGCTAATTGTTCTTTTTGGTAACTTTTTTTATTGTATCTCTTTTTTACTACGGCTATTAACAATTTGTAAACAATTGTGGTGATGATCTGAATATTATTTGAATTCTAACATTCAATAAATACACAATTTCCATAATTTTAATAAAGTTATCGATGCGATATTTGAAATATTATTTGTAAAATTTTTGCAAAAATGTTTGTAAACATTTTGCAATATTTGCAAAACTTTGAAACTTAAAGGTGGTGAACTGTATAAGCAAAAGACTATGAATAGAGGCAAATGGAAAAGATAGTTGTAAAAGTATTGAGCTACAAAAAAGACTGTAATTACTTAGAAAATTAATAAAGATTTTTTAAGTAATAAATATACATACATACATACATACATAATTGGCCATTACAACACTTCAGTCATGAGTGGCGGGACATACAGTTTAACGTCGACTCCGAACGAGAGATTTTTCAGAAACTTTTTCATGGCAGGTTTATTTACTCTAAGATTTTTTTCCAGAAATCCGCTGAGAGAAAGTCGCCGAAGAAATATTTTTTTTTCACATTTCGTTTTGATGTCTAGCTTGGGACCAGTAATAAAAATAGGTAATCTAATAGTGTAAATGGAATCCTATAATTTTAAAAGTATTTCGTATATACTCTAAAAGAAAGTTCTATGGATTCTTTTATAAAAACATTTGGGCCATTGTATGCATCTAGTTGATAATTTTCATATAAAAATTCGATACACTTATACACATTTTTTTCATATGTTTTTAAAAGTTGCATTGATTTCGTGCTATCATACATACATACATAATTGGCCATTACAACCCTTAAGTCAGGATTACGGCCTAGCTTCTCACACCAATCATGTTGTGTGCGTTAATTTTATACGTGAGTGGCGGGACCTACAGTTTAACGTCGACTCCAAACGACAGATTTTTGAGGAACTATTCATGGCAATTTTATTTATTATCAGAGTTTTTGCTAGAAATCTGCTGAGTGGAGAAGTCGCCGAAGAAATAATTTTTTTCATATTTCGTTCTGATGTCTGACCTGGGGTTTGAACTCGGGCCTTACGTCTAATAAGCCAACACACTACCTACTAGACTACGGTTTTGTGCTAACAGTTTATGTAAATGCCAGTAATCAAGAAGAAGAATAAAATACAAAATATTTTCTATGTAAC
Source organism: Sarcophaga rosellei (assembly GCA_930367235.1). Classification (NCBI taxonomy): domain Eukaryota; kingdom Metazoa; phylum Arthropoda; class Insecta; order Diptera; family Sarcophagidae; genus Sarcophaga; species Sarcophaga rosellei. Next base: position 66,582,774 of record OV884019.1, read on the forward strand.
TTGAGTCAACAATTAACATTTCAAAATTATAATTGTTCGCAGAAATAATTAATTAATTTACTCTTTTCCATAATATTTTTCATTTTATTGCTTGAAAATCAAATTTAGAATACTGGTCTACTTCTTCTTGTCGTTTTTTGACGTTTGGAATACGACATATGCAATACAGCATATCATTAAGCTTTCACAAACAAAAAGTGTATTCAATACAACATACACGATACAAAGTCGTGTAAATTGGCCAATTCTAAAACATTTTCCTTTTTAAACACCGAATTCATTGGGAGAAAATAACATTCTATGCACCATCACCAAGAATGAGAGTGTAAGAAACAAGTTTTTTTTTATCGTGAAAGTCTCTGAATGACTGGAATCTCTGAATGATCTGTAGAATGGGCATCCCGATTATATTTAATATTCACAGATTTTGCGAAAGCGTTAGCTTCTTTTTTCAGTCTTTAGTCCATTCCGGCATTCTTCAGGATTTATTAGAACTCATGAATATAAAATTCCATTGCTTTTCAACATTGTTCTCGATTTAATCGTAAAAAACGGAAAGCTTTTGTAGAAAAATTAGGAATAATATGGGAATACCGTAAACAGTTACAAGGTCTAGACTCCGCGACCAAAAGGAAGAAAAACGGAAGTAACTTATTTATTCAAGACATACAGGTTTTAAATACTATAGACAACGTGTATAGGTTCTGCTATTTGGATAGCATATTATAGCGAACTACTTGATGTGTATAAGAAAGCATCATCAGGGGAGCGGTCTAAGAGTAACGTTTGCTTTGTTAAAGGTTTGTCGGGTTGATAAAGCAGTTGGTAAAATTTCTGTTTTAAAAAATTAGTTTGTAATAGTAATTGAATAACAATTGGAAAATAAAAATTGCCATCATGTGAATAATATCATATATTCATTCACATATATTTCAGTTGAATTCGCTGGCAAAATGGCCCAACATACCGAAATATGCCTTAAAGTGGTTAGGAAAGAAAGTAATAAAGATTTGGAGCAGGTGGTTTATAACAGTCTCATGTTTTTTTAAAATATAAAAAATCGAAAAAATGCTAAATATCGTTGCAATGTTTTATTAGCGTATGTTTTTCCAAATGATAACAAGAAATAACTTTTTAACATGATTTAAGTCTTCGCTACCATGAAAAAAATAATTAAAACATTCATGGAAATGGTTGTACTATTAACTAAATTTGTATTGATTTGCGTTTAGTGTAAATAGCGTCATAATAAAGGGGGTGATGGTTGCAGATTGCAGTGGTGTTTTTAATTATTTTTTTAATTTCTGGTTATATTGTATAAACAAAATAATTTCTATTGAATTTATTGTTTGGTGAATTCAATTTATAAACGTAATACATTTTTCGAATTTTTTTGTTTTATATTAAGATTTCCAATAATTTTTATTTTATTTTTTCATGAAGCCATATTATTTATTAAAGTCATTACACACTACTTATTGGGTGAGGGTTTAATAAAGTTTGTTTACTATTTTTGTAATAACCTCTGTACATACTATAAACGAGAATACACCACGATTGCTTTAAAAAGAATTTCTGAAAAAAAAAATTGAAAAAAAATATTTCTTCAACAAATCAGGTCTTTAATGAGTTTATACAGAAGCATAAAAAATATGAATTGAATTAAAAAAACAATTAAATACATACATTTGTAGTTGTCAAGGATTTCCATTCATTTAGTTAATAATTCGAAAATAAATAGGCATTGATAATCAGAAAATATGTATTTGAAGATCATGATTTTTTATTTTTTTATTTACTCTCAGAGTTTTTGCCAGAAATCTGCTGAGAGAAGTCGTCTTCATTTTGTTGTCTGATATGGGCCAACTACTATTTTATATTGAAGGCCAATAAATTGCAAATTTTGGCTGATTAGTTTACAGCAATTACACGGTGCGACAGTGAAAATATACTCGAGTAACTACCTAGTCTAAGTTGTTCAGTTAGTTGTGTAGAACTCAAAAACGTTTATTTTTATTTTTCTCGAACCCTCCAAACTTGTTTTATTTAACAAAAACGGTTTTTTTTATCTTTTCACACAAAATTATTGATTACCCAAATATGTTTGAACATATTTTAAAAATCAATAGTTTTTTTTAGAAAGGGGAGAGATTAGCCTTTCAAACGATATACATAAACATTTTGTTCAAATTTATATGTTATGAGTTTTGATGGGGTAAACTTGGAAAATATTAATTTTTTCTTATGTTTTCAAGTTTACCCGTCTTAATTGCAAAATTTAATTAAAAAATATGAAATAAGTGGCGGCATTCTAAAGGGGATTGTATTGTAAACAGATGGACACTTCGTTTCATAAAATTGGACAAAAATTACCGTTGTTATTATTTATCAAGATAGACTAGGTAGTTACTCGGGTGTATTTAAATTTTTTGCAATTACAATCCTAAGAGTAGAAAACTTGATTTTATCTTTGTAAATAGGCTCTCCAAGATTCAATTAGGCCGTACTGCCTGCTTTGTTCTATTCTGTAATGTTCTGCTATATACTTACCGAAGTTGTTTTGTGAAGCCATTTCAGCTGTTAAAGCAAGTTAAAGTTATACAAAATGTGAACACAATATTTGGCCAATTCACACAAGTTGGTATCGTGTATGTTGTATTGAATGCACTTTTTGTTTATGAACGCTTAATGCTATGCTGTATTGTGTATTTCATATTCCAAACGTCAAAAAACGATAAGAAGGAGAAGACTGGTATTTATAATTTGAATTTGATTTTAATTAATTATCTGTGTGGACAATTATAATTTTGATATGTTAATTGTTGACTCAATTTATATAGAAAATATTTGGTATTTTTATTATTCTTCTTGATTACTGGCATTTACATAAACTGATAGCACGAAACCAATACAACTTCCAAAAATATAGGAAATAAATGTGTATCGGATTTTCAACAACAAGAATACACTGTTGTATATTCGTCCAACAATACAATGAATACAACGATACAAGGGCTTGTGTGAATTGCCCAATTGATTACAATTGTGGTACTGATCTTGATTGCATTTTTTTTTACAAATGAGCAAATAAGCCATTAAATTTGTTATTACTTGAAGCAGGCCTGTCACCTGTAAGCATTTTAACATTTTTCTTAGAATTAGAAAATCTGCAATTTATTCAAAACAGAACCGAGAGTAAAAATTAATTTTATGTTAAGTCTTCTTCTGTTATCATATAAAATTAATAAAATTTATTATTATCATATAAAATTCAATGTAATTTCGAACGAAATTCGAAATTGGTTAATTGGAAATTATTCAAAATGCCATAAGAATGTTTATGAACGTTTAAAATTTGTTCATCCCTTTAGATAATTGAAATATTTTGTAATCACAATATTAAAGGTGTCTGTCTGTCTGTCTGTCTATTTTATTTAAACTGATGATATGAAATCATGTGTAATGTGCATATGGATATTTTTAGATTGTGTTAATTTTGCAGATTCAGAATTATTATGAGTAGATGAATGGCATTTTTTTGTTGTTGTTGTTATTTTTATTTTTGATTCTCTGTTGGCCATGCAACATGAAAATCTACATAATTATTGTTAATGGCGTTCATTAATATTTCCTCGACTTTCATATTTTTGCTAGTTGGTGTTCTGATTCCGTTGGTTTTGTTTTATTATTGTTGTTGTTTAACATTATTTTCGCGATTAAATGACAAACAATTAATAAAAAAAAAAGAACCTTTGCACAGTTACAATTTGGGTTTTGTGCCTTTCATTTTTGGCCACATGAATGGTGGTTGTTTTTTTGATTGTTGGTCAGATGAATGGTGGTCGGTCAGTGTCACAATCTGTTTGGGAGGCCCAGTGGCAAAAATAAAAATAAAAAGTGAAATAAAATAAAAATATAAAAAATAAAGCCCAGTGGACGGAAGAAAGGCTGGGTGCCAAAAGTACATACATATGCACATACACCATCAGCTTATCTGTTATTTAAACAATAAATATTTATAAAAATTTCTTTGTAAAAAAATGTTCATTCTTCTTCATTTTAGTTGAGTTCATTTTGCATAAACATTAAAGCAATTAAAAATTATTTTTTGTTGTATCTTCTTTGTGTGTAACCATATCATATTATATTCAATATGATTTTAGATTTCAAAGAACATATAAAACTTGAAAAAAAGAAAAGAATATGAATACAAAGTGAGTATAATAAATAAGATTTTATTGTATTGAAATTAACACATCGATCTGTTCTTCTTATATTTCTATCTATCTTTATTCCCCTGTACCTTGTACATTTTTGTTTGCATTGTATGAATGTGTGTACAAAAATTTTCCTTTCGAATTTGATTTCAAATATTTCTAAGGAATATTTTCTTTAGTTTGAATTCAATTGAAAATAATTCATCACTTTTGTATGTCAAATACGCTACAATGATATGAAATGATGTCGAAGTGTCTGTCTGTATTGTGTGATACACAATTGTTCCTAATTTGATTAAAATCAAAAAAAAAAATAACATCATTATCATCACAACGAATATTTACATACATACATATGTAAATAATATGTACGTATGTATGTATATAAGTATACATTTATAAAATCGTACATATATGTATGTTAATACATACAAATATATTTATTAAAAAAATCAACTTAATATCACAGATAAACTCATATAGCGTGCGTGTGTGTGTGTATCTTTATATGTATGTACATATATTAACTCGCCCAGTTATAGTATATTAATGATAAATTTCTCTTGATATGAAATACAAATAACTTGGTTTGGCCATAGTCATTGTTGTCGCGTATATTTTAGTGGTACCAAAATTAATACAATTGACTTTATAAAACTAATGCGTCTTCTGATACATTTTACATATGCATACATACTTACATGTGTACGTATTTATATAAATATAAATAAATATAAATACGTATTTATCTAAATATGTATACATATACATATCTACAATATTCATTATGTTAGTACTTGAGGATTAAAAAATAACGAATGCACTGCTAAATTGTAAATGTGTGTATTAATGCTAGGGTTGCCGTACTTACGCGTTGAAATTCTCAATATAAACTCATTCTTGTAGTTTTATAGGTACCTAACAGAGATCCGCAATGATTCGAATCATACTCATAATTTCTGATACTTATACGCATTCATACTTATTTTAATATGTTTAATGTTATGAGTTTGATATCAAAATTGTACTCATACTCATTGCACCTTGTACTTATAAATCAATGTTCAATACTGTTGACTCACTCATACTCAAAATTTCATGAGTACGTATGAGTAGCGAAAAAACGATTCATTGCTGATCTCTGGTACCTAACTTATCTATGAATACATTCACTGAAAGCATTTTCCAATAATGCTTTGCAAAAAGTGTTAAAAATATAATATTCCGGCAGTATATTGTTTTTAAAACAAAGTTCTCTAACAACGAACAAGTAAAATATCTCAAGAGTAAATCGTGCTGCTGCGATTTTGCTTTGAGGCAGCTCCATTATGTTATATCCAACACAGCGGTTAATTAATCAGATGGTGAAGAAATCTTGAGAAAACTTTAAGAATATATCCAGGTGAAAGGTTTTTTTTTTTTAATATTTTAGTGCTCTTTATTTTCTTAATGGTGGAATACCTCCTGCCTTTAATGGGAATTTCAGTTTTGGCTTCTCTAGAAATTACTTTTGGATATTAAATTCTTTTTATTATAATTTTTATTTGCAATCTATTTTACAATATAAAATCAAATTCGATCATGAGTAAATATTAACAGAATCTATTGAATCTCATCGGAAACAACAATATAAAATATTTATGTATTTAAGAACCAATATAAATTGTTTTAACACAGTACTTATATTACTTATAAGAGAAGCTAAAAAATCTATGTAAATATATACATATATACTACACTGCTGCAAAACTAAAATTTTGAAATGGTACTGAACTGTAACTGAAAGAGTACTTTTTTGCATCAAATGGTACTTTTGTTAAAAAAAAAATACATATATACATACAAAAAATACAGATCTATTGTTTAAAGTCGAATCCGAACAACAGTTGTTTGTGAAACTTAATCGTAGCAATTTTATTTACTATCATAGTTTTTGCCAGAAGGAAGTCGCCGGAGATATATCTTTTAATTTTTCGTTTTGATAGAGATGTCTGACATGGGGTTTCAACCGTGGACTCACGTCTAATAAGGCAAAATACTACATCTTATAAATGTTGAGTAAAGGAGACCCGAAATCAGCAACATCATGCGTATTGTTAAGTATGAGTATGATTATGAGTAGTATGATTATGATATTAAAATAAGTATGAATGCGGATGAGTATCAGAGATTATGATTATAATTCGAATCTACTCATCTTTTTGAAAACTCATTACTGATCTCTGCTATGGACTAACTATTACAACTGGTACATCGGACTTAAAAGAGAAATACAATCGGGTCTCGTTTTATGCAGATTTTTTTTGCGAATTCGAATTTATGCGATTTTATATGAATTTTTTTTTTAGATTTTTTATAGAGTTTAAAATGTTATGATACTTGTTAAACTTTTTTCCAATTTAATTTAAAACAAATTGGTGATATCCTCAACAAAGTTATTGATTTACAAAATCTTATTCTTGGCATGAACCCAAATACCGAAAGAGAACTGAAGATTCAACGCGGATTGACTTATCTGTTTTCAGGATATCATGAGTTGTATAGACAATTTAAAAACTCAAAGTCACAAAGTTTAATAACTGACTACATATCCTGCAAAATTCGTTGATCTAGTCCTCTACATATGTATGCACTACCTGACAGGAATGTAATGGGGATATCTGAAGAAATATGAAAAATATTTTTTCGGCAACTTGCTCTCAGCAGATTTCTGACATAAGCTCTGATTGACATGAGAAAATTCCTCAATAATAAGGCCTTCGGACTCGATTTTAAACTGTAGGTCCAGCCATTCATGTGTAAAATTAACAAACAAAACATAATTGGTGTGAGAAGCTACGACGTAATCCCGACTGATGAGCTGTAAAGGCCAATTATGTATGTATGTTTATGTATGTGACATTTTCTTCTCGTCCACGCGTACACATGCATATTAATAAATTAAAATTAAGTTTATGTAGTTAATTTTAATTGCATTATAAATTCAAAACCCTGTCCTTAATGCTTATGTTTTATAATTATAATACCACAAATACGAGAATCTTTATCTAAATTAAATCATTATTTAGTTTGTCAAAGTATAATTGCTTTGAAAACAATTGGTTACCCTAGATAGAACCATATTTTTACTAATAATCTTGATAATTTTGACAACCAAGCAGACCGTGGGATCCTCTAGGCAACCATAAGATGACCTCGTAATTTTTATCTCTATTTTTCTGTAACAATTGAAAACTGACTGCACAAAAAAATAAAAAAATAATAAATATTTCTAATCAATCAGTGGTTGACGACACATTACGTCTATTACAATTAAAAATAACAAAATTATCATTTTCGCTGACAATATAAGACAATCTATGGCTGTGGGCAAACAAGTGGTAACATTTTTCATGATTGTCTGTTTTAAAATAAAAATTTTGTATAGAAATAAAATTTAATTTCAATTTAATGTTAAAATATTTAAAATATATATACATATACATACAGTATATATAGCATAGTTTTAACAAATTTTGTAAAATTATTTTTGATATATTGCAACAAATATTGCTGCCTTAAATTTGTGTAGGGTATACATACGTTGATATATTAGTTTTTTGTCATTAAACTAAAGCTAGGGACATTATTATTATATTTATTGTACTTATTTATGCATGTTGTATACATACTTATGTATGTACATATGTTTGTATATTGTATTTTGATTTTAATTTTGTCTATTTTATTTTTACTTATTTTTTTTATTGTATTTTAGCATTATTATCTGATGCGCAACAATTCTTTGTTTTATTTTTTTCAAGGACTTGCACAAACAGTTTGTGCATTTTAGATATTTTTGTAAATATTTTATTTGCCTTGATGATACGGGCATTTTTAAGTAATTAAATCAATGATCATATATTTATTTGTGCGTAAACATTTGTGCGTATGTATAGTATTTGGATGCTGAAACTGAAAAGTGGTTTTTATAGTAACTCGGAAGAATTATCGTTTCTTTCAATACAAAATAAGTTCACTCTAATAAACTAATAAAGTTGCAAAACTTCAAGGTTCAGTTTTCAAGTTTATGTCTTGTATCGAAAATGAAAAATGTTTTAAATTACACTATGCAACAAAATAAAAAAATTAAATACACCTAGCTAATGACATAGTGCAAGTTGTGAGTTTTGTTGAGTAGAGCTCAAAAATATTTTTTGTATATTTCTTGAGCCCTCCAAACTTCTTTTATTTGATTAAAACTGTTTTTTTAGGACTTAACGCACAAATTTCCTGATTACACAAACATTTCTAAACCGATGTGCAAAATTTAAATCTTATTAGAAAGCACAGGGATATGCCTTTAAAACAATATTCATATATACATATATTATATGACCTAATATGCTATTAGGTTTGATGAGGTAAACTTGACAAATGCGAATTTTTTCCATATTTTTTCAAGTTTGTCCGTTCATAGCGGCAAAGTTTAATTAAAAAATATGAAATAAGTGATGAAATTCTGAAAGTGCATTATCTTGTGAGGAGATTGGCAGTTCGTTTGATCAAATCGAAAAAAGTTGCAGTAGTTATTATTTAAAGAGTCTAACAGTCGAGTTATATATTTTTCATATATATTTTTTCAAGTGAACTTTTCAGAATTTTTGGATCTTGATTGTTTATCACAAAATGTGTCAATTTCACATTTGAGCAACCACCAGAAGTTGGACAATGTTGGCGCAAAGAGAAATAATAATGTTTGAAAAAAAAAACAAATATTAGCCGGCTTCTGGTATCCATGCAAACGTCAAATTGCCACATTTTGCGACAAACAATCAAGATCCATGAGAACTTTTGAAAATTTTTGAACTGAAAGTTCATTTGATAAGATGACGCATATAAAAAATATTACACGGCTGTTATATGTACTATTTAAATAAGAACTACGATAATTTTTGTCCGATTTGATCAAACGAAGTAGATAATTCACTTTCAGAATGTCATCACTTATTTTATATTTTTTAATTAAATTTTGCAATGAGAAAAAAATCATATTTTTCAAGTTTAACCTATCAAAATTCATAACACGTGAGTTTCAACCATATGTTTATGAATACCATTTTAAAGGGTCCTCTGTCTCCTTTTCAAAAAACTTTGAATTTTGAAAATTTATTGAAAAATATTTGGGTAATCAATAATTTTGAGTCAAAAGATCAAAAAACCAGTTTTTGTCAAATAAATCAAGTTTGGAAGGTTCGAGAAAAATAAAAAAAAGTATTTTTGAATTCTACTCAACCTATTGAATAACTTAGACTATATAGTTACTCGGGTGTGTTTTCAATGTCGCACCGTGTTTTTATTTATTTTATATTTTTTTAATTCTATTTCTTCAAACCTAAAATATATTGCTCTTCAAATGTAGATTATACTCTCATATTAAATATAATTTTATTATGGTTATTAATATATACATGTATTACATAATTTAAGATTTATGAATGAAAAGCAATATTGGTATAATTTTTCCAATTGCACACTTACGCATATAGAATGTACGTAAGTACAGTGCGTACTCCTACTTTGCCTAATTCACAAAGAACATACATATGTACATACATAATTGGCCATTACAACCCTTCAGTCAGGATTACGGCCTAGCTTCTCACACCACTCATGCTGAGTGCGTTAATTTTATACGTGAGTGGTAGGAGCTGGAGTTTAACGTCGACACCCAACGACAGATTTTTGAGAAACTTTTTCATGGCAGGTTTATTTACTCCCAGAGTTTTTGCCAGAAATTTACTTTTCGCCAATTATGTATGCATGTATGTATGTAGTATATTAGATACAATTTATATGGTTTTATTATTGTTGATTAGTTAGGATAGTGTGTATGTATAGTGGAGAGGATTTTCTAATACCGAAACAATGGTGTTTTTTTAACGCGACCATCCGATTTCCCTTAAATGGAATTTCTGCATTTTAGTGTTTGTCTACAGCCAACTAATTTATTAATTTTTAAACCAGTTTAAGCCAAAAGCAGTAAATTTAGTACTGATGGTGTCTTATTGTGTTCTGTACGTATTGCAAGTATCTCCCAATGCTGCATCTGCTCCTCACATTTTACAAACGGTATTTTCATGGTTCATTATTGATGACTTATTTAGAAAGTTTTGTTATAAAAGCTGACTTCCTAAACGTATATTAACAATGTATCAATACAGTATTTAAACCGAGTTGATACATTGTGTAGTTACTTTTTAAATACGTTGCATATTAATACTTTGCAACACTGAATTCGTTTAGGTACATTTATATGCATTGCATCATTCATAATAAAGCGAACAATGAAGGAAGAACATATTTTATTGGAAAATTTCTTAGATTTGTGCGAATCGACTCGATTGCGCTTCCGTGCTGGAGGTGAGATTTCACGTTGGATCGGAGCTGCTTGAAACGCGCTAGGCTCGTTACTGTCCTCGGTTAGTTCTGCAAACAATGTGTCTAAGCTCAAATCCAGATTGCATTCTGGCACAGATATGTCGCTCCGGCAGCCATACACTTCGTCTAGTCGGTCGTAGAAGTCCCTTGTAGTTGCTGCTTCGCCCGATGTTCTGTTCCGTTTCTTAATGTGCTTATACGTCATCATGAAATTTAAAAATTTTCTGTATATGTCGTCCCATGAAAATGGGAACGTGTCATCTATGGACTTAATATTTTGCAATACTCGTGCCCATAGCACAACGCGTTTCTTTGTTTTTCCACGAAATTCTTTTTCCATATCAAATCTTGCATTAATTAATAGATTTTTAAAAGTCCATTTTTTACTGTAATAAAATGAAAAAAATAAAACTGAATAGAGAAATATAATAAATTATAAGAAAAAATGCTTACTTATCTTCCTGCGTCGCCATCGTATTTTGTCTTGCATTCGCATTGCATCTACTTTTATTTGGATGCCTTTGTTGCTTTTCCTTGCGTATTAACTACAAAAGTGTTGCAAAAGGGAACAAAATACATTGTCAAAATTTTCAGGGTTGCGTTTACGAACACGCTGCAATGTATTACTACAAAGCAACATGCGTTTAGGAAGTCAGCCAAACGTTCCCTATTATTAAATACTTGTATTCTTAACTCTACACATACATACATACATAATTGGCCATTACAACCCTTCAATCAATATTACGGCCTAGCTTCCGAAGCACTAATGTTGTGTGTGTTAATTTTATACATGAGTGGCGGGACCTACAGTTTAACGTCGACTCCGAACGACAAATTTTGAGAAACTTTTCCATGGCAGGTTTATTTACTCTCAGAGTTTTTGCCAGAAAACACTACCTACTAGACTATGGTGACTTCAGCTTTCCAGCACCATTATATTTTTTAAATCTAGTTTGAATTCAACAAACTACAGAGATGAGTGTTTGGACAAACATCTTGCAAAAATACACCGTACGGATGGATTCACGTCCACAAAAACATATAGAACCATGTATGTATATATCATAGATTACCATTTCATAGCACAGTTGTGCAAAGCGAATTCACACACATTGCTTATGCTCTTTTATTTAGTCGTCGCTCAGACTGCGGCGAGTGCACATGTCAGCGGATGCTATATCATTTTTTTGAGAGTTACGCTCAAAAAATATTTTATGTTAAAAAATGCTTCTATTAAAAGCCAATGTCTTATATGTTCTTAAAACACATTTTGATTGTTAATAGTTAAGTAAGTATGTAATTTAGATGTTATGAATAGAGAAATATTTTTTTTATAGACATAAAGCAATATTTTGGAAAAATTTAAAGGTTGGTTATTGGTAGGAGAGCAAATTTATTGACCAAAATTAGATCCCAACAAATATCTAAAAAGATTATAGATATTTTTAGTTTTAATTATTAAGTCAAAGATGTATAACTTTATGCATGTTGATGAAATGGAAATAAAAATAGCGTATATTACTAACACTTTTATATGACTGTAAACTCTCAGCTTATTTTCGCTCTCTTACTCACTAATACATAACCAAAAAATTTTTGGTAATCCCTAGTATATATGTATATACATAGTACATGTTACCTACCGCGATATGTAGAAAGTAGCTTTGGATTACAAATGTCAACATTCAATGTACTTTCCGTGCTTTCGTACTGTGTACTTGAATTGAATTGCCTTTCCTGTACACGGTCGAAAAATCTCAAAATAGCAGGGACCGTAACTGTTATAACTTTTATCGTAAAAGTCAGAAAATAAAAGTTATTTTTTGACTTTTATTTTTTAGAGCAGAAATAAAAGTTATTTTTTGACTTTTATTTTTTCGAGCAGAAACAGCAGTTATTTTTGACTTATATTTTTTCGAGCAGAAATAAAAGTTATTTTTTGACTTTCATTTTTAAGAGCAGAAATAAAAGTTATTTTTGGATTTTTATTTTTTTGAGCAAAAATAACAATTATTTTTGACTTTTATTTTTTCGAGCAGAAATAAAAGTTATTTTTTGACTTTTATTTTTTCGGGCAGAAATAAAAGTTAATTTGGTTATTTCAAACCAAAGATTAGTGTTTAATATACCCAAAACTTAATTCTAATAAATTTCTGATATAAATTACTTTAATTTTTTTAAAGAATTTTTTAATAAATATTATGAATTCATCATGAATTGAAACAAAAATAACTTTTATTTCTGCTCGAAAAAATAAAAGTCAAAAATAACTGTTATTTTTGCTCCAAAAATATAAAAGTCAAAAAATAACTTTTATTTCTGCTCTTAAAAATAAAAGTCAAAAACTAACTTTTATTTCTGCTCGAAAAAATAAAAGTCAAAAATAAGTGTTATTTTTGCTCGAAAAAATAAAAATCAAAAAATAACTGTTATTTTTTTTCTAAAAAATAAAAATCATGTTTTTAAAAAGCATCGCATTTTATAAAAATTTGGTTCAAGGCAATCAAAATGGTATACTTGGTTTTGTTCTCCGACATTTCCTTGCGGTTGCTTTTTTTAATAAAAAATTCAAAAGTAACAGTTATTTTCGGTCCCTGCAAAATAGACGTTAAGGTACCGACCCATACATGAGAGTTGTATTCGATTCTCGGTCGGTTATAAACGGTGTAAATAGTAAGATCAGATAATAAGATCATAAGAAGGAACTGAAAAATGTGCCGGTTCCAGCCAACATTACACTGAATTTTCATACTCAGAACGTCAAGAACTTCTGACTCCTTAATATTTACACCACCCATAGATTAAGATTAAGATGCAATATTATTGCAGCGCTTATGTGTCAATAAACAACACTGGGATAGATTGCTTAAACCTTAAACAATTTTTTCCTGAGAATGATATAAAATTTCTCCATTTTGGGAGAAAAAAAATTAATAAATGAAGATGAGGGACTTTTAATTTCTAGCAAATTTTTTTTTAATATTTTGTTTTTGAACTCAGATAGTATTACATATGTTTTATGTATTTATTTTTCTTTGACGATTTTCACGATTCTTTCTCAAATATTTTAGGACTTGGTGCCTCATTTAACTGGCAGCTATGATGGTAGGTAGGTTCGTTCTACTTGTTTTTGAGTATGTTTGACACACAGCACTCATACGCCACCGATGATAATAACGAATACACATGTATGTAGTTTAAAACATCAGCATATTCGTTGAAATAAAGCAATTTATTGATAACTTTTTGGAATAACAGATAAGCCAACAGATAAGTTAGACAAGATAAATGATTTTAATTACAATTTATTTCTTAATCCTTAAATAAGAATATTGAAACAATGTGTACGAAATACATATGTATGAAATATTTATTTTAATTTGTAATTAAAATTTGTTCTTTTTAATAAAATTGTTTATTATTAGCAAATAAATTTGTTTTTAGTTTATTTTTAAATTAAAACAAATTAAAAAGAAATGTATTTATTAGATTTTTCCACTTTTATATTGTTAAATAAAATATTAAGTAAATGAATTACAATTTAATAGTATTTTAGGAAACCACTAATTTTGTTTTTACTATTTTGTACCCAGTCCACTGTTCCTTGATAAAATTAGAAACTATTTTTAACAAATGAAACTAAGCTAGTTAATATGTTTCAGTTTTTTGTGTTTTTTGGTATTTATTCATCGATGCGCTTTGAAATAAAATAAATTTTAATTTTAAAATGTTAGTGTATATTTTATATAAAATTATTTATTTTTTGTTTGTTTTTTTTTTTGTAATTTTTTTGATAACGAAAATATTTCGCAAGATTCTTTAACTAAAGAAAATATCCCAGCCATTTGTACTGATTTTCTATGCAGAGCAAAATATACCAACAATGAAACATTTAAAAAGTTGTTTTTTTATTTATGCACAGGCAGATAAACAAATAAATAAATATTTTAAATATTTTTTTGAATTAAAACCCCTAAACAACAATACATGAATACAAACAAAATTTATACAAATTACACATTTATATGCTTGTACGTAGTGCATACATATACATATGTATGTATGCAACAAGTATGCACATGAATATTGTATAATGCAGTGCGGTACAAAAGAAATATTTGAGATTGTTTTCGAATTTCTCAGGCCTAATTTGTTACTCAAATAAATCTGCAAATACAGTAAACCCTCCTATAACGCGGTACTCTCAGAACGCGGTTTCCATATAACGAGGGGCTGAAGTTGCGATAGCCCTCCTATAACGCGCTATTTTCAAAACGCGGTGTCCATATAACGCGGAGCCCTCCTATAACGCGGTACTCTTACTGTGCGGTTTCCGCTCAATAACATTCCATAAGTTCCTTGAAGTCTTTTAGTTTAGTTTTTATTTATTTTTTTTATCAATCCTTATATGAACTCTTGAATTCAATAAAAATAATTTATAATTTATCTTGCCTTTTGTATTTCTTGGTCTCCATACAACACGGTACGAATGATGGGATTTGTACTAGTTCTGAGTTTCGTATAGCGCGGTTTCCATACAACGCGGTAGACGGTTTGCATAGAATGCGCTACGAATTGGTCTGGTTTGTACGGTGAAATCCGAGTTTCTTATAGCGTGGTTTCCATATAACGCTATACGCATTCACAGCGTTATAGGAGGGTTGACTGTATTTTACGTTCCCAAAATGTACTTCATTGTACTTCATATATAAAGTTACATTAGACTTGCATATTTTAAGGCGCTCTTTGTAGGATTAAAATCACGAAGAATATTACTGAAAGAGGACATTGCACCTTGACAAAGTAAAATATCGATGACCTGATTCACATTGGTTAATTTTACTAAGGGCCATTATTACAACTTGCCATTAAGTTAGTTAAAGGTACTTTTAGCTAAAGGGAACTGTAAAGTTAACTTTTACTTATTTTCGTTATTACAACTTACATATAAAATAAAGTTAAAGTTTCCAAAAATATGGCAGTGCCGAAGCAAAGTTGATAAAACTACTCAATTAAACAAGTTTTTTTTAAAACGCAGTGGCAACTAAGGACCTCTTTTTTTTGTTGTGTTTCCTCATTTTGTTTATGTTTGAAGTTGCCATATTAAAACTAAGTTCTAACATAAACTTAACTTTAAAAGTTACCGGTAGGATGATCCTCACTTTAGCTTAACGCTCACTTCTATCTTATTTGGTACTCATAATAATGAAAAACAATTTATCTGCCTGTTAAAATCCCCCTTTTAGTTAACGGCAAGTATATAATTGTATATAATTAAATGGTATATAATTTTTTGCACTCCTAACTTGATTTCGTTTTTCTATATTTTAAGTCTACATGAATTTCTGAAGAAAACTTTTGCTGAGTGTGTGTATGTAAAACAAATTCACCAGAAAAATAATTTTGTGAATAATTCATAATTTCTGATACGTATACGCACTCATACTTATTTTAATATCATACTCATACTACTCTATATCTCTTGAATCAGCATCTATGTATATCTCTTGAACCAGCAAGAGAAAATGCTTCGGGATTAACATGTACTCTCAGTTCAAGTTTGGTTGCAATTATACATATATACATACATAATTGGCCATTACAACCCTTTAGTCGGGATTACGGCCTAGCTTCTCAACACCACTCATGTTGTGTCCGTTAATTTTATACATGAGTGGCGGGACCTATAGTTTAAAGTCGACTCCGAACGACAGATATTTTGAGAAACTTTTCATGGCAATTTTTACTCTCAGAGTTTTTGCCAGAAATCTGCTGAGAGGAAGTCGCCGAAGAAATATTTTCATATTTTCGTTTTGATGTCTGACCTAGGATTCGAACTCGGGCCTTTCGTCTAATAAGCCAACACACTACCTACTAGACCACGGTTGCAATTATACCGATGAAATTTCACAACTTCTTCGCTAGCTGGGATCAAACACTCTTTTTTACAATAAATACTTCGAAACTATCGCTTTTACTGGGAGAATTGGTGTTGAAATGAAAATTTGTTCAGTTAGTTTCGACCGATACTATACGTATCATATTATAAATGAAGAAAATTGCGAAAAGAAAAGTTGGAGGTGTGATTGATACATTACTGAAAGCGATACTATTTACTATATGACGATAGTTCCTCAGCTCTATGATACAATAATTTTAATTAATACATTCATACCAGAGATCAGCAATGAATCGTTTTTTCGTTACTCATAAGTACTTATGAAATTCTGAGTACGAGTGAGTCAACAGTATTGAAATTCAACTACTCTGATTCATTTGTACTCACTACAACATTGATTTAAAAGTACAGGTTGCAATGACTATGAGTACAACGTTGACATCAAACTCATAACATTCGAATTATGTTTGATTCATACTCATTCAAATTCATAAATTTAGAAAAATACTTATAATACTCATAAATGATTCGAGTGATTCGAATCATTCATCAAAATTTACAGTCTTAGTTGCTGTTGCATTTACAAAGAAAGAAGAAAGAAAAAAGATAAAGACAGCAAGCAAAGCAAACACACAACCTTCTAGTGAGTATTGTAGTGTTCGTACGCGAATCATACTTATTTTGTGATTCTTATGAATATTGAGTAAAGGAGATTCGAAATCAACAACATCATACGTATTGTTAAGTATGAGTATGATAAGTTCTTCAAACTTTGAATATGAGTAGTATGAGTATGATAATAAAATAAGTATGAATGCGTATCAGAAATTATAAGTATAATTGGAATCTACTCATTTTTGAATACTAATTGTTGATCTCTGATGTGTATAACTACATACAATACATATTGTCAATAAATACGGAACGATGACGATTATCGCAGTGACCATTGCCGATTAATAAAAACAATTTTCGGAATGCTTTATTCAGTCAGTACATTTTGAAAGTCTACCTTCTTTTATTCTTTTTCTTTTCTTCTTTTGGTTAATAATATACATATATCGGTAAGTATTCATTCCTTATGTTACATTATTGTTTTCATTCGATTATCTATTCGATTAATCGAATATTTTTTGTAAAACTAATTGCTTATCAGTTAACAATAATAAAATTCTAAATCTGAGGCACGCCAACACCAAAAATACAAAAAATCTGTATATGTATTGTATGGATGACAGAACTGCAAAGATCGCATATTATTGTGACGGTGTTGTGATTAATATGTTTTACAAAAATAAGTTGATGGTGTGTCTGTTTGCATTAAAAATGCAATTTTATTTTAGCATTTACCAACAATTATAAGTGATGTTCGACCACTGACTTACTATTCAATTCGGCATGCTCACAGTCATAAATCAAGTACACAGTCAAAAATTAACTTTTTGAAGATTAGACAAAAAGAAAAACAACTGAAATAAGTGACAATAATATTTGACATAGTCGCCGTAGTCTAATAGGTAGTGTGTTCGCTTATTAGACGTAAAGCCCGAGTTCAAACCCCATGTCAGACATCAAAACGAAATATGAAAAAAATATTTCTTCGGCGACTTCCTCTCAGCAGATTTCTTGCAAAAACTCTGAGAGTAAATAAAATTGCCATGAAAAAGTTTCTCAAAAAGCTGTCGTTTGGAGTCGACGTTAAATTGTAAGTCCTGCCACTCACGTACAAAATTAACGTACACAACATGAGTGGTGTGAGAAGCTAGGCCGTAATTCTGACTAAAGGGCTGTAATGGCCAATTATGTATGTATGTATGTATGTGTAATAGAGTCTTGCAAATTAATAGCGTTAGATACCGTAAACAAATATCTGAGAGACACTTTTACACCAATGCAATTCGTCTCTGGAATGAACTCACGAATTGTATAATCATATCATTTTTAATATAATTATAAATTTTTCTTTTTAATAATCATTGTTATGTTGATTTATTTTTAAGGTTATTATTTTTGTAATATCTCAGACTTTGTTATGCCTATATCCTTAGCAATACTATCAAATAAGACAATATCTTGTTGTACTGTATTTACGCTTGAATAAATAAATAAAATAGAAAATAATGTGCTTTCGAAAATTCCAAAGAAATTCCAAGAATATTAATTCAAAAGAATATTGAATGTAACTTTATTTATTATTATCAAATATTTAAGATTGTTTCAAAATCAAAATTTTTTTATGTGTAAACAGATAATTCCTTATTAATTCATTTATTTTAGAGTTTCGGTATGTCAAGTCGTATATATTTTGCTACAAAATAAATTTATTTATTTTTTAAAACGAAAACGAAAACTATTGAAAAAATTCATATTCGTACTGGCTGGTACGAGACACTGTGTTTTAACGTGTAAGGTCACCAGCAACAACCATATATCACTATGTTTTCATTCAAATCATATTATAAAACTACATATCACAACCACCTTTTCAATGATATTTTTTTCTAGTTTTTCTACTTTTCAACTTAAAATTTAAAAGAGCTTTTCAAATAAATAGAACAAAAAAATTTTTGTAAATCAGTTCAATATTTGAATCTGTTAAATAAGTGGAACGAAAAAAAATCCCATCAAAAATTTGATTAACAATTTGAAAGAAACGGAAAAAACAAAAAGATTTCAAAGAATTACAAATCAAATTGATATTCTGTTTGATTTTGCGTTCATCATCATTTTGTGTTCGAGTAAGAAAATAAGCTGATAAATTGTTAGCAAAAAAATAAAAAAAAAAAACTATGAAATACAATTCATCATACATACATACATATGTACATACATACCTTCATATATCGCATATTGCAGTCTCGTTAAATGTATGTATGCACTCAAAATTCAATATAGTATACAACAATATTTCAATATTTACAACATTATACAAAATACTTTTGCTTACATACATTTACACATACATATATACAGTGACAACCAAAATTATTTGCACGTATTTTAATATTAAAATTTCAGAATTAAAATAACACATTTAAATGATTATCACCAAAAAATATCTACATACATATATGTACATAATTGGCCATTACAATCCTTTAGTCAGGATTACGGCCTAGCTTCTCACAGAACTCATGTTGTGTGTCTTAATTTTATACTTGAGTGGTGGGACCTACAGTTTAACGTCGACTCCGAACTACACATTTTGAGAAACAGTCTGCTGAGAGGAAGTCGCCGAAGAAATATTTTTTCATATTTCGTTTTGATGTCTGGTCTGTGGCTCGAACCCGGGCTTTACGCCTAATAAGCGAACACATTACTTACTAGACATAATGTTGTAGTAGTAGTACACAGACATTAGACATAAAAAGTCTGTGTTTATTGACTTAGCTTTGTAGCTCTAAAAAATAAATACTTATTACATAATTTTTTTTTATGTATTGTACATCTATTGGTCTCTTAAAATATAAATAAAAAGCAAATTAAAATAACTTCCCCGAAATAAAAACAAAATGAAGACAAAAGTTTTCACTAAATTTAAAACTTATATTTGATGAATTGAGATATTTCGCCTTTTTTAATAGCTGATAAGGTTGCCGTAGTGTTTCATACCCCCTACCAATATTTTTGGCATACAATAAATTCATTTTCTAATGTAAACACACTACCTAGTAGACTAAGGCGGGTTACACTGTTCCATTCCTGCTTAAACGTTGATTTTGAAGTTATTTAGTTGTTACTGATTTTCTTTTCCCACAGATATTCAGCGGAATTGTGCAGGCATTTATTTATTTATTTTATTTTCCTTTTCGATAATACACGTAGACTTTTTATACCCAGTGTATGTTCAACTTATGCGTATTTTTAATGAGTACGGAAGTCATAAGTGCTCATTATTTAGCTTAAATAAATACAAATTATTAACTTCGTTTTCATTTGTAGCTTTTATTTTTGCACTTCAATTTCAAAATCTAAATCTTTTTCTAGTATCCCATCAGTTTTTTTTATTTAACTCCTCAGGAGGATACATGCATATTTGGTAGTTCATAACATGAATTGTTTCATCATATTGAAAAGTAAATTCGTTTTTTGGCTTTAAATTTTGTGAACCATTGATGAGTACCAGGTATGCCTACATATGTATATGTACTTTAGGATCATAGCTGCCAGATAAATGAGGCACCAAATCGTCAAATATTTGAGAAAAAAATCATCAAAATCGTCAGAGACGTTTATTGAAATCATCAAAAAATCGTCAGAAAAAATAAATAAATTAAAAGTTTTTAAAAACCAAAATTATTTCTATTGTAGTAAAACATATAAAGTCAATGTATGTACATTAGAGCGGCTCAAGTTGTATGGAAGCAAAATTCGTGCTCGATGTACCCCCCTCAAAATGAACCTTGGACTTTTTTAAGATGACATCTAAAATATTTCGGCTCTAGCTTTGACCTCTCGTGAGCTGGACCATTTTGAAAAAGGGTATATTTTTGTATGTTTTGTTAATTTGAGAATTTGTTTCCTAACCAACATATAGAGTATGAGTGTCATAACAAAGGGTTTTTAAGGCAACATGACAAAACATGGAAAAATATACCCTTTTTCGAAATGGTCCAGCTCACGAGAGGTCAAAGCTGGAGCCAAAATATTTTAAATGTCATCTTAAAAAAGTCCAAGGTTCATTTTTAGGAGGGTACATCGACCACTTTTTTTGGTGAGTCGCTCTAATGTACATATCTGAGTTCAAAAATAAAATGTTTGAAACAAATTTAGAAAATGTTTATGTATATCGTTTTAAAGGCTCATATCTCCCCTTTCTAAAACAGTTTGGATTTTTAAAATAGGTTCAAACATATTTGGGTAATCAATAATTTTGTGTGAAAAGATCAAAAAACCTGTTTTTTTTGTCAAATAAAACAAGTTTGGAGGATTCCAGAAAAATAAAAAAGCTGTTTTTAAGTTCTACTCAACTAACTGAACAATTTAGACTATGGAGTTACCCGGGTGTATTTTCACTGTCGCACCGTGTTATCTTTGCTACTACTGTTTTAAATTCAACAAACTACAGAGATGCGTGCTTGGACAAATATCTTGCAAAAATACACCGTGCGGTAGTTTCACGTCCACAACTATATATAAAACCATATATATATATATGTATATACAACAGGTTACCTACCGCGATATGTAGATAGTATCTTTGGATTAAAAACATCAACATTCGACGTACTTTCCGTGGTTTCTTACTATGTACTTGAATTGAAATTTTTATTATTCACATTAAGAAAATAAGTGCTGAGAAGGTTGACACATTTTTGACAAGATTTTTGGTTCCTATTGACAAACTTTTTAACCGGAGGTTATTTTCAATAAAAATTAAAAATAAAGTAACACATGATTGATATATTTGCCCCCCAGAAAGTATAAAAACTACATAAAAATTTGTGTAGGTAAAGGTTTGTTTATGTTTAGATCTTAGAGGCATTTCAAAGCAAAAGAATGCTTGCAGGTAAATCTTAGAATTATATCCCAACGTTACTGCTTTAATGTATATCATCATTGCGAAGAAAATTGTTAACAACTTAGGCAGAGTTGGATACGAATAAATACAAATATACGTCTACATCAGCCATGCACAACCCGCGGCCCGCGGGCCGCATGCGGCCCTATTTAACATTTCCTGCGGCCCTAAACTATTATAATTTGCTTACATTTTTAAATAAAAATAAATTTTTTTTATATTTTTTTATAATAAATTATTTACTATGCTAAGAAAAAAATAAATATGTTTTTCAAATAACATAAAAAAATAAGTAGAAATATAATTAATTATCAAATTATAGAAATATTCTCATATTCACTTGTTTCAATTTATTTACTTGTTTATGTGTTTAAATTTGAATCTCAGTATGCCATGGACCACAACATTTTTTACATGGAATTATAGAGATCTGAAATTTACAGTAGGAGTTATTCTTACTTTTCAGTTTGGGTCTGTATTTTGACAAAGTAACTTTGTAGTTTGTTTAGTTTTACTCAGTTTTTTTTAATTTGTGTATCCAAAACAACTTAAGAAACGGAAGAATATGAAAAACGAGTTTTCCAAGAGCAATGGACTGAAAAGTTTTGTTTTATCGAACATAAAGGAAACATTATATGTTTAATTTGTAAAGCAACAATTGCAGTGACGAAAGATTAAAACTTAAAAAGTCATTTTGATTTTGATGAAAAGTATTCTGGTGCTTTAAGAACACAAAAAATTACTTCAATGGTCCAATTATTACAAGCACAACAAGATATATTTAAAAAGTGCAATGAATCTGCAGAGCAAGCAGTTGAAGTAAGTTTTGATATTGCGAATTTAATAGCAAAATCGTCTCGACCGTATACCGATAGTGATTTTGTAAAGAACTGCTTAATCGTAGCATCAAAAAAATTATGTTGTACAAAATGCACCTCGAAATTTGAAGCACTAAGTTTAAACCGAATGACAATACAACGGCGTATCACCGATATTTCTGCTGATATCGTGACTAAATTTTCAAGAATATTCAAAAATTGTATCAAGTTTTCATTAGCTGTTGATGAATCTACCGATATAACTTCCATTGCTCAATTGTGTATATATGCCCGTTGTATAACATCAGATTATGAGATTTTTGAAGAACTTGTTGAACTCTATCCAATAAAAGATCAAACAAGAGGATCGGATTTATTGCAGGCATTATTGTCTAGCATGCAGAAGCATAATTTGGATTTATCAAAGCTTTCTGGTATAGTGACTGTCGGGGCTCCTTCAATGATTGGTCCTAAAATCGGTATGACAACTCTTTTATCCGAACATATGAAGCAAAAAGGAATACATACGGATTTAATGAAGTATCACTGCATTATGCACCAACAAAATTTAATTGGCAAACATCTGGGTTTCGACCATGTTATGAAAAAAGTTGTGAAAGCAGTAAATTTCATCCGATCACGAGGATTAAATCACACACAATTTAAGGAATTTCTTAATGAAATTAAATGCGAATATGGTGATGTTTTGTACTATAGTGAAGTTCGTTGGTTAAGTAGAGGCAAAGTTCTGCAACGTTTCCTTAACCTTATTGAAGAAATTAAAATGTTTTTAAATCAAAAAAGTCCGCCAGTGGATTATTTGAAAGATTCAAAATGGATATGTGATCTCGCGTTTTTAACAGATATATGCGGCCATTTAAATGATCTGAACCTTAAACTTCAAGGAAAATCTCAATTAATGGCGACATTACATGGTGACGTATCAGCTTTTCGAATCAAGATATCCATTCCCAAATAACCAATAATACTACTTGTCACTTTCCCAACTGCGATAAAATATTTACAAAAATACAAGATGAACAGTAATCAATATGGTATTTATATTCAACAACTGCAGCAATCTTTCAATGAACGATTTGAAAACTTTGACCGGTACAAAATACTGTTCAGCACAATGCTGAATCAAAACTCCAACTTGAGCTTATTGACATTCAATGCAACGAAGAATTGAAGTCCAAATTTAAGGAAGGAGACTCAATGAACTTCTACAGATGTCTTCCTACAGAAAACTTTCCACATTTACGACAAAGTACAGCGCTTTGTGGAAGTTTATTCGGAAGTACGTACATTTGTGAGCAAACTTTTTCAATAATGAAGTTGAATAAATCAATTCAAAGAAACCGACTTACAAAAGAAAACCTAAACGCCGTGGTAAAATTAGCTACTACGAATATTACTCCGGATGTAAAAAAGTTAGCATCTAATATGCAACCACAAAAATGTCATTAAAATTAATTTGTTTTTGATTAAGTTACTATAATATTTTGAATGTGAATTTTCTTGTTTCTGTAATAAAGTATATATGTAATAATAACTGTTTCTAGAGTTTAAGTTTTTGTGATTGCCCAATTAATAATTTTCTAATGCGGCCCCCAATCAATTATTAACTTTCTAATGCGGCCCACAGCGATGAAAAGGTTGTGCATGGCTGGTCTACATAGTGTCGTATGGCGGTGTAGCATGTTGATTTAAGTCCGTCACATTTGGTAGTGAAGATTATAACGATTACGCCTATGGGTAGAATAATGAGAGATTCTGATCTGGTAGATTGAGTGGTTGTCATCCTCAACTGACTGCTGTATAGAACCTATAGAGTCTATGATTTGGTAATAAACAACATACTCTTTGAAGAGAGGGAGCATGGTGGAGTTGAAGATAGTAAGGGGACATGAGCCATAGTATTTGATGGTATTCCTGAACGAAATTGTTAAACACGCTGATATTTTCCAAATGGAGTTATATGAAAAAAAAGATATGGACAATTGAAGTTGCCTTCAATTCAATTCCTTTTTGTTACTTTAAGGAACATGAGGCTGCCACAAAGCATGTCAGTTTCCTAAATAAATTTTTTTTCAGATAAGTATGTGATCGAACTCCTGTTTCCCATAAAGAACGTCCTCTGGTAAGTGTAGTAATTTGTTGCTGTTGACGTTGTTATTCTCTTTGTGGATCAAGGACATAGCAATGTTATCGGACAAACATCATTGTCATGGCAGATGGAGTTAAAAATGTCTGGGAAAAGAGTTTGGAACGGAATACCTAGCGATAGGAAAGAAAGAAAGAGGTGGATAATCTTTTCAATCCAGCCGAGTTAAGACAATCCAAACTTTTTCTGGGTAATTTTAGTGGGAAGATATTTGAGTCATATTCAGGACTAGCTTAAGAAAAGTATGCGAATTAGGATTGTGGTCTCAAAAAACATTTGATTGGATTGGTAACCGTTTCTAGACAATTATATAGATTCTAAGCAGAGATCAGCAATGAGTATTCAAAATTTCTGATATTAATACGCATTCATACTTATTTTAATATCATACTCCTACTACTCATATTCAAAGTTTGAAGAACTCATCGTACTCATACTTAACAATACGCATGATGTTGTTGATTTCAAATCTCCTTTACTCAATATTCATAAGAATCACAAAATAAGTATAATTCACGTACGATCACTACAATATTCACTAGAAGATTGTGTGTTTGCTTCGCTTGCTGTCTTTGTCTTTTTCTTTTTACTTTTTTTGTAAATGCAACAACAACTAACTCTATAAATTTTAATGAATGATTCGAATCACTCGAATCATTTATGAGTATTAAAAGTATTTTTCTAAATTTATGAATCTGAATGAGTAGACGTATGAATCGCATATATTTCGAATGTTATGAGTTTGATGTCAACTTTGCACTCACACTCGTTGCAACCTGTACTTATAAATCAATGTTGTAGTGAGTACGAATGAATAAGAGCAGTTGAATTTGAATTTCATACTCAAAATTTCATCAGTACTTATGAGTAGCGAAAAAAGATTCATTGCTGATCTCTGATTCTAAGACGTTTCGCACCGGAATGCTGTGGGGCGTTAGAACATTTTAGAAGGAAACTATTATGTAAGGATTTGTCATTACCGACACCGGACAGCGCCCTGAGGTTCGACAGGACTATATTACAGGGCAAGCCTATATGCTTAAGGGCCGTATCGCAGATAGTTTGGTTGTATTAAATAATATATAGCGCACAGACAATTTAAAGAAGAATATTTCAAATGCTCGATACATTCGTCAAAGTATTGATATTTTGATAAAAAGAAAGAATATTATTACGTGTCATAGTTTTATAGCACTTCACTTAACCTGAAGTTCCAACCAGCCATTTTAAACTTAACATGACCTTTGCTTGCGAACAAAATACTTACATAAAAGACATATAGGTATACGATACTATAATTCGGGAAGGAGGTCCTTAGTACTCTAAGTCTCACAACAGCAGATACACGCCTATAGTACACAGTAAATTATTTCAAGATGTATTATTACTGCAGTACTGTTGTAAGTGTTGAAAATTTTATTTTTCTATTTATTTAGAAAACAAACAAAAAAATAGTGTAATCATTTTTAATTTTATTTCTGTAGGTTTACTTACTGTGTTGTAAATAATATGTACTTACTAGGAATAAAATATCTGCGCTCTTTAAAATTATTTGGGCAATTCACAGAAGCACTTGTATCGTTCTATTGAGTGTATTGTTGGACGAATATACAACAGTGTATGCTTGTTGCTGATAATTTTCATATAAAAATCCGATACACTTATACACATTTTTTTCCTATGTTTTTGGAAGTTGTATTGTTGTAAACTAGTGTAATCGTTTTTAATTTTATTCCTGTAGGTAGGTAGGTACATCCATGTACTCACTAGGAATAAAAAGTCTGCGCTCTTTAAAATTATTGTTAGTAATTTTTATATGTCTACTACATATGTATGAAAATGAATGTTTGTTTGTATGGAAAGGTTTTTAAGTTGGTATGACCAATATCCGACCGGTGGCCCCACTGAAAATAGCTAAAAATTATTTAAAACGTAAACTGTGCACATAATCATGTTATGATCTTTTGCAAAGTTGTTGCGCAGGAGCCGACGAAGGTTTATATGTTGGTATGACCAATTTAAAACAGGTGGCGCCACTGAAAATTATTCAAAATGAATTAAATCGTAAACTGTGCCTTTGATCATGCTATGATTTTTATCAAAGTTGTTGCGCATAAGTCGACGGAGATTTCGAAGTTAGTTCGATTACTTTCCGATAGATGGCGCCACTGAGGATTATTCAAAATTCATCATCAATATAATACTACATACATACATATCTAGAAAAATTACTTGTTGAAAAATATATATACAGACTTACATATCGATGGCTTAATATAGAAAGGTCGTATCTCGTTTTTTTCCAAAATCGGGATTTTTACACATTCTGGTAGACAAAACCCTCATACACATCCTCTGAAAAATTCTGGTTCCTATGTTGACGAATAGTTGATTTACAGTAATTAAAAGAAACATAACATAACACTTTTGTATTAGATTTTATTAAGTATTTTCCTTCTCCTGTAAAGTACTGAAAATGTAAGATACGACCTTTCTATATTAAGCCATCGATATATTGTTTAATATATACACGCATCGAAACTATCGCATTGCAGTTTATTTTGATATTTTTATTTCGAGTTTCCCTCTACGAAGTAAAAAAAAACGTAGAAAATAATAAAATTGGTTTTAAACAAGTAAAGCATAGCGCCAATTAAATATTATTCTAAGCTTTGAATAGACTATTTATCAAAAAGCTTTTGTACTAATTTATTTCAATTACCTCAAATCAAATATATTGCTTGCACACACATTTGTATACACACATGTATTAGTAACAATTTCATAATATGTAATATTTTAAAGAAGATACATATACGGATATACACAGTCTAAAATTTTCTTACAATAAATGCAATTGTAATAACTTAGAGGTCAATTATGGATGACAACCGAACTTCAATTGTGAGTGCCTGAACAAATGTTCTTTTACAATTTCGACAACTTAATCAAATTTCGTTATGGCAATTACAATTTGTCATAGTGTTGAATAATTGTAAATAGAATTCTATATGCTTATTTCTGTGTTCTAGACTAGATATAGGTAGGTAGGTAGAAGTGGCTGTCCCCTCGATGGAGTCATGAGCGGACACACTTAGGCCGCATACAGGGCCCATTGTTATACCACAGTTTTTCATTCTCCCCTATTCCAGGAACCACTCAGAGCTTCCGATGAAGCGACTCAGACTGCCAATATTCATGAATGACAGTTAATCTAGATTCTCCATGTAGTAGGCACCCAGGTGCCTCTTTCTCCTCCACCCAAGTGCCGGACATGTGCACAATAGGTGAAGAAGTCTCATCCTCCTGATCTCCACAGCTTCTGCCGAAATCATTCGCAAAGTGTCCAAGACCAATACGCCTCGCATGCGTTCCAATAATGCAATGCCCCGTAATAAGCCCGATAACAGTGATGAGCCTACTTCTTTGGAGTTTAAGCGGAGTCGCCGTGCGCTTCATATCCAGCCTTGGTCAGATTTTTTGCGCCGTTCTGCCCTTGTCCGAAGCTGCCCACCTACTGTTGACAAGATCTACGATTGCATTGTCAATTATAAGCTTGCAGGTACCCAAATGGATCCCCAATGTAGAGAACTCATCAGAGAGTTCGATGGTCTTATTGATGGACAGGCCAGTTAGACTAGGCATTGTATTGACTCTTTTTTCTTTCTGAGACTATGTCCGATATCGATTCTTCGATTCTATAGGTAAAAACTATTGTATTTGCATTCAATTTAAAGTTAAACTTTTTATTTTAGTAAATAAATTCAAGTACTATTGAAATGATGAAAAAAGTTTAGTATTGTTATCCTTCGTTGGTGTAGCGTTTGTTCTTTTGCTATAACTAGGAACCTAATTTAGGAAGTACAAAATTAAATAGTAGACAGTATCAGTTTTTGCATAACAAACAACTTAGCTGTACCCACGTAATTTAATTTGCCATTTGAAAAGGATAACAAATAAGTTAAAGATGTTGACATCCTAGAAGTAAAATTGTCAGGATCATATTTGTCAGGATAATTCACGATATTTGACCCAATGTTCCTTTCGATTACCGTCGTATATTCCTTCTTTAAATTAAAAATATGTTACAAAGAAGTGTTTGTAACAAGACTAGAATATTGAGCTATTATTATTGAAATGTATTGAAAACTGTATTAATATTTCCAAAACAAAAAAACGTTAATTCTTTATTAATATTAATTAATATTTTATATATATTTTATATTTTTCTTCTTTTCAGCCAGGTACCTTAAAACTAAAATTCATTAATATGTAAGAGAACAAAATATTTTGAACTTCCCATTTAAATAGTATATTGGTAAGTTATTATTTATCATTTCGAATTCAATTTTTATAAAATTTTATACATTATTACAAAAGGTTTAATTAATATTATTACAAACTTTCGTTTTCAAAGTTTATTTTTTTTTACTATTTTTTGAACTACTTGATTATCGTTTTCATTTGATATAAGTATAATGAACTAAAAGTTAAGAATTCCTAAAATTAGTTTGTTTTTAAAAGTATCTTTACGTCATAGCATTATTACCTTTAAATTAACGAAATAAAATTTTTTTTAAATAAATCAACTATTTTCAAATAAAATATAAATATATTTTACTGAAGGCCACACATCGAGATTACACAAATACACAAGAGATTATAACAATCATTTATACAAAGAATAATTTTACAATACAAAGAATAAATTTTCTTTACAATTCATATTGAAATTTCATACATTTTTTTCAGTTTCTTAGTTTTTTAATATAAATATACTTTGTAATTTACATAAGTTATAGTAGTTTTATTTTCTATTTTTTATTATTATTTTTAAGGGTTTTTGTTTTTCTTTCATTGGATCAAGTACGAACTAATATAATTTTCTTTCCTTTTCACATATATTCTCGTATATATATATAGACATTTAGGAAATTTCTGTTTCACATGTAGGTGTATAAAAAAAGGACACAAATATGAAGTGATTTATTTTGTTGTTGGTGTTCTTGTTCTTATTATTTATTCTTAAGTTATTTAGATTGAATATGTTATGTATGTATGTATGTATATGCTGAAGTATTTTGCTTTCTTCAAATCATTAAACTTTTGGAAATGCCTTTATTTATATGAAATCAAAGTTATAGCACTGGACATCCTTATTTGCATAAAATCAGATCAGATTATAGGATCGGTTCCATCAATATTTAGAGAAAACAAATAAATATTTAAAATTTAATTTTAGTTAATAGTCGCCACCTGTAATACCATTCAAACATTATTGACTCAGATTCTTGTGTGAACTGCTTTATATCTCATATAAATTAATTTAAAAAGTAAATAAAGTTATATATTTTCTAATTCTTTATATATGTATTCGACACGATATAAAAATATTCCAAAAGATATGTATAAAAATCCAATTTCCAAATTAAAGTTCTTTTCATTTACCTAAGTCTTTAATTAGAATTTTTCCTTGTTCAAAAGGAGTTAAATTATTCGTGGACGATGAATGGAAAAGAAATGTTCACTTCAACACCAGATGACAACCTGTAAACTCTGTTCTCGATTAATTTATTAATTTAGTCAACAAAAAAGTAACTTTTTTATTCTCTAAATATTTGTCGCATATGATTTGAATTACAAGGAAATTATTTAAAACACGTTCCACATATACGTTGTTTATCTTGCTTAAAGCGGCTTCAATATTAACATTAAAGTTTCCAGTGTTTTTAAGAAACTGATAAAAATATTCAGTATATCGTTTTTCTTTTTTTTCATCAAAGAAGTTAAATTTTATTGTCACGATCATCGTTTTGATAGAGATTTATGCCATTTAGTTTTCTAACACATGGCTTAATTCAAAATTTTGTTTCTACAACAAAAATTAGAATGTAATTGAAATGAAAGAAAAAAAAAATGGATAAAAGAATCATGTTTTATTCCAATTATTTAATTATATAATAAATTTATATATTTTAAAAGTATTTCACAATTTAAAAAAGAAAACCCCTGCTACAAAATAAAATTTATTAAAAATAAAAATACAATAACAAAGCTTTATGAGTGAGAAAAGAAAGTAGGGCAATATTATCTTTGTGTTTATGCACATTTACAATTGTAAAGAATATGAAGCTTTAGTTCAAAAACATTGAAACAATTGGGAAATCTCTTCTCGCCAAAGTGTGTATAAAAATACTTATACGCTCTTTATATTTCCTACTTTCCATGATGAGGTTTATGTAAATGGCTCAGCCATATTTATGGTATTTTCTAAATTTACATATATATTTATGTATATAATAGTTGTAGTAACATTAAAAAAGATATCTTAAATATTATTAATGTTCGGATACACGCCAATAACCGCCAGTGGGTTGTAGAATAGTTGATGAATTTATACTTCCGAAGGATGATTGGGAGGCTGATGCATACATTGGAGAAAAGCTGTTAGTAGATTCGACGATTGCTTCGTCTGGATGAAAGCTTGTTGCGGTTGTTGCTGTGGAATTGGTAATATTGGTGGGTGTTGTTTTGGTTCTAATGTTACTACCTGCTGCTGATCTTCCTCGGGGACCTTGCATCACGCCTATTTGTTAAGAAAATTAAAATTTATTTTCAATTTAGTTCTTGTTACAGATTGTATAAAAACAAGATAAATATTGGTTTTTTTTATTAAATTATCACCATCTTCTAATTCTTTACTTTATTATTTATTACTCGCTTGAAATATTTCTTAAATTTGCAAATTATTCTCATATCTTAATAGAAGAAGATGGCGTACAATTAATTGTTGGAAAGTGTGTTTGTTAGTAATTTTTTCTTCTTTATTTCTAATTATATTGTTTAGTATTATGATTGTTTAGTTCTATGAGAGTGTTTTTGTGTGTGTATTTGGACAATTACTTAAAAAGCAAAATTTGATAGTCAAGTTAGTAAATAAAGGAAATTTAGAGTTAAAGAATGTAAGGTGTTGTTATTATTATTGTTTCTGTTATCAATCGTATTTATTGTAAATATTGTTATTCCATCACAAGAATATTCTTGAAAAAAAAGAAAATTATAATAATAATACGAAAACAACAACAACATATAAACATATAAAACGCATTTGTAAAAGCAAAAAAAAAAATTTATAACATTAAAATAAGACAACATGCAAATATTTATATCTACAGATTGAAAGAAAGTCTTTCACAAAAACATTCATTGAATGTTATGATAAATTTTGAGTTATTGTAATTGTAATAGAAAATTTAATTTCTTATATCGAATATATTGTTTAAATCCATTTCCATTTAATGATTAACGATATGAACAATGAGTAGCAGTATAAAGATAATAATAAAATGATATGCAAACTACTTAAAGAACAAGTTTGAATCGAGTGCTGGTTTATATACAAAGTAAAATGCATACTTTCTGGTCTGACATTTTCAAATAAAACAATTCGTAAATGAATGCCATTAAAGAACACTCTAATGTTTTGCCCATGAGCATTGAATTGGATATGAATGGCAACGCTTAACCGCGGTTTTGAAGACCAGTACAATTTCCACTGGTCTCCATCTCTAGTTACAGTTCCTAGCTCACTGTATTATATGGAAGTTTTTTTATTCATAATTGGTCGTTCAGACCTTCTCTTCAAACATCTGACATTTTAGAAAAACAATACTAAAAAGCTGTGTTTGAATTCTATTGCATCATTTTATTTTATTGTGTTTATGTCAACTTTGCGTAGATACGATATAAAATGGACGTATATATCAGAGATCAGCAATGAATCGTTTTTTTGCTACTCATAAGTACTCATGAAATTTTGAGTATGAGTGATTCAACAGTATTGAAATTCAAGTACTCTGATTCATTCGTAGTCACTACAACATTGATTTATAAGAACAGGTTGCAATGAGTATGAGTACAACGTTGACATCAAACTCATAACATTCGAAATATGTTTGATTCATACGCCTACTCACTCAGATTCATAAATTTAGAAAAACACTTATAATACTCATAAATGATTCGAATGATCCGAATCATTCATCTTACAGTCTAAGGTTTTGTTGGCTTTTCAAAAAAATAAGAAAGAAAAGGAAAGCAAACACTTCTTCTACTGAGTATTGTAGTGTTCGTACGCGAATCATACTTATTTTGTGATTCTTGTAAATGTTGAATAAAGGAGAGTCGAAATCAACAACATTATGTGTATTGTTAAGTATGAGTACGATGAGTACTTCAAACTTTGAATATGAGTAGTATGAGTACATACATAATTGGCCATTACAACCCTTCAGTCAGGGTTACGGCCTAGCTTCTCAACAACACTCATGTTGTGTGCGTTAATTTTATACATGAGTGGCGGGACCTACAGTTTAACGTCGACTCCGAACGACAGATTTTTTGAGAAGCTTTTCATGGCAATTTTTACTCTCAGAGTTTTTGCCAGAAATCTGCTAAGAGGAATTCGCCGAAGAAATATTTTCATATTTTCGTTTTGATGTCTGACCTGGGATTCGAACTCGGGCCTTTCGTCTAATAATAATGACATTAAAATAAGTATGAATGCGTATAAGTATCAGAAATTATGAGTATGATTCAAATATACTCATCTTTTTGAATACTCATTGCTGATGTCTGGTAAATATATTTCGACATTTATTTTATCTCAAAGATGTGAAATAAACTGTAAATCGCGAGAATAAAATGTGAGCTTAAAATATAGTCTATATAAACAAGAGTTTAAATTAAAATAATTAAAAAATGAATATTATTAAATAATGAACAACAATTTATTGCGTTTCATAATGACACTCAGTATTCTTAAATTGAAATTATTAACAACCATACTTTCTATTTCAATAAATTCATTAAAATCAAAACTTTGTAATAACAAAATAAGCAGTGCAAGAACCAACTAATTCAATTGAACAAAATAGAAAATAAAACCAACATCTAAAAATTATTTGCTTCGATACTCGATCTATACAATAAAGCATAATGAATTAATAATACACGAAAACTTGATATGTATACATACATATGTATCTAACTTTAACTTGATACCGAAAACCTTTCAATAAAAAATCAGAAATAGTTTACTACAAAACGAGTGTCTTTTGCTAAGTACATAAGACTCTTAATAAAAGTAGTTACAGTGGAATTTGATAAAACAGAGCCAGTCCATTACAAATGTTTTAATTGAGTTGAACAATTTTATTCGACTTAAATTTGGGTACTATGCAGTTTATTTTAAAACCCAGATACCATTGTTGTCAGACTAATGATGGCCCTATTTTATCAAATGCACTAAAATTAGTTCTAATTTCTGAAGACCTAATGGCCATTAAAGGGTTAATTATTCCTTACAACTGCACTAAATTTACTTTCAAATAGTATAATTCTTTAACTGTTATTAATATAGTACAGCTAGGGTGTTAAACTAACCAATACGTACATAGTACGTGCTTTAATTAAATTTTTGTTTTATATGTATACGATATTTTTGAATTTCATAAAGATTATTTTAAGGAATGTTGTTATTCTTTACTGATGTGATTACTCAATTCAATTCTTCTAATGTTATTAAATTAAGTTATGAAATATTCCAAAGGTTAATTTGAAAGAATTGTTAATTTGTTGATTTAAATATTATAATGGCACGGTTAGGTTAGGTCTAAATGAATGGTTATTTGAAGCAAGCACATTTGTCGCTGTTTTACAATAGAAATTTTCGTGCGATATCATTTACTATTTGTATGGTATATCATTTTTAAGTTTATGTTTCCAAACGTACTAAGAAATCATTTATATTAAATTATAAACCGCTGATACAATGACTGAATGATAAATACGTTGGTGCTTAGAATAATTAGAGGTTACTGAAAGGTTTTTGTTACTAGAGAATGAACTAAAAGGAATATTTATAGAGGCTATAAAGACAATTTAACCCTTTAAATAATGTAAACTAAGCAAAAATAATTTGAATAAATTTTTAATAAAGTGCGTATACTACAGCAAACAAGAAAAAAGAAAGAAGTATTTTACATTTTAGATGTGTTGGTGTGCTATTTTTATGGTGTTCTGAAGGTATTCTGTGTATTATTGTGTAAATGTTGAGTCTTTAGTGAAAGGAAATAGATTTAAAAACATCAAAAAAGTAGCAAACCAATATCAATTAAGGCAGGCAGGCATTTTTAAGTAGGCACTCATTTCATTTCTAGTTTCTATGTTATTTTGTTTTTTTGTTCTGTTTAGTTTCATTCGTATTCCACACACAAAAAAGAGGATGGATGAATTGAGAAATAGATGTCTGTTTTGCGTACGTTTCAAGTTTCTTTTGTTCAAATCTTTTACATTATTTTCATAGTTTTGCTGCTAAAACGTTATTTTATTTTTTATTTTGTTTTTCTTTGTATCAAAATTATTATTATTACTTTATTTTAATATCAAATGTTTTATATTTTTTTGTTTCTTTGTCATTTTAATGGTGTAGTTAATTTTTTTTTTATATAGTTTCGTTTGCTTTTCGATAGTTGTAACATTTTTTTTTTTAATATTTTTTTATTTTAAAAAGAGACTTGATAGTTTTATTTTTTTGGTTTGTATTCAGTTTGCGTTAAAATCTTACAGTCGATAAAGATGTTTCTTGCACTTTAAATGCTTCGCGACGAAAATTTTCCAGTTTAACTTTATTCATGGGTGCACCTGAAAATTAAATTTACAGAAGGAAAAGAAGAAAAAAGAAAACAACAGTCATAACACACATATTCACAATTTTTGTTTTTTCTAATTTAAAATAAAAGAAAACAATATTCCGTTGCTCAAATTAAAACTTGTATAAACTAAATTTACTTCAAATCAAGGGATATGATCGTTAAATCAATCGTATATAATATAGCAACATATTACTATTTAAAAATTAACTCATTAATGCCCGAAATACTTTTTTTCTAACGGCTACCGTTTTGTTGTTTACTCTCAATTTCGTCTCAGAGCATAAAAACTAAGGCAACCTCTGCTGGCAACTTAAGTTGCCACTGGGCACTAATGGATTAAAGACAGATTTTTGCCTACTGCATGATTCTTCAATACAATTCTTAATAAATGTTAACATTGACGGGTATAATCCAATTATTGTCATATTTTTAGTGGCATCTTCTTAATGAATACTATGAAAAGTAATTCATTTTTATCTTTCTCTCACAATTTTTTAAGCTTTTTAAATTATTTTTTTAATCAATTTGTATTGTAGACAATATGGTCAGTCCAGTTTGTATTTAGGATCGGTAGTTGGATTACATTCATATGTACATACACTTTGACAATCATGATCAAAACAAGGCTTCTGGATTATAATTTGTAACAAAGGACGCAACATTTTTAACAAACATTTTTGAAAATTGTTAGACTGATAAGACAGGTAATTTAAATGAAATTCATTTGCACAATGTACAGTAGTAGTTTTGGGTTAGGTGAAAGCACAAGGCATTAATTAATTTGTTATAGCATTCTTCTCATGGAGGGAAATGCAATGATTAAAATATTAAAATATTTTATTAACTTTAAATTGAATGAAAAATAATTATGAGAATATTTACAATGATTTACTTACCAATATAACTTAGTAAAACTGGTAAAAATATTAAGCCGTGGGCAGCACCAATCAAGACAATACCCAAATACATTCTGAAGTAAAAAACTTGGAAGATTTGACTTTTAGCGAAAGCCAATACTAGGATGCCTCCAAATTTCGTAAGTGTTATGCCGGAAAATATTGAGCTGCCCATTTTGGTAAGACAATCTGCAGCACGTCGTTCACGTGTACCTTCAGTTGATATCGAAAAACTATGAACCAAATGCGAACAAAATTCCACAGATATACCAACTGCCATTACTAAATTAACCAGCGATACAGCGTTCAATGATATATTCCAGTAGTACATATTACCACCCAAATTTATTACAATCATTGTAATAGTTATGACCACAACTAGTGACGAGTGTATATCAAAACCCATCAACAAGAATGTTACAATGAAAATGGCCAACACTGAAATACCCATACTTTGCAAAGTGTCAGGCCACATCGTTAGATATTGTTCGTAAAACACATAAAATACTGAATAGGGAAATACTTCAACTTGAACAGCTTCATCGAATGGTATGCCAAGTGACATTAGACGACCTTGTATCATATGTGTTATGTTTGCAGCTATTTTACGAGCCGAACGTAAAGCAAAATAGTAGTCTTCGGATGTTTTCAGTATTGAGTGATATGCCATAAAATAGGAAGCCTCAACGGCGGTCTCATTCGTGTTTGGTATATATTTATAACGGACACCATCACCATACGCAGCATGACCAGCTTTAGCACAGGAATCATCAGGATTATCTTTTAAAAAGAATGGTAAATATTTACCAAAATCTTTTTCATTTGGGCGTTTTAAAGAATTCCGATTAATAACACAAGCATCACATGTTGTATCTAAAAATGTTTTAAGAAAATGTACGACAAATTACTAGTACATGTTATTTTATTCATTAAAGCAACAATGCAGCTTACCTTGATGTGGGCAAAAATCACCGGTATTTGGGTTATATTTGCAACAAGCTCCCGCCTGGCTCCAACTAAAGTAGTCATCAATCCAATTCGAAGCTGGTCGAGCTATATATGTCACGTTGGATCTTTTGCTAGCCAAATAGATTTGTATACCTAAACTGTCATCGTTGCAGAATTGGCCAGAACACACCAGATTTTGATCGAACGTTGTTGAATAATTCAAACCTGATTTTAAGACAAAATATACTGGTGGCCCAATGCTCAGGTACTTATTTAACGATTGGAAGTAATGCAAAACAAAACTGTCTTCAGGCATAGATAGTTCCTGGTTCAAGCCAATTTCAATTCGTGGTGCTATAGCAATACTCGAACAAAGCCATCCGAAAAAGACAATCATAACAATAACTCGCACTGTCTTCTTCATGAGGAATGGAACATAGACACTTTTAAAGAATTTGTACAGTAAACCTTCCGTAATAGGAGCAGCATCAGTTTTTTTGCCGCGTATAAAGCAGCATACATCCAGACGATTTTCTGCTTGTCGTTTTGTATCCAACGTCAATAAACTAACGAAGCAAGTGATTTGGAGCAAAAAGTCAAAGAGCAAAGCCATGCCGGCATATAGAGCAAACGCTTTCACAGCGGGCATATCGGAGAGACCTCCCAAAAAGAAGCAGCAACTTTCACTAATCGATGTCAGCAACATTGAAGGTCCCACTCGCCCTAATATGCGGCCTATATGCTCCTCATGAGTTTCATCTGATCTTCGGCTATCACGCTGATACGTTTGTACCAAAATAAAAATGTTGTCCACACCAACAGCCAGCACTAAAAAGGGTATAACTTCTACAATAATCAGTGTAGCAGGAACGCCAATATAGCCAAAAACGCCTACAGATGATACTACCGAAGCTAAAACGATGATAACGCCGCCAACACCCAAAGTTATTTTACTGTCTATGAAAGCGCGTCCCACTTCTTGAACATGTCCCAACGATATCGCAATATAAGCAAACATTATCAAGTAGGACACCAAAATAGTAAGCACATCCGACTGCGATTCACGATTCAATTCATCCTCAATAGAACGCTCAGAAGTGAATGCAATATCCATATGTTTACTCATATTATATTTTGTATAATTTAGCATGTAGTCAACATAACGTTGCTCCCACTCCAGAGCTGGACCTAATTTTTCCTTTTCATGATGATTGCGAACCAAGAATGTCAATATTACAGCAGTAGCCAGTTCATATTTTGTATTTGATCCTAATTGTTCGCCATTTTTCAGAAAACCGCCCAGACCAATAGCAGGATCAACTGGACCACCATACGGTGCCAAACATAAATAAGGATTACCTATGCATTGATACAATTCATCCAAATAGGTAACCTGGTAATTGTTTCAAATAATTCAAATATAAAAATTAATATAAATGAAATTGCATATAAAAATATCAACAACTTACTTCAAATCCATTATCCTCATCTTCATCATCTAAACGTTCCAAGTCGTCTTTAAAGTATCCCCAAATTGACTGCACTACACAATCGGTTGTTTGTACTTTATCTTGATCGCCCGATACCAATGGAGCATAACAGATATCCTTTAACATTGTAGCGCCCTCAATATTACTGCCCAAATTCTTTATATCTTCTTGTAAATTATGGACATCAATTAAAAATTGTTTATCAAAAACAGGTCCAAATTCTATTGGACCATTAGAAGTATTATGAATAATGTTGGGTAAATCGACAGCTTTTATAATTATTTGTTCGATCCGATAAAATGGCTGGAAAGTAGAGTCAAAATATTCGCGTTCTACACGAGAACGAGATTGAGGTGAGGCCCACAACTGTACTGGATCGGTAGTGACGTTCAAAAATTTTATGCCGAATCCGAGAACGGCAACAAATACTAATCCTCCTAATAACGTTAACCATGGATAAGTAGCAAAAAATTTACCCCAGACGGTAAATGCAGTTTCAAGACATTTTTCTGTTTTAGCACCCAAATGTTCAAAATAGCCAGAATCTGACTCAATGACAATATCAATTTCATCATTATTTGGACCATCCACTTCGTTGCCATCACCTAATAATACAAATAAAAAGAGAATAAAAAAATTTATTATTTTACACTTCATTTACTTATAAAATTAAAATGAAATTAACATTTTCGTTTTCGTTGTTGATTTATGCAACACAACACAACTAGATTGTCGAACTAAATCTTTATGAAAGCGATATATGTATGTATATGTATATAAATATAATTCTTTTTTTTTTGTTTAAGAGGACATAGATTTACACATTTTTGAACAGGACAATCAAACTTATGGCGGAAAAAACAATTGTACAATATTTAATAATTTAAGGACAAATTGAATAATTATTTAATTTTTTTTTATAAACACTTATTTTTTAAATAAAAAGACAATTTGATTGGAGGGTTAAATTTTGTTCAATTTATGCTTCAAAGTAATCTGTAAACATTTGATTTTCTAAACAAATACTACCCTATATCCCAAAATACGTAATTGCTCTAATTTTTAACCAATCCTGTGAAGATATATATCAAACTAAAGTGCGAGTTAGTCTTAATCTTCAATATTTATGTTCAAATTTATTTTTTGGGTTTTTTTACGCCGAAATAAAAAATGAGTTTAAAAATTGTCAACTATCCGACAATTGAGAAGGTGTTTTGTAGAATATTATTAAATTATCAATAAAATCTCTGAACTATTTAAATTTTTCTTTTGTAAATATGACTCCGCTTGATTTGTATGTCAAGCGGTGTGCAGCGCGCAGTGCCATTCGTCTGAGGGAATCGGGCTGCTGGAAAGAGCGCTCGATAGGTCACTCCAGAGTTCTGAATGTCATCTTTCCTGACGGGAGATATGGACTTTCGGAAAAAGCCACCGATTATATTGTGCCTGAGGCTATGTTCCTGCCCGGTTTAAGGATACTTATACCGGAAAGGGCACTCCAGGGTACTCCAGGGACAGAGAGGTATACCCATCTTCACGGATGGGTCTAAGTTAGGTCGATGTACAGGTGCTGGGGTTTTCTGTAGGGAACTCGGTCTTGAACTCCACTTTAAGTTGAATGATGACTGCAGCGTTTTCCAGGCGGAGATTTTCGCAATCTTGAAGGCTATTGAGGCCATAGCTAGGGGCCCAGCTTCAGATTCGGAATCTTACGTGATCTTCGTTGACAGTCAGGCTGCCCTTAGGGCCATTGAGTCGGTCTGGTGCAAATCACGGCTCGTTCGCAAGTGCAAGGAGTCGTTGAGGACCTTTGGACTAGACCGTATCCGTCTTTGCTGGGTTCCGGGTCATAGCGGAATACTGGGCAATGAGACGGCGGATGCCCTCGCTAGGTTAGGTTCGCTCTCTGGGGGCGATTTAATAGTTGGTCCTGACCCCCCGGTCTGCCACCTCTATGGTCTCATCAATGGATGGGTCGGGGAGGAAGAGCAGAGACGTTGGGGGAACGGATCGGGTCGTTTTGTCTCTAGATGTCTATGGCCTGCTGTGGACAGTAAGAGAACAGGTTGGCTGCTGGGCTTGGATAAGGCCAGCTTAAGGTTGGTTGTCGGGTTTATCACAGGGCACTGCGAGATTAGGTCGCTGACGGGGATCTGAAACAGATCCCAGCCGGACTATAGCAGGGCATGTTGCAATGAGGAGGAGTTGGAGACTATCGAACACCTCCTCTGTAACTGCCCAGCCCTTGGTAGGTTGAGGCTGAGGACCCTTGGTAGGGCCTTCTTTGAGAGTTTGAACTCTGTGTCGAGAGCCGACATCAAGGCTCTCCACAGATTCATTAGTGGCCTAGGCTGGTTGAGAGGCGCTAGGGCTTCATCAGGGTAGTCGCGCTCTCCCTTCTTTGTTGGGTCTATATGACCCCCCCGCTTCCCATTCTCCCTTTCCTATCTCCTCTCCTTTATATCCTATTCCCTCTCTTATCCTTCCTCTTTAAGGACGTTGTACAATGGGTCTTAATTGACAAGTACACGTCCTCTAACCTAACCTAACCTTTGTAAATATGTAGTTTTAAAATCTGGTCAAACTCTAAAGTTCAAACACTCAAAGTTCTTGTTAGAGAGCATTTACTTGTTTAAACGAGACGCATTGACCTTGTCCAATAGCCAATGAAAATGAAGAGGACGAAATTGTTAATTACCTATTGGGGACTTATATGAAAAAGAATGTAAAGATTGTGAAATAACAATGGACTATGTTTGTGTGTATATGTGACAACCAACCTACCTAAAGTAATAACAGAGAAATTTATCAGACCTTTGGACAAATTATCGTTATCGACAAAAAAGTAGACGAATTTTTCTTAAACAAAATTATTCGAAAACAGCAGGCTCGACTTATATATCATTTCGGTTACATAAGCAAGTTAATGGTCTTCAAGCGAGTCACTATAGAATTGTAAATGCCTCCGTTGAAGTAATACTATTTTTTTTCTATTGGCAAGGGCAGGTTTTCTTCAAAAATTCGAAAAAAAAAACAAAGTAAATCCCTCTCGACCGTCAGTTCTGACTTGGTCACCATTTACGCTGCGTTAACGAGTTTCATCCACGTCGCTGTTCTACAACCACCACAATATATAGAATTTTCTATAAATATGTGCTTAGTGTTTTTTGCTTTCTCACGTTATCCATAAATAGATCTTCTATTTATATTAAACCATATCGTATGGCTCCAAATGCACGATATTCTATTACTATGACACAATACACACAATATAATAAGAGTATTATTTATACAACGCGAAATACAGATTACTAATGATAGCTATTGCAAATACTCGATTTCTTTTTACTACAACCTATAAGACCGAATTATCTTTGTAGTTTTTGTTTTTAGACGTTTAGTTTTAAGTTTTTTATGGTAATATGTTCGTCTCAATTGAACAATAATCAAACGTCATATTATCCGAAATAATATTTTACAAAATGTCAACTAATTTTCAATATATAACGTATTTTTTCATATTATTTTAAATTATTTTTTTTTTAGAGAATACGGAAGATGTACATACATATGTTGACATGTTTTTTAATGTACAAATATTATTAAATCTATTTAGAAATTCAAAAATAATAATAATCAAATTTTTCAACATTAAATTAAAACTACAAATAAAAAATTAATTAAAATTAACAACAAAAATAAAAACAAAAAACATCTCAGCACAATGATACATAATTTTCTTTTAGTTAAAACAGAAAGCCAAACAAAAGCTGCAACGCCACCGAACCTTAAGGCAGATATAACATTTTTTATGTATGTATATAAATATGTATTTTTTTAATTCAAATATGATGTATAATATATGGCATACAGGCTACTTTTTCGAGTAAATTATGTAATATTTTACAAATTATGATAATGATGACAGTTTGATGAGTGAGAAGATTCTTAAAAGCTTTGCAGAACTATGAACAAAAATGTGCCACCAAATACAACCAACAAAATGTGTATTTATATATTATTTTTTTAATAATAAAAACATTTAAATATCAAACCGAAACGTACTGGAAATTTTTGATTGCAGTGGTGAATCCTCCTCGGGTGCCAATTCATTGCTGACACTATGATCACCGGTAAAACGTCTGCCTATGGACGTACTATAACGATTATCCACCAAACCATCACCTAACAAAACTTAAATAAATTTGTTTTTTGCCAATCAATTTAATTAAAATACAATTAAACATAATTTAAATATATTTAATCTATATTAATATAAATAAATTAAGATATACGTAATTATAATATTTAATGTTAATTTAAATAAACTTGTTGTTTCATTGATGAAATCTAAAATGTTTGAGCAAAATAACTGATTTTTCGAATTAATTTTAACGTATCTTTAAATTAACTCTATACACAATTAAATTTGAAGTGGATCTTAAAATGATTTTAAGTAAATATGCGAAATGTGTAGTAT
Source organism: Sarcophaga rosellei (assembly GCA_930367235.1). NCBI lineage: Eukaryota > Metazoa > Arthropoda > Insecta > Diptera > Sarcophagidae > Sarcophaga > Sarcophaga rosellei. Next base: position 66,626,348 of record OV884019.1, read on the forward strand.
ATGGTAACACTAATTGTAACAGTAATACCTTATTATTAGAAGTTAGAACGATAGAACCTATTAGTATATTTCAATTGAAAAAATTAAAGTTTTTTATTTAACATTTAGTTTTTTTTTACAAAAATATGTGTTTAGAGGTCTGCTTTCGTTAGAAAGCATAAAACTCTAAAGCTAATATTAATCATTAACCACATCCCATCTGCTTATGACTTCCAATATCAATCACCATACAATAAAATGCAATCGTTTTTTTTTTTTGTTTGTTAAATATTATTTTTACTAGAAATAAACCTTTTCGTAAGATTTAAGATAATCTTATAACATAACGAAAATTTACATACAATTTCTGGAGAAAACATTTAACATGTTGACAATTTTTAAGAGAGAACACTTAACTAATATTTAGAATTTTATTTAAAAAGGTTTATTTTAAAATTATTTTTTCAATCTAAAACATAAAATTGTGCAATTGGTTGTGTTATTGATATTATATGTATATGGTAGATCTAATGAACTGTTTCTCGATAAAATTTCAAACTTATTGACAAGATTGAAAATATGTACTTCTCAATAAGTGTCATATGAAAAGATTGTATTGTAATAAATCGTGCTTATTTTAAAACTTAAGGTTAATATCGTAACGACTCGCCGACTCAGACATCTCGAACAAAACGAAATATGAAAAATATTTCTTTCGGCAATTTCCTCTCAGCAGTTTTCTGCCAAAAAACTATGAGAGTAAAATAAAATTGCTTTGAAAAGTTTCTCAAATCTATCGTTCGTTCACACAATATGAGTGGTGTGAGAAGTTAGTTTGTAATCCTGACTAAAGACTCCTAATGACCAATTAAGTATGTAAGTATATATTTTATTTTTTGATATCTATTTGAGGTGTTTCTATTCAAATATTTTAATAAAAAAAAAAAGAAATTTTTTAATTATTTACTTAAATTAACCGAAATAATTCCTAAATAAGATTTATAGATTCTACTATAAATATAATTTAAAAAATTTCAGAAATTCTTTCCGAGAAATCAGTGGTTAAAATGATGGTTTCTGTTATAAACTTCAAGATAAGATATACTTGGTACTCGGTCATAGATTTCAATGTGAAATGTTTAGAAATTATACGAATTGATAGTACCAGCTATTATTAAATAATTTATTACTTGGACATTTTTTTATCAAATAAAATTGACTTATTCCATGTCATGAACGGAAAACTACCGGTAATATGCATTCCATTTGGTGATCTGTTACTGGGACTGGAAGTATTCTTATTAATAAATAAACGCGTAACATTGTAATCCTTATTTCCCATGTGTAATAACAATGAACTTATTAGGTCACATACATTTATACTTATATTTATGGTAATAACCTTTATCAGCCAGCCCTTATTAGTAGCTTCCAAATACTATATAATATATTTTTTTAATCCTTAACATGCATAATTTGTTTTGTATACGATACTACGGTTATTATATATGTATATATTATATTGTATAATATTCGCCGCCATGCAAAATCATGAAAAAATTATCACGTTGTGCTGACTTTTCTATTGAAAATTTTAAATTAAAATATACTATTAACATGAAATCTCATATTTCTTGATTCAAATGTGCTAATATATGAATAAAGTAAAAAATATATGTATTGCTCTTAACAAAAGTGGCAGTGGTTTGTTTATATAAACAAATAATACAAATCAAATTACAAAAATAAAAAAATTAAAATGATATCAACAACAGACTTACCATCCGTATTTTTAGACGGGAATAAACATACGCCCATGAGGAACAACAAACTGCCTACGACAAAGACGGCAATCATAATTACAGTAAAAGCATCAAATCCAGCAATAGTGAATGGTTGCGGCGCTGGAGGTTCCGGTGGTGGAATAGGACAAGATGCTTCACAATCTGTACAGGAACAAGCTGGAGCCTTATCCTACATTAAACAAACATTTTAATTAATTTTCATTGACAAAAATTTTAAACTTTTTTTACATTTAATGGACTACTGCAAGGAACTGTTGGAGGATCTAATGGACGGTAACCGTCAACATAGGATGAGTTATCCTCATGCTGTACATAAGTTATTTGAAAAGGTACGTAAATATTATCACTGGAACCCATGTAGGCGAACCATTTGGTGGCACTACAACGTGAAGCGCCGTGGTCACCACAAACTATGTCCATAGCAAGTTGACCTGTTGAAGGTACTGACACCTACAATTAAATAAATATGTGATTATCAATCTTATGCGTAAACCTATTATAAAAATTTAAATTAAATTTAAAATTTAAAAATTGAACTCAAATTTTTGCACAATTTTTTAATTAAACTACTATTTACCCCATTAATTACACAAACTGATGTATCATTCAAGAAATTATATATAAATACATTTCGATTATATTGTGATTATCATCAAATTTATCTTTCTGTCTGTCTAAATTTTATTTATTTTCTTCACAATCGATAAAAATAAAAATTGCGTATTGCTTCTTAATTAGAAGCTTCTTAAAAATGTCTATACTACTAAATTGACATTACAAGCAATTATTCTGATCTTAATCCCGTAAACCTTTTGGAACTTGTAGATCAATACATTGAAAGAAAAAAACCTTCTAATCTAAATGAATTAAATCATATTGTTAAATCAGAAAAAATTTACTTCATCACTCTTACCCATATTTGATTATACTTATGTATGCCCTAGAGATTACTTGTAAAATAAGAATTTTATTTTAATAAAGATTTACAGAATTACAATTCGCTGTTACAATTAAAAGTCAAATCATACTTTGTGTAACAGAAAATAAAACAAATTGTAGTTAGTTTTATTACAATTAAATAAGATAAGAACTTAATTGAGTGAGTAAAAAGACACAGTTTTGGTGTTTTCCGTTCCAAACTGAGGACATGTATTCCATAACAAAATATATTGCTGAACATTCAGTTTGTTTTAAAATTAAGCACATCAGAAAGAAAATACTTTTATTTGATTTTTTTATTAATTTTGCATAAATAATCTCTAAAATCGGATGCAATTCTTGCTTTAACAAAAGTAAACCAAGTGTTTTTATTAATTTGAGGGATATAAAGTAATCTATTTAATTTTAATTTTTTACATTAATACTATCATTGTGTAAATATGCTACATTAAAACTTACCTGAGAGCATGACTTATAGGTACTATTTGTATAGTTCGCTGTTATATGTAAATCAATATTGTTAATGTATAATGTTCCTGTTAAAATTAGAGTACATTATAAAAAATACCAAAAATTAATATTTTATTTATAAAATTTACACATACAAACATTTACGTACTCATATACAAAGAATATTCAATATCGTTGTCATAGTAGTTATAATCTGCATGTATATATGTAGTTTAAAAATATGTATATACCGACAAGATGACGACAATTGAATAAATATTAAAATGTATATAAAAGAGAACATACATATGTATGTATATGTATATGTATGAAAGTATAAATTTTATCATCACGTTTCGATACGTATGTGTTTGAAAATAAAGGAAGATAGGAACTTACCATTCTGATTGGTTTCCGTTGAAACAACGTGCATAAATTCCGATTGCTTGGGCGAGCATGTAAATTCACACAAATGTCGCACTAAATTAGCCATACATGATGGACAACGGTCTAGGAAATTGCCAGCTAGTTTAATATTATCGTTAAGAATTTGCACCTTGTTGTTTTTTATTAAAGAAACAAATTGAATCAAAACATATTTACATAAGTATTCGAATTACAAATGAGAGAATAACGTTAAAAATACATAAATTTATTCTAGAATACTAATATACTTTTCCTTCTATCTTACCTGATCTCTGTCACAGCAAAATTCCGTTGCATTGTCTTCTAAAAGATAACCACAACGTTCTTGTAAAAGCTCCATGCCTTTTGGTGAAATTGGTTTCGCTGTTCCATTATATGGACAATACTGAGAGCGACCAAATTGATCTTTATTACAAACTCCATACCAGATGCAGTCCTATTTAAATAATGCCATATAAATAAATAATAAATAAATGTTTATTATTCAATTGAAAAGATAAAGAATATGTTAATAGAACAAAAAAATCATTTTAACGTTTTTGTTTGGTTTTCATTTTAATCTCAAGAGAATACAATGTGCAGTCCAGTAGTCGATACTAGCCAGTAGTCAGTTCCATTATGCAAAGTCCAAAGAGTGACATGTTATAATTTTAGTGTAATATAACTAAATAAATTAGAATTTGAATAAATTTTATCAATCAAGTTTTTTTTTATATGTAATCAATAAAATTCATTTTAACGATTATTTCAACTACTTTAAAGTAGTATGGTACAAAATCCTATCGAAAAGGACTACTTTTTTCAGTGATGCTCGATAATATCATATTCAAATTAAATAAAATTAAATGAGGGATTGTGTATAGGTTATTATGAAGATCTATACTTTATGTGGTACATACTAATTACAAGATTTGAATTCACTTGGAAGTATGATAAACTTGGAAGTAAAAAGCGAAACTAAATCAGAATGACCACGACCCTTCGCAATGTTTAAAGCTTCAGTTATATTTAAGTCATAATACTAAAAAAAAATTAAATAGGCGAAGACGCATGCAGGTTCCAAAAGCTGAGAAAATATACAAGCCACATTTTATGAAAATCTGACAATATAATTCTAAAATGGCACTAGAATGGGACTCACAGCGAAGCAAACGTTTACATTGAAGAATTTTATAATTCTGTAAAAGCCGTGCGTACCCTGCAGGAATAAAATAACAGAAAAAAAGATCAATACTTTTAAAAGTACTTTAGTATTTTTTAATATTGTGAATCATCGTAGTCTGTTTATTATAAAATCATTTAAATTCCCATTATAATTAGTCTCTTAACAGTATAAGTACAAAGTATAATAAAGCGTAATGAACTATAAAACGAGTTATTAATTGAAATTGTACATACCTACATACATATAACGTCATTTGCACTAATTTAAATGGAATATAATATTTTTGTATTCGAAATTTAAAATATGGTATATCACATACATATGTATGATTAGAATCAGAATTAATGGCATCTATTAAAAGATATTATACTTATATTTAGTAAAAAGAATGATTATAATAATGATATTAAAATAATTTAATTATGGTAAATTTTCAAAAATTACTCAGATATTAAGTACATACTGAAAATATAATAAATTATATGAAACATATGTATGTATGTAAGTATATTAGATTTGAATAAGATCAGTATACTAAAAAAGATTTAAATTGGTTATACAGGTTTATATAAATATTCATATACAAAAATATGCGAATGTATATCTACACACAAGATTATGAGTTGAGTTCATGTGTACTTAAACAATTTTCAAATCACGTACAACAAAATCGAATATCAAATAAGGTATCCAAAATATTTTTTATTAATTGCAAAAATCGGATATTGTATAAAACAATATTTAAAAATAAATTATAATTATAATGACCTTTATTTCTATTCTTATATAATAAATAACGTGAATTTAAGTTTAATTTATATGTAATATCTCTATATAGTTGTGGTATTATTACCTCCGTTTGTCATTGCGAATTATTATAGTATAGTGCAATTAATAAAAGATGAAAAGGCGGGTTTGAGACCCAACCACAAATATGTGCTCAACGGCATTTATATTTATCTTAGCAAACATCGCAATGCGTCTTATCATCACTTTTGTTAAATATATTCTTAGTTGTGGTCCTAAAAGGTCAGGACGAAATTTGATATTAACAGACATGTTTAAAAGAAACAAACCGAAAAAGCCCATAGAGCTAGAAGTTAATTATGGGTTATATACAAAATCCAGGAGCGCTGCCCCCTATCCAAACGAAAGCTCTGTGGTCTATTAATGTAACAATGAAATAGTTTCCAGGAAACTGATATTCATTATGATATTTTTTGTTACGCTATAACACTACCGTCTCCAAACTTCAAGGTGGACGTAACAAGCCATATCTCTAAAGTGCTTCCAGATTTTCGCCAAGCCCATGCTCTACCATATGTGCCATCCGATTAATTTTGGTTTTGTCCGATAATGTGCTCTCTGGCAAAATCCACGCGAAGTTTTGGAGATGGTAGTGTTATGACCTCCCTGCCTCTTGCCAAAACTGCATATGTAATCCCCAGATATTGTGTTTCAGCATGACAATGATGACAAACACACCGCCAAAATAACTCGTAAGAGACTTAAGGACAAAGTGATATCATAGCTGAAAAGAAGAGTGGTAGATGACTCAATTTCTTTAAATTAAATGTGTGCCAGAAACTAGCTGAAAACATGCCAAGGAAAATTTAGGCTGTTATAACTGCCTCAGTGAAAAAAATATTTCACAAAAAATTAACCTCATGCACTTTTTAAGCGTATTTGAATATAGAAATATAGTACAACGGTTTCATAGATTTTTTCTCCAATGGACCCATTTAAAAGAAAACAAAACAACAACAAAAATAAGCGACCTATAAATAATATTTGTGGTCAATGATTTGAGTAACTGTATGTTTATTGCTTTATTATTATTATTTCAATTTCAATGAACCCAACGTTTTTTTAACCATTTAAAAGCTATTAAATTGTAAGAAGCTATGTAGGTTGTAATCCCGACTAGTGGGAAGCAAGCCAATAGAGAGGATGTAGAAAAATAACTTTGGTGAACGTAGAAAATATCCTCAAAAAATTTTTAAATTTTTAACAAAATTCAAATACTAAACTAAAACAAATACTTCTTAAAATATAAACATTAAAATTACAAAGACCGTATGTTCAGTAAATGTTTACAAGCTAAATCCTATTTATTACTCGGTCAGTAACAGACTAGCGTACTACCTAATATCCTAACGAGTTTTACTCAAAAAAAAGCCTGAAAAATATATTTTTTTTTAAGTTCACAACTATGAATATGACCGTATCAACCGGAGAAAAAAATTTGAGAGTATCAACCTGAGAAAACATTGTATAAAATGTTACCGTAACTTTAAATTCCATCATTTCATTGTTAACATTTTTAGGCAATACATCAATCAAGGTAACAACCGGAGAAAACGCTGTAAAAATGTGACCGTAACGATAAATACCATCATTTCACTGTTTACATTTGGAAACAATCCAATTTTTTACGGTTTTATGCGTTAAAACAGAAACAAAACATGATTATGCTAACAAAATATAAGCTAACATTGTTAAGACATTTTGAGTTATCATGTTTGCGAGAGTGAGAGTATGAAAAACACTGCAAAAACAAAAACAGAAAATAGCTCACAACCTCATGTACGGCTATTTTTAACTGGCAATTTGTGCAAAGATCAACAGGGTCGTATTGTGTGTAATCATTAAATATTATTTTCTTATTTATTTATGTTTATACATATGTACTGAATAATCTCTATACTCGAAATTCAAAAATGCGTTTTTGCAAAAGTAAACGCCAATAAAAATTTCAATTAAGTTTTTATTGCCATTATTTCTCTGAAAATCAGATTTTACTTTTTAATTGCACATATCGCAATTCCTGATAGCTGGTAATAATTTGTGTATGTTCCGACAATATACACAAAATATGTATATGAAAATACCAATGATAAATAATATACATAAAATTGTATTAAAAAAAAAACTACAAATCGATTTTAATATACAAATAAAATCTTTAAATGTACTAGACCAGGTTAGTTTATTAATATTCGAAGCAAAAAATACGTTCAATCTTCCGGTTATATACGATTCATCGTTACTAATTAAATTTCAATGGAAACATTTTTGTTTATTGTAATAAAATACATTCAGTTTACAAATATGTATATAAAAGTATGTAAACAGATTGTTTTATATATTACGGCTAATTTCATATGGATATACAATATACAAAAAGTTGAATTGACCATGAAAAGTTAATTTAAAAAATGTTGTTTGTTTTGCCGGCATTTCATTATTTCACAATAACAATACAATTTTAAAAATTTTCGAAATATGCATGATTCTTGAAAATTTTCATTTTTCATAAGTGTATGGAAATGCATCCTCTTAATATCATTATTAACCGTGTGATTGAAATACCACATTGAAATTAATTTTGGAAATTTTTGTATCAAACATTTGCATTTTCTAAATCGATATCATGAGTCAGTTGGAAAGTTTATACTACAAATGTTTAATATTAAATGAAAATAGATTTTTCAACCCGTTCTTGGGTTGTTTTATCATCGTTGTATGTATAATTATAAATTCGTTTTACAAAGAAACGAACACCGGAAATTACAATAATATAATGTATGCTACTTAATAATAATCATACATTTTACGTCTTTAAATACACGTTTTAAAGAAACTGAGCTTATTTTATTCAAGACAATGATTACAAAATTTACAATTTACATTATTACATAACATACATACATAATTGGTCATTACAGCCCTTCAGCCAGGATTACGACCTGGCTTCTCACTCCACTCATGTTCTGTGCCTAAATTTTATACCTGAGTGGCGGGATCTACAATTTAACGTCGACTACTAACGATAGATTTTTGAGAAACTTTTTCATGGCAGTTATATTTACTCTCAGAGTTTTTGACAGAAATTTGCTGGGAGAAAGTGGTCGAAGAAATAATTTTTTTCATATTTTCGTTTTGATGTCTGACCTAGGCCGACACACTACCTACTAGACTACATTATGGCATTATTTTATATGCCGCCACCTTGTCTGTAATTCACGAAAAAATAGCAATTCATTGTTCGTGTACACAATTATAAAGTCCTGCTTTCAATTTTCACCTTTTTCCTTAGAGAGCATCATGGTTAACGTCAACTTCGTAGACACCCGGAGGTATATTATTAAAATGTTACGTTTATTACGTGATGACTCACATTTCAATATAAAATTATGATTTTCAAATTAAACTTAGAAGCTAGGTTAGGTTAGAGGACGTGTACTTGTCAATTAAGACAAGTACAATACCCGGAGGTCGAATTGACCCATTGTACAACGTCCTTAAAGAGGAAGGATAAGAGAGGGAATAGGATATAAAGGAGAGGAGATAGGAAAGGGAGAATGGGAAACGGAGGGGTCACATAGACCCAACAAAGAAGGGAGAGCGCGACTACCCTGATGAATCCCTAGCGCCTCTCAACCAGCCTAAGCCACTAATGAATCTGTGGAGAGCCTTGATGTCGGCTCTCGACACAGAGTTCAAACTCTCAAAGAAGGCCCTGCCAAGGGTCCTCAGCCTCAACCTACCAAGGGTTGGACAGTTACAGAGGAGGTGTTCGATAGTCTCCAACTCCTCCTCATTGCAACATGCCCAGCAATAGTCCGGCTGGGATCTGTTCCAGATCCCTGTCAGCGACCTAATCTCGCAGTGCCCTGTGATAAACCGGACAACTACCCTTAAGCTGGCCTTATCCAAGCCCAGCAGCCAACCTGTTCTCTTACTGTCCACAGCAGGCCATAGACATCTGGAGACAAAACAACCCGGCCCGTTCCCCCAACGTCTCTGCTCTTCCTCCCCGACCCATTCATTGATGCGACCGTAGAGGTGGCAGACCGGGGGGTCAGGACCAACTATTAAATCGCCCCCAGAGAGCGAACCTAACCTAGCGAGGGCATCCGCTAGGATTGATGAGGACATTACGAGGTCCTCAACGACTCCTTGCACTTGCGAACGAGCCGTGATTTGCACCAGACCGACTCAATGGCCCTAAGGGCAGCCTGAAGATCACGTAAGATTCCGAATCGGAAGCTGGGCCACCAGCTATGGCCTCAATAGCCTTCACGATTGCGAAAATCTCCTTAAACCGGGCAGGAACATAGCCTCAGGCACAATATAATCGGTGGCTTTTTCCGAAAGTCCATATCTCCCGTCAGGAAAGATGACATTCAGAACTCTGGAGTGACCTATCGAGCGCTGTTTCCAGCAGCCCGATTCCCTCAGACGAATGGCACTGCGCGCTGCACACCGCTTGACATATAAATCAAGCGGAGTCAGGCAGAGCATAGTGTCAAGAGCAGCCTGAGGGCAACTCTTCCTCACTCCAGTGATACTCAAGGAAACAATCCGCTGAACCTTATCCAAGATTTTCCGCTGAAAACTCTTATCTAAGGCACACCACCAAACAACGCAACCATAAGTAATAACCGGTTTAACAATCGCCAGATATATCCAGCGAATGGCCCTTGGCGGAAGACCCCAGCTTACCTATGGAGTTCCTACACTGGTAGAAGGCATTCAGTCTCTTCTTCATTCTTTCCTCGGTGTTTCGTTTCCAGTTCAGCTTGCTGTCCAGGACAACACCCAAGTACTTGACCTCAGAAGACAACGGAAGCTCCCTACCAGCTAACCTCGGCAACCTGAAGGGTTCAATTTTGTACCTACGCGAGAACAAGACGAGGTCCGTCTTATCCGGATTTATACCCAGGCCACATTTCGTAGCCCAAGAGGATAAAAGTCCAAGAGCAGACTCCATCAGTTCCCCCAGCGTCGGTAGAAATTTTCCACCCACCAGAATAGCCACATCATCGGCATATGCCACAACCCTAAAGCCCCTACTCTCTAGAAGCCTCAGAATAACATTAGCAACCAGGAGCCACAAGAGAGGGGATAGGACACCCCCCTGCGGTGTACCCCTGGTCGCACGCTTTACGATAGAATATCCACCCAGATTCGATCGGATTAGTCTATTACCCAACATGTGGATGATAAACCGCACCAGAAAATCTGGGGCATGTATATCCCTCAGTGAATTCTCAATAGAAAATGTGGTGACATTATTGAAGGCCCCCTCTATATCAAGGAAAGCCGACAGTGTGTACTCACCCCTAGCCAGATTCGTCTCAACAAACTTAGAAGCTATAAAAGTACAAAAAAAATAAACGTTTGTATCCAAAAAGAACAGAAAATTCATCTTAACTTTGCCCGAGCACATGTGAATTGAACTCCATAACAATGGAAAACCATAGTGTAGCCTAAAGAGCTTATGTGCAATGTTTTAGATGAAATGGTATTTTTTTAATTGTCAAGCATAAAAATTATAGGAAAAACCATAATACATATGTATATCATACATATCACATTACTGAAATCGCTTAATTTATGAGGATTGTGAAGTCCACAATGCCAAATCCAGGGAGTTCATTTCCTGAGCATTGAATTTTTCAGAACATTTTTATTGTTGTTTTACAAAAAGATTTTTAGATCTTTAAATAATAAATTTAAAACTTAAACATAAGGTTTTCAACTTTAATTTTAACACAATAAATTATTGAACATAGCCGCCGACAATTACTTTCTTACATTAACAATTATTTATTACTTAACATTCTTTTTACACACTTAAACGGTAAATGTCTCATTCTGTATCTACATGTGTGATTTTTTCCATGGATACAATTTATTTGTCCGCTGTTTGACTCTGCACCAAAGAAAAAAAACCTTCATTATTATCATTCAATCACTACAGCCATCATCGCCGTAAACAGCAACGAATAGAAAACAAAATTTTTCTTTTACTCTTCTTCACATTCTGTTTGCACAATTGAACTTTTATTTAATTCAATTTCATTCAATTAAAAAGTCAAATCGGCATGTGAATAAAAATACGTATGAAAACAGCATACACTTATACTCTTATAAAGTTTTTTTTTATTTTTTTTTAATGTAAACGAATTTTATTATTATTTCAGTTATAAGATTGCCACAAAACCCTCCTCTCCGCTTTTGACGAAAAAACCTTGATCGGTGGAATGTTTAAGCGAGTTTTTTTAAATGTATTGTCAAAAATTTAAATTTTAAAGTTTTTATTATCCTTGTCTGTTAATTCCGATTAATAGCATTCAACCAAAAGTTTTCATATAAACTGAACGAAAACAGGGTACACTATGTACCAAAAATCAACATACTATATCAAATTTGCTTGTTTACCGCATAGTTTTTACTTCCATTATAAATTTAAAAACAGTCTATAAACGACTAATATTTTTTTTAAAGTTGTTTCTTTAATTTAAGAATTATTATATTGATAAACACTTGCAACACGGGAAAGTTCCAGAAAAAGATAGTTTTATTTGATGACAACATCAACAAATTCGTAATAGATAAGAATCTAGATCTAATTAATTAATATCGAATAAATGTTTCATGTCTTTTCGTAAGCAGCCTTTACAGCCAGTAAGCTACTATGTATATTACCATTCATAGGGATGCCTAATGGAAATTATTTCGCGTATTTTTATGAATCCGTAAATACAGAAAAAAGAAGTCGCCATAGTCTAGTAGGTAGTGTGTTTTCTTATTAAACGTAGGCCCCGAGTTCAAACCCCAGGTCAGACATCAAAACGAAATATGAAAAAAAATATTTCTTCGTCGACTTCCTCTCAGCAGATTTCTGACAAAAACTCTGAGAGTAAATAAAATTGCCATGAATAGTTTCTCAAAAGTTTCGGAGTCGATGTTAAACTGTAGGTCCCGTATAAAAAAATTAACGCAAACAAACTTGAGTAGTGTGAAAAGCTAGGCCATATTCCTGACTGAAGGGTTGTAATGGCCAATTATGTTATGTAAATACAGAATTTACAAATCTTAACAACTTGTTCAAAGTTCTAAGTTTAAAAATGTCTCTATAATTACTATATTTAATTACTTTTAATGTGAATATTATAAATACTTAAATAACTGCTTATCGATTTATCTGATCTTTACCAAGTTCTTGAACATACAGGGAACTCGCGAAAACGTTAATATTGAGACTACAGTGACTATTCTAAAACGTAAACAAAAGTTGAAAGCTCTAAATCGTAGACTTAAATTTTTAGGGAATTTTTATTATTTATATTCACCACTATCATGTTATTTACGATAAGAATGAATAGGTTTATAAATTTTGGGAATAATCCTAACATAAAACGCATAACCTCTTCCAATAATAAACACTTTATTTTGCCTTAGTTTACCTGCGTTTGCCTGAATGAATATGTCTATATATGTATAAGTGATTGTATTGTATGTAAATAAAAATTATTCTCAAAAGTGGTCTTCAAAACGACCTAAAGTTTTAACACTAAAGAAAAGCAAATATTTTGGAGTTATTAAGAAAGATAGAATCCCTTCCACATTTATCGAAGAAGTATAATGAAGCAAAATCGACTAAATTTTTATATGAACATGTATATTTTTGTTTAAACAAAATTACATATTTAAAAAATTCTGGATTTAGTTTTTATTAATAACATATTCATTAAACAATAAATTCTTAAATCAATTTTCGTAGGTTAAGTTTCAAGAAAATTACAAAATAGATCGAGCTGATATCAAATAATAAACAAGTTTGGATAATTTCTAAAGTAGTACCAACTAATGGATAAAAGGTAATTAAAACGAAGAAGATATAATAATAAAATCAATCGCAAACGTGAACAAAATCGAAAACATAAAACCTTTTGCAAAAATTAGTTCACGTTTCTGCGAGTTCACTGTAGTTTCAATCAATTGCGTTTTGTTTGCTCTGTTTATAAAATAATATATTCTGTATTTTTAATTCAAGGTAAATGTTTACTAGTTTTTTACATTAAATATTTATTAAAACGTTTATGTATAGATATTCAGTTTATTAACAATAAGATTTTAAAATATAAATCCATACATAACACAACGATAAAATGTGAGAAAGATCTCAACTATTCTAGAAATAAAGATTTTATTTATCTAGTTTTAATTTTATATAATTTCGAGTAATAATTATATGAGGCGTTTTTTGTTGGTTAAATACCTATTTTGTTTTTTCGTGATATTTAAGATATTGGTGAATAAAAATTAAATTTTTTTTTGTATTTTGTTGTGTAAATTTATATGCTAATAGTATTTATGAAACTAGCTAAAAAATGAATAGTTTTCTTATAACTAAATGGATTTTTCTCGCTTTCAAAAGTAATGAATTATTGTAATCGTTGATTTAAATGTCGTAAAGTTTTTTGTTTTAAACTATAAACAAAATACTTTTAAAATTAATATAAATATTTTTTAATTTGAATGAAAAGAAAACAAAAACAGTAGAAAATGTAACATGAGAATAATCCATACATTTTTTATTAAAAATGTTCATGAAATTATATAATTTTGTTAATCACTTCTTTTATACAAATACTGAATTTTTCTCAGTATTCGACATTTTAAAATATACATGGTAATAAATATGTAAATAATATTCTTTATTTTTCAGAAGTAATAAGTTTCCTTTTCCATAGGTAAATATTTTTGTTCATTGATATTTATTTTATTTTCACTGGACTGAACAGTAGGGTGGGTCGAAAAAAAAAGTTGAGCCAGTCACCCCCTAGGATTAAAGGTATATTAATAACGTTCCCAAAAATATAAAAATTATTTTTTTGCCACGCCTAGAAATACCGCCCTTTTTGTTTTTTATATACTACGTCGCCATTTTAGTTCCGATCATAACATATCATATATCAGTGTTTGTGGCTTGACGGCAGCTACATCTCACTCTAACACGATTTTTTAATTCGACATCATATTCTATGCTCGACTTCTGATATATCGGATCCTTCCCCAAAATCAGTGATTGTGGCTATGCAGGTATAAAGAGCATTTAATTATATAAAATATTCGCTTTTAAAATGCTCACTTTTATGCATTAACAGCTATTTTACAGATATTTTAAAATGTTCAAATATTCATTCACAACCTTTCTCGCAACAAACAAAAAATGCATTAAAATGTGTCGAAAACATCATTAAATAAGTTTCTAAAAAATATATATGTATTTATTTTTCCGTTACAAAGCAAATTGGATCTTCTGATTCTTAAGTCCCATTATCAAAAACAAGAAAGGCCATTTTATTCAGTAGTAGTTGTTGATAAGTAAGAAAAATTTTATTAATAAATAATTAAAAATAATACAGTTATAAAGAAATTACAAATGTGAAAGCTCCACTGGCGGACATCTCCGCTAGACGGACGATTTTCTAAGTCCCATCAATTAGGTCTTGAAAATATGGTAAAAACATATTTTTTGAAAACAATGTTTCAAATAGTATAGTATAATAATACAGACAATTAATATAAATATGTAATAAATGTTCCATTAAAACATTATTACTTAACAGAATTAAAATAAAATTTCTTAAATATGCGGCATTAAAAATATAAATAATTTTGAAGTAAATTTTTGAACGGTTGTGAATGAATATTTGAACATTTTAAAATATCTGTGAAATAGCTGTTAATGCATAAAAGTGAGCATTTTAAAAGCGAATATTTTATATAACTAACTGCTCTTTATGCCTGCATAGCCACAATTACTAATTTTGGGGAAGGATCCGATATGCCAGAAGTCGAGCATAGAATATGATGCCGAAATAAAAATTAGTCTTAGAGTGAAATGTAGCTGCCGTCAAGCCACAAACACTGATATATGATATGTTATGATGGGACCTAAAATGGCGACGTAGTATATAAAAAACAAAAAGGGCGGTATTTCTAGGCGTGGCAAAAAAATAATTTTTATATTTTTGGGAACGTTATTAATATACCTTTAATCCTAGGGGGTGACTGACACAACTTTTTTTTTGTCCATAGAGAGCGACCCGCTCTACTGAACAGTTTTCATCCACATTAACATCAACTGACCACTAACGTAAACGTGACCATTGCAAATTTCACTATAAACTATAATGTGATTTTGGGTAATTACATTATAAAGTGCTTTAAACAGCAAAATGTATTTCTAGTGATATTATGGAAGCCTTAATAGTGTTACCTTAGGATAAGATAGTGCTTTTTCTAAAATCTAAGGAGTATGCAATATATTTCTCTTTCTGCACAGAATTTCTAGAAATTTTGTAATTTGTCAAGTAAATTTTATGTTTTGTTATGCTATATGATATTAAACCATCAAATTTACTTTACCATACAGCAGCCGGAGTTAAATTATACTGTTTTAAATAATATCCAGCAATTGTTAAGCGCTGAAATTTCCATCTCTCAAATATTAGGATTCTGAATTTTTTTGACTCACAAAATTATAAAAAAAATATGATAAAAAATATTTATGATGTTTCACAACCCCCATATTTGCGCTCCATAAGCCATTTGGAAACTACTTGGAATATTTTAAGCGGATTTGCTGATATATTTTATCGAATTAACCGGAAATTCTAAGGCAACTAATTTGTTGTTTAAGTCAACTTCGAGATAAATATTTGCAGCTTTTTGCATTTTAAATTTGATAAAATCCACTTTCCACAATTAAATTCTATTTCTTGCACCATATTAAACAATAATAATAACTATTTAATCAGAGTAACTGATAACAAGGTCGCCGGCATAAAGCAATATTTTTACACTTATATCAGCAACATTTTTCCATGTAGCTCCTATGTTAAATCAATAACATATTACGAAAATGTTAGAGGGTTTTACTGAAGAAGAACTGATAAAACTTTCAGTATGTCATATATGAACTGTAAAATTATATGCGAACTTAATATAAGCACTCATTCACTAACTACAATATGATCTTATGAAAAATATGTAATACATATCATCAAATCTGTATGTCTACATAAACAATGTACAATTTGTTTAATTAGCAAAAATAAAAAAAATTTAATTTAAATACGCAATTCTTAAAGCATGTGATTAAAATATAATACATGTAGAGCAAACCTTTTAGCTGGAGACAAGACAAATTTAGCAAGCACAATACACTGATGTCTACATCTCTTTCATTATTATTAAATAATTTAAATTATGGTACATATAACCACAATGTCAATTGACCACAAAGATTTTTAATGCAGAAATAATAACAAAAATTATATGATATTATAACTTTAATCGGTCATTTCTTAATATTAAATTAATCTACAGCTTTATCTAAAAACATCAAAAGTTTTACAAACGGTGTTTTATTAACATTTTAACTGTGAAATACATTTCTAGTTCCAGTGACATAATTTATTATTTCAATTAATATATTACTACAGGATCTTCTAATCAATTAATTTAGTAGTAAAAATACCAAATAATAATTAAAGCTCTTATGATGATTTGATTCTCATATTTTTTAGATACATTACGTTTTGACAGAAGTTAACAAGTAACATGATATATACAGTAGCGAGCATAAAAAATGCAACGCTAAGCTGATTGATCTTTATGTGCGCCTCTTTCCAAAAAAAAGTACGGAAATTAAAAACTTTTTTTTTATTTTTATGCTCCACGAACTTAGTTAACAAATGCAGGTTACAATATCAAAATTGTTCTATCCACTTATTTTTATTTTAACATTTAAGAAAAAAAGTGCCAAATTTCAGCGAGCAAAAAAAATGCAACGCCATATTATTCATAACTTTATTTAAATTAAATGTAAATTCTTACAAACTGTTGGTTAAAAATATACTTAAAACTAATAATTGGTTGCGTAGCCTTTATTTTCTATTACCGCTTGCAGTCTGGAGGGCATAGAATCCACTAGGGGCACGATGGTGTGTAGGGGTATTTTTTCCCATTCTGACTTTAAAATTTTTTCTAATTCCGCCAAATTTGAAGGATTTTTCTTCTTAGCTTCCCGATCTAAAGTCTCCCATAGGTTTTCTAAGGGGAGATTGTGACGGCTAATCCAGAACTTGCACATCATGATCGCTTAGGTAGTTACGAACCAAGCGACTAGAGTGCTTCAGGTCATTGTCTTGTTGGAATATGCTGTTTGGGGGCATTTTTTCCAGAAGATGTGGGAGCATATTTTCTTCTAGGATCTCACAGTATTTAATGGCATTCAAAATACCATCGATTTTCACCAACGGATCAACTCAGTCATGAGAAAACGAACCTACCAATAAATTCCATAAAATAAAGAATTTCGGTGAAAAACAAAAGTAACTTACCCCACACCATTAGCCATGTTTTACTGTTGGTAGCTGATATCTGGGAGAATATCTCTGCTCAGGTGGTCTTCTAATATATTTTATACCATCAGATCCAGAAAGATTAAATTTACTTTCACTACTAATAGTGTGGGGTAAGTTTTTTGTTTTTCACCGAAATTCTTTATTTTATGGAATTTATTGGTAGGTTCGTTTTCTCATGACTGAGTTGATCCGTTGGTGAAAATCGATGGTATTTTGAATGCCATTAAATACTGTGAGATCCTAGAAGAAAATATGCTCCCACATCTTTTGGAAAAAATGCCCCCAAACAGCATATTCCAACAAGACAATGACCTGAAGCACTCTAGTCGCTTGGTTCGTAACTACCTAAGCGATCATGATGTGCAAGTTCTGGATTAGCCGTCACAATCTCCCCTTAGAAAACCTATGGGAGACTTTAGATCGGGAAGCTAAGAAGAAAAATCCTTCAAATTTGGCGGAATTAGAAAAAATTTTAAGTCAGAATGGGGAAAAATACCCCTACATACCATCGTGCCCTTAGTGGATTCTATGCCCTCCAGACTGCAAGCGGTAATAGAAAATATAGGCTACGCAACCAATTATTAGTTTTAAGTATATTTTTAACCAACAGTTTGTAAGAATTTACATTTAATTTAAATAGAGTTATGAATAACATAGCGTTGCATTTTTTTTGCTCGCTGAAATTTGGCACTTTTTTTCTTAAATGTTAAAATAAAAATAAGTGGATAGAAAAATTTTGATATTGTAACCTGCATTTGTTAACTAAGTTCGTGGAGCATAAAAATAAAAAAAAAGTTTTTAATTTCCGTACTTTTTTTTGGAAAGAGGCGCACATAAAGATCAATCAGCTTAGCGTTGCATTTTTTATGCTCGCTACTGTATATAGCTGAGTGCACATAAATAGAAGTTTAACCAGATCATCTCAAAATTCCCTGAAAAAATATAAAATGTTCCACAAAAAACTAAACTGAATCTCAGAGTTTTTGCCAGCAATCTGCTGAGAGGTACTCGCCGAAGAAATATTTTTTTTTTCATATTTCGTTTTGATGTCTGGCCTGCGGCTCGAACCAGGGCTTTACGTCTAATAAGCGAACACACTACCTACTAGACTACGGCGACATAAAAAAATTCCAAGTACTGTGTGTCACGTTGTTAATATTTTTTATAATTATTAAAACTATAAACGGAAGACTTCGAATATTAAGGGTTAATTATGTTACTTAAGTAGCCTAAAAATGTGGGTAATTTGACTGCCACCTATTATTATGCACACAGCTGTATGCATTCCAAATTGCAAGAAAGTATCGGATATTTATTTTCAAAACCTGTTTTTTAAAAAGTTTAAACAAAAATATATTATGGAAATGAACTGAAAACATCAAATATAATATTTTATTAAGATTTAACAGTTGATAGATTGGAATTCACTTTCTCATTCGATTTAATTTAAGTTTAGCTATAATAGGCCAAAAGTTATTTATGCATTTTGTTTTGTCATCAACGTCAGATAATGTATTACCTAGCTTTAACGCAAAGTTTAAAGTTTTCTACACTCACAACATAATATCTAATTTGAATCATACAAGTATAAACTATTTATTTAAAATGTAAAATATCTCTCCCTTTTTGAGCTTACTAAACAGTCATTAAATTTAACGCATAAATAATAGCAATTGTTGCTTTTAAACACATATTTCACTTGTTTATGTTATAGTCTTTTCTCACCTTTACTGAAAAATATTGTGACTCATAAAGATTTCTAGCGTGTGAATAATGTTAATCATATTACGATACATAAGGTTAAAGACTACAATATGAATATATTATATGGAATAGACATTATATTATATTTTTATATATTTTACAATATCAAAAAAATTTTAAAAACTAAAAGATAATTTCTTTATTTTTTTTATTATTTTATTGGGGCAATTCACACAACTTTGTATCGTGTATGTTGTATTCAGTACATTTGTTTCTTTGTGAACGCTCAATGCTATGCTGTATTGTGTATTTCGTGGCATTCAAACAATTTGATAGCACGAAACCAATACAACTTTTAAAAACATATGAAAAAATGTGTATAAGTGTATCGGATTTTTATATGAAAATTATCAACAACAATCATACACCGTTGTATGTTCTTCCAACAATACAATGAATACAACGATACAAAGGCTTGTGTGAATTGACCAATTATATCCTAAGTTTGTGTATAATCTTGCTGAAACGTCCTCTTGCATACTTACACACATATATTATTTGCCATTACAAAACATTAGTTAGGATTACGTATTAGCTTCTCACACAATCTAAGTTGCGTGTATCAATTTTATTTATAAGTAAAGGGAGCTACAGGCAACACTGTAGCTTGCTTAGAAATTAAAGCTTCACTTTGTTAGAAAACATTGATATCACGTTATTCTATAAAAAAAAATGAGGGAAAATTCCTAACTTTACTGTCGTACTTTTTTTATATTATAGAAAAAGTAAAAATGCGTTGCAAATGGTTAAAAAAACTTTATGAAATTTACTTAGACAATTATATTATAAATTTTAATATTTGAGACAGCAGAAAGCAGCGTGAAAGTTGCCAGGCAAATAGAGATCTATCACCAAACAGTTATTAACTATTTGAAGAAAGCTGGATACAAAAAAAAACTTAATGTTTGGGAGCCGCATGAATTAACAATGAAAAAATTAACCTACAAAATTTTCAGTTGCGAATGCGGAATCGATTCATTTTTTTAACGGATATTTACGGGCGGTGAAAAGTGGATCGCGTATAACAGTAATGTTTAAAAAAGGTCAAGAACGAAACAAGATCAAATCCCACAGACAATGGTAAAGCCAACCTTAATACAGAGAAATAGAAAAATTTTATCAATCAGAACGGCAAAAATTTGTGGCCGAGATATCACTTCCCCTATCATCTGTTATTTTTCTCGTGATTGATTGCAGAAGCGATAGCAAAGGACTACATTTTGGCACGTGAGTTCGCTTGTTCATATAAGCATGAGCCATTGTAATACCTCACTTATGTATGTAAAATAATTTTTGTTTAGTGTTCTTTTGCTCGAGTTCTACTCTAACAAACCCCCATATTTAACATCTACTATGGTTTTACAACAATAAAATACATACAAAATAATGTTTCTATTATAATGTTATAACCGCAACAGAAGTTCTGTGTATAACTCGTTTGTATTACATGGAATTATAGAGTTTTGAAATGACAACAAAACTTTTCGATAAATTTTTCTAAAAAGCAATGATGCCGATATCAATTAGTAAAACAGTGAAATTCAATCGTTATTGACAGAAAAACAAAAAATAAAACATTTTTCGTATGGAATTTGTGATCCAAGGATCGATCTACAGTTAATTGCTATATTGCGAACACAATACTATCCTTCTTACAGTTGCAAAGTAGAAATTTTAAAATGGTACTGAAGTATAACTGAAAGAGTACTTTTTCGCATCAAATAGTATTTTTTTAAAAGGTACATACATACATACATAAATGGTTATTGAAGGGCTTTCAATCAAGGTTATGGTCTAGCTTCTCACGCCACTTATTTTATGTGTGTTAATTCTATATATGAGTGGCGAGACCTACAGCTTAAAGTCGACACCGAACGACAGATTTTTTGAGAAACTTTTCATGGCAATTTTATTTGCTTTTAGAGTTTTTGACAGAATGAGGTTGCCGAAGAAACATTTTCTTCATTTTTCGTTTTGTTGGAAACGTCTGACATGGGGTTTAAGCCGTGGGCTCACATATAGTAAGCCAGCACACTACCTACTAGACTATATATTTATATTTAATACACTAATTCTACCGTTAGCAATACCAGGCATAAAATATTTAATACTAAAGGAGTACTGAACGCGTCGCGGGGGTACTGCGGTATTTTTGAAATTGAAAGGTACTGAAAAAAGTACTAAAGTACTGAATTTTTCAACACTGATACTTAAAGGAGTACTGAACGCGTCGCGGGGGTACTGCGGTATTTTTGAAATTGAAAGGTACTGAAAAAAGTACTAAAGTACTGAATATTTCGACACTGATACTTCTCCTTGATAGAGTTGTTCGGCTCTAAGCACGACGCAGGTTTTCGACAAAGTCTGGCAAAATTCATAAATTAACAGCTCACCTACTATTGCATTAGTATAAAACATTACAAAGGTACCCAACTAATTACTCGTATATTTTTAGGTATGGCGAATATTTAAGCTATCTATCTAATCAATATCTAATCATATTGTATATTTTTAATTCGAAAACTTATTATTAATTTGTAATTATGAAGTTTCACTAAGTAAAGTGAACAGAAATTGTTATTATAATTTTACTCTTTGTGATGTACAATGAATTTTCTAAATATCTGTATAGCAACAGTTAAAACAAACATAATTTATTCTCGTTTTAAGGATAATGTATTCGTAACTTCTACTTTAATGCAATTTGATTTTATTCAAATATTCAATTTGATTCAAACTTTACTCAAAAGTATACATTGATACAAAAGAGTTTAATTTGGACATTAAATGGTTGATGAATATTGAAATAATTTTAATACAAAAAGCAACATTCACAAGTGAATTTTGAAAAATCTTAATAAGTATATGTATGTATGTATGTATATGCATTGTTATTACTTTACCATCAGATTTCAGTAGTATAATTCCAGAAAAAAATAGAAATTTTTATTTCATATTTTTTTCACAAAGCATTTATTTAAAATACCTAAAGATTTTAAATCATTCCATATAAACAAACATTTATAATAATAAAAGTGTTAATTGAAAATTTAGCCCATTCTCACATTAAACAGAAAAATGTGTTTTGTAGCCATCTTTTTCACCAAGAAATCTATCTGACATATTTACATATACATATAAGTATATATTACGCTTTATATTCGTATTAATACAAATGTAAGTATAATTAGAGATGATTTATTTATTTTTGTTTTTAATTTGAGAATTATTTGCTAACATAAGAAGCGATAAATTGATGATTCATAAGAAAACAGTATTGAATTCATATATAATTGAAAACATCAGAAATAATATGATTATGTTTGCTATCATTATAAAACCATACACCCTATTAAAAAATATGACAAAAAATTACGATAAATTACAGTAAAATCGCAATAATGCGGACTTCTAATATAAACACATATTTCTATACATGAACTAATTATATAGTGAACAATGTTTAATGGCTCAAAATAGCGAAAAACAATTTCGGCAATTTTTTGTTTGTTCTGATTTGGAGAATTCTTTAATTAATAAAAGCAATTAAGTTAATACATCGTTTTTCAGTATTTAGGTAGTCTTTTGTCTTACATTATATTTTTGAATTTTAATATCTTGCATTATAGCTTCGAACTACGTGTGGATCAGTATAACTGCCTGAGGACAAGCGAATATTAGTATGTACTCATTAGAGAAAAATGAAAAATTTTGTAACTTTTGCATAAAATAAATGTAAATAATATACAAAATATAAAAATATGTATAAAAATAAAAAATATAGCGTTGGAAAATTCATCATTTGTTCTATATGAAATAAGAACATCATGAGCCAAGGAAATGTGAAACACTGAAAACTTTCCCTAATGATGGAAAAATTTATATACAAGTGGTTTGTGAATATGCTAAATAGAAACATTCCTGCAAATGGAGGGAACTTGAAGAAAATACGAAAACATTTACTTTCTAGATTTTATGAGAATGAACAAAACAACGACAGCTAGTTCGAATGTCCGATTTTTGTAGGGAAAGGTTTTCAGTGCAGTTTGATGTATGAAGTGATAAGCTGCATAATGCAGACGAGTTAGGTCTATTTGGAAACTTCATCTTCGAAAAATGTATGCTATGTTCTATGTTCTAAATTATTTATATTTTTTATTTAAATCAGTTGTTTTAATGCAGTTAGTGTGTGAAATACAAATTTTGAACATACCACTTTAATTTTACTATAGTTCATTAGACATACATACATATATGTATATACACGTATACCAAAAGTAAAATTTTTAAAAATAAAATCTGTTAGCAATTTTTCGATTTAATACAAATTGTGGCGTTGTTATTTCCAATAATTATTAAAACTTATTGTTAAATTATGTTACTTAGTGAATTGCTTAATAAAACGTAAGACTTTTTAAATTAAAATTATAAGTATCATTTGATACTAAAATAATCAAAATGATGGAATATGATGTAATGAATTAACTTGCCTATTGCTGCCTGTTACCCCTTTAATTAAAAATATTATTTATTTACATAAAACTTTAAGCTCTTAAAACGTTATTGAAATATTCCAATTTCTTTTTAATTTTACACTTTTTTTTCATTTTACTGTAAAAATTTTAATTGTAACTTTGGGCTTTTTGGATTTCATATGACAATATGTATGTGTAATTATTTTAAAATATAGAAATCGAAATTGTTTAATTTTAAATAAGGGGAATTTACTGATAACGCTGTTGTCAATCAGTTCTAGCAATTAATTTTTGCTCATCAGCAATTAGCTCCGAGCTATCGCATTTTTTCGAACACCTGTTGCCTTCAATATTGAGTAATATTTTCCGGAATTCTAACTGTTTAAAAGAAAAAAGCAAAACGTGATTCAAATAGTAACTTTCAATACACTTCATTACTCTTATCTTGTATGTTTAGTTTTCATTAAGCATTCAAGAATTGTAGGTGAATTTTTAAAATATGACGACAATTTTTCTTACTCATTTATATGGATGAGTTAATTTAGCCTTTAAGTTTTCAGCAACAATAAAATTCATACCTATACATATATTATGTGTACACATTATTATCGAGGAAAAGTAAATGACTAATTTAATCGGCTGCATGATAAAAATCGTTCTCATGTTGTAAACGAATGATTTAGCAAAGATCGAATGTCATTTTTGATAACAGAACATTTTGCCTTATTTAGAAAAATAAACATGTTTTCGATATCCAATCATTAAGGGCAGTATCCTACAATAGGCAATGTTTAAAACAAATTATTTTTTTTTTTATTTATTTTTTTTTTATTTACCAAGTATTTCTGCGATTTACTTTAATGCTTGCATTATAAGAGAATTATGTAAAAAAAATTGTTGAAAACGCAGCAATATTTTACAGAATTGTAAAAGAATATAAAACAATTTAATAAGGAAATAGTAAAAGAACTAATTCAACTAAAGCACATTTAGTATGAGAAGTTAAATGATCGGATGATAAAAACTATTGAATAATTTATCGTTGTCTATTTACGATAAAATCGGTTAATTTTATCGGTTAACAGGTACTGGTTTTTGCCTGGTACATATTTGATCTCAAAGAAAATTAACTGCAACGGCTATACAAAGTTTCATATTTTCATATAAATAAGCGAAACTAAACGTATACAGTAGCGAGCATAAAAAATGCAACGGTAAGCCGATTGATCTTTATGTGCGCCTCTTTCAAAAAAAAAGTACGGAAATTAAAAACTTTTTTTTTATTTTTATGCTCCACAAACTTAGTTAACAAATGCAGGTTACAATATCAAAATTTTTCTATCCACTTATTTTTATTTTAACATTTAAGAAAAAAAGTGCTAAATTTCAGCGAGCAAAAATAATGCAACGCTATGTTATTCATAACTTTATTTAAATTAAATGTAAATTCTTACAAAATGTTGGTTAAAAATATACTTAAAACTAATAATTGGTTGCGTAGCCTTTATTTTCTATTACCGCTTGCAGTCTGGAGGGCATAGAATCCACTAGGGGCACGATGGTGTGTAGGGGTATTTTATCCCATTCTGACTTAAAAATTTTTTCTAATTCCGCCAAATTTTAAGGATATTTCTTCTTAGCTTCCCGATCTAAAGTCTCCCATAGGTTTTCTAAGGGGAGATTGTGACGGCTAATCCAAAATTTGCACATTATGGTCGCCTAGGTAGTTACGAACCAAGCAACTAGGGTGCTGCATGTCATTGTCTTGTTGGAATATGCTGTTTGGGGGCATTTTTTCCACAAAATGTGGGAGCATATTTCCTTCTAGGATCTCCCAGTAATTAGTGGCATTCAAAATACCATCGATTTTCACCAGCGGACTAACTCCGTTACGAGAAAACGAACCTACCAATAAATTCCTTAAAATAAAGAATTTCGGTGAAAAGCAAAGGTAACTTACCCCACACCATTAGCCATGTTTTACTGTTGGTAGCTGATATCTGGGAGAATATCTCTGCTCAGATGGTCTTCTAATATATTTTATCCCATCAGATCCAGAAAGATTAAATTTACTTTCACTACTAATGGTGTGGGGTAAGTTACTTTTGTTTTTCACCGAAATTCTTTATTTTATGGAATTTATTGGTAGGTTCGTTTTCTCATGACGGAGTTGGTCCGTGGGTGAAAATCGATGGTATTTTGAATGTCACTAAATACTGTGAGACCCTAGAAGAAAATATGCTCCCACATCTTCTGGAAAAAATTCCCCCAAACAGCATATTCCAACAAGACAATGACCTGAAGCACTCTAGTCGCTTGGTTCGTAACTACCTAAGCGACCATGATGTGCAAATTTTGGATTAGCCGTCACCATCTCCCCTTAGAAAACCTATGGGAGACTTTAGATCGGGAAGCTAATAAGAAAAATCCTTCAAATTTGGCGGAATTAGAAAAAATTTTAAAGTCAGAATGGGAAAAAATATTCCTACACACCATCGTGCCCCTCTATGCCCTCCAGACTGCAAGCGGTAATAGAAAATAAAGGCTACGCCACCAATTATTAGTTTTATGTATATTTTTAACCAACATTTTGTAAGAATTTACATTTAATTTAAATAAAGTTATGAATAACATAGCGTTGCATTTTTTTTGCTCGCTGAAATTTGGCACTTTTTTCTTAAATGTTAAAATAAAAATAAGTGGATAGAAAAATTTTGATATTGTAACCTGCATTTGTTAACTAAGTTTGTGGAGCATAAAAATAAAAAAAAAGTTTTTAATTTCCGTATTTTTTTTTTGAAAGAGGCGCACATAAAGATCAATCGGCTTAGCGTTGCATTTTTTATGCTCGCTACTGTATATAACAAAACAAATTGCAAAACACAAACAATTTTTTGCGTGCATTTGCTAAATAAAGTAACATTTGCAGTCAATTATCACGGATGAAACTAATACTAATTATTCTATTTCTAGAAGAAACTTGAAACAACAGTACAACAACAATAGTTTTCATCATTCGTTATTTTTTTATTATGATTAAAAGCCAATATAAGTTTTTATTTCTAACATCAATAAACCAGAACAGCAGATCATATTCGAAATAATATAAATAAATACACAATTGTGAAGGTTTTTAGTAACATGTTTATAAAAATTTGTGTTATTAATAAGACCACACCATATCCATATCACTACCTTAATAGAAAAAGCTCTAACTCATGCCTTCTATATATTCTAGTCAATTTTGAAATAAAAGATAATAGTGCGAAAATAAAAGCTGCAACTTTTAATGGAAATTACAATTTATAGAATATCAAGTTTAAAAAATTCAAGTGCAGTAAACTTGATTACTAAGGATGCTTTGCAATTTTTTCCCAACAAATTTAAAACATTGTATTCACAATCTGAGTTTATTGTTTTTATTTTCTTAACAACCTTAAAAAAGTTGATAATGTACATATGTAGTGAGTATAAACTGCTTTTGTTTGTAAATAAAATATAATCCTATGGAGAAATAAAATTGGAATCAAATAACAAAAATAAATAATGAAATAAAAATAAAGCTTTATATGTAACTATATTTTTAAGCTTAATTTTTGCAATTATTCTACGCATAATAATCTAAAGTATCAACTTTTCAAGAAAATGTAAAATGATTCACAAGTTATTTCTGATTTCTATATTTCAATAAATACTAATTAATTAATTATTAATATTAGCTTTTTATTAATTATTATTATATTTATGGTAAATCAAATTTTTTATTAGTGTTTCTTGTGTCGCAACCGATGGTACTCAGCCTGATTTAAATTTAAAAATAGGAATCGTACAAAGAAAGATTTATTTTATAGTCATTTATTATCTAATGTTATTTATTTGTTTAATGACAGAAATTAATACATTATTCCATCTGTTGCAAATTAAATTATGATTGTTCACAAAAAAAAATGAATATTTAAATAAAATTTACATCAAGAAGTGTACTAAGTCTCGTTCACTAACTATTAGCACGGCACCACCAAAAAATATACATATGTAGTAATTTGGATATTACACAACGGGATTACACAGAGAGCGATTGTATTATTATTAACAACAGAAAGCTGCAAGTAAAGAGCTGACCATACCTCTATATGTAGCATACAAATTTTATCTTTTAAAATTTAAACAAAAAATCTTAGTTTATACAAGGCAGAGTTAAACTCATCATATTGTATATTAACTGTTATTCCATTTATATTCTACATTAATGTGTGGTGCCCAGTGATTTGTACAGTTTTTGAATGACTCTAAATTAAATAGAAATGAAGAAGTGAAGATTATGACTATTAGAAGACCAGAAAATTTATTCTGTAAAGTTGCAGTAAAACTTGACGAAAGTTCAATAATTGTGATATTATCCTTTATACTCTCGAACATAACCAATTCAACAAATAAATAAGAAAATAAATTGGAGAATATGCTGCCATATGAAGAAGAAAGCATATCTATAGATAAATTTTCCAAAATGGCAATGAGCCGATATAAACATAAACTGAGCAAGAAGTTCAACAATAGATTTTTTATTGACTAGTCTTATTTCATATTTATTTCCTTATTTACATCAACAAAAAAAAACGCATTGCAAAATAAGAATTATATGTACTTTTCTTTATTTACATTTAACATGATTAAAGCAATTATATTAAAACAGAAAAACACTCCGCCTAAGTTGTTTAAACGGTGCTAAATTTGCAATAATATTACAGTTTAACAGCAGTTGCTTTAAGTTTAGCTACCACTGTATATTACATATAAAATTGAGAGCAAAGTTTTGCGATATTGCGACGCAACTTCATGTTTTGAAATTATTGGCGAACAAAAAAGATAGGTTCTTGCCGGAGTTTGCTCTTTTAAAAAAGACAGCTCTTACAGTTTCATATTCTTTGTTCAGTAAGTTTATATATAAAGTCTTATTGATTCAGATATTTTCTTAGAATTTCTCCAAAGATGCAATTTGATATACCATCTATTGGTCTTTCCCTAGATCCATTTCACTATCAGCTGCTCATAACAAATAAAATTACGAACAATTGACGTAGAAATTTCATACAACTGTTACTCAACAACAAGGTATCTTACTTTTATTAGTAACAATATAATTGCATGATGAATTGCATTTTTCACTTGCTTGAAGTCTAGAACACTGTCTACTAGAAGAGAGCTCGTTAGATGGAATCTCGAATGTGACATTAAAAATATGTTTCTTCTCGACGTAGTATTCTGGCAAAAGCTTTTAGAAATTACCTTACCGGCGTTATGCTGTAGGTTCGACCACTCATGAATAAAATTACCACATAGTTTTAATGGCTAATAAAATCAGTAAAATTGTGCACCATTTATGATTTGATATTTAAATTTTTGTGTTCATTTTTGCATTTCGTTAAAGGAGCGAACAATTATTAAAAAAAAACAAGATAATTGATTGTCGTTGCTTTACAACAGACGTATTCAAATATCACATTACGGTGATTTGCAGTTTTCTGTTTATAACTGTACTTTAAATGTGCGATTATTCAACAGTTTTTGTACTTTTTAATACAACATATTTATTACTCATAATTTGCTGTCAACGCAATAGTCACTGTCGTGTGAATGTTTGTATTTTTGTCGGCATTTTAAACGTCAAAACAATTAAACAATAAAAAATATATGTATATTGTATTTAAAAAAGAGCACTTACCTGAATACTGGGAGCAATAAAACTAAAAAATATCACAGTAAAACATAACAAATGTGAGAACGGTTTTCTTGTTGCTAAAGGCGATGATATCGACGATGCAGTCGATGATGAAAATAATTTTGATGGGTTTGAGATTAAGGCGGACATTGTGTTAAAGTTGTGACAATTTTTTTCGAATGGCCTTGAAACTGTTTCCGCCGTCCTTGTTATCATAAAAAATTATAATAGAAAACCCTGAATGATTGCAGTAGTAGTACTTACTATACTATTATTATTATGGGTGGCTGAGATATAGTGTTTTGTTGTATATGGAATGAAGTAGAGTTGTATTTATATTACTATGTCCTATAATATATAGTAGGTATTGATAGTGAGTGGCAACCTTGAGAAGGCCAGCAGCGCTGTAATATTGTTTTTTTTTTTGTCCAATTTTCTATTCTCTTTTCTTTACATCCCTTTTTATAAGGGTGCTTTTCACTTTCTTTGTAAACAGCTGGTCGCTTTGTTTTGTTATTCTACCACAATAATAATGGTGAATATTTGTTTTCACTGCAATTGAAAAAAAGCAAAAGTAATTATTGCAAATGTAAACATTGACAGTTCATGAGGTTATTCCGGAGAATTACCGTTACACACTCTGAGATGTAATGTATTAAAATGGTAATGATGATGCCAATCTTATTGTTGCCTCTTTGTTTGTTCGTTTGTGCGATTTATTTTGTTATTGGTTATTTTCCGTTTCACTTAATTGTCGTTCTCTTTCGATCGTACACTCATACGATTTTAGTAATGGTATATCGAGAAAATTGATTTGTTAAGGCCCACCCCAATGTACATTTTTTTGTTTAATTCCAATTCTATGACTCTTACATTAGGAACCCCTTCCCAAAAACAGAGTTAAAAATATTTTTTGATTTTGGATACAATTGAAAAATATTTTTGATAAAAACATAAAGAAAATTTATAAAAATCTTAACCAAACGCTTTAAAACTCAAATGCAGCGGAATACGTTAATATAGCCGATAAGAAATATTTTAAGGCAAGCAAATTAATAAATAAAAAGAATCCAGGACTTGAATGTATGTATATGACGTCATATGATATAAATGAATTCAAAAATAGTGATTTCAATTTACAATTATTTATCTTGAAATTATTTTTGTTATTTGCAAAACTTTTCTTATTTAATTATTCGCTAATAAATAATTGCATTTTATTTCTATTTCGCATATACTTTTGCTTATTGGTTTATTTTGCTATTGTGTCGCAATTTTTCCATTTTCTATTGTAGTTGTTTTTCCTCTTTCTTTTGTTTTGTAATTTGCTCTTTGTTTTGTGTATTGCCTTTTCTTGATAGCTTTTGTTATTCTTCACTTGAAAGAGAGAAATCGAATTTTCACACAACCAAAGAAATGTTTTTTGTAAAAAATCGATAAAAAGAAATTTCACTTGATTTGACTTTTTATTTTTTGTATGAAAAATTAGTATTTTTCTTAGACATAAATCTTTAGCTTTGCTTTTAAAATAAGGAAGCCACTAATTTGTTATGCTATTTTTGATTTTCAACAAAATTTATTTAGCAATTCTTTTGTTTTTTGATTAGTTAAACACAAATTTCCAATTGAAAAAATGCAACTTTATATATTACAAAAAAATATACAACACGAACGTCCGTTTATCCGTATCACATCACAAAAACGAACACGAATCAAACGCAACTAAACAGTGACTGAGGCATAGTTGGATATTAGTGTATTAAATTAAACTTTTTGTCGTCAGTGCTAGCACAATTCCTTAGCGATGGTAGTTTTGAAAGCAAACGATAAATGGATAAAAACGATATAAAAAATATGAAACAATTGTGTATCAATGAGATCCAAATTCAACAAGAGCGAAATTTTTCATATATAGGCTATACATTTTTTTGGTGAATATTACATGGATATTACAATTTATTATGGCAGTATTTTTCTGAAATAATTGTTCAGAACTAAAGCAATGCAAAATTAAATTAAATTGAGTAATAACTTTCTCACGCTATGATTATTTTATAAGCTCTAAGAAAAAGTAAAAATAGTAATAAACAGAAATCAAAACATGACAGTTTTGTTGCTCTACTTATATTCGAGGTTGTCATAGAAACCATGTCGGTTTTCTTGATTGTCGTTTTTGAAAACCAATGTTGGTTTCATTTGGTATCATGAAACCAAGTTGGTTTCGTTAATTTCGAACGTAAATTAAAACCAATGTTCGAATCAAAAATAAAAA
Organism: Sarcophaga rosellei; assembly: GCA_930367235.1. Taxonomy (NCBI): domain Eukaryota; kingdom Metazoa; phylum Arthropoda; class Insecta; order Diptera; family Sarcophagidae; genus Sarcophaga; species Sarcophaga rosellei. The sequence continues at coordinate 66,658,574 of OV884019.1, forward strand.
TTTAAACAAATTTTTGTTAAAACTTGAAATTATTTATGTTAAGAAATAAATACAATGTCAACAGCATGTCATGAAACCAAGTTGGTTTCGTTAATTTCGAACGTAAATTAAAACCAATGTTCGAATCAAAAATAAAAATTTAAAAAAATTTTTGTTAAAAATTGAAATTATTTATGTTAAGAAATAAATACAATGTCAACAGCAATAGTGATATTTCTATTATTAGGAGAAAAGCGATCAGAAAGAGTGAGGAGAAGAATCCTGAGAGATTATAGCAATCCACTGGAGCTGCCAGAGGCAATGTAATAAGTTTTTTAGTCAGGAGGACTACTCATATATACTTGTACTCATATATTTAACTATATTTTACAGCTTTGTTTCTAATTATCGCTTAAACAAAGAAGCATTTCGTATGGTACTTAATTTGTCGCGATCTAAAATTCTTCCAATTTTACAACTTGCTGCTAAGTTTCGCTTTTTAGCAGAAGGGTCATAACAAAGATCAGTGGGGAACGATTTATGTATAAGCCTTGGTAGAAGTACAGTATCAGAAATTTTGACTGATGTAATCAAAGTCATGGAGTGGTACATTTGCCGACAGTGGGTCCAGCTGAAAATGAATGTAAATGAAAAACGTAGGTCAAGAGACTATTTCTCCAAAAAAATATAAAATTCCTTTCTTTTGCCATCCAATGATGTAGAAGAGGAAAGTGTTCCATTACCACTCCCAACTTCTCAACAAAGTGAAGCTCAGGGAATCAGGAATGAAATAGCAATTAATTTATAGGAAAATCAAGAAACTTTTAGTAAAAATCAGGATATCGTTGGCCTATATCAAAAATGTTCTATCTGCAGTATATTTGTTCTGTGGATAAACCATTTTGGATATAGGATGACGATATATTTTTTATTAATAATAACAACAACTAAAACAACCAAAATTCAGTATTTTTTAAGTTTTTTTATGCAAACTGACGACTGTCAGCTGGTTGGTTTATTTCCAATAATAAAACCGATAACCTTGGTTTCTGTGACACCAGAAACCGATATTAATTCCAATTCGAACATAAAAACGATAATATCGGTTTTCATGACATCATAGCATTTTTTCTCGTCGTTTTTAAACCCAATTCCGACAAGGTTGGTTTCTATGACAACCCCGATTTTCTCTCTTATTTTGTAGACAAAAAGAAATCTGTTGGCATAACATATTCTTATTTATTAAATAATTGGTAAACTTCATTTCGTTTATATGTATATATATTTGTAATTTTTTATTTTCGTGATTTAGTAGACTTCAGTAAGATTTCCCAAACTCAACCAAATCTATTTCGTCATGACATTTTGTAGAAATGTAGTTAAAATCTTATATAATTAACAATACCTATCAGTTTTAATGTTAATAATATTTCTTAATTGTATGCCAACAAAAACATATATCATTTGATAAATCTGTGGTCCCAAGCAGAAACATCCTTCGTCATAATGATACATTCGTGAAATATAACTTTTTTATATTCAGAAATGTTTCTGAAATTATTGAGAAAGTTCACTAGAAAAAATTTATAGCAAACTTAAAGATACTTATACGGGAAGGAATAAGATTAAAATCTCTTTTGCTATATTTAGACAGTAATTATAAAGGTAAATACATATGTTGTTATTAAAAATATAGTTGGAAAAATGGGAATGTCACTTAAATATAAACTTTTGTTACGCATCCGTAATCACCGAGAGTCCTTCGTCGGATCAGCTGTTTTTTTTTTTTGTATTGTATCTTTTTGTAAGTTTTTTTTGTATTTATTAAATTTTTGTTCCTTTTCTTCATACACTTTTGCACATATAAACTTTTTGTTGAAATGTTGGCTATCAACTATGCTTCACTTGCGGCTTAAAAATGAAAATGACAAATGAAATAAAAAATCGCCTGGAAAATAAAAAAATTTTAAAATCAAACCAACCTTTGACCAACCAGCCATCGAAAGTTACAATTCATCAAGTTGTACAATATATCGCAACGTGAAGGGGTCATATTGCTCATATTGGTCATATGTTATTGCTTGCGACCACAGATATAGAAATGAGAATCAACGTACAAATTGCCTTTATTTTCAAAACGAAATCTAAGTAAATGTCAAAAAATGCAATGTATAATCTATGTGACCGCATGACTTGAATACAATGTTATATAAAGTTTAAAAAAATATCGGAACAGCTTTTATATACATTACCAGTGTTATAAAACATATTAATCGACACGATATTTTTCATTTATGGATTACTTGACACGCCCTGTGCTTACAGTCAGATTAGTGTAGTATGTGGGTATATAACAGTTGTTAATAAGTGAACAGAAATTATACGTTTTTAAGCGACACTGTTTTGTAAATAAACAAAAAGAATAACATTCGCAGAAATTCAGAAATTGTGAGAAGTGGAACAATAAAAAATGGCAGCAAATCCAGAAGAACCATTTGAAAACCCAGATGTAAGTGGCGTATTTTTATTCCTACTTCAATATAATTTATTTATTTGTTTAAAGTTCGACGAAGAGGAAGGAGAGGAACAATTTGTGCCCACGAATGCAGGTCGAAAGAGGTTGTTTAGCAAAGAATTGCGTTGCATGATGTACGGCTTTGGTGATGACAAGAATCCCTATACGGAAAGCGTGGATTTATTAGAGGATTTGGTAATAGAATTTGTAACTGAAATGACACACAAAGCAATGGAAATTGGTCGCACTGGCCGTGTACAAGTGGAGGATATAATATTTTTAGTTCGTAAGGATCCGAGAAAATATGCCCGTGTCAAAGATTTGTTGACAATGAACGAAGAACTAAAGAAGGCTCGCAAAGCATTTGATGAAATCAAATATGTTGGTGAGTTAAATGAAAAACCCTGAGTGTAACAGATTGCATTGTGTATATGTATATATTTATTGGAATTGTATAGCTTTATGTTCTACCAAAATATAGTAATAAATTAAGAACCTATTTTGGGTCATACACTCTGTCCGTTCTTTTTTATTAAAAATGTTTATATTTGTTATACATTCTTCAATACTTCGGTATTAAAATGGGAAAATTTTTGTTATTAATTTTTCATTTGAAATAAAGTAACGCTGGAATGTATTATTCTGTAATAAAGTCGATATTAAAACGAATGGACACATTTTGTGTAAAACGTATTTTATTTATTTTAATGTTAAATGTATTATTTAATGTGTAAAAAATGTATATAATGCTGTACATAAAATACATAATACTGTCCACCCTGTACCCAAACCAATTCTGTCACTTCTGCTCCACTATGATAAACTTGCAAATAAAAAATCTTTTATGCTTCTGCAACAACGTTTTTTTTTATCTGCATAATCTATTAAACATTCATATGAACTGAAATAAAAAATTTATTACAACATATAACTTGTAAAATTTCCACAATATTTCAAGGCTACGATCTGTTTAGTTACATTACTGATATTAATTACCTGAAATACAGATACGCCCATAGATAACATCAGAATGGTAAATCCAAACCTACTTTCCCTAAGAAATAAAAGTACAATAACTCTGCTGATGGTAAAATATAAGTTTCGTAAACTATATAATATTACTTCACAGACTTCAATCAATTTCAGCATACTGCTCTAAAGATAATACATCGAGGAGATTATTTTCTACTTGCCATTTAAGGTTTAACAATTGAGAAAAAGAATGTAAACAAATAGGATTCCAACAAGTTCCGTTAGATTCAATCTGTTCCTTCTTTTTTTGTAATTGTAAAGATAATTTTGAATAATTATTGGATCAGTTGAATAGGTGCATCAGCTGAGTCAGTTTTCACTAAGGAATAGTTCAGCAATTTTAAAAACAAAAGGTAAGAATAATTTTCTATGTTTTTTAATTAATTTCGGTGGCAATAAAATGCAAAAAATTGTGTCTATAATGACCAGGGTCTCTTTGGCCATGAAATTGCTATAAAAAGCAAACAGTGGATACAATACAATATATCCAATGGCTTCGGAAAGGTGAAATATCCTTAATTCCACTGACCCTACTCTAAAAATCTAATAAAAAAATTTGTTCGAAAACTAGACTTTCTGTCGTTAGAAGAAATGCAGCAGAAAAACGAATATAATTAAAGGAAAAGCCTTCAATGTAAAGAATTGTGGTTCAATTCTAGCAAAGAACACATGAAGATAAATTCAATTTGGTGGGTCCGATGGGTTTAAGTACTGTTTTCATGATTTGAATAAGGAATAATGTTTTATAGTTTGTAGATATAGTCGAACCCATCTCATGGACTTTTCAACAGAACAATGTTCCTATTCACATGGCAAAGAGTATTAAGTAGTGGATTAGCGATAGAAATTAATGAAATTGCCCTGGCCATCATACTCTTCAGACCTAAACAAAATTTAAAAATTGAGAGGCTAGTTGTACTGGAAATTATACTACTATTTGATGATTGAGAATTTCTAATTGTTGCGATAAAATCGTCACTGTCACAAATTTTCTTATAAAGTTCAATTTATGAGATGATTTTGTCGAAAGGCGACAGTTACATTGTTATAAATAAATAACAAAAACATAACTAATGTTTTTTTTACTGTTTTTTCCTAAATACACTTTTTCAACTGATGCAGTAATTATATACATGATGAAATGTAATGATTAAATAATATACAGGACTTTATTTACGGTCTTTTTCTCAATTGTTAAACCTTTCACATCCTTGGATTATCTTGATTGATAAAACAATGCCTCTATTTATGTGTAGTGTATTTCCCAATCACTTTACATTATTTTAATGTGTATTTTTTATTATTAATCACTCGTATAACAATGTGTTTCCTTCTCTTTTTTACAGGCAGTGAGGCGAAAATTAAATGACAGAAATCTAAATAGTTCATGGCCCATAATCATAATAGTTATTTATAAAGTCATTATATGTTTCTTAATTAATTGTATTTCTTTAAATTTAACAAAAATATATACAAACAAATTTTTTAATCAAAATAATCTTCAATGTCGATGTCGGGATTAAGAATGTCATCACCAAATGGTGTCAAATCAATGCCATTAAGAATCAGGTTTTCACACGTTTCTGCCAGTTCAGTATTGCCAATCAATATGGCTCCTTTTAGTTTACCGTTTTGTAAGACAAATTTTATATATTCAGTGCCTGGTGTACTTCTAATCAACAGTTCGTAGTCAGTTCCAAGACCTTGACCATTAAAACGGCCCAATAATACCACTGGTAAGCCAAATAATTGTGTAACATGGCCAAATATTTCAAAACAAAAATCTTGATAGACGGTTTCTTTAGCGTACGCTGCAGCCATGCTTCTGCCAGCCATACTGCCCATTTGACGTGCTTGAGTCCACAAACGCATTTGCATCCAATGTTCGGCCTTTTGCCAACCGGCTGTACACACATCTCCCGCCGCATATATAAATTCGTTTGAGGTTTGCATCATTTCATTAACTTTAATACCTTTATCTTCATCGGATAAAATTAAGGGTGGGCAACAATTGAAATCCAGTCTAGGTGTAACGCCAGTAGCTGAGACAGCAAAATCACAGTCAATAACTTCTCCCGTTGTCAAATAAATATTCAAACAACTCTTATTTTCCTCTTCATCACGAACTTTTTCGATTTTTTCTATTAGAGATTTAAAATGAATGATAGGTTTTGTTTTATCCGAAAAAGCTGAGCCTTTTAAATCGAAATGTTGATGCCAATCTGGACCTAAAGCTGCACCTTTCTTTGAAGTCTCAGCATCTGAAGTTATTTCATCATAACGCAAACGTTTTACTACGCCTTTTCTTGGAGTTTCATTAGGGTTTGCTTGTCGCATTTGATCAATTCTCTGTTGGAAAAAGTAAGCAGCTCCGGGATCAATAAATGTGGACGCAATGTGATTATCCTTAACTATCCAATGTACTTCGATGCCTTGCAGTTCATGAGCCAATTCACTTGATATACCTCCATTTCCTATCAACACTATTTTCTTTGCAGTCTTAAGTCTTTTTTGCAGTTCCAATACAGAATCAGTGTCACGTATGCCCAAAATCAAAGCATTATTATCTTCTATCAGACGAGGTGTACCACCGGTACACAAACATAAGTAGTTATAATGAATCTTTTTATTATTCTTAGTGATGATAAATTTATTATCGGCATCAATATTCTTTAATTGATCGACCAGGGTTATTATTGCTGGGGCAAGGAAATTGTTGCCTAATGTTGAAGCCAAAGTTCTTTCTTGTACATCAAATTTATGCAAATAGCGCGCCACTGGTTCCAAATTGGTCACTGTTTTAATTATATTTGATTCAGTTATTAATAAAATCGACTGTTCTGGACAGCAAATAGCTATAGTTTCGGCACAGGTGACACCAGCAATACCACCACCGACCACTACAAATGTATATTTAGATTCTTCTTCTTCCATATCAGCTGTTCTTCTTAATTAATCTTCTATTGTATATATTGTTGTATATATTTATAATCGAATTACTTAACTAGGGAACAATATTATTTATGTATGTGGATGGTTTTATTTAATTTTTAGCTTGAAATTTGTTGTCATAATATTCAGAATAATCGAATTCTCTATATGGAACATCAAATGTTAACAAACCATAATCCTTGGCCCGCTCCACTGCCACCAGCAATTGTAAATGTTTTTTCTGACAGAGGCCTGTCTTAGTGTAACTTAGTACTTCGCCAGAGTGTGGCGAAATGAATTGTTTCAATAAATCAATATTACGATGGTCGAGTACTAAATATTCGTCTCTACAAATTGGGCAGGGATTGCCGGTTGTTATTGTATCTTTACGTATGCACGTCTTGCGCGTTTTACGTGGTGGAAAAATACCCTTGTGATTACGTCTGTATTGCTCCCATACAAATTGCTCTCCGTAGGTTTCTTTATAGGCCGAACTTTTCAAGTAGCGTATCGATGTTTCCACCGGTATTTTCGTTGAACGATCCTTTCTCAATTGCTTCAATTCTTGTTCGGTTAGTTCACGTTTCTGCTCAAGCTCCGCTCCTGCCGCCTCATCACTTGTTAATGTACTGTCATTTGTTACGTCTTGTTGCTGTTTATTTTCACAATCCAATGCACGTGTGGTTTGCAAACTTCTGGCCAAACATATACTTGAATTGGTGTGACTGAAGGCAATACGCGTTAATAAATTTCCCAATCCACGAGAAATTGAAATCATATTGTATGATTAATAACTATTTCTCACAAGAATCATATAATGAAATCAGGCTAACCTGGTCAAAGTTATTCTCTTCGTCTTATAAGAGTTACGTATTGACTATTATGAAGACTGACAGATGGTTGCGAACGACGTAAAATACACCAGCTGGATTGGCAGAGTTGCCACATAATAGGTGTTGCCAGAACAAAAAATTGTATATATATAGATTTTCAAACGGATTTTTAAATTCTAAAGATAAATTATATCGACGCCTCCGTTATTCTAAGTCGAAAAAGTGTGTTTTGAGTTATGAGCTCTCAAAGTTTTCACGCGGCATACGACTACATGTGTATTCTAAGTAGATTTTTCCCTATAACTTCGGAACGGATCGGCGCATCTTAACCAAATTTTGACAGTATTTAAGTTAGAGAACGTAGAATTTAAAAATGCAAGAACATTAAAAACGTTCTAAGTACACTTAGAACGTTATAGAATGGCGGCGTAGATATATAATATTTGAATTACAAATCAAATACATACAGTAACGGTGCGAACACAATGGAGACATGGGCATTTATGAAAGATCAGAAGAGATCAATGTAACTGCAGAGTTTAGTTCTGTAGTGCATGACTATTTACTTATTTATTAATTATAATACAAATTACAAATTATTTTGTCATTATTAGCTGAGTAAGTAATTCTGTCCTGGAGCAGAATAATGTATTTTTCAAATAAGACAAGTACAGTACCCGGAGGTCGAATTGACCCATTGTACATAACGTCCTTAAAAAAGTAAGGATAATAGATGGAATAGGAAAAAGGAGAGGAAGTAGGAAAGGGGAGAATGGGAAGCGGAGGAATTACACAGACCAAACAATACAAAAAGCGCGACTACACTTATGAAGCCCTAGCACTTCTCAACCAGCTCAAGCTACTAATGAATCTGTGGAGAGCCTTGATGTCGGCTTTCGACACAGAATTCAAACCCTCAAAGAAGCCCCTGCCAAGGGTCCTCAACCTCAACCTACCAAGGGCTGGGCAGTTGCAGAGGAGGTGCCCGACAGTCTCCAACTCCTCCTCATCTCAACATACCCTGTAATAGTCCATCAGCGACCTAATCTCGCAGTGCCCCGTGATAAATCCTATAACTAACCTTAAACTGGCCTTAACCAAGTCTAGCAGCCAACCTGTCTTTACACTGTCTATAGCAGGCCAAAGACATCTGGAAACATAACAACTCGATCCGTTCCCCCAAACGCCTCTGCTCTGACCCATACATTGATGAGGCCGTAGAGGTGGCAGATCAGGAATAACTATTAAATTGCCCTCAGAAAGCGAATCTAATCTAGCGAAAGCATCCGCCGTCTCATTGCCCAGTATTCCGCTATGACCCGGAACCCAGCATAGACGGATACGGTCTGGTCCAAAAGTCTAACGAATGAGCAGTGATTTGCACCATACCGACGCAATGGCCCTAAGGGTAGCCTGACTGTCAACGAAGATCATGTAGGATTCCGAATCCGAAGAGAGGACACCAGCTATGGCCTCAATAGTCTTCAAGATTGCAAAAATCTCAGCCTGAAACACACTGCAGTCATCATTCAACTTGAAGTGAAATTCAAGACCTAATTCCCCACAGAAAACTCCAGCACCTGTACTTCCACCTAACTTAGACCCAACTTTGAAGATGGGTATACCTCTCTGCCCCTGGAGTACCCCACCATTTCATTGTGCCCTTTCCGGTATAAGTATCCTTAAACCAGACAGGAACATAGCCTAAGGCCCAATATAGTCGGTGGCTTTTTCCGAAAGTCGATACCTCCCGTCAAGACGACATTCAGAACTCTGGAGTGACCTATCGAGCGCTGTTTCCAGCAGCCCGATTCCCTCAGAAGTATGGCACTGCGCGCTGCACACCGCTTGACATACAATTCAAGCGGAGTCAGGTAGAGCATAGTGTCAAGAGCAGCCTGAGGGCAACTCTTCCTCACTCCAGTGATCCAGGAGGCAATCCGCTGAACCCTACCTAAGATTTTCCGTTGAAAACTCTTATCTAAGGCACACCACCAAACAACGCAACCATAAGTAATAACCGGTTTAACAATCGCCATATATATCCAGCGAATGGCCCTAGGCGGAAGACCCCAGCTGTTACCTATGGAGTTCCTACACTGGTAGAAAGCATTCAGTCCCTTCTTTCTTTCCTTTTTGCTGAAACTAATTTTTTCACTTCAACGTAATAGGCTTTGTTTAATCTAACCTTCAAATGGATTACGATTTAAATATTTTGCTCGTCAGTGGACGAAAACAATTACACGGAATCAGGGTCATACAGACTCACAAGTTTAATACCCACACTGTCAGAGCCCTTTAACAAACTTCTAATGCCTAATATAATATTGTTACGAAAATTTGAACGGTGTACATCGTTAACATTAAAATGATAAGCAAAAGCTACACAAACAAATACAACGAACTTGTTACAAGTAAACCAACAATATCAGTATGAAAGAAAAGGGGATAGACAAGTAAGCGAGAACGCAATAACCAACAATGTGAACAAAATACACAAACAGCAATGAAGTCGCGATAGAGTTCTCGAGAAGGCGAAACCCCGAACGTTCGACTTCAAGAATCTTCATCAGACTGATTACGTGTAAGTAAAAATTCAGTCAGTCTTGTGTGAAGACGTGTTACGTGTGAAGAAAACAGTCGTGGTTTGAAGATCGCCGTTGTAAATATCTACCGAACAGTTGTTAGTGCTTACCCTAACAGAAGTGTAAAAAAGAATAGCGAACTAAACAAATTGTTGTTGTATACGTCAAGTTGTAAACCGTGGCACACAAAAGTATTTTTATTATGTTTGCAATTAATTAACTCATATTTTAAACGTTTTTAAAAAGGCAAAAACGTAACAATATAATCATTACCATCAGGTGTTTAGGTAGGTAGGTAGAGGTGGCTGCCCATCCAAGAACGTTTCTTGGATGGACTCACTTAGGCCGCATTGGGCCCATTGTGCTACCACAGTTAACTATTATCCCCTAATCTCGAAACCATTCGGAGCTCCTGATGAAGCGATTCAGGCTGCCAATGTCAATCCTTGACAGTTCCTCCAGATCATCCATATAGTAAGTGCCCAAGTACTTCCTTCTTCTTTGGCAAAGAGCCGGGCATGTACCCAGCAGGTGAGGGACAGTCTCCTCTTCCTCCTCATCCCTGCAGCTTCTGCAGAAGTCGTTAGCAAGGTGTCCAAGACCAATGCGCCTCGCATGTGTACCCATAATGCAATGCCCCGTAATGACGCCGACAACCACACTGAGCGCGCCTCTTTGGAGTTTAAGTAGACTCATTGTGCGCTCCTCATCCAGCCTTGGCCAGATTTTACGAGCCGTTCTACCCGTGTCCGAGGCCGCCCACCTGTCGTTGACGGAATCGACGATCGCATTATCAATTATGAGCTTGCAGGTCCTCATAGGTATGCCCAGATTCGAGAACTCATCGGAGAGTTCGATGGTTGTGCCCCGCCTGGCAAGTTCATCTGCTCTGCAGTTACCCGGAATTCCACTGTGCCCGGGTACCCATATGATATGGATATCATATCGTTCCGCTATCTCGTCGAGATATCTGCGACAGCCGTACACCGTCTTGGAGTTAATCACGTTAGAACTTAGAGCCTTGATAGCCGCCTGGCTATCAGAAAGTATGGTGACGTTCCGCTCGGAGACCCTTGCGTCTCCAATGATACTCGCCGCAGCCTGTATTGCCACCACCTCCGCCTGAAAGACACTACAGTGGTCTGGCAGTCTTATAGACTGAGCTATTCAGTCAGGTGTTTAAAAAATAACGTTTAAATAACTTCAAATTTGTAAGCGAAAGCTCCATGGGAACTTTAAAAGCTTTACTGAGTGCCATTCAATACTCGTAACAGTTGGAACAGCAGTAGCAGCAATACAAGAATACAACAATAACCTCATTTTAATTGTTATTGTAACTCTCGTGCGGTAGTTAAGAAGTGTGTGGTTGCTTAAACAAATACAACTTCTTTATAATATAGGCAACAGTAGTAGTTTTTATGGAGCCATAGCGAAAGGACACAATTTAAACGAATTTAAATTCTTAGATCACGTGCCTTTTTAAAAAAATCTATGTATGTGTGTGTACACACAAAAAATATTTATATCCTTAAGTGTGTGTGTGTTTGTGTTTGTGTATAAAGTTTATGTGAATTATTAGAGAGTGTTGACATTCATACGTATGTATGTATGTGTGTAATTCGTGTCAGTAGTGATACTTGTAGTAGCATGTAGCCTTCTAATAAGACTTTTCTGGCTGACTGGGGGCACTTAAGCAAAGTTATTAAAATTTCAAAAAAACACCAACAAAAAAAAAATGAATTTAAAAGCACTAATAATAAGAATGAGAAATATGTAGTCCGGCCTATAATAACATTAATCAATACTTTAAAACCAAGTAACATTGTTCCTGTTTTTTTTTATTATTATTTAATTAATACCTCAATAATTCATAGGCTTATACGAGTGCGAGCGAGTTGATGATATTGAAACGAGGTTGTTGATTGTGTATAAGTCGATTAGTTATAATAAATGTCTTGCAACGTGTAAAGGAGCTCATGGAATATAAATAAAATAAGAAAAATATTTCCAAGAAAAAAGTAAAAAAGTAAAGAAAAAACGTGGCTATAAACAATTGTCGCCAGTACAACTTGTAAGTGAGGTAAGTGAGTCAAATAAATGAATTCATTTCGAAACTACATATTTTGTTTTCACTGTTGCTGCATATCTGTGCAGTGAGTGACTTGTAAAGTGAAGTATTTTTAAAGTGAAATTATGAGAAATATTTAAAAAATCGAATCGAACAATAATACCATCATCATAATCATCATCAACAGAATAAAATAATCGTTTTCCAAAAATAAAAAAATACAATAAAAAAACTAAAGACTAATAACAAACATTTATAGTATTAAACTACTATTCATTCAGTGGAATAACATACAATTATTCTGAAATATCTTCAATTAGTATTAATTTCAAACAAACAATCAGGAACTATCAGAGAGCTACGGAAAGGGAATCAAGGCACTAATTCGATGACACACTCGCATACATATATTTACGCATAGGCAAACACTAACTCATTCACAAACTACAGCTACATATACATACATACTTACATATACATACATGTAAACAAATCAAAGCTTATTCAAATGTCGACAGCAAATAATCCATTTCTTGTATATTTCACGATTTATAAATACAACTAATGATGACGAAAATATTTGGCAAAACCTAAAACAACAACAAAAGCAACAACATTAACAGCTCTATTCGTATTATTCTATATAGAGTTTAGCAAACCTTTGACTATAAATGAACATGCTTGGAACATATTTTTTTTATTTTTTTTTATTTTTAAATAAGCGCTAGACATGGTATGAGGAAATATTTGATTCTTAAGTCACGATAATAGTGACACGATAAAGGTGACCATATAAATAAAATAGAAATTTTAATTTGTTTAGTCCGTTTTACGCTATTAGTTTTACGGTTATTGGCTCACGTTTAATGAAATTCTACAACCTCGACAGACTTTTAGTACTGAAAACTTAATAAGTTAGCTGTGTTAATAAGGACTGAGCTAGCTTATTTTACTATATTCATAGCGGCTCTATATCTCAATAATTTGTAGGTTTGTTTATGTCCATTATAGATTCTTACTGTTAACAAGAACTTTGCTCTCATTGGAGTTTCTTGCAACAAAGAATATTACTATTAAATACAAACTTATAGAGCGACCAGTGTTGAAAAATTCAGTACTTCAGTACTTTTTTCAGTACTTTGTTATTTCAAAAATACCGCAGTACCCCCGCGACGCTTACAGCTATTAATTCACTAGCAACATGTTAAACGTAATGTTAAAGGTAGAATTAGGCTTTAGCCCTGGTTAGCCAAACGTCCACGGAACGTACATTTGTTTTTAGAATTTGATTAGCAATGAAAATGCTTGCCGAACCGTAATGTAATTCCTGTAAGCATTTACATTGCTCTTCATATGCTAAAAATAAACGTATGTTACATTACGTTCCATCGACGTTTGACTAAATGGGGCTTTTACGTTTTGCTACGTTCCGAATCAGGTGTTTTTGTCTTGTATGTAAGGAATACGAATATGTGTATCAAATATAAATAAATAAATAGTCTAGTAGGTAGTGTGCTGGCTTACTAGACATGAGCCCACGGTTGAAAACCCATGTCAGACATCTCCATCAAAACGAAATATAAAAAAATATATCTCCGGCAACTTTCTTCTGGCAAAAACTCTGAGAGTAATAGCCCATTTACACTACAGCGAAATCTAGTAGATTAGATTTCAAATCTTGCTCGAAATCTAGATCGTTTACACTGGCTTTATTTGACAGTAGCAAGATTTCATTTTAATAACAATAACAGCTGACTGAAGTTTAAAAGAAAATAATAAAGGGTCCGCCAAATAAGTTTTTTTTTTGAAAATGCTTTAAAAAAAAAACTACTGAAACTCTTAAATTTTTTTTGAACAAAAATTCGTTCAACATGGCCCAATAAAGATCGCCATTGATTTTAACGCCAATGGCCTAATTATGCCTCTGGACCAAAATCCGCACCAAACAGTTACTCGTTTTGGGTGCGTCGGCTTTTCAATGTATACGTGCAGGTTTTCTGTGCCCCAAATGCGACAATTTTGCTTGTTTACATACCCGCCAAGACCAAAATGAGCTTCATCTGAAAAGATGATTTTTTTTTGCCAAAATCGGCATCTTCTGTAGGCTACTCGTGTAGGCTACTGCATGGCCAGCTGAGGCAGCCATTTGAATGAAATTATTTTCCATTATTAACCGGAAGGATTGTACTTTCATATAAAAAAATAAATTTGAGAAAATATTCAGTAGGTTTGTTTACATTTTCAAAAAAAAAAGTTATTTGGCGGACCCTTTACAACATTTAGAAAATGTATTTTTAAATTGAAATGTCATTTTTTCCCTGTGCAGCGTTGTATTTTTAAGTACTATTTGGCAAAACACATAGTTGCATTTCTATTTTTACTAGATTTTGAGTAGATTTTTGCCGAAATCTACTAAATAAGTAGATTTTGTTTTGTATGGGAAATCTAGTTAAAATCAACTAGATTTGGCTCGAAATCTCATAAGTACTAGATTTCGCTGTAGTGTAAATGGGGTATAAATAAAATTGCCACGATTAAGTTTCTCAAAAATCTGTTGTTCGGAGTCGACTTTAAACATTAGGTCTGTATTTTTTGTATGTGTGTATTTTTCTTTACAAAAGTACTATTCCTTCAAACAAGTACTCTTTCAGTTACAGTTCAGTACCATTTAAAAATTTCAATTTTGCAGCATTAAGAGCGAAGCAAAAAAAAAAAACTCCGAATCAATTGAAAAATTAAAAATATTGTAACAATTGTACATATTCACTGAAGTGTATCCCTGAAATGTGTGCTTGGTTTTTTAATAGCGCTCAACTTAGACCTTTGCTTCTAAACTCAGAACTATGCTTTAGTTTGCCTTTGGAGTTTAGGACGGTGTGGTGTTTAGCAAATTCAAATGAATACTTTCAGACAATTTATACCGTTTAGGGCCATTATTACAACTTGCCGTTAACTAAAGGGAGGATTTTAGCGGCTAAATAAATTGTTTTTCATTATTATGAGTACGCAATAAGATAGAAGTGAGCGCTAAAGTAAAGGGAGGATCATTCTGCCGGTAACTTTTAAAGTTAAGTTTAAGTTTGAACTTGCCATATTATATATTATTTTCATTATGGCAACTTCAAATTTAAACAAAATGAGCATATACAACAGAAAAAAAAACGACGCCCTTCGTTGCCACTTGGTTTAAAAAAAAACTTGTTTAATTGAGCAGTTTTATCGACATTGCTCCGGCACTGCCATATTTTTAAAAACAGTTAATTTTGTTTTATCTGTAAGTTGTAATAACGAAAAGAAGACAAAAGTGAACTTTACAGTTCCCTTGAGCTAAAGGTACCTTTAACTAAACCCAAGTTTAACGGCAAATTGTAATAATGGCACTTAGAGTTTCCCTTCAGGAGTTACAAAAAGATCAAATTTGTTTTGTTATTCTTTTGAAGTGATTTCCAAGTGTGGTTAGAAAATACTCAAGTAATATCCGTTGTGGTTACTTTGCTCCGTGTATAGCAAATATATTGAACACCTAGCCGCAATTTCATGTGTTGTATCTGTATGTTGTCTATTACATCGCAGCATAAAATAGGATGTTTAATATTGACGATATTCAAATAACCCCTCGAACTCTAGGGGATGATAATAATTTCCATATCATAAAAGAAAGAAAAAACAGCAAATTGTGTACTAGAACGTGATGCGATTGATTTGACAGAAGCTTTACAGACAATTGTCGGTGGCGCAAATTCATGTCCATGGCTAATTTTGATTCATTTAAATATCGGAACTGTTACTTTAATTAATTTCCTATAAATTAATCGTCGGTATTCATCTCTGATTAATTTTGGCTCAATTAAGAGATTAATTAGCTTTGAATTGTTCCACAATACCGGCATAATTCAGAAAAATAATTTTTTTATTTAAACTGTTAAGACATCAAGTAATTCGTCGTACAGAAACTTCGTAATTAACAAATATAATTATGTGTTCATAATAATAATTATGTATGCGTGTTTCTAATAATAGATGAAAAAATTATATGTTAGGTTAGGTTATATTGGGTTAGGAAGGGTGGCGCTTCAGTGCATTAATAGTTCCACAACTTCACCCAGAAACCCTTTGGTCCATTGTGATCCTTTAATTAGGAGAAAACAGTTTAATAATAATTAACTTTAATACAAATGGATCCACATTCAATGACTTTGCGAACTAAAATGTAAATTCAAAAACTATTACGAATGGTCAGTCTGGTATAGACTAACTGTTATGTGTGTTGTAAAATAATACTAAATACTACACTTACATGTAGACAGCAACAATAGAAAGAAAAGCATTTATCCTTGTTGCTGCAGGTATGAGTGTCATGCTTGTCCGTCTCTCTGACAGCCATAAAGTCGTTTAGGCGCTTATTTATTTATTATTCCATTACAAACAGGCGTTAGACTTCTGACACCCCTTTGTATTTGACTTGGTTGGTTGGTTAGTTTGTCTTTTAGTTCGTCTCTTGTTATTGTTGGTTATACCAATGCCTGATTGTTTACCCCCTAATTTTTATCTGTTGTACAAATACTGTTACGATATAAACTTTTGCAAAAAATACAATAATAAGACAGAAATTATTCGTTGTCATAGTCATAGTTGTGTTGGGCACAATCATCTAAACTAAACACTCCTTTTAAGGCGCAAGTACCCCTTATGATACATTCATACATGGGTTAAGTAATGTGAATTTTGTATTTTAATTTAGAAACAGATTTGATATATTCGTGCGTGATAAATTTTTCCTTTCTTTTTTTGCGATTTTAGTTACTTAAAATTTTGTACATATTTCATACAGAAAGTGTTATTATTTGACCTGTTTACTGTTAAAATTAAATTTTAATTAATTAAATATAATGATATTAAAAAGTTAAAAAGGAGAAGAATAAATACGTATTTGTAATTAAAAAATCCTTATTAAAATCTAACACAACTGAACACATCAGCAGCTAATTTTAAGTTTATACAAATCGTAAAGTAAATGCTCTCCTTACTAATTATTATTAATTAACATTACAAATTATTTCAATTTTTTTTTAGTGAAATAATATCATTAATTTAGTTTGTTTGTTAATTAAGCATTAATCAATCTTTTCGGCAATTTTTTATTCGTTGTCACTTTAAGGAACATAGGGCTCTCACAAAATATCTACAGTGGACAACAAAAGTTTTAGTATCCCAATACATTTTAGCAATTAAATGCATTTGAAGCAAGGGCTTGTATAAATAGTTAATGTTTTTATATTTATTTTATTCATTTATTTCTGTTTTATTATAAAACAAAAAAATGTTTAATGTTTTTCGTAAAACAAAAGAAAAATAAGGAAAAGTTTCTGATAACTCCTTATTTTTGCCCGCAAAAGTGGAAGTACTCAAAGTATTCAAAGGCTTAATATAAGAAAATGTTATTTATTCTTTATATTTAGTAGGATATCCCTTAAGGCCAAGCATTCCATTTAACCCATTTGGAATTAAATTTACCAGTTTTCTTTAGTGTTTTCCGACGATATTTGATGCTATGCACTCTTGAGCAAGTTTTTTGTTCGACTTAGCGACTACGTAACTGTCCTATTAAATTATCTCCTAAATACTCTCTTGTAGTCATATCGGGACTTTTTCCAAGAGTATTAAGCCTGTAAGGACTTTAATAGGCAAATCACATTTTCACAATAGCAGCCGTTTGATTGAGTTCATTGATTGAGGTGTTAGAAGTAATAACCATTACAAATTCTTAATTCTTCCGAACTTTAGATGAATTTGTTCTTTAAAATGTTTAAATACTCTCTCTCTCTCTAATTCATTGTTTCCTCAATAAATTCCAAACTGTCCACACCTGGTGCCGACATTCACATCTGAACTTTGTTACAATTAAAGGCCGTGTCACATAAAATCCGACCATACGTTAAACTTTAACTTTGCTGTCAGTTGGCAAAGTTAAAGTACAAGTTTTCTTATTTGTTTTGTTTCATTCGGTACTTCTCTGTCATATTACTCCAAAAAGATAACTCATACTTTCTTATACTTTCAAAACTTTTATTGGAATTACAAAAAGCCTTTAGAGTTGAAGTTTTCGGTTTAAATACAAATTTAACTCATTTATTACACATAAACTTAACTTTAAAAGTTACCGGCAGGATGATCCTCCCTTTAGTTTAACGCTTACTTCTATCTTATTGGGTACTCATAATAATAAAATTTAAGTTATCTGTCCGTTAAAATCCTCTCTTTAGTTAACGGCAAGTTGTAATAATGGCCCTTAACATTATAAAGGTTCTAGTGCAATTAAAATCTATTCAGGATACACTCCTAGTCTTTGGTTATTTTTGGTATATTTTAAACTCTTTTTGAAAGCATTTTATAAAATTATCCTTACAACTAATGTGAGTACAAAATCATTGTTTACAATACCACGAAATCAATTGTGAAAAATAAAAGAACCAGATTTTCAAAGATATTCAAGAAAGTATTGCGAATTCCATTAAAAGCTATTTAAAAAATGTGCAGCTAATGTAGTCTGCCTTATGAAGGCAACGGGTATCACATTTCCAGTTCATGGTTTATTTCTTTATATTGACTTTTTTCTTTTAAAAAAAGCTTGAGCCATTTCGTAAAAATACGAATTTGAACACACCCAGATAAATGGCAAATCAGGCTTAGCATCCTTCATAAAAAAGGTTTGGAATTTTTTATGGGGGAATGTAATACAAACGTGCCTCCTTGGCTCATGTAAACAGCTACCAATTTGTATCAATTTGCTTTTTGTCATTTCTAGAAAGTTCTTGTGCTTGCTGTAAAGGCATCACGGTTTTATCTAGGTTTCACGTACATATGTGTGTTGAAAATTATGCTATAAACAATTAAGAGGCATTAAAAGCTGTGCTTGCATGCATGTACACGGAAATGATATTTATAAAGGCAGCGCGCCAACGAGTGCCGAGGCTGCTGCTGCGCACTTAGGGTAATTTCAATTTTTTTTTTGGGCGGACAATATAACTTATAAAAGCGCCTAAAAACGTTTTAAGGGCACTATTGAAAAAGAATTTGTGAAGTGCTTATTTTATTTGTATCTCTTATACTTTGGCGCTAATGTTATTATGTTATTGGCAACGCAAATAAATTTAAACATTTACTATATCAATATTATCAAACGTAATCTGCTATAAATGTCAGTTGTAAATATTGTTATTTATTCTTAACTATCTTTATTTTTGAGAAGCTAGGACGTAATCCTGACTGAAGGGTTGTAATGAGCCAATTATGTATGTATCTTTATTTTTATTTAAATTTTATTTATATTATTGTTTTTTTTTTATTTATTTATTTTATTTATTTTTATTTCTTTTTTATAAGTTTTGAATTTTATAACTATTGATATAACTTGTCAGATTCTGATACTCTAAATTATAAGATATTGGCCCATAATCATAGTCAAACACTAAAGTCGGTTCTTTTTAAAAACAACTTTAATATTTAAACCTGTTACTAACTGTTTCTTAACTATAGTGAAAATTAATAATAGTTCTAAGTTGAACCAGCTTTAAGTGGGTGATTAGTATAATTTTTGAAATTTTGCATACAAACTGGTATAAATACTGTAGAAGTGGCATCTCTGCACAGCTGATGCAATAAAAGCGCAAAAAAATAAACAAAATATAAATTGTTATTTTGAAAAAAACAATTGCATAAAATGAATCAGGGGAAATCATTTCCAATGTCCTCAATTGTACACATCTCTCCAATTATTTTTCAACACTTTTTCCACAATTTATGAAAAATTCAACACAATTCATACATTTTTTGTTTTGATTTTGTAAATTTGGATAAATGACAAACAGCTGATAGAGTTAAAGTGATGTTAACTTTGTTAAAAACAACTTCAGCTTGTTTTAAGTATAAAACTGACTTTAGCGGAAAAAGTAAGTTTTTTTTCGTCTATAGTAGCTGAAAAGTAGACTTTTTAATAAATGATTCTTAAAGTATACCTTTTTGATGACTATGATTATGGCCTATTATGTCTTGTTGTATCAGAAATTCAAATTTAATAAATAAATACAAATACAAAATACAAATGTTTTGAAGCTCATGCTGCTTGGCTTAGGCACAAGTTGCAAAATTGTGGCGCATCATTTGGTGCTTCCTAGCATTACGCTTAGTACACTCTTTTATATCTCTGTCTCTCTTTCCATCTTACTTTACTAAATTTTTTATCTTCTTCTTTTGTACTTTAGGACGATCACAATGAGTTCATGAAAATATGTACATATATGTTCTAAAACCTATCTTCTCTTCTTCGTGTAAATTAACACAATAGACTGACATTTTCTCTGGAGAAACTGCGGATACGTTTCTAACTATTTCAGGCGTCTTTCTAAACAAACCAAAAAAAGTTGATCAAACTCAAAATAGAATTTGTTCTACTGACTACAAGAATGATTTGCAAAGATAAAACAGATCGTTGATCATCTCTTAATTCACTGAAGCTTGTTTCCTTTTATTTTATTGCTAGTTTAGAAACAAAGCTGCTATTCCACTGCCAATCTATACCACTTTACATCCAATTACTCTCTAATGGTTAAGAAGGAAAATCTTTTCATGATATTTCAATAATGCAACTGCATTTTATTTATTTTATTTTAAAATGTTGTAATAGGAATTAAATCAACAAAATATAACGAAACTTAAGGAAATATAATTGAGAATTATATTATATTTAATTATTTTTTTTATTTATTTACTAGCAGTAATCTACGCGCGTTGCTGCCGCACCAACTAAAATAAATTTGAAGGAAAGATATTACACAAATATCCAATTAATTTTGAATCATTTTATTGATTGTTTCCCTTTGTACAGATGATTCAGACGAACGGGCCTGAGTAGTACGTATTCGATCAGTTTCTAATCTCACTTCTCGTTGTTCAAGTGATTCATGTGAACGGGTCTCAACGGCATGTACTCGCAGATTTTCTAGTCTCAATGCTCGTTGTTTGTCGGATGCTAAGGCTCGTAATGCTCTTACTTCCGTGCTTGAGGTGTAGGTCGACCAATTGCTTGTCGCTTTAGAGGCATTATTGCATGGGAACGACGTGAAAAATGGGTTTAAATTTATTAGAATCTCACAATGTGCTCAATCTAATTGAACCCAACAGCATTTTGAAAAATTTTCCAAATCAAAATGTTTGAAATTTGTGATTGACATTTTACGGGAATGGGGCAATCTATAGCAAATTAATCGCACCAACTTTGAAACCTCCGTCGACTTACGTCATTTTGAGTAATTTTCAGTGATGCCACCTTTCGGAAATAGGTCATACCAACTTAGGAACCTTCCCCGGCTCATGCGCAACAACTTTGCTAAATATCATCACATGATCAAATGCATAGTTTACGATCTATAAGTTACATTGAAACAAACATTCATTTTTATATATAGAAAAAAAGGTATTTTTATTTATTTATTTTTAAATCGTATATCGAGGGTATACAAAAAAGTGTACATATATAGAAATTACCTAAGAAATCGTAGAAATAAATGTGATAAAACAGTTTTTAATAAATAAACAAAAACTATAGAAATAAATAAAAATAATAAAATTATATACAAAAATATTAAAAATATTAAAATATCCATTAAATAAAACAAAAAAAAAAAAGAGAAAGTTTCGTATATATGACACAAATAGCTGAATCTATAATAGCCCACAAGTTCTGAAGCAGATTATAATTTGGCTAATTTATTTTATTTTTTTGATAATTAATTCGGCTCTATTAACGTTTGAAAGTAACAAATATTTAAACTTAGAAGGATTGATGCAAAGTCCACTGGTTGTAGCTCAGCTGTCAACCTTTTGTAAGTCATTATTGATGGAATTTATACAAAAACTAATTAATTAAAACAGAAATGAGAGCAATAAGGCAATAGTCTTAAGTGTCAACCGATGGTATTTGATTTTCTAAAAGATAAACATTCCAGAAGTTCGGGCTGATTGACGAAAACTAAAGTGGTATTCAAGTGAACAAGGCTAATAGACATTAGAACATTAGAACAAATTGCTTATTGAAGATATTTATATCACCATCAAGATAAGTTTTATGACATTTTTGTCCAATGTCAGCTTCGCTAATTTGTTTCCACTTACCATAGATTTATTTTATTGAGACTGTGGTTGCAGATATGTACATATCTGAACCTTATTGTTAAGTCTTCTACATGATATTTAACTTAACCACTAGGCAGAATTAGTTATTCTTTCATCAAACAATGTAAAAAATATGTAAAAACAATGGGTTCATGTTTAAGGTTTAAGAGATTATTGCCTATTGCGGAAAAGGATTTTCTGCCGTAAAAAATATCTTAAAAGATTTCAATCAAGTGCATTAACTTCAAACCAAATAATGATGATAATTAAAAAAGTAAGCCAAGCATATCAACAAAATAAAATTGCCATGAAAAATTTCTCGACTTTAACTGTAGGTCCCGCCACACATGTATAAAATTAACATACACAACATTGGTGGTGGGAGAAACTAGGTCGGAATCCTGACTGAAGGGTTGTAAAGACCAATTATGTTATACGAATTTAATGATAATAGTTTGACTTGAATTTCTGTATAAACTAAACCGTATGCGTCTTGAAATCAGTGTTGAAAAATTCAAATTTTGAAATGGTACTGAACTATAACTAAAAAAGTACTTTTTTGCATTAAATTGTACGTTTGTAAAAGATACATACATACATACATACATAATTGGTCACTATAACCCTTCAATCAGGATTATGACCTAATTTCTCACACCATTTATTTTGTGTGTGTTAATTTTATACATGAGCGTCGGCACCTACTGATTTTTGAGAAACTTCATCGCGCCATTTTTATTTTCCCTCAGAGTTTTTGCCAGAAGGAAGTCGCCGGAGGAATATTTTTCATATTTTGTTTTGATGGAGATGTCTGCCATGGGGTTTGAACCGTGGGCTCACATAGAGTAAGCCAGCACACTACCTACTAGACTATTTATTTATTTATATATCATACACATACAGGACAAAAACAGCTGATTCGGAACGTAGCAAAACGTAAAAGCCCCGTTTAGTTAAACGTCGATGGAACCTAATTTAACATAAATTCGTTTTTCGCATATAAAGAGCAATGCAAATGCTTACCAAAATTACGATTCGGCAAGCGTTTTAATTGCTTTTCGTATTCTAAAAACGCACGTACGTTCCGTGGACGTTTGGCTAACAGGGTCTAAAGACTAATTCTACCTTTAGCATTACGTTGAACATGTTGGTAATCCATTAATAGTTGAAAAGCGCAAAACATAAAATATGTAATAATAAAAAAGTACTGAAAGCTTCGTAGGGATACTGCGGTATTTTTAAAATGAAAAAGTATTGAAAAAGTACAAAAGTACTGAATTTTTCAACACTGCTTGAGATCTAAATTTTTAATTAAAGTTCACCTCTTGCTAGTTGCAGAACAGCCCAAAAAGCATTTTATCTTCAATCTATGTTTGCATCGTTAATATTTATATTAGAAGAATATAACGAACCAGACGGCTTATATTTTGCTTTCAGAAAACAGAAATAACTTTTATTAAAAAAACCCCTTATTAAAACGGAAGTCGACCTTGAAAGTCTTTTAAAATACTAAAATAAAAATATATAATTTAGATATATATATTAGAGCGACTCAAGTTGTATGGAAGCAAAATTCGTACTCGATGTACCCCCCTCAAAATGAACCTTGGACTTTTTTAAGATGACATCTAAAATATTTCGGCTCTAGCTTTGACCTCTCGTGAGCTGGACCATTTTGAAAAAGTCCTAACCAAATTAACTCTAATATGATGGCGGATTTAGTTTCTAGATGATGTTTGGATGAAAGTAGGACTAAAGAAAGAGAAAAAGAAATGATACACGACTTTTTGTGGGCATATTTTTTTCCCAAATTAAAAAAAGTTATTAAATTTTTTGTTTATATTTACAAAACTATACTCAAAAAACGCAAACTAGGGCGAATTTCCAAAAAAAGGTGAGACCCGTATTTAATTAAATCAACTAAAGATTAAAATATGTTAATTTGGTTATTTTATTACAAACAACCCCGAAGAAAAAATTCAAAAACCGTTATTTTTTACAGAATATCCTTAAAAAAAGGATATGGATGATCGTCCTTGGACAAATTGTATATACAGTTGAACGCGCCTTAAAAAAACCTTTCTTATGATACCAGTATTGTATATGTTGGTAAGGAAATAGATTCTCAAATTGACAAAATATGGAAAAATATACCCTTTTTCGAAATGGTCCAGCTCACGAGAGGTCAAAGCTGGAGCCGAAATATTTTAAATGTCATCTTAAAAAAGTTCAAGGTTCATTTTTAGGAGGGTACATAGACCACTTTTTTTGGTGAGTCGCTCTAATATATATACATACATACATATGTATATACCCAGCTAGCATTTGGAAGATTGTTTTTAAAAAAATCACCTTGCTGAGTCTTTTTAGAGTACTTTTGGTGATCAAAAACTTATTAGTCAGTTATACGATTAAAAAAGGACTCAAAAATGATTCGCGCCAATGAGTAAAATGAGTTCGATTTAAAATACAATAAAAAAATGTATAGCAAACGGAAATTAATCATCCAGACGTTTAAAATGCGACTATTATTTCCGTTATTTATTATTATATTCTACTTATACGGAAGATTGAAAAACGCTTAATCAAAAACAGATCAGGCAGGTGTTTGAAAAGTGATTGTAATTACGTATTTTATGATCATATTTTAAGCAGATAGATGATTAAACACTGCTTTTTTACACCCTCTCTGTATAAATTTTCATTTGTGTATAAGATGGCTATGAAATAAAATACAATTTGTTTTTAAATATAAATATAATATTCTTTCTTTGGTAGACGCCGACTTCCTTTCAGCAGATTTCTGGCAAGAACTCCAAATATCTCAAAAATCTGTCGTTCGGAGTCAACGTTAACTCTAGATCCCGCCACTCGCGTATAAAATTAACGTACACAATATGAGTTGTGTGTGAAGCTAGGCCGTAACCTGACTGAAAGGTTGTAATGACCAATTATGTATGTATGCATGTATGCTTCCTCTGTTACTCGATGTTCATACGAACGTGATTTTTGTAATCGCGGCAGAGTAAACGTAGGTCTTAGAAAACCGATTAAAAACACATTCTGAAATACGAGTAATAAATCACTCAAATTATAATCATAAATGACCCAAAAATGAATCCAAATTAATACAAACATGACTGATAAATGACAATAAAAGGACTCCTAAACATACTGATAAATTACTCATAAAAGACTCGTATGCGATTAAACGATGACTGAAAGACGACTCGAAAAAGAATCACAAATGACGATAAATAAGACTAATAAATGATCAGAAAGCGATTCGAAAATGATTATAAGCCTACTAGAAAAAGAGTCGAAAATTACTCTACACTAATATAGAAAAAGACTCATAAATGACTTTTTTAGAAGAGTCGCCCGTAGTCACTTTTTTCTCCCGACAAAAGAGTCTTTTATGATTAGAAAATGAGCGCATATTCTAGCTTTTCAATCGCGCAGAAGAATCAAAAAAGACTCGAATTTGATTAAAAATTTCCAAAAATGCTGGCTGGGTAAATACTCACGTATAACAAATACGCACAAATTGGGCAGAAGCCATGTTATAACGTATTCCAATTATTCCATGAATCCTGTACAATGTTTAATAAATATTTAAATATGGGAAATATTTAAATTTAACGTCGTATATACTATGTATAAATAATTGACACAAATGTGAAAATTTATTGATTATTTTATTTATTTTCATTTTCTAAGAAACTTATTTTTTTAAGAAATGTTACATTTTACATTTATTTGTTAACAGTATATAAAAGAAAAACAAAAAGAATAGGCGTAGCTAAAGGAAAAAAAAGAAAATAATTAAATAGTTTTTATTACTCAAACTAACTTCAGATCACCATTTAAATGTGTAGTCATGTAATTAAAGTACAATTAGGATAATTTTAATTATACCACCTATTCTATTATGAAAGATACAACTTTCGTCTTTAAATATAATCCTAATGTTTGCATTATAAAATCATTTGAACTGAATGGGAGTGCCTGTACATTAGAAATTTGTTTTTTTTTTGTTTAAAAAAAACTAAATTTATACAACAGCATTAAAAGAAATACAACAGTAAAGCCGTTATCTTTTAATTCGGTAAATTACGTATACAAAGAGAATATTCAAAAAAAAAAAAAAAAAATAAATTCCAATGTTGGATAGTTAGAGAATTGTGGTGTGTAATGCTACTAAAAACTATTCGAGGCATCAAGTGCTGCGCAACAATTTTGCAATTGGTGCCTTAGCCAAGTACCATGCCCTTTAATTAATTTAAAGTCTGCAGCGTCAAAGTATCGGGTCCGCCATTTAACGTTTTTTTCAACTAGTGCTTATTTCGTAAATGGTAACACTTAGCTCATGTCTGATTTGACAGATAATTAGTTTTATCCTTCCGCTGAACGAATATGGTTGTGTACACGCTTGAACAACGCTTCGCTAAGTGGGCCTGCGATCGACTTACAGAAGATGTCGATTTTGGCAAAAAAATCATATTTTCAGATGAAGCTCACTTTGATCTTGGCGGGTATGTAAACAAGCAAAATTGTCGCATTTGGGGCACAGAAAACCCGCACGCATACATTGAAAAGCCGACGCACCCAAAAGAAGTCACTGTTTGGTGCGGACTGATGTCGTTTGGCCACCTCGGAGCTGCGATTTGACACCGTTGGACTATTATTTGTGGGGTGCCATCACGCTAATAGTCTAGCACAGTAGCCAATAGACTACCAATGCACGCGACAAATAATACAATTTTTGAAAATTATTCAATGATAAATTGAGACAAAAGGAGATATAATACATATTTTTTAGTGAATGTATTGGACAATGACCAATTACATACGTTATGTATGCAAGTATTGACAATATCCTCTTCCATTCTATTAACACATTCGAGGCATCAAATGTTGCACTGCAACCTATCAAAAATAGAATACATGAGTCTATATGGAAATGATTATTTTAAAGGCAGTGCGTAAACAAGCGGTTGCTTCGCACTTAAGTTGTTATATTTTTTCTCGCGACAATGAACGGGTTAGTGGTGTTAATACAAAAGGATGTGTGAAATAAAGGTTCCTTAAACACAACGCAAAAACATTTTAGTGGTACCACTGATAAAGAAGTACTTACTACTTAATTAGTCATTATAACCCTTTGGCCAGGATTAGGACCTAGATTCTACTTTTATCTATAAGTGGCCAGAATTACGGTTTAACGTCGACTCAAAATTACAGCTTTGAGGCACTTTTAATGGGAATTTTATTTTACTCTCAGGGATTTTTGAAATCTTTTTTCATGTTTCGTTTTTTCAGAGATGTCTGACCTAGGGTTTGAAGCCAACACACTGCCTACTAGACTACGACGACTTTAAAAAAGAAGTAATCAACTTTTAATTATTTTACTTATAAAGGGTCCGCCAAATAACTTTTTTTTTGAAAATGCTTTAAAAAAAATGCTGAATGTTTTCTCAAATTTCTTTTTTTATTTGAAAGTACAATCCTTCCGGTTAATAATGGAAAATAATTTCATTCAAATGGCTGCCTCGGCTGGCCATGCAGTAGCCTACACGATCGGTCCAATTTTTAAGCACATTATCGATTGTGTGCAGCTATATTTCACCAATGGCTTCACGAATATTGTCCTTTAAAGCGTCAATTGTCTCTCGCTTGTCGGCGTAACATGAAAAAGTTTCTCAGAAATCTGTCGTTCGGAGTAAACGTTAAACTGTAGGTCCCGCCACTCAAGTATAAAATTAAGGCACACGTCATGAGTGGTGTGAGAAACTGCGCAGTAATCCTGACTGAAGGGTTGTAATGGCCAATTATGTATGTAATGAAATTAATTATTTTTATTTTAATAGGAAGTCATAAAACAAACAAAAAATGGTAAACAATGAAAATTCAAAAAGAAAAGGAATAAAGTCCACATTTGTGGCCACTGAGCGTTAATGGTAATTTATGTGCGAAATGTTTTGATACATTCCTGGCATATCAGGCATATATATTCTTCTTCTCATAAATGTAGCGAGTTCGTCTTACACAATTTTTGTCGTGACATCTGGGGATTTTCCAGTTCCTTGTATTTAGGATAATGACCTATACCGTCCAGTCTAATCATAGGATTAACTTTCGTCCAGCTTTTAGATTTTTTAGGTGGTTATTATATTAAATATATCTGATATTATTTTTTCAAATATTAACGATTTCTTCATATAATTCAATAAAACAGATTGCAGAAGAATTATTTCACATTTTTTGTGTATCCAACTATGTACCGGAAATACGTTAAAATTTTTACTTCTCTTGTTGGAGGATTCGGTAGTCAATAAATTGTTATCAAATTTTTGTTCTTTTTACTAATATTATAATTATAAATATAAAAAAATTAAACGGTTAAATGGTGTTAATTTATTTCTTCATCCTAAAGGTGTTAAAGATACTGTTTTAGATTAAAAAAGTGATCCTTAAAAAAAACTATCATTCATTAATTTTGCTTGTATAGAAAGCTTTAAGTGGTGACGTTGGAATATCAACAGCACATGGCTAATGTAGAGGAGACCCATGAAGAAGTTGTACATGGTAAATTTAGTCTTCACGTCGTCTGATTATAATAAAAATTGTTGAAACTATCCTGAAGTCATTGTCCATATTTTTATTGACCTTTTAAGTGTTTCTTCTTGTTGTATGTGTTTTAAGGTATTTATGTACATACTTATATTTGTATTATAATGTTTGTAAAGGGTTGTTGTGTTCGACAGTAGTGTGGTATATAGACAAATAAATTTAACTTCAACACGTGTCCGATTCTCAAACCAACAACAGGTGTAATATTAGCCAAATATTCTCATGCCAACAATTTCATGCGAAAGAACTTTTATGTACGAGTATAAAATTAAAAAGTAAATAAATAAAAGAATATAGAAAGTAAATAAGAAAAGAAAAAAAAAACATAAAATATAGAATGAATACTGTGCAGTTTAAATACTAAGTGTGTCAATGTTCTTTTCTTTTCTTTTCTTATTAATTTCCGACAATTAAAGATGTCCCTTAAAAGCGATCAGGAGATATTGGAAAATTCAATGCATGAAGATGATCCAAATGGCAATTCCGCGCTGGAACAGACCTTTACAGAAAAAGCATCACCAAGATGGGGTCCACAACATAAAGGAGCTCAGGAATTAGCAAAATTATATAGTCCAGGTAATTTGTTTTCTTACGTCTTACACAGTGGTGTTGTGCTAATTTTTTTTTACCGGAACGCGTTCCGGTTCAGCAGAAAAAAACGTTCCGGACTCCGGTTCACGGTTCGGAAAAACAAGCCGGTTCGTTCCGGTTCGGGTTCGGTTCAAACCCTTGTTTATAAAAATACATATAAAAATTCGTCAAAAATTAGAAAAAAATCAGCATTTTTTTTAATTTTTTTCAAAACGTCAGCCAATTCTCGTTATCAGAAATCATCTTTAGTTCCGGAACGCGTTCCTGTCCAAAAAGGAAGTACCGGAACGACGTTCCGGGGCGTTTCGGCTCGACAACACCACTGGTCTTACATACATACATATTTGTGTTTGAGTTATCGCAAAAGTTCAACTGTAACATAATACTGCTCGATTACAACGCTATTGCGAAATATTAATCTCTAGCTTAAAACCCATTTGAAATTTATAAAAAATTAATTCAGCATAATTTTTGAATTTTTTTGTGGTTTAAGCTAAAAAGTTTGTTTAAATATTCTTGACATTCTAAGTTGTGTCCAAAAATTTAAAGAAACATACCGTCGTTGACATTTGCACATTTTTCTTTTGCACTAAATATGCGTTTACAAATGGCACCTAATGGCGTCTATTTCTTTATTTTCAGGAAAACGTGCTCAGGAATATCTTTGTGTTTACACATGTATTGCTTTAATGATTATTGACTTTATTTTAATACTTAAACATTTTCATTTTGATCGTATTATTGTTACGTGCATATCGGCCATATGCGGTATAATTACGGCTGATTTCGGTTCCGGACTTGTACATTGGGCAGCCGATACGTGGGGTTCAGTCGAATTGCCCATCATAGGCAAGGTATAATAAAGATATTTAAAGAGAAATAATTATTGAATCAATAATAATGGCTATAACATTTCTGTAAAATTTTTTTAGAATTTTTTACGTCCATTTCGTGAACATCATTTGGATCCAACATCGATTACACGTCATGACTTCATTGAAACAAATGGTGATAATTTTATGGTCAGCATACCGATTTTAGGATTTTTGGCATACAATTTTAATACCAAATCCCATAATGATATACAGCAAGACTTTGGTTGGATTTCATATTTATTTTTATGTTCGATATTCGTTGCCATGACCAATCAGGTAATTGAATATTTTAAATACTGACGTCGTGTTATTTTCATATTTCATGCATTCCTTCATCTTTTAGATTCACAAATGGTCTCACACGTATTGGGGTCTACCGAAGTGGGTGTTGTTTTTGCAAAATTATCACATAGTATTGCCACGTAAACATCATCGCATACATCATGTTGCACCGCATGAAACTTATTTTTGTATAACAACCGGTTGGTTAAATTGGCCATTGGAAAAATTGAGGTAAATATTAAATAATATTGAAAGATTTCCAAAAATTAAGCCATCAATCAATTAGAATATCATAATTGTATTAATTGGAAATAAGTCACTAAGACTTATGTTATATGTATCTCTTATAGATTTGACAGTCGTTATCCATTATATTGGTTTCACAACTTATTTTAACAGATGTCGAATTCCAGTCCCATACTTTTGAAACCACGAAATGGATAGCCCTATATATTATCGAAGTAACAATAATTGTTCTAAAACAAATTATTTAATTTAGGAATAAATTATTTAGGAATTGTTGATAATCTTACATTTGATTTTTATTACAAAACATAGATATATCTTTATTTTAAAGGGTGAGTCATTTAAGAGTTTAAATTTATAAATGCTATCAAATAAAAACGGTTTGGAATGGAACATTATTTCATTTATTCGGTTGCCGCGACTAGCCCCGCAGTACCTCATTCGATCGGACCAATTTTCGCGCACTTTTTCAAGTGTATGGGATCACAAATGTTAGCTTTCAAAAGCTCAATTGTCTCTGGCTAGTCAGCATCATCTTTCTTTAACGGCGCCCCACAAATTAATAGTCCAACGGTGTTAAATCGCAGCTTCTTGGCGGCCAATTGGCATCATCATTTCGACTATTAAACGGCCATCAAACGTTTGACGGAATAAATCGATTGTGCCATGATTGTGCCTTTTGAAACAATACCATAAAGAGCGGGTAGAAAAAAATCGGTTATCATGGTGTGATATGTGTCTTCATTGACCGTATCGACCACCAAGATGAAAATGGGTTTCATTCGAAAAGATGATTTTTTTTGTTTCTCGTTGGCCCATCTATCGAAGAGACAACGAAGAGGATGTTCATGCGGCTTGAACCAATTGAACTTTGTAAGGCATCATACAAAATACAAAATTTGCAAAATTCGACTTAAACTGGGAGTGGAATGTTCACTTCTTGAGAACGATAACGAGTTGGCACATCAACACTGAAAGCAGTTTTACGAACTTCAGCAATATAATTGCGTATACCGGTCACTGTTGGTTCTTCTCTGCGACCAAATGTTGTACATTTACGTAGAATTGTCTTTGTTTAAATTTAAGCCGATTGATGGCCCACCCGATATATCGAGATGGGAGCTGCACAACACGAGATGGGGTTCTTTAAACTGTAATCTTTGATCTTGGTGGCAAAGAAAACAGTGTCATCAGCAAAGGTAGAAGTGTGAATGTGCTTATTTATTGACATGACTGAAGTAAAAATTAAATCCAGAACTGGCCTCAAGATACCGATCGGCCGATTATGTAGCGTTTCATAAGTCCACAATATTAATAGATAAATTCGTCTTCAGTTTTTGCATTAGACCTTCGTGTCAGACCTTGTTGAGATCTTAAGAAATGTCGATATACATTAAGACCTCGCTTAACACGGGGGATACGTTCCCATAAGTTCCAGCGCTAAACGAAACAGCGTTAAACGAGGCAACTAATAAATCGTTAATATTTTCGATCGATATCGATAATATTTTAGACACAAAATAGCATTAGAAGTTAAAAGGACGCTAAACGAGCCAGTTTAATGAGCATTTCATTACTGGCTTTTTCTGTACTAAATGTGTGAGTTCTCCTGCTAAACTGTCGCTTATTAACGTAACATTAAGAATCGTGGCACATGAAACATGTTTCATTTTGCACGATCCAGACTATTCACCTCTTGACTTGATTGTACTGTTGTGTTTATAATTATATGTTTGTATTTTATTAACAATTGCAAAGGAGTATTTGGTTTTCTTTAGAGAGCTGTTGCTATATTTTAATTTGTCATATTAGTAATTAAATTATTATCTCAGTAGAAATTTTGAATCGTTTTTTGTATTGAAACTTTAATGAATTATTGGATGTGGAAACAAATTTTTAATTTTTTTTGTATTATTAATAATACATATTTTTAATTCAATAGTTTAATATATTTTTGATTAATAATAATACATATTTATTATTTGTTTTATTTTTTCAGATTTTGGCCACTGCTAGAAGGCCTCATAGAACATTTTACTGGTTTAAAACCACGCGATGATGACTTGAAATGGGCGAAAAAAGTTACATAGCTATTCATTGAGCTTTCAAAAAGGACCAATTATATATAATTGATGAGTAATATTATATCTACTATTATTATTTTAATAATTTAAAAAAAAAAAAAAAAAAAACAAAAACAACAACAACAACAACATCGAAAACAATTACAATTTAATTAAATGCGAAAAGGAACGAATTGGAAATATTCAACTATTTATCTTGCTGAATGTACAAACAATACGGACAACATAATTTTACAATGTTTGCTATTTTTAAATAAAAAAATCCATGATAATAATAATAAAAAAAACAATGATTTAAGGAGGTTGAGGTCTATATAATAATTTTTTTAATAAAAGATTATATACAATATAATCTGAATCTAATGGCTAATACTCTAATGATATGCTTAACCAAAAATATACGAATTTTTAGACACTGACTTCCTTCATAATCAAGAGGCGAAAGGTTATTTTTACAAAATTTTTATATTGTTTAAATAAAACTTAAAATTTGATCTTTTTTAACGCACCTATAAATACTAAAAAAAAATAAAAATAAAAATTAAAATCATCTTTGAAACCTTAAAACAAAGAAGATATTTAAGCAAAATAAACAAAAACTAGCTACTAATAGAATTAATTATAAAGTTATCAACATCAACAATAATTAAAACGCTATTATAATTTTCATTTACTACAATGATCATTATAATTTTTTAGTATATTAATAATAATTTAAGCAATATAATTAATACATATATTTTCTTATACAATTAAGATAAAAAAGCAAATTGTTGATTTGAAACCTTTTACAAATAATTTAATTTTAATTAGATTTACATATAGAAATAATAAAAAGAAATAATAATAATAAAAAAAATTCAAATAAAATCCACTACCATTGCTAAGTCGAAAGTAAAGAAAGCTTTTTAAAATTCAATTAAATATGTATATATGAATGTACTTTTAATAAGAATAATAGTTTTGTTCTAAATATTATTTTATAATAATATTTTTACGATTTTTTTATAATTTTTTCTATAATAATTAAATTGAAAGACCCTTAAATAACTTTACATATATGTATTTCTGTTGCTCTTTTCAATTTGTTTAAAATTAGTTTTGTAGGTCGATTCTAAAAGTTCAATTTATTTTAACTATTTAGTACCACAAGCTCTCAATACATTCAATGGGCCACTTCACACGACTTTGTATCGTGTATGTTGTATTGAATAAACTTTTTGCTTGTGAACGCTCAATGCTATGCTGTATTGTGTATTTCGTATTCCAAACGTCAAAAAACGGTAAGAAGTAGAAGACCAGTATTCATAATTTGATTTTCAAGCAACAAAATGAAAAATATTACGGAAAAAAGTAAATTAATTTATTATCTGTAGGAACAATTATAATTTTGAAATGTTAATTGTTGACTAAGTTATATAGAAAATATTTTGTATTTTCATTCTTCTTCTTGATTACTGGCATTTACATAAACTGACAGCACGAAACCAATACAACTTCCAAAAACATACGAAAAAAAATGTGTATAAGTGTATCGAATTTCTATATGAAAATTATTAACAACAAGCATACACTGTTGTATATTCGTCCAGCAATACAGTGAATACAACGATACAAGGGCTTGTGCGAATTGCCCATATATTTTAACGAGATAATAACAAATTTATTAAAATTTGGATAAAGTATAGTAAGAATTATTTATAATGATTATTTTATCTTTTTATTAAACAATTTGAAATAATTACCTTAAGCTTAGGTCATTTTGAATATAGTCGACTCTCATTATTTTTAATATTTTGCTATTTTATTATGTAGCATACGGGAAAATAGTTTTTATTTAACAGTAGTTATCAAATTATTCGCACCCGATAGCAAATGCTGAACAATTAATGAAATCTTTTTATTTAATGTTGACTATGGAATAGAACACTTTATTAAAATTTATTTTTGGAAAATACCACTACGATAATCATGTAAAACGCTATCATAAGGTAACTAGACTGTTGATGATTATAAATACTTTATTTGGTCAGATGGAAAAGATCACATGGAGGAGGAGTTTTTTTTGGGTTCTGGGATTTCTTTAACTGGTAGATCATTGCTCGAAATAGACGATAATATGCTAAAGGAGGGCTACCTTAGTGTTCTCTAAAGCAGCTTACCTGAATTATTTGAAGATAGTGTCTGAGGAAGAGGTTTCATTTCCATTAGATGGAGATCCCGTGCGGACATCCGAAATTGTTAAAAATTACTTGTTAAAAGGCAAAGTCCGGTTCTTAATTAAACTGAAAATTTGTGAAAACTTTTGATGAAAAGAGCAGCAATGCTTGAAATAACTTCAAAAAAATATGGAAGGACTTTGACTATGAGTCCAAGAGAAATTAAGAATGAGGAGAAGAAAAGTGTGTAGAGGAGAAGAGTCGCCGTTGTCTAGTAGGTACTGTGTTGACTTACTAGACGTAAGGCCACAGTTCAAACCCCAGGTCAGACATCAAAACGAAATATACAAAAATATTTCCTCGGCTACTTCGGGCCTGTTCGTAAATGCATTACTGCGCTGCATATTATGCGCATCATGTTCATAAATGCAAATCTTAGCAGCACTGCAGCTGTCAAATGTTCGTAAATGCAACATTAAATCATATTATGCGCAAATAAACCCAAAACACTAATCATAAAAATGGCTGATGCATTGAATGAGTGAGAGAGAGAGAATGAGAGTTTTAACAATAAGTTTATTTTTTTCTTCCTTAAATGTTTTCTTTTTGTGCACAAATAACACTTTTTTGTGCATTTAACAACATTTTGTCATTTGTTTTATCGTCCAGTTCAAAAATCAAATTTATTAATATTTTTTCCATATCTGCAGTGTTTGTTCGTTCGTAAATGCAAACAAATAAATCAGCAAAAAGAAGCATCAGCAACATGTGATTAGCAGTGTGAGCGCAAAATAATCATATTATGCAGCGCAGTGATGCATTTACGAACAGGCCCTTCCTCTCAGCAGATTTCTGACAAAAGCTCTGAGAGTAAATAAAATTGCCATGAAAAGTTTCTCAAAAATCTGTCGTTCGGAGTCGACGTTAAACTGTAGGTCCCGCCACTCATGTATAAAATTATCGCACACAATATGAGTGGTGTGTGAAGCTAGGTAGCTAGTAATCCTGTGAATACATATATAAATAAAACTGAAGCTTTTAGGCGTTTTCCATAATGCATTCATTGCATGGAATATATTTTAGTACTAAAAATGTCAACATTTAAATACTTTTGCACGCCAGTGTACATAGCAGACTTAGAGAGCCTAGAACCAAAACACTCTATGTATATGAAAATGTATAGGGTGTAATGTAGTTCTAAAGAGTTGGCGATACATGATCTTTCTAGGTATATTCCTTGTTGATGTTATTAGGAATCAGTGGTTTCCAACATGAAATATTTGTGGAATATTCAAGGCTCTTACTTCTTAAATATCGAAGACGATATTTTCTTATTCTGTTTTGAAATTGTTATTTTTAATATTAAAAATTGTTGTATTTTATGTTTCGATCTATATGTTAAATATACATATATACAACCGATGCCCGAATTATATACCAATACGAAACTGATAATTTATATTATAATATTATAATTTTTATAATTCTAAGCCTAGTTATGTATGTACTAAAAATATATGTATGTATATCGATGGCTTAATATAGAAAGGTCGTATCTTAAATTTTCAGTACTTTACAGAAGAAGGAAAAAATCGTCCTAAAAATTGGGATTAATATTGGTTATAAATATCTTTAGAATTTCTTTATTTACGCAATATTTTTTACCTGGTCGAATGGACGAGTATATCTGAGAAATACTTTCAAAATTTAAAAAATAATCATATCGTAAATGGTGCGCATGTAAGGGAACTTTATGTGCTTCAGTTATAAATTGAACAAATTGAGACGGCAAGTTTATTTTCAACTTTATATTAGTTAGGGCTTTTACTTTCAAACATTTTTTGAGGTAGGGCTTTTTCTTTTAATTACTGTAAATCTACTATTCGTCAACATAGGAACCTGAATTTTTCAGAGGATGTGTATGGCAGTCTACCAGAATATGTAAAAACTCCGATTTTGAAAAAGCCATCGATATTTAAATTTAATAGTTTTAGAAATGACTCCAGTTTATCACGTGTAAATTTTTTAACTTATATAGATTTGTAACTAAATTAACTAAAGGATAATTTAAATGTTTTATAACTTTTTTTCCTCTTTTTTGAATATAACAAATAAACAAAAATAAAATATATTGTTTAAGTAATGGTTGTGGAATATCAAAATGCTTTAAAGATTGCCTTAATATTTACACGTTACAAAATAAGCGAAACATAATAATAAAATACTAGTTTTTTTTATTAATAGTTTTTATTTTTATAAATTAGCTACACATCATTAATAATTTAGCTTTATGATTTGAAATAAAATACACGAAATTTAAAACTAAATTACAAAACAAATCAAACTAAAACATGCAGTTTTATTTAAAATTTTAATAAGGATCACAAAAGGTAGTATTTTTTATGTGGGTAGTATTGATAATGAAAGGCCACGTCGCACACTGTCGCGATTTCATATAACGAGTGGCCAAAAATAGAAGGAGTAATAGTAGAGTAATGAAATTTTGCACACCTATATTAATTAGTAAAACATAATCATACTTCAAATTTGGTCATTTAAAGTCAAAGGATTCGGGTCCTTCACATATATCCTGAAATTAAAAATTGCTATAACTTGGAGGAAAAAAAGATATGTTAATAAAATTTAGTACACTTATTAGTTTTAACACTTCTTCCAAATTTTGTTCAATTTGGAGCAAGGATACGCCTACATTAAAAATGTCCTTTTTCAAAAAAGTATATATCAAAAAGACATAAAAAATTGAATATATACTTTTTTCGAATCGCAAATTATGATTTAAATGTTTTACTAACTCATTAAAATTTAATTTTCTCACATTCCGTATATCCTTAGAAAATTTTAAGGATAAATTTTTACCATAGCTGAAATACTAATTAAACAATATTTTATTAAACAATTTAAAATTTGTTTATGTATATTAAAATATTTAAATTTATACATATAAGTGAAAAGGCACTTGTACTTTGTTTCTAATTGAATTTATTTATGTTTAAATAGAAAAACTTACATCACAAATATCTTTACAAAATAGCTTATTATCTAGCCAGGTACTCAACGCCAATAATTACTAATTTTTAAAAGAATGAATTTTAGTTTGTCCTTCTCTATATCTGTTAGAAGTCTTTGAGTACGACTATCCACAAATTATTCAATATGATGCAACACATTTGTTGTATTATTTTTCTTAAGCTGAATCCATTGCTCAAAAATATCACGAATCTGCAATGATGTTGACACTAAAAAACATTTATAACGCCCACAAAAGCAGTCAGAAGCAGCTGAAATTTACATATGTTAATTTACATACTTGTGGCAATAAAATATCAAAAAATTTCAAAAGTGATATTGGGTGTTTTTTTTTGTTCACTACTGAAGTTAATAAATGTATGAAAATCGTAATTTTTTGAAGACCTATAATTTGGCTAACGATATTTCACATATGATTAATATTTGTAAACAATTATAGCATTGCAATTACAATTACATACCTGGCTTGCAATTCTATCGCAAATAATTTAGCTATTACTAAAAGAATGTTTGAATTTTAACTATGATAAAAATATGTCAAATTTCAAGTTTTCGCACAAATTTTCTGTCTTGAATAATAATTCTTAACTTTGAGATACAATAACTAAAAAACTACGCAAAAGTTTTTAAAAAAATTTTATATATCAACTAATAGAAGTGTTTTCCATAAGATAAAGTTAAAAAATAATGAATTTCCC
The DNA here is from genome assembly GCA_930367235.1 of Sarcophaga rosellei. NCBI lineage: Eukaryota > Metazoa > Arthropoda > Insecta > Diptera > Sarcophagidae > Sarcophaga > Sarcophaga rosellei. The sequence continues at coordinate 66,697,303 of OV884019.1, forward strand.
ACATTGATTTTAACCATTTTTGACCACGCTCGCGATAGTGTGCGACATGCTTTAACGAAGTTTTCAGCCTCCTTATTCTCTAACGGCTACCAAACCTTAGACCAAAGCAACGCTTCATTGCTCACTCCTCATGTGCCAACTCCAAAACCGTTGATCTTAATGATTTTGGTACAATGTTACTGTTTCTACGCAACGAAATCGGTAATTCAAAACGAAAAGCATAATATGGATTTGATATGTTTGAATCCCAGCATCCATTCTCTTTGCTGAAAATTCTTTGCGAATATCCCCGTTGTGAATAGAATAGAAGGAAATGTGTTTTTTCATCACATGGAAATTTTTTTTCTTATAAGCCTCATCAGCTCCGAACTGTTGTATTATGGCTTTCAACTTCTCAGAATCTGCAGTAAAATTGTCTGTCGAAAAAACGTGTCCAAGAAACATTAGCCTTTTTCATAGACATTTAATTGGGTTTATGATAACACTGTTTTTCTGTAAAACTTTCAAGACAGACTTTATTTTTTATCGAGATCTTCCTCTTAGCTTCCAAATATGTATAATAATATCATCTATGTAACTTAACGCATTCCTGCACGTAGACACCATCCCTTCCATAATTATCTGAAAATTTTAATGTTCACATGAAAACTTATTTTAAGCTTCCCGACAATACTAAAAGTGACGCCTCTTAGAAAAAATACCGTAACTGTGGTGGATATCGCACAGTTAATTTTGTTAACATTTTTGAAATGTATTGGATTGGAGATTGGACTATTAACTCTAATATGGTGTTATGGTATACGCCGAAAATATGATTGAAGCAATCTAATCAATATAATAAATTGGAACACCCGTAAAGCTCTCATAGTATCAAATGTACGGGGAAATAGCTTCCACCCAAATTTACTGTAACATTTTGGGAATTTGTTCCAAATTCATTAAAAAAAAGAGGGATACTGCAGCTCTATCTACTCCACAATATCAAAAATAAAAGTATCAAAAAGTAGTTCAATTAGAAATTAAATACTCAATAAGTTCATAATAAACAACAAACAAAGACACAATTTCAAACGAAGTTATTAATTTTAATATTTTTTATTCCCTTTTTTTTTAATAATAAAGCTTAAATTTAAAATTTTAGGCACATGTTTTAGTTGTTTCTTGCGATTTTAAGTAAAAAAAAACTGTTTGTACAATAATTACAATCCATTGACTAAAAACAAAAATCTTTTAATTTTTTTTAAAGGAAAACGAATAAATGAAATTAAAAAAAAAAAATTATTTATATAACATTTTTCTCAAACATATCATAACAACGGAGTCTTTATTTAAATTTCAGTGAGCAATTGTAGGGAAATCTTTTCAAAATATTTTCAGTTAAAATATACAATTTTGAGCATACCTCCATAGGTAAAAGTTTAAAGATTTTTACTGAATTCACTTTGTTAAATACTGCCCCTTTTTAATTCAATTTTGTATGATGTGTTTGAGGTTTATTTATCACTTTGTTTAAACTACAAATAACAAATACAAAATATCTACACAAAAATAAAAATTAACTCTTCTTAATTAAATTTTATGTAATTATTTATGTCCCATGCAAATTTGGATGCTGACCGCTTGTATTATTAACAGCTTTTGCGACTTCTTCTTGTAACGTTGACGGTGGATCAGACAAAATATCTGTCTTCATTGATAGATATTTTAATTTATTAGAGACAGCTATAAGAAAAGACTCAAGATTTAATATTTTCTTAATTTTTATTTATAAAGTGCTCTTACCTGGCCTTAAATCAATTAAAGAGCAATGTTGATCAACCCACAAAAAAGCGGTGCGTCTTAATTCATCCAAACTAGCACTAGACACCGTAGAGGTATATGATGTCAGTAGTGGCTCCAGAATCAGGCCCAGCTTTAAAATAAATTGGCATTATTGCATTAAATTTTGAGAATTTAAAAATTATTCTTTTAATATTTCAAATAAAAATCATAAATCAATGGGTATACATATTCTTTTAGAAAACCATGCTTGGCGGTGTTCTGCTTCCCTATATATAAAAGCAGTTGAATTCTGCCGTCAACTAAGTTGTACATCTACATGCCGCTAATGAAATATAACTGTATTTTGACATAATTTTTCTTGCTTAGATATCGCAAGACTTCAAAGAATCAAAGGTCAAAACGATGTGTGAAGGTAACGAAAAAGATATCATGTGAAGTATAGCTTAAATTTGTAATTCATATGTGGAATACCAATTTGTTGTTTTTGTTATTTTTTTCTAATAAAATATACTTTCTTATTCTCTTTTTTATTAGAATAAATAGATTAAAAAAGAAATAAAAGGCATATGTCTTCACCAGAAAAAGTTGCTACCGATGCCTTAAAAAAATAAGATTATCGACTTACATTATATCTACCCAACAAGTACTGAATTTAATCGATTTTGCGAAACCAAATATTGTATGTAAATCAACAACAACAATATTTAATTTTAAACATTTATCTAAACCATGTTCCACTTTGATTACGAATTTCTATTCGCATCCTTACTTTGTATAGTAACGTTAAAGGTGACTCAATTCCAATAGAATATTAATCAGCAAAATATAGTCAAACTTAATCGATTCCTTTTCGAAATTGTATTGCAAATTAATAAAAGTACAAACTTTTAAACAGTTCGTTCTGTAAAATTGTCAGATTATCTGAAGAGGTAGAAATTAAAAATAAGTTGTAATATAAGAAAAATTTTTCACTTTTAAATTACGTTTAAGAGATTATCTCATCTATTCGCATTTTCTCGCAAACAATGCTAATTAAAACTTTTAAAAACATTTGATAAGCAATAAACATTAAAGGAATGTTAACTTACAATCCAAAATTTCCAGTTTTCTTGAGTACGACAGCGTACGTATTGTTCGTACAGTTGTCTAACGTGTTCAGTACCTTGACGAGTAACAGGCGCTCCATTTGCAGGTAATATTGAATGAAGATGCCTACAAACAATAATTACTTCTGTTTAAATGTTTTTACTAAAATATTAAATTTTTTATACTTACGTTAATGAATTGTTTAAGGCATCACGTTCCATACGTAATGCTTCCATACGTTCTTTCAATACGTTGCGTTCGTTACGCAAATGTTTGATATGCTCTGCACCCTTTTGTAGCATAGCTGCTTTGCTTAGCTATATATTTGAAATAATAACACTAATCAAGGTTAATACATTTTTATTTATAGGATATAAGACAAACCTTAGCATTATTTTGTTGCAGTTGCGGTATCAAATCATGCAATTGATCAAATCCATTTTTGATATTATATCTACGCTTTTGCTCAGCATGTATGTGACCAGCACGACGATGACTATCGCGGGGATATTTTAAACTTTGAGTAGGTGAAAGTGGTGAGTCCTGATCGTGAAATGATTCCGGTGACAAGCTTAGATGTGTTGAAACACCGGCTTGAGAACTTGTTGTTAAGGGATAGCTTAACATCTGAAATGAAAAAAAAGTATTTTATTTTTTTTATTAATTTAATATAACTAAGATTAGAAACTAACTAATGTTAGAAATATTTACTTTACTGGCTGGTGGACTGCTTAATATTGACGGTGCTACAGGTGCTGGCAAGGATGTTGATTTCTTTGGTGATTTGTGGGGATGTTGCTGCTGTTGTTGATTATGTTGTGTTTGTAAATGTTTTTGTTGTTGCTGCTGCTGTTGTTGTTGCTGCTGCTGTTGTTGCTGCTGCTGCTGTTGCTGCTGCTGTTGTTGCTGCTGCTGCTGTTGTTGCTGCTGCTGTTGTTGTTGTTGATTAATTTGTTTTTGTTGTGAACTCGAAAGATGATGTTGCTGCATTATTGAGGATGTTGTAGTAATCAATGTAGGTGACGGTGGTGATGACAGTGATTGTTGATGCTGCTGCCGTGACTGCTGTGACTGCTGTTGCTGATATTGTTGCTGTTGAGCCGTTGTTGGAAACATATTATTCGCCATTGAACTCAATTTAATTTGTACATTCATTTGTGGTGACTGCATTTGCAGTGATGGCATAGTTGACATTGTAACGTTCGGTGTAGTTGCAATAGCACTCGTAGATGTACTTTGTTGTTTACCTATTGTTGACACACGGGAATCTGTTATAAATAAAATTAATTATTTTGATTAAGATTTGGTAATTTAATGCAAATAACCTCATTAATACATCGATTAAATTTGTATGTATTGCATTGTTTCTATGTATACAAATTAAGATCTTTAAAAACTTTAATTTAAACTATCCACAATTTAATAAAAGATTATCTGTAATAAAATATATGTACATGACGCTATTATATGCTATATGCGTGCATGTTCAAGTAGTAAACCAAATACATAAAATATATTAACATTTGGCAGCGTATCCATTATTTTTCAAAACTTTCGCGCATACATACATACATAATTGGCCATTACAACCCTTCAGTCAGGATTACGACCTAGCTTCTCAACACCACTCATGTTGTGTGTGTTAATTTTATACATGAGTGACGGGACCTATAGTTTAAAGTCCATTCCGAACGACAGATTTTTGAGAAACTTTTCATGGCAATTTTTTTTAGCTCTCAGAAATCTGCTGAGAGGAAGTCGCCGAAGAAATATTTTTTCATGTCTTCGTTTTGATGTCTGACCTGGGGTTTGAACTGAGGCCTTACGTCTAATCAGCCAACACACTACCTACTATACACAATTCTCCAGAGATGAGATTGACATAGTGCGACTGTGTTGGCCACTTCAAGACTTCAATTTAATTTTTTGATAATTTACGCTACTTAAAAGGCATTTCCTCCTCTATATGGATGTGATATGATATTCTGCAAAATTTCTCAGCACAAAAGATCTATTGTTCCTATTCTATCATATATGGTGGACTAACAACATGCGTGGAATAATATTTCCAGACTGCATTCGTACTCGGTACGTCTTTTGTATTTCGGATAAGGCCTTGATCAGTCTTATTTCATCAGAATCAGATTCATTAGCGAAAAGCACAGTTTTCCATTAATTAAAGCTCTCTTCTGCGAATTCGGCTTATGTAACGAATACTGATGCTATGGTTAATGGTAATTATTTTAAACTTTTTACTACTATTCGTGCCACTTTCTTTTTCCGTTTCACTATCATTTCTAGGCTATTTTTTTGGCTTCAATTATTTAAAATTATATATTTTATTTGAAAACTCACAAAGCACTTATTAGTAATGTTTAGTTGCTATTAAAATGATCTTTAAATAACAATTTTTATATTAACGGTTATATTAGTAATTTCTTAGAAAAAAAAAAGTGTAGTGTGTATTCTCATTAAAATGAAAAGGATAGGATACTGATATGAGCAACTATTTTCATGTTATTATACGTTTTATTGGGAATCAGTACAGCTGAGTTTAAGTTTTGGTTTTATCGGATGCTGTATATTCGATAGGAGACGAGAAGGCTGTAAACTTAGTGAAGTTTTTTATGCATTTCATAAGATATGAAGAGATTGAAAATGTATAATGCAGTTAATTTTCAAAGTGCATAGCTTCAAATATATTTAATATTAGTACTCTATAAAAATAAATTTATAAAATTTAAGAAAATTGTTTATCCCACTTTTTTATGCCTTTGCAAATAGGAAGGAGTTCTGTGCTTAAAGAAAAACAATCAAACTCTGCGCAAACCAATTGCTTTTTTTCTGCTTAACTCTTTGTGTATGTACCAAATTTCAACTGTAGAAAAGACAGTACAATTACTTTTACTCAGGTTGAAGTAGTTTTAAACATTGGCATTAGTATAATTAGATGGGAAAGGAAAGTTTTCTAAGATATGAATGGAAAACGGAAAATGTACATCGTATGCGAAAAAAAAGATGGAGAGGTATTTTGACCGCACCATATAAATATTAATGCCGAATTAAAAATCGAAAAGCTGAGTAGAACTGTCAGAAGATTAGGACCTCGAATTATTATTGTGATCGCACTAAACTCGTTTATCGTGAAGTTCAAATTTAATTTATGGTCCTACTTACTATTTCTTATTTCCTGACATAATATTTTTCATAATATTCAAGAGCTAAAAAAATTTAAGAGAGAAATCAAATGCACTTTAAGGTTATGAAGGTTATGATAGGTACGAATTGTATAATTGAATTTTTTCATCGAATTAATCTAAATTTATAAATCCGATGAGGTTTTTTTACGCACAATCAAAAAGTTAGCAAAATTTTTAAACCCACTGTAAGAAATATATTCAAAATGAATGATGGAAATTGTAAATAGAAGACTTACTTGTTGTTAAAAGTTGAGCTAATGTACTATTAAGCATTGGATCACTGGTTGCTGCCTGTAACTGGGGATTTAGATTTATACCGTTGCTATTTGCTATGCCACCAACACCACCAGGACCACTGTTAACAAGCATTGCATTCGAGGATGATGATGACGATGGCGAAGAATGCATCATGTGTTGATGAATTGAGTTGCTCCGAGAACGTGCCTTAGTGCTTTTGCCCACATGATATTTTGTGGGAACGACGAAATTATTATCGAGCTGCGTTAAACGTTGATCAAATTTTTGCAGCGAAACATTTAATGGTAAGCTATTCGAACGGAATATTTCTTTTGGCACCATTGCATTGGATGAAATTGTTGGCTGAGAGATTTGTTGGTGAAGATGTTGCTGCTGGTGTGTGTTTAATATGTTTTGTATAGACGATTGTTGTTGTTGGTTCGCAGGTGTCTGTGTGACTTGTGGAGGTAAATTAAGTTGTTGCGTTATGATTCGTTGCTGACTAGCTTGTTGTATATTTGGTGGTGATAACTGTGCGGATCGTGTTTGTAATGCATTCGTTAAGCTGGGCAAATGAACGCCTAATGTAAGAGGTAATGATTGTGCGTGCATAGTACCTCCCCCAGGAGAGGTTTGGTCCTGATGTTGCATATACAACTGATTGTTCGATGTATTGCCCCTTATGTTTATATACGTACCAGTAGAGGCTGATTTCTTAAAATTACCTGCATGATTATAGGGTTTATAAGAAGCATATCCCTCTGCTGCTCCCTGAGATAGATTAAACATGTTTAAGACATCCGTAGATGGCACCTCAATTTTAATGTTGTGTAATATACTATTGTTCGACTGATTATTTCCTGTTATCTGTGATGCGCCCTGGTTTGAAGTCATTAAACCATAACCTCCACTCTGATTATTTGTAGAAACATTTTGCCCTTGCACTTGTCCACCTTCTAATGGACTACTTACTATGTTTGCAATATTGTCCGTTGAGTTACCGTATGTACTAGAATTATTTAGCAAATTCGTGTTATACTGTTGAGGTGGTTGAGTATAGGTATTGCTGACAGAATGTTGAGACAACTGTGCATGCGACTGTTGTTGTTGCTGTGCCGGTTGATAAACAGTGGTCTGGTGTTGAAGGCTAGGTTGCTGCAAATGCTGAGTGTGTTGTTGCATTTGTTGATTCTTTTGTTGTTCCGCCAACATTTGTTGATATATGTTGGTCTGATGCAGAGTCGGCTGGGCCTTGTCGTAATTGTGCGGCTCTCGCCTAAACAATAAAGTAATTTTTGGTTTTGGTTGCCCAAGAATTCTTAGCATGATAAATCATTAAAACCCTAAAATTACCTAAAAGGTCTCTGAGAACTCTTCGAAATTCGTCCTTTCTTCACTGGGAAATCATTGTTGTTCTGACGTCCCATACTAATACCCCCCGTTGAGCTAAGGTTGCCGCTATTCTCTCCTGCTCCCCCAACTCCTCCTCCTCCACTTCCTGTCTCACTAACTGAACTACCATAATGTTTTAACTGTTGTTGATGTTGTTGTCGATTAGCTTGCTGCAGTAGAATGCTGGTGGTAGTATTTTGTGGTTCACCCATTATGGTATCATCACTTGCTAAAGACGATAAGTTGGAGGCTTCATTTGAACGATTCACGGATGAAAGCATTTGTACATTAGAGGGACCATTACCGCTACGATTAGCAAATTGTTGTTCGATTTCGGAAAATTGTAGGGTATTTAGAGGTGTATTAAGTTCTAACATATTTGTATCATCATTGGCGTTTGGTAACGATTGAACAACATTAGAAGACGATACATCCATCATATTATTAGAGTCTATTTGTTCCGTTCCTATAGTGTACATTGTAAATGAATTAATTTGCAAGTTATTTTGAAAACAACACGAACTTACCCATCATGGAAGAAAATCCGTAATCAACATTTTTGATCATTTCATCGGTGCCTTCTTCGGGTACAGGAGGTAACCGAGAATTTTGTAATAATTCTGTAAATGAATGAATTCAATAAAACATAAACAATTGTAAATAAATTGTTTTCATGTTCTTAATTTGTGTACATACCAACGAATGTTAAATCAATATCATCTAAATTCGGTTGTAATGGACCTAAACTGGGTTGTATAAAATCGGCAATACCAGCTCCACGTGCTGCAAAATAATAACAATGAAATGATATTTACATTAAGTGCAACATTATTGAAAGCCTACCTATTTCTCTTGAGTCCGGAAAGGGAAATGGACCATTAATAGCTGAAAATAATGTGTCACTGGTCCAATCGTCAGTTAACATAAAATTTCTATCATTTAGTGGGGACCATTCCAAAAAGTCAAATTCACTTTTCTAGAATTAGAAAATAAGACATAATTAAATTAAATCGAAGATACATTTAATCAGATGCATAAAAAAAGTCAATGCATTTAAAAAGGAACCGGTTTCATGAAATTTAAAATTTACACTCTTTTAATATAATTTGGAAAAATAATACAAATAATAGATCTAAGTACAATCATTTATCTCATGTTAAAACTGGTCTATTAAACATACAGTGGCGAGCAAAAGTGTATTCATGTTGGCAGATTCCGCCCTTTAACGCCTATAAAATCTTTAATGAATGAGAAAGCAAGATGAATGTTTCAGGGTTGATTACTTGTTTATTATATGACATATTTAAGTTAAAAAATTAAAAGAAATTATATACCATACGTCAAGAATATAAATAAATTAAAAATAACTCAATTCGAACACTTTTGCACATATGTATATTCAAAAACCTGAATATTAAGCGATTTTTAATACTTTGTCCACAATCCTTTGTTCTGTTTTATATTTTTAATGCACTTTGGCATACTCTCCACCAATTTTTGTATGATTTCATCTGGGATTTTGTTCCGCTCCTCTTGTACTCTTTGCCAGAGTTCATCCATGTTCGTTGGTGCTCTTTCATACACGGCCAGTCTTCTTTTTAAAAGAGTCCACAAATTTTCTATAGGATTGAGATCCGGGCTATGTGCTGGCCATTTAAGTAATTTAAATTTTTGGTTAGACAACCAATTTCTAACAATTTAGGAGGTACGTTTAGGATCTCCATCTTCTTAAAAGTGTATCTCCTCCTCGGGATATGCACCTTTGTCCACATATTCTGGCAAATTAGCCTGAAGAATATTGAGATAATCTTCCTTCTTTATTATACCTTCTATCTTAACCAGTGGACCAACGTTCCACCAAGTAAAATACCCCCACACCATGAAACTTCCCCCGTCATATTTAACTGTTTACTTTACATGATGTCTTTGAAGATTTTCATGTGGGCGGCGCCAGTAATATTCTTTCCCATCTGATTGGTAATGGTTAATTTTAGTTTCATCAGACCAAATCACATGTTTCCAATCCTCTGCTGCCCAGTTTTCGTAAAAAAATTTATTGACGTTTTACTAGAAAATTTACCAACATGAAAACACTTTTGCACGCCACTGTACATATTTGAAAAAATCTAAAAATATATGCTAAATAATGTATTTAAAACGTCTTTAAAACGCAACATTATTTCATAGCTGCATTATGGATGACAACCGAACTCCACTGGCAACTCAATGGTCAAATATTGGCAATACAGATGGCAACTGACAGTCAACATTTTAAAATTATACTTGCCAAAATAAAATTTTCCGTCAACTGCAAATTTATGATTGCCAACTGGCTAGCCAAAGTTCGGTTGCTATTCATAATCGAGCCATTAGTTAATTTGTTGTTGTGCCGAAATTGATTTATATTACGTGCTGAAACGAAATAAGGCAAATTACATATTTATTGTCGGTTAATTGGCACACAGAAAATGTGAATTTTATTATAATCTTTTATATGGATATCAAACTTCTAGTCATAGAAAATAGATTTTTATTCCTAAATATCCCAAAATTGTGTACCACATATGAAGATATTTATGTTTTAAAACAAACCTAATTTAAATATAAATTTTTCATTATATTGGATGTTCGAAAAAGTTCAATTAGAAATTTAAAATGAAAGATATTTCTTTATATTTGAAATGAGCGCTTTTTTAATACAAATTAAGTTTGGTGTCTATTTGTAATTAAACTATAATAGGATTGTAGGAGCATATTGATTTTTTATAAAAGTTAAAAATTAAGTGATTCTAAAAATATATGTATATTTGAACACAAAGTTCTTACAGTGAACGTAGAATGGACGTCAATAATCAAAAAATCTAAAAGATTATCGAATTTAGAATGAAAGCATTTTAAACAAAAATATTTAAATATATTTACAAACTAACCATAATGTTTTAAATTCCGAATGGAATATTTATTATGGCATTTCCACTTGAGAACGAGGGTTTCTACAAGATTATTCCACCTTATTCTGTCATTACATATTTTTATTTCGTGTAAAGTTTTGTTTGCCTTTTTAACCCCCTTTAAAACAGTATTGTTCGGTTCGATTCTAAAGCAACACTTTCTAGCAACAGCATCTTTCAAAGTCGAACTAATTAGAAGTGCATTTGAAATTCTAAAGGGGTGTGTAGCTTTTAATCACTTATTAAATATTTAAATTTTGCTAAGATGATGAATGTTTTAAGAATTGTCCTGAGACGTTAACGAAGTCTACGAGGTGTAGTGTTTCTTTAAGCTCGCTCTACTCGTTTCAGTTTGATTACGACTATATTGAGTACCACAGTGAAAAATAATGCAGAAAGAGACCAGCATTCAATGCCCTACAGTAAGTAGTGTTTAAATATTTTTAAATAATTTTTTACAACATTTTTAATTTTTATGTACTTTAGAGGGTAATTGTAAATACTTTCGAGAGTTAAAATTGGACAGTAGGGATGATATGTTCATTTTTTTGTAAAATTCAAATGTTTATGAATAATATTCATATCTGCTATGATATTTTTTATGAAATAATTAAAGAAACAAAAAATGTTTGCTACTACACACTTTTCTAATTATGTACGTTTTAGGAAAATCAAAATCGATGATTGTAACAAAGAGAGGTACAATTGTATTAATGGCTGGAAACTAAAAATAAAAGACAACTTATCATTTTATCTATTACAAACATTTTTTAAGTCTAATAATTCGAATGACTTTCTTTTGTTGCAAAAAATCAATTAGGAGTATGTATGTATATGTGTACGCATGTAATATTGTAATTTTGCTTTGAAGTATTACAATAAATATAATTAAACTCTCGATAATCAAGATTGATATCGATAGATAATAAAATTACTATTGATTTAAGTGAAACACAATAAATAAACACCAGTTGGGGGAAAAAAAGAAAATATGTTTGACATTAATAAGTCAATCAGTTGGATAAAACATGTCTTCATGTTGGGATTTAAAACCGTATTTATGGACAATGAATATTTTCTGCTTGTTTTGCTTTCATTGTACAATAAAAGGTGTAAAAGTAGAAAGAATTTATATCAAACGAAGTGACAAAGTTTGTTCATTTTTAGCATTGTGCGTATCGCAAGTTATTTGCTGCGGAATGTTAGTATACTTTATTTTCAACAGCAGAGATTTCCAAATTAAAGCCTACAATAGAACCGGAAATACATATTTGAGCTTAAATTACATGTTTTGTTGTGTTCTGCTTTCAATAACTTATATTTATTTCTATGTGAATCAAAAATATTGCATTAAACTTTTGGAAGTGATCGTGAAATTTCAAAGCATTTACTCTAAACAGTCATATCATGGTTACATGACACTGCGCCGGTTATATTTTTTATATCTGATCTTGGCAATCAGTAGTACACTCAATTATTATAAAGCACTAAGTGATACTCGCTTGAAAACTGGTGTTAAAATTTCTTATAATATTATGTTGTCAATTAGTTTTATAATATGCGGCCTCATTGTCACGATGCATATATGCGTCATCAAAATCTTGACTGCATGCCTGAGAGAGCTGAATGACGAAATATGTAAATTTGCAAGAAAACCAACATTTCGAAATCAAAGTGTTCGACAATTATACGATTTGTTTATGAGACGAAAATCGATAATAGATCTTTGTCAACGTGAACTGAGTTACCGATTCGGTTTGATACAGTTACCTATTGTAGCTTACATTATGTTTTATATTCCATCTGGACCATTTTATTTAATATCGGTTGTTTTCAAAATAAATTTCGATAATGTTTTCCTAATGCTGTCATGGTATTTTACCGTTCTATTTTGGGATGTACCATGGCTAGTTATGTTTGTCATGGTGATGACTTCAAATGATATACAAGATGAGGTAAATATATACGTATAAAATTTATCATATACATATTTATTATGTATTAAAATATGTTTATAACAATAATATTGAGTTGATAATATAGAATACTTTTAAAAAGTGCACTTCTTTTCTATATTTACAAAGTTTAATATTAATATCACATTGATTTTGTAAAGATTTAAAGTGTGTTCTTACAATGTTTAACCAAAATATGAATTCAAATTGCTCAAAACTTTATAGCAATAATGCATTTTCATTTGACTAATATTTTTTTTTGTGATTTTAGTCTATGTATTATTGCTTTTATAGTGTATAAAAATTTGTTTCACTATGGAATATATGCATGTCGTGTGCAATTGGACACTAAATTAAATAAGTCTTAACTTTCCAAACGGTTGCAGCTATTTAATCCTTTAGCAAAAAACAAAAATATAAATTATATTGCTTGCATTCATTTAGATCTCATTTAGAATTCATATTCTTTATTTGTACAACATTTTCAGAGAAAAATATTAAAATTAATAAATTAAACAAATATTCAAGTGTCCATTTTATAGCGATGCAATCAACATTCACTTTTAACTTAAATATTAAAAAAGAATTAATTAATTAAAATGTATATCTAAACAGTACAATCTAACGAATGAATTAAATTGTTAAGAGGGCAACAAATCCACACTTGTAGTCAGTAAGGGCATATTAGTTTAATAATGTCATCGAAGAAGAAGGCTCTTAAATATCTTTTCCAAATTATATATATTATGGGCATTATACCAGCTACTTTTTGTGAAAAACAAAATAAATTAATTGTTACTACAAAAAATACAAAGTATATGTTGCGAATAACTGTCGTAATATTAATGATAGTTGAGTCTTTTCTGATAACTTTTTGTATTTTATCATTTTCGGATGAATTAAAAATGTTCCGATCAAGTAAAACTAGCTCTTCATTAATATTTATACTGATATTTGAATGTGCCGCCATTCAACTCGCACTAAGTGTAATGTTTTATGTTTTTCGTTATAAAAATATTGAAATATTTCAAAGAGTTATTACATATGGAGCAAGTATTACAAGTAAACAACACAATAAGAGAATTTTTAAAAGAATACTTATACAGTGTGTATTAAATTTTATATTAACTGTATTGTATATTGGAAACATTACATTTATATGGCTATTCAATCGTTATGTCGAAGGGAGTTTGTATATTTGTAATACTGTTATACTGGTAACCTTCTTTCTATACGGCACTACATATTTAACCTGTTTCACATGTTTGTTGATTGTTATTGTTGAATGGCTAAGAATATTAAATGAGAAACTGCAAAAGTCTAAAACTACTTCAGAATTAAACAGACTTTTAACGATAAGAAATGATTTGTTAAATTTGTGTCAAGGAGAAATTACATTAGTTTACAGTTTACCTATTATGTTACAATCTGGTTTTGCATTGACTAGCATATCATCCTTCTTATTCCTGACAACTGTTGCACACGAATGGTTGAATGAGAAATTTGTCGTTATTTTTAGTGTTTTCACTCAAACGTCACTGCATTCTCTACCACCGATGGTAATTTATGTTAAAGCTTTATTCGCAAATGATATTGATAATGAGGTAAATTTTGGAAATATTCTCTCTTTTTTTTTTTTTTAGCAAACTATTGTTATTATACATAACTCCCTTCAAATACTTAAAAGTTTCTCTATTTTCAGGCTAACAAAACGGCTCAAATTTTAGCCAGACTACCTCGGACCAATACGAGTTTAGATAAGATGGTTAGTAGTTGACTTCAGGATATTTTAAAATATTTTTAGATTCTTTAACTTTATTTATAGATTGATAAATTTCTTTTAAAAAATTTACGTCAAAAACCAATATTAACAGCATATGGTTTCTTTACACTGGATAAAAGAACTTTATTTAAGGTAACTAGAGTAAGCAGTTGCTAACTTTTTAATTAAAAAAATTATAATTTTGTTTTAACAAATTTTTATTATCGACAGACTATTAATTTTTTTATACGATATTTCAAATTATTAAAATATAGAAACTAATTTGAATTGTTTTAATTTGCCTTCTTACAGCTCTTTACAACCATATTTACTTATATGGTCATATTGGTGCAATTCAAAGAAATGGAAAGTACTACAAAACAACTTCAATATTAATTGCAGTTTGAAGTGTTTATTATTAAGTTAAAGTTTTAAATTTATATGTATGTATATCTTGCTTATATTGAAACTTACTGTGTCATATAATAAACATCCCGTGACTTTTGATTTATAATTTCTTCTCCATTTCCTATATTCAGCCTTAATGACGGCCAATTGTCGTTTCCAATACTTTCCTTCCAGTACAACACTCTGAAAAAAATGAATCATGTTTGAAATATAATTATATATGTATATAATATTTAGTTTATTAAGTTAAAGTTCGAATGATTATAAATGAAATGAGATAGTTTATTTGATTAAAACTTATTCTAATGTTTGATTCTATTTTAATCATAATGCATGTATGACACACCAATTCGCACATTTGTTTTGTCGCACACTGGAAATACATATTATTTGTACAGTGGACAGCATAAGTAACTTTATGAATTTTAAGCAATAATTTGTATTATCTTTATTTATTTTCATTTTATAATAAAAGAAAAATAAAACAAAAATATTATTAATGTATTCAATAAAGCAAAAAGCAGCTAAAGTGTAAGTACCAACCAAAAGAAAAGAGAACAAATTTAAAATTTAAAGAACCAATGCATGTTAAATCTAATATGTGGTAGGATATTCTTTACGCTCAAGCACCTATATTTGCTGCATTATGCCTTAGCGACTACGCGACCGTTTTTGCAAATGATCTCCTCAATAGTCTATTGCAATCATATCGGGACTTTTTGGAAGAGAATAAATTATTTATGGACTTCGGTAGCCAAATCACATCTTTACATTAGCAGCAGTACACTTAGGATCATTGACCAGTTAGAAGTAATACACGCATAATTGGTCGTTACAGCCATTCAGTCAGGATTACGACCAAGTTTCTCACACCACTTATGTTGTGTGTGCTAATTTTATACATGAGTGGCGGGACCCACAGCTTAACGTCGACTCCGAACGACAGATTTTTGAGAAACTTTTCATGGCAATTTTTTGTTTACCCTCAGAGTTTTTGCCAGAAATCTGCTGAGAGGATGTCGCCGAAGAACCACTTTTTTTGTATTTCGTTTTGATGTCTGACCTGTAGTTTGAACCCAGGCTTTACGTCCAATAAGCCAACACACCACCTACTAGACTAAGCGACAACCTACAACTATGTTTAAAATGCTCTGTCTTATCAATAAATTCTAAGCTGTCCACACCTGGTGCCGACACACATTTTACTACCACCACTATAAATATCATGGTTATTATAAATCAAGTAATGACAATATATGTATGTATGTATACATATGTAAAGGGTGGGCCATTTTAATTAAAACCAAAACCGTTTGAAATTTTTCCAAATTTATTTTTTTGTTATGAAGTACAATTGTTCCGATTAGAAATGGTATATTATTTGATTCATAAGCCTGCCGCGGCTTGCCTCACAGTACCTCATTCGATTGGATCAATTTTCGCGCACTTTTTTGAGTGCATGGGGTCGTATCGCGGCAATGGCATAGCGAATGTTGGCCTTCAAATGCTCAATTGTCTCTGGTTTGTCTTTGTCGGCATAACACTTTTCTCTAACGGCGCTCCATAGAAAATAGTCCAACGGTGTCAAATCGCAGCTTCTATGTGGCCAATTAACATCACCATTCCGGCTAATTAAGCAGCCATTAAACGTCTGACGCAATAAATGAACTGTGGCTTGAGATGTGTAGCAAGTTGTACCATTCTGTTGAATCCAAACATCGTTCACATCAATACCATGTAGAGCGGGTTCAAAGAAATCATAGTGCGATAGACTTTTCCATTGACCGTTCTCATTTTCAAAGAAATATGGGCCAATGAGGCCTTCGCTTCACAAGCCGCAGCAAACAGTAACTTATAATGGGTGCATTGGCTTCTGTAAGACCTCGAGTAGGTTTTCTAAGCCCCAAATACGCACTTTTGCTTATTAACGTACCCATCAAGATGAAAATGAGCTTCATCCGAAAAGATAATTTTTCTTTGCAACTTTTTGCGATTTCCAATCAATTGCCTTTGGGATTTATTGGAAATTTATTTCCAAAAAATTGCTCCAGCGTAAATCGATTTATTACGTTCAATGGAGATAATATACTAAATTTTGTGATAGTATAGAATAACATAAGTATCACTCAATGCATTCCTCCTTCCTACGGATTTCCCTATTTTGTGTTAGTTGCTATTGCTGTAGCAACTTCTTCTTCTTCTTGTAAAATTGTTGTGTCCTCCGTTGACGGATTTTCGTCTTCAGGTTCAAATTCTTTGGACGACACCTTCTAGAGTTGCTTTTGAAGCTAGACCAAATTAGCAGCAGTAGCAATTAGTTAAATTTACTGCCACTAATTGCGTTTACTTCAGTTTTGCTATGCACAGTTTTTTTTTAATTCTCAAGAACTAAAACTTATTTTCGTATATTTATGTATAAACAATAATCATTGGCCCAAGAGAAATTATTTTCTTTCTTTCCAATCTTTCTTTCGTCTAATCTGCGATTTTTTTTTTCTAACTTTTTTTTTCTATTTTTTATTTTTTCATTTAATTTGTTTATTAAAGGAATACTGGAGGTTTTCTGCCTAGGTAGCTTAAAAATTTCGTGTCGACAAAAATAGTCATATAAAATTAACGTCGACTTCAAAATGCCTTATACCATGTTCACACAGAGAACAAAATTTGTGTTTCGCTCTCTTATGAGCAGTGTTGAAAAATTCAGTACTTTAGTACTTTCTTGAATACTTTTCCATTTCAAAAATACCGCAGTACCCCCGCTACAGTTTCAGTATATTTACATATTATTATTACATATTTTATGGTTCGTGGTTTTCAACACGACATAATGCTAAAGATAGAATTAGTCTTTAGCCCCGGTTAGTCCAACGTCCATACAGCGTACGTTCGATTTTAGAACAAGAAAAGCAATGAGAACGCTTACCGAGTCGTAATGCAATTTCGGTAAGTATTTAATTTGCTCTACATATGCTAAAATGAACGTACATTCCGTTATGTTCCAGGGCTTTTACGTTTCGAGTCAACTGTTTTTGTTTTGTAAGTGCGAAACATGTATAAGTCGTAAGTTTTTCTATTCCATTCCGTACGTGTATTAAGTATAAATAAATATTTTTTTACAAAAGTACCATTTGATGCAAAAAAAAAAAAACTTCTCTTTCAATTATAGTTCATTACCATTTCAAAATTTCAATTTTCAACACTACACATGGCTGAGATAACATGTATCGCCTGATCAAATTTCGAGAGCGAATTATGTCATATAATCGCGACACCCATCAATTTTTTATGAGCATCCAAAGAAAATATAAAAACGAAACATAAATCTATTGTGTGAACGGGATGATTTGCTATCACATTTAAATAAACGAAACAAGTCATTCATACTGACGTGTGAACATGGTATAAAAAAATCCACGAATTTGTCAATTGTAGTAGTCAACGGTTATCGATAGCAGCTTAGGAAATACCATGCCAATGCCGTTGACTTGCAACAACAACGACATACATACATAATAAGGTGGAATATTCATTTGTGAATAGCATTTTCTTCATTAGCAACAAATGTTTATAAACGATTTCTTATTGATAACGATTAATAGCAATTTTCAAAAAAGACTAACACATTCAAAGAAAGAAAGAAAGAAATTTTTATAAATAGCATTATTATTATTATTGTAAATCTAAATTTAGTAAAATAAATCAAAACATCAAATAAAAACAATTGTTATTAAATAAAATGCTAAGTAACATCACGTGCGCAAAAGAAAAGCACACACGCGAATTGAGTAAAATTTTATTATTATTATTAAGAAGTTGGTTGAGCTTATCAGTAGACCAAGCAGCATTAATGTACGCTAAAGCAAAATATGAAAAGCATGACAACGAAATCTTTGCACTAGACGGACACTAATAATTTATAGTTAAGTTTTGGCTAAACTTAAATAATTATACTAAAAAGCAAGCAAAATTCGGCGTATAAAGTACATGAGTGACACTACATTTGTCTCGTGCAAATCACGCATAAAAAGAGTGTCCGCATTAATAATGTGCGAGAAGATTTCTGGCTACTAACAATGCTAATAGAGAATATGACGTCAAAATAAATGCCGACAGGGGTAATTATGATAATAACCAGTTAATTGTACCATATAAATACCAAACACTTAAACATGTTCAGATGACTGTACTTTGGTAGCAAGATAGAAAAATAAAGATAATTCTGTGACTTACTTGTGGATTGCTATGAATATCAACATCCAATGGTGAAGCAAATTGGCACACTGGCGTCCTTCGTTTAAGTATAACTGCAAATATTAGAAACAATAAAAATTCAATTACATCGTTATTACAATAACTTAATTACATATTAATCTTAATTTTATAATTTTTAAAAATATATACTGTATATATTTTTTAATTTGCAACTAATCTTATAAAGTATTATTATGACGTTATATTTGCACCACAAAAAATCTCGATATTTCTTTTTATAGGCTATTCGGGAAAGAAGAAAATTTATGTAATACTTATTGTATATAAAAATTGATTTAAAACTTAAAAACAAACAAAAAATACTTATTAATAAAAAGGTTAAAAAAAATTTTTAAATTTGTTGAGAAATTATTTCTAATTAAGGTTACTTTTTATAAAAATTTAGGTTTGTAAGAAGATCTGGTTTTAGTCAAATTTAAAATTTTTTTTTTATTTTTTTATTTATTTATTCCTTTTTGTTAATTATGTTCTTAAAATGTGTGAAACAAAAAGTATAAACGTTCAAGCGATGCTATACAAACATCATTTGACTGATTTTGACTGAAGGGAAGTATAATGTATTTTCTTAAGCGCTCCCCATTTTTAAATTTAAATAGAATAAAGTGTGTGGGAGATGTCATTGAAATTTTTTATTTTTTTTGAACACTTATTAATGTCATTATTTGTGGAATTTCTTTAAGTGAAGCGCATTCGAAATATCCAATTTTCCATGATATAAAATCAGGCGGATTTTGATTGATGAAATCGTACGATTTCTCATCACCTCTACGTGGGAATACTGTACCTTCAAATCACTCGGCAGACTATAAAATGTGGCATAATTTGTGAATAAATGGCAACTAATTTGATAGAAGTGTCTTCAACAATATGACCGTTATCAACCATCAAACTTCGGAAGGTAAATAACACATATCTAGAGTTCGCTTTTGTAAATCAACTTCTAACAAGATTTACCGTTTATATTTTATGAAATGGCAACCTGCTATAACAGAGGCAATTTACTCCTTGCACCTGATATCTTTAGTATGTCAATCTCCGAAAGTATTGTAATATGTTTATCTTTTCTTGGATTAGTGCATAGAGTTTCTTCGCAATTAACTCAAAAATAATGTGATGTTAAATGATTCTGAAAGAGAGATCTTTGTAGCAATCATGTACCGATATATCGACCTCTCGATATGAAATTATGTTATGATCGAAATTATAATCGGAAATGAACTCATTTGTATAGGTAAAAATTTCGTACTAACAACGTGATATTGAGTACGTTTCGGAATACATTAAAATACTTGTTTTAAATCAGCAAAAAGTCACGTCCAACAACAAGAGTTGTTTCTAAATTGCATAGAATAAAATACTCCCTTGAAACGGGAATGGAACGTGTTACTTGGATTAATTTACCAAAATGTCGCCATCTCACCCATCTGTGGTATGTGAAAATATAGCACACATGGAACAATTAAAATTAGTAATTGACTTTTATCCGAATGTAATTATTTGGATTTATACTTGAGTGTATTTAAATCCTTTATTTTGAAAAGCGATTTAAATATATATACATATACAGCGCTAGACAATACAATGGAAACTTTTCTTAAAATTTACTTTTTAATTGTTAGACGTCAAAAAAACAAAAACAATTTCTGAATTTCTGAACCTTAAATATTATTTAGGAATTTTATTTTAGATATTATGTTTGATATATCGAGCCATAACCGCAAAAATATCTCAAGCGACATATTTTTCAAATATCGTTTTTTGTAATAAATAAATTCATTGGCATCATTTGCATCATCTATAAAAATTTCAGGGTCCCACTCTGTACCGTTATGAATTTATAACAGGAAAAAGTTTCATTTTCTAACCTAATTTGCTTAGAAAGTAAATAATAAAAACCTTCCCCTGTAAAATTTTGTTTTTGTCGCTTGAGATATTTTTGCGGTTATGGCTCGATATTAACAAACAAACAAAAATTACATAAAAATAACTTTTTTCAAAAATTATAAAGAAAAGCAAAAGTATTCAATTTTGAGGTCTTGACAAAACAATGGAAACTTTCAAACTTTTGTACGAAAAATTACTAAAGCAAAATTGATTGATTGAAGAGAAAACGAAACAAAATGCATAATAATGTGCCGTTATCTTCTTCAGAAATTGTTTTTGGTTTTTGACTTCTAACAATAGAAAAGTAAATTTCAAAAAAAGTTTCCATTGAATTGTCCAGCACTTTGTGTATGTATATAAAATAAGAATTAAGTCATCATAGTCTATTGGGTAGTGTCTTAGCTTATTAGACGTAAAGCCACGGTTCGAACCCCAGGTCAGACATCTCTAACAAAACGGAATATGAAAAACATATGTCGTCAGCAACCTTTTCTCAGCAGATTTCATGCAATAGCTCTCAGAGTAAAATAAAATTAAAATGAAAAGTTTCTCACAAATCTGTCGTTCTATCTGTAGGTCCCGCCACTCACATATAAAATTAACGCACACAACATAAGTGGTGTGAGAAGCTAGAGAATAATCCTGACTGAAGGGTTGTGATGATAAATTATGTATGTTATGTGTATATGGATATAAAATAAAACAGTTCAATTCAGGTTCAATATCGGACTGTCCAGATCTATTAGAAATTTAAAATTATTAACATTATTATAGGTATTCAAATTGAATTAAACATCAAATTATTAAAAAGTTTTGTAGTTTTCTCACAAGTATTTTCAGCGGAGTCACCATGCAGAATAACTAGTAGTAGTAATTTTAAATATTTGAACTTTTTAAAACTTTCTTAAAAACAAATAGCTCCAGTAATATCTATGTTAAAACGGAAACATTTTATGCTAACTAAAAAAACAAACCAAACCAAAACGTTTAAATGGTTAAATTCAAAGTAAATTAAATTCAAAAAATGTTTCTTTGTGACATATTATTATCTTCTATATATAAATGAATGTTTGTTTGTATGTAATTATGTATCGTAAACTATGCATTTGATCATAATATGATCTTCAGGAAAGTTGTTGCTCATGCGCCCGAGAAGGTTTCTAAGTTAGTATGCCCAATATCCGGCAGGTGGCGCCACTGAAAATGACTAGAAATTAATTAAATCGTAAACTGTGCATTTGATCATGATATGATCTTTAGCAAAGTTATTGCGCATGAGCCGACGAAGGTTTCTAAGTTGATATGACCAATTTCCGACAGGTGGCGCCACTGGAAATTACTACAAGTGATTTAAATCGTAAACTGTGCATTTGATCATATGTTCTTTAGCAAAGTTGTTGCGCATGAGTCGTTTCTAAGTTGTTGCGATTAATTTCCGGTAGATGGCGCCACTGAAAATAATTCGAAATGATTGACAAGACATTGGTAGACCTACAAATCAAGCACGGAAGAAAAAAGCATTACGAGCCTCATAATCTGACGAGCAACGAGCATCTTCGAGTACATGGCGCTAAGACCCGTCCGCATGATGTACTTAAACAACGAGAAGTGAGATTAGAAACTGATCGAATACATACTACTCAGTCCCGTTCGTCTGAATCATATGGACAACGAGAAACAAAGTCAATAAAATGATTTAAAATTACTTGGATATTTGTGTAATGTCTCTCCTTCAAATTTATTTTAGTTGGTGCCGCAGCAACACGGGTAGGGTACTGCTAGTATTATTAATAAAAATCATATCTGCAAATCATTGCAAGTGGCTTATACTTATTTTAAGATTGAAACATATCAAAGTAATTGAATAAAATTTAAATAAAAAAATCAACATTTCATTCTAGTTATTTAAATGGACACTGTTTACACGAAAATCGGTTAAACAGATCGAGAATATAAACGAAAAGGGTTATTATTTATTTGGTTGCAAACAAATCAGTGAGCTACTAACCTTTATAAACAGTTGATATGATGATTATTTAAATATTTGTAACGGCTTCTGCGCAATATATAAAATATAATGCGGCAGCTACAATAAATATTTAACATTTTTTATTACAACGTCTTTTGGAAGAGAAAACTTTATTACACCTGTTTAACAGCAAAAGATTCACAAACACATTCAAAAAAAAAAACAGAGTACACCAAAATATGTATATGTATGTAGTTATGTATCAACAAAATTTATTGTTGATTTAATTAAATAAAAAAAAAACAAAAAAAAAGAAACTGATAACAAAAAAACTAACAGTTTAAAAAAAAAAAAAAAAAAAAACTACGCGTATGTGTATTAAAAACCACTATTTAGACAATTTGGATGTTAACTTGAATAGTTGGTGTTGTTGTGCACGTGTATTGAAATTAGTTTTCTTTTGTAAAGAATTTATTTTTCATATTGACAGTTTTTTTTTCTTTTTTCTTTTCTTTCAATCTTTCAATCTTAATTTAAGAAAAAAAATTTTCTCTGATTGTACAATTTACTCAACCGACTAACCGACTAACGAATTAACCACTCACTGGCGATAAACAGAAAACGAACGAACGAATATATGTAGTATTAAGCGTACAAACAACGTACGATGATAACGAATTTAACTCTTTTAACAAACGATCACTCTGACGTATACGTGTTGTATGAGTTTAATATACGCTCAAATGCTGTTGAGAGTCTCATAAAGGTAGATAACATATTTGATGGGTTTTTATTCCTACCATTTTTTGTTTTTGTTTAATTTTTATTGTTATTATTGTTATTATTATTTAGATTTAATAATTAAATAAATAAACACTTTATTTTATTTTTAAGATAAAACTAAAATATGCACATTTTACACAAGTTAAGTTCTAACATTTACTTTGAAAATAAGTTGATCATGATAGTTACGATGGTGGTACATATCATGAATTATTACTGATTGAAATTTTTTTATTTATTTTCAAAGCGTGAGTGTTGCGTGAAATAAATTAGTTTTAAATTCGAGAAAGCATTTTTAAATATTATAGAAATATCACGTACGATCTCAGATGATTATCACCTGGAAAATAGTTGTTGTTGGCAAATGTGATACATCGAGAAAATCGGGGTTGTCATAGAAACCATGTCGGTTTTCTTGATTGTCGTTTTTGAAAACCAATGTTGGTTTCATTTGGTGTCAGGAAACTAAGTTGGTTTCATTAATTCCGAACGTAAATTAAAACCAATGTTCGAATCAAAAATAAAAATTTAAAAAAATTTTTGTTAAAAATTTAAATTATTTATGTAAAGAAATAAATACAATGTCAACAGCAATAGTGATATTTCTATTATTAGGAGAAAAGCGATCAGAAAGAGTGGGAGAAGAATCCTGAGAGATTATAGCAATCCACTGGAGCTGCCAGAGGCAATGTAATAAGTTTTTTAATCAGGAGGAAGTTTCTTGTACTCATATATTTAACTATATTTTGTTTCTAATTATCGCTTAAACAAAGAAGCATTTCGTATAGTACTTAATGCTATTAAAGAACATTTGTCGCGATCTAAAATTCTTCCAATTTTACAACTTGCTGCTACGTTTCGCTTTTTAGCAGAAGGGTCATAACAAAGATCAGTCGGTAACGATTTATGTATAAGCCTTGGTAGAAGTACAGTATCAGAAATTTTGACTGATGTAATCAAAGTCATGGAGTGGTACATTTGCCGACAGTGGGTCCAGCTGAAAATGAATGTAAATGAAAAACGTAGGTCAAGAGACTATTTCTCCAAAAAATATAAAATTCCTTCCTTTTGCCATCCAATGATGTAGAAGAGGAAAGTGTTCCATTATCACTGCCAACGTCTCAACAAAGTGAAGCTCAGGGAATCAGGGATGAATTAGCAAGTAATTTATAGGAAAATCAAAAAAATTTTAGTAAAAATCAGGATATCCTTTATCCTATATCAAAAATGTTCTATCTGCAGTATATTTGTTCTGTGGATAAACCATTTTGGATATAGGATGACGATATATTTTTTATTAATAATAACAACAACTAAAACAACCAAAATTCAGTATTTTTTAAGTTTTTTTTAAACTGACGACTGTCAGCTGGTTGGTTTATTTCCAATAATAAAACCGATAACCTTGGTTTCTGTGACACCAGAAACCGATATTAATTCCAATTCGAACATAAAAACGATAATATCGGTTCTCATGACACCATAGCATTTTTTCTCGTCGTTTTTAAAACCAATTCCGCCAAGGTTGGTTTCTATGACAACCCCGAATATATTTACATATATACCCATGTGTATGCTCAAAACAATAGATACACCTTAATCTAAGGTATTAAAGTAACGTTAACTATGAAATTGCTGAAATTGTCGTAGTTGCCAAACGAATTAATTTTTGTTTCATTGCATCAGATTATATTTAGTTGCTTTCCCGCCATCTTTTTCGGATCATTATCGATTCTTAAGCTCTTTGCTATTCCTCTCAAAGGTTTTCCGTGATTTCTCATGATTTGAATAACTTATTTCTCGTCTTCAGTACAATGATAATTTCATTACATTTCCTTTAAAATATTTTTTGGTTTGCAAAATTTTTTTTTATCAAAATAATATTATTCTTAGGGCCATTATTTTGGACTAGACCGTATCCATCTTTGCTGGGTTCCGGGTCATAGCGAAATACTGGACAATGAGACGGCGGATGCCCTCGCTAGGTTAGGTTCGCTTTCTGGGGGCGATTTAATAGTTGGTCCTGACCCCCCGGTCTGCCTCCTCTACGGTCTCATCAATGGATGGGTCGGGGAGGAAGAGCAGAGACGTTGGGGGAACGGATCGGGTTGTTTTGTTTCTAGATGTCTATGGCCTGCTGTGGACAGTAAGAGAACAGGTTGGCTGCTGGGCTTAGATAAGGCCAGCTTAAGGTTGGTTGTCGGTTTTATCACGGGGCACTTCGAGATTAGGTCGCTGACGGGGATCTGGAACAGATATACTGTACGCTAGTTATGACGTTCTTATATCTCTTTGTTAAGTTCCTAGTGTATTACAAGGGGGGGTCAATAAATGTTGAAAAAGCGAAATTATTTCTTTCGATCAAGAATATCAAAAATATTTAGACACGTCCTTTCGATTCAATAGTTTATTTTCGCATGAAAAAATCAATTAATTCAAATTATTCACCCCTATCGTGAATATTATGGGAATAAGTTATTTGGGAGTAAACTTTTTTTTCCCAAATTTCCCCAAAAAATCGGTATTGCGAATATATTGGGAGTAAAATCTTTATTGTGAATTAGTTATAAATGCTCTATAAACAAAAAATGTTTATTGTGAATTGTTCTCAACAATTTTTCAAAGAAAAATACAAATCTTAAAAAATAAATAGTGTATATCTTCGTTTTTTTGGTGGTGGAAGAGGAGAAACAATCCATGGAAAGGTTGCAACGAAGATCTAGATATACTTCTATAATAATTATAAAATATACATATTTTTTAATACATCTAATACAAATATAGTTTAGGCGGCGGCGGATATGCCACTGAGCCATGGATGCAGAAGCAAAGAGTTACACTACTCCCCAAAGAAAAGTGCTCAAATTGTTAATATTATAAGTGCGGCTCACTACTTGTAGACAGTTTTATATGAAACGCACGAGCAGGAAAATGTTGACGGTTATTCAAGGAACACGTCTGAATGCCGCTGAACGCATTCGTACTAGTACACTTTGATAGTTTTAAATAAAATGGTTATTTCATAATTTTTGTATTTACTTTCGTAAATAAAAATTGTATACATACGTATATGTGCATATATAAAAACAAAACAAAATAAAACCAGTCTTCTCTGGAATACTTAAATCTAAAAAACAGTCTTCTCCGTAAATATCACACTCCAACCTTTACTAGTATGTATTACATTTGCGTTCCTTAAATAAAACAATGTACTTAGTTTTAAAAAATCAACACTAAAACAATTTATAACTTACATGTTCCTTTCTTGTTCCCATTGGTAAGTGTTGCGAATTAATTATACAAAATAATTCTTGGGAATAAACATTGGCGATACAATATTTTTTGTATTTGTGAATTCACTCGCAAAAAATTTTTTTGGGAATCATTCACAATAGGAAATTACGAAATTTGGGAATTTTTCTATGGGAATAGTTATTTGCGATAGGGGTGATTATGTACAACAAGATAGGTATGTATATGGGAAAAACAGAGTAGTAAATACATATTGTCATTATGAAACAGAGTCGCACCATATGTGCATACTACACTTTAACAGTAAATTCCTCTCAACTGAACGGGTAATACCCTTCCTATCAGCAGACTCTGTCAGCTGATTCCTGTTATAGTTCGGCAAGCTTCTTCATTTAGATAGTGTTTAATAGCTATTAATAGTAGGCCACCGAGTGGTTTGAGAACTGTAGTGTATTAAAGGGTTAAATGAACTTGATTAAAAATAAAATAAACTAAGCAACCTTCTACATTAATGTAATTATCCCAAAATGTATGTATAGAAAAAAGGAGAAATAAAATATCTATTCACTTTCTATTCTGAAGTCAATCAAGTTACCTGTGTTTTAATACTTATAAATTTTGTGGAATAAAGACGTGACAAATTTGGCGACGAGGATGGGATTTCTTAAATTCTTTCGATATAAAACTAACTAATTTAAATTATACTGCACAGCTTTCAACTAGCCCAGACATAGATACGATTTTAGAAAAATATAAAGCTCTTTTTGATGGTTCACTAGGTTTATTTAAGAACTATAAAGCTACATTGCGTGTAAAAGAGGATTCATGTCCCAAGTTTTTTAGACCAAGACCACTCCCATTCGCGATGAAAGATACGGTAGAAAAAGAGATCGAAAAATTAGTTTCGCTTAATGTCTTGGAGCCCGTAGATCATAGCGAGTGGGGTACTCCCATAGTGCCGATTTTGAAAAAAGATGGCAGTGTCCGCATTTGCGGAGATTTTAAGGTAACTTTAAATCCACAATTAAATATAGAAAGGTATCCTCTTCCCCGCATTGAGGAAATGTTTGCAAAGCTTCAAGGCGGTCAAGAATTTACAAAGTTAGATTTAAGCACAGCTTATCAACAGATAGAATTGGATGAAGCTTCCCGTAAGTTCACTACTATCTCAACTTCAAAAGGCTTATTTCAATATACTCGTTTAATTTATGGATTGGCTTCGGCCCCAGCCATTTTTCAAAAAATCATGGATTCACTTTTGATGAAGATTAAGGGAGTAGTAGTGTTTCTTGATGATATTTTGATTACTGCACCAGATAGAAAGTCACATTTAGAAACATTAGAAAAAGTTTTTTCTGTGTTGTCTAATGCTGGTTTTAAATTATCTAAACTAAAATGTGAATTTTTGTGTAAACAGATAAGATACTTAGGACATGTTATAGATAAAAATGGATTACATATGGATCCTCAAAAGGTTAAGGAGATAAATGATTTAAGGCAACCAACAAACGTAAAGGAACTTCAGTCACTGTTGGGAATGATTAATTTTTATAGACGGTTTCTACCAGATATGTCCACAGTGTGCGGTCCATTATATAAATTGTTAAGAGATGATTACAAATTTGTTTGGTCTCAAGATTGTTCTCGTGCATTGGAAAAAATAAAGAAGGCCCTAGCATCAGAACTTTGTTTAACTCATTTTAATCAAAACTTGAAAACTAAATTAACAGTAGATGCTAGTCCTATAGGAGTAGGGGCGATTTTATCCCAAGTAGATGAGAAGGGTATAGAAAAGCCAATTGAGTTTGCTTCTCGATCATTAAGTGAGACAGAACGTAAATACGCTCAAATTGATCGAGAAGCACTTTCTATTCAATTTGGTGTCACTAAATTTCATCAATATTTGTTTGGTAGAAAATTCACTTTAGTGACAGATAATAAACCACTGAGTTTTTTGGGCCTAAGAAGGGTATTCCGGTTATGACATCAAACCGTGTACAACGCATTGCGTTAACACTGACGGGCTATCAGTTTGATGTGGAAAGTGTACCTTCAAAAGATAATGCAGCAGATTATCTCTCACGAAATCCCAATGCTTCAAATACTAACACAGAACCTGAATCACTTTCTCATATATATCTAAACTATTTTGAAAAATGCAATGAACAGAGTCATATTCTTAATTTTGAGGCTATTAAAGAAGAGACAGGAAAAGATGCTTTATTGCAAAAGGTTAAAAAATTTATAGCTGACGGTTGGCCAAAAACATGTGAGGATGCAGATTTATTGCCTTATTTTAGAAGAAGATTAGAAATTTGCGAAGAAGGAGGCTGTTTGTTTTGGGAATACCGAATAATAGTTCCTGCTAAACTTCAAGCAGCGACAGTAAATTTTTTGCATATTTCGCATATGGGTATAATTAAAATGAAAGCCATGAGTAGAGAGTGCTGCTGGTGGCCAAATCAAAGTAAAGACTTAGAAGATGTCGTAAAAAAGTGTGACTCATGTTTACTCTCTCGTCCACCACCACCGAAACAAGAACTTATTCCATGGAAAAGGTCGGATGAGGTATGGTCACGCATTCATATAGATTTTTTGGGCCATTTTTAAATCGTTGGTGTTTAATAATCGTTGATAGCACAAGTAAGTGGGTGGAGTGTGTAGATATGGGCACTAATACGACAAGTCGAGCAGTTGTGTCAGTACTGAGGGAGATGTTTGCGCGGTATGGCATACCGAAAATAATTGTTTCAGATAATGGTACTGCGTTTGTATCAAAAGAATTTAAATTATTCACAGATCTTAATGGTATCAAACACATCACTTCTGCGGTCGGCCACCCTGCTACAAACGGACAGGCGGAAAATTCGGTAAAAACAGTTAAATTAGCTTTAAAGAAGAATTTACGTAATGCACCGTTATCAGAATTTAACAACGTTTTAAATAGATTTTTATTAGATTATCGCAATACGATTCATGGGACTACAGGTGTTTCCCCAGCTTATATAATGTTCAATAGGAGAAAATTGAGATGTAGATTAGATCTGTTAAATGAAAAACGAAATGTCAAAGTAAAATTGCTATTAGTAATAATGTAGAAAAACAACAAACAAATCAGAAAAAGTATTATAATGGACCGAAGAAAAGTACATTTGATATTAATGGCACAGTTATGGTAAAAGATTATACTAAGCCTGGGAAAGTTTCATGGATCCAAGCAAAAGTAGTAAAACGTGTTGGTCGACAAACTTACATTGTTAAAACTTCTAATAGCGCTGTTTGGAAAAGACACGCAAATCAAATAACTTTATGTTTTAAGGAATTTGATGATACTAAAAACTCAAGTGTGTTAACAGATCCTTTGCAAAAATTAAATATTCAAGAAAACGTTGAAAATAATAACTTAATGGAAATTAATAACAATAGTGTTAACGAAAATGATAATTTGATTAAAAATAACGTACAAACAGACGTAAACAAAGAATCTGTTCCACGCTCTGAAAGATATAATTTAAGACCTAGAAATAAGAACTAAGGGGTTGAAAGACATTAAGTAGGGGGTATTGTGTATTGTAGTGTATTAAAGGGTTAAATGAACTTGATTAAAAATAAAATAAACTAAGCAACCTTCTACATTAATGTAATTATCCCAAAATGTATGTATAGAAAAAAGAAGAAATAAAATATCTATTCACTTTCTATTCTGAAGTCAATCAAGTTACCTGTGTTTTAATACTTATAAATTTTGTGGAATAAAGACGTGACAAGAACAGTATAATGTTAAAAAATGACAACAGTCCATGAAATATGCTATTGCTAACTCATCCACTCTATAAACTGAATTTAGCACCGAGTAACTACTTCTTGTTGCTAAGCCTGAGGAAGTGGCACGATAGAGAGTTTTCTCCAATAATGAAATCATGTAAAACAAACCAACATTTACTTTAATTACCTTAGCATAAACAGTTACTCAAACAACTGCCTCAGTGTTTAGCTAGCGTTACCAAATATGAATAAAATAACAAAATTAACGCCTCAATCGTTCTGATATTTGGCCTCTATGCTAATTGAACTTTTGTTTATAACTACAATTGAATATATTTGTTGTAACATGCGCAGTTATCTTACGAATGCCTTGAATTTTCGTCATTACTTATTTTAAAAATGAAAATTTGCCACAAAATCAATCTTAGCTCTAATTATATGGCTGATTAAGACTTCAGTCAATAAAAAATCCGTCTTATTTTGACTTTTTTGCTTTAAATGTGACCCGTTCTATATGAAATAAATACAGAAACAGTCAATTACACAACAACATTGTAAAAATATCCATTTTCTAATACGTCCTTTAAACTGCGGTTTACATTCTTTTTGGATGGTTTAGTTGGAAAAGTATTGAAAGCTCTTAATTTATAATATTCGCGAGCTATGATGTAAATTATTTCCTCTTCTCCGTGATTTGATCGGTTCTACCTCTGAACCGTATAGTTAAACACTTTGACCAATACAGCTATAGTTTGCACCTTATCTTAAGGCTCTTGTGAAATTGGATTTTTATACAAATTTAAACATACTTAAAAGATAAGTCAGAAACAGATAAAAATTCTCAAAGTAATAAACAGTTGTTGTCCAACTACAGTAATTATATATTACAACAGTATGACAACAAAAAACGATTACAATACAAATACGTTTATATTTAACAAAAAAAAAATATATTTTTGTTGAAATCTTCTATTGAAATAATATTTGAAAACTTAAAATAAAAATAATGCAAAATCAAAATTGAGCATAGTTTTAACATTAATGTCTTAGTTTATAACATTAATTGGTTAATGAAACCAATTATTAAATTTTTGTAATAACCTCAAGCTAAAGTCGAAAAAATCTACATCACAAAAATGTTTTCTTTTTTTTTATAATTAAGGAAAAACGTCAATAAAACAGGGTGTAGTTGTTTGAGATTAGGAATGTTTTTCACACACTTGTAATGCCATATCAATAAACAATGGCGGACTGAGTTATTTTCTTTGTAGTAAAACTAAATAAAAAAAAGTATCAAGAACGATTATAAAAATAACAAACAATGAAAAAAAAACTTAGTAAACAATAATTTCAAGTTGTTTATATTTATTTTAAAACTTAATAAATGAATATATGTATGTATGTACTTGTACTTATTTACTTACATTGCATGTGCCAACATCTCCAAATGACATTGTTTAAACGTATTTTGTCCTTCCACCGCAAACGAACACCTTTGAAATGATTCCATTTTGGTGAAGTTAATTTTTGGCTAAAAAAGATAAAATTTTTTAATAAATTTTTGTAATTTTTTTGAAATGATTATATTAATATAGGACAACAATAAACATTGTATTCATTACTCCTTTCGAGATATAACTAGTCTAGGTGACTCTTCAAATATTTTTCGTATTGAGAACATTTATAAAGGTCAAAAGCAAGTCTCCTCATTGGGTGTCTTAATGGTTTAGTTGGTAGTGCGCAGAACTTCTGATGCCGACGAAATTGAAAGTAAGATAATTGTTAGAGTTAAAGGTAAATAAGGGCATACGTCATTCTTGGATGCGGATTGGCCTAAGGTCGTCAAAATAGTCAATTGCGACAACTTTCTAAAAGCAGTGATTGATAAGTTTGATGAACTTTGTCCGGCTAGCTAGCTAGTTATTTGTAGCATGGTTGTATTCGTCATTATTTATTATAAGCTTTACAACCTTGTGGCATTAAGTTGCATTCAAAAATTTCAAGGATGACGCTACCAGAGAGGTGCAAAGGTAGTTTTGGCGTTCAGAGTCTCCTGATTGAGTGAATTATCTACGTATACTCTGAGATGAAGGATAATAAACTCAAGCTAGGCAAGAAAATCAAAGTCTCAATATACTCTCCAGTGTTATAAATATCGGAAATACTTTCCAATAACTAGTAAGCCCATGCAGCCCGCCCAACCCCCTGGTTTTTTTATCTGGAGATGATTCTACTTCTTGTGGAGGTGAAGAGAATGGCGGAATGGAATTTTTAAGATTATTTGAAGTAAGTCTTGCGAGGATAGAGGAGTTTGGACATGCTAGGATACTATTAAACAGGTAATGTGTGTAATAGTACATATATTGAAAAGTTTCCAGTTTTATACCGCCATTGCTTTGCATTTCGAAAAAATTTCTTTAATATGTTTGCTATAACATTGAAAATGTTAATTAAATTAAATTAACGAATAAGCGTAAATGAATTTTGAAAAATTTAAAACCATTCTTAAAAGAGATAAATGCATAACATTCTAAAATTATTTGAATTCAAATGTTGTCCCATATTACGTTGGAATAGATCTTTGAAATATTGCGAATGTTTTTGGATACCTGCACAAAATTAATCCTATTAATAATAAGTAAGTTAATAAGGTGCTATAAGTCCAGTCTATTGTCAAAAAATTCTTTTTTGCTCCTTTTAAAATTTAAATGTATACAATTACCCTACGTGGTACGGATTTTTGGAAATGTTCTTATAAAGCTTTTGCAGTCATGGCGCGTAGGTCATTAAAAATTTTTCGAAAGAATTATAATAACTGCCAGATCTTTAATTAATAAATTCAATGAAACACTAGGTCGACAAGGATGAAATTAGAGCTCTACTAAGATATTCTCAATATAGGCTGAACTATATAATATATAAAAGCCAATACCAAAACTTGCTTCCGTCTGCTAATGATAATATGATACTCCAAGCAGAGTTAGACGCGTGTAATTTTTGTTTAACTGAATATTAACAATTTTACTGACAAACAAGTGGTATAAAAGGCGAATACACAAAGTCTAGGACTGATTTAAACTGCAAGGAAGCGATTGAGTCGTTCGATATACATTATCTAAGTGTACAGAGAGTCACGACGAAGTGGTTGCTGAAGGCAAATGATCTAACTTAAGAAGCTAAAAGATCACAGGTTGCAAATTTAGAAATAAAAATCTAACGGTAGAACGCTTTCTAATCATTGTCCGGCTGTTGGATGCATAAGATTCCATTTGATAGACTTTTTAAAAGTAGTCCTTTAAGAAATACATATACATTACATATAAAAGGTATTGAAGAAATACATATGTATACATATTACATATCTTCTATAAATTTACAAGCACAAGCGATGTCCTAGATGTATGCCTGACATAATCTGCTGCTTACCTCCCTAATACATTCGGATACAAAAGTCAGCGTGTACTTCGCCCAACCTTTATAAATCAGCCTTAATTAATTTTTTTATTGAAATTTTTTGTCGTATTTGTCTTCCTTCAATTTCAATTGCCCCAGGCCAGACATCAAAACGAAAAAAAAATATTACTTCGGCGACTTTCTCTCAGCAGATTTCTGGCAAAACTCTGAGAGTAAAAATAAACCTGCCATGAAAAAGTTTCTCAAAATATGTCGTTCGGATTCGACGTTAAAGTGTAGGTCCCGCCACTCAAGTATTAAATTAAGGCACACAACATGAGTGGTGTGAGAAGCTAGGCCGTAATCCTGACTGAAGGGTTGTAATGGCCAATTGTGTATGTATGTATGTATGTATTTCAATTGCATTACAGGTTTTACTCGATTTCAACGATTTTGTTTGGGACGTCTATTGAAAACATTTTTTTTTTTTTTATTACTAGTTTTCGATGTAGTGTCAAAACACTGTAATATAAATCCATTGAAAAAAACTATTAAATGTTAGGTTTTTATGAGTATGTATATGCATAAATGCAAATATATATTTACCGAGAAAATAAGAAAAATATTTTCCAGCTTGTTTCAATATAAATTTTTTTATGAGATTACTTAAATTCTTAACTCAAATGACTTTTGTTTAGTTTTAATTTAATTTAGTATTGGTAAATTCAAAAGCATATAATATTAATATAAATAAGTAATATTATAATTGACTGAAGTCGCCGTAATCTATTAGGCAGTGTGTTGGTTTATTAGACGTGAGGCCATGGTCAGCACCAAAACGAATTATGAAAAAATTTTTCTTCGGCAACTTCCGCTCAGCAGATGTCTGATAAAAATTCTGAGAGTAAATAAAATTGGAATGAGAAGTTTCTCACAAGGGAGGGATGGGATGCATGCAAACAAGGCAAAGTTTCTGATTGTGGTCAACGTGGCGACCTCCAGGACGATCCTTGTCTTGCTGTATTCAAGTTGACACGCAGCCTCCTCGTGGCCCCTCCTGGATGGCATTCTAGCACCCGCTAGATGTTAACTAATGCGTGCAGCGAAGTCCAATCCCCTGGACGTTAAATTTGGGTTGTGCGTAGGGCTTGGAACCCACCACGTAAAAATCCCCCTCCAATGAAAACCAAAAATGCAGAATCCGATAAGATCCCCTTAAAAGTTGACGACCACGGCAAACGTATAAAGGACTACGATTTACGTATTGGCACATGGAACGTCCGCACCCTTTACAGGGTAGGCGCTTCCGCCCAGCTGGCGGATGCCCTCATTAAATGTAGGACTGACATCACTGCCATACAGGAAATGCGGTGGACAGGACAAGGATGCAAAAGGCTTGCATCTTGTGATGTTTACTACAGCTGCCATGAAGATAAGCACGAATTCGGATGCGGCTTTGTGGTTAATAAGAGACTTCGTCACCTCGTCTCTGGGTTCACACCTGTGAACGAAAGAATAGCCACAATCCGCATCAAGGCAAAATTCTTCAACATAAGCCTAATTTGTGCCCACGCCCCGACGGAAGAAAAGGACGATGCGGTTAAGGATGCCTTCTATGCTAAACTCGAGGACGTATATGATAAGTGCCCGGCCCATGACGCCAAAATCGTCCTCGGAGATTTTAATGCGAAGGTCGGGCGGGAAGGTATCTTTGGCCCCACTGTCGGACAGTTCAGCCTCCACGCGGACACTACCTCCAATGGTATGAGGCTGATCGATTTCGCCGCGGCGCGCAACATGGTAGTATGTAGCACCAGGTTTCAGCATCTCGACATTCATAAGGCCACCTGGATGTCCCCCGATCGATCAACATCCAACCAGATCGATCATATTGTGATAGACGGAAGGCACGTTTCCAGTGTACTAGATGTGCGTACATTCAGAGGTCCAAACATCGACTCGGACCACTACCTTGTCGCAGCCAAGTTCCGATTGCGCATTAGCGCCTCGAGATCTGCGCGCTCTAGTACATTGCGAAAGCTGGACGTCAAGAAGCTGCGATCACAAGGGGCAACTGAGGCGTTCTCCGCTCAACTCTCGGATAAGCTCCGTCGCTCCCCATCCAATCTCAGCGACATTGGTGGACTGTGGGCCAACATCTCCCACTCTTTGCGCACTACTGCGGAAACAGTCCTTGGTTTCGAGCGCCCACCCCAACGAAATCAATGGTACGACGAGGAGTGTCGCGAGGCTGCTGCAGCGAAAAACGCCGCATACAAGAAAACGCTGCAGTCAGCCGCAACGCGAGCCATTGTCGAGAACTATAGAGAGAGGAGAAGGGATGAGAGACGCCTTTTCAGACGCAAGAAGAGGGAGCAGGAAAGGCGTGAGCGCGAGGAAGTCGAGATGTATAGGTGTAGGAATGATGCTCGAAAATTTTATCAAAAGGTTAAGCGTCTAACCGAAGGTTTTAAGCCCGGAGCGTCTTCCTGCAAAGACGAAAACGGAAACCTGATAACAGACTCGCAAGGGGTGCTGAGGTTATGGAGGAAACACTTCTCTACTCTGCTGCAAGGTGATGACGACAACAATTCCGCCTTTAGAGATGATGTTTCGAACCCGATCGACGATGACGGCGTGGAGATTCCGCCGCCTAGCCATGAAGAGGTCAAAGTCGCGATTATGCGTCTTAAAAACAATAAAGCGGCGGGTCCTGATGGCCTCCCCGCTGAATTGTTTAAGACCGGATGTAATGAGTTGGTAGGGCGCATGCACCAACTTATTTACAAAATATGGCTAGAGGAAAGCATGCCCAACGATTGGAACCTCAGTGTCCTCTGTCCTGTCCTGAAAAAGGGAGACCCTACGATATGCGCCAACTACAGGGGTATAAGTCTTCTCCCTATCGCATATAAGGTTCTTACAGGCGTATTGTGTGAACGATTGAAGCCACTCGTAAAAACACTGATTGGACCTTATCAGTGCGGCTTCAGACCTGGCAAGTCCACCATCGACCAGATCTTCACACTACGCCAAATCCTGGAAAAGACCCACGAGAAACAAGTCGACACACACCATCTTTTTGTCGACTATAAGGCAGCCTTCGATAGCCCCATAAGGGATCGTGTTTTTGCCGCAATGTCTGAGCTCGGTATACCTGCGAAGCTGATAAGGCTATGCAGAATGACGTTGAGCAATTCTTGCAGCTCCGTCAAGGTAGGAAAGGACCTCTCCGAACCTTTTGATACCGTGCGAGGTTTCAGACAAGGCGACCCCTTATCATGCGACCTCTTCAACTTCGTCATGGAGAGTGTTCTGCGAAAGGCGGGAGTGCATCGCAATGGCACTATTTTTCAAAAAAGTGTCCAGTTGCTTGCGTACGCTGACGACATTGACATTATAGGGCGTACCAAGCGAGATGTTACTGCTGCCTTTAGTGCTATTGAACGAGAGTCTAGTAAGATGGGTCTGGCAGTAAATGAGGGCAAAACAAAGTATATGTTATCGACAAGTAGAGACGCGCGGCGTATTGATTCTCAGATTACGGCCGATAACTATACTTTTGATACGGTCAAGGAATTCATGTATCTTGGCTCCGCCGTTACCACCAGAAATGATGTCAGTCTGGAGATCAAGCGTAGGATCACTCTTGCCAACAGGTGTTACTATGGTCTCAGTAGGCAATTGAGTAGCAGAGACCTCTCTCGCGCGACAAAACTAACACTCTACAAGACGCTCATCCTCCCCGTGCTTCTCTATGGCGCAGAGGCATGGACCCTATTAAGAACAGATGCAGCAGCCTTGAGAGTGTTCGAGAGAAAAGTCCTACGCAAGATCTTCGGTCCAGTGCGAGTTGGCGATGATTTCTGTATCCGATCCAACAGTGAGCTGTATGAGCTCCTCAACGACGTGGACGTTGTACAGCGCATTAATATCCAGCGGCTGCGCTGGCTCGGCCATGTCGTTCGAATGGAGGAGGATGCTCCGGCGAGACGGGTATTTGATGCGGGAATCTGCGGAAGTCGGCGAAGAGGACGACCTTGTATCCGTTGGAAGGACCAAATCGAGGAGGCCCTGTCATCGATTGGTGTGACCAACTGGCGTAGGCGGGCAAGAAGCAGAGGCGCCTGGAAGGATGTGTTACGGCAGGCCGAAATCCGTTAAACGGGTTGTTATGGCCAATTAAGTAAGAAGTAAGTTTCTCACAAATCTGTCGTTCGGAGTCGACTTTAAACTGTAGACCTCGCCTCTTATGTATAAAATTAACACACACAATATAAGTGGTGTGAGAAGCTAGGTCGTAATCCTAACTGAAGGGTTGTAATGACCAATTATGTATGTATGTATGTAATATTATAATTATGTTTTCAATATACTTCTAATATTCATTAAAATCCATTGTTACGAATATAATATCGAAGTTACCAATTGTATAGTATTGTATTTATGCATACATATTTATGTATATATACATACATGTATACTTATTTAAATTACAAAAAAAAACGCAATATTGAACTTCGTATGTACAATGTATATATGTATGTATAGTAAAAGCTATGGAATTATGCTGAATATGAAAAACAGATCACTAACAGCAAAAAATTAAAAAAAAAACAAATATATTTATATACGTATACATACATATGTATGTGTGTATATCTACATATAGAATTAAATGGATTAAATAAAAAGAAAGTTAAAAATTTAACGTAAAACTCCTAACATAACAAATTACAATAAAAATTATATCACGCTTTAAACATGTGGCTTTATAAGCATGAAATGACCAACTGAAACAGAAAATTAGTAATACATATATGTATGTATGTATGCTTGTCATTGTAGCAATATAAGATGAATTAAATTTTACTTAAGAATACAAACTCATCACTCGAAATTTATGCCAAATTCTTTGTTTTAAATTTAAACTGCATAATAAGACTATTTATGTAGGTGATCATTTAAAGAAACAATCTTCTAATTGGCATAATAATGAAAACATTGTTAAACTATATTATCAATATTTTCGTTTTTTGTTTCTGTTTCTGTTTTAAGGTGTTCGCAAATTGTTTAAATGAAATGAGATTAACAGCTAATTGAAGTGGTAGTTTTTTTAAGTGTGTGAAAATCAAAAATTTTAAATCTGCGATATCAGGAGTCAGCCATAAGGTGTGCGAGTGTATACAAAAAAAATATTTTACCGTGCCAACAAATGCTCGGGGCTATATCAATACTTTATAGACATATTGTACTTGGGTATATAGCTACATACGCTTTCTGTGTGATGACTACTTCCAATATATCAATAATTCAAAGCACTGTAAACTTATGTGTCTTTATGTGTTACAACCGAAATTGAGTTAGGCATTCAAGCAACTGAATTAAAATTTTTTTTAATTTAAAAATCATATCGACTATATTTTGGCAGAAAAATACGAAAGAAAATTAATTTCTTCAAAAGATTAAGAAAACAATTAAGTACACTAACAGTAATCACGATCTACAACACAATGATTAAACCGCATTTTGAATTCGCATCAGCAATACTTTTTTCATGCTGCACGAATCAACAAATTTATGGATTGCAAAATGTACAAAATAATGTAATGTGCGTTATGTTAAAATACAACAGGTAAATAGCAATAAACTTTATGCTTGACTCTCTAAAATGGCTAGATAAAAAAATTTAAATTAAATGCAATAAATTTTATGATTAACAATAGAATGGCATCACAATATTTAAGAGATCAAATAATGTATGTCGAGCAAAATGCAACCCACCTATTGGGGAATAATGCTTACTTTAGAATTCAATGAACTACAAAAACCGCAATGCAACGCTCTCTGTATTACAAAGGACTGCAGATATTTAATAGTTTGACCAATGGCGTTAAAAATTAACGTAATCACAATTTATTTCGAAGAAATGCTGTAATTTTTGTTAAAAACAGTGTAATTCAGCTAAACTGTGTTATTTAAGTTTGTATGTACACATAAGTAAACTTAAACCAAAATACTAAGCATAAATTTCATGACTTTTAAATAATTTTTTTTTTTTGAGAAATTAGTTTGCTTTGTGTTATTATATTTAACAGGAATTAAATAATTGTTATTAAAATAAATAATATATTAAATGGCTTACTTACCTATAAGCTAAATTCATGCATTTAAAGAGTTTTGTAAGTGAAGTTTCAATTTCCAAGTGCGATGTTATTAGACCATGTGACTCAGTATTGCCATACTTGTCTTGCTGGGTAACTTTTCGGGGTACATACAATTGTACTTCCATACAAGTATTTGTTTCGCCGGTTTTCGAAAGACTAGGATCTTCGGGATCTAACATTTTAATTTCACTATCATCAAGATCATCTTGTGCTTCTTCTGCCTCAAATGTAGAAACCATAAACTGCCCAGAATGTATTGATTCTCTTTCGGCTTTGCCAGAATTTGAGGTCAGCGATGAATTCGAATCATTGGAGAAATTGTTTGGTGCTGCAAGTGTAAAATTATTTGCAGTAGGACTTGTTGAAGTTGCAGTTGCTCCAGCTGAACTCGCCATATTATTTGTTGTATTCATGCCAATTACGTTTGTAACTGGCGTACGTTGATAGTTATTAAATTTATTAGACATATTTAACATCATGTTCTTTTAATTTGTATTATATTTTGATATTTTTTTTTCTAACAAAGGAATACGGTTTGTAGATAATCACGGAAATTCAGGTAGAAAAAAGAATTGTGTCTATCGGCAGTTTATTTTAAAATTTCTTTTGCTTTTTACAGATTTCTGTACAGTGTTTATCAGGCCTTTACTATTGTCGTTAACTTCTGTACAACAAAAGTTAAAGTCACTGTTATTATAAATATCATTGTAATCGTAATTATTATAACACATTTAAACAAGATAATAGATGTAATAAACCGCTATTCACTAAATGTTTTATTGTTATTCCTTTTATTGTGATTTAAAGCCAATTTTATACGAATTATTTACTCTAAAAATTTAACAAATAAACAAACTTTATAATAATCTATATTATCACATACATATGTATTTAGCTCTTTGAATTTTTATATTAGTGTGAGTGTTGAGTACTTTGTCGTTACATATTTACTAGTCTTTATTTATTTTCTTTTTTTATAACATTGACCTTTTTGATATTGGTATATTTATGTGGTAATTTCTATAATTATTGGCGCTATTTAAAGGGTAATGAAAGTGATGATATCTTTTCCAATTCACAATCAACACTAAACGTTAAGATTTTTAGTGGTGAACCAACATTTACTTTTTCTTCTTCACTTTGTGTCTCATTTAATATAAAAAAATTAAAACTCAATTAATTGCTTGCACCTTTTTGTATATATTACATGCTTTTAGCATTTATTTCGTACTGATGTCTCTCTCTCTTTGTTCGGAACATTAAATAACTTTTTTTATTCACATTTCATTAGACTCTTTTAATTGTTTTATTTGGTTGATTGCTCTCTGTTTCTCTTTTATTTTGTTTTTGTTTTAATTATTTTTTTTTATTCATTATCAGTTCTTTGTTTTTGTTTAATATGTACATATATGTATGTATGTAGTATAATTTTATTTAATTTTTGGTATCTCACTTTTTCTACAATATTAATCAAACCGAAGTCAAGATGATATGTTCCTCATACAAAATGGGTTCGGAAGAATTTATATAGAAGTGTAAAATGGCACTAATTATCATAATGAATTAATTAATCAGCAACAATAGTAAAAAGTACAAAAAGAAATACGTCTATAAGAAATATGTATATACAATATCCCTACAGAGTTCAATTTGTCTTTCAAAAACATTAGAATTTTACTATCGAAAGAAAGAAAATTAAAAAACAACTTTTGCTTTTCTTCAGCATGAAAGAAGAACTCAAGAAATTTGTGTAAAGGGTAAAGATATAATAACAACCATAAGCAGTGGATTAATAAGGAAACATTTTTACAAACTATATTTGCAAACACTTTTTGTATATTTCAACAACACGACATCCCAATAAAATTAAGATTTTTATTTCTTTTAAACTCTATTCAGGTAGTTGTTGTGATTGTGTAGATTTTTGGTCTATTTTTGAAAGTGTTTATTCAAAAATGAAAGAAAAAATTCGTTCAAATAGAACCACAATATAAGCTATTCGATTTATACAATTTTATATTATGGTTCAATAATGGATAGCAACTGAATCTCAGTTGCATTGCCAATTGCAAAAAATTGTAGTACAGGTGCCAACTGTCAAATTTACAAAATCAGAAACTTTTCAAAATTGACAGAAATATAAATATCTAAATCCATAACTCGAATCAGGATTAACACATAGCCCTCAGACAGCTGGATCCCAAAAGAAACCGCAGAAGAACCTGAATATTAGCTCCGACAGAGCTAAGAGTCTGACAGCCAAAGAGGAGATAATCTGTCATCTCCAAAATTTTCCGCAACTCAATATACCCTGCAGAAATTCACAGTTACCAGTCAGCAGCGAGTTATACTCCAAGTGTCTCTGTTTCTTCCCACGATGTGTCTACAAGGCTGGCAAATAGAAGCCAACAACAACATTGTTAATCGACTGAAAGCTCAATTTAGCAGGGGATGGAAGCCATATTGTGTCACGGAATATAACAAAGACCAACACAATTTCGTCTATGGGCTCGTTACAGTCACGAATCATTCTCCCTCAGGCCCACTTGATTGTAAACGAATATCTCATAAAAATAAAACAATAGTTAGGCAACATAAAGTGTAAAAGTGCAATTGAAAAAGATGTCATTTAAATTCAAAATTTTAAATAGACGAAGAACTCAAGAGCCACAATTTATGTGGATTATCATGCAACACTAATGGCTTTCAGGGGACATGTTTACAGACTTGAAGAACTAATAGCGTTCATAAACGCGATTGACTGACTAGCGCTAATATCTTTAGAAGTAAATAGTTTATCTATTGGTGCCTTGAATGGCTAATTTTTCCCAATTTTCCTTTCTTTTTCTATTCTAATTTTGTTGAAATTTCAAAGGAATCCCGAAGCAACCTTCAAACTTTTTAGGAAAAATGCAGGCTGAGTGAAATAAGATACACATTTTGAAAGATTGAAGTTTAACTATGCCGCGTTGCTATTTAATACATAAGCTTCATTGTTGTTCATATTCAGGCATGAATGAATTCAATTAATTTGTTCACGGTAAAAAGGTGATGACTCTTTCATCTTTTGATAAGACAAAACAAATGCAATTTTATAATTTGCACCCTGTTGCAAATCAAAACTTTCAAAGTGCATAATACAAAAAAATTTTAATATTTCTTATGAAAATTTAATTAAAAAAGAATATTTTTTTAAATATTATTTATATATGTATAGTGAAACAGACACTCCCTGATAGCGGACTAGTTTCCTGGTGCCATGTCTTTGATGGCAATTTTGGTTGAAAATAACCTCCTTCAGACGGACTCCGTGTTGCCGGGCCCAATACCTAATAATTTTTTTAAATCTAAAAATAAAAAAAATTAGAATAAGAACCAAATATGTACTGTGTAATAGGCAGATTTTCTTTTTAAGTTTACTTGGTAATTCTCTTGTTTTTAAGAAGTGCGTTAAGTGTTTAATAGCAATGCTGAACTAATTAAAAGTAACACCACCTTAAGCGGACATCTCCCTATAGTCGTTGTCCACCTATTAGAGACTGCGCTAATAGCGCTTTTTCGAATGCATCTGAATGTACATGAAATAAATTCACTTATTTCGTAAATGAAAAATATATATTTTATCCACTTCTTGGCACAACTCAATACAGCTTTCGGTTGATACAGCTTTCGCTGGGTTGATAATCCTTGGCCGATGTTGAGTCGGGTCGTTCCAGAGCGAAGATCCGATTGTCGTGGGA
Source organism: Sarcophaga rosellei (assembly GCA_930367235.1). NCBI lineage: Eukaryota > Metazoa > Arthropoda > Insecta > Diptera > Sarcophagidae > Sarcophaga > Sarcophaga rosellei. The sequence goes on from OV884019.1 coordinate 66,741,301, forward strand.
ACGTGTCTTTAGCTGCCCAGCGAAACCGACAGTGCTGCGACCCATAGACTTGTGGCTGAAGCCAACAACAGCAGCGGACTTTTTAGGACTACCAACCACATAACGTTAACAACACACACGCACAATTCCATCCCATTCCATCTCCACCGAATAACACAGGCATACAATAAAATACACAAACTAACAATCTTATATCTTATCCATAGGGTGATGCTTCCGGAGACAACATCAGAACTGTTACAACAACAACAACAACTCAATATGTATTTAAATAAATCACAAAGTCTATTGGGAACAATAAATTCCTGTAGCCATCTTTTTATACTCTTCTTTCCAACCGAACAAATCAACTCTTCAAACATTTTTTATTAAAAAAAAAGGAATCGAAAAATTCTTTCGCGTTTGCTTCATAAATACCACTTAACAGAATATGTTTTAAAAAATACGAATCAGCTGTCCTTTGTCAAACTAAAGAGAAGAACAGAAAAGAAAAACCAAATAAAATAACGATCAAAACAAAAAATAAAATCATACGTATTTGTTTTGAATGTATTTACGATAAGTGTAAAAACAAAACGACACACATGCATGTGTGTTTATATCTTGAAAACAACATTAATTTCCTCTTTGTCCCACTATGGATTTTTTTCGCACTTGTTCTTTTTTTTTTTTATTATACACAAAGTGGGCACGTCAACTGAAAATAAACTATGATGGTAATACACTTTCTTATATGAGACATATGTACATGTTAGTAATGGTAAAAATTTTTGTTTTATTTATATGCCATTGTTTTGATTTAATACGTATAATTTTGGTTTATTGTTTTGATTTTGAATTTTGAACAGTACTGAACAACTATACAAACTAGTCTCATTCATACTGGATTTTTCCATCATTGTGTCCGTTTTTACAATAACTTTGTCAATAAAGCGATATTTATTGAAAATAGAAAGAAACATCAACTACATCAAGTAGATTATTTGATAAGAAAAGTCAATAAATATACAAATATTTGCTTTTTAATAACGCAATCGGAAAAAAATTGTTCTGATTGGTTCTTTAGCAAAATAAATAAAAAGAAAACAACAGCAAACACTATTCCTGTAATCAAGAACATTTTTCATATTTTAATTTTAACACTACATATTTGGTTTTCGATTTTATTATAAATATTCATCGTCTTATTATTCAAGTATGTTTAATTCAGAGCACTATAGACATAATTATCTATCGTCGTTGAACATATTTTGGACGAGTTTAACAACTTAAAAAATTTATTTTGATTTGTAAACCTTTTCCGTATTTATTTATTTTCTTTCATTATTGCTTTTTATCATTTGACTTTTTTTGGTTTCTCTTTCGTCTTTTAAAATACAAACACTCGTGGACACAAATACAGTTATCAATCTTGACACTTGGCTGTTTTCGCTAGCTAACTGTATGGCCTTTGACCACTCTTTTTCGTTCTTATTTTCACATTAACACTGTTTTCCTTTAAAATTTTTCTAAAGAAAAATCACTTTACTTTCTGCGTTTTGTTCGAATACTTGTTGAAAGTTTAATATTTATACTAAATTTAATTCCGTTTATACATTTAAATCGTTAAGGTGATTTTTTTTTGGCAATAAATACACTCGTCAAATATTCTCCATTATTATATTATCAGCGCAAGTACTAAAACAATCTTATAATGTAAAAACGAAAACATCCAGAATTCTACAAATGCGATGTTTTTGTTATAAATGACAGCGTAATGGTGCCAAGTTTATTTGACAGAATACGATGCTGCCGTATGGTTTATGTTACTATTAATTATTTGTATTTTTTAATTTAATTTTTTAATTTAGGCTATGTACATACATTTTTTTGTATTAATTGTAATTATCTATTAATCAAATTTTAGACAGTATAATGAATAAACAATTTAGTTAATAGTAATAATGACAATATAAAATTATAGTTACGACAGGTATGCCATTGTTTGGGATTGTTAATTTGCAGTGTAGTGTGAAATGACAGCAGTGTGACCTTTTTAGGAACTTCTAGTCTTTAAAAGGAAATTTAAATTTACTATTAAAATGAAAAATAAAAACAAAATCAAAAATTGATTTATCCCGAAAGAAAAGCGCTTCCTCATTTTCCAATCAGTACTTCTTTATTCATAAAATTCTTTTAAAAAAATAAACGTTCTTTATAATATATATTATAATAATTCGCATATTCTTTTTCCGTTTCCCGTTTTATTAAGTAAAAATTAAGCAGCGTTTGTTTAATGAACTAACTATGGTGGTCTGTCTAATAGGTAGTTGTAGAATCATCAGACGCCCAATAGCCACGGTTCAACCCCAGGTGAGACAAAACAAAATAGATAAAATGAGAACAAAAACAAAATGACTTGTACGGGTGTTGTTATTGTGTGGATGTTAGTTGCTCGCTGCTGGTTTGGAGAGAGAGAGAGTCCCGACTTTACCTTACCACACTACTGTGGGTGGGAGGGACACTACTTCAAAGGACGGAAGAGGAAAGTCAAAAAATTTAATATTTAAATTTTTTTAAATGGTGAATTTTGTAGTAGTTTCTAGTGTGGTGAGTTTTTACAAAATGTGGTGAATCTATCCGGAGTGGAGAAAAAACCGAAATCCACCAAAGTGTCGTTATTCGAAATGGCACTGTATTAGCATATACCCATGTACTATATATCGTGATTTGGACGGTGCGTGTATAGAATAAGTAATTTTCGATATGTCTGATTACCATTATACACTGCATTGGCAATGGTGTGGTCTGTGTTTGGATTTTAAGTACATATAATAGTTAATCTCGAGTGCTGCCATTCTATTTAAAATTCTAAAAAATTAAAATTAGAAAACTGCATACAAAAAATAATTAAATTTAAATTATTTTGTAAATGAATTTTTGAATAATTTCTTTTTTATGTTTTTTTTTTAATGGTTGCAAATTGGCAATTCTTTGTCGAAATATTTATAATTTTTTGTGCTTTGTTTGAAATGCATATGGGATCTAAATTTAACAACAGAAAAAAATTTTTAAAGAGAGCTATGAATTCATTCACTTGTTTCTCTTTGGGGATTTCTTTTTCAGAAGTTGGTTACAGGTTTTTAGTTTCCTGGCAACATTGGTTACACCAGTGTTGAAAAATTCAGTACTTTTCCATTTCAAAACTACACTTTCAATACTTTTTTATTATTACATTATTAATGGGGATTAGGCAACAGTTCAACACAATGCTAAAAGTACCGGTTAGCCAGCCCAACGTATATATGTTCGTTTTTAGTTTACGAAAAGCAATGAGAGAACGGTTGCCGAATGCTAAATGAAACGTTCCGTCGACATTTAACTAAACGGGACTTTTACTTTAGTGTTTTTGTTTTGTATATGAGAAACATGTAGTTAAAGTTAGTTTTTCTATTCCATTTCGTAAGTAAGTATTTAAGTAAAAAAAATATTTTTTCATAAAAGTACCATTTGATGCAAAAAGGTACTCTTTCAGTTATAGTTCAGTACAATATCAAAATTTCAATTTTGCGACACTGTTGTTTACTGTTTTTCCCCTAACGTTATTAAGCAATATGGTAACACTACATATAACGCCAATCAAAAAACCGAGCGAGAGGTGTGAATCAATGAAACAATTTATAGCTCTTTCAGTACCATTTTCCCCAATGAAACGTAAAAAGTGTGAATATTTATCTAGTGTTTTTCTTGCATTTATAATACGGTGAAAATGTTTATATAGTCGGATTTGCCCCCAAGCAAACAAAAAAGCACACAAAAAGTGCCCAAAAACAAAAGTTTTAAAAATTTTACTAAAATGTTTATCAAATTAACGTAAGTAACTAAAGGAATGAATTTGCAAAATCTTTTTGGTAGTCATTATTCACACATTTTTTTGCACCGAATGGGTATCTCTTCGATAAAATTGAATTGGCTATTACTATTAGTGTATATGTGTGACAGTATGTATTGTAAAAATTTGCGAGTGGCTATGGTAATATAGTAAACGAAGAAACCACTTATGATTTTTAAGGGGAAAAGAGAAGAAAAGGGGTAGTTCTGGTGAAATTCATTTTTAGAATGGTAAAGGAAAATTAAATGACGTACAGAAAATGAATTTCACGATTTTGTACTTAAGTCACTCGTGTTTATTTTGTATGTAATTGTTGGTTATTTGAGTCTATTTATGGCTAGGGGAGTCATGCAACTTCTTGAAAGGAATTTTTTTTTGTATACAAACAATGTGGCTGACGCAATAACACAACTATACCAGCAGTGATTTTCAAACTGTTAATACGAAATAAAAAACCAAAACAGGTCCAATTTTGTTGCTTCTTTTTCTTTATTGGTAATTCTTGTTTGTTTTCGTCAACTGTTTTGTTTTGGTTTTTTTTTCTTTTTTGTAGTAGTTGCTCACCTATTTAGTAACTTGCCAACAAAACAAATTTTACTGAAATATAAAAATGCCAAATCACTGGCAGCAATTGAAGACTTTAGTAAATTTGGTTTTCAATGTGAATAAAACCAAAAAATACTAGAGTTACCAGGTGCTTAAAATGATGATATAACGAAAACTATTTTTCCCACATGCACCTATAGAGCTAAAAATTTTAATTTTTAAAGGAATGAAAAATTGAAATTATTCACATGCATATTTCACTTGACAAGCGATTGATTTATATTTTTGCAAATTATACACATTCTATTAAAGTTCAATGGTAATGATTGTGTGTAATTCTTTTTTATTCTTATCTCCAGCCATATTCTGTTAGTCTGTTGTTATCATGAAACTGTTTATAGTGTTTTCGTCGTTCTACACCCTTGCCTCTGGAACACGTTTTTAAAATTCTTTTTTTTTGAGATAGCAGATGTCCGACTTAGCATAAAAGCGCTATTGCTCATGGATTCAAATCATAGTGTCTTTTGGACGCTAATAACAAACAGTTGAATGGAACTTTGATTCGAACGAAATTCATACACATTACTTTTAATATCTCTTCAAATTTGTTTTGAATTAATAAAGTTCGACCATGTTGTGGGAGGGATAGGTATTGGGGATTATAAAATATATTTTTTATAGAATTTTAGGCTGCGCAAAAAATTTGTTGTTTGTCTGTGGAAATTTAATAACAAAATATTATCAAAGAAAATAAAAATACCCGCCTAAAGTTCACTATACTGTAATATGAACTGATAGACACTTTTCGAAACGTCCTATCTCTTACAAATAACATTTTATTGGAATTCTATCAAGCTTTAATAAAAATTCTGATGAATCAAGTAAATATACATGCTATAAAGTAGTCGTTAAGGCAATTTTCCAAATATTTGTTAAAAGCTTTCCATGTCTGAGAATATGTAACTACAGTACATACGAGAAAAATATTTTTAAGAAAACCTTATTCAATATCACAACTTTAGTAAATTGTGCATTGTACATACTAACTGGCCACTACAACTCTTTAGCTAGGATAACGATTAAGTTTCTCTCCCATCACCCACGTTGTGTTTCTAATTCTTTTCATGATTGTTAATCACAATACCTTTAAATGAAATACTGTCTGATTTACGTTTCAATTACTCTTGGGTAAATAAGTAAAATTTGCTAACGAGGTGCAAGAAATACTTTATTTGTAGAATCCTTTTAGAAGTTTAAATGTAGTAGTTATCACAGACCCAGAGGATAAAAGTGCACGAAAACACTAGCATATTTAAAAATATGCACTAGCTTTGTTAGAAGTCAGGAAATCTTAAACTCTTCTTTTTGCATTTTCAAATGCCCATTGCATGCTTCAAAATTCATTTAATTGTTTGAGTCAATACTTAACGAGGATTTCTAAACCTTAAATAGCTTCTAAAATTATTACTGTACGCTCTTAAAATTGTTGAATTGGTAATATTTTCCTTTCCTTAAGTTAATGATCAGCAACATTTTGCATTTTTTCGACAACTTTAACAGTTTTGCATGAGCAATTGTTACAAATTGTCTTAGTATTCGTTCTTTCAATGCACAATAAAACGGCGAAAATGTTTTTTGATTTTTAAATTAGAAACCATTTTCTTTAAAAAATATATTTCAAGAAAATTGTAAATTATTTAAAGGATTTCATATATGTTCTACTTTAATAATTTTTTTGAAGACATATTTTTATGCTAAAAGAATAATTTATATTTTTATTTTATTTACAGAGCCATCATGGCTTCTCCAACTTTAGAAAGCGTCTATTTAGGACAGGACTCCTTACAACCTCAATATATATCATTATCAACAACAACCACATCAGTCATAGACTTAATTGATTCCGTTAAATCATATCAACACCAGCAATATGAAGAAAATCACAGCAATGGAGTCGCTAGCATTACCCCAGGACTTGTATTGGGACGGCAAAATGGAACCCATTTCGCCTCCCAACAACGAGCTATTCTCCATATATGAAGAACTTAGTGGAGATTGGCTCGAAGGTGGAGATAATTTTGCAAACGGTATTTATTATTATCATATTTTTTTTAAAGAATTTAATTCTATTAACTATTGTCTTATTAATTTAAATAGATTTACCAACAATTTGTCACGAAGAACTAGAGCTAAAACACGATGACATGGATTTATCACAAGAATTATTAACTGGAGAAGATATTGTTGTAGAATTGTACAACTTAAAGGAAGGTAAGTTTTATAAAAGATCAATTGATGTTATTAATGGCATCATCAAAATTAATTTTTTGTTTTAAATTGCAAAGTGTTCAGATTAGTTAGTTATTCTAAATAAATGTGTAAGATAAACGTAAAGTTTTATTTAGTAAAATTTTTAATCATAACTACTAAACATACATATTTTAGATCAAATATGTATTCAAATTCTTATGTTGCTGCGAGAGCAGCCATCTTTTGAGAAATCATATGAGACAATTTAATTTAGCTACTTATACACATACATTTTAAAACTAGTATTCAAATTTTATTCTGTTTAAATTTTATCCAAAAAATATGAGTGAATTTAACATTGTATAAAACTAAATTGTTCAGTTAATAATTATTTAAATTTAAAATATTAAAAATTTTATTCACTTATTATGGTTTTCAACTAATGGTCTGACCTTGATTCTTAACTTTAAAGATTTTAAAACCGTTATTTCTTTCTAAAAAGTCAGTCTAGTTCTTATATATTCAGGTTATTATTGTTTTTATGATATTTTCAAATTTTTTAAACCTTCATGCAATAAGAAATAAAGGCAAAAAAGAAGAAGCACGAAACAAACACCCCAAAACATGACAAAAGCACTCAAATAATCAATTCTGAACTTGTAGTGATAATTCCAAAATAAATTTCTCTGTTGTATTTATTAATTAATGATAGGGGTGGGGGAGGGTATGTGATTTAAATTAATCATAAAACAGGATATGAGTTAAAAAAAAGTATTTATAAATTAAAGTATACTCTTAGGCTGTATGGTAAATATATTTCATATTTTTGATTACATTTATAAATTTTGTGGCTCATTTTTAGAGGAATTGAAAAAAAGAGTGTATAACTGTTTTAAAGTAACTGGTTTAAAATTAGAGTCAAAATAATTCAGTTCGTTTACCTTATTTTATTTTAAATGATAATAAAATACAAAACAAAACTGTTTCTTTGTTTATTTCGTTAATTTTGCATATGTATGTATGTATTTCTAAAATATCAGAATACGCTTATTTTAATTGCATTCAAAATCAAAATTTGATAATACCATCGCTATTTAGCCAATCACAAAACGATGCGAGATAGTCTAAGAAATGTTTATTATTGAAATAAAAATCAATAATCAACTTGTATACTAAAATCTAGTTAAAGTGAACTTTGGACGTCTGACTAGATTTTGGTATAGAAAGTATTGCTTAAATGAACTGCAATATCCAATGATATTTTAACATAAAAATTTAGTTTTCAATCAGTTTTTTGTTTGTTGGCTTTGTTTTATTTTTCTACAAAAAAAAAAAAAGAAACTGTTGTTTTATTGGTATACGCATGTGTTTTTAAAAAAATGGTTCAAGAATTGTGTTAATATTATTTCTGTGTATTAAATATTTTTTCTAATTGATAATAATGTTTATTGGAATGTGTTTGTAGAATATGTACATATGCATGTAAGAAATTAACCGAACAGATGTATTGAAATTTATTTTTTAAATAATTCGGTTTTTTTCGGGAAAATTAGTAATCGAAATAATATAAATAAAAAAGTTATATGATTTTTAAACAGAGGAGCCCACGGTGAAAATTTAAGCTAATTGTTCCTTTACACTAAATTGAAATTTAGAAATTACAGAATTATTACTCTATTTTTTTCAATAGTTTTCCAATGCAAAACAAAATTTACTTACAAATTTGGGCTAAAAATCATCTTTCTACAAAACATATATTAAAAATCAGAAGTAAAATAAACGTTAAAATAAACAATTTTAGAATAGTGAAGTAATTTTATAAGGGGTGAAAACTTGAGGCATATGTGTTTGAAATTGGATTTATAAAATAAAAAAGTCAGTTTCAGGTTGTATATTTCTTTTCTTTTTATTTGTTTTTTTTTTTTAATTTCACAAATAAATTTTTTTTTTTAAGATTTTTTCTTTTAAATTTATTCTTTGTGGTGTGAAACCGTTGAGCTCGTCCTTGCTTGGTATGTGGTTATATAAATTACATACATACATAATTGGCCATTACAACCCTTCAGTCAGGATTACGGTTTAGCTTCTCACATCACTCATTTTGTGTGCCTTAATTTTTATACTTGAGTGGCGGGACCTACAGTTTAACGTCGACTCCGAACGACAGATTTTGAGAAACTTTTTCATGGCAGGTTTATTTACTGTCAGAGTTTTTGCCAGAAATCTGCTGAGAGGAAGTCGCCGAATATATATTTTTTGTTTTCATATTTCGTTTTGATGTCTGGCCTGGGGCTCGAACCCGGTCTTTTCGTCTAATAAGCGAACACACTACCTAGTAGACTACGGCGGCTTGTAATATATGTATATAAATATATATAAATTATTACTTAAAAATAAAGAAATAAAACGTAACATACATACATATTTGATTATCATAAATTGGTTAATAGCTTTCAATTATTATCTAAACAACGGCGATGACTTCTATTAGAAGCAAGGTTAAAATAGCATTCGGATTCATCGCTCAACTGTAGGTGTCGTTGCTCATAGATAAAAATAAGTGGTGCGAGAAGCTGGGCCATAATCCTGACTATAGGGTTGAAGAGGCCAAGTATGCATGGCAACAATCTTTAAAATCCAATCATAATGTTCTGTCTATGAAAAATTGTACAAGGAAAATAAAAATAATTTTATGTTATTATTATTATTTAAAACTTTAATTATCTAAATATATTTTAAAAAATTTTAATCTTCATAAATAATAATTATTGAAAAACATGAGGCAGTTTTTCATCTAAAAAATTGTTTTATAATGACGCAGCTTCATTGATTGCTACATTATAAAATTTTTTTAAAACAATTTATTGTTGTTTATAGTGCATGGTTTTCTAACACCTTGTTTTTAAAAACAAAAGCTCTCCAGTTTTTTGCATTAATTATATCAACCAGTATGTTTTTATTATCAACAATTACAGAGGCACATTAGCTCTCTTATTGTTTTATTTTAAAAACAATTTAACGAGACTTGTACTTTTAAAATTTAATACAGTTTTACTTATCGGTTTCGTAATTTTTCTTTTCCTTTGTCAAAATAAAACCGAAATATCACTAATAAATGTCAATGACTTTTCATACGATAAATAGGGCAACCAAAAAAAAAAAAAAAAATTCGTTCTTCAATTGGTAGTATGATGTGGAACAAGCAATATAATTACAAACCGTATTCATGTACAAAATAAAACTTAAAAAAGTTTTGTACTCATCAAATAAAATAATAAAAAAAGGATTTACTATTCAAGCTCAACATATACGTACATTTTACTGAATCCATTGATATTTTAAAAACTACAGATAAATTATTATAATTATGATCTTAGTTTTAAAATATGATCTAATTCGTTTATAGATTATTTTTCTTTGTTTAACGTAAATATTAAATCTTCTGAGTTTTATTTTTATCAGCTTTGTTTTTATTATATTCCTCAATATTTTGCTTTGTTAGACTATTAACTCATGATTTTAAACGTGAGTTACCGCTAAGTTAATGGAATTTAAATGTCTATAAGAAAATATAAAATAAAATATGAAATACAATATTCTATAAGTGTGTATTCTATAATAATAGCCGAAATCACGGTTTATCAAATTGAAAAAATAAATAAAAAGAGTCTGCATGTTGTTTAGACAAGACTTAACTACAATACTTTGTCTGGTTTTTAGTTTTCTTTGATGTTTTTGAAAGAAAAATACAAAATGAAACAAAACAAAATACCAAGAAAGGAAAAAAAAAACAAATTTGTTTTTTTCATATTAATGTTTTATTTATTTCGTTATATTTTTCAAGGACATTTAAACTTTTTACCGATCGATGAACTTTATTTTAAATTCGCTTTCATTTAATTGTTTTTTAAAGACTTTTGTGTGGCTGTCTGTATAAATAAATATAAGTTAATTTTTCTTTATTGAAAGTCAAGCATATGAGAAAAGTCTTGTTCACCTTCTATTGTTTTCTTGATTTTACATTTTCCTTTTGGGATCACCATATACTGCAGAGTTTATAACTAATGGAAATTAAAATTCTTAGAAAAATTGTTCTCTTTTGATTTTATCCGTCTATCCGTCATCTCTAAAAAAAAGAGAAAGTGTTATTCAGTGCGGTTTTCCGTATTAAATTTAAAGCAATATTCCATGTACGCATATTATTTACAGATGTGTATGTAAGATCTTTCGCGATAATTTGTGAATCAAGATATCTTTCAAAAACATCACATCATATAAGTCAAACAATATTTTTAATATTGTCAGGTGAATTAAGTTTACATTATTTTCATTTCTTTTAATTCATATTATGTTTTCAAATGAAACAAACAAACATTTTTTTTTTTCGTTATCCTGTAAATACCGCCTAGAATTTCCAATAATATTGCTTTATTTTTATACTACAACATCACATGCACATCAATATGATGCATATTATTTTATATGTATGTACTATATGAAAAGTATAAATGTGTGCACATTTGTTTGAAATTGCTGCGACATGATAAGGTTATCGTTGTTAAGGCACAATCTACATCTGTGAACGAGTGTTAGTGTAAACTCGATTTTCAACTTTTTCCTGCTTTCTCGTCCAATTGCTCATGTCTTGATTTAAATGCCATTTGTTTTATAAACTTATACGCTTAAGTTGACAACAATATTTATTTTTTTTATACAAATAAATATTATACATATCTGTAAATGAAATTATTAATTTTTATTAAATCGTTACGTTTAACGCAAAACATGTATATAAAACTGATACAATACGTTTACACTAGGTGCAAGTTTTTTAATTAGTAAAATAACAACGTGCATTGTTACTAAGACCACGGCTGACTAGGCAAAAAGTTAAAAAAAGAAAAAAATCAACCAGAAGTATTGTTTGTTAAATTAAATGTTTTAGACTTAAATAATTTCAAATTATTGTTGTTTATATTAATTTGCAAATTGATTTCCCTTTTATTTTTTGTAAGTACAATTATGTTCTCTCCAATATTATAATACTTAATTGATTTGCTTTTTCCTTATGTGATTTATTTCAACCAGAAATTCCTCAAATTAGGAATTTAACCCAAGACCACATCTGTGATGTGATAGTTTTTGTCAATTAATAAGTAACGTTGCAGGAAAAATCTTATTATCAGATTAGCATGACATTGGGTTATATTTTACGTATTTCAAGCTTACGCCTTTTGAAAGTAAAGCAAAATATAGCACTCTATAGCTCAAATATAAATTTGATCCTGTCACTTAAGAAGTGAAGTTTTTCTTTTTGATTAGATTTATTAGATTTCAATGTAAGATTTATTTACAGTCTTTTTAGAAATGGAAGAATTCTATTTTAATGATGACCGAAGTGGTTAACAGTGATTTTTTCTATTCTGCAGAAAACCCTGCGGCAAGCTTTCGATGATATTTTGATATCCAACAGTACGTCACCAATATACTTGATTCCTTGTATCGTATATGATATATTGTAACGTATTTTGAAAATAGAACAGAACTTTTATCTTTCCATTAAGTTTTTCCGTTAATAACGTTATTGAAAAACAAATCGAGTTTTTCTTCTTATCATTTAATTTGGTTATTTACTGTGATTTATATTTTAGTTTCTTCTGCAACATTTCTCATTTTTACAATTTAAATCGATTCTAAATTAATAATTACTTGTCAAGCAGCAGTGTTGTTTACAATCTATTGGTTTGAATAGACCCTTTTTAAAAAAATTCATTTTTTACTCTCTAGTGAGAACGAATGAAAGAGAAAGAAAGAGAAGAACAAAATGATTGATCTCAAATTGTTATTATTGTTTATTATTATTATTGATACCCACTTGAAAATGAAAATAAGAACGAACATAGTATAACTACATCTTCAGCTGCAGCAATTCCACAGCAGACAGACACCAAGCCATCTAACAATTGAAACAAGTCAATGTGAGTACATACATGAGATTTATCAGCAATGAATTCAATTGAATCGTTGTGTGATTTGAGAGTTGTTGTATTCGACATTGGTGTTGATGTGGTTAAACTTTGAGATACGATGTTTTAGTATGGGTTATTTTTGTTCAAAATCAAAGACAACATTCCGACACGAGTTCAGTTTCAATCTTACGATCGTTCGTGCTGTTTCTTAAAATACTTTAATCGAAAACACGCTCAATATTTTGCGTTTCATAGTGTTTACGCCAAAGTGATTTTCAATTAAGAAAAAAAAGAAAGAAAAGAAAAATAAACTAAATGATAAAACAAAACAAAAGAGAAAATTAATACCTTTAACTTAAAAGTTTTTCTTCTTCTTCAAGATTGTGTTTCGTTTTTTTTTTTTGTGATGATGGTCGGATCTATCACTCTTATCAGATTTAAATTTATTTTAATTTAATAACAAATAAAAGAATAAACAAAGAAAGAAAACAAATATAAGTATACTGACAGACGGCATATATAAAATAGCCGACGGTATTTTTCCGCTACAAATAATTTGGTGTGGTTTTTTAACTTTTCATTATTATTATTAAAACAATAATAATTAAATATACGTTTAACTCATATAACGTACAAAAACAGAACGTGCTTAAAACAACAAAAAACATTTTGCAGAATAGCTAATCTTATGCATTTGCCGAAGCGTTTGTCGGGAGATACATTTTTGAGAGAATATATCCGATAAACAATAAATGTAATTTATACGTTGTAATACGCGTTCAGTTCTCGAGGAGTTTACGTTTGATTTTGATATCCTGAAAGGATTAACGTCAAACTGAATTTGTTTACGGATTTAACTCCCCCAACTGTCAACATTTACAATCACAACGACGACGCCGACAAAGTGTTCATTATTGCCAAAGTCACCGTGAGCATGATACCTCACTGTGGATACCGTTATACTTGGAACCGCGAAATTGTGTTCAACTCGCAAAAACTGGTGAAACGACGTTAAATAATTGCAGCAGCGGTAGCAGCTACAGGCTTCTTATAACCAAATCAACCATTATCAACCAATTAAAAATACGTTATAATATTACATGTTTAATAATAATTAAAAAAAGGACTTTTTAATATATTACAAAATAATAGGCGTCTTTTAAACGGTTAAAACGGTTACGGTTAAATGGTAACAAGTTTGTTTTTTGTTCTCTAAAATAGTTAATGAAACTTATTTTGTTGCCTTTAGCTCCTGTATGTTGTTGCTACAGTCATTATTGTTTAATTACAAATACAAACTCATACAAAAGACAATTTTTCTTTTATCACATTTTTTATTACTTCAACTATTAATAGATTTTAAATTGTTTCGTTACGTTTTTTTTTATTGTTAAATACTAATCCTCTAAACTTCTCATAATATTATTAAATAATAAAATTGCATAATAATAAATCTATTCTGCCAAAAAAAAGTGCTTTTCAGTTTAATTTTGTTGAAACTGAAACAAAAAAAAATTTCTTTTTAATTAAAAAAAAACTCAAGGATAATTTTGCGAAATTAAATATTAAAAAAAAAAAATTCTGTGATTATATTTGCAATACGTTTTTGAAATTTCCTTTTTTTATTAGTTTAGCTTTTAGTTTGTTAAAGTTTAAAACAAATATTGTTAAAATAAGAATTACATTTTAATTATTTTTTTTATTTGTATATTTTAATTTCTTTTTTTTTAACTTTTAACCTAAATATTTTCTTTCTGTTCGTCATTTAATCTTAAATATTTAAATTTATAAAATATTACAACCGCCACATATATAACATTTTACCGCTGCTGCAAATATGAACATGTTTATGACATCTTATGCGTATGGTTAGTATAATTTTGATGAAAATTTCTCCTTCCTTGTCCACTTTATTAACTTTTATTACAGATGTTCCTTTTTTGCATATTAAAAATACAAATTTACCACTTATTTATGCAAATGATTTTCGTTTTTTTTTTTTTATGCAAATCACTTCTTTGTCCTGAACAAAGATTATTGAAAAAAACAATAATTTTTATGTGTCTTACTTAAACATGTGTTTTACTTTAAATTGCATTAAAATGCATCTGTTGTTGCTGTTACAAATTTTGCAATTTACTGTTGAATGCAATTCTCTTTTTTTTATTATCGTCCAATTTAATCCTGTCACGTGTAAATATGTGGAATATATTTTTAAATTCTTTATACGAGTTGGAGTCCAGTTTCATAAACCTTAAGAATTAATGTGTCTGGACTTATTTTTATTATCCCATCTGAATATGTGTTTATTTGCATTTTAATTAGTCCGTTTATTAAATATTTGAATAAACTTTGTTTTTATATTTTGAAATTGTTTGCCTTTTTAATCTGTACTTATCTAGGGTGGAGCATTTATTTGAAAAATGATAATGATTTTTTATTAACATTATAAACCATTTAATTCACTTCTATACTGTTACCAAGTGTTTTAAGTGATATTTAGCATTTTCACTAAATAATACGTCATGGCTTGTTGCCTATTCAATCATTCCATTTTAGCACAAGTTGCACTTTTAGGACACAGTCGAAAGACTTAAGGCTAACACACTGTTTCAGTATTATTTATGAAAGGATTTCGATTTTGATTTTGTTTTATTTTATTTAATATTTTTTTTATATAATTTAAAGTCTAGGCGGTTTTTAAGAGTATGATTATTATATAGATAATTTGTTGGAATAATCATCTATATTCAGGACATTGGTAGTTATTTTTTTTTTGCTAATAAAATAAAAAAAATTCTTAAAAGCTGAGAAATTTTATTACTTTATATTTACATTCAAAGTCATTTTGTAGACAAGGTAATTAAACAATTCAATTCAGTTTTAAAATTTGCAAAAAAGTTATTTGATTTCAAATTATTTGTAAGTTAACGGCCTCGTTATAAATTAAAACATTGTCAATATTTTTCTATCTAAACTGTAAAATATGTTTTTGTAAACTGTACCGCCTAACTATTACAATTTTTATTGATATTTATTAAATAAAAGCTAATACCTTTGGTAAACATTTTTAATTTCTGATTTTAATGTTTAACATAATATGAATAGAACATTAACGAAATTGTAATTGAAAATTATTAAAACTTGAAAATATATATGTATGTATTTTAAAATGCATAAAGCAATAAAAATAAGTAAATCTGAATTACAAAATGCAATACAGTACTCAGAAGTATGGTACAGTAGTTTTAACTAAATTTAACTATTAATTGAGAAAATCTTCTAATTTAACAATATTGTTATGCGCATTTGTTAAAACGGTATACATATTACCTACAGATTTTTTTCGTTAAAACAAACAAAAAAATCAAATTTTTAGAAATTCCATAAATAGTTTTATAAAAAACGTTTATCAATTGTGCTTCACCTGGCAAACATAAAACAGGTCAATTATGTTAAAACAAACCAGTTTTTTTTAATAATTTTGGTTATATCGATAAAAAAAAATCGTTTAAAACCAGAGTTGCCGCAACTCTAAAATATACGCAAGAAAAGTTCCATAAAAATGGAATAAAAAAAAAAAAACTTTATGGTTTTACTTGCAATATAATTTTTTGTTCCACGTTCCGCCCATACAAGTGTACTCCAAACATTTTAAACTTTGCAAGTTCTAAGTTATCTTAAAAGTAATAATCTTAAGATTCGATAAAAATGCATCATTGAAACTCTTCCAATAAGGTATACAGTTTTATAGATATATTATGTAGAGCCTTGATCTTTTTCAACGATGTGGTTTTGATGTTTTTCATCCTGACAAATCTCTGTCGTTTCATTAAACCTTTCAGTTTCAATAATACCAAAAAAAAAAGAAATACAAAAAACCTTGTTCTATGACACTAAATAATTAATTAATCAGCGGAATAAATTCAACCTGAAATTATTTTTACAATTTCGTATTCTCAAAGTTTTTAGATTTTTTTTTTTGTAGTACTGCGACTTCCATATGCCCAAAGCAAAATTTGTTGAAAATCTATTTTGACACAATCATTCATCACAGTAAACACTTGTTATCTTTTATCCATGTTAGATACAAGCAGATATTGCTGTCCGATTGTTGCTGGATTGTAAATGTTTGTGTATTTTCCGGACGGAGGCATAAATACAAGATACAGAGAAATAGCTGCCAGATAAATGAGGCAACAAATCATCAAATATTTGAGAAAAATAGTCAAAAGTCGTCAAAGACGTTTATTGAAATCGTCAGAAAAAATAAATAAATTAATTAAAAGTTTTTAAAAACCAAAATTATTTCTATTGCAGTAAAACATATAAAGTCAATATATGTACATATCGGAGTTTAAAAATAAAACATTTAAACAATTTTGTTAGATATTAAAAGCTTGCGTCTCTCATCTTCATTTATTAATTTTTTTTCCAAAAATGGAGAAATTTCATATCATTTTCAGGAAAAAATTGTTTAATATTTAAACAATCTATCCCAATGTTGTTTATTGACACATAACCGCAGCAATAATATTGTATCATCTTAATCTACGCGTGGTGTAAATATTAAGGAATCAGAAGCTCTTGACATTATAAGCATGAAAATTCAGTGTAATGTTGGCTTCAACCGACGCATTTTTCAGTTCCTTAAGATCTTATCATCTGATCTTACTATTTACA
Source organism: Sarcophaga rosellei (assembly GCA_930367235.1). Taxonomy (NCBI): domain Eukaryota; kingdom Metazoa; phylum Arthropoda; class Insecta; order Diptera; family Sarcophagidae; genus Sarcophaga; species Sarcophaga rosellei. The sequence continues at coordinate 66,758,620 of OV884019.1, forward strand.
TTATTTATAACCGACCGAGAATGGAATACAACTCTCATGTATGGGTCGCTGCCTCAACGTCTATTTTGAGGTTTCTTGATCGTGTACAGGAGAGGCTGTAGTAGCTCGTTAACGACGGTAGTGTATCCAACTCCATTGAATCATTGAGGCATCGTTGCAATGTGGTTTGTGTTTCACTGTTCTATCGTTGCTACAAAAGGATTTTGCTCGAAAGAAATAAGGGGACTTATTCCCGAAAATCATATACATATTCCTACGTAATGCTTACCTTTCTCGGCCAGCACATCCGTATGTGGTCGATTGGCCAGTGGATCGCACTCTGCATTACATAAAAAATATATTTTTTTGCCGGACTATTCGTATGTGGAACTCAATTCTTGCAGCGGTCTTTCCTGTTACTTATGGTATAAAAATATACAAACCTAGTATCGATAAACACTATTCTCCCTTTCCTTCTTCCCACAACATATTTGCATAGTTCCAAACACAACGCCATCCAACCCCTGAGTGTTGATCGTAAGAAAAAATAAAATAAACGCGCTTGCCTTTGTTCTTCCGGTGATAGTAAGTATTAGAAGCTATACTCGAATTTTTAAAATTGTCTGCAACGATAAGTGATAAATTATTCTCAACTGCGAGGTTATTTTGGGAGTTGTAATTTTTTGTCTTTAAGAGCTTGAAAAGAAATAAAATACAGTAAAATCATCACAGGTATTCGAAAGTAACTTAAAAATATAATACTTTACTCCTTGTTTTTACTAAAATAATTTTCCAATAGTAACAATTGCAAAGTACATAAATACAAAGCTTAAAGTGGCTTTTAAGGTACTAAAGTAAAGAATATGATATACATTTTTAATTTCTAAAAATCAACAAATTAAGAACACAATTCGTCATATTTTCGGAGCTCAAAATCAAAGTTCAAGTAGTTTCTTTGGGCTTTAAACACAAAGGCCCATAATCATAGTCAAACACTAAAGTCGGTTCTTTTTAAAAACAACTTTAATATTTAAACCTGTTACTAACTGTTTCTTAACTATAGTGAAAATTAATAATAGTTTTAAGTTGAATCAGCTTTAAGTGGGTGATTAGTATAATTTTTGAAATCTTGCATACAAACTGGTGTAAATACTGTGTAAGTGGCATCTCCGCACAGCTGATGCAACAAAAGCGCAAAAAGAATAACAAAATATAAATTGTTATTTTGAAAAAAACAATTGCATAAAATTAATCCGTAGAAAATAAATAAAATAAAATAAATTTTTCAACACTTTTTTCACAATTTATAAAAAATTTAACACAATTCATACAACTTTTGCTTTTTGTTTGTTTTGATTTTGTAAATTTGGATAAATGACAAACAACTGATGGAGTTAAACTGATGTTAACTTCGTTAAAAACAACTTCAGCTTGTTTTAAGTATAAAACTGACTTCTGCGGAAAAAGTAAGCTTTTTATCGTCTATAGTAGCTGAAAAGTAGACTTTTTAATAAATGATACTTAAAGTATACTTTTTTGATGACTATGATTATGGCCCAAAGTATTCCTTAAGGAAAAAAAACCAACAGTTAAATTGTTTGAACATATCTTAGTTATTTAAAAAGAAAAACTACATGAACACTACTAAATACATAGTAAACATTGAATTGTGTTTAAACCATTCTACAATATTCGTTCTTCTTGCCCACTGTCTTTGTTCATTAGTTGGCGTGTTTATAGGTTTTTATTTAACTTGCATTGTTATTGTTTTTTTCTGTGATAGCAAAGATTTGTTGTTTTTATTTCTTGAGTTCATACTGTTTGTTGTTGGCATTGTATTATTAACTATTTTCACACTAATACAAAATAAAATTTTATTATGCAAATAAAGACAACAATATTCAATTCATTTATTTAAATTTATTTTCATTCCCTTTTTTGCTTTTCTTTGGCTCTGTTGAAAATGCATGGTCGCTGATAGTTGTAACTGCTCGTGTTAGTTGTTGTTTTCAATTGTTTTTATTACAAATAGATGTATGTAAATAGTATTGATAATGTAGATACTTTACAGTTGTCACTGCTAATACTTTTATTATAAAAGTATCAGTGTTAGGAAGTATATTTCTTTTCACATGGCTCTCATGTATCAGGCAGGCACTTACTTTAATAGCTGATTTTAATATGTTGGATTTATAGTTTTTTGCTGTTTTGTTATGCACCATCTACATAACTCACATTAATTTTTACCACCGACTTTTGTAACTCGGAATAAATAATCTAAAAATTCATCTTATCATTTTAATGTATCGTCATCGAAACTCCAAAAGTACGTATCGTCAAAAAAATCAAAATCGAGTATTTGATTGATTACTCTGTGCTAGAATTTTACACTTTTTTTTTGTGACAAGCGGGGCACATGGCGGGTTAACCTACTTCGGGTACGCTGAATCCAGTGGTGCTAACCATTTTTTTAGGTTAGCTCGCGTTATTTCGAAAATGCAGGAGGTTGCGCACTATGCACCCAACATCAATGCAACCAGAAAATATCAAAATATTTAGATATTTTTGCCTGGAAAACGGGTATAAACAGAAATCGTCAACAAAAAAAATAAATAAAAATAAAAAAAGATCAGCTGCGTTTTCCATTTTTTTATACCTTTTAAAAAGCAAAATTTTCGAAACTTTGCTAAAAAAAAACTATTTTTTTGGTAAAAAAAAAAAAAAAAATTGTGTTTCTACAATGACCGCGCATATTGGAAAAAGTTTAACCGTACTTAAAGAAAATTTCATTGCGGAATTTCGGTTTTTTAGTTTATTATAATAAACTAAACCGTTTTTGAGTTACGCGAATACATGTTGCGCAACCTCCTCCATTTTCGAAATAACGGTATATTTCGAAAACACGAGCTAACCTAAAAAAAAATGGTTAGCACCACTGGATTCAGCGTACCCGAATTAGGTTAACCCGCCAGTTGCCCCGCTTGTCACTTTTTTCAATTAGCACAGTGTTATTATTCGTAAGGTAATACCAATTTTTAGATTTTTGCGACCAAAAATAACGTTTTTATATCAATAATTCAAGATCACGTACCAACATGTAACATGTATAACGTTTTTTGCTTCTGCTGTAAAATTAGAAAAAATTATGTTACATATGCAGACCTATCTTACCATGAAATTGTTACAGTCAAAATGTAACATGATGTTTTCAATAACTTTGTGTACAGTCAAAGAAAAAAGTCTACATACACCATAGTTTCCTGCTAATGTTTATTCTTCTTTCCAATAGTTTCTATGTTATATCCTTTCGTATTCATATTTATACTTTTCAATTGTTCTTGATTGTAAATTCCTTAAATAAATCAATAACATCTTTTTAATTTGATAAAAAGCAGCGGGAAAAAGTTACAGCACCTGTATATGTAGATTTTTTTCTTCGACTGTATTTAAATATATTTAGAATTTACATACTTATAACACTTTCCATCACCGGTGTATGTAGACTTTTTTATTTGACTGTATGTCAATATATTTAGAATTTACATACTTATAACACTTTCCATCATATTTTATATATGTATGTACCTACTATACATATGTATGTATGTACTAAATACTAAATACCTTAGGCACATACGATTTCAATTCCAATTTCAATTTGTTGTTTATTTATTAAAGTTGTTGAACTAGAATGTAAATTACAGAATTTTAATATTATTAGTAGACCCACCCAAATTAGAATGCAACATGTTGTCAATTAATTAAAAAAATATTAATTTTTTTCCAAGTAAGTTTAATAAATTTATGGCAAGCAGTTGTTACCACAGTAAATGTGCTCTAGAAAAAATATAAAACAGGTGTTGCAACTTATTGATTGTTTTTTTTGTTGTTTTTGTTAGATTTTGAATTGTGTGTGTATGTACATATGTTCATAAAATATTTGTTATCACTATTAAATTATTTTTTTTCTTTAATTTTTTTTTTGTTTTGTCGAAGGTCATGCATGTTGGCTAGTTGTTTAATCGGTATATGGTAATTGTAAGTAAGTTGTTAATAAATAGTTTACGCAGCTTGAAAACTGGTCTATAAAAGACAAGAATTTTCATGTAGGTGATCAAAGGTTATTTCATATTTCATAAAAGAGACAAAGAAAGGAATTATTGCAAATGTTCTAATAGGTCTATGCATTCATTCATTTGTATTCCATCGTACTGAGCATAAAAGCATATGTACATACATATGTACATATTTATAATATTTTTTAACTTTTCGAATTTGGTGGCAGACAAAAAACAAACTAAGCAAGATAATTTGTTTTGTTGAAATACCTTGAACTATTTTCAACTACAATTAAAATTCTCTTATCATAATATTTTGCTTTAAAATTCTTTAATCATAATTCATGTTTGTTTAGTCTCGCCTTTGTATGAGCTCTACCAAGTTCGAATATTTTTTTCAAATTCAAAATACTAAATGTTGTATAGTTTTGGAGTGATAAATGATATCTTGAAAAATTCTTTGACATGCATGACGACACATCAAGATTTTTTGTTCCACATAATATGGTTAAGCGTTAAACGTTTGCTACTAACAGTAGATGCATTTCCAATCGAAATATCTTTATATGTAATGAAACGAGAGGAATGTTTACAATCACTGGCATTTTAATGAAAATTAGCTTCTTCTCAAAAAGTAACTTTTTTCTAACAAAAGTAATTCAGTTGTCCGTCAATGCTGGTGGTCTTTTAGTTTAGCTTCTTGCATTAACAGAACTTTGTTAGCCTTAGTTAGATTCAGATCATTAAATAGATAGTAAAAATCTTAGTAATCACATTCATTTTAGTAAATTAAACACTTTCTATCTCCTAAACAATATACAAAAACCCCCAAATGTAAAAAAATGAAACAAGGACTTGGAAAACTCGTATAATATTATCCAAGTCTATTATAAAAAATATACATATATATGTACAAGCATATTTAATATTCGTATGCTACAAAATAAACTTAGCTTTACAAAATTAAAAAAAAATTCTCTAATCTATAGTACTGTTAATTAAACTAAAACAAAACAAAATGTATTTGTTAAATAAAAATAAATAAAAAGGCCGAGATTATTCTGAATTTAATAATTCATTTTAATTTATGTGTGTCCTTGTGTCAATTTATTATTTAAAGTAAAGTTTATTATTCTAACAAGTTTCCTCTCTCTTTTTTCTACTTTTGTATGTGTATGTGTCTGCAACCCTGTATCTGCATGTAGTATATTTACATTTGCAATATAGTAGTAATAGTAATATAGAATTTATATAACAATAAGTTTGACGCAATTAATATTTCAGTTTGTATTACTATATTTTCTATTTTATAATTTTATTATTTATTATTTAATTGTGATAATGATAACACACTTCGTCACAGTTGTGTCTTGCATTGTTTTCTGTCTTCATTTCCCGTTTCAACATTTTCCTCATTATGGCAATACGCACTTTGGATTTGTATCTGGGTCACTGCATTTGTTGTGATTGATAACCTTTTGTTCTCGTTTCTTTCTTTTCTCAATGTGGACTTGTAGACTAGAGATGTTTTGGCTTTGTAAGTTTAAAAATCATTCTCTATAACACACAATTTTTATTTCAAAACTTGATTGTTGCGCTTCGAACTGCATTAAATAATGTTTTCATGTTTTGGAAATTCCTAATTCCCTCAACAAGCGTAAGCCTAAATTCAATAATATTTGACCTTCACATTATTAAATTTACTTCTTTTTTTATCGACCAATATTAACACGGCAATTTTAAGAAAACTGGCCACGCAAGCCAACATTGACTTTTTGTTATTTTCCCAGAAGCCATTTATCGATACTAGCACTGATATAATACGATTTTATTCGTAGCTACACACAAATGGCAGGTTTAGTGAGTACGAGATAACTCGTAGTTGGCACGCTAGAGGGGAACGCAATCTACGAGTTATCTCGTAGTCGGCAGTCAACGTGTTAAGCAACGGTTTCAACTTATACAGTGTATTGTTTTCAAACTAGAAAAATAGATTTAGAAAAGGAGGAATAACGGTCGTTCTTAAGTTTCTTGATAACAATTTCCTGATAATTGTCCTTAATCGGTAGCAGATATAATTTAGGAACTTTTTTAAATTTGATTGGTTTAAAATTAAATATTTCAGTGGTAAAAGAGAATTTCTATGATTTATGGTTATAACGAAAATAATTTATGCTTAGAATTGATGTAAATGTTTGGCACACTTTTAGTATCTGTATTATTTACATGGGGTATTCAAAACTTTGACAGTTGATAATGTCCATCTTGTTAAAGACATACATATCTATCTGTCAAGTTAGTTGTCATTTATTCAGTATGTTTCGGTAAATCACCATGGACGAATATAGCATTCACCAACACGTGCAAATAAATAATGGGTATTCTGTACCACGCACTTTTCATCGAAAAATCATCTTCAGCCAAGAGGCTAATTTCTGCATGAACGAGTACGTAAGCAAACAAAATTGTCGAAAATGGAAAGATACCAACCAACATGGGATCCAATACATACATACATAATTGGCCATTACAACCCTTCAGTCAGGATTACGGCCTAGCTTCTCACACCAGTCATGTTGTGTGCCTTAATTTTATACTTGAGTGGCGGGACCTACAGTTTAACGTCGACTCCGAACGACAGATTTTTGAGAAAGTTTTTCATGGCAGGTTTATTTACTCTCAGAGCTTTTGCCAGAAATCTGTTGAGAGGAAGTCGCCGAAGAAATATTTTTTTTTTATATTTAGTTTTGATGTCTGGCCTGGGGCTCTAAACCGGGCTTTACGTCTAATAAGCGGATACACTACCTACCAGACTACAGCGACAATACAATGAGATCCAATGCTTTCTGAAAAAGTTACTATTTGGTGTGGTTTTTGGACTAGCGACGTCATCAGTCCATACAGCTCGTGTCACATTGGTTATTTTATACGATTTGAGATGATGCGAACTGGCTACCAAAATCATGTGATTTGATCCCGCAGACTTCTTCCTGTGGTGCTATCTTAAGTCGCAGGTGTATATCAATAAGCGATAAACCACAGTGGTGCTCAAAGCCAACACGCCATTTTAAATATAGCCTGATTATTATTCGCTTGAATCATGGAAAATTGGACATTTCAGATACACTCCGTCTAGTGCAGCCGTGATGTTATATTCCGCACATAATGGCGTCAAAAGATCTTTCAAATGAATAAACAATATCTCATACACACATTTTTATTTAAATTTAAAGAAAGATCCGATATATTATATAATAAGTTTGAGATGTATGGTATCAGATTCTATCTTTTTTAAATTAAATTTAAATTAGTAGTTTTTATTATAGTTATAGTATTAGATAGAACGTTTGATTTATCCGCCTATCACAGAATTAGAACTCCTTTTATAAAATATGCCGCGATTTTGAGTTTTTCCTTAATGCAGAAGACTTAAGATACATAAATATTTTTTAAAACCTTTTTTTAAGATTCTGAGATTGCTTTTATAAAGAAATATGCTCTTTAAACAAGTCTATTCATTATTAATTTAGAATAGCTATGTAAATAGAGTATTAAAAAGAATTAGTTTTAGGCCAACATTCATAATTTTTTACAATCTTTTGAATTTAAATAACGATTTTCGCCAGATCTCCTCTTCGAAAATCGTAAACTTCATAATTTATTGGTTTGTTAGAAATTTCTTTTTATATAAAGATTATATTCTGCTAGGAATAACCTAGCAATACAATATAATATTGTAATTCAAAAACAATCAATATTAATATTGTAGACATTAGTTTCTAATTTTGAATATGCTGATTTCAATCTAAAATAAAATTTAAGAAAGAATATATCTACGAGTTATCTTTGAGATTTAAGATTTTATTAAAATTAATAAAATATATCGTGAAGAGATTTATAAAATTTGTTTCTATAATAAGCGATAACGAAATTTTTTTTTAGAAATATTTTAATATATTCTATTTTATTTTTTATATGTTTGCAGAAAATTTTTATTCACCATCACCAATTTTGGATAATTCACTTGATAGTGTGGTTACCAATCCAACACAGGTGATCAAAGTACAATCTCCTGTGGATATTAATCTTTTTGGTTTTGCAAATAATGGAGCTGCTATTTTAACGTCACTAACTCCACCTAGCTCACCACCACAAAACGTTGCATCTCCAGTACCACCACAGGCATTGGAATTAACACCAAATCCGCCAGCCTCAGTAAATAATTTGCCTTTAGATGTAAGTTATTGATAATAATTGCTTTATATTTTGAAAATAACACAAATATATTTGTTATTTAATTAAAATATAGATCCATAATGTCTTACAAAATCAAAGACCACCAGTGTCCGCTTCACCAGTTCCAGTTCAAAATCAATTTGTCTTTAACGGTTGGAACAACCACAGTACTACAGGTGAGCCAAACACTGCACCTTCAAGTGTTTCCTCGTCTCCCGCATCAAATGGTTCCTCGAATTATGATATAGTATTGAATACACAAATAATCGATGATATCCTTAAAACGGCTGCCAATGAATTCTTTGAAGAGAGTGAATCACAATCTTCAATCTCGGCACCTTCTACCACTGGTTACAACTCCACTGATGACGAATGGATGCCATCGTCTGGTAGTTGTTCGCCTTCTCAAATTCTTTCTGCGGAAGCCTTGAGTGATTCAGCATGTATGTCCGCAACCAAGAAGCGTACTCGCCCATATGGTCGTGGAGTTGAAGATCGTAAAATACGTAAGAAGGAACAGAATAAAAATGCTGCTACCCGTTATCGACAAAAGAAAAAGCTGGAAATGGAAATAATTCAAATAGAAGAGCAAGAATTGAGTAAACGCCACGAAGTTTTGTTGCGTCAACTGGCCGAACACAAACGCGAGGCAAAATATTTGCGACGACTCATACGCGAATTCTATACAAAGAAATAAAAAATCATTACAACATGTTTTCTTGCGTATCTAAAACAAAAATCCCGTCACCATTTAAGTGTTTTAATTTTTGTCATCTTTCAGTTCTATTCAAAACTGTTTTATAAAGAAATTATCTCAATTTACAAATATTTCTATATTTTTTATAATAATTTTTTTCCATTAAGTTAAAAAATGTTTGTATATATCGTTTGCAAAATTTTATGTGTAACATTTTATGTCTCCCGTAATGCTAATTTATAACTTTTTAAAATATTTTTTAATTCTCAAAAACTTCCAATTTTGAAATGTTTATAAAACAAAATTATTGTAAAAAAACGTGTATTCAAGAAATCTTTGGCTTATTTATTAAATTCTGATACTTATGACATGATCTTAACAATTGGTCATCGAATCTATTTTGTCAATTTATTTAAATAAGCCGAAGAATTCAAGATCAGCATATAGATTTGTATTGAAACGGAAAACAAAACCCTTTTTTTCTGCAATCTATGTAAAAAAATGTTATGAATGCACTAGAAAATATTCATAAAATATAAGTTACATACATAAAAATATTTTAATTTCAAATTTTACACAATAAAGGGTTTTACAAATAAACATGAGTATTTTTATTTTCTAAATATTCCAAAAAATATTAAGTATAACGTAAAAGAGAGCCTGCAGAACGATCACATTAAATTGATTCGAAACTTGAGATCAGATTACTGAGGTTATATCTCTTGTTCCACAATTAATAAGTTAAGAAAATGAATCGTTAAATTTACATTGCATTAAATATCATAAATACATACATAATTGATCATTACAACCCTTTAGCCAGGATTACAGGCTAGCTTCTCACACCACTCATGTTGTGTGCCTTAATTTTATACTTGAGTGGCGGGACCTACAGTTTAACGTCGACTCCGAACGACAGATTTTTGAGAAACTTTTTCATGGCAGGTTTTATTTACTCTCAGAGTTTTTGCCAGAAATCTGCTGAGGGGAAGTCGCCGAAGAAATATTTTTTTTCATTCTTCGTTTTGATGTCTGACCTGGGGTACGAACCCACTTTACGTCTTTGCGTCTATCAAGCGAACACACTACCTACTAGACTACGGCGACTAAATATAATTAAATATCATTAACAATAAATACATTTTTAATCATCAACATGCAACGCTAGTAAATCGTCCAGCTCGAGAGTAAATCATCTCTTATCCGACTATTCAGGAAACTAGTATTACAGTGCGAAATATGTACTCGTTTCGGACGACAGTCGTTAAGTATTATATCCATGCGAATATTCTGCTCAGGATGTCGTGGATTAGAATTTGTTGTTCTGGCCAGCTAACGTTTTGTCCGCTGTGAGTGTGGTAGATTTTTCATTAAAGAAATGCACTGAGTAGAGCATTAAAAATGCTGACCCTGCAGGTGATTTCTATTTATTTTTGTTTTGTTTAACATGAAAACGAAATTTTATAAATACAGCAAAGCGGATTAGCGATTAACAAATTCTTTGCATTCACTTAACTCTCTTTTTTGTATACTAATGAGGATACCAACATGACATTTTGAGCTTTGATGGAAAAGCAAATAAAATAAGAAAATTATTGATAAGCAACTGCACTTATTTTCATCTCATTTATATCATAAAAACAAATTTAATTGATGGTTTATTAAATTGTTGTTTTTTATTTAAAATTTTTTTATTAAAATTACTATACAAATTCACCTTGCTAAAAAACTAACGACACCCAATTTTCTATTCTAATGTGATGTTTCTGTAACATAGGCTATTTCACTTGCTTGCCTGTTTCCATGGAAAACAAAATTGAGCGTTTTTGTTTGTGTTTTCGGGAAAAAGTATCCTTATTTTGCTCGAGCAAAATCCGTTGTAGTAGCAATAGAACAGGGAAACAAAAGCCCCATTGCAACGAATCTCTAATGATTCAATGGAGTTGGATACCCTATCGCGATAAAGGAACACATTTACTCGCTCTTTTAAGCGGTTGAAAAGTTTGAAAATGGACGTTGAGGCACCGACCCATACATGATAGCTGTATCCCATTTTCGGCCGGATATAAGTGGTGTAAAGAGTAAAAAAAAAGATAAGATGAAGTGAAATATTTCTTACACCGTCTTAGAAGCCAAGTGACGGATTCAGCGAACATCACACACAATTTTTGTGGTCAGAGCGTCAAGAGCTTCTGACACCTCAATATTTACACCACACATACATAGATATATGTATATGATGCAATATTATTCCTGCGATAGATTGTTTAAACCTCAAACAATTATTTCCAGAAAATGATATACAATTTCTCGATTTTTTGGAAAAAATATCAGAAATGAAAATCAGAGATGGTACATTGAATTAGCTTCATACGTTGTACTACAATAAAAATAACTGTTTTTTAAAACCTTTTAATTTATTTACTTATATTTTCTGACGGTATTTTGACGATTTAAATGAACGTCTTTGACGATTTTGTTTCTAATATACGACGATTTTATGCTTTATTTATCTGGCAGCTATGTCTGTAGGACTGTCAAAGAAACGGAAAGTGAATTTCTAAAGTAATGACATATAGAGAGGTGCTTAAAACACAGCGGAAACATAGCGATGTAAATAATTACATAGAACAGCTACTCTCGGAACATGGTTACATTAGAAAATATATTTACGGGAATGAATAAATTAATTCACTATACCGTATATATGTATATAAAGGATTGATTGAAGGATCATGCAAAATATGCTTTCCATTAGGGCATTAAGATTTTAATGAGGTGGACGAAAATTTAACATGTCTGAATATGAAAAATAGGTTTGGTAAAATATAGATAGGTTAAGAAGTGGTTTTTAGTCTATATTGTCGAAATAATTACTGAAAGATTATGTAGGGAATTCAGTGTATTAATTTTATTGCTATCTTCCCAAACGAGAAAATTTTATATAGATTTTAAAAGATTTAAAAGGAAAAAAATGAAAACATAAAATAAAATTGAAACCTATTGCTTTACAAGGCTGGTAGTCCGATGTCATGGCTGAAATGTAGAACTCGAGTTAGCCTGGTTCAAATCTTAAAGAAATGAAACAAATGCCCCATTATAATTACGAATTTACATTTTTATCGCAATAGAACATATATTTATTAATGCAAATGTTTTTTTTTTATTGCTTTCACTGAATATTAAAATAAATATTAAGAAAATGATGTCAATTTGAATTTACGGCTGATATATTCTAGAGTTAATATGACCCAAATAGCCAATAGCAAATATAGTTACAGTAACTTTGGGATGATTTTCGATAAATTTCTGAATTGCATTTTTACAATTTGAATTTTGCTCAACTTTAAGTTCTTTTAATTCCTTCGATTTTAGAGCACTTAACGCTTCACATCTTAAATTATAATTGCCAAAAATTGTCAGCGTTCTCAGTTTGTGGCACATTTCCAAAATAGGAAATAATAATTCGTCTGTTAATTGACAATAACTCAGATCAAGAAACTGTAATTGAGAGGCCACTTTTAGTATACATGCTTGGTAGTCTTCATCGAAGTGGACATAGTGCAGAGTTAGAAATTGCAGAGTCTGCCGATAACAAATTGGCTGTAAATATTTCATGATTAAAGGCGCTGGTAAAGAATAACCAGCACTAATGTAAAGAGTTTTTAAGTTTTGTCCAATGATTGCTAATTGTTCTGAAGTGAATGACGGTGGATCTCTGAGGTTAATTGTTAAGTGTTTTAATAGAGCAATTCTTTCGTAAATAACTTGATCGAATCTTTTGCAAATACAACCCAATAAAGAGAAAGTTTCATGAATGTTTAAATATTTAAATATTTCCAACAGGCAATCATCGTTTAAATCCAAAATGTGGATTGGTCCATTGTCGTCATCATCATTATCATCGTCATCTGCAGCCATCTACAAAGAGAATATAACATACATATATCCGATTAAAAAGCTACTTGAATTACTATGTATGTTTTATTTAAACTATTAAGTCAAATATTATTAAACATACTTATTATTGTTCTCTTGCCTGCTTATTTATGCGCTTATTCGTACAATGTAGAGCAAAAGTTAAATAGCACTCTTCTAAGATATTCTTAAACGCTAATAGCTACAAGTATAAATTTCAATTTGTTTTCATCAAAACTGTGTGTTTATCATCAGACTTACATACATATATACATGTGCGCGTATATTTAAGTCCCTGTTAATTCTTTTAATATATGTACTAGCTTGTTAATACTTATAATAGATTGTTTTTCCTAGTCACAAACAATAGACACCAACAGGAGTTGCACAATACTTATTGACTATGATGCATGTTGTCTTCTATTTTTATTCTCATTTATGTATATGTATGTATTTATGTTTGTACCAAAACAATTGACAAGACGATATTGAGTATTATCCGTAAATTAGCACATGAGAACGGCTGATTGCCTGTATATTGCTCAATAATCGGATTAGCGAGACGAATAATCAATAGTTTTAATTTGATTTGTTTTGAATTTTTTCATTTTTATTGTATTAAACTTGAAATAAATATGTATGTATTAACCCAGCTAGCATTTGGAAGATTGTTTTTAAAAAAATCACCTTGCTGAGTCTTTTTAGAGTACTTTTGGTGATCAAAAACTTATTAGTCAGTTACACGATTAAAAAAGGACTCAAAAATGATTCGCGCCAATGAGTAAAATGAGTTCGATTTAAAATACAATAAAAAATTGTATAGCAATCGGAAATTAATCATCCAGACGTTTAAAATGTGACTATTATTTCCGTTATTTATTATTATATTCTACTTATACGGAAGATTGAAAAACGCTTAATCAAAAACAGATCATGCAGGTGTTTGAAAAGTGATTGTAATTATGTATTTTATGATCATATTTTAAGCAGATAGATGATTAAACACTGCTTTTTTTACACCCTATCTGTATAATTTTTCATTTATGTAAAAGATGGCTATGAAATAAAGTACAATTTTATATTTTTTTATAATATTAATTTATTATAATATTCTTTCTTTGTTAGACGCCGACTTCCTTTCAGCAGATTTCTGGCAAGAACTCCAAATATCTCGAAAATCTGTTGTTCGGAGTCAACGTTAACTCTAGGTCCCGCCACTGACGTATAAAATTAACGTATACAATATGAGTGGGGTGTAAAGTTAGGCCGTAACCTGACTGAAAGGTTGTAATGGCCGCCTATGTATGTATGCATGTATGCTTCCTTTGTTACTCAATGTTCATACGAACGCGATTTTGAAATCGCGGCAGAGTAAACGTAGGTCTTAGAAAATCGACTAAAAACATATTTTGAAATACGACTAATAAATGACTCAAATTATAATCACAAATGACCCAAAAATGAATCCAAATTAATACAAACATGACTGATAAATGACAATAAAAGGGCTCCTAAACATACTGATAAATTACTCATAAAAGACTCGCACGCGATTAAACGATGACTGAAAGACGACTCGAAAAAGAATCACAAATGACGATAAATAAGACTAATAAATGATCAGAAAGCGATTCGAAAATGATTATAAGACTACTAGAAAAAGAGTCGAAAATTACTCTACACTACTATAGAAATTGACTTTCTTAGAAGAGTCGCCCGTAGTCACTTTTTTCTCCCGACAAAAGAGTCTTTTATGATTAGAAAATGAGCGCATATTCTAGCTTTTCAATCGCGCAGAAGAATCAAAAAAGACTCGAATTTGATTAAGCATTTATAATAAAAAATGCTGGCTGGGAAACTTGAAATAAATATGTACATATGTATGTAGATGACAAAAAATATTGATCAAGGCGTATTTATTCTATAAGGTGGTCCTAAAATTCCAGCTGTTGAGTATCGTCGTTGTTAAAAAATTTTTGTTTTTAGTTTATTATGTTTCGATAATCAATTTCGCATTTGCATATATCAGTCATAGTCCCACATATGTATGTATCTTGCAAAATTTTTAATATAATTGGTTTTAAAATAGTAATCCGGAAGACTTTCTAGAGTGCGTCTCATTAAGGATACAGGCGGTACATATTATATTTATACTAGTATCTATTTGTTATACATATGGGATACATGTGGGATATTTATTGACGAACTATCCGAACAAGTGCTGATCCAATATAGTTAGAAGGTTCAATGATTTAGTGCAAACTTGAAATTAGTTAGGACATGATTGATCTACAAAATAAGTCAGAGGCTCATAAGTTTCTTTACTCACAACTAGGAGTGAGATAATTTCTTAGGTCCAAGAGGAAAGTGTCGTTGAATGTCGAAGATTTCTCAGATCATTCAAAATTAACTCTTATATTGATTTCGGGACGCTGTGATATCATTGGAAATGGCATTGCTGATGAACTGGCTAGCGCGAGTACTAAGCTATTAATCTCCGACATCGTACAGGGCGTAGGTATTCCGATTGAATCAGTTTGGAATATTGGAGATTTGGAAATAATTTACACTTATTATAGAGAACCTCAATCTCGTAGAGGACTGACTCACTTCTGTCCTTAAATCGTATGGGTATCCATCGCGCAATAGAGATCCTTACCGATCACTGCTGTCCTGCTGGTAGGCATACCGAAAGACTCGTCATTTCGCATACTGATTTCTACAGGAGCTGTGAATCTGAGGAGGAGTAAGAAACTGTCATATGCCAGTGTCATAAAGTGGCGGAGGTTTCTGACCTTTCATTTTCTGACATCTTTACCGAGCTCCTTAATATAAAGATGAGCTCTCTAATAAAATGATTTATTTTGGACTCGGGATAGTTATCTCAAGGATCTGTTTGACCTCCGGGTAGAATTGATTGTGATATCACATTGGGCCTAAATATTGGTCTAAGTGGGACTTCTTCCTTTATAGGGATCCATCACCTTACATAACCTAACATAAGTGCGAAATTATCTAGCTACCAATCACGTATAGTTTAACGGAATAAACTTATAGTTAATTAAGGACGGACAAAGCTTATTTTTTTTTTGGCGCAATTAGTACGTCAGAAAACGGAACTATCAAACTTGGTGTGAAGAGCAGCCAGTCATAGTTCAAGAGCTGCCAATGCAATGAATTATGCACTATTTAATGTGGCCTCGCAATGTTAGAGTCAACAGGAAAGTGAAAAGTATTGTGCGAATGTTAATGAGCTTTTTGTTCAAAATGAGCATATAGTTTCACACATGTAGTTTACACACATTATACTTGGCACGCGATACAAGTCACCTATTGAATGGACAGTGGGGTAAAAGTTAACCTCAGGTGTTCGAACAGAACATTATACGCATCATCCAAAATTGAATGATTGTAATGATGAAAAATAAAAACAGTGTTGTTTGTTGACACATGAAAATTTCTTAAAAAAGCAAAAAAAAAACAAACTCGACCTAAAACTTTTTCTTCACTTCATTAACCCTCAATTAAAAATTGCATAATTCATAACGATAGTATTATTAGCACATCCATTTGTTTTCTTTTATTGAATTCAAATCTAACCTATCCTCCCAAGACATACTATTTATACATTATTTTATATTTATTTATAAATACGAGGTTTGATCAAAAAATAACCGTTATTTTTAAATTTCGTGAGTTACGTATGATCGATTTTCGCATTGTTTTTCCTGTTATGTTGGTACATATGTCTGTTATATATGTTGACAATATCAGACAGTTTGGATTGTCAGTTTGTATTTGACAGATAAAAAGGTTAGTCGTGTTTTGGTGTGCTCTTCGATTTTTTACTATTCGAAAAATTGGCTCCTCTGGACGCTTCCATTGGGATGATTGGGCTTTGGTTTCAATGTCATAGCCATACACCCATTTATGACCTTTTTGAGCAAATCTGGATCGTCGTTGAACGTCGTCAACATCTCTTGAGCGATGTCCATGCGACGTTGTTTTTGCTCAAAATTTAGCAGTTCTTGAGCAATCTTCGCTGCAAAAAAATTAATGTCATAATACGGCGAATTTCATTTGACAATCTAGCGCCCAGAAAAAAGCAACAAATACATGTTGTTTTTATTAAAAAACACTACGAATTGAGTTGTTGTAGTTTTGCTATCACCTTATATGAATTCACCTTGATTATTTTGTGACTGATATCTCTCTTTTAAATTGTAAAAAAAATTGTTTTTTAAAAACCAATGAGCTGGATTGGTAATGCCACCTAGTATAAGTTTGCCCTGAAATACATGTTGTTTTTGTTAAAAAAGAAGGCGAATTGAGTTGTTGTAATTCTGCTATCACTTTATTAAGTTCGCCCTGGCAATAGTAATTAAAACAAACAAAATTAAACGTGAGCAAAAAAATAATTGTATTGCCTTCAATTTACAAGCTAAAACAAGAAAAATTAAATTAATATTGCTGGCGAAAATACAGCTGCAAAGCGTAATAAAAACAACAAAATAAATTTATTTATTTAAAGTTTTTTTTATTAATTAGAATACTATTGTAAATTATATTATAATTATTATCTGTTGAGTAACTTGGACCTTATGTTCGGTGTAGTGTAAGAGAGCAGAGTCGCTGGTGGGATTCGCATCCACTACTCTCACACTAATAGTCTAGCACAATACCGTTTAGACTATCTGGCCACCCAGCAAAATAAATTATTTCGATGCATTCTATACGCAAGTGTAATGTAATAAATAGAATGTAATGTAAATAAAAAATATTTTATTTGGTCTGAAATCTTTTCGACAAAACAAAAAAAAAAATTCGACCAAATCCATGTAAATTTAAGATTTCTTGAGCTCAAATTTTTGGTCGTGCTAATGTAATAATGTTTCCTTTGGTGTATTTAAATGTTACTCCACAAATGTAGAGCTTAACCAAATACTATTCTTTTATTCGCTATTAATAAAATCAACAGTTAGGTTGAGATTTTATAGAAGCATAAGAAATTACTTACATACATACATAATTGGTCAGTCAGGATTACGATCTAGCTTCTCACATTACAAACATTGTGTGTGTTAATTTTATACTTGAGCGGAAGGACATACAGTTTAAAGTCGACTAAGAACGACAGATTTTCTAGAAATTTTTCATGACAATTTTATTTCCTCTCCAAGTTTTTGTCAGAAATATAATGAGAGGAAGTCGCCGAAGAAATATTTTTCATATTTCATTTTGTTGGAGATATCTGACCTGGGGTGTGAACCGTGATGCCACGTCTACTAAGCCAACACACTACCTACTAGACTACTGCGACTTCAACATTTTTTCAAGAAATTAGGTAAGTTAATGCCACTCTTGCCAGATTTATGGCGAAGTCTTCACACACTGTACTGTTATAGAACCATATATAGGTTTTTAGTATCAAATTAAAGATTTTTGCACAGAAATTCAATTTTTTTAAATCAAATTAAATTTTCTTCAAAACAAATTAAATTTTATTAGAATGAAATTAAATTATTTTCAACACAACTTAAACTTTTTGTGTGCCATATTAAATATATTTAATTTTAAATTAATTTTTTTTAATTTTTAATTAACTTATTTTAACTTCAAATTCATTTTTTAGTTAACGCAAAATAGTTAAAAATATATAAAACTTTTTATACCTTAAATTAAGATTATAAATAGTAATATAGTTATAAATTTAATATAAAATATTCATTGTAACTGTTCTCCAGATGCAGCTAATGATAATGACATGGTCATATCAACATAGTAATTATTACAATCAGACGGTGTTACCGATTCGACGGAGATTTTAGTTACAGTTACCAAGTACATATTAATATCGAGACCAGCTAGCAAATTGCGTGCACACACTTTAGTTTTTGAGAATACTTTTTCTATTGGGTTTTGCATGGGGGAGTATGGAGGAAGAAAAACTAATGTATGCCCAAAATCGGCAATTTTATCCTTCACTATTTGTGTTGCTGAACTCATTACCAACAACATCAAAATGTAGATTCTATGTTCAAGAAATACTGAAACTATGCGTTGGTAACAATGTTTGTAGGATTAACGGTTGAACCTTTTTTAAACATACTGATGAATGGCAAAAATTATATAGTCACCTTTTAATTTTGTACAAAGATTAAGATATTCCCTCATTTAAAATAATAAAAAATTAATTTGAAATGATATAAATTGAAATTGAAAAGAAATAAATTTAAATTTAAATGAAAAAAAATTAATTTCAAATGAAAAACAATGAATTTGTTTTAGAAATCAATTAATTTGTGTTAAAAATAATTTAATTTGTTTCGAATAAAATTTAATTTAATTTGAAAAACATTTAATATTAGTCGAAAAATCGTGAATTTGAGATTAAAAACCTATATTCGTGTGCTGATGATGGATGCGTACTGAAAGCATCTGCAGTATTTTTAAAATGGAAAAGTACTGAAAAAACTACTAAAAGACTGAATTTTTCAACACTGATCTAGCATCATAAGTTTAATAAGGAGAGAAGGCGCTCGATCTGAAACATTATCAATAACGACAAAACTATGCAAAATTTAATAAATTTAATTTTTTTTCAGTACTTCTGATATACAACTACAGCAACAACTTAAGAGTAACTAAAAGTTGATGAGCTAAAGTTGGTGAAATTGGCTCATGTAACGTTTATTTTTCGTACTTCTAAAACAAAAACGAATTATTTTTGAGGACATTATTATTTTTATTTCATTGTATGAAGATCTCATTTGAACGTACATACATATATAATAATACGATTAAAATATACATAAATACATGGTATAATTTAATAACTAAACTATTAATTATTGAATTTTAGTTTTTTTTCCTTATATCCCTGTATAGTTTAACATTTTCATGTTCTTAATGTTATTCAGTAGGACCATAAACTTGAAAGTTTAATCGACCCTGATTGAATATGATCACTTTAACGTGAGGATGTTCGACAACAAATGACTGAATGGACTCTTTACAGAAATCATTTTGTTCTAATTGAACTTCTTTCAGGTTTTTACTGTTTAAACATTTCAACGATTCACATTTTAAAGTGTAGTTGCCCAGCAACGAGAGTGATATTAGATTTGTGCAATTTGTTAAAATGGGTGCTAATAGTTCATCATTGAGTTGGCAATAGTTAAGATTTAAATTTTCAACACTTGAGGCTACACTTATCAGACACTTCTGACAGTCTGCATTGAATTGAAAATAGTGCAGTTTTATGGTTTGAAGGTGTGAAGCATGCAAGCAAATTGGCTGTAAATATTGAAGAACCAAATCTGAGGGCATTGAGTAGCCCGCACTTATATAAAGACTTCTTAAGTTACTTCCAATAATTTCTAGTTGGCTGGTAGTAAATTCCGGTGGTTCTCGAAAATTAATATCCAACTGTTTCAGCTTTGCAACTCTTTCGCAACCAACATTTTCAAATCTTGGATGTAGACTCATAAGTAAAAATGTTTCAGGAACAGTTAAGTACTGGAAAATTTCCATAAGACAATCATCGTTCAAATCTATCAGGGTTATATTAGAGGCATTCATCTGGAAAATAAACAAAATTTTAGCATTTGTTTTATTATTAAAAAAGGCTTACTCAGGGATGTCATAGAATCCAATAATGTCGGAATTGGATTTGAAAACGACACAAAAATCAATTTGGTGTCATACAATCCAAGAGTATTGGTTTTGTTTTCGAACTTGAATAAGTATCGGTTTTAGGTGTCACAGAATGTCTTGTTATCGGTTTTGTTATTGGAAATAAACCAAGCAGCTAACAGCTGTCTGTTTGTTATATGAAATAAAAACAACTTGATTTTACTTTATAAATAACTTTTATTTTACCAATCTTTTATAAGGTTGTGGCTATTTCGTCTCTGATTCTCTGCTCTTCACTTTGCAGAGTCGTGCTTGATGACAAAATAACATTGTCTTCACTTTCAGGTAATGATTAAGTCAGCTCATCCTTACTGGTTTGGACACTATAGTTCTTGCAAATGTTGTGCAGAGCGCAATAGGAATATATAATTCCTACTGCCTCTTCCAGATGGTAGTGTAACATGCTCATTAAGCACTCAACATATTCCATATTCAACACTCCTATTCATATTCTTTTTCGATTAAAGTACAAATTCTCGTTAAAGCTGGGCTTTATTATCTTTATATGAGTCCCGTCTTTGCAACCAATTATTGAAGAGATTTTAAATTCATTAAAGAAATAGTCTCTTGCTCTTTGCTTATCGTTGGAGTTCATTTCTAGTTGCACGCAACGTAGCTGCAAGTTGTAGCAATGGTGGGATCTTAGAATCGGAAAGATGTTCCTTTACCATACAAAAAGCGTCTTTGTTCAACCGCCAATATGCTATAAAACTGCAAAGCAGCTTTACTTCTGTCCAGGAAAGACTGTATTATAGTAGCCAGAACAAGAGTGGGAACAACAAGGTTTAGTACACAACATCTATATGGAAGAACCCAACCTAGGGAATGTGAATTGTGGGCAGAAGAACTAACCGTAAGTCATATCTTTAAAGATTGCCCGATAAGCTCAACAAATGAACCGATAGAAGAAATCCTAAATTGCAGCAACACACACTCAGCAAGAAAAATTAAGAGTATTCTTCAATCTGCAAATGTTTTACATGAAATCTAGATTCAACACATATAGTGTAATGACCATGTAGTCCACACTATTTTGGAATTGTATTTTACAAATTTATTTTTGAAAAATACGCATTTTAAATAAATAAATAAATATATTTTGTCAAAAAAAAAATTCATAAAAATTGGAAATAAATACACAAATGTAAACAACAGCTGTTTCGAACATCGGTTTTATTTCAATTCGAAAATAACAAAACCGACTTGGTTTTGTGACACCAAATGAATCCAATATTGGTTTTCAAAAACGACAAAAGGCAAAACCGACTTGGATTCTATGACACCCCTGACTAAGTTGTATTTCATTTTTATAAGACATTCGATTTTATTTTTCATAAAAACAGATTTATTTTCCATTAAGGACACAAAATCGGAAGAAAAACAACATTTAAATTTTAGTTTCCAAGTTGTATAACACACTGTGTACATTTCTTAGTTATTTTAATTGTTTTCATTTTTAAAACATTCACCAAAATTGAAACTTTTTAGCTTAAATGTTTGTTTTAATAACGAATTTGACATTTAGTTGATCAAATTAGGTAGTGAATAAGTCAAATGATGACAACGACTTTGTCATTGATAAGTGGATTCTATAAGTTTTTTTAGACATCTACGGGGTACGCATTTAGAGCGCATAGCAGCAATGGAATAACCCCACATCCATTTTATTCTTTTATTTTTAGTTTGAACCCAAACATAGTATTATTACACTAGAAGTTACGAATTTTTTCAGCCACCTTCAGAGTTTCTCTGTAAGAAATGCCGACATCATAAAATAATTTGTTTTTTCTACATTCCGAATGATTTTTGTAACAAAATACTTCTTATTGCGCAGAGGAAGTACAGAACCATGACCAGGCGATTCATTGTACTGCCCTCAATCTATATCTCTACCGCATCAGTAAGAATAACTCCCTTCTGTGATACATTTAAGCCGCATATGTTACGAGTATGTATGTATTCGATGTTTCGTTCTTATAAAAAAGTCTGCAAAGGGCTTACATCGATCCCTATTCTAAAATAAGTGTTCTCTGATTCTACTATGCCCGGTAATACGCCGATTACAATCATTTGGCTACTTCTCTATAGTCTGTTGCACAACTCAAATGACTTCTCATTGCAATTCTCAAGAAAAGTTACGATTTTATCAAATCCGATTCAGTTGAAAAGAGGGTTCGCTTTTTTTCAATTTTATTTTTGCCGAGTTTAGGGTATACTTCTCTACCTACTCCATATAAAGGTTCTAGCCTCATCCATGCCGCCGAAGCCATCCTTCACGCAGACTGACTGTCAGATATCATTGCAATCTCAGTCACAACGGGACAGTCATAACGGCCCCTAGGTACCCAATAGATATAGAATAGATTACTATTATTCATTATTATCAGAATGTGAGATTCTTAAATAAAAGTACGATTTCTTAGCGGGGACGATTAACATTTAGAATCTACAATCCGCCTAGATTTTTATATCGGTTGGGCAAGAAAAGTCATATCTACCGCCAAGCACCTAACCCGTAAAGTTGTCTTGTTGTGCGCTCATCATTACAACCCATTACCAACCGAACTTTTAATTGGAAGCCTGTATTTTATACAAACTTTCTCAGTTTCTTTCTACCCAATCCTCAATTTAGGTGCACAGGTAAGGTGGAGGTATTAGAAACTCCACTGACGCTCATCAGTACTCAAAAAGATCGCTCCAGAGTATATTCTCAAGTTTTTGTACGACGTCATTATTGCACAACAATCAATGTGACGATTTCAGCCTTCTTTCTTAACTTGATCTTCAATGCAATGAAAAGCATTGGGCTATCCGAGCTCATGATATGCAATAATCTGCACTCTATTAGTCAGAATATTCGTTTCCTTTTTTCCAATTACTGCTTGTTGACTGGGTACTCACATAATGCGTACCGTTATATACTTGTAGTAATTGGTAATCATATTGTTACCCACCAGTGTTATTGCTATTGTAATTTAACTATCAATGATGATATTTAAAACCTTATATGTCAATACGATCTGACTAAAATAATCAAAATCGATTGTGTTCAGTACGCGAAAATAAGACTGGTTAGGTAATCACGAAATTTACAAAAAATCCTATTTATAGGAAAGTTTAAGTGATAATTGCCAGATGTAAACGTGTTAACCCTAACCTATGCCCTACGCATTATTGTGACACAGCCTTCGTATAAAGTCTATCGTGCTAAATGAATACTCAAATTTTAATGTAATTTAATTTCTAGTTTTTATACTAATACTAATACTAACACTAATACTAATACTAATACTAATACTAATACTAATACTAATACTAATACTAATACTAATACTAATACTAATACTAATACTAATACTAATACTAATACTAATACTAATACTAATACTAATACTAATACTAAGACTAATACTAAGACTAATACTAATACTTGATTTTTATTCTCATATATTCCCTTTAATATGGTTTAGATATTCGTTTTCTATTTCGAATATATATTTTTTGTCTGCTAAAACATGCGTGTTTTTGTTAACAAAATGTGTAAATGTGTAGATTTTCTCAACAGTATATGACCAGAAATTCCATGAATATTTAAATTAATTGCAAAAGATCGAAATGTAAATCAATCAATGAATATCACACACTACGAGTACCCGCAACATTTATGGCTTCTTTTTCTAAATGTTCATTTAAATGAATTTGATTATATTCTTGAATATTAGAGAAACTAAACGTGTCTACATACATATACATATACTTGTACACAGTATTAGAAAACATTGAATAAATGATAAAACAAATGTTGGTACTTGTGAAGTGCACGTATGTATGTATGTATATGTATGTATATTCACACCTCTATGAATACAAATAGAATATAATAATTTTTCATCAAAAGCTTTACGCATTTAAATTGAAAAATGTTTGATATACGTGCTATACAAAATGGATTTCTTTTGGGCCTGATAACTGTTGACACTGTCCCAAACAGTTCTAAAACAAATGTACGTAGAAATAAACCAACTGACCGTTCCGTCTTCTCTAACCAGTGAGCAGCATACTGACTGAGACTCAAAAGATGCATTATAGACGTAAAAAGATGAGCGAGTGTTGACATTTTCACTACTAAACTAAATTTTCCACATCGTTAATTTATATTAATACGATGATTCCTTCTTTCTATTTACGTTTTGTTGTTGTTGTTATATTTTTTGGTGTCACAACAGCCAGCCAGCCAGCATATTATTAAGTTCGTGGGTGTTGAGGAGGAACAAAGTGGGATATTCAATGCGTCACACATTATCGTACAGAGTATGTATTTATTTTTGTTTTCGGATCTCACCCTTATAATCGAATGTATATTTATTTTTTTACGTATTACATATATACCACTGTTATATACACTTATATAATCTACTATACATATACTAAGTATATAAATATGTATTTTTATTCTTTCAATACCGGCTTTTGAGTCCAACCGTTTTAACAATGTACATACGTATAAGAATATAGAATTATAGATATTGAATTATAAAATATCAGTGCTAAAAAGCATTTCAGTAGTTGCACTGTGATGTTTATCGGCATTTCTTTTTTGTACATGAAACAGTTTAGGGATTAATTTAAATATTTGAATAATCTTGACTCAAGGTAGTCACAAATTTTTTAGGATTCTGTTTACTTATTTCTGAGGTATTTTTGGCCTTTCATTCGTTAGAACATGTTCTAATAATAAGGTATAAGCGTTCATTGTGTGTTTGTCTCTTGTCATTTTAATAGTTTGGATTTTAGAAAAGTTAATTAATTTCTATTTTAAATAAATTTAGCAAACTTCTAACAATCTCATAACATATTATTATTATTCACATCTCTCTTATTTCGGTATAACAGGAAGAACTGATAAATTCAGTTCGATTATATGGCAGCTCTTAACACCTTCGTGAAGATTTTCCCTTGGGTGAGGATGAACGCTTTATGTAGTCATTTAAGTTATCGTTTAACTATTCTTTAAAAATTTAATTTTTCCAAATTCAAATTAAATTACTTTACTGTGCCATCTTTTACAATACTTAATAATTTAGTCAACAAAAAGAAATGAGTAATCTTTAATGTAGTAACAACAAAAACTATGGTAAAAAAATTATAGATATTATATTACTTATGGGATTAATAAGAAAAAATAAAATATATAATTATATATATAATTTTAGCAATAAATTTAAAAGTGTATATTAAACCAGGACAGAATTTATTACTCGATGAAGGGATAATCCCATGGAGGGGAAGAGTTCGGTTCCGCACTTGCAATCCAGATAAAATTGTAAAATATGGCATTCTCAATAGAATGGTTTGCGAATCGAAAACGGGTTAAATTTGCATTTTATTTTATATCGTGGAAAGAGTGTTAATTTGAAAAACATCATCTTGAAACTTTTGAATCCATACTTGAACAAATGGCATCATATATACAGAGATAATTATTACAACAGTGTTAAGTTGGCTTCTACATTATAGTTACACAAGGTAAGAGTTCGTGGGACAATAAGATCAAATCGGGGAGTACCGAATGTTTTAAGAAATATAACATATTGAACAGTAAAAAAGCGCAATATTCAAATGATCTCTACTATTTATATTCCCGACATGATCAATTCTAATAAAATCGATTGAAATAGCCAACTTTTCATCAAGGACTGCATCATTGATTATAATCAATACATGAATGATGTCGATTTTGCCGATCAATATCTTTCCTATAACGAACGAAAATTATTGAAAAATATGTATGTAATTATAATAAATAAAAAAAAATACATATTTAGAAGTATAATTTTAAACCCTCATTTTCGTGTATAAACAAGTCCTATGCTCCCTTCTTTAAAATTTAATACAGAAATATTAATTACATAAAAAGATATGGCAATTTTTCTAAACCTATGCGAGATTATTACAATTGACAAAAAACGGCCCCGTACTCACAGTAAGTGAAGCCAGCAATGACGATGAAGATCAAATGGAAATACATAGATTGAGAATATTTCAAATCAGGGACCGTAACTGTTATAACTTTTATCGTAAAAGTCAGAAAATAAAAGTTATTTTTTGACTTTTATTTTTTCGAGCAGAAATAAAAGTTATGTTTTGACTTTTATTTTTTCGAGCAGAAATAGCAGTTATTTTTGACTTTTATTTTTTCGAGTAGAAATAAAAGTTATTTTTTGACTTTTATTTTTTGGAGCAGAAATAATAGTTATTTTTGGATTTTTATTTTTCGAGCAAAAATAACAGTTATATTTGACTTTTATTTTTTCGAGCAGAAATAAAAGTTATCTTTTAACTTTTATTTTTTCTGGCAGAAATAAAAGTTATTTTTTGACTTTTATTTTTTCGAGCAGAAATAAAAGTTATTTTGGGTTTTCAAACCAAGAATTAGTGTTTAATATACCCAAAACTTAATTCTAATAATTTTCTGACATAAATTACTTTAATTTTTTTTAAGAATTTTTTAATAAAAAAATAATAAAAAAATAAAAGTTAAAAAATAACTTTTATTTCTGCTCGAAAAAATAAAAGTCAAAAATAAGTGTTATTTTTACTCGAAAAAATAAAAATCAAAAAATAACTGTTATTTTTTTTCTAAAAAATAAAAATCATGTTTTTAAAAAGCATCGCATTTTATAAAAATTTGGTCCAAGACAATTAAAATGGTATTCTTGGTTTTGTTCTCCGACATTTCCTTGCGGTTGCTTTTTTTAATCAAAAATTCAAAAATAACAGTTATTTTCGGTCCCTGTTTCAAATACCGAGAACATCAGCTTTTTATTGTTAATGAAATGGTCGACGAATGATACAAAAATCGATTGCATCTGGCATGGTTATGGTTTTATCTAGGTAGCATAGGAAGACGAATTATAATATCTGTATTGTCGATTTGCAAAACTAAATAGCATTCAATGACTATAGTAATTATTTAGAAATAGATTAGGGATAGTTTAAATACGAAGAAGTTCTAATTTTTATGTTAAAAAATTGGCTTACGAATATAATACAAAATGGATTGGTTCTGGTAAATCTCTGGTAACAAAGCGACATCCATGCAACCAGATACTTAATTGGTCATTATTACAAGCCATCAGGTCAGGATTGCAACCTATCTTCTCACACCACCCATGCTATGTGTGATAATTTTATTCATAAGTGACAATCTAAAGTTCAGAGTTTTGAGAACTTATCATGTCAATTTTATTTACACTCAAAGTTTTTGGCAGAAGCCTGCTGAGAGTAAGTCGTCAAAAGAAATATTTACTATTTCGTTATGTGCGAGATCTGCAAACACTACCTCTAAATTTGCAAACACGAATTTTGCCCTCTAACACGAAATTAATGGTTTATGATCAGATAATCTTTGCAGGCGAAGTTCACTCCTGTAATAGGTGCTTAATAAGTCAACAAACTACTTTCTAGACTATGGCAAGTATTCATTTTAAATCGAAAAATTGGTCTTTCAAACCACTTTACCTTAAGGTACCAATTGTTCCACGTGTGTGTGTGGGTGTGTGTGAATTTTGCTTGTTCTGTGTTTAATTTTATTATACACATACTTATTTGTTATTGTTGCTTTTGTTACCAATTTTATTAACGGTAGTTTGAGTGTGAACACATAATAGACGACACTCTGGGTTAACTGTGGCGCGACCTATGGCGACGCAATATTTATCTAAAATGTTATTTTTCACACTCACGCAGTTCAATGAGTTCGTAAAAATTACGTTTGGGATTCTGTGTTTCATCGCATGTGAATATGTGAGTGTAACACACAAACCCAAGCAAAAATTGTCATCGTCTTTCAAGCACATGAACAATATTCCGTTTAAATTTAAATTCAAAAGACCAAATGTTATGGTTGTTTCTGGCTTAGAATTGTTTGTTAATATTTATTTAAATATTGACTTCTGCATAAATATACATATGTATGTATGTACATATGCAGAGGATAGTGAGATGACTGTTTACCACTATAACGTTATTTGTTAATCAACGAATCATTTATCAACACGTGAGTCATCTCAAGGCAATATCAACAATCGATTACTAATAATGAGAGGAATTTATAAATGCTTACAAGGCTTTAAAAATCTATGTGTGACATTGCTTATGGCCGTGAAATGACAAGAAATAATTATCTGCCGATTGGGTTCATACCAAAAAACATCTAATTGTTTCATACATAACTTGCATAATTGGCCATTACTAAGTTCACAGAGTATGCCGCCAATAGTTCGATTTACCCAAATGTTCTTCTTCCAATCTCTATGTTCATATCTTCCATGCCTGCCATGGTTTGAGGTGGTCGTTGTCACATGGCAAATATGGCGCAATATTCTAAGAATATTTTTGAGGTGTCGGTTTATAAAGTCACAGTATACTTTATTTTTCCTCTATAACAAACCAAGTCCCACAACCCTACACACTTGCAGAGAACGCTGGCTTTCATATGTATCTATGTATATCTTTAGTTACATTAATTCTGAGACAAACTTTATTCGCGTCTAGAGAGATATCATACAGTTTTACTTACTTCGAGATAAGCATACTCAAGTCAAATGTCAAGCTCCAGGGGATTCCACACAATTCCATGTATTCGGTTTCCGGTTGTGCGGCGAAGAATTGATGTCATTATAATGAAATCGCCGTAGTCTAGTAAGTAGTGTGTTGGCTTATTAAACGCAAGGCCACGGTTCAAACCTCAGGTTAGACATCAAAACGAAATATAAAAAAAATATTTCTTCGGCGACTTCCTCTCAGCTCCAAAAATTCTGAGAGTAAATAAAATTGCCATGAAAATTTTCTCAAAAATCTGTCGTTCGGAGTCGACTTTAAACTGTAGGTTCCCCCACTCATGTATAAAATTAACACACACAACATGAGTGGTGTGAGAAGCTAGGTCGTAATCCTGACTGAAGGGTTGTAATGGCCAATTATGTATGTATAATTAAAATTACAATAGCGATCGCAAACAGCCCAGTCTTACGCCTAAGATGTTGTCGACAAGTTCAAACATTGGGCTCTATGTAATGCAGAGCATTATTTTCAGTGGAACACCCATATTTATTGGTTGATATGAATTCCCTGTAAGTAAAATCAAATACTTTCTCATAAGCCACTAAAAAATATACAGTGAGCGCCATAAGTGAGTCTAAACCTACTATAATTTTAAATTTTCTACTATGTTCTTAAGTATAAAAAAAAGTTCCTTTATCATGAATTGTTGTTTTTATTTTAACATTTTATAAGTAATAAATAAACGTTTTTATTTTTGGAAATTTATTCGACTATTCTCATTTACTTTTCTCGCTATCCTAAGAAAATGAATTATTTCAGTGGTGTTTACCCACTTTTGGCGCTCACTCTATATAACAGAAATTGATTCCTAATCCTCTAATCAAATATTATTATTATTGATTTTATCAATACACGATTTTCCGCTTCTGAAATCTGTCAGTTCGATGATTAGCTTTCTATCGAGAAGTTTTATCGGCCGCTGAAGAATGTTCTTCATAAAAATCATCATAACTATACCACGTCAATTCATTCAGCAGTGAAAATTTCCGTGCTCTATATTTAAAGAAAAAGCCGATATTCAAATAATTTTGTATTCATTTTAAACCCCTCCGCTTTGATATTATCTCTATCGCCGCCTTGCTCTTCTTCAGTGTTACGTTACATGATCGGTCCTAATAGCATTTATGTTTGAAATGTGTTATCATTGTTATGTTATCACTTGCCATACTAATACAATTCCTTTACATACATAATTGACCATTACAACCCTTCAGACAGGATTACGGCCTAGCCTCTCACACCACTCATGTTGTGTGCCTTAATTTTATACTTGAGTGGCGGGACCTACAGTTTAACGTCCACTCCGAACGACAGATTTTGAGAAACTTTTTCATGGCAGGTTTATTTACTCTCAGAGATGAGAGGAAGTCGCCGAAGAAATATTTTTTTTCATATTTCGTTTTGATGTCTAGCCTATGGCCCTAACCCGGGCTTTACGTCTAATAAGTGAACACACTACCTACTAGACTACGGCGACTACCCATATTTATCGGTTAATATGACGTTCCTATAAAAATCAAGTACTTCGCCATAGACCACTGAAAGAATATACAGTGGCGAACAGAAGTGAGTGCATATGCACGATAGGTAACACGTTTCCAATCAGATGGAAAGCAGTACTGCTGGCTCAGACCCGGGGACCGTATGCAAAGACACCATGTGACCTAAACTGTTAAACATGGAGAAAATATAATGGTTTGGGGATGGTTTACATGGTGGCATGCTGGCCTTCTGCATTTAGTAGATGGTATCATACGAAAAGAGACTATCTACTGATTCTGCAAATCCATCTTCCCAATTTTATTGATAAATGTGCTTATCCCGGAGAAGAATATGTTTTTCAACAGGATTGTCCGAAGCACAACAAAAATTGTAAAGGAATGGATTGGGAAATAAATTTTTCAATTGTTGGAAAGGTCCGCACAAAGTCCCGACCTCAGTCCCATTGAAAATCTTTGGTCAATCGTGAAAACCCGCCTCGGACAGTAGGAAGTAACCCTAACAAACATGGACAAACTTTGGGATCGTATAAATGCGGAATGGAATCGAAAATTTGGTAGAAAGCATGATAAACCGTGCAAATCAAGTTATTTCTAATAAGGGTCTATGGACCAAATATTGAAATTTAGGTTAGTTTTACTAATTTTCTTGCAACGTGCAAAATTGAGTTTATGTGGGTTATCTTGGTTTTTTCTTTCAAACTCAATAAATTCATCTCATTAATTATTGTTTCTTTACTGCTATTTGTTAAGAATAAAATAATAAATATAAATTTTTTTATTTGTTTGTTGGTTTTGTTTTTGTGGAGACGAAACTCAGTATCGTGAACATGCACTCACTTCAGCTCGCCACTGTATGTACATATTAGGGAAATTGAATCATAATCGTCTGATCAAATATAATTATTGTTAATTTGATCAATACACGTGTAGCTTTATATCGAGAAAGTTTATCGGCTGCAGCAGAATGTTCTTCTTAAAAATTACCATAACTATACTACTTTGCTTCTTACGATATCTGATAGATTGGCCCAGCATGTATTCACATAAACCTTGAAATCGTTTGCCCCAGAAAAATATTTCTTTTTTTAATCTCAGAATCAAAATCAGCACCATCACTATTGTTATGAATACCAAAACGAATGGGCGTAGATAGTGTAGGTGTTAGTAGAAATGAAAGGAATTTTTAAGTTTTAAGATTAAATAAAATTAAATTTGATTCTATTGTGCTAAGGCTCTTATTAGCAGCACCAGCCTCTAATGCGGCTTTTGATACAAATTGCAATGCCTCCTCAATAAATGTTCTCTAACAATAACATTTTGTGTGTTTATGATTATACGAGAGTATTGTTCGCATTTCTATTTTCAATATGGATTAAATTTTGTTCTTGTTTTCCATGTTGTTTTTCTATTTTCCTTTGAAATCCTTAAAACATATTATTTTTTGCGGTGGCGATGACGGTGACGGTGACGATGGTGTTGTTATGAAAGAATTTACTTTTTAGATATTTTTCATAATCCTTAATACAATCCAGTCACCATATAATTTTCATTAAATGTTCCTTTTTTCATAATTCTGTTTGTGTGACTTTTAACTTCATTATCATCATTTGTATTATTACTCGTAACAACATCATAAAATAATGGACTATATTTAACAGCATTGGCAAGGACTTTTCTTTTATTTTTTATGGTATCACAAAAACAACAACTATGGTAATATGTATGTAAGTATTGAGAAATATAGAAGCAACAACAACAAAAAATGTGTTGCCTCTATAATAAACATGCCATTATATTGAATTTAATTATACAGTACGAGTACATCATTCTCATATCCATTAATGTGAAGAACATTTCCTGTAGAGTCTATAAAATCAGTCCGAATTGTTTTTGAAATGTAAAAATAAAATTGAGTTCGAAATTTTGCAAAATGAAAAGAGATTTTGTAAGCTAGAAAGCTTACAAAATGCTTTTTGAATGGATTTATTGGTACAGGATTGAAGTGTCCTAACTTTTAAATTTTAAAAATGATGTTGAGAATTTGCGTGATTTTTCTGGATTTCGAACTTAGACTGGTTGTAGTTATTGCCAAGGATTTTAACCATAAAACATTGGAAATATGGTTGTCAATTTATGTAACGGTTTGCGCTGCAGATTTTAGGTTACTTGTATAAACACAGGGGAATCAAAAGAAACATTTTATTCAGACTAGAATGTGTGGAATGAGACATGTGACCACACTTGAAACAAATGAACAGTTAAAACTTTTGTATTGTATTGGTGGAAACGTATCCAAGGCAGAATCGTATCCACCCACAAGCAGGGTCATGCTGTTTCAGAATATTCAAGAATTATAATAAACATATTTGATATATACGAGAGAGGGTTTTTAAATCCCTGATTTTTTAATGAGCTACAGGCTTTTAGATAAAAAATATATTTCTAATACATACATTCATAACTGGCCATTACAACCCTTAAGTCAGGATTACGGCCTAGATTCACTCACACACTCATGTTGTGTGCCTTAATTTTATATTTGAGTGGCGTGACCCACAGTTTAATGTCGACTCCGAACGACAAATTTTTTGGCAAACTGTTTTCATGGCAGGTTTTATTTACTCTCAGAGTTTTTGCCAGAAATCTGCTGAGAGGAAGTCGTCGAAGAAATATTTTTTTTTATATCGTTTTGATGTCTGGCGTGGGACTCGAACCATGGCTTTACGTCTAGTAAGCGAACACACTACCTACTAGACTACGGCGACTACTACATGGGAAAAAGAAATAAAACATTTCATGTTATATTCATGTATTGAAGAAAATTCTAAAGTAGTTTTAAGATAAGGCAACAGATCCAAGTGAAGATTTTTTACTTTTCTTTTGAGCATTGATAGGTCCTGAAAAATAATAAACTCTGTATAAGGAAGTAAGAAGTCGTTGTAATATAGTAGGTAGTGTATTGGTTTATTAGACGTGAGGCCACGGCGACTTCCTCTCAGCGGATTCTGGCAAAAACTCTGAGATTAAATAAAATTGCAATGAAAAAGTTTCGTAAGAATATGCCGTTCGGAGTAGACTTTAAACTGTAGATTCCGTTATTCATGTATAAAATTAACATACACAACATAAGTGGTGTGCGAAGCTGGATCGTAATCCTAACTGAAGGGTTGTGTTGGCCAATTATCTATATACTTCCAAGTCTTGCACAAGTTTTTAAGATATTCGATCACAAGTGACACTGTGATGTATTGTGTGTTTGAAAATCATATCAAAAAATGTTTCGTTTAATAATATGAATATACGAATACAGTGTATTTAAATGAAATTCGTTAGGAGTTTTTTAACAATAGATACCTACTGCTTACTGCGTTTATTATTATAAATTTAGCACGTTAAATACGTATCTAATCAGCAAGTATGAATGTATATATGTATGCATGGATGTATGTATGCATATATATTGTCTATGTTTACTTTGGTTTATCTATTTAACACACTTTACCCTCACTTTCAAACAATACCTTTACAACTACCATTTCACCCTATTTATATATATGTATGTACACATGTATACCCAATTTTAAGGGCAATCAAAATACCAATAAAATTCAAACAATACAAACAAGTATTTCAATAAAAATAGGGTAATAATACACACATACATACGTATACACGTACATTTGTACACATTGATACGCACTCGTAAGAATTTTATCCATTTAGTGTTGATGACTTTTAGGCCATAAATCCCATAAAAAAAAATAAGTGAAAACCAAATATGGCAAAGCGAATCGATTTCCATCACTTTGTAAAAGAAAAACGTGTGAAGAAAAAAAAAAATGCGGGAGTTTTAAGCCAATTGCAATTAAATTAAAATTGAATGCCTTCTTTAATGGAAACGGTTTACAATTTGTGAATTAAAATGAAAATGTACCAGGTTATCGAATATATTGTAAACCTTTTCATTCATTACTTTCCATAGAAAAACTAAAAATCAATTGAAATACGCAAATTGTTAAACACTCGAATATGATTAAAATAGAATAACATTTACTTTTGCAGTTAATAAAAGGTGTATCTTATAGATATGTATGTATATCGTGTCGGTTTGGAAACATTTCGTCACTTTGCCTCTACTCTAAGATAAAATTGTAAATAATTCTTTTTTATACAGTCAACACTCAAGAGCCTAATTTTGTAACTCGGCTATGGAACGAAGCATAGAGGGAGTTGTTTCTAGAGATATTCGATTTAAATCTTTTTATATTACAAGTGATAGGAAAAAATACTGCATGAATAGAGCTACATATATGAATAGACCCGCAAACGATCGAATACATACATACATAATTGGTCATTACAACCCTTCAGTCAGGATTACGACCTAGCTTCTCACAACATTTATGCTGTGCGTTAATTTTATCCTGAGTGGCGGCCCTACAGTTTAAAGTCGATTTCGAAAGATAGATTCTTGAGATACTTTTTAATTGCAATTTTATTTAATCTTAGAGTTTTTTCCAGAAATCTGCTGAGAGGCAGTCGCCGAAGAAAAATTTTTGCCTACTTCGTTTTGTTGGAGATATCTGATACGTGGTTTGAATCGCAGCGACACGTCTAATAAAACAACACAGTACCTTCTAGACTACAGCGACCACAAAAAATGATCGATCCACTGATCCATCGACCGCAAGCGGATGTGCCCTGTGGAACAGAGGTGTACTACCTCCCTCGAGTACATTCCATTGAAGTAGCAATGAACAGTAAAATCAATCTTATTCACGAGCTGCTACTCGGAGGTGTAGTGTAGATCGGAGGAGAGTGTATCATTCATATTAATCATTTTGCTGGCAACCTCCAAAAGGCCCCATCTAAGGTCATAGGAATAATAATACAAATTACTGTCATCTGCAAAAGAGGAAAAACAGAAATAAGAAATAAATATGGATATAGAACAGAATCTTGAGGTACCACTCAATTTAGTCTGAAATCATTTGGAGGATCTCGACATATCGGGAGAAATGACAACCGAAACCGAAACTATACTCTGGTAGATCTCGATATACATATGTATGTGAAGAGCCACAACCTTGTTCTCACCAAATAGTTGGATATATTGATACAACCTCTCTGAGTGCAACGCCATCAAGCTTTACGAGAGCGAACTTGACAGAAACTGTATTATCCATTATTATACTCAAAATTTTACAACCAACCACGCTTTCCATAACATTGGAAAGTTCGGAATATATTGCTATTGGATGATGTCGGGGTTATTAGCCTCACAGTTTTTAGGCATTGGTTTACATTAGTAATCTTCCAACAAAAAGGAAAAACCAACACACTGAAAATATTAGGTAATGAATGAACGAGCGTCGAAGAACACTGCTTCAGGACCAGTGATGGAATGTCATCCGACTTAAAGGACTTTTTTACGTTGACATCTGTAAGAACAATTCCAGCCATATTAGCTGGTGTTTGTTAATTTTTTAATAATAATTATTAAAATAATAATACAAAATTAAAATTGTGACTGTTACGTCGTATGGACACTAAATAGCCTCTTTTAAGACGACAGTGTGGTTTTTAAGTTCCATAATCCTCCTAAGAAAAATGTATGAAATATGATTACAATATTGACAATCCTTAGTGTTCATTTGGCCAAGATTATTTAAAAATTTGGCAAAAAACAACTACCAAAAACTGGAATATTCGTTTTATATTAGGAAAATATCTTGACTTGGAAAATATATTTTCAACATTCTTATCAACAGTGATATCAAAATGTGAAAAATATACATAACAACACAAATGATCGAATTTCCATTGAGAGATGTCAAAACAAGTATGACAGATAGAAAAATAAACAAACCTTCTATCGCAACATTGTTTTGTTATTTATATAAATAAATACATAGTTTGGGAATTTTTGGAAATTATATCGTCCAAACGCATTTACATTTACGCAAGTATTTACTGGAGTAGTAAAATGTATGTATGTATGTGACGTCTCGCATTGCGGTTTATATGGTATCTTTAAGAGAGCGAAGTGAATTCACATGCTTGTATTTTGGATTTGAAACATTTATAGTGATCAATAAGGAATTTAATTTCTTGTACTAAACGAAACCTTTTGTAATCGAATAACAAATTTAAGGTTGGAGATTATAAAATTAATTGATAACGACGAGGTGCTTTTATCGTAGTAACACAGTTTACTGTTTTATAAAATTGAATATATTTGTGCTGAACTATTGATTAACAGATGACCTATAATTTTTACTTCTGCTTATAGAGACATTGATATTTTGACAAAGGCGTCTAAGCACTTCTTATATGCGGGGAACTTAATGCACATCATTCACTGGAAGTGTTTGTCGAACAATACTATTGGTGATAAACTTAATCATCAATCTTCAATCAAATTAATATATACGTCATGCAAATAGTAAATCATACTAGCGTTGAATTATAGACTTGAAAATCACTCATTATAATCGGATTAAGTTCTTACATATTACAAATAGACCATGTCCAAAACTTTTGGACAATACTCGAAATCTAAATTAGTTAGTTGCCTCCTTTTTTAAATGCTTCCAATTTATTATTTAAATACAGCAAAGTGTGACGGTCAGACATACATAATTGGCCATTACAACCCTTCAGTCAGGATTACGGCCTAGCTTCTCACACCACTCATTGTTGTGTGCCTTAATTTTATACTTGAGTGGCGGGACCTACATTTTAACGTCGGCTCCGAACGACAGATTTTTGAGAAACTATTCACGGCAATTTTATTTACTCTCAGAGTTTTTGCCAGAAATCTGCTGAGAGGAAGTCGCCGAAAAAATAATTTTTTTTTCGTATTTCGTTTTGATGTCAGACCGTCGCCTAGGTCATCGAAATTTTTGATTCGTTTGAAAAACCTGTTGATGCCATTATGTGTGGAATACAACGTCGTTAAACTGTCTGCTACGGTTTCTCAGGATGGGCCGCATCCGAAATGTCCAAATTTCCATAACTCTGGCGCATAATTGAGGATGAATTTGATCAATCGCATGGGCTATATTGACCTTGACGACTACTGTGGTTTATGGCTTATTCGCAAACACTCACGAATTAAAAAAACCCCACACGAAAAAGTCTAACGAGGTCGAATCACACGATTACATGAGATGACCATGCCCTCAAGTCGCTTGTGCAGAGTATCGAATATGTTATGAGATGTTGGACACCTACGTTAGTGTCCAGATTATCCAATCCAGATAAAAAGAAGTTCGTAATCTTCGACTTAAACTGTTCGCCGTTGACAGCGATCGCCTGTCCAAGGTCGTGTTCAAAGAAATATAGACAATTACTGTCATAAACAGTGACTTTTCGGAATACTTCTGAGTTTCATGTAGATTGATATCATCCCAAACTCGACAATTTTGTTTAGTCACTTACCAATCCATCCAGAAATGGGACTAATGGCTGAAGATGATTTTTTGATAAAAATTAGAGGCAGTTATATGGCAACTAATTTGACATACATATATAACTTCAATAATATGGTCATTATCAACTGTAAAAGTTCGAATGTCCCGGTTGGAAGACTCCATATAAGAAGGTAAGTGGGCTGTTAAGCACTAATCCAGTTTCGATTTGACTTTTAAATCGCTTGCGGTGAATATTTTTTTAATATTTTACGATTTAATGTGAATAAACATGAGCTTTTCTAGTATTTTGTAAGACGAAAAACGTTTAAATTGAAATTGAACTTGAAAACAGGAATTGGTTTTCAAAATATTAAATATTTGAAATAGACCTTATAACACACTCTAATTTGATAAATACATACATATATCATAATGTTTCACAAATATACCACGACAGTTCCGATATACAATTGAATTATAAGGATAACGATTATAAAAATAGAATTTAAAAATTTTTGTATGTTTATGTATAATTTTCAATGTAATTTAACTTGAATTCAATTTTACAATGGAAGTGAAATCTAAATTTTGTGCATTTTGTTGCACGTCAAAAGAAATGAAAATGCAAGAGATACATACATATGTATAGGGTGTTTTTTATAGAGGTATAGAACTTTAAGTTGCAATAAAACAACGATGGATTATTCGATTGACATGAATATTATTTATCCGAAAGATAATCTTGTGGCATTACATTTTAAATATGATTTCTGGCATATGACCGCCACGGCTGGCGCGGATGTAGTCCAATCTGGACGTCCAATTTTCGACGACTTTTTCCAACATTTGTGGCCGTATATCGGCAATAACACGGCGAATGTTGTCTTCCAAATGGTCAAGCGTTTGTGGCTTTACCGCATAGACCAATGACTTTACATAGCCCCACAGAAAGTAGTCTAGCGGTGTTAAATCACAAGATCTTGGAGGCCAATTCACAGGTCCAAAACGTGAAATTAGGCGGTCACCAAACGCGTCTTTCAATAAATCTATTGTGGCACGAGCTGTGTGACATATTGCGCCGTCTTGTTGAAACCACATCTCCTGAACATTATGGTTATTCAATTCATTAATGAAAAAGTTAGTAATCATGGCTCTATACCGCGGATGGACTCATTCGGGTCTTCCTCAATGCTACGCTCTACAGCAGCAATAGCTTCTTCTGTACGCACCGTACAGCGTCTCTGGGGATGCGAGTTATCAATAAGAGTAAACGTGGTGCGAAAACGTTCCATGGTTAATCGAATTAACTGCTCTGATGGACGATTTTGTCAACGATAAAATGGACTTAGTGCGCGATACGTTTTCCGCACAGAACCATTATTTTCGAAATAAAATTGCACTATTTGCAAGCGTTGTTCAGGCGTGAGTCTATTCATGATGAATTGCCAAACCAAACTGGAAATAAATCACTTGACAGCTGTTAAATCGGTCGCCGTCTTGAAAAGTAATGCCAACTTAAAGTTCTATACCTCTATAAAAAACACCCTTTATATATGTACATATCCTCATGCCAGTATTAAAACGAAAACAAATACAAGAAAAACATCCTTCAATTAGCGGTTTTGCTTGTGGCAACAACATCTTTAATCTTCCCTTTTTTCAGTTTTTTTTTTGTTTTCGTTGTTATTGTTGTGTTGATGTGGCGAATTGTTGTTACACGTTGTACGTGACATTTTCTAAATCACTTTGAGTTGTTTGAAATTTGCATGGGTTGTATTGCTGTTGTTGTTTTTATTGCTTTTATTAAAAATACTGTTAGTTTAGGGCAATTTAATGTTGTTGGTACTGCCTGTTGCAATAGGAGTCTAAAAATGCAATTGGTTGCATTTACATCTCACATGTTGCATCATTAAGAGTAGAATTGATGCAGATGCATTTGTTTCCCTATATTTGTCAAAAAGGTATTGTTTGTCTCAAGTAAATACCTTTGTTTTTTTGCAGTCCAATTTGTTACGAAATCTCACGACACAATTGGAATTGAAATGCAATCAAACTCTTTTGGACTCAAATTTAAAGGTTGAGAATTATTTCTCTTCTTAGAATAAGTAATTGTTGCATGACGTAGTGGATATTGATGCTGAATCATAAACTGAACTTTAAAACGTTATCTCTGAACAATAAATTCTTGAGTTAAATTTCTATTCCAGTTTTCATTCACTAGAGTGTTTTATTTCTTCTATTGAACTCTTGTTTTTAGTTATTTTTGGCAGGTGCCAATAGGAAAGGAAATAGGAAAGTATTCAATTTCATAGGTTAGGTTAAGTTAGGCTAGGTTAGTGTGGTAGCCTCATACCAAAAGCTCACTTTAGCACGCATAGCTGCCCGTTATGACGCCGCAATCTCTGTACTGACCAAGTTCCTCCCAACTAAGGAGAGAGAAGTTGGTCAGCGCAAGGGCTGCACATTCAAAGCACGACTACCCCACGCTGGAAAACCAGCTAGAAAGCTTGATACACGAGGCTATATCCTTGACATCAATGGACGATAGCCCCGTCAAGCTGACAAGGGTTGGAGATCCAAATAACCTATATCTGCACCTCGCAAGAGATGGGCATTGACAAAGAAAGTGGATAACAATGGGAGCCGCATACTTTCTGCGTGTATAACCATAACACAGTGACCTGTAAGCATTTCCCCTGTGATCGAGATGATGTTACGACCAAGTCCAAGTAACTGGTTGGTGCGCCTTCTATCCAATGAGGTCCAAGTGAGCCTAGCGGTGGTGCAGGACTCCTCATTGATAGATTGGCGTCTCGGAAGAATCTCCGCGCAATATCCAGTTTGAACGATATAAGTGGCATTCTTTAGTTGAGTGAATAGGATTCCGGAAGTAGTGTACCAGCCTCGCTAGCTCGTCGGCTCTGCAGTTTCCCGGAATGTTACAGTGTCCGGGGACCCAGATAAGTTTAACACTGAAGCGCCCAGAAAGAAGGATGAGGCAGGGGCGACATTCCCTGCCGATCCTGGAATTATTCGCAACGTTCGTCAGAGACCTTATGGCAGCTTGGCTATCAGAAAAGATCGAGATGCGGGTGAAAGGAACACCGTATGCGAGGATCCATTGTAATGTATTAGTTGATCTTTTAAATTGAATCTAAATTAATATAAAACTGTGAATGTTCACTGGTGGTTAAGGTCAGATGGATGAACTAGTCGCTCGAGAACTTTTACTTATGATTTACTTTACCAATCTTTGACACGTTTCGAAACATGTATCGAATCAGTTGGGCAATTCACACAAGCCATTGTATAGTTGTATTGAGTGTATTGTTGGACGAATATACAACAGTGTATACTTGTTGTTGATAATTTTCATATAAAAATCGGATAAACTTATACACATTTTTTTCATATGTTTTTGAAAGTTGCATTGGTTTCGTGTTATCAATTTATGTATGTAAATGCTAGTAATCAATAAGAAGAATAAATATACAAAATATTTTTTATGTGACTTGAGTAAACAATTAATATTTCAAAATGATAATTGTTTTTTTTAATTTTGTTGTTTGAAAATCAAATTATGAATACTGGTCTTCTTCTTATCGCATTTTGATGTTTAGTATATGAAATACACTATACAACTTAGCATTGAGCGTTCACAAACAAGAGGTGTATTCAATACAACATACACGATACAAAGTCGTGTGAATTGGCCAATTGTCCTTGTTTTAGGTCTTCTGAAAGTAAAATTCTTCATGTCTGGATCTTTTATATTGAATTTGTATTCATCCGAGTACAGGATACTTCTCCAGTCGGCAGCAGTCCAACCAATATCAGCTTTTGAAAAAGCTAACCTTGCATTGAGGTTTTTTTGGAGAAATGAAGGTTTTCTTTGATGATTTCCGAGCGCATAAACCAGCTTCTGAAGTCGCCGTATTCTAGTAGGTAGCGTGTTGGCTTTGACTTTGAAAGCGCATTATTAATTTCTTGAGATGATTAATTATGAAGGGAAACTGTGGTTTTGTGATTAAGACTGGCCCGCAATATCCTCAGATCTAAATCCGATCAAGCACTTGTGTAATATCGTAAAAACAACAATCAGATGAAATTATCTCACGAATTGGCATAAGCATTAGGAATTAATTCAGGCTAAGTGATATAATACATATATGTATGTTAGTATGTTAAAATCCTTTTCACCATTTGCTTATACGATGTCTACCACAAAATATTAAGCACTCTACTTATAGAGCAATATTAGAACTTAAATTAGTGCAAATGTATTGTTATGAAAATGGAAATGGTGTAACATCGTTTAACATTAAAATGATAAATAAAAGCTACAAAAACTAAAACTTGTTCAGTATGAAAGAAAAGGGGATAGATAAGTAAAAAAAAGAAGGCAACAACAAACAATGAAAACAAAATACACAAACAACAATGAAACAACGATAGAGATCTCAAGAATTCGCAGCCACGAACATTCGACTTAAAGAACATTCATCAGACTCTTTACGCGGGCATATAAAAAGCAGGCAACGAGCAGTAAGAACTCAGTCAGTCTTGTGTGAAGACGCTTTGCGTGTGAAGAGATCAATCGTGGCTTGAAACCTATCGGATACCTTTTGT
The DNA here is from genome assembly GCA_930367235.1 of Sarcophaga rosellei. NCBI lineage: Eukaryota > Metazoa > Arthropoda > Insecta > Diptera > Sarcophagidae > Sarcophaga > Sarcophaga rosellei. The sequence continues at coordinate 66,801,374 of OV884019.1, forward strand.
TATTTACGCAGAAGAGTGTAAAGCAGAACAAGAAACAAAGCAATTATTGTTGTATACATCAAGTTGTGAACAGTGGCGAACAATAAAGAGTTTAATTGAAACTAAGCACAAATTTATCTTTATTTTGTTTGCAATTAACGAATTCATATTTTAAACGTTCTTAAAAAGGATAAAACGTAACAGTATTATTACACCTTAATTTTTTATAACTATTTTTAAGGGGAATTGGGGTGTCCTTATTTTTTTCATAGAGTGAATTTCCATTCTATTTTTAGTATGCTTTGATTTTACTCGCATGATTTAACAAAAAAAAAAAATATATAAAAATAGAACACGATCAACATTTAACTGCTGAACCCATTAAGAAAGTGGAACAATTGGAACAGACGGTATAATATTTTTCACTTTCTTTATTAAACTTACTCAATTGGTCATTACAACACTTTAGTCAGGATTACGACCTACCTTATCACTCTTGCGAGTGTTAATGTTTATGCAAGAGTCGGGGTTTGAACCACGGGTCTGCAACAGACTTTTTCCACACAGAGTTCAAATTTGCTACTTTATTAAGCACTGGGATCAACATTTGAATAGATATTAAGGGTAGACTCACCCATGTCATCATTTTTTATATGTAGTTTTACAGCTCCCTTCTTGAGAGAAAGAAAATATTTTTTAAGTACATTTCTCAGCTCGATTTGGTTTAATTTTATATTCTGTCCGGCCAACTTGAACAGAGCTGCCGAAAGGTTATTTATTTATTAATTGCAATACAATTGCAAATTATATTTAATTATACATATACGAACTGAGTAACTTTGACCATATGCTCGGCGTAGTGTCACAGACCAGAGTCTCTGGTGGGAATCGAACCCACGACCCTCACGCTAATTGTCTAGCACCCGTCAGGTTATATTTTTTATACAAAATTTAATTGATTTGCCCATAGAAATCATTTTAAATATGAATTTATTTTAAAATTGTCGTCTGGCATCTTTGAATTCGCGGACAAATTATTCGAAATAAATGCTGCAGACCTCTCAGTGAAAAAATAAATTTGTTCAGTCAAAAATTGTGCTCAGACCAAGTTCTCTCCAGCTTTAGGAAACTTTCAAAGTAGGTGAGCAGTATTTGGCCGAAAAAGTTTTAATATTTTAATACCTCTTTTGCGGTTTTCAACAATATTACTTTGTCTTCAAGAATTTTTTAAAATTTTGCAATCTATTCATAAAAACCCTTTTGCCATTTCAATTGCTTGTTCCTTCCCCTCCAGCACCTGTGAAACATTTAATGAAATTTTCATTTAACCTTTTTAGATATTGCTTTGCTATTGTTGTTGTTGTTTTTGTTCTTTTATTTCGTATTTTAATATCAAATGAATGTTAAATCGGTTAAATGTTACGTTAAAAATTTTAATCATTATTGCTATCGTCTGCCCTTTCGTTCACCCTGTTTGCGCTTGTTGCTTCGATACGCTATTGCTCGTGTACAATAATCAGTCGCCATTGTTGTATACTGGGCATTTGAAATTCATTGTCGACCTTTTGGCGTCTATTGCCAACAGGGATGAAGAGTCGTTATGCTTGTTAGAGTGTGTTTTACTAACTTCGATAACAGTGTTGTGAACCCGAATCCTGTGTTGGGAATTAATTACGCTTTATTAAGAGTTGACAATGACCACCATAGCCGATTCGTTCGCTACACAATTGAGGAGAGTGATTTATTTTATTAAAAGTCTTGGTTTACAGTATGAAATAACAGAGAATAAAAACGAAATGGAAAACTTATGAATATCCATAAGGGATAACGCACAGTGGACAAGAAAAATGTTTAATGAATTCGTTATAAAGCATATATAATGGTGAAATATTGTATAGTAATCTTCTTTTGATTGTTATTCCTCATTGGTCGTTATAATTCTTCAGCCAGGATTACGACCTATCTTCGCACATCACTTTCACTCTCTCACATCTACGGTATAGAGTCGATTCTGAACGATAGATTCTTGAGAAACGTTTTTATGGGAAATTTATTTACTCTCAGAGTCTTTACCAGAAATCTGCTGAGAGGCAGTCGCCGAAGATATATTTCTTTATACTTAGTTTTGTTCGATATGTCTGAAATGGGGTTTGAACCGTGGCCTCTACATCAACGACATCTAGTAGCACATAACGCTACACGGCTCATATCTGCACTAGCAATTTGAGGGCGTGGCCATCTCACGTGAAGGTGATATGATCGAGCGGGTCGATGCATGGGAATAAGACACGGACCACAACAGTCCTTAGAACCAACATAACCCAAGACTTCAGTCAAATTTAGTTTAAATTATGCGACAGAGTCAAGTAGAATTGAACATTTTGAATGCGTTCCACCTAGAGAGGAAGTGACGGACACTTGGGCTATGTTATATACTCCACATTATGGCATTAATAGGTAATTCAAACAAACACATCTCACACACACTATGTTTTATTTAAAGTTAAAGCTACATACATAATTGGCCATTACAACCCTTCAGTCAGAATTACGGCCTAGCTTCTCACACCACTCATGTTGTGTGCCTTAATTTTATACTTGAGTGGCGGGACCAACAGTTTAACCTCGACTACGAACGACAGATTTTTAAGCAACTCTTTCTTGGCAGGTTTATTTACTCTCAGAGTTTTTGCCAGAAATCTGCTGAGAGGAAGTCGCTGAAGAAATATTTTTTTTCATATTTCGTTTTGATGTCTGGCCTGGGGTATGAATCCGGGCTTTACGTCTAATAAGCGAACACACTACGTGCGAAAGTTAAAGCGCTTGAAGAAAGATCCGATGTAATAATTCTTAGGGTAATAAATATATTTAACACATACTATTTTAGATTACTATAATATAACATACATAGTTAATCTCAAATATAACCTAAGTTACGGCATTTTGGCTAGTTATTGCATAAGTTATACTTTAAAAGTCGCCGTGGTCTAGTAGGTAGTGTGTTGGCTTATTAGACGAAAGGCCCGAGTTCGAATCTCAGGTCAGACATCAAAACGAAAATATGAAAATATTTCCTCGGCGACTTCCTCTCAGCAGATTTCTGGCAAAAACTCTGAGAGTAAAAATTGCCATGAAAAGCTTCTCAAAAATCTGTCGTTCGGAGTCGACTTTAAACTGTAGGTCCCGCCACTCATGTATAAAATTAACGCACACAACATGAGTGGTGTTGAGAAGCTAGGCCGTAATCCTGACTGAAGGGTTGTAATGGCCAATTATGTATGTATGTATACTTTAAAAGTTTTCACGGTAATCGCACTCATAGAAAACTGAGCAAATTTAAGCTTGCAATGGTAGCTGCATGTACTTGTTTTTAATATTTTTTAGTAAAAGGTAAAAACTAAGATTATTAGCGTACAATAATACAATTTATAATTATTTGGGCAATTCACACAAGCTCGTTCTATTGAGTGTCTTGTTAGACGAATATACAACAGTGTATGCTTGTTGTTCCGATACACTTATACACATTTTTGTCATATGTTTTTGGAAGTTGTATTAGTTTCATGCTATCAGTTTATGTAAATGGCAGTAATCAAGAAGAAGAATAAAAATACAAAATATTTTCTATGTAACTTGAGTTAACAATTAACATTTCGAAATTATATTGTTTACGCAGAATTAATTTTCTTTTTTTTATTTTGTTGCTTGAAAATCAAATTATGAATACTGGGCTTCTTCTTCTTATTACTTTTTAACGTTTTGGATACCAAATACACAATACAGCATAATACTGACCGGTAATAAACAAAAGGTGTATTCAATACAATATACACAATACAAAGTCGTGTGAATTGCCCAATTGTTTTCAATTTATATCGGTTTGCCCCACAGTCACTATCAAATAACAATATTATTGCGCTTTTTCCATTTCTTTATTAATTTTTTTTAAATTGTGTTTAATAATGAAGTGCGAAAAAACTTACTTAATTTACTATAAAACACAATACGACTTATTTTTGAAAACTTCCTGAAATTCTGTTAAAGGCGTTCAATAAGAAAACATTCGATAGGAATGAATTTTTAAAGTGTTTTATTTCTTCTGGAATATTGTGCTGTAATGTAACGGAATAAAAATTTTTTATAGAGCAAGTAATATCAAGTAAAGTATTTGTAATTATATTTCTAAATATTATTCTTATTATTATCATTCCAAAAATTGTAACAAAAAATAAACTGCTGCTGATCGAATTGTAAGCAGTGTATGAATATTGAATTCCCTCACCTAAAAACGCTTCGTTTTATGAAAATGCTTGTATGTGTGAGCTTAGTTGGATTGGAATTATGTAATGCTCATTTTATGTTAAATAGCACTCTCACCATTGGAATTATGATTCACAATAATTTTTGGTCATTTGATGCCCAATTAATTTTAACGACAACATGAATGGCAGCAGAACGTTTGACTTTAAACAGTTCGAGTTAATATTTGTTGGGTTGAATGGGTGTGAATTATTTGAGAATAATATTCTCAAAATTATGTTCATTTTTAAGTACTAGATGCCTCAAAAGAAAATTTATATTTGTTCAAACGAACGAACGAACTTAACAAATATAAGGGATGTGCAGTGTGAATTCAGGCGCTCTGGTGAATACCTCGGGAGATGTGACCGGTTTTTCAAAAAGGGTAATTCGAGGACTAAAGAGGCCATTATAACTCTCATTAAAAAATTACCTTATCGGCTAAAATCATCAGAACCACATAACATTCTAAATTAAAGAACTTTAGAGATGAAAAGAGTTCTCTAGCTTCATGGCAGCAAATTAATTATCCCCTCTCTCTCTTATTTGCTTCTCAACACGCTTACAATATGGTGAAATCAATTTAAAAGAGAACTTAACGCATTTACCTCACAGTTGGCTGTAGCCTTGCTCGAAACCCTTGATACTTTTTCCGATGCTGAGGACGCGATTGTTGTCGCTCTATATATTATCGAGTTTGTTCTAAAATTTTAACTTCTACTACTTCCCACCTTGAAGATGGACGCTCTTTTCACTTTTTTGGAATAATAGAGGCAAATCGCAAGGCTTGATTGCCGGGTATGTGCCTACAGACACTATCCGACCCAAAACTCAAATGTTTCCCTGAATTGGAGTGTGTAGTGAATACTTTACTTTTTACGAGAAGATACCGCAATTTATACAACCGAGAATAAACGAGATCAGGCTTAGTGTGAGAAATAGGATTACATATCTATGTCTGATTTCTCATCCGTAGCTAAACTGAATGACATCGCAACTGAAAGCCTCACAAAACAGCTTGCGCCAAATACTGCTGCATTAGGGTATTTTTGTACAAGATGGATCCTTCGTTCTTCGAACCTAATCTTATTTATGGAATTGTCTACTGCTGTCTACAATTGCAATGTCAATCGTTTGAATAAAGTAAGGAGATTGGTTACGATACGGATTATGAGTGCTTTGTGCATTATGCCTACAAAAGCACTTTGTAATACTTATTTGGCCTCCACCCGAACTTGTTACCAAAGAACTTATCTCATCGCAATATGACTTAATGTTCTGTCGCACTGGCAAATTATTCTCTCTCACTTTTTGATCTGAAGGTTCTAAAGCTCTGACTGCAATTGACTAAAGGGAATGATTATATGGTCATTCGATGAGATGGAATTCGGTGAAAATCTACACAGAAGAATTTAAACTCGAGTATAAATTATACTCTGGAATATCTTCCTAAGTTCTTGATCTCATGCCGAGCTCGAGGTAATGGCTTAAATCACAGTCTTGGTCTAATTTAAATGGGAAACGTACCAATCAACTATTGAAGCTGTATTATAAGGATATCTCTGTGATATCGGTTGAAGTGGAAGAGAGCATTACTTTCTTTGTCAGTATCCTCCCTTGACTCGAGACAGACTTCTTTCGATAGCCAAAGGAGCTATGGTTTTTTGATATGAAAGTGACTACCAGATTCATTCAACTTTCGCTCAACTTTTCGATTTTAACAAATTAAATTTAAATTTATGAAAAGTTTCCAATTTTTCGTAGCGTACATAAGTTTTTAAATTTATTTTGTTTTTCTGTATAATTTAGTATTTTAGCTGTGAATTCTTTTTACTGTAAAAAAGTTCACATTGACACATTTTAACACGCATTAAGGCATCCAATGAACTGCAAGAGCTACTCTAGTAACTCAAATGATTGTAAATGAAATGCAGATGAGCCTTTAATTTGACCTCATCTGCAGTGGCAAATAAAATTAAAAAAAAATTGATGCAAAATTTCAATATCCAAAGATTATTCAGAAAATTGCCATGTAATTGAATTTAATTTTTTTCTTTTTTTTCATTTTCATTGTAGCAAATAATAAATTATTTTGCATGATATATAAATACTTCATATACATATATGTATATGTACTTCACATATATAAAAAAATGTATTTAACATTATATTTAAAAGTATGTATATGTATGCAGATATGCTACATATGTATATATTTTAATTCGAGTTTAAACTTTCATTGCAATTTTTATATTGGATTGATTTATCATTTTTAAGTTTTTAATTTAAGATACGAGTATTTCAAAATATTAAATTGGAAAATCGGAGTTGGAGGCATGCCTATTGTTTTCGGAGTATGCTCTGCGATACATATTTTTTAGAAGTCGGAAAAATTTGTTTTCTTACATGTGCTGATGTTTAGAAATTATGTGCTTTTCCGGGATCAGCAATGAATCGTTGTTTCGCTACTCCTTAGTAGTCATGAAATTTTGAATATGAGTGAGTCAAGAGTATTGAAATTCAACTACTCTGATTCATTCGAACTCACTACAACATTGATTTATAAGTGCAGGTTGTACAACGTTGACATCAAACTCATAACATTTGAAATATGTTTGATTCATAAATTTAGAAAAATACTTATAATACTCATAAATGATTCGAGTGATTCGAAACATTCATCAAAATTTACAGTCTTAGTTGTTGTTGCATTTACAAAAAAAATGTAGTGTTCGTACGCGAATCATATTTATTTTGTGATTCTTGTAAATGTTGAATCAAGGAGAGTCGAAATCAACAACATCTTGCGTATTGTTAAGTATGAGTACTATGAGTACTTCAAACTTTGAATATGAGCAGTATGAATATGATATTAAAATAAGTATGAATGCTTATAAGTATCAGAAGATATGAGTATGATTCGAATCTACTTATCTTTTTGAATACTCATTACTGATCTCTTATACTTGTTTTTAGCTCAACATTGGACCTTTCCCGCTATCACAATCTGCTTACGGGGATAAAAGTTTGCGCTTATTCAACTTTTTAGTTGGATCGGTTGATATTTTCTCTTTCAAGTTTCTAATACACAAAGTTTTATTTGATATGCCATGCAGTGTATGCAATCAAATAGAAGTTTTAAGTTTCTTACTGTAGTTACTCGTTCGACTTTCTTAGCTACGGACTCAAATCGTATACGATTGTAATGTCTACTTATACGCTTTATACTGGTGTTAATGTGTCGTATATTGTGTAACCGATGAGTTATTTGTAGTTAATACGGCTTTTTGCACTGTTAATGGCACTTTGGCTTCAATTTTTACTAATGTTTCATCAGACAACCTTTTATTGAAGTCTTGCATTTTATGATATAGCGAGTTATTCCCCCCGCGAGTTATTCCATACCAATTGTTGTAGGATCAGATTTATTCTTTATCTTTTTTTATCAGCTCCTCGAATTTGACTCAAGATAAGATTGAGATCATCTGGAAGTCACTACAATGCAAAAGTAGCTGAGCTCGCAGGAAGGGTAGGATTCCATGTTACCGATTGAGTCAGATCCTCTCTGTAGAACAGTAATAGAAGTTTCGAAAACTTTGCTCTGCAAGGAATGATATATATAGAGGTAGAGACTCTTCTCAAGCCTGATTAGTTTGAAACAATCTAAACTTTTGCTTGGTAATTATAGTGGGAAGGTATTTGTGACTTCCAATAGACAAAGAGCATTTTTCAGAATAGAAATGAGTTCAATCCCAATATGAAAATTCTCTGATTAGGAGAATGAATCTCCAGAAAACATACATGAAAACTAAAAATATCAAAATTGCATTGAAAAATTCTTGCTAAAATATCCCCTGCCCCTAAAATAGGGTGAATATTTAAATACCAATTTAAATAACTTGGTTTCAAATATGTGAGAGTTAGAATGTTTCTATAGGAATAGGGTGACATATGTATTAAAACAGCAATATCTGCTTTTTTGAAGTATGCGATGCCCTAGTTTAAATCTATAGCTCAAAAACACTTAAACATGGACTTTAAAAATATTCGATATGAACAGATTAATAATATGTGAGGCATAAACGAAATGCTACCTCCTGTACGCCAATGCAAAAAAAATCAGGCTTAGGGCCATTATTACAACTTGCCGCTAAATTTGGGTATAGTTAAAGGTACCCTTAGCTAAAGGGAACTGCAAAGTTACCTTTAATTTATTTTCGTTATTACAACTTACAGTTAACTTTTTCAAAAATATGCCAGTGCCGGAGCAATGTCGATAAAAGTGCTCAATTTTACAAGTTTTTTTTAACACAGTGGCAACGAAGGGCCTCTTTTTTGTTGTTGTGTTTCCTCATTTTGTTTATATTCGAAGTTGCCATATTGAAAACAATATATAATATGGCAAGTTCTAACATAAACTTAACTTTAAAAGTTACAGGCAGGAGATCCTCCCTTTAGCTTAACGCTTACTTCTACCTTATTGTCCACTTATTATAATGAAAAACAATATATCTGCCCGTTAAAATCCTTCCTTTTAGTTAACAGCAAGTTGTAATAATGGCCCTTAATTACTGGTATTAATTTCAGAATATAACTACAATGATAATGCAGTGTAATAATTATAATTTGATTTTATTGGATTGTGATTATAAAAAAGTTGTTTGTAAAGATTTTGTTTCATAACTTTAAAAATATTTACATATGTACATACATACACGTGTAAAATTATTGTTCAATTACAATGATGGCAGTGAGTTTCAAATTTAAATTTTTTTTAATTTGAATTTCTTTCAAGGTTAGAGAAAAATGTTTTCCATTTATTTCTTGTATTCTCTGCTTTGGCTTGTGAAATCTAAAATCGATGGCATGGCTGACCTTAATGTTCTATTATTTTCTTAAAATAGAGAATTTGTTTTTTTTTTAATTATTAACAAGTCGATTGCAACAGAAAAAGAAAAAAAAATTAAAATTTTTAACCAAAAGCAAGTAACACTGGATAGGAAAAATCTTTACTTCCATGTAATGGCGCCACACTGACATGCCGCCAATGTTTAATCAGAATCCATTTGTTTATATTTATTTACACCAAAACTACAACAAACGTATATATTTTCTCATTTGGCTTTGTCGTTGTTATTGTTGTTGACATCAAATTCCACATCCACCTACTACTACAGTTGCTAGAGGTTGACTTGTGTTGATGTTGGGGGAGTAGATTGTTGGTTTCGCATTAGAATGAGTTTAACAACCATCGTCATTGAATTGGTTTATACAAACGCACATGCAAAACACTCGACACATTCATACAAACACAGAGAGATTGGAGAATAGGAAAGAATGAATGAAAGAGTGAATACTAGAAATATGTACATATAAACGGAATAAAAATAAAGAGATTCTCAACTGAAGCAACAACTGATTTTTGATTACATGTGTATGAGAGATTATTTATATATACAAACACATGCACATACATGTATATATGTAATTTAGAAGTGTAAACAAATGTCATCCTTTTTTAACAACAACAATAGCAGCAAACTACTAAATACAATAACAAATTAACAAATTCAACTCATTGTCACTTATAATCGTTAAAGGGAAAGAAGGACATACTTTTGTCTAAAAAAAGGATGTTATATGATCCTGTTCACAGAATTATTCTATCCCCTACATACAAAGTTTTTAGAGTTCAATATTCTTCTTGAAAATCAAATTAAGAACAAATTTTGAATAACAATGTAAATGATAAATATACCACTAGTGCTCACTTATACATTTTTTGATGGCATGCCAGTTTCTTCCCATATTGGTTCAGAATTTTTGTAACCGTCTCCCATTCTAATTCTTGGTTCTCACAGTGGTTAATGCATAATGCAAGTTAGTTTTGTTATTATGTTTTATTACTTTTTATTTCCGTAATTTGTAAGTTAATCTTTAAGTTTATTCTTTAGTTTATGAGGAGATGCACTCTCAAGTCACTTTTAGCCTCTTGAGCAAGGACATTGTATATGACTTTTTAACAACCTTTGAAATTCTACTACTTCTGTCAAGTTTGGTATGTACTGTCTACTTTCTTATCAGAGATCAGCAATGAATATTCAAAAAGATGAGTAGATACTTATACACATTCATACTTATTTTATTATCATACTCATACTACTCATATTCAAAGTTTGAAGTACTCATCGTACTCATACTTAACAATACGCATGATGTTGTTGATTTCAACTCTCCTTGACTTAATATTTACAAGAATCACAACAAAATAAATATGATTCGCATAAGAACACTACAATACTCACTAGAAGGCTGTGTGTTTCTTTGCTTGCTGGGTTTGTATTTTTCTTTCTTCTTTTTTTGTAAATGCAACAACAACTAAGACTATAAATTTTGATGAATGATTCGAATCACTCGAAACATTTATGAGTATTGTAAGTGTTTTTCTAAATTTATGAATCAGAATAAATAGGCGTATGAATCAAACATATTTCGAATGTTATGAGTTTGATGTCAACGTTGTACTCATACTCATTGCAACCTGTACTTATAAATCAATGTTGTAGTGCGTACGAATGAATTAGAGTAGTTGAATTTCAATACTGTTGACTCATTCATACTCAAAATTTTATGAGTACTTCTGCTAAGCCCTGCTGAGTACCGAAAAAACGATTCATTGCTGATCTCTGTTTCTAATGTTTGTAAGACTTTACTTAATCATTTTCATATAAATCATTTTCATATAAAAATCCGATACACTTATATACATTTTTTCATATGAATTTGGAAGTTGTATTGGTTTCATGCTACCAGTTTATGTAAATGCCTGCATTCAAGACGAAGAATAAAAATACAAGATCAGATTGTAACTTGAGTCACTAATAACATTTCAAAATTATATTGTTCTCACAGATAATTAATTAATTTACTTTTCTCGTAATATTTTCCATTTTGTTGCTTCAAAATCAAATTCTGAATACTGATCTTCTTCTTCTAATCGCTTTTTGATATTTGGAATACGAAATACACAATACAGCATATCATTGAGCGTTCACAAACAAAAAGTATATTCAATACAACATACGTGATACAAGGTCGTGTGAATTGACCACTTAAATGTTATTATTAATATATATTCTATTATTATATAATAAGGCAACACATTCAACTTTCTTAATTTTTTGAAATTTTTACTATTCCCTGAACCTTCTTAGCGCATTACAATTGTGGTTCTCAAGGAAAATTCAGTTGATATTGTTAAACTAACATCTTTCTCTTTAGCGTAGCCAAATTAAAAAAATCTGTAAAAAGGAGCTCAAATTTGATGGATCTCGTACTATCCACTAGTATGTTCATGATTACGCTTGTATGGTACATATGTATGTACATGCATATTTCTGTGCCTACATATTTTGATTACACATATATTTACACACATCGTAGATGTGCGTGCTTGTGTATGCATGTTTGTATATTCGTATTTTATTTTAATTATCCTGTTGTTTTATGGATTCTAATAAAAAGAAACTAAGAAAATTGAAAAGAAAATTTGATTTCATGAAGTTGATGTTTCCATATTTGTTTTTGTGTCAAACCATAGAAATGTTCAAATGCTAATGATATGATCACAGTTAAACCTTTTCTCTTTTAATGGTTTTTTTTCTTCAACAAAATCTAAGAAAACTTCTTGACAAATAATTTCGTCTTTATTTTTTCATTTCAAAAAAGTTTTATTTTTATAATAGAAGTCATGACAAAATAAAAATAAAGACAACTAAACTTCAGCAGAGTTGTAAGCCGGGAACCATAAAAATGTAATTGACGCCAAATAAATTTAAAAGTTGCCACTGGTCCTCAGTAATACGACACTTTTTTTTGGCAACTCTTAACACGGCTAACATTTGGTTGCCGTTTAGAATTAACGAATCCTTTTATCAGACGTTCAGAATGTAGAATATGACTAAGCTATCCCTTCAGTCAGGGTTACGACTTAGCTCTTCACACCACTTATGTTGCGTTAGTTAATTTTATCCATAAGTTTCGGGACCTACAGTCGAATCCGAACTATTTTTTTTGAGAAACTTTTCGAGCTGAGAGCAAGTCGCTGAAGAAATATTTTTTCATATTTCGTCTAGATTGAAATGTCTGCCATGCTAAACATATATAAGCGACTCACTTCTGAATTAGATAGTAATTGATGATGAAAAGTTCTCGACTCACGTTAACATAAGTGAAAACGACTTCAATTGAAACTCTCTGAAATGGCACAAGTTGAGGCAAATAATTAGGAAAGCATTGCTCTGTATTGTTTTGTAACATTTGCCTGGAAATGTCTACTATAATTTCCACTTCTTGGACCTAATCTTTAATTTTCCAAATTTTCCTTACATACATACATAACATACATAATTGGTCATTACAACCCATCAGTCATGATTACGAGCTAGCCTAGTATATTAATTTAGAACATGGGTGGCGGGACCAACAGCTTAAAGTCGACTCCGTACGACGAATTTTTGAGAAACTTTTCATGGCAGCCCTGATGTTTTGTAAGCCAACGCACTACCTACTAGACTACGACGACTAAAATTATTTACTTTAAGTGAAGTCTCAAATAAAACTCAACAGAAAATCTTACTTATGGGTATATTCAATGACAAATAGATTAAATGGATTACTTAACCTTAAGCTAAGGGCCATTATTACAACTTGCCGTTAACTAAAGGGAGGATTTAAACGTGAAGATAAATATTTTTTCATTGTTATGAGTACCCAATAAGATAGAAGTGAGTGTTAAAGTTCAGTTTATGTTTGAACATGCCATATTATATGTTTATTATTTTCAATATGGCAACTTCAAATGTAAACAAAATTAACATATACAACAAAAAAACGAAGCCGGTCGTTGCAATTGAGCAGTTTTATCGACATGGCTCCGGCACTGCCATATTTTTGAAAACAGTTAACTTTGTTTTATCTGTAAGTTGTAATAATGAATATAAGTTAAAGGTAATTTTACAGTTCCCTTTAGCTAAAGGTACCTTTAACTAAACCCAAGTTTAACGGCAAGTTGTAAAAATGGCCCTAAGAGTGTCATTGTTTAGACGTACTATTCCGATGAGCAGTGCAAAAAAAAAATTTAAACCTAATGCCCATTGACACTTTATCGATTTATTGGATACGAATTCCACGTTCTGAATCGAGGGTTATCTATTCTTATTACAGTCATTATAATATGTATACACAATATATATGTATATATAACATAATTTTTTTTATAGATTTTATTTTCATTTGCATTCATTTCGCTTTAATTATTCGCTTGATTTCGTCGTATCAACTTAATACATCTGCGCAATAATTATATGAAAAACACGTAAAATTATGGTCTATTGGTTTTATTGGTAACCAATATCAGGGATAAAGATTAACTTTTATCATTTATATGCAAATACCTTTCAACAATGAACGAAAAGAGAAACAAAACTTATAACAGAAGTTTACTTTGATAAAACATAATAACGTAAAAAGGAACATTTTAATGTCAAATAAAGCATAAAAATGAATTTCCATTTACCTTTTCAAAGGCCGCTAAAAGAAATAAGAAATTTATTATTCATTAATATTTTAATAAATTACATGGAATGCGGAAAACATAATTTAAATATAAATTATTTAACAAAAAAAAACAAAATGTAATTATAATATTTCAATATTCAAACTTTTTATACATATCTGAAGTAATACGTATATATTTCTTTTAAACATAAAATTTTAATAACATAATGCGACAAAAAACAAAATGTTAAATACAGTGAGCTTCAAAAGAAACTGTACACTAAGAATAAATTTCTAACAATTACAAACTTTTACCGCTTAAGGAGAGTACCCGAAAAAATTTGGTAATATGTATTTCGAAATTTTTTTTAATTTTTTGTTTTAATTTTAAAAACTGCCAATGAAACAATTTAGAAATAAAAATAACGGTAATTTATTGATGTATATTTTTTTAATGTACAGTTTATTTTGACGCTCACTGTCAACTACATGCTGAAAGTTATGAATTTAACTCGAAAATATTTTTTTTATATTTTTCGAAAAATCCAAATTAGTTTTTTATAAAAAAAAAAAATTTTTTGAGTTTTTTTCAAAAATTTAGTGATTACTCGAATATTTTTGAACCGATTTTCAAAATTGGAAGTGTTTTAGAAAGGGAAGATACAACTACATATATACATAATTGGCCATTACAATCAGTAAGTCAGGATTATGCCCTAGCTTCTCACACCACTCAAATTGTGTGCCTCAAATTTATACTTGAGTGGCGGGACCTACAGTTTAACGTCGACTCCGAACGACAGATTTTGAGGCAGGTTTATTTACTCTCAGAGTTTTTGCCAGAAATCTGCTGAGAGGAACTCGCCGAAGAAATATTTTTTTTCATATTTCGTTTTGATGTCTGGCCTGGGACTCGAATCCGGGCTTCACGTGTGATAGGCGAACACACTACTTACTAGACTACGGCCTACTGTTTGTGGGAAATATTAATTTTTTTTAGAGTGTTTCGCTACGATTCAAGAAAATTTGTTCGACAATTCAGAAGCTCTGAAAATTCTTTGCGTTTTCAGTTGCCATTTTCTAAAATTATGAAAAGTTTTGAATTTAATTTTAAAAGATAAAACTCTTCTTACATATACAGTCAATAGAAATAATGTTAAATTCATAAATCGAACTGATGGGATATATAATCGAATTCGATGCACTATAAACAAACGTTTAAATATCGTGTTTGACCCACAGACTTCAAAATTGGAACACATGCAAATTTCATTCAATAAGTCTACATACATATATACATACATACATACATAGTATGTATGTTTATACATGCAGGGATTTTTTCAATGTAAATATGAATAAAAAAATGTGTGTTTTATTTTATTTATTTTATGAAGAAGAAGGTAGAAAAACCTTAAGGCCAGACAAAGAGCCAAAGTGGAGCCAATCCATTGGGTAAATCACAATAATTTACACAATTATGCACTCTTTTAGAATTTTCTTCTTTTAAACATACTCTTGTATACATACATATGTATGTATTCGCATGTAGTTGTGTTGTGTTTGCAGTAAACGGGGAGGTCAAAAGGCAAACATTACGGTTTTATTGAAATATAAATAAAATCTGTAGTAAAACAAGAAGAATAACATTTGCATGGTTCACTATCGGAATTTGGTTTTTTTTCGTTTTTTT
Organism: Sarcophaga rosellei; assembly: GCA_930367235.1. Taxonomy (NCBI): domain Eukaryota; kingdom Metazoa; phylum Arthropoda; class Insecta; order Diptera; family Sarcophagidae; genus Sarcophaga; species Sarcophaga rosellei. The sequence goes on from OV884019.1 coordinate 66,816,903, forward strand.
TCTTGTTATTATTTATTTACACTCCTTTTATCTTTGCCTTCGTCTTTTCACTTCTAGGCACTTTTGTTATTCTTGGCTTTGAGTTTTTATTGTGGGTTTACGATCAGCAGGCAACTGGGTTGACATATTGCTATTGACACTTGACAAGTGTTGTCACGTTGTCATGGGCACATAAAGCACCCCCAATGCTGGAGTTGCTGTAGAGCTTATTTTGTGACCCCCACAGAATGAAAGCACGAAAATAACACAAATACTCGGCATAAAGACCGCTAAGAAGTCGAATGAGTAAATGAACGATAAAGCGTAAAAGGAAAATAAATGCTACAAGTTATACACTTTTACCATGAAAACAAAAAAAAAAAAAAAAAAAACAGAAAGAAGTCTTGATTATGTCTTATACTTTGGCATCTTTTGATTTTTCATCTTTTTTATTTCGTAAATCTTCAATATTTTTCTTAATTTTATTCACAGCACAAGCCAGTTCTTGCCAGAATTTTAAATAACCGCGGGTGTATTTTCCTATTCTCACCATTTCTATTGTATTATGTTGGTGTTGTACATTATTTTTTTTTTATCAACCTTTATGGTTTATGCGTCAATAAGAACAATAAATAAAATGAAAAAGTGTTGCACAACAAAATCTGCCCTATTCCGTATTTAAGCAATAACTTTCTAAACATACTCACTCGTTCTTTTAAGGAACGTAAGGTTGTTACAAAGCAACTACCGTTGTTGATTCGTCAACTATATCAGGAACTAGGATAATAGCACATTTATCTGTCCCTAACCAGGGACAACATCTTCCATAAAGGTGAGTATTTAGAGTATCCAAACTATTTTTAATTTAAATATGAAATTTATCAATTACGCATAATGAATTGGTCAATTCACACGACTTTGTATCGTGTATGTTGTATTGAATACAACATATTCATACTATACCGTATTGTGTATTTCGTATTCCAAAAGTCAAAAAACGATAAGAAGTATTTATAATTTGATTTTCAAGCAACAAAATGCAAAATATTACTGCAAAAAAGTAAATTAATTAATTATCTGTGCGAACAATATAATTTTGAACTGTTAATTGTTGACTCAAGTTACATAGAAAATTTTTTGTATTTTTATTTTTCTTCTTGATTACTGGCGTTAACCTAAATTGATGGCACGAAACCAATACAACTTCCAAAAAAATATGTGTGTATAAATGTATCGGATTTTTATATAAAAATGATCAACAATAGGCATACACTATTGTATATTCGTTCAACAATACAATAAACACAACGATACAACGGCTTGTGTGAATTGCCCAAATATTTTTCGTCGAGATCATGGATCTTGCCATTGCAGTGTCAAGAAGCACATCATGTGAAGCTTTTGATATTGAATTTATTTCTGTTATTAGTAAACTTAATAGAAAAAAAATGTTTATAACACATTCCTAAATTCCTCTGTCATCTCCGCAGCCTTCGTCTTTGCAACTCAGTGAGACTAAAGGAAAGATGACATATACTTTGCTAATGAAAACTGTTCTTTAATTATAATGAATGACTTTGACATGCCATCAATGTCTTGGAGTTTTCCTATTGATGTCCAATGTTATGTTTAAACGCCAGATAATGTACCGTAGTCTAGTACAAAATCTGTCGTTCGGAGTCTACGTTAAACTGTAGGTCCCGCCACTCAAGTATACAAAATTATGGCACACAACACAAGTGGCGTGAGAAGCTAGACCGTAATCCTGTCTGTATGTAATATATGAACCTATTAATGACTTTTTAAATACTTCGACCTTCATTCAAAATTTGGAAATGGTGTACTTAATGATTATATAATGATTATATACTTAATATTTGTAAATGATAAGAACTAAGTAATCCTATGACGGCTTCTAAAGATCGATATCATTCTACTGATGAATTCATTACAACTATTTCAACTGTGTTTTGGAATCATTAACAGATAATATATTTTCGATCAAACGTACCGAGCATTACAGATCATTAAATGAATATTGTTGCCTTTATAAAAACGTGTAAAATATGAGTTCGTTGATTGCAAACAAAATGAAAATAAATCTGTGTTTAGTTCCAATTAAACTCTTTATTGTTCGCACTACTTTTGTATGCCAACGTATACATCTTCACGATACAACAACAACTTGCTTGTTCATTATACTTCTCTGCTTACACCCTTTGTGTAATCGACAAAACTTGTACGTTAGATCTGTATACCGGAGATCTTCAAACCGCGACTGTTTTCTTCACACGCAACGTGTCTTCACACAAGACTGACTGAATTCTTACTGCTCGTTGCCTGCTTTATCTTGCCTTTTTATATGCGCGCGTAATCAGTCTGATGAAGGTTCTTGAAATAGAACGTTCGGGGTTTCGCCTTCTCGAGAACTCTATCGCGACTTTATTGTTGTTTGTGTATTTTGTTACATTACTTGTTATTGCGTTCTCGCTTACTTGTCTATCCCCTTTTCTTTCATACTGACGTTGTTGGTTTGCTTGTAACAAGTTCGTTGTATGTGTTTGTGAAGCTTTTGCTCATTTTAATGTTAAACGATGATACACCGTTTCCATTTTTGTAACAATATCAATACAATTTTGTCTAATTCATTAAATTCATACCGTACAATGGAAAATACATTTAATATGTTCTAGTTGTTGTAGTCGCCGTATTCTAGTAGGTAGTGTGTTCGCGTATTAGACGAAAAGCCCTGGTTCGAGCCACAGGCCAGACATCAAAACGAAATGTGAAAAATATATATCTTCGACGACTACCTCTCAGCAGATTTCTGGCAAAAACTCTGAGATGAAAAAGTGTCTCAAAATCTGTCGTTCGGAGCCGACGTTAAACTGTAGGTCCCGCCACTCAAGTATAAAATTAAGCACACAATATGAGTGGTGTGAGAAGCTAGGGCGTAATCCTGACTGAAGGGTTGTAATGGCCAATTATATAGTATGTATGTTTTATCAAAAAATGTGCTCTTTTATTGCATAATGTATTCCGGAACAGGTTTGATAATCGTCATCTATGCTTCTTTGCCACAATAATGTACAAACTAATGCCAAATAAATAAATAAACCTTTTGAAAAATATAAATAGTTTGGTTTCAACGTTAAAAATCTTGTCGACCTGTATTATTTTATTAACCAAAAACAAAAAGAAAAACAAATTTACTTAATATCCAGAACAGGGCTGTTAAGTATTTACGTACACATTTTGTTAAAGCTTCTATTAAAAAATGAATGATTGTGATTAAATTTCATTTATAGGCCCATCAGAGTGAGTGCAAGTGAATGAACGACAATAAAATCTTGTGTTGAGTTTTCAATTTTCTATGCAAAACATGTTGTAACAACTCAAATACTATACATACATTGGCTTTGTTTTTCTCCCTCCCAATACGGGCATATCAAATGATTAATTTAAATGTGTCAACGTTAAAATAAACTGTTGATTTAATTTTATTATCAAGTGTAAGACTGCCATGACCTAAAGGTATACTTTCCTTGTGCACCAATTACAATTTGAATGAGGGTTAAAACGTGTTAAATTTTATTACTCGCTGGTGGCTAGGATAAGAAATAAATGTTAAGAACATAAGTTAGTATTGTAATATGTTTTTTTTTTTAATATCTTGTATTAAAATGTTATTCAAGCAAGCGAATAATTTTTATAATACAACGGGGTAATCATTTTATAATAACATAAGACGAAGACGAAGAAGAAACATTTAGATATTTAAACTCTTGCATTTTTATGAAAAATTGCGAATAAATAATTCACTATTTTCTTAGTATGAATAAGAAGCTTTGAGGGGGACACTCTTCAAATAAACCCCAAATAATTAGAGGCTTAAAAGACAGTATTCGGCAAGAAATTGCTGACGCGGGGGGTACTATTAATATTTCGGGAACTAAAGCCAAAATCTGGCAGTACCGTAATAAAGTTTGACATTTTTTAGGATAAACGTACTCACAACATTTTGATATACAATTGGTATTTGTTTTGCTTACAGTGAGTTAAAAAAATCCATTTGGTAATAAAAAACAAACAAAATTTTAAGAGAAAATTTTCGTTGGATTAATTTTCACAACTTTCGACGTGGCTCCTAACAAAAATCTGTCGATCAAATCAGTTTTTTGCATGGCGATAAAGAACCATTAAAAACAACAGTATATCGCTGGTATACTGAATTTAATCGCGGTAGTAGTTTGGTCGTCCACGAATTCCGTGAAACTCGTCAAAAGTTGTACAGACTTGCAGCCACGTCTAAATGTTGAAAATTTCTCAATCTGAATACACTTGTGTAAAAAAATGAGAGGCGTTTGTCAGACACGAGTTGTCTCTACTACATAATAAATAATAAACCGGAAACACTTCTAATTTGAAATACATATCTTAAAATGACTTAAAGTAAATAAATAAATAAAAAAATAATAATCAAAATAAAATGGTGAATTCTAAAAAAATTATTTTTGAAATGGCTATGCAATGACAATCCTGAATTATTGACCCATTTAAAGCCATACCAAAACGACTAATAAAACTGTGAAAAACTCTTCATTTATAAAAAATTAGGAGTACAAAAAAATATATGAGAACATGAAAAAATAATTTTTAAGACATAAAACGTTTGTACCCAAATTGGCACAAGGGCTACTTATGAGTAAAATTTTGAAAAGCAGCCTTCAATTTCAACGGTTTCTAACACAATGATAATACAATGCTTACCATTTGAAAGCTTTCAGGAAACGTGTTCGGCATTGCTTTAGGTGAAGTCCTAGATATTGTTAATCAAAATATTTACTGGTACTTACTATTATCTTCACTAAATACACCTAAGTGGCAAGCATTTGAAACCACCATTTCTTCCCTGGAATGCCAATTCTTTATAATGGTATAGATTGATCCACTTTATCAAATTCGCCCATAACCTTGTTGTAATTTTGAAATATTTTTGTGACCTTTATATAAGTTGTTGGCTTTTCTTGGGAAACCCATCTGTTATAAATCTTCAAATTAATCAGGATTGGTAGCCATTGTGCAAATGCCGTTATCTTTACAGCGGACCAATAATATATTATTACCAAACCTATAATCAAACTCTGCTCTTGGTGTAATTTGATTTATTTTTTTACATTTGTCAAAGGACATTTTTTAGTATGTTTATCTGTGATTGTACCCGTAGCACGGTAATCTATATTGCGTAAATAATTTGGCAAATACTTAATTACAACTTGCAGAAAAGCTGTAAAACCAGACTTTATGAATAAGATTTTGGCAACCCAAGAAACAGAGCTTTTGATATCCCACAGTAAACATTAAAAGAGTAGTAGTGTGCAGAGCAACTTGCTTCAACCAGAGATCAGCAATGAATCGTTTTTTCTTATGAAAATCAGGCTAACGCTAACTGATCTTTCATGTTGCCACCACTCGCATTCTATGCTGTTATAATTTGTTCTTATTAAAGTTCTATATTTGGTTTTCTCTAAATAACTCATTCGTATTTGTATTTATTTATTAAATTTGAATTTCTGATACAACAAGACATAATATCTTATAATTAAAAGATTTGCGCACTCTCATCAGTAAATAAAACATTTTTCCAAAAACAAATGTTCTTGTTGAAGTGATAAAGGATAAACATTCTGAGATAAAATAATTTTTGCAAGCTGTTCTGTATTTATAATCATAGCTATGCAAAACATTACATATATTTTTAGGGTTTATATTTATATATATTTTTTGGGTGTAGTTAAAGGTACTTTTAGCTAAAGGGAACTTTAAAGTTACCTTTAACTTATTTTCGTTATTAGAACTTACAGATAAAATAAAGTTAACATTTTCAAAAATATGGCAGTGCCGGAGCAATGTCGATAAAACTGCTCAATTAAACAAGATTTTTTAAACGCAGTGGCGGTGACGGCCTTCGTTAGTTGTTGTATATGCTCATTTTGTTTTGTTTGTTTTGAAGTTGCAATATTGAAAATAATATAAAATATGGCAAGTTCTAACATAAACTTAACTTTAAAAGTTAAAGGTTTGATGATCCTCCCTTTAGCTTAAAGCTCACTTCTACCATATTGTCCACTTATAATAATGAAAAACAATTTAACTGCCCATTAAAATCCTCCTTTAGTTAACTAGCAAGTTGTAATAATGGTCCTTAGAGATTCAATGATACCATGGTAAAACATGGCGGTGTTAGAATTGCTGTTTAGAGGTAATTGTCCTACTACAGTGTTCGGTTAGTTGTCATAAAATTGGATCTTCATGGGCAATTTATATTTTAGAAAGATAATCACGTTAAATGTAGATAATCATGTAGAAGTCGCCGTAGTCTAGTAGGTAGTGTGTTGGCTTATTTGACTTAAAGCCTGGGTTCGTATCCTAGGTCAGACCTCAAAACGAAATATGAAGTCTTCGACGACTTCCTCTCAGCAAATTTCTGGCAAAAACTATGAGAGTAAATAAAATTGCCATGAAAAAGTTTTTCAAAAATCTGTCGTTCGGAATCGGCGTTAAACTGTAGGTCCCGACACGCACGTATAAAATTAACGCACACAACAGGAGTGGTTTGAGAAGCTAGGCCGTAATCCTGACTGAAGGGTTGTAATGGGCGACCGGTGATAGAGAACAACAGTATATTCTATTCTCAATTCCATTGAGTATCTGTCGGATTTGTTAGAAAAGAAAACTACGGAGCAAAATCTATGCTAAAATAGGTAGTGAACCAAGAATGGAATAGCGTAACCTAAGAATACACTAAAAAAATGCGTTCATAGTATGCCCGAAAAATATTGCGGAAAAAAGACGTTTGTTGTTATTACCTGTAACTTATTTTAATTTGAAACTATCGTAATGAATACAAAAAAGGAAATGACACTGCTTTTAAAGGTGTACTCATAACATATGCACAGTTAATCGATAAGGAAATCTCAGTTTTAACGGTCAAACGAAGACATTTGACATTCTCAAGCACATTCGATTTCTTTCTAACTATTATTTCAACACAAAAACAGTTAATAAATAATTTATACAATTTTGCAGGAATATGATGTAAATGCGCAAATTTGAAAACATTAAACAAATATTTCCTGCCTTGATATAAAATATTTTCTCCGTTATATAAATGTTAAATGGTATGCACTATCCCTTTGGGACCTGAATTCCAAGAGCAAAATATTTAACGCTTATTGACATCTCTTACTTCTATCAAATGCAGACTATGGTCCAATATTCAACAACATTAAACAAAAAAAACATTTTTATTCTGCAACAGGCAGAATACTGTGGAGGCAGTATACTGTGGAGTGCCAAATACAAATTGTTAGAGGAAAAGAAAAGAAAAGAAAAAAAAACCTTCAAAAGGGATAAAAGAAAAGTTAAAACTAAAATAATAACAAAATTATTTGAAATCTGAAAACAAATGCCACAGAAAGCAATAATGCAACATTTGCAACGTTTATTTATTGGTTTGACGAGTTGAATGATAAATTCAATTGAACAAGTACGAATGTGAATGTGTGCGTTTTTTGTTTGCATGAATATTTTAAATTGAACATTGAATTGTAGTCTTGTTTTTAAATTTTTTTTTTTTTGTTGGACTCATCCTTTGGCATATTATTTGAGAAATTTCATAAGTTTAAGGGCGTTTCATCCCCCACTTTCCAACTGTTGATATGATTGTGAATTGTTGGTAAATACTTGACGAAGGCCGTTACGTAAATATTTGTTGGTTAAGCTTTTGGTTTACTTTTCCTAGATTCCTTCGCATTTTTTTATTTTTTACTCTTCTTATTATTTTCATTGTGGTAACGCTTCTTGCAACACTTGGAAAAATTTTAAATTAAAATGATTTTATAATATTTAAACATTACATAAGGTTATTACGATGGCATATAATAATTATTTGAAGTGAAAAAAATTCATGAATAAATTGATCATTTTTGTCTAATATACCCAAGTTTTTAATATTATCAAATATCTACCGATCATTCTAAAAAAAATATTCAGTTTCTTGCCGCGATTTTTAAATCCACTTGATAGACTAGTGGTATCATATGGGGGCAACACAATGGATATATTATAAAGCAATTCTAAATAATTTAATCGATTCAATATAATAAGTCCACTTAAAGCAAGTTTGAGAAGATTACGGTGTAACGATATGTCCCAAATTGTTAGGGATACAAATTAATATAAATTTTGCGTATAAGATGCCTTATAATAACACGGTGCAACAGTGAAAATATACCCGAGTAACTAACCATATGGTCTAAGTAATTCACTATATTCAGTAGAACTCAAAACTACTTTTTTTTATTTTTCTCGAACCCTCCAAACTTGTTTTATTTGACAAAAACGGTTTTTTTAGCTTTTCACACCAAATTATTGATTACCCAAATATGTTTGAAACTATTTTAAAAAACCAAAGTGTTTTAGAAAGGGGATAGATTAGCCTTTAAAGCGGTATACATAAACGTTTTCTTTAAGCTTATATGTTATGAGTTTTGATCGGGTAAACTTGGAAAATATGAAAAATTTAATTATAAAATATGAAATGAGTGATGAAATTCTGAAAGTACATTATCTTGTGAAGAGATTGACATTCCATTTAATCAAATCGAGCAAAAATTACCGTAGTTATTATTTAATAGTATAACAGTTGTGTTATATTTTTTTATAATTGTCGTCTTATCAAATGAACTTTTAGTTCAAGCATTTTCAAAAGTTTTGACGGATCTGGACAGTTTATCGCAAATTTCACGTTTGCACGACTACCAGAAGTCGATTAATATTTGTGTTTTTGCAAATATTATTATTTCTGTTTGCGCAAACATTATCCAACTTCTGGTGGTCGCTCAAAAGTGAAATTGACACATTTTGCGAAAAAAAGATAAAGCTGCATCAAAAGTTCAAAAAAATTTTTAACTAAAAGTTAATTTGAAAAAATATATATATGAAAAATATAACTCGACTGTTAGACTCTTTAAATAATAACGACTGTAATTTTTGTCCGTTTTGATCAAACAAAGTAGCAATCTCTTCACAAGACAATGCACTTTCAGAGTTACTTTACTTATTTAATATTTTTTAATTAAAGTTTGCTACTGTGAACGTACAAACTTGAAGATGTATGAAAAAAATTCGCGTAAAATTCAAGTTTACCTCATCAAACCCCATAGCATATTAAGTCAGAGAGTATATATATCTATATCGTTTTAAAGGCCCATCCGTCTCCTTTCTAATAAGGTTTACATTTTGAACATCGGTTCAAAATGTTTATGTAATCAATAAATTTGTTCGTAAAGTACAGGTTTTGTCAAATAAACCAAGTTGGGAGGGTTCGAGAAATATAAAAAAAAAGTATTTTTGTGTTCTACTCAACAAAACTCACAACTTACGCTATGTCATTCGCTGGGTGTGTTTAATTTTTTTTATTTTGTCGCATTGTGTAATTAATGCCATTAAAAAAGCATATCCCAAAATCTGTCAAATTAGTTGTAATTAGTTGTCAGTCTGTATTGCCAAATCATTCTAGACGACCATAGACAACGTCGTGAGTCTGGGACATTTGGCAGCTGTCCCTAATACAATCCACATGAGATCCAACGCATTCCGAAAAAGTCTGTGGTTGGTGTGAATTTTGAATTTAGGAGGGCGTCAATAGGTTCATATTCCCGTGAGAACAACCTTAGCCGGGCCTGTCAATGTTGACCGTTTTAGGTCGATGATTATCTTGTTTTGGCCTGAATTGGATGATCTGGACACAGATATGTGATTTCAACGTGACGGCATCATGTGGCACGCAGTTCAAGGCACATTGGATATCCTATGCGAACGATGTGAGGGCGAGGTCATCTCACGCGGAAGTTATGTGAACCGACCACCGTGATCACACGATTTAATACCGTTAGGCTTTGTTTTGTGCAATTTTCTTAAGTCGCAGATGTATGCGAATAAACCATAGGGCACAGTGGTCCTTAAATCCCACATAATTCAGGCTGATTTATGTGACAAAATCATGGAAAATTGAACATTTCGGATACTCTGCACGCAGAGAAACTGTGGCAAACACTTGAGCGATGTAATATTTCTCCTGTAATGCCATCAATAGATCTATCGAACGAATAAAAAATGTCAATGATAAAGATAGGATGTGCTTATTGAAAGACCCGACTCCACCCGAAGGATACTTACATACATAATTGGCCATTACAGCCCTTCAGTCAGGATTAAGGCCCAGCTTCTCACACCACTCATGTTGAGTGCGTTAATTTTATACATGAGTGGCGAGACCTATAGTTTAACGTCGACTCCGAACAACAGATTTTTGAGAAACTTTTTCATGGCAAGTTTATTTACTCTCAGAATTTTTGCCAGAAATCTGCTGAGAGGAAGTCGCCGATTTTTTTAATATTTTGTTTTGATGTCTGACCTGGGATACAAAGCCGGGCTTTACGTCTAATAAGCCAACACACTACCTACTAGACTACGGCGACTACTAGTATTAAGGATAGGAGAAGATATAATACACCATAGGAATATACCCAGGGAATGTTAATTTGAGATTAACATTTCCTGTCTGATAGTACATAACTGCAAGAAAATAGTAATTCAGTGAGGTGTTCATGCCTGAATTCCGGTAATGAGTCAAATATCTATACATACTTGGATGATTTCAGTCTTGTAAAATTAATTTCGTTTTAAGTGCTATTGTGGAAACATATCTCGGATATCATAACGGGAATTTGATATTTTATGGTAATGTTTTCAGTTCAAAATGCAACAAAGTCAATTGAAGAATTGTTTTCCTACAAAAAACAATACTTTTCTCATACAAAGACCATTTTCATGTAAATGAGTATTAAATCAGTTTGCCCTACGTAAGCATTGGACTGATTTCTGGGCATATTTATTTTAATGTATTTTAAAGTCTCCGTGCATAGCCTTAAATGATTACTATGCGTTCAATTTCTTTCCTTAACATTTCAATGTCTATATATTACATATTTTTTTCAGTGTATTTGTATGTATTTAAATTTTTATTGCACGTTAAACAGCATCATCATCTGTAAGAAGCACTTTGAGTTGGATTTTGAATAAGTTGAAGAGCATTTCATTCGTTTCAATTCGATTCAATTGTTACAACAAGTATTTTGCCAGCCTTGTTGCTCATAGTTCTGTTGTAAACGATGATGATGATGATGATGGTGATGCTGTGGTTGGCACTATTCCTGCTTGGACTTATTTTAACGGTCTTACCCATATTATGACTGTTGGCGAGTAAGTGTGCGTTTTAACATATTGATTAAACTGATCATTGTTCTCGACAAATTGTTACAAAATTCATATGTCTTGCAATGATGTCAGGCTAAATAAGTATTTGCAGAAACTTTTCTTCGTAATTTTTTTTCTCGATTTTAATTGTACCCTTTTGACAAGAGCTTTGGATAAATAATAAAGAAAACAATTGAAAGCAACTGAAGAAGTTATTAAAAAAATAAATAAATAAATAAATAAATAATATTAAAAATATGTATGAGTTAAACTATTATAACTGAATTTCATGCTTTAATTTCAGATTTAATCGAAAAACAATATTACAGTTCTGGCCAGGAATTTTAGGTCCTTCGTTGAAAGATGTGCTGCTGTGTTCCTTATTAGACGTAAGACCGCGGTTCAAACCAGGTCAGACATCAAAACGAAAATATGAAAAAAAAAATATTACTTCGGTGACTTCCTCTCAGCAGATTTCTAGCAAAAACTCTGAGAGTAAATGAAAAAGTTTTCTCAAAAATCTGTCGTTCGGAGTCGACGTTGAACTGTAGGTCCCGTTTGAGAAGCTAGGCCGTAATCCTGACTGAAGGGTTGTAACGGCTAATTATGTATGTATGTATGTATATGTATTAATAGCAAGGATTATTGCTTTTGTATGTGTGTATGTATATGTGTATGAACCCAATGAATGTAAATATGTATGAACCCAATCTGCTGCTATTGTGTAGACATTATTTGCCTACAAAAGTTCCCAAAGGCTTAATACTCTTACACAAAGTCCCGATATGACCTCAAGAGAGTATTTAGGAGATCATTTGGAAGACCGGTTACATAGTCGCTAAACCTCAATCAAAAGACGATTGAATACCTTGCTCAAGAGAGAAAAGCGGCTAATGTCAACAGAAAACGCTACATTTGATCCCAAATAGCAGTGTTGCAAAATTGAAATTTTAAAATGGTACTGAACTATAACTGAAAAAGTACTTTTTCACATCGAGTGGTACTTTTGTAAAGAAAATACATACGCACATAATTGGTCATCACAACCAACCATGGTATTTTTTCCATAATATAATCAGAATTATGACCTAGTTTCTCATACCACTCATGTTGCATGCGTTAATTTTATACATGAGTGGCGGGGACCTACAGCTTAAAATCGACTGCGAACGACAGGCTTTTGAGAAATTTTTTCATGACACTCTCAGGGTTTTTGACAGAATAAGGTCGCCGAAAAAATACTTTCTTTATTTTTAATTTTGTTGGAGATGTCTCACATCTAGGAAGCCGGCACACTATCTACTAAACTAACTATTTATATTTAATACACGTACAACAACAAAATTACACACAAAACAAAAGTAACTGATTCTGAGCGTAACAAAACGTAAAAGCTGCGTTTAGTCAAACGTCGACGGAAGGTAATAAAACATATGTTCGTAATTAGGATATGAAGAGCAATATTAATGCTTACCGAAGTTACATTAAGGTTCGACAAGCGTTCTCATTGCTTCTCGTATTCTAGAAACGAACGTACGTCCCGTGGACACTTAGCTAACCGGGACTAAAGGCTAATTCTACCTTTAGCGTTACGTTGCTAATACATTAATAGTTAAAAAACGCGAGAGATGAAATATGTACAACACTGCCAAATAGGTTCAATTATATTCATAATCATAGAGGATATTCTACTACACATAAGGTATAACATTTCAATATACAGGCCCTTAAGTTAGATTAGGTCCAGGTTAGGTTAGGCCCTTTGAATTTAAAATTTGTCTCTAAGTTCCTCCTGGGGGTACTTTTGCGCTGCAAAAAGGTGGAGTCACTATAGATTTGTTTTCTTTTTATTTGTGAAAAACACCGAAAACTGTTTTGTTTTATAATAAAAAATAAATACATTTATAAAACAAATACAAAAACATCAAGTATTTTTTCCATAATATTGCTTAAAATTCATGAATTTACTGAAATATATTGGGATGCCTAAACTTTGGCTGTTCACTGTACATGTATTGTTTTTATAAAAGTTTCAGCTGAGTAATACGTGAGTGCTTTTGATTTTAATCAATTGCAAAATAATCAGACGTATGTACAGCTATGGACATTAAATTAGCACAAAACTTCGTCATAAAAACAATCATATTTTTTATAGTATTTTAGGTCTATTCATAAAAAATGTAAACATAGGAACTTAAAATACATATTCTTCTTTATAAAAAATAACAAAAATTTTGACGAAATTGCCAGTCGTTTGCTCATTAAGACCTGCAACGTATCAAACGTCAGATTTTAGCTGGACAGTAAAATAGCACAAATTAAAATTTCTGGAATAAAAATGATGTGTTTTAATAAATAGTAAAAATATTAATGTTTTCAGCTTATTTGATTAGTATTTAGTAGAGTAGCCTCTATTTTCAAGCGCCGCGTGGCATCTACGGAACAATGTTCTTCGGGAAAGTTCTTTGGGAATCGACTACTAAGCGTCCCGTATTCCAATGCACAAATCCAAATTTTTGTACTTTTGTTAAGCAATTGTACATTTCACATCGTTCCAGGGGTTTTCAATCGAGTTTAAGTCAGAACTTTGCGCCGGCCAGTCTAAAACGGGAATGTGCTCTTCATAACATCAATCCTTTGCCTGCTTAGATGTGTATTTGGAGTCACTTTCTTGCATAAAATGAATAAAACTGGCATGTATTTAAAAGTTTATGGTTCTATTTTGTTCTTTATATTGTCCAAATACTGATAACAGCCCATTTTTTCATTAATTTTTACAATGGGGCATACACCGTGCCTTCAAAACACTCCCCGCACCATTGTGTTTCCTCGAACATGCGTTATAGTCCTTTGAGCACAACGTGGATTGAATGTCTGACATTTTGGCCAATGAACAACCACTCTACCATCCGGTCCCATACGATTTACCTTTGTTTCATCACTTTAAAGTATTTTTTTCCAGAATGGGAGATCTTCATCCTTTTGGGTGCGAGCAAACGTTAAACGCTTGACGAAATTTTTCTTTTGGTAGAAGTGGCTTCTTTCTGCAAGTGCGTCCAAGGAACTTTCATTGATTAAGACATATCCGTATGAGATTATCAGATAAATTTAACCTAAATTGGAAGTTAATTTCCTTCAAAATATCGCGCGATGACATGAAAGGCTTCTTCTTTGACTTTCGGACAATAGCACGGTCCACGACTTCGGTTGTTTCTTGACACGTGGCTTTCGTTTTTTGATTTCTGTGACATTATTATGTTTGGTTTGAAGGAAATGATGACGTTATAAATAATTTTTTGCTAGCAATTCGAAATTTCGGGAATTTCAGCCAGTTTTTCCCATCATGCCACAAGTTAACGATAATGCGCTTCTCCTCTGGAGAGCAATCTTTTCCACGTACCATTTTTTTCCAAAAATTACTTTAAACGCCACAAAATTAAAAGAATATACCGTAAGAATAAAAATAATCGAACAAAACTTGTACCTAAAACACTTTTCGGCACGTTGTGCTAATTTACTGTCCAGCTCAAATTTAGGTACCGATACAAATTAGCAATCAAAACAAAAAATATATACGATAATGGTAATATTTTTTGTTAAACAACAACTAGATGTCATCGTGCAACATTGCAGACCCAAACAATTGGCCTAATTACTATATAAATGAGAAAAAAATCAAAATTAAACTATATATGGATTTTGTGCTAATTTAATGTCCATGGCTGTATGTCTGTATGTAAGATCTCAATTCAATGTAAAAATAAAGGGTAGAATTCAAAATTTGTTTTTCGATAAATCTTTTATACTGATGTAATTTTGTCTGTTTTATCGATCGTTTTTATCAATTCCTGACTCTTTTGTCAGAATTATTAAATTGTTGATAACAAAAATAAAATAAAAAAAATAATCAAAATGATGTGAAATGAAATGCTGAGATAGCAAATGCCAAAGCAGAATGCTACTCTAACATTAACAATTGCGATGATGATGATTATGGTAATGTTATCGTTATAATTATCTGTAATTATACACACATACACTTGCAAGTAATAACTATTGTAAAATATAAAAACAAAAAACATAACCAAACAAAAGTAAACACGAGTTGGAAAGTAAATTCAATTTTTTTCTTGGTGTAAATATATGTGTGCGTTTAAATATATGTGGGTTTATATATGTATATATGCATATGTACATGTTTACATGACACTCTAAACATATTGCTCTAATTCAGCCCTTTTTCTTTATATATACATTTTTTTCGAGTTTTCGGTTTCTTTGTGGTTTCCCAAATTGTATGAATAAATTCCACTGTAAAATAAGGAAACACCAGGCACGTGTGTCCATTACAAGAATGCGCTGAAGTACTGACAAAATTTTTTGTTTTCCCTTTTAAAGCGAAATCCGTAGAAATATGTTACTCTCTCTAACAAAAATTCCTTCGGAATTAAATTGTGGATAAATCAGTCAGTCACTTAAGCAGCATGAAAGTCTATATATTAGCGACTTGCTTGTAATAATAATGATTATCATATACTCTGTACGATGCATGTGTTTACTTTTCTATGTTGATATTTTATAAAACAAATACATACAAACGAATACGTACAAAAATACATATGTATAGGGATTGCTAAGTAGAAAGCTAAGAGAAAATATTCATAAAATTTTAAAATTTAAAGATAGTGTACGAATTAATTTTTACTAAACTGGAAGATACTGAAAACGAATGTTAAGACGGACATTTATGCTAAAAGTAAAGATATAGGCTTACCCTTTTGTTCGGTAGAAATTTTGCTGGAAATTTTAAATTTTAAGGCTACAAAACAGCTTAGATTACTTTCAAGTTATTTGACGATTGATTCAACCAGACACATTTTTTGTGAAACAAATAATTTGCCACATAAAGATTTTGCATTAAAAAATAATATTTACGACGAAGTAAACAATACATAAAGCAACTGATAAACAATCTAATAAAAAAAAAAAAAAACGATAAAGAGATATAGTATAAAATAAATTTGACAGGAGGGGTCTCCACTGACATTGAGAAATGCTCAGAAAAACTTATAGACCGAATGCATAACTGAAGATGATAGTGTTGACAGTTTTTGACGATATAAACAATGAAATTATGCACTTGGTCCACTATTAAAAATTAGTATTTTATTTTCACAAAAAAATGCTAATTTTACTTAATATACAGTAAAATTCAAATGTAAATATGAATGTATGTATATTGCAAATAGTTTATGCATAATATTTTAATATAAAAATTTACTCTAATTTACTAACCTTAACTCTTGCAACTACGTCGATTTGTTCCTTCTAATTTCTGTTTGGAAACACTTTTTCTTTGTCTCAATACGATCAGTAAAAGTTAATCTGCAAAGATAAAAAAGGGAAAAAACAAAACATTATTTAAAAATACTATGATGTGAAATAAAATGTGTTACACGAACAGACGACGTTTTATTCATACGTCGTTCTGTGTTGCGTTCTAGTAATTGGCACCTGTTATTAAGATTGAAGAAGTGCTCTGTGGAGAGCGTAGAACAAATTACATTTTATTAATTATTACATCGCAGGTTAATTTACCATTTATTAGACTTTTTATCTGTCTAATTTTGTTTCCGAAAAGTTTTCAATCGGCTTAATTATTTTCCAGCGAAAACTCGACATAAACAGAATAAGAATTTTCGAGCTGTAAAAGTAGTTAATTATGACTAGAAATCAAACGTTGCGTTTTTTTTTTATTTGTTGTTAAAAAACAAAATTTATTTTTATTTGAAAAGCTCGTTATGTAACGGGACTTCCACATAATTTGTTACTTCAGCTTAATGCAACAGGCTACAGGACAACCTAGCTTCTTACACCACTTGTTTGCCGTGTGTGTTAATTTAAAATTTCCAACAGAAATTTTAGCTTGTGGTAGAGGCAGGTTTAATTAAATGAGAATTAATTAATTTCAAGGAAACTTATGAGATTGCAACATGAAGTTAAACTTAATGATAACTCCTGAAGGAGAGATGTTGGGTGTTATTTGTCCTATTTATAGCCATAGTGAATGTTGCTTTAATCACAATTTCTTAAAGAATCACTAGATTTTGAAGTGAAGGCTACATATTAGGTATTCCACTAAGCGCTTCCTATCATTAAATTTAAATAAAATATCATTGAAACTTTTTATTCGTCTGAAAGATCTTTTGATGTCATTGTGTGTGCACTACCTTTTGTTGCTTCCACAGTGATGTCTATTGGTCATCTTTGTTGCTCACTAAATAGTAGTACATGGGATTTACAATACCATGTTTGCAAATTTTAGCAAGTGATTTGAAGTTGACACTTAAAAGTTGACCGATTTGAAATCACGTAATTTCATGATTGTTTTGTGCACAGGCTACCTTTTAGGTGATTAGAAATCACTTTTTGTTGAAGTGATTTTATTGGAGTGATTTCCAGAAGATACCTTTTGCAGGTTTTTGGTTTTATTAAGAGATTTATATTTTATTAAGAGATTTATATGAAGTCGCCGTGGTCTAGTAGGTAGTGTGTTGGCTTATTAGACGAAAGGCCCGAGTTCGAATCACAGGTCAGACATCAAAATGAAATATGAAAAATATTTCTTCGGCGACTTCCTCTCAGCAGATTTCTGGCAAAAACTCTGAGAGTAAAAATTGCCATGAAAAGCTTCTAAAAAATCTGTCGTTCGGAGTCGACTTTAAACTGTAGGTCCCGCCACTCAAGTATAAAATTAACGCACACAACATGAGTGGTGTTGAGAAGCTAGGCCGTAATCCTGACTGAAGGGTTGTAATGGCCAATTATGTATGTATATGTATGTATGTAAGAGATTTATAGAACGTATTTCGTTCACATACTTTACATGTTTAAAGGATAATATATATTGTGCTACAGTTTTTTCTTTCCGTTTGTATCTTGCAGCATAATTATGACAATGACAATCATTACGACGGTTAAGACGCTTGTTTGTTTGTTGATTGTAGTTTCGTTTTTAATCTAAATATAAACAAAAACTCCATTCCAGACAAAATAACAGTGAATAACAAACAAAATGCAACTACAAGTATCAATTGGGTTCATTATCATCATCGTCGTCGTCGTCGTCATTCAACAACACGTTTATCATTATCAGCATGCAATAAACCAACTCCCCTCGTTTTAATGGTATAATTTTGCTTCGATTATTTTTCGTTTGGGTGCTTTTTCTTGCGATAAGAAAATTTACCATCACTCAAAGCATTTATCACACTCAAAGCATCTTCTTCTCACTCGATTGTCAAGTCAAATTTTATTCGAAATGAGTCCAACTCAACTCGGATAGAACACATCAATCCAAACTGCTTTAAACGAATGCGGCAAGTTTGTCGCATGCGCTCTTATTAATCGAAGGGTCTTCCTTCACAAGCACAATAGTGGGTTGATAGACCAACCCATTTTTCTAATGATTTTTGTTTTCACTGTCGTGCCGTCTAAACCGAACGAACAACAATAGCAATAACAACGACAACATTGCGGTAAAATATAGACTTGTTGCTCAGCACACACAACTGTTGCCATCAAAAGCAACAGGAGAGTTCGTTCGTTAGAATGTTGTTCGTGAAATTTAGTATCTTCGTCACTTGTTGCTTTCCTATCGGCCTACAAATTGAATTGTGAATAATACGTTGGTATTCCTGGCATATCATTCCACAAGTGGCATCATACGTTTCCGGTTACGTTCGCATCCGTTTAGTTCAATTTATACGTTGGCGGAAGTTGGTCGCTTGTCTAACGGTCGTTTACAAATTAGTATGTGTTAAAATTTGAAAATTATTATTCAATTCAATTCAATTTTGGAAAATTTGAATTTGAAATAAAAACATAAATTAAAAAAAAAAAAGAAAAATAGAAGAGAAGAGAAGAAAAAAGCGAAAAAATATTACAACGAATTGATAACGGAAAAAAAATTCACAAAATAATTAAAAGTTTGTGTGGATATTACATTGAAAAATGAAAGGATTTTATAATTCTCAGTGAGTTTATGTATGTAGTGATCACAGCATAAATTAAAAAAAAAATGATCAATTTATGTGTGCTATAAATGAAAATTGTTAATAATATTTAATTTAAACAACTATCTGCTAAAAGGTAAGAGTTGAATTCGAATTGTTTAATTAATTAATTGCTTAAATAAGTCCTCCTTTTTAGTTTCGATGAATTTGCAAAAAATTTTATTGATATTGAAAAGTTTTATATGTTGACAAATAAGAATTTCTTTAATCTCATTCAAACTAGAAAAAACTTGAAATTGTTTACATTCTCAATTTTTACATAAAAAGTATGACTGGGAGTCAGGGTACTTATAGTGAGTCATCTAATTTGTTTGAATTTGTCAAAAAATTGTTGTAAAAATATTGAAAAATTTTGCAGTTGTGAAGGGATTCAGCACTTGTTGCATGAAATGAAAAATCTTTCCCTTGAAGAATTTATTTTTACTTTATGTAAATTTAATTATGTAAAGAAATCGATCAGATAAGAAAACATTTATGAAAGTATTTCACACCACAGCTTTTTAATTTTTTTTTTTCAATTGTGAATTAAAATGTCAAATGCAGTTGGAATTCGTCACCAATTTTATAAAACAGTTATCAAAGGTAGAAAAGAATAAAAGTCTTATAAAATCTTTTAAAATATGTTTTAATGTAGAAATTATGTATGTCCATAGGCTAGTATAGTTCTTAGTACGATAAGAAAACAAAAATATTTAACACATAAGCACGGTATCCCTATGTTATTCTTCTAAATCTTGCACCGGAGTAATTTGTATTTTCCGTTAAATACTCCTTAAATGGTTCAAAATTACGTTTGCCTTAGTAGGCGTTCAATAGTGTTTTTTCAATTGCCTCATCAACACAAAGCATAAATTTTCGAAACTCCGATCATTTCATCACCTCAAACTTTTGCCCTAACTAACCAATTTCTAATAGGTTTTACAGCCCTGTTTGAAAATAGCTTAATCCTTGGATTAGACGAAGTGGTCTGAAACAGTCTGAACGCATTGATTGCAAAAGTTATCATCCCAACTTGATGATCGGTATTAAAACCCGCGAGCATTAACATGTAGAATGGATATATCTAGCACTAAAAGAGTGTATACAACTATTGTTGAGTAATCCGATTCAGAAATTCATTTCCTGTTCTCTTGTTGGACAACTGTCATAAGATACATTTTCTCAGTTTAATAATATCTGTCACAAATATTTATGAAAAATAAACAAAATTACATTAAATAGTATATGAACCTAAATAGTATATGTCTAGAAAGAACAGTAAAAAAGTTGATAATAGTGTATTTCCATCGTAGTATTTAACGCGATTGGACAACTTCGACCTAAACTAAGTCATGTTCATCATTGATGCCAAATGATAAAATTTAGTGTTTTACAAAAGACTACATGAGGCAGAAGCCGCCGTAGCGTAGTAAGTAGTGTGTTGGCTTATTAGACGCGAAACCACGGTTCATATCCCAGGTCAGACATCAAAACGAAATATAAAAAAATATTTCTTCGGCGACTTCCTCTCAGCAGATTTTTGGCAAAAACTCCGAGAGTAAATAAAATTGCCATGAAAAGTTTCTCAAAAATCTGTCGTTCGGAGTCGACTTTAAACTGTAGGTCCCGCCACTCATGTATACAAATTAACACACACAACATGAGTGGTGTAGAGAAGCTATGCCGTAATCCTGTATGAAGGGTTGTAATGGCCAATTATGTATGTTATATAGTTTCGCATTTTTAATTTGCTTAAATTTATAAAGTAAACTTTACTAATTTAATATGTCCAGGATTGTTTTGTTTTTGATGGACGTATGCCTTTAAAGTTCGTGATTATCCGAGCCATTCTATCTAAATAAATTCATTAACGTGTTTTTAATGCGAATGATGGTGGCATAGGATCTTTCCCTTAAGACCACGTTCTATTTAAACAAATCAATCTGATTACCATTGAATGCATCACAAAGATTTGGTTTACAGATTCTAATTGAAGAGTTAGCCGTAAACTTATGACCCATTGAACTATACGGCTAACGTACTTTATGTTTTCTTGGAGTATGAAAGAGTTTAATATATTGGATGGCAAACGGGGAGTAATGCTAGCAGACATTTTTTTTTAATTTGTCTGATGAAACACGAGCCGGTTATGTTTGCGGAATGCTAATAATTTAAATATCTTGACCATTAGTTCAACGAATAACGATGGAGACATCACTCATTACTAACGAAGTCTGTGCCACACCTTTTTCTAGAATAATCAAGCGATCGTTTAGAATTCAGCAGCTTGCTCCTGAGCACAGACTTTTATATTCGTTGATAACTTTTAGCCGGCATTCATTTTCCGTTTTGTGTGTACCAACACCGAATTTTGCCGTTCATTATATTGTAGTGTTATTGTGTGCAATATATACGCCTTTAGAAAACAATTCTATTAAAGTGATTTTCGTATTTGGAAACTAAAATAGAAAAGTAAGAAAAAAATATAATAAGAAATCATTACTGAAGCGCAATTCAATTGAAACTCAAATATTATTTTCTAAAGGTTTGTAAAATGTACAATGTGCACACTTCGCTGCCCGGTTCAGTAGCACCACTTCGACGGAATGGACTGCCGGTAACGAAAGGGTTATACTATGTTCACATATACACTTTTATTGCGTAAATCGCAATTAACGCCATTATTGATCCCAATATTTCATATAAAATTTCAATTAATTGTTGCTCAATAAATTCATAAATTGTTATAATATTGATTAAAACTTAAAATACAACACTGTCATTAGTATGTTTAGTGAGCATATTACAGTTTTCCGAACACTTTCTGTTTAAGTTAGAGAACATAGAATTTAAAAATGCAAAAACATTAAAAACGTTCTAAGTGTACTTAGAACGTTATAGAATGGAGGCGTCGATATAACACTTTGAATCATTTTTATTTTTGAAAATAAAAAAGAAAGCGAGAGAGCTTTCAATTCAGTACATTACATAAGCAATAATTATTGCGAAAATGAAAAATAAAATTCGTTGATGATTCATATTTGATTCTCAGAAGAGAGGTCTGATCAATAGAATTTAATTGATTATCATCTCTGAATGTTGTTCACATTTGATCGTGGATTTGAGTAATTAAATGTTTAACTTAAAATTTTTATTCTAAATGACTTTCATTGTCTCTAAGTTATAAAGAATTATATTTCAATCGAAAATTTGTTTAATTATATAGAAATTTAGTATCTGTATAGATTTTCACATATTAATCACAAACAAGTTTAAAGTTAATTCCATGAATTGATAGAAAATATTTGCACAAGTAGCAATGAAAAAGTTAACATATAATATTTATAACAGAACCTATCTCGTTAACGAATAAACACACATTTATTGGAAGTTCGAATTTGTAATCGATTTATGGTCTAATCAATCTATATATTTCAAAAACATTGCCAAAACTTTGAATTAGTTTGAAGAAAGGACTTAAATCTTAAACCGATTTATTGTTTATATGAAAAATTTTATTTGTTCTTAATCACTTAGTGGAGTGAAATTTAAAATTATATGACCAAGTAAGAAATAATCATTGGGGGGTATGCCAATTTAACTAAATTTATCACATCTGCTTTTCATACTGAGGAACTTATAAATTCTTATATATTTCTTATTTTCAACAAGTGGACGACAATATTTCATTAAAGATATAATGGAGAATTAAATTTTTTGATTTAATTTTTGTCTTTAGAGTAAAATATTTACAAAAATAAAAATTGAAAATATTTTTAATTAATTGTGTAAAATAAATTAAGTAAACATTGGGCATTTTTAAATTTGAATACAAAAAATTTTAATACTTTTGGAAATTCGTGTTTATTAAACAAAATAGGAATGATTTTCTAAATTAATATAACACAAGTATGAATTTTATTATTGAAACAAATGAAATACTTAAAAAGCTATTTCTTAATTTAATAATTACGCTGGCCAATAAGATTTATGTTCAAGAGCCCAGGCAATTCTTTGGCAGAATGCAAATCCAGAATTTCAGAATTGCTGCAACACCCTAAGTTATCGAAATATCCTACGTTAAAAGTGCAAAAAACTTACCATAACATTTTGCTGGACAAAACAGTTGACTTAGACAGCGCTGAGTCCCCTGATAGTGTAAGCAGAGTATCGCGGGATTAAACCGACTTCAATAATTAAATTGTAGTTTTTAGAAACAATACTTATTACACGGTATGACAGTCAAAATACACCCAGCTAATGACATAACCATGACATGAACCCTCCAAACTTGTTTTGTTTGACGGTATTTTTGATCTTTTCACACAAAATTATTGATTATCCAAATATTTTTTTATTCTATTTTCAAAATCCAACATATGGTTCAAACTTAGATGTTATGAATTTTGATCGGGAAAACTTGGAAAATACAATTTTTTCTCATTTTTACAAGTTTAGCTATTCTTAATTGCAAAATTTAATTAAAAAATATAAAAGAAGTGATGACAATCTGAAGGTGCATTATCTTGTGAAGAGATTGACATTTCGTTTGATCAAATCAGACAAAAATTACCGTAGTTATTATTTAAATAGTATAACAGTCGTGTTATATTTTTTATATGTGTCATCTTATCAAATGAACTTTCAGTTGAAAAATTTTCAAAAATTTTGATGGATCTTAGTTGTTTATTGCAAAATGTGTCAATTTCATGTTTGAGCGACTACCAGAAGTTGGCTAATATTTGTGTTTTTGCAAATATTATTATTTCTCTTTTCGCAAACATTGTCCGACTTCTGGTGGTCGATGACACGTGAAATTGACATATTTTGCAAAAAAAATTAAGATCCGTCAGTAAATGTGAAAATTTTTGAACTAAAAGTTAATTTAAAAAAAACATATTTGAAAAATATAACTTGACAATTTGATCAAGCGAAGTGTTAATCTCTTCACAAGATAATGAACTTTCAGAATGTTATCACTTATTTCATATTTTTTAATTACAGTTTGCTACTATGAACGGACAAACTTGCAAAAATATGAAAATAATTCAAACCCCATAGCGTACTGAGTCAAATAATATATGTATATGTGTATATCGTTCTAAAGGCCGATACCTCTCCTTTCTAATAAGGTTTATACTTGGACATCGGTTTAGAAATGTTTGTGTAATCAATAAGTTTGTGCGAAAAGTCCAAAAAACAGTTTTTGTCAAATAAAACAAGTACACTATCCCATTAGCTGGGTGTATTCATTATTTTTATTTTGTAGCATAGTGTTATTATTTTGGTGAAACGATGCCTTAGTCCTGCGACAATAGATCTATTGTACTACTCTCATATTTTATTATGTATCCATAGAACGAGTTATATTACCCTGGCAAACCTCATGATACTGCTGCTTCTCAACAATGGTAACTCCTTGCCCAGCACCTGGTATGCATCCGGGTATTAATTTCTAGAACGATTTTAATGCCTCACAAGATCCAATATTATGCTCCGATGATTCATTGCCATCGTCACTGAATCTACATGTTTGGGACGAAACAACCTCCACAATGAATAAGTGAAATCTGAGTCGATAGTGCCATACAAAAAAAATACAAAATTAAAAAACAATACTTAATTAATACTCTTTTTCTGTTATGCACATAAAAGACGTTTTACGTAAATTTATAAACAAATTTGAGCAAATATTTACACATTTGTAAAATTATAAACAAAAAATAGAAGCGCACTTATACATTTCTATATTTTATTTTAATTTATTATTATATTATTCTTTTTTTGATTTACTTTGTGTCGAAAGAATTTGTAACCCGCATTTTTAATATTTCGAAATTCCTAAAATCGCTGTTATTTGGGACATTCCCTAAACATTCCTAGTCTACATTCTATAAAAAGTAGTAAAGTGTAGTAATTATCAAATATTTCGATGTTTTTTTCAATTTAATGCACCGAAAACATGCATCGATGTTATATCGAGTTATCACCAAATAAATCGATATTTTTTGTGCATCGATTGATTTAAGTAAAATATGACCCGTTTGTATATCACATAACGGTGCTAACCAAAATATTACTTTCAATCTTATTATTCATTCTCGTTGCGAAACTTTTCCCAAAATCATAGAGTTTGCTGGGAATGTCCAGCCTATTAACCTAACCACCACAGTCTCAATACCTCTAGTCATCTTTACCGCACGCAACGGGTTTCAATCGAACACCGTTATAGAATAGTTCTCATTGTCACAGTTATACCAACGCAAGCCAACTTCATCCGAACTGTTTTCAAGAATGTGTTTACAAAAAGTTTCACTGCATTTACATATGGCTCGATTATGTACTACATGTTGCATTTACATAAATGTTCATCGAAATTTCCTAGATAAATAGGTATGGAAATTATATGGTATGGAAAAATATATTTCAGAATCTTATATAAATTGGCTTGGAAAGATTCGTTTAAGAAATTTTCTAGTAAGTTAAACAAATTATATAAATATACAGTGTATAGCATAAGTCTGGATACTCTCATATTTATGTGAGATATGTTATGAATTTTAAGCAATAATCTTTTTAAAATAAATGATGTTTTTTATATTTATTGTATATAAATGTATTTCTATTCTGTTAGACAACAAAAAATTGTTAATGTATTCAACAAAACAAAAGAAAAATAAAGAAAGCTTTCTGATGACTTATATTTATATAATACACTGTTGGAGTTAGAACGGTATATTTTGAGAGAGTATTAAGGCTTTGGGAAATTGAGTAATCAAGTCATACCTTCACATTAGCAGTAAAATGCTTAACACGTTGACTGTCGATAACGAGCTAATTCGTAGATTGCGTTCCCTTCTAGGGTGCCAACTACGAGTTATCTCGTACTCAACAAAACTGCCATTCTTGTGCAGTTACGAATAAAATCGTATTATATCAGTGCTAGTAGCGATAAATGGCTTCTGGGAAAAGAACAAAAAGTCAATTTTGGCTTGCGTGGCCAGTTTTCTAAAAATTGCCGCTGCAGTCCACTTGTTAATACCACTGCCCTGTTGTAAGTGATAATTATTACAGATTTCTAATTCATATGCACTTTAGGTGAGGTTGTTGTTTATAATATTTACGTACATACATACATAATTGGCCATTACAACCCTTCAGTCAGTATTACGGCCTAGCTTCTCAACACCACTCATGTTGTGTGCGTTAATTTTATACATGAGTGGCGGAACCTACAGTTTAAAGTCGACTTGAGAAGCTTTTTCATGGCAATTTTTTACTCTCAGAGTTTTTGCCAGAAATCTGCTGAGAGGAAGTCGCCGAAGAAATATTTTTTTATATTTTATTTTGATGTCTGACCTGGGATTCGAACTCGGGCCTTTCGTCTAATAAGCCAACACCCTACCTACTAGACCACGGCGACTTTTATGTACACTATCTTATTCACAGTTTTTTTCAATAAAGCCTGGCAATGTCACTTATACCCATAGCATTATACTACCACCACCATGAATTTGAAGGGCAAAAATATATAGTCATTAGAAAGTTCCCCTTTTTTTACAAAAATTTAAAAAAATATATTTTTTTTAAAAAGTTTTGCTTATAATTCATGGAATTGCTTACATATGTATATTAGGGTACCTAGACTTATGCTGAGCACTGTATATTGAAATAAATTAATTTTTCCCCTTTATTGCCATAAAGTATTGGTACTTTCATTTATAGAGAAGATTCAAAACAGCAGTTCATATGAAATGGTATAAAAAACTTGCACGAATTTTAAAAATACACTTTTGATAATTATTTGATTTGCGGAAACGTTAAGCAACTAAAATAGTAGTTAGCTACTTTTTTTTAATTTTTTTGAATTTTTAAAAAGTGTATTTCAAGTACATTATCATTATCACTTACATGTTTCCTACTCTATGAAAGGAACATACAATTCCGGTGCATGCGTTTGTTCTGTATGTTGATGAGATAACGAAGGTTTTTTGTTAAATTCTACGAATGATTAATGATGAAAAAGACTTGATGTACTATAAAAACTTTTCTCGGCTTAAAATGTTTATTAAAATTGCGTTCATCTTTATTTTAAACGATTCAAGTCAGCGACACATCGAGAAACAATATTTTTCAAAACGTTTTGTATTTTATTATTCTTAATAAAGAAAGCGTTATCTGTTGATGTGCTCAACTTACTTACACTCTTATTACTAAGAATTAAAGATTTAAATAAATTAATAATTAAAATCTTATTGTACCCTCCCGTGATTACAAAGTACCCCAGCATTTATACAATAAAGTGGTTTCCTCACAAATGTAACCATATTTCAAATAATATTGACCATCTGCCCAACGGAAATCATTTGAAATGGACCAAGTATGCACACAGGGCTGATCACCGCCTAAATTATTAGGTTCACCCTCTTGCCAATGGCTGAAATCAAATGTTTTACCATGGGAGGCCCACACGAATTTGCGTTCATTATTTTGAGATGTCGAAACCGAACCGCCAATCCATAAATCTCGACCACCGCCTAATGTTGAAATGGAAAAATGTAACAAATTTCTAAATCTCTTCTGCAAAACGTACTTACCAAAGCGTCTTTGTAACAATTTCACAAATTCATTATTCTTTTCATACGAATCTACTGAGACTAAAGATAAATTTCGTTTCGCACATTCATGTAAAGCTTCCAACCAAGTATACTAAAAATTGAACAAATTTTAATGAAAGACAAAATCTTATAATTGAGTGAGTACCTCATATTTATCTTCGATCAAATACTTTTTGCCACTCTCAGTTCTTGCCCATTCTGGAGCACCGCCGACATATAGCAATAACGAGATCAACAGGCAAACTGAAGAGCGTATTTTATTTTGCCAATGTTTCATTGTCAAGATCGCAAAGCAGACTAATTAGGAATGCATTAAAAAGCTTTTTCTTGTTGCTTTCTTATTATTGCTTTAGACAGAGTCGTAGTTTAAAAATATTTAAAACCTGTTTAAAGAATCTGTAGTACACATCGTGATTAAATAAACTGCAAGAAACTGGTTTAAGGATAAACAAAACAATTGCAAAAACAAAAGCAATGCATTCGTTATCCACCCAACAATTGTTGCGTATTTACGCTCAAGAAATATAGTGAGTAAAAATTAACTGTAAATTAAATAAGATCTAATGAGTTCCGCTCAACAATTTTAAAAATTAGAATACCAGAGTGCGATTTTATTTCATATTAAAAATACAGTTGCCAAAATCAAAATTAATAATAGTTGGCTGTTACTATAAAAACTACATCAAAGACTTTCAAATACAACTCAGCCAATTATAAAGTCACATATTAGTAACATGAGGTTAATAACAGGGCTTTTAACGGAGCACTGTAGACTCTTACACATAAATAGACACTTATTCAGAATAGGGGTTGTCTAATCGAGGCACATTTTAGCAACCAGTGAAATATAATGCATCCCAGAAGGGACACCTGGGTGCATATCAAGTTCTGGGCAGAGAATTGACATTGTTGTCAGCATCTTGAGATTCGTTAGGGCAATTGGGATAATCTGTAAAGTACGAGGGGAGTATAAGAGATCGAATGTTTGCATTACTAAGGGACCTAACCTAGCCCAAATATAGGCATCTAAAGGAAAAATAATGCAGTTTAATTTTCTACATCTAATAGCAGCACATTTGCTTTTATCATTCTCTGAGTGTCGTAAGAATACATTGAACAGTCTCTTTGTCCCCTTTTACAAATCGAAAAACAAACTAAAGGGCTATCCATTTCGTGGTTTCAAAAGTATGGGACTGGAATTCAACATCTTTCAAACTAAGTTGTGAAACCAATTTTTATCTTTTCAGTTGAATGTCTGACATTGATGAAAATGGATCGCTTAACTATCACACAACGCATAAAAATTATCAAAACCTACTACAAAAATGGTTATTCTGCTACAGCCAGGTATCGTGCACATTTCACACTCGGTGGGTGTGTTAATAAACGAAATTGTCATATTTGGGGTTCTGAGAATCCTCAAGTAATTGAAGAGAGGCCATTACATCCAGAAAAAGTCACTGTTTGGTGCGCTCTTTGGTCCGAAGGTGTGATTGGACCTTACTTCTTCAAAAACGACGATGGATCGACTGTCACCGTCAATTCGGAGCGTTATGGTCATATGATAACCGATTTATTTTTGCCTGCTATTGAAGAATACGACTTGGAGAATATGTGGTTTCAACAAGACGGTGCCACATGCCACACAACTATGGCTTTATTGCAAGAGGCATTTCCTGGCCACGTAATTTCTCGTCGTGGCGATATCAACTGGCCACCAAGATCATGCGATTTGACACCATTCGACTTTTTTGTGGGGCTACGCGAAAGACCGTGTTTATGCAGATAAACCTTCAACTCTTGAGCACTTAAAAACCAAAAATCAATGCTTGCAACACTTCGCGTGAAGGTCATTTAAATGATGTAGTGTTTCACACATAATGTCAACGTTCAAACTTTACAATAAAAAAGAAATATCATGAAAAAAATATTTTATATGTGTTTTATTTACGTTTACTTTTGAAACCACGAAATGGATAACCCGATATAAAATAATAATAATGTTCACATTTCATCTTACAAACACACATACACTTTGTATTTTGTTAAGATAGAATTGTTGCAAATGAAATTTCAGTAAAGGCAATAGTTTAAACATTTAAAACTATTGAACGTACCTATTAAATACCACCACCAGTTTATATAAAATATAATAAGTCGCCGAAGAAATATTTTTCATATTTCGTTTTGATGTCTGACCTGGGGTTTGAACGGTGGTGTTACGTCTAATAAGCCAACACACTACCTAATAGACTACGGCGACTTCAACTATTCTATAGTATAAAAAACTTTCTATTCAAAATGTATTGAGAAAACAAACACCCTCTCAAAAGATCCTGTATTAAGTAACACAAGAACAATCTTTTGGAATTTCATTCAAATTGAATCAGTTAAACTCAAAATTATAAGCAATTGAAGAGTATTCAATACATTAATGCTGGTCCTTTATAAAATAAACTGTAAGAACCAGTTAGTTGCTACCTATTCGGTTGTCGTTAAGGTTTGTGACATTGCTAAATTCCTTTAGAATTGTACCAGTCATATCTAGAAAAATCACCCGTTTATAAATAATAATGCAACAATATTCACCATTACATAAACTGTTACTTAACATCACATTAACAACAATGATTCGTTTTAACTCTTCCCTTTCTGATATGCTCTTTATGCTCTTTCTTCTCTATTATTATTTTATTTTTCTTTTTTTTACATCTCCATTATTGTTTAACAATCGAATGACCTGTAGGGGTTTCTTTCTACACATTCTGTTGCAATTTCTTTTAAATATTTTTATTATTATTATTCTTTTGTTTTGTTTTTATTTTTCTATGGCGGTGTTTAATATTTTCTTAAGATTTCTTGATTTTATTTTATATACATACTTGACTTTCTTATGGTCTTCTATGTGGAATATAAAACGAAGAAATACTCGTACATAAAAATAAGGTTATAAGGTTACTATCATTACAAAACCGTGAATGAAAACATTCGAATTGTGTATTGGCACCAAAAGAATTGTAGTTCCATGTTTTGCTGCTGTTCGCCATCACTTTAGTTTGTAATTGTTTATAATGCGTGGAGTTAGGTTGTTCAGTCATTGCTCTTTAACCCGCCTGAAAACATAGTGTCGCATATTAAAGCGCAGAATTAAAAGAATTGAATCTTTCGACTTTAACAAGTTTTCAAAATATGCTTACAGAGTCATTTTACGATAGTTTTTCCAACTCATTTAAGAATAAAGTAAGGTATTTGAAGTCGCTGTGGTTTAGTAGGTAGTGTGTTGGGATATTGGACGTACGGCTTCGGTTCAAATCCCAGGTCAGACATCAAAACGAAAATATGAAAATTATTTCTTCGGCGACTTCCTCTCAGCAGATTTCTGGCAAAAACTCTGAGAGTAAATAAACCTGCCAAGAAAGAGTTTCTCCAAAAAAATCTGTCGTTCGGAGTCGACGTTAAACTGTAGGTCCCGCCACTCAAGTGTAAAATTAAGGCACACAATATGATTGGTGTGAGAAGCTAGTCCGTAATCCTGACTGAATGGTTGTAATGGCCAATTATGTATATGTATGTAACAGAAAATGGTCACCATCATATAGTTTATATATGTAGATATGCAATATTGTTAATTTTGTTTCGCTGAATGCTAAAAATTAAACCAAATAAAAGTTTTTATAATTCTGATATCGTAATCACCTATCATTCCTTTTAACTGCTTGCGTTGTATTAAATTTGGTGTTAAAGATTCACCATGAAATTCAAAT
Organism: Sarcophaga rosellei; assembly: GCA_930367235.1. Taxonomy (NCBI): domain Eukaryota; kingdom Metazoa; phylum Arthropoda; class Insecta; order Diptera; family Sarcophagidae; genus Sarcophaga; species Sarcophaga rosellei. Next base: position 66,848,640 of record OV884019.1, read on the forward strand.
GCCGGCACATTAAAGAAAATCTTCTAGTCCGACTGGCATGCAGACATTGTTTTGTTTGCAGCACAACCGTTTTCAGTTATGTGGACAAGAGTGGCCACAATATGAAGTTCATTGGATATAAATTTGGGTGCTACACTAGATAAAGCAAAAACATATCTTGGAGCAAATTTTTGTCCACAAATCGCTTATGAACCGCAACAAAATTTACTTATTCCCAAAGTGACAACGAAAGTGGGATACTTACAAAAATTTCAAGCAGAAACGTTGGATAAGCATCATTCGCAATTACAATATATATTGGCACAGTCAATTCTCATTTTATCGAATAGCTACAAACGTGCGATAATGTCGTTCAGTAACTTTCTAATTAAAGCGTTGTTTTAAAGGGAATTTAAATTCAAATTTGCTGAAATTTAAATCCTTAAAATTACAGATAGATTTAGGGCCATTATTACAACTTGCCGTTAACTAAAGAGAGGATTTTAACGGGCAGATAAATTGTTTTTCATTATTATAAGTGGACAATAAGGTAGAAATGAGCGTTAAGCTAAAGGGATCATCATCCTACCTTTAACTTTTAAAGTTAAGTTCATGTTTGAACTTGCCATATTATATATTATTTTTAATATGGCAACTTCAAATGTAAACAAAATGAGGAAACACAACAACAAAAAAAGAGGTACAAAAAGGCACTTCATGACAACTATATCCGTCACTAGGCAGATAAGCATTAAAAACGAATGAAGGATCTAACTCAACTAACTCATTTTCTGAAAAGATAACATAAATCTGTTATATGTTCTTCTCTGAACCTTAGAGTCTCAAGGCAGTTTTATTGTCCGCGAATTTTATGGGTATACCGTTATGAATTTATAACAGAAAAAAGTTTAATTTTCTAACTTAATTTGCACAAGAAATAAACAATAAAAACCTTCCCCTGTAAAATTTCGTTTTTGTCGCTTGAGATATTTTTGCGGTTATGGCTCGATATATCCGCAGGCCCGTAATGATACAGCATACTATTGTACCGATTTGACCGAAATCTTCTTAATATATATATATCCAAAGAAGTGTGCCATAGCTGCTAGACACTATGTTGTTCTATTTACATAAATACAAGCAACTATTTTAACTTTACAATTTAAGTATAGTTTCAACAATAATTCTTTCAGCGAGTAAACAGTGCAAAGTACTTTTATCATTTGCCATAAAACCACTCTGAGGAATGTAGATTGGAATTTAAGTTGCTCTCACATAAAATGTTTTGCCTTTAAAAAAAAAAAATTATACATCTTTGAAATCCTTCAACATTTTTAAAAAAATCCTACATTAGATTTAATGTACACATTCGGAAAACATACACATTCATCTGGATATCTTTTTTAAAAACTTTTTTAAATAAAACTTCAAGTTTCAATCATTTCATCACTTAAACTTGTCTCTTTAACCCTAATGGTGTAAAAGTATTGCTACGTTTTTACCTTTTTAAAAACGTTTAAAATATGAGTTCGTTGATTGCAAACAAAATAAAAATAAGGCCCCGATTATGGTTCACAACACATAAATGTTGTGTTGTAACAGAGACAACACAACATTTATTACTTTCTTGATTATGGTTTACAACATCTAGATGTTGTGTATGTCACAGCGTTGCTCTTCAATGTTAGTATACTTTTCCTTCAAAATACAACCCTGAGTGTATAAAACTGCCAATTGAAAACAAAAATTATTACGTTAAAAAAACAAAATGCCTACATAAAACACAAACTTTAACTCTTGTTAAAACATGACAATTAAAAATAAAGGCTAGTTTTATTAGCGTTTATATTTTATGTATGTATTGCAATAAATTCATTTCAAAAGTACTTCAAATTAAAATATATAAATATAAAAAAACCTTCTTATCACATTAAAATTTATTTAGATCACATAGTTACTTAAAGCTAAAATACAAATTCATAAATAGTCTACATTTCAAGTTTTTTTTTTGGTTAAAAGGAGTTTGGCTTTTAATAATTCATTTTGTAATTCAGCCTTTTCCCTATTTATTTCTAGCATTTTTTATTTATTTGATAATTTTTATATGAGCCCTTCTCAAGATGTTTTAATGTAAGCAATATCTCCTGTAGGTTCTTTTCTTGCCTTTTTAAGGTTTTTATACGCTCATCCCCTATCTTATTTTTTGTATTTTGTAGCTTTTCGACAACTGCTGTTTCCACTGGTTAGTGCTAGTTGAAGGCCCTTCAATTTCGTGTGACGATTCGTCTTGAATTTGTAATCCCATTGCAGATCCATTTGGATTTACTTTCCATTGCATAAACACCAACTCTACGGTGCTCTGCTCCAATTTCCTGCTAATTTCCGTCGACGGACTACCACCTTGAACGTTTTTTTCTATTGGCAGAGAGTTTTCTTTTCCAATTGGCTTTATAATGAGTCCATGCCTTAAAAATGCTACAATTCATCTACTAACCCTTTGCCATTCATTTGAAACTCTAACGGGTGGGCCCAAGTCATTTAGCTCCAATGAAAATTTCTCCCACGTCCCTTTGTGCTGATTCTTATTTGCTCCAAATCATAACTTGCCAATGTCAGGATTTGCTGTCATGAACTCGATCAGCTTTTCCTTCTGCTTGTTAGTGATTATTTTTCTATAAAATATTTTCAGTTATTTATAATTTTTAAAATTTCCAAAAAAAATTATATGCACTGTTTTATACATATACTTATAAATTTTTATACATTTTCTTTTTTAAACTGAATGCGGCAACAAGACAACACCTAATGAGCTGTTGTAAGTTTTTGACAGTTCTGACAACACTTAAAAACAACTGTTGTAAATCATAATCGGGCTATGTGAACACACACAACATAAAGTACAACACTAGCGATAGATGTTGTGAATCATAATCGCAATTTTAAAACTACAACACTAAATTTACAACTGTTGTGAACCATAATCGGGGCCTAAATTGGTGTTTAGTTTCAATTAAATTCTTTATTGTTCATACTATTTTGTGTGCCACTGTTCACAACTTGATGATACAACAACAATTGCCTTAGCTCGTTATTCCTCTTTATACTTCTGTTTGCGTAAACACTAACAACTATTCGGTAGATCTTTACAACGGCGATTTTCAAACCAAGACTGTTCTCTTCACACGCAATGTGTCTATTTGTTTGTGTAGCTTTTGTTTATCATTTTAATGTTAAACAATGTTACACCGTTTCCATTGTAAACAATAGCCGCATTCATAAATCATTTAAAATAATTTAAGAAAACTTCAATCTAGCTTTTAAAATAGAAACACAATTTAGAACCTTTTGTCTGCTAGTCAAAATTATTAAAAATTAGAAAAAAAAAAAACATAATAATTATTTTACAAATAGACTGCTTCCACTAAAGAATGAAAATCATCGAAAGTCATGTCAGTGCCCTTTCGATTACAAACGTTCCAAACATTAAACAAAAAAGGGTTTGATGTATGGTTCAGCATGAATCGTAACAAGCACATGATAACTAATGACGAAATTAACACTCTCGATGTCAAGTGTGATGAACCCGCAATTTTTAAAATCGGCTCAAAAATATTTAGGTAGTCAATAATTTTGTGTGAAGAGTTCAAAAAAAACATTTTTCATCAAATAAAACCAAGTTTGGTTCGAGAAATATAAAAAGGTTTTGTTGATTTAAAATAACAGAGACTTCTGCACTTTGGCTGTATCGATCATTTTGTTGAAACCACATTTAGTAAAATAGTTGTCATTTATTCCCTCTATTTTGCCAAATCACCAATGGGCGCAGCAGACCCTAATTTTCTGGATAAATGGATATGTGAACAAACAAAATATTGAATTTGTAACGATACCAATTCGCATGAGATCCAAGAACGTCCAATAGAATTTTAGGCTATGGACCGGTTAAGGCTGGTCCATATTTTTTGAACGTTTGATTTTTCCTTGTGGGATTTTCTTAAGTTGCAGGTGTATGCCAATAAGCCACAAACCGCAGCGTTTAGGTTTAGTCTGATTTATACGCCCGATGTTTTATTTTACTGGAAGTCACCGTAGTCTAGTAGGTAGTGTGTTGGCTTATTAGACGTAAAGGCCGGGTTCGTATCCCAGGTCAGACATCAAAACGAAATATGAAAAAAAATATTTCTTCGGCGACTGCCTGTCAGCAGATTTCTGGCAAAAACTCTGAGAGTAAATAAACCTGCCATGAAAATGTTTCTCAAAAAAATCTGTAGTTCGGAGTCGAGGTTAAACTGTAGGTCTCGCCACTCAAGTATAAAATTAACGCTAACAAAATGAGTGGTGTGAGAAGCTAGGCCGTAATCCTGGCTGTATGTACATTAAGCTAATAATTTCTTTTGTATACAACATTAAGGAATTTTTACTTTTTGTAACAGGGAAAATTAATTTATGAATCGATTGTTTTAAGTTTCTGAAAACTTCAGTTGGGGAAACAACTCAAAGCTATGCGGCGGCTATTGTTGCAACAGTTCAAATGAATTTTTTATTACTTTTATTACTACTGTTGTATTCTTGTTGAATAGTTTTTTTTATAAAGAAATTAAAAAGAAAAATAATAAGACATTTAAAAATCAACACAATATTTATTAGTGGACTTCTTATAGAAAAAAAGGTTACACTACAAGCACCATCTCATTTCGTCATTATCGTCGCTATGAATGTCATCATCCTAATGTGTTGCCTTTTAGACTATTAGATGGCGCCAAATGCATCATCACATTTATATTTGCACCATTTTGCCGACAAACCTCTCACTTGAAACTTCTATCATAACTGCAGGAATGTTGTTGTTGTTTTTAATGTACGAGTATATTTAGACGTGTGTCCTTTTACAAAATGTAACTAAAGAAGGGAACACAAAAACAAAAGAAGACGATTACAAAAAAAGGACTGTGTATTGTTGCCGCACGCTGTTGTAAGCATGAAACATTGAAAGATCCGGTTTAAACACCTGTGGCTTTAAACTGTATTAAAGAAAACTATTACAGCGAGAAACTTTGGAAATTTAACTGGTCTTTGAATGAAGTTTTAGCTGTAAACATAAACTCTCAGTAGAGATTATAAATAATAAATACAATAAGTATTATTAATTGCTTTTTTTGTGTATGTAATGAGATAATCAATAGCCTGATAATAAACTGAGATACATACATAACCTCAGAAAATCGAGAACAATTTTACCAAAACCTATACCAGACAGTCATTCATTTTTAAAATTTTTCTTCAATTCAGAGAAATGGTGCAGCTTAAATAAGTGTTCATTAGGAGAATAAAAGATAGTACTGAAGTTGCTGGACACAGGGTATGATAGGATAGAGCATGATAGGAGAGGTTCGGTGAGTGTTGCAAGCAATTTATTTTAAACCAAAGTCCTCTTGAGCACATATAGTAATCGGTTGTGCTACTGCATGAAATGATGCCTCAGGGCCATTATTACAACTTGCCTTTAAAGTTGGGTTTAGTTAAAGGTACCTTTAGCTAAAGGGAACCGTAAAGTTACCTTTAACTTATTTTTGTTATTACAACTTACAGATAAAATAACATTTTCAAAAATATGGCAGTGGCGGAGCAATGTCGATAAAACTGTTCAATTAAAGAAGTTTTTTTAACCGCAGTGGCAACGAAGGGCCTCTCTTTTTATTATGTACATTTTTATATATAAGATGTATTGTGTTTCCTCATTTTGTTTAAATTTGAAATTGTCATATTGAAAATAATATATAATATGGCAAGGTCAAACATAAACTTAACTTAAAAATTTACAGGTAGAATGATCCTCCCTTTAGCTTAACGCTCACTTCTATCTTATTGGGTACTAATAATAATGAAAAACAATTTATTTGCCCGTTGAATTCCTCCCTTTAGTTAACGGCAAGTTGTAATAATGGCCCTTTGACTAGAAGCCTGATTAACCGGTCTTCTCAAGGCATTTTATTGTAATCTGACTCTTCTCGAATGAAGCCTCAAGTTTTTATGAATCTAGTGGAAGATTCGCTATCTTGTAACGATAGGGCCATTAGACTTTTTAGAAGGGATGAGCCAAATGAGAGGAGTCTGCAAAGGCTCAGAAACGCATTTTGAAAAACCAAGTGGACAATAATCACTTCCAGTTCCTCATTATTACGGTAAGACCCGTTTAATCCAATTTAAATCCTTGATTGGTACGCTTCCTTTCCAATAGAAGCTAGCAGTGAGTATGGTAATATAGAAAGTTTCTTTTGCAGCTCAGGATTTATCTGCAACTAATAAATACCATAGTCTAATGGACAACATAACGAAGATAAGGGAATTATGAATTGGTATTCGGTAGGATTGGAGTTTAACAAGTCTATCAGCTAAACAATTGCGAGGAATCAGACCTGTAATCCGTATGAGATGGACACAATTCTGTTGGGAGTGTTAATCAAGTGTATCGCTGCAGGTGCCACTTAGTCTAGACCTGTAAATTGTGTCCGAAAGAGATCTGATTGCGCCTTTGCTGACAGGCAATATAGAAATGCTGGAGGTTTGAGAACCCTTATTCAATAACAGTTCCGCAGCGTTATTTATGAGCGTTATCTTGTACTGAAGAACACTACAGAAGCCATTTAGGTGGATAAATATTCTTAGATCGAGCTCTTCGAAGAAAATTCCCCAGCCTACCTTATTCACAAGCTTAGAAATGTCAGAGTAGATTTCCCAAGCGGTGACCATTTCAGCGAAATTTTAATGTTTTAATGTGAAATGTTCCTCGTTTAAGATAGATGAGTAATAAAGTGCCAGAGGGAATAATTTTCCAGTATGACAAGGTATTAAGGCAAAATGATTGATGCATGTTATTTACTAAGTAGTCAAAATGGAGAGCTTTTGTAGGGGTAGATCGCAACACACCCGTATTCTGAACAAACATAATTCGTCATTACAATCGTTTAGTTAGGATTGCGACCTAGCTTCTCACATCACTGATGTTGTGTGTGTTAATTTTACATTTGAGTGGCCGGACCTACAGTTTAAAGTCGATTCAGATTTTTTGAGAAACTTTTCTTGGCAATTTTATTTACTCTCAGAGCTTTTTGCCAGTCATCTGCTGAGAGGAAGTCGCCGCAGAAATAATTTTTCATATTTTCGTTTTGATATCTGACCGGAGGTTTGAACCGAGGCCTTACATCTAATAAGCCAACACGCTATTTACTAGAATACGGCGACTTCACAACGAACGCAAGGGAATAAATCGTGCGTTTCACATTTCATGAGAAACAGTACTGCCCTCTTAACCTGCGGAAAACTCAGAGAACTGTCTAATTCTCTGGAGCTATGGATTCTGTTTATATTAATTTTTTTTTTCCATGTTTGCAAATGGTGTTCCATTTGGGAATTTTCGTTATTACTTCAAAACAGTATCTACAATATTTTTAAACAATTGCATAAACTTTTACAACTCAAATCAATTGTTATCAACTTTCATTTTACAGATCACCCTCCCGCCTATAATTTGAATCACAAAATGAATCATGAATTAATGTGTAAATTAAATATGCACGATAGTCAAGTGATCGAATTAATGAGTACTCATGATTTCACCCAACTTCAGCAACAACAACAACCACAAACTCAACAGCAGGAACAACAGCAACAACAACAACAAATGCTCAATTACGCCATGACAGAAACGCAAAATATATCATCAACCGCCCAACAACATAACGAAAATACTAATCAGGACAACAATAGAACATCGAGACCAATAAGAAGAACAAGCCGTAGAACACCACAGGTAAGTGCAATAACCATTTCAATAAAATAATCGAAGTGAGTATAGTTATCAGTCATTGCAGTCCATTAACTGTTGATGAACTAAGTCCATGGGTGTCCAAAGTTTTTTTTCTATAAATCACTAAGAGATAATATTTAATTTGCCGACTGTTTATAAATGTCCTTCAAGTCTGCTGCGAAGCCATGACAGAAGATTGATTTTACATACATACGAGTACATACATACATAATTGCCCATTCCAATTACAATTCAGTCAGGATTACGGCCTAGGTTCTCACACTACTCATGTTGTGTGCCTTAATTTTATACTTGAGTGGCGGGACCTACAGTTTAATGCCGACTCCCAACGACAGATTTTGAGAAACTTTTTCATGACAGGTTTATTTACTCTCAGATTTTTTGCCAGAAATCTGCTGAGAGGAAGTCATAGAAGTAATATTTTTTTTTCATATTTTTGATGTCTGACCTGGGGTTCGTACCGCGGCCTTACGTCTAATAAGCCAACACACTACCTACTAGACTACGGCGACTTCTTTTGATATAATGTATATAATATTTGGTAATGATTTTTAAGCTTCCAAACTAGTGGTTTCCAAAATTTAAAATGAAATTTTTAGATTCGAAAATATAGAAAATTTCGTAATTGTAATTTATTATAGCTGAACTAAAATATGCGTTCCAACTTCCCTTAGGAAGCTACAACTGAAGCGACTTTAATGCGTAAGGTCCTAATCATATTGAAATATACAATACATTATTCCCCGGATGTAAGCACTTTCAAAAATTCTTACAGGTCAGTGCTTATAAGCGGAGAATTCTTATTTCGAAACTTTGCAACTGAGATCAAATAGCCGCATTTCACTCAAGCCGATCGAATTCTAATTGTTTGTTATATTTGATCATCTTCCACAGCTCGGTATGGTGAACAAAGTAGTAAAATTGAATTGACCCACAAGGGAAAATACTTCCGGCTTAATATTAGAATAGTTAAGAAAACAGATGGTCTTCTGATTCTGACAATTCAAAAAATGACTTACAGATTAGTAAATAGAGTCGCCGTAGTCTAGTAGGTAGTGTGTTGGCTTATTAGACGTGAGGCCACGGTTCAAACCCCAGGTCAGACATTTCAAACCAAAACAAATATGAAAAAATATTTCGGCTTCGTCTTAGCAGATTTCTGGCAAACACTCTGAGAGTAAATAAAATTGCAATGCAAAGTTTCTCAAAAATCTGTGATTCAGAGTGTAGGTTCCACCACACATGTATAAAGTAACACACGCAACATAAGTGGTGTGAAAAGCCTGATTGTGTAATTGTAATGACCAATCATGTATGTAAACAAAAATTGAGTGTCAATGGACGATAAGATATTCAAATCTTTCATTACTAACGGTACGAGTAACACCAATATTTCTGTTCCCCAAAAATTCAAATTTCCTTTTTTCTTACAACCATAACTTGTATGCATTTTTCTAGCTTCAATTTGACACAGTAGCAAAAAAAAAAAACAAACTTTCTTAATTTGGCTATTATAAGCTTTAAGTCAGGATTATGACTAAGCTTCTAAGAAAAGCAAGTAAGAAAGCAAATAAAGTTATTTGCGAAACCAGGAAAGCTAATCTGTAATCCACACAATTCGGACGTATAGTGCGTTAGTAAAAACCAAACCTTTGAAGTACTAAAACAAGATCATTTCAAATTCATACGAAGTCGAAAAAAATAACAGGTAACATACTAAAAGGTCCTAATGGAATGCATTTGCGAACAATTGCAAAAAAAGTTTTAGAACCTATTGAAAACGTCATTCTCTGTATTAGAGCTTAATTTAAATAAAGTTTGGAATAATTTTACTATTTATTTTACTTAGGACCATTATTACAACTTGACGTTAACTAAAGAGAGGATTTAACGGGCAGATAGAGCGTTAAGCTAAAGGGAGGATCATCCTAACTTTAACTTTTAAAGTTAAGTTTATGTTAGAACTTTCCATATTATATGTATATTAATTTAAATATGGCAACTTCAAATATAAACAAAATTAGGTAACACAACAACAAAAAAAGAGGCCCTAAGTTGCCACTGCTTTAAAAAAAAAACTTGTTTAATTGAGCAGTTTTATCGACATTGCTTTACAGTTGCCTTTAGCTAAAGGTACCTTTAACTAAACCCAAGTTTAACGGCAAGTTGCAATAATGACCTTACTCTAAAAAGAGAAAAACGAAAGCCCAAATTTTTTCGTGCGCACTTCTTAAAAAAAATTGTATTTAAATCTTACATGTGCAGTTGAAAGAATAAATGGCGGAAATGATATGTGATTGATTTTGTAATGTGATTTGATTTAGTGCATTCAGATATTATGTATATTATAAAGCAAGATTTAATTTTATTATTCGCTCCTGGTAAATGGTTAGGCGGACTGTTGCAAGTATGCAACGCAAATATTTCCTCTGTGCTTAACGAATTCTAATGTAATCAAAAGATATAATAGAATAAAAATAAGATATTCTTGGAAATTCTCTTACGTTTTCATAACGTTTTATTTTTTATTTTTTTTATTTTGAAAAATTGTTTAACCGATTATAAAATCTTGCATCAATTTAATCTGATCAGCACACGTCAAACGATTCAGTGAATCGAAAAATAATAACAATAAGTAAATTTTATTACTTATGTTCACAAATATATGTATGTACATATGTACGTATAGTATTTATATACATACCTGAAAGAAATGAAAGGGACAATTTCTTCTTTCTCATAGAATTCTATGCACTGAGCTGTGTTATTCATGGAACTCAATGTGAAATTCTTTCAAATATAATAAGATTTCAAATAGTGCAGCGTTTCTTTTAAATTAAATTAAGTAAGCGAACAACTGAATTCGCTTGAAAAAAAAAATAATAGGGACAGGAGACATTACTTTCAAAACAATTATATTTTTTTTTTTCAAGAAGAAAGTAAGGTTATATAATATTTTTATCTTTTCTCATAGATACATTTTGAATGCCTTTCAATTAAAACGGGTACTTTATTTATAAAACGTTTGAAGTGTGCCTATTTTTTCTTCTACCACTGTATAAAATTTGGTAGAACGGAAGGAAATTCTCAAAATAACGTTGTTGCACAGATGTATTATGTATGCATGCAAGTGTGTTGTAATTGTTATTTTTAAATCCTCCTACGCATTAAAAAAACGCATAACATTTAAGACCCCCATCATTCTTGTTTACAACTGAGAATACATGTAACATTTACAGTTCCCCTCTATCCATCATCTTTTTTCAAACCTAATGTTTTATTTTGTATTGTTTTCTTTTCTTTTCTTGTATTTAAAAATAATACCAACAGTTAAGCAATAACTATGATATGGAAATGACAGATTCAAGTTCACAAAGCGATGACACAAGTGGTGGTGGTGGCAGTAGTAATGGAGGCAGTGGCGCCCGACCCTCCAGTCGTGGTCGCAACTCATCAGGAACGAGTCAAAGTCGTCGCCGGAAAGGTGCTCTTAACGCCAAAGAACGCAATTTGAGACGTCTAGAATCTAATGAACGGGAACGCATGAGGATGCACAGTTTAAATGATGCATTTCAGGTAAGTTGAATAGAATTTCTATAATTTATTGTATTGTATACTATGACGGTTGCTATTTATATTTTTGCAAACTAAAAGAACTAAACACAGAAGAAACTACGAGTTAATCTTATTCTGAAATAATAAAGTTTAACATAATTTATTATTTATAATCTCAAATCTCTCAGTTAAATAAAAATATTAAAAATATTTCTCGGGCTTTTCAACAATATTCTCACCACTAACATTTAATTATCACTAGGCTTATATATACTCCATATATAATTTTAATATATAAGAAATCTAAATACACCCAGTAATTCCGTTTTTTTTCAATTTATAAAGTACTTAAAAAATTTTGACGGCCATGTTTAAACTATCCGTAAACAAATTAATTTATAAAACAAAAAACATGTCAATTAGACCCTATTAAGTTAAGGTTTGTTGCAGCGGTGTATTAAACTTTCTGGGTGCATAATATAAGCGGCAATCTTGAGCAATATGAGCAGTATGCTTGTGGTTATTGTGTTAGTGATGTCCCAAACCCCAGCTATTAACCGAAGCTACAAAATTTTACATTTTGTGAAATTTCTCCATAGAATTTTATATTTCGAATCGAAAGCTAAATGTCCTATTTCACATTTTCCAAGATTAAAATTAAATAACTACCACCATTCTACTCTTAAAATAAATTAAAATAAGGTGAACAAAGAACAGTTGTCATGCCATGGTGTATGCAGACTTTATTTCACACTGTATCGTCTAAAAATATTTCTTAGGGCCATTATTACAACTTGCCGTTAACTAAAGGGAGGATTTTAACGGGCAGATAAATTGTTTTTCATTATTTTCAGTGGACAATAAGGTAGAAGTGAGCGTTAAGCTAAAGGTAGGATCATCCTAACTTTAACTTTTAGTTAAGTTTATATTTGAACTTGCCATATTATATATTATTTTCAATATGGCAACTTCAAATATAAACAAAATGAGGAAACACAACAACAAAAAAGAAGCCCTTCGTTGCCACTGCGTTTAAAAAAAACTTGTTTAAATTGAGCAGTTTTATCGACATAGCTTAGGCACTGCCATATTTTTGAAAAAGTTAACTGTAAGTTGTAATAACGTAAAAATAAAGGTACCTTTAACTAAACTCAAGTTTAACGGCAAGTTGTAATAATGGCCCTTAAGACTTCAAAATTAGATTTCTTTTCTACAACTTTTTAAGTTTCAGCAGCAGCTTAAAGAGGGCTTATGTGAAGTCTATTTTTTAACTTGTCTTATCAAATAACCGTCCATCCCTAGGTGCATGAGAAGTTTCCATGCAATCTGGCAGCAACAGACAATTAATACTGAGAAACTAAGGCTGATATCTAATACCAGCTAGAAAGAAGTTACAGTTAAAATAAAACAAAAAATTTGATCTGTTTAGGACATTCAAAAAGAACCTGTCAGCATTAGATCATATCTTTGGAATGGAAACCACAGAAATAGCGAAATCTAAAACGTCAAAAATCTACGCGGCGCACAGCAATATCAAGTAAACAAGCAAATCTTTTAAAGAACTAAGATGTATCACAGGAAACAGATAACATTGACACGATATATGAATAGATTTATAATAATCCAAATTTAGAAATTACTCCAATTACTTACTAATCCAAATTTAGAAATTCTATGAGGAGCATTTTGAAAATTTTCTTTTCATGTACAATGTTTTATTCTCTTAAACACTGAATATTTGTATCTACATTCAGTTTTTCAGCTTTTAACTTTTCAATTATAATTCTTGACCATGTTTAACGATACTGTGGCACAGTTTTCATTCAAAGTTGTTGACAAATAATATCAAACAAATGCTATAAACACACAAGATGTACCAAATGGTGAGAGCCAATCTATCAAAAATAGAATTCATGCATATATGTATGTACATGTGGAAACGATTATTTTTAAGGCAAAAACATTGCTGTTACTATACTTATGTACATATAATGTTGTAATATATAAATAGCAATTATAGTATTGTAATTTGATTATTAACTTTTATTATTATTTGATTTTTCTATTTCTAATCTAGTCCCTCAGAGAAGTAATCCCTCATGTGGAAATGGAACGTAGATTATCGAAAATTGAAACTCTTACCCTGGCCAAAAATTATATTATCAACTTAACTCACATTATATTAGCGAAACGCAACGAAGAATCCGCCCTCGAATTCAATGGCGTTCTTATGAATGGTGGCGGCGGAGCCACTGACTCAACGAACACTAACAATGTGGTCACGGAAAGTGATACCAATGCGGTACTGGGCCTGAACGGAGGCGGCGTTGTAGCCAACGGCAATATTTTAGTAGGTATGCCAACATGTTACGATGATAGTCTGACAACTAATGGCACCAACACATACAATTGCCAACTTTTGGGAGAACATCAAAATGCTCAAGCACAAACCTTGACAACAGCAACAACCACCATACAAATACAACAAAATCAACCATTGAATCATATGCATCATCAAGCGCATCACGTTATGTTATCAAATCATAGTCAAATCTTAATGTCCCAACAGCAAACCAGTCCACAACAACAATCATTACAACAAACAGCAATAATAATGAATGGTTATGCCGATACAACTGGCGATAATAATAATTTTGACGAGCCATTTCGAGAATTTTTGTAAATTTAGCGGAAATTTAGTGTTTCAAACAAAATTAACGAACAAGTCCAAATCAAGCGAGTAATTAGTTACGTGTAGAAATACAAAACGAATAAGAAAGTATATCAACGAATTTTGTTTTAATTTTTTTGAGAGTGTTTATTTTTTGTTGTTAAATTCAAATTTAAAAAAAAAAGGAAAAAGTTTGAAAAGTTTGGTTATGGTGAGGAATAATATTCATAACAACAACAACAACAAAGTATGCATTAATATTGAAACATGTTAAGACCTACATTAATATTACCATAGATTCTAATAACATTTATGTAATATTGTATTAAATAAGTAGTAATAATATAACACAAAAAAAAAACCAATATACAGACTAATTTCCATAAAGGTCTCAATAGAAATACAAATTATGGAAGTTTAGCTGTGCTTAGGATCTAGTTCAAGTAGTGAAATTATATGTAAAATGAATGCAATTCTATTTTAAGTAAAAAAAAAAAACAATTTTCGGCGTTACAAATTGAGAGAAACAAAAAGGAAAAATAGGAAATGAAAAAATTCAATTAAAATTAAATTATTAATCAAAAAAAACAAAAAAAGAAAATGATGTTAATACTTGTAGCTGTACTATTATAGTTATTATTACTATATTTCATTAATTATAGTGATAATAAGATTATTAAATTAAAATATTATACAACAAAAAATAAAACAAGATATTTAAAATAAACGGTTAAAAGTTTTAAAAATTAATCAACAGAGATTTTAAAAAATTCTTTCAAATTCAAACATCAAACTGCTTATGGTAAATCATCCTTGCTAAAAACTGAGACCTAATCAAATACAATATGGGAAAATCTATGACTATGTCATATATAAGACTGGAAAAACGAATTGGAAGGTTTTACAAAATGAAAGTATTTTTAGTAAAATTAAAATAAAAATATGAAAAACGCAACAATAGATTTGCTTTAATCACAACCAAATTGTTAATTTAAGGCTTGTTTACACGATAACAGAATTCCATCCATTTTTAAAAATGACAGTAACAATCTTACGACAGATTAGTAAAATGCATCAACAAAGTAAAATTGAATGCATCTCTGATCTAATGAAGTACAATGGTTTTGAAAATTTTTCAAAAAACAAAGAGCACCGTACGACTATTAAATTTTCATCCGTATTTGCCGTACGCTCTCATTTTGTATTAAGTTTATACCAGTGTTAAAAAATTCAGTCCTTTAGTACTTTTTTCGGTACTTTTCCATTTCAAAAATACCGCTGTACCCCCGCGACACTTTCCCTACTTTTTCATATTACATATTTTATGTTTTATGCTTTTCTACTGTTAATGCGTTCGCAACATGTTCAACGTGATACTAAAGGTGGAATTAGTATTTAGCCAGGGTTAGCCAAACGTTCACGGAACGTACGTTAGTTTTTCTATTCAATGTATTAAGTATAAAGAAACATTTTTTTATAAAAGTACTATTCAATGCAAAAAAGTACTCTTTCAGCTAGCGTTCAGTAGCATTTCAAAATTTAAATTTTGCAACACTGGTTTATACGATACTGTCCACTCTCTTCCACACAAAAACGTGAACTGTCGAATTACGTACTGCCATCAAATTTGAGGTCGCCGTAGTCTAGTAGTAATATGTTGGCTTAAGACGCGAATCCAGGGTTCAAATCCCCGGTCAGACATCAAAAATGAAATATGAAAAAAATATTATATCGGCGACCAAAAAAATATGTCGTTCGGAGACGACTTTAAACTGTATGTCCCGCCACTCATGTATAAAATTAACACACACTACATGAGTGGTGTTGAGAAGCTAGGCCGTAATCCTGACTGAAGGGTTGTAATGGCCAATTATGTATGTATATTATCATCTATATAGCCCTTCAGTAGATAATGTTGCACTTCTTCTAATAGGTGCTGCAGAGAAGCAAAAAATGGATTTAATATGTTATCTAGCAATACGTAACAAACTGGGGCGGGTTCTTGCATCTTGAATTTTTAAATCAATACTCGTGCTGTTAGCGGTCATCTGCCAGTTGACTCCTGCAAAAATTTGTCGGAAACTGCGTCAATTAGAAGAAGAGAACATATGATTTTTGCAATGCATGTAGTGAAAGTATTTTGATATTCTTCAAACTTACCTAGGCCTATATGTGTAAGTATTATAAACCAACACAATAACAAAAAAGGTGAATTTGATCCATTATTTAATGTGCGGACAGGCACCTTAAAGCATGCTTTGCGTGGCGTACTTTGCAACATGCGTTTATAAGTCAGCCAACACGACTTCGTAATTCTACTTTATTTATAAAAATGTTCGTCTAACTAATAAAACCCCACACCCCCAATCTATTTTTATAAATTAATTAAGATCAATTACTGAAAGACAACAAAGGAAAATAAATCGAATAGACATAGTGAAGTCCCATTGTGAATTCTCTCAATATAGAAAATGCTCATGTACGAGTACATTACCGTATTGATGCAGTGCATACTATGTATGTGTACTATGGGGTTTATTAGCAAAAAAAAAACAACAACGATAATACAACAAATGTGTAAACAAATAACAATTGAGTGCTTTCTTTTTCACTTTGTTCATTACTAAACACTGTCGTCTCTGCTAAGAAGCACAAGAAGGGGGTGACAGATGTAATTAAAACCCCTCTTATGCTACTTTTGTAGACACCCTCTCTTTCTGATAATTTAATTTATATTGTTGTTGCTGTTACTGTTACTGTTGTTGTTATCGTTGTCATTTAAGTATAAGCTTTTAATTAGTGTTAAATTTAATAAGCGTAACATAAATGAAAATAACTAAGAAGGACTAAAAATGGCAAACTGTTGTTGTGTATGTGTTACAAGAACATTAAATGATCGCGGGTGGTTGATTTAATAGATTTCCAAAATAGAAACTGAATGATATTCTCTATAAAATGTAACGGAAGTCTTCGTATATATAGTTACATATAAACATTCAATTAATTCCGCCTACTAAGATCATTAAATAAACGTACTATTTATACATTCATGTACACACATACTATACAAATGTGTAAAATAGTATGTAGTATTAGTTGCTAAATATATAACTTTTTTCTGTTTGTTTTTGCATTAACATAAAACATAATATAAAAGATAAAAACTACGCATATCGTTAGTATAATTCGCAAATGTGTTAAGTCCCTTTTTTCAAATTGTACAGGAGACACAAAAAACATTGTAGCTTTTTCAGTTTTTAAAATTTTTAAACTTTTTAAACGCAATTATTTTTACAAAATAGCTCTCTTTAAATGACTTAGATAAAAAATTAATAATAATTAATAATTAATATTCGTGAATTTAGCACGTGATTTTAATATTTTTCGTATTTTGTGGACTTAGCGTTTTTGCTAACCACAAAATTACAACAACTTTAAACTACATACTGACATTTTTGTTGTCGTAAACTATGTATTTTGTATAGTGCTACCGTTTTGCATTAAAATCTCAAGTTTGGAAAAAAGTGGACTTAGCGTCTTTGCGAATTATACTAACGATATGCTTTATTAATGGTATAGATTACACATTAGAAAGTACTCTACAGTGTTGAACTAAATATGGTTTTGAAATAAATGTTGTGTAGTATTTTCGGAAAACTAAATATTTTCATATGAAGATTACGTCGTTAATTGTAATATTTACTGCTCTAGTCTTCAGGTTTTTTAAAAATTACTTAATACGGCTGGGTCCCAGATCTTATTGGAATTCTCGGCTATGACCAAGCAGGCGAGCTGGCGAGGAAGAAAACTTCCTCTCCGTTGACGGAAGCAAAGACCAAGTGCGTTTGAGGTGATCAAAACTTTTGTTGAGAAATTACAATAAAAAGGGACCTGAGTCTTGTATCAGACTATCCAGCAATAGTCTGAGGTTGGTAACCGGTATTTTGACAAGGATCTGTAGACTCATAGTACACCTATTTTAAAAGGAGGTTGTTTCGAGCTCAACAAAATTCTGTGATGATGAGGATGAGAGAAACACATTCTTGGAAACGGTGTGGTATTAATATATCCTAGTAGGAAACACCTGGGTGCATATCAAGTGCTAGAGAGAGACCATACACTTTCTGTAACTTCTAATTAAGAAAAAAGGAAAACCTCTTTGAGAAATCACACAAAACATTAATTGTAGCAGATGCAAAGTTCGTTTATCACTTCAAGGTATAAAAAAGGGGATCACATTAGATTCAAAGTAAAAGTTTGCCATTATGTCTACATCTATTGATTACTAAAGAGAATCCTGAAATATCAATTTTAAAAGCGACTTAATTTATCAGACTCGAAATTTAATATTTTTTATTGGACGATAACGTAAATTAACTTTAAAATTTAATTGAAGAGTTCTTCAAGTGCATCAATATATGTACGTCTTGTTTAGGAATAATATGAGCCCGTAAGATTACGAGTGACATGCATATTTACATGGGAATACAAAAATCTATTTTTAACCTGCCTAACATAGGGATACATACATAATTGGTCATTACAACCCTTCAATCAGTTTCTCAACACCACTCATGTTGTGTGCGTTAATTTTATACATCAATGGCGGGACCTACAGCTTAAAGTCGACTCTGAACGACAAATTTTTGAGACACTTTTCAGGTCAATTTTATTTACTCTCAGAGTTTTTGCCAGAAATCCGCTGAGAGGAAGTCGCCGAAGAAATATTTTTTCATATTTTCGTTTTGATGCCTGACCAGGGGGTTTGAACCGTGGCCTCACGCCTAATAAGCCAACACACTACCTACTAGACTACGGCGACTTCATAGGGATATGCACCTAGAAATTGGCAGGAGATAAGGCATAACCAAACCTGGAAAAGGCTTTTCGTCCGATCAGCCTAACCTCTTTCCTGCTCAAAGACATGGAACGCATTGTCGACACCATTTTGAAGAGTAAAATTTCGAATGAAAGGCTAGGTTTTAACAACAGGCCTATATCAAAGGAAGGAATAGATGGATGAATTGCGATGCATATAAATAACGATAAGGGAGAGAGTGAAAAGGCGAACGCCCCAGAGATAATCCACGCTCTCTTAGTATAGAGATTAGGATATCCAACCAGGTGAAATAGTTGAATGTTATCCTGGATAACAAACCGAAATGGAGGCAGCAAAGGGCCATAGGTGCTGGTCTATATCTAAGAGAGCCATAGGTTCTAAATAGGATTTTACTCCAAGAATGACACCTAACTCTACAGCAGCGTAAGTAGAAATCGACAAAGAGAAAATGCAACATCAGAATAATTCAAAGGGTTCAACGAACATCACCAACTAAGGCATTGGAAACAATACAAAACAATATGAGGAGATGGATCAACCAGATTCACAAATCATATCACTAGAATATAGTTGGGACACTAGACGGTCTCTTGCTTGACGCGCAGTTATTCGACAGGATGACCAACATGTCAATAACAAGCAATTGCATTACTTTAATACTAGATCGACTTTCTTCGTCCAACGGATGCATGTCACAGATACCCAAGGCGACTAGTTACTACACGGATAGCTCCGGATTCCATGACTAAAGTGAATGTATGATCGGGTTAGTAATCATTTGTTAAATTTGACATATAGGGATTTAAATATCTTTACGGGTAGACAAATGACAATTGGGGCAATAAAATCTCGGAATTCGGGATCAAAGACCGTCCTGGGGTGTAACAATTACTTGAGGCATGGAACGGTACGCATTATACGGGTTCCTAGTCATCATGAAGTGATTGAAAATGAGGAAGCTAATATCAAATATTCTGGCTAATAGAGTTTCAGTGGTTTGAAGAACAAACTGGGAAAGTGGGCGGAAACGTCACATCGACTATTGTGAAATAGTGACACAGTGGGAAGATCCTAATGTGGAAAGATCCATGAACATGCGTTGAAAACATGGAGCTCATTTTGTGCCATTTTCCAGCTTTCTCAAGCTAGAGATCAGAATATATTGGTGATGACATTATACTGGAAGTAAGGTGGTATTCTTAATGATGAGCGCACAACATGCCTACAGGATGGCTTAGGTGTATGCCTTTGCAGATAAATCGAAATCGCTGAGGAGCTTTTGAAGGCAGGCACCAAAAGTAGTTTTTGGATTTGCGTTTATAAATGATAACCCGGGCCAACTTATTATACCTGTTATAGAAAATACAGTAATGTGGTGGCACTTCTTGCATTCATAAGGGAGGGATTATTTGCTACTATTGGACCTATGCCATTTTCCTGTATTATCCAGGTCTAGGAAAACTTTTTTGATGGACTGGCCGATTTAGTATTAATTTCTGTTTTAAAGGATATATGACTTTGCATGTTTTTTTAAAGGGCTCAAGTATGTCTGAGGATTGTTGCACAATTAGTTGTATAAATTTCTGATAATTAATAATCTTGGGCTGTTTCTTTTGGTTTCGAGTTTTCAATATTGACGGAAATCTCTAAAGGATGATACGACATGCCGCGCTGGCCGAAAAACAATATTTGTATTGCATTCAAAATTTCTGGGAAGAATAAATTTTAAAAATCCTATAAATCTTCCCCAGCGTATCAACCCCCTATTCTTGCTGCTTTCATCTCTTCAAAGTGTTTGAAACTTTTGAGCACCATACACTAATAAATGAAATCCTGAAATCCACTCTGCTCAGTGACAGCACATGCTGAATAACCAACTATCTGGAAGGCACACACACATTTGTTGAGTTTAGAGGTCAGAAATGTTTGAAGATAAAAGATACAAAATATAAATTAAATTAATTAAATATATATCTGATCACTTTTACAGAACATCCAGAGAATGTCTCAATGGTGTCATATGCCGACAATTATATGTCATATGATGACATATGTATGTGACGGGATAATGCAATTTCTGACCACTATCAGGGGACTAATTTAAGAGATTCGCGATCGAAATAAATTCGTATCGATATTAACTACGATTGTACGAGTTTTTCTGATAATGGAGCTCAATGTCTTTCGTGTCGCTTTTTTTAATTAAGTGTTGTAAAAGATGGATAAGAGACATAATCAACACTTGAAATACTTGCTCAATAACGAGTGACAGAATCTCAAAAGAAAAAATTGCAACTTTAAGTAAATCTCGCACGAGATCGAGTACGAGAATCAGCCCACAGCACACAAATTTACTGTGTCGATATTTACTTCATGGTCTAAAGAAGTAAGAAGAGGACTGGATACATCGGCAGAAATTAGCCAACTCCCCAGGGTAAGAAACCCCAAAAATTCTTGGAGCAATCAACGACTTCATTTCTGGGAAAGTAACCAACAATAGGACCTTTAGAGCTCTCTCAGGACCATCTTGGGGTTTGGCTATAGGGTGCTCCCTTTTTAACAACCCTGTTTGGTTATCTAGATTCTGTGATACTCAATAATCTTTTAATCTTGGCAGAAAACATGGAGAGGACAAGCATGGATCATTTAAACGAAAATATTTTATCCGTCATACAACACAATGTGGTGCTGACTAAGCAATACTTATTACTTGGTGACATGCCATCTATCCACTCATCCAAATTACCGCATTCCCAAAGTCTTCCATCGTTTTAATGCTAACAGACATTAGCGCGTTTGTCAGTATTAAATTCGCAGTAGAAGATCTTAAAATAGATCTTAAACAGATGTAACAGAGTACTAAATAAACACCCTCATACGATTTCAGACAAAGAGAAGAAATTATCCATAAGAACACGATCAATTCTGGCGTAGTTAGGGTCTAACTGATCAAATAGCCTCAAATGCTATCGAGAGACGATTACTGCCACGACCTTAAACAGTTGTCCCGCCTGTCACCACAGGCGTTATGTCAGATCCACGTTCTTGCGTATGGTGGATGTGTAGTTGGTCTAATTTCTTCAACTACCCATCACCTGAAATATTTCACTAATCACATAATCTTCAGTTACTTCGGAGTACAGAAAATCTGTTACAACAACAACCGAAAAAAGCAATTGTATTTCTAGTTCTGTGTAGATACTTTTTGTAATTATATTTAAGATATAACTACTTTTGGTTAGTTCATGCATTAGTAAAAATACGATAAATAAATGAATATAACGAATCAGTTTCATTTTAGAAAACATGTTAAATTTACAATTGAAAATTACATTAATTTAAATTTAGAAAAGAAACTTAAGCAATTGCGTTTAATGCATTCTTATAGCACGAAGTCTATGCATATTCAAAAATGTTGGCCTTTTTAAACTATCTTTTTCAAGATATTCAATTTTCGTCTCAATCTTCAATAATCATTAGACAAAGCTGTAATATATTTATCATATGATTTAAATACACTGCAATTTTCAAAAATTTCAATAATTAACGCCTTATTATGTTTAGGGCTTTTATATAAGAATTAGAAAGAGCAAAGAGAACGAGAACAAGAAATTAATTTTCACTAATACGTATAACAGACAACTTCTTAGCTGAATCACAAAAACGTTTTGTTGCATTAATTACAAAAAACGTAATAAAGTCGATCGGCAAACTCAGGTCGAAATGAACCATTTAAATGCCAATAACGATATCAGAAGTGCAGTATTTCTCAACGCTTAAAGTACTAATACGAGGTGTGATCAAAAAATAACCGTTATTTTCAAATTTCGTGAGTTACGTATGTTCGATTTTCGCATTTTTATGTTGGTACACATGTCTGTTATACATGTTGACAATATCAGACATTTTAGATTGTGTTTGTTTTTGACAGATAAAAAGGTTGGTCGTGTTTTGGTGTGCTCTTCGATTTTTTACTATTCGAAAATATGGATCAAAGAAACTGTATTAAGTTTTATGTAAAAAGTGAAACTAAATGTGCAATGACATTTGAAATGTTGACTGTGGCGTGTTTGCTATGTGCAGAATACAAGTTCAATTGTGGTATTACCGGTTTAAGGAAGGCCGAGAAATTGTCATATCGTTCGGCTCATGCCAAGCAATTTTTACGTGCGGCAGCAAAGATTGTTCCAAAATTGCGAAAAATCGAACATACGTAACTCACGAAATTTGAAAATAACGGTTATTTTTTGATCACACCTCGTATATCGCAATGGTTTCTCTACAAATGTCTTACTACTATTTCGGTTTAAACAACAAAAGACTACAATGTTTTAATTAGGAGCATTTTTCTGTGGTCTAAATTTAAATCACCAAGCTATGAGAGTGAGATGTTCTTTTATCTTGAACTTTACAAATATTTACAGATTAAGAAACAAAAACTAAGAAATTTGAAAAATCAATGCATGTTTCTTATTCCCGGGTATTGCACGAATATATAATACATTTCGATGGCAGGTATTAGCCCCCAGTCATGCCACGAAGATAAATCTCCATTATATCCTGATTAATATGTACAAACTGTTGACGTCTTGCAACAGGTTGTATGTGTGGCAGACGGGCACCTCTTTGCACATTTATTGGTAATTTACGATTATTTTGCCGATTTTCCTTTCTTTTGCGTTTAGCAGCAGCCTGAGCACTTGTGGTCGGCCTATCATCATCTTCAGTGGATGATACTGTACTTAGGGGAACCGTCAAACTCCTCTGAGTATTATTTCTATTTTCCTGCCCATTACCTTTTGCTGTGGCATCATCGCTTGTACTAGAACTTATCAGGGAAGCATTTTTGGCTTTTAAATTAAGAGCTCTTTTCATTTTGTATTCATAGGCAACCTCTATATCTTGCTTACATTTCGCACAAACCTTTTCTGTTGGCAGAAAATCTGGAAAGTATTTGCTGACAAAACGAATATGCCTAGGATTTGTTATAAAAACTCCCGACCCACGCAACAAATGATTGCCAAGAGGGCAATACATTTTAATAAGAATTCAATGCACAAAAAAATTAAAGTTTAAAATTAAAATTTTTAGTAATGAAATTTATTTACTTGGGTTCTTTCAATTTCTTTTGTTGTTATTTCTTGTTTTGTGCACACAGTATTACCGTATTAATGTTTCGAATACAGTCTAATCAGGGTTGTATTTCATAGCATATATTGCAGGTCTTAGAAAGAACATTTTCTTT
This sequence comes from Sarcophaga rosellei, assembly GCA_930367235.1. Taxonomy (NCBI): domain Eukaryota; kingdom Metazoa; phylum Arthropoda; class Insecta; order Diptera; family Sarcophagidae; genus Sarcophaga; species Sarcophaga rosellei. The sequence continues at coordinate 66,872,758 of OV884019.1, forward strand.
CAACTGCCTTACCGTCCAAAATGAATTTTTAGCTAAATATCAATAACTTGCAACAGCGGAAAGAATTAACAAATTTAAGAAAAAAGTTATAAAATGTTTGAATTTTAAGTGTCAAGAAAGCTCCAATACTGATCAAATTAGTAAAAAATATTCTTTACTAATTTCAACTTGTATATTCAGCTATGTTGTATAATTAATCGCAACGTGTAGGGGTTGCATTACGCATACACAATATACATATATTTTACGTGTTCCAGTATCTCGATATTTACTGAATTTTTAACATACACTATTGATGGATCGTGATCCACATCGCAGGATAGTCTAACATTCTGAAATCCATATCGTATTAAATGTGTATCACACTTAGTGATATTAATTTGTTATATATTATTTCAAAACCACACAAAACTAATATTTAAGAAATATTCTTAAATATTAATAACAATTAAAAATGAAAAATTAAGATTATTTTATTAAAACATTAAAACTAATGTGACCCATTAAAATGTTATAATGACAATTTTATAATTCTTAATGTTATATTGGATTAGATTCTAGACTTTTCGGCCTAAGCTCTTAAAAGATCAATTGAAAGTTAAACTCTGGATAAACAGAACAGAAATTACTTTTGAGTAAGTAGAATTTTCTACTTAAAAAAAGGTGAAAATAACATGAAGTGTCCTTTTTTGTGAGGTTGCCGTAGTCTAGTTGGCATTATGTTGGCTTCTTACACTTGTGGTCATGGTTCAAACCCCAGGTCGGACATTTCTTCGGCGACTTCCTATCGCATTTCTGGCAAAGACTCTGTGAGTAAATAAAATTGCCATGAAAAGCTTCTCAAAAATCTGTCGTTCGGAGTCGACTTTAAATTGTAAATTGCCACTCATGATAAAATTAGCACACACGACATAAGTGGTGTGAGAAGATAGGTCGTAATCCTGACTGAATGTATGTATGTATCCTTATTTGTTTAGATGGGAAACTTTTTAAATTTAATAAAAATTGTTTACGTTGGTCACCCTAATTTGAAGTTAGTAGAATTTAATAATGTAAATATGTTATGTGGAATGTGATTAAGAATATAAAAGAATTGATCGCAATTATTCTCGATCAACCGCCAAACAACAAGGTAGTGTGTTTATTTTGGAATATTTATTTTGTATACATTTCTAATACTTTCGTGTATTTTCTCTGGCTCATTTTAAAATATCTTATTATTGCTACCCCAATTCCCCCCGAATCATTTGGTCCTAGTGCAATCGGATTAAACCAAAATAATTTATTTTAATTTGAGCTCTCTCTGTACGGATTTTAAAGAGACCGGCATATTGTTCAAATAAAGTAAAAAGGATTGTCAATATCAACATTATATAACAAACCCCCAAATATACACAATATTGTTTAAAAAGGAGGTATGTATGTATGTATGTTTGTAAATTTTAAAAAAAGTGAGAAAGGCAAGAAAAACATTAAATAAAATAATAAAAGTGTAGAACTATAAATGCTGAATATACGGGAATATACAGTGCATTGTTGTTGTAATATGCAAAAATTGCAAAATTGCGTTTTGTTGTTGGTGAAACCAATAAGTACGCAAGTGTTGTTGGTTGTTTACTCCTTTTGTAAAGTAAATAGCTTTATTGCTTTCTGCGTGTGTTGTCAATTTTTGTTATTATCGTTATTTTTTCTTAGAACTTTAATAATTATTTTATAATTAAACTAGCTGTACCCTGCGCGTGTTGCTGCGCCACCAATAAAAATAAATTTGAAGGAAAGACATTACACAAATATCCAATTAATTTTGAATCTTTTTATGGATTTTGTTTCCCGTTGTCCAGATGATTTAGACGAACGGGCCTGAGTAATAGGCTTTCGATCAGTTTCTAACCTCACTTGTCGTTGTTCAAGTGATTCATGCGAACTGGTCTCAGCGGTACTCAAAGATTTTCCAGTCTCAATGCTCGTTGCTCGTCTGATTCTGAGGCTCGTAATGCTCTTTTCTTCCGAGCTTGAGGTGCATGTCGACCAATTGCTTGTCGCTTTGGAGGCATGGTTGCGTGGGAACGACGTGAAAAATGCGTTTAAATTTATTAGAATCTCACAATGTACCCAATCCAATTGAACCCAACAGTTTTTTTAAAATATTCCAAAATTAAAATGTTTTAAATTTGTGATTGACATTTTACGGCAATGAGTTATACTAATTGTTATTAAAATCATAAATGATGAATCCTAAAATGTCTGGTATTTGTCCGATCAACACATGATCAAATGCATAGTTTACGAGTCAATTCATTTTGAATAATTCTGAGTGGCGCCATCTATTGGAAATTAATCGTTATTTGGGCTATTCCGCAAGATCTTTTTAATATTTTTAATAATTCTGGCCTCATTTCTGAATTAAATTGGAGAATAATTTAGTATTAAGGAAAACATAATTTATTAAAATGCAAAAAATATATAATAACATGATTTATGAAAAATATTTACATACATATGTATGTAATTAATAAAATGAAGTAATCGTAAAAATGTGTACGTATAATCCTAAAGAAGTACAAATAAAGCTGAAATATAAACGCAATTATCAAATAAAAAATAACTGATCTAGAACAATAATATTTTTTGTATAAAGTGATAAAAACTTATTTATAAATTTATGGTTTTAAATTGTGTCATCTGTTAAATTTTCAATTTCCAAATCCTTTACATATGGACTGTTCCAATCTCTTTCGAATACACTCAGTAAATCCAAGCGTATTGTTGAAGTCTTATTGTTGTTGCTTTGCATTTCGGTTGTATCGGGCAAAACTAAAGCAACGCCAGCTGTGTTGGTGAAATAATCTCCTGACCAATTAGATGTACCAATATAGGCAGTATTATCAGTGACCATATATTTATTATGGTTTACACGTCCATAGGGAATTTGAAATTCGTGTTCATTACCAGGCACAACGAATCGTTTAATTTGTATGTCAACTCCTTGCATTGAATTCGATATCGATTGCAGGGATTTTAGGAAATAGTCTTCCATGGGATTCGAATAACGCCACCAAGAAATTAGCATTTTAATTTTAATTTTTCTGTTAATGGCGGCACTTCTAAGAGCATCGTCTATATATGGCCAGTATATTTTATGTTCAGTATAGATCATCATGGGAAAGTAGTCCATGACAGCAATATTTACAAATTCCTTTGCATTACCTATAGTCGTTAATATGGCATCTATATCATCAACACGACCTTTGGCCGTTAAGGGCGGTGGAGAACTAGAGAGTAATGCAAATTGTTTGTAGTTGTTGTTAATATTTAAAATCATGGGATTATTAAAATTGTAGTTCGTGGCATATTCCGAAGGCCATTCTTTAGGTATCATTGAGTCATTTGTGCTAAGAAACCAATACTCTTCAAAAATCTTCCCTAGATCTCTAGCTAATGTAGGACAATTCATGGCCAGTACACCCATTTCCTTGACTTGTGTTAATGATCTCCAGTCCATATTGGCACTGCCCAAATAAATGTGTTTGTTATCGGAAATCCAGAATTTCGTATGCAAAACTCCTCCACCCAATAAACGATTAAAATCCAATGAGCGTATTTCGGCTGCATTATTTCTCTGTAAAATTTCAGTATCATGATCAGGCTCTTTCTCTGTGGGCATACTTTGGGCAATGCGTACTTTTATCTTTCCGCTTAAACCGATTTCCAACAAACTTTGAAAAATATCTTCACCTTCGGCAGCAGTGGGATCATCTACAACATCTTCGCCTCTAAGGGTCCAATAAAACGAACCGATATCCAATGAATTTTCCGTAGTATTCAATAAGATTTTCCATGCCTGGTAAGTGGACATAAATGATGGACTATTTATAGAGAAATTAAGATGATCCGGTATACTTTCTACCAATTGCATTTGACATCGATCAATATCATCTCTGATTGAATTTGGCTTCAAAATGTTTTCAATATTAAATAGTTTCATCAAATAACTATTGAGAATTAAACACATAGAAAAAATTGCCAACAGCAATAATAATAGGTAGAGCAAGTAAACATATTTGAATTTCGGTATACGATACCAATGTATAGACGAATCTTTTCTAATCTCTCCATTACTTATTTCGTTTCGTTTGGGATCGTGTTCCTCGGGTAAATTTAAGTAAACACTTTTGGTTTTAATATTTTCATTGCCATGTTTATCTAACATAATCACCAAAAAATGTCCAAATATATATTTTTGTTTAACTAGAAGCAACTGAAGTTTTGTTTGTCGAAGTAAAACTTAAAATGTTTGTACTTAAGTATGTAATCGTATTAGAAGTGACTGACTTTCAAACTTACTTTAAATAACGTACCAAAAACTGCTGCATAAGCAAATCCAATATGAGTTAATGGGTACCTGAATATCTGCTTCACTAATTGGTACTCTTAAATTCAAGTAATTTTTCTTTCTCTTAAAATCTCGCACTCAAATTAAAGAATAGTATGTGACCTGCGCGGAAAAAAGCGCTAAAAGAATAAGATGAATAATAAATAAAGAAAACGTCAAATGTTTTATATATTTAAACGGTATATGTATTAGATAAATATGCAAGAAATCTTATATATAAAAATGAATGTGTGTTTGATTGTATGTTTGAAGTTTATAGACGATTAAACGGCTGAACCGATTTTCTTGAAATTTTCACAGTATCTTCCTGTATGTCTGGAAGGAGTTATAGGCTACTTTTTATGTTGATATTCCAAATGAGCGAGGGGCCATGCCCACGTATGCTACATACTACATACTTAATATTTAATTGCATTTGAAATATATTACTCATACGCATAGTAGTTACCCCTACAAGTATGCTATCTGTGATTCTTGATGTATAAAACCAAAGAAAATTAAGTGTAAAGAACGACGCGGGGGGAAAGATAGAAGGGAAAGAAAAAAATTTTGTAACCAACATTTGTGAAAAAATTCACCAAATAAGAAAAAAATATAACCAAAATTAAATTCGTAGACTTTTGTTTTATTTATTTTTTTTTCAAGTTTAAATTATCTATATATATAAAAATGAATGTACTTTATGGAATCGTAAACTATGCATTTAATCTTTAGCAAAGTTGTTGCGCATGAGCCGACGAAGGTTTCTAAGTTGGTATAACCAATTTCCGACAGGTGGCGCCACTGAAAATTCTTCGAAATTAATTAAATCGTAAACTGTGCATTTGATCCTGTGTTGAAAAGAAAAGAGCATTACTAGCCTCAGAATCAGCATTGAGACTGAAAAATCTTCGAGTACATGCCGCACAGATCCGTTCGCATGAATCACTTGAACAATGAATCACTTGATCGAATGCGTACTACTCAGGCCCGTTCGTCTGAATCATCTGGACAACGGGAAACAAAATCAATAAAATGATTCAAACTTAATTGGATATTTGTCTAATGTCTTTCCTTCAAATTTATTTTAGTTTGTAGTGCAGCAAAGCGCGCAGGGTACAGCTAGTATTTTATATTTATGAAACAGGTTGTGATTAAAAGGGAATATCATTCTGTAGGATCACCACAGTTCACTGGTACAGAAGTTATAATCCCAGAGTACAATGGGTCAAATCGACCTCCGGGTACTCTACTTGTCTGAGGTGACAGGTACACGTCCTCTAACCCATAATCCCAGATATTTAAAAAAATAAATATATAATAGTTAACACGTTGACTGCCAACTACGAGATAACTCGTAGATTGCGTTCCCTTCTAGGGTGCCAATTACGAGTTATCACACATACATACATAATTGGCTATTACAACCCTTCAGTCAGGATTACGGCCTAGCTTCTCACACCACTCATGTTGTGTGCCTTAATTTTATACTTGAGTGGCGGGACCTGCAGTTTAACGTCGACTCCGAACGACGGATTTTGAGAAACTTTTTCATGGCAGGTTTATTTACTCTCAGAGTTTTTGCCAGAAAACTGCTGAGAGGAAGTCGTCGAAGAAATATTTTTTTTTTCATATTTCGTTTTGATGTCTGGTCTGGGGCTCGAACCTGGGCTTTACGTCTAATAAGCGAAAACACTACCTACTAGACTACGGCGACTAGTGGACACGACCAATATTTAATTTAAATACAGATTTCAGTGTTATTGATTGGCATTGATGCCATAAGAAATTGATTTAAAAATCAAAACGTGTATGGGCCGCATAACCTGGGAAAACATTTTTTCCTTGTAATTACGAATTAGCTTAATAGAATGACGTTTATACACCACGACATTCAGCTTAAAAAGTCATCATATATACAGAAGCAAGCTGTGTTTGGAAATAGATTTAGAAGAGCATGGTTAATATTTTAAAATCTGATGAGAGCATATCGTTTGTGTACTTTTTTTCTAAAAGCTTGGTGCGAGCATACGAATTCTAGTTTTATACTTTTGTTGGATAAACAATATAAAGAAGTACAAATAGGCTTATTGAAAATATGTTATAGAGAAAATTCTATGGAATTATCTTAGATTAGGTTAGGAAGGCTTGCGTGTCACTGTATTAACAGTCGGGTCCATTCTGAGAAGAACAGAGATAAACATATTGGAACACTTTATCTTTTTCATAAATATGACTGGATTGTTAATACCCTTCAGAATTTTACAGTTTTTAAGAGCGGTTTAATTAAAACTGATTGAAACTTTCGACAACTCAAAAAAAGCGTATTTAAAACAGCTTAATTAACCACACTATTATTGGAGTTTTCCTCTGTGTGTTAATTTGTTTGGATTCTTGAAAGATTTTCTCTTTTTAATTCAATTCTATTTCATAATCAGACAACGAAGGTGTTTAACGCGCAGAAATAGAAACAACATAAAAAGTGTCGGATTCGTTTAGCATTACGGTTTATTGTCAATTATTGCACCACGATTTTTTGTGAAGTTATCATCAGCAGTTTTTTTTTATTGTATTAAAGCAATTAATAAACAATAATCAGAAGGTAAAGTGAAATAAGAATAATAAACAAAAAATTGATCATTTTGGGGAATTGTTTTGTGAATATCTACCTGTTTGCCAAATTTCAGTTTATGGAGTTTATTTTGTATTCAATTCGACTGTGTTGTGTTGGGGATAAAATGAAAAACTGTGTATATTTCTTTAGTTTCTTTCTGTCTTCTTTCATTTTGTTTTGTTGACTTATTTTGTGGCAGTTCTTTTTGTGCTTTTATTTCAATAATAGCAAATTGCGATAGAAAAGGTTACCAAGAGAAAAATGTGATGCCAGATTTTTAATAAAATTAACCCATTACTTGCTTTAATTTGTGAAGGTATTTGTTAAAATGATACAGCCCATCAAACATATTGGCAAGCGTTTTGTAAATTAATGTTGCAGCAAGCTTGCATAAATAAGAGTTTTGCGAACGTCGTTGACAATTTGATTGCAAATGCAAGTGTTTTGCGAATGTCATTGACAATTTGCTTGCAAATGCAAGTGTTTCATAAATTTAAGCAAAACGTGTCATTCTCGCTGTCAAAAATTGTGCTAATAAGTTGTGTTAATGAATTGTGTTAAACTGTTGCTAAAGTTGTTCAATTAAGTGTGTTTGATTCTTTTAATTATCTTGTGCTATTAAAAAAGGTAATTATCTACTTATTTAATGTCTGCAGCAAAAAAGAAGAAAAGTGTTTTGCGCAGCAGCACCGAAATTTTTGAGCATCTATGGAATGTTGCGGCTAATATTGAAGACTTCCTCAATTTTGAGAAAACAATATTAGAAGATATAAATAAATTTTCCTTGCTGGTAAGAATTTAAATTTGAAATGTCCGGTGACTGTATACTGATGTCGATTTTATTTCTATTTTTAGAAGGTAGATCTAAAAAGATTGTCGAATTCCAATTCGAGAAAATTTGTTACGAAAGCGTGGCAGAAAATCATGACTGACAACGTTGCTGAGAGCTTTTCCTGGCGAGGGACTGCAGATAAGAAGTGCATTAGGGCTTTCACTGTCGCCACTGCCATTCGTCATAGGTGAAATACTTTTAATAGGTTTCTAGTTACATTTTTATATTCATATTTAAATTCTATTGCAGAAACTTTCGCTGAAAATGGAGGCAAGGAAGAGGGCTTTGTGTTTGCATCTAAGTCATATTTCCAAGTACGCAAAAAATTGTATTAAAATTAAAACAACAAAAAAAGTAAACTAAAATACTAAGTATTAACGATTTTTTAAATGAAACAACAATGAAGTTCCTATTTTTATATTTTAATTTAATATCTTTCTATTAAGAAAAAAATTTATTATTAAAAATGATTTTTTAAATGTATCAATAAAAAACATATCCAAAACAAAATAAATGTTTAAAAAGCTTACTAATTTCATTAAAAATACGTGTTTTTTAAGCATTTAGAAACCGTCTAATTACGTTACTTAAAAAACATGTTTTGCAATCGTCTTTTTAACGCTTATAAAGTTGGGTTCTTTTCGATTATAAACCCCTTGCTTTAATGTCTTTTGTAAAGGTCCCAGCAGCGTTTTATAAGTGTTTTGCTTACATTTGAACGCTTACAAAACGCTTATTTTTGTATGTAAATGCTGGCTGGGAGTTTATAAAAATTCATATACATTTTCAATTCATATATCCACCACTTGGATCATATTTACTAATCCATTAGCAGTCTTATGATGATGTTCAAGCCGTTTCAATTCAGACAGTAATATATTATTATGTAGTGTGTTGGCTTATAAATGGTTCAAACACCAGCTTAGAGCTTTCGAAAAAAGCGAAATATAAAAAAATATTTCATCGGCAACATCCTCTGACAATAACTTTGGTAGTAAATAGAATCTGTCGTTTGGAACCGACTATAAATATACACAACATGGGTTCGTAATCTTACGAAAGGGTTGTAATGACCAATTAAGTAAGTAATCTGATGACATTGTTCAAATACGGTATGTATTTGGCCGCCTCTATTTGGGAGGTTTTCTCACGTAAGTTTATTCCTACTACTAAACTGGCTAATCTATTTAAAATCAATGTTGCTAAACTGAAATTTGGAAATCGTACTGAACTATAACTGAAAGAGTACTTTTTCGCATCAACTATACTTTTGTAAAAAAATACATACACACATAATTGGTCATTACAACCCTTCAATCAGGATCATGACCTAGCTTCTCATATCTCTTACGTTGTGTGTGTTAATTTTATACATGAGTGGCGGAACCTACAGTTTAAAGTCGACTCCGAACGACAGATTTTTTTTGAGAAACTTCATGGCAATTTTATTTACTCAGAGTTTTTGACAGAATTAGGTCGCCGGAGAAATATTTTTTAATTTTTTGTTTTTTAGGGAGATTTCTTAACCCGTGGGCTAACGTCTAGTAAGCCAGCATAGTATCTACTACACCATTTATTTATTTATATTTAATTATACGTGCTCCTCACATATAAATCTGAAAGCGTAAAAGTCTCGTTTAGTCAAACGTCTGCGGAACGTAATGGAACATACATACGAAGAGCAATCTCGGCAAGCGTTCTCATTTCGTTGCTTTTCGTATTCTAAAAACGAACATAGGTTCCGTGGACGTTTGGCTAACTGGGGCTAAATACTAATTCTAGATTTAGCATGACATTACTAATGCATTAATAGTTTATAAGCGCAAGACAGCGTCGAGGGGGTACTCCGGTATTCTTGAAATGCAAAAGTACTGAAAAAGTACTAAAGCACTGAATTTTTCAACACTGATTTCAAATATAAAATTATTGATTTCATTGCTTATTAATATTCTTATACCATGATTAATATTTACATTTTTTATTACTGCAAGAGACAGTTGAATCAATTTTTGTTAAATTACCATGGGTGACCGACTAATTAATAATTTTCTTTTATTAAAAATTAACCAGATTTCGACCTACTTTATAGTCCATCGGGACTGCTGAGCTAAAGATAAGTTTAAATCATTCAATTTAAACGTAGGTTAAAAATAATCCCTTTAAACATAGGATCAAAAGATAGTATGTATTGCAATATCTCTGTTTTCTGTTGATTAGTGGGTCATATTTTATGCTACTGTCCTTGACTGTAGATACGTACGTAGACATAAATGACTAAGTAATAGAACTGGTGGCTCTGAGGGACTGTAGGCATGATAATCTAATAGAGTCCATAGACAGTATTGACTGGCTAGGGCGATATCTGTCCTTATAATACAACACCATTCAACAGCAAACCTGTATATGAGTATAGTATTCCCTGAAAGTATGTTAGAACAAGAATAACTCTTCAAAAGGAAACTAATCGAACAAAGTAGTATTATAGGAATTATCTAAGAGATAGGAGTAACCTTGTAATTATAAGACATACATATAATATTCATTTTTTTTTTAATTCAGCTTTCAATTTTTTTTTAAATTCAAATTTAAAACCATTTAAAAATAGATTTCCCACACATCTATGTACTTTAGCTCGCCAAATCTTGAGTTTTTAAGCAATGGAGGTACTGATCTTGAATACCATGGATAAACTGAAAATTGACTAAACAACAGACGGTTCAAAAAGAATCGAACAATAATTATCTTTGCATACTAAGCTATGATTTTCTATCAGTTTTCAATGCTAAGAAGCGTCATAATGATCTCTTTATACATATATTTACTTCTTAGATTACTAAAGCGTTAACATGCACATAAAGACTTCCTAATTTTCAACTTTAGCAAAAATACGATTTCCTAGAATGGTTATCTATAGGACTATTGTCAATCAAACTGAACAAGACCTTTTTCTAATAAATATAGCATTTAATCACGGGTGACTGCTTAGCTTAAGCATCTCTATTATATACGTCTATGAAAAGTGATTCTTAACATCAAAAATCTATTAAGGACTGTCGGTATAAATTCCGATGTTCGAGAGCAAAGAATAAATACATATATGTATATGCATTACCAGTTTGAGATTTGATTGATTTGGGACTAGACGCCACCAGGTCATTCTCACAGTTCAAGAATGTTATCTTTAGGGTCATTATTACAACTTGCCGTTAAACTTGGATTTAGTTAAGATGCCTTTAGTAAAGTTACCTTAACCTTATTTTCGTTATTACAACTTGCAGATAAAATAAAGTTAACCTTTTCAAAAATATGGCAGTGCCGGAGCAATGTTGATAAAACTGTTTAATTAAACAAGTTTTTTTTAAACTCAACGAAGGGCCTCTTTTTTGTTGTGTTTCCTCATTTTGTTTATATTTAAAGTTGTCATATTGAAAATAATATATAACATGACAAGTTCTAACATAAACTTAACTTTAAAAGTTACAAAGAGGATAATCCGCCCTTTAGCTTAACGCTTGCTTCTATCTTATTGTCCACTTATAATAATGAAAAACAATTTATCTGCCCGTTAAAATCCTCCCTTTAGTTAACGGCAAGTTGTAATAATGGCACTAAATATTAAAGTACACTTTAAATATTTGATAATACATTAAACGTTAATTGATATCTTGTCGTTTCATTAAACATTTTTATTGTTGGCTTTAACATACCGATCAATGACAAAGAGCTAGTATTAAAATGTCTAACTAAGCATGTAATATCAAGCGAAAGTAAAATATTTGAAGAATTTTTTCTCTTATTTTCTGAAATGTTTTACATAAAAATGTCATACATACACATATGTATGAACGTTTGTAATACCCAGAACATTTTGTATTTCTTTTATATTTTATATATTTTTTTTATATTTTAATTGCATTTTAAATTATCGATTGTGAAGAATTGGGTCAAAACTGAATTGCCAATAAGGGGTAGTCAATCGTATAGTACAAGTTGAATATTAGACACAAAAAAGATTAAAAATCTAAACACTCAACCCTCGATGAACGCTGTTATCATACATTTTATATGAGAAGTTAAATTTTGTACTAGAAATAAAAAATGTTGTTCTTAAACAACGTAGTCCAAGTGCACTTATTTACCGGAACATTACAGTAGAATGTATTTTAGAGTAGGAGGAAGAATATTTTCTAGGAAATATCAAATAGAAAAGTAACAACAAATTTATTGGCATAACTCGGCTTAGTTTGTCTTATTTTATCTTTTGTAGTTTTTTATATATGTACATATGTATATATGTACTACCAAAGAACTTGGTCATCTTTATGTACATACGTATAAGTAAATATTTTTATATTTTTTTTTTCCTTTTTCATATACGCTCATTTCCCATACTGTCTCAATTATTTGGTTTTAAATTTGAATAAATAATTAGACCATAAGGAAGGGGCACACCCTACGACCTACAAATTAACTCATAGTATGTCACTGTGTATCTGACTGCGTAAAAACAAATATTAAGGGAAACAATGCATCTGGTGAAAAATATTTCAAGTTTTTCTTTTATAATATTTCTCAGAGTCTTATTGACCCAAATTATGTATGCGTTTCATTTTCCGCTAATAGTTAGCAGCCTTATGATATATTTTTTTTAATTGCAAATTTTTAATTTGCCAATTTTCTGAATGTTATCGCTAAAAAGAATTTATTACGATGTACATATGTAATTAAAGAAACTTTCATTTTTAATATTTACTGCTGTACATACATACTTCTATTAAAGTGGACTAATTAAAAATACAAATTGTATTTAGAGACAGATTATGATCAATTAGGCTGTAATTCTCTCGGAACATCGAATAATTTTGTAAAAGTAAATTATTGAAATTGTCCATGCAAGGCATTTGGTAGGGTATGGCCACTGTGCCGTTTTATCGAAACTTATTTGTTTTGGTGTTGGCAAATAATTTTTCTCGATTTATGTATATCGTGCTTTTTCAGACATCACATAGGGCTTCTACACAAGGTTCAGTTAATTTTATTCATAAGAAGCCTGATGTTGCCGTAATCTAGTAGGTAGTGTGTTCTCTTATTAGACATAAAGCCCGGGTTCGACCACAGGCCAGTCATCAAAACGAAATATTAAAAAAAAAATATTTCTTCGGCAACTTCCTCTCAGCAGATTTCTGGCAAAAACTCTGAGGGCCATTATTACAACTTGTCGTTAAACTTGGGGTTTGTTAAAGGTACCGTTAGCTAAAGGGGACTGGAAAGTTACCTTGCAACCGCGGGCTTTGTTTTTTTTTGTTGCTGTCTTTAAATTTGAAGTTGCCATAATGAAAATAATAAATAATATGGCAAGTTCCAACATAGAGTGACCTTTAAATGTTAAAGGTAGGATGATCCTCCCTTTACCTTAACGATCACTTCTATCTTATGGAGTACTCATAATAACGAAAAACAATTTATCTGCCCGTTAAAATCCTCCCTTTAGTTAACGGAAAGTTATAATAATGGCCCTGAGAGTAAATAATCTCAAAATCTGTCGTTCATAGTCGACGTAAACTGTAGGACCCGCCACTTAAGTGTAAAATTAAGGCACACAACATGAGTGGTGTGAGAAGCTAGGCCGTAATCCTGACTGAAGGGTTGTAATGGCCAGTTATGTATGTATGTAAGCCTGTTCGTAGTACTTTCCCGCGGGAATGTAGGTTGCTGGACTGCGTCACTCCTCACAGCGCACAATCTATCTGCTTATCTATATATCAGTAAGGAGTAGGGTTACCAATCATATGGTGAAGGTCTGTGCTTGTTAGTTTAGTGCCTGTTTTAACTAGTCTGTCAGTAAGTAAGTTTCATTCAATGCTTGCGTGACCATACACCCAAGGAAGCAAATACAACATTAGAGTATTTCGTCATCTACTTAAGAGATGATCTAAACCTCTAATCTATTCTGATGTCATGTAAACATCATCTAATCAGAAGGATCTAAATAACTCTCCCGTATACTTCATAACACTCTTTCAAACAGTTAACATCACTGAAAATTGAGGAGTACAAAACCCCGTACCTGAAGATAATTTTCTTTTCAATTTCACTGATATTAATATCCCAATGGAGGTAAAAATCGGAGTGATCATTATGGACCAGCACATACGAATTATTATCGAAAGACAGAAATAGATGACAGTGATATAGTATATTGTTTGGACTACTCTGATTTACTCTCATAACGAATACAAGAATTATTTTTCTTAAATATAATCCCTACTTTATTTAAATGTTTATAATTGATAATTAAATTATATGAATACATTAAATAATTGATATTTGGCCTTATTTAGTTAAGTTGTGTCTATAGTGTGTACAAAATGTCATTACTTCATACTGCCATAATCAAGAAATGATAGATGTTTACGTATTATTGAATGGATGAAAGAGACGTATGAGTGACTGCAAAGCATGGAATTTAATGTTCAATTGACACTTGTAACCTATTACTTCCTACATATATGTTTGTCATTGGCATTTTCTGTTGAACTTTTTTTTTTAATATTATTCAATATGAACAATTGAATTTGTAAGGTTTAATAAAAAGTTATGTACGCATCAGAGATCAGCAATGAATCGTTTTTTCACTACTCATAAGTACTCATGAAATTTTGAGTATGTGTGAGTCAATAGTAATGAAATTCAACTACTCTGATTCATTCGAGCTCACTACAACATTGATTTATAAGTACAGGTTGCAATGAGTATGAGTACAACCTTAACATCAAACTCCATACCATTCGAAATATGTTTGATTCATACGCCTACGCATTCAGATTCATAAATTTAGAAAAATACTTATAATACTCATAAATGATTCGAGTGATTCGAATCATTCATCAAAATTTATAGTCTTAGTTGTTGTTGCATTTATAAAAAAAAGAAGAAAGAAAAAGACAAAGACAGCCAGCAAAGCAAAGTAAACACACAACCTTCTAGTGAGTATTGTAGTGTTCTTACGCGAATCATACTGATTTTGTGATTCTTGTAAATGTTGAGTAAAGGAGAGTCGAAATCAACAATGCGTATTGTTAAGTATGAGTACGATGAGTATTTCAAACTTTGAATATGAGTAGTATAACTATGATATTAAAATAATAATGAATGCGTATAATTATCAGAAATTATGAGTATGATTCGAATCTACTCATCTTTTTGAATACTCATTGCTGATCTCTGGTACGCATGTTACATTGTATGGTATCGAGTAATTTCTGTATCATGCTTTTCTTCGGCAAGAGATTAAATTTGGTTCCAGTTTGTGGAAGCTGAGTCCAAATGCCACTTAATATTGAGCGTTCTATTCGTGAGCTGCTCTAACAATTTCATCTGATGGACGTTTGAGACTTGACCTAAGGTTTTTTTGGCCTTATTTTCACTCCATCTTGTGTTTAAAGCTTGATTAAAGGAATACAAGCTGTTTTTAATAGTTCAAAAATAGCCACCATCCTTGATTATCATGCATTCCAAGTGTATCCTCCAGTGTAAGTGTGGTCTTAACATTTGTAGGTAAACGAGAAGTTTTTTTGTAGAGCTCTGAGTTCGTTTAACTGAAGGATCCATCTTTTTTCAAAATATCCGAGCAAATTATCGCTTCAGTCTTAGATTAAATGAACTCAAGTAGCGTCTTGGTAGACAGGAGCCTGAATACAGCGACATGTGAGAAGCCGTATAAAATTGATCATGAGGGGTGGATGTCCACCCAAAAAGAAGATAGATCGATATACTTAGGCTACGAACGAAGCTTCTAACTTTCTAACAGTTCGTTCAGATGGTTCAAGATGCCTGTGCCTTCTCAGGTATAGTGCTGTGCATATATTTCCAGCAGATGAATAATAGTCTCCTCCTCTTTCTCATCTGTACAGTTTATGCAGAAATCATTTGCCAAGTGAAGCATACTAACTATAGTACGTTTCGGGAGTTATGTGTCAACTGTCCTTTTAAATTTTTACTGACCTTTCTAGTCTCTGTGCTAAGTTACTTAAACAGAGAATGTAAAGAGGAAGTATTCTTGATATTTAATTTTACTCTTTCAATGAAAATTTACTACTCACTTTAACTTATCCGTGCGTGTTCCCTGTCTTTTTTTGCAACTAGTATTGATTTTTATATCGGCAGAAATTTGTTTCACTGAAGAAGAACACATGATAAACCAATGTCGTCATCACAAGCAGCAAATAAGAGAGGAGTAAAGCATTACTAGGGCCCTAAACTTGGAAGCTTTAGCATCGATAAATGTCTGACAGCATTTAATGAAATGACGAAATACATATTCTATTTGACCATTTTGGGTACACAGACATGAAGTCACTGAAGGTTAAATGTTTGGTGATAAATTACAAGGGCAGATATTGTATTTTTTATTATCGATATTGTTCTCACCTAAAGTTAACTTGAATGAGTCCAGAAAACCATTTGTTTGGGCTCTGGCATGGCAGATTTGACGCCTTTGTATTCATTGATGGTATCTACTCAATTTGGTTGGGGAAATATTGGAAATTTTCACATTGAAGTTCTTCTGCATCGTAAAGTTTTCAAAAGTTTTTTTGAGCAAGATAAGATTATTATCCACCTATTTTGAATTTGCTACAATTTGATTGCGACCAGAGTATGATTCTTGATTACAACCCTTTTCCATGAAGATGGGGCCCGTCTAAAGGCAACTGACGTTAGTAATTTACTGTTATTTTAATACTATCTTCGTCAGTGTCAATAGGTTTTTTGTGAGTTTGTATTTGGCTTAGGAGCAATATTACACTTTATTTTACCAATTAACGATTTTCGTCTTACATTAGTATCCTATTAGGACTATTAGTCAAGTGGATATGCTAAGCTTAATTCCTGTTCATAACGTGTTTTAATTGCTAGAACTTTAGTACGCTCTGTACTGTATTATAAAAGCCCGGATAATATAAAGGTTCCGTTTTCTAAAACATAAAAGGGCCCTTAAACATAAGAGCCTATCCATTTGTTTTTTTTTTTTTTTTTTGTGCAAAACGAATGAGGAGACAAATGTACATATTTATTTCGTCTTTATATATGTATCTCATAGAAGGTAAGAGTGTAATCAGAAATTTGAACAGGGTGTGTTTTTAAAGAGTGTAACACTATACAGTCTACACTACGTCTCTATTAAGCAAGGCAAGATCGACAAAAAATCCCTGACTTACATAAAAGCCGATTAGCTTCTTCGTTCTTTACCGATAAGACTGTGGTGGTATTCACACTTCTAACCAAGTCATAAATTTTAGATTCCTATCCTATCGAAAACGCATTCGAATATTTTTGTTTTTCGTTAATAAACTCTGCAATATTAAGTCCTCTCCTTAAGTTGATAGGAAACTATCACTATCCCTATCATGTCGAATTACACCTTTTTCACTTTTACAAAATAACACATCATTTTAGGAAACGCTCTCTTTCTCTGGCTATTGTAAATTTATAAGCCACTTTTCTAGTGTACGAGAACACATACACATGTACATACGTACATAGAAAATGGGTTTCGCGTTGAGGGAGTATGTGAACAAGTGGGTCTACTTGCGTGTCTTTGTGTGGAAAAGCTCTTGTAATGAAGGGTTTTTAAGAGACTGATGTTTGTTTCTTAATTTACTTGTTAATGAAGACACATACTTACATACGTACACATAAATAATTGTTTTAATATTATTTATTTTTTGGATTGTTTTTAGTTTTAAATTAGCTGAACAAGAAACACAAACTCAATGGCTTCTGGCGGTCTAAAATGTATAAAATTTTTAACATTTATCTGCAATTTATTATTTGCCGTAAGTATTTTGAGTTATTAAGAAAAATATAGATGTATTTCAATTAAATGTATTTTTATTTTCAGCTTTCGGGTATTTTAATATTATTAGTGGGTGCAATGGTTCAGTTCAATTATGCTCATTATTCGAATTTTGTTAGTGACCATATATGGACAGCACCGATTATATTAATGGTTATAGGTGCCGTTGTTGCATTTATCTGCTTTTTGGGCTGTTGCGGTGCCTTAAAGGAAAACAGTTGCATGATTTTATCATTTGCAGTGTTAGCCCTATTTATATTCTTCTTTGAAATCGGCTTGGGCTTAGCCGGTTATATCAAACATGCTGGCCTATCGGACATAATGGAAGTACAATTTAATAATACCATGACCCAATATAACGAACGGGAAGATTATCGTGATGGCTGGACTTTGCTACAGACAGAGGTATGACATTTTTTAAAAATAAATGATGATTTAATTTATCTGCTTTTTGAATAACTTTGCAGTTGGAGTGTTGCGGTACATATGGTCCCAGTGACTGGGAATCGGTTTTCCCTAACAAAACTATACCGTCGTCTTGTTGCCCCGTTATTAATCTCAATGAGGCTAAAGATTGCACAATCGCCCACGCCAATACTAGTGGCTGTATGCATAAATTATGGGAGATTTTGGATTCGAAAACCTTAGTTTTAGCCGGTGTTGTTTTAAGCGTAGCTGGCATACAGGTAATTTAACAATTTTTAGATTTAGATTTGAGCAATATACGACTGTAGACTCATAAGTTCGTGACTTTTTGAGAAAAAAAATCATTATATTTTTCAATATAGTCTTCTATATTGAAATAAAACAGCTTATTTGTGTTCTAATAGGCTTAAGCGTCACCTGACATATACTAGTTAAAAGTAGTGGTGTTGCCTTTTAGATACCAGGAAGATATTCGGATTTCCTGAATCGTCTTCGCATTTACTTTGTGGAATTAAACCTTAAGACTACGTTGCACGTCTTTTTATATTTGTTTACTAACAAAACTTTATTTTTGCTTTTTTTTAGATTCTTACAATATTATTTGCCTGTTGCCTTTACCGGTCATTTCGTCGGACCTACCAGACAGTTTGAATTACGTAGTCAGGATCCTTTATGCCGCATCTAAAACGTGGGCGAGAACTATTAAAAATATATTGGCTCAAGTCAGTTATACTATTTTAACAGACTATTGAAAAAGGACATGAACAAAGTTATGAAATTACTATTTTTAAAGCATTTAAATGACAAAAAAAAACCCCAACAAGTAAATAAGAACAAATACAAAAAAACACATTTTCACTTACATAGATGTAAAGATTAAAACTACAAAAAGTACAGCATTTTCTAAAAAAAAAAGTAAAAGTTGATCACTAACACACCCACAATCATAAACATTTTATAGTCTATGTAAACCATTCTTTTGTTTATATGTACATTTCGCATACATACTTACATACAATACGTACATATGTATTAACAAAATGTATGTCACGACATTTTGCTTTTCACTTTTCTCTATAATCTATTTGTTTTTGTTGTTATAGTTTGATTTTATACAAGTGAAAACTACATAGTTTTTATCCCTTTTTTGTTGATTACAGCACATTGTAACCTTAACATATATTCCCATTTATCAATATTTTTTAAAGGATATTCTATTTCCATTTATAAGCATTTTTATTTATCTCGTCCCACACCATCCTGTGATATTGATCCTTGTAAAACATGTCTACTACGTATTTAAGCATTTAATTTCTAGCATTTTTTTTTATTATATTTTCAATTTTATATAAAATGTTACATTAAATTGATTTTTATCATAGATTTATCCACCACTGTCAGGTTTAGTTTTTTAGCAATTATTAAAGCAACGTATAAAACGTAAAAGAGTTTGCATTTCGAATTTCCTTTTTTTCTATTCTTTTTCAAGGAGTAAGATAGAATTAAAAAAAATAGAATATTTTATGGTATTTTTTCCTTTAAGTAACACTTTTATTTAAGGCTTAAAGTGGTTGTAAAAAATTCAATTTCAATTGAATTGACAATTATTTTTTAATATTTTAAACTAAACGTTGTTACTTTCCTTTTAGATAATTTTCGTTCAAAAGGTTTCATTGGCTTTTCTGCAAACATAATTAAAAAAATTTTTAATTAAAAAATTTATTTATTTTATATTTAATTATTAATTAAAATTTAATTTAATTATTAATTAAAAAAATTTTAATTATTAATTAAAAAATTTTTAATTATTAATTAAAAAATTTTTAATTATGTGTCATTTCTAATTCTAATTAATTTCTTTAGAATTTGTTTAATATGCAATGAAGATATAAAATTTGGTAGCTTTTGTACCACTTGTAAAATCCTAACAAAATTATTCACGATATTTGTATATTGATCAATTAAAAATTGTAATACAACACGACGATTAACATTACTTGAGAATTGCATTGCTTGAAACAGCAGCTGAGTGACATAGGGCTCTCTACACAATTCCCCATCTATCTTATTCTATTGGTATCCCGTTATCTGTAATACAATATGATATTTTACCTACCCAGTAGAAATTTTTGAACATTATCTTACCACAACAATGAACCTACAGTAGAAAACCTCAGCGATTTCGTAAAATTGAAATAAAAACTGATTTGTAAATGAAAATAACAGATAAGATATAAAATAAAGGTACAATTACTTGTACCGATAGATGAAAATAACAGATAAGATATAAAATAAAGGTACAATTACTTGTACCGATAGTCTTCATGGAGAAGCAGTATATTTATATATTTTAGAACATATGGACTATCTGTCCATAATTTATTAACACCTCACTTTTCATTGGAGTTATACCCAATGGCACATGCTTACTTTTGTAATTATTTTAGCGTAGAAAAGTATAACTAAATTACTTCCGAAATTCATTTATTTATTTAAATTCGAAATGCAAATTAACTTCACAACATTAGAGACTACACAATAATTCACAAACCATCCTCACTCCTTTTATTTACATCATTAAAATTAAAAAATATTTAAACTTTTTATACATAAAGCATATGCGAGAAAAAAAAAGAAAATTGTAAAGTTTTTATATACAATTTCGAAATTAAAAGACTTGATGTTAAATTTTTATTACTTATTTATTGTATATTTTTCTTAAAAAAATTCATTGCCACTTATTTACTATTCTATATATACATACAAGTATACAAATTAAATATATACAAAATTAATAAGAGTTTAAAACAAAATATAACATTTTTTTTTGAAATTTGTATCTGTATTGAAAAAACAAAAAAACAGAAATGTAGTTGTAGTTTTTGTATCTCTCTTTTACTTTCCTACAGTTGTTGTTATAAAAAAAAAGAAAACTTTAATACAATAGTAATAATAAGCCACCTAAAGTAATAAAATGCAATCACATACATACTATATACGTCACTATTATTTATATTCCGTATGAAATTAAACTTGTTGCATAGTAACCACATTCGAAAATTTATATCGAAAGTAGTTATTATCAGAGTTTTTCTATTTTCGAATATTTTTTTTTATGTCGTTTACCATGACAGGAGGTAATAAATAGGATTTATATTAAATAAAAAATGTAATCCGTTTATCACCCTTGCATAAGTCACTTGCCTGTATTTGATGTGTATAATTAATGGATTTGATTAAAATTGAAATTCAACAGACATATTTGATGTATAAGTGTACGTTTATTTCATTTTTTAATACATTCTATCACTCAGATTTAAAGTAAATACAGATAAAATTAATATTTAAAGCAACATTTACATACTTACATATTTAAAAGCTAAAATTTTGATTGTTTGTAAAAATAAAAACAACTGTGCAGCACTGAATAAATATTTTAAATAAAAAAAATTATTGTTTTAATTGTTTATAAGCGTACGAACATACATAGATATTGTATTGTCCTGGAAATTTCTTAATAAAGATCTTTAAGTACGAGCATGTTTGTAAAAGTTATCATAGGTTAAGTTAGGTTAGAGGACACGCGGAGGTCGAATTGACCCATTGTACAACGTCCTAGCTTCTCACACCACTTGTGTTGTGTGCGCTAATTTTATACATTAGTAGCGGGACCTACAGTCGACTTCGAACGATAGATTTTTGAAAAGCTTTTCATGGCAATTTTTACTCTGAGTTTTTGCCAAAAATCTGCTGAGAGGAAGGCGCCGAAGAAATATTTTCGTTTTGATGTCTGACCTGCGATTTGAACTCGGGTCTTTCGTCTACTAAGCCAACACACTACCTACTAGACCACGGTGACTTCAAAAGTTATCATAATGTACTACTACTACTACTCGCTCTACTAGGGCCAAGTAAATAACCCAGTGTGGTATCCATATAGCATGAAATCTAGACATCAGTTGTATAAGTGAAATTGGTCCTTGAAATGTATATCGCAAACTTTTCAAAGCACGGCAATATTCAGAAAACTGGCCACGCAAGCCAACATTAACTACTACTAGCACTGATATAATACGATTTTATTCATAGCTACACAAAAATGGCAGATTAAGTGAGTACGAGATGACTCGTAGTTGACACCCTAGAAGGGAACGCAATCTACGAGTTACCTCGTAGTCGGCAGTCAACGTGTTAATAAGCAATTGCTTATTAAATGTTGGTCACAATTTAATTATTTAAAGAATCTAATGCTTCCATAAATGCAGCTAACAATGCTAGATTCATGAACATTCATGGAGAAAATTAATATCAGGAGCCTGTCGCTATTCTCAAATAATGAAGGCTTTAGCTGACTTCTTAATGCAGATTCGGCAATGCCTAATGTTCCTTTTCGTATTGCACCTCAGTTTGATGAGTGTGAGCTGTCAAAATATTACCTTCCAGCCTTCTATTGGCTAAAGGATCACCTATTGTGCATTATACATATCTGCATTGTCGGTATTTAAACATCACTGCATCTAATAAGATCAGGAACATGGATAACCCTGTTATACCCTAGAAGTAGGCCAGAAGAACAAGATTTTCGTTCCATTGAAGCGGACATGATTCGTTGCATTCGTGTGGAGTGCTCGAATATAGAGAATACGATGTAGTCACCGTAGTCTAGTAGGTAGGGTGTTCGCTTATTAGACGTAAAGCCCGGGTTCGAGCCACAGGCTAAACACCAAAACGAAATATGAAAAAAAAATATTTCTTCGGTGACTTCCTCTCAGCAGATTTCTGGCGAAAACTCTGAGAGTAAATAAACCTGCCATGAAAAAGTTTCTCAAAAACTGTCGTTCGGAGTCGACGTTAAACTGTAGGTCCCGCCACTCAAGTATAAAATTAAGGCACATAACATGAGTGGTGTGAGAAACTAGGCCGTAATCCTGACTGAAGGGTTGTAATGGGCAATTATGTATGTATGTATGCATCTAATGTATTCCCTACATTTTTCTATTATATATTACATGAGCAGCGTAGGATTTCCCAGATGGAAAACCGACTTGTTGAATTTGTAACAGCTACTCGTCAACTAGTCGTATTAAAGGTGTTGATAGAGTTCCCACATGTAACTTCAAATTGTAACTACTGAACTAAATCTAATCGAAATTACTGTACAATTCAACCATCTGTTTAATTCACTTTCAATAGGATGGGTAAGGGCCCGATCTATTAAACGAAAAACAATTTAGAAATTTGGTGCGCCTCAAACAAAAAGTGCAATAAAGCAGAAAGAGTGTAAAATTGTTTTTATTTTGAATTCAGTTCGAAATAACGTAAATGAAACAATAAAATACAACACTGTTGTTTTGTGTTTGTTGTTTTTTAACGCAAATTCCTCTATGCATTGTGATTTACTTGTTTCTTCTCTTTGACAGCCAGCGCTGTACTACGAGCGTGTGCTTGTTTCAATTTTTCTCTTCCATACATTTTCTTTTTGTTTACTTTTTGTATTCTGTTTTCTGCTGGTATTTCGCTTTGTTGACATGTTTTTACAGTAGCAACGTTGGTGTTTTCTGTGTGTTTTGTTTGTGTACAAGTGAATTGTTGTTGGTGGTGGTAGTAGTATACTGATTGTATTATTTATTATTCTCCTCGTTATGATGTTTTTTTTTTTTTTTTTTTGGATCTTCAGGTAGGGGACGATGTTTGGTGGGGAGCACAAACAAAAATTGAAAGAGAAAAAAGACTACAACAACAGCAACGTAGAAGACATCAACAGCAGAGTTAAAGAAAAAATGTATAATTTTTTGATTAACAGACATTTTTGTTAATGCTGAATAAAAATGAATCAGAAGCAAACTCGATTAGTCGGGCGCAGCAACTTCAAATCGAAACATTTCAATTAAAAGAAGCCGATAGAAGTCAACTTATACATAAAAATATTGTAAATATTTTATGAATCGTGTGCGTGGTATAGAAAAATTACGAAATTTAGGAAAAATATAACAGAGAAGTTGCAAAGTACGTTTTGTGTTTTACTGGTTTTTTTTTGTACGAATTTCGCGGAAATACTGTAGAGAAGAGAATTTAGAGCAGGAGTTTCTATTTATGACGACGGCGGCATAAAAACGAGATTCTTAAGTGAAATAAAAAACGAAAAGTATTCTAGTGAATAAATCTTCTAAAAAAAAGAAAGAAAAGCTAAAAATTTGTATAAAAAAAATTAAAGTAAATTCTGTTTAATTTGCTATCAATAAATCTCAAATATTAAAACATCTTTAATTGCAACAACAACAACAACTGTCAACAATGGAAGATTTAGGTGAGTCTTATTTTCCTCCTTTTTTCTTGTTATTTGTGAAGATTTCTTTGTTTCCTTATTAAAATAAAGGGTGATGTGGGTGGAGTTGTGTGTTATTATTATACCGCACCGGTGTTTCACATATTCCTCCTCACAATACAAAAGTATTTTTAAGAATGTGCCTGGTTATGATTGGTTTTTTTATCTGTTTTTCTTATTTAATTGTAAACGACTTCCGTCGTTTTAATTCATCATCGCCAGTCATCAAATGTAGCGTCAGGGCCAATAAATCATTAACACAACAACAATAAAATAACTTTAAAGTTTATTTGAATACGTGCAAATGCAAACTTAAATACTCGCAAAGAATATGTGAATGTGGTATACGAAATATCGCATACAATCTCAAACATATGCTCGCATCAAAGTATTTTTGTCTCACGTCATCTGTTTTACAGGGTGGTAAAGAAAAATTACTGTTGGACATGAATAGAATATCCTAAAAAATCTCTTTGTTTTTAGTGGAAATTTATTTTAATTGTAGTTTACATGTTGAAGTATTACGGCTGGATATTTTATGTACATACTTTGGTATTCATTTTTAAGTTTTATTATTTCCATATCCATATGTACATATGTATGGACGTACCTTCTTACTTTTGTTATTTATTACTACACATACTTTCAAGAAGGGAGAGACTGAGAAACAGAGATAAACTATACGAATGCGGACTGTTTATGCATTGGTATGCGTGTATAGATAGATATTAATCGTGTATTATCTGGATTGTTTTGTTTATCGCAAACGGTGTTATTTTAAAAGTAGAGCTGCCAAATGTATGTTAATTGTTTATTTTGGAAGGTATTTTTTTTAAATAAAAATATTCAAATGGTATAAATTAAATTCCAATTAATATTTAATTGTTTTATAAAAAATACAAAATAATTCCGTTTATATCCGAAATAGTTACATAGCTGACTGAAATTATAAAACATAGCTACACGAAATAAAATATATTCGTTTTTAGTCTTAGTCCTATGTTGTTATTGGCCTGCCCTAAGTCGAACATTCAAAAATAAATGTTAAAATGTGAAGTGATGTAGGTTTTAAAAGAGTTGAGATACGGGATGCTTCACAAAACAAAATTATATCGTGGAAATAAAATATAAAAGAAAGTATCAGTAAGGAACGCTATCTTCATATTTTGCGGACGAAATAATCTGGTTATATGGCCAAGGGTTATATGAATATTTATAGAGAAATGAAGTCATATTTTATTTCAAGTTGACATAGCTGACAGCAGTAGATTCTTACTTTAAGCTGGATTATAATATATGATCCTAAATGAAAAGACAGCTAGGGTAATGTAGTTCAACTGCTATAAAGCTAGCGGGAAAGACAAAGCATCCGAAGTTAACTCATACACAAAATTGTAGAAAATATATCAAAACGTGTCCTTATGACCTTCTTAACTCTCGCTGTTCAGAGAAGTATAATTTCTCTCCAGAATAACTGATCTTTAACATCGGGGTATAGTACCGATTAGTGCTATTATCACTGAATATTTGCGAATTTGAGACCATTTAAGATACTTATTTATTTGAAAGACCTATAGATGTCATTATATGTGGAATATTAAATCGGTCAAATGTCCACATTTGCTTCGATTCAAAGAACACAAGTCGTTGCCTATAGTCTTTTAGTAATAGGTAGATCATTAAAGGTGACCGAGGGAGACAAAGGGCATAGTTGAGTAAAATTCGTTCAAAATCGGTCCGAAATTGACAGTAGAACTTGAAATATAAAAAACCTAAAATTTGTACCCGATATTGTTCAAAGAGGTTTAGCTGATTATGAATTTAGAGCATATGTATCCTTGATATCATTTGCAAAAATGTAGAGTTCTGACAAAAAATGTTTTTACCGACGAATCTGAATACAATATAGTTTAGGTTGCGAATGCTGGTTAGAAATGTAGTGCTAAAAAGACCTGAAGAAGAGAAAACAATGCGCCATCTTATTTGGAATTCTCCGTTTCTAAGAAAACATAAGTGAAAATACTTACTCTCCTTTCAAACTTGGTTGAACGATGGACAGACAATTTATCAATTATCTTCTGTTCTTGCCTGGAGCTTTCACAAAATGGTGAAATTAGAAGTCAGACGGAAATTCTTGTTCTCTCTTTTACTAATATTGACAAAATATATGAATAAAAAAGATGAAAATTATGAAGGTTGAGAAGAGAACAAAAAGTTCGGTACAAACTCTGATGTACTACACACTTCACTTCCTCACCAGCTCACCTATGCATATATTTCGTCCGCCTGTGTGAAAGGGTACTTGGACGTCATTTCATTCAGTGTCTCAGAAATACTATAACACCGGGCCTAATGAACATTTTTTGAACTCTTTAGTAATAGTTGGTGGTATTGGACTGCAAGCTTTTATTGATTTAAAACATTGCACAATTAATAAACCAATATTGCAAAATATTGTTGATAAAAAATTAAAATTGTTGTTACGATAAGCGAATCACATTTAATCTACCAACAATTTCTTTATCTTCTTAAAACTTTTATTGAACAGTTTTTAATTTTAAACGATGACATGTATATAAGAAGTAACAAATATTTAATATTTATGCAAAATAAATCCCGTAGGAGGGGTTCCTTTGATGTTGGTTATTTGGCTTAAGTTTTTTAAGAATCTCATTTTTGTAATTTATACCCTAGAAGAGGCGATCTTGTTAATTGAATGACAATTTTGCAGAACCTAGTAGTCGTAGATCCACCAGGCTGTAAATTCTTATTATTTTTATAAGAATCTCGAGTGAAATTTAGGTTACTTTAATAAATTTTACACTTTCTATCAGATTTGTCTTTAAAGAAAAATCTGTCAAAAGAAATAAAATAGAAAATTGAAAGCGCTTCTTTGGTAGTGTATTCTTATAGAATTAATTTTTATGATTAAAAGTGTAAACGATTTAGGAAATTACCCCATTTGCATATTAGGGAAGTATCGGAATAAAAATTATATGGCAACTCTTATTTATGTTTTTTACTACTCCTCAAACTACCATCTTATTTTACCCCTCATATGGCCATGTACAAATGTTTGGCATTCAAATTGCATTTCGATTGTTATTTACTGGGAATTGGAATACGCCGCTTATTTATTAGTCATTTCGAATTTTTGTCTCCGTTTATTTATTACACTCCCCGTTAAAATAATAATTCTTTATTTGTCATTTCGGTTTAAATTTCTTTTAAAAAAAAGAAGAAATGAAAAAATTCTCTTATCATTCATACGGGATTTGTGTAAATGTACTACAGTATGGGGTTCCATTAAAAAGGAATGAATGCGTTCCAGTTTCGTTTAATTTTTCTTTTCAGAAATTCCACAGATGTGACTCACTTGTTCTCCACACTATGTTTATCTGAACTTGAAGAGTTAATCATACATTTTGAGTACAATTATGAGAAGAACAACAACAACTACAGCAACTTTTGTTTGTTTGTTTTGCTGACATTCTCTTCTTAATATTTTCGAAATACACAAGAGGATTAATGAAGAAAATGTAGTAGTATAACAGTAGTATAACAGTGCTTTGCATATTTATAGTGACGTCATACGCATTAAATTTTTATAGTTTTAGTTTAATTGCCTTAAAAGCAATGAAAACTGATCAGAAATATTGTATGCAAAATAAAAAAAAAAAAAAAAAGAAGAATCGCGTATATTTACCACTACCAACAACGAAAAGATTGATCACATTTTAAGTGAAACGAATATGATCTAATGTTTGTTGGATGTGTACAAGTACTGAGTACTTGTTTTTTTCCATTCTCTCAGTTTTAAACTTGTTCCACAAAGAGCAATAATTACTTATATATACATATAGGGTCTTTCATTAATGCATTTCTTTTTTAATTCTAAATGAATGTTCATACATTATGAATGAATACTTTTCATGTACATATCTGTACAGGATACTTTTTAACTTGGTACACTTTTTCCAGCAATAAGGTACATACAGTAGCCGCTCGGTTATATGAATATCCAGTTATGTAAACTTCCAGAATAGTGAACAACAAAATTTAAACACAGGAGGTTCTAAAGAGTGAACACAGCCTATCTCTGTTATGTGAACAGCTTTCAACCGTTGGTTTTTTTAATGTTTTGAGTGTTAAGTGATTGTCCTACATATTAAAAATCGGTTCTTCCCCGAGATAAGCAAGTGTGTGTATACGACTACAATATAATAAGGTTGATGCATCCACAATACAAAAGTGGTGGAAGAATATTTTGAGTTTTGAGGAAGAAAATTACCCGGAAGAAGACATTCCACTCAGTATTTTAAAAGACAAATATCAAAACGACATGGAAGCACCTATAAATGAAGTCATAGATCTAGTCAGTGAATTAACGAATGGTGTATGGAAAGAGGTTTAGACTTAGAATCAAGACACTGGGGGCGAAGATATAGGTAGCGAAGTTGAAGATGGTGATCAAGAGCAGTGCGTCGTAACAACAGCTGAAATTAGCACAACGGAGGCAATTGAAGCATTCAATAAAGTTATAGCTTGGAGTGAAAATAATATATCTGATATAAATGATATTTTGGCATTGCGAAAATGCAGGGACAAGGCACTACAGAAATCCCTTGAAGCAAAAAAGTACAAAAAAATATAACCGACTACTTTCAAAAAATATTAAAAATAAAAACTTAATGTAATAACAATCATTTGAATTACTTATTTTATATTCTCTCGATTATGTGAACTTCTCCATTTAGTGAACAAGCTCTGTTTGAATTAGTTCATATAACCGAGCGACTACTGTATATTGTAATCGCCGTAGTCTAGTAGGTAGTGTGTTCGCCTATTATACGCTTATTAAACCTGCCATGAAAAAGTTTCTCAAAATTCGACTCGTTCGGAGTCGACGTTAAACTGTAGGTCCCGTCACTCAAGTACAAAATTAAGGCAGGTGAGAAGCTGAGGAGAACTCTCAAAGTCACCTACGTTAATATTCTTTTTTTTTTGGTAAATATTTTTTCTTCAATTCAATTTTGTCAGTTAAACATTATGTGTGTGAAGATAAATTCGAATTTGAAAATCCAAGACGCAATCCGTAAATTTTAGCTGCGCCACATTTGGCGTTAACAGGGCAAAATTTTCTCTTAACAGAACAAAATTTATCCTTAACAGACATTATCTATTTGAACAAGCCCAATTGTTTAGGAACTAATTTTAAGATATATACTAGGTCTATGAGTACCATACTACATTCAAAGGAAGATTCCAAGGCTTCTTAATATAAACAGCAATATAGTCGCATATAAAGTGATATAGTAGAGAGAGAAAATTGGCTTTGATTATATACAATTTTTGTTTGCAAATTCTCTACGAGATGAGTGGCCATTTTGGAACATATGTATTTGACTATACGTAAATGGTAATCCAGAAGCTCCTACTTCGAATCTTGGCAGTGTGATAGATGGAATAATTTTGGAATTTCAGAAAATAAAATTTGAAAAAACTCTCTGTTGCGTTGCCAGTTGTCAAAAATGGTGTTACAAACATACATACATAATTGGCCATTACAACCCTTCAGTCAGGATTACGGCATGGCTTCTCACACCACGCATGTTGTGTGCCCTAATTTTATACGTGAGTGGTGGGACCTACAGTTTAATGTCGATTCCGAACGACAGATTTTTAATAAACTTTTTCATGGCAGTTTTATCTACTCTCAGAGCTTTTGACAGAAATCTGCAGAGAGGAAGTCGCTGAAGTAATATTTTTTTTTCATATTTCGTTTTGATGTCTGACCTGGGATACGAACCCGGGCTTTACGTCTGATAAGCCAACACACTATCTACTAGGCTACGGCGACTTCAAGGTATTACAAACGGTAACTGAAAACCCACATTTAAACATTCGGCATATAAAAACAAAGCAACTGGGGTTCAGTTGCTGTCCATAATCGATCCATTCATTCTGAAACTAAAAACTCCTGCTTTCGTTTCAAGATCCATTCTTGACCCATCTGTAATACCACAAAATGATGCCTATTTTAAAAGAGTACATATACTATAGCGAGTATACAGCTAGGTCGTAGTTCTGAGCATTTTTGAGATTGGCACCAGAGATCAGCAATGAATCGTTTTTCGCTACTCATAAGTACTCATGAAATTTTGGGTATGAGTGAGTCAACAGTATTGAAATTCAACTGCTCTTATTCATTTGTACTCACTGCAACATTGATTTATAAGTACAGGTTGCAATGAGTATGAGTACAACGTTGACATCAAACTCATAATATTCGAAATATGTTTGATTCATAAATTTATAAAAATACTTATAATACTCACAATTAATGATTCGAGTGATTTGAATCATTCATTAAAATTTACAGTCTTAGTTGTTGTTGCATTTATAAAAAAAGAAGAAAGAAAAAGCAAGCAAAGCAAACACACAACCTTCTAGTGAGTATTGTAGTGTTAGTACGCGAATCATACTTATTTTGTGATTCTTGTAAATGTTGAGTAAAGGAGAGTTGATATTAACATCATGCGTATTGTTAAGTATGAGTACGATGAGTACTTCAAACTTTGAATATGAGTAGTATGAGTATGATATTAAAATAAGTATGAATGCGTATAAGTATCAGAAATTATGAGTATGATTCGAATCTACTCATCTTTTTGAATACTCATTGCTGATTGGCACATGTCATAAGTCTATTTTACAATGAAAAAGCTTGCGATGAAAGACTAAGTAGCAGTATGCCAGGGTTGGGACTTGTGAAGTTTCCTTTGGAATATTTTACTTGTTTCTAAAATAAAGTTGTGAGTTGAGTTAAAAGCAATTCAATATGTTAATTCGGCAATAAAAAATTACCGAAAGTGTTTTCTAAGATTTTAAATGAAATCAGTTGTAGTGAATTTTTTCAATACAATTTTTCTTATCTACCAAAGCCTTTACTTATGTATATTTACCCCTCAATGCATCTGATGAATTTATATTTTTTGTTCAGTTATTATTTATTAAGGCTCAATGCCTTAGATATCGATTTTATGCCAAGTGTCACTTAATACCTCCACCACTGCGATCATTTGTCGATCATCAGACATGATTGTTTTGAAAATTATAATGTAAACCTCAATATATTGCAAATGTTCTATTATTAGTTCTATACTTGTCACTGTCACTGTTCAAAACGTTTCAAATTACAATTACAATTTACTTCAGTCTCTGATCAAATGAGAATAATACAGTTGTAAGTAAAAGTTCAATTATTAATTTGATCTTCTCACAGCAAAAACTCGAATGATGTAATTGCGAACGGCGTAACTTACGATTAGATATACAGAAGAAGCGTCTATTATTTTTCTAATTACTTAGATCATATTGCATGATTGAACTTTTTTGAATATTCTCTGAAAGAGCTGTTGATGTTGATGAGATCGTCTGGATCTTCTATTGACGTTTCAAATGTGTATGCATTTCAGCATTTGGATTTATATGACCAAGTGGAATTCATTTACAAATTTGTTTGTATACAAAGCCTTCTAGTAATGCTACGTTTAAATAATTGTTTGAGAGAAAAAGAGGATTACAACGTACACATGTTTGGATAACAAAATTACTACCCATTTAGTGTTATGAAGTGATATGATTTCATTCAATCGGAATAATCGAAACTTAAGTATACTACGAGAGAGAAATACTCACATTAACTTAACATTGTAATAAAAGAAATATCGAATTTATGGAGGGAAATGCATTGTAAGTAGTTACAGGAACTGTATTTTTTTATATCTGTGTGTAAACCACACTGTGTGGAAATGCAATAAAAGAAACAATTTTATTCAAATGAATTGTAGCACTTTAATTACATTTTAGGGAAGGATAGCCTAGAAAAATAGCTAAGAATCTATGTGTGTTAAGAGAATTTCGAATTTAACTAACAAAGACAAAAACCAAAAATTTGTAACAATGCCAATGTTAAAGCTAACAGAATACTGTTAAGTGTTTAACAGACAATCGGTCATCAAAATATTAGAAATCGGGGCGTGGAATATACATTCTACTCATTCAAATTTATACATCTTACGTTGCCGGGTGAGACAGATTCACTGGTACTCGTCAAATTATTTTGGAGATTGATAAAAAAGACTTAATTTCTTATAGCAATATCTGGCCCGGATGGTGGATATTGGAAAAAAATTGGGATGTGTTGGAAACATCACACTATATAGTAATTGTAGTCCAAGGAGTCCCTGATAAAACCCAAATGATTATAAAATAAGGGAAATGGAACGTGAGTAACTTTACATTGTGGGGTAGTAAATTTATTTTATACATAATTTAATTCGTAATCAAGAGAATAAATAATGGAATTTAAAAATATCATATTATTTGCATCTTGCCCTCACACCCCTACTATTTTTCAAACTACATTATTGTCAACATATTGTTACAAAAATGGAAACGGTGTACATCGTTTAACATCAAAATTAGCAAAACTTACTCAAACAGATACAACGAACTTGTTACAAGTAAACTAACAACATCAGTATGAAAGAAAAGGGGATAGACAAGAAGCGAGAACGCAACAACAAGCAATGTGAACTAAAATACGCAAACAACAGTGAAGTCGCGATAGAGTTCTCCAGCAGGCGAAACATCAAGCGTTTGACTTCAAGAACCTTCATCAGATTGATTACCTGGGCATATAAGAAGGCAAGATAAAGCAGGCAACCAGCAGTAAGAATTCAGTCAGTCTTGTGTGAAGACGCGTTGCGTGTGAAGAGATCAGTCGTGGTTTGAAGATCGCCGTTGTAAAGACCTGTCGAACAAATGTTAGTGCTTACGCAAGCAGAAGTGTAAAGAAGAATAACGAACTAATCAAATTGTTGTTGTAACATTAACACATAAAAGTAGTGCGAACAATAAAGAATTTATCTAAAACTAAACACAAATTTATTTTTGTTGTTGGTTAATTTTGGGATCGTGATACTTGGCATCTATCTCCAGGCAATTTATCGACAACACGCAGTGCAGTAGTGATATTTAAAACTTACATTTATGCTCAACCACTTACCATCAATCATAAATTCATTTGAAACTTGCAGCAACGACCGACTAACTGAATGTTGTTTGTATGTCTGTCTGTTCATAATTTTCCTTATGTCACTAAGTTGATCATCACCCGAAAAGAGAATAATACAAAACTACACCGCAAGACATGTCATCTCCTTGTAAATGATTTTGTTTCTTTCTTTTGCATTCGATTATTTTGCAGAGAAAAATTTTTCCATCGTTCACATTCAGATCCATTCGATATTATTCATGCCACATGTCAGCAACTGTTATGTTTGATAGAGTATTGTTCAATAGTATCACCTCTTCCACGATTGCATGGTTATGTTGATTATTTAAGGTGATATTGTTTGTTTGCTTCATTGAGTGTGGTTTCCTTTCAAATGTTTTACACACACAGGGTCGGATTGTATTCCAACCAATCAATGTTTATTTGGAAAATGGTTTGCATAATGATTATATTCTTCGACGATGGGTTGCCACTGAGATTTATTAGTGATCGTGCGCATTTGAAGTATTTAACCGTTTATCTATTCCTGCTGAATTTGAAAGTAAATCAAATTCAACGTTGAACTTAATTGTCGCCTCAAGAGTTCCACCACTCCACAGTTTCCAACATTGCTCGTGTGTGATAACTAATTTTAAAATTAAAGTTTTGGTTTAACTAAAAACCTATTCATTCTTTTTTAGAGTTTCAATGTCTAGTTTTTGAAAAAAGGTTATTTCTTAAGAAATTGGGACAATAGTGAGAAGCTAGTCCGTAATCCTGACTGAAGGGTTGTAATGGCCAATTATGTACACATATATGTATGTGAATTATTTTTTTAACTAACACCAGTTACATAAACACCTAACGCTCGAAGAACCAAGAAATTCTTTGTAAAAAAGGATTCGTGACACGTGAAAGTGGCAAAAGTGCTTCGGTTTGGCATGTCATGTATAGAAACAAACTATCAACGCCTGCAAATCATTGAATTTTTAATTTTTTGAATTGAGTTTGAGTTGTTGTTGCAAAATTATCGTCAGTGACGAAGCCCATTTTTGACTTGGGCACGTCAACAAATAAAATTGACTTCAACAAACGAAAAGACGAATTGTTTGGTGCGTTTGGTGTTACTGTCAATCATCGAGGTAGTGTATTATGATTAATGACTTTTTTTTGACAGAATGGGAGAGCGTGTATTCACATGCCACACAGCGCGCTATATGAACAATTGCGAGGAAAGTTAAGCGCGCAATTAACCTCACATTTTATATTTGAACTTAATAAGATTATTCTATTCTTGCTGTATTCAAGTTGAAACGCAGCCGCCTCGTGGCACCTCCTTGATGGCATTCTAGCACCCGCTAGATGTTAACTATTGCGTGCAGCGAAGTCGTGGACGTTAAAATTGGGTTGTGCGTTTGCGCTTGGAACCACCTACGTAAAAATCGTATCTAATAAAAATCACAACAAAAGCCTCTAAAAAGATCACCTCAAAAGTTGACGACCACGGAAAACGTTTGAAGGACAACGATTTAAGAATAGGCACAAGGAACGTCCGCACCCTTCATAGGGTAGGTACTTCCGTCCAGCTGGCGGATGCCCTCATAGAATGTATGACGGACATCACTGTCACACAGGAAATGCGATGGATAGGACAAGGATGGAAAAGGCTGACATCTTGCGTTGTGTATTACAGCTCCAATGTTGATAATCCCGAATTCGGATTTGTGGTTAATAAGAGACTTCGCCACCTTTTCTCTGGGTTCACGCCTGTGAACCAAAGAATATCCACAATCTGCATCAGGGAAAAATTCTACAACATCAGACTTATTTTTGCTCACGCCCCGACGGAAGAGAAAGACAATGTGGTTAAAGATGCCTGCTACGCTAAACTCGAGGACGTATAGGATAAGTCGTCGGAGATTTTAATGCGAAGATCGGGCCTGAAGATATCTTTAGCCCCACTGTCGGACAGTTCAGCTTCTAGCCAACACTACCTCCAATGGAATGACGCTGATCGATTTCGGCGCGGTGCGTAACATGGTAATATGCAGCACCAAGTTTCAGCATCTCGACATTCACAAGGCCACTTGGATGTCCCCCGATCGATCAATATCCAACCAGATTGATCATATTGTGATTGACGGAAGACACGTATACACTGTACTAGATGTGCGCACATTCATAGGTCCAAACATCGACTCGGACCACTACCTTGTCGCAGCCAAGTTTCGATTGCGCATTAGCGCCTCAAGACCTGAGCGCTATAGTGCATTGCGAAGGCTGAACGTTAAGAAGCTGCGATCACAAAGGAGAGCTGAGGCGTTCTCCGCTCAACTCTTGGATAAGCTCCGTCATTCCCCATCTAATCCCTGCTCCCACTCTTTGCGCACTACTGCAGAAACAGTCGTTGTGGTGGATGCTCGAAACCAATGGTACGATGAGGACTGACGTAGCAAAAAACGCCGCATACAAGAAAACGTTGCAGTCAGCCGCTACGCGAGCCATTGTCGAGAACTGTAGAGAGAGGAGAAGGGATGAGAGACTCCTTTTCAGACACAAGAAGAGGGAGCAGTGCGGCTTAAGACCTGGCAAGTCCACGATCGACCAGATCTTCACACTACGCCAAATCCTATAACATACCCACGAAAAACAAGCCGACACACACAATCTTTTTGTATACTATAAGGCAGCCTTCGATAGCCCCATAAGAGAGCGTGTTTTTGCCGCAATGTCTGAGCTCGGTATACCTGCGAAGCTGATAAAGCTATGCAGAATGACGTTGAGCAATTCCTTCAGCTCCGTTAAGGTAGGAATGGACCTCTCTGAACCTTTTGATACCGTGCGAGGTTTCAGACAAGGCGATCCCTTATCATGCGACCTTTTCTACTTCGTCATGGAGAGTGTTCTGCGAAAGGCGGGAGTGCATCGCAATGGCACTATTTTTCAAAAAAGTGTCCAGTTGCTTGCGTACGCTGACGACATTGACATCATAGGGCGTACCAAGCACGGTGTTACTGCTGCCTTTAGTGCTATTGAATGGGAGTCTATTAAGATGGGTCTGGCAGTAAATGAGGGCAAAACAAAGTATATGTTATCGACAAGTAGAAACGTGCGACGTATTGATTCTCAGATTCCGAACGATGACTATACTTTTGATATAGTCATGAAATTTATTTATCTTGGTTCCGGCGTTACCGCCAAAAATGATGTCAGTCTGGAGATCAAGCGCAGGATCACTCTTGCCAACCGGTGTTAATATGGTCTCAATAGCCAGTTGAGTAGTAGCGACCTCTCTCGTGCGACAAAACTAATACTCTACAAGACACTCATCCTACCCGTGCTTCTTAATGGCGCAGAGTCATGGATCCTATTAAGCACTGAGAGTATTCGAGAGAAAAGTCCTACATAAGATCTTCGGTCCAGTGCGAGTTGTCCAACGTATTAATATCCAGCGGCTGCGCCGGCTCGGCCATGTCGTTCAAATGGAGGAGGATTCTCCGGCGAGACGGGTATTTGATGAGAGGATCTGCGAAAGCCGGCGAAGAGGACGACTTTGTATGCGTTTCAAGGACCAAATCGAGGAAGCCCTGTTATCGATTGGCGTGACCAACTGGCATAGGCGCTCAAGAAGCAGAGGCGCCTGGACGGATGTGTTGCGGCAGGCCGAAATCCGTTAATCGGGTTGTTAATGGCCAATTAAGTAAGTAAATAAGTAACATTCGACGTCTCCGTAGTCTAGTAGGAAGTGTGTTGGCTAATTAGACGTAAAAATGAAAAAAAATATATTTCTTCGGCGACTTCCTCTCAGCAGATTTCTGGCAAAAACTCTGACAAATTAAGCTTAATATAAAGTTAAATAACCCCTGTTAAAAAAATAACCTTTGCACATTGGCAACTCTGCCAGGTACTGTATATTATTTTAAAACAATTTTGCGCTGGCGTATTTTGCACAATTTGCCTTTTGCCAGTCAGGCAATCAGCCTGCTTACTTATTTACTACCCACCACCACCACCAGTAGGTTTGGGAAAAGAAAAACATTTTCTTTGAAAATATTTTATAGCTGCTCTCAGTGCTGGTACTTCTGCTAGCTACGGCGCACAAGCTGACGTCGTCATGAGAGCACTCGAAGAGTTTGCTTCTATTACCGCAGTATACGTCGACGTCGACGTTCTCTGTGCTTAGTTTTTTTTTGTATTGTTATAGTACTAGAGTGTTTGACTAAATATTTTCTTGTCTGTTGTGTCTCATACATGTTCGGTTGTTTGATTAGACAAAACGCGTTATCGCTGTGTTTTTCTTATATTTCTCGACCGGAATTATTTTTGTTAATAGTTTTGTTAGCGCCGTTGTAGGTGCTCTTTACTGCAATATTAATATTTCGGTCGCTTAAGTTATTTGTTGTTTGTTTTGAATGTTTGTTGTTATATTTATTTATCTATTCATTCATATTCATAACAAATATATACAAGTTCTAACATCGACGGCAACAGTCAACATGACAATTCATCTGTTTTCTGTTTGCCTGTGTGACTATCATTCCCCTTTATTCATAGCATCTGTCGTCTTTATATTCCCTACACGCTGACGATTTTACTGATGTACATGGTGATGTTTGTGATGACGGCGACAACGACAGCGACAATAAATCGCATTAGCCGGTCGCTCGGTAGTAGTTTTGCTTAGAAAAAAAATTAATTTGTTTTTAGTCGTGTATTGCGCTTGAATCGTTCGCATCTTCTTCTAAATTGAATATGTTTTGAAGTGAAAGAAAAATTGAAAAGAAATTCTAGCGTTTCGGCTACCGGTTCATTTCTTTTGATATTTCGCGTACGGGTAGGCCATTTAATAACAATTCGTGTCATTGTGTCAGTTTGTGGGTGGGTGGGTGTGCGTGAGTGACTGCATTTTCTTGCAATTCTAAAAAGTAATATTTTTCTTTTGTGTGTGTCGGTGTTTTTATTTTGGTTACAAATTCTCCAAATTTATAAAAGTAACACGTTAACCAACGGCAAGTTTGACTTAAAGAGAAAGAAAAATTTAAATTTAGCAACAATTTACATACTCGTCGTATATTGACGTTTATAAAAGTGTTTTTATTATTTTTAAAGTTGCTATATAGTAGAATAAGCAAATTATAAATGAAAATTAAACGTAAAAAATAAAAACAAAACAAAAAATAATAAAATAAAAATTAAACGTGAAAAGCCAAAGGAAAATAAAAATTTATGCAAAAATAAAGTGTTGTTACAACAAAAGTGTCCCATGTAAACGTCAAATTGTAAGATAAAAAAGAAATTATTTCGGATTATAAAAATGATTGTTTACATACATATGTACAATCAATATTAAAAAATTGCCGACTACGAGATAACTCGTAGATTGCGTTCCCTTCTATAGTGCCAACTACGAGTTATCTCGTACTCACTAAACCTGCCATTTTTGTGTAGCTACGAATAAAATCGTATTACATATACATATCAGTGCTAGTATCGATAAATGGCTTCTGGGAAAAGAACAAAAAGTCAATGTTGACTTGCGTGACCAGTTCTGAAAATTGCCGCGGCAGTCAACGTGTTAAAGTACTTCCCCATATTACGCGACGGCTATCTTAGCAGCTAAAGCAAGGTCGTTTTAAGACAAAGTCTTGCCTTTAATAATAGACTTAATTTACTATGTAATGAATAATAATAATAATAATAATAAATGGTAGTGCGCTAAACTATTACCGTAAGGGTCGTATGTTCGATTTCCGCCAGAGACTCTAATCTGTTTCACTACACCGAGCACTGAGGGCTTAAGTTCCTTATAATTTATAATTTAATGAGTAATTGTGTTGCAATTAATAAATAAAAACATAGACAAATGTCATATTTGTAATCTCATGTTTGTATTTTTGACGATATAGTTTTAGAACAAGATATATATGTATATATATATATTTTCAAGATATAACAGTGTTGTAAAGAACAATAAGAATGGTTGCTTTAAATGCTTTCACAAGAAAGAAACTACCGCCATCATGCTGCTTTTTTGTATTCTTAGGGTCATACGCTGTAGTCGCCGTAGTCTAGTAGGTAGTGTGTTCGCTTATTAGACGTAAAGCCCGGGTTCAAACCCCATGGCTCGCGTAACGAAAAAGTTTCTCAAAAATCTGTCGTTCGGGTCGATTTAAAACTGTAGGTCCCGCCACTCACGTATAAAAATTAAGGCACACAACATGAGTGATGTGAGAAGCTAGGCCGTAATCCTGACTAAAGGGTTGTAATGGCCATTTTAAAATTGTTTAAAAAACGCTTTTTTATCAACACTGTTTAAGTGAGTGCTATTATACGGGATTGAAAGCGGAAAAAAGAAAGAGAGCCAAGAGAGGAAGATGACACTTGTAATTCATTGGTTTGCCATGAATTTTCATTTAAATTTCATGCAAAATATAAGAAAATCTTAATCATCTGTGAAATTTATTGATTTTAATTTTAATTAATCTTTTCCGAAAGTGCTAAAATCGCTGACGTGCTGTAAATATTCTATACCTTCTCCTTGTTGTTGTATTCTAGTAATTAATTATATAATCCTCTATCGGTCTACAACAAACATGATATTTTTAATGTTGACAGAAAGAACGCTCCTATTTTTTGTGTTGTTTTCTGCTCTAGAAATATATAGAATTCCTGAATGAAATAACGGGGGAAAAAAGCAAAGTAAAATTAAAAGAATAACAATTGTATCTTAAACAATGCGTATGTTGTGTATGTA
Organism: Sarcophaga rosellei; assembly: GCA_930367235.1. Lineage (NCBI taxonomy): Eukaryota > Metazoa > Arthropoda > Insecta > Diptera > Sarcophagidae > Sarcophaga > Sarcophaga rosellei. Next base: position 66,912,998 of record OV884019.1, read on the forward strand.
TGTACTTATAAAAATGAAAGCAATTTTTATAATCTTATCATGAAAACAAAAACAATTTGTTTTAAAATTGTAAATGTTTAAATAAAGTCAGCTGCTAAAACAATAACAATAAGTAGCGATTGTTCTACCCAATGAGTGAGTGGTACTCATATATATTACGTATGATCGACCGAATTTGAATGTCTGTATGTATGGCTGTGCGTTAGGCTGAGTTCTGTCGAGTTACTTGTTTCCCTTTTCAATTAATTTTCTTCTTGTTATTATTTATTTTCATTCGATGCTTCGTTTCTCTTCAATTAATTTCTCTTGACATTAATTGAGATGATAACGATATTTCAGTTGAATTTTATAGATTTTTGATGTCAAAACAAATTACAAATCATTAACAGAACCACAATCACATGAACATTTTCTTGAATACTTTTTGTGTCTTTATTTAAATTAAATGTTAAATAAATATATGGAAATTGTTTTATCATTTAAATAAATATGCCATGTGAAAATTTATTTATTTTGTGAAAGAGATGCCAATTGTTTTCATTCAGAAGATGGTCGCTTACACAATGTTTTGTTACATATTGTACACACACATAAACAATAAAAGCTCAATAAATCTATTATTGTTTCCAACTGGAGGATATAATTCCAGATATTTTATATTGGCTATAATCACACGAGAACAATTTTTAGTTGTACAATTTTTGTTCTTTTCAAATCACACGGGATGAATATTATTTTGGCATGAAATGTATACGTATACACAGCTTTGTATGTATTAGTGTTGTTGCATTCATTTGATGTTTGACTGATTTTTAAAAATGTAGGTGTTTGTATTAGTTTTGTGCTGGTAATGCGCGGTTGTAGCTGGTTGAAACTTTACGCCACCGAAATACCATTCTCTTCACCTCTCTTGCCTATAAACTATCATTTTACGCCAGCACAATTGTTCTCGTGTGATTAGGCTCATTGACATTTCCTATCTAGGGACACGCTGTACCTATTTCTTATACTCTTTCAGATGAGGCCGAGAGTGTACTGCAGAGAATGTTTGAAAATGTTGAGTACAATTTCATTATTTATGGTAACAGCATCACAGTTCTGATTTACTGAATAACTGGTCGAAAATTGTTTTTCTGCCAAAGGAACAGTTTAATCTTTACCAGGATGAATGTGTATTGTTGATAATAAATTTTAGGGTCTACCAAGATGAGATCTATTGGTCCATTGCGACATTCTCGATATTAAATACTAAGGAGAATTACATCCTCTTTCTAGGTACAACTCGGCCGTTATGGTATAAAACGTTCTTGAATTAATCATGATTCATTCTATTCAATATTACTTTTGTTCCGCATTTGTCTGATTACAAAATATAAAAGAAAACATCTTACACAACATAACAAGCTGCTGGTATGAGTCTTTTGAGCTCAGGCAATTGCTTATGTTTTGTGCAAAAATTGTTTAAAGGATAATAATTCATTACATATGTACATTATTGGTCATTAAAACCCTTTAGTCCGAATTACGACCTAGTTTCTCACACCACTATTGTTGTGTGAGTTAATTTTATACATGAGTGGCGGGACCTACAGTTTAACGTCGACTCCGAACGAAAGATTTTTGAGATTCTTATCATCATGGCAATTTTATTTACTCTCAGAGTTATGTTGGAGATGTCTGACCTAGGGTTTGTACCGTGGCCTTACGTCTAAAAAGTCAACACACTACCTGCTAATTCATTATGTTCATACAAATTTTTTTTTTGGAAAATAAACAGAGGTTTGGACATTGTCCTCCTGTTCAGCTCTTCATAAAAATAACGTAAAACTTCTCTTACTTTAGTAATCGGTTTGAATTAAATAGCATTTTTGCCGATCGCTTTCGATTTCCTATATAGACTTTAACGTTAATGTAGAATCAGACTACAGAGGCGAAGACTTGTCGGGTCAAATGCGGTTAAGGCAACTACAATAGGAAGAAATTTGAATTAATCATCAGGCTATCCATAACTAGCATGAGAACTGTAAACTCAAAGAATATTTGTTTAGGATAGGGACTGTCTCAAGACCCATAAAAAGACAATAAATCATTAGAGCACTTACTTGAATCGCAAGTGACATTAATGCACCTTAGAGGAAAACATCTGAGGGTACGTCAAGTATTTTTAAAGTGTTATCCTTACTGATACCAAGTATTAGGTCTTATCCTCCAAAGGCCCCAACCTCTTTAAGTTAAGGTCAGAGCGACATAGCGTTCTATAATCAAGGCAATCAAAATCCTAATACTGTAGAAATTCGTTATGGAATATATGTTATGGAAGGAATGTAGATCTATGTATTCTTCTCCTAATATCTGGTCACCTCCTGAAGACAGAAAAAAAATTGTTTTGTGATGAAAAGCAAGAATGATTTCATCAGACCAACTTGAAGTTCTCAATTTTTTTTTTGCTCTTATAGTTAGGATATTCTCTAATTGGTAGTGATTCATTCTCTATGTGGCTATGAATTCCTTTTTGAGTTGCTGAAGATCCTTAAGCTTTTGTTCATTGGGAACTTTTACTTTTGAATTGCGTTCTTTACGTTCCAAAAATCTTCCAGCGACAGGACATATTTTTATAATATCTTTCATTTCTAAATCACCTATCGTTTAAATCAAATGGTCAAATGTGTAAGTAATTGAGACTAGAATTTAAGTTGCGAAACTATACAACTTTAACTATCAATATAGCGTACCATTTGGCTTCAGTCTGAATTTTGTAACCATGACTCTGAGCGTTTGATTTATTTGGATTGAAGAATAAAATACAATAATTTTTGATTTACGATTTTCTTCAGTATCAGCAGTAAATTCTTTTAACTTATTTCATTTTACAAATTATGGCTTAAAGATCGTCATATTGTTTTACGATCGATATTAATTATGTAAAAAACTTGAATAGGAATACTTTAAACATCTTAGATGAACGTGTATTGTGCGAAATATTATGAGGACAAACTTGTACTTATCGATTATGTATGAATTTGTCATCAAAAATATCAAAAATAACAACTTTAAACTAGTTTTGAATTTAAAAAAGAATTTAATTAAAAAAAGAAAAACAATACATAGAACATGGAATATTTAATTATGATTTATAAATACAGTGTGGAAAAAAATTATTTACATGGGGTCTTCATTGCAGCTAAAATTTTGTACAATTTTAGGGTTGAATTTTTGTTTGTTGTCAAATTTTGTTACAGATAATGAGATTTTCTACTGCAGTAGTTTGTAAATTTTTGTTTCTTTCATAGTTTTCGCAGAGAAAAAAATAAGATCATGTTTCTAAAGTTCTCTTTATTTTAAACATAATCAAGATTTTTACTAAGAAAACATCGGGACCACAAAATTAAATAGGCAGTGGTTAAATTTTATAATCTGAGAAAAAAAGAATAAGTGGCTCGGAAATATAAATCGGAAAGGTTATCAAACAGAGAAATTTGACAAAGGATTGAATTCTTCACGAAACTTACGGTGAAATGTATGGATAAATAATAAATTATAAATAAATAAAAATAATAAATGGATTTATGCCTCAAGGTCTGAGAAGGTCTACATCTTCTTAGCAATTGAAAGAAAAGAAAAACATTGCACCCTACCAGTCAACATCTGGCCTTTCCCGTTAAAATTGGAAATTATGCTTTTTTTGGCACAGACACAAATTTGTTTGAGTCCGTTCGAGAATCGTTTGAAGGTCTCTCAGTCGTTAGAGAGTTTAATTTGAAATACATAAAAATACCACCAAACATGATATGAATATTTGAAAATGTTTTTGAAAACAAAATATTTCCATTTGTTGAAGACTGAGCGCGGAGTGCTGCGCGTCAAAAATATAATATATGCGAGCATTTGGAAATAATTATTTTAAAGACTCACTTAGGGCCGGCAGGATGACCCTTCCTTTATACTATGTTTATGAGTCAATATTCTGTTTATTGAGTCAATATTCGGTTTATTGAGTACAATATTTTAAGTGTTCAGACATAACAATATTCAATATTCATTTGACAGCTGGTAAACAAAACAGCTGGTTGTTTCAACAACATTGTTTTTATTTTGTTTGTCGTTTTTGACATTTGAGTTGTCAATTATCAAGAAAAAGTGTTCGGATAATTGTAATAAGCCCACTTAACATTCTTATGACAGTGCTGCGTTTTAAGTTTTACTCAATATTATAACAATTTGCGTATTTATTGCGCAATAAATAATTGAAACTATATGAAATATGGAGCTCTATAATGACGTTTATTGTGATTTGTGCAATAAAGGTGCATATCTGAACACCGTATTAGCTTAACGCTCACTTTTATCTTACTGGGTACCCATAATAATGAAAAACAATTTATCTGCCCGTTAAAATCCTCCCTTTAGTTAACGGCAAGTTGTAATAATGGCCCTTAGACAAATTTCTATTTTTGCTTGCGACGATTAACGAATTAGTGCTGGTTATTAAAACGCGATAAATGGAATACAACTTTGATAAATAAGTAATCAATTGTTCAATTTTAATTATTTTATTCATATTTCGGCGCTGCGGTGTTTAGAATAGTTACTGCACACACTCTGGTCAAGCCAACTATTGCAAAATTGTCACGTAACACTTGGGACGTAGAATGTGCTTATAGCATAAGATAGAATTAATTCAGTATAATGCAGTATAAACGTTCGTTTCAAAATTATTAAATTGTTTTTTGAATAAAATTCCTACAAAATAAATTATGTTCATTCATTAAATAAATGCAACAACAGAGTTTTTCATTTCGTTAGTGTTCTACTCTTTCTCTGTAAAGAACTTTACAGTTTCTAGTTAATGACGTCTTTAGCTATTCTATTTGCTGGCCTGCAATTAATTAGAATTATTATTAAACATACATTCATACGTAACTGGTCATTACACGCCTTCAGTCAGAATCACGATCTAGCTTCTCACACCACTTACGTTATGTGTGTTAATTTTATCCATGGCGGGACCTACAGATTTTTTGAGAAACTTTTCATGGACATTTTTGTTTACTCTCAGAGTTTTTGCCAGAAATCTGCTTTGAGGACGTCGCCGATGAAATATTTTCTCATATTTCCTTTCGCTGGAGATTGTCTGACCATTAGTTTGCTAACCGTAGCCTCACGTCTAATAAGCCAACCCACTACCTACTAGACTACGGCGATTTTATCATGAAATAATGATTGCAAAATCTTTGTACGGAGCTATACTCCAGTTCTATTGCTTTCACGTCTCTCATGCATATAGCACCGGTTAGCGAAACTTCTAGCCGAAATTATATTACTATTCGTTAGTCGCTCTCATTGCTTTTCGAATTATAAAAACGAACGTTCCGTGGACGAATGGGTAACCGGAGCAAATATTTGATACAGATTGATCTGAACGTATTGTACCAAGTGCTTAGTTGGCATCGTGCCAGAAAAAAATTACAAAAAAAAAAAATACAAAATTCAGGAATAATTCATGTATGGTAGGTGATTGTCCAATGAAGCGCATAATTAGTATTTCAGTAGTATTGTAATTGTATAAGAATATGAAATATTAATTATTTAATAGTATCAGTCCGTATTATTTTTACCGACACTGTCATATTATATTTCTAAAATCAAAACAACATAAATACAACATTATTGTATTAAAAAAATCATTAAATTGAAAAAAAATGACACTTTGTTTCAAACAGGTTGTCGGATTAATGGCAATTGTTTACAAAAATTTGGTGACCAGTTGTTGAAAATGGTTTTAAGAGAGCAAAAAGTTCTTCGGAAATCTCTTTATTAACTTAAAGTCATACGGATTTTACAGAAATCTCATTTTCAAACTAAGAATTTCAAATTCACACGAGATTGTTTTTTATTTTATTTTTTTCATCTCATACTGTAATTATTGAATCATTTAAACAATATATCTTAACACTTGTTTTAACTTAAAAAGTGTAATGAAATTAAATACAAAAGTTGAAAAACAAACCAAATATTGAACCCACAGTTTCTGTATATTTTATTCTACTGACTCGTAGCATTATTGTTTTATTTTTTGGTAAAACATTATTTGTCAAAAACATCTTGTAGCTGTTTTCACCATAAATATGATGAGAAATAACTGCAGATGCCTAAACTAGATCATAAATAAAAATGGAATATAATGTGCATAAAATCCCACGTAATTCATTTCTTTAATCTGCTACAATATTTTAATTTTAATAATTTTTAACTGGTGCTAATACTTTATGATGATACATGTCCCAAAAAAATTATTTATTTTTTAAGTGACATTTACTTAAATGTTTGATTTGTTTTTAAAGAATTTATCAAAACAAACATTTTGAATTTTTATTGGTGGTTATCGTTAAATTATATGAACTGATCTTACTTACTAGCAATAAACGAAAGAAATTATGCTCAAACAATATCTTACTTATACTATGTTCAGATATGTACTTTTATTGAGTCAATATTCGGTTCATTGAGTACAATATTTTAAGTGTTCAGACATAACAATATACGTAGTTCAGTTGTTTATTCAATATTCATGTGATAGTTTTGTTTTTTTTCTTTGTGGTTGTTAACATTTGAGTTGTCAAATATTAACAGAAAGTGTTCGGATAATTGTAATATGCGCACTGAATATAATTACGACAGTGCTGAATTTTAAGTTTTACTCAATATTATAACAATTTGCGTATTTATTGCACAATAATTAATTGAAACTTTATATGAAATATTGAACTCAATAATGCCGTTTATTACGATTAACGCAATAAAGGTTCATATCTGAACACCGTATTACTTTAGTTTATTCATTCGATAATATAAGCCGCACAATAAACAAAAATCGCGTCAACTATTTCATTTTTTATGTACACAATCCCTCGATTTATGCCGCGATTGATTCCACTAAATGGCAATGTAAATCGAATTTTAAATTACTTATATCTACTATAATAGAGGAAATCGGGTCCAAGAAAGCATCCTATTTGATTTTTCTCAAACTATACTATACACCATTCCTGGATTACATCCAGGCAATGTTGACATTAAAGATTAAACTGAAAAGTCAATGAAATCATTGAAAAAATAACGTAACGTAAACAGCATAAACGTTCCTAGAGGACTACAAAAATTAATAGAAAAAATTAAATGGACCTAATATCCATTTCCGATGAACAGTGGATTACAAACATCTATAATTGGTCATTACAACCCTTTAGTCAGGATTACGACCTAGCTTCTGTGTTAATTTTATACATGAGCGACGGGATATACAGTTTAATGTTTATTCTGAATAACAAATTTCAGAATCTTTTAAAGACAATTTTATTTACCCTCGGGGTTTTTATCTATCGATAGGAAATCTCCGTAAGAAATATTTATTTATTAATTACAATACTATTACAAATTATATTCTAATTTTATACGAGCGGAGTAACTTGACCATATGCTTGGTGTAGTGTCACAGACCAGAGTCTCTGGTGGGAATCGAACCCACGACCCTCACGCTAATAGTCTAGCATACTACCCACTAGACTACCAGGGCACCCTCCGTAAGAAATATTTTTTTCATATTTCGTTTTCTTCGTCACGTCTACAAGCCCAACACACTACCTACTAGACTTCGGCGACATCATCGATTACTTTAGTGAAAAATTTCGTTTCGGCATAGTTTTTTGTCTGTCATAGAGTAATGTTGTGAAGGTTTTTAGGTGGGCAACATTGCTAAGTTATTGTATAAGACTTAGGTATGGTGCTGATATTCTTAGTTATCCTGAGGTGGCATATATACGATATTTGTTCCAACGAATATTTGTTGTATAGAACACGGTCTGTTCTACATACATACATCTTAATTACTTGTTTACTTACAATAAAATTATTCATTTAAAAAAATTATTGTTTAAGGTATATAAAGGGCCCGCCAAATAACTTTTTTTTGAAAATGCTTTAAAAAAAAAACTACTGAATATTTCCTCATATTTCTTTTTTTATTTGAAAGTACAATCCTTCCGGTTAATAATGGAAAATAATTTCGTTCAAATGGCTGCCTCGGCTGGCCATGCAGTTAGCCTACACGATCGGTCCAATTTTCGAAGAAAAATGGCCCAATTATGCCTCTGGACCGAAATCCGCACCAAACAGTGACTCGTTTTGGGTGCGTCGGCTTTTCAATGTATGCGCGCGGGTTTTCTGTGCCCCAAATGCGACAATTTTGCTTGTTTACATACCCGCCAAGCTTCATCTGAAAAGATTTTTTTTTTGCCAAAATCGGCATCTTCTGTAAGTCGATCGCAGGCCCACTTAGCGAAGCGAAAACGCATTGGATGGTCAATTGGCTTCAACTCCTGAACAAATTGGACTTTGTATGGCGTCATACCAAGGTCTTTATGCAAAATTCGTCTCAATGATGTCTCCGAAATGTTCAATTGTTGAGAACGACGGTGAATTGATGTTGATGGCGCTTCACGCACACTTTCTGCCACAGCAGCAATATTCTCGGGTGTACGCTCTGTTTTTGGCTTTGCACGCTTTGGTTTATCGATGAGCATGCCAGTTTCTTTCACTTTTTTCACAAGATAACGAACATACCGAGCTGGCGGTGCTTCTCTTCTTCCAAAATCCGTACCCAATTTTCGCACACATTCTGCAACATTACCATGATTTTCAAAGTAATGTCGCAAGATTTCCCAGCGTTGTTCAAGCGTATACACAACTATATTCGTTCAGCGGAAGGATCAAACTAATTATCTGTCAAATCAGACATGAGCTAAGTGTTACCATTCACGAAATAAGCACTAGTTGAAAAAAAACGTTAGATGGCGGACCCGATACTTTATTTACTACAAGCAACTAATTTTAAATTAAAATTTTCCATTTTATTATTAAAATCCTTTGCCAATAACGTCTGTTATTTATTTGTTTTTTTTTATAGAATGCCATCTGCCAGAATTTTCTTTTTTTTTCGTATTTGAGCTACGATAACGAAATGAAACGAAAAAAAAACTTCCAATTGTTGTTTTACATTGACCATGACCATGTTGTACAAAATTTTTTTAAGATAAATTTTTTAAAATATATTTTTAGTACTTTTCTTTCTGAGTGGTTCGCACTCAAGAACATATAAGAATTTGAAATTAAAAATAAAATTTATTGGCCACCCATCGGAAGTAAAGTTCATTGATGCTGTTTAAAAAATTAAACCAAATATGGGTGGTATTCTCTTTGAAATATTTGAAAAAATTAAATGCAAGTTTTATAAAATTAATACTTTACCTTACTTATTGGTGTAGTTAAAATAATTCTACAAAGTACATACAATAATATTTAAAATAAATGTAAAAATGTTACAAACTAAATAGCCTTGAACTTGCATTTGCTTGAATATTTTTTCTCGTTATCATTAAGACTAGAACCTGTTTAAAGCTTTGTTATATATTAGAGTTCTCTTATTTCAAACAATTGATGATGAATATCAATAATTAAGAAAAGAATCAGCCATTACTCAATTGAATTAAAGCGCTGTATTTAAAATGATTTGATTTTTTCTAATGAAAAATTACAGTTACCAGTCATTACAAGAACTCTGTAACCTCTTGCTTTTATCTCAATTTATTACTTCGCAAAAATGGCGTGTAAATTCCCTGCCAAAATTATGGAATTCGAAAAATTCCAACTATTTGATATAACGATTCTGAAAAGATATCGACAACGAATTTATAAATATTTCCTTACACATTTGGCCAATTCACACGACTTTGTATCGTGTATGTTGTATTGAATACACATTTTGTTTGTGAACGCTCAGCGCTATGCTGTATTCCAAACGTCAAAAAACGATAAGGAGAAGAAGACCAGTATTAATAATTTGATTTTCAAGTAACAAAATGAAAAGTAAATTAATTAATTATCTGTGCGAACAATTATCATTTTGAAATGTTAATTGTTGACTCAAGTTACATAGACAATATTTTGTATTTTTATTCTTCTTCTTGATTACTGGCATTTACATAAACTGATAGCACGAAATCAATACAACTTCTAAAAACATATGAAAAAAAATGTGTATAAGTGTATCGGATTTTTATATGATAGATATCAACAACAAGCATAAACTGTTGTATATTCGTCCAACAATACAATGAATACAACGATAAATAGGCTTGTGTGAATTGCCCAATTATTTTATGTGGTTTTCGTTATACGAAACTAAAGACAGGATTCCGAAGTCATCAATTTTTATGATACTATTTTAGATATTATTGCAGTTTTGGTTATGTCGATATTATGGCCAACTTCTTGTTATAATAGAAATCTAAAATTAGAATCATTTTCACTTAATATATTTACATGTACACAAGTGGATATGTTTTCAATGGCTATAATGTCCATTTGAAATGTTTTAATTACACAATAAATCGTTGTTCAATGCCCACAGAATATTCATGAAATAATTCCATCCAAATGAAAATGGAAAATTATTTTCTTTCAAATAGAAAACATATTGATTTTACTTTTGAATCTGAAAAATATATTCTAAAAATATTTATTTTCATATTTTAATTACTTTTTTTCTTTTTCAATTTTATTTATAATTTTAGAATATAAGGTAATTGTAATAAACTTACACAGGAATAAAATCCAAAATAAATTTTGTAATTAAATTTAGAGATTTTATTTTTTCGGTTTCTTGAACAGCAACTTTTGTTGTCGTTTCCTGTTCATTTTGCCAAGAAATTATTTTTTATTTTTCATTATTTTTTTTTTGGTCTTAATTCTCAACAATTTACTTGAAATCGAAACGAATTTGTTTTAGCAACGCATTGCAAACAGAAAAAGAATGAATTGTATTTGAAATTCAAGTTTTATTTTCAATTAATTTTTTATTCTTTTTTATTTTTCTAATTATTTGCAAATGTAAATAAAAGAGAAGACGGTTTTTTTTATATATGACCACAGTAATTTGTTTACTCTCGTTCGTTTTATGATTGTCATTGGCTCTAATCACACGAGAACAATTTTTAGTCGCACAATTTTTGTTCTTTTCAAATCACACGGGATGAATATTAGATTCTTCATTCTCTTCACCTCTCTTGATTATAAACTATCATTTTAAGCCAGCACAATTGTTCTCGTGTGAATAGGCTTGTGGGGTTTGTACGATTTACTCGTTGGCGGCGAAATTGTTTATTATTTTTTGCCTGCTAGTCGGTCGAAAATAAGTCTATTTTTATCCATAAAAGTGAGAGTGAGAAAGAATGTAAAAGAAAGCAATGGAGAGGAAGAAGGAGAGTGTAGAAATGTTTGGAGATGTTTTAATAATTAAAACAATATTATACAATATTATTAAAACAAAAAAAAAATTCATGGACTCATGATCACCTGACGTCACTGTGAAATCTAATGAAAACACATATTTTTGCCCTGGCCCCATATCGATTGCTAAAAAATATTAGCAAAAGGGGAACCAAGAGATGTGGCCAAAAAAAAAGGGTAAAAGTGTTGAGTTTATTGCAAAAACAAAAAAGTGAATTTTATTGATAATTAGAATCTGTTCTTGAATGTGTGCTTATTTTTGTTTGTTTATTCGTTAGCCGAGTTCAAGGTGTACATTTGTTATTGTAGACTAAATTTTTTATATAAATTAATTTCTTTTTTTTTGTTGAAGAAAAATAAAAGTTATTTTTTTTTATTAAATTTTAGCCAAAAATATTTAAACAAACAAAAAATATGTTCACGGATGTGTATTAATTTTTTTGAGGTGTTAATTAAAATTGTGTATAAAGTTGATCGTTTTTATTAAAATATTTCTTCATTAATTTTTGTATTTGAACAGAGTAAAAGCTAATAATAGAACAGAAATGTCATAAACTATTCATACTTAAGTTGCTCGACCACACATCAAATAATGGATCAAACCGTATAGGCCGAGGTGAATTTGAAGAATATCAAAATACTTTTGATTTCTACTACCAATTTTGATGTGTTGTTGTGCTAAGCAAAACAAATACAGTCGGGCTTCGATTATCCGTGATCCGGTTAACCGGTAACCTCGTCCGTTTCTTCCAAAATTCTTAAATGAAGTCATGACTCCTTAGAGCGGAGGACTAACATTTGGAACCTATAATCTGGCTAGGTAGGTGACCGGTAACCTACGCTTATACCTGTGCCATCAAGTAGGCTTGGCGTATGCTAACAATTACAGAATGTCAAACCTACTTTTCACAGGAAGTTTGGATATCGTACCAATTTTCTCAGTTTCTTCCATCACGGTTCTCTAAGACGATTAATGCCTACTGTGGTATCTTTCCTAAAGCTGTGTTCCACAATAGTTGATGTAACTTTTCCGCTTACTTTTTCAGCTTGGTTTGCAATGCTTTGAAAGCGATTAACTTATCCATTTATGGTTGTCATTAGGTGCGCAGTATTAAGGCGAGGCGAGTGGAGCCAGGCTTAGTCATATCTGATTAGTCGTTGATAGCTGTCCATATTATGCGTACCGTTCCATATCTGGTTTAATTGTTAATCGATTTTTCACATTCCAGGATGGTCCTTCATCCCTTATGCTGTTATTGCCATAATTATCATTGGACTACCAGTGAAGATATTTAAACGCCTTTATGTCAATAAAGAGAGAAGGTAGGCCGTAATTCTGACTGAAGGGTTGTAATGGCCAATTATGTATGTATGTATGTATGTCAATAAAAACCGGGAAAGATAATCAAAATCGATTGCGTTCTGTATGCGAAAATAAGTTCGATTAGTTAAACAATTTCGAACCCTACATTTTGTGGTTTTCTAGTTAAACACTTTTTTGAAAAGCACTAACTTTTATGTTTCGTTTGGACGTTTTTTAAATCGCTTAATTAGCAAAACTTTTCAATCATTCCGTCTTTTCATTTACGATTTGTACTTTCTTGATCGCAGTCATCATCGTTCATATGACACTTTCAGAAAAAAGGAAAATAAAAGACGATTTATGTCTTGAGACATAATAGTCCAGCAACAACAAATTGAAACCCGAAAAGGAAGTGCCCATAAAAATGTCGAAAAAACAATATAAATTCATAAAAACAAAATGAACATTTCAAAAATATTTTACAGCTTTTCGGTAGAAAGGGAAATGAAATAAAATGACATGATAATGATTCCAATGGTGATATATTTTTAGGAATGTGCCCTAAATACGATGTTATTTGCTGAGTAATAAATTGGGAATACGTCAGGGAACATTTAGATTGTGTTGATAAACTTATGAGTGGAGGAGCACCTACTTACTATTTAAAATGGAATTTCAGTGGTCGATCATGAACTTCTGTACAGTGTGTCGCATAAGTTTTGATACCGCCTAATAATTATTTGAGCACTTCTAGGTATAAACTTTTATTTCATTATAATGCTTGGACCTTGTCCTTATGTACGTTATTTAAATGATCGCCTTTGTATTGGTTGGAGCAATCGATTCTTTTGAGACAGTTTTCGATCATTTTATAGCACGTCTCGGCGGAAACTTGGTGAATGTTGGCTTTCTAACAACACTTAAAAAACTACTAATTACTGAGGATGCCATAGAATCGACAAATTCAGTAGCGTTTTCAATCCCTTCAAATGTCATAATAACGCCGGATATGACAACCCTGTTCTCTTCGAAAATGGCTTTATTTGAATCACCACTGTTGCAGCAACTTTTAATAAGTTGTAGGCGTTTTTAGGTTGCTAAACGATCCATATTCGTGAATGACAAACATTATATTAAACAACGTGGGACGACAAAATTTTAAAAAATGAGTAACCAAGACCATACCTATCTGAAGATTTTTTTGTCCGCCTTAACCGAATCCGAACTTAGAATTATCACACCTAGTTTTTTGAAATGTCATAAATTAAATTAAAAATGTTTTTAGGCTGTATTCGAATGTATGTTAAGTCTCGGATTATTTTTTTGTTTCCTGAAATCACATTTCAGTGTCTGAAAGTGCTAACCTTCAAAACTTTTTTTTTCAAATTTTGCAATATCTTTTTATCTAAAAGTAATATATTTTTTATCTAAAAGATAACGTGATATGAGGAACGTCCTTCTTTGCTCTATTCTCGTAACTTTCCCTGTATGATTTCTTTCAAAGCCAATTTTCTCGAATTCAAGATTACGTGAGATGTACAACTTATATGGTTTTGTAGTAGACTACATGGACTATCGTTATTAATATAGTGACATATTTGTGTCCTTCCATTAACTCCAAAAAGGGTTTTTGATAAAAAATTTTGCTTTACGTCGTAAGTTTTTAAATTCGAATTTATCTTATTGTTGACTTAAGTCAGTTTGAGTTATGTACATATGTTATTAATGAAACTTTATATTAACTTTAAATCCCCATTTCTCTAACAATGGTTTCTAAGAAGTTTTTAATAAAAACATCTTGACCCAAGTCGTAATGAAGCCCTCCATTACTTTTATATAAAGAGTGATTTTTCTCGAAAGAATCGAATTTCGAATTAGGTGGTTAGGTTATTGGTGGGGACTAAAGATATTTCAGCTTACCAGTACCCTGTTCATTTAGATGAGAAAGATCAGAGGTATAAGAAGCGTATTATATGTAAGGTAATGAGTACAGTTGGAGAATATAAAAAAACAATAAAACACAACATACCTTCTTCCATAGTGTTGAAAAATTAATTACTGTAGTGCTTTTTTCAGTACTTTTCCATTTCAAAAATACCACAGTACCCCCGCGACGCTTTCAGTACTTTTTTATTATTACATATTTTATGGTTCGTGGTTTTCAACTATTAATGCATTAGCAACGTAATGCTAAATGTAGGATAAGTCTTCAGTCCCAGTCAGCCAAACGTCCACGGAACGTACATATATTTGTTTTTAGAATACGAAAAGCAGTGAGAACGCTTGCCGAACCGTAATGTAATTTCGGCAAGAATTTAATTTGTTTTACATATGCTACAATGAACGTACATTCCGTTACGTTCAGTCGAAAATTGACAATTGAGCGGGTCTTTTACGTTTCGAATCAACTGTTTTGGTTTTGTATATGAGAGACATGTATAAGTCGTTAGTTTTTCCATTCCATTCCGTAGGTGTATTAAGTATAAATAAATATTTTTTTATAAAAGTGCACATGTTGCAAAAAGTACTCTTTCAGTTATAGTCCAGTACCATTTAAAAATTTCTATTTTGCAACACTGCTTTCTCTTACTTTAATGGTGCCATAACTTCAAAACACGTTGCTATAGAAACTCTGGTTAAGATTTCAATTACAATTCATCATTAGTACACCAATGCTACATTTTGAGTCGAAGCACTAACTTTTCTCCGAAACTTACTCAAGTTTGTTCACAGTATCAACGATTGTGTTACACAATGTATTCAGACTCTATTGACACTAATGACAACAAATTGAACTCCTCTTTTGACTGTTCATCTTTTCAATTAAATTTATAACAATTAACATTTATTTGTTTTAGTTTATTTTACAAAAGGCTTAATAATTAATATTCGATTGTAAATGTAAAAAAAAAAAGCAAAAATGAAAAATTATCACAATACATAGTAGAATACATTCAATTTCAATTTTATATTGTTTTTCAATACTTAAGTATGACTGTGTATACAAGTATATACATATGTATGTATTTATGTACGTGTAAATAATATGATGTAAGGTTATACAGACATTCGTCTTCCAATTACAATAACAATTTAATTTTTATTTTTTCCTTTTATTACAATTTGTTTTTTAATTCTACTATCAATGGATTGTGGTGATTAATTTAAAATATGCGACCTATAGATCATTCTTAACTAATGTTCTGTGTGATCTCCCATAGAGATGTTAAAAACATTTGCAACACTAGACACAATCACTGCCGTTTTTCATGATTCTGTCTCAATAAAGTTCACTTCTGAATATCTTGGGTCGCGATTTTTCCTTTTACGACTGTTACCTAATTGCTTGATGATCAAAGAATGCACACCCAACGGTTACAAGTTACATTAAAGTAGCAGCCATCTTATGCATAACCCTTCTGATTGCTATCAGGTTCCGGCATAAGAAAGTATGGACTTTACTCAAACCTAAAGCTAGAGACGTTCTATCCGCAAAACTTTTGGCTCAACAGAACACAGAATATCTGCTTGTTCAAATACACATACCTACATACATACATAATTGTCCATTACAACCCTTCAGTCAGGATTACGGCCTAGCCTTAATTTTATACTTGAGTAGCGGGAGTTGAGAAGCTAGGCCGTAATCCTGACGAAGGGTTGTAATGGCCAATTATGTATGTAGCGGGACCTACAGTTTAGCGTCGACTCCGAACGACAGATTTTTTGAGAAACTTTTTCATGGCAGGTTTATTTACTCTCAGTGTTTTTGCCAGAAATCCGCTGAGAGGAAGTCGCCGAAGAAATATTTTTTTTCATATATCGTTTTGATGTCTGACCTGGGATTTGATTCTGGCCTTGCGTCTAGTAACCAAGTATCTACTAGACTACGGCGACAAATATATTAAGGGCCATTATTACAACTTGCCGTTAAACTTAGGTTTAGTTAAAGGTACCTTTAGCTAAAGGTAACTTTACAGTTCCCTTTAACTTATTTTCGTTATTACAACTTACAGATAAAATAAAGTTAACTTTTTCAAAAATATGGCAGTGCTGGAGCAATCTCGATAAAACTGCTCAATTAAACAAATTTTTTTATTGCAGTGGCAAGGACGGGGTTCGCTTTTTTGTTGTATATGCTCATTTTGTATAAATTGAAGTTGCCATATTGAAAATAATATACAATATGGCAAGTTCAAATATAAACTTTAAAAGTTACCGGCAAGATGATCCTCCCTTTAGCTTAACGCTCACTTCTACCTTATTGGGTACTCACAATAATGAAAAACAGTTTATCTGCCCGTTAAAATCCTCCCTTTAGTTAACGGCAAGTTGTAATAATGGCCCTAAGACTAAGATTTTTTGTCAAAAAATGTAAACATATTTCTGCTTCTCCCTTTTTGTTGATGAAATTATTTGCTCTGTTAGAATTGTAGATAAATATTACTTTATTCTTCAGCTTTTATTGTTCTAAATTCCGCTGTTATTTTTTTCTTTAAATATTAAATTTGTTTATGGTGACAAACGAAATACCGCGATAATAACGTGTTACAGCCGTAAATGTGAGAGAGTGAATTAACATTATCATTGTCTGTCATATTTTGTTCTTAATAATTTAAGTGGAACATTTCACTGACATTATCTGACAGCAGCCAACAACAATAGATAATAAAAACAATTTAATTTGTAAGCGCACCCACCATGTCATGTCATATTTCACTGCACTGAAATCACGTGCTACACACGCTTCACTGACACTAACGATAAATAAATGTGGACTTTTGTAATCGATCAACGGCAATTCCTGTGTAATATATAAAGAAAAAAATATATTTTTAATATTTATTTTAGCACATTAATAATTATAAAAATTGTTTTAAATGTTAAACGTTGTATAAAAAAGATTTGAATAAAAAGAAAAAAAATTCAATTATCATAAGTGCAATCAAAAAATAAATACAAATATGGATCGAACAATGTATGGTAAAATTGATCCTGGTGCTCGTCAGCCTTATCGTACCGTAAGATCCAAAGGCATACAACCTGGATGTGAGTATTAAAAATAAAATTAATACATATTAAAAAATTAAATAAATTGAAATAAATTAATATTAATAATTAAATAAATAATAATAAAAATAAATTAAAATAAATTAAATTTAGTTGTTGTACAAATTATTGATACTAAATAAAATATACAAAATATTTCTTTTAATTTTCAAAGTATATTTTAGGGCTTAAAGAATAAGTATAATATAAATAATTCATAGTTTGATTTTTATAAGCCCCCTAAAGTATACACCTTTCAAATGAAATTCAATCTACATAATTCTGAGTGAATTTGTTTTATTTTTCCGTTTAATTTTTTTTTATTTTTTTTGGTATTATATTGATATTGATAGATAAAGTTCTAACTATAATACAAAACCTAATAAAATATTATTATTGTTATAACTTTCCTCAATTTCAAAATTTTGTATTGTAAATTTTGGATATTTATGACGTCACATTTACATTATTTAAATACATGCCGATGCAATGAATTTGAGTTGATACCGCAAATTTTTGTAACATTTCTCCTGCATACACTTTCATGAAAATAAAAGAAAGAAGAATTAAATAATTATACTATTCTGTAATTCATGGGATCTATTTACATAATTAAATAACAATTTATTAATTAATTAATGGACTTAAATCTCTTCTATTTGTATGCCTATGTTTCTGTAAAAATAGTATTTCAAAGTTCGAGTTTTTTTTTATAGTTAGCGTTTAATTTCTTTCGAGAACAGTAGAAAAAATTTAAATCTGCTGCCATAATATTGGATCTGCATCGTTTTGATGAAAAAAATCGCTTCTGCATATTGGATGATTAAATTTTAGCGACGGTTAAAGCAATTGGTCGGACTTATTTGCAGCCGATTCAATATAATATTCAATTTAAAATTGAATCAATTAAGTTGACTTTATTGATCAAGTAAAGTCAATATTCCCCAGCAATATAGAGAACTCATCAATCTTATTGAAAATCAAGTAGAAGGTCTAGTGAAAAAAAATTTTTCTTAGACGGTGCTAATTTTCATTACTTCTTTAAATGAAGTTATGGTCTTTAAACATCAAATAAAATTGGAAAGAAATGTTGAACATACAATTAAAAACTTTAAGTAACATTTGTCTTAAAATTACGAATTATTAATTATTTCAAAAGGTTACTGAAAATTTTACCAATATATTCACGGAGAAGACGCGGATAAATTATCATTTGATATAAAATTTTGTAAACTGTAGATTGCAATAAAATAGTTTAATAAACTTACAATGACTAACTTTTAAATGCTTAAACCGGATAAATATTTCCACTGTACATATTCCTACCAACAAATCGGCAAAGCTTAAGCAAATTTGTTCCAAATAGTTTTTTTCCAATCACTTCCGAGTCGAAATTAATTAGACAAAAAAAAAAAAAAAATTATTATGGCAGTGACTTGAACTCTTTTTTCCTAAACTATGATTATACTTATTGATTGGTGCTTAATTTATAATTTTTATAAAAAAAAGTTTATTTTTTTAAATAATTTGATCGAATTTTAACTAAACATTTTTTTTTAATTTTCCCTCTCTTTTTAGGTAAGTTTTATATTATTATCTTCACGGAAGAATAGCTAATTGTGAAATGATCAAAAATTAAATTAAAAATCACAGAAAAGAAAATTTAAAAATTTAATCTATACATGTATCAATACACTTTTAAAAACTCTTTGAGCGATAGTAAAGCATGTAAGTTCATTCTTCTATATATTTATTCTATTTGACTTATAATTTTATGAAATTTCGTACTGTTATGAATCCATTCTGTTTTCTCTCAAGCCCGAATTTTTTTTGTAAAGGTACAAAATTTTTTTTAAATAAAAAATCGCAAAAATGATTTAAAATCTTAAAAAGTTCGCTTGTATCAGTATTGCATACATATACTGAGATACCAATCTAGAATTCTTTTTTTTTTTCTAATTTAAAGAAGGTTACGGATATATGCCATAATACATTCTAAGGTTATGACCTGCCTCTACGTTGGTCATAGTCTGTCTACAAGGTTTCTTCATCTTTGTTGAAGTTAAGCTGTGTCCTTAAGATTTTGAATGATATTGAACATTGCGACATGGAATTTATTTCCTTCAATTTAGTCAGTTGTGTTTTTCACTGTTCTGGCACAATTTGCGATATACATATAGTATATATTCCATCAAGAGATTTCATCAAAGTATTTCATCGACCCAACCAAATTTTTGTCTATGAACTTTGGTGCTATTATCTCCATCATGATTTGCTGGCGAAAATAATTGTAGTAGAATATAAAAATACAAAGATGCTATTCCTTGACATACACTGAATCAAATAAGTCTCCGTACATCAAACAGGTGGAGACAATTTTTACAATATTTCGAAAACTACTTGCCAGATTTGAATAAAGCAAATTATTTTAAAAGCCCAATTTGTTACTATTTGTTAATTAAGTACAAAAATTTTGTTTAAAAAGTTTTATTTATTTTTTATATAAAAAAACTCAAAAAACAATTCAAAATGCTTACTAAAAAAAGTGCCCGTGAGCTTAGATAGAGACAAACGCACCCCTCTTTAGCGAAAAGATTTTTTTGAAATCCATGTTCAATCCACATGGGATCCAAGAGTGCCCAATAAATCCCAAAAAAGTCACTGTTTGATGTGCACTTTAGGCAACCGCCATTTGATTTGCTTTGAATAATCTGGTCACCAACGATATGCGTTTTAAAAAGGACGGCCCTACATGCCACACAGCCCAGGTAGCTTTGGATATCCTGCATGTGCGATTTAAGGACATGGTCATCTCACGTGAATGTGACGTAAACTGGCGATCGAGATCATACGATTTGACTCCGTTAGACTCAACAAGAGGGATTTCTTAAGTCGCAGGTGTATTCGATTGAGCCACAAACCTTTAAACAGTTTTAGGATCATTATTACAACTTACAGTTAACTAAAAGGAGGATTTTAACGGGCAGTTAAATTGTTTTTCATTATTATAAGTGGACAATAAGGTAGAAGTGAGCGTTCAGCTAAAGGGAGGCTCATCCCACCTCTAACTTTTAAAGTTAAGTTTATATAAACTTAAACATTCAAACATATGTTTGAACTTGCCATATATATTATTTTCAATATGCAAATATGTACAACAAAAAGAAAAGAAGCCTGCCGTTGCCATTGCGTTTAAAAAGAACTTGTTTAATTGAACAGTGTTATCAACATTGCTCCTTCATTGCTACATTTTTGAAAAAGTTAACTTTATTTTATCATTAGATTGTAATGAAAATAAGTTAAAGGTGACTTTAAAGTTCACTTTAGGTAAATTTACTTTTAACTAAATCCAGCTTTAACGGCAAGTTGTAATAAAGGCCCTTAAACAGATTTTCAATACATTACATTACATTACTTTACATTATACTATTAAAGTTTCCATAGGAAATATTTCAAATTTTCATTTTTTTTTTCTTAGTATGATTGATGAGAAAAATATTTTAAAAATAGAACATTTTTTTTTATTACATTTTTTCAATTTATTCATTTTAATTCCATTGAAGAATTTAATTAAAAAAAAAAATAAAATAGGCGAAAAGGCGGAATAAAATACTAAAAATGTCGTCATTTGTAGTGTGGGTTGTTGAAGTATTCATAAGAAAGCGTGTTTATATGAAATTTACGAGTGTGTTCTTTCACTCCCTCTAATAAATTAATAAAATGTGAGAACAGCAAATTTATCTTTTTGATTTTTTCTTTTGAAAATGATAACCTAATAATGGTCTAAAAATCCACACAAATGTCACATTTTACATTTTTTATTTGTAACAATATATTTAAGAACTTTAAGAAAATCTAACACTTTTAATAATTACATATGAATTCCCTGGAACAACACAAGCTATAGAAATAAATAAAATTATTCTATATTTGTACATCACAGAGACAAACAGAGTCATTCTGTAAGCAATTAATAAAACCAAAATGAAAAATAAATTTTGATAGTAAATGAGTTATTTAGTGATATATTTACTATATTTTATGAAGAAAATTATCGTTTAATATACAAAACGTTTGAAATGATATCAACCAAAATGAAATTGTATATAGAATTTTGTGTAGTCTTATGAGTTCAAATTAATTTTTCAAGTTAAACAAATATTTTAGCTGAAATTTTCATGAAGAAATAATAGGGACACATAATATTAGAATATGAAATCATTGATTGTTCTCACTACTTTTGTGCCACTGTTCACACTTGACGAATACAACAACAACTGCTTTTTCGTTATTATTCTCTACTTACACCATTTGCGTAAGCAACAACACTTGTACGTTAGATCTGTATAGCGGCGATCTTCAAACCACGACTGATCTCTTCACACGCAACGCGTCTTCACACAAGACTGACTGAATTTTTACTACTCTTTGCCTGCTTTGTCTTGCCTTTTTATATGCGCACGCAATCAGTCTGATGAAGGTTCTTGAAGTCGAACGTTCGTGGTTTCATCTTCTCGAGAACTCTATAACGACTTCATTGTTGTTTGTATACTTTGTTCACATTGTTTGTTATTGCATTCTCGCTAACTTGCCTATACCGATGTTGTTACTTTACTTCTAACATGTTCGTTTTATATGTTAGTGTAGATATTGTTAGTCATGTTAAACGATATTTTCATTTTCGTAACAATACTTTCAATATTCAATGGCGTCGTAGACCGATGACTATTCAATATGCACATCGTGCGTTACAAAGAGCATAAGTTCCGAGATAACTCATTATCGGGTCACCATTATGTGTGTTCTTGGGGTAAAATTAGAAAATACTCTCCACTTCTCGTCGCCCGCCATACAAATCAATTGAAAAGGCACGAAACACGATACTTAAAGTTCCTACCTCATGGCGTATGGATGAAGATACTATGATAAGACCATTCTCAACTATGCAGTCCCCGTTTGTTCTAAATTTGTATGTGACATTCAAAGGCATTCATACCACTTCGAATGGCTACTAAATACATGAGGATGATAAGTATGAATTATCTTTATGAGTAAACCAAGATACTGTCTGTTACGCAATATTGTGTGTTGTTAACTAGACGATACTTTCATGCGTGAGGATATCTAGGAATAGGGTCCTTACGAAGGTGCCATCTTCGGCATTTTTGACACAAATGAGATCTGCTGGTCAAAATCATAAAGGGGTAAAATAATGGCATACGGCCCCAACAGTTGATCAAGTTGTATGTCAAATTGTAATGTTTAGGTAATGTTCAAAAATTTTTTTAATTTCATTCAAACGACGATCAAATTGAACAACCGAATTGGTACGTGTGAGAACGAATTTTTTTATTTCGTTCGCCGTATTCATTTTGACGTCCCAAGTGAAACATAGCAGGCAGACAATATTTCAAAGAAAAAATGAGTTAAAATGGAATAATAAATGTCTATTCATTGAGACATACAAAAATATGTCGGAATTATAGAATGCATGGCCCATGTGAAAATTTGTCTGATATTATCGTGGCGATTAACGTGTTAATAAGAACATCCAGGAATATAGCTCCCATGGAGCAGCCTCCTTTGATTTAAATTTTTGATACAAATGAGATTTGTTTTTCCAACTATCAAACTGTTACCGCGAAATAAGTATCCCCGGTATCACGAAGTATATATTGCCCTGAATGTCTTCAAAGCCCTCATACCACGTTACATCTATTTCACTGTCCCTGTGAATCTTTAGTTTCGCTTGATTGTTAATATTTTTGAATAAGTTTCAATAAGACCGAGAAAGTAATGCAGAGAGTTGATTTTCAAATTCCAAGTTCTTTTACATTTTGAAAACAATTTATTTCCATCTTTAAGGGCCATTATTACAACTTGCCGTTAAACTTGGGTTTAGTTAAAGCTACCTTTAGCTAAAGGGAACTGTAAAGTTAACTTTAACTTATTTTCGTTATTACAACCTACAGACAGGGGTGTTGTCGAGCCGGAACGCTCCGGAACGTCGTTCCGGTACTTCCTTTTTGGACAGGAACGCGTTCCGGAACTAAAGATAATTTCTGATAGCGAGAATTGGCTGACGTTTTGATAAAAAAAAATTAAAAAGAATTGCTGATTTTTTTTTCTAATTTTTGACGAATTTTTATATGTATTTTTATAAACAAGGGTTTGAACCCGAACCGGAACAAAAACCTGAACGAACCGGCTTGTTTTTCCGAACCGTGAACCGGAGTGTTTTTTTCTGCTGAACCGGAACGCGTTCCGATAAAAAAAAAATTAGCACAACACCACTGCCTACAGATTAAATAAGGTTAACTGTTTTCAAAAATATGGCAGTGCCGGAGCAATGTCGATAAAACGCTCAATTAAACAAGTTTTTTTTTAACGCAATGGCAACGACGGGCTTCGGTTTTTTTTTGTTATATAGGCTCATTTTATTTAAATTTGAAGTTGCCATATTGAAAATAATATATAATATGGCGAGTTCAAACACAAACTTAACTTTAAAAGTTAGCGGCAGGATGATCCTCCCTTTAGCTTAAAGCTCACTTCTATCTTATTGGATACTCATAATAATGAAAAACAATTTATCTGCCCCTTAAAATCCTTTCTTTAGTTAGCAAAGTAAAGTGAAGTTAACTTTAAGAATTAAATTATCATGCCTTTTCTACAATACAGATCACGTAAGCAAAGTTTAGGTTACAATTGAAAACATGATAATAAAAATTTTGTATTTTAAATATTCCAAGTTCATCAACTATGTGTAGAACAAAAATGTTTGTAATCCATCAAGATATTATTCAAATTCATATTTCATATATCGCGTTGTAAAATAAGTAGTATTGAAAAACGAATTAAAAATTGATTCATGTGATCATAAACGGTTGTAAGATTTTATTAAACGTCTGTTGATGGCGGCATTAAATGCAACCGGTTGAAAGTGAAATAAAGATTAAATCAAATAAAAAACAAAAAGAAACAACTGTCATTACAATATCTCACATATTCCACTTACATACATACACGTACTACATACATATACTTTTAATGACCTTCGCCCATTTTTATTGTCTCATTTTGTGAAGAATGTTTTTGAAAACGAATGTTTATTTTTGCACTAAACAAACAGTGCAAGTTGTGAACGAAAAATGAAATTGAATGAAATTGAACTTTAATTGATGATTTATTTCGCAGAGAAAATAAAAGCACAACAACAACAAATAATCCAAAAATAAAAATCAAAATAAATTTACACAATCACTGACAGAGGCGGTATAGTTTTTAGAAGTTGAAACACAATGTTAGCGAAATATTACGTTGTATTTATATGTAAGTGAATCTACACGCTTATACTATGCTCAGATATACACTTTTATTGAGTCAATATTCGGTTTATTGAGTACAATATTCGGTTTATTGAGTACAATATTTTAAGTGTTCAGTCATAACAATATACGGAGTTCAGCTGCTTATTCAATATTCATTTGACAGCTGGTAAACAAAACAAATAGTTGTTTCAACAACATTTTTTTTATTTTGTTTTTCGTTGTTGACGTATGAGTTGTCAAATATCAACAGAAAGTGTTCGGATAATTGTAATAAGCTCACTGAACATATTTATGACAGTGCTGCATTTTAAGTTTTACTCAATATTATAACAATTTGCGTATTTATTGCGCAATAATTAATTGAAACTTTATATGAAATATTGAGCTCAATAATGGCGTTTTTTGCGATTTACGCAATAAAGGTGCATAACTGAACATCGTATTACTCTGCCTAAAAAGTCTTTACATATTTAACAGACTTGGAAATTAATTTCGTTTTCTTAGACTATTTAAATAAGCATTATTTTAAAATAAAATATCATTAAAATCGATCGAAACTACTATATACATATGCAGTCAGTCGCTTGTCGCAGCCATTATGGTTCATTTGTGTTGTTGTGTTGTCACCACATTGCTCCTGCTATTATTGTTTTATTTTTTCATTTTCATTTTCTGAGTATTTTCGTTCACTGTTTGTCATAAATGCGTTCGTTGTTTTTGTTGTTGCTTTCTAAATTTAGTCAAAGTCAAATGATTCATCATGAGAATCGTCGGTAGCAATATATATTTTATATATATTTTAAGACATGTAAAGAAAGCTACAGTCGATCAAACTCGACTATATGTTAGTGTTACACCACTCTCCACCACATGCAGTTGCGTGCCCATATTCTTTATTCGAGCCGGTATAATTAACAATTTAACGCTCCACAAACGAGGTCATAAGTGTTTATAGTGGTTTCTCCGGGGGTACGAATCCACCTCAATAGAAGACTATCGAACTAAATTTATTCTAGATTTGGGTAAATAGGAACTATACTTACTAAGAGAGAGGTACAATTGAGAGAAAGGAATAATTTCAAATATAATAAAGCCTCTTTTTTACTACGCCTTTTATTTTCTTATTTTCTTCTTTCGCCAAAAAATAGGCCTCTTACTTACTTACTTAATTGGCCATTAACAACCCGATTAAAGGATTTCGGCCCGCCGCAACACATCCTTCCAGGCACCTCTGCTTCTTGCGCGCCTATGCCAGTTGGTCGTACCAAACGATGACAGGGCTTCCTCGATTTGGTCCTTCTAACGCAGGCAAGGTCATCCTCTTTGCCGATTTCCGCAGATCCCCACATCAAATACCCTTCTCTCCGGAGCATCCTCCTCCATTCGAACGACATGGCCGAGTTAATACGCTGCACAACGTCTATGTATTTGAGGAGCTCATACAGCTCACTGTTGGATCGGATGCGGAAATCATCGCCAACTCGCACTGAACCAAAGATCTTACGTGGGACTTTTTTCTCGAATACTCTCAAGGCAGCTGCATCAGTGATTAATAGGGTCCATGTCTTTGCGCCTAAAGAAGCACGGGGAGGATAAGCATCTTGTAGAATGTCAGTTTTGTCGTACGAGAGGTCTCTACTACTCAATTCGCTATTGGCAAGAGTGATCCTGCGCTTGATCTCCAGACTGACATCATTTTTGGTGGTAACGGCTTAGCCAAGATAAATACATTCTCTGACTGTATCGAAAGTATAGTTATCGGCCATAACCTGAGATTCAATACGCCGCATGTCTCTACTTATCGATAACGAAGTATAGTTTTACATTGCATTGGATTGCATTTATTGCCAGACCCATGTTAGTAGACTCAAATCCAATAAAAGCCAAAAAAAAAGGTCTCATTGAGTAAAATTCAGCCGCTAGATCTAATACATGTTCACAGAAAACGTTGGCAAAGATCTATAGATCAGAGATCATCCTAGGATTTAATACAATAGGACAATTGATTACTTCTTTATAATGGCGCCACTAAAAAGATTTTTCTCTCGTTTTCAATAATTTCGTGGATCTAATTGTATAACAGCACTGATCCGTTCATTTAGCCAAGTGTGCAGCAGTAGCATCGGCGTTTCTTTATGAGCTGACTTTAAAATAATCACGTCCTTATTTCATGTATTCTATTTTCGACAGTTTGTTGCAAATCACTTGCCGCGTCGAATATGTTTATAACATAAAACCTTGAGTTCTTCAGTAGTTTTGTGAGTTGTTCAATTCCAATTAAAGGCTCTAATCTGTTAAACTACTAAACAGGCAGTAACATGTAGTCGCAGTAGTTAAAATACAGTGTATCATTGTATTTTCATTAAGAAAATAAATGAAACTACCACCTAAGGCGATGTAGGGTATACATACATACATCAATTTTCGATACTCATCAAAAAGAGAGAAAAAACAAAAAACTAAAAAACATTGGCAATGGTTCTTAAATTCTGTCTCACCCTCAATGCTTTCTGGCGGATCGTCAATTGAAATCCAAAGAGTACGAACACCCTCATGTATGTATTTTACGTTGGCATACTGAGTATACCGACTCGCCGCATTAATTCCTCATGGAGAGACAAGTAGTATACGATGTTATTCTAAATTCAGACAAAATAAACATGTGTGTTGATTTTATTTTTAACCTATTTTCGTCTTATTAATGTTTGCCTTTTTGTGTTGTTTTTGTTGTATTCTTAAGAAAACTGTAATAAGTGTGTCAAATGGCTGGTCACTCTCCTGCTGTTTTAAGGGTTACACTTGATTTGGTCTTTGTTTTAGTAAATAATTGTTTTTGTTTACATTTTGCTTTTGTAATATCAGTAACAGCTGATGGCAAAAAATAAAAAAGAAATTATGTATTGAGAGAGCCGTAGAGTAACAGATGCTCATTTATTATAAACGCTCAAAATATTAAGTGTGGCAATTTAAGCGGTTTTCTTAGGTTTTTTTTCTTCAATGAAGCGGTTAACGTTAGCTGGAAAAATGTGATAATTTAAAAGATCACTCGGAGGTTTGGTTTTTTGATTCCGCATATCTTAAAAATATCGCTAAAATAATGAATGGTATTGACAGGGGTTCATCTATCAAGATTCACTTCACTATGCTTAAACACTGGCGTCAATAATAACTACTACGAGGGGAATTGTGTTCTAGAAGGACAACATCACGCAACATGCATTTTATTGAGCCAATATTCGGTGATTTGAGTATAATATTTTAAGTGTTCAGATATAATATAAGCAATATACATTTCATAGCTGGTAAGCAAAACAGCTAGTTGTTTCAACAACATTGTTTTTGTTTTGTTTTATTGTTTTTTTTTTTTTTTATCATTGTTTACATTTGAGTTGTCAAATATCAATAGAAAGTGTTCGGAAAATGTAATATGCTCACTGAACGTACTTATGACAGTTTTGTATTTTAAGTTTTACTCAGTATTATAACAATTTGTGTATTTATTGCTCAATAATTAATTGAAACTTTATATGAAATATTGAGCTCAATAATGACGTTTATTGCTATTTACGCAATAAAAGTGCATGTGTGAACATAGTATTATACATATTAGAGCAGTTCACAATCTTGTGCAAATGGTCTGGCATCATGGCATTTGAAAATGTTGGGTATTTCTTTTACCATACACTAACAAAATATACAGAAATACCCTTGCCAGGTTTGGCAAATATCCCACACTCAAACCCGTAGTTTATATTTGCCATACTTGAGCAAATGAACAGCTGATCATAAAAATAAAAACATTGAAAATAAAGCCACAAAAAATGGAAACGTACAACGTAAAAAAACGAATTAAAAGAGAAGAGCCGATTAAAAAATGGTCAGAGGACGAAATAAATAAAATTATAAATACAAATTATAAATATAAATAAATAAAATAATAAATTATATAATAGTCAGCTGTGTGTTGAGAAGTTTGCAATAAATGTTGCAAAGTTAAACAAAAAAACCGTTCACAATTAACGGCAAATATTTACAATGGTATAAATTTACCATCTAAATGCCCAAGATTGTGAACTGGGCTATTATGTTTGAACACTTAAGATATTGTACTCAAATAATCAAATATTGACTCAATAAAAGTGCATGTCTGAACATAGTATAACAAACGAACAGCGCTTGCAAATTATTATCGTGTGTTTGTAATAAAGAAATATCTTCAACGACGAATCTCATTTTTACCTCAATAAGTACGTCGATAAACAAATTTCTAAATGGTAAGATCAGTCATAGGCAAACAATCGCTGCCAATTTGATAGCCGGCGCCCAGTGCCATACAACATTCAATGAAATTATTAAGCGGCGAGTTTGGTCAGCAATTAATCTCACGTTTTGTCGCAGTCCATTGGCCGCGGAGATAAAAAATTTGAGAATTTTTTGTAGAATGTTATATGGGAAAGTGCCAGCTACAATTCCACACCTAGAAGAAGGTGGAATACCAGTTAAAATACTGGAAAAATTTAACCAACGGCATTCATTTATAGTGTCAAGTAAAAATTTCATTCACTTTCTCAAGTATTCTATGTGTTATCCAATTTTGAAAATCAAAACGATTTAAAAAATCACCCGTTATTTCAAGATCAAAATTAATGATTTCCAGCCATAAGTTCTTATTTAAACATTTTTCAAATATTTTGTCTAGTTTGCAACACCTGTTCTCTCTCACTTCTGCTCTCAAATGAATGTGAGTGGGTAATTGATTGAAATAAATTGAGCCAATGTTGCTGAAATTGAGTAAAACAAAAAATAAATCACAAGAGGAAAACATTTTAATGTTTCTCGTTTTCTTAATGTTATTATTTATTATTGTTTTGTTGTTGTCTTTGTTGTCTGTATTTGGGATCAGCTCGTTTCAATGTATTTTTCTGAAAGAAAACAAAATCACTCTCGCAGCATCATTGGATTTTGTTGTCAGTCAGTCTAAAAGATTTTGCGAACGATTTTTGTCACGTTAACGATTATTTGCGCGTAAACGAAAGTAAAATTATTGTGCAGTTTTCTGTGTTTTGTGCCATCCAGTCGGTGTTTATTTATGTATATTGAATAAAAAAAAAAACAACAAATAGTTGTAAAATAAATAAAAAATAATTAATTTTAAACAATGGAAATGCGATTTACACAAAATCTTACCAATTGATGGAAAATGAACATTAAAAAAAATTGAAAATTAATTTAATGTTTTGAATACATTTACTAAAAAAAATAATAAGAAATACATTTAAAAATCAAATTTAATGATGTTGAAAAATGAATAAGATGTTGATTCTGTAAACATTAAACATTCAAAATTTGCTAAAAGAGGCAAAATTAAATAACTTAAGTATTACACACATAGTTTTTTCACTCCATTTTATCATTAATTCTATAAATTTTATAGTTATTTAAAACAATTAATTTTGAATAATTTTATTGGTTTTGTTTCCCGTTGTTCATATGATTCAGACGAACGGGCATGAGTAGTGCGCATTTCGATCAGTTTCTAATCTCACTTCTCGTTGTTCAAGTGATTCATGCGAACGGGTCTCAGCGGTATGTACTCGAAGATTTTCCAGTCTCAATGTTCGTTGTCCGTCTGATTCTGAGGCTCGTAATGCTCTTTTCTTCCGTGCTTGAGGTGTATGTCATGCTTGCACGGGAACCACCGAGTAGACAGAGCCGACGTTTAAAAAACGCTCAAAGCAGTAGCTTAACCTTCCTCTTAGAAGGAGAAAAAAAATATTATAATGTTTTGCGAATCAAATGTGTTAGAAGCAACAGATATACAGAGTGAAAACTGGCGGCTAAAGTAGAAAAACTAAATGTAAATAAACATTTATTTTGTGTTAAAAAAGGAAAAATTTGGAATAATTTTTAATTTCTTCAATGAAAAGTTTAAAGATTCTTAAATATTTAAATATTAATCGAAATGTGTGATTGACATTTTACGGACATGAGTTATACTAAATGTTATTTAAATCATAAATGATGAATCCTCAAATTTCTGGTATTTGTCCGATCAACACATGATCAAATGCATAGTTTACGATTAAATACATTTTGAATAATTCTCCGTGGTGCCATATATTGGAAATTAATCGCACCAACTTAGAAACCTCTGTCGCAATAACTTTGCTAAAGATCATATCATGATCAAATCCTCAGTTTCCGATTTAATTCATTTTTAGTCATTTTAAGTGGCGCCACCTGTCGGAAATAGGTCATACCAACTTAGAAACCCTTTTGGAAGTCGCCGTGGTCTAGTAGGTAGTGTGTTGGCTTATTAGACGAAAGGCCCGAGTTCAAATCCCAGGTCAGACATCAAAACGAAAATATGAAAATATTTCTTCGGCGACTTCCTCTGAGCAGATTTCTGGCAAAAACTCTGAAAGTAAAAAATTGCCATGAAAAGCTTCTCAAAAAGCTGTCGTTCGGAGTCGACTTTAAACTGTAGGTCCCGCTACTCATGTATAACATCAACGTACACAACACGAGTGGTGTGAGAAGCAAGGACGTTGTACAATGGGTCTGTACTTGTCACAAGTTGACAAGTACACGTCCTCTAACCTAACTTAACTTAGAAACCCTCCCCGGCTCATGCGCAACAACTTTGCTGAAGATCATAACATGATCAAATGGATAGTTTACGATTCTATAAGTTACATACAAACAAACATTCATTTTTATATATGTATATAGATTAAAATCGAAAACACAATGCAGCAAACATTGTACATTTCTGTGTAACACTATGCCAAGCATAGGGAACGATTATATTATGAATCACAAGGAAAATTATTTAATGTACTAACGTAACCTACTGGCTTAAACATTTTTAATCAAAGATTAATTCGAATACATAATTTGTTTTAAAGATTACTTACAAAGTACTTACTTAATTGGTTAGTGCAACCCACTAGTCAATATTACCAGCTGACACATCAGACCACCCATGTTGGTTATGTTAATTTTATTCACAAGTGGCAGGATCTATTGGTTAACGTTGACTTATTAGATGAGAGCTCGTGGTTCAAACCTCAGCTTTCAGACACCTCAAATGAAACGAAGTATGGAAAAATTGTTTCTTTCGGTGACTTCCTCTCAATAGTTCTCTGGCTAAAGCTTTTAGAGCAAATAAAATTACCATGAAAAGTTTCTCAAATTTGTCGTTCGGATTTGCCACTACTCATTGACAAAATTAACACTCACAACATGGGTGGTGTGAGAAGCTAGGCCATAATCCTTACTGTAGACATATATTGTCTTGTCGAATAGTGTATGAATACTTTTCATATTTAGTAAAGATTTTCTTCGAAAATACTAGCGGTGTGAATTCCAGACTTGCATAAAAGTTTAATTTCGAATATTTGTATTTAATTTAAATTAAGAAAAATAGATAACTATGATTGCAACACAGAACTGGCTGTCATAGTATAAAGTCGTTGCATGAAGTGTGAGGTCGTATTCAATATACATACAATTTTGTCTGTACATCATTGGCTCTAATCACACGACAACAATTGCGCTGGCATAAAATCATAGTTTATGGGCAAGAGAGGTGAAGAGAATGGTTTTTCGGTAGCGTAAAGTTTCAACCATCTACAACCCCGCATTACCAGCACAAAACTAATATACATGTACATGTTTAAAAATCAGCCAAATATCAAATGAATGCAAAAACGCTAATACATACATAGCTGCGTATACGCGTATACATTTCATGCCAAACTAATACTCAAACTAAAGGGAACAAAAATTGTGCGACTAAAAATTATTCTCGTGTGATTAGAGCCAATCAATATAATCAATTCTCAGTTTCTATTTATTGATTGCGACAGATCTTGAAGTCGTCATAGCCTAGTAGGCAGTGTGTTGGCTTATTAGACATGATACACTGTTCATAACCCAGGTCCGACATCTCTAACAAAAACAAATATAAAAATATAATTCCCTGGCGACTACCCCTCAGCAGATCTGGCAAAATCTCTCAGAGTAAAAAAATTTCAATAAAAAGTTTCGCAAAAATCTGTTGTTCGGAGCCGACTTCAAACTGTCCTGACCAATTATGTATATATTTATGACAAATCTTGACTATGAAATGGATGTAAATGAAACTCCCAGTCACGCCCTCGAATCCTTCTCTTATCTTATTGAAGTATTAGTAATACATTTACGCCACAATATTGTTATGAAATGCATAAATAGGTTGACTGTGAAGGGCATTTCTTAAAGTTAATTGCATTTAATTATATCAATCTGATGTTCTCTCCTACAACAGACAATTTGATTAAAATGTCAGTAACAACAACAACAATATAAAAACATTGCAATTAATGTTAACAACCGACAACATTAAAATTACAAGAGCAATTTCAGCAAATATCAATTGCAATTGCAGCATAAAAAAAATAAGAAAAAAAATATAAGTAGCAACAACAACAATAATGCAATAAATATTTCATTTAAAGATTTTTGTTATTGTGCTGTTGTTGTTGGCTATTAATAATGTCGTTTTGATGTCATTGATATGATGATGCGTGAACATGTGTATCCATGGTACGATTGTGATGACAATGATGATGGTACGTATGTATGTAGATATTGGTCGGTCTATTCATCATAATTTATTTGCAAGAAAGAAAAAAAAAGAAAAATATTTTGTTTGTTGTTAGTTTTTCTGCGTGTGTGTAATTGAATTCAATGCAATTGAGTGTCTTAAACTGACCGAACAACAATTTAGTGGGACTGTCAACCAGCGACCACTTTAATCAATGGAATCCATCAAAAATTTATCTTTAAAGTCAGTTTACATTTGATGACAATTATGCACTCGAGTAGCCTGTTCCGTTATAAGAATCAACATCTGTGCGTCTCGATCATTAATTATTAGGCAAACAGCGAGAGAGAGAGAGAGAGAGAGAGAAAGTGAGGGTGGGGAGATACTCTTATTATAGTCAATATTACACGTCCGTCAATCAATTTTAATTGAGGAATTTTCAAACGGCGAAGAGTGGGACGTGTAGAGTTCAAAATGGTTGAAAATTGATTTTTTTTTCGGTGGTTTATTTTCGATTTTCAATTTATCGATGTTTATGTTTTTTATGGCTTTCAAAAAGCATTTAATTTTTAATTGATGTGCTTCTGGTGAGCTGGCGGTAGATGTCAAAGTTTAATTGTCTTTATTTTTAAATTAGTTTTGAAAATTGATGTTTATTTTTAAGAAGAAAGAAGTTATTTTTTATCTTCAACTTGATTTTAATAGAACGATTTTGGATTTGGGACTAAATAGAAAAAGTTTTATTTTTTAATTTTGAGACTCTAATAAACCTTCACGAATATGTATATATGTTGTGATCGAGTGCACAGTTGAACATAATTTATGGAAGTTAAGCCGTTATATGAATCTATAAAATACATATTTGCTTACCAGTACCTCTCTTGGCAGCACATGGATGCCACAAAAGATATCACATCTTTTGCAGCAATTACGTGCGCGTTCTTACGTATGTGTGTGAAGATAAATTTAAATTTAACTAGCAAAGACAAGAACCAAAATTTTTAACAGAGCTAATGTTAGAGTTAACAGAGCAATGTTAAGTGGTTAACAGAAAATACGAAAATTAGTCAAGGAAGAAATCACCCAAATATAGGATATCAGGGACTTGCTGCACATATCCCGCTATATACAAATTGTAGCCTAAGGTGTCCCTAATAAAACGCAATAAGTGGTATATCCCAAATAATTTTGGAACTTGAGATATTTAGCTTCAAATATACCCTATGTTAACAGTGTTAACAGTGCCTGGGTAGGATGACGGATGATGGATATTGTGGAAAAATGGGACTTGCTGCACATATCCCACTATATACAAATTGTAGCCTAAGGTGTCCCTAATAAAACCCTATAAGTGGTATATCCCAAATAATTTTGGAACTTGAGATATTTGGCTTCAAATATACGCTATGTTAACAGTGTTAACAGTGGCTGGGTAGGATGACGGATGATGGATATTGTGCAAAAATGGGACTTGCTGCACATATCCCACTATATACAAATTGTAGCCTAAGGTGTCCCTAATAAAACGCAATAAGTGGTATATCCCAAATAATTTTGGAACTTGAGATATTTAGCTTCAAATATACCCTATGTTAACAGTGTTAAGAGTGGCTGGGTAGGATGACGGATGATGGATATTGTGGAAAAATGGGACTTGCTGCACATATCCCACTATATACAAATTGTAGCCTAAGGTGTCCCTAATAAAACCCTATAAGTGGTATATCCCAAATAATTTTGGAACTTGAGATATTTGGCTTCAAATATACCCTATGTTAACAGTGTTAACAGTGTCTGGGTAGGATGACGGATGATGGATATTGTGGAAAAATGGGACTTGCTGCACATATCCCACTATATACAAATTGTAGCCTAAGGTGTCCCTAATAAAACGCAATAAGTGGTATATCCCAAATAATTTTGGAACTTGAGATATTTAGCTTCAAATATACCCTATGTTAACAGTGTTAAGAGTGGCTGGGTAGGATAACGGATGATGGATATTGTGGAAAAATGGGACTTGCTGCACATATCCCACTATATACAAATTGTAGCCTAAGGTGTCCCTAATAAAACCCTATAAGTGGTATATCCCAAATAATTTTGGAACTTGAGATATTTAGCTTCAAATATACCCTATGTTAACAGTGTTAAGAGTGGCTGGGTAGGATAACGGATGATGGATATTGTGGAAAAATGGGACTTGCTGCACATATCCCACTATATACAAATTGTAGCCTAAGGTGTCCCTAATAAAACCCTATAAGTGGTATATCCCAAACAATTTTGGAACTTGAGATATTTGGCTTCAAATATACCCTATGTTAGCAGTGTTAAGAGTGGCTGGGTAGGATAACGTATGATGGATATTGTGGAAAAATGGGACTTGCTGCACATATCCCACTATATACAAATTGTAGCCTAAGGTGTCCCTAATAAAACCCTATAAGTGGTATATCCCAAATAATTTTGGAACTTGAGATATTTGGCTTCAAATATACCCTATGTTAGCAGTGTTAAGAGTGGCTGGGTAGGATAACGGATGATGGATATTGTGGAAAAATGGGGCTTGCTGCACATATCCCACTATATACAAATTGTAGCCTAAGGTGTCCCTAATAAAACCCTATAAGTGGTATATCCCAAATAATTTTGGAACTTGAGATATTTGGCTTCAAATATACGCTATGTTAACAGTGTTAACAGTGCCTGGGTAGGATGACGGATGATGGATATTGTGGAAAAATGGGACTTGCTGCACATATCCCACTATATACAAATTGTAGCCTAAGGTGTCCCTAATAAAACCCTATAAGTGGTATATCCCAAATAATTTTGGAACTTGAGATATTTGGCTTCAAATATAAGCTATGTTAACAGTGTTAACAGTGGCTGGGTAGGATGACGGATGATGGATATTGTGGAAAAATGGGACTTGCTGCACATATCCCACTATATACAAATTGTAGCCTAAGGTGTCCCTAATAAAACCCTATAAGTGGTATATCCCAAATAATTTTGGAACTTGAGATATTTGGCTTCAAATATACCCTATGTTAACAGTGTTAACAGTGGCTGGGTAGGATGACGGATGATGGATATTGTGGAAAAATGGGACTTGCTGCACATATCCCACTATATACAAATTGTAGCCTAAGGTGTCCCTAATAAAACCCTATAAGTGGTATATCCCAAATAATTTTGGAACTTGAGATATTTGGCTTCAAATATAAGCTATGTTAACAGTGTTAACAGTGTCTGGGTAGGAGGACAGATGATGGATATTGTGGAAAAATGGGACTTGCTGCACATATCCCACTATATACAAATTGTAGCCTAAGGTGTCCCTAATAAAACCCTATAAGTGGTATATCCCAAATAATTTTGGAACTTGAGATATTTGGCTTCAAATATAAGCTATGTTAACAGTGTTAACAGTGGCTGGGTAGGATGACGGATGATGGATATTGTGGAAAAATGGGACTTGCTGCACATATCCCACTATATACAAATTGTAGCCTAAGGTGTCCCTAATAAAACGCAATAAGTGGTATATCCCAAATAATTTTGGAACTTGAGATATTTAGCTTCAAATATACCCTATGTTAACAGTGTTAAGAGTGGCTGGGTAGGATAACGGATGATGGATATTGTGGAAAAATGGGACTTGCTGCACATATCCCACTATATACAAATTGTAGCCTAAGGTGTCCCTAATAAAACCCTATAAGTGGTATATCCCAAATAATTTTGGAACTTGAGATATTTGGCTTCAAATATAAGCTATGTTAACAGTGTTAACAGTGTCTGGGTAGGATGACGGATGATGGATATTGTGGAAAAATGGGACTTGCTGCACATATCCCACTATATACAAATTGTAGCCTAAGGTGTCCCTAATAAAACGCAATAAGTGGTATATCCCAAATAATTTTGGAACTTGCGATATTTAGCTTC
This sequence comes from Sarcophaga rosellei, assembly GCA_930367235.1. Lineage (NCBI taxonomy): Eukaryota > Metazoa > Arthropoda > Insecta > Diptera > Sarcophagidae > Sarcophaga > Sarcophaga rosellei. The sequence continues at coordinate 66,950,571 of OV884019.1, forward strand.
AAATATACCCTATGTTAACAGTGTTAACAGTGTCTGGGTAGGATGACGGATGATGGATATTGTGGAAAAATGGGACTTGCTGCACATATCCCACTATATACAAATTGTAGCCTAAGGTGTCCCTAATAAAACGCAATAAGTGGTATATCCCAAATAATTTTGGAACTTGCGATATTTAGCTTCAAATATACCCTATGTTAACAGTGTTAACAGTGCCTGGGTAGGATGACGGATGATGGATGTTGTGGAAAAATGGGACTTGCTGCACATATCCCACTATATACAAATTGTAGCCTAAGGTGTCCCTAATAAAACGCAATAAGTGGTATATCCCAAATAATTTTGGAACTTGCGATATTTAGCTTCAAATATACCCTATGTTAACAGTGTTAACAGTGTCTGGGTAGGATGACGGATGATGGATATTGTGGAAAAATGGGACTTGCTGCACATATCCCACTATATACAAATTGTAGCCTAAGGTGTCCCTAATAAAACCCTATAAATGGTATATCCCAAATAATTTTGGAACTTGAGATATTTGGCTTCAAATATACCCTATGTTAACAGTGTCTGGGTAGGATGACGGATGATGGATATTGTGGAAAAATGGGACTTGCTGCACATATCCCACTATATACAAATTGTAGCCTAAGGTGTCTCTAATAAACCCCTATAAGTGGTATATCCCAAGTAATTTTGGAACTTGAGATATTTGGCTTCAAATATACGCTATGTTAACAGTGTTAACAGTGCCTGGGTAGGATGACGGATGATGGATGTTGTGGAAAAATGGGACTTGCTGCACATATCCCACTATATACAAATTGTAGCCTAAGGTGTCCCTAATAAAACCCTATAAGTGGTATATCCCAAATAATTTTGGAACTTGAGATATTTGGCTTCAAATATACGCTATGTTAACAGTGTTAACAGTGGCTGGGTAGGATGACGGATGATGGATATTGTGCAAAAATGGGACTTGCTGCACATATCCCACTATATACAAATTGTAGCCTAAGGTGTCCCTAATAAAACGCAATAAGTGGTATATCCCAAATAATTTTGGAACTTGAGATATTTAGCTTCAAATATACCCTATGTTAACAGTGTTAAGAGTGGCTGGGTAGGATGACGGATGATGGATATTGTGGAAAAATGGGACTTGCTGCACATATCCCACTATATACAAATTGTAGCCTAAGGTGTCCCTAATAAAACCCTATAAGTGGTATATCCCAAATAATTTTGGAACTTGAGATATTTGGCTTCAAATATACCCTATGTTAACAGTGTTAACAGTGTCTGGGTAGGATGACGGATGATGGATATTGTGGAAAAATGGGACTTGCTGCACATATCCCACTATATACAAATTGTAGCCTAAGGTGTCCCTAATAAAACGCAATAAGTGGTATATCCCAAATAATTTTGGAACTTGAGATATTTAGCTTCAAATATACCCTATGTTAACAGTGTTAAGAGTGGCTGGGTAGGATAAAGGATGATGGATATTGTGGAAAAATGGGACTTGCTGCACATATCCCACTATATACAAATTGTAGCCTAAGGTGTCCCTAATAAAACCCTATAAGTGGTATATCCCAAATAATTTTGGAACTTGAGATATTTGGCTTCAAATATACCCTATGTTAGCAGTGTTAAGAGTGGCTGGGTAGGATAACGGATGATGGATATTGTGGAAAAATGGGACTTGCTGCACATATCCCACTATATACAAATTGTAGCCTAAGGTGTCCCTAATAAAACCCTATAAGTGGTATATCCCAAATAATTTTGGAACTTGAGATATTTGGCTTCAAATATACCCTATGTTAGCAGTGTTAAGAGTGGCTGGGTAGGATAACGGATGATGGATATTGTGGAAAAATGGGACTTGCTGCACATATCCCACTATATACAAATTGTAGCCTAAGGTGTCCCTAATAAAACCCTATAAGTGGTATATCCCAAATAATTTTGGAACTTGAGATATTTGGCTTCAAATATACGCTATGTTAACAGTGTTAACAGTGCCTGGGTAGGATGACGGATGATGGATATTGTGGAAAAATGGGACTTGCTGCACATATCCCACTATATACAAATTGTAGCCTAAGGTGTCCCTAATAAAACCCTATAAGTGGTATATCCCAAATAATTTTGGAACTTGAGATATTTGGCTTCAAATATAAGCTATGTTAACAGTGTTAACAGTGTCTGGGTAGGATGACGGATGATGGATATTGTGGAAAAATGGGACTTGCTGCACATATCCCACTATATACAAATTGTAGCCTAAGGTGTCCCTAATAAAACCCTATAAATGGTATATCCCAAATAATTTTGGAACTTGAGATATTTGGCTTCAAATATAAGCTATGTTAACAGTGTTAACAGTGGCTGGGTAGGATGACGGATGATGGATATTGTGGAAAAATGGGACTTGCTGCACATATCCCACTATATACAAATTGTAGCCTAAGGTGTCCCTAATAAAACCCTATAAGTGGTATATCCCAAATAATTTTGGAACTTGAGATATTTGGCTTCAAATATAAGCTATGTTAACAGTGTTAACAGTGGCTGGGTAGGATGACGGATGATGGATATTGTGGAAAAATGGGACTTGCTGCACATATCCCACTATATACAAATTGTAGCCTAAGGTGTCCCTAATAAAACCCTATAAGTGGTATATCCCAAATAATTTTGGACCTTGAGATATTTGGCTTCAAATATAAGCTATGTTAACAGTGTTAACAGTGGCTGGGTAGGATGACGGATGATGGATATTGTGGAAAAATGGGACTTGCTGCACATATCCCACTATATACAAATTGTAGCCTAAGGTGTCCCTAATAAAACCCTATAAGTGGTATATCCCAAATAATTTTGGAACTTGAGATATTTGGCTTCAAATATAAGCTTTGTTAACAGTGTTAACAGTGTCTGGGTAGGATGACGGATGATGGATATTGTGGAAAAATGGGACTTGCTGCACATATCCCACTATATACAAATTGTAGCCTAAGGTGTCCCTAATAAAACCCTATAAGTGGTATATCCCAAATAATTTTGGAACTTGAGATATTTGGCTTCAAATATACGCTATGTTAACAGTGTTAACAGTGGCTGGGTAGGATGACGGATGATGGATATTGTGGAAAAATGGGACTTGCTGCACATAGCCCACTATATACAAATTGTAGCCTAAGGTGTCCCTAATAAAACCCTATAAGTGGTATATCCCAAATAATTTTGGAACTTGAGATATTTGGCTTCAAATATACGCTATGTTAACGGTGTTAACAGTGGCTGGGTAGGATGACGGATGGTGGATATTGTGGAAAAATGGGACTTGCTGCACATATCCCACTATATACAAATTGTAGCCTAAGGTGTCCCTAATAAAACGCAATAAGTGGTATATCCCAAATAATTTTGGAACTTGAGATATTTAGCTTCAAATATACGCTATGTTAATAGTGGCTGGGTAGGATGACGGATGATGGATATTGTGGAAAAATGGGACTTGCTGCACATAGCCCACTATATACAAATTGTAGCCTAAGGTGTCCCTAATAAAACCCTATAAGTGGTATATCCCAAATAATTTTGGAACTTGAGATATTTGGCTTCAAATATACCCTATGTTAACAGTGTTAACAGTGTCTGGGTAGGATGACGGATGATGGATATTGTGGAAAAATGGGACTTGCTGCAGATATCCCACTATATACAAATTGTAGCCTAAGGTGTCCCTAATAAAACGCAATAAGTGGTATATCCCAAATAATTTTGGAACTTGAGATATTTGGCTTCAAATATACCCTATGTTAACAGTGTTAACAGTGGCTGGGTAGGATGACGGATGATGGATATTGTGGAAAAATGGGACTTGCTGCACATATCCCACTATATACAAATTGTAGCCTAAGGTGTCCCTAATAAAACGCAATAAGTGGTATATCCCAAATAATTTTGGAACTTGAGATATTTGGATTCAAATATACCCTATGTTAACAGTGTTAACAGTGGCTGGGTAGGAAGACGGATGATGGATATTGTGGAAAAATGGGACTTGCTGCACATATCCCACTATATACAAATTGTAGCCTAAGGTGTCCCTAATAAAACCCTATAAGTGGTATATCCCAAATAATTTTGGAACTTGAGATATTTGGCTTCAAATATACCCTATGTTAACAGTGTTAACAGTGGCTGGGTAGGATGACGGATGATGGATATTGTGGAAAAATGGGACTTGCTGCACATATCCCACTATATACAAATTGTAGCCTAAGGTGTCCCTAATAAAACGCAATAAGTGGTATATCCCAAATAATTTTGGAACTTGAGATATTTGGCTTCAAATATACCCTATGTTAACAGTGTTAACAGTGGCTGGGTAGGATGACGGATGGTGGATATTGTGGAAAAATGGGACTTGCTGCACATATCCCACTATATACAAATTGTAGCCTAAGGTGCCCCTAATAAAACCCTATAAGTGGTATATCCCAAATAATTTTGGAACTTGAGATATCCTACCCAGACACTGTTAACACTGTTAACATAGGGTATATTTGAAGCCAAATATCTCAAGTTCCAAAATTATTTGGGATATACCACTTATTGCGTTGTATTAGGGACACCTTAGGCTACAATTTGTATATAGTGGGATATGTGCAGCAAGTCCCATTTTTCCACAATATCCATCATCCGTCATCCTACCCAGCCACTGTTAACATAGGGTATATTTGAAGCCAAATATCTCAAGTTCCAAAATTATTTGGGATATACCACTTATTGCGTTTTATTAGGGACACCTTAGGCTACAATTTGTATATAGTGGGATATGTGCAGCAAGTCCCATTTTTCCACAATATCCATCATCCGTCATCCTACCCAGCCACTGTTAACACTGTTAACATAGGGTATATTTGAATCCAAATATCTCAAGTTCCAAAATTATTTGGGATATACCACTTATAGGGTTTTATTAGGGACACCTTAGGCTACAATTTGTATATAGTGGGATATGTGCAGCAAGTCCCATTTTTCCACAATATCCATCATCCGTCATCCTACCCAGACACTGTTAACACTGTTAACATAGGGTATATTTGAATCCAAATATCTCAAGTTCCAAAATTATTTGGGATATACCATTTATTGCGTTGTATTAGGGACACCTTAGGCTACAATTTGTATATAGTGGGATATGTGCAGCAAGTCCCATTTTTCCACAATATCCATCATCCGTCATCCTACCCAGCCACTATTAACACTGTTAACATTGGGTATATTTGAAGCCAAATATCTCAAGTTCCAAAATTATTTGGGATATACCACTTATTGCGTTTTATTAGGGACACCTTAGGCTACAATTTGTATATAGTGGGATATGTGCAGCAAGTCCCATTTTTCCACAATATCCATCATCCGTCATCCTACCCAGACACTGTTAACACTGTTAACATAGGGTATATTTGAATCCAAATATCTCAAGTTCCAAAATTATTTGGGATATACCACTTATTGCGTTTTATTAGGGACACCTTAGGCTACAATTTGTATATAGTGGGATATGTGCAGCAAGTCCCATTTTTCCACAATATCCATCATCCGTCATCCTACCCAGCCACTGTTAACACTGTTAACATAGCTTATATTTGAAGCCAAATATCTCAAGTTCCAAAATTATTTGGGATATACCACTTATAGGGTTTTATTAGGGACACCTTAGGCTACAATTTGTATATAGTGGGACATGTGCAGCAAGTCCCATTTTTCCACAATATCCATCATCCGTCATCCTACCCAGGCACTGTTAACACTGTTAACATAGCGTATATTTGAAGCCAAATATCTCAAGTTCCAAAATTATTTGGGATATACCACTTATTGCGTTTTATTAGGGACACCTTAGGCTACAATTTGTATATAGTGGGATATGTGCAGCAAGTCCCATTTTTCCACAATATCCATCATCCGTCATCCTACCCAGCCACTATTAACACTGTTAACATTGGGTATATTTGAAGCCAAATATCTCAAGTTCCAAAATTATTTGGGATATACCACTTATTGCGTTGTATTAGGGACACCTTAGGCTACAATTTGTATATAGTGGGATATGTGCAGCAAGTCCCATTTTTCCACAATATCCATCATCCGTCATCCTACCCAGCCACTGTTAACATAGGGTATATTTGAAGCCAAATATCTCAAGTTCCAAAATTATTTGGGATATACCACTTATAGGGTTTTATTAGGGACACCTTAGGCTACAATTTGTATATAGTGGGATATGTGCAGCAAGTCCCATTTTTCCACAATATCCATCATCCGTCATCCTACCCAGCCACTCTTAACACTGTTAACATAGGGTATATTTGAAGCTAAATATCTCAAGTTCCAAAATTATTTGGGATATACCACTTATTGCGTTTTATTAGGGACACCTTAGGCTACAATTTGTATATAGTGGGATATGTGCAGCAAGTCCCATTTTTGCACAATATCCATCATCCGTCATCCTACCCAGCCACTGTTAACACTGTTAACATAGGGTATATTTGAAGCCAAATATCTCAAGTTCCAAAATTATTTGGGATATACCACTTATTGCGTTTTATTAGGGACACCTTAGGCTACAATTTGTATATAGTGGGATATGTGCAGCAAGTCCCATTTTTCCACAATATCCATCATCCGTCATCCTACCCAGCCACTATTAACACTGTTAACATTGGGCATATTTGAAGCCAAATATCTCAAGTTCCAAAATTATTTGGGATATACCACTTATTGCGTTTTATTAGGGACACCTTAGGCTACAATTTGTATATAGTGGGATATGTGCAGCAAGTCCCATTTTTCCACAATATCCATCATCCGTCATCCTACCCAGCCACTGTTAACACTGTTAACATAGGGTATATTTGAATCCAAATATCTCAAGTTCCAAAATTATTTGGGATATACCACTTATTGCGTTTTATTAGGGACACCTTAGGCTACAATTTGTATATAGTGGGATATGTGCAGCAAGTCCCATTTTTCCACAATATCCATCATCCGTCATCCTACCCAGACACTGTTAACACTGTTAACATAGGGTATATTTGAATCCAAATATCTCAAGTTCCAAAATTATTTGGGATATACCACTTATTGCGTTGTATTAGGGACACCTTAGGCTACAATTTGTATATAGTGGGATATGTGCAGCAAGTCCCATTTTTCCACAATATCCATCATCCGTCATCCTACCCAGCCACTATTAACACTGTTAACATTGGGTATATTTGAAGCCAAATATCTCAAGTTCCAAAATTATTTGGGATATACCACTTATTGCGTTGTATTAGGGACACCTTAGGCTACAATTTGTATATAGTGGGATATGTGCAGCAAGTCCCATTTTTCCACAATATCCATCATCCGTCATCCTACCCAGACACTGTTAACACTGTTAACATAGGGTATATTTGAATCCAAATATCTCAAGTTCCAAAATTATTTGGGATATACCACTTATTGCGTTTTATTAGGGACACCTTAGGCTACAATTTGTATATAGTGGGATATGTGCAGCAAGTCCCATTTTTCCACAATATCCATCATCCGTCATCCTACCCAGCCACTATTAACACTGTTAACATTGGGCATATTTGAAGCCAAATATCTCAAGTTCCAAAATTATTTGGGATATACCACTTATTGCGTTTTATTAGGGACACCTTAGGCTACAATTTGTATATAGTGGGATATGTGCAGCAAGTCCCATTTTTCCACAATATCCATCATCCGTCATCCTACCCAGCCACTGTTAACACTGTTAACATAGGGTATATTTGAATCCAAATATCTCAAGTTCCAAAATTATTTGGGATATACCATTTATTGCGTTGTATTAGGGACACCTTAGGCTACAATTTGTATATAGTGGGATATGTGCAGCAAGTCCCATTTTTCCACAATATCCACCATCCGTCATCCTACCCAGCCACTGTTAACACTGTTAACATAGGGTATATTTGAATCCAAATATCTCAAGTTCCAAAATTATTTGGGATATACCACTTATTGCGTTTTATTAGGGACACCTTAGGCTACAATTTGTATATAGTGGGATATGTGCAGCAAGTCCCATTTTTCCACAATATCCATCATCCGTCATCCTACCCAGCCACTGTTAACATAGGGTATATTTGAAGCCAAATATCTCAAGTTCCAAAATTATTTGGGATATACCACTTATTGCGTTTTATTAGGGACACCTTAGGCTACAATTTGTATATAGTGGGATATGTGCAGCAAGTCCCATTTTTCCACAATATCCATCATCCGTCATCCTACCCAGCCACTATTAACACTGTTAACATTGGGCATATTTGAAGCCAAATATCTCAAGTTCCAAAATTATTTGGGATATACCACTTATTGCGTTTTATTAGGGACACCTTAGGCTACAATTTGTATATAGTGGGATATGTGCAGCAAGTCCCTGATATCCTATATTTGGGTGATTTCTTCCTTGACTAATTTTCGTATTTTCTGTTAACCACTTAACATTGCTCTGTTAACTCTAACATTAGCTCTGTTAAAAATTTTGGTTCTTGTCTTTGCTAGTTAAATTTAAATTTATCTTCACACACATTTCTTACGTAGGGTTATAGTATTATACAGTAAACCCTCCTATAACGCGGTACTCTCAGAACGCGGTTTCCATACAACGCGGGGCTGAAATTGCGACAGTTCCGCGGTACTATCAAAACGCGGTTTCCATATAACTCGGAGCCCTCCTATAACGCGGTACTCTTACAGCGCGGTTTCCGTTCAATAACATCCCATAAGTTTCTTGCAGTCTTTTAGTTTAGTTTTTATTTAATTTTTTTTATCAATCCTTATATGAACTCTTGAATTCAATAAAAATAATTTATAATTTATCTTACATACATACATACATAATTGGCCCTTCCGACAGGATTACGACCTAGTTTTCTCACACCACTTATGTTGTGTGTGTTAATTTTATACATGAGTAGCGGGACCTACAGTTTAAAGTCGACTCCGAACGACAGATGTTTGAGAAACTTTTCATGGCAATTTTATTTACTCTCAGAGTTTTTGCCAGAAATCTGCTGAGAGGAAGTCGCCGAAGAAATACTTTTTGTATTTTGTTTTGATGTCTGGCCTGGGGCTCGAACCCTGGCTTTTCGTCTTATAAGCCAACACACTACCTACTAGACTACGCCTTTTGTATTTCTTGGTCTCCATATAATGCGGTACGAATGATGGGATTTGTACTAATTCAGAGTTTCTTATAGCGCGGTTTCCATACAACGCGGTAGACGGTTTCCATAGAACGCGCTACGAATTAGCCTGGTTTGTACGGTAAAATCCGAGTTTCTTATAGCGCGGTTTCCATATAACGCGGTACGCCCTCACCGCGTTATAGGAGGGTTGACTGTAGTTCTTGTAGTATTGTGCTATATCTCCGATCCCAAGGCTGACCCGAAAATAACGAAAACTATTTTGGAGTTCTTGATCAAATAGCTATCCAGCCCGATAGATCAGAAAGCCGAACCTTTTTATATTTTATCGAATTTTTTTACGATTTATAGAGGGCATATTTGGTAAAAATACTTGATTTTTCAACTTTATTATCTCCAATAAGCAAATTGTTATTTTCATATTTTTTTTTTGTAGAGTCCAAAGGCTTAACTTCGCCTTCCTTTCGTTTTTTTCTCTGATTTATCTCTATTTTTGGGATTATTAATCGATTTTCTTTCCTCCCTTTTCCAAATTTTTCAATTCTGTTAAGTTAACAGTGTCTGTTAACATAACATACAAACATACATAACATAATTGGCCATTACAACCCTTCAGTCAGGATTACGGTCTAGCTTCTCACACCACTCATGTTGTGTGCATTAATTTTATACTTGAGTGGCGGGAACCTAAACTCATTTTTCAACGTAACGGATAACTTTCCACATATTAATGTGATTTCGAAGAGAATTCACTTTTCAAACAAGCAACAGTGTTGCACTGTGTAATTAGTATTGTAACCATTTATAGACAAATTGTAACATTTTCGATCACACGATATTTCACTAAAACGATATTAATTGATGTGTCGTAGTAGTCAAATATTTTTTGGTTTCAAACTAGAACAAATCATCCCACTCACTACCTAATTCTTGTCATATTTTCAAATTCAAATTGTTTTCAATTCAAGAATTTACTTTGATTTCAATTCATAATCGTTTGGTTTCATATTTAAAATATTCTGTTGTATTTCTCTTCTATTTGATAGAAGAGTTTAACTGTGGCATGTAGATTCTCAAAATTATATTTCATTTGTAAGGCTTTTTATTGACGATTACATCATTTAGTTTTGTAGTGAAAATCTTTGGCCAATTCGAATCATTTGACCACATGCTAATGTGTTTCATATTGTTTTCCTAGGTTTTCTTAAAAAAACAAATTTTTTTTGCTGTTTTTCATAAATTTCAAAACCACAAAAAATAAAAGCAAATTTTATTTGCAAATAATTTATTAATTTTTGTTTTCCTTCTAAATTTATTTATAGAATGAATTGTTTAGGATTTATTTACGATTTCGTTTTATGCCAGCTGAGAAAATTTGGCAAATTATTTTTTCTAGAATTTCAAAAGAAATAAAATTTATTAATCACAAACACAGCCAATAAAATCGCTTATAAAAGAGAAGCATTTATGAGTGTTTCAATTTTCAAAAAAAAAATTCAAAATTATTAATGCTTTGAAACAATTAAAGGGTATTGAAAATGTTGCATTTTAGCAAGGTCAACAACCTTCGTTTAATTACGCAATAAAAGAAAGCATTATTCTTTAATTAATTGATACCAAAAAATGATAGTAAAATTGCAACTTCAGTTGTGATTGATTGCAACTTTATTAGATCATGTTTTATGAATATGAAATATTTTATTCACACATTTTTTTTTCTTAAAAACCACGAGGAAACTGCACACAACCTAAGAACATAATCTAAATGAATTTCCGCGTGACAGACGAATAATTTTTATTTTCGAATAAACAGTTTCACGGAACCTAAAGTAAGGCCTAGTAGTCCCACATCTAGCGAGAGTCGTGGAAATCGTAGGTTGACTTTAGTCAAAAAAACTGCGTAGAAAATAAAATGCTTTGAATGTTGTATGAATGTTTTAATTTGGCATTGGCATCTTGTCGCATAATAAATGCCGGTGTTGTGTTTTAATTTTTGTAAAAAAAAAAAAAATATGTGTACATACATCACTTCAAATATGTAGATACATACATAATACATATTGAAACTATGAGCTAATTTTTGTTTTGTTTTAATTTAGATCTGTTCGCTTACCTTTGTGTAGCTAAATTAATTCAATTTAAAAAACTTACAACTATTGACACCTAATTAGAAACGCTTTAAAATTTCATGAAATGTCTTAATATTTTTCATATTGTTTATTCATTTCAAACTATTTGTTATTTAATTTTATAAAGAAAAAAAAAGTTATAAAAAAAATAACACAATTTTTTCAAATATTGACTGCGACACCAAATTAAAAAAAACCATTAGAAAGAAATTGTGATATTATGTTTATATTCCTACATATTGTCAATGTTTTGTTGCAAACCCTTTTTGCATTAACACAGCTTCACATCGCCTGCACCTTGATGTTATAAGGTTGTGACATCACTACACTGGTATTGCCTGCCATGCCTTCTTAACATCCTCGAAAAGAGTCTCCATGTTTGTAACATTTTTGAGACTCACCGCTTTTTTCACATCATTCCAGAGGTGTTTGATAGGGTTCACTACACATGAAACATAGCGAGGAGTAAATTCTTGGTTGATGGGCCTTCTAACAGATCTTCGACCATCTGGACCAAGGCGATTTATCTTAGTTTCGTCGCTCCAAAGCACATATTTCCATTGATTGGCAGTCTAATTCAGAAGTGGTCTCTTGCGTGCTGCTCTGCCATTTAGTCTGACTTCAACCAAACTACGAGAAATAGTCCTCTTGGATATGGAAATATTAAATCTGTCGCAAATTTCACACTGGATGTCCGCAGACGACTTTTTTAGATCGGCTTTGGAGATTCGCCTAATCATGTGGTCTGTATATTCTGATATTTTCCTGGGCCTTTTTTGTCGTTCGGAACGTTCGATATGGCGTCATATTTTTGAATATGCTTCAGAGCGTTAAAAACCATTTTTTGAACACTGAAGCTGCTCTGATATTTCTCTTTCCAGCTTTACGCAGTTCAAAATAGAGCACATTATTTCAGGAGTGCAGTTCTTATATTTTCCAATTAAAAAACTTAAAAGTATTAGGTTATTATATTTAAATATATTGAATTAAAAAATTAATTAATTATGTGTCGCACTTTTTTTAACCTATACTAAGAACGTGTTTACAAGTTTGAAAAAAAAATAACGGTAATTGATTTGCTTAATAAAGAAAGTAAAAGCATTTAAAGATAATACAGAGTAATAAACAAAATACAAGTATTTGGAAGGCAAAATAACGGTAATTTTCCCAAAAAATATATTACAGACTTTGCACTAAAGTAAAAAAGCGTTTCCAATTAGTCGTCAATAGCTGTAATTGTAAGTGCGAATATATGGTACTCTACGTATACACATACTTTTTGCTGCCTGAACATTGACACCTGTTCCGCAATGAGCGTGAAGTTGGCAACACTTCGAGCGGCGACCCGTGCCTATAAATTATTTATTTCACTGGGTTATTTGTATTTTTTTTTTTTTTTGGAAAAAGTTAAATTGAATGGATAGGGCAAATTAATCTGTACAATTATTTACAAATAAAAAAACATAAACAAAAAAGAAATAATGAACACTATTTTTCGTATCTAGTTCGAATTTAATAGAGAAAATAAAAAAAAATTCCCGGAAGGTATCAATAAATAAATCTACTCTAAAACAAAAATTAACTAAAGACAGTCGCAATAATAAAGATAAACCGCACCTTTTTTAAATATCGAATTTTATCGAATTTTTCGCAATTAATGGAGGGCATATTTGGTAGATTTGATTTCTGATTTCTGATTTCTCCTGATTTCTCAACTTTATTATCTCCAATATGTAATTTGTTATTTTTTTTTTTAATTCAAAGGTTTGTCTCCGTTTTCCTCTCATATTTTTCTTCAATTTATCACTGTTTTTGTAATTTTTAATCGATTTTCTTTCTTCACTTCTTAATTATGTTTACTTAACAGGCTCTGTTAATTAACATTCACTGCAAAAAAAAAGTATATATCTTTCGTAACTAACTTCACACACATATGTATAAGCTGCGAATAATTGCATAATAATTTTCTTATTTTTCTAACTTTCTCATGAAATCTCTAAGGGTCATTATTATAACTTGTCGTAAAAACGTTAAAACTTAGGTAAAGTGAACTTTAAACTCACCTTTAAATTCTATTACAGGCTATTGATAAAATATAGTTAACTTTTTCAAAAATATGGCTGTGCCAGAGCAATGTCGATAACATTTTTCAATTAAACAAGTATTTTTAAACACAGTGGCAACGACGGGCTACTTTTTTGTTGTATTTTCTCATTTTGTTTATATTTGAAGTTGCCATATTGAAATTAATATAAAAAGTGGCAAGTTCAACTTTAAAAGTTACAGGTGGGTTGAACCTGCCTTGAGCTTAACACAAGTTGTAATAATGGCCCTAAGTATCCTTATTATTTCCCATATCGCTGTAGGTATATACTTTTCCAGCCATACTTTTCCTTTAAAAATGTTTTCCTAATCGAGCCGTTTTTCCTTTTTACACCCTCTTTATACGTAGATAGCACGCCTCAATTTGCACAACTATTACAGATTAGATATATTGGTTCCTATTTCGGAAAATATTTATTTTTGAGTACTCATTGAAAAATCTTCCACAGCCTATGATTTTACTGAATTAATTGGGCAATCCACACAAGCCCTTGTATCGTTGTATTGAGTGTATAGGTGGATGAAAATATAATAGTGTATGCTTGTTGTTGATAATTTTCATTAAAAAAAATCCGATACAATTATACCCATTTTTTCATATGTTTTTAAAAAAGTTGTATTGGTTTCGTGCTATTCGTTTATGTAAATACCAATAATTAAGAAGGAGAACAAAAATCCAAATTATAAATAGCCTCAAAATTACATAATTCGCTCAAATAATTAATAAATTTACTTACTTTTCTTACGTAGTATGTTTAATTTTGTTGCTTGATTTTGACGTTTGGAATATAAAATACACAATACACCGAGCGTTCACAAATAAAAATTGTATTCAATACAACATACACAATACAATATCGCATGAATTGGCCAAATATCTCCCGTTGTTGTTATGATTTACTTTTCTAGTTGTTTCATTTGTTTAATAATAAAAAAATTTGTTTGCATGCCATTTTCCCATCAATTTTAATTTTTCATATTTTTCTTCTTTCCCCACTTTTTTTTTAATTTCGCTTCAAGTATTGTATTCTATTAGTGTAATAAAATTCTAAAAAATACACGAAAATATTGTATATGGTCGCCAATTTTAATTTTCATTCTGAAATAAAATTGATTGGAACAAGTTTTCATTTCATGCATGTTTGTTGGTTTTGAAAAATATTTATTTATAGGCAGTGTTGCGTTGTGTTATGATTTTTAATATTTATTGGGTCAAAACTACTTCCATAGATCAATATTATGAACCCAACCCACGAACATAAAAAAGAAAAATAAAATAGAAAAACAAGCGTTGTATGTAACAGCGATTAACTTTTAGTTTTATACGTGTACAGTAAATGAATTAGTGAATGACTGATGAAGTGGTAGTAGTCTTACCATTAGAACGTTGGAGGTTTTCATTCATAATTTAATAACGTAAAAAGTAGTCGGCATTAACGAATTAACAATTGCGATGAAATATACAGTGGTGGTCATATAATTAAAACATTTTTAAATCTGATTTTGTGAAGAACTGCTTAGAGGAACAAAATATAAATCCCCTGATCTCAATCCAATTGAGAACTTGTGGAGTGAAGTTGAAAAGAGGATGGAAGGCAAAAATCCCAAAAATGCTGATGAATTGTGGCAAAACATTGAAATCTGTTGGAGGCTATTCCTCAATCTTTCTGTAAGCATTTAGTTTAGAGTTTGCAAACAGATGTGCTAATGTTATTAAAAACAAAGGTTACCCCACGAAATATTGATCGCAAGTACAAAAAAACAAATATTGTAATTAAAATTAAAATAGTAAATGGTTTAATTATATGACCAACCCAATAAAACATTTTTTAATATTTTTTCTTTACAGAATTTAAAATTATATATTTAATAAGTGTGCTGGAACCTGTTTAAGTTTTAGATTTAAGATGTGGAAAAATAATTTTGTTATCTTTTTTAATTTCCAAAATAAAACGAATAATTTACTATGTTACGAATGTTTTAATTATATGACCACCACTGTATATTATCAGCCTAATATAACGCGAAATTGAATGTTAATGATTCAAATAAGGCTTAATTGATAATATCATTCAATTCGAACAACTTAAATTACTTTAAGTAGTTAATTAATACTTAAGAATTAATTAAATACTCGCTTGCTTATTTAATTGGTCATTACAACCATTAAGTTAGGATAGCGACCTATTTAGCTTCGCACACCACTTATATTGTGTGTGTTACTTTTATAAATGAATGCAAGGACCTACAGTTTAAAGTTTCGAACGACAGACTTTTAATAAACTTTTCATGATAATTTTATTAACTCTCACAGTTTTTGCCACAAATCTGCAAAGAGGAAGTCGCCGAAGAATATTATTTCATATTTCGTTTTGTATGAGTTGGAAATGTCTGAATTGGGGTTTGAACCACGGCCTCACGTCTAATACACCGACACAGTACCTACTAGACTACGACGACTATATCGAGCTATAAATCGCAAATTTGAACATGGCATAGGGCATCGATTTTGCTCGTAATAGAACAGAAACAGAACCGCGAAAAGTTTCACTAAATATTTAAAAGCAAAAAATTTTACTAATTCTTATTGAGTATCTGAATATATTCAGAAAGTATTCTTATACTCAACGTCGAATGTTGCGCTAACTTTTAGCAGCTATGAATAAGACTTAGAATTGCTTTATCACACAATTTATTCGTCATATATCTCTCTCACTCCCTGTCTTTGTATATTTTCTATTACCAAACGTGATAAAATTGGTGGGTAGCAAAAGATTTATCAACGATGCAGAGTCTGCGGTTGATGATTATTTTGTAAAGCCTTATATAAATAAGGTATCGATATTGGATATCGCTATATAATGTCTATCGGTTAACAGGAGGTTATGTTGAGAATAATAAAAGTACTTCTGAAATTTGTTGTGTTTTCTTTGCTCGGAAGTCTACTTTTGGATCAGACTCATGACGCCTTAAACATTAATTTATATGTTGTGTTTTTGAGAATAAAACGTATTGGTGAAATAAAGAAAAACAATATAAAATTCATGAATTAACTGATATAAGGTAGGGATAGGCAAAAAGTTTCCTCATGGCTCTAACTCCATCAGAGTTCCGAAATTAACAAAATCTATTTCTGGCGTTTTTATTTTAATTAGGTTTTTTTGTCACAGTCTTTTATCAGCCCTTGAAACAATTTTAATTGACCCAATCAATAACATGGAATTTAGCTCTAAAATCACATGTCATTTTAATTTTTTATATAATTTACTTTTACATTTCGATAGCATAAGGATCAAGTTCATTTCTTTTTTATGCTATTTTTCTATCCATAATTGCACTTTGCAATAAGAATTTTATGTGTAAATATAGTGGGTGTTTACATTTCTGTTTCTGTGTCTTTTAATCTGTCAAAAAAAAATTAAAAAAATTAAAAGAAAGAATGTTAACCACTTTGCTCACACAATTATTGCCGAATAGTTTTAAAAATATAGTGGAAGTTATTGCTATTTTAGTCAAGTTTACTATTTACGTCGAATAGACTTAAAACAAAATCATTTTCTGCCATTTCATTAACGTAACCACTATTTTCGATGATTATCTAATACACTGTCACTAGTTATTTTCTATCATCATCGCTACCGCCACCGTAACAGCCATCACCATCTCACGGTTAGCAATAGGAAAACAAAATCAATTTAATTTTTTTCGCACCAAAAAGTAGAAAAAAAATGTGTTTGAATACCATCAATACCAAAATTGGTCTGATTTGTGTGTGTCTCAATCGTATGAAAAAAAAAGAGAATCCATTTTAGTCTGGATTACTGAACCGTTAACACCATTTTTTGCTAATGTTTTTTTTTTTTTTTGGCTTAATTCGAAAAAATATTGTATTTTTTTGTTCAATTTCATGTTTCGAAAACTAAACAAAATAACAGCCATTACAAGTGTGAGAGAATTTTAAGTAGGATTTAATTGACTATCTGTGTGTATCTGTTCATAAGAAGACTTTTTAATAAGTATCACAAAAATAAAGACACTTAAATAGTAAAAATGTCATCAAAACTATTGTCATCATCATTTTATAGTTCGCCAAATGATTCTTTTAAAGTGGGCGAATTCGAAAGACGTTTGGGTAAGTTTTTAAAGTTTAAGTTCAAACAAATTAACAATTTGCAATTTAACATTACAAAATTATACCAATAATATGATAATATGATAGGTTGATTTTTGTTATAAAATCGAAGTAGAAAGGAGAATTGGTGCATACTGGAAGTAGGATAGAGCAACTAGAAGATTTATTGCACTGCCCTTAACCTATATCACTTTAACTTACATATATAGGCTGCTTGCTTATTACTTGATATGCCTGTTATAATGTTCTGGTGATTTGTTCTTCTTATTACGAAGTACATATTCTCCATACCTATTCTAAAGCTAGTGTTCTTTAAGTCTACGACTACCGGTAAGATTCTGGTTACAATCCTCAGGCTATTTCTTCAAAGTTAAATCACTTTACCATTTTAATTGTAAGTTTATATCAAACTCGTTAGACTTGAGAAGAGTTGCCATTTCTTCTTATCTTTTCTTTCGCACTATATACCATTCCAAACCCTACTATACTATTCCAAAGAAAGGTTATCGCCTCATCAACATAGTGGAAAATACCCTGATTGCAATTTAACATGCCTCCTAATTGCCCTGGCCCATCTTTGGTTTGCCAAGTTAACCTTACAGGACTCTGATGGAAGTACGACTGTGAGTTAGTATGGCTATGTACCGTTCGTTGTGCTTCTTGTTTAAGTTTATTAAGCATTCCATAAACTTTCGCTTAGGTGCAACTGACGAGTTCCCTGATCAAAAACTGGATACATCTGTATTAAATAGAATTGCATAGAAAAGATTATGTAGAAACCACATAATTCCTTTTGCTTTTATTTCTCATTCCCGTTGAAAATCATTTTCTAAAATCATGGAATTTATTGGTAGTATTTAGGGAACAGTTGGGCAGATACGCGCAGCCATTCTATTCGTTAGATAACGATGTTCCTTGATGAATTTCGCATTCTATAGCTTGCAAAATAATTTCAATGTTTATCAAAAAGTAAAAAGAGAGTAAAAATTGAAAAAAAAAGAATCAGCTGCGCGAGAATGGATGTACATCCATACCAAGTTTTGGGCAGCACTAAAAATTTTGGCTAAGGTTTATATAATACATACATATACCCGTTAATAAACGGACACTGCAATGTCACGTAAGGAAACCAGTTACCAGTCTCATGTTGGCATTATTGAGAACCAGCTGTGATGCGGTTTCACCACCGTCTATCGATGATCAAAATTACCTACCTTCATAGAAATTTTACTTACGCCGAAAACATTTCTTGATGGCCACTCTGGACTTGTGCCAGAGTGATACAATCACCCTCGGTCTGCTTGATGGCCAACGAAAATCAGCTAAATAATCCTCAACATTGTCTTTACTTTACGAAATATCTCAAAATCATCAGATTGACTAAATTGGTGGAGTTTATCGAGGCTTTAGCAATATCAAATAATAAATGTGTTTCTGAGCTTTTATATCGAATGTCGTAAATTGTGTTTAAATTTGCGTCTGGTTAAGCTTGTGTTAAAATTTTCTTCCCAACAATTAAATTTCATTTATAGACTAAGTTACGTTCAACTTTGTCAACAATTATTTGATTTTAATTCACAAGCCAATTTGTCTGTTCTTTCTATAATTCTACGACTATGAAGTTACCCGTACTTGTCTAAAACTCTCCGTGGTAGAGTGCATGTTCAACAAATCTCTCTTCCATTGCCACTTTCTGCAAACTGAACAAAATAGTTCAATGACTGCAATGCCGTTCCAACGGCCAGGCTTTGGGAAGCAATGTGTTACCAATTAAAATTTCAATTTCTATCGGATATTTCTAAAGGGACTTCTGTATTTTGACAGTTGATAACGACCATTTTATTGAAACTATATTTGTCAAATGATTTGTCATTTATTCAGCCTGTGCAAATAACAAAATTGTTTTTATCAAAGTAAGTGTTCTTTCAGCGCTTTTCATCAAAAATCATCTGCAGCCATAAGGCAAACAAAATTGTTGAATTTGCAGAACCAATCCACATGAGATCTAAGATCCGAAAAAGTCACTGTTTGAAGTGGATTTACGCTGGCGGCGTCATTAGTCCACATTTCTTTAGAATCGACGTTCGCCAGGTTACCACTGTCAACGGTAGCATTATAATTCGGCAATTATCTACTTCTCTTGACCAAAATTCCATGATCTGGACACCAACCATGTGCGGTTTCAACAGAACGGTGATACTTGCCATAGCTCATGCCACATTGGATATTCTTCAGGAGCAATTTGAGGTCATAATCACCTCACGTGGAGGTGATGCAAACTGTCCACCGAAATCGTGTGATTTGACCCCTTTCGAACTTGTTTTGTTAGATTTTCTGAAGTCACAGTCACGGTCCTCAAAGCCAATATGAGAATAAACTCATATATCTATCTATGTTGGAATCAGTCGGAATAGTCCAGTTTCTAAGGATACCGGACCACTGTAACGTCTTTCAGGAGGAGGTGTTGGCAATACAGGCTGCGGCAGGTATTATTGAGGACCAAAACATCTTCAAGCGAAACATTACCATACATTCTGATAAGCCGCCTGGCTATAAGGGCTCTAAATTCCTACGTGATGAGGGTCTACAGCTCTTGGAGGGTGTACAGCTATCGCAGATATCTCAATGAGATAGCAGAACAATAAGATGTCCATATCATATGGTTACAGTGATATTCCGGGTAACTGTGGATCTGATGAATTGGCCAGGTGGGGCACAACCATCGAACTCTCCGATGAATTCTCGACTTTGATATTTGATAATGCGATAGTCGATTCCGTCAAAGACAGATGGGCAGCCTCGGACACGGGTAATTGGCGCAGAAAATCTGGACGAGGCTGAAAGAAGGGCGCACGGTAAGTCTCCAGGGAGTCACGCTCAATATGGTTGTTGGGGTCGTTACGGGCCATTGCATTAAGGGTACGCATTGGTTTTGGATACCTTGCTAATGATTTCAGTAGAAGCTGCAGGGATGAGGAAGAGGGGGAAACTATCCTTCACCTGGTGGGTACATGCCCGGCACTTTGTCAATGGAGAAAAAAGTACTTAGGTGCTTACTATATGGACGATCAGGAGAAACACAGATTGACATTGGCAGTCTAAGTCTATTCATTAGGAGCTCTGAGTGGTTCCGCGACCAGCCGATAGCGGAAAACTGTGGTAACATAACTTTCTTAGATGGACAGCCACCTCTACCTATCTATCTACAATCACCATCATACAATCTCATTTCAACAGACTTTACTCTTTGTCTATGGCATTTTAATTAAATTAACCGAAAATATTACAACTTGCCGTTAACTAAAGGGAAGATTTTAACGGGCAGATAAATTGTTTTTCATTATTATAAGTGGACAATAAGCTAGAAGTAAGCATTAAGGTAAAGGGAGGATCATCCTACCTGTAAATTTTAAAGTTAAATTTATGCTTGAACTTGCCATATTATATATTATTTTCAATTGGCAACTTCAAATATAAACAAGATGAGCAAATACAAAAAAAAAAAAAAAACAGGAGGTCATCGTTGCCACTGCGTTTAAAAAACTTATTCAATTGAGCAGTGTTATCGACATTGCTTCGGATTGCCATATTTTTGAAAAAGTTAACTTAATTTTATTATTAGGTTGTAATAACGAAAAGAAGTTAAAGATGACTTTAAAGTTCATTTTAGCAAAAGTTACCTTTAACTAAACCCAACTTTAGCGGGTAGTTGTGATAATGGTCCTAAATTGAATTAAAATTAAATCTAGATATAAAATGCCTCTCACATTTATAAGGTCACTTCAATTTTCTAAATATGTATCTCTGATTTCCAGAGTTGAGGATTGGTCGGGACGTTTCATTTGACATGAAGCAAACTGAATTAAAAGCAATCTGTACACACAAAATACTCTAGTTACCCAAACATTTTTATCATAAATCTCCACAGAAAAAAAAGTATGTTTCAGGAGAATAACGTAGCGATTCCCAAGAATTCATACTCAAAGAATCGGTTAATATGACAAATTATTGATATAAAATGGATTTGTCAGCATATTTCTCAGATTTTAATCGACTGACAGATATGTGAGGAATGCTATCTAAGTGGGGTTTCACTGAAAGCCACCGATTCAATAAATTTTCTTCACTAAAAACTAAAATTTTAGAAGTATTGGGGAAAATTGATGAAAATACTATTAATTACTAAAAAAATAGTATATTTAGTTTAGTGTTTACTAAACGTGTACAATGAAAATTTATTTTGGTTTCTTTATAACGAAAATAAATCAAGTGAACATACATATAATTATGAAACATTGAAATATGGATTGTATAATATTAATCACACAACAATAAAGTATTAAGTAAATATAGTATAATATAGTAGTATTTCCTAAAAGTACATGAAAAGATAAATAAATTTTCAAAAGGTACCTAACCGATTAAAATTATATTTTAAGAGACATTTGGAAAATAGAAGTGACCTTCTAAATATGAGACGCACTATACTAAGTTTCAAACATTTAGCGAAACGGTGTACTTACAAGCTTTCCAATACATTTGAAAACCCTTTTTGAAGACGATTTTATCTATACCTTCTTCATTATCATTTTTATATTACCTATATGTATGTATACATATGTCTCACTTTTGTTTTGAAACAAATATACACTCGCTCATACTGCACTGATAAAGAATTCACGTATAGAAGAAACGTTAATGTATGGCATGCAAAGATAAAAAAAGTGTGAGAGAGTAATTCGTTGGGTATTATTGTGGGTTCAATAAATATTTTTTTCAATGATTAGTAATGCTTAAACTGTTATAAACGCTTGTTATAGAAAAAAAAATAAACTACTTAAAACCGGAGTATTTTTAACAACGAGTAAAAGGAAAAAGAAAATTAACTGTGCTGTGAACTCTGTAAAATACATTTAAACAGAAATATGAGTAATTCTGGCGATTATGATAATCTTGGTATAGTGTGTCATAACAATTGTATTGTAAACACGACTTACTACTATTTATTGTTTATAGATAGATTGGCGTCAATTATAGAAAGAAAATAATTTCTATTTATAAACTTGTAACTGATATTAATAAATGCAAAACACTAAGAACAAAAGACGAGATTAATTAATAATAATTTCCATTGCTGTTGTTCATTTTTCATTTGCAGATGCTTTACTTGCCGACTTGCAAAATAGTGTGCCTGGTCATCAACCTCCTCAACCGCATTATTCAACAACAAATACCGTCACATCAGTTCAACAACAACGTCAAGTTCCCCAACAACAGCAACACAATTATATTGAATCTTCATCTGGCTACGGTAGTCTTCGCGGTAAAGTTCCACCTACTACACAGGTATGTCTGGTTAACATTTATTTAATTGAATAACAATATAAACTGTATTCTTTATCACATTTAACGTTTTTTCTCTTCTTTAGCCCATTTATCAAGAACATTATTCTGAAACACGCACATCAGTCTCGCCATCTGCCGGCCCAATACATCATGTAGGCGGTTACAATGGCATCAGTAATAATACTTCTAGTCAATATCAAAATCAAGGTGCCATACCCCGTCAGCAATACAATGGCGGTATGGGCCCGACCTCAACGTCGCAACAACATCAACAGCAGTTGAATACCGCTAGTAATTTATCGGAATTGGATTCATTGTTGCAAGACTTAAGCAGTGCCCGATACAATGGCAATGGTTATGATCGAAATGGTATGTAATTTTATGTTATGTTATGTAGTCTGTAACTTATGCTTGATATTATGTATAATTTAAATAACTTATCGCATTTATAGTGCTGTTTTTTGTATAGTTAAGGCAACGTTTGGTAAAATTTCAGCATAATTGTGCGTATCTTGCAAAATTCCCGCCGAATGTTGTATGTATTTAGATTTTTTCAAATTTATTTGAATAAAATATTTTCAAAGATTCATCACTTCCCTTGCAGTGTCAAATTTTCATATGCAAGTTGGAAGTAATATACTTATTTACTTAGTTGCTCATTACAACTCTTTAGCCAGGATTACGACCTAGGTTCTCACAGAACAAATGTTTATTATATATTAATTTTAACCCATGTGTGGCGGGACCTACAGTTCAAAGTCGACTTCGAACGACAGGTTTGAGAGACTTTTCATGACATGGCAGTCGCTGAAAGAAATGTTTTGTAATATTTCGTTTTGATCGATGTGGCTGAGCCACATTGGGTGGTTGAATCACGTGCTCTTATCTAACAAGTCGTATTTTTATGACTTAAAATAATTTAATTCCTCAATTTTTTTCAATTAAAATTTTAATGTAAATTAATGAATGTGCCCCTATTGTTTGTCCATACGAATTTACTTACCTCTTTGTCTACTTGTCTGAAAATACATTCAAAGGAAACAATGCAAAACTTGGTACAGCGTATGAAATTTAATTTTTCTTTTGACAGTGAGTTCCATCAATAAAAGTTTAGTTCTTAAAGTTTTATGATATTTTATTGAGAAACTGTAGATTGACGGAGTTTTCTCTGATATTGTCAACTAATTTTACCCTCAGCAGATAACTATACATCCAGAGATCTTTCTATAGCAATCACGTTTAGCCCTCTTTATCTCTTAATTGTACTCTGAAAGTTTTGCCTTATATTCTTGCCTGTGACAGTTTCCCTTTGCTTTTTTATCCAGTCTATTATTCCGCCAGACTGTGTCTTTGTTTCTGCGCCTAGGTTTATCAGGGCAACTACAATTGAAGACCTCTAGTTTTGTCCCAATCAACTAAGTTGCATTATCCTCGAGTTCAGTGCATTGTAGCTTGTGTAATAAAGTTTCCTTACTTGTCTCCTAATTAATTTTTCCTTGGCTATCTAACTTGTGATATTGAGCTCTCTAAGCTCTCCAGAGAGAATTCAACAGTCTTGCGAATTGCCGTACTACGGACCGGAGAGGTGTAATTTTGTCTCCTACAGAATACACCGATGTCACTACTATGACCGAAAATAAAATGTTTACTTATAAGTAAAGGGTCCGCCATCTAAGGTTTTTTTTCAACTAGTGCTTATTTCGTGAATGGTAACACTTAGCTCATGTCTGATTTGACAGATAATTAGTTTTATCCTTCCGCTGAACGAATATGGTTGAGTATACGCTTGAACGCTTGGGCCTGCGATCGACTTACAGAAGATGCCGATTTTGGCAAAAAAAATCATCTTCTCAGATGAAGCTTATTTTGATCTTGGCGGGTATGTAAACAAGCAAAATTGTCGCATTTGGGGGCACAGAAAACCCGCACGCATACATTGAAAAGCCGACGCACGCAAAACGAGTCACTGTTTGGATTTTGGTCCAGAGGCATAATTGGGCCATTTTTGTTCGAAAATGAGCAAGGAGTGGCCGTTACAGTCAATGACGATCGTTATCGGGCCATGTTGAACGAATTTTTGTTCACAAAAATTGAAGAGGAGGATATTGGCAACATTTGGTTTCAACAGGACGGCGCTACGTGCCACACAGCCGAAGCTACACTCGATGTTTTGCGCCCTGTTTTTGAAGATCGCATTATCAGCCGCAGAGCTGATGTCGTTTGGCCACCTCGGAGCTGCGATTTGAAACCGTTGGACTATTATTTGTGGGGTGCCGTCACAGATAAGTGTTACGCCGACAAGCCAGAGACGCTTTAAATGACAATATTCGTGAAGCCATTAGACCGATCGTGTAGGCTACTGCATGGCCAGTCGAGGCAGCAATTTGAATGAAATTATTTTTCATTATTAACCGGAAGGATTGTACTTTCAAATAAAAAAAGAAATTTGAGAATATATTCAGTAGTTTTTTTTTAGAGCATTTAAAAAAAAAAAAAAAGAATTGGCGGACCCTTTATAACGACTCTAGGTAATGTGTACCTGATGTTTTGCATTATCTTTACGTTATTACAGCATATTCCTCCGAAATGAGGTTGATAATACCAGGGTTTATAAATTAATATCATGTTCCGGTTATATTTGATAATAAACCTCGCAATCAGTACTTAGGCACCTTTTGCACGACGGAAACGAATGAGCAAATTTAATATTGGATCCAATAAGATCGTAATTATTGGGAAATAACAAGGACCACTGGCTACACTGCTACCGCTTAGGCGAATTCTCTCCTCTTTCTCATTTGAGTATACAGTTACTAAGAAATTGTCGTCTTAATTCTCCTCCTTACT
Organism: Sarcophaga rosellei; assembly: GCA_930367235.1. Classification (NCBI taxonomy): domain Eukaryota; kingdom Metazoa; phylum Arthropoda; class Insecta; order Diptera; family Sarcophagidae; genus Sarcophaga; species Sarcophaga rosellei. Next base: position 66,976,415 of record OV884019.1, read on the forward strand.
TTTTTTTATTTTGACAACTCTTGGGGTTTTTCCAGGTTCATCAGATGTTGTGCAGTTTCTACTATTGGTTCTCTCAGGAGTCGAACTATTTTCCTATTGCATAGCATTTATGAATTGGGATTTTCGCAAGTTTTTGGAAACGCCTATTATCGTCAGTTCTTCATATCTTTATTGTTGGCTTTCAAAATGCACCAAAGAGATATATTATTCAGTCCTTTGTTTTGGGCATTTAACAAAACCAGGATATAATCTGTAGGAATCTTCTGACATTTGGTTGATTGCTTGTCTTTGCAGTACATAAGGATATGGTCTGGTTAGAGGTCTTCAATTTTCAGCATACATATGTGTCCATCCCTTCGACACTGCAAATTATTGCTTTTTCTTTCGACAAGGCTGCCAGTTTTAATACCTTGTACGTGTCCGCAAAGCTTTTGTTTTGTCGTTCTCTCTACTAATTTAATATGCTCTATGATAGAGCTGGTAGTTTCCTGATAGTTTCGTCTCTAAAATTCGATCTTTTGAGGCAATGCACTCCCTTTTATCCACCTGTTGACTCGTCTTCGGTGTTTAACTATCGGTACTGCTGTTATGTTTTTTCCGCTATCCGAAGCTGTTCCTCGCGAAGTGTCATCATAAAGCTGATATTCCTTTCCTATTTTACCTAATTTTCTTTAAGGCTTAATACCTCTTGGATTCGGTCTAATTGAATCTCAAGACGTGTCGCATAATACCTTAATTTAGCTCGTGGGACAACTTTTAATTACTGCTATTCAACTGCCTTTCTGACTTTGAAGTCCCTGCTAAATAACCAGTAGCTCTCCGTCAATAAAAACAGTTAAGGCCTTTGAAAAGATAGTCGCCGATGAATAACCTCAAACATTTCAGATTTTAACCACATGACTGATATCCCACTTGTCTCGCTTAAAGTTGAGGTGAATATGTGTTTCATACTAGGAAATACTGCAGGCCAAATGGCGCATAGATTTGGCTTGCATTATGACTGGGTATTTGTATTTAGGTTTATTTTATAAAAGGGACATAAGGGAGAGGCTGATTGAGACAATTCTAGATTAATTGATGGTTTGTATGATTACGTGTTTACAGTCTTTGTGACTTCTTTAGAACTTCTAATTGATTTGGGCGTTCTTAAGCTGCAACTGATATTTTCCTACTTTGGACAGTACTGTTGATGCTTGGGTCCGAGCTCGATTGTGAAGGTAGTTTAGTTTTCTATTTGTTAGTGGAATAAGTCATTTCTTCAATTTTTAAACAAATTTTAAATATGAAAACATTTTTAAGGGTTCGATTGTAATAAATTAATTTGCTCTCATGTCATTTAGTAGAAAATATGTCAAGAAATATCAAATAATTCTAAATTTCTTCTCTTCTATTTTTAGATAATTCAAAACCATCTGGTTTTCATAGTACACCATCGTCCAAATACAATACTTACAATAGTTATGCCTCCGTAGAAGAACGTCCGACTGTAGATAGTTTATTAAATGAAATGGATAATGCTTCATTATATGCTGTACCCAATGGGTAAGTGTCTAGTTATTTAATATATTTTATCACAGCAAATAATTAATATTTTCTCATTTCAAAGAGCACGCACTAAATCTCCCACTCCAGGTCGTCACGTTACTATTACAGTACGCGAAACTAAAACAGAGAATCTGGCAGGACCAGAAGGTCCAGGTAATTTTTTTCGACATGTATTTCTTTGTAAATTTATACAAGAAGTTATTTTTTTTTACAGTAAGACAAATGGAAGAGAAAATTGTTAAACAAAAGGACTCTTTTACACCAAATAATGCCGCTCATCAAGCTTATGCTTCATCGGCTACAAAAGAGTTGGATGATTTAATGGCATCATTATCAGATTTAAAGGTAAGATTTTTATTAAATTGTGAAATAGTGAATACCTTCATTTACAAGAATAATCATAAAACCTGAATTTTTCTTAATATCGTTGGTGATATTTGCTACATTATTTTACTTTATTAAGCGTCTTTTAACCCATGAGCTATACAAGCATTTTCCATGTTTCTCCATTTGGACAAAAATGAAAATTAATTGCTTTCCATGATTTCTCTGCTTAAAATCTCTTTCTTTATCGTTTGGCTGGCGTGACGGCCACTGAAAAAGCATGCTGGCATATTTATCTCTTCGGTTCCGTTTTCTCTCTGATATTTGTCCCAAAATAGGTTCTTCATTAGCAAGCTTACAGAAGTTGTTTGCATCCAAAAATAATTGCGAATATTTCTTTAGTAACAAAGACTTGTAGCTTTCAAGCTATCACCGGCTTGCATAACTATAGAATCGTTATATTGATTACTTAAGCTTTTAATATACTTTAAATAGTTCATAATATTCTGCCCATGTACCAAAAATTATTGACTTTTTTAAAGCTCTAATTTTCAATTGTTATCCGTCCAGAAGGCGCCATAGCCTAGTAGGTAGTGTGTTGGCTTATTAGACGTAAGGCCTCGGTTCAAACCCCTTGTCAGACACCAAAACCAAATATGAAAAAACATTTCTTCGGCGACTTCCTCTCAGTAGATTTCTGGCATAAACTCGGAGAATAAATAAAACACTGCTATGAAAAGTTTTTCAAAAATCTGTCGTTCGGAGTCGACGTTAAACTGTAGGTCCCGTCCAGATCTACCACGCAGTGGTAGTTCACATAGAATTCCTCTGTTCTCTCTGCATAATTCAACAAGGGCTTTATTAAGGGCAATTGCAAAGAAAAATGCATCAGCATTAATTGTATATTATTTGCTTATAGCGTAATTATAAAGTACGTGCACCTGTTGTTGTACATGGTTTGTATAATTTTGTTTAGTACTAACATGTTAGCCTTTAACGTTGCAGCCATCAAGGTTTGTTTCGCTTAAATTGCAATGTATGTATACATGATTATTCCATGAAAAGCATAATTGAACCAATTATTGCCGCCATTGCGTTCCAGTGTTTTTTAACGTATTTAGTGCGGCGGATCTTCCTAATTCCTGATTTTGGTTTCTCCATCCCATAATATTTATTTTCATATCACTCATGGTTGTAAAATACAATGAGATTCAACAACAAACTTTTCATGGACTAGTTTTCGTTTGTCAACCTATGCGTTTATTTAATGTGATCTACTTCGAGTTTTTAAAAATTTCTTTCTGATAAAAGTTACTTTTTTGTCGGCGAATGTTACGTTAACAGAGACTATTAAAACTGAAAAAAAAAGAAAATCGTAAAAATATTACTAAAATACGACAAAGCTGTAGAAGAAGTAAGTAAGGAGTCAACTAAAGTCATAATAGACTAAAAATTTTAAAAAGGTAGGGGATATGGTCCCCGTGGTCTTGTAGGTAGTGTGTTGGCTTATTAGACGAAAGGCCCGAGTTCGAATCCCAGGCCAAACATCAAAAACAAAATACAAAAAGTATTTCTTCGGCGACTTCCTCTCAGCAGATTTCTGGCAAAAACTCTGAGAGTAAAAATTGCCATGAAAAGCTTCTCAAAAAATCTGTCGTTCGGAGTCGACTTTAAACTGTAGGTCCCGCCACTCATGTATAAAATTAACGCACACAACATGAGTGGTGTTGAGAAGCTAGGCCGTAATCCTGACTGAAGGGTTGTAATGGCCAATTATGTATGTGTATGTTATGTAGGGGAAATGGACCTAATGAGTAGGATAGTAAAGGCATTGAAGATTCAAATATACTTCGCGCTATATTTCAGTATGTATATTGGCTTACTAGTCTAGAGCTCCTAAGTCCAATATCCATAAAAAAAAATTCTCAACAGTCTTCTGGAAAAGGACATGAAAGTAAATAATTCCCATGAAAATTTGCTCGTACGGAGTCGACGTTAAACTGTAGGTCACTCCTAAATAAAATAAACGCACAATACGGGTGGTGTGAGAAGCAAGATTGCAATCCTGACTAAAGGGTCATAGTGGCTATATTCTGTCCTCGAAGTTTTTTAAATTTATCTAATACGACGTGCGTATTTGATTTTGATTTAGTTGTATATCTCTTTTTTTTTTAATATTTTTGTACTTTTAACTGATAAAATAATTTTAATCTTAAGTTTATTTTGTAATTAAAGTGTTGAAATTCACCATATATGTACATGTCTCAACTGTACTAGAACAGCCTGAATATGAGTATGTATTTCCGACAATTTATGTTCTAACAATAATTTTTTTTTGTGTTAAAAAAGTAAAATAAACAAATTTTTTATGGCAAACCCAATAAGTTAGAACTCCAACTCCAAAATTAACTAAAATTTTGGCAGTAAAATAAATAAATTTTATAATTTTCATTTTTAACACCTAAAGAATAAATTGATATGTTACATTTTAAAGTGGTCAAAATTTGAGAACAACCGACACAAAGAAATAAAGTCATTTAGACTAGTATCGAATTGTAATTTTGAATTTTTGGTATATTGGTATTACCATGTCATCGTACGTGAAATATGTACGCCTTGAAAGTGCGATAAATTGTGCAAAAATATGAGCAACTGAAAAAATGTTTATCATTAAGTTCCATTGACAGGTCGCTACGTGTGAAATTTTTTTTTATCACATTCGTGCAAATTGCACATGACATAAAACGGAAGTGGCTTCGAGAAGCGTGTTGCAATATACTTAAATATGCTAATTTTGTGGAGCTTTCTTTATTACAATTTTTTGAACTAAACCAAATATTTTTCCTTCAGAATAGGCAGTTTTAAAAATCAAAAAACTCTTTTGGATAATTTTCTAATGAACAAAATTTAATATCGATCGTGACACACCATGCCTGATAGATTTTTCCATAATATTATTCATAATCCTATGCAGTTTGAAAATCGCCAACTGAACTTCTATTTCACGAATTAGTTCCACCAATAAAGCGATCGTTAATTATCGTGATTATGTTTTTTTCCAATACTTCCATTTCACATTTTTCCACTCTTGTAGGAATATGTAGATGTATGTATCAAATCATGTTCTATGTATTGCACGCAATTCTGAAAATTTTATGAAATGAATTTACAATTTTCTTCTGGTACATTTAAACAGACTGATTGTAAGAAGCTTTCAAATTTATCTGGAAACGATAGTATAACTTTTCCCTACGACTCCAACAAAAAAGTAAAATTTTGCGTGGTCTTTATAAACAAATATTGTGCGGCATTTGAAGAATTATTTGCTTATTTTAATATTTTCAACCGTACTAAAGTGTTTTTTTCTTGTCACGGCTTCCACATATTTTTATATAAATGCTCGGTAATGGTACGGTTTTCTCTACCTTCCTTATAGCTGTATTCTAAAAATATTGCCAAACTAATAGAACACTTTATTTTCGGTCCTACAAATTAAAGCGGTAATTTTTAAAAATACAGGGAATATTTGCTTGCGACAACTATCTTGCTTTGAACTTTTATTTTTGAAACACTTCTGACTAGTCAAATTCAAATAATAGACAAACGATGTTTGTGTTCCATGTACGTAACATTAGAATAGCAATCAAAGAAAACCGAACAAATTCGGCAAATCGAACTGTATATTTTCTCTTTTCTTGTGGATCTTTTCTTATGTTGTTGAAATATTAATTTTTAAGCCCGTAATTAAGAGGAAAAGCTATTTAAAATTTCAAAAAATTGACCTAAGTGATGGTAATTTAACCCATATGTGCTTATCGCCCCATTTTTAAAACGGTAAGATATTGATCAGCTGTGTGGTATACCATATAGATTCCAATAAATACAAAAAATCCATGTTTTTTCGAGAAAAAAAAAATTGGGCACATACGGGTTAAAAACTTTTTTGCTCTTAAATAATTATTACATTATTATAAGTATATAGTAGTCGCCGTAGTCTAGTAGGTCGTATGTTGGCTTATTAGACGTGATGGGGTTCTAACAGGTCAGACATCTAAAACAAAACTAAATATGAATAAATTATTGTTCGGTGGCTGCCTCTTAGCCGATTTCTGGCAAAAACTCAAAGTTTCTCAAAAATCTGCCGTTAGGAGTCGACTCTAAACTGTGGGTCCTACCATTCATGGATAAAATTAACACACTCAACATGAGTGGTGTGAGAAGCTACGTCGTAGTTGTGACCAATTATGTATGTACAGTGGTGGCCTTATAATTAGAAACGACTTGGCAACATGTATGTTTGTTAATTTATTTTCAATACTTTTGTTACTCACTTTAAAATTAATAGCTAAAAAGTAATTAAACAAATTAGCTTTATGTTTATAATAAAAAAAAATCACAGCATCATTATCATTTTTAAAAAAATTAGCTAAAAACAAAAAATGCCAATTTCAGGTTGGTCATATAATTAGAAACAAAAAATAATTTTACAAACAGCTTAAAAATATCTTAATATATTACCATTTAATGGGCATATTCTTTAATATTTTGTCGGATAGAACTTGTTTTGAACAAGTAAATAGACCTGTCATGAAAAAGTTTCTCAAAATCTGTCGCTCGGCCCGCCACTCAAGTACAAAATTAAGGCATACAACTTGAGTGGTGTGAGAAGTTAGGCCGAAATCCTGACTGAAGGGTTGTAATGGCCAATTATGTATGTATGTTTATTTATTTTCTAATTTCTTAGTTAAAAGAGAGACTTAAATCGTATAAAAGTTCAACAAGAATTCAAACATTTGATGTTAACCTCTAATACATAACCGTGGAAAATGAAACTGTTTCAGCTACTTTGTGCAATAATAGAAATTTTAAGTTGACTTAGTTGATATGGAATAATTTTGATAATTTTGTAATTTATTAAGGTATTGTTTTCTTTGCATGTAGAATTTATTTTTATTTTCTGCAGATTATCTGTTAATAAAAAGAAAAAAATTTATTTTAAATGCGTCTCATAATACGTTGTATGAAAATGATTTTTAAAATTTTTTTTAATTATCATCGGCCTTAAAGTCAGTAAGATGTCGTGCTGTTTATGACGCTTGTGTTATTTTATTGCTCAGCTGCTAAATAATAATTATATTATTTTCTTTATAAAAACCTATAAAAGAAACAAAAATTAAAGGAATAAAAATAAATACAAACATACATACATACATACTATGTATAAAAAAATATAAAAAAAAATTCTTTTTAAGAAAAATTTATAACAATTAGTGTAAAAATTTCAAAAATGAAAGAGAAAACTTTTGTTGTCAAAAACGATTTAAATGGTTGACCGTCTGGTTGATACAAAATGAATGGGCATACGGCTTAACAAGACCTATAAATATGAATGACAACATTGCATTGTACTATGTATATGGTAAATGTAAAGTAGCTCTGTAGATCTGTATATGTATCTTATATTTTATTTTTAATGTAAAAGCGTTCCATTCTTTATATTTTAATTTGTCCTTAAATGTATCCAAAAATAGCAATGATGAGGGAGACACATAAGATTTTGTGTTAAAAAAAAGCACATGTAAGGTTTGCGTAGATAAGTTTATGAAACAGATGCTGATTTAATCTACTTTCGCTGTCAAATTTATTTATTTTAAGAACTTCTTTAAAAAAATATAGAAGTACATATTTATATTTGTTTTAAATGGTTAGAATTTATATTATATTCGTACATATTAAATCTTAAAAATTTTAATTTATTAATGATAGTGAGTGTATGTACGTATGTATATGAAAACTAGTGAATCCTTTTTATATTCTCTATTCAAATGAAATAGAATTTTTAAAATGTTCATATTTTTTTTCTTGATCACATGATTCAACTCAAATATTTTCTTTAATCTGAATTTATTTCGACATCTGCTATTATATAATTCATACTCCATGAAATGTTTATCGGAATGTCAAAATTTGTTTATTTTCTTTAAGTTAATTATTTATTTAAGAATTTATTATTTTTTTCAATTTATTTCTATTTTATTAAAATGTTTGATGTCAAAAAGATAAATAAAATAAAAAAAAAAAAAAAAATAAAAGAAATCAACTGCGAAAAAGCAAAAAGTTTTGCTTTTAATATAAAAATTTTAATAATAAATTGGAATATTTAATGCTTAATTTTATATAGTCATTTAAGAAAAAAAATATTCAATGATAAATGTGTGTCCAAGTTATGTATGTATTTTTTAGATAACAAAAAATTAAAATGTAGTTTAAAAAGCAAGAGATTTACATATTTGTCGAAAATTAATTTGAAATAATTTTCAAAACGATTCGAAGAAAATACTCTATACATACTTAAATTCCATACATACTTTCGGTTTAATTAAATATTATCTTATAATTTTTATACAATCGCAATGGTTGGATTTTTGGAATATTGATCTTCGGTTTAAATATTCAAATTCGATAAAAGGGCATAAATTTAATAAATTATTAGACGTAAGACTAGAATTCAAACCCCTGGCTAGGCAGCTCGAAAAAACGAAATATGAAAATATATTTCTTCGGTGTTTTCCTCTCAGCAGATGTCTGTAAAAAAATTGCCATGAAAAGTTTCTGACTTTACTGTGGGTCCCCCTGTAGCTATACAATTAATACACCCGACATAAGTGGTGTGAGAAGTTCGGTCATAATCCAGACTGAAGCGTTGTAATGACTAATTTCTTAAAAATTTTCGATGTTTTGATGGCTTTAATTCTTCAGCAGGAATAAGTTTCACTTTATTCATTCCATAGTACAACTTTTTCTTGTGGTGGCGTATGCACACATCAACATATTTAATACCACAATTGCAAGATTATTTATTGTAAACGTTGCTTGCCGGTACACTGTAGATGATCCATTTGTAGGCTCGATATTTGACATCCTTTTTCCAATTCACCTAGTCCCACAAAAAATGTTCTTATCGGATCAAATTGTACAATTGGCAAGTAAAGGACTGCTTTAAAATGTGAAATAAATTGCTTACCGAACTCGTTTTTCGGTGGTGCATGATATCTCGAACCAAGTCCCATTCTTCTGTTTTACAAAAAAGTCAATACCTTGTCTGTAGGGTTGTGACTTTTAGCGTTCCTGAATAAGAAGTTTTTGTATCATAACCAAGGTGTTAAAACTGGTAATAAAATTATTATGGTTCAATAATACAGAATGGGAAAAAGAGGTAGGATCAGCAAGATTCCCCACCGTTATATCAAATATTCGAAAGGCATTGTCTTAGGCAACGATAGATGGCAGCCCCATTATCTTAGAACTTGATACTGCAGATCAACTACCTGCTTTGTGGAAGCCATACGCTCCCAAGAGGGGTACTGGGAAAAAAATTAATGAATGGTCGTATAGGAGATGATAATTCCAACGAATCGCTTTGTAAAGGTAAAAGTCTACGTTAGTTATGCTTTTCCGCAAATATAATTTAAACGATGCTTTGTTAATTTGGCCACGTAAACAAGTAGGTTGGAGTGGTAGCTTTGATACCAAAAGTTCACTTGAGCACGCATAGCGGCCCGTTGTGGAGCCACAGGTAAACGTAGTCCTTGTACTGACCGAGTTTCACCAAACTAGGGAAGAAGTTGATTAGCGTAAGGGCTGCCACGTAAATAAGTTAACATAAATCTTTAGTGTTGTTTCAATCAGATCGGATATCAGTTACACAACTTAACAAAACTTTTAAACTATGAAAAGTGTCTCGGCTGTATTTCTTTACAACAATGGTCATCATAATATTAGACACTAAACTCTTAAAAGTTGCATTCTGCCGAGAATCAGATCTTGTTTGTGAAGCGTGCGAAACTAATTTTTACTTGTTTTGATTTTGTTTTAAATTTTTTTATTTTTTAATTCTTTTTATTTCTGGTAATTTGGGCACTGGTAAAAATCTTTTTTAAGTCAGTGCTTATTTAAACCCACTACCTTACTTTAACACTCTTTGTATGGAAGGGTTCTAGGAACCTATTTCGGGGTTATACTATCAAACAAAATTTCAAAAATTGGTTTAATGGAGAACCACGTGCTTATCAGTATTAATCCAACTGATGTTGTTGACGCACATAATTCTACAATCATGTGGACTTTGTTAAAAAAACGACCACTTCTTAATACTAATCAATGTAGTATATACGGATAAAAACTAAGAAAATATTATGTCGTATACACTGAATAGCATATACTACCTCTGCAAAAGTATTTTTTCATTGAATTTCTTAAAAAAAAAAAACTACATGTGTTTAATATCCCATAAAATAATTAAAAAAATCAACAAAAAAAAAAAATTTTTATGCCGAAAACACTATTTGATGAAAACATAAATAATAAAACGGTATTCGCCAAATGAAAAACCAAACAAAACAAAACTTTCCAAAAATAATTCGATGAAAATTTAAAAAAAGAACGAAAATTTGTTTCGTGTTTAATTTCTGACAAGCACACAAGAACGTGGAACAACAAGAACAAAGACTATAGAGACAGTGGAAAACATTTACTGACAGCCTTCGACCATAATTCAATGCCACTGGTGACATTGATTCTACAGAACATGTTGACAGTTGCTAATTTTCCCATTTTCAAAATAAAATGGATTTTCATTAAAAAATTAATTTTTTTACGGCGATAATTTTGAAAAGCATTTATAGTTTATTAGAATGTTTGTGAAGCCGTTGTACATTCGAACATATTGGAAATGCATGCTTTTTAATCAACTTTTTTTGGGAAACAAATAATGGACACATCAGATATACTTATAAAAGTAGTCCTAAAATTGGTACTTTTCATTAATGTAATATATGTAAAAGTTTATTTTTCTTTTAATTTTTTTATGTATGTATGTATGTATGAGCCGCTGAGTGCACAAATCGATTAACTCCATAAAACAATAAGTTGAGAAAGGCGATGAAATAATGTAAATTGTTTTTTTTTTAATTCCCTTTACAATGTAAATTCAAATATATTTTGTAGAATACATAAATACATATATAGCTTTCATCTAATGGTATATACATTTTATTTGACTGTTGGAGTTAATCAATATTTCAGCTGGAAAACGTATTCAGGAAAGTTATAATAAATATAAAAAGTTATGACTATCCTAAGTGCTTTAACACTTAAATTTAAGATTTTTCAAAAAGTGGAGTTAATCACTTTGTTCACTGAACGGCTCATATAGTGCATCTCATATTTAAAATGTCACTTCTATTTGTTTCATAATTATGAAAGAAACGAATATAAAAATTCTAATAAAATTTCTTTGTTAATTTGCTTACATACATACATACATAATTGGCCATTACAACCAGTGGTGTTGTGGAGCCGGAACGTTCCGGTCTTCCTTTTTGAACAGGAACGCGTTCCGGAACTAATGATGATTTCTGATAACGAGAATTGGCTGACGTTTTGAAAAAAAAAAATTAAAAGAATTGCTGGTTTTTTCTCTAATTTTTGATATGTATTTTTAACAAGGGTTCGAACCGAACCCCAACCGGACGAACCGGCTTGTTTTTCCGAACCGTGAACCGGAGTCCGGAACGTTTTTTCTGCTAAAACGGAACGCGTTCCGGTAAAAAAAAAAAATTAGCACAACACCACTGATTACAACCCTTCAGTCAGGATTACGGCCTAACTCCTCAACACCACTCATGTTGTGTGCGTTAATTTTATACATGAGTGGCGGGACCTACAGTTTAAAGTCGACTCCGAACGACAGATTTTTTGAGAAGCTTTTCATGGCATGGAAAATAAAAACTAATAAAATTTCTTTGTTAATTTGCTTGAGTTAAGTAAAAATTAAACTAAAATTGTTGTTTTTCATACTAATTATTAAGTTTTTGGTAGTATTTTCATCAATTTCCCCAATACTTCTTCGATGAAAACCCACTTAAATAGGATTCATATATTTGTCATAGGATTCATATATTTGTGTCTCATATATTTGTCAATCGATTAAAATCTGTGGAAAAGGCTTACCAATCCATTATATAGTGGACGAAATTTTAATAGTCGCAATAACAGATTTAATAATACTTTTATGTAGTTGGTTCACCTTGTTTCCAATTTACCAACATTTCCCAATATTCAGTAGTTGGTAGCTAGGAAATATTTTTGTATACATTGTTGTTGGAATTTCCTCTCGATATAATACTAATGGGGCATTTACTCCAAAAAATACCAAATAAAGGGCGAAATTTAAATAGGCGCAAGTACTTTTATTTAATTTTTACAGTTACAAAATGCAGATTTTTTGTAAAAAAACATGTGCTTTTTCGTGTTTGCATCATTGAGTATCAGTATGAGCCCATATCGAGAATTCTTAGGCGCAATGGGGGCGCAATGGGTAGAGGAAAACACGTAACACAAGAGGAGCGATCTTTAATAAGAGTTTTAAATGAAGAAGGCTATTCAAAAAGGGAAATAGGTAGAAGAATTGGAAGATCAGAGCATCTAGTTCGTACGTGTTTGCAAAAAACTACAAAAAATAACAAATCAGCGAAAAGAAATAAGAGAAACACAAAACTAAGCAAACGCCAAATTGGTCAACTTAAACAAGAGGCCACTAAAAATAAGCTTCAATCTTCACAAATTGTTCTGAAATCAGGCTTACCTGTAGGAAAACGTCGAGTTCAACAAATTTTATCATCTGACTGTAACATTAAATGGAAAAAATCAGCCAAAATCTCACCGTAATCATGTTCTCATAAATCGCGGACATTGGAATTTGCCAAATAAACCATGTCATGGACAGAGGAATGGAGAAACATTATTTTTTCCGACGAAAAACAATTCAAATTGGATGGCCCGGATGGACACAGTCATTATTGGCATGATTTGCAAAAACCGAACGCACCCAGAATGAGCAGAAGCTTTGGCGGAAGTACTGTAATGGTATGGGGCGGTTTCAGTTACTATGGGAAGCTTCAGTTGTGTTTCATTTCTACTAAAATGAACTCCGAAACCTACGTGAGAATGTTGGAAGATGTTTTAGTAAATTATCTAGAAGATAATTTGGATAAAAACATGACTTTTCAGCAGGATAACGCTAGCATCCACGTCTCGAAAGTCTCAAAAGCATTATTTTCATCGGCTTCTATCCCAATTCTAGGCTTGCCTGCTAGAAGTCCGGACTTGAATCCGATAGAAAATCTTTGGGGAATCATGTCAAGAGATGTTTATAGCAGCGGAAAGCAATACAACACAGTGAGTGAGCTGAAAACCGCAATTCTCCAGTCCTGGCTAAATTTTGAGCTTAGAATATTAAAAAATCTAGTAGAATCAATGCCCAGTCGTATGTTTGGTGTTATACAAAATAGAGGAGGAATTACTAAATATTAATCAGTTATTAATTTATTTTTTAATCTAAATGGAATTCATAATTTTTATATTGTTTCAATTGCGTCTATTTTAAATTTCGCATACATTTTACTTTATTTTCCTATAACATTTTAATTTATCGTTGTTTTTATAATTTAAACATATATTTTAATTTAAGTTTGGAAAATTTTATTAATGTGGCAAAAAAAAAACAAATAAAGTTCTTTTGATTTGAATAATACACCGAAATATTAAATGCGACTATTTTAATTTCGTACACTGTACCAATTATTTCTAATGCATACCAATACTTTGAGTAACAATTCTTGGGAATTGCTATATTGTTTCTGTGGCGATTTATGATAAAAGTGTCTTTAAATTGTTTTTTAAAGTTGAGGCATATACGCCTCTTCTCCATAAAATCATACCCAAACCATAAGAAGTAATTTTTCAATTTTTCCACAAAATTTTTTTTATAATTCCGCTTGAAATTTTCGATTTCCCTAAAAGAAATTTTGGGTTAAGCAAACTTACGCCATAAAGAATGACATTTTAAATTTCATTTTAAGTATTTTTGATATTAAATGGTTAATTTCTTTATGATGAAGGAGAGCATTTTGTGTGCACAGATTGCTTTCAGTTCAGTTTGTTTCATGTCGTATGAAAAGCCTCTGCCAATCCTTAACTCAGGAGATCAATTAGTTAGTTTTTATTTATTTATTAATTACAATACAATTACAATTATTTATGAGCTGAATAATCTAGACCTTATTCTCGGTGTAGCGTAACAGATCAGAGACTCTGATGGGAATCGAATCCACGACCCACACGCTAATAGTCTATCACACTATCCACTAGACTACCAAGGCAACCTCAAACTATGTTTTTATATATTGTTTACATTTATATTCTCCAGTTTTCTCAATATCTTTTTTAGTTGAAATATTTGCATAAAGCAATGTAAACCTAAAAATTAAGTTACATTATTTTATCTTGCACTGTACAACGTTTTACTTTTAAATTTGAATTAAAAAGTATGCTTAATTCAAACAGAGTTACATTAAAATTTAATATTTAATTGCACAAATTATAGTAGACTTTTCAAAAATCAATTTGAAAACAGTTTAATTACATTTATGCCACGCCCACTTGCACATTTTGTATAATTTATAACGGAAGCGTGTATGCTAATCGCATTAGTCTAACATTTTTTCCCACTTATTTGTTTTGTTGTTGTCGACTATACAGGGTATTTAATTATGAATTGTTATGATTCAAAATGGATTATATTTTGAATTGTTATTCCATAAACAAAATAATACAAAGTGTTTACACATGTACAAATCTACTTAGTATATGTATCCATATGTCCATGTAGATTGTGGAACGACCTTTCGTATGGGCTATCGATTCTATTAACTTGGATACAAATACAACTAATAGACGTCCAAAAACACAAGACATACAAAATAAATAAATTAGTTTTCTATTAACCGTATAATTTTTTGTTGTACCTCACAAGATCTGCTGCACCACCCCTTCCCCATCCCTGCATGACAATGAAAGGGGAATAACAAAAGCGACCGGCCGCTTTATTAGCCAATGATGTTGTTGTGATTTTTGGCAATAAATTATAGAATATAGAAATATAAACAATATTGCACACGGCCACCATTAACAGTATAATATTAGTTCTGAGTATCATCATCATTCACATCATGATCATTGGCCGCGGTTTCGGCTACCCCCTAACACATCGTCGTCCACATAAAGTGAAGCGTAAAACATTGCCGCTCGCGCTTGTTAAATATAGTTTTTCTATACGTTTTTCACGATTTTTTTATTTCGATTTCCTTTTAAATATTAATATTCGCTTTTATTTTCCTCTTTTTATTTTCTTTACCACAAATATACTCGGACATACACACAACATTATCCTCCATATTGTACTTATATTCGTATATTCGTCTTTAATATATATCTACCAGGTTTATAAAATAATGAAACATTTAACAAATAAAGATAAATACGATATACATATATTATATTACAAGTGTTTATACCATATTAGGTAGTCGCCTTAGTCTAGTAGGTAGTGTGTTCGCTTATTAGACGTAAATCCCGGTTTCGAGCCCCAGGCCAGACATCAAAACGAAATATGAAAAAAAATTTCTTTGGCGACTTCCTCTCAACAGATTTCAGGCAAAAACTCTGAGAGTAAATTAACCTGCCATGAAAAAGTTTCTCAAAAAAATTTGTCGTTCGGAGTCGACAAGTCAAGTACATATAAAATTAAGGCATATAACATGAGTGGTGTGAGAAGCTAGGCCATAATCCTGACTGAATGGTTGTAATGGAAAATTATATATGTATGTAATTTATCTGCCCGTTAAAATCCTCCCTTTAGATAACGGCAAGTTAGAATAATGGTCCTTAAAGTGCATTCTCTTGTGAACAATTAACACTTCGTTTGCTAAAATCGGACAAATATTGCGCGTAGTTATTATTTAAAGAGTACAGTCGGATTGAAGTTCTGTTGAATCTTATAAATCAATTCAACTTTTTACAATTCTGTCTATACTAGCGAATTTTCAATGCACATTTAATTCCGTATTTTTACGTTTAATGCAATTTTTTTACCGTTTAGCGGTTTTCATTGTCATTGAAGCGGATTACAAAGAAGAAAGGTTGACAAAATTTTTTTTTATTATTTTTTAATTTTTTTAAAATAAAACTAACATTAAGTCTGTACAGTAAAGGACAAAACTGAGTCTGAAATTCTTGTAAATTTTTATTTATTTTTTTTTATTAGAATTCAATTACAAATTATATTACAATTATTGCGAGTTGATTGACTTAATCCTTATGCTCAGTTTTGTGTTACACACTACAGTCTATGCTGGGAGTCTAGTCTAGCACACTACCCATCAGACTACCAGGGCACCTAAGTTTGTAAATAAATGTTTGCTTTTAATAGCTCCAAGAAATTTTTATAAATTACTTCTATACAGCAATACCTCACTTTGCATCGTGGTTACGTTCCAAAAAAAAAAAAGAAAAACACGTCGCAAAATGAAATGACCCAAAGTGAATTATGATTAATATTATGATATTAATTTTTGTGATTGACATTTTACGGGAATGAGTTATACTAAATGTTATTAAAGTCATAAATGATGAATCCTAAAATGTCTGGTATTTGCCAGACATGTAAAATGTAATAGAACTTATAATACAAAAACAAATAGAATTATACGTTGTTGGATGATGTGTGTGAAGATAAATTCAAATTTAACCAGTAAAGATAAAAACCAAAAATTTTAACAGAGTTGATGGATATTGTGGAAAAATGGGACTTGCTGCTACAAATTGTAGCCTAATTAAATCCAGTAAGTGGTATATCCCAAATAATTTTGGAACTTGAGATATCGGGCTTCAAATATTCACTCCTACCAGACACTCAGACACTGTTAACATAGGGTATGTTAGAAGCCCAATATCTCCAGTTCCTTCGGCTATATTTTGTATATAGTGGAATATGTGCAACAAGTCCAATTTTTCCACAATATCTATCATCCGTCATCCTACCCAGACACTGTTAACAAAGGGAATATTTAAAGGTCGATATCTCCAGTTCCACAATTATTTGCGATATACCACTTATTGGGTTTTATTAGGGACACCTTACGCTACAATTTGTACATAGTGGGATATGTGCAGCAAGTCCCATTTTTTCCACAATATCCATCATCCGTTATCCTACCCAGACACTGTTAACATAGGGAATATTTGAAGCTAGATAACTCTAGTTCCAAAATTATTTTGGATATACCACTTATTGGGTTTTA
The DNA here is from genome assembly GCA_930367235.1 of Sarcophaga rosellei. NCBI lineage: Eukaryota > Metazoa > Arthropoda > Insecta > Diptera > Sarcophagidae > Sarcophaga > Sarcophaga rosellei. Next base: position 66,993,484 of record OV884019.1, read on the forward strand.
TTGGGGATACCTTAGGCTACAATTTGTATATAGTCAGATATCTGCAGTAAGTCCCTGATATCGTATATTTGGGTGATTTCTTTCTTGACTATTTTTCGTATTTTCTGTTAACCACTTAACTTTGCTCTGTTAAAATTTTTGGTTTTTGTCTTTGCTAGTTAAATATGAATTTATCTTCACACATTGTTGGATGTTACTTCCTTACGTAATTGGTCATTATAACCTGATATCAAAGGCCTTCTACGTGGAAAACATTCGATCATAAGCAGAAAATTCCGTACGATTTGAGCATTTTTTAATAAAACGTTTTATTTTTCCTTTTAGTTGCACAGCATTGCTTTTGTTTAATTTTCTGTTCGATTTTCGTTCCCAAAGGAAGCATCTTTTATTATTGTTCGATCTATTTCTATGGAAATTTAAAATAAAAGCATATTCTTATGCTGCCTTCTGTCCTAATATTTTCAACAATTTTCCGCAAACTTTTGCCACCATTGCACACTTTAAGAATTAACTCTCTGACGTCAACACAATATTTTTTTTTTTTGGGAATTTTTGTTATTTGTACTCACTTTGATGTTAATTTTAATGTTCCATCAAACTGATATATTGCGTCTGTTGTAGAAAAGTCACCGGATATTATATCCGTCTTTCCTACAGGCGCATAGAGCCTCAAAAAAAATTTGCGCTAACCCTTTCACTTTTCCCCATCGCTTATCACTTGTTGCTTAATTCGATCTCAATCTGTTTTCTCCCTGTATGGGCTGAATGTTTTCTTCTTCTGTTCCCCTGCGGCTTCCAATCTATAACAATTGTAGTGCAATCTAAGGGTTAAGCCGATCCGGTCCGATTTTTTTTGTTAATTTGTGTGGGATCTGTACTTTGTCCCACATTATTCAAGTAATGCCAAACACTCTCTTGTGAAGCGTTTAAGTTTTTGGCAATTGAAATGCGATTTACATGATGGTTGACTCTGAGAGTAAATAAACCTGCCATGAAAAGTTTCTCAAAAATCTGTCGTTCGGAGTCGACGTTAAACTGTAGAGCCCGCCACTCACATATAAAATTAACGCACGCAACATGAGTGGTGTGAGAAGCTAGGCCGCAATCTTGACTGAAGCTGGACTATGAGCACTTAGCATGATCCAATGACAATCGAATATTATTGGATTTTATTTTTTCGAAATCTGGCAATGCTCTTAGATGCGATTTTTTTACGGACATGGTTAATGCTTGATAGCCACAATTCGTGTAGCAATGATACGATTGACGGTAATAATATTATAATCGCGTCGCCTTCTTCTGTTAACAGTTCTTAATCAATTTTTTTGATTTTTTTGAATCCCTTCTTGTGTCTTCAAATCCAATTCTTAAATTATTTTTAACCTTCACTTGATGATGTAGATGATGCAGTACAGAATGATATGAAACAGAGACAATCTGGTCAATATCTGTTTGTCTTATTATTTTGTTTTGTTTTCGATTTGTATCTCTTTTACTGTATAATATGTACGTTTTTGTATATTTTTTCTGTTTAAATGAATTTGTGGCAAACTTGTTGCTTGTGTTGCCAGAACATTATGTCTGTCCATATGTCTGACTGTTTGTTGGCTTGTCTCCCACAATTGCAGAGGTTTTTGCTTTCCCGCCACCTTATGCTTCCCACCACCCGTACATAATATTATTTTAAGGAATTGAAAAGTAATAAACATATTCAAGCAAAACCAAAAATACAAAACAGAAATAAAATGAAATTTTTTGTTTTTAGAGTAACGTGTGCCACCGTCCCATTTGGGCGTATATTTTTCAAATCAAATTTTTTTTAATTTACGTTCGTTTCTCTACTTCAAGTAATTGAAATCAACACAAATCAAACATTAATCTGTGCATGTCATGAGACTGTTTTATTCTGTTTCTGTTTCTGATTTATTTATAAAATTTGTGGGGAATTCCTTATTAGACGAATGTAGGAAAAATGAAATATTTTTGCACACATTATCGTTTTGCACCCCGTGTCGTGTTGTTGTCCATTTGACATATTTGGTAAACATATTTGTCGCTTGAAGATCATACATACCTTGAAATGAAAAATCCGAAGATCTCTTCCGTAATTTACCGCAAATGGATTTCAGCATAAATTAATTAAAATAATCTGCTTAATTAGATTTAATAATTTCATGGTGTTGATAATTAATAAATTATATAGTTGTGCCAATTGTATACATATTATTCAGTGTTGTTGTAGTTTACAGCAAAACAAGCCTTCAAAATTTCGAAAATGGTTACTTTTTCCAACAGCCATCTTTATTTATTTATTAACCAGCAGTACGCTGCGCGTGTTGCTGCACCACCAACTAAAATAAATTTGAAGAAAAGACATTACACAAATATCCAATTAATTTTTAATCATTTTATTGATTTTGTTTCCCGTTGTCCAGATGATTCAGACGAACGGGCCTGAGTAGTACACATTCCATCAGTTTCTAATCTCACTTCTCGTTATTCAAGTGATTTATGCGAATGGGTCTCAGCGGCATTTACTCGAAGATTCTCCAGTATCAATCCTCGTTGCTCGTCTGATTCTGAGGCTCGTAATGCTCTTTACTTCTGTGCTTGAGGTGTAGGTCGACCAATTTCATTCATTCATTTTGAATAATTTTCAGTGGCGCCATTTCGCACCAACTTAAAAACCTCCGTCTACTCATGCGCAACAACTTTGCTAAAGATCATATCATGATCAAAAGGCACAGTCTCCGATTTAATTCATTTTGAGTAATTTTCAGTGGCGCACCAGTCGCAAATAGGTCATACCAACTTAGAAACCTTCGTCGGCTCATGCGCAACAACTTTGCTAAAGATCATAACATAATCAAATGCATAGTTTACGATTCTATAAGTTACATTCCAACAAACATTCATTTTTATATACATATACGAGTATATAGATTACAATACAATTACAAATTAGATTATAATTGTTATGAGCTGAATAACTTAGGCCTTATGCTCGTTGTAGTATAACAGACCAAAGTCTCTGTTGGGAATATAGTCGAGCACCCTACGCACCATACTACCGGCTAGGTAGCAATAGTTTAGCACACTGCCAGGCCAATCTGATCAATCAATGATGATCACTAAAGAATCTACCATTAGTTTCTGTAGTCTTTAAATTGGAAATGAAATTTTCTATATAGCTAGTAGCTCCATATATGCTCCAGTATATAAAAATCCAATGATTGAGTGTTTCAAACACATTTTAGTATTGTCGAGTTCCCAATACCTATATTACTGGCAATATGCTTAACATTACTTTACCCGTGATTCTTTCTTTAGAACCTTTTTTTTCCTTAAATATTGCCAAATAAATGTAACATACATACATAATTGGTCTTGGCATAAAGTCTACTCCGAACGACAGATTTTTGAGAAACTTTTCATGGCAATTTTTTGTTTACCCTCAGAGTTTTTGCCAGAATTCTGTTGAGAGGAAAAAATCACAGAACAAATATTTTTTCATGTGTTTTTGCTGGAGATGTCTGACCTGCGGCTTGAACCATGGCTTCACGTCTAATAAACCAACACACTACCTACTAGACTACGGCGACTTCTTCTTGGGTTTATTTATAATGCTACCTTAAATTATTTAATAGTCTAACATCTTGCCTGGTCATCTCGTGACTTCAGTTGAAAACTCTGGTATATGGTTTTATATTGGCTAGTAAAATCAGCCCAGATTCATGGATTCATTTTAGCTCCTGTTCCCATACATAACAAGTATTTATTATTCTGACGAACATTTTGTGCAATAATTTTAATTCAGTCATGTAGGTTGTGTGTTGGCTTATTAGACGTGAGGCCACGGTTCAAACCCCGGTTCATCTCGAACAAAATGAAATACATATTTAAAAATATTTCTTCAGCGACTTCTTTTCAGCAGATTTCTGGTAAAAACTCTGAGAGTAAATGAAATTGCCATAAAAAGTTTCTTGAAAATCTAACGTTCTAAGACGACCATAAATTGTAGGCTCCACCACTTATGGATAACACATGTATGTAGCATAAGTGGTGTGGGGAACTGGGTCATAATACTGACTGAAGGATTGTAATGGTAAATTATGTATACATGTATGTAAAATTAATTATGAGTTTATTTCAACATTACATCCAGCTAGGTTGTGAAAAGTTGACTAGTTCTTTGGCCTCGCTGGATAAAAGAATCTGACCAAATTTCATTTATGTAATTACCTTCTAAAGAATGGGTTCTACTTATACACATATTTTTATCGCCTTCATTCATTGTTCCCACTGTCGTTCATCTGTTACACTTCACCAAATATTAAGAACCCGTTTACTCCGTTTGTAATATTGTAACTCAGTTCTATTGCTAGAAATAAAAAAGTTAATATTCTCTGGAATACAAGAAATGATATTTTTTTTAAATATTTTTTATTTCGTATGGTAATTCAAGAGCACATTTGGAATAGAAAGGTTTTTTTTCTAGAATTCTTAGTAAAATTTTATTATTTTATATTTTATCGACTTAAATGCATATTACTTGAAATGAATGAAATATTGACGAAATTATTCACTTTTATTATCAAGCAATGTAAACATATGCTCGTATGTTGGTGGACCAATTACGATTTTTGCATGCCCATTCACCTGAATCCCAGAAAACCCAATTTCGTTTAATTGTGCCAAAGAAACAGAAACAGAAACAGAAGAAAAAATAAATAAATAAACAAATGAAACACTTATACACTTAAAGTAGCTTTCGATATTGTTGTATGAGTGAATTTTAAACACTTTATTTTTGACGAAATTTCCTTACACTCTGTTGTTGTTTGTTGGCGAAGAAACATGAAAATTTTTTTTGTTTTCATTTACACACATACATGTATGTACATATGTACTGATTTGAAAACAATTTCAAATTGTAGTATAAAAATGCGTACGTACATATGGTTATTTGTTTGTTGTTGTTGTTGTTGGTTTTGTACAATATTATACTAAATCCATTGAAATATACAGAATACGGACGAGTGGCATGAATAAGAGAAATCATATATTTTTGGCAATGGAAACGACAGCAGAAATGCTGCCACTGCCACAACAACATTTAGTATAACCACCCTCTGTTAGACTGGCCCGCCGGTCTGCTACCGTCGACGTCGAGGAAAATTCAAACAAACGTCGTGTGCAAAGAAACCGAAACGATTTTTGAAAATTTTTTTAAAAAAAAAAAATGTTTTTTCCGACTTTATGAAAATGTGTGTGAAAATTTTGTGACGCTGATAAACCAAATAATCAAGAAAAAAAAAGACCAGAAAAGAAGAAGAATAGGAACGACAGCAGAAGATAGAAATATTGAAAAGTTTTTGAGACTCGAACTAAATAAAAGTATTTTCAGTTTAAGAATTTTCATCAAACATTACGGGTCGCTCACATTCAAAACGTAAGAACAGTTCCCCCAAAAACATTACATTTTCGAAAATCAAAAAGATCAACAATTTATTTTTCGCCTTTATTTTATTATTTTAATGGCTAAATAGTGGGAATTATTTAATATTAATTAACTACGTGTTCTTTTATTGTTTTATAGGTGAACAACGGTTCGAATCACTATCACCAGACGATAACCGATTACGCCACACCTAATAAGGGTACTTCGCACTTGACTCAAACCGTAACTGAGACAACAACTTCTACCATCGTAGAAGATAATCAACCAGATCAATTGGATTCTATGCTCGGTAGTTTACAAGCCAATATGAATCGTCAAGGTGTCAATACTGTGCAAAAAGGTTGCTGCAATGCCTGTGAAAAACCCATTGTTGGTCAAGTCATTACCGCTTTGGGCAAAACCTGGCATCCAGAGCATTTCACTTGCAATCACTGCAACCAGGAATTGGGTACTCGCAACTTTTTCGAACGTGACGGTTTCCCTTACTGTGAACCTGATTATCACAATCTCTTCAGTCCTCGCTGTGCCTACTGTAATGGTGCCATTTTGGATGTAATTTCTTATAATTATTGATTGATTACGAGGATCAAATTGGTTTTAATTTTTTTTGTTTGTTTTTATTTTAGAAATGTGTAACCGCTTTAGATAAAACCTGGCATACAGAGCATTTCTTCTGTGCTCAGTGTGGTCAACAATTCGGTGAGGATGGCTTCCATGAACGTGATGGCAAACCCTATTGCCGCAACGATTACTTTGAAATGTTTGCACCAAAGTGCAATGGTTGCAACCGTGCCATTATGGAAAACTATATTTCTGCCTTGAACTCCCAATGGCATCCTGACTGCTTTGTCTGCAGGGTAAGTGTTTTTTTTCGTTTTTACCACTTTTCATATGTAATATTTCATTTATAAAACAAAGAGTTTTAATTTTTACATTTATATTCATGTGGATAATGTGAAACTTAAATATTTAACATTTTTATAGGACTGCAAAAAAGCCGTCAGAGGTAAATCCTTCTACGCCATGGAAGGCAAACCAGTATGTCCAACCTGTGTGGGTGTAGATGAGGAAGAATAAATTTGAAATAGAATTTCTTTGTTATTAAAAAAAAAAATTTGATCGCTTATCGTTTGTTTTTTATATGTATTTAAAGATTTCTTAAAAAATCTTTTTTAAAATCGGCATCTATTTTCGTTGGCATTTTTTACGAAATGAAACCACCACCACCAACACCAATATAAACAGAAATACACTAAATAATACACGCCTACACAATATAACACAACAAAACAATTTAAAACTCAACAAACAGAATGAAAAAAAGAACAACAACAACAAAGTTTTTAGACAATTAGACAAGAAATTCTATTTTATAAATATTCTTCATCTTTTGGATATATTTGGAAAAATCATCAACACAGCACACAACCCCAATTAAACAACACATCATCATACAAAAGAATTACCTTCAACCCATTTATAAAAGACCAAACCGTTGTGTCGATTCGTTGTGAATTGAATTGGCCTCCTGTTTGGTTCAAATGTCTTCTTATTCTGTTAAAGAGTTTAAAATAATGCCCGCCCTTGTTGGCCCCCTTATGAGTGTTTTTTTACACTTATTTTTATTTTTATTACAGCTGATATGAAAAGAAATTTCTAAAAACTAAACACTATGAAACAGTTTTATAAAATTAGGCTTAAGTCTAGGTACTTTATAAAGAATTATTATTTTTTTATTATTATTATTAAATTATAAAACAATATTGTAATATTATTTATTTGTAAATAAATATTAAATAAATATATATTTAAAAAATAAAATAAATTAAAAAAAAAAACAAAACAAATATTTAAAAATATATAAAAAACAACAAACACAAAAACAAAAAACAAACCAAACCAAACATTCACATTCATGTGTCGTAGCAAATTTTATTAAGACCTTGACGTTTTATTTTTTTTTTTTTGCGTTCTAAAGGTCTTAATAATTTTGTTTGTCTTCATAATCACGATCATATTTAAGGTCATGCTTTTCATAATTCGAAGATTTGACCTTGCACTTGATTGCGATTTCACTTTTTTTATAATCTTTCTTCTGCCCGCACCAATTATTTTTATTATTAAAATCTAATAGTGGGTGTTTCTTTTGGTTTGTTTTCAATTTTCAAATTACATCATTTATAAAATTGTTTATATACATAGATGATGTTGTTGTTGTTGTGTTGTGTTTTTATATCTTTCTTCATATATATGTATATGTATGTATCTATTTATATACATATGCATGTATATATTTATATATGTATATTCATATACATATATCTGTATGTATATATGTATGTATGGTATAAGAATAAACAAAATATTATTACAATATTGTTTTTGTTGTATAAATTTTAATAATACCTATTTGTTTATAAAACTGTTTCTTATTTTATTTTAGCTTCTAAGTGGTTTTTATTAATTGCAATATTTCATTTGTTGAATTATTTTTTCTCGTCTATTACTTCTTCCCCTTTAACTGGTTGTTTCCATTCTGATTTTTTCTTCTCGATATTTCCTACATTGCTCTACTGTTGTCGTCAATTTGTCTTTCAATTATATTATTATTGTACTTTAAGCGACACCATTTCTAAAACATATAAAATTTATCGAACAGTATTTAGAAAATCGATTTTCAGTTGCACTTGTCAAGTATTTTACAGTTCTAACATGTCTACCAGCAATTTTATCTTTCTGATTAATATTCTTAAGATTTTTAGTTTCGATCTAGCAAAGTTTTTCAAAGCAAAGTGCTTTTCATAATTATAGCAACACCCTATATTTTTGAATTTCTAAAAAAGTACATTTATAATAACAACAACACAACATTTCATTATGTGTAGTGTTAATGTTAGTTTAATTTTTACTTCAGTATAAAAATTAAGGTCTTTGGCCTTGCATAATTATAGCACCAGACTCAGTTTTGTTAAATAAGAAGCTTTTTTACCAACAATTTTGATACTTAAAACTTAGTAATCCACCCCTTAGAGGTTATTAAATAAAATATTCGATCTTTCATACCCTTATAAAGATTATTTAATATTTCCCCGTCTATTTTCCCCCACTCTTCGCTTATTTTTAATTCCAAATCTTCAACACTGGTAAATTGTCTGTTATTTGAATATACTTCTTGGACAAGAATTCCCCAAACGTTTTCAATAATATTCATGTCAGGGGAACAAGCTGGCCACGATAAAACCTCGAAACCATTCCGTACTCTGTCTGCTAACATGAATTCTGGTATTGTCGTGTTGGAAAACATATTTTTTTTTTTCATTATTTTCTCTCAAGAAGGGGAGCAAACTACAGCTAAGAACAGTAATGTACTCTGTACTATTCATTCGCGCAGATGGAAACTGAAGTCCGAGGCAACCACTTGAAGATATATTCCCCCACACCATGAGACTATCTCCCCCAAAATTTCTTTTAGTAAAATACTTTGGTTGCTTTCTAAGGTCATGCCAGTAGTATCGATAGCCATCTGGTCCATCTAAGTTCCACCTTTTTTCATCAGAGAATATGACCTGAAGAAAAAATATTTTATATTCATTGTTTCTTATTCTTGGAATGCTGGTGGTGCTATAATTATGAAAAGCACTATAGCATAATGATATCTATTTTTTATCAGGCTCTCTAAAATAATTCTTATATTTTTGTTTCTCTATTCTTGTTCAGTTTCTATACCTTTATACAGATTATTACTCCATGTTCGCTTTGTATACTATCTATGTATATACTATCTATTCCTTTTTTGTGTTCTTACTGTGTGTAGGATAAACTCTTGATTAGTGTCATATTTCATTTTTTTCATTAATCAAAATAGTTAAAAGTATAATGAAGAGAATCGAAGGATAACAGGTCGAAATTTTTTGCACAACCAAAATCATTGTCATTTAAAGTGATCATTTAAATTGTCATTTAATAATATTAATCCTGAAAGCACTTTTCTATAGCGGGTAATTCTTTAATCGTTAGGGTTTTGATAATTGGAAATAAAACAGAAAGTGAAGTATTTATTTGGGGCCATAAATGAATGCCTACAATTAACTTTATAAAGATTAGTTCAGTTAAATGCAGTCCGTGACTTCATCGTATGTTTTCCATTTGTAACTCGTATTTTGACATGGATTTGTAGCAGTACTGTTTTACAGAAATTAAGGTGTAGCTGGCTTGCCCCTGCACACTAGAAACTGTCTATGCCCCCACAAAATAAAACAAAAACACATTAAATGATCTTGACGCCAGTGGACAGAACCAAAATGTGAGATTAATTGTTCATTAAACTTAATTCTCAATGTTTATATGATGTCGAGAGTCGTTTGGCATGTGGTACCTTTCGGTGAACCCACCCAGCCAAATTTTTTTGGAAAGAAAAGAAAAATAAATTATCGCATGTTAGCTTGCTTCATTGATTAAAATTGTGATGTTCATAGTGTTGGAAGAAATACTGGTCAATGATGGCTTCGATATTCTTGAACTGTCTCCTGCTGCTCTCGCATCAAATTCGACAATACTCTTTATTGGTGTGGCCATTTAGTTGAAATGAGTTTCGTCCCTGAAGACAGTAATGTTTAGAAGATTTAAAGTAGACCATTTAATCTCTATATTTACTTGAAATACTTGAAATTTGCAATATCTATCTATCTAGCTTTGGTATTCCCATATCACACAAGTAACCTACACTTCACATTTTCTTTTAAAGCTCAACATCTATAATGTCTGGAAGCTCGCTTTTAAATACATGATGAAGATCACAGTCTTTACAAATCCAAATCTTTGTTGAGTATTGATAACCTTCTGCTCAAGAGTTGTATTCAAAAACTGGCAGCATTATCGAAATAAAAATCGAAATTTCAAAATTTGAATTTTAAATTCCATGTCCCGTTCCACGAAACTCTTGAGTTATTTTGAGTATTAAAAAAAATCTATAAATTCTTCAGGCAATGGTGTATTAATATTGTTTACGACTTTGAAAAACGTGTATACGATTAAATATGATCAATTGTTTACAAGTGTCATTTTTATGTATTTTCTTCTGTATTCGAAATTTGTCGAAATATTTTTTGCTTTGTTCTCGAAAGAAAATTCTATTTATTAATATTATTTTCCATAAGTCGTAGTATGTGTATATAGTTTGTTATTTTCTCATTTAAAATGATATTAAATTTGTTTTTACGACTTAAATAGGGCAAATTTTTATTAGAAATTATAACAGGACAGTATTGGTCAACGATATGAGTACAAGTGTAAATAGAATGTGATTGAAAATTTTAAAATTTAGAAATTATCACAATATGTACACTCGTTGGCATAATTAAACATTTTGAATGAGACTTAGGTCTAATGACTTCGGGATAGTTTTTAATTGAATGGGTACTTGAACAAATAAAATGATCGAATTTGGACAATACTAATCAATACTTTACATAGTTTCAATAGTTGGCCTTTCTTAAAGCTTTACGATCAGTTTCGTTGGATACATCTATATTAATTTGTGGTAATTTATAGGTTTTCTTCAATTGTTACTCCTCTATTTTAGCATTCCGTCAAAAAAAGGTCTTGAGACTAAAAGTGTAGTATTTTTACAGTTGCGAATTACCCTTGGAATAGAGTAGTAAGTGCGTTCAACTACTTACTACTGATTTCGAACGAAGCTCTTGCTTGTTTGCATAAGTGTATAATCATTTTGCCTTCGAGCATTAATAATTTCGTTACTGTTTGACATTCTTGCAACAAAAAGAAAAAAAAATGCAAAAATCCACATCATAGATGAGTTTGAAATACAAACTACCATTATATTATTAATGCTACTATTGCTACTAACGCTACTATTGTAGCATTTTTATGTATGCAAAAGTCTTTCAAAGCCTGCAAATCCAAAAAAGTCTTTATATGTTGTAAATCGAGATCAGCAATGAATTGTTTATTCGCTACGTTGATTTATAAGCATATGTTGCAATGAGTATGAGTACAATGTTGACATCAAACTCATAACATTCGAAATATGTTTGATTTATACGTATACTCATCCTAATTCATAAATTTAAAGAAATACTTATAATACTCATAAATGATTCGAGTGATTCGAATCATTCATTAAAATTTACAGTCTTAGTTGTTGTTGCATTTACAAAAAAATTATTCTTCTAAATGCTGAGTAGAGGAAATTCGAAATCAACAACATCATGCGTATTGTTAAGTATGAGTACGATGAGTACTTTAAACTTTGAATATGAGTAGTATGAGTATGATATTAAAATAAGTATGAATGCGTATAAGTATCAGACATTTAGAGTATGATTCGAATCTACTTATCTTTTTGAAAACTCATTGCTGATCTCTGTTGTAAATCAAAACTTATTTCACAGAATAATCGTTTTTAACTCGACGCTTAAATATTATTATTAAATAGTTTGTACGCAGATTTATGCTGTCGAGTATGTGTTAAATCTTAATATATTGCTTACCATTTCAAATATTATATTTTACAGAACGAAATTATTTAAAATATATGATTTTCAATTAAATGTTAAAATAAACTTTAACTCATAACGTGCATACTATGTAAGGGACTTAAATAAATATGAATGTATTATTATGTGATATGTGTCTCTAATGAATATAATTTATTATTCTAATTAAAACATTTACATTATTTTGGCAATATTTTGCTGTAATATTTCTTTCTCCATTTTTTAATTAAACAACATTTATAATAACAAAAAATAATGTAAATAATTCTTCTTTTAAAATATGTAGAATATAAAAGAAATGTATTTATTTTATTTATTTATTAATTACAATACAATTACAAATTATATTTAAATATATACGAGCTAAGTAACTTTGACCAAATGCTCGCTGTAGTGTCACAGACCAGAGTCTCTGGTGGGAATTGAACCCATAGTTTCGTACAAATTTCAAAGTACAAATAGTAATGTGGTTAACTTACATGTGTGTAACATATACACTAGTGGCAGAAATCGACTTAAAATTTTGATACAGTGAGTTCCAAAAGTGAGTAAACACCACTGAAATAATTCATTTTCTTAGAATAGCGAGAAAAGTAAATGAGAATAGTCGAATAAACACATTCGCGGACAGTTAAATTCTGTGTTGTCTCATTGTGGGGCAGTCTACATCTTTTGATTAACTGAAGATATTCAATCGGGGATCACAACATGTGTTTAGAAGTTTTTATGGCCGTTACTTTTGCTCCTAAGGCACACAAAAGAGAATTTATTGCGACACTCATTTTAACAAACATGAACTTTACTGCAGGAGCTACCGTTTTGTCCCAATGATAAATAACATTGGCGACGGTATATGCCGTCCTGTCCCATACCTTTGAACTAAAATTGACGGCATATGCCGTCTTGTCCGCGAATGCGTAAATTTCCAAAAATAAAAACGTTTATTTATTACACCAATACCCCGATTTGCGTCGCTTCAGTTTGCGTCGCTTCGAAGTTGCGTCTTTTTTTAAGTTTCTGGAATTTCAATGTTGCGTCGTTTTTGTTTCAGTTTGCGTCGCATGGCTTCGAAGTTGCGTCGTAAATGCTTCGATTTACGTCGTTGATATGAAAATATTTTTACAAAGCTAAAGCAGAAAAAGGGGATTTCCCGTTTAGTAGAAAGCAAATTTGTAGGTGTGCATTGTTTACATGTTAAGCGTAGTTATTAGTTTCGAATTATATGTCGTGGAGTGAAGTTCAGTCTGAAAGTTGAAATTGAAAATTCTGTTTCAGTTTGCGTCGTTTCGGTTTGCGTCTCATTTTTTCAGTCCCAATTAGCGACGCAAACCAGGGTGTTGGTGTACTTATAAAATGTTAAAACAAAAACAACAATTCATGATAAGGGAACTTTTTTTATACTTAAGAATATAAAATTTAAAAAAAATTTAAAATTGAAGTGGGTGTTGACTCACTTATGGCGCTCACTGTTTATTTGAGGAAAATATTTATTTATTTATATATTTACGTATTCAGGCGTATATACAATACAACAAGATATCGTCTTATTTAATAGTACTGCTAAGGATATAGGCATTACAAATTTATTTCCAGAAGTTGACAATCGATGCCGTCAGATTCATTTCATATTAGTATCAATGAAAATTAGTGGACTTAACCTAATGAGAAGCTATAAGGCTGCCTTCCAAAATGTATCAATACAAAGTTTGTATACAGTTCTACTACTGTATATAAACTATGTTGATATGCATAGTAACCGAACAATGCATCAACTATAAATCCGATGCCTGATTGCTTTTTGACTGCGTTAAAAATACACATTGACGACGTTTTGAAATAGAATACATTGTATATATTTTGTACAGCGGCATTATGAAACGCAATACTTAATTCAAACACAAAGCAACTAACATTTTGGAAGGTAGCCTAACTCTCCAAATCATAGCAGAGCTTAACTTTTATTTTTTGACTTTTCTATATGATCAGACTATCGTTTCCAAATATCTTGTAGTTGCCCTTATCACTACCATTCAAAATAAATTTTATAATAAATCTCCAAAGTATTATTTAAACATTTTTTTCTAATACAGTAGCATCTACAACTATAAAATCTTATGCTGAATGTAAGTTTTTTCCTTAACTATAAAGCTTTATAATGATTCCTAAGATATCCCTTTAGAAAGTTATATGTACTTGAATATCAGTCTTTGGATTTTGAAATTTAACCCGTTTAGAAAAGCCAAATTATTTGGTTGCTGTCATTATTTCTAATACCTTGGGTTCAGCCATTTCGTACATTTCTGTATTGTTTTGGAATTTTAAATGTGTGCTTATTATGATACAAATGTCGCTATATTACTAGTCCTAGGTATTCCTATAAACTGAATGTTCTTCGAACATTGTACATTGTAACTTTTTTGGTAGCGTAAGGTATATATAGTATTGGTAGGCTTTGCTGAACTGATCTAGATGGGAAGAAGACTAATTGCCTTCTTTCTTTAAATCACATGGCTACCCATTGCTCTATTGCGAGGGTCCGGAAGGTCTGGCCATTACCTTACCTTATTACCTGAGGATCTGAGGAGTAGAGTATCTTTCATCTCATGTAACAGTTCTTTTCATGAAATGGCAGATGTTCTTGGTCTTTCATCTTATCCCGATTTTGACTGACATCGCCAAAATAAAGATTAACATAATGAAATTTATTTGTGGTCTGGTTGGTTTGGTGTAGAACCTGTTTGATCCTCTGATTACATATAGGCTTGTAGTATCACAGTCCACCTAGCGGAACCTTCAAGACAAAACCAACCTACTAACTTAACCCAACCTTATACTGATAATTATTTCCGGTTATTTAATAGTGTGAAATGTTATCTTGAAAACACGTGGTCAATATTTGAGCATCATCCCCATCTACATATGTACACAATTGGCCATTACAACCCTTCAGACCGGATTACGTCCTAGCTTCTCACACCACTTATGTTGTGTGCCTTAATTTTGTACTTGAGTAGCGGGACCTACAGTTTAACGTCGACTCCAAACGACAGTTTTTTTTTTTTTGAGAAACTTTTTCATGGCAGGTTTATTTACTCTCAGAGTTTTTGCCAGAAATCTGCTGAGAGGAAGTCGCCGAAGAAATATTTTTTCATATTTCGTTTTGATGTCTGACCTGGGATACGAAACCGAGCTTTACGTCTAATAAGCCAACACACTACCTACTAGACTATGGCGACTTCAATCCCATCTACTGTCAATAATAAACGGCGGGTATTTTTTATATCACCCAATAATAATTAAATACATTGTTATATCAATTAGTTTTATCAGTTGTCATTTCAATTTCCTCGAATATGTTACATTAAAAAAATTTGTATTCTACAACATGTTTATGATGTTGTAGCGATACTTCTTTTAGCCAAATTAATTGCAGTTTTTCTTTTTTGTTTAACGAGAAATACAATATTCTATGTTTAATTTAAATAAATTATTTGATTTTCATTTTTATAATTTTTAATTTCTTTGAAAGTAAAATAAGAAACCTTGGTTATGAATAATTTTTATTTTTTCAATGTTATCTCTCTAATTGCATGATAATGCACTTTTAGTTTTATTTAATTTTTTTTTGTAAGAAATCAAATAATTTTTTCTCATTGATTCAATTAAAATAAAAAGCAATTAAATGCAATGATTTAATTTTTAATGCATTGTTTGTATATTTTTCTTGTTGTTTCTGTATACACACATAAAAACGTACCATATATGTACCTCAAGAGGAAATTAAAAAAAAAAAACAAAAATTGTTGATTATTTATTTTTTATTTTGGCGCAAATAAAATAAAAAACTACAGTTTGTTTAAACAATTACTTATTCATTCATTCATTAATGTATTCTTGTGTCTATTTTAAATTTAAACATTAATTCTATTGAAAACTTTATGAAGTTTACACCTACTCTACTCTATGTGCTCACATGATACACCTATTCGTTTTTAGTTGTTTTTTTATCTTTTACTGAATATGTTTATTTTGTGATGAAATGTGTATATGTAATATATGCATAAAAGTATTTTTAATTGTTAATTAACCGGAAGCCAATTTTTATTATAAAAAATTTAATCTTTCAATATTTGTATAAGAAAAAAAAAATCAATCCTTTTGCATACAACTGAAGCATAGATAGATGATTTGACTCTCTTTAAGTCAAATATTCATTGCTTTCTTTAACACGTTGACTGCCACGGCAATTTTCAGAAAAGTTTCCACGCAAGCCAACATTGACTTTTTGTTCATCCCCCGAAAGCCATTTATCGATACTAGCACTGATATAATACGATTTTATTCGTAGCTACACAATAATGACAGGTTTAGTGAGTACGAGATAACTCGTAGTTGGCACCCTAGAAGGGAACCCAATCTACGAGTTATCTCGTAGTTGGCAGTCAACGCGTTAATAATCCTGAATAAGTTTGAAAATCTCTAGCCAATCTCTCCATAAGCAAATAGTTATTACAAAGCAGTACGGAAGCAGTAGATCGGTAAGATTGCATATGAACACTACAAAGAAAATCCTGGGCCTTAAACCAAGTGATTATAGATTGTGTGCTATGGAATAGCTATATTACATTATTGTCTTGTGCCCCATATACACTTTGCTTCCAATCGACCTGCTTCCACAAGCCTTCTCCATGTATTTGCCGGCATAACTCGTCTACAACTTCTTTGCAGTTTTTGATCGAGTGCGGTTCTGCTGATAATGTCGACAGATGTTTTAAGTGTATGCCTGATTGAATTTGTTCTTGCCGTGTCGTTGACCAAAGTTCATAGAATAGAAAACTCGTAGTCTTGGTTTACAAGAGTTTAAAGAGAACACATTTATTTCGTACCTGTGTACCACGTTCTGTGTTGTATACAACACTTCCGACTTTAGCTATGCATTAAATATTTTTACATTCGTTAACCTTGTAATATTAAGCGATTTCCATAGCATGTCAAGTATCTCAATTATTTCATTTTCTATTCAGGTAACAGAATGAGTTCACTACGCGTAGTAGTGTTCATGCAGATTACTTTAGTTCTTGTAGTATTTTTGCATAAGTATTAAGAGTCCCATCACTTCATTCAGTTTGAACTCAACATCTAAAGTCAGAAGTATTTAAGATCGCCCTGGTTGCTGCACAGTACCTACTAGTTGTGCATTTTACAATGAGACCTATTCTATCCTATTCTATCCGAACTTGGATAGAAGTTGACGATTATTTCTTTAGATGGTAGAATCCTTAAGAGTAAAGAAGAGAAATTAGGTTCCGGCTGTTTGGCTTTTGTTTTGGCTGTTTGTAGAGCTTGCCATCATAGTCAATCTCTATGATTTCCATAATTACACCGACATTTTTAACGATTAGTTGATAGTCTTGCCGACTTAACGTTCCGTCAAATGAATTATGCAGGAGCTGTAGGTTTGAGGAGGAGACTGTATGTCACCTATTCGGCGATTTTTGACCTTTCACTTTCTGACATCCTTATTCGCACTTTCTAATACAAAGATTGCTGTAATAGCAAGATTTATTTTCGGCTCGTTTTGGTTTCCTCTAGGCGACGTTCCTAAGAGGGACCTTTACGTTTAGGGAAGGTAGTATTACACAAATGATGTGTGCAGTTTATATTAAAATATTAAAATTTAGTTTTGAATTGTAACTATTTCTGTTTTTTTTTGCTTTTAATAAGTGCCATATTAATAATTATTTTTATGTTTTTTATTTTTAGGATTGCCGACAACCATTCCATGGTGGCTCATTTTTTGATCACGAAGGTTTGCCCTACTGTGAGACTCACTATCACGCCAAACGTGGTTCATTGTGTGCTGGTTGTTCGAAGCCTATTACTGGTCGCTGCATTACAGCCATGTTCAAGAAATTCCATCCGGAACATTTCGTTTGCGCCTTCTGTTTGAAACAGTTGAATAAGGGTACATTTAAAGAACAAAACGATAAACCCTACTGCCACACTTGTTTCGAAAAGATATTTGGTTAACACGCAATAAATTACAACAGGAAATAATGGCCGTATTGATAGCAACATTTGTGGATTTCGAAAATGAATTATGTTTTAAGGGATTAAAAAAAAAACCTGACATAATTCTTTTAAAATACTTTTTATACTTCTTTATAATAGAATTTAAAATTATAACAGTACTTCTTCTTCTATATACTAAAGTGCTATTTTACTTTCCGTCTAAACGATTTTGTACAATTTTCAAAGTAAAGAAAGTTTTCAATACCAATTTTTCTTTTCTTTTTTATTATACATATTATTATCCTTTGTATAGGAAAACTGACATCCCCCATAAAAAACTTCACTGTTACACTTATTATATTAATTTAAAATATACATACATACATACACATACATAAATGAATAATGCAATAATTTTTTTGTAACGTATTTTTTTATCGTATTACGTTATTACTTCCGTTTTTGCCGTAATTTTGTAGCAAAAGTTTTTCTTGTTTTAATTTCCATTATTTTGTATTTCATTTTGTGCCAACTTTTATTAAGCAGAACATTAAGTTTTTTATTTTTTATATAAAGTATTTAAGTACATAGTTTTGTTTTTAAGCTCTTCTAATATACCTAAATTTTTATATTGTATTTTGTTTAATTTTTTGAAACCGTGGCAATATACATAATTTATTCATGTAAATTATTTGTAATTTTTTATAAATTTTTCTATTTTTTAAGTATGGATTCGAACGACAATATACAAATCTAAACAGATATTTTCATTATATCACAAAATGAATGCATATTATGCAAATAACAAATTTGTTAAACAAACTGAAAAATTATAGCTTTTCAATTATTTATAAATTTAAAAGAAAGAAAAAATTAAAATTAAATTTTAATCGACATAAATTTGAACTAATAAAAATAAAACAGTTAATTTTAATAAAGAATGCAAAGTAATAAAGATTTTTAATTAATGTTGTAAATTGATTGATGTTAACAAATCTTTGGGACCGGATAACATATCCTCTTAAATTTTGCCGGCAGACAGTATTATCAGTATGGAAAAGCTTATAGATACCTAGACAAACCAAGCTCAAAATTGTGCTGGACCAAGCTGAGGTCGGTCAAACATTTCTGGGAGCCACATAATGCTCCAAGAATTAGATCATGAAAAGAATCGTGTAAGATAAAGATGACACTTGAAAGTCATATTGATTACAAGAGAGGAAAATTTTCTGAATTTCGAATAAAATTAAAAACCGGAGTAATATATACATATCGAGTAAATGTGGTAAGAAATTTATAGTCCTTTACTTTTTTTGTAATTTTTTTTATTCAACTGGGCTGCTGAAACAGACGTCTGCTTTTTTGGCACATTACTGCACTTTTATTAATAAGCATAGGAACTATGGTGCACACAACACCACAACTGTGGCTGATAATGCGATCTTCAAAAACAGGACGTAAAACATCGAGTGTAGCTTCGGCACGTAGCGCCATACTGTTGAAACCAAATGTTGCCAATATCCTCCTCTTAAATTTTTGTGAACAAACATTCGTTCAACATGGCCCGATAACGATCGCCATTGACTGTAACGGCCACTCCTTGCTCATTTTCGAAGAAAAATGGCCCAATTATGCCTCTGGACCAAAATCCGCACCAAACAGTGACTCGTTTTGGGTGCGTCGGCTTTTCAATGTATGCGTGCGGGTTTTCTGTGCCCCAAATGCGGCAAATTTTGCTTGTTTTCATACCCGCCAAGATCAAAATGAGCTTCATCTGAAAAGATGATTTGTTTGCCAAAATCGGCATATTCTGTAGGCTACTCGTGTAGGCTACTGCATGGCCAGCCGAGGCAGCCATTTGAATGAAATTATTTTCCATTATTAACCGGAAGGATTGTACTTTCAAATAAAAAAAGAAATTTGAGAAAATATTTAGTAGTTTTTTTTAAAGCATTTTCAAAAAAAAAAAAGTTATTTGGCGGACCATTTAGCATTAGGAAGGAAGTTCCAATTATCACCGAACATTCCTATAATTGTAAAGGCGGGATGGTATGAGGCCAGAATTCCCCATAGAATCACAAGATAATTGAATAAGACATAGAGGGCTTAGAATCCTTACAAACAATTAGAAATAAGTTCACAATTCACAACGTATTTCATTGCTCAACGTGACCTCAAGAATAGTATAATAGTAGCATAACACAGTAACAGTAGATGACTTTCATTCTGAGTGGTCCTGTTTAGAGATATAAAGTAGAACACAAATTAGTAAAATTGCCATTCACAGGGAATACAGCAAAGCGGGGCGAATATAGGGAAGCATGTTTCGCTAAGCTTACGTAGGTTAATGTTAAATGATTAAACGTAATAGCTTTAAGGATTTCTGTGAGGGCATAGTTCACTACCGTAGGTAGCAAGTATATGTAAACCTCTAATATAAATTCGGATTAAGAGTGACAATGTCACTGAAGTGGGAGGATGACAGCTATACGAATAGTGGATTACTATAAGGGCAGAATTATTGATGCAAGAAATGGCTACGATAGCAGTACGCAGATAGAGAATATGCCCAATAACTTTAGCAAAGGTAATAAACAGGTTACGATCTATATACGTACCGGGGAAAGAATTAAATAGGCATCAAGCACATTACATTACTTTACTTAATTGGGCATTACAACTATTTACACTTTAGTAAGGATTACATCCTAGCTTCTCACACAAATGTTGTGTTAAGTTTAAATATGAGTGGCAGGACCAGCTGATTAATATCGACTCTGAACGACTCTCAGAGAAGAAGTAGCCATATTTCTTTTTATTCGAGATGGAAAACATTTCTGTCGTACTAAAAAGGTTTATAGCGAAAGTATACAGAGTTATACTTACACAGCAATAGAATTTAGTATCTGTTCAATAAGGATAAAAATTCCGTGCAGTCGGGAAGACTTTTAACTCAGGAAAGAACAGGTTAACTTCAGATTCGTATGATCAGATGCTGAATACATAAACTGTTTTTGACTAATAATAATACAGTGTAAACAATCCTTTCTATCCCTGGTATTCACCATTTCTGTTCATAAAGCCGTTACTCGATGGTCTAAACTTTTTCAAATATTATAACTGTAAAAACTACCGGTATACCCAATGTTATCTGCATTTTTCGTGATCATTAAAGTACATTCAGTTCGGTATGGTTAGGCTTTGCAAATATTTGGATCTTCATTAGGTGTTGAAGAAAAAATTCTTATTCAAACACGATTCGAAAAGTAAATTAGAATTGTAAATGTTTTCTTAAATTTTTTTTTATTGTTTTGAAACTAATGTTGCATAAAACTGTCCTCCGTATTTGTTACTTCTTTTTGGGCAGACATTCGTTGCGAATAAATTCGAATTAGCAGACATTTCCATTGAAAGAGAAACACGTCTCCCGTTGGAATAAATGACAAAGTAGTGACGCAACAATTGTGGATTTTTTTAATTTTGCTCTGATAAAATTAAATCACTAGATTAGAACCTGGTACTTTACCCGCTGCATTCGCCAGACTTGACTCCTTTCGAGTAGTATTTGTTTTCAAAGATTTTTTGATACCTTCGTGGAAGTCGAAGTTGGTTTGCTTAAAAAGATGAACAGTTTTATTGGCGTGGAAAAACTGTGTAGTCAGCAATGGCGAATATTTTGAAGAAAATGTTTTTTTGCTTTCCATTTTTTTTTTTTCACAAAAAACGCTAATTTCACACCGGTACATAAGGTGTTTAAATTTATAGAATGCCTACTATTGAATTTTCTCCACTTAAAAATCTGGATAAAAGATAAAACTGTTGATTAGCTAATGAAATTATTTTCATGAGGAGTAAACAATTAAAAAATATTAACACATTCGCGGACAGGACGGCATATACCGTCGCCAATGTTATTTATCATTGGGACAAAACGGTAGCTCCCGCAGTAAAGTTCATGTTAAATTATGGTTTGTTAAAATGAGTGCCCCAATAAATTCTCTTTTTTGTGTCTTCTAAACACATGTTGTGATCCCCGATTGAATATCTTCAGTTAATCAAAAGATATAGACTATGCCCCACAATGAGACAACACAGAATTTAACTGTCCGTGAATGTGAGATTGAATGTAAGATTTCCACAACTGAAATTGATTTCTGTGTGTGTTAGTATATGTTTTTTTTTTTTATTAAAATGTCAGTTAATTAATTGAGAATTTTTAATTACGAAAAGCTTTTTCTTATTTTAAAATTAACGGACATTTTCTATAGGAAACGAAACACAGCGAAATACGAATTTGCCTCAACTTTGCTGTTACTTGGCATGAACATACCATACGTATGAACATATGGTCTAGAATCTAGTGATTTTAGAATTTACAATACGAATTGAAACTGAATATACCGGCATTTTTTTTTGTATGCAAGTGAAATGTTTTGTTTCAATTTCAAATGTTTCTCTACGTACTTGCGTTGGTATACGTAAGTATCTAGAAGATACTAACAATGGAATACGAACGGATTGTGAAACAACATTGAAATGATTCTTATTAGGTAGAGGAATATATTTGAATGGTATTTAGTAAGTTCACATTTGCCGGTTACTTTATACTTGTGTTTGTACTTAAGCATGAATGCGTATCGTATGGATAGTTCTGGCTGGCTGGTGGTGGTTTGTTGGCATTGAAACATTTCATATTTGTTTTGTTTTTTCTTTTTTTTATTATTTCGCTATAATTCTCTTCTTCTTCTTCTATTCATCTGCCTCTATTTACTGCTGTTCTTCTCTATTGAAAATAGTGTTTCAGTATCGTGTAGCTGGTGTATCTAAATTGATGGTCGTCGTCGGTTATTAACGAAAGTGAAGTCATTTCAGTAGTAATAACAGATACATCACAGATGTTAGAAGCATTCTCCAGCGCGGCATTCAATAAAATCGAAACACAAAAAATAGTTAAGAAAAATTTCTTTAATCGCTCGGATAAAATAGTGAATTTTTAGAAAAAAAAAATATTTTTACTGTGAAAATAAAAGAAAAAGGAATTGTGCCTGTACGTGCTTGAAGAAAAAAGAAAAAAGAAAAATAATATAGGAAAGAAATTGATTTGTGTTCTTAAAGGTAAAAATACGCTCTAAATCGAAACACGCCTAGGAAAGGTGCTTAAATAATAAAAAATAATGAAACATGAAATAGTTAAGGAAGTAGATATTTATTAAACGAATTTCAATTGAAATACATATATTACAAGTCATTCGTCTCTAAATTCATCCGCTCATTTAAGATTTTTTCATTTTTCATTCATTCCTTTGCCTTCGTCCCCTCCTACTGTTTTTGAATTTTGCCAGTGACCTATGTGAAAAGTAATTTCTACAATAAGTTATTGTTGTTCTCGTTGTTGTTGTTGCAGTATACATATGTTTGTAGGTTTGTTTGACTTTTTTTGAGTTAATTCAGTGGATTCAATTCGACTTTAACTTCTGGATAAATTCTACGAAAATAGCCGCAATTCAACGAAAAATGAAAACACAACAAAAATTATACTTTTGTTGTTCTTGTTTTTTTTTTTATTAAAATTAAAATTTAAGCTGGTTAGTTTATATTCGCATAGAATCATACAGATATAAATATTATACACTGACAACCACTCACGTAGTGGTTGTACACATGCATAAGTCCAAAGTTAAGAGCTGTGAAAGAGTACATTAATATATCCAAAATATGTATTGTTGTTGTTTTTTGTTTTTAAACAAAAATTTATACAAATTCTTAACGTTGTGCATAAACAATAGTCTCAAATATTTATGTTTATTTGTATGTATATTTGTATACGTATTGTTTTTAACAATATGAGACTCATAATAATTATGAATACAGAAATGCTAACGAAACGAAAAGTAAAAATAAATGCGGTTTTCTAACACCAATGATTGATGGTAATACATCATATATTTGTGCGTAATAAAAAAAAAAACATTTTTTAAAAATATAAAATATGAACGACGCCCATCTCACAAATGTTTTTCCAAAACATCGTTAATATATTCACTTAAACGCCCGGAACATGTATTCACTGGCGTTTTTGAATGTTTTTTTTTTCTGAGATCTACTCTTATGGCAGTGGATTTTAATTATTTTTATGGAAAAGATAGGAAATTGTTGTTATTTTAGAAAATTCTATAAAATCTGTCTGGCATTTATCAAAAAAAAAAAAAAAATTAAAAAATTTGATCTTGAAATTGAACCAAGAAATACCGCATTTAAAAAACTTGTATTTATCATATGTACGTACCAGAGATCAGCAATGAGTATTCAAAGAGATGAGTAGATTCGAATCATACTCATAATTTCTGGTTCTTATACGCATTCATACTTATTTTAATATCATACTCATACTACTCATATTCAAAGTTTGAAGTACTCATCGTACTCATACTTAACAATACGCATTATGTTGTTGATTTCAACTCTCCATCACTCAACATTTACACGAAGCACAAAATGAGTTTGATTCGCGTACGAACACTACAATGCTCATTAGAAGGTTGTGTGTTTACTTTGCTTGTTATCATTATCTTTTTCCTGCTTTTTTGTAAATGCAACAACAACTAAGACTGTAAATTTTGATGAATGATTCGAGACACTCGAATATACTTATAAGTATTTTTTTAAACTTATTAATCGAATGTTATGAGTTTGATGTCAACGTTGTACTCATACTCATTGCAACCTGTAATTACAAATCAATGTAGTAGTGAGTACGAATGATCAGAGTAGTTAAATTTAATTTTATACGTGAGTGGCGGGACCTACAGTTTAAAGTCGACTCCGAACGACAGATTTTTTGAGAAACTTTTTCATGGCAATTTTTACTCTCAGAGTTTTTGCCAGAAATCTGCTGAGAGGAAGTCGCCGAAGAAATATTTTTTCATATTTCATTTTGATGTCTGACCTGGGATTCGAATTCGGGCCTTTCACCTAATAAGCCAACACACTACCTACTAGACCACGGCGACTCACTCATACTAAAAATTTCATGAGTACTGATGAGTAGCGAAAAAACTATTCATTGCTGATCTCTGATATGTACATACATGCTTACAGGCTGGGTGGCAGTTCCCGGCGTAATGCTACAGTCCTGAAACGGTTTTGCTTTGTGTGTAGGTTCATTGTCATGTTGTAAAGTTATCATGCCATGACATCTGCTCATTCCAGTCGTTGTTCCATCATGATGCATTTCGATAATTTATTGTTGGTACCAGGTTTTAAGAGCTCGTGGTACAGGACATATTTCAGATCTTAACAGGCACACATCATTGTTTTCCTGTCGAATGGATCTGGGTTTGCAGCTGCATTTGATTGTTGTGCCGGATTAAACTATGATTTTTTCTCTTGGGGATTCTTAAAATAGATTCACTTTTCATCGCCACTAATAATTCGATGCAACACTGATTCTGTATCATATCTTTGAAGCAAAATACACAAGTGGTTTTCCATCTGTCTGTCATTTAATTCGTGTAGCACTTACACTTATTTTTGGATCTTTCCCATAGCTTTCAGAAATTGTTTGTTGTGCAACATTTAACATTTCGCCCATTTGTTTCTGACACAAAGTGTGATCTTCATCGAAATTTTTCGGCGCGCTTCCATGTTCTTCTCTTCTCACATCAAAATCGCTATCTGTGTCTTATCGGAACTTCTGTAAGAGCATGCTTACCATATAAGCATTCTTTCCACCACTTTCCTTCATATGAAAACTGCAAATCTTCATCTCGAACAAAATATTTCCGGGTATGTACGTTCGTATGTTTGTATAAAATATTATAATATTTCAACATTTTCTTAGTAAAATAGTTATTCGAATAGTTAGATCAATTAGAATACCTTTACGCGTTAAAGTAACATGTCCGTTCTGCGGTTCAGAAAGTCACTGTTATTGTTATGAATTTGAAACATCATGACCTTACTCTATAATTATTTATTTTAATTGCGATAACATTATTTTGTGAAGTTCAATGACTCTAGTTGCGTTAATAAGGTAAATAACATTTTTACTTAAATTTCACTTTCGTTATCGTTTATTATTTATTTTTATTAATATTTATTAATAGGTCGAATGGTCGACCTATTGTACTCTCTTCTTACTTTATAAGGTATTCCTGTAATGCCTTTTGCAAGCATATTGTTCCGACCAACTTCAGGATTCTGCTCAGTGGTACCAATGACAATTCTCTGCCTGGCACCTTATATGCACTCCGATGTTTCCTACGATGACTCATTCTTATCATCACAGTGTCCATATGTTACGCTTGAAACAACTCTTACTCTGAATAATTGTACTCCGAACAGTAACAGTGCTCTGTGGAAAAATTGTGGACTCAGGTTGTTTATTTATTGTAATTTGACAAACTCTTGGTTTAAGAACAGTCTTTGTCTCTGTAACTCATCCCTTTCATTGTACGCATTTACAAATATCTGCCTTCACTCTACAGAAAGGTTCTGGCCTCCTCTACATAACCGAGGACCCAACAGAGGGTAATGCTATTTTTCCTACCTAGCTGACTCAACTCCTCCAGACAGTTCCTTATTACTCTGGTTTAACCTCAGAGGAGCCTAGTGATCGGATAGCGACCTGACTGTCAGTTAGTATTGCTATATTCCGTCCTTTGTATCTTCTATTCAAGATGAATTGAGTTTATCCTCCGCTAGCATAGAATTCCCCTTGAAAAGTAGCCACGAGTTTCCCTGTAAGCTCACAGTATTTCATTCTTAAACTCCCGCTTTTATCCCGAAGTTTGCTCTTGACCCATCTGTATACCACAAAATGGTTTCTATTAAAAAAGAGTCTGTCACGTATCGTTGTGAAGCATTTGCCGAAATCCTAGAGATTACTGGTTCTACCCAGGATACAGTTAAAGAGGAAGCTGCCAGCTTGCTAGGCGTGTATTCCGTTATCCTAACCGTAGTCTCCAAAGCTTTAGTTTTCATTACCATATAAATCCAACAGAGCTTCCAGCCCTGCTGTTGGAAAAGTTTTTACCGCCTATGTTGTACTAACAACCGCTAGTCTATGTATATTGTTTAACTCCATGTAAACTGTTTTCAGATTGCCAAATAGATCACTATTGGTCTGATCAATTTTATACATCCAATGGATTTCCCTACAAACCTTCTGCACATCATTATGGCATTAAGGCATATCTGGTATTTTCTGATATGCTCTCTACAGGAGCCCTCCATGTCAATTTACTGTGCAATGTTTTTCCCAGATACTTTACACCCATTTTCTGTGATATTATCTTACTCAGGAGTCGAATATTATTTTTTTTTTGCTCTAATCACACGAGAACAATTGTGCTGGCTGGTAAAATGATAGTTTGTAGGCAAGAGAGGGTAAGAGAATTGTTTTTCGGTGGCGTCAAGTTTCAACCAGCTACAACCTCGCCTTACCAGCACAAAACTAATACATGTACATGTTTAAAAATCAGCCAAACATCAAATGAATGCAAAAACACTCATACATACAAAGCTGTGTATACGTATACATATCATGCCAAACTAATATTCATCCCGTGTGATTTGAAAAGAACAAAAATTGTACGACTAAAAATTGTTCTCGTGTGATTAGAGCCATTAAGAAGTTTTTTCATTCATATAAATGGCACAAATAGCAGCGTACATACCAGCGTAAACCAGTGCAGTACATAATATATGAGTGTAAAAATCGTAAAGAGTAAACAAATCATTACCGCTTGTGCAATCGACCGTCATTCAAACTGTCCAAATACTTTACTGCATTCATTTGTCGTGTATCTAGCACTTGTTCATTGTGTTTGGACTAAGAATATAAATTGTGCGTGTTTATGAATGAAACAATCTATTTAGAGTTCTGAAATTTCCAAAAAAAATCATGTGTTCTGCCTTAATAGTTATAATTTTATTTTTATTTTCTGTATGTTTTTGTGTTTCTATGTGATTAAAAGGCACAACACACAAGCCAACAACATTGTATTTCCTTTTATATTTTTTTTTTTTTTGGTAAAGTACACTGACCGAAAACAGAGAAAAACTTGTTGCAATTTCGTTTGACTTCAATTCGAATAAGTGTGTCGTTATTTTTCTATTAATTTGCTCTCATGTGTATGTACATATGGGCATTTCCATAGTGACGAACGTGACAGTAAACAGTAAACTACATTAAAATTAAAAATTTTAAACACTTTGAGCCACCAACGCAAGAGAAATAGAAATAAATCCTGTTTTTCGTGACGAACGTTACAGTAAAATATTGAGAAAAAAGGAAATCAAAAATATGCCGTTAACAGATCTTTACTTAATATCATTCTTCCTTTTTAAACAAGCTATTGTAGTAACAGATATTTTCTGATATTTAAGTGTGCTGTCACTTAAATAATCGATTTTGCATAAATTAATACTTAAGAGAAAATGTTACTAAAAATTAAATAAAAAAATATCAAAATTAAACACCAACTTTGGAGATCGATTAATAACAATGAGGACAAAGACAATGTATGATAGCTATAATTTATCAAAATTTAAGTATTTTTATCTAACAATAGTGGTCTAAAAAACATTTTCCTTGACTTTTAGTTTTTCAGTCATGGTGGACTTTTCTCTGGAAATGCCCATATGTACTTGCGGTTGAAGTTGAATGTTTGAGTTGTGGCCAGTTGGTTATATTTCAAGGAGGGTTTCAAACTCCAGTTTCTATTGAAAATACATACATACTTGTATTGGCCACGTTATGGGTTTTTTTAAGTAATTTAATGCCTTTGGTAATGTTGACGATGATGTAATACATCAGCTCGAAAGTATAAATAACTGTAACACGTATAGTGTGCAACGTTAACGGCAAATTACGCACCACATAAACGAACAAACCTTTCAGAAGACGTCATATTTGAAATAAAAACAAACCCCTTTTAAGAAAGTAGGGAATGAAACGTAAGCTTTTCTACTTTACTAAAATAATTCTTTTTGTATCCCCCGCCAAATTTTTGTTAAACAATACAAATTGGTGTTGTAATCATACACACGATGTTAGAAAGTTCTGGCTATTTTAGTTTTCTAAATCAACGATGATTATTATTACAAGTGCCACGTCCAATAATTTCATTGTATCATATCAAAATTTATTATTTTAAAATAATGCAACATTTTCGTATTCCAAAAATTAGAAAACCGATTGCAAGAATAAACCGAATGTCCAAGAACTGCCAGGAGATCTGTTGTTGATTTGATCGCCACGCATTACGTTGTTTTTGCGTTAACGCACCGCCTTTATTACAGTTTAGACAGATTGCCTGTTTTTCTATGAAAGTTTTTTCTTTGTTGTTGCAATTGCTACGATGACTTCGAATATTCTAAATATTAGAGATAATAATTAAGTCTCTATGGTCTCTCTAAGTCTCTCCCTGTTTTGATTTATCTTATATATAAAAATGAATGTGTGTTTGATTGTATGTTTGTATGTTTGAAGTTTATAGACGACTAAACGGCTGGACCGATTTTCTTGAAATTTTCACAGTATCTTCCTGTATGTCTGGAAGGAGTTATAGGCTACTTTTTATGTTGATATTCCAAATGAGCGAGGGGCCATGCCCATGTATACTACATACTACATACTTAATATTTAATTGCATTTGAAATATATTACTCATACGCATAGTTACCCCTAAAGTATGCTATCTATGATTCCTGATGTATAAAACCAAAGAAAATAAAGTGTAAAGAACGACGCGGGGGGAAAGATAGAAGGGAAAGAAAAAAATTTTGTAAACAACATTTGTGAAAAAAATCACCAAATAAGAAAAAATATAACCAAAATTAAATTCATAGACTTTTGTTTTATTTTTTTTTTCAAGTTTAAATTATAATTAATAAAAAAAGAAACAAAAAATAGCTTTTCTTATAAGAAAGAAAAATAACCAAAAAAACCTACACATCTACACATTGATCAAAAAATAACCAATTTTGGTTAGAAATAACCAAAAAAAGGCAACACGAGCAATGAGCATTGAAACTGGAACATCTTCGAGTACATGCCGCTGAGACCCGTTCGCATGAATTACTTGAACAACGAGAAGTGAGATTAGAAACTGATCGAATGCGTACTACTCAGGCCCGTTCGTCTGAATCATCTAGGCAACGGGAAACGAAATCAATAAAATGATTCAAAATTAATTGGATATTTGTGTAATGTCTTTCCTTCAAAAATTATTTTAGTTGTTGGCGCAACAACGCGCGCAGGGTACAGCTAGTAAAATATAATTTGGTGACGAGAGCAGATACCCTTGTTTTACTTTACTGTTAGCTTTGAAAGATTAGCTGGTTTTTTCGTTGTAAAAAACTCTCATTGTCTACATATATCTTGAATTTTTATGATTCTGTGACTACCTTACACTGTTGTGATTATCCCTGCGAGTATTTAAAATTTAATATCTGTTTACCGGTTTGGAATCCTTTTCGAAATGAACGACGGTTAGGAGTAATATAATATCGATTGAAGGCTACTTGCCTGATCGATGAAATAGCAATTAGGTCTGTAGCTGGCTCATCCATTACCAGTGTTGCAAAACAGAAATTTTGAAATGGGCCTGAATTGTAACTGAAAAAGTACTTTTTCCCATCAAATAGTACTTTTGTAAAAGATACATGCATATGTATATACATAATTGGTCATTATAACCATACATACATACATACATAATTGACCATTACAACCCTTCAGTCAGGATTACGGCCTAGCTTCTCAACACCACTCATGTTGTGTGTGTTAATTTTATACATGAGTGGCAGGACCTACAGTTTAACGTCGACTCCGAACCACAGATTTTTTTGAGAAGCTTTTCATGGCAATTTTTACTCTCAGAGTTTTTGCCAGAAATCTGCTGAGAGGAAGTCGCCGAAGAAATATTTTTTTTCATATATCGTTTT
Source organism: Sarcophaga rosellei (assembly GCA_930367235.1). NCBI lineage: Eukaryota > Metazoa > Arthropoda > Insecta > Diptera > Sarcophagidae > Sarcophaga > Sarcophaga rosellei. The sequence goes on from OV884019.1 coordinate 67,024,423, forward strand.
GATGTCTGACCTGGGATTCGAACTCGGGCCTTTCGTCTAATAAGCCAACACACTACCTACTAGACCCCACCACTTATTTTGTGTGTGTTTATGAATGGCGGGACCTACCGTTTAAAGTCAACTCAGAACGTCAGATTTTTGAGAAACTTTATCGTGTCAATTTTATTTCCTCTCAGAGTTTTTGATTTATGTATTCAGAGTTTATCATATTTCGTTTTGATGCAGATGTCTGCCATTTGGTTTAAATCGTGGGCTCATGTCTAGTAAGCCAGGAATTACCTACTAGACTATTTATTTATATTTAATACACATACAGGACAAAAACAGCTGATTCGGAAAGTAACAAAACGTAAAAGCCCCGTTTAGTCACGTCGATGGAACGTATGTTACATTACGTTCGTTTGAAGAGCAATGAAATTATATTACGGTTCGGCAAGAGCTTTCATTGCTTTCCGTATTCTAAAATCGAACGTACGTTTGGTGAACGTTTGGCTAATCGGGGCTAGAAGCTAATTCTACTTTAGCATTGCGTTGAACGTGTTGTAAAAGTACTAAAAGCATCGCCGGGGTACTGCGGTATTTTTGAAATGAAAATGTACTGAAAAAAATACAAAAGTACCGAATTTTTCAACACTGTCGATTACAATGCGGCTGCCTAATTGTTTTATATACAATTTCTTTATAGAGAACTACTGATAAAGTGATGCATCCCTAGCTGTTTCAAAATTGGACAATACCTTTCATGTATTATTTTGAACCTGTGGTTAAATTTTCATAATAATTTCTTGTGAGGTCTTTGGAATTTTCTAAAATAGATTATGGTCACAGTTACTTTAAAAAGTAAATACTGCTTTTAAATGGCTTGTTTTTTAAAATTTTTATTTATTTATTGCAACATAAAAATTCGTGGTATTAAAACCGCATTTAGAAGAAAAACGCGTGAACTTGATTTAGAAACTTGAAAAGAATTCCATTCACTTTTAAATAACGACTATTTTTACTAAAATAATGACAACATTTAGTTTTTCTTTCCATTCCACCTCTACCCACTTTTAGTTTTTTTGTTTTAAACTGTAATACTAGGTTGTAAGAAAAATGAAGTAAAAATTAAAAACAACACAAGCAATCAAGTTTGACATTTAGGTATTAAAGGATGGAAAAGGAATGACAAACACTAAGGTGGGCCCAAATATGATGAACAAACAAATGAAACGAAAAGAAAGGAAAATAAAAGAATAAAATAAATTAAATTAAAAACAAAAAACGAAGACCACATGCAATATAATACCACACCAAAATGTTATTCATTCCCTTTGAAGCTGTCGCAGGACACAAGGAATTGATTAATTTAATAATGAGAAAGGAACTCCACTATAATTTTGCCATAATAATGCTGCCAGTATTAGATATTTACAATGTTACAAATTATTTTAACAAAATTTTATGATGCGGTGCCTCTAAACTTTAGAGTCTAAAGGGAGATTGAGACGATCACACAAGTCGTACCACACATGTTAAGTTTTTGTGAAGAAGAGACGTGATCCTTAGATCAGGCTCTACAGTTTAAATTCAATTCCGAACTACAGATTTTTGGAGAATCTTCACATGACAATTTTAGTTACTCTCACAGTTTTTGTCAGAAATTTGCTGAGTGGAAGTTGCCGAAGAAATATTCGTTTTGTTAGAGACGTCTGACGTGGGCTCACGTCTATTAAGCCAACACACTATCTATTAGACTCTGACTTTACATACGTAAATTCCTTTCATGTCAATTGGCCTTAACAATTCTTCATTTAAGCCTCAAATACACAAGCGCTTATACAGTCAGGCCTCCTATAACGCGGTGCGTGCGTACCGCGTTGTATTGAAACCGCGCTATAAGAAACTCAAATTTAGCCGTACAAACCATGCTAATTCGTAGCGCGTTCTATAGAAACCATCCACCGCGTTGTATGGAAATTGCGCTATAAAAAACTTGGAATTAGTACAAATTAGTACATTATTCGCACCGCGTTATATAGAGACCAAGACAAGAAAAATTATAAATTATTTTTATTGAATTAAAGAGTTCATATAAGGATTGATAAAAAAAAGATGAAACAAAAACTAAAATAAAAGACTGTTTTCCAACAATTGAGTTGCAGAAATTTATTTAGAAAAATTTGGTCACCAACGAAACGTATGTATGTACCGTGAAAGAGCTCTGAAATGACTGAAAACTAAACACATTGTTTGCATACCTCTTAAGTAATAATTAATAATCGTAATGATTAGTAAATTGATTACATTTTTTTGAATTGTGAAATAATGATTACAATTACGATTATTTATGGTTTTAATAGTTAATAATTGATTACGATTACAAAATAATCAAAAAAATAATCAGGATTACTGGCGATTGGTCCAAATAATCAAAAATCATCAAAAGTAATCGAAAAGTAATCAAATTGTTATCAATAAATTTTGAATTGAAGGTAATTCTTAAAAATAATTTCATTTATTTTTGGATAACTTTTGATTTTTTTTGATTATTTTTGATAATCGCCAATAATCCTGATTATTTTTAGATTATTTTGTAATCCTAATCAATTAGTAATTCGAAAAACGTGTTCATAGAATTATATAATCATTACGATTCTTTTTTAAAAACGAATGTAATTGATTACGAATCGTAATCGAAATTTAACAGGTATATGGTTGTTTATATATGTATCTCGGCTGTGCTTTTGCATCGAAAATAAAACTGATATTAAACCCTCTTACAATATCTAGTTACTAGAGTCATTCATAGGCTGTGCGGAAGGAACTTATGGGATGTTGTTGAACGAGAACCGTGTCGTAAGAGTACCACGTTATAGGAGGGCTGTCGTAATTTCAGCTCTGCGTTATAGGGAAACTGCGCTCTGAGAGTACCGCGTTAGAGGAGGGTTGACTGTATCATATTTGTCAACATTGAACTTTACTGCAGTGTTGTTGTAGAATAAAAGAAATAAGTAATTTATGAAAGTTGGTATACCTAAGCCCATTGTGATAGTACAAGCCAACCAATCCGGGGATTAAATCGTGCCTGTAGGAAACAATGCTGATTCCAAAACGAATCTCTCTTCTTCGGCAATCTTTCTTTTTGTTTGTTTTGGGGAGTTCAGTTAAAAATTACCTCTGCCTGTTCATGACAACAGCTAGGCACTAGGGGAACTATAGTCTTCTATTAAACTTCTTAGCTTCTCCAGAAGTCATAAAAGAGAGTGTAAAGACTTTGATGATTTAATCTTCTTTTTAGCCAGATCAGTCCAGCAGCACCTAGAAATTTCAAAATATGCAAAAATGGTGCTATGTTCTGGAATTGCCCCAGAACGAATTTTGGAGTTATGTTAGTAATGGGCTTGATTGCATATAGAAATTTGACACATCACTTTTTGCCTTATCTGGTGTGGAACCATAATACATCATTTAACTTCTAGGCAGTCGAAATAGTCAAAATATGACCGTTTGATTCAATAGATTTTTAAAGCGAGGAGTGCAATATACGAATTTATTATACTTTAGTTTATTTGTTGTTATCTCGTCATTATTTTTATGACGTTTTGTATACCTTATAAGGGGATTTCTTTATTGTTTTTTGTTTCGCTAATAAAACGTAACACAATGTAGAAATCAAAATAAGATTCCCGGAAACAAGTCGATGAAAACAGTCATTGTGTTATTTTTTATGACAGAATGGTACATTATACTCATTATCGGCTATCAACAATAGGTCTAGTAGTATAGTAGGTAGTGTGTTGGCTTATTAGACGCAAGGCCGTGGTTCAGACCCAAAGTCAGATATCAACAAAACGAATTATAAAAAATATTTCTTCGGCGCCTTCTCGCAAAAAACTTGGGAGTAAATAAAATTGCCATGAAAAGTTTTTCTGAAATCTGTTGTACTGAAACAATTTTAAACTGTTGGTTCGGCATTCATGAGTGGTGTGAAAAGCTACTTTGTAATCCTGACTAAAAGTTTGTAATGACCAATTAAGTAAGAAGAATAAAGTCAGTAATGTTTACGATTCAGTATATTATTATGACTACTATGAGGATACTATGATTAATTTTGGATAAATTTAACACCATTCGTATCCCCCGTATATCTACAAAGTGCTACATTTGTGTGGTGTGTGTGATCTCTTTGTCCATTCCCTTGCATATGTATGAAGTCTGTGCGGCAGTGTTGAAAAATTCAGTATTTTAGTACTTTTTTCAGTACTTTTCCATTTCAAAAATGCCGCAGTACCTCCGCGGTGCTTTCAGTACTTTCTTTTATTACATGTTTTATGTTTTAAACTATTAATGCCTTATTGCTAAAAGTAGAATTAGCCTTTAGCCCCGATTAGCCAAACGTCCACGAAACGTACTTTCGTTTTTAGAATACGAAAAGCAATGAGAACGCTTGCCGAATCGTAATGTAATTTCGATAAGCATTCATATACTAAAAACTAACGTATGTTATATTACGTTCCGTCGACGTTGGGATAAGCGGCGCTTTTACGTTTTGTTACGTTCCGAATCAGCTGTATTTGTCTTGTATATAAGGAACACGAATAAACCGTTATTTTTCTGCGCCTTGACGTATGTGCAATATATATAAATAAATACATAGTCTAGTGGGTAGTGTGCTGGCATACTAGATGTGAATCCACGGTTCAAACACCATGTCAGACATCTCCAACAAAACGAAATGTGAAAAAATATTTCTTCGGCGACCTCCTTCTGGAGTTAATAAAATTTCCTTGAAAAGTTTCTCAAAAATCTGTCGTTCAGAGTTGACTTTAAACTGTAGGTCCCGCCACAGGGTTGTAATGCATATGTATTTTTTTTTTACAAAAGTATCATTTGATCCGAAAAAATACTTTTTCAGTTATAGTTCAGTACCATTTTAAAGTTTAAATTTTACAACACTGCCGTGCGGGATCATTTGCCTTGCCTCTCAACAGAGAATTTCACCTTCAACAGAGAAATGTTAATTTGAAATCTGAATTTGTATGTCTACGTCAGACAAGTTATTACGTTCTATATTTCCGTTGTCTGTAGTACACATATAATAGTTGAATATTTCGCTCAGAAACACCCGATATTCTTAAACAATCTTAGATGTGTTGCACATATTCTTTAGACCACTTTGACAATAATAGCCAGTATTTCATATGAAATAAAAATAATTATCAGGTAAAAGACAATCTGAGGTTCGACTGACTCGAAAGGATTCCACTTTCGAACCTGACATGTGATCTTAATCGTTAAGTGATCACCCAAGTAGATGATATTAGCTGGTAGGTAAAGGCTAATGTCTTAATAGTATTTTTTCGGTATTTTTGTAATAGAAGCAGGACCAAAAACATGTTCTGGCATGAGCCAGTAGTAGAATACAGAAGACACACACATTGTTTTATGTTTACTTTAACTAAGGCAGGGCAGTTTCATAATATCAATTCATATCATAATCGATATTCAATGTTAATCAAAGGCACTTCTCACATGGAATCTGAAACAACCGTGAAAATGTGTTGTACGCTCAAGGCTTTAATTATTTCATTCCTTAATATTTGTTTTCACAGAATAAAGATATTCCATTCTTCTTTTTAATATTGAATTTTTGTATGTATTTTTATTTTTATCATATGTTTCCTATTCACTGACTATAACGTTTATGGCATGCCACCCCATTCTGGCAATTGTTACGTAAGTTTCGACAGACAAAGAACAGAAAAAATTATACTTAGCGTAACAAAAATTTGTGATCATAATTCCAGAATTTTTGTTTATTCTTAAAATTCGAAATTCTAGTATAATTTAATATTCTGTTGACTACTGCCTTAAACCAAGTCTTCAATCTTATTTATATTCTACGGTCATACTTGGGGTTGGAAGAATAAAAATGATTTTGAAAATATTCTTTTGCTGCACTTAAAAAAATAAGAGAATAGAAGACGAAAAAAAATGTAAAAATTGAAGAGAAGAAATTTTCATATTTTTTTTGTATTTATTTATTAATTACAAATTAATTACAAATTATTTTTAATTATTTACGAGTAACTTCAACCTTATGCTTGGTGTAGTGTAACAGATAGGAATCTCTGGTGGGAATCGAACGCACGACCCTCACGCTAATAGTCTATGATGAAAAACAATGACTTTAAAGATAAAAAATCTTTTAACTTTAAAATTCTTCTTTCAAACACAAAGTAAATAACTTGTAAAACATTTATCAGGATTCTTCCATCTGAATCTATCTAATGGCGTAGTGTACACAGATCTTGATCTCTTCCAATTCATTTTCTAGCAAATAATAAAATCTTAATAAGCTTATGGACATTTACTTATTTGAAACAGATTTATAAAGTATATAATGTGTAGTTATTAGACCGCAGTTTGTGATAAAAATCTATTTCTATCGACAATAAAAAAATAGGTTTTGCTAATATACATATGTTTACAATTAACATCAACTAGCATAGTAACCTGGTACACTCAACCCTCCTATGACGTGCTACTCTCAGAACGCGGTTTCCATATAATGCGGAGCTGAAATTACGACAGCCCTCCTATAACGCGATACTCTTACGATGCGGTTTTCGTTCAACAACATCCCATAATTTCCTTCCGCACAGCCTATGAATGACTCTAGTAACTAGATATTGTAAGAGGGTTTAATATCAGTTTTACTTTTAATGCAAAAGCACAGACGAGATATATAAACAACCATATACCTGTTAAATTACGATTACGATTAGTAATCAATTACATTCGTTTTTAAAAAAGAATCGTAATGATTATATAATTCTATGAACACGTTTTTCGAATTACTAATTGATTAGGATTACAAAATAATCTAAAAATAATCAGGATTACTAGCGATTATAAAAAAAAAATCAAAAGTTATCCATAAAATAATCAAATCAATTTCAATAATTACCTTCAAAATTTATTGATAACAATTTGATTACTTTTTGATTACTTTTGATTCTTTTTGATTATTTAGACCAATCGTTAGTAATCCTGATTATTTTTTGATTATTTTGTAATCGTAATCAATTATTAGCTATTTTAACCAAAAATAATCGTAATTGTAATCGTTATTTCACCTTGCAAAAAAAATTAATTAAATTACTAATCATTACGATTATTAATTATTACTTAACACGTTGACTGTCGACTACGAGATAACTCGTAGATTGCTTTCCCTTCTAGGGTGACAACTACGAGTTATCTGGTACTCACTAAACCTGCCATTTTTGTGTAGCTACGAATAAAATCGTATTATACCAGTGCTAGTATTGATAAATGGCTTCTGGGAAAAGAACAAAAAGTCAATGTTGGCTTGCGTAGCCAGTTTGCTGAAAATTGCCGCGGCAGTCAACGTGTTAACAGGTATGTAAACAACATGTTTAGTTTTCAGTCATTTCAGAGCTCTTTCACAGTACATATGTACATACGTTTTGTTGGTGACTAAACTTATCTAAAAAATTTTCTGCAATTCATATCTGCCAGTAAGGATGTAAGGATGAAAAGTTACATCATTTTACAAAAGTCTTTCTTGTTTTTGTTGGAAAACAGTCTTTCAGTTTAGTTTATTTGTCCTTATATGAACTCTTTAATTCATTAAAAATAATTTATATGTAATTTATCTTGTCTTGATCTCCATATAACGCGGTACGAATTGATGTGATTTATATTAATTCCAAGTGTCTTATAGCGCGGTATCCATACAATGCGGTAGATGGTTTTCATAGAACGTGCTACGAATTAGCCTGGTTTGTACGGCTAATTCCAAGTTTCTTATAGCGCGGTTTCCATACAACGCGGTACGCACTCACCGCCTTATAGGAGGGTTGACTGTAGTCTAATGAGTCTTACGGTAAATTGTTAGCGTGTGGTCTGTTACACCACGCCGCAGTCCAAGTTAGTCAGCTCGTAATAATTATAATTTAACTTATAATTGTATTCTAATAAATAAATAAATTTCAACTAACATTTTGAATTGAAAAACTCTCATCTAACCATAGCAAATTCTCCAACAATCATTTTACAGAAGTGCAATTGATTTTTAAGAGTACCATATCGCATCTTCAATATTTTTTTACTCTGACTGCCCTTAATTCTTCAATATTTTGGATTGTCAAAAATAATTCTCCCATTTTGTATTCAGAGCGAATCATTTTAATTTCTCGCAAACCTTGCAATGTTAGTAACCTTAACAAATTTAATTCTCTTTGTTTAATATACACAAGGCCTTTTATTAACTTGTTTTTTTTTCAGTGTATATAAAAATTTTTTGTATTTTTGTTGCCCGTTTATGTCACATTTTTATAGAATTTTTTCTTTTATTAATATTCGTCACCCATATTTTTTGAGCAACGGATGAAGTCATTAAAATTAATAAAAGGAAAACAGTTTTTTTTGTTTTATTTTCTCTATTTTCTGTACTTGTTTATTCCAAAAAAAAAAGAAAAAAATTAAAAGAATCGTGGAATTGTGTTTATTTCTTATTATTGTTGTTATTGCATGATCAATTAACATTTTCCCCAGTCTACTGTATTTTTTTGTTGTTGTTTACTTTTTGCATATAAACGTACTCGTTCGTACGTACAGAATTGTTTCACTCACGTAAAAATCACTCAAGTGTTTCGTCTGCTGTTGTATTTGTTTTGTTTTCTGCACACTTTTTGATTTTCTGTTGGTGGCTTGCTTTATCGGCCTGTGCTAAAAAAAATACATTTAAAATACCGGCACATTTTATACTCAGCCTTGACCGTCAGACAAAGCATCTGCTTTGAGTAGTACGAGTAACAGTTGGTTGTATACATATTCTGTTAAACATGAAATTTACTGCATTTTTATATTGATTACCCTGCCCGCGTTGCTGCACCACCAACTAAAATAAATTTGAAGGAAAGACATTACACAAATATCCAATTAATTTTGAATCGTTTTATTGATTTGGTTTCCCGTTGCCTAGATGATTCAAACGAACAGCCCTGAGTAGTACGCATTCGATAAGTTTCTAACCTCACTTCTCGTTGTTCAAGTGATTCATGCGAACGGGTCTCAGTGGCATGTACTCGAAGATTTTCCAGTCTCAATGCTCGTTGCTCGACTGATTCTGAGCCTCGTTATGCTATTTTTTCCGTGATTAAGGTGTAGGTCGATCAATTGCTTGTCATTCATTTTGAATAATTTTCAGTGGCGCAATCTATCGGAAATTAATTGCACCAGCTTAGAAACCTCCGTCGACTCATGCGCAACAACTTTGCTAAAGATTATAGCATGATCAAATGCAGAGTTTACGATTTAATTCATTTTGAGTAATTTTCAGTGGCGTCACCTGTCGGAAATTGGTCATACTAACTTATAAAACTTCGTCGACTCATGCGCAACAACTTTGCTAAAGATTATAGCATGATCAAATGCAGAGTTTACGATTTAAATCATTTTTAGTAATTTTCAGTCTTGCCACCTGTCAGAAATAGGTCATACCAACTTAGAAACGTTCGTCGGTTCATGCGCTGTTGCTGAAGCTCATAACATGATCAAATGCATAGTTTACGATTCTATAAAGTATATACAAACAAACATTCATTTTTATATATATAGATGATATTCGGCATTCAATTCAGGCCAGGCTTCTTACAAATAGAACATAGAAAAAATATAAAGGGTCTTCCAACAGGGACTTCTGGACCTTGACAATTGATAGCGGCTATCTTGTTGAAGCTACATCTGTCAAATATTTGTCAATGTCAAATTGACATTAATTTAGTATGTCTCTCCAAATCGCTATTAAGCGTTCGCTGAAGCGTTTGACAACTGACCCTAATTTTTATTGATAAATCGTCATCAGTCCATTTCTTGATGAGAGGCTAGGTGAACGAACAAAATTCTCGGATTTGTCGAAATAGTCACTGTTTGGTGTGGATTTTAGGCTGACGGCATCAGTGGTCTATATTTTTGGAAAAATAACATTAACCAGGGCATAACTGTTATTTTGAACTATAGTTTCTTAAATGAAAACTTAAAAAATTAAAATCAAAAATAAATACAAATTTTTAATATTTTTGCGTATTACTTTAAATTTCCATATACAAATGTTCATATATGTACGCAGTACATTAAATGGGCGTATTGAATTGAAATGACATTTTATCACAGTTGAACATGCGAGATTTTGACTCCCATTTAATATGACAAAATTGTACATTGTCTTGTATGTAGGTTTTAAACTTTAAAGTACAACGATTTAATAGCAGTATTTGATGTTATTTTCTGTTATTATTATTATTATTTAAAATCAATGGATTTTCTATTCCACGTGTTTACTTACAAATTTTTTTCAGGGAAAACAAAACAAAACAAAAAAAATGTACGTGACGAGATAAAATAATGGTGGATTGTACAAATTAAGATGATTGTGCTAAATGAACGTTTATTATAGTTAATCTACATGTTGTTTATAATTAAATTTTATTTATTATTGTTATTAAAACTGTTGCTACAGACTGTTTTAGTTTACAATTTTATATTTTTCTCTACTCTACTGCAATATAGATGAGTAAACATCAACACGTGGCTTTAAATACACTTACAAAGTACAGCTAACCCTCCTACAACGCGGGGAATAGGTTCCCAAAAAATGCCGCGTTGTAAGAAATCGTGTTGTAGGAGATATGAACTCCATACAAAAATCAGAGTTTGGTTCCAAAGTAAAAAATTTTTCAGTAAAATATTGGAATTTGTATAGTAAAAATAAGGGCTTCATATATTTTTGTGTATTTATTTGTTGAGTCATAAGAACATACATATTATGTAATTTAATAACACTTCATTAATTTAAATAAAAACAAAATAAAATAAAATTTCAATTCAACGTAAAATATTCAAGTTGGAAGATTTAATAAATTAAAGCCAAAATAGAACGACAACTTTGTACTCCTCCTCATCACTTAGTATGATTTGTCTTGAACGTTTTGTTCGTACTAGTTCAAAATCTGGGCTTGATCAGATTCGGGCATCCTTTCGACGATTATTGTTTTGAAAAAATCGTCCATTAAAGTTTCTTTGCTCTTATTTCGCAAATTTGTATAAACTTTTTGATAGGGTGATAAATTGTTTTGAAGATTTCGTTTAAATATTAATGCTCTATCACTTAAAGGGTCGTTCTCCAAAATGCATTCTTCCAAGTGCTTTGCCATATTTAAAGCTTTCTCGATATTTTTTAGTGAAAGGTTTTTATTTTTAACATCGGAAAGATCGTCAGAGCTATCTCCAATTGATTCTTCATTTGTCATTGCCACTAAATCTGCTTCGTTTATTTCGTCGTCCGCAATTAATTCTTGAATATCAGCCATTGTTATTTCATCAAATCCATCACCTTCTGCTGTATGCGCCAATCTCACTATGTTCCTATATTCATCTTCTATTGGTGCAGAAACAGTGCCATGAACGTCTATTTCCGGTAATAGTGCTTTCCAGTAAGCTTTTAGTGTTGAACGACGAATTTCTTTAACTGACGTATCAACAATTTCAACGCAATTTAAAATTGTAAATTGTTTCCAGACTTCTTTAATATTAACTCAAAGGATTTCCGAATGAAGTAAGCTTTGAATGCTGCTATTATGCCCTGATCTAAAAGCTGTAATAGCGATGTGGTGTTGGGCGGTAAAAATTCGATTTGAACATTAGGATGACTGAAATCAGTCGAATGGTATGGCGCATTATCTAATAGTAGTAAAACTGTAAATGCTAAGTTCTTTTTTTAGATACATTAGATATTTTCGTAAAAATCGCGTTGTAAGAGTAGCGTTGTAAGAAAATGTCCGCATTTTATGAACCGCTTTGTAGCGAAAACGCGTTATAGAAACCCCATACATATATCAAATATTTTCAGGCTATAAACATAAACAGTTATCGGTAAAATGGGTTTTACAGCATTTTACTGAATGTTTAAATGAAGTCAAGAAATTTTATTAATCTTTCACATAAAAGAAATCTACAACAAGTTCAGATACTACGTATTTAGTCAACATATCTTGTATAACAATGAAATTTCTTCCGTCTTTTCCACAAAAAAAAAAACCTGATAAGTACTCTAAAGAAGATAAGATCAGATGACTAATTCCATAATATTATTATGATGTGTTTTGCACTGAGTTGAATATTATAGGTTTTGCTACATCTTAAAAAAAGATAAAATAAAATAAAGACATTTCCTGCTTAGCACCTAAATTTTCTAGTTTATCAAATTAGATCACCAAACATGATAAACATACTTATACATGAATACATGTGTCAGGGTCAAGGTTCAAAAGCGATTTAAATAATGTGCACTTAATGTGGTATACCATACAAAGCCAATGTATGCATCCTTCATAAAAAGAGGTTAAGAATTTTGATGAGAGTACATAATAGATGGAGGTGCAAAAGCATCTGAACTTGAGCTTATGCTAGTAATAACGGAAACTAGAGATTTTCATTCTATGGATGTTATCGTACTAATCGAGGTAAAGGTAGCGTAAAGGCATCACTGATATCCTGGATTCGATTAAGTTCCAGAAACGGCTATTTGGAAAATTACTCTTTTACATCTCTCTCTCTCTCTCTCTCTCTCTCTCTCTTACATCTTTTTTCTTGACATTTTTATCTTCTTCTTTTGTATCTTTAGGATAACCGCAATGGATGAAATGATCTCCGGGTGAAATTTCTGCTTGTTGTCGCGGCGGTATATGTCTATAAATCTACCTACCTACTCCTCTTGGTATATATTTAAAACGACCACAGGAGAACATTTTCTCTACAGAAACCACGGGCACGTTCTGAACCCTTCCAGCTCTTTCTTTCAATAGAGAAATCATATTCGGAATTTGATTTATTGGGGTAATTTGCAAACATATCGGACGGTATTAGTTGTCAATATCGTGACTCGTCCAATATGTATTTGACCATTTTATTTACCACATACGCACTTCTTGTTGAAGATCGATCGAGTTTATTTTCCAAAATCTCTTTAACAGCCTTATCAATTTTTGTATTCCTTCGCTTAGATTTTTTTCGGCAAACTCCAAAAGTGGTTGGCAAAAATAAAACAGATCATTAACCCCTGAATTCTCTGAGAGCCCCAAACTATGTAGTATGTTTCGAAAGATATTTCGTTGAAACACTTCTTATAGCCGAGACATCAGATGAATATTTATTTCATTGATAAAAAATATATTACACAAGAATAAATTTAAAATGAATACAAGCTGTTATTTATTATAATAAATATGATTGCCAAACTAAGCAATTTTCAAAGACCTTACGAATGCGATTTCTTTCCTCAAGGCGACTTTTCATTTACTCTGACGAGTATACTCGACATAAAGGTTAAAGAGTTAAAGATGATTTTATGATTGCTTGTAATATTTTTTTTACTTAGTTGTTGAGCAATTATTAACGGTTTTTTGGAGAAATTAGTATCATGTTCCATTTCTTTTTATCTATTCAAAGTCCCTCTCTATTCATCATACCGCTAATACATATTAGCATTTGACCTCTATATGAACATTTATTCAATATTTGTTATCCATTAAGTAAATTGTATAACATGCTACTGGGGAAATAGATTTTGTTCCTATTACATACATACATAATTGGCCATTACAACCCTTCAGTCAGGATTACGGCCTAACTTCTCATACCACTCATGTTATGTGCGTTAATTTTATACGTGATTGGCGGGACCTACAGTTTAACGTTGACTCCGAACGACAGATTTTTGAGAAACTATTCATGGCAATTTTGTTTTACTCTCAGAGTTTTTGCTAGCAATCTGCTTAGAAGCAGTGGTGTTGTGCTAAGTTTGTTTTTACCGGAACGCGTATATATAATTATATAGACAGGACCGATCCTGGGTAGGCGGCCGCTCTGTGCGGTCTCATGTGCCAAATCTAACGACGGGGGTGATTTTCCATGATAATCCTGGCGGCGGAGTTTTTTTTTAGGTCTCATGTCCCAAATTTGACGACGGGGGGGGAGGGAGATTTAACCCAATTTTCGCCCGTCGCCAGGATCGGCGCTGTATATAGCATAAAAAGGAAAGGAAACGATTGTATACATACAATACAATAATAGGAACGTTTAATAAAAATTAGTTAACAAATTATAAAATACGCTTAGTAGATACTCAAACAATATTGCATAAATATTTTTAACAATACATGAAAACACTAATGGTTTTTATAAAATATTCCAAATAGGATTATGTTCAGGATCTTGTGGTTGAATTTTCCTTATTTTGTTTGTCATCCGCTGAACGATGAGACCTTAACCAAGTTTTTACATAATCATCTGGTTTAAATAATTGTTGTGGTGGGCCATTCATTTTTATAAATAAAAGATTTGGTAGATTTTCAATTAATATTCTATTTCTTTGTTCATTTAAAATAATATTCATATTACTGAATCCGCGCTCACATTCTGCCGAACTGCAAGGTACAATATTTATGTATCGAATTAAGATTTCTACATCTTCTTGAATTACTTTGCCTCCAGTATCAATATAATCTCTAAACGCATTGATACATCGCATCACATTTCTTTCGGTTCGGGTCGAGTTCTGGTGCAGCAGAAAAAAACGTTCCGGACTCCGGTTCACGTTTCGGAAAAACAAGCCGGTTCGTTCCGGTTCGGGTTCGGTTCAAACCCTTGTTTATAAAAATACATATAAAAATTCCTCAAAAATTAGAAAAAATCAGCAATTCTTTTTAATTTTTTTTTTAAAACGTCAGCCAATTCTCGTTATCAGAAATCATCTTTAGTTCCGGAACGCGTTCCTGACCAAAAAGGAAGTACCGGAATGACGTTCCGGCTCGAAAACACCACTGCTTAGAAGAAGTCGGTGAATTCTAATTATATCTCTCAAAATTTTTTACAAATACAATATCTTGAAGTTTTTGTGTTCAAATATTAGATAATATTTCTCTCTTCTATACCTATTAGAGTTTACAATTTAAATCAACAGTTAATGGCTGCGTATTCATTTATTTGTTTTTATTTAATTTTCTTTCGTTCTACTGACTTTCTGTTACTACTGCCCTTTTTTAAGATTAATTTCAGTCTACATACATACATACGTGTTTGAATAAACCCATTAAAGCAACAGTTAAAATATTGTTCACCTATCAGACATTCTCTTATTCTGTTTCAATTTTCCTTAGAGATAAGAAACGACAACAACAATCACTTTTGACAGTTCTTGAAATTGAATACTATACTGGATACATATGCAGGGTTGTATAGTTGTATGGCATAACTGTAGTTGTATGACTAACGAAATAAAAATTAATTTTCAACAACATTTTACTTTAATACAGTACGTGAGCAGTTTACGTTGCAGAATTCTTAAATAAAGTTTTTATACTAAAAAATGTTTTAAATGTAATCAAAATCATTTTTATCAGCAGAGTGCCATATTTTATCGGATAATTTGTTTTGTTAGTCTGTACAGGTTTAAGACCTAATTTTTTAAGTGGAAGTACACATGATAAATATTTATTGAACGTTTTAAAAGCACTCAAAAATTTCTGTAAAAAAAGAAATTCTTCATGTGGCTAATTTTTAATTTACGAATACATTTAACGCGTTCAGCGTCACAATTATTTTGCAGTTTAGAATTGATATTAAAATCACATTTTACAATTTAAAATTTTCTTACATCTTTGATCAACAATTGTGCAGCCCTTGCGCTGACCAACTTCTTGCTCTTCCCTGATGGCATCACAACGGGCCGCTATGCGTGCTCAGGTGAGCTTTGTGATATCAGAGCTACCACTCCGACCTAACATAACCTGACCAACACTTAGGGTACGGTTCATAAGCATCGGAACATCGAATACGTAGAAAAACTATTTCATATGGAAATGGAGTAGAGTATAAGCGGAAGATTCTTCGTGAAATGCGCGTGCTTTCGAAAAATATAAAATATCAGTAAACAAGTTTTCTTATTAAAAAAACTGAATCTATTGAATAACAAGTACTGTCAACCTCTCCTGTATGCTATTGAGAAGCCTTAAGATTGACTTTAAAGATCCAGTAAATACATTTATTTCAGATATATGTACATATCACAGATGTATTTTGTAGTACATATCAGAGATCAGCAACGAATCGTTTTTTTTTTTTTAATTTTGAGTATGAGTGAGTCAACAGTATTGAAATTCAACTACTCTGATCGTACTCACTACAACATTGAGTTATAAGCACAGGTTGCAATGAGTATGGGTACAACGTTCACATCAAACTCATAACATTCGAAATATGTTTAATTCATACGCCTACTCCTTCAGATTCATAAATTTAGAAAAATACTCATAAATAATTCGAGTGATTCAAATCATTCATCAAAATTTACAGTCTTAGTTGTTGTTGCTGCATTTATAAAAGAAAAGAAGAAAGAAAAAGACAAAGACAGCAAGCAATTAAACACACAACCTTCTAGTGAGTATTGTAGTGTTCGTACGCGAATCAGACTTATTCTGTGATTCTTGTAAGTGTTGAGCAAAGAAGAGTCGAAATCAAAAACATCATGTCTATTGTTAAGTATGAGTGCGATGAGTACTTCAAACTTTGAATATGAGTAGTATGAGTATGATATTAAAATAAGTATGACTGCGTATAAGTATCAGAAATTATGAGTATGATTCGAATCTAAAAGAATTAACAATAAGTTGTGGAGTGTAGAAGTCGCCGTAGTGTATTAGGTAGTGTGTTGGCTTATTAGACGTAAGGCCACGGTTCAAACCCCAGGTCAGACATCGAAACGAAATATGAAAAAAAAATATTTCTTCGGCGACTTCGTCTCAGCAGATTTCTGGCAAAAACTCTGAAATAAATAAAATTGCCATGAAAAGTTTCTCAAAAATCTGTCGTTTGGAGTCGACCTTAAATTGTAGGTCATGCCACTCATTTACAAAAATTAGCACACACTACATGAGTGCTCTGAGAAGCTAAAGGGTTGTAATGGCCAATAATGTATGTAATGTATGCTGAAGTATTTTTAGGGCCTTTTTCTGAGGCAAAGTTTTAATGACGGCCCTGAACTTGCTATGACGTTTAAATAGAATGTTGTCACCATGGTACGAAGTCAGTAATATGTTCCCAATAAGCAGAATATTAAATATTTAAATACAAAAATTCATTGCCAATTTGAGTTCCAATTTGTACAGCAATTCAGTTCTACACGCTAGGTACGGTAGATAAACTTCCATTTCATATGATAGCAGCATCTGAATTTTGGAACATGATTTATTTTGTTTTGGTTTATTTCGAGAGTGGCAATGGATTTGTATATTTCATAATAAATTAAATTTATTAAAAAAAACAGAAAAACATTTTAATTTGTTATCGATTTCTAAATTAATTCCCAAACCCAATACTTAACTGTTGTTGACGGTCAAAGCCAATAAATTTACTCAAGTATTACAAACAATCTTTAATTTCAAATGTAAACAAATCTATTTGATAGGCGCTTAGAAAAGCAATCAAATATAAAAAAAAGTTTATAATAAAAATTCGAATAAAATTAATACATCATCAATTTTATTTTCTATATACATACATATGTATGTATGAATTTGTGCGGTCTATTTAATAATTTTCAATATAGTTGGGAGAAAAGAAAATTAAATATGAGAACAATATTTAATAATTTATTATGTAAACATTGACAAATTGGACAATGTTTTACGGAAGATATAACAGAATAAATAACGAATGACGTATGGCATTAACATTCAGTTAAATAATTACAGAGACATTTAATTGGTCAATTCACACAAGGCTTTGTATCGTTGTATTCATTGTATTGTTGGAAGAACATACAACAGTGTACGATTGTTTTTGATAATTTTCATATAAAAATCTGATACACTTATACACATTTTTAAAAAGTTGTGTTGGTTTCGTGCTATCAAATTGCTTGAATGCCAAAAATTATGAAGAAGAATAAGAAGAAGACGTTTGGAATACGAAATACACAATACAGCATACCATTGATAATTCACAAACAACCAAGTGTATTCAAATACAACATACAATACGATACAAAGTCGTTTGAATTGGCCAAAATAAAATGTTTTCTATATAACTTGAGTTAACAATTAACATTGCAAAATTACAATTGTTCCCACAGATAATTAATTAATTTACTTTTTGCTGTAATATTTTTCATTTTGTTGCTTGAAAATCAAATTATGAATGCTGGTATTCTTCTTTTTATCGTTTTTTGACGTTTGGAATACGTCAAAAAGTGTATTCAATACAACATACACGATACAAAGTAGATTGAATTGGTCAATTGAAATAACAGTAATTTTAAAAATATAAACAACTAAAAACAACAACATTATTTAGACTATTAACACAAGGAATAAAGAAAATTTGCATATTTGATTACATTTGCAAGTGGAGATATGTTTTATGAGTATAAGACTTCGGAAGATCCTCATGCATGTGTATGTAACCGTAAACCAATATACATACACTCAAAATAGTTTCAATTTTATTTTCGCTAATTTTGTCTCTATGTACCTATGTAATTCGCCATTACAAGTCGGGATTACGACCTAGTTTCTTAACCCACCTAGATAATGAATGTGTTATTTTAAAATTGAGTTTCGGGACCTACAGTTTAATGTCAACTCCGAACAATAGATTTTTGAGAAACAGTTCATGGCAATTGGACTTACTCTCAGAGCTTTGCTAGAAAACTGCTGAGTGAAACTTGCCGGAGAAATATCTTTCTATATTTCGTTTTGTTCGCATGTCTCAGCTAGGGTTTGAACCACGGGTTTTTGTCTAATAAGCCAACACACTACCTTCGGTGACCTTCTCTCTTTGTGGAATTTCAAGGTGTATGCTAAGGCATTTTATTTGTGATTTTTAAGCAACTACTTGATGATTTATTCGAATTGGGGGTATACTTTCCCTTATAGCGTTATTACGATATATTTTCTTTCAACTTTAAATTGTTCCAGTTGGCCAGTAGTATTATACTACAGATACCAGAAAACTTTTGATAAAACTTTGTCAATAAACTTATAGGCTTATACATATCGATGGCTTAACAGTGAAAGGTCGTATCTTACATTTTCAGTACTTTACAGGAGAAGGAAAAAACTTAATAAAACCTAAAACAAAAATGTTATGTTATGTTTCTTTTAATTACTGTAAAATTAATTTAAGTACTGTAATAATTACAGTGTAAATCAACTATTCGTCAACATAGGAACCTGAGGATGTGTATGGGTGTTTTGTCCACCAAAAAATGAAAAAACCCCGATTTTGAAAAAAAACGATATACGACATTTCTATATCAAGCTATCCATATGTTTGTGCTCTGATATTTATAAGTTTGATGTATCATTTTAAATAGCTTAACCGTTCTTTCTTAATATTCCAAGTTCCAAAATTACTTTGAAAACGAAATCAATTCTCATGTTAGCTCAGGCAGAAGCTATTTTATATTGAGACTGAGAAATAGTATTTTAGATCTAAACTAAATTTCAAAAATTAATCTACCAGTTGAAGTTCAAAGTAATAGACCATTGAGATCATTAAACAGCTCTTCAGTGGACCGTTTGTAGTATATGCGAGCTCCAGGCAGAATTAATCTTCCATGTCTACTATATATAAAAAAAAATATTCATTGTCCTCTTACGATCCCGCATTAAATAAGAGACTTTGTGTCAAATACTACTAAAATACTTAATGCGAAACAGTGTCTCTTAATTCTTCAGGACCTTATTTGTTCCCATGAGCAGCGTCTATATAATTGGCCTTTACTAGGTTCATTTCCTTAATATAAAAATTAAATAATGAAATAATTTTAATATCATCCATTAATAATGCCCAACTTGAACAAAATGGAATATCATTTTGATCAAATGCCCTTACATTGACGTCGTATGTGGTGTCAAATAATCGGTCAATAACAATGATAATTTCCCCATTTAAAATTGATATTTTGTTACGTTTAATGATAACAATTTACATGTGTTTTGTTTTTAAAAGTGACAAGTCAACAACTAACTGACTGTCATATCTTAAATCAATTTTTTGTGTCAATTATTCGGTGTTTATAATTAGAATTGTTACGACAATCATTTCGTTAAAGTCATACCATACAGTCGTTTTTATAGTGTTTATTCATCAGCAATATAATATTGTACGAGTAGTTTATAAATAATGTTTATTTGTATTAGAGTTTGTAATATGATTACGGTTTAGACTCTATGGGTAAACAAAATTTTATTCTAAGTTGAACAGTTTACATTAACATCAGTACAGCACAGTAACGGACTTAATTTGATGGGAAATATAAATACAACTCTGGTGTGAATATAATTTTATATATATGTATGCATTTAGGAAATAATTAACTAATAAAACAAATAAATTGAATAACTTTTTTAGAAACGTTTATTTGATTAAATTTAACATCTGCTTTAAACTACAGGGTTACTTTACACCGTTGCCGAGTGACGATACGTGATAACAAGTTATTGCATGTTGTTGTCACTGTTTTATATCGTTATAAACATACTTATAACGTCAGTTTAATTAGTTTTATTACACAGTTTTATGGTGGTCGTAAATGATTTTTATTTACATACTCTTAATTATTTAAGCACAGATTTATTTGGTATGTAAACATTTCAAAGAGCTTATTGCTCTTTTACAAGGTGTAGTTAAAGGTAAAGTATATAATTTAACGTAAACAGAACTATTTTAGCAAACTGTGTATGGTGTATTTTCTTTTAAATTTTTGACACTCGCATGGAACTAGCAGGATCAAGCAATCACCAAGCTATTTTTGTTCATATTTAGTGCCCTTTTTAACTGGTTGGTTATGTCGAGTATACTCGTCTTGACGAAAAATGAAAATAAAATCGCATTTGTATTGTTGTTTAACAAATCTACCGGAATTTTTCCATGAGTTATTTCAAATAAATGTCTTTAAAAAATGTACATTTCATTTAGAACAGTACAGTTTGGCAATATATGTATGATAATTTGATACAAAAATTTTGTTTGAGAAGTTTCTTTTCTTTTTTTTTACGTAAAAGCTTAAAAACAATTCAAAATGCTAACTCAAAAAATTATCTGTATAGCAATGTTCATGTACGTACTTACTTAATTGATCACCACAAATTGTTAGTCAGGAATATGAACTAGCTTATCAGACCACATTTTAATTTTATCCATGATTGGCGAGAGATACAGTTTGAAATTTTTGGGAAACTTTTCATGGCAATTTTAGTACTCTCAGAGTTTTTATCAGAAAAATGAATATTTAAATTGATTTATTCGAAATTTAAGTTTTTATAGCGGGTTTGATGACCTTTGGCTAAAATTACTACCGAACGATTTTTCATAGATTTTGTGTGATTTGTGCACCAATATTTTAGACTTATTCAATAATAGTATTGTGTACTGTCAAATTGTTGTTTTCTTCCATATTACTTCTGTTCTGTATTACGTGTTCAACATTGTTTGCAAATTATTCTTCTACAAACCTTGATGAATGAATCGAATCAGTATCAGAGATCAGCAATGAGTATACAAAAAGATGAGTAGATTCGAATCATATTCATAATGTCTGATACTTATACGCATTCATACTTATTTTAATATCATATCAAAGTTTGAAGAACTCATCGTACTCATACTTAACAATACGCATGATGTTGTTGATTTCGACTCTCCTTTACTCAACATTTACAACAATCGCAAAATAAGCATGATTCGCTTACGAACACTACAATACTCACTAGAAGGTTGTGTGTTTGCTTTGCTTGCTGTCTTTGTCTGTTCCTTTCTTATTTTTTTGTAAATGCAACAACAACTAAGACTGTAAATTTTGATGAATGATTCGAATCAATCGAATCATTTATGAGTATTATAAGTATTTTTCTAAATTTATGAATCTGAATGAGTAGGCGTATGAATCAAACATATTTCGAATGTTATGAGTTTGATGTCAACGTTGTACTCATACTCATTGCAATCTGTACTTATAAATCAATAATTTTCACAAATACAAGTTTTAAAGCATTCAAAGTATCCTTTGCATCTCCACACTCCAAGGTTGCTTTTAAGTTTTTAAACTGAACAATAAGCCTATTTTCGCTCATAAATAAAAAATTCCATAAGATATGTGCAACAAATACTTTCTATATTAATTGCCCACATGTTGACATTTTTTTGAGTATTTCGAAAAATGGATCCTGATTAAAAAATTAATAATTTTCATTGGAATTAAATGAAGAAACTACATCCAGTAAATTTATTTTATTTTTTAAATTTAATTTTTCGTTTATAAAATGTACAAATTAATAGGCCGTAACAGGAAGTGCCTGACGTTATTAAATTGAATATTTTTTGTTCAAATACGAACGGCTTAATTGTTGTTTTTTAGAAGACAATTTTATATTAAAGCCTTAACAAGTAATTATTATCTATTTTGCAATTTTTGAATTCTACTGTGATAAGATTTTTATTCGTGGAATTCATTTGTTTTTAAAAATATTTAACAACACTTGAAAAGATTTAAGTTTTCCACTTCTCTATTACAAAGCAGTTTAGTTATCTCTGTGCTGGAAGAAGTAATTGGGATAATGGAAACATTCTTATTAAATTTGTTTAAAATGAAAACAAACAAAAAATATATAAAGATTGAAATATGCTTATATCGGGTCTTCTAACAGAGAGAATGGCTAACTTGTTGAAGCTACAACTGTCAAATTCCTTGCCATTTATTCAGTCTGTCTTGTAGATCACCATGGGCGGACACATCGTTCTCAAGAACTCGGCCTCTCGCAAAAGGCCAAATCTTTGTAACTTTAGCATCGTGACCTAGGACTGCATCCGTATAAAATTCAAGTAAGCGATCATAGATAGTAACGTGTGTTTGCTCAACAGGCTCTGCAGCAGTTGAAAACTGAGCCTGATTTTCATCGAAATATCGCCTTTCGCCATTACGCCCATTTCTGGATGAATGTATACGTGAACAAACAAAATTGTCAAATTTTGGACACTAGCAATCCACATGAGATCTAAGAGCGTTAAAGGCATACGGAAAAATTCACTTTTGTGTGGGTTTTGAATCGGTGAAATCCTGGGACAGCTTAACGTTCTGATAATTTTTTACTTCAGATCGCAAAAATTAATACCTACAAGTCATCAAATAGGCCTGATACTGTTTGAAGTCGTTTAATAAGAAGATTGGATGATGCTGGACTTATATGTCAGAATTTTAGGAAAGTTAGAACTAGCCAAGTAACACTTGCGTCTTAATAATTGAAATAAGTTACATTTATATAGAAGTAACACCATTACAACTAATCATTTCGATTTGGAAACTTGCCTAAAACAATATATATTTGTTACTTTTTTTTCAAGGCTCCAAACTATCAAATCTTAAAGATAAACGAACTTTTTGCCTTGATTTTGACATGTTAACGATAATATAACAATACAACAGAAACACTCAGCTGCGTTGATAAGAATACCTGCATAAATATGTCTTGAACTGAAACAATGTGTTATGGGCGACGAAACGAATATTAATTTATTTGGGTCACTGTGGAAAGTTGTTTGTTCGGCACTCACTAAAGAATGCTTACGGACCAAAATATTGTGTTGTTCGGAAAGTAATTTCGTTGTTTCCCGACAGAGGATTTAATTGCATTTTTTTGCAGCCAACTTCACACCGTATAATTTTAATATGCTTTGAGAGCTCATATAGTAAGGCCTGTGTGTGGAAATTTCCAATTAATTTTACGCAGTGGTTTTTGGTTGGTGCCCTTTTAAACATGGAGAGCGATAAGCAGCACTTTCAACATATCTATGTATCATACTGTTTTACTACAGAAAGGGTAAAAATGCTATTCAAGCCAGAAAGAAATTGACCGATAAGTATGAAAAAGGTGTGTTGATAGTACGCCAGTACCAGACCTGGTTCGCTAAATATCAATCTGGCAATTTTAATGCCGTAGATGCACCATGTTCGGGAAGGCCGGTTAAAGTTGATAAAGAGGCGAATAACAACACGTGGGATCGGATTGAGGTTAAATTTAGCAAATTCAATATAATTTAATAAAGTATTTGTTTATTATACGAAAACTGTCTTTCAAAAAAAAAAAAAAACGATATTACTTTCCGAACAACCCAATACATAGGAAGGTTGTGGATGTTTTAAGAATGATTCAAATCTCTCGTTGGCGCATTTGTCCCAATTCAAATGATATTTGCCTTTTACTTGGGCCATACGCCATCTTTTATCTCGTCAAATGTGGGAAAGAGAGAGACTAAATTTTGCTTCAGTGGTACTTCTGACTCATATGCCACCCCTTAAATCTGCTGTACTTAGCGAAAGAAGCTTAAGCGAGATCCCCACGTTGTGCCTGACGTTAACCGCCACACATATCTAAGTATTTCCTTTTTGTGGCTTTTTGCAAATCCAAACACACAAATTGGATAACATAGATCCAATAAAGAAAGACTTTTCCTTTCGTTTCTTAATATAGGCCGCCACCTCATTACCCTCAATAGCCCAATTTAACGATGTTGAGGTTCCCTTTTAAGACGGGCTAGGTATCATTCATTTCATATCATATCATTTTTGATCTTTTTGATTAAGGTCATGGTATAAGGATTTCTCACCAATTATTTACATTCCATTTTGTTGTTGTTATTCGTTTTGTTACGAATTCAGGAAACATGTAGAATTTCTCGGGAATGTATACAAAGCACCTTCTGAATATCACAAAAAAACTTTCGAAATTTTGGTTCGAAAACGGCGTTGCAAATTTTCCTTTTTTCCCCAAGTTTTGTGAGATAAAAAGTTTTCATTAAATTTGTTTTCTAACAAAACGAGTTTTTTTTAATAAATTATATCTTTCAAGATTTTCTATAAATTCAATAATAATAACCTGAAATATTTACTCCCGGGAAAGTTCTCAAAGAAACACCAACAGGTGAAGTAACAGAGACACCGTATTCCGGTATTTTCTTTAAAAATTTTGGTACTTTCGTAGAAAATAATTTTTTTGTAAATAAAAGGAAAAAAAATGATTGGCAATGCTGGTTCAAAATCAAAATTAAGCCACTATGGCATCGGATTAGCACACACAACATGGCTGATTTTTTTGAAATCAGGCTATAATGCTATTTATTTACGCATGAATGTATGTATATGCATATATTTTAGAAGTGGCTTGACAAAAAGTACAAGTCACTTTTCTGCTTAAGGAGCGGTCTATGGCTTCATGCTCTGCCATACTCGTTCCTTTATAAATATTGCAAATTTTGTGCAACACTAGAACCAGATACATTTTTTGACAATAGAAATTTCAATGAGATCCGATCTAGAATTGGTTTCAGTTGCTTTTAAAATTTTTACACAAAAAAATCAATAGTTTAGTTTGAATTTTAATTACAATTAATGTGTGTATGTACATATGTTTGTGTTTTTTTTTGTAATCAATTATTACAAAGTTTAAAAAACAATAATAACATTAGCCTTTTCATATACAATCAACCCACCTATAACGCGGTACTCTCAGAAAGCGGTTTCCATATAGATCGGAGTCGGAGTGGTAGCTCTGATATCAAAAAGCTCACTTGAGCACGCATAGCGGCCCGTTGTGATGCCACGGGTGAACGCAGGCCCTGTACTAACCAAGTTCCACCAAAATCAGAGAAAAGGAGGAAGTTGGTCAGCGCAAGGTCTGCAAGGTTTCCATATAAGGCGGAGATGAAATTACGACAGCCCTCCTATAACGCGGTACTCTTATGAGACGGTTTTCGTTCAACAACATCCCATAAGTTCCTTCCGCACAGCCTATGAATGACTCTAGTAACTAGATATTGTAAGAGGGTTTAATATCAGTTTTATTTTCGGTTTAATATCAACATACGTTTTGTTGGTGACCAAATTTTTAGAAAAAAAATTTATCCAACTCATGTCTGACAGTGTGGATGTAAGAATGAAAAATTACATAATTTTACAAAAGTCTTTATTGTTTTTGTTGGAAAACAGTCTCTTTGAACTCTTTAATTCAATAAAAATAATTTATCTTGTCTTGGTCTCCATATAACGCCTTGCGAATGATGTGATTTGTACTAATTCCAAGTTTCTTATATCGCGGTTTCCATACAACGCGGTAGATGGTTTCCATAGAACGCGCTACGAATTAGCCTGGTTTGCACGGCTAAATCCGAGTTTCTTATATCACGGTTTCCATACAACGTGGTACGCACTCACCGCATTATATGAGGGTTGACTGTATGTTTCTTCAAAATTATCCCCTGTTTCGCAGTTACTTCTCTTACGCTGTATGTAAAACATGTGTGTAGAACTAAAGTCAAATCGATTATTCCTACAATCGATTACATATTAATAAAATAAATACATATGTATGTAAATAATGTTTTATTAACCACTCAATATTTATAGCAACAAACAAAATTGTCTACATTGTTTATGAGTGAGTTAATGAGTGTAGGCTTACTTTGTACCTTTTCTTCTTCGTCTATCGTACATACATTATTACTAACATTCCATATGTATGTGCATAATGAACAGTTATAAGTTATAGGGTTTCCTTAGTTAATGTTGACCCATTAAAGAAAGTGTACATTTTGCAATTTACACACATGTTTCATATGAGTTCGCTAACCCGTAATCATTTGGGTGTGACAAACAGTAAGAAATCATTTTTTAATATTTTTTAATTAAAATTTTTTTTCCTTTGCAGTCGTAGAGCGTCATTAAGAAATGGCACAAAGTGCGGACACAACATTTTTACCAGATCTTCCCAAGGGGCCTCTGTGCACTTATCGCAAACGTGTAAATTTTGACTGGAAACGTCTAAGACTCATATTTGAAAAAGAAGAGGCTCTTCGTATAAAAGTAAGTTTACTTTGCGACATTTTTAAATGCATTTAAACAAATGAAAACATTGTTTTATTCGTTTTGCAGTATAAAGTTTGGAAAATTTTAGAAAACGATCCACTTTTCTCTCAGCCCATTGCTCTACTACCCACCGATGAGCAGAAAAGAATATGTGCCATGCAAATGAATCGTATGGCTCAATTGGATTTAGTTCCTAAGGAAATCGAACAACGTTCGTTCAGTGAAAAAACCAAATATTTGATGAGCATTAATGAGGCTTTACATACCTACTGTCCTAGTTTATCGGTAAAGATTGCTTTGGGCGTAGGCCTGTTTAACAATGCCATACGGGCCATGGGAACAGATCGACATAAGAAATACTATGAGGCTGCTTGGAATCGTGAAGTGGTTACGTGTCTGGCCATTACAGAGGTTTCCCATGGCAGTAATACGAAAAGTATTCGCACCACTGCCATTTATGATCCTAAAACTGAAGAGTTTGTCATAAATACACCAGATTTTGAGGCTGCCAAATGTTGGGTCGGTAATTTGGGTAAAACTGCCACAGTTGCTATGACATTTGCAAACCTTTATACGCCGGATGGCGTTAATCAAGGTCTACACGGTTTCCTTATACCCATTAGAGATCCGAAAACTCTTCAGCCATATCCTGGTGTTTTGGTGGGCGATATTGGCGAAAAGATCGGCTTGAATGGCATTGACAATGGTTTCGTTATATTCACCAATTATCGCATACCACGTGAAAATCTACTTAATCGCACAGGTGATGTTACATCGGAGGGTATCTATGAGAGCGTTTTTACAGAACCGGGCAAGGTATTGGGTGCCGCCTTAGAATCATTTTCAGCGGGCCGTATTGGTATTATGCAGGAATCGGTGAATACCTTGTCAAATGCTGCTGTTATAGCGGTGCGTTATGCTGCCTTAAGAAAACAATTTGGCCCGGAGAAGACTGGTCCAGAAATGCCTATAATCGAGTATCAACTGCATGTAACTATAAAATTCTATTTAAGATATTCACATATTAATGTTTCCTTTTATTCATTTCATAGCAATGGAGAATATTCCCCTATTTGGCCGCAGCGTGTGTTTTAAAAATTGCTGTCGCCGAGCTAACAGATGAATATTTAAGAATTATTGAAAAATCTCAGGCTGACTCTAATGGTTTCGAATTATTGGTAAGAATATGTTACTTTTAGTTTTGATTATATTATTTGTCTTTTTATTCGATTGAGAAGAAGTTGAAATACTTAGGTTTAGTACCACCTGATAGCACTCATATGAGAAAATTATAATATTTTAGGAGGTAATTTTGTACATTCGATTATTTGAATGAATTGAAACTAAGGCGAATCAATAAATCAATGACAGTTTGAATGAAACATAGGTTTGCGTATAAAAAATCATTTAACAACTGCCAACTACGAGATAACTCGTAAATTGCGTTCCCTTCTATGTAGCCAACTACGAGTTATCTCGTACTAAACCACTTCTTCTCCAAAAAAAAGACATATTTTTTTACCAGTCTTTTGAAAATTGCAACTACAGTCAACGTGTTAATTCTTCAACGAAATCTCTTTGGGCTTTACATATTGTGACTAACGTTTCTCAAATTTTTTTTCTTCTCTAAGAATTAAGACTTGTCCATAACAGCAAAATGTGTAGGTATTAGTTTGTGGGAAAATTTCATAGATAAGGTCAAATGTCTTTTGGTCGAGTAATTTTTTCAGGGTGACCATTAGAGAGAAATTCTGAAATATTCTTCCACGGCACAAATTCAGTGAATTTTTGTTCCCAACTCCTTATTAAATCGAAGCAACAAGTTCGCGTAACAAATTTTTATAATTTTGAGGATACGGTTTGTTTCTTCTTGCACAAAACCTCAAACCTAATAGTGTAGCCTATGTACTCCCTGAGAAAGCTAACCAATGCATTGGACAATGTTGTACACCAAAGTTCGAAAAAAAAAATTGCCGGATTTTAAATATTCTTTTCTTTTCTAAACGTTTTAATCTACAATTTGCAAAGCAAAGGTTGTTTTTAGCCTAAAATTTGATGCAGAGATTTTGCCACAACAGAAAATACTTGACCACTTCTAAATTCTATGTCAGTTAGAAGTATATGCATATAGTTGAAACGATTACATACATACATAATTGGCCACTACAACCCTTCCGTCAGGATTACGGCCTAGGTTCTCACACCACTCATGTTGTGTGCGTTAATTTTATACTTGAGTGGCGGGACCTACAGTTTAACGTCGACTCCGAACTACATGGCAGGTTTATTTACTCTCAGAGTTTTTGCCAGAAATCTGCTGAGAGGAAGTCGCCGAAGAATAATTTTTTTTTTCATATTTCGTTTTGATGTCTGACCTGGGGTACGAACCCGGGCTTTACGTCTAATAAGTGAACACACTACCTACTAGACTACGGCGACTACTACTTGAAACGATTAACATTCATTTATGTGCGGATAGAAGCGAAACGAGTTATTTAATTTGTGATTAATGGTTAATACAGTCGTTACACATCCATATAAAACCCTGCCACATAATTTTGCAGTCGAATTTTATATTTGTTCGAATATAAAAATAAAAATATATTGTAATAAATATTATCTTAAGCGGCGAGGCTTATTTATGACTTAATGGGCGCGTCAATAAACAGAATTACCGAATGTTGTATGAAGACGAATCATTAGTGAGATATCAGTCAAAGTGTTGCAAAGAGTATCCATATTTTAAATTTATTAATAGATAATCTACGTTGCAGTCGCAAGCAATATTTCTATGAAATAGTCTTTAAAAATATTGCTCCAAAAATATTTCATTTACTTTCGAAAATTTTCTGCGTTTTTTTTCGATTAAAAAATCTTTTTTTAAATTGTTGAAATTAAATCGATTAAAGAAGTTGAGCAGTAATGAAATAATTTGACACAAAAAGAAATATAAATTACTTTCATACTGGAAGTTAACTGTTATAAAAATACTACTGCCGGCTGATAAACAGAATACCAGTGCGAACTGATCACCACTAACTAAGGTGTTATTTGCTGTACTGACTTTTGCTCCTCTCTGATCTCCTATTTAGGCAGAGTTGTGAGTTCGAGGCAGTAAGATTCAATGCAATTAAATCCTGGCCTTATCTCGACTATGATCATGTTGGTATTCTAGGAAGACATAGGCAGATTAAGGTCGATTATATAATTTCTTATAACTTTCTGAGTCAGTGTTCTGCTCTTGTTATAAAGAGACGGTGGTTTTTATCCTCTCAATTTGGGATACAATCTTTAATACAAAATTAATTGCAATAACAATATTTATTTTGGGCTCGGATTGGTTTTCTTTAGCGAATATTTGATCTCCGGGTGGAATTCATTAGGGTACCACAATGGACCTAAATGTTGGCGTAAATGGGATCTCTTCCTTCCTCTTCCCTACCTACCTACTTTTACTAAATCATTTATCAATTTTCTTTGTCACGTATAACTACTGCTGGGCAAAACTTTGAACATGTCAAGGTATAACTGTTTCGTAGATCTGAAATAGTTGTTGTTAGTTGGTTTGCAGTGGTAATTTGATGGCTAAAAGGTAAATCTTTGATAAAAAATGTTTGAAAATCTAATGATGCAGTAGGCGCCATAGTCTAGTAGGTAATGTGTTCAGTTACTAGACGTAAGGCCACGCTTCAAACACCAGTTTTTTCAACAAACGATGGTATGATTTCTCATTCATGGGTTGTGTTGGAATGGTGAAGTGAAATTTGGAGAAAGTGCTTTAGCGATATGCGCTCATCATGGTCGTTTAGTTACCCTTTTTCTGATAAGATAATTTTATTTATTTATTTAGTTTTTAATAAGTGTATTTTCTTGTATTGTAAGCATTGCAATTTTTTTTTGTCTTTTTAAAACTAAATCAGTACACTTGAGCATCTCTCATTCTATGGCATGTTTTCTCTGAACTTGATTTTATCAAAATCCCGACTTTAAATACTACCCGAATTGCGTTATTGTCCTTTACAAAGATTCAGTCAGGATTACGACTTGACATATTAATGTTCTATACGTTCAACTGTTTCACAAGATCTACAGTTTACCGTCGAATCCAAATGACAGATTTGACAACGATTTAGTTAGGATTACGTCTTGACACAATCATGTTGTATACGTCCTACTGTTTCACGAAAGCTACAGTTTACCATCGAATCCTAATGAAAGATTTGAGAAGCTTTTACATGACAATTAGTTTACTCTTAGAAACAAATTTAAATAAAATGTAAATAAAAAATTAAATAATTCTAATTTTGCATTAAAAAAAAAATCAATAAAAACTTGCAAAATATTCATTTTCTCAGACATATGCACACATAACATGGCCTCGCACACCAGATTTCACATAAAAACTCTGAGAGCAAATAAATTTGCCATGAAAAGTTTATCAAAAAAAAAAAACAAAAAAAAAATAAAAAAAAATCTGTCGTTCGAAATCGACTTTAAACTGTAGCACCCGCCACTCATGTTTCAAACTAACACACACAACATAAGTGGTGTGAGAAGCTAGGCCGTCATCCGGTTTGAAGGGTTGTAATCATAGCTGCTAGATGAATGAGGCACCAAATCGTCAAATATTTGAGAAAAAATCATCAAAGTCGTCAAAGACGTTTACTGAAATCGTCAGAAGATATAAACAAATAAATTAAAAGTTTTTAAAAACCAAAATTATTTCTATTGTAGTAAAACATATATAGCCAATGTATGTACAATGTACATACATAGCTGAGTTCAAAAGTAAAATACTATGAAAAAAAATTTATGAGAAATTAAAAGCTAGCGTCCCTCATCTTCATTTATTAATTCTTTTTTTTTCCAAAAATGGTGAAATTCTATATAATTTTCAGGAAAAAATTGTTTAAGGTTTAAACAATCTATCTAAGTGTTGTTTAGTGACACATAAGCGCAGCAATAATATTGCATCATCTTAATCTATGGGTGGTGTAATGTTGGCTGGGACCGATTTGAAAAAGTTTGTCACGTTGTTTTTAACAAATTAGACCAAGTCTACAGAACATATGAAGATGTCACATGAACGTCCCGGTAATTTTTCCCATTCCGTATTAAGAATTGACAATGAAATATTCGTGGTCTTTCTATATTCAGTTGTGGATAACTACAAAGTCGCCGTAGTCTAGTAGGTAGTATGTTGGCTTATTAGGCGTCAGACCCCAGGTCAGACATCAAATCATGTAAATATAAAGGAGTCAGAAGCTCTTGACATTCTGTGCAAGAAAATTCAGTGCAAATTTTACAGTTCCTGCTCAAGATCTTATCATCTGATCTTACTACATATTTACACCATTTATAATCGACCGAGAATGGAATACAATTCTCATGTATGGGTCGGTGCCTCAACGTCTATTTTGAGATTTCTCGAGCGTGTACAGGAGAGGTCGTAGTAGCTCCTGAATGACAGTAGTGTATACAACTTCATTGAATCATTGGAGCATCGTTGCAATGTGGTTTGTGTTTCACTGTTCTATCGATACTACAAAAGAATTTCATGTATTCCTACGTATAGCTCCTACGTATAGCTCATCTTTCTCGGCTAGCACATCCGTATGTGGTCGATTGGCCAGTGGATCGCACACTGCATTACAGAAAAAATACGTTTTTTAGTCGGACTATTCATGTATTCGTGGAACTCAATTCCTGCAGAGGTCTTTTCTGTTACTTATGGTATAAGAATATAACACTAAGCTAGTCCATAAACACTGTTCTCTCTTTACTCCTTCCCATAACACATTTTCATAGTTCCAAACACAATGCCATCCATCCCCTGAGTGTTGGTCGTAGGAAAGAAAATAACGGCGCTTGCCTTTGTTCTTCCGGTGGTAATATTAGAAGTTAAACGCGAATTTTTAAAATTGTCTGCAACGACAAATGATAAATTATTCTTAACTACGAGGTTATTTAGGAATTGTAATTTTTGGCTCCAGGTCATGTATATATGTATGGCCAATTATGTATGTATGTATGAATTTTTTTACTTTTAAGGGTTTAAAAAGGTATAAAATACAGAAAAATCATCACAGGAGCTCAAAATCGTCAAAATTACGATAAATCGTCTAATTGTCGTATGTATGTATCAAGAACAGAAATATCGTGAGACGGTAGAAATTTGGTTTTTTAGTTAAGAAATGAATCAAAATCTTACAATCAAATACTAAAAATACGGAATTTAAAACAGTCTACACAATCGACTAATTTAACAAATTGAAATAACAATGATGAAGTCAAAAAGAAACTTCGTAGAGGAGGAGAGGAAGTTTGTTAGAAGAAATGACAGATTTATTATTTAGGAAATGCGAAAAACCCAAGAAAAAATACCTCGATTTGAAGTGATTAATTATTTTGAATAGTTTTGTTAAAAAAAAAAACTTAGATTCTGAGATTTAAAATTTCAAAAACACTAAAAAACTTAGTTTGAAAAATGTATAAATTTTACAAAATCTAAGCAAAAATAAAGCAATTTGTTTTGCACCATCCACAACTGCACCATGAAATATTATAAATATAGTAGATGGATAACCACTGGATGGTTACCCATTTCCTATTCAATAAAATTAAAATTAACGGTTTTAAATAAAACATCTTATTTTACTTTTCCAGACACAAATCGTATCCGAAATTCATGCAATAATTTCATCATCAAAACCGATGATTACATGGACGGCACGCGATGCTATACAAGAAGCTCGTGAAGCATGCGGTGGTCACGGTTACCTGAAAGCATCAAAACTGGGAGATCTACGTAATGATCACGATCCCAGTTGTACGTACGAAGGTGACAATAATGTTTTGGGACAGCAGGCTTCTAACTGGTTACTAAGACAATGGAGTGGTAATATCGAAAGTCCGGCAGGTACAGCTAACTTTCTAAATAAACGAGAATCAATTTTAAAGCAGAATTATGAGGATGTCTTAAAGCAATACCCAATCGAATCAATGGAATGTAAGTTTCTTTAAATGAGTTGCCAATGAGTGTTATTTTCATATGTATTTTGTTTTTCAGTTATTTTAAGCTGTTACGAATGGATGCTGAGCTATTTATTACAAACCACGTCTACACGAATCTCTACTGATATTGACAATGGCCTTCATCGTTTCGAGGCGCGCAACAATTCGCAGGTGTATGGAGCTCGTGAAATGTCACTTGCCTATGCCGAGTATTACTGTATAAGCCGTTTCATTGAACGATACCAGCGTCCTGATGTCTCGGGCGAATATGCGAAAATTCTCAAATTGGTATTCGATGTCTATACCATGTGGTGTTTAGATCGACATATGACCACTTTCTACGTTGGGGGCTTTGCACATGGAACGAAGTTTGCCGATTTAATAAGAAGTCGTCTGTTACAGAAATGTGGTGAATTAAAGGATTCGGCTGTTTCGGTGGCAGACGCTTTAGCGCCACCTGATTTCGCTTTGAATTCGGTAATAGCCAAGTCCGATGGACTGCTGTATGAGAATTTGCAAAGTGAATTTATGACCAATACTGGAGCCTTTGAAAGACCTCCTTGGTGGCGTGATATAATCATACCTCAAGTAAAATCGAAACTATAAGGATACTTTAAGGAATTTATCATTTCGTTTCACTAAATATTTTCATTTTAATAACATTTTCCTTTACCATCATTATCATTTGATTTTCGATCGTGTAAATTCCACTCTAAAAGAGTGGAAAAACTCAATCATTTACAAAAGTATACAACAACCAGAATTATCTAATTAGCAGTGAATTTTCTTTCTTCTCGGTAATGCATTATTGTATTAGTTTTCTTGTATTTATTTGCTATGATTTGAAATATATTTTCATTTGCACTTTATATTGTTCGATTGTATAATTAATAATGTTACTCCAAAAGTTAAAAATTGTAATCAATTTATGTATGTATTTAACATGTCTTGTATTTGTGTATGTCTTGTGAGTTAATTTACATTCAAATCAGAAATGATTATAAAGATTTATTAAAAATTAAATTGTTACTATGTATTGCAGTTTTCGTACATTTAAAAAACAATAATAAGAATAAACGTGTATTTTTTTTTAATCTAGCTTTTTTCATTCTGTTAAAACCAAGTTTGATTTGTACTATTAATTTATGAAAACATTTGTAAATAATAAACACACTTTTTATGGATAATTCTGTAATTTATTTATCTCCTTACAACAAAATTTGTTTAAAATTACACACCTCTTTTAAATACGCAACTTGTCTTGTATCATAAAGACCGGACTGGCTGGTTTACAAAAATTAATTTCTGAAATAGTTCACCTCTACCATGAGTATTTTCTCTTCGAAATATTTGACACCAATTAATAGTTTACAGCAATATAAGTATGTACGTGTAAAGAGTGCAGGCCAGTGTTGAAAAATTCAGTACTTTAGTACTTCTTTCAGTACTTTCACGTTCCAAAAATACGGCAGTACCCCCGCTACACTTTCAGTACTTTTTTTTATTATTACATACGTATTAATGGGTTAGCAACATGTTCAACATAATTTTAAAGGTAGAATTAGTCTTTAGTCCCGGTTAGCCCAACGTCCATACAGCATGCGTTCGTTTTTAGAACAAGAAAAGCAATGAGAACACTTGCCGAATCGTAATGTAATTTCGGTAAGTACTTAATTTGCTTTACATATGCTAAAATGAACGTACATTCCGTTACGTTCCATCGACAATTGACTAAACGTGGCTTTTACGTTTCGAATCAACTGTTTTTGTTTTGTAGATGAGAAACATGTATAAGTAGTTAGTTTTTCTATTCTATTCCGTACGTGTATTAAGTATAAATAAATATTTTTTTACAAAAGTACCATTTTATGCAATAAAGTACTCTTCCAGTTTTAGTTCAGTACCATTTCAAAATTTAAATTTTGCAACACTGGTGCAGACCATAACATCCATAACCTACAGACTTGTAAAGTTATCGAAAGACGCGTAAAAGAAATTGTCTCACCAGAAGCATCGGTAGAAAGTGAGCGCCAAGATACAAATGTTTACATAGGGAACTAGCCTTAATTTTTTTATATATGCTGGCGATGATATTTGTCAAACGCGTGAAATGCTTTTCGAGACTAGTTAGAATTAAAGTCGTCTTGTGTTTCCTAATTTTAAAAGTTATACTATTTCTGAAGTCATCTTGCTTTTTATGCGGTTGCGGAAATTTTGAACGAATTTCTAAGCCCCGTCAGTCTTGTGATCCCTTAGGGATTCCTCGCCTCATACCATTCCGCCTTTACAATCATATGACAGTTCGGATTAGCCACTGTGATAATCGGAATTTCCTTACTAATGCCATTCAAAAGTAGCTCAGTTCCCTATATTTAATATTTCTAGGTTAAAAGCTATAAAATATTCTTTCTTGTACTTGCTGCTATTGTTTTGCCCCTCATGATATTGTGTGCATATTAGCAATGACAGTATTTAATGTGGTAACGCAAGTCACCGCAATTTTCTCGGAGAAGGTGAATACTCGTTTCTTGGAGCATATGTCGATGGTGGTGCTATAACTTGCCTTTAGTCCATGGTGTTAATGTAGGCACCTATTTATACTAGATAAGTATGCAGGGTTGTATAGTTGCATGGCATGACTGTAGTTGTATGTATCGGGTTATCCATTTCGTGGCTTCAAAAGTAAACGTAAATAAAACATATATAAAATATTTTTTCATGATATTTCTTTTTTATTGTAAAGTTTGAACGTTGACATTAAGTGTAAAACACTACATCATCCACGCGAAGTGTTGCAAGCATTGATTCTTTTGAGGTAATTTCCGACCACTTTTTGACACATATTGGGCGGTATCTCAGCCGTAACTTGATGAATGTTGGTTTTTAAGTGCTCAAGAGTTGAAGGTTTATCTGCATAAACACGGTTTTTCGCGTAGCCCCACAAAAAAAGTCTAATGGTGTCAAATCGCATGATCTTGGTGGCCAGTTGATATCGCCACGACGAGAAATTACGCGACCAGGAAATGTCTCTTGCAATAAAGCCATATTCGCTCGAGTAGTGTGGCATGTGGCACCGTCTTGTTGAAACCACATATTCTCCAAGTCGTATTCTTCAATAGCAGGCAAAACAAGTCGGTTATCATCGTCGTTTTCGAAGGAGTAAGGTCCAATCACACTTTCCGACCAAAGAGCGCACCAAACAGTGACTTTTTCTGGATGTAATGGCCTCTTTTCAATTACTTGAGGATTCTCAGAACCCCAAATACGACAATTTTGTTTATTAACATACCCACCGAGTGTGAAATGTGCTTCATCGTTGAAGAAAATTTTGTTCGAAAAATTACCGTCCACCGCCTGTTGTTCAAGCACCCATTCCACCTATCTACGGCGTTGTGAATGGTCAGCTGGCTTCAGTTGTTGAGTGAGCTGGACTTTATATGGATGTAGGTGTAGATCTAAATGAAAAATACGCCATAATGTGCCGTAAGACACTCCTAATTCCTGAGAACGACGAGGAATCGAAACATTCAGCAACACTTTCACTTACAATAGCGATATTTTCAGCGGAACGAGCGAAACGATGATGCACAGGCCTTTCAATATTTGTAACCACTCCAGTCTCTTCAAATTTTTTCACAATTTTGCCAATCGCTTGCGTAGTTGGACGATTATGTAAACCATAATCTCCTCTTAAAGCACGATACGTGGCTGTGGCAGAATCACCATTCTTGTAGTAGGTGTTGATAATTTTTATGCGTTGTGTGATAGTTAAGCGATCCTTTTTCGTCAATGTTAGACTTTCAACTGAAAATAAAAATATTGGTTTCACAACTTAGTTTGACAGATGTCGAATTCCAGTCCCATACTTTTGAAACCACTAAATGGATAGCCCTTTATTTAAAAAAAAAAATTTAATTTAATATTTACAATACGTGAGCAGTTTACGTTGCAGAATTCTTAAATAAAGTTTTTATACTAAAAAATGTTTTAAATGTAATCAAAATCATTTTTATCAGCAGAGTACCATATTTTATCGGATAATTTGCTTTGCTAGTTTGTACCTGCCTAAGACCTAATTTTTTAAGTTGAAGTACACATGATAAATATTTATTGAACGTTTTAAAAACACTCAAAAATTTCTGTAAAAAAGAAAAAATTTCTTCATGAAGTAGTTAATTTTTAATTTACGAATGCATTTAACACGTTAAGCGCCACAATTATTTTACAGCTTAGAATTGATATTAAAATCATGTTTTACAATTTCAAATTTTCTTACATCTTTGACCAACACTTAGGGTACGGTTCATAAGCATCGAAACATCGAATATGTAGCAAGACTATTCCATATCGAAATGGGGAGCGGGTATGCAACTACAAGGCAACGTCTCTGATTGGTTTCAACTTGGCAAAACCTAGTGCTATCCTTGCAAGTACAGAAGGCAAGATTGGCGATTCGGCATGAACTGGACTATGCAATGGAGTATCGATTTTGAGAATGTGGGCTGACGTTTGTTGCATTCTGTTACCTGAGTACACTGAATGAACGCGGTCGAAATGGCTTTCAGGGTAATGTACCAGACGCCTCCGTTCCGTTAAATCCGTGGCAGGGCTTCAAGTAAGTTCGATTATTGTCGCCATTTAGTTGGTGATGCAGGTTTAGTTGAGATGACTTCTAATTAGTGTCCGACCTGGCTCTGAACGCAAACTCCCATGAAGATTTGCGTCAACCCTCGCGAGGACCTCACTGATTACCATAGGCACCCTCGGGGTCTTTAAAGGGCAACTGCATAGTCGATGGGAGATAGCGGCTTGAAGATGGAACCCAAATAGAAAAATGAATAAGAAAATATTAGAAGTATAAGAGATGATGCAGGGCGAGGTTGCCTTTATGAGCAGCCCAAAAATCAGGAGATCACCGGTGAAAAAATCCCAGACAACGGCGAACTCTCAGAACACATCTGCGAGGAGCATCGGGATTGAAAAAAGCGGCACGACGCCAAAACCTGTGCAGGAGGGTGTGCAACCGCACGCATCGCAACCAGTGCATGGCGGAACAGAGGAACCGCTTCTGGAACACAGTTCCCCTAGACAAGAGTATATAAGCAAAATGAGAAAGTCGGAGGAAGAAACCCTTAATAAGTGCCAGAGTGTTATCCGCAAGATTAGACCGGCAATGACGAGGGCAAGGAACATCAGCATGGATGTTCAGAGCGGAGTATCTGAATTAGAGGTGCTCATCGACATAATGAGGAGCTACAGAGAGAACTGCAAGACTGCTGAAAAGTAAAAAGAAGCGAGCAGAGCACCCGAGATCGCCAAGAATAACAGAAACGGTTGTGATGTCTCCACACCTGTTAGTTCCCTCAACAAGAGAGGTGCCTCAAGCCCACCGGAGAGCCGCCCGGAAAAGAGGCCGAGAGGAAAACCGACGGAAACGACACAGCCGAAGGAAACAGTGGACGAGGAATGGAAAACAGTGAAAAGAAGGAAAACGGCAAAGAAAGAGAAAAAGGAGCGACAGAAAATTGTGAAGGAACGTCCGGAGGCTGTAATTATCCACCCAACCGAGGGGCGCAGCTACGCTGACGTTCTGAGGAACATACGGAGAAAAATAAAACCAGGGGAATCGGAGATAGCGATACGCGCCGTCCGGAAGACGAAAACAGGTGCTATTCTAATTGAAATGGGTAAAGGAGGCAAAAGAGACGAGTTCAGGGAGAACCTAAAGAGCGTCCTGAAACAAGAGGCAACCGTGAAGGAGCTTGTACCTACGGTCACTTTGAAAATTCGCGACCTGGATGCCCTCACAACCACCGAGGAGGTTTTGGCAGCGGTACAAAGAGAAGCGGGCGAAATGAATCCGGATATATCCCTTCGTCTAACCGAGGCAAACACCCGGGAGCAGAAAAGAGCCTTCGTGACAGCCTCTGCTTGTGCGAATGCGCTTCTGAAACTACAGAGGATCAAAATCGGCTGGACACGCTGCAGAATAACCATCAGAGATGAACCGAAACGCTGTTACCGATGCTTTAGAATAGGGCACAGACAGTGGGAATGTGATGGACCGGACAGGTCAAACCTGTGCATGAAATGTGGCGAAAAGGGACATAAGAGAAAGGAGTGCCGAAATGCACCGAAATGTTGCATATGCTCTGAGAAGCCGTGATCTCTGGATCACCTCCCGGGATCGCGGGGCTGTGAGATGAGCTTACGAAAGGCAGCATGAAGATATTGCAGCTGAATATGCACCGAGGGAAGGTGGCTTTTTCTTTGCTATCGCAAATAGTCAGGGAGCAGAAAGTCGACGTGGCCATTATAAGCGAACAATATGCGTCAAAGAATAGCGGATTCTGGCTGGGCGATGAAACATCTACAGCAGCTATATGGATAACGGATAACTACGGTCCCCGACCGAGAAGATCTGGTAGGGGAGATTGTTTCACCTGTGATAACTCTAACGAGTTGTTATTTGACTCCCAATGATGACGTGGGAACCTTTGAGGAGAAATTGGCCAGAATCGAGGATGCAGTGGCGCGGATCGGCGGCAACCTCATAGTGGCAGGCGTCTTCAACTCCAGAGCTGTAGAGTGGGGAATGCGAAATACCGACCCAAGAGGCAGGCGAATTGTGGAGATGGCAGCTCGAAGCGGCCTGATCTTCGCGAACGAGGGGAGCGTAGCTACTTTTAGACGACCAGGCTGCGAGGGCATTATCCCTGATATAACTATGGTCTCGGAGAGCATGTACCACAGAGTCAGGGACTGGAAGGTCTTGGAAATATATACAGGCAGCGATCACCAGTACATATCGTACACCTTTGCTTCGAGGAATAGAGGAGAAGAGGACAATCAAACTACAAATATCCGAAGATGGGACGCACGGAAATTGAATGCGAATCGGCTAATTTCAGAAGTTGACAGACTGTGTCACAGAGCTGAACTCTCGAACGACGCGAGGACCAGAGTGGAACAAACCATGGAGTTAATAAGACGCGGATGTAAAAAGGCAATGCCCTTGGTGAGACCCCCGAATACCAGAAAGAAGGCAGTGTACTGGTGGGACGACAACATCGCAGCACTCAAGCGAGAGTGCCTACGACTACGACGGAGGTATACTAGAGCCAGACCCGGCGGACAAGCTGCCGACGAAATGCAGGCATATAAAGAGGCAAAGAAGTCTCTGAAGAAGGCTATATCGCACAAGAAAAACCAGGCATTCCAAGAACTACGCGATGACGTAAACGTAAACCCTTACGGACTTGGATACAAAATTGTAATGGACAAACTAAACAGAAGGAAACCAATGGAAATTATGGACGAGCGAATAATGAGAAATATAGTGGATACACTATTCCCTACTCATGAACCTGTGAACGAAGGACGACAGAATATGCTCGATACGGAATTTTTACCTTTCTCCGCAGAGGAGCTAAAAGTAGCCGCAGCCGGACTAAAACCCGGTAAGGCACCAGGGCCCGATGGCATCCCGCCTGAGGTAATGCGGGAAATTGCCAATCAAAGACCGGAAATCCTACTGGAAATGCACAACGCGTGCCTGAGAGAGTGTATTTTCCCCGAAATATGGAAGAAACAATGGCTGGTCTTAATAGACAAGGGAAAGGGCGATCCGGAGTACCCATCCGCGTACAGGCCACTGTGCATGCTGGATACTTCAGGGAAGTTGCTGGAGAGGCTTTTGAAGCCACGGCTTACTGCTGCTGTAGAGAATAGTGGAGGACTGTCTGCTCGGCAATATGGTTTTCGAGCCGGTCGGTCGACAATTGGCGCTTTGTGAGAGGTGACTGAAGCGGCTATGGTCACACAACGCGGGAATCCCATAACGAGGCCTGTGGTACTGCTTGCGACTTTAGACGTTAAAAACGCGTTTAACAACCTTAGATGTAGCGACGTACTGGATGCTTTGGAGAACAATTTCTCTGTGCCACACTACATGCTGGCCATGATAAGCAGTTATTTGAGTAACAGGCAGCTGGTGTATAACACAAGCTCGGGATCAAAGGTGAAACAAATAACATCAGGAGCGGCACAAGGATCTATCCTCGGCCCCGGCCTGTAGAACGTTAGCTATGATGGAATTTTGAGAGAAGATATGCCGGATGGAACTTTTTTGGTTGGATACGCAGACGATATCGCAGCTGTTATCACGGCCAGGAACACGGAAGAGGCACAAAGACTCCCACGGCCTAGACCAGGCCATGCATAAAACGGAGTTATTGCTAATCACTGGTCGTCGTATCCCATTGCACGTGGACATGAGTATTGGAAACGACGTAATTAGGACTAAGAGTTCGGTGAGATACCTTGGAATAAGATTGGATCCCAGACTAAAATATGCGGAACAGATTAAATACTCGGCTAACAGAGCCCAAAAGATCGTAGGACAGCTCAGCAAACTAATGGCGAATATTGGAGGCCCGCTACCGGAGAGAAGGAGACTCCTAATAGAGGTTAGTAACAGCATTATGCTTTATGGAAGTGAAATTGGGGCCGAAGCGCTCAATGTTAGAAAGCTAGCGTACCCACTTATATCGGTACAGAGAACGGCTGCATTGCGTATCCCTTCGGCGTATCGCACAGTATCCGCGCCAGCCGTACTTGTGATTGCAGGTACAATTCCCGTGGATCTGCAAGCCGCGGAGCGGATGGAGATTTATAGGGCGAAATTGAACGGAAGTTACACAACAGGTTCCTTCAGGCAAAACACCATCTCAAAATGGCAACGCCAATGGGATGAAGAGGACAGAGGAAGGTGGACGGCGAGACTTATCCCGGATATTGAGCTATGGATAGGACGGAAAACCGGAGAGGTGAACTACTACACTACACAGATGCTATCGGGGCATGGGTATTTTAGGAAATACCTGCATAGAATGGGCAAGAGCGCCTCCCCTTATTGCCTTTACGAAGAAGAGGAAGTAATTGATGACGCAGAGTACACTATATTCGAGTGTGCACGCTGGCAGAGCTACCACTCTGAGCTGACATCGATAGTTGGAACAATCACGGCCGCTAACATTGTCGAGGTTATGATTGCGAGTGGAGAGAATTGAACTTCAGTGGCGAATTACGTGGAGCGTATCCTAAGACTGAAGAAGAGAGATCTGGAGGCTGCGGAACACGCAGGCACGCCGGCATAGATGACACGTGTCAAACGGAATCCGACACAGGGACCTGAACGAGAGGAATAGTGGAGACACGTAAATGTCTCCTCAACTTTCGACACGCAATCCGGACGCGGATATGAACACGCAGGGACCAAATGGCCAAAAGGACTCCACTCCGAAGTAATACCACCGTAGTTCCGGAGTGGGCACATAGAGTCCACGAGACGAGGGGGGGAATTTAGTGGGTGGTGGCCCCCCACACGGAGGATGTAACGACGTCCTCTATGGTGCGGTTAGAAACATTCACCATAATTCCATATCGAAATAGAGTAGAGCACAAGCGGCGGATTCTTCGTGAAAAGGTTGTACTTTGGAAAAATATAAAAGACCAGTAAACATGTTTTCTTATTAAAAAAAAAGAAACTGAATTTATTGAATAATAGTACTGTCAACCTCTCTCCTGTATGCTATTGAGAAGCTTTAAATTGACTTTAAAGATCCTGTAAATAAATTTATTTCAGATATATGTACATATCGCAGGTGTATTTTGTAGTACATATCAGAGATCAGCAATGAATCGTGAAAATTTACAGTCTTAGTTGTTGTTGTTGCATTTATAAAAGAAAAGAAGAAAGAAAAGGACAAAGACAGCAAGAAAACAAACTCACAACCGACTAGTGAGTATTGTAGTGTTCGTACGCGAATCATACGTATTTGGTCATTCTTGTTGAGTAAAGGAGAGTCGAAATCAATGATGTGTATTGTTAGGTATGAGTACGATGAGTACTTCAAACTTTGAATATGAGTATGATTCGAATCTACTCATCTTTTTGAATACTCATTGCTGATCTCTGCTACATATGTGTGTATATAGGTGCTATAAACAGTAAAGAGTTGAAGTAACTGTCTTGAAAAAAGACGATGTATATAGGATTTTCGTACCGTCATTAAGAGCCTCTGGCAATTTAATAGAGAAAGCTTTTCTTTACATTGTAAAAAGGATTCCATTGAAAAATATGATCAAAATTCACTCTGTGTCTTTCAAACATGTGTTTATAAGCCTATTTTGGGCTCAATGGGTATGCCAATAAACAGAATATATGTATGAGTTCGATCTGCAGAGCAGTCAGTGTCAGTTTAAGAAACACGTATTGTATGGAGCGGTTTGAGGTCTGGCGAGTTCATTTGCACGTATTACTTCAAGAACAATGGAAATTGTAATTTCGTAGTCGAAAAATCATTCCCATTTGATTTCAACACAGTGGTGTCATAATCTACAAGTCACCACCATGAACGTATTGAGAGAGATGAGCTTAGTCAAAAGAGTGGATTAAAAAAGCGGCCTGGATTAGAGTTAAAAGGTTGGTAGGACAAGAATATGAAAAGAGAAGGAAACTCATAATTAAGAATGCATTGACAACAATAATATACCTTGTTTCGCCTTGAATTTAATGAAAACTATTCTGATGTTATCCTACGAACTATATAACAACTGTTTATAACCT
The DNA here is from genome assembly GCA_930367235.1 of Sarcophaga rosellei. Lineage (NCBI taxonomy): Eukaryota > Metazoa > Arthropoda > Insecta > Diptera > Sarcophagidae > Sarcophaga > Sarcophaga rosellei. The sequence goes on from OV884019.1 coordinate 67,069,053, forward strand.
CTTCCTAGTGTGTTCGAAAAATTTATTTTACGAAAACCGTATTGTCTATCGATGAATGGAGTGTTTGGCTTAAAACACAGAACCAGATGGTTATTAATCATACATAGTCTTAAAAAATCCAGAACAGTTTGTTATTTCGCCTTTTTATCATTTTTCTAACCTGACATTAGCCCTGCTAATTGCGCTGTCTGGAAAGCATATACAACTTACTTAGAAATAACAACTTTAACAATTCTTCAAAATTTCTTTTTATCTGAGCGTAGTTGCACAAGTCGCCGTAGTCTAGTAGTTGGTGTGTTGGCTTATTAGACGTAGAGCCCGGGTTCGTATCCCAGGTCGGACATCAAAACAATTTATTTATTATCTGTGCGAACAATTATCATTTTGAAATGTTAATTGTTGACTCAAGTTACATAGAAAATATTTTGTATTTTTATTCTTCTTCTTAATGACTGGCATTTACATAAACTGATAGCTCGAAACCAATACAACTTCGAAAAACGTATGAAAAAATGTGAATAACTGTATCAGATTTTTATATGAAAATTATCAACACTATTGTATTTTCGTCCAACAATATAATGAATACAATGATACAAGGGCTTGTGTGGGCTAAAAAAATGTATATATTTTCTAAGAAAATAAAAACATGTTACGTTTGATTTTTAGTCATAACTGTCACTTTTACTGACAGAAACGTTTTACTCTCTTTATGTTCGTCTTCGCTGGAAAATGATTAAGTAGGCAGAAAATGTTTTCGAAACAAAATCCAACAGTTAAAAATCTAACTTATGTATTTACAGTATACCTCTCTTATCAGCACCCCAGATATAATAATTACCTGCTTAGTAACACTGAAACTTATACAATCTTGATTTTTGTTTCTAAATGTACTGAAACTTGTATGCATACCTCTTTTAAGCATTCCTCGCCTATAAACGTTAAAAATTGTTTTTCATATTTCAAATTTACTTTAAAAAATGCGTTTGTATGCACCTGGTTTATGACAACTTTTTTCTCCAAAATTGGTCCCATTTACTAGCTCGCATTAATTTCCGGATTTCTTTTTATGAGGATATGTTAAGTCATTGTGTTTTCCCGGTAAAAGAGCAACTCTTGAGCTATTGGAAGTCAATATTCACCTTTAACGGATGATTTTTTGGAAAAATTAGTAAAAAAAATTGGACAACGCAATGCAATATTGTATAGAATGTTCCTTAAATTTCATTCTCTTCGAGACAGAGGCTGTACACTGTCCACTGACTGTCCTAACGTCGTAACTAACTGTGGCAACGCAATCTCAGATTACTGATTCCTGATAGAAAACGTGCAATCCAATTATGTTCACATTTCGTAATTTGTAAAACTCTTCTTCTACTAACCTGCCCTGGTCCAGGTCTCGGAGACCTGACAACCTGACTCTCTAGTTAATCCTACAATAGGACCCTTGATTATGCATTTAAAGCCTCCTGACTTTAGCAATGTCTTCACAAATCTTACTCCATCACTAAAACAGCTCAACATTCCAAGGTTGCTTTAAGTGAAATGCAGTATTTTCGTTCCGTCGCACTAATCGTCAAACATCGGAAGCGTGTTAAATTTTCTCTTGTCTGTTAAAATAACTATTGATCAGATGTCATTTGACATACCAATATAGTTTGAGGCATCATGAACTTTTATATCCTTATAGAATATGAAAGCCCTTTTACGTGAAAAATATGCCTTATATTCGCTACGAACGGCTTAATTGTTGTTTTTTATAAGACAATTTTATATTAAAGCCTTAATAAGTAATCATTATCCATTTTGCAATTTTTGAATTCTGCAGTGATAAGATTTTTATTCGTGGAATTCATTTGTTTTTAAAAATATTTAAGAACACTTGAAAATGTTTAGGTTTTCCACTTCTCTATTACAAAGCAGTTTAGTTATCTCTGTGCTGGAAGAAGTAATTGGGATAATGGAAACATTCTTATTAAATTTGTTTAAAATGAAAAGAAAAAAAAATTTATAAAGATTGAAATATGCTTATATCGGGTCTTCTAACAGAGAGAATGGCTAACTTGTTGAAGCTACAACTGTCAAATTCCTTGCCATTTATTCAGTCTGTCTTGTAGATCACAATGGCGCGGACACAACCCTCGGCCTCAAGAACTCACCCCTCGCAAAAGGCCAAATCTTTGTAACTTTAGCATCGTGACCTAGGCCTGCATCCCATTCATTTTTGTATGCTTTTAGAGTTCATATAGTAAGGCTTGTGTGTGAGAAATCCCAATTAATTCTACGCATAGTTTTTGGTTGGTGCCCTTTTAAATATGGAGAGCGATAAGCAACATTTTCGGAAGGCCGGTTGGAGCTGATAAAGACGCGATAAAGACATTAGTTGATGTGAACCGGCGAATAACAATACGTGAGATCGGACTGAGGTTAAATTATTATAAGAAAACTGTCTCTCACAAACAAAACAAAAAAAAAATTATTATAATCCCTCGTTGGCGCATTTATCCGAACTTTTTTTATTTGGGCCATATGTCATCTTTTATCTCGGCAGATGTGAGCAGGAGAGAGACTAAATTTTGCTTCAGTGGTACTTCTGACTCATATGCCACTCCTTAAATCTGCTGTACTTAGCGAAAAAAGCTTAAGCAAGATCCACACGTTGTGCCTGACGTTCACCGCCACATTATTTTCTAAGTACTCCCTTTTTGTGGCTTTTTGCAATTCCAAAAACACAATTTAGATAACTCAGATCCAATTAAAGAAAGAATTTTCCTTACGTTGCATAATATAGGCCGCCACCCCGTTACCTTTAATAGCTCAATGTAACGATGTTGAAGTTGCCTTTTGAGACGGGCTAGCTATCATTAATTTCATATCATATCATTTTCGATTAAGGTCATAGTATAAGGATTTCTCACCAATTATTTACATTCCATTTTGTTGTTGTTATTATTTTTGTTGCGAATTCAGGAAATATGTAGATCTTCTCGGTAATGCATACAAAGCACCACCTTATGAATGTCACGAAAAAATTTCTGAAATTTTGGTTCGAAACAGCGTTGTCATTTGCCAAGTTTTCCTTTTTTTCCAAGTTTATTAAGATACAAAGTTTTCATCAAATTTGTTTTCTAACAAAACGAGTTTTTTCAATAAATTTTATATATTTATGTATTTATAATCTGAAATATTTACTCCCGGGAAAGTTCTCAAAGAAACACCAACAGGGGAAGTAATAGAGACACCGTACTCCGGTATTTTCTTTAAAAATGTTGATACTTTGGTAGAAATCAATTCTTTTTGTAAATAAAAGGTTAAAAAAAATTATTGGCAACGCTGGTTCGAAATCAAAATTAAGCCGCTATGGGATCGGATTAGCACACACAACATGGCTGTTTTTTTTGAAATCAGGCTATAATGCTATTTATTTACGCATGAATGTATAAATATTTTTGAAGTGATTTGACAAAAAGTACCGCCTAAGGAGCGGTTTATGGCTTCATTCTCTGCCATACTCGTTTCTTTATAAAGAACGCAAATTTCGTGTAACACTAGAACCAGATACATTTTTTGGCAATAGAAATTTCAATGAGATCCGATCTAGAATTGGCTTCAGTTGCTTTTAAAATTTTTACACAAAAAAATCAATAAAGTTTAGTTTGAATTTTAATTACAATTAATGTATGTACAATGTACATATGTTTGTGTATTTCTTTCAAAATCCAATCAGTTATTACAAAGTTTAAACCCCAATAACAACATTGGTGTTTTCATATACAATCAACTCACCTATAAAGCGGTACTCTCAAAAAGCGGTTTCCATATAAAGCGGAGCTGAAATTACGACAGACCTCCTATAACGCGGTACTCTTCGCTCAACAACATCCCATAAGTTCCTTCCGCACAGCCTATAAATGACTTCAGTAACTAGATATTGTAAGCGGGCTTAATATCAGTTTTATTTTCGACGCAAAAGCACAGCCGAGATATACATATAAAAAATCAATACCTGTTAAATTTCGATTACGATTAGTCAAACAATTATATTCGTTTTTAAAAAGAATCGTAAAGATCTAAAAATAATCAAGATTAAAATAAAAAAAAAACAAAAGAAAATCAAAAGTTCTCCATAAAATAATCAAATCAATTTCAATAATTACCTTCAAAATTTATTGATAACAATTTTATTACTCTTGGATTCTTTAGATTCTTTTTGATTATTTAGACCAATAGCCAGTAATCCTGAATATTTTTTGATTATTTTGTAACTGTAATCAATTATTAACTAACTATTAAAACCATAAATAATCGTAATTGTAATCATTATTTCACAATTCAAAAAAATTTAATCAAATTACTAATCATTACAATTATTATTAATTATTACTAAGAGGTATGTAAACAACGTGTTTAGTTTTCAGTCATTTCAGAGCTCTTTAACGGTACATATGTACATACGTTTTATTGGTGACCAAATTTCTCTAAAAAAATTTTCTGCATCTCGTATCTGACAGTAAGGATGAAAAATTACATAATTTTACAAAAATCTTTCTTATTTTTGTTGGAAAACAGTCTCTTTGAACTCTTTAATTCAATAAACATAATTTATAATTTATCTTGTCTTGATCTCCATATAACGCGATACGAATGATGTGATTTGTATTAATTCCAAGTTTCTTATATCGCGGTTTCCATACAACGCGGTAGGTGGTTTCCATAGAACGCGCTACGAATTAGCCTGGTTTGTCCGCTTAAATTCGAGTTTCTTATAGCGCGGTTTCCATATAACGTGCTACGCTCTCTCTCATTTTTTTAATATTTTTTAATTAAAATTTTTTTCCTTTGCAGTCGTAGAGCGTCATTAAGAAATGGCACAAAGTGCGGACACAACATTTTTACCAGATCTTCCCAAGGGGCCTCTGTGCACTTATCGCAAACGTGTAAATTTTGACTGGAAACGTCTAAGACTCATATTTGAAAAAGAAGAGGCTCTCCGTATAAAAGTAAGTTTACTTTGCGACATTTTTAAATGCATTTAAACAAATGAAAATAATTTTGTATTCGTTTGCAGTATAAGGTTTGGAAAATATTAGAAAACGATCCGCTTTTCTCTCAGCCCATTGCTCTGCAACGCACCGAAGAGCAGAAAAGAATATGTGCCATGCAAATGAATCGTATGGCTCACTTGGATTTAGTTCCTAAGGAAATCGAACAATGTTCGTTCAGTGAAAAAATCAAATATTTGATGGATATTAATGAGGCTTTACACACCTACTGTCCTAGTTTATCGGCAAAGATTGCCTTGGGCGTACCCCTGTTTAACAATGCTATACGGGCCATGGGAACAGATCGACATAAGAAATACTATGAGGCTGCTTGGAATCGTGAAGTGGTTACGTGTCTGGCCATCACAGAGGTTTCCCATGGCAGTAATACGAAAAGTATTCGCACCACTGCCATTTATGATCCTAAAACTGAAGAGTTTGTCATAAATACACCAGATTTTGAGGCTGCCAAATGTTGGGTCGGTAATTTGGGTAAAACTGCCACAGTTGCTATGACATTTGCAAACCTTTATACGCCGGATGGCGTTAATCAAGGTCTACACGGTTTCCTTATACCCATTAGAGATCCGAAAACTCTTCAGCCATATCCTGGTGTTTTGGTGGGCGATATTGGCGAAAAGATCGGCTTGAATGGCATTGACAATGGTTTCGTTATATTCACCAATTATCGCATACCACGTGAAAATCTACTTAATCGCACAGGTGATGTTACATCGGAGGGTATCTATGAGAGCGTTTTTACAGAACCGGGCAAGGTATTGGGTGCCGCCTTAGAATCATTTTCAGCGGGCCGTATTGGTATTATGCAGGAATCGGTGAATACCTTGTCAAATGCTGCTGTTATAGCGGTGCGTTATGCTGCCTTAAGAAAACAATTTGGCCCGGAGAAGACTGGTCCAGAAATGCCTATAATCGAGTATCAACTGCATGTAACTATAAAATTCTATTTAAAATATTCCCATAATTAACATTTCTTTTTATTCATTCCACAGCAATGGAGAATATTCCCATATTTGGCAGCAGCATGTGTTTTAAAAATTGCTGTCGTCGAGCTGACAGATGAATATTTAAGAATTATTGAAAAATCTCAGGCTGACTCTAATGGTTTCGAATTATTGGTAAGAATATGTTACTTTTAGTTTTGATTATATTATTTGTCTTTTTATTCGATTGAAAAGAAGTTGAAATACTTAGGTTTAGTACCACCTGATAGCACTCATATGAGAAAATTATAATATTTTAGGAGGTAATTTTGTACATTCGATTATTTGAATGAATTCAAACTAAAACGAGTTAAAAAATCCATCCAGTTTGAATGAAACATAGGTTTGCGGATAAAAATCATTTAATTCTTCAATGAAGTCTCTTTTGTGCTCTACATATCGTGACGTTTCTCCAATTTTTGTTTCTTCTCTAAGAATTAAGACTTGTCCATAACAGCAAAATGTGTTGGTATTAGTTTGTGAGAAAATTTCATCGATGAGGTCCAATGTCTTTTGGTCGAGTAATTTTTTTTAGGGCGACCATGACAGAGAAATTCTGAAATATTCTTCCACGGCACAAATTCAGTGAATTTTTGTTCCTAAGTTCAATAAGAAGTGGCTGCTCACACTCGGAGTGTTGAAAGACGATTTCGCATGTTTGAAATGATGTTTGATTGCTTTAAAAACAAATCATTTTTGGATCGTATTATCTCTTGCGATGAAAAATGGATTCATTATGACAGCCTCAAGCACAAGCAATCATATGTAAAGCAAGGGTAAGGAATATCCGGCCACACGATATCTCCATTGCGATAAGATAATGTTCTGTATTTGGCGCGATCACAAGGTCGTCGTCCATTATGAGTTGCTATCACATCAGACCTGTACAGCCAAAGATAAATTTGTTTAAAGCGAGTATTGGCCGAAAAAAACTCTTAATACTATATGTAACCAAGGTCGTAATTTTCCATCATGACATCGGCTAGCCGTACAGGTCAAAAATTATTTGGAAAAATGGATGGTAAATTTTACATCTCTCGCCCTATGGCCCAGACCATAGAATACGCTTCATTGCAGCAGGGTATTAAAAATTTACTGGATTCATCCTTGGCCTTAATGGGTGAGCGCTTGTTTTTGGGAACATGGAATCCATTATTGCCCAAAAAGATTTGTAGCTCCTAATACGTTTTGAATATAATCTTTTACTTGTAAGATACATAACCGCCCAAATGGAAAATGTATCATCTTGTCCAAGAAATATATATATTGTATACCTGTAGCTGTCCAATTCTGTCTGTGAAAATCCGAAGAGTTTTATTAACATATTTTTTTCTAAATTCAATCGTAAAGTGCTGAATAAATTGAAAGAAATTGAAAATTGTGATATATTCTCAGCATATTGGGAACAAATAAATAATTCCCCTAGGGAAATTACAGAAATTCATAGAAGGAACATAGGGCCATTGTAAATTTATTCCATTTCAAATATTCCAAATATTTTTTTCGAGTCACCGTTGCCTATAAGGTCTCCATACATTTGTTGGTCTCCTTCACCTAAGATTAAATGCGGGTTCCAGTCATGCGTATTCGGTGTCTCCTAGTTTTCGATGATATTTCTTCATATTAAGGTGCACGGATCGTTATATTATGTTCAGATATGCACTTTAATTGAGCCAATATTCGGTTTATTGAGTACAATACTTTAAGTGTTCAGGCATAATATACGAAATATTCATTTGACAGCTACTTACTATATATTATAACAATTTGCGTATTTATTGCGCAATAATTAATTGAAACTTTATATGAAATATTGAGCTCAATAATGGCGTTTATTGCGATTTACGCAATATAAGTGCATATCTGGACATAGATGCGAGTCCACAAACACCATGTATACAATCCCCTAACTGTATTTGACATATCCGGTAGGTTGTTACCTTATGCAGACTTATGATCTAGCGTATGATCCTTCGCGAAACTATTTTAGAACAAACAAATCAACTTTCAAACAGGCAAACAAATATATTTTATATGGTCAAGCAATGAATTTCCTATTCAATAATTTGATAAAATTAAAATGATCGGCTTTAAATAAAACATCTTATTTTACTTTTCCAGACACAAATCGTATCCGAAATTCATGCAATAATTTCATCATCAAAACCGATGATTACATGGACGGCACGCGATGCTATACAAGAAGCTCGTGAAGCATGCGGTGGTCACGGTTACCTGAAAGCATCAAAACTGGGAGATCTACGTAATGATCACGATCCCAGTTGTACGTACGAAGGTGACAATAATGTTTTGGGACAGCAGGCTTCTAACTGGTTACTAAGACAATGGAGTGGTAATATCGAAAGTCCGGCTGGTACAGCTAACTTTCTAAATAAACGAGAATCAATTTTAAAGCAGAATTATGAGGATGTCTTAAAGCAATACCCAATCGAATCAATGGAATGTAAGTTTCTTTAAATGAGTTGCCAATGAGTGTTATTTTCATATGTATTTTGTTTTTCAGTTATTTTAAGCTGTTACGAATGGATGCTGAGCTATTTATTACAAACCACGTCTACACGAATCTCTACTGATATTGACAATGGCCTTCATCGTTTCGAGGCGCGCAACAATTCGCAGGTGTATGGAGCTCGTGAAATGTCACTTGCCTATGCCGAGTATTACTGTATAAGCCGTTTCATTGAACGATACCAGCGTCCTGATGTCTCGGGCGAATATGCGAAAATTCTCAAATTGGTATTCGATGTCTATACCATGTGGTGTTTAGATCGACATATGACCACTTTCTACGTTGGGGGCTTTGCACATGGAACGAAGTTTGCCGATTTAATAAGAAGTCGTCTGTTACAGAAATGTGGTGAATTAAAGGATTCGGCTGTTTCGGTGGCAGACGCTTTAGCGCCACCTGATTTCGCTTTGAATTCGGTAATAGCCAAGTCCGATGGACTGCTGTATGAGAATTTGCAAAGTGAATTTATGACCAATACTGGAGCCTTTGAAAGACCTCCTTGGTGGCGTGATATAATCATACCTCAAGTAAAATCGAAACTATAAGGATACTTTAAGGAATTTATCATTTCGTTTCACTAAATATTTTCATTTTAATAACATTTTCCTTTACCATCATTATCATTTGATTTTCGATCGTGTAAATTCCACTCTAAAAGAGTGGAAAAACTCAATCATTTACAAAAGTATACAACAACCAGAATTATCTAATTAGCAGTGAATTTTCTTTCTTCTCGGTAATGCATTATTGTATTAGTTTTCTTGTATTTATTTGCTATGATTTGAAATATATTTTCATTTGCACTTTATATTGTTCGATTGTATAATTAATAATGTTACTCCAAAAGTTAAAAATTGTAATCAATTTATGTATGTATTTAACATGTCTTGTATTTGTGTATGTCTTGTGAGTTAATTTACATTCAAATCAGAAATGATTATAAAGATTTATTAAAAATTAAATTGTTACTATGTATTGCAGTTTTCGTACATTTAAAAAACAATAATAAGAATAAACGTGTATTTTTTTTTAATCTAGCTTTTTTCATTCTGTTAAAACCAAGTTTGATTTGTACTATTAATTTATGAAAACATTTGTAAATAATAAACACACTTTTTATGGATAATTCTGTAATTTATTTATCTCCTTACAACAAAATTTGTTTAAAATTACACACCTCTTTTAAATACGCAACTTGTCTTGTATCATAAAGACCGGACTGGCTGGTTTACAAAAATTAATTTCTGAAATAGTTCACCTCTACCATGAGTATTTTCTCTTCGAAATATTTGACACCAATTAATAGTTTACAGCAATATAAGTATGTACGTGTAAAGAGTGCAGGCCAGTGTTGAAAAATTCAGTACTTTAGTACTTCTTTCAGTACTTTCACGTTCCAAAAATACGGCAGTACCCCCGCTACACTTTCAGTACTTTTTTTTATTATTACATACGTATTAATGGGTTAGCAACATGTTCAACATAATTTTAAAGGTAGAATTAGTCTTTAGTCCCGGTTAGCCCAACGTCCATACAGCATGCGTTCGTTTTTAGAACAAGAAAAGCAATGAGAACACTTGCCGAATCGTAATGTAATTTCGGTAAGTACTTAATTTGCTTTACATATGCTAAAATGAACGTACATTCCGTTACGTTCCATCGACAATTGACTAAACGTGGCTTTTACGTTTCGAATCAACTGTTTTTGTTTTGTAGATGAGAAACATGTATAAGTAGTTAGTTTTTCTATTCTATTCCGTACGTGTATTAAGTATAAATAAATATTTTTTTACAAAAGTACCATTTTATGCAATAAAGTACTCTTCCAGTTTTAGTTCAGTACCATTTCAAAATTTAAATTTTGCAACACTGGTGCAGACCATAACATCCATAACCTACAGACTTGTAAAGTTATCGAAAGACGCGTAAAAGAAATTGTCTCACCAGAAGCATCGGTAGAAAGTGAGCGCCAAGATACAAATGTTTACATAGGGAACTAGCCTTAATTTTTTTATATATGCTGGCGATGATATTTGTCAAACGCGTGAAATGCTTTTCGAGACTAGTTAGAATTAAAGTCGTCTTGTGTTTCCTAATTTTAAAAGTTATACTATTTCTGAAGTCATCTTGCTTTTTATGCGGTTGCGGAAATTTTGAACGAATTTCTAAGCCCCGTCAGTCTTGTGATCCCTTAGGGATTCCTCGCCTCATACCATTCCGCCTTTACAATCATATGACAGTTCGGATTAGCCACTGTGATAATCGGAATTTCCTTACTAATGCCATTCAAAAGTAGCTCAGTTCCCTATATTTAATATTTCTAGGTTAAAAGCTATAAAATATTCTTTCTTGTACTTGCTGCTATTGTTTTGCCCCTCATGATATTGTGTGCATATTAGCAATGACAGTATTTAATGTGGTAACGCAAGTCACCGCAATTTTCTCGGAGAAGGTGAATACTCGTTTCTTGGAGCATATGTCGATGGTGGTGCTATAACTTGCCTTTAGTCCATGGTGTTAATGTAGGCACCTATTTATACTAGATAAGTATGCAGGGTTGTATAGTTGCATGGCATGACTGTAGTTGTATGTATCGGGTTATCCATTTCGTGGCTTCAAAAGTAAACGTAAATAAAACATATATAAAATATTTTTTCATGATATTTCTTTTTTATTGTAAAGTTTGAACGTTGACATTAAGTGTAAAACACTACATCATCCACGCGAAGTGTTGCAAGCATTGATTCTTTTGAGGTAATTTCCGACCACTTTTTGACACATATTGGGCGGTATCTCAGCCGTAACTTGATGAATGTTGGTTTTTAAGTGCTCAAGAGTTGAAGGTTTATCTGCATAAACACGGTTTTTCGCGTAGCCCCACAAAAAAAGTCTAATGGTGTCAAATCGCATGATCTTGGTGGCCAGTTGATATCGCCACGACGAGAAATTACGCGACCAGGAAATGTCTCTTGCAATAAAGCCATATTCGCTCGAGTAGTGTGGCATGTGGCACCGTCTTGTTGAAACCACATATTCTCCAAGTCGTATTCTTCAATAGCAGGCAAAACAAGTCGGTTATCATCGTCGTTTTCGAAGGAGTAAGGTCCAATCACACTTTCCGACCAAAGAGCGCACCAAACAGTGACTTTTTCTGGATGTAATGGCCTCTTTTCAATTACTTGAGGATTCTCAGAACCCCAAATACGACAATTTTGTTTATTAACATACCCACCGAGTGTGAAATGTGCTTCATCGTTGAAGAAAATTTTGTTCGAAAAATTACCGTCCACCGCCTGTTGTTCAAGCACCCATTCCACCTATCTACGGCGTTGTGAATGGTCAGCTGGCTTCAATTGTTGAGTGAGCTGGACTTTATATGGATGTAGGTGTAGATCTAAATGAAAAATACGCCATAATGTGCCGTAAGACACTCCTAATTCCTGAGAACGACGAGGAATCGAAACATTCAGCAACACTTTCACTTACAATAGCGATATTTTCAGCGGAACGAGCGAAACGATGATGCACAGGCCTTTCAATATTTGTAACCACTCCAGTCTCTTCAAATTTTTTCACAATTTTGCCAATCGCTTGCGTAGTTGGACGATTATGTAAACCATAATCTCCTCTTAAAGCACGATACGTGGCTGTGGCAGAATCACCATTCTTGTAGTAGGTGTTGATAATTTTTATGCGTTGTGTGATAGTTAAGCGATCCTTTTTCGTCAATGTTAGACTTTCAACTGAAAATAAAAATATTGGTTTCACAACTTAGTTTGACAGATGTCGAATTCCAGTCCCATACTTTTGAAACCACTAAATGGATAGCCCTTTATTTAAAAAAAAAATTTAATTTAATATTTACAATACGTGAGCAGTTTACGTTGCAGAATTCTTAAATAAAGTTTTTATACTAAAAAATGTTTTAAATGTAATCAAAATCATTTTTATCAGCAGAGTACCATATTTTATCGGATAATTTGCTTTGCTAGTTTGTACCTGCCTAAGACCTAATTTTTTAAGTTGAAGTACACATGATAAATATTTATTGAACGTTTTAAAAACACTCAAAAATTTCTGTAAAAAAGAAAAAATTTCTTCATGAAGTAGTTAATTTTTAATTTACGAATGCATTTAACACGTTAAGCGCCACAATTATTTTACAGCTTAGAATTGATATTAAAATCATGTTTTACAATTTCAAATTTTCTTACATCTTTGACCAACACTTAGGGTACGGTTCATAAGCATCGAAACATCGAATATGTAGCAAGACTATTCCATATCGAAATGGGGAGCGGGTATGCAACTACAAGGCAACGTCTCTGATTGGTTTCAACTTGGCAAAACCTAGTGCTATCCTTGCAAGTACAGAAGGCAAGATTGGCGATTCGGCATGAACTGGACTATGCAATGGAGTATCGATTTTGAGAATGTGGGCTGACGTTTGTTGCATTCTGTTACCTGAGTACACTGAATGAACGCGGTCGAAATGGCTTTCAGGGTAATGTACCAGACGCCTCCGTTCCGTTAAATCCGTGGCAGGGCTTCAAGTAAGTTCGATTATTGTCGCCATTTAGTTGGTGATGCAGGTTTAGTTGAGATGACTTCTAATTAGTGTCCGACCTGGCTCTGAACGCAAACTCCCATGAAGATTTGCGTCAACCCTCGCGAGGACCTCACTGATTACCATAGGCACCCTCGGGGTCTTTAAAGGGCAACTGCATAGTCGATGGGAGATAGCGGCTTGAAGATGGAACCCAAATAGAAAAATGAATAAGAAAATATTAGAAGTATAAGAGATGATGCAGGGCGAGGTTGCCTTTATGAGCAGCCCAAAAATCAGGAGATCACCGGTGAAAAAATCCCAGACAACGGCGAACTCTCAGAACACATCTGCGAGGAGCATCGGGATTGAAAAAAGCGGCACGACGCCAAAACCTGTGCAGGAGGGTGTGCAACCGCCCGCATCGCAACCAGTGCATGGCGGAACAGAGGAACCGCTTCTGGAACACAGTTCCCCTAGACAAGAGTATATAAGCAAAATGAGAAAGTCGGAGGAAGAAACCCTTAATAAGTGCCAGAGTGTTATCCGCAAGATTAGACCGGCAATGACGAGGGCAAGGAACATCAGCATGGATGTTCAGAGCGGAGTATCTGAATTAGAGGTGCTCATCGACATAATGAGGAGCTACAGAGAGAACTGCAAGACTGCTGAAAAGTAAAAAGAAGCGAGCAGAGCACCCGAGATCGCCAAGAATAACAGAAACGGTTGTGATGTCTCCACACCTGTTAGTTCCCTCAACAAGAGAGGTGCCTCAAGCCCACCGGAGAGCCGCCCGGAAAAGAGGCCGAGAGGAAAACCGACGGAAACGACACAGCCGAAGGAAACAGTGGACGAGGAATGGAAAACAGTGAAAAGAAGGAAAACGGCAAAGAAAGAGAAAAAGGAGCGACAGAAAATTGTGAAGGAACGTCCGGAGGCTGTAATTATCCACCCAACCGAGGGGCGCAGCTACGCTGACGTTCTGAGGAACATACGGAGAAAAATAAAACCAGGGGAATCGGAGATAGCGATACGCGCCGTCCGGAAGACGAAAACAGGTGCTATTCTAATTGAAATGGGTAAAGGAGGCAAAAGAGACGAGTTCAGGGAGAACCTAAAGAGCGTCCTGAAACAAGAGGCAACCGTGAAGGAGCTTGTACCTACGGTCACTTTGAAAATTCGCGACCTGGATGCCCTCACAACCACCGAGGAGGTTTTGGCAGCGGTACAAAGAGAAGCGGGCGAAATGAATCCGGATATATCCCTTCGTCTAACCGAGGCAAACACCCGGGAGCAGAAAAGAGCCTTCGTGACAGCCTCTGCTTGTGCGAATGCGCTTCTGAAACTACAGAGGATCAAAATCGGCTGGACACGCTGCAGAATAACCATCAGAGATGAACCGAAACGCTGTTACCGATGCTTTAGAATAGGGCACAGACAGTGGGAATGTGATGGACCGGACAGGTCAAACCTGTGCATGAAATGTGGCGAAAAGGGACATAAGAGAAAGGAGTGCCGAAATGCACCGAAATGTTGCATATGCTCTGAGAAGCCGTGATCTCTGGATCACCTCCCGGGATCGCGGGGCTGTGAGATGAGCTTACGAAAGGCAGCATGAAGATATTGCAGCTGAATATGCACCGAGGGAAGGTGGCTTTTTCTTTGCTATCGCAAATAGTCAGGGAGCAGAAAGTCGACGTGGCCATTATAAGCGAACAATATGCGTCAAAGAATAGCGGATTCTAGCTGGGCGATGAAACATCTACAGCAGCTATATGGATAACGGATAACTACGGTCCCCGACCGAGAAGATCTGGTAGGGGAGTTTGTTTCACCTGTGATAACTCTAACGAGTTGTTATTTGACTCCCAATGATGACGTGGGAACCTTTGAGGAGAAATTGGCCAGAATCGAGGATGCAGTGGCGCGGATCGGCGGCAACCTCATAGTGGCAGGCGTCTTCAACTCCAGAGCTGTAGAGTGGGGAATGCGAAATACCGACCCAAGAGACAGGCGAATTGTGGAGATGGCAGCTCGAACCGGCCTGATCTTCGCGAACGAGGGGAGCGTAGCTACTTTTAGACGACCAGGCTGCGAGGGCATTATCCCTGATATAACTATGGTCTCGGAGAGCATGTACCACAGAGTCAGGGACTGGAAGGTCTTGGAAATATATACAGGCAGCGATCACCAGTACATATCGTACACCTTTGCTTCGAGGAATAGAGGAGAAGAGGACAATCAAACTACAAATATCCGAAGATGGGACGCACGGAAATTGAATGCGAATCGGCTAATTTCAGAAGTTGACAGACTGTGTCACAGAGCTGAACTCTCGAACGACGCGAGGACCAGAGTGGAACAAACCATGGAGTTAATAAGACGCGGATGTAAAAAGGCAATGCCCTTGGTGAGACCCCCGAATACCAGAAAGAAGGCAGTGTACTGGTGGGACGTCAACATCGCAGCACTCAAGCGAGAGTGCCTACGACTACGACGGAGGTATACTAGAGCCAGACCCGGCGGACAAGCTGCCGACGAAATGCAGGCATATAAAGAGGCAAAGAAGTCTCTGAAGAAGGCTATATCGCACAAGAAAAACCAGGCATTCCAAGAACTACGCGATGACGTAAACGTAAACCCTTACGGACTTGGATACAAAATTGTAATGGACAAACTAAACAGAAGGAAACCAATGGAAATTATGGACGAGCGAATAATGAGAAATATAGTGGATACACTATTCCCTACTCATGAACCTGTGAACGAAGGACGACAGAATATGCTCGATACGGAATTTTTACCTTTCTCCGCAGAGGAGCTAAAAGTAGCCGCAGCCGGACTAAAACCCGGTAAGGCACCAGGGCCCGATGGCATCCCGCCTGAGGTAATGCGGGAAATTGCCAATCAAAGACCGGAAATCCTACTGGAAATGCACAACGCGTGCCTGAGAGAGTGTATTTTCCCCGAAATATGGAAGAAACAATGGCTGGTCTTAATAGACAAGGGAAAGGGCGATCCGGAGTACCCATCCGCGTACAGGCCACTGTGCATGCTGGATACTTCAGGGAAGTTGCTGGAGAGGCTTTTGAAGCCACGGCTTACTGCTGCTGTAGAGAATAGTGGAGGACTGTCTGCTCGGCAATATGGTTTTCGAGCCGGTCGGTCGACAATTGGCGCTTTGTGAGAGGTGACTGAAGCGGCTATGGTCACACAACGCGGGAATCCCATAACGAGGCCTGTGGTACTGCTTGCGACTTTAGACGTTAAAAACGCGTTTAACAACCTTAGATGTAGCGACGTACTGGATGCTTTGGGGAACAATTTCTCTGTGCCACACTACATGCTGGCCATGATAAGCAGTTATTTGAGTAACAGGCAGCTGGTGTATAACACAAGCTCGGGATCAAAGGTGAAACAAATAACATCAGGAGCGGCACAAGGATCTATCCTCGGCCCCGGCCTGTAGAACGTTAGCTATGATGGAATTTTGAGAGAAGATATGCCGGATGGAACTTTTTTGGTTGGATACGCAGACGATATCGCAGCTGTTATCACGGCCAGGAACACGGAAGAGGCACAAAGACTCCCACGGCCTAGACCAGGCCATGCATAAAACGGAGTTATTGCTAATCACTGGTCGTCGTATCCCATTGCACGTGGACATGAGTATTGGAAACGACGTAATTAGGACTAAGAGTTCGGTGAGATACCTTGGAATAAGATTGGATCCCAGACTAAAATATGCGGAACAGATTAAATACTCGGCTAACAGAGCCCAAAAGATCGTAGGACAGCTCAGCAAACTAATGGCGAATATTGGAGGCCCGCTACCGGAGAGAAGGAGACTCCTAATAGAGGTTAGTAACAGCATTATGCTTTATGGAAGTGAAATTGGGGCCGAAGCGCTCAATGTTAGAAAGCTAGCGTACCCACTTATATCGGTACAGAGAACGGCTGCATTGCGTATCCCTTCGGCGTATCGCACAGTATCCGCGCCAGCCGTACTTGTGATTGCAGGTACAATTCCCGTGGATCTGCAAGCCGCGGAGCGGATGGAGATTTATAGGGCGAAATTGAACGGAAGTTACACAACAGGTTCCTTCAGGCAAAACACCATCTCAAAATGGCAACGCCAATGGGATGAAGAGGACAGAGGAAGGTGGACGGCGAGACTTATCCCGGATATTGAGCTATGGATAGGACGGAAAACCGGAGAGGTGAACTACTACACTACACAGATGCTATCGGGGCATGGGTATTTTAGGAAATACCTGCATAGAATGGGCAAGAGCGCCTCCCCTTATTGCCTTTACGAAGAAGAGGAAGTAATTGATGACGCAGAGTACACTATATTCGAGTGTGCACGCTGGCAGAGCTACCACTCTGAGCTGACATCGATAGTTGGAACAATCACGGCCGCTAACATTGTCGAGGTTATGATTGCGAGTGGAGAGAATTGAACTTCAGTGGCGAATTACGTGGAGCGTATCCTAAGACTGAAGAAGAGAGATCTGGAGGCTGCGGAACACGCAGGCACGCCGGCATAGATGACACGTGTCAAACGGAATCCGACACAGGGACCTGAACGAGAGGAATAGTGGAGACACGTAAATGTCTCCTCAACTTTCGACACGCAATCCGGACGCGGATATGAACACGCAGGGACCAAATGGCCAAAAGGACTCCACTCCGAAGTAATACCACCGTAGTTCCGGAGTGGGCACATAGATTCCACGAGACGAGGGGGGGAATTTAGTGGGTGGTGGCCCCCCACACGGAGGATGTAACGACGTCCTCTATGGTGCGGTTAGAAACATTCACCATAATTCCATATCGAAATAGAGTAGAGCACAAGCGGCGGATTCTTCGTGAAAAGGTTGTACTTTGGAAAAATATAAAAGACCAGTAAACATGTTTTCTTATTAAAAAAAAAAGAAACTGAATTTATTGAATAATAGTACTGTCAACCTCTCTCCTGTATGCTATTGAGAAGCTTTAAATTGACTTTAAAGATCCTGTAAATAAATTTATTTCAGATATATGTACATATCGCAGGTGTATTTTGTAGTACATATCAGAGATCAGCAATGAATCGTGAAAATTTACAGTCTTAGTTGTTGTTGTTGCATTTATAAAAGAAAAGAAGAAAGAAAAGGACAAAGACAGCAAGAAAACAAACTCACAACCGTCTAGTGAGTATTGTAGTGTTCGTACGCGAATCATACGTATTTGGTCATTCTTGTTGAGTAAAGGAGAGTCGAAATCAATGATGTGTATTGTTAGGTATGAGTACGATGAGTACTTCAAACTTTGAATATGAGTATGATTCGAATCTACTCATCTTTTTGAATACTCATTGCTGATCTCTGCTACATATGTGTGTATATAGGTGCTATAAACAGTAAAGAGTTGAAGTAACTGTCTTGAAAAAAGACGATGTATATAGGATTTTCGTACCGTCATTAAGAGCCTCTGGCAATTTAATAGAGAAAGCTTTTCTTTACATTGTAAAAAGGATTCCATTGAAAAATATGATCAAAATTCACTCTGTGTCTTTCAAACATGTGTTTATAAGCCTATTTTGGGCTCAATGGGTATGCCAATAAACAGAATATATGTATGAGTTCGATCTGCAGAGCAGTCAGTGTCAGTTTAAGAAACACGTATTGTATGGAGCGGTTTGAGGTCTGGCGAGTTCATTTGCACGTATTACTTCAAGAACAATGGAAATTGTAATTTCGTAGTCGAAAAATCATTCCCATTTGATTTCAACACAGTGGTGTCATAATCTACAAGTCACCACCATGAACGTATTGAGAGAGATGAGCTTAGTCAAAAGAGTGGATTAAAAAAGCGGCCTGGATTAGAGTTAAAAGGTTGGTAGGACAAGAATATGAAAAGAGAAGGAAACTCATAATTAAGAATGCATTGACAACAATAATATACCTTGTTTCGCCTTGAATTTAATGAAAACTATTCTGATGTTATCCTACGAACTATATAACAACTGTTTATAACCTCTTCCTAGTGTGTTCGAAAAATTTATTTTACGAAAACCGTATTGTCTATCGATGAATGGAGTGTTTGGCTTAAAACACAGAACCAGATGGTTATTAATCATACATAGTCTTAAAAAATCCAGAACAGTTTGTTATTTCGCCTTTTTATCATTTTTCTAACCTGACATTAGCCCTGCTAATTGCGCTGTCTGGAAAGCATATACAACTTACTTAGAAATAACAACTTTAACAATTCTTCAAAATTTCTTTTTATCTGAGCGTAGTTGCACAAGTCGCCGTAGTCTAGTAGTTGGTGTGTTGGCTTATTAGACGTAGAGCCCGGGTTCGTATCCCAGGTCGGACATCAAAACAATTTATTTATTATCTGTGCGAACAATTATCATTTTGAAATGTTAATTGTTGACTCAAGTTACATAGAAAATATTTTGTATTTTTATTCTTCTTCTTAATGACTGGCATTTACATAAACTGATAGCTCGAAACCAATACAACTTCGAAAAACGTATGAAAAAATGTGAATAACTGTATCAGATTTTTATATGAAAATTATCAACACTATTGTATTTTCGTCCAACAATATAATGAATACAATGATACAAGGGCTTGTGTGGGCTAAAAAAATGTATATATTTTCTAAGAAAATAAAAACATGTTACGTTTGATTTTTAGTCATAACTGTCACTTTTACTGACAGAAACGTTTTACTCTCTTTATGTTCGTCTTCGCTGGAAAATGATTAAGTAGGCAGAAAATGTTTTCGAAACAAAATCCAACAGTTAAAAATCTAACTTATGTATTTACAGTATACCTCTCTTATCAGCACCCCAGATAAAATAATTACCTGCTTAGTAACACTGAAACTTATACAATCTTGATTTTTGTTTCTAAATGTACTGAAACTTGTATGCATACCTCTTTTAAGCATTCCTCGCCTATAAACGTTAAAAATTGTTTTTCATATTTCAAATTTACTTTAAAAAATGCGTTTGTATGCACCTGGTTTATGACAAATTTTTTCTCCAAAATTGGTCCCATTTACTAGCTCGCATTAATTTCCGGATTTCTTTTTATGAGGATATGTTAAGTCATTGTGTTTTCCCGGTAAAAGAGCAACTCTTGAGCTGTTGGAAGTCAATATTCGCCTTTAACGGATGATTTTTTGGAAAAATTAGTAAAAAAAATTGGACAACGCAATGCAATTGTATAGAATGTTCCTTAAATTTCATTCTCTTCGAGACAGAGGCTGTACACTGTCCACTGACTGTCCTAACGTCGTAACTAACTGTGGCAACGCATTCTCAGATTACTGATTCCTGATAGAAAACGTGCAATCCAATTATGTTCACATTTAGTAATTTGTAAAACTCTTCTTCTACTAACCTGCCCTGGTCCAGGTCTCGGAGACCTGACAACCTGACTCTCTAGTTAATCCTACAATAGGACCCTTGATTATGCATTTAAAGCCTCCTGACTTTAGCAATGTCTTCACAAATCTTACTCCATCACTAAAACAGCTCAACATTCCAAGGTTGCTTTAAGTGAAATGCAGTATTTTCGTTCCGTCGCACTAATCGTCAAACATCGGAAGCGTGTTAAATTTTCTCTTGTCTGTTAAAATAACTATTGATCAGATGTCATGTGACATACCAATATAGTTTGAGGCATCATGAACTTTTATATCCGTATAGAATATGAAAGCCCTTTTACGTGAAAAATATGCCTTATATTCGCTACGAACGGCTTAATTGTTGTTTTTTATAAGACAATTTTATATTAAAGCCTTAATAAGTAATCATTATCCATTTTGCATTTTTTGAATTCTGCAGTGATAAGATTTTTATTCGTGGAATTCATTTGTTTTTAAAAATATTTAAGAACACTTGAAAATGTTTAAGTTTTCCACTTCTCTATTCCAAAGCAGTTTAGTTATCTCTGTGCTGGAAGAAGTATTTGGGATAATGGAAACATTCTTATTAAATTTGTTTAAAATGAAAAGAAAAAAAAATTTATAAAGATTGAAATATGCTTATATCGGGTCTTCTAACAGAGAGAATGGCTAACTTGTTGAAGCTACAACTGTCAAATTCCTTGCCATTTATTCAGTCTGTCTTGTAGATCACAATGGCCGGACACAACCCTCGGCCTCAAGAACTCACCCTCTCGCAAAAGGCCAAATCTTTGTAATTTTAGCATCGTGACCTAGGCCTGCATCCCATTAATTTTTGTATGCTTTTAGAGTTCATATAGCAAGGCTTGTGTGTGAGAAATCCCAATTAATTCTACGCATAGTTTTTGGTTGGTGCCCTTTTAAATATGGAGAGCGATAAGCAACATTTTCAGAAGGCCGGTTGGAGCTGATAAAGACGCGATAAAGACATTAGTTGATGTGAACCGGCGAATAACAATACGTGAGATCGGACTGAGGTTAAATTATTATAAGAAAACTGTCTCTCACTAACAAAACAAAAAAAAAAAAATTATTATAATCCCTCGTTGGCGCATTTATCCGAACTTTTTTTATTTGGGCCATATGTCATCTTTTATCTCGGCAGATGTGAGTAGGAGAGAGACTAAATTTTGCTTCAGTGGTACTTCTGAATCATATGCCACTCCTTAAATCTGCTGTACTTAGCGAAAAAAGCTTAAGCAAGATCCACACGTTGTGCCTGACGTTCACCGCCACATTATTTTCTAAGTACTCCCTTTTTGTGGCTTTTTGCAATTCCAAAAACACAATTTAGATAACTCAGATCCAATTAAAGAAAGAATTTTCCTTACGTTGCATAATATAGGCCGCCACCCCGTTACCTTTAATAGCTCAATGTAACGATGTTGAAGTTGCCTTTTGAGACGGGCTAGCTATCATTAATTTCATATCATATCATTTTCGATTAAGGTCATAGTATAAGGATTTCTCACCAATTATTTACATTCCATTTTGTTGTTGTTATTATTTTTGTTGCGAATTCAGGAAATATGTAGATCTTCTCGGTAATGTATACAAAGCACCACCTTATGAATGTCACGAAAAAATTTCTGAAATTTTGGTTCGAAACAGCGTTGTCATTTGCCAAGTTTTCCTTTTTTCCAAGTTTATTAAGATACAAAGTTTTCATCAAATTTGTTTTCTAACAAAACGAGTTTTTTCAATAAATTTTATATATTTATGTATTTATAATCTGAAATATTTACTCCCGGGAAAGTTCTCAAAGAAACACCAACAGGGGAAGTAATAGAGACACCGTACTCCGGTATTTTCTTTAAAAATGTTGATACTTTGGTAGAAACCAATTCTTTTTGTAAATAAAAGGTTAAAAAAAATTATTGGCAACGCTGGTTCGAAATCAAAATTAAGCCGCTATGGGATCGGATTAGCACACACAACATGGCTGTTTTTTTTGAAATCAGGCTATAATGCTATTTATTTACGCATGAATGTATAAATATTTTTGAAGTGATTTGACAAAAAGTACCGCCTAAGGAGCGGTTTATGGCTTCATTCTCTGCCATACTCGTTCCTTTATAAAGAACGCAAATTTCGTGTAACACTAGAACCAGATACATTTTTTGGCAATAGAAATTTCAATGAGATCCGATCTAGAATTGGCTTCAGTTGCTTTTAAAATTTTTACACAAAAAAATCAATAAAGTTTAGTTTGAATTTTAATTACAATTAATGTATGTACAATGTACATATGTTTGTGTATTTCTTTCAAAATCCAATCAGTTATTACAAAGTTTAAACCCCAATAACAACATTGGCGTTTTCATATACAATCAACCCACCTATAAAGCGGTACTCTCAAAAAGCGGTTTCCATATAAAGCGGAGCTGAAATTACGACAGACCTCCTATAACGTGGTACTCTTATAACAGGGCTTTCGTTCAACAACATCCCATAAGTTCCTTCCGCACAGCCTATGAATGACTCTAGTAACTAGATATTGTAAGATGGTTTAATATCTGTTTTATTTTCGACGCAAAAGCACAGCCGAGATATACATAAAGGGTGATTTTTTAGCTATTATCTTTTTGGCAACACTGGTTTAAACAGCTCACGCACGTTTCGTGTTTTGTTTCACTGTCAAACATCGTCAGTTTGATCTATAATTTAACCATGAATCGTCTTACAAACGAAGAACGCTTGCAAATCATTGAATTTTATTATCAAAATGCGTTCTCTGTTAAGAAAGTTCATCGCGCGGTTCTTCCATTTTATGGTCAGTTTCATCGACCGACTAAAGCGGCTATTCGGGATACGTAAATAAGCAGAATTGTCCATTTTGGAGTGAAGATCAGCCAGAAGCGTTGCAAAAGCTACCAATGCATCCAGAAAAAGTCACAGTTTGGTGCGGTTTATGGGCTGGTGGCATCATTGGACCATACTTCTTCAAAGACGCTGCGAATCGTAACGTAACTGTGAATGGTGAGCGCTACCGTGAGATGATATCCAACTTTTTTTTGCCCAAAATGCAAGAGCTTGACTTGCGTGACATGTGGTTTCAACAAGACGGTGCCACATGCCACACAGCACTCGTAACAATGGACTTATTGAGAGGCGAGTTCAGTGAACATTTTATTTCACGTTCGAGACCGGTCAATTGGCCGCCTAGATCGTGCGATTTAACACCTTTAGACTATTTTTTGTGGGGTTATATTGAAGCTCATGTCTATACAGACAAGCCCGCTTCAATTGACGCATTGGAAGACAACATTTAAGCATTTATTCATGAGATACCGGCCGAAATGTTGGAAAGAGTATGCCAAAATTGGACTAAGCGGATGGACCATTTGAGGCGCAGTCGCGGTCAACATTTGCATTAAATTATATGGACCGTACTATCGATTCAAATAAAGATTTCATGCATTTTTCTGATTTTTATGTGTTTTTATTTTTATTTTCCTATAGCTCTTAAAAAATCACCCTTATAAACAACAATACCTGTTAAATTTCGATTATGATTAGTAATCAATTACATTCGTTTTTAGAAAGAATCGTAAAGATTATATAATTCTATGAACAAGTTTTTCGAATTACTAATTGATTAGGATTACAAAATAATCTAAAAATAATCGGGATTACTAGCGATTATAAAAAAAAATCCAAATCAAAAGTTATCCATAAAATAATCAAATCAATTTCAATAATTACCTTCAAAATTTATTGATAACAATTTTATTATTCTTGGATTATTTCAGATTCTTTTTGATTATTTAGACCAATAGCCAGTAATCCTGAATATTTTTTGATTATTTTGTAACTGTAATCAATTATTAACTAACTATTAAAACCATAAATAATCGTAATTGTAATCATTATTTCACAATTCAAAAAAATTTAATCAAATTACTAATCATTACAATTATTAATTATTACTAAGAGGTATGTAAACAACGTGTTTAGTTTTCAGTCATTTCAGAGCTCTTTAACGGTACATACATACGTTTTATTGGTGACCAAATTTCTCTAAAAAAATTTTCTGCA
The DNA here is from genome assembly GCA_930367235.1 of Sarcophaga rosellei. Lineage (NCBI taxonomy): Eukaryota > Metazoa > Arthropoda > Insecta > Diptera > Sarcophagidae > Sarcophaga > Sarcophaga rosellei. The sequence goes on from OV884019.1 coordinate 67,093,683, forward strand.
TCTCGTATCTGACAGTAAGGATGAAAAATTACATAATTTTACAAAAATCTTTCTTATTTTTGTTGGAAAACAGTCTCTTTGAACTCTAATTCAATAAACATAATTTATAATTAATCTTGTCTTGATCTCCATACAACGCTATACGAATGATGTGATTTGTATTAATTCCAAGTTTCTTATATCGCGGTTTCCATACAACGCGGTAGGTGGTTTCCATAGAACGCGCTACGAATTAGCCTGGTTTGTCCGCTTAAATTCGAGTTTCTTATAGCGCGGTTTCCATATAACGTGCTACGCTCTCTCTCATTTTTTTAATATTTTTTAATTCAAATTTTTTTCCTTTGCAGTCGTAGAGCGTCATTAAGAAATGGCACAAAGTGCGGACACAACATTTTTACCAGATCTTCCCAAGGGGCCTCTGTGCACTTATCGCAAACGTGTACATTTTGACTGGAAACGTCTAAGACTCATATTTGAAAAAGAAGAGACTCTCCGTATAAAAGTAAGTTTACTTTACGATATTTTTAAATGCATTTAAACAAATGAAAACAACTTTTTTATTCCTTTACAGTATAAGGTTTGGAAAATATTAGAAAACGATCCGCTTTTCTCTCAGCCCATTGCTCTGCAACGCACCGAAGAGCAGAAAAGAATATGTGCCATGCAAATGAATCGTATGGCTCACTTGGATTTAGTTCCTAAGGAAATCGAACAATGTTCGTTCAGTGAAAAAATCAAATATTTGATGGATATTAATGAGGCTTTACACACCTACTGTCCTAGTTTATCGGCAAAGATTGCCTTGGGCGTACCCCTGTTTAACAATGCTATACGGGCCATGGGAACAGATCGACATAAGAAATACTATGAGGCTGCTTGGAATCGTGAAGTGGTTACGTGTCTGGCCATCACAGAGGTTTCCCATGGCAGTAATACGAAAAGTATTCGCACCACTGCCATTTATGATCCTAAAACTGAAGAGTTTGTCATAAATACACCAGATTTTGAGGCTGCCAAATGTTGGGTCGGTAATTTGGGTAAAACTGCCACAGTTGCTATGACATTTGCAAACCTTTATACGCCGGATGGCGTTAATCAAGGTCTACACGGTTTCCTCATACCCATTAGAGATCCGAAAACTCTTCAGCCATATCCTGGTGTTTTAGTGGGCGATATTGGCGAAAAGATCGGCTTGAATGGCATTGACAATGGTTTCGTTATATTCACCAATTATCGCATACCACGTGAAAATCTACTTAATCGTACAGGTGATGTTACATCGGAGGGTATCTACGAGAGCGTTTTTACAGAACCGGGCAAGGTATTGGGTGCCGCCTTAGAATCATTTTCAGCGGGCCGTATTGGTATTATGCAGGAATCGGTGAATACCTTGTCAAATGCTGCTGTTATAGCGGTGCGTTATGCTGCCTTAAGAAAACAATTTGGCCCGGAGAAGACTGGTCCAGAAATGCCTATAATCGAGTATCAACTGCATGTAACTATAAAATTCTATTTAACATATTCACATATTAATGTTTCCTTTTATTCATTTCATAGCAATGGAGAATATTCCCCTATTTGGCCGCAGCGTGTGTTTTAAAAATTGCTGTCGTCGAGCTGACAGATGAATATTTAAGAATTATTGAAAAATCTCAGGCTGACTCTAATGGTTTCGAATTATTGGTAAGAATATGTTACTTTTAGTTTTGATTATATTATTTGTCTTTTTATTCGATTGAGAAGAAGTTGAAATACTTAGGTTTAGTACCACCTGATAGCACTCATATGAGAAAATTATAATATTTTAGGAGGTAATTTTGTACATTCGATTATTTGAATGAATTGAAACTAAAACGAGTTAAAAAATCCATCCAGTTTGAATGAAACATAGGTTTGCGGATAAAACATTATTTAATTCTTCAATGAAGTCTCTTTTGTGCTCTACATATCGTGACGTTTCTTGAATTTTTGTTTCTTCTCTAAGAATTAAGACTTGTCCATAACAGCAAAATGTGTTGGTATTAGTTTGTGAGAAAATTTCATCGATGAGGTCCAATGTCTTTTGGTCGAGTAATTTTTTTAGGGCGACCATGACAGAGAAATTCTGAAATATTCTTCCACGGCACAAATTCAGTGAATTTTTGTTCCTAAGTTCAATAAGAAGTGGCTGCTCACACTCGGAGTGTTGAAAGACGATTTCGCATGTTTGAAATGATGTTTGATTGCTTTAAAAACAAATCATTTTTGGATCGTATTATCACTTGCGATGAAAAATGGATTCATTATGACAGCCTCAAGCACAAGCAATCATATGTAAAGCAAGGGTAAGGAATATCCGGCCACACGATATCTCCATTGCGATAAGATAATGTTCTGTATTTGGCGCGATCACAAGGTCGTCGTCCATTATGAGTTGCTATCACATCAGACCTGTACAGCCAAAGATAAATTTGTTTAAAGCGAGTATTGGCCGAAAAAAACTCTTAATACTATATGTAACCAAGGTCGTAATTTTCCATCATGACATCGGCTAGCCGTACAGGTCAAAAATTATTTGGAAAAATGGATGGTAAATTTTACATCTCTCGCCCTATGGCCCAGACCATAGAATACGCTTCATTGCAGCAGGGTATTAAAAATTTACTGGATTCATCCTTGGCCTTAATGGGTGAGCGCTTGTTTTTGGGAACATGGAATCCATTATTGCCCAAAAAGATTTGTAGCTCCTAATACGTTTTGAATATAATCTTTTACTTGTAAGATACATAACCGCCCAAATGGAAAATGTATCATCTTGTCCAAGAAATATATATATTGTATACCTGTAGCTGTCCAATTCTGTCTGTGAAAATCCGAAGAGTTTTATTAACATATTTTTTTCTAAATTCAATCGTAAAGTGCTGAATAAATTGAAAGAAATTGAAAATTGTGATATATTCTCAGCATATTGGGAACAAATAAATAATTCCCCTAGGGAAATTACAGAAATTCATAGAAGGAACATAGGGCCATTGTAAATTTATTCCATTTCAAATATTCCAAATATTTTTTTCGAGTCACCGTTGCCTATAAGGTCTCCATACATTTGTTGGTCTCCTTCACCTAAGACTTAATGCGGGTTCCAGTCATGCGTATTCGGTGTCTCCTAGTTTTCGATGATATTTCTTCATATTAAGGTGCACGGATCGTTATATTATGTTCAGATATGCACTTTAATTGAGCCAATATTCGGTTTATTGAGTACAATACTTTAAGTGTTCAGGCATAATATACGAAATATTCATTTGACAGCTACTTACTATATATTATAACAATTTGCGTATTTATTGCGCAATAATTAATTGAAACTTTATATGAAATATTGAGCTCAATAATGGCGTTTATTGCGATTTACGCAATATAAGTGCATATCTGGACATAGTATTACGATTACGATGCGAGTCCACAAACACCATGTATACAATCCCCTAACTGTATTTGACATATCCGGTAGGTTGTTACCTTATGCAGAATTATGATCTAGCGTATGATCCTTCGCGAAACTATTTTAGAACAAACAAATCAACTTTCAAACAGGCAAACAAATATATTTTATATGGTCAAACAATGAATTTCCTATTCAATAATTTGATAAAATTAAAATGATCGGCTTTAAATAAAACATCTTATTTTACTTTTCCAGACACAAATCGTATCCGAAATTCATGCAATAATATCATCATCAAAACCGATGATTACATGGACGGCACGCGATGCTATACAAGAAGCTCGTGAAGCATGCGGTGGTCACGGTTACCTGAAAGCATCAAAACTGGGGGATCTACGTAACGATCACGATCCCAGTTGTACGTACGAAGGTGACAATAATGTTTTGGGGCAGCAGGCTTCTAACTGGTTACTAAGACAATGGAGTGGTAATATCGAAAGTCCGGCTGGTACTGCTAACTTTCTAAATAAACGAGAATCAATTTTAAAGCAGAATTATGAGGATGTCTTAAAGCAATACCCAATCGAATCAATGGAATGTAAGTTTCTTTAAATGAGTTGCCAATGCGCCTTATTTTCACATGTATTTTGTTTTTCAGTTATTTTAAGCTGTTACGAATGGATGTTGAGCCATTTATTACAAACAACCTCCACACGAATCTCTACTGATATTGACAATGGCTTTCATCGCTTCGAGGCGCGCAACAATTCGCAGGTGTATGGAGCTCGTGAAATGTCACTTGCCTATGCCGAGTATTACTGTATAAGCCGTTTCATTGAACGATACCAGCGTCCTGATGTCTCGGGCGAATATGCGAAAATTCTCAAATTGGTGTTCGATGTCTATACCATGTGGTGTTTAGATCGACATATGACCACTTTCTACGTTGGGGGCTTTGCACATGGAACGAAGTTTGCCGATTTAATAAGAAGTCGTCTGTTACAGAAATGTGGTGAATTGAAGGATTCGGCTGTTTCGGTGGCAGACGCTTTAGCGCCACCTGATTTCGCTTTGAATTCGGTAATAGCCAAGTCCGATGGACTGCTGTATGAGAATTTGCAAAGTGAATTTATGACCAATACTGGAGCCTTTGAAAGACCTCCTTGGTGGCGTGATATAATCATACCTCAAGTAAAATCGAAACTATAAGGATACTTTAAGGAATTTATCATTTCGTTTCACTAAATATTTTCATTTTAATAACATTTTCCTTTACCATCATTATCATTTGATTTTCGATCGTGTAAATTCCACTCTAAAAGAGTGGAAAAACTCAATCATTTACAAAAGTATACAACAACCAGAATTATCTAATTAGCAGTGAATTTTCTTTCTTCTCGGTAATGCATTATTGTATTAGTTTTCTTGTATTTATTTGCTATGATTTGAAATAAATTTTCATTTGCACTTTATATTGTTCGATTGTATAATTAATAATGTTACTCCAAAAGTTAAAAATTGTAATCAATTTATGTATGTATTTAACATGTCTTGTATTTGTGTATGTCTTGTGAGTTAATTTACATTCAAATCAGAAATGATTATAAAGATTTATTAAAAATTAAATTGTTACTATGTATTGCAGTTTTCGTACATTTAAAAAACAATAATAAGAATAAACGTGTATTTTTTTTTAATCTAGCTCTTTTCATTCTGTTTAAACCAAGTTTGATTTATACTATTTATTTATTTATCTCCTTACAACAAAATTTGTTTAAAATTACACATTTTTTTTGAATACGCAACTTGTCTTGTATCGTAAGGACTAATCAGTCCGTTAAAGTTAATTATTGAAATTGGGTTACCTCTACCTTCAGCATTTTTTTTTCGAAATATTTGCCCTTTTGCTCAACCGTACAGCGACACCAATTAATAGTTTACGTGTATGTAGTTGTATGTAGAAGTTCATAAAATATATTTTAAGAATATCCGTTAGAAGGGTACAGACCAAAAGGTCGATAACCTACAGATGTAAGTTGTAAAGATCGGAAAATACGTGTAAGCAAAAGTGTCTTACTAGGTGTACCGGAAGGAAGTGAGCGTCAAGAGCCTTTCTATAAGAATATTCTAATTTTTATAATCAATTTAATCAACTACTGGCTAAATCAATTTCCACGTCAGATATCGCTAACGAAACGAAATAAGAAAAAATATTTTTCAGGGACTTCCTCTCAGCAGATTTCTAGTAAAAAGTCTGAAAGTAAATAAAATTGCCATGGAAAAGTTTTTTTTATACAAAATCTGTCGTTCGGAGTCCCGCCACTCTGGGTCCCGCCACTCATGTATAAAATTAACACACACAACATAAGTGGTGTGAGAAACTAGGTCGTAATCCTGTCTGAAGGGTTGCAATGACCAATCATGTATGCATGTGTAATGTATTCTCATATTTATTTCTAGAAAATCTAAATTACAATTGAATATAAATTACTTATATCTTATATACATTGAGTTTTACTTCATAGTGAAGTGTTACCATTGTATTACAGTTTTTAATACTATTTGTTATTAATAATACTACACTACATGTCCTCCCCTAAAAGAAATATGAAATATTATAAATAGGCAATAACTAATAACTAGGATGATAATTCAATTACACTATAGGTTATTAATTATTACAATATGTTTATCGGAAAGGTACATAGGTACGTTTAAAAATGTATAATAAGTATTAACAAAATTTGTTTTTATATAATTCAAAATATATGTAATTTTAAATTTTCTTATTTTAATTTTAATTTCGTAATGCTAATTTTTTTAAGCTTTTATTTGTTTAATTTTTATAACAAATACCTTCTTTGCGTGGTCTCAAAACTCTACTAGATGTAGCTTTCGGAGGCTGATCTGTAGTTGGAACTGTAGAATCACTTTCAACATGAATGGAACTTCCACTTTCATGACTGTTCACCTCCTCTTGAACGTTTCTTCCAATTTCAAGATTTTGATTTAAGTTCTTGTTTCTAATTTGATCTGAATGTCGCTTAATTTCTCTGTTATTATGAGCAATGATACAAGAATATGATCGAGGACCGAGTTTATCTTTAATAGTAGCCTGAGTCCAGCTAGGTTTGTTAGGATTTCTATAATCTCTTATCATGACATTTTGGCCTGTTGAAAACATGACATCGCGTTTACCTTTGTAATTTGTAACGTTGTTATTTTGAGCGTCAACAATAATTTGCCTTGTTGTAGGTGGCTTCAATCTGCTTAAACGTGTTTTTAAAAATCTTCCAAGAAAAAGCTTAGAAGGCGATTCACCAGTGGTACAATGTACAGTATTGCGATAGTCAAGTAAAAACCTGTTCAAAATAATGTCTAAGCAAGAGTTTTTGTCAACATTAAGACTTGCTAAGATTGACTTTTTAAATATTTTTATGAAATTTTCTGCTTGACCGTTAGTAGCTGGATGTCCAGGAGCAGTAAGAATATGTTCAATATGATTCGTTTTCAAAAAAAATTTGAAATCTTCAGACGTGAAATGTCTCCCGTTGTCACTAACCAACCAGCCCATACCTACAAAATAGTTCCCTTAATTTTGTAATAGTGAAAGATGAAGTTATTTCTTTTGTTTTGAAAACTTCAACCCATTTAGAGTAAGAATCTATCACTACTAAAAAATAAAAGTTTTTAATGGGACCGGCAAAGTCTATATGGATACGACTCCATACTGAATTGGTAGGATTCCATGGTATTAAATGAGATTTCTCAGGACTTTGTTTCAATTCCTGGCAAGGGATGCAATCTCTTATCATATTTTCTATTTCGTGGTCAATGTTTGGCCACCAAACGTATGAACGAGCTAACATCTTTGTTTTCACAATTTCCAAGTGTGATGTTCCTTGAACAAAATCTTGTAACTTCTTTGGAATAACTACTCTGTACCCCCAAAGGATACAATCATATTCAACTGAGAGCTCATATGCTTTGTTGCGAAAAGGAATGTATTCATCTCCTTTTAACAAATGAACAGTGCCATTTTGAATGGCTGCACTTAATTTTGATAAAACTGGATCACTGCGTGTCTCTCTAGCTATGTCCTTAAAATTTAAAGAAAAACTGGAATCACTATCCGATTCTATTAAATTAATATAATTGCTTTCAATTTTATCTTCAGCCGACAAAAATTGTGGCATTCTGGAGAGTCCATCAGCTATGTTTGAATTACCTTTAATGTATTCAATGGAATAATTGAAGCCTGATAAAATTAATGACCATCTTTGAATACGAGCTGAAGCTCTTATGTTCACCAAAGATGCCCAATAACGGTCTGTGATCCGTACGCAGAATAAATCGATTACCCAAGAGGTATTGCTTTAATTTAGTTACGCTAAATATTAACGCTAGAGCTTCTTTTTCTAAAGTACTGTAATTTGTTTCACTTTTAGATAAAGCTAAAAAAGCTTCTTTGAATTCTGTGACACAAAACACCAGCCACTGCATTATTGCTAGCATCGGTAGTTAGAATTATAGGTAAATTTCGGTTAAAATGAACTAAAACCTGATCGGATGTCACTTCAGCTTTAATTAATTCATATGCCTTTTGACATTCTTTTGACCAATGAAATGGAACATTTTTTCGAAGAAGCTCATATAGAGGAAACATTTTCTGGCTAAAGTTGCAAATAAACTTCGAATAATAATTCGCCATTCCAATAAAAGCTCTAAGTTCAGAGATATCTTTTGGTATAGGTGCCGACGAAACACTTGAAATTCGTTCATCAGACTTACTTAAGCCGTGTTCGTCGATGGTAAAACCAAGAAAACATATTTTAGGTTTAAAAAATTCGCATTTGCTTAAATTTAATTTAAGTCCTGCTAAATGAAGTTTCTTTAATACTAATTTAAGAGTTTCTATATGCTGAAAATTGTTCTTTCCAGTAATAGTTATATCGTCTTGATAGACTACAACATTCTGAATACCTGATAATAAATTTTCCATAACCCTTTGAATAATAGCTGCTGCGGTTTTAATTCCAAAAGGAAGCCTTTTGACTTTTAACAATCCTACATGAGTACTCCAAATACACAATAATTGTGATTCATCATCTAATACTAACTGATTATAAGCATTGGAAAGGTCAAGTTTAGTAAATAGTTTTCCTCCTTCCAATGAAGCAAAAATTTCGTCAATCCTAGGCAGAGGATGAATAAAGATTTCTAAACATTTGTTTAGTGTAAACTTGTAATCACCACAGATCCTCAAACCACCGTTAGGTTTTAAAACTGGAACTAAAGGTGTAGCCCATTCTGAATTATCTACCTGCTCGAGAACTCCATCTTGAATTAATTTTTGAAGATGACCTTCAATTTTACTTTTCCAAGCAAAGGGTAGCGGTCTAGGTTTGAAAAATATAGGCTTTGAACCTTCAATTAGTTTCAAGGATATTTTGCTGCCTTTAAATTCTCCTAATCTTTCTTGAAATACTTCTGAAAACTCACTTTTTAATTGGTTTATGATTGAAGAAAAATCTTTTTGAATCGATACTGAATTTATTTGAATTAAGTCAAATTTAAATTTTCGTAGAAATGAACGACCGAGTAATGGAGGGGTTTTTGTATTAGTAACTACTACAACTATCTTGTGTTCGGTACCTCGATACGATATTAAAGCATCGTACTCACCCAAAAGAGAAATTCTTTTACCGCTATAATCAACATAAGGAATTTGACACGATCTTAACTTTGATATTTTACCACCAAGACTTCTTTCATACATTGAAAGTGGAATCAATGTACAAGGGGCACCGGTATCACAAGCAATTTTCATCGGAATTCCGTCAAACAAAACCTCCAAATAGTACATGCCTCGAGTAGATTCTGAAGACACACTATAAATAGATAAACCAAATAAATCGTTAGCTATATTATTTTGTAGAGAATTAGAATCTGATACATAGTTTACTGTTCTATTTTTCTTCGAACATATAGGCGCCATATGCCCAATTTTACCGCAAGAATGCCACTGCTGACTTTTGAATTAAAAGATTGATTGCTTTCTATCTTACCTTTTGGCCTCAAGCGTGACTTCATGACAAGATTAACCATGTCTTCTTTTGCGGGATTTGACATCATTTTTGTCTCCATAATCATAGCTTTTTTTAGCACTTCAGCAACCGTAAGTGTCTCATCTTCCTCACATAGCCTTTCAAAAATTTTGCTTGGCAAATGAATGATGAATTGATTTAACACAAACGCTTCCAAATTGTTACCAAACTTGCAATTTAAAGCTAGACTTTTGACCCTGGCAAACCATTCAGCTACGCTTTCGCTTTCATTTTTAACAGAGGAAAAACATGTTTTTCTCTCTCTAAAGATGATTGTTGGCCGTGTGTAATGAGAGCTTAGAATTTTGCAGATCTCATCATAATTTTTTGAAATCGGTGAGTCGGGACTGCACAGACTATGTAACACACTGTATGGAGCAGCACCAATCGACTTCAATAAAGCTGCCTTCTTTTGATTCTCTTCTGTGCAATTAATTTCACAGAAGTGGATATCCAACTTTTCCTTCCAAATTGAAAAAGTTTCAATGTCCGGAGAAAATTCTGGAACGTTGGATGTTTGAAGCAACGTAATCGATGACTTTGGAGCTTCTGTTGTAGTATCAGTCGGCATTTAAAAAAAAAATTAATTAATTGTAAAACAATTTAATTAAAAAGAACTAATTGCCCGAAAAAAAAAAATTTTTTTCAATTATGCGTAAAACGACTTAAAAAAAAATTTTTAATTTTTTTTTTTTTAGGTTCTTTTGAACGTTTTCTCGTCGCCAATTTGTAATGTATTCTCATATTTATTTCTAGAAAATCTAAATTACAATTGAATATAAATTACTTATATCTTATACTTATACATTGAGTTTTACTTCATAGTGAAGTGTTACCATTGTATTACAGTTTTTAATACTATTGGTCAATTCACACAAACCGTTGTATCATTGTATTGTTGGAAGAACATACAACAGTGTATGATTGTTGTTGATAATTTTCATATACAAATCTGATACACTTATACACATTTTTTCCATTGGTCAATTCACACAAGCCTTTGTATCGTTGTATTCATTGTAATGTTGGAAGAACATACAACAGTGTATGATTGTTGTTGATAATTTTCATATAAAAATCCGATACACTCATACACATTTCTTTCCTATGTTTTTGGAAGTTGTATTGGTTTCGTGCTATCAAATTGGGTGAATGAAAAAAATGTGTATATGTTTTCATATGTTGTGTTGGTTTCGCGCTATCAAATTGTTTGAATGCCACGAAATACACAATACAGCATTGCATTGAGCGTTCACAAAGGAACAAATGTATTCAATACAACATACACGATACAAAGTTGTGTGAATTGCCCCTATTTGTTATTAATAATACTACACTACAGTATGTATATATCCATGTCGAGCCAGATCTGTCTTGTATACAAGTGAGAGCATTTGTGTGCCTCCCAACAAATTAATTCAATTGAATTTTTCCTCATGGCAGCTTTAGTAAGTGTGTTGTTATTTTTGATGTTCCTGTGTCCAGGAATCCAAATGGGGGCAAACTTCGAATGTCCCACTATCTCTTTCAGAAAGTATTTTCTTTCTTTTTACCTACAATTATCTCCAGATTTAGTTAGTTGGTTCGAATTGTGTAAATCTCCCGTGTTTTTTTTTTGTTCGAATCGCAACCTTACTCTTTCAACAGGATATTTTAAGATTAAATGTGTAAAATTTTTTTAGCTCAGGATTAATCGTAGTGGTTATTCAAAGTAGGGAATGTGGTAAAAACCTTAAGATGTGGAATAAGAAATGGAAATTTCCAAAAAGTCAAAACATCTGAATTGTACTTTCAAATTTTAAATAAATTTCAAGATTTGCATCACGAGTCTATTTAAAATTAAGTATTTGAAACAAGAAACAAAAAATGAAAAAAAAAACCTGATAACGTTAAAGCAAAGCAAAAAACAAAAACAAAAATTTTTTAATTAAATCAAAATGAATATTAATTTGTAACTCTTTGTTTTTGCTATATGTTACTACTTCAGTGTGGGTGTAGCTTTTAATTTGGTATCGTTTGACATTTATTTTAAAAATAATTTTCTGTGTAAAATAAATATCTTTAACCCTTTACTTAACTCATGGTCATAAAAATTCAAAATTTTTGCAAAATAACGTAACGTAACGTCTTATGTAAAAATACAAACTCTCGTTTTTGTGGAATAAAAAAAAGTTATTTTCAAATTTTTATTTGAGTTTTTAAGGATTGTGGGTGGCATTTCAGCAACATTAAGCAAAATTTACAAAAAAGTGTTAAATTGTATCGAATAGCTTGAAACAACATTTTCCGCAAATATTTTGAGATTCGCCTGTAAACAGGGGAAATTTGCAGTGTGCTCTCTTTTCGGCCAGTGCTCGATTACACCTTGCGTACTGTCACTGCCGGAACATGTTGTGCTAGACTCTTATGTCTTTTTTGCTTAAAGATCATTTTCTAAAGAGTTTCCCTTCTTTATATTCGGCTTCAAATCAAGCTTGCACATTCTTACTCTAATGAAAACTTTAAAATCACACATTCATTTAGAGATGACGCTATAAGACATATCGTAAGAGATCATCCCGCATGGATTATTTATCTCCTTAAAAACCACGATTTAAATTTAGAATTGTATTGTATTTATAAAATATCGAGTACGTTTGAATGCAGCGTATATCAAAAAATTGTTTGCCTTATAATTGCTAATTCGAATGAATTATCGAAATTAACCCTTTCAGACATTTGTCCAATATACGAGTGTTGGACGTTTACAAATTTCTCTTCAAAGTAACGTAGTGCTGATGATGGTAAACAAATTTTTGCGATTAAAACCGTTATTAAAAGAGTGTAGACTATAAATGACACAAATAAATCGTTTAAATATATAACTTTTTACTGCGTTTCGTTACATTAAGCCATTTTCAAAGAGATTTGATGTAAAATGTACGATTTTATTATTAACAAAAAATGTAAAGTTGCCCGTCCAGAGCTATTTTTAGGGGTTTCAACCCCCTTTTTCTCGAAAACCTGACGTTTTTGAATCCAGATTGGTGTTCAGAGCTCAAAATGCCTTCGTAAACACCTGGAGCCATCTTATTTGCACAAAAAAGTCCAAATTTGCAGGGCTGTGTAACGGATCAAACACACCGTGTGTTTTGATTATTGTGTTGGTAACAGAGATCAGAGATGAATCGTTTTTTCGCTACTCATAAGTACTCATGAAATTTTGAAACTCAACTACACTGATACATTCGTACTCACTACAACATTGATTTATAAGTACAGGTTGCAATGAATATGAGTACAACGTTGACATCAAACTCATAACATTCGAAATATGTTTGATTCATACGCCTACACATTCAGGTCCATAAATTTAGAAAAATATTTATAATACTCATAAATGATTCGAGTAATTCGAATCATTCATCATCATTTACAATCGTAGTTGTTGTTGCATTTACAAAATTAAAAAGGAGAAAGAAAAAGACAAAGACAGCAAGCAAAGCAAACACACAACCTTCTAGTGAGTATTGTAGCGTTCTTACACGAATCATACGTATTTTGTGATTCTTGTAAATGTTAAGTCATGGAGAGTCGAAATCAACAACATCTGGCGTATTGTTAAGTATGAATGCGATGAGTACTTCAAACTTTGAATACGAGTAGTATGAGTATGATATCAAAATAAGTATGAATGCGTATAAGTATCAGAAATTATGAGTATGATTCGAATCTACTCATCTTCTTGAATACTCATTGCTGATCTCTGGTTGGTAAATAATACTAACAAATATAAGTTAACATATGTACATACATAATTGGCCATTACAACCCTTCGGTCAGGATTACGGCCTAGGTTCTCACACCACTCATGTTGTGTGTGTTGATTTTATACATGATTGCCGGGACCTACATTTTAACGTCGACTCCGAACGACAGATTTTTGAGAAACTTTTTCATGGCAGGTTTTATTTACTCTCAGGGTTTTTGCAAGAAATCTGCTGAGATGAAGTCGCCGAAGAAATATTTTTTTCATATTTCGTTTTGATGTCTGATGTCTAATAAGCCAACACACTACCTACTAGACTACGACGACTTTAACCAATTACAACATGACCTTGTTCAATATATTGGACATCACCTGTCAGCCACATATAAAACTTGATTCACGATTCGGAATTAAGAGCCTAAAATTAACTCAACTGTAAAGTTTTCAAAATTGTATGTCAACTATTACGTTTTGTTGTCTGATAGGGTTAACCACTAAATATCAAATCCATTAAAAATATATGTATGTATGTAAAGGTGTAGGGTATTGATCTATTTTAACTTTCTTTCTTGTTTCGTTTGTTTCTCTTCTTCTGAATTTCAAGTATTAAATAACAATTTTAATTGTTATTCAAATTATTTGAGCCGGATTAATCCACAAATGAATGGTATTAACTTAAAATAAAAAAAATTATTTTTATTGACGGCTTTTGTTTTATAGCGCTAAGCGTCTTAATGGTTTGTTTTTGGAAAGAAACTTATTTATAAGTGAGAGTTTCCAAAATTTCAATTATTGGGATTTCGCGTAATAGGTTGGTTATAATTATAATAGATCGGTCGGTCAATGGTCGGTTTAGTCATACGTCGTTATTTGAAACATATTAATATATTAAAAGTAATGTGAGTTTAGGTGTGTATGTAAGTATGTATGTAAAAATCACTGTCCACTCAAAGAACTTAATTGCATACACTTAGACCACTTGAATCCCATTGTGAGACCACAGTTATCCATTATCACCTAGTCTCGGAATTATTCAGAGCTTCTGACGAAGGGCCTCAGACTGTCAATGACAAAGCATGACAATTCATCCAGATCATCTATATACAGGCACCAAGGTGCCTTATTCTCCCCCCACATAGAGCTTCAGTAGGTGATGAACAGTCTTCTCTCTTCGTTAAACCTACAGCTTCTGCAAGACCATGGGGATATTTTCGTCAAAGCCTGTACTGTACTGACGCTGTAGTAATTTGACAGTTCTATGGATCTGTGTTTCACTTAGAAAACCAAGAAATTTCATATTGATGGAATAACGGCTTTCTTAAAAAAAAAGACAAAATGTTTGGTTTAAAATGCCCGAAAGTGGTGTCTTTTTTTTGACAAATTTGTAACCAAACGTAATCGAGTATCCAATATATTTTCTTTAGGACTCCTTACTCATTATGGTTTCGTTTACCATACACTTCACAAATAGACAAGAACCACAAATTAATTCAGTCTTTTCAACGTTGAATCAAAAGTAATTTATCGGAAGTGACCTTAAGAATAAGCTGATTAATTCGCTAAATGAGAGTTTTAAATTTTCCATTTCCTATTTTTACGAGTTGTCAAACCTTTCTGAATTCATCTGAATAATCGATCGGAAGGATTAAGTGTGATCGCTTATGATAATAATTTAGATTTTTCTACAAGAGCTCTATGAAAAGCTGCTGTGATAATATTTAAACCAGTAACCTTTCGATGCAACATAGATTTTCTATCGAGTTTTTAAGCAAAATTTTTCATGTAGTTTTTCCGTTTTCCATCAGTCTGTTATTCAATTCATTAGACTCAAATATTTCAGACTTTACCATATGTACCATATGCACGAAACCAATACTACTTTTAGAAACATATGAAATAAATGTGTATAAGTGTATCGGATTTTTATATGAAAATTATCAACAACAAGCATACACTGTTGTATATTCGTCTAACAATACAATGAATACGACGATACAAAGGCTTGTGTGAATTTCCCAATTGTTTTCCTAATTTTAGTTTCAATTAGTGTCATAAATTAAGTGAATTTTTTTTCAATTTGATTTTATTTGTATTCTTTTTTTTTAATTTTATATTATTTTTGTTTTTTAAATGTTTACTATGTTCAATTTTCTTTTTAAAAAGCAGTATTTTTTTAATCCTGGAACCTATATTCGATCTTTACATGGTGTGCTATAGAAAATAATAATTCACTTTGCGTCGTTTCAATTTGCGTCGTGCTTTTTGGAACTTAACTACGACGCAAAGTAAGGTGTGGGTGTATTATCATCGGCTTCATAATAGCTGGTGGTTTGTTTGAAATAAAATACTTATCAGAACCTAGCTTTAGAACAACGTTTGCAAGGAACAATAAAATGTTGACACATGTTGACACATAACCCTACATATAGGTATCCATCCGTCAGATCGAAAAATATAAAATTTTCCTTCATCTTATAAATTGTCGATATATGCATATCGGCTAGTAACGTGGTATGTATAGTTAAATTAATGATTAATTGTTAATTTGTAGACTGAAGACAATAAATCAAAATAATTTTTTCATTTCAAAAAATATTAAATTCAAATGAATAATAATTTATTACGTTTTTTTAATTGTTATCGTGAGACAATTTAGTTTCGTTCATATGACTTGTTGATTTGTATTTTACGAAGCAATAAATTTAATGAACGTGAAGATGAAGATATTGTTGTTTTTCTCTTTTATTTACAGAAATATATCGCTACCTGAAATGCAAAAAGTTTATTTTAAACAAAACAGATTATTTTACAACGTCTTATTTAAATTGATTTTTTTAATTTAATTTTACAATCCTTAGAGGAATCCAAAACATTCATAAATTCGATGATAAGAACGACTGGACTATTTCAATGAAGTTATTCTTCCTATGACTAAAAACCAGTTGTATTTAGAAGGTTTCAAAGAATGATTCTGTAAGACAAAAGATTTTAGACGAACTTCTATTTGTATGGAAAATAAAAACAGATATAGGCGTTTGCCTGAAACTATTCGTTTCTGGTTGGATGTGACGTCATTCAAAAAAAAAAAGTTCTCAATAAATCCTTATTTGTAAAGATTGTTGAGCTTTTCTATCTTTAAGTCAATATCAGCGATTACCAATGATGATAAGACCATATGACCTCTATTCATCTTACATCGGAGATTCCGTGCATCTAACGTCAAGTAGCATTACAAATACTTGGTTATCGTACATTCGGTCCCATCCACCCACTCACTAACTGGACAGAAAACTGAAGCTATTTTGATAGTGCGCAGAAAGAAAATTGAGTGTGTAATACACTTATATCTCAACTAGCGCTTAGATAATTAGTAGTGATGACTGACGCGGGATTGCATTGCTCGAGTGAATGCTGCATTATACCGTATTATGAATAACATAGGAGGGTCGAATAAGAGCAGAAGACTGCTGTTAACAAGGGCTACTCAGTCGATAATAATGTATGTAGCACTTGTTTGGGGATAAGAACCTACTCTAGAGCCGTAAAATGTTTATTTAATTTAAGCGCCCTTAGGGGTACTAGTGGTTTCCGCATGAGGTAATAGGTGTCATATCAGGTATTACTCCACCTGATATTATTGCTATGAGTTGTAGATTGTTGTTGGGATTGTAAGTAGAATTTTGACAATTGAGGAACGATGGGAAAAAATATAAAAGAGTTTAGACGAATGGCAAGTAAGCTGGGATGCAGTAACAAAAGGGCGATGGATGCACAGATTTATCCGAAACGTATAGAGCTGGGTTGAAAAGAAACGCAATCATTTTGATTTTGACAGCGCATATTTGTTTCAGAGAATATCTCCATAAGTATGGCCACGACAATGAGGTAACTTGTTCCTTCTGCAACAATGGAAATGAGAATGCTGAACATATTTTCTTTTATTGCCATAGATTTGGGATAGAACGCGTGAAGTTAGAGGCGATGAAAAATAAGACAGTGACTCCAGACTAATATAGTTTGACACAAGCTGCGGTCTGGTGAAGTTTGGCATGGTTTGTTTATGTCAGAATGTTATCTGTTAATGTAATACAGGAATTGAGAAGAATGGAGAGAATTCGTATGATTGAAAGGGATAGATGAATAGTAGTAACTAGGCAAGAGGTGAATTTTTAGTGGGTTAAAGTCCCATACTACTGTTGCAGGGGAAAAGGAACCATATGTGTGCATATCAGGCGCTGGGGTAGGAATTTTCATTGTGGGTAATAAATACATTCTAAGGATGCCCTATAAAGTATGAGAGGAAAACTATAGATCGCCTGGTCTTAGAACTCTTCACAACAATAAAAAAAATATTTACACGCTCAGTAAAAAATAATTTGAAAATATTCCAAAACTGACGCCCCCTTACATTTCGGTTTTAGAAGTATTACTTTTGGACGCACCACTGTTTCAAACCAGCGCACTCTAAAGAATGTTTAAGGATCGCTGGTTAAAGTTAAAGAATGTTAAGGATTGGGCCACCCAATGGCCCAATGAATTTACTCTCCACTTTACTGATGTGCTCTTCAGGCGTAAAGTAGAAAACAATTCACACGGTATGGTCCCGATTTATATTGGGGGAAAAATTGTTGTACAGAAAATTATTTAACATGTTGACTGCCGCGGCAATTTTCAGAAAATTGGTCACGCAAGCCAACATTTATTTTTTGTTCTTTTCCCAGAAGCCATTTATCAATACTAGCACTGACATAATACGATTTTATTCGTAGCTACACAGAAGTGGCAGGTTTAGTAAGTACGAGATAACTCGTAGTTGGCACCCTAGAAGGGAACGCAATCTACGAGTTATCTCGTAGTCGGTAGTCAATGTTAGATATGGATTAAGGCAATTAGAATCGAATGTATGTATTACGTTTATATGTCTGTATGTAAGTATATCGCATACATTGTAGCAGTTCATTACCACTTGTATTGATTAAAGTTGTTCAGTTGTTTTGAAAAGTCTGCGAATTCAATCAATCATAGAATTTTACAATTACAATTCGCAATAAATTTGAACAAATTAATTAATTATGTTTGAATGTTCAAATTTAGAAAAACCGAAAAATTATTTGTTTTGACTTTTTTGATGTTAATAAAAACGAATTAAAATTTGAAACAAATTCAAAACAGATGCGCTGCTGTCTGAAGCTAAAACGGCAAGTGATATAATCAATTACAAAAAAGAAGACGAATATGCCTATATAGTACATTCATATGTACTCGTATGTAGAGTTTGTAAATCTACAGAATCAAAACACGATTTCAATAAAGTTTTCAGATTACAAATACGCGGTAGGTTAGGCTATAATTAACGATTTATTTTAAAAAAATTTAAAAAGCAAAACAAGATCGAGTAAATCTGTGGTAAATTGTGGGTGATTCCCAATTGTAAATCATCATAAACAAAAACAAAACAAAAACAAATAAAGCAAAAAACTTGTTAATTTGAAGAGAGTTTCAACCACTCAATTTGTATTTAAATTTTTATTTTTTTATCGTTTTTTTTGATAACTTTTTTTTTACTCAACGATCGTTTGTATTCACAAGAATAATTTGCATGAATTTTTTTTTTTCTGTTGATGGCGATTTCTCTTTCCTCTGTTGATTTGTTTGTAGCGACATGACTAGTCAATACGGGTCTTGAGTGAAAAACCCATCATATAAGATATAAGAAACAATATGTAGGCAAAAGCAAAAAAAAAAAAGAGAAAAAAATTTTAAAGAAAAATATACAAAAAGTATATGAATAAATAAATAAATGATTCGATATAAAAATATCGTATATTTTTGAATTTCTTCGGCAATTTGCACTGAAGTTGTTCAACGGCTTAAACGTTTGTTAAATTTATATTTTGATTTGTATCTCACATTCTACTTCTTTTCGATTCTTATACCACATTTCTTCATATTCATTTGTTCTTAACAAATTAACAAGTCTTTTTATTTCAACTTATATGTGTGAATGTACAACGACATTTGGAGTACCCTTACATTCAATTTAATTTAAAGAAATTATAAATTAGCACATTCGCGTTGGGATATTTTCACTAAGACTTTCCTAGCGTGCAATCGTAATTTTATTTATCTTCGCTGATAGTCAAATGATAATTATGGCAATAGCAGGATATGCGATCAAAAACCGTCCTGAAATGCAAAATGGTGATTAACAATTACTCCAGATATGCAAAGTGTAGTGTAGTCGCCGTAGTCTAGTAGATAGTATGTTTACTTATTAGACGTAAAGCGCGGGTTCGAGCCCCAGGCCAGACATCAAAACGAAATTAAAAAAAAAAATATTTCTTTGGCGACTTCCTCTCAGCAGATTTCTGGCAAACCACTCAAGTATAAAATTATGGCGCACAACATGAGAGGTGTGAGAAGCTAGGCCGTAATCCTGACTGAAGGGTTGTAATGACCAATTATGTATGTATGTATGTATCTTAACAATGGCAGTTATAATCTGCCCTCCAACCTGCTTGGTATCCCCGCAAATAATTCGTGTGTCAATCAAGAGAAATTCTTCTATTTTGGAGAAAAAAAAATTCAAGGGCTATTGGATTTAAGGGCTGCAAACTTGACGGTCTAATTGAGTTTAAAAGAGGCATTTACTGGTTAGGGGAATCTCTTTAGAAGGATAATTTATCTCTTTATTTTTAATTTACTTGATTCGTTTTAATTTTCTTATGGTTACAATGGGAAAATTATGGGTCTCTAGGTGAAGCGTGGAAACTGTGGATACAATGATGCGACAGACTTCCAACCTATCTTAACCTATCCTAACCGGGTAACAAAAAAATCAACCGTTTCTAGTCTTGTAGAAGCAAAATTTGTTTGCTTAAATTTTCAGTACATTGACTCAACTTTTATAAAGATAGTTTTCATTTACGTGGGTCGGTTTTAAAACATTTTACATCCTGGAGTAACAACTCAATATTTGAAATATTCAAACTGTGGATTTTAAGATAAAATTTTAAATACAAAGTTATGTCATAACTTAAACTGCCGATTTGAAATAAAGTACGGTACACGATTAGATAAAAAACCCATACATTTATGCATATTCATAATCAATTATGGAGGTGTGTAGCAGACAGTTTTCGAGTTTTTTCGAAGGGAGTTGCTGGTAATGGAGATGACCATTTTGAGTGAAAACAAACATATATAAAGAAAACGTTTTTTTTTTTTTATAAACAGGTGAGTTAAAGATGTTGTTTTTTTGTTTTTTGTTTTTCGAGCCATTGTATTTGTTTATAAGAAGACGTTCTACTACCAGTTTCGTTTATACGTAAAATCGATGCCAAACCGTTAAGACGCCTTTACGGAAACAAAATTAAATTTTTTCAAAAAGCATAATACCGGTAAATTATTCCCAAAATAATAAAATAAAATAATAAACAACTTCAAGTGAATTTATAAAAAAACAAAAGAAAAAAATCAGTTTAAAGAACAATCAAGTTTATTGTGATCACTCATTGAGAACCAAATTGAAAATAAAATAAAATAAGAACAGAAGTAATTCGAAAAACCCGTGATATTATTTAAAAAATTCTAATATAAGACGTAGTTTTTGTTTTTCTGATTTTTTGTATTTTTTTTTGTTTGGAACACAATTATTTCATACAAATTGAAATGGGTGTTTTAGGAAATTACGTATTCAAATTAATTAGAGTGTGACGACCATCATCATCATCATCATCACCATCATCATTATTATCATCATAAAATTGAACATTATTATTAACAATAATTGTGTTTATCTGTACAATTTCAATTAATTAATTACGAAAATGCTGGCAAATAGACTTGAAAGCCGTTTAAATGAATAGTTTTCCTGAATTGTGGAAAAAACAAAAAAAAAATTTATTGAAAACCATACTGTTTCAATGATCTTGAATCTTATCGCAATAAAAACTTTGAAAAAATAAACGAGAATTTATAATAAATTTCGAATCTAAATAATTAATATTAGAAAACATATTGTTTTTATTGATATTTTAGCATCGGGAAAAAGATTCACGAACCTACGTTTAGTTTTGAAAGTCTTGGCAAGCGTTTGAAACGCTAAAATTTCATTTGAACGCTGTGATTGTGAGTTACTTTGTTGTGGTTTTTCGGTTTTAAAGATTTGTTTTTACTAAATTTAAATACCATATAATAACAATAAAAAAAAATAAATAAACTGTAAAATAATAAACAAAACAAATTAAAAATAAATATTGAAAAAAAAAACAAAAAAAACATCAGCAAATTGTTTAATAGTTTCCTGTTGTGATTTCGTACAAAAACTTTTTATATGCATACATATATTGTGTATATGCACATATATATACAGTGGACAGCAAAAGTCTTAGTACGGCAATTTTTGGACAAAAAAATATTCCCACAGGCGTAATACACTTGCACAAAGTCGCGATATGACTTCAAGAGGGTATTTAGGAGATCATTTGAAAGGACGGTTACGTAATCACTAAACCTCAAACAAAAGTCAACCGAAAAACTTGCTCACGGTGCCACCAGACAACACTAAACAAAACTTGTAAAGAGTCCGCCAAATAACTTTTTTTTTTGAAAATGCTTTAAAAAAACTACTGAATATTTTCTCAAATTTCTTTTTTTGTTTGAAAGTACAATCCATTACAAAGCCATGCAATAGCCCACACGATCGGTACAATTTTTAAGCACATTATCGATTGTGTGCAACTGTATTTTTGACCAATGGCTTCACGAATATTGTCCTTTAAAGCGTCAATTGTCTCTGGCTTGTCGGCGTAACACTTATCTTTCAAGCCACCCCACAAATAATAGTCCAACGGTGTCAAATCGCAGCTTCGAGGTGGCCAAACGACAACTCAGCTCTGTGGCTGATAATGCGATCTTCAAAAACAGGGCGCAAAACATCGAGTGTATCTTCGGCTGTGTGGCGCCAAAAATCCAAAATCCGTACGCAATTTTCGCACACATTCTGCAACATTATCATGATTTTCAAAGTAATGTCGCAAGATTTCCCAGCGTTGTTCAAGCGTATACACAACCATATTCGTTCAGCGGAAGGATAAACCTAATTATCTGTCAAATCAGACATGAGCTAAGTGTTACCTTACCTTTCACGAAATAAGGACTAGTTGAAAAAAACGTTAGATGGCGGACCCTTTATATTCAATTCCAAAATGGGTTAAATGGAGCCTTGGCCTTAAGAAATATTCTACTAAATACGAGTGATAGCATTTTCATATATTAGACCTTTGAATTTTAAATTTACTCAGGTTTCTCCTTGTTTTATAATAAAACAGAAATAAATTAATAAAATAAATATAAAAATTATTAAATTTTTATATAAATTTTTGGCTAAAATTCATGAAATTGCTGAAAATATTACCGTACTAAGACTTTTGCTTACCACTGTATATACATACATATGTATATATATTTTTTTTAATAAATAAAATACTTAATTTAAAATAAAATCGCCTGAAAACTTTGATAAAGGAAAGCATCTAAAAATATCAGAGATAATGACAAATAAAGTTGAACAACAACTTAAAAATTTGTTGCTCGCGAGAGAAAAAAATTTCTATTTTAAAAAATAAATATTTACGATATGCATATTTGAGATTGAAAAATAAATTTAAAATTTATTAAAAAGTTCCTTTCACTTGCTAACGCTTTTTAACCGCTCAACAATTTTATTCATATTTTTTAATTACAGCTTAATGTCTCTGTATTTGACGCAAATGCGAATTAAAATATTATGACAATAAATTTACGGCATCCAAATGCTAATAAGCTAGACAAACAAACAAACTCGAATTCAAGACGTACTTGTCTTAGCGGGAATAAATCCTATGAAGAATTCAAAAAAATTTACTGTAGACTAGAGCGACTAGTTAATTTGACGATAAGTGGAATTTTTTTTTCTGGATATCAAGTTTTAGAACCAATCGCTGGCAAGGCTTTTTTCGAAAAGAATTTTCATCACAAAATATCAGTGACAACTCAATTCATTGGGAATGTTTTAAAAGTTCGTTTATAAATTGTACCAAAATTAAAATACTTTTTTTACACCAAATGCTATACATGACGTCAACAAATAAGTGTATACTTTGGTCTCACTATGACGTATCACAATTCCTTTTTCTATTGATTAATTCTGATATGCTTCACAGTGTCAGTCTTAGATTTGCTACCGTATGCGAAGCTTTACTCAGTTAAATTCATGATCGTTGTTGCATTTGTCGATGCATAGTTGCCGTAGTCTGGTAGGTAGTGTGTTGGCTTATTAGACGTAAGGCCACAGCTCAAGCCCCAGGTCAGAGATCTCGAAATTGCCATGAAAAGGTTCTCAAAAATCTATCGCTCGGAGTCCACTTTAAACTATAGATCCCGCCACTTATGAATAAAATTAACACACACAACATAAGTGGTGAAGTCGCCGTAGTCTAGTAGGTAGTGTGTTAGCTTATTAGATGAAGAGCCGAGTTCGAATCCCAGGTCAGACATCAAAACGAAAATATGAAAATATTTCTTCGGCGGCTTTCTCTCAGCAGATTTCTGGCAAAAACTCTGAGAGTAAAAATTGCCATGAAAAGCTTCTCAAAATCTGTCGTTCGGAGTCGACTTTAAACTGTAGGTCCCGTTACTCATGTATAAAATTAACGCACACAACATAAGTGGTGAAGTCGCCGTGGAAGTGTGTTGGCTTATTAGACGAAAGGCCCGAGTTCGAATCCCAGGACAGACATCAAAACGAAAATATGAAAATATTTCTTCGGCGGCTTCCTCTCAGCAGATTTCTGGCAAAAACTCTGAGAGTGAAAATTGCCATGAAAAGCTTCTCAAAATCTGTCGTTCGGAGTCGACTTTAAACTGTAGGTCCCGCTACTCATGAATAAAATTAACACACACAACATAAGTGGTGCGAGAAGCTAGGTCATAATTCTGACCATTTATGTATGTATGTAATCCATTGTTCACCGGAAATGGAAATTCGATCCCATCTTCTTTGTGTATCTAGCTTTCTTTATGTGGTTGATAACTATATGGTATTAGATGCCTAGTTCTCTAGGAACGTTGACGCTGCTTTCTGTCTACCCCAATCTTTTTATTTACTCTTCATTTCTGATCTTTAATGTCAACATTATCAGTCGAGTAGAATATCGTTGCCTAGAAGTATGTATCCCCAATATTTGAAAATTTATTGGGTGTAGTTGTGAATGGTCATCGGCACCTACCTTATAGGTGACGCTATCTGATTAACGTACAATATTCATTGTTAATGTTATCCTCTCTGGATTGCTTGAATTTCTAGGCGAGCAGTTTAACCATTTCATCGCCCCCCAATTTACTATTTTCTTTGCTTAGTTGCTTACTTAAACGGTCAGTACAAGTCTTTAGTCAGGATTAGAACCTTTTTTGAATACTTTTGACAGTGTGTACATCTGTCAAACTTCCTCACATCAGTCATGTTGTGTGTGTTAATTTTATATGTATGTATATGAGTGGCGGGACATACAGTTTAACTTCGACTCCGAACGACAGATTTTTTGAGAAACTTTTTCATGACAGGTTTATTTCCTCTCAGAGTTTTTGCCAGAAATCCGCTGAGAGGAAGTCGCCGAAAAAATATTATTTTATGTTTTGTTTTGATATCTGATCTGGGTTTTGAGCCATGGCCTTACGTCTAATAAGCCAACACACTACCTACTAGACTACGGCGACTTCTATTCTTACCAACCGAAAAAAATTTAAAAAAAATAATTGTATAGAGGAACAAAATATTATTGAAACAGAAACTCTTGCTTAAAAGGCTCGTATTTATATCGTTTAGGGTCATAACATAGTCTGTGTATACTCAACCCTTGTCAAAAAAGATTTTTAATGCAAATCTTAAACAATTAAATTATTTTATTTTTTTGTGGTTGTAATTAATAATGAATACAATGTAATTTAAATAATTTACAAATTGTATATAACTTTACATATGTATGTACAATTTAAAAACATATACAAGATCTTTATGTATCGAATTCGAATTGCTTTATTCATGATATTCAGTCAGCAACACCGATAAGTATGATTTTAATTGAATCGTTGTAAACAAATTAAACAATTACGTTATAAAGTGTTTTTCTCTTGTTTTTGTTTTAAATTTTCCCTATTAATTAATTAAGTTCTCACGATAATAATTAAATAGAAATTTATCACGTTTCGTCATTGTAATGGCAATAATCTCTCTAATTGAGTGAAATTATATTCTCGTAGTGTAAGCAAGCAAGTGTTGCAAATGTTAAGCTAGAAGTCAAGACAGTTGAAGAGTTTAAACAACTACGGATTTTAAATTTAACTTAAATTTATTCTTCTTTTTTTTTTTTGTTAATTTATCATGTTTAAGTACGGAATTATTAAGAAGCAAATCTAAGAACTTGTTTGAACAGTATCGTGCTTAATTGTGTATAAATAATCATCGTCTGGTTTGTTGGTTTTTTTTTTTTAAATTTGTGTTGTGATGATCATTAATAAACTTGATATTTTTACTTCTTCTTTATTGTTAATTATTTCATTTCATTTTAACTCATTTATTAATATTTTCGTTTTTTTTTTATTTTAAATTTATTTTCAGTTTATTTAAAATGTGGAAAATTACTTTAATATCAATATGTGTTCTATTAGGAGCTTTGTATTCCGATGCTGGTAAGTTGGTGCTTTAATTGATTATTTACATACATATGTATGTATGTATACATTATCGGTCATTACAACCTTCCAGTTAGGATTGCAACCTAGCTTCTTACACCACTTACATGGTGTGTGTTAATTTTATGCATGAGTGGCGGGACATACAGTTTAATGAAGACTTTGAACGACAAATTTTTTGAGAAACTTTTCATTGCAATTTTATTCTATTCTGAGAGTTTTTGCCATAAATCTGCTGAGAAGAATTCGCCGAAGTAATATTTTTTATATTTCGTTTTGTTGGAGATGTCTGACGTGGATAAGTCAACTCACTATTTACTAGACTGCTATGATCGCGATATATTCACAGGTTTTTTTTTTTGGTTACAAAAAGTGTTATTGAAAAAAGCCTTCAATATTTAATAGATTGTACCCTGTTAGAATATATTGTGTTGTAAAGGGCGATCATTATTTCTATGGAGCATATTTCCTTTAGCCATATTTTGTGTACTTCAAGAAGAAAACTAGCTGCTATCTGCAATAGGAAAAAAAGAATAAATAGGTCACAGAGAGAGAGAAAAAAATTGAGTGGGTGTTGGAACGAAATCTAGTGGTGTCAAATCAATTTTGAACACATTTGGTGGGATCCTATCTATAATGACTTATACACTTATACAAACCAATAAACAAAAAAACCCGACAAGAGAATATTGGGAAAAAAGAATATTTGATTCCAGTTTGACGTGTCATGTCTTAACATAATGTTAATCAAGAGTCTGATACTAATAATTACACTATGCGACAAAATAAAAAAATTAAATACACACAGCTAATGACATAGTGTAAGTTGTGAGTTTTGTTGAGCAGAACTCAAAACTTTTTTTTTATATTTCTTGAACCCTCCAAATAGGTTTCATTTGACAAAAACTGATTTTTTGGACTTTAAGCACAATTTTATTGATTACGCAAACATTTCTGAACCGATGTCCAAAATTTAAATCTTATTAGAAAGGAGATTCTGGGCCTTTAAAATGATATACGTACATATGTATATTATTTAATTAACAAAATATTAAATAAGTGATGACATTCTGCATTATCTTGTGAAGAGATTGACACTTCGTTTGATCAAATCAGACAAAAATTACAGTAGTTATTACTTAAAGAGTCTAACAGTCGAGTTATATTTTTCATATACATACATACATATATATTTTTTAAATGAACTTTTAGATCAAAAATTCTGAAAATTCTTGATTGATTATAACAAATTGTGTCAATTTCACGTTTGAAAGACCACCAGAAATTGGACAATGTTTGCGCAAAGAGAAATAATAATATTAATTAAAAATAATTTTTGCAATTAAGAATAGCTATACTTGAAAAAATGAGAAAAAATTCATATTTTCCAAGTTGCCCCGATAAAAACTCGTAACATGTAAGTTTGAACTATATGTTTATGTATACCATTTTAAACGCTCACCTGTCCCCTTTTCAAAAACGTTGGATTTTGAAATTAGGTTAAAAAATATTTGGGTAATCAATAATTTTGTGTGAAAAGATCAAAAATACGGGTTTTTGTCAAATAAACCAAGTTTGGAGGGTTCGAGAAATATAAAAAAGAATATTTTTGAGTTCTACTCAACAAAGCTCACAACTTACACTATGTCATTAGCTGGGTGTATTTTGACAGTCGCACCGTGTTATTAGTCCCATTTATCAGTATATTGATTTTATCCCCAATCATAGAGTCCGAATTTTATGGCTGTTTAACTATGTTGACAGGACTTGTATTAGAAAAGAGGTAAAAATATGTCAAACTTCACACAGCACATCCAACTCAGTGAAGTGCAACACTTTTGTGATTTCATAATTACAAAGACTGGAGGCTAGTCAGCTGATGTATGGAATCGCATCATGAACGGTTGTCAAACTTTCGACGAACTCAATACAATTACCATCAATCTCCACCAACACAAACACATACATACACATTTCATAAAAATACGCTTCAAACAAGTCAAAAAAATGTTGGCCCCGAATAATTATCTGGAGATGTCACTCGAAAAGAAATTGACGAAACCTGCAAGATAGCAGAAGCATATAGAGCCAGATTGCAGACACATTAACGTAGAAGTTAATATACATACTAGGAATGTATGAAATAATAATAAGAATCTAATAACTCTACATCTAAATTATGAATTTTGAAAGTATAAGTAGTGAAGAGAGCATGTGGAGTGAATTTTTCCTGGCAGAGTTTTTTGAAATAAAGACTTTACGTTAAGAAATAGTAGATCTTCCTTTAAGAGGGTCCACTATCTTATCTTACCTAACATTGAAATCATTTAAGTTTTTAAGCTTAAGAGTTCAATAAATAAGTTATCTTATCGCGTCAAAAGGAGAACAAAGAAGGGGAGTGATATACTCATAAGTATACTATAGGCAAGAAAGCTGCCGCAGTCAAGGCTTATGAGACTATTGCCCGTGGTTCAAATCGCCGACATCTTGAACAAAATGAATTATAAAATTATAGAAATTAAATTTTTTTCTGCATTTTTCTATCAGTACTCTTCTGGCAAACACTTCAAGAGTAAATAAAATTGCCATGAAAAGTTTCTCAGATCTCTTGTTCGGATTCGACGTTATAGTGATGGTCCCGCATAGATTTAACACACTCAACGTGGGTGGTGTGAGAAACAAGGCTGTAATCCTGAGTAAAGTGTTGTAATGACCACTTTAGGAATTTTTAGAATTTAGTTCGGCAGTGCTCTCGTTCACCCGCATTGCGATTGCGATCGCCTAGAAAAAAAATTTAAAAATTAAAAAAAAACCAATAACATTAATAAACTCATATAAATGTTTGTATCTTCTCCATAGCTTCTACATCTAAAAGGACTATGAAAAAGCGTGGAGCTGGTTCCTATTCGGGAAGTTATGCCAACTCAAATGGTGCCACTGGCGGTTATACAGGCAATACAAATACCAATACAAATACCAATACCAATGACTATGATGACTTTGGTTATGCTCCTGATTTCGGTTTCGGATTCTTGGATCCCTTCGCCTTCCATCAACAATTGACGGCACAAATTTTAGCTCAACAAACTGCTCAACAAAAGTGAGAAGAGTTTGTTTTTTTAATTTAATTTTTAATTAATTTTTTACAATGCTTTGGGTTTTAAAGGTTAAACGAAATTCTTAATAATTCTATCCACTAACTAACTAACTACTAAACATATCTTTTCTTAGTGCTATTGCTTCGATATTACAAACGGGTGATTCAATGGTGACAGCTCACGCTTCTAATATGCCAAATGATGTGCAAGATTATGATTATGAGTAAATATCTTTTCGCTCTATCCATACAAAAACTATATAAATACTCTTCTATTCTTAATTATTTTTAAATTTAGAAATTTTGCATTTAAAATATCAAAAACAGATAATCAACCTTATTAACGTATGCATGTTTAATTAATTTTCATTATGTAGTACCTTCCATCGTCAACAAGCGGCCTTTTTCGATAATATCAGACGTCAAAACGAGTATGCCTACAAGGGTAAAAAAGGCAATCGTTATGCTCCTAATTATTCCGCTGCTGCTGCCTCAATTGGACCGGATGGTGCTCAACAAACGGCTTTCATTAATCCCGAAAATCCTGTAAGACTTGCAATTAAAATTATTTTGTATTTTTGGTACTAACGATGAGTTTCTTTTCAGGCTGTCCCCAATATTAGCAATCGTTTCTCACCTGTAAGCCCTGGTGGTTACAAGGGTGTCTCCGTTAGCTCGTTCAGCAGTAGCTCGGATATTGATGGCAAAAAGACCAGCCATCGCGGTTCCCAGACAACAATCAATGATAATGGCAAAATTACCACCTACAAGGTCCAATCGTAATTTCATTTTCCATTTTAAATGAAATCGTTTTGACAACTTTTATAAACATTTTCTATTTTATACTCGAATATATTTTATTTTAATTTAAACTGTATTGTATGGTATTTAATTACTTGACAATAATTTCTATTTTATTTTATTTTATTTTATTTTATTTATGGCTCTTATTTAAACTCGTACCTATGTACCTACGAAATACATACAAGATAACAAACAACAATATTTAATAAATTATTTAAATACTCGTATCAATTTTAATATTCCATTAATTTATTATAATTTATGATAATACCTTATGTACATATATATGCATTTCAATATGGTATATAAGAATATAATATGTACTCGTATGTGTATACATATTTTGTATGTATTTTATATTTTATTTCTATTTATTAGCTGTAGTTTAGTTACCTTAGAATTTCGAAAATTTCAATCGATGTTAACAGGAAGTGAACAATAAAATGTTATTAAAAAAATAAAAAGAATCTGAAAATTATTCTTTTATCAGGTGTACCGGTATGAAGTGAGCGTGTTTTAATGGGAACGCAAAAAACATTTTATACATCTTTCCGACAATTTATGGATTCCACACTAATAAAACTGTTCGTCTTTTGAAGCAAACCATTTAGACATCCAATTTTCGACTTCCTCGTAGGATTCGAAGTACTGTTCAGTTAATGCTTGTCTCATCAAGGAAAGCGAACAGTAGTCGGAAGGAGCCAAGTCTCAAAAAAATGCTTTGATTACATCCTAAACCAGTATTGTTTTGTATGCAAATTTATGTTGCAAAATTACCGTGCCGTGTCTTGTGGTCCATCCTGGACGTCTTGCAATCCATGCATAGTTTAAATGAATCATTAGTTGTGGATAACGATCTGTATTAATGATTTCACAAGGTTTTTGGAGCTCGTGGTACACTCCACTTTAATGGCAGTGTTTAAAAAATTCAGTACTTTAGTACTTTTTTCAGTACCTTTCTATTTCAAAAATATCACAGTACCCTCTCGACACTTTCAGTACTATTCTATAATTAATATTTTATGATTTGCGATTTTCTACTACTAATGCGTTAGCAATATGTTCAACGTAATGCTAAAGTAGCCCCGGTTAGCCAAACGTGCATTAAACGAACGCTTGCCGAACCGTAATGTAATTTCGGTAAGAATTTACATTGCTCTTCATATGCTAAAAACGAACATACGTTCCGTTTTGTTCCGTCGACATTTGACTAAGCTCGGCTTTTACGTTCTATTATGCTCCGAATCAGATATTTTTTTGTTTATGAGAAACATGTATAAGTCGTTAGTGTCCCTATTCCATTCCGTACGTGTATTAAGTATAAATAAATATTTTTTACAAAAGTACCATTTAAAGCAAAAAAGTACTTTTTCCGTTATAGTTTAGTACCATTTCAAAATTTCAGTTGTGCAACACTGTTTAATGGTACCACTAGACTGACAGCATTGTCTTTCTGCCGGATCAAACTGCTTTTGCATCCGAACTGATGGTTGTGCCCATGACTTTTTCCGTTTAGGTTTCTAAACGAAATCAACTCATTATCGCCGATAACAATTCGAGCCACTAATTTTCTATCACGTCTTTAAAGCAAAGTCTGTTATTCAATTTATGTGGTATCTTCTGCATGTTGCTTCTGATACAATATGATCACCAAGCATTCGATGCTACTTTCCAGCATTTCTCTTCAAATGAAACAAAAAAATTTATGTTTTCCGACAGAAAAGACGCACGTTTTATGTTAGAAAAACAAAGATAATGAAAGTTTGTATGTGAATTTTCGACAGTAATCTATTATAACAAAAACAAATGAATATATTTCGAATATTAAATGGTTAACATTATTGGACACTAACTAATCATGTTAAAAGGCAGGATTTAAGTGTTTCGAGACATTGCTCAGGGTGTGGTGTTATTGCCTTTGCTAAAGAATTTTGTGGCGGAAAACTCAAGATAAAGAAAAGTTTTTTCTCATATTATTTCTTGAATCTTCAATTCCTTTTTATATATTTGTATACATATGTATGTATATGGGTAACGCTGATGCAGTTCCCCATAACTGTGTACCATAACACTATATAGTTTTAGCACCTTTTATACTTAAAAAATTCAGCTCCTGGACCTTGGTAGTATTATAAGTCAAGCAAATACAGGGTTCGGATTATTCCCATAAATTTAACTAAAATTTTTTCCATTGCTTATCCGCTAAAGCTTCATCATAAGTGTATGTTAAAGTGTAAAGGTGAAAGCATTATTATTTTCGTCTTGCGCAGGAGCCTTTATACGGTGTACAATATTGTATTTCCCTTAAAAATTATAGGATATCCCTACCATATGCCTTCCAAGCCTATTGCCCTGAAGAATTTCAGGATGCTGCTCGGTGCCAGCAATGACAATTTCTTGCATACCACTTGATATGCATCCGGGAGTTTCTTCCTGGGGTGTATCCGGTTCTCCTGGTTCCGAGAATGTGTTCCGATGATTGATTCTCATCGTCACAGAACTCGAGACAACTTCTATTCTGAATAAGCGTACCATAAGCCTCCAGTTCTTCTTGGATATCTATCTTTTAGTTTCCTTTCGCTTAGAATAGCTTTCCTAACATTCCACATTATTGTGTGTACCTTTTCATAGTTTAGATTTGCTATTCTTTCCGGGTTTTTCAATTGTGGTACCTAAATTCTGATAATATAGAAGTCGAAAATATAGAATTTGAAGAAATATGGTAAATGCAGGGATAGAGTGAATAAATAACCTCCTTTGTCTGTCTGTTTCTTTTACAATAACCTTCCTTTATTAATAGAGCGTTAAGAAGGGAAATTAATCGTTGCTGTTAATTTTTTTTTTAAATTTTTTTCATGCGTGCATTTTATAAATGTTTTGAGTAAAAATATCTCATTTCCTTGCACTTTAAAATAAAAAAATAAATAAAAAACAACAATCAAATCAGTATCAATGAAATTCCTAGTAATAAATAAATTTAATTTTGTTTTATTTGTTATTTTTCTTTATAAAAGTTTTAATTATCAATTCGACTGAATATACTCTAGGTCAACATAATCGCCATTTGGGTTCAAGTCTTTCGAAATCTTATCGGCGGCAAATGAATTCATGATGATGACACAGTCTTCAAATAAACGCTTGAATTCGAAACCGAAATCATTAACCAATAGTTTGTGGTGGAAGCAACACCAACGAAAGGAGACTAAAGAAAATAAAAATTTTAAAAATTTAAATAGAATTTTAAGTGAAAATGAAATACTTTCTAGTATTGGCCTTGTGCCTAAGTGCTGTTGTGGCAGGTAATGTTTAAAATTAAAGTGAATTTCTACATTTTGCTTGTTGTAAATTGCGAAAGTGAATTGAATTTATAAATGAAATTAACACCGGTGATTAATTTTATTTTAAAGGTGTAGTGTTATGTACTAACAGCGAAAGTGAATGTTTACTAAAATGAATTCATTGTGAAAAAATTAAAAAAAAAATTATTATACTTTATTATACTTTTATTTCGAAAAATTTTCATGAAATTATCTCATAATGAATTATTTCTTATAATTAAATTAAATAAATTAATTTTTTTTTTTAATTAGACTAATAAATTCCTAAATGGATATATAAGAATATAAATATTATATTCGTTTACGTGCGAAAAAGCCGCGATAAGTAGAAAATTAAAATCGTTTTTCTGAAAAATTATGTTTTCAATTTTTTTTAAATTCATTTACGAATAAATTAAATTTTTTTCTTAAATAAAATAAATTTTATTTTGCGAAACTGAATAACATTCTACTTTAATATCAACGATTTATCAAATCGACGCCTCCATTCTATAACGTTCTAAGTGTACTTAGAACGTTTTTAATGTTCTTGCATTTTTAAATTCTACGTTCTCTAACTTAAATACTGTCAAAATTTGGTTAAGATGCGCCGATCCGTTCCGAAGTTATAGGGAAAAATCTACTTAGAATACACATATAGTCGTATGGCGCGTGAAAACTTTGAGAGCTCTTAACTCAAAACACACTTTTTCGACTTAGAATGTTATAGAACGGAGGCGTCGAAATAATAGCTCCTTTTAAATAAAAATATCTATTGAAACGACTACCATCAGCTGCGAATTTTAATAATGTATGCCTTTAAACAAATATTAAAAAACTCAGTTAGTATTACAATCCAACTTCTCACACCACCCACGTTGTGTGTGTAAATTTTATCCTAGAGCGTCGACCACGAACGACAGATTTCTGAGAAGCCTTTTATGGCAATTTTATTTACTCTCAGAATTTTTGCCAAGAGACTGTGGGGAGGAGGCCAACTATGAAAAAATTTTTCATATTTTATTCTATTCAAGATGTCTGAGATGAGGTTTGATCCAAGAGCTTTCGTCTGATAAGCCACCACACTCCCTACGGCAACTTCAGAACAAGAGTTCTTAATATTATTTGCGTTTTCAAACAATTCTTTATTTGGTTAGACCTTTAAGTCATTGTTAATATTCAAGGAGTACATTCTTATTCCAGCTCCGGCGGAACTACTGGAACGGGGCGGAGATCTACTAGTTTAGTATTAGATTTGAATTATATTGATATACATAGTACTGGAGAGAATTAAATTAATTTCAGTAAATTTAACATTTTTTACTTCATACTTAGTAGGCTTGTTTGTAATAGGCCTTTAGTCAGGATTACAACCTTGATTCTTAGTCCGCCCTTATTGTGTGTGTTAATTTTATCCATGAATGGAGGAACCTATTGTTTAACGTTAAGCTGTTGACGTTAAACAATTTTGCCAGAACACTGTTGGGAGGAAGTCGCCGAAAAAATCCCAAAATCCGTTGTCTTTTTGCCCTAAATTCTGCTCGAGAAGAGCAAAAACCTGCCAAGTTAAAAAGAACTTTAATGGGATTAAAACAAAGTCAAACAAATAATAAATTGATGGGAGTTTGTCCTGTCATAATCTTGTGTCCACTAAATGGATGAAAATAAAGGGAAAACGTTTTTAAATTTCACTTCTCCTCAATTGGGATTTTCACCACGTAGACACATTTACTTATTTCTCCTTCAAGCTGAAAGTTTTCAATTGAAAACGAATGCCAATAAAAATTTTCAATTTAATTGAATTCTATTTAATGTTTCTTACATATATTTTTTCGGAATTTTTAATTGAAAAATGATCAAACATCGGTTACTGGAATAGATAGCAATTAGCTTATTTATTTATTTATTAAGTACAATACATTCATAATTGACCATTACAACCCTTCAGACAGGATTACGGCCTAGCTTCTCAACACCACTCATGTTGTGTGCCTTAATTTTTTAAAGTCGACTCCGAACGACAGATTTTTTTGAGAAACTTTTGGCAATTTTATTTACTCTCAGAGTTTTTGCCAGAAATCTGCTGAGAGGGAGTCGCCGAAGAAATATATTTTTTTCATATTTCGTTTTGATGTCTGACCTAGGGTTCAAACCCGGGCTATTCGTCTAATAAGCGAACACACTACCTACTAGACTACGGCGACTACTAGTACGAATTACATTTTAATTATATACGAGCTGAGTTATTTTGACCATATGCCCGGTGTAATGTCACAGACCAGAGTCTCTGGTGGCCCTCGACCCTCACGCTAATAGTCTGGCACCCAGAAACTAGCTTACAATTCAATTAAATTGTTATTGTACTCGTTTATTTGTAGGTTATAAATTGTCATACCAGTAGATCTATATTTGTCTACTTCGTCTACACACAGTTCAATTTTTTAAATGTTGAATTCGAGAATTGTTCTCGAAATCCTAAAAATGTTAAAAAATTGAAAATAAATTTTTTCTTAAAAACTGCTTTCCTAAATATATTCTCTTCTTTTTTTTAGTTTATTTGTCATCATTATCACTTGTATTAATAATTTGAGATTTTCTGAAATTTAATTTAAATATAAACGAATCCATGACAAGATAAACTTTTGACCTTCTTTAGAGAATATTAAAGACAAGGTCTTTAAATTTTTATTATCATGTCTGTCTGTTTAAATATGAAGACAGATTTTTAATCAAAGCAAACATCCTGTATACTGTATCTGTATAAGAATTTTAATTTTTTATTTCTTAATATGTATGTATGTGCAACAAATTAATGAAAATTTATTCTTTTTTTTCTTTTTCTATTGCAGAAGAATTACACGAAAGGTAATTATGATCAATGATATCATATCATATCGTATCATATTTTAATATTCAAAAATTTATTAATATTTTTCAAATATTCTTTTTTGCTTTCTTATTTATTCATGTGTTGTTTCTTTTTATTAAATTTAAAAAACAATTTCTTTAGAGGAGTTGATTTCCATAAATTGTAAGTACCCGTACAATAAAGGAATACAAAATTCAAATTTCTTGAATTCCTAATTGGATTGGTACAATAGCATCTAACATTTTTTCAAAATTTATATACTAACTGTGAACAGAAACATTTACAAACGTTTATACAAAAATATTAAAAACATTAAAAATTAATCTGCTTCTCCAACCAATTCATTCGAAGCAAAGATTTGAAAATAATTTATTAATAGCTCAGCTTAGCTGATAAAATATTTTGATCAACTGTTGTTGTCAAGTTATCAAGTCTCTATTGAAATTTAAGTGCTCCATCTTATCTATTTTAATTCACTTGTGATTAATATTTCTCAAATATAATTTCTTTTGGATTTGAGATACATGTCAACGTTTGAAGATGTTTTTTGCTCGTATAAAATGACCAATTCACACGAGTTTGTATCGTGTATGTTGTATTGAATACACTTGGTTCTTTGTCGTATTCGAAATGTCTTCTTCTTATTCTTCTTCATAATTTTTGGCATTCAAACAATTTGATAACACGAAACCAATACAACTAAGTGTATCGAATTTTTATATGAAAATTATCAACAACAACAAGCATATACTGTTGTATATTAGTCCAACAATACACTCAATACAAGGATACAACGGCTTGTGTGAATTGATCAATTGTAGAACTAAACTTATTAATTCTGTTTTTAGACATTACAGTCAACATCATCAGAATCTTGAAGAGGCTAAAAGGAAGATTGCTGGTGTTTTAGATGGTCAACATGCTGAATTCGAAGAAGTTGGCACTTATGGTGGTGTAGGTGTTGGTACTGTAGGTTTATCATCATCGGGTTTGTCGTCATCGGGTTTGTCATCATCGGGCTTATCATCTGGTGCTGGATACAATTCAGGCAGCCGTTACGGTGCCACTTCAAACTCCAACTTCGGTGCTAGTCACTCTGCCAACTTTGCTGCCTCCTCTTCGTTTGATAGCAATGCTAATTTTGCCAGTGGTGCTAGTCATGGTGCTGGTCATCATGGTGGCTCTTCTGTTGTTATTCCTGTAGCTGGTGGTTCTTCCGGCTCTTCAAACTATTTGGAAAATTCTGCTGCTGAAAACGTTCAACAAGTTGTACCCGAGTTCGTTGTGCATGGTGGTGGTGTAGGTGGTGGACATGAAAGCTTTGTTCGCCATGAGGAACATCGTAACCAAGTTGCCACTCCCATTGTTTACACCGCACCATCTGGTGGCTCCGAAAAATATTATCGCCATGAAGAACGTCGCGTTGCTAATGCTGCCACTCCTGTTGTTTACACCGTTCCTTCAGGCGGCTCTGAAAACTATATCCATCACGAAGAACGTCGTGCACAAACCCAAACATCGGCACCCATCATTCAATTTGCTCCATCTTCAGGTGGTTCGGAAAAATATGTTCATCATGAAGAACGTCGCGTTGATAGCCAATCTGTTCCCGTTATTCAATATACCGCTCCATCGGGTGGTTCCGAAAATTACATTCGCCATGAAGAACGTCGTGTACAAAACCAAGCTGTTCCTATCATTCAATACACTGCTCCCTCCGGTGGTTCCGAAAAATACGTACACCATGAAGAACGTCGCGTACAAAACCAGGCCGTTCCTATTATTCAATATACTGCTCCCTCCGGTGGTTCCGAAAAATACGTACACCATGAAGAACGTCGCGTACAAAACCAGGCAGTTCCTATTATTCAATACACTGCTCCCTCTGGTGGCCAAGAATCTTACATGAAATACCGTAAGGTAACTACCACTGCCACTCAACCTCAAGTCATTGTTCATACTGCTCCGGCTACCAGCTCATCTTATGTTCATCAAAGTTCTGTTGATTCTACATCCGGTTCCCAATTAGGTGCTTTGGTTACTGGTGGTCATACCGCTGATACTAACTCAAATTATAACACTGGTTATTATGGCGGTGCCTACACTGCTCCCACTTACAGTAAGTAAACAGAAAAAAAAAACAAATGCAATCGAAAGCAATAGAAATTAATTGTAATTTGCTTTTTAGGTGCTCCCGTTTTGGCAACTAGTGGTGTCAACTCATTGCACAATACTGGTTACGGTGCTTCTCATCAAGCTTTAAGCAATTTTGGTGCTTCTCATCAAGCTGCTTCTAATTTCGGTGCTTCGTCTGCTTACGGTGCTGGGCATCAAGCTGGCTTTGGTACTGGTACTGGTGTAAGTAGTGCCTACACTGATGGCGCATCCTTCGGTTCGAATTTCGGTGCCCAGTCTAAATTCGGTTCTTCCTTCGGTGCTGAATCCAGTTTTGGTTCAAAATTCGGTGCTGAATCTTCATTTGGTGCTGGTTCAGCTTTCGGTGCATCTGGTTCATCTGCCGGCTTACATGGCTACATGAGTGAAGCTGAGCGTTTAGCCAAATTGCAAGCTCAAGGCGTGTCTATTGGTGGTACTCGTGTCGGTGGCAGTCAATATGGTAACGCCAATTTGGAAAGCGGCATGGGCGGTTACAATGGTCTTTCTGGTATTGGCAATGCTGGTTACAAAACTAAATCATGGGAAAAGGCTTCAAAATGGTCCAGCCAATCTGAGGTAAATAAAAATGGAACTGTTTACTGTACAGTAATTTCGAAATGTTGCCATATGTTTAGCAAATTCTAATAATTTATATTAATTTGAAAATGCTTACAGCTCAGCCCCGATGGCCAAGTTAAAAACTACAAGGAATTGTCCACTGGCGAAAGTGAAAATTACGACATCAATGGTCGTCGTGCTGGCTACAAAGCCGCCACCACCACTCTCGATGACAATGGCAAACTAAGCAGCTACAGTCTCCACACATAATTGTAAATAGCGTTCATTCTAACTATGTTCTACTGTTTTGTGAGATTCATTTTATTTATAAGATTAAAAGGTTTATTAAAATTTATTTAATAATAAACAAGAAAATAATCACGACATAATCAAAACAAAACTTTAAAAAAAAACTCGTGTTTTGCATTCGTTTTCTTTTTTTTCAATTAAATTACGTATCAATTGAAATTAATTTCATAATACGCTTGATTACATCGTACATTGTGAAAGCAAAATTATAAAATTGATAAGAATTCTTAATTTAAAACGTAAAAAACAATGAAACAAAAACTATTTCAAATACAAACTAATTTATTAATCACAACGAATATACTATGTACGGTACACAAAATCGGGGAAAATCGTAAAATTTATTTTCTTGAGAATGGTTTTTCCAGTTTCCCATCAATGATTTCAATTAATGAACTGGTGGGCTTGATAACGTTCATGCCATTCTCCTGTTGCTGGTGATAATGTGGACTGTTGTCACGACGTTTTCGATAGTCATTGCCGTTTGTTAGACAATAACATGGTTTCCAACCAGTAGGCCTATAGGCTGTGACATCGTTTGGCTTATTGTATGCATCGATATATGCAGAACGTTCTGTGGTCCAGTAACTGGAACGCGGTATATAACTAGTCCAACCATCGCTTTGTCGATATATGGGACTTCCAGCGCCACGAGCATCGGCCGAGCCTATATAGACAGGTACATTATTGGGATAATATTCAGGATAGTAGCCCGGATAATTGGCTCTTCCCGAGTGATCATAACGACGTTCAGTAGAGAAATTTGGATTCCAATGTGTTTTCGGATCATAGGGTTTGCGATTCTTGTGTGTCGTACCACCTCTGCCTTTGTAAATTGGCACGCTTGCATCTTCTATTTTAAAGAAAAAAAAATTAGAAATAAATTAAATTAAACAAAGGCCATTTAGATCACCTTTATCAACATCCTGCTCACGGCTCGTTTTATTGGTGTGATCATCTCCACCCTCCGCTGTTATTTCGAAAGTAATATCTGTATGTATTCCAACTCTTTTCTTATTCTTCCCTAAATCCGTTATTTCCACGCTCTCTTTAGATTCTGCAAAGCATCACATACGAATTACACTTTTTTTTTAAATTTCGAAATTGTTTTCATACTTTACCTTTGGATTTGTGTGTATCTCCCGTATCCACAGTTACACGTACACCATGTATTTTGGGTCCTGATTTATTACCTCTTCCTTCAGTCGTTTCTTTTTCCTTCTCACTGTCACGACCATCATTTCTGCCTTGTTTGACTCCCGGCACAATAGGTACAGTGTTGTTTTTGTCCTCATTTTCATCAAAATCCAATTTTGGAGATACTTCACTCTGTTGTCCTACAGAATAGATCGAATGTTGTTGTTATTCGAATATAAATTACAGAATTAAAACAATTGGCTAATTATTCTTTTAAGCAAGATGCTAAGCAATATATCGAGGAATAATGTGGGTGTAAATTTTTTTAAGGATTTCTTTCAAATTTAAATTTAAGGCAGAGAGCTACCATGATAAACAAGGGTTTGGACATTCACATCTGTCATCAATACAAATATTGGGGTTAGTAAAAGCAAATCCTGCTCCATAAGTCTAATTTGATCATGCCAACGCCTAGTTTACACAATAAGGGTATACGTGCGACCTGAAGAGTTTTCTTGTAGCAGAGAGCGTATAGTATTGTATAAACTCAATATATAATTAGAGCGAGTGTTGAAAAATTCAGTACTTTAGTACTTTTTTCAGTACTTTTTCATTTCTGTAATACCGCAGTACCCCCGCCGGGCTTTCAGTACTTTTTTATTATTACATATTTTATGTCTTGCGCTTTTCAATTGTTAATGAATTAGCAACGTAATGCTAAATGTAGAATTAATCTTCAGTCCCAGTTAGCCAAAAGTCCACGGGACGTACGTTCGTTTTTAGAATACGAAAAGCAGTGAGAACGCTTGCCGAACCGTATGCATACGCTAAAAACGAACGTAAGTTCCATTACGTTCCGTCGACGTATGGCTAAACGATGTTCTTACGTTTTGTTGCGTTCCGAATCAGTTATTTTTGTTTTGTATGTGAGGAACACATATAAGTAGTTAGTTTTTCTGTTCCGTTCGTACGTGCATTAAATATAATTAAATAAATAGTTTAGTAGGTAGTGTGCTGGCTCACTAGATGTGAGCCCATGGTTCAAACGCCATGTCAGACATCTCCAACAAAATGAAAAATGAAGAAAGTAGTCTTTCGGCAATCTCATTCTGTTAAAAACTCTGAGAGTAAATAAAATGTCCATGAAAAAATTTCTCAAAAATCTGTCGTTCGGAGTCGACTTTAAACTGTAGGTCTCGCCACTCATGTATAAAACTAATACACATTAAATGAGTGGTGTTGAGAAGCTAGGCCGTAATCCTGACTGAAGGGTTGTAATAGCCAATTATGTATGTATTTATTTTGTAAAAAAAGTAATATTTGATGGGAAAAAGTACTCTTTCACTTATAGTTCAGTACCATTTTAAAATTTCAATTTTGCAACATTGTAGTATTGTATAAACTCAGCATATAATGGAATTGCGAGAAAATATGGATGAATATTACAGCCAAACCTAAATCAGAGTGCAAATCGTTGGTTATCTGTCAAAAAATCACATGCCTAGTGCAAATTTATAAATAAAACGATTTAGAACAGTGCTTCTTTTCATATGTATTGTTGAAAAGTTAAGTTAGCATTAATTTTTGTTACACAACTTTAACGTTCTTATTTAGGTTCGTCATTTGTGAAAACTGTATGCTAGGCAATACAACGCACAACGCTTTCATTTAGTTTGGCCTGTTAGGTAGTCGTACAGCTCTTTTCGATTTTTGCAATTTTTCAAAACCATCACACTTCATTAGATCGAGATGATATAATTTCACTTTGCATATGAATATTTGATTATTCAAGATACTAATGTGCCTCAAGGGGACATTTATTGTAAATGAGCCTTACTTTATCAAACATCTTCAGTATATAACATCATATTTTTTATCGTTTTAAAGATTATGTACCAGAATATCATGATTTGCGGAAAACATAAATTTTTAGTTTTCATTTGAAGAAAATTGCTGGAAACTATCATCAAATGCTTGTGAAGGCATATGACTATCATGCTCTATCAGAAGCAACATGCAGAAAATGGTTTCAACGATTTTGATGTGAGAATTGAAGAACTTGGAAGACCACTATTATTATTAGATGAAGATGACACTTTGAGTCAGAAGCAAATGGCATAAATGTTAAATGCTGCACAGCAAACAATTTTTGGCCTTTTAAATGCTATGGGAAATATCCAAAACTCTGGAAAATGGATGCCATATGTCAAACAGATGATAAGTCGAATAATCACTTGTGAAATAGAAAATCAGAAAAAGTTTAATTGAATTCTTACTGCCGATAAAAAATGGATGTATTTTCAGAGTGCTAAAAAAATCGTGGGTTAATCCGAGACAGCTATCAACTTCGGTTGCAAAACTGATTCGGAAAGAAGACAATGCAGTGTGTGGGACCTAGAAGGTTCTGTGCATCACAAGATTCTAAAACATAGTGAAACTGTTAATACAGATCGCTATCGTCAACTAATGATCAATTTGCATTATGCATTGATTGCAAAACGACCAGAATGGACAAGACACGGCGTGGTAATTTAGCAATATGATATAATCAAAGCTTTAGGCTAGGAGCTGCTACCCCACTGTATTCGCCAGACTTGACTCCTTCCGACTACTATTTCTTTTCAAAACGACACGCAATATCTGATTTCTATGAGGAAATTTAAAATTGGGTGATTAATTGATTTGCTCCTCAAATTGCCTGAAAGTTGGAAAAAATGTATATGCATTGGCCAATACCTTGAATAAAATTTCTTTTACTTTCCCTTTAAAAATTAGTGTTTTATTTTCACAAAAGACAGCTCATTTCATGCCTGTACCCATCATATGAGTTTCGAATATAAAGTTTATTGAAACAATTCTGAATAGTTTGCGTTGGGAGTTTATTAACTGAATTAATTCTCTTGAAACTTGAATCGGTCGATATTAATATGGGATCTTGAAAATCGTAATCGTTGTGCGTACCAGGTTTAAAAAATTAACTGATTATTCTATATTAGACAAGTAGTTTACACTCCTTTCATTTTACGTTACACTAAAAAATAGTAGTTCTCGTACATTTGAAAAATTTCCTCACACTTGAAGAGGTCCATATTAAGACGAGACTTTGAAATGCTGACAATTGAATTAGTCCCTGTTTTTATATGACTAACGATTTCACACGTTCGTCTATTTGTATTGAAAACACAAACAAAATTTAGTGTTTTCCATATAAATGATTTCACACGTTCGTCTTACACAGACAAGCCCTTAAGCTATTGTAATATTTACGCAGCGAATTCTTAACAAATTGAGAAATTTATCGCTAATTCAGCGCTCTACATGTGCATATAAAAATCTTAGTATTATATTTCGTAGTAATGGATTTCTAAAAAGTCTTTCAAAATATTAAAAAAAATTAATTTTGCGTATTAATTAATTACAAAATGTTTAAAAAAATAAATAAATAAACAAAAACAGACAGGTTTTGATTTAAATGCAATATTATTAATAGAAACTGGGACATTATTTATTTATTACATCAAGAAATTCCCTAAAGGCTAAGCTATAGCATTCACGTGTCAATGAAATAAACTTGACAGTTTAGCCGTTTGATGTATGTTTGATACCCATTGTTTGCAGGCTATCTCATGATTTAAATAGAATATAGAAATAAGTGACTGCGCATTCTTGAATAGGGCTGCAAATTGCTTCGTCAATCGCAAGATCTCACATGGTTAATCGAAGGACTTGTCATGTTAATAAAATTTTATTTTTTTGGAAAGTAGAAAAGAAATTGGATAATCGTTGAACAATGTTTATTGAATTTGAAGGACAAATGCTATAATTTTTTTTTCAAAATGTTATGTGTTGCATTCGAAATGCATCGGTTTCATTGACATTCCCTTGTGCACATAAATGACATGAATTGTGTTCTTTTTAAAAGTATTCGTATCCCATTTATTCCAGGTTGATCTGTTCTATAGGTTAATAGTTTAACGTTGTCTTTAAGAACTGAAAGTTTAGTATGACCCTGAGATCCACATATATCCTCAATAATCCTAAAAATAAGTGGTTTCACCTCCTGCCATACAATACATTTAAGAAACCCCTCACCCTCTGAAAATGGAAAACATTACAGGGAGGTCAGGCATCGCCGTCACCTAGCGGAGAAAAAGTAGGAATCAACGGTTTCATACGCGAAGGGTGTTGCTTCTAGACAAGATAAATGGCAGCACCATTATCATATTATCTACTACTGCAGATCAAACACCTGCTGAGTTGGAACAACAATAGATTATCGAAACGGAAATAAGACAGATTATCAACCAACCAACCAACTTGTGGCAACGACAGTAGCTAACCGAATAAGATGGATATAAATTTGATGTTTCTGCTGCTTATTGTTGCTAACTTTTCTTAAGTTTCATGTTCAACAGAAGCTTGAGTCGTAGCAAACAATTACCAGTTCCTATTTCCGCATATACATTTGTATATTCTTTGGAATATCACAGCATATGTTAAAATATGTGCTGGAGATGTCCTTATGCTATATTTGTATCTGAAATTCCCTGAGTGATTTCCATGTCACCTTCAGTAAGCGTTTATGTGGAAAGACCAACGCAGATGCCTGCAGGTCGTGGTTATTGTAGGGTATATCGATAAGTAGAGTTAATCATCTCAAACACCT
Source organism: Sarcophaga rosellei (assembly GCA_930367235.1). NCBI lineage: Eukaryota > Metazoa > Arthropoda > Insecta > Diptera > Sarcophagidae > Sarcophaga > Sarcophaga rosellei. Next base: position 67,138,611 of record OV884019.1, read on the forward strand.
AGATCGTATTTTGTCGTTATATTCACAAATTCAAAGTGGTTTTTACTATTTTGAGCATTAAAGTCTCTTATTAGAGTAGTGATATCGTTTAATGGTAATTCTATTGAAGTTCTCATGAACGTGGTATGGAATTCCATCTTGTCCGTGAAGTCAATAGTCCGTTGGCACGCACTGTTGAATTAATGAAATGCTTTTAAATCCCTTTGGCTTATTAGACATGAGACCACGTTTAAAACCCAAGACCAGGCAAAATTAAAAACTTTCTTTGGCGACATCGTCCTTCAGCAGATTTCTGGCAAAACCTCTGAGAGTAAATAAAATTGCCTTGAAAAAGTTACTAAGAAATCTGTCGTTCAGAGTCTACGTTAAATTGTAGGTCCCGCAACTCATGTATAATTTAACACATACAACATAAGTGGTGTGAGAGGTTGTAATCCTGACTGAAGGGCTGAAGGACAGATATACGAGTACTATAACGATTCGCTTTGAAATTGAGAGTCCGGTGTTTCTTTATAAATAAATTTTTACTTCTCGTATGCATGAGTACTTTCTGCGTCTTTCGCTGTCGATATTTCCCTTACAAATCCATCTGACTACACTTAAAGCCATCAAACATAATGGCAACCAATCTGCACTGCACTGGTACTTTTGTTCAATTTGTGTCCTTTTGTTTTGTGTGGAGATGTAGTTAGATTGTTGGGCATGGTATTTCATAAGCTCCTTGTGTATTCTTGAATTGTTTTTGTAAATTCAATAATCAGACGGCATTAGGTTTTGAATACTTAATTCGGTGATAGCGCGGCTACCTTACAGTTCATAACCTTCTGGCGTCCAAACGTGCCGGACAGTGGAATGGAACTTAGGTTCGTTTATATCATATCAATGTAACTGTAAATGCTTAACAAAATTACATTATCGTTTGGTCATCGTGGTCATCGCTTTTCAAATGCGTATCGTTACGTTACGTGAACGTTCGGTCAATTCTAGCTTTATACATTTCTTTTTTTCCTTATATCTAATGGCAGTATTGTTATTACGACCATTTAAAACAACAGTAATAAGGTGATAACATGAATTTATGCAAATCATTAAAAAGTTTTCTAAAATTAAGTCCATTTGACGATTTATCGCTATGTGAGCAATTTAACGTTTAGAAATTTACTCAATTATTACATTTTTTTTGGGAATCGCCACTATAATTCCTTGAAAAAATACTACAAATTCGATTTTTTAAGCAAACAAACCTTGAGCACTATGACACATGACAGCAATTATTACCGACAATTGCAATAAATTATGAACAATTTTTATTTTCATTTTGAATATTTTAATTAAAATATCGCGTTTTTAGCACACCAAACAACAACAACAAATAAAACACACTTCAAATATAACGATTTAATTTGTTTTTGAAAAAATAAAAATAAATTTTAAATTAAAATCTTAACATTTCAAATGTTCGAATACAACTAATTCTGTATCTAAAGAACAATTCATCTTAGAACTACGAACTGCGAACTACTGATGGATCCAGGAAAATACGTAACACAACGACAATAACAATAACAACCCAAAATAAAAAAAATTAAAAATAAAACAAAATAAAACCTTTAAAAATATCTGTTGATTTACGCGTTTTTTTCTTTCAGATATTTTCATTGTTGTGATTGTTGATGTTGTTGTTATATTACCTGCAGTTAATTTGAAATTAAATTGTTAACGTCGGTTAACGTCGACTGTCGTTGTGATGATGTATGTGTCTCTGTGTGTGTTTGTATTGTCGATAACATCTTCATGCTACTCAATTACTATTAAAAAGGTTTAAATCTACACCCAGACTTAATTTTTTACTTGAATTTATTTTGCTTTGGGATTTTTGTAGAGCTTTAGGGTTCCCAAACAGCCAGCTAATAGTGATAAATCCTAATATTTTTGCTCAATTATGAAATCTCATTTGTTGTTGTTATCACCTTTATAAGTTAGACAAAAACTTTAGTCATCAATAAATCGATTGATTCAATTCCGTTTAATATGACAGTAATTTACAAAATCGATCAAGAAATATATTTCAACCAAGATATTTCAACCAAATATAGCTCACTACTCATATTAGTTTTTATATATCAAATCGGAACAGACGATATGGAGAATGAATCCACAAATTATGGACACCTAATTAAAATGAAATAAATCTTCAAATTGAAAATGAAATTTTTTCCAATAAAATTGGTCCCAAATCCAAGTGAAAATCTCAAGAAAATATGATAACTGTGAGAAGAAATTCTCAAAATTTGACACGATTCTTTACTGATTATTACAATGTATTGATTATTGTAATGACCAAGTATCTATGTGAAATTACAGCCGAAATGAATAAGAATATTCTGAATACAATATATAATCACTAATTGAAGGATTTAAAGGCTATAATTACATAGGACATAATTTTTAAAAAAGATTTTTTTTGTCTAGAACCTCATTGTTTGTTAAGATTTAAACGAACACGCTAGAGTATTTTGAAGAATATCTCCAAGACAAAAAAGTTAATGCAAAAATTCCAAAAAAGTTTTCACATGGTAATTTTCAGATGTCACAATGAAATTAAAAAAAAAATGTCGCGAAGTAATATCCACTCGAATATTGCTCTTTTAAGTTAGAATAATTTAGTTTCTAGGATAAAAATTATGCTGGTCTGTGTTATTTATTGTTTGCTTGGTGACTTCCTCATTTGGTTGTGATTGCTATGCCATGTGATGTGAATGAAATAATATTCCAATTTTAACCGGAACAATTGTACTTCACAACAAAAGAATTAATTTTGCAAAACTTCAACCCATTTTTATATTAATGCATTTTTAAATTCAATCATTTAAATGGGCCACCCTTGTTTGTAATTGAAACAGTTTCTTCTTCGACGACTTAAAATGGTTTATGCAAAATATTCTACACATTATTATTAGAGTTCCTAGGAACAGTTTATAAAATTTTTCTGAATTGGTTAGCACATACTCTAAATGAGAACACGATTCAAAATACAGAAACTGGTTGGCAGAAGTTCATTTAAAATCTCAAGAAATATAAGCGAATAGGCTAAACTTTAAGTTAAAATTTTCAATTCCAGTGTTTAAACATTTCTTAATTATCCTTTGGATTGTGTTTTGCAGGCTGGTACATAAAAATTGAATTTACGTCTGGAAGTAGAAGATTTAAATAACAAAACTAATGCATATGTTGTACATCAATTATGTGTATATAAAACCTGAATACAATAAAATACGATTGCCTATGAGAATATTCTGCTCAATTGATCATTGCAACTCTTTAGTCTAGGAAACAACCTCGCGTCTGACACCACTCATGTTGTGTGTGATAATATTATTCTTCTTGAGTAGAGGAACATACAGTTAACGTCTACCTCAGAGTTTTTGCCAGAAGACGGCCGAGATAAAGTCACGTATAGAAATATATTTTTATTCGTTTGGTTCGAGATGCGTGAGGTTTTGAACCATTGGCTATCGTTTAATAAGCCAATTCGCTTCCCACTAGAGTAAGACGACTATGACTCCATGTGCATTACTTTAATACGTTGCGACATCGTCCTTCTAAGACTTCTGTTCTATTCACAATATTTTTCAAATATTTTTTAAATATCCAATTTTGTGTTATCTATGTAAAGTACTAATAACTGAACTAAAGGTTACGACATCTGGTGCATAAAATTCGAATTTTCTACGGATAAAAGTGAAATGACGTCATGTTATTCGTTTAACATTAAATAGTTGTGTAAAGAGAAATTTTGATCTCCAGATATTAAGAAGCAATAGCGATATACATATACATATGTTTATGTGATATATGTATTATACTTTTATGCACATCCTTTTTTTTCGACATCATCCTGTTCGATAGTTTGTATATATGTATTTATTCTTTTATAAAGAAAATCATTTATTTGTAATGAAAAAATCATTTGGTTTTTATGATTTCGAATCTGTTTTTAAGTTGGCATAAACATTCTATGCCTAGTACTGAAGCTTTTTATGGAGATTACCTTGAAGTGGATGATAAATCATATCGATGTACAGATATTAGGAGCGAGAGATCATTTGTCGATCAGAATAATACCCTTAGAATAATAATTGCATAGGCGATTGCAACACACTTTACACATATACAATGTTTTTTATTTATTTAAATAACAACACTCTTCAACTGATACCACTGCGCTATCAATTTTAATCATGATCCTGATTAGAAAGGATCAGTACCACTGTGCTTAACGCGAACTTTCTAATAAAACTCTCGGTTATTAAACATGATATGACGTCTGACTGACTATGCACGTCTCACTGTATATTCGATCCTCGCTCTATTTATACTACGTTCGTTATCTTCTAACTTCACGATCTTTCTATAAATTGTTGTTGTTGGATTTGTGATCAATATTGTATTCCTTTCTTGTAAATTTATTGCTTGTGGCATCCACATAGCTAAAGGAATTGAACAGAAATTATGGTTTTCCCGTCTATCAGTCCACGACAATTTTTCAATTTATAATTCAAATATAATTCGCGAAATTTTCTCAGCATCATTTGATTATCTTCCCCTGTATATAATTTTAGTGAAACGCTACGTGAACCCTTGTTTTAAATTTTAGCTAAAGGCGGTATTAATTGTTTATTTGAATTTTTCTACCAAGTTTTGCTTCTTTAGACGCTTTTTAATTCATTAAGAAAATAAGAAAAAGAAATAGAAAAAAATGACAACAACAATAAAAAAGTGTTTTTTTAAGTGTTTTGTAGCAAGTTTTCTAAGATGAAGCCGTGTTTGGAGTTGATTTTATTTTATTTAATTTGATTGTTTTTTTTTTGTTGTTTTTGTTTTTTGATCACCTTCTCTGATACAGAGCGCATACGTTGTTTTATTGTTTTTGTTGTTGCTATTGTATATTTTGTAGCCGGACAAAGTAATTGTCTTTAATCGGACATGATAATCTGCGTTTCAGCTATTTTTTAGATTTTTTTCCTCACATCAATTTGCGCGGGCTTTTTCTTTGTTACTCTATAATCGGTTTTGAAAATTGCAAAATTAATTATAAAAATCTAAATGCTATACATATCATATGTAGTTTATTACATAACTAAAGTTATTTCGTTTAAGAAGAGGAAACAAAATAATTAAAACGAAAGAATCTGCGTCTCATATGCTTCAGCACAGAAATAGTTTTAAAGAGGAGTTTAATAGTGATATTATATTCACCGTAGTCGCCGCAGTCTAGGAGCTAGTGTGTTGGCTTATTAATCGTAGGACCACGGTTCAAACCCCAGGTCAGACATCAAATCGTCGAAATATGAAAAAATATTTCTTCAGCGACTTTCTCTCAGCAGATTTCTGGCAAAAACTCGGAGAGTAAATAACATTGCCATGGAAAGTTTCTCAGAAATCTGTCGTTCGGAGTCGACGTTAAACTGTAGGTTTCGCCACTCATGTACAAAATTAACGCACACAACATAAGTGGTGTGAGAAGCTAGTCCGTAATTCTGTAATGGCCAATTATATATATATATGTATGTATTATACTCACCTCACTACCTGTTTGAGATAACACGGCTTTCCCAACATACATGAGAACCCAACATACATGAGAACACACTTAGCGTCACGATACCTGTGTGAAGTGTCTCGATATCTGTGAAATTACATATTCTAACAGTGGCAGATAAAAACGAGTAAACAAAAATTTGTTCATCCTTACAACTTAATCGATTGATATATCATATGACTTGGAAATTCGGTAACTCTAGAATATCTCAGCTTACCATATTTGTTCCAGAAACTGAATATTTAATTGTTGGGTGTAGTGGTAAGGAAATTTTGCAGATTGAGTCTTATTCTGTCTAAAGAGTTGACGATATTGGAATATCCTATGATGATCATTGTTGATGGTGTTTACTCTGGCGGGAGAGGTCAGGTGGATTCCTGAATAAATTATTTACAAAAGTTTTATTTCTTAAATTCGAAAACCGTCTTCTTCAAAATTTGAACTTGCAAAGTTGCTAATTGCAAACGAGCACTTTAACTATTGCATCACCTCACATTCAAATGGCGTTATTGGATAGAGTTACGGGATTCAGTTTCAGCAGCATGAACAGAAAAAATTCAAAGACACTCAAAATCTTACATATGATAACAGCTGCGATTTGAACTCAAACATTTGTTGGTTGTATAACTTACAAACCATTTACATTTTTGAAATTGAAAATATGTATACAGTGGCTCACAGCTTATTTCAACCAGCACCTTTTGAAAAAATTAAGCTTGTATAATTTCGAAACGAAACAACATATTAAAAAATTCAATAAGAGCTTATATTGGGTCCGCCATCTAACGTTTTTTTTCAAATAGTGCTTATTTCGTGAATGGTAACACTTAGCTCATACCTGATTTGACAGATAATTAGGTTTATCCTTCCGCTGTTCACAAAAAATGAAGAGGAGGATATTGGCAACATTTGGTTTCAACCGGACGGTGCTACGTGCCACACAGCCGAAGCTACACTCGATGTTTTGCGCCCTGTTTTTGAAGATCGCATTATCAGCCGCAGAGCTGATGTCGTTTGGCCACCTCGGAGCTGCGATTTGACACCGTTGGACTATAATTTGTGGGGTGCCGTCAAAGATAAGTGTTACGCCGACAAGCCAGAGACAATTGACGCTTTAAAGGACAATATTCGTGAAGCCATTGGTGAAATACAGCTGCACACAATCGATAATTTGCTTAAAAATTGGACGATCGTGTAGGCTACTGCATGGCCAGCCGAGGCAGCCATTTGAATGAAATTATTTTCCATTATTAACCGGAAGGATTGTACTTTAAAAAATTAAAATAAAAAAAGAGAAAATATTCAGCAGTTTTTTTTAAAAGCATTTTCAAAAAAAAAGTTATTTGGCGGACCCTGTATAAACAAACAATTATATGCTTAAGTAACTAATAGTTTTAATTTAAAAATTTAGTATGACCTCCTTTTGGTTCAATTACAGCTTTCAGCCCTTTTTGCATTGATTCCACTAACTTTTTAGTGGTTTAGGGAGTTATTTTTGCCCATTCCTCTTTGAGAGCTGCTCTAAGGTGATTCTTGTTCGAGATCTGGTGTTGGCGGACGTTTTGATCTAAAATTGCCCATAAATTTTCAATTACATTTAGATCAGTTGATTGTGCTGTCGGTTGCATCAAGTGGTGGCAGTTCCAAATAAGCCTTGACTGAATGACACCTGCTTTATGTTTCGGGTCGTTATCCTGGTAGAACCGAAACTGATCCCTTATAGCCAGTTTTTCGGCACTTTTCAGCAAATTGGCTTTTAGAATGTCGAGGTGCACCACCACCCCACCTGATGACATACACGCCCAGACCAATCCACTACTACCATCGTGGTTGACTGTTAAGTATTACAACATTTTTAAACAGTAAAGTTTATGCGTTATATCGAGTTACCAGATTTCATTCAATTTCATTATTTGATAATAATTTTCTTACTTTTTATCAAATATTCCATCAAATATTCCAAAGTGACTGATTGTAAGGCTAAAGATTTTTGTTTAAATAATAACAATTGTGTTGCATATCTGCCTGTCACTTGTGTTTATTTTCTAAATTTGTGTGTGTGTTTTTACAATATTTACTTGTAAAGATTGTTGTTCTAATGTTTTTAAATTTTACTTTAATTCTCTCATCATTAATCAACGATGTTGTTATTTCAACAAAAAACACTGATTTATTCGATATTATTTTCCGTAAATTTGTTTGTCACAAGGTATTGCCTTTCGATAAACAAATCACTTTACAATTTTCAGTTACAATATTTGGACAGTGATCGGTGATATTTTAATTATAAATTGTAGTAAAAACGTAGAAAAAAAGAGAGGAAAAAGTTTAGAAAATTTTTAAAAGTCATACGAAAATTTAATCAAAATTCATAACATTGCACAGCATATTGATTGGAAATTTCTATTGTAATTATCGAATCATTGGTGTTAATCGACTATTATTGCTTTACTCGCTTAAAATAAAGAGTAGAGTGCAATAAAAGAATTTAGCTTTTCTAATATTATGCAATAAATTACAATAAGAACTCAATTCAGTTCATTGCAATCTTACTTCCTTACCTAGTTAGTCATTACAACTCTTTTGCAAGGATTACGAATAAGCTTCTCACACCACCCATGTCGTATTTGTTAATTTTATCCATGAGCGGCGGGACCTACAGTTTAAAGTCAACTACGAAAGACAGATTTTTGAGAAACTTTTCAAGGCTATTTTAATTACTCTTAGGGCTATCGTTACAACTTGCCGTTAAAGTTGGGTTTAGTTAAAGGTGCCTTTAGCTAAAAGGAACTGTAAAGTTACCTTTAACATATTTTCGTTATTACAACTTACTGATAAAACAAAGTTAACTTTTTTTAAAATATGGCAGTGCCGGAGCAATGTCAACAAAACTGCTCAATTAAACAAGTTTTTTAAACGCATAGCAACAAAGGGCTCCTTTTTTGTTGTTGTATTTCCTCATTTTGCCATATTGAAAATAATATATAATATGGCAAGTTCTAATATAAACTTAACTTTAAAAGTTAAAGGTAGGATGATTTTACCTTTAGCTTACCGCTCACTTCTACCTTATTGCCCCCCTTTTGATGAATGAAAAACAATTTATCAGCCTGTTAAAATGCTCCCTTTAGTTAACGGCAAGTTGTAATAATGACCCTTAGAGTTTTTGCCAAAAGACCACTTACTGACAGAAAGTCGCTGAATTTTTTTTTTCATATTTCGTTTTGTTTATGATCTTTATGGTAGGGTTTGAACCACGGCCTCACATCTAGTTAGTCCACACAATATCTACTAAACTACGGTGACTTTATTCCTTTACTTGTTCAAAATAGAGAAAATACTAATAATTCTGAGTAGATTAGAGTAAAAGTTATGTTATGTTATGGATTATATTAAGAGATTAACTCGGTTCACTACAATCGTATGTCTTATATCGGTTCCTTAATTAAACTATTTTTATATATAAATTGAAATAAAATAAAGTTCGTCTGATATAACTTCAACATTTTTTGGCGTTTGAACGTTCTATTGATGCCATTATGTCAAACGACTTCTATAAGTGGAAAGCATCTGAAGTGTGCAATATTCAATTGACTCTGGCTCATAAATCATGCTGTATTTGATCGATGGCATGGGTTATGTAGGCTTTGAGGACAGCTGTGGTTTATGGCATATTCGCACGGTTCTACGACAGAAAATAGTTAGAGAGTGTCGCAGACGAGCTTGAGACAAAGAAACTCTTGCTTTCTAATTATAGTTGGAACAGATTTAAGTTCTACATCGTACCATCAACAAACCGTTTCAACCAAAATATTTCACATCCTGTCTTAACTGCCTTTCCGTTGCTTTAAGGATTACAATACATTTGTTATTACAATTCATGTGTTTGTTTAATGTAATCTTGCCTTTAGCGCATTTACTTACTTCTCTAATTTGCATGCATTAGCACACAAATTCGTAAACCCAAAACAATTGTTAATAACAAGAAAATATATAATATAGGATCTTTCAACAGGAACTTCCAAAATGTTAATAGGGGTTATCTTGTTAAAGCTACATCTCTCAAACTATTTGTCATTTAATCAGTCTGTTTTGCCAAATCGCTGTGGGTGATCATGACATGTATTCTCTGAATCAGTTGGTAATTGACACTCATTTTCATCTATAAGTCTGGTTTAGTGATGAGATGCATTTCTGGATGTGTAGATCCATGAAGAAGCAAATTGTCTAATTATGGGCAAATACCAATGCTCATGAAGTCGCCGTAGTCTAGTAGGTAGTGTGTTCGCTTATTAGACGTAAAGCCCTGGTTCGTTCATGGCAGGTTTATTTACTCTCAGAGTTTTTGCCAGAATTCTGCTGAGAGGAAGTCGCCAAAGAAATATTTTTTTTCATATTTCGTTTTGATGTCTGACCTGGGGTTTGAACTCTGGCCTTACGTCTAATAAGCAAGCACACTACTTACCAGACTACGGCGACTCTTCTCAAACGCATCAAAAATGTCGAAGATATCTCATATACTGTTTGTTTTAACTCGATTTCAAGATACGAAACGCTTAAACAAGACCCTATATTTTATATTATATGAAATTAATTTCATCATTAAGGTACTTCCACCACAATTTGAATGAAATAAATGAATAAACTCAATGCAGAGACCAACTTAATTCCTTTCAGTCTAATATCGCAAAAACAATGTTTGTTGGCCCAATGCGAAATAGAATTTCTCTCTGCTAAAATAAATAAATTTTTGCAAAATGTGAAGACATAAAATTATTTTCTTTTATGCAATTAATTAACAATTGCAGTGGATGGGTGTTCGAGAAAGGGCGGATTTTTAAGGGGCCGTATATCATTGTAGACGATAATTAAGCAGGCTTTCTTAGGCAAAATAATATTAAAATAATGTGAACAGTACAACTGTGGGATTAGAATTGAATTAATGTCGACTCATAAATCTCATTAGATTTCTTATTTCTCCTCGTATTACGGTTGCTGTTGTCTTAACCACTAAGCAGTGGCCTCAGTTCGGCCTCTAGAATTTCTTAGAAGACAAAATGGGACAAAAATGAAAAATGAATTGTATTGTGGTAAGGGCCGTTAAAGTAATCAGCAAGAAAATGAAACTGAAAGAGGATAAGAAAAAGAAAATATTGCATTAAATTACAAATACACACACATATGTACATATGTATGTATGTACATACGTAAGTGAAGAAGTTTTTGTATGAGGTGAAGCGGGAGTAAATGAGCAGCATTTTGGCCATCAGTTTGTTTATAGTGTTTGTATGTAGTAGTAGTAACCCTTAAGAAAGTGCAGTTTAATCTTAAACTTAATGACTTTGAGAGAAGAATAGAATTATAAAATCACACAATCATTTACAATAATACCGCCCTTAATGAAAGGACACATGCGAGTTGTTGTAATTCTTTATTTCTCTGCTATTGTTGTGGGAGAGTCGGTGGTTTGAATTGTCTCTGTAGTTGCCACATAAAACTTTATTTTTATCCCCATACCCATACCCATCGTTGTCATAAGTTTTCCCATTTTAAGCCAACATGTGTGGGTGTCAAGTAATTCTCATATTTAGTTTGGCGTAGAGTAATGGTTCTCGAATGCGTATGCAATATTATACATATATATGGGGGGTCTCTGTAATAACATTAAAAAGAGAGGGGATATTTTACCTTGTTTACCTAGTTATTAAGTTCTAAGCCGTCTATTATCGTAATATTAGACAGAACTTTAAGAGATTGTAAGAAAAATTCATCAAAAAATTTAAATTTAGATTGAAAAAGGTGAGGACTAAATCAATTCTCAGTCAGGACTACGATCTAGCTTCTCACACCACTTACATATGTTGTATGTGTTATTATATACATATATATTGGCCGACGAAAATCCTCTACCGAACCCTCCACGTGGGTGTCGGCTGGTAATGGTGGTTGCCCGATAGGGCGTCCACCAGCTAAGGGGGGAGTCCACACTTATTTGATCCTAGGATCGGATGGATTGTGGCTCTCACCATAGGATAGAGGTATGGGCTGGACTAAGGTGTTACACGACCCGTGCCGAGAGTCAGCCTGGCTGGGGGCCCATCAAAAATATCCCAGTCGCTAACGGAGTATCCTGGATACCTGGCGACCTCCAGGATTAACCAGCCTTACCTGAGCACAGCGGATCCCTGCTCAGGTGGACCATCCCCTTATCCGCAACTCGTGGGACCAAAATATGAAGGAAAATGAACAAATTATAAATAAGGAAAATGACAAAAAGTCCTCTCAGGAGGCCGAGAACGGAACTCGTAAAAATCCGCGTACGGGTGTTAAACCGACGTCCGTCTCAACAAAAGAGGTAAAGGAAGTGGTTAATGCAATGGCAGGCCAAAAACCTGAAACCTCGAAAAATGCAAGATTACTACTAGCCAAAAGCGTTGGCCTTACCAAAACCGAGGTTGCTGCAAAAGCCGGATCCACATCCAGCAAAAGCGGCCTTGGAAATGTAAAGGTTGACGCGGCATCAAAACATGTAAAAGACTCCAAACAAAAATACAGGGAGCGATTAAGTGCTAAGCGGGTCCTCGAACGGATTTCAAAGATCCCAGAGGGCAGCCGAACGCCGCGTGATACGCAATCTCTAGCCTGGGCTAAGGAGAAACTGGCCGACTTGGATAAGTTGACAAACGAGACGGCTGTGAAAAGACAGCGGTCTGCAGAAAGTGACACACCCGGTGCGAAGAAGCAAAGAAGCTCTCACCGCACCAACATAACATACAGCGATGTATTAAAAGATAGCATGGAGATGGCGGTGGTCGATCGCTCAGACCCAGATGGTAGCATCACACCGTCAAATTGGAGGCTAGTGGAAGACGCCCTGGCAGATATCTTCCTAGATGTGATGGAGGAACATCCCGGGCCAGTACCAGTCTACCAAATGTGTGGCTGGCACCAAGGACACGTTAAGCTGGTAACATGTGCCGACCAGCGAGCTCTGGATCTTTTCTCCATCGCTATATCAAGGATGGGAGAAATCTGGCCGGGCGCCAAATTAGAGGTGGTATCGAAAGACGCCATCCCAAGCCGACCGCGAACGCGCTCTTGGATACCACTGAATCCAAAGGAGCCGGAAAAAATCTTAAGGATGATCAAAATGTGTAATCCGAAGGTACCAACTCACAATTGGAAAATTGCCAAATTGGAGGAGCGCCATGGATCTCGTTGTGCGACTATTATAGTCAATCAAGAATCCCTGGAGCACCTGGCGAAATCCAATGGTGTTTTGGCCTTCGGATTTGGACATATCATCCTAAAAGTCTACAAGAAAGACAACCGTCCCATAGAGTCCGGTGATAGTGCCCCCCAGGGGGAAATATCGCAGGACGAACATATGGACGTCACGGATGAGGAAAAGGATAAGGAGGACCTATCGACAACCTCGACACAGATCCATACCCGATCCAGAGCCAGTTCTTTTTCTTCCACTGGATCGGATATGGCATCGGTTTTTGGGATGTTGCTTAGGGAATCCGAGCTCCTAGAAGAGGAAAAAGAAGAGCTAGACGACCAAGGTCGACGATGGTGGAGGGAAATATGGATGAAAAAGACCATGGTCCGAGTAATCCAGATAAATCTCCACCACTCTAAAGCGGCGTCTGCCGCACTACTTCTCCGACTGGCGAACAGAGGAGAAGACATAGCCCTAATCCAAGAACCATGGTCGATAGCCAACAAGGTTTGTGGATTAGGGCACAAAAATTATAGGCTGGTCCATGCCAAATGCGTAGGTAGGCCCAGATCCTGTATACTTATTAAGAACAACTTAATGGCATATTTGCTTCCTAATTTCAGCAATGAAGACCTAACCACAGTAACGGCGGAGATCAATGGCAAACAACATTGGATCTCCTCCAGTTACATGCCGCATGACCTAAGCAGTCACCCACCACCAGATCCAGTGAAGAGACTGGTTATGGAAGCTAAATGCGCAAATGTTGGCCTGCTTATCGGCTGTGATGCCAACTCTCATCACACTATATGGGGCAGCACGGACGTCAATGAACGGGGTGAGTCACTTTTTGATTTTATTATCTCTAATAACTTAATGGTTTGTAACACGGGCAATAAGCCCACATTTATAACAAAGAACAGAAGAGAGGTTTTGGACATAACCCTTAACTCCGGCAATATTTATGACAACGTCAGAGATTGGAGGGTCTCGGAGGAGCACTCCTTTTCTGATCATAGGTTTATTGAATTTTCCCTTGGTAGGGGGAACAATACTGTAAGGGCGATTAGGAATCCTAGGAACACGAATTGGGAACTTTATGATCGCCTTGTCAACCTGGACTTGGAGCCACTCACGCGCTGTAGAATAGATAGTATTTCTGAACTTGAGGCTACAGTGGCTAAATTCACAAAGGTCATAGTAGGGGCTTTTAACAAAGCATGTCCGGAAAGGGTCAACAGGGGTGGAAGAAAACCACCCTGGTGGGACCGGGATCTAGACATGCTCAGAAAGGAGTCACGGCGACTTTTCAATATGGCGAGGAAATCTGGTAACGCGGATCAGTGGAGAGACTATAAAGTGTCTCTTGGAAATTACAAGAGAGTTCTAAGACGAGCTAAGAGGGACTCGTGGAGAAATTTCTGTGGTAACATGGAAACTATCAACGAAACTTCTAGGCTAAGGAGAATTCTCTCGACAACATCCTTTATACCTAGTGTGCTGCAAAGAGAGGATGGCACATGGACCAACTCTGAGAAGGAGACTTTAGATCTTCTTGTGGACACCCACTTTCCACCGGGACAGGGTTCGGATACGCGGTCAACTGTTTCGGGGAGTGAATCACAGTGGGACTACTGTTCGATCATGTCTGCGGACGCAATAAAATGGGCAATAGACGGATTTAAGCCGTTTAAATCTCCGGGACCGGACGGAATATATCCGGCCCTCTTGCAACGGCTGAAAATGGAACACATCGGAACGCTTGGGGCGATGTTTGTCGCCAGTATTCGGATGAGTCATATACCGTCGGAATGGTGTAAAGTCGGGGTAGTCTTCATACCGAAGGCTGGAAGAAACTCTCATACTACACCCAAGGACTTCAGACCCATAAGTCTGTCCTCCTTCTTATTGAAGACCATGGAGAGACTCGTGGACGTGAATCTGCGACAAAACCTAGATGGAAATCTCCTTTCCAGGGGACAACACGCATACAATAGGGGAAGGTCTGTTGAGACTGCCCTACATAGCCTGGTGTGCAGAGTAGAGAAATCGCTGTCACAGAAGGAATACACTCTGGCTACTTTCCTTGATATCGAAGGAGCCTTCAATAATGTGGAACTTTGCGCTATATCCGGGGCGCTGATAAGGCTGGGTGTACAGACCACCGTGGTGAACTGGATATCTAAGCTACTTTGTGGGAGAACAATCTACCCCGCACTTGGGAGCTCAAAAACAACCAGGGCTGTAGGGAGGGGAACTCCACAAGGTGGAGTACTCTCTCCTCTTTTGTGGAATCTGGTGATGAATGAGCTACTAGTGATACTGGAACAAAATGGATGTGAGGCAATTGCCTATGCGGACGACATTGTTCTTGTGATCTCCGGAAGGTTTGTCGATACTATCAGGGATAGGATGCAACTGGCTCTGAAAAGTGTCTGCGTATGGGCATCTGATCGTGGATTAGGTGTTAACCCGGTGAAAACGGAAGTAGTACTCTTCACCAGAAGGTACAAGCCACCGACTTTTCGTCCACTGAAACTGAACGGGACGGAACTGAAACTCAAACAGGAGGCACACTTTCTAGGACTCATTCTGGATAGGAAGCTGTCCTGGAAATCGAACATCATTAACAGGATTAAAAAGGCTTCCATTGCCCTATATGCTTGTAACAGAGTGTTGGGGAGAAAATGGGGCCTAGGACCTAGGATGACTCACTGGATCTACACAGCGGTGGTCAGACCTATCTTGACCTATGGATGCCTAGTTTGGTGGGAATCCCTTGAAAAGGCGACGAATTCGAAACTAATACAGCGACTGCAGAGATCTGCCTGTATTATCATTAGTGGTGCCTTGCGCACTACACCTACGTCGGCACTGGAGATAATTTTGGGCCTCTTTCCGCTCGACCTTTTCTGTAGGGGAGTGGCTGCTAAAATAAGTAAACGTCTCTGGGCGACTGGACAGTGGCAGGACTCGGATATCGGCCACGCAAGGATCCTGAGGGAAGTTGGAGCTGTCGGGAGATGTGACTACATGACACCGAGGTACGACTTCACGAGGAGATTCAGGACATCGGTTCCGGACAACGGGGCCTGGAAGGGTGATTGGAACCACCTGATAAGGGACTCCATACAAATCTACACCGACGGTTCTAAGCTGAATGGAGCTGTTGGCAGTGGAATTTTTTCGGAATCGGTTGGAATAGCTCAGTCTATAAGACTGCCAGACCACTGTAGTGTCTTTCAGGCGGAGGTGGTGGCAATACAGGCTGCGGCGAGTATCATTGGAGACGCAAGGGTCTCCGAGCGGAACGTCACCATACTTTCTGATAGCCAGGCGGATGAGGAGCGCACAATGAGTCTACTTAAACTCCAAAGAGGCGCGCTCAGTGTGGTTGTCGGCGTCATTACGGGGCATTGCATTATGGGTACACACGCGAGGCGCATTGGTCTTGGACACCTTGCTAACGACTTCTGCAGAAGCTGCAGGGATGAGGAGGAAGAGGAGACTGTCCCTCACCTGCTGGGTACATGCCCGGCTCTTTGCCAAAGAAGAAGGAAGTACTTGGGCACTTACTATATGGATGATCTGGAGGAACTGTCAAGGATTGACATTGGCAGCCTGAATCGCTTCATCAGGAGCTCCGAATGGTTTCGAGATTAGGGGATAATAGTTAACTGTGGTAGCACAATGGGCCCAATGCGGCCTAAGTGAGTCCATCCAAGGAACGTTCTTGGATGGGCAGCCACCTCTACCTACCTACCTACCTATTATATACATATGAAAGGCGGGAGCTACAGTTAAAAGTCGACTCCGGACCACAGATTTTTTCAGAAACTTTTCATGGCAATTTTTTGTGTTTTTTTAATAAGAAGGCTGGAGCAATTAGCCTCGTTTTGTGTCCAAATTAAATTGTGTTTAATGCGATGTCCTTAACTAAAGCTCTGACTCTTCTGAGAAGCTTTAAATTCAGACTTCAAATACTAAACTAAACTCAGTGAATCTATTTCAAGCGATACAAGAAAAAAGAAGACGGCTGTGCTTAAACAATACATCTTATCAGCAAATGTATAAATATACGAACAAAATTTAAGTTTTAATTTAAGTTAAAGTTTAAATGGGACAACATACCTCAGTTTGACGAATGTGAGTATTGAAGTCGATGGTCAAGTAGGGAGTGTGTTGATTCATCTAAACGAAAGGTCATGGTGCTAATTTTATCCGAGAATTTCGAGACCTACAGTTTCAAGTCGACTCCTAACGACACTTTTTGCGAAACTTTTTATGGCAATTTTATTTAGTCTCGGAGTTTTTTCCAGAAGATTATTGAGAGGAACCCGAAGATATAATTTTTCATATTTTGTTTTGATAGGGATATCTGAACCAGGGGTGGATCCAAACCAACGCACTACCTACTAAACCGCGAGGGCTTAGTACACAATATTATCATTTCCGAAATAAAAATCCTTTTGTAGGCAATGAAATTCCTTTCGCGCCGGCTTGTTTCTTTCATGTTATTTTAACCAGAGAAAGGTCTTTCCGTTTGTTGTAATATTTCAGTCCTCACTGTTTGTTAACTTTCTAGGTTGAAGGTTGTATATTTTGAATGTCAAACTAAAATAATTTCAGTTGATAATTTTTTGAAGGCCTATTAATTTTATTTAGCCTCTACCAAAGAAAATAAAGTATAAAGAATGTGCATTTCAACATATTTTGGAATATTTTTCAGAAATATTTCATGGCGCGGGGGGAAAGATAGAAGGGAAGGGTACAGAAACCAAGAGCGTAACAATGCGTTGTTCTCATCGTACGTTTTATTTGTTTGGCTACTTTCTTATTCATTCTTCTGAAACAGTGTTGCCACGACGAAAAATTTTGTAACCAACATTTGTGAAAAAATCACCATAAACGAAAAAATATAACCAAAATTAAATTCGTAGAATTTTATTTTTTTTTTTTATTTAAATTATAATTAATAAGAAAAGAAACAAAAAATAGCTATTTTTATAAGAAAAAAAATATCCAAAACCAAAAAAATCTACACACCTACATATTGATTAAAAAAAAATCCAATTTTGGTTAGAAATAATCAAAAACAGCAACACTGTTCTAAAATCACTTATTCTCAGACGTTGGTACAAAGAGAACATGACAAAAATTATGAGAGGCATGTGTTAACCCAGAGGAAAATTGTTAGTAATATTTTCAAGTCTACTTATTAACCCAATAATATGTATATGTGAGCGAAAAATATAGAAAAATTGTACTGCACTAAAAACCTTAAAACACCGTATTTAACTTGGCAAGTATTCTTCCAAAAATCGAAATCATCTCTCACTGATATTAGTGAATCATACTGTAACATTTCTTTGGGTGTAAAATTGTCTGAAAAAGTCTGAAAAAAACGACATGAACATTCTTCTTTAGAAGCTGACAAGAAAAGCAACTGAATGCATTTTTACGCTCTCATGATGAGAACAACACATTGTTACGCTCTTTGTTTGTGTTTATTTTCCTTCTGTCTTCCACCCTCCTCGTCCAGAAATGATTTTTTAAAAAGATTTTGGTGAGAGCGGGTCGTAATGTTACGACCCGCCATAAGAAATTTTACTTCTACATAATGCGTATTCTTTATATCCATATTCTTTGCCTCTACATTCGATTAATAAGACAATCTATAATCTTGAGTAGTGCTATCACCTCGTTTGCATAATTACGAAATGTCTGGGCTGGGGTTTAAACCACGGTCTTACCACTAATAAGCCAGCACAATTTTTGTCAGCAGAGACCTGTATTAACGGTTTTACCAGGTTTTAAGAGCTCGTGGTACAACATAGTTTCTTGGTACCACCGATCTGGTTTTCACCCTAAGTTGATGGTTGTCTCGGGCTAAGCCATGATTTTTTTCCGTTTAGAATTAAAAAAAAAAAAAACAAACAAAATTTTACAAGTGGTTTTTCCATCTGTCTTCCATTCAATTTATGTAGCACATACATGAATTTGGAATTGTGCAATTCTTCATATTTCTGCCATTTGTTACTGATTCAAAATATCGTCTTCTTCCAATATTGTTTGCAATTCGACGACTTCAAACTTTTTTGGTGGTCTTCTACGTTCTTCATTTATCGATATTAAAATCATTATCTCTGAACCTTCAATACTATCTCATCAAACGAAGACAATGTTTTCCACTGCTTTAAAGTATACAGAATACGTTTGACAGATGTCATCCCAAAAAAAAAAAAAAAAAAAAAATTAAAAATCGTTCACAATAAGTGTTCCTTACGGAACTGAAATTTTGGAATGGTACTGAACTATAACTAAAAGAGTACTTTTTAGCATCAATTGGTACTTTTGTAAAAAAAATATTTATTTATACTTAATACACGTACGGAATGGAATAGAAAAACTAACGACTTATACATGTTTCTCATCTACAAAACAAAAACAGTTGATTCGAAACGTAAACGCCCCGTTTAGTCAAACGTCGACGGAACATGACGGAACGTAAGTTCGTTTTTAGCATATGAAGAGCAATGTAAATTCTTACTGAAATTACATTACAATTAGGCAATTCGTTCATTACTTTTTCGTATTATAAAAACGAACGTAAGCTTAATGCACGTTTGGCTAATCGGGGCTTCTTTAGCATTACTTTGAATATGTTGCTAACGCATTAGTAGCAGTAAAGCGCAAAACATAAAATATTAATAATAAAAAGTACTGAAAGTGTCGAGGGGGTAGTGCCTTATTTACCGGTACACCTACTATTTATTACGAAAATAATGCATTCATTTACGGCTCTGATTTTTCTGGGTACTCTATGTAAATATTATTTTAGGCAACAACATAAAAATTGGGGTCAAACCAATTCAACAGAATTTTTGTCAATCATCGTAAACTTACATTCACACAATGTTAACAGTTCGTTATGAGGGACATCTTCAAAACATATTTCCGTTTTGAATGTTCTGGATTACGATATGGAATTAAAGTAGAAAGTGGAAGTCATTATGTACGTTTGCAAGTTGAATTATTGCACTCTGACGTAAAGAAATCACCAATGAATGTTGCCGTCCATCATCATTGGCCTCCTCAATCCAACAATGACAATAACAATGATGACACTGGTGATCATAAACACAAGGAGTGCTGACGTCTACGATGACAATGACTCAAAAAACCAAATGAAGCAGAATGGCAAACTGAAACGAAACTTAAATCCGATACGTACAATCAGCGGCTGTCATTTTAACAATTCAACCAATGCTCAAGGGGGGAGGAGATGAAGCAGTTTTCTGAAAGTGCACCCAACACAACTTCCCTTTCTTGGGTAGAACCACATACACAAACTTGCTTCTTTTTTTTTTTGAGGAAACTTACATGACATTACATGTAAGTTTTCCCGTTGTTCACATACATTTTTTTTTGTTATGGTTGTGAAAAATTACTTCTCATTTCATTGTTTTGACGCATTGCTCTTCAGCTTACAAAGACCTATTTTTTATTTCATTCTCCCTAATGGAGACCCAGAAAAAACAAAACTTACTCACTGACTGAAAGGTGAGCAACCTCTTACTCACTCTTAGCTATGAAGTGCCTGTTATCAAGTGACATGGATACAATGGATCACAAGTGTCAGTGTTTTTCAAACACTTACTGTTATTTTTTATATGGTGTAGTGGGTATATGTGTCACGAGCTTTTAAAGTAATGAGTGCATGTGGTTGGTTGTATGCTTTTTATTTGAATTTAAAATGTTACAAATTTACGCTTGTAAAGGGAAAATATAAAAAAATTAATAATTAAAAGAGGTGACTGTAATTGCAGTCTCATTCACGTTAGAAATTTAGAATTGCTTATGAAAGGTTGCTTAATGAACTTTAAAAATCTTTATATGGAATAAACGGTATTTAAATGAGTATCAGGTTGGCAGGTGTTGTACTCAATGTTCAGTCGCTCATTAAAATACGGGATTTTAAACAATTTCTACTGTTTGTTTTCTAGATATAAATAATTTGAACCATTTTCTTCAAACTCGGTTTCTAACAATTTCTTCTAGGTGCAGGATTGAGATTTCAATCAATCATCAGACTGTATACATCATTAGGGCTGCCTTACTGTACTTCTATTGAAAGTGGGTTCTTTTTAAATACGTATTTCTAAAAGTCGCCGTAGTCTAGTAGGTAGTGTGTTCACTTATTAGACGCCCGTGTTCGAGCCCCAGACCAGACATCAAAACCAAAATTAAAAAAAAAAAAAATATTTCTTCGACGATTTCCTCTCAGCAGATTTCTGGCAAAACTCTGAGAGTAAATACCCCTGCCATGAAAAAGTTTTTCAAAATCTGTCGTTCGGGGTCGAAGTTAAACTGTAGGTCTCGCCACTCAAGTATAAAATTAAGGCACACAACATGAGTAGTATGAGAAACTAGGCCGTAATCCTGACTGAAGGGTTGTAATGGCCAATTATGTATGTATGTTCGAACGGAACGGCTCTGAGGCTCTCGCAGGAGGCAAAGTACTTAAGTATCATTATGGACACACCAAACTGGCCTGGCAGAGAAACACGGAGGAAAGTATGAAGAATGCGATGAATACTTTGTACGTAAAAGAACTTTTCGTATCATTCACTGGATGCACGCAGCGCTTGTACGGCCTATATTCTCCTACGGGGCATTAGTGTGGTGGAGGGCTATACGAAAGAGGACTTACCTCTCTACGCTGCACAGGGTACTGAGGTAGTATGCTCTGAAGTCCAAGCCGCAGGCTGGACTTCTTATCTCTACAACAATTAGATATCTTCCTACAAAAGGTGGCTTCTAGAACCGCACTGAGGCTTAAGTACTCAGATATTGCTAGGCTATGTGTGGTGGGCCACGCTTCAATACTGCGTGAAGTAGAACCGAATTACCCGGGTTTTAGATGCGACTACATAGTACCAGATACTGTTTTCGGACGAACATACAAAACTCACATGCGCACATAAAGAATGCGTTGCTGAAGCTGTCATAGGTGACGGTGATATAACGATCTTCACCGGTGGCTCAAAAATGGAATGTGAATTGGATCTGTGGTCTACTTATTCCGATAAACTGGCACTGAGCGAGTTATATAGACTACCTAACCAGGACAGCGTATTTCGGATGGAGATTTTTGCTATTGAACAAGCTGCACATATGGTTGTAACCGGGGACCTAACCCCTTCGAACTTCTGTATATGTGTGGACAGTCAAGCAGCGATCAGAGCGGTGTAATTTTCGTCAAATCAACTTGCATGGACTCTCTACACATGTGCGTCGTAACAACACCCGCCGGACCACTGTAGCATAGAGAGAAGCGAAAAGACGGACGAACTGGCACGGAAGTGATCGGCGATGTCTGTGGAGAAGGCGATAGAGGGGATATATGCATCTCTACAAGAATACGTTTAAAATTAGAGAAAGCAGCATGGAAGTCAACAATCCGTAGGTGGTCCAACATATCAGGTTGCCGAATTTCGAAACTGCTGTAAAACAGGAAAATCAAGGAAATATTTGAGATCGACAACAGAACGGTTCGTACACCAACAGGAATTCTAACGGGATACAGCGCTATTGGCAAGCTTGGCCCAATCGACCAGGATTACTGAAGAAGTTGCCAAGAAGTGGAAGAAACGGAATGGGAACAACACCTTTTATGTGAGTGCCCTACTCTTCATCAGTTTTTGGGTGACAGAACGTTTGAAAATCTGGGCAATGGTGGCGAATATGCTACTGAGAGAACTGTGCGGTTTCATCTGGAGCTCGATGTGGTTAAGGTTCACCACAAAGGGATCGTGGCCAATAGCTTACTTTAAACTGTGTAGCATAGTAGGCCATATGGGCCACCGAATGAACGGCAAGCTACCCTCTAACCTAACCTAACCTACATTCGGGTATGAATAGCAAATAAAGTAAAAAGAAATTTTAAAATTTTCTTTTTTCTCAAAATATATATTTTTTTCAATTTAAAGCTTCATAATATAAAAAGAAAAGACCTTTGCAGAGTTTCCTTAATTTCTAATACAATTCTTATCATTGATTATGACACCTTAGGGAATCAAAATTCTAAAAAAAAAAATTATAAAAACAATAAGATTGCAAGAATTGTCTCAATTGATGCACTTCTTCTCACTTAAGTTTTATATATTTTTTTTAACGGACATCCGTAGCAGCACCTTTTTTTACTTCATGAGTTTGTTTTATGGTACTTTGCTCCCAATAAAGTCATAAAACTCAATGTACCACCGCAGCCCAATGCAATAATATTGTATTGTTGGCATATATTGTGAGAGAAATTAATAGAAATGGAAGCAGCTTCCCAGATCTCAATCATAAATAAAAATCTACACTTTATCAAATTCCCAATAGATTACCATCAAAATCAAATGTTTTTTCTAACTACGGAAGAATGAAATGGTGAATTGTGCGATGATTATGTTAATGTTGATCTCTTACACGATGGTAAATGATTGAGGGTTGATTGCACTATAACCACAACCACCACCACTCGCATTCGGCACCAGTCGCAGTAGCAACTGCAGCAAGCGACAGGACACGTTTAACATTAATTCCTCTGTAATCAAAACAGACAGCAGGAGGAGTGGAGATGCAATAGACTCATTGTCATTGTCCTTACATTCTCGAATGTTTGTAAAATTTTCTATTATTGAGTGCGTATCGAGAGTCGTATTGAAAATAAAATTCATTGTAATATTAAGATGATCTTGAGGGTGCACCACACAATAGATTGTAACGAAATGAAAAAAGAAAGCAAAACCAATGACAAATAATGGCATTTGAACAACCCCTTGGAGCTTAACACTCTTGTTGTTCTTTGTCTTTAAGGATTCCATTGGGGAGAGGTGTTGATTGTTTATATTTCCTCATTGTTCCCTTATTGACGATTCACACTTCAATTTGCCTTCATTCAATGGTTGTTCCTTTTTTACTTTTATTTTTGTTCTTGTTATTGTTTTAGTTGCTTTTATCGTTGTATCATATTTACTGTAGTTTCGATAAATTTGAACGCTTGCAAAATCTGATTTTTGAATTGTTTCTATGACGGCTTATTAAGGTGGCCAGTTAGCAATTTTTTTATAGCTCTCAGAAATAGTAGATAGTAGAGCTTTAAAGCACGATGAAACTATACTTAAATACTTAATTGGTCATTACAACCCTTTAGTTAGGATTACAACCTTCTCAGAGCATTCATGTCGCATGTGTTAATTTTATCCATGAGTAGCGGGACCTACAGTTCTACGTCAAATTCACGGCAATTAGTTCACTCGCAGAGATTTTAGCAGGTTGTAGTTGATATTTTCTTTTTTCGAGATGCCAGTGCTAATGTTTGAACGCACCAGCTTTCGTCTGCTAAGCCAACGCACTAGCTGCTAGACTACCGCCATGTATGGGGTGATTTTTTAAGAGCTATAGGGAAATAAAAAAACACATAAAATTCAGAAAAATGCTTGAAATCTTTATTTGAATCTATAGTACGGTCCATATAATTTAATGTTTGAAGATTATTTCATGCAAATGTTGACCGCGACTGCGCCTCAAATGGTTCATCCGCTTAGTGCAATTTTGGCATAGTCTTTCCAACATTTCGCCGGTATCTCACGAATAAATGCTTCAATGTTGTCTTCTAATGCATCAATTGAAGCGGGCTTGTCTGTATAGACATGAGTTTTAACATAGCCCCACAAAAAATAGTCTAAAGGCGTTAAATCGCACGATCTAGGCGGCCAATTGACCGGTCTCGAACGTGAAATAAAATGTTCACTGAACTCGCCTCTCAATAAGTCCATTGTTACGCGGGCTGTGTGGCATGTGGCACCGTCTTGTTGAAACCACATGTCATGCAAGTCAAGCTCTTGCATTTTGGGCAAAAAAAAGTTGGATATCATCTCGAGGTAGCGCTCACCATTCACAGTTACCTTACGATTCGCAGCGTCTTTAAAGAAGTATGGTCCAATAATGGCACCAGCCCATAAACCGCACCAAACTGTGACTTATCCTGGATGCATTGGTAGCTTTTGCAATGCTTCTGGCTGATCTTCGCTCCAAAATCGACAATTCTGCTTATTTACGTATCCCGAATAGCCGCTTTAGTCGGTCGATTAAACTGACCATAAAATGGAAGAAGCGCGTGATGAACATTCTTAACAGAGCACGCATTCTGATAATAAAATTCAATGATTTGCAAGCGTTCTTCCTTTGTAAGACGATTCATGGTTAAATTATACACCAAACTGAAGATGTTTGACAGTGAAACAAAACACGAAACGTGCATGAGGTGTTTAAACCAGTGTTGCCAAAAAGATAATAGCTAAAAAATCACCCGTTATTAGTAATTCTCCTTTTATATGTCTTTATTACATAAACCAAGCCAGGGGTTTAGCGAATCTGACAGACAGCACTGTTGATATGATGGGGAAATATTTTAGTGTTAACTTTGCGTTAAATAAGGGATCATGTGGGTAATGAAGGAAACTTAGTCACTGACAGTTTCGTTTAAGTAGGCCCTGCCAATTATGAAGTTTGGGCATTTGATTGGTGTTTATTTCTCCTCCTCAGTAGATCGGTCACTATTGAAGTTCAAGTACATAAACTAGAAGGGGGGACCGAACTCTGCTACAACACTGGCAGTCTTTGATCTAAAGAGAAGAAAGATTTCCCTTTATTAGAGTTTATAGGCTTATGATGGTTGATAATGGTAATTACCTCGATTCGGTTCTCATATAAGAATACTAGGTCTTCCACTCAAGTCATTTAAGACGGGTAATGACATAGAAAAAGATGGAACTATGACCCACGTCCTCATAATTGTGCAACATTTTCTATGAATGGAAGGATTTTTCTGGATATACTACATAGCGTCTATGAGACTGACAAGCTATATATGTAATTGCTTACAGAGGAATATCAAAATTTGAATGTTACTATGTTTGTTCCATGATTAGTTCGTATTCTTATTATTTATTATGATTTGAGTGTTATAGAATCAACTGTTTCGACATGATTGTCCTGAGGAGCTAGATCACTAGATGGCTTAGTTGGAACGGTACAGTTTTATATTACAGACCAACAGTACAGTGCTGTTGTACAATAGCACTTTTTGTATGATTGGTTACCTCACCCGAGAGGACCTAATCTTACTTCTTTCCTGCTGTTATACCTAACATAAACTAATGTGTAAAGTGTCACAAAAGTTGTCGGAATGGCAATAATGAAAAACTATAGCTTTGATTTTGGAGTGTATATGGTGACATAAATGTCCTCTCATAGGAACCTACCTCCCTTATTAATACATTAAGTACACTAAATATTATTATTATTAAACTTAGCCATAAGAGAAATTAGAGTAAGGATAATTATAATAAGAGAAATTAAAGTAAGTATTATGATAAGAGAAATTAGAGTAAGCATAATTATAATAAGAGAAGTTAGAGTAAGCGTTATTATGATAAGAGACAAAATAGAATTAAGATTATGTTACATTAGGTTTAAGATAATTGAAATAAATAAGATCTGGCTCTTTCTGTTCAAACTCCAACGCAGACGGTTGTTTCAGTTACGAACATTATTATATATAAAAGTGGCGGTCGCCGAATTTATTGATGACTTCACAATGTTTTCCATTCCTTCTCGATGGATAGTTCCTTTAAATGCATAGTTCCTTCAGGATTTCCACATTCGTTGCCATAGCTTTGACAGTTAAACACTTTTCACAAAAAAATGGCTAATTCGGGCTATCTTACAATAGCCTGTAGAACGAATAAAACAATAAACAAACCCTTCAGACAGGATTACGGCCTAGCTTCTCACACCACTTATGTTGTGTGTGTTAATTTTATACTTGAGTGGCGGAATCTACAGTTTAACGTCGACTCCGAACGACAGATATTTAAGAAACTTTTTCATGGCAGGTTTTATTTAATCTCAGAGTTTTTGCCAGAAATCTGCTGAGAGGAAGTCGCCGAAGAAATATTTTTTCATATTTCGTTTTGATGTCTGACCTGGGATACAAACCCGAGCTTCACGTCTAATAAGCCATCACACTACCTACTAGATTACGGCGACTTATTTTTTAAAAACAAGCTTCTGAATTTTAGTTAGTCGCCCTGTAAAGGTGAAACAAATTTGTTGAACTATCTGTTCACAGTGGTCGTTAGTGCCACGTTTTCGGAATGATAAGATACGATTGCGTTTATAGCCTAAACAACGCATTTTTAGAGAATGTATTGACTCTTTGTGAGTTATACGCGTATTTTCGCTTATTAGGCCTACACTTCTATGCGAAGACCTCCTAATAGCATGTACGTTTTCAAGCATAGCTACAGTATCCATACCTGAGTTCAGCAATGAGATGAGTAGATTCGAATCATACTCATAATTTGTAATACTTATACACAATCATACTTATTTTAACATCATACTCATACTAATCATATTCAAAGTTTGAAGTACTCACCGTACTCATACTTAACAATACGCATGATGTTGTTGATTTCGAATCTCCATGACTCAACATTTACAAGAATGACAAAATAAGTATGATTCGCATACGAACACTCACTAGAAGGTTGCAACAACAACTAAGACTGTAAATTTTAATGAATGATTCGAATCACTCGAATCATTTATGAGTATTATAATTATTTTTCTAAATTTATGAATCTAAATGAGTAGGCGTATGAATCAAACATATTTCGAATGGTATGAAGTTTGATATCAACGATGTACTCATACTCATTGCAATCTGTACTTATAAATCAATGTTGTAGCGAGTACGAATGAATCAGAGTAGTTGCATTTCAATACTGTTGACTCATTCATACTCAAAATTTCATGAGTACTTATGAGTAGCAAAAAAACGATTCATTGCTGATCTCTGATCCATTCCATATGTGTTATTGATAATATGGAAAAAAATCGAAACAATTCTTCTGCATTCATGAAGAGTAAGTTCAGTGATGCATGTCTTGTTGAAGTGTATTTTATGCCCGTTGTCGTCACAAACGTCATTGCAGAAGTCATATCAGAGGTGTTACGACTTTTATGTCAACTTTTTTAAATCAATCTTTAAGCAATTCGACTGGTCACTCTAAAAAATTATATTCAGTCATGATTTGTTTTCAGTTTTTCGTATTGAACAAGTTTGATTTATATTTTTTTTTTTTCAACAGGACACGAAATATTGGAGGTGGTGGGAAGCATTTATTCAGACATCTGCTAAATGTTTGTGGGGGAAAAAACAAATTTATTCGATTTCTTTTTATCATTTTCCATAAATTTGCCAAAATACCGGAACAACAGAGGGTATTTCAAACTAAAAAGAAATGAAAAATAATTTGAAAAAAGGAAAATATTCCGTAGAAGATTACAAATCATTTGCCACTCTTGAATTGAATTGGAAATTTGATCACTTGAGTAAAGATGATTGGTTTCCACTTTCGCTATTTGACATTGAAAATAATTGTTCGTTGATTGTCAATGTTGGTAGCGGCTGGTTTCGAGAATTCCTATGTGAAAGGCAAGTGTCACATTGCGTTTATGGTATATACTTTCGATAATGATAGTAATCACCCTCTTGTTTCTGCTTTGCACTTTGAGCCCTTAACTACAATTTTTGTTGTCACTTTAGCAAATTGACCTGCAAGCGCTTATTTGAATTTAATATCGAAACATTCCAGAAATCAAATTCAATTACCGTTCAACTGTTTAAAATGAGTGCGGGGAACGGCTTTGTTAAGGTTGTAACCATATTTTGGTCTTTACGAACCAGCCTCTATTATTTTCGAACGTTTACGCATCTGGTCTATTCAGTCGATAATCCGATTATTATTTCGTTAATGAACACATTTCAATAGCATTTCGGAAAGATTGAATGAAACAAAGGAAAACTCAAATGCGAACATCAAAAAAAAACACGAAATGAAAATTAATTTTGCCACACAATTGCAATATGAATCGATCGACAGGAATAACGTACATACGTACCTACGTAGAAGTACCCGAACATGTCATTACAATTTCTATCATTTCGGCATGTGTGACAGAAACTGCATGACGTTGATGACGATTATCGATTGGCTGCATTCGCACATCCTGCTGCAATTGCAACAATGCTTTCTTTCTTTTACTAAATCTCTTTGGCTGGGATTAAAGCAGTCGAACATGTGCTCATGTCTTATACAACTTAACAACAACTGTGAAAACGTAGTGATGAACTACAATCGGTAGCGAACAAAATCATTTCTAACCATGACTTATAATTGGATTTCAATGACTGCAATTTGTAGATAATTTTTAAACGCAAATCACATGTACGTGATGCGAATATTTTCATAGGGTTTATTCATTCGTTCATCCGATACTGAAGTCGTTAAACGAATCGCAAATTAGAAGAGAAGCATTACTATTCGTGTTTTCAATGATTTTGTACAACATATTGTATGTGTGTATGGTTATCATTATTTCTTTCCACTTTTTTCCATTTCCAACGAGGAAAATTGATTGCAATTTTATCTTTAAAATCATCAGCTTTCTCAAAAAAAAAAAAAAAAAGAAATATCAAAAGCTTTAATAACCTTGATTAGAAGGAATAAAAGAACACAGGAAACCAATCTTGCAAAATCAAATGGGGGCCAAATCAAAGAACTAATTGATGAGTGACACAAATTGCGCGATTGTTGGCAATAAGGTCAGAAAAGTGCAATACAGAGTAAAATTATATTATTTTTCACTTTATTTTACTAGTTTTGTTTTGTATTTAGTTTCCAGAGAAGTGCAAGTTGTTTTGTGGTTTCTTCTGCTCATAAATTACTTTAAGTTAGTAATATTGAACAGTGTTGCAAAATTGAAATTAAGAAATGGCAGTAAACTATAACGGAAGGAGTACTTTTTTGCATCAAATAGTACTTTTGTAAAAAAATATTTATTTATACTTAATACACGTGCGGAATGGAATAGAAAAACTAACGAATTATACATGTTTCTCATATACAAAACAAGAACAGTCGATTCGAAACGTAAAAGCCCCGTTTAGTTAAATGTCGACGGAACGTAACGGAATCTACGTTAATTTTAGCATATGTAGAGCAAATTAAATACCGAAATTACATTACTGTTTGGCAAGCGATCTCATTGCTTTTCGTATTCTAAAAACGTACGTACGTTGTATGGACGTTGGGCTAACCGGGGCTAAAGACTAAGACTACTTTTAGTTTATATTGAACATGTTGCTCACCTATTCATAGTTGAAAAGCGCAAGTCATAAAGTATGTAATAATAAAAAAGTACTGAAAGTGTAGCGGGGGTACTGCGGTATTTTTTAAATAGAAAAGTACTGAAAAAAGTACTAAAGTACTGGATTTTTCAACACTGTTGTTCAATATCCCATTACAATCGTTATGTCACCTCGATCCTTTTCAATGATTGCCTTATCAAGAGTCGATAGCGACCTATGTTGCATAACAACAAATGCAAGTAATATTACGTGCATGAATGAAAAGCCTGATGGGTATTGACCTCTTTTTTGGCATTCATTGTCATACTTCGTATGACTATCACTTGATCTGGAAACATTATTTAGTTTACCCGAATATAACAGTGTTAGATGTTGTGTATTCCCCGATACCGGATTAACATGTCTTGCTTATCCATAGTAATAGTCGGCCGTAGCGTTAAATTATTTGCATAGTAGTGCTAAACGACATGATTAAGATTTAAAATAATTTCCAATATATCTTGTAAAAAAATTTGGGTGATAAATTGTAAAATTTTACAATTTTCTATTGCTCCGAATACTTATCAACAATACTATGAAATTAAACTATTTAAATTTAAATAAAATAAAATTTATATAAAATATTGTTACGAAAATGGAAATAGTGTGTCATCGTTTAACATTAAAATGAGCAAAAGCTACACAAACACATACAACGAACTTGTTACAAGTAAACCAACAACATCACTATTAAAAGAAAAGGTGATAGACAAGTAAGCGAGAAAGCAACAACAAGCCATTTGAATAAAATACACAAACAACAATGAAGTCGCAATAGAGTTCTCGAGAAGGCAAAGGCACGAACATTCTACTCCAAGAACCTTCATAAGACTGCTTACGTCAGCATATAAAAATGCAAAACAGAGCAGGCAACGAGTAGTAAGAATTCAGTCAGTCTTGTGTGAAGACGCGTTGCGTGTGAAGAGAACAGTCGTGGTTTGAAGATCGCCATTGAAAAGATCTGCGTTGTAAGCAAAGAATAATAGCGAACAAGCAATTATCGTTGTATTCGTCAAGTTGTATATGGTGGCACACAAAAGTAGTATTGTACGCAGAATTTAATTCAAAACTAAACACAAATTTATTTTTATTTTGTTTGCAATCAACGAACTCGTATTTTAAACATTTTTAAAAGGTAAAAACGTAACAATATTATTGAAATTTTTTTATTGTGTGGAATTCAAATATCCGTCATTGCTTCTCTTCATCAGAAATGTCAAGTTTTACATGCCTTTTGTGCAAAAGTAGGCTTAATTTGACCGGTGGCGTGGGTTATGTTAACTTTATAGTTATTCGCATAAACCTGCGACTAAAAAACATCTCACAAGAAAAAATCTTACGGGCTCAAATCATTTATCTCGGTGGTCAGTTAACCTATACTTATATGTAGAGTACCCGTAATCTAGTAGTAGGTAGGGTAAAGGGGTAGCCTTGTTTTATTAGACGTGAGGTCAGGGTTCAAGCCCCAGGTCAGACATCTCGAACAAGACGAAATACGAAAACATATTTCTTCTTTGACTTCCCTTCAGCAGCCTTTTGAAAAAAACTTTGAGAGAAAATATAATTGCCTGAAAAGTGTCTCAAAAGTCTGTCATGCAGTGTTGACTTTAAACTGTGGGTCTGGCCACTTATGGATAAAATTGAAGAACATAGCATGGGTCGTGTTAGAAGCTAATCCTGACGTTGGAACGATGCCCAAACAGTGACTTTTCGGGATGCATTGGATACTCTTGGATCTCATGTGGATTTTTATTGTTTAAAATTCGAGAACTTTGTTTGTTTATGTACCCGTTCATAAAAAATAGGTTTCATCCCTGAAGATCCGGACTGTAGTGTGTCCGGACTATAGTGTGTACGAGTCCCTACGTTATGGGGACGAGCCCTCCGCGGTCGAGTGAGGGTGGGTTAGTGTGTGGCTGGGGGCGTTCGGATACATTTTCGATGAAAATTGTGGTCATATGCCAACTGCTGTATAGACTCGTCGTTATCTACGGTCGTCTAACCGACAGTTCCTGGGTCAGTTTTGGGTGAAATCATAACACAAAATCTTTCAAGTCACTCCCACGGAAGGTGGCAATCATTTTGACAGATCTTGGTTTTTGTCGACGTACTTAAAGAGTGGACTCGAATGACGATTATAAAGATCGTAAAATAGGAGAAATGCACGATTTTTTATATCCCGTGTTTGTGAATGCTACCACCGTCCATGGTGTTTTGTCAAATCAGACTGAATGAACGATGTACACGCTAAACGATAATTTTGGAAAAGAGAGTTCACTTGAATGAATTATTAATGTTTGTAAAAATGTAATACACACTCAAATTAAAATTTGAATTTCAACAATCGTGTTCGATTTATGGATATTGGTCGTACGCATATGTCGGACTTTGTGAAGCATTTTGGTCTTCAGAGTTATCATCATCCCCACCTTTCATTTTGGCAATGATTATACAAAGTACACCCATACCTCACTTTGCGTCGTGATTACGTTCCAAAAAAATACGTCGCAAATTGAAACGACGTAAAGTTAATTATGATTTTCTATAGCAAACCGTATGAAGATCGAAGATATGTAGGTTCCAAGGTTACGAAAATACTAATGTATAAAATGAAAATTGAACAAAGTAAACATTTAAAAAAACAAAAATTATACAAAATTTTGCAAATGTTGCAAAAAACAAAAAAAAATCAATTCAAATAAAATAAAAAATTCACTTCATTTATAACACACTAATTGAAACTGAACTCTACAGTTCACACTGAATTACCAAAATTTGATAGCATGTCGCAATTAGAAACAAAATTCGTCAAATCTTTTAGAAAAAAAAACCGAAAATTTCAAATAATTTCAAAAAAAAAAAAAGAGAGATCAAAAATTCGAACCCAAAACAACGCAACTTCGAAAATATAACGACGCACAGTGAAAATTAGTACTAATTCAGCAGCAACGCAACTTCGAAAAAACGTAAAACGAAACGACGCAAAGTGAGGTATTGGTGTATAAGTAACTCATATAACATGATGCAAAAAAAAAAAAATAATCAGGGAAAAGTGTATTCCTGTGCAATAAATGAGACATACGCCCAGGGGCACAATTAAATGACAACCGCACATCCTGATCAAATACCCACATGCCCACTCACAATGTACGTTGATTGTCTTGTAACCTTTTTACATCAAAGATGACTCAAGACAAAGACAAATAGTGAAAACGAAAGTAATGAAAGTAATAAAATG
This sequence comes from Sarcophaga rosellei, assembly GCA_930367235.1. Lineage (NCBI taxonomy): Eukaryota > Metazoa > Arthropoda > Insecta > Diptera > Sarcophagidae > Sarcophaga > Sarcophaga rosellei. The sequence goes on from OV884019.1 coordinate 67,171,987, forward strand.
TCTAAAGAGAAGGATTTTTAATGGTGATGATGAGTAAAACTAGAACATCTCACTGCTCTTTAGTTGCAAATAAAAAGGTAATACTTACTGGGGAAACATCTTAAATTATAACTTTAATACAATGCTTTCATTTTCATTGAAGAGTTGAAATTATTTAAAATGTTTCTCTGATCCAAAGATTTCATTCTTTTACATTGGCTGCATGTGGCAGCGGTAACATAGTAAGGGATTCAATAGCACTTATTTGCGCATTGTTGAACAAAGTATAAATAACCTTTCGTGAATGTGAGTGAGGCATTCATCCATCTATTAACCAACTACCCATACACTTATAAAATATTTTTGAGTATTCATTGTTGCAAGTATGTATTTACTTTTTCGGGGTGAAAGTTTGCGACCCTTGACATTGACTTTGCAAAAAATGAAGAAAAAAAAATCGAAAACGTAAAAGTAAAATTGCACATCTGGGAAATGGAATGGCTGCAGACTCAATTCTTTAAAATTAAATCCATAAAATGACTGCCTCATACACAAAAATTACGTTTAACGGTACAATTTAATTATAAGACGTAATTTTTATTTATTTTTCAAATTTAGCCGAGAACAGTAAAAACACAAGTCATGTTTTAATTTTAAACGTATTATAGAGTGAATAAGAAGTCATTAATTTTAAAAACTGTCAGAATATTTACTCTCGAAATGAAAGGGTATTTTAGTATTAATAAGCACTTTTTATTTTTACCGAATGTCTTTGACTTTCTAAATCAGAATGATTTCTACAATTGTTAACCAAGTAACTAAGAATCTTAAAGGTATACAAAATCTATCTTTAAGAAAATGTGTTATTAGCTAACTGACCACTATTAAAATATTTATTTACTTAAATTTAAAAACGTCTGTCAATTGAAAGGGAAAACTCCGCAGTTTATACCAGGTATACCGGTATGAAATGAGAGTTTTTTCGACAAAATATTAATATTCAATGGGAAAGTAATAAACATTTTCTTCGAGTGCTGGCCATTACTGCCTACATATTTTTTTCCATTTTTTAGTAAATTTAAGGATTCTACGCCAATAAAATTGTTCGTCTTTTGTGGCAAACCGAGTACTTACCCAATATTGGACTTATTTGAATGAAACTAAGTTTCTTTTTCAGGCTGCAAAATTACCTTATATTGTTGTGGTCCCTTTACGATAAATACATGTTTAAAACTGATCGTATGCTGCCAGCCAGCAGCTCGTGATTCCACCAGACTTACAGTATTGTCTTCCTGCCGAATCGGGTTTTACAGTCGAAGTTGAGATTATTCCAGATGAACCCATGATTTTTTCCCTTTCGAATTGTGAAAATAAATCCATTAGCTACTGAGTTCTTATAATAAAGGACCAGCAAATGAGACGCAATATTGTCACCAAGGTATAGTAGGCAAAGCACCGGTATAGTACAGTATTAATAGTTTTAACTTTTAATGTTAATTGTCTAACTAATGAATTTCAGCCTTACTAGGCATTCATACAACACAGTAGGTCTGACCACTCTGTAAAGATCCAATGAAACACCTTAGGTTCGGGGATCAATTCATTACCAGCATAGAAATATATTTTTCATACTCTTGTGTATGTTTCATTTTCAGCATAGCGAATTAACTATCATACGCGCAACATATCATATTATTGGCCAGTGCAATTCATTGATATTGTTATCTTTGAACCAATTCTTAATGCAATTTACATGATATTTAAGATCTTTATCCTGTTGGATTGGATCCTACAACAGAAAACACAGCTAAATTAATAAAATTCCTCAAAATTACAAAATTGTTTTACGATATATAAATATTAATTATGTACCTTACTAAATTTATACTTGCTATTTTATTATGTACTATCTTAATTGTAGTTATAAGGTATATTTAACTTTGTGGAGCTGAAGGCCTTAGATGCTATTGCTCTTAATATTCTTTATCTTATAATTTTGATTATAAGCTAAATATGTAAATAAATAAATAAATAAATAAATAAATATCCTGTTGGAACACGCATCGAAGTGGCATCAAAAATTAAGTAAAACACACACTTTGTACGGTATAGGGAATTACGTGGTCAAATATGTAAGAATGTACAAGAATAGCAACGAAGCAAATATCAAAAATACACCAACAACTTTACATAGTAAGATCTCGAAGTTGTTAGGTATTAAATGAGAGATTGTAAATAGAGTGGTATAGACTGAGAGCTATAATAAAAAGAACGATGTAATTATGAACACTGAAAGTCTGATCATTGTTCGTAAAGGCTCGTGAAAAAATTGATAACGTAGTATTATCAGCTAGACACATAATCGGACATTACAACCCTTTAGTCAGGATCACGACCAAGCTTCTCACACCACTTATGTTGATTTTATACATGAGTGCCGGGATCTACAGTTTTAAGTCGACTCCGAACCACAGATTTTTGAGGAACTTTCCATGTCAGTTTTATTAACTCTCAGAGTTTTTGCCAGAAATCTTCTGAGAGGAAGTCACCGAAGAAATACTTTTTCATATTTCGTTTTGTTGGAGATGTATGACCTGGGGTTTGAACCGTTGCCGTACGTCTAACAAAACAACGCACTACTACTAGACTACGATGACTGTGACAATAACGCACTTATTAAATCAAGAATTTGTTTAAGTAAGGAAGCAAATAACATTAGCATGTGGATAGGAGATTATTGCTTAAGATTTGGCGTAAAGACTAATGAGTCTATAATTCTTATCACGATGAACCCGAGTCTTAGAAGCTATTATTTGGTGAAATATTCATGTAAGGTAGTAAAAGTACTCCATTAAGGGAGTGGGATATTATTATTATTTTTAGGGTTTTATTTAAACCCTGCTTCAGATAAGGCCTTCAGTAGTCCACCAAGGTCTTTCTGCATCTTCACGGTATTTAATTCAGTTATAATTTACTTATTAATAAAAAAACTCCAGTGCACATCTAAGAGGTGATCAGTATATTATAACATTGGGAATTATTTGGCCAACGAGAAACTGCACGATGATGTCGATTTTACAAAAAAAAATCATCTTTCCGGATGAAGATTCGGGCTGCTACATTCTAATTTATAATTAGTTTTTGTTTTGCCTTTTTATATGCTCGCGTAAACACTGTGATGAAGTTTCTTGAAGTAGAATTTTCGTGTGTTCGCCTTCTCGAGATCTCTATAGCGACTTCATTTTTGTTTGTGTATTTTGTTCACATTGCTTGTTGTTGCTTTCTCGCTTACTTGTCTAACCCCTTTTCTTTAGTACTGATATTGTTGGTTTACTCGCAACAAGTTCGTTGTATTTGCTAGTGTAGCCTTTGTTTATGATGTTAATGTTAAATGATTTCACACCATTTCCATTTTCGTAACAGTATTGTTGTATTTGTAATTTATAGTTTTAATCGAACTATTGAAATACGTCGCAGACAAGGTTCAATTGATTTGAAAAACGCTTTAAACAGGTTTGAATCTTGAATATTTTAAGTAATTTTTGTTTTAACACCAATTTGTTTCGGGGTTAAACAAGAAAAATAAAAAAAAAATTTGTATATAAACCCAAAGAGGTAGAGCTCTAACTCCAAAGTTAGCTAGCAATGCTTTAACTGCGGGGATAGAAAAGGGGCATAATATAGAAAGAAAATGTGTTTAAGACTAGATACGAAATTAAATCGTCGACGCAGTACTGTAATGAATTTATCATTAAAATATTTTATGCTATTTTTTAATTTAGTTTTTTACCTCCCCTTGATTGAGACTCTTAATATTTAGAGTCAAACAATTTCGAAATCATAAATCAGAATTTAAAACTCCTGCTGAGCTTGGCAACAACCCCTTATCGAACGTAAAAGAATTTTCAATGAAAAATAAAGTGAATAACGGCAAAAAAAAAAACAATAACAGTACTACCGACATAATAATAAAAAATTATAATTCCTAAATTTATTAAATAGGAAAACTGTCAAAACGTTTTTCAAAAGTTAAAATTGCAACAATGACAATAAAACTAAAAAATAAATATAAAAACGAAACACAATTGTATTCGAGTTGTAGGTTTGTTTAACGGGGCGAACAGAAAAAAACAAAGCCCTTTATTTTGGGCCCATCATTATGGATGGCAACATGCAGAGTAAGTTGTACCCCTGGGATGATGTTCTTTCCCTTTTCTGATAGAAACCACTTTCCTGTGCTTGGCTTTTCCTCTAACGCTTTCACTCCGCGGTGATGTTTGTTTGTGTGAATTTATAGCCGGGCAAAGATTACCAAAAAAGTACTAAAAGTTACAAAAGAAAGTATGTATGTATGAAGTGAGAATCAAACAAAACTAAATTAAAAAATGACAAATACGCTGCAACCAACAACAACTTTAATAGAAAATATAAAAATGAAGGAACATTGTTGGCATAGCGCACCCCTGTTAAGGGATGGAATGGCGCTGTTAAGGCAAACGCTTTCGTTTCTACATCAAACACCCGTATCCAAAAAACAACCAGAAGTACTTGCACTAAGCAAACAGCCCAGCAATGGCAATAAAAATACTCAGCAGGTTGTAACCGCATTGATCACTTGTCAGTGTTTTCAACAGTTCTGAAGGGTTTTCCACTTTTGAGTTCCAGCTTGTTGGTTGTGATATGACGATGATGGCAACGTAATGTTGAACAGTTTTCTACAATTAAATTGAAAATTTAAAATGGTAGTCAAGAAAAACTTAGATTTCAACATCACATCTTAATTAAATTTATTCTGAATTTTATTCTTTTTTTTAAATTTTTATTGCATCGTAAATAACGGATTCTATTGTATACGTCAACCACGTGATTAAAGCTGCATTTGTTTCCTCCCCACTTGTTTGAACGCAAAAATACATATGTACAGTGCGAGATAAAATTGTGAAAAATTTTTGAATTAAGCAGTATTGAAGAATAGTTTTACAATACAGGATTTTTTCACGTTATTGTTTATATTTGAGAATAAAATAACCGAACTTGTGTTGAGATAAAAGCTGTAATGTTCCAATGTTTTAGCTGAATGTAGCTACAGTAACCGAATGCGTTAAAACCCAGTAAATTTGACCGGAAATTTTGATAATCTCTATTTTGACGATACCTTAAGCCTGGTTTGATAACAGAAATACCGAATAGATCCAACCATTCACGTGATAAAGTCTCCTTTACTGTACATGCTGAAATACTAGTTGTAAAGGTTGTTGCTGTCTGAATTCAATGTCAGTGTACATATAGTCGAGATATACATACATAATGGGCCATAACAACCCTTCAGTCAGGATTACGGCCTAGCTTCTCAACACCACTCATGTTGTGTGTGTTTATTGTATACATGAGTGGCGGGATCTACTTTTTAAAGTCGACTCCGAATGGTAGATTTCTGAGAAAATTTTCAGGCCAATTTTATTTACTCTCAGAGTTTTTGCCAGGAATGTGCTGAGAGGAAGTCGCCAAAGTAATATATTTTCATTTTTCGTTTTGATGTCTGACCGGGGGTTTAAAATGTGGCTTCGCGTCTATTAAGCCAACACACTACCTACTAGACTACGGCGACTTTCATTAATTTACTTTCAAAGTAATTAATAAACTCATTTTGCATAATATTTGTGGTTGTTGGTGATAATCTCGTAAAGGCATAACTTACTTTTGTGTCGCACTTTAAAATGTTGTTTAATATTTACAGCAAAAAGTAGGCGTGGTTTTTTAACAAGTCACAATAAGTTCATATAATGCATCAAAGAACTTGTTTAATATTTATGACAAAACCGTATAAAATTAATTTCCTTTGCGGTTTTCGCCTTTGGATTTAAAAGGCAGTGATTTGCATTTCAGTGGTTGTTATTTCAATACAAGTATTGTCGCCATAGAAAAATGTTTAAAATTAAACGTTAAAGTCATTTGCCCTCATTCAGAGGGCACGAATCCTTCGAGTTTAAATGACCAAATTTTAAGTATGATTATGTTTTACCAATATGTTTTACCAAAATTTGGCACACCTATATTAATTGGTAAAACATAATCATACTTAAAATTTGGTCATTTAAACTCGAAGGATTCGTGTCCTTCCCATATGTCCTGAAAAATTGCTATAACTTGGAGGAAAAAACAGATATGTTAATAAAATTTGGTACACTTATTAGTTTTAACATGCTTAATACTTCCTCCAAATTTCGTTCAATTTGGAGCAAGGATACGCCCACCTTAAAAATGTCCTTTTTCAAAAAAGTATCAAAAAGACATAAAAAAGTTGAATATATACTTTTTTCGAATCGGAAATTATGATTTAAATGTTTTACTAACTCATTAAAATTTAATTTTCTCACATTCCGTATATCCTTAGAAAATTATAAGGATACATTTTTACCATAGCTGAAATACTGATTAAACAATATTTTATTAAACAATTTAAAATTTGTTTATATATATTAAAATACTTAAATTTATACATATAAGTGAAAAGACACTTATACTTGGTTCCTAATTGAATTTATTTATGTTTAAATATAAAAAATCGATGATCTAGAAAAATTTACATCACTTCCTCAACTCAGTTTCGAACCTACTTTTTCCACGTCTATATTTTGTCCAATTATTACTAATTTTTAAAAGAATGAATTTTAGTTAGTCCTTCTCTATATCTGCTAGAAATCTTTGAATACGATTTTCCACAAATTGTACAATATGATGCAACACATTTGTTGTATTATTTTTCTTAAGCTGTACCCATTGCTCAAAAATATCACGAATCTGCAATGATGTTGACACTAAAAACATTTATAACGCCCACAAAAGCAGTCAGAAGCAGCTGAAATTTATATATGTTAAAGTACATACTTGTGGCAATAAAATATCAAAAAATTTCAAAAGTGATATTAGGTGTTTTTTTTAATTCACTACTGAAGTTAATAAATGTATGAAAATCTTAATTTTTTGAAGACCTGTACTTTGGCTAAGGATATTTCACATATGATTAATATTTGTAAACAATTATAGCGTTGTAATTACAATTACATACCTGGATTACAATTCTATTACAAATAATTTAGTCATTACCAAACAAATTTTTGAATTTTAACTATGACAAAAATATGTCAAGTTTCAAGTTTTCGAACAAATTTTCCATATTGCATAGGAATTCTTAACTTTGAGATACAATAGCTAAAAAACTACTCAAAAGTTTTTAAAAAAATTTTACATATCAACTAATTGAAGTGTTTTCTATAAGATAAAGGTAAAAAAATATTGAATTTCCCACATTGACTTTAACCATTTTTGGCCACGCTCGCGACAGTGTGCGACGCTTTCATTACTTTTTTATTATGATATATTTTATGTCTTGCGTTTTTCAGCTATTAATACATGTTGCTAATGTTCAACGTACTGCTAAAGGTAGAATTAGGCTTTAGCCCCGGTTAGCCAAACGTCCACGGAACGTACATTTGTTTTTAGAATTAGATTAGCAATGCAAACGTTTGCAGAACCGTAATGTAATTTCGATAAGCATTTGCATTGCTCTTCATATGCTAAAAACGTACGTATGTTACATGCATTACGTTCCATCGACGTGTTACTAAACGGGGCTTTTACGTTTTGTTATGTTCCGAATCAGGTGTTTTTGTCTTGCATGTGGGGAATACGAATAATTCGTTAGGTTTTCTGCTCCGTTCCGTATGTGTATTTAATATATATAAATAAATAATCTAGTAAGTAGTGTGTTGGCTTACTAGACGTGAGCCCATGGCAAAAACTCTGAGAGTAAATAAAATTGCCACGATAAAGTTTCCCACAAATCTGTTGTTCGGAATCGACTTTAAACAGTAAGTCTGTATTTTTGTATGTATGAATTTTTTTACAAAAGTACAATTTCTTCAAAAAAGTACTCTTTCAGTTACAGTTCAGTACCACCTCAAAAATTTCAGTTTTGTAACACTGTCTTTTAATTATTCAAGTATACAAATATGTTTTGACTAAGAGCTCCAGAATATTAGGCGGAGTTAAATGTTGATATAGCAAACATAGATCGCGTAACAGCATTAATAATATGTATTCCATTTAAGATCTTTGTTAATTATTAATCCAAGATTTTTAGCTGATTCCATAATATGTATTGCTTGATTACAGAGCATGATTAATAATCCCTGGATAAGTTTTCTTCCTAGGGAACAGCAGTGGTTCCAAGAATCTATTTTGGTATCACTGCAGTTTAGCCTATACAATAATGAGTTTCTTGGTCAACTTATTTATATATTCTGGAATGCACATATACGTTGATGACGTGCAAATATACATTAATTCTGATATGTGCCCTATTAACGTAGGTATCGGTCAACTAAATCATGATCTAATGTTGGTGTCTGAACGGACATAATTTAGTGAGCATCATTGAAGATTGAATGATGAAATGATATGATCGAAAAGAAAAAAAACTTGGCAAACATTTTGTGTCGACTGGCTCTAATCACACCAGAACAATTGTGCTGGCGTAAAATGATAGTTTATAGGCAAGAGAGGTGAAGAGAAAGGGTTTTTGGTGGCATAAAGTTTCAACCAGCTACAACCTCGCATTACCAGCATAAAACTAATACATGCACATTTTTAAAAATCAAATGATGCAAAAACACTAATACATATAAAGCGGTGTGTACGTATACATACATTTCATGCCAAACTAATATTCATCTCGTGTGATTTGAAATGAGCAAAAATTGTGAGACTAAAAGTTGTTCTCGTGTGATTAGAGCGACTTATCAAAAATTTAACTTCACATGAATCTGTATTGTGCTTATAGTGTTATTAGATTATTATTCCTAAACTTTGCAGAAGAAGACAACCACTTGATTTCACAGACTCTTCACAGACTGTTTTCTCATTAGCACTAAAAAACTCATAAATTTCGAGGATAAGGCTGACTTGTTAAACGTATATTAACAATGTATCAATACAGTATTTAAACCGAGTTGATACATTGTGTAGTTACTTTTTTAATACGTTGCATATTAATACTTTGCAACACTGAATTCGTTTAGGAACATTTATATGCATTGCATCATTCATAATAAAGTGAACAATGGAGGAAGAACATATTTTAATGGAAAATTTCTTAGATTTGTGCGAATCGACTCGATTGCGCTTCCGTGCTGGAGGTGAGCTTTCACGTTGGATCGGATCTGCTTGAAACACGCTAGGCTCGTTACTGTTCTCGGTCAGATCTGCAAACAATGTGTCTAAGCTCAAATCCAGATTGCATTCTGGCACAGATATGTCGCTCCGGCAGCCATACACTTCGTCTAGTCGGTCGTAGAAGTCCCAGGTAGTTGCTGCTTCGCCTGACGTCTTGTTCCATTTCTTAATGTGCTTATACGTCACCATGAAATTTAAAAATTTTCTGTATATGTCGTCCCGTGAAAATGGCAACGTGTCATCTGTGGACTTAATATTTTGCAATACACGTTCCCATAGCACAACGCGTTTCTTTGTTTTTCCACGAAATTCTTTTTCCATATCAAACCTTGCATTAATTAATAGATTTTTAAAATTATGCGTCCATTTTTTACTGTAATAAAAAGAAAAAAATAAAACTGAATAGAGAAATATAATAAATTATAAGAAAAAATGCCTACTTATCTTCCTGCGTCGCCATCGTATTTTGTCTTGCATTCGCTTTGCATCTACTTTTATTTGGATGCCTTTGTTGCTTTTCCTTGCGTATTAACTACAAAAGTGTTGCAAAAGGGAACAAAATACATTGTCAAAATTTTCAGGGTTGCGTTTACGAACACGCTGCAATGTATTACTACAAAGTAACAGCCTAATTTATACTTTGGCGTTATTACCTTAACTGATAACTAACTTTAACGCAAAAAGGTTTAAATCCAATCGCCAATATCTAATCCAGCTGGTATGTGCAACATTGATGAGTAGTAGTTTATGCCTTAATTGAACATCATTGTCAGATTTTTTCATGGCATCTGAGGTTTCCAAATGTGTAATCGACAAAAGTGCTTCCAAAGACGTTTTAATTAAATATTTCTTATGAAATTTTTTTATTTTTCTCAATTATTTTTGAAAGGCACAGTTTAATTGTAATGTTTACATTCAAAATAAATTTTTAAGAATACAAAATAAACGTCAATTCCATCATTTCATTAATTGTCATCTGATCGAAGCTAAATCGTTAATGGTTTTTGGTGAATTCATTTCTTTTTTAGTCTTTTTAATTGATGACAATATTTATTAGAGGCATAAACATCAGTTCAATGTTTCTAACATACAATTTAATGAATTTATGAATGTATATATGTATGTATATACATAAGTACATTGTTGATAATTTTTACTGTCGATAACGAAAGAGAGAAACAAACAAAATAAATTAAAATGTTCATAAAAACGCATAAAAAAATCATGATAATGTCAAGAATAAATGACTATTTATAGTTGCGTTCTCCATTTTTTTCTTTTCAACTTCTTTTTCTAATTTTATCTTACGAGTAAATATACTTTATATGTCTCGCAAAATACATACATATAAAAAAAGAAAAAGAAGAAAATTAACGATAATTTTTGCAATAGCGAACGACATGGCACTAATGACAGCAAAATTGCCGTTGTCCCTGTCATAGTATCTCTTGCTCTCGCCGCCATCATTATTGTTATTACAACTAACGATGTATTACAACTACAACAATTATGTTTGCTTAAATTTGAAAGTCATGCTAAAGAGATTGTATGTCCGTGTGTGTGTGTATGCGTGAGCGTTTGTCAAGCAGCCAAATAGTCCTAAATTTTCTGAATTTAGTTTCCATTCAGAATGTTGTATAATAAACGGTTTTTATTACCAACAAACATCGTTCTCGTATTGTATGTACATATATTCATATACACATTCACTTTAGATACACTCTCATACATACATACAGGCACACACACTTTAAATATCTAATTTTGATTCTTGGCAACCAAAAAAAGAAACATCATCAACAGCACAACAACTGCAAACGATCGAAATAAAATGGAAAAGAAGAAACACAAACACAAGCACAAGGAGCAGAAGCAATTTAAAATTGGTGGAAAACACAAACAGGAAGTTCATTATTGCCAATGATTAATGACTGAAAGTATATTTACTTGTTGGTCTTAAGTATGTATGTTCGCGACTCTCTGTATACATACATATGTATGTAAGTATAAACACATCATACAAGTGTACATACATATACACAGATACTTACTCTTTAGTATCATTAAAGGTTGTAGATTTGAAAACGCCAAAAAATATTTTCAAATTTTGGAATGCCGGGATGCAGAATGAACATGTTGACATTCCAACTGCCGCCATTACTTTAAGTCCACCATTCCCCGTTATAACGAGCCACAACTGCCATTGCCTCTGCTACTGTCATTGTGCAAACGCCATTAAACGGTTCAATTTAGTACTTCCGCATGCCATGCGTCAATGTCGTTGTTATTGTCATTCTTGTTTTCGTTGTTGCCGCCGAATATTCTCCACCATTTAAATGTTTTACACCCGTGCAACAAAATATGTAATGTCGTTCGAATATATTCATAATGATGAATGAATGGTGTCTAATCAGCTCATACAATATCCGGTGAGCGGCTAGGTCGTAATCCTGACAACTGAGTTGTAATGATCAATTAAAGTAAGTAAAAAGTAATTAAACACTGCAAACAGAAGAAATTCGCATGTTCATAATGAAGATGTAACCCGGGAAAGTTAGGATTAAACAAGGTATTACACGAAAATAACTACATGGCAGCCGAAACCATCCGAGAGGTGATAATTTGGGAACATACTGCTTTGACGATCGCCTGTATATCCCTCAGACGCCACAATTGTATGGTGCCGAATGAACTGGGATGGATCAGCCAGAGCCACAAATCGTATCATAAATAATTGGTCATTACAATCCTTCAGTCAGGATTGCGACCTAGCTTCCCACACCACTTAGGTTGTGTGCGTTAATTTTATACATGAGTGGTGGGGATCTACTGTTTAAAGCCGACACCGAATGATAGATTTTTGAGAAACTTTTCATAGCAATTTTATTTCCTCTCAGAGTTTTTGCCAGAAATCTGCTGAGAGGAAGTCACCGAAGAAATATTTTTCAATTTACGTTTTGATATCTGACCTGGGGTTTGAACCATTGCTCTACGTCTAATAAGCCAGCACACTACATATTAGACTACGGCGACTTCAAATCGTATCACTAGAGTATAATTAGGACACTAGATGGTATCTCGTTTGATGCGGAGTTATCCGACATGATTTCCAACATATCAATGACAACCAATTGTATCACTTTAAATCAGATGGCCTTTCATGGTCCATCGGATCCCTGCCACAGATGCCCTTGAAGACAAGTTGCCATACTGATAGCTCTTATGTTGGAGATAAGATGGGACTGGTTTATATAGAGGCCCTGAAACTAAACTTTGACTCTGGCTACCGGACCATAATATGGTTTCTAGGTGGGGGTACGCGCAATAGGGCAATAACATCCAAGAATACGGTGTCAAAGACCTTCCAGGAGTGTAAGACATCATTTCAAAATTATTCCACGAAGCGAAATTACTTGACAAACGAATATTCTGGCTAATAGAGTCATAGTATTACATATCATAAGCTTTTGAGTGCATTAAAGACCAAGCTAGGCTAGAGACGCTTCATCGACTATTGCGGTATGTATATCACATCGACTATTGTAGAGTAAGAAGAGTCCTAACGAGGGAGAAGGATGAATATTTTGAAACTAAATATGAGTATGGTTTTACTCACGGGGCAATCTGTCTTACATGGACACCTGAACCATATTGTTGGAAAATGATGGAGACGTCGAAACTATGGATCACTTTTTGTGTCATTGCCCAGTTTTCATAAGTTTGAAATCCTAGTATTATGGGGATGACATCATACCAAACAATTGCACTTGAAGAAATTAATGGAGGGTGAACAAATTTGCAGACTGCCATACAAAATTGTTTGAATTAACTACGATTTTGAGCCAAATTTTTATCCTGTGTCCAGCAGAGACCTTTATCGACCGACCACAACTTCGAGTTCCATATCGATTCCAATCGAGGCTAATTTTTGCGACATTGTATGTTGGTTTCCGCAAAGTGGGAGCAATCCAGCGCCATTTCTTCAACCTCAATGTAATGGGTATTTGTCTACATCGTCTTAAAGCTCTGAGTTCCAAATCCAGTTGTGGGCCTCCTAATGCAAATTATATTCCTGAGGCAACAGTTAATAAAAGCCTGCAATTTGCCTACTGACACGAGCCCTGTTTCGCTTCAGTAAAGAAGTAAAGATTTCACATTCTGATCGAATATCCGTACTTTGGTTGTTTTGCCTGCAAACCCATAATTTTTGAAGACGTACAAATGCACTTTTTGTTTTAGTTGTCTTAAATCATCTGTTCATTCTTTCATTTTATACGCTTTCAGTAGCATATTATTTCCCGGAGCAGTAGGTTGTTAGTCTAATGTCCAAAGCTTATTGTCTAAAGACGAGTAGCCACAACGTACTAGTAATTGGCCTCCCCTTACCTGGGAAACGGGCGCTATGTGTAGCCGCTCATTCATGTGTAAGTTGTAGACTGCTCTTGAATTCGGTGCTCGCCATCAACCTTAGTGGGGAGGACCTACCGGCACGATGACAGCTGTCGAGGAAGAAAAAAAATTTGCCTCAAGTGCATAAATTTTGATAATATAAGACTTTTTTTGAAAGAAAATTTTACTCTTCTTTCCATTCGATTATGGCAAATATTTTGAATTTAAATTTTTGAAAAAGTTTACCATTCGTAATATACGAGTGTATGAAAAACAAACATCCAGGGGTAATTGCTATTGGTATGACATTTATAAGTACTAATGGCTGCTGCTTTTTGGACAATAACGATAAGGAATGATTTGGTAGGAGACAATTGGTTTGTTAGATTATAAAGAAACAGAAAAACTCTGAAATGAAAACAAAAACAAAAAGTGGTCAACAAATAATGCAAGAATAAAAACTGTAAATTAACCAGAAACCAACACACACACAAACCGAATGAACATTTCGAAAGTGTTGAGCTGTCAGCAAATACTCCACCTCAACGTTGTAGGCAATGGCGGTAATAGTATGATTAAACCAACTGCCTGAATCATGCATACGTCCATGTATGTATATACCCATTTTAAACCATCTTCTGTTGCAAAAGATATTGTCGAGTCATTGTTGCATATGGCAACATTACATTTACAATAAAATCTGTTGCAAGAACAACGACAACGACAGCACTAAAGAGAGACATTGAAAGACAACATCAGGAATTGTGAACTTTAACCCCAAAAATCTGACAAAAGAAAAACAAAAATTGAAAAACAATCTCTGATGTTTTCCAAAAGACAACACGTTTTATAAACGAAAAAAAGGTGTTTTATTTGTTTTATGGTATGTGTATACAGACACACATGCAAAAACAGTCCATCATCTACATCTCCTACACACACTGATACTCTACCTCCATTCGTTTACGAGCCAGTCATCATCATTGACCGCATCGTCATTGTAGACAGACAGAATGAAAAAACAAAAAAAATTCTATCAAGTGTCAGACAAACTTTTCATTTTTGTTGCTGTTGTTATTGTTGTTGCGATTGTCTTTGATTGTCTGAATTATTTTGAATTTCTGACAATCTGCTTGTTCTGCTGTATAGCTCAGACCAACAAGGCTTGTACTCATGTCGTCTATGTTGTCATAATGACAACATGGCTGTTGATGACGATGACAATGACAATGATGATGGCCTTATAATGGTCATGTCATTTCATGTACATTCAATGTCATACCAGTTTCCATCATTATTGTCTACACTCTATTTATTATCCTTATTTAAGCGTGAGTTTGTGTGTGCGGGTGTGTGTCTGTGTTCGTAATATGCAGGATAATAAAAATCGAGTACTATTGTGTGTGAGTATAGCTGTTGTACGCATTTTCCAATAAATTATGATGAGGCTGATTTAAAGCCCTTCACAACTGATTTGATTATTTGACTTTTCTTTCATTCGTTTTAAATTGAAGTGGACTCTGGCATCAGCGCACTCATACACACACACAAACTTTAAAGGCAGATGCGTTTTTTTGGCTCAATTGAACACGTTGCAGTTAGGTACACACGTGTATTATAAATAAAAAGTATTGAATACGGGTATATTAAACGATGTTTACGAAATTAATTTTTGAAAATTCAAATAAAATCTGAAATTCATAATTTGTGTGAAGAGAGAGAAACGCCTGATATTTATTTGGATTTTATAATTAAAATAAAATAAGAATATTTTAAAAAAAGAAAAATTTCCTCTCAGATTCTTCAATAAGTTTTATCCCGAATTACACCTAGAAGTCGCATTATGTTTAATGCAATGGTAGAACAAATTTAGACGTTATTTCTAGTAGACACAAACTCAAATTACATACATACATAATTGGCCATTACAACCCTTCAGTTAAGATTACGGCCTAGCTTCTCACAACAAATTTCTGTAGATTGTTCTCCTCTATTTATCGACATGTCTAAAACTTTTAACAAAGATAAAGGTCGCTTTCCTAATAGAGTTCGTAAACTTATACCTTAAATATTTACAAGATGTACTGGTATGAAATAAGCTTGGAAAGTAAAAACATTTTCTTCAAAAGGTTGGCCGTTGCTAGCTGCACATTTTTTCATCTTCCATGTAATTTGTGGCTTACACGCTAATAAAACTGTTTGTATTTTGAAACAAACCAATTAGTCAAGCAGTTCTCGACTTCCTCGAAGGAATCGAAGGGCTGCTCAGCCAATGCTTGTCCCATCAATGAAAACGGATAGTAGTCGGAAGAAGCGAAGCGCAGATGCATTACAGTACGACTGTAAAATTACGTTGCCCTGTTTTGCCATCATCGGTGCTCGTTTTTCAATCAATGTAGGTTTCAGATTGATTATTTATTGTCGGCAGCGATCGTTGTTATCAATTTCACCAGGTTTCACCACGAGCTCGTGGTACACCACAACCTTCTGATTTCATCAGGCGCACAGCATTGCCACTCTGCCGAATCGATCTGGTTTTGTACACGAATTCTGTTCGTAACTAACGCATAATTTCTTCAGTACAGTTTTCTGAAAATTATTTTCAAACGTGTCTTTGAAGCAGAATTTCACAAGTGGTTACTTGATTTTCTGTCTGTCTGTCATTAAGTTCATGTGGCCCCCATTTTCTAAGATTTTGGATCTTTCCCATAACTTTTAAACTGTCAGAAATCATATATTGTGCAACATTTCATTCACATTTTTCTTTCTTCATTTTTCAAATCAAAATCGTTATTCCTGTACCGTCAGAGCCGTCTTGCATGTTGCTTTTGATAGATGATGATCACCATATGCATCGACCACCACTCGATGCAACTCTTCAGCCCTTTGCTTTAAATGAAGGTAACAAATTAATGGTTTCTTATTAGACGTGAGGCCTCGGTTCAAAAGTCAGGTCAGACATCTCAAACAAAACAAAATATGAAAAAAAAAATATTTTTTCGGCGAGTTACTCACAGCAGATTTCTGGCAAAAACACAGAGAATCAATAAAAGTTGCAATGAAAACTTTCTCAACAATCTGTCATTTGGAATTGACTTTAAACCGTAGGTTCCACCACTCGTGCATAAAATTAGCATACACAACATATATATGTGGTGTGAGAAGCTGACTGAAGGGTTGGAATGACCATTTATGTTATAGTATATATAAACTAAATCAGATATTATATGTGCTCACTTAAGAAACAACACTTTCACTAAATAATGTCTTATTTAAACTTATCTTTCCACTGACAAACACCCATTCATATATCAACAATTCTTATAAAAAACCGTACAAATGAGATATCATCTTACTTATGTTTTAATTATATTTCCAACACTGTACAGTAAGACCCCGCTTAACATTGTTTCAGCATTACGCGGTAGTATTCGGATAAAAGTTCAAAGACAAGACGAAGTGTCATTGATGCGGTATCTTGTTATCGACAACTGCTTGCTGAACGAAACAGGAAAAGATAGACGACTTCAGATGACTTCGTCACAAAAAAACAAAGAATATCAAATCAAGAAGAACCTCCCTCGTCATAAACATAAGATTCTTATTCGAACTTCTTGTTATCTTCATGAATGTTTTGTGAATAAAAATCGATATTAGCAATCTACTAAAAAGTATTTAACAATAAATGTTACATACATACATAGATAATTCGCCATTACGCTTCTCACACCACTCATGTTGTGTGAGTTAGTTTTATAGGTGAGTGGCGGGACCTACAGTTTAACGTGGACTCCGAAAGACAGATTTTTTGAGAAATTTCTTATGGCAGTTTTTTTACTCTCAGAGTTTTAGCCAGAAATCTGCTGAGAGGAAGTCTCCGAAGAAATATTTTTTTATATTTCTTTTTGATATCTGACCGGGGATACGAACCTGGCTTTACGTCTAATAAGCCTACTATACTACGGCAACTTCAACAACAAATGTTACAAAATATATAAAACTAAAAAGAACTGTTAAATTTTCTTACTCTCTGTTCTTTTTCACTAATCCCCATTATGTCCTTATGTATTTACATATGCACGTGTTAATTTGCCTCGTTAATTTGTTCGTTTAGCGCTGGAACTTATTGGAACGTATCCACCGCGTTAAGCGCTATCTTACTGTATATATTAACGTTATACAATGAACATTATTTTTAATCTTCTACTGTACGTCTAATTAGTTAGATACAGCTGAAGTTTTATAAGTTGGCAGTATTTTATTACTTAAAAACCGCTGTAAATTTCGAATATTTCTCAACAACTATTTCATTTTACATTAAACTTGAACATAAATTTTAATCTTTCCAATATTTATATGTGTTACCACCATTCATTACACATACAAATAACCAAAAATTATATACAATTTTCTATAAATAAATGTGAAAAAAAACAAAATATCTATATATAGATGTACGTATGAGTGTATTTATAGGAGACAAAAACCAAAAAAAACTCATATAAATTTACATTCAATAACAATTTATAACTTCAAATAGAATGAAAATATTATAAAACGAAATAAATAAAATAAAAAAAAAACGAAACACATAAAATAAGTTTAAAAGCTATGCCAACAAGAATAAAAAAATTATAAAGGATTCTGTACTTCTTGTTGAAAATACAAAATATTTTGAACTCGTATCCCTATTTTGTTTATGAACCTACACAAAAATCACTTGCTCTCGCACACAAGCACTATGGCACACACATATTGTATCCGCATAGTTTTTGTGTTGTTTTGTATGCAGGGAATAGTTTGAAAATGCTTTTTTTATACATACCATGCATACATACATATACTTCCATATTCCTGCGTATATGGTACTGTATGTATACTACTGTTTATAGTATTTTTGTGCAAATTTGTCACAATATTTATGTTTTGCAAGTGCAATAGTCGTAAATCCTGCAAAGCCAGCCAGCCAACGAACCAACAACCATCCAGTAAGCACTTAACCCTCTCTATTCTATAGCGTATATGGTACTTGCATTCAAGCTGTTGCTCGGAAATAGCCCATATTTTCAAACATTTTTTTTTTAGTATTCCAAACAGTTTGACAACTCGACAGACTATTACCACTGGCACTAAGCATTCTATAGATTCTTTGATACAGATATTCAAATGATTGAGTTTTATATCGCATTATTTTTATAACAAATTTAAAAAAAAAAAAAGAGATCTTAGCTTCTATGGGATTCAAATTTATTCTGCGCTTTTATCGTCATTTTGTAGTGGGTAGGCACTAAAAAGCTTCTCAGTTCTCTTTGAGATAAAAGAGGATAAGTTAGGTAGGTAGGCCGTCCTCTAAGATTACCAGATGCGGATTCATACTCTCCATCCAGTGTTTAAGAACTCTAATAACCGTATTTTTAGTTAGGTACACACCAGAGATCAGCAATGAGTATTCAAAAAGATGAGTAGATTCGAATCATACTTCTCATTTCTGATACTTGTACGCATTCATACTTATTTTAATATCATACTCCTACTACTCATATTCAAAGTTTGAAGTACTCATACTTAACAATGATTTCGGCTCTCCTTTACTCAACATTTACAAGAATCACAAAATAAGTATGATTTGCGTACGAACACTACAATACTCACTAGAAGGCTGTGTGATTGCTTTCCTTGCTGTCTTTGTCTTTTTCTTTCTTATTTTTTTTTTTGTAAATGCAACAACAACTAAGACTGTAAATTTTGATGAATGATTCAAATCACTCGAATCATTTATGAGTATTATAAGTATTTTTCTAAATTTATGAATCTGAATGATCAAACACATTTCGAATGTTATGAGTTTGATGTAAACGTTGTACTCATACTCATTGCAACCTGGCATTGCACTCTCATTGCAATATAGCGAATAAATTTTGTTTTGTATTCAGTTCAACCTCTCAAACTTTTCTGTCATGTCAACAAGTATTCGGAATCTCGAATTTGCGAACAACAACAAATAATATCTACTGTGGTATATATCTACTACTGCAAGTTAATATTTACTCCAGTAATTACTTTACTGTACAGTAGTAAGAGTCCAAAAGTCGTTACTAAGCAAAGTTGGGAAACATGTGTTCTTATGAGATTTATTTCGTGCAGTACTTCTGCGTTATACAGGTGGACAATTTTAAATTTTTTAATTTGCGTTGACTTTGACACTAATCAGGGGTTCTTTTAAATTTTTTGTTGAGAGAAGGCATTTTGTCACGCATCAATTTGTGACAACTTATTGCGTTTTTACCTTGCTGTCAGTTGCAATTGTCAATGTACAAAGTATGACTCATCCTTAACCATTTAACTGTTTAATCTTGTTTCGAAAAACTTTTTCTGTCTGCCTAACTACTTTCCAGCGACGACGAATATACTCGATAGTAACTAAATAAAATGTTTCTGCAATTCGGTAATTATGACTAAAAATCAAACGTTGCATATTGATTTTTTATAAAATCTAATGTTCAAAAATGACATTTTTTAAAAGACTTCTATTTGACCTTAATTAGGGAAACAATTTCAGCGGATTCGTTAAATAATAATACGAATTTTATTTTTTAAAGACGAGTATAGTCGACATTAAGCGAAAAACTTTGTTTCCCTCTGACGAGTATACTCGACATAAACAGTTAAAGGATTAAAAGATCGCTAGTTTTATGCATTGTGTTAATGAAAAAGTACAGAATGAAAGAAATCACATAAGAAAGCATGTGTTTCAACACTAATATCAGTTGAAAAAGTCGAAGTATAATGTATGATGGAAATATTTAAAAATAGTCCTAAAACTTTAAAACCGTTTTCAGTGCAGTATAATTCATAAAACATAGTATATATGTATACTACGATAGTGATAAACATTTCTTATAGAAATCAGTAAATTTAATTGATCCAGTGACTAATTTTATTTCTTTGAATTACATCCGGTTGCCATGAATTAAAAGATTCTTTTAAAGTTTGCCACTGGGAAAATTATTGAATATTGAAAGAAAATAAAAAAGTCCATAAACATTGGGATTTTTCTGAAAATTTCAAAAGTGTGCGAGTTTTTAGAATCAAAAAAAGAACAAATTTTTTTCACAATGTATTGTACTGTATGTTTGTTTAGCATTGACACTACTGGTTTCAATTTTTTTCTCTCCTTTTCTCCGTGTTAATCCTCCAAATTTTTATTTAAAATTTTTTTGTTGATTTCTTTGCGGTTTATTTTTGAACTTTTAGCGACTGGAATTGAAAATACGATACAGTATGTAGTGCATAATGTTTGTAACAATTAATAAATTTCATAAAAAAAAATATTTGATTATAAAAATTAATTACTGAATTTATTTAAAGGATCATTAAAAGTATTGTATATACTTTAAGAAGAAGGATAAAAGGTTCAAGTTAAGATTCTAAAGGAACTTGCATTTGTATTTAAAATATAAATGTAGTGAGGGCGAGGAATACAGACAGCACGTGGGACGTTTATAAAGCTATAGAAATTTCGGAGATCAAACTAATTGGTGAAAAATTGCAAAAATGGCAAAACTTATTTGGGTTCATACTGATTATAAATTAAATTTATTGTAAAAAACTGTCTTCGGCAATTAGTGCATGGTAACCAGTTACAAACCGCATCCAACAATAAACTCAGGAAAAAAGATCTCCGCTTGAAGAGCTACATCAGCATAAAGCTTCTGATTTTGATGCAATACAGGCGAGATTACAAAAATATGGCACTACAACTACAGCATCACAAAATGTTCGTGGCAGTACAGCAACATTCCCAGGCATGAAAGGAGATACTGTAAGAAGCATATTCTGAAATATATCAACAAATTATTGGACTTTACCTTTACAGATAATATCGCCAATTATTGAAACGATGAGCACAGGAAAAGAAGTCTAAATTTCATTTTTCGTTTTTTCATTTCAATTTTTCGACCTGGTGGTTCATACTTCGCACCATCATAAAGCAATGCCAGTTTTATTTTCTATTCAATGTTTTCGTAAATCTAATCGACGCAAATGTGATAATCCCATGTTCTTCGGAGCAAGAGTATATCCAGCAAAATTATAACCGTCATCTGCTAACCGTACAAGGAACAGAATGTCAAGTCCACATTGAGGGCAAAAAAGTTAATTCTTTTATGCCAAACTTAAGCACAGTGCTATAAACACAATAAACGCAACGCAACAAACAGCAATTTTGCAACAACAATTTGCTTATTGTCACGTTACCTTCAAAAAATAATCATTTTCATACACCAGAGATCAGCAATGAATCGTTTTTTCGTTACTTATAAGCATTCATACTTATTTTAATATCACACTCATACTACTCATATTCAAAGTTTGAACTACTTATCGTACTCATACTTACCAATACGCATGATGTTGTTGATTTTGACTCTTATAAGTATTTATATTTATTATAAGTATTTTTCTAAATTTATGAATCTGAATGAGTAGGCGTATGAATCAAACATATTTCGAATGTTATGAGTTTGATGTGAACGTTGTACTCATACTCATTGCAACCCGTACTTATAAATCAATGTTGTAGTGAGTACGAATCAGAGTATGTAGTTGAATTTTAATACTGTTGACTCACTCATACTCAAATTTTCATGAGTACTTATGAGTAGCTAAAAACGATTCATTGCTGATCTCTGGTGTCAACACACATATATTTTTTATTCGTCATATGTGTGATAACTTCACGATTTCCCTTTAAGTGTTGTTGTTGCCTCTTTAATCATTGTTTGTATTCTCTCCTCATAATTTCCTAAGACGCCTCTTGCACGTCAAAGTACATAAGTTTGTTGGGGGGAATTAAAAAACGAGCGGCGATGAGTTCGTACAGGCTATCTACTAGACTATGACAACTCGCAAAGAAACTAGATTCCCAAAATAGTTTGTTTGTTCGTTCCATTGAAAACTTCCTTCAAATAGGGGAATTGTGTTTGAATTTTAAGAATTTCGGAATAGAAATTTGTGTTGGGTTTTTAAACACACTGATATTTTCGGTGATAATTTCCGAATAGTGAATTTCACAATTGGCTTGTATCGACTGTCATTTCTAAATTGTTTATCAGTTGGCCGATTCGCTTTTTTGCGGCCATCAATTGTGGTGCAAAAATATTTGGATTTTGTGTGATACTGATAGGACAACAACTCGTTATTCTTTGCCCTTCTTTTCGCTAATGTTTGTTGTACATTTTACACACTATTTTAGTTCTACAAACAACATCTGTGCATGAACAAACTAAATAGTTGTTGCAATGTGTATATTTTTTTGTTTTTAAGGAAAAGTCAGTCAGTCTGTTTGTCGTTTCTGTTGCTGTTATTTGTGTTTTTTATTTTATTTCTTTTTTTAATTCATCTTTTTTTTTTGTGCATTTCTCACATTTCAATATTTAAAGGATCAAATGGTACTTTCAGTTGAAATAAAATCATTTGAATTTTTTATGTATTACGGTCATGTGAATGGTTATTGGTTTAAATGTTTCCTATTTGTTTATTGATATTGTTGTTGTTGTTGTTGCTGTTGGTTGGTAGTGCCAATATAGTTTTTACGACCATTATTACGTTAGTTCTCGCCGATGATGTTGTTGATAAAATACAATAAATACACCATAAATGTTTTATTTTATATGAAAATTGTTTCAAAAATACCATAAAAATCATCATACTCTCACTCCAATGAATACAATTTATTTAACTATCCGTAAATTTAGTTTAAATACTCCACAGGTGTATACAAAAAAATAGTAGCTTTCGGCAAGCGAATTGTTGACAAATAAATTTGCTGTAATTTTATCATTTGTATCAAATCGGTTCAAGAATCTTAAAATTTTTAGAACGATTTTTGAAACTAACGATTTTTTAGCTATTATCTTTTTGGCAACACTGGTTTAAACACCTCACGCACGTTTCGTGTTTTGTTTCACTGTCAAACATCTTCTGTTTGGTTTATAATTTAACCATGAATCGTCTTACAAACGAACAACGTTTGCAAATCATTGAATTTTATTATCAAAATTCGTGCTCCGAAGATCCACTTCTTTATTGAAAAATTGTGTTCAGCGACGAAGCTCATTTTTGGCTCAATGGATACGTAAATAAGCAGAATTGTCCATTTTGGAGTGAAGATCAGACAGAAGCATTGCAAAAGCTACCAATGCATCCAGAAAAAGTCACAGTTTGGTGCGATTTATGGGTTGGTGGCATCATTAGACCGTACTTCTTCAAAGATGCTGCGAATCGTAACGTAACTGTGAATGGTGAACGCTACCGTGAGATGATATCCAACTTTTTTTGCCCAAAATGCAAGAGCTTGACTTGTATGACATGTGGTTTCAACAAGACGGTGCCACATGCCACATAGCATCGTTACCAATATTGACAAAAGAACATGCATTTTGCAATAAAACACAAAAAGTTTTGTAATGACCAATTAATTAAGAGAGTGATAGAATGAATGTTGAAACATTAATGTTGTTTACATAGATTTTGTCATCGATGTTTTTTGGCGACGTGCTGTGTGATACTTGAACTTGATATTGTTACGAAAATGGAAATGGTGTTATTAAAATGATAAACAAAAGATACAAAAACAATGGGCTTGTTTACATAATCAGTGAATAAGCAAAAATATAGCAAATATAACATCAGTATAAAAAGAGGATAAACAAAGCAAACAATCAAGCAACGACAACAATAAAGTAAACAACATGATAACATTTATAGATATTTCGCAAAAGGCAGCCATTCTCCTTCGAGAGCATTCATCAGACTGTTTACCCAGCGATATAAAATGCAAGACAAAGCAGGCAACGGGATCAGAAAGAATTCAGTTAGTCTTGTGTGAAGAGAATCGTGGTTTGAAGATCTCCGTTGTGAAGATCTAACGAACGAGTGTAAAAAGAATAACAATTAAATTAAATTGTTGTTGTTTAAATCAAGTTGCCAAAGGTGACACACGGAATTGTGCGAACAATAAAGAATTGATTTAAAATTAAACACCAATTATATGTATGTAAGCAGGTAATACTGATACCTTTGGAGGAGGCTGGGGTAAGGTTCTGATGGTACTGGTGAGTCGTCGTAGTCTAGTAGATAATGTGTCAAATGTCAGTTCAGATATATGTCGAACAAAATGAAATATGAAAATATATTTATTCGTCGACTTCCTCTCAGCAGATTTCGGGCAAAAACTCTGAGAGGAAATAAAATTGCTCCACACACATAACATAAGTGGGTTGTAATAATCAAAAAATAAATAAATTGCCTTATATGGATAAGAAGGACTTATATCGATAAGAAGGATACTGTTACAGAATACCATTTTGTTTTAGATGTTGTGTTAAATTGCCTGAGCTGGGTTTTGAACAACGTTCTCTCGTCTAATGAGCCAATACAATCCCCACTTCACAACGGTGATTACCATTTTCTACTACTACTATAGATTAAATTGTGCACCGCTTTATTTCTAAGCTTAACTGCATTTTTGCAATTATTCGTGATCCAATCACCATGAATGTTTAAATACATTCACGGACTTTATGATTTTATATAAATTGCATTACGATTTTAAAATAAACAAACAACATTTCAAGCATTCATTCAATTTATTCATTTATTTTAACATTGATAACTATAATGACATGTCATTATTGTTCTCATATACTATGTATATAAATATATATATATGTACATCCATATGTATATGCAAACGTATATCCGGTATAAAATACTATAGAATATCCTTAATATACACGAATAAACGCAGCAGGCATACTCGTACAATAATCACAAACTATAACTGTCTATGACTATGGAAGTTATATTCACCTGTTTGTTCATTTTATCCTGTTAGTTTTGAAATGTGTGCTTATGCGTGAGTGTGTGTGTGCAATTGTATGATCATATTATTTGAATCGGTGCATTTAACTGGTTTTATTATTTCATCATTGCCACAGTCATCATCAACATTTTTATTGTTTAACATTATCACACACAGTGATGATGATAATAAAAACACACATGGAACGTAGAGGAAACGTATGCAAATGTAATTTTCAACTTTAAGCCAAATTACGAAAATTTAATATTAAAAAATATCATTCAATCACTGTTTCATTACAATCCAATACAATACATCGACTATAAAATTAAAGCCTCTGCAATTTATTTGCACTGCATTTAAAATAAAATCTATGAAAACAAATTATGCGAAAAGGTAGGTGCAAAAGATACAAAAAAAAAATGAAAATCAGAAAATTTAAGTGAAACATTAAAATGGACATTTATTTATGCCCATCTAGTATGTCGATGGTGTCTGTTCAAGCAAAGAGTGTCAACGGAAAATAAATTTTTAAAGTTTTTATCGTATACGAGCTGACTCAATGCCAAGTATTCTACATCAGTGTCGAAAAATTCAGTACTTTAGTACTTTTTTCAGTACTTTTTCATTTCAATAATACCGCAGTACTCCCGCCAGGCTTTCAGTACCTTTTTATTATTAAATATTTTATGTCTTCGGCTTTTAAACTATTAATGCATTAGCAACGTATTGCTAAAGGTAGTATTAGTCTTTAGCCCCGATTAGCCAAACGTACACGAAACATATATCCGTTTTTAGAATACGAAAAGCAATGAGAACACTTGCCGAACCATAATGTAATTTCGATAAGCATTTACGTTGCTCTTCATATGCTAAAACCGAACGTCGACGTTTGACTAAATGGGACGATTACGTTTTGTTACGTTCAGAATCAACAGTTTTTGTTTTGCATGCAAAAACACGTATAAGTCGTTAGTTTTTCTGTTCCGTACCGTACGTGTATTATATACAAATAAATAAATAGTCTAGTAGGTAATGTGCTGGCCCACGATTCAAACTCCATGTCAGACATTTCCAACAAAACGAAAAATAAAGAAAATATTCCATCGGCAACCTTATTCTAGCAAAAACTTGTGAAAAAAAATAAAATTGCCATGAAAAAGTTTCTCAAAAATCTAGCGTTTGAATTCGACCTTAAACTGTCGGTCCCACCACTCATGTATAACAAATTAAAACACACAAAATAAGTGGCGTGAGAAGCTCGGTCATAATCCTGATTGAAGGATTGTAATGTATGTATGTATTTCTTTTACAAAAGTACCATTTGAGGCGAAAAGTACTTTTTCAGTTATAGTTCAGCATCATTTTAAAATTTCAATTTTGCAGCACTGTGCATCGTCATTACACATAATGCTCCACTTAATAGTTTATTTGGCCATTATAAAAACAATTTAGTCAATAATCGATAGAACGTCACCAAACATTACAGGTTGATAAATCAGTCCTTATTGCCACTGAAGGGATACTTTCACATACGCATTTCTTAAAACATGTCTTCAAATTCGTATAAGTCTCTAATATTTCTCCATGGAAAACTTTTCTTTACACACATATAATTTGTATTAAACCTAGAGCATTTAAGGCTCCTATTAGAGTAGCGTTCATAATGTGTTCTTTTACGACCAACACTTAACGGATGTCACCTGTTGGAACTAGGAAAATATGTTATGTGAAGGAGGAAAGAGAAAGTAGTGTTTGATTCTCTTTATATCATAAGTGACTTTCATTTCTTTACATAATAATTTTGTCTGTAATGCAGTGTGAGATTTACTGGTCTATCGACCACAAACTGTTACGAATACATGATACTTAGGAACAAGTCCCCTGATTTCGCTCGAGCAAAATCCTTTGTAGTTGCGATAGAAAAGTGAAACACAAGCCACACTGCTACGATGCTCCAATGATTCAATGGACTTGGATACACTACCTTCATTAACGAGCTGCTATGGCCTCTCCTGTGCGCGGCCAAGAAAGGTCAAAAAGGGTTCGAGCCACCGGCGCATAAATGAGAGTTATATTCCATTTTTGATCGGATATAAATGGTGTAAATAGTAAGAGGATCAGATAACGTGAAGTATTTCTTACAAAGCTTTAAGAATCCGAGGCATTTGAATGCATCTTCCGACACTCGAAAAATATTCTGGTTCCAGATGATATCACACGGAATTTTCATACCCACAGCATCAAGAGCTTCTGAAATCTTACATCTCTCTCTTCGAGTGGATGTGTAATCCTGACTGAAGGGTTGTAATGGCCAATTATATATGTATGCTTCATGATCCCACCTAACACGACATTTTCTGGAAATGCATTCATATCTACAGCATTATAGAAAATTAACCTGCGATTCAAAATTTCGTTTTTCGTAAATTAAAATCAATTTTCGTAAACAAACTTTATTTTAATCTGTATACTCGTATACAATTTTTAATTGATACATCGCATTATCAGTGTTCATTTATTTAAATTATAAACTGTTATTTATGGTGTTTTATTCCATGTGTATACCATAATTATTTATACCTATTCGATTGCATATGGATTCATTATGATATCGAAGGTGACTATTTTCATTTTATTGATCATTTTTGAATCTGGTAACTATTTTCCTCACAAAATACAAATAATTTACAACAACTGTATAGACAGGGAAATATTGTTGCATTTTTACCTTTTCAAAAACGTTTAAGATATGAGTTAGTTGATTGCGAACAAAATAAAAACAAATATTTGTTTAGTTAATTAATAACACTGTGCTAGAATTTTACACCTTTTTTTGTGACAAGCGGGGCACCTGGCGGGTTAACCTAATTCGGGTACGCTGAATCCAGTGGTGCTAACCATTTTTTTAGGTTAGCTCGTGTTTTCAAAATACACCGTTATTTCGAAAATGGAGGAGGTTGCGCAACATATATTCGCTCAAACTCAAACAAAATAATAAACTCAAAAACGGTTTAGTTTATTATAATAAACCAAAAAAACCGAAATTCCGCAATGAAATTTTCTTTAAGTAAGGTTTAACTTTTTCCAATATGCGCAGTCGTTGTAAAAACATAATTTTTTTTTACCAAAAAAAATATTTTTTTTAGCAAAATTTCGAAAATTCGAAAAAATGGAAACGAACGACAGATTTGTGAGAAACTTTTAACGGCAATTTTATTTACTCTCAGAGTTTTTGCCAGAAATCTGCTGGGAGGCAGTCGTCCAAGACATATTTTTTCATATTTCGTCTTGTTGGAGATGTCTGAACTGAGGTTTGAACCGTGGCCTCACGTCTAATAAGCAAACACACTACCTATTAGACTATGTCGACTATAAGTCTAAACATTCAATGTTTCCTTTTTTTCTATTTTAAATTCTCATTTATTAATTATTACAACTAGTTATTATAACTAACAAGTAATTTACTTCAAATAGTAAAATATACATAAAATTTAATTTAATTTATATATACCATGGTGCGCTTACAATTCCTCTGAGTACTTTGTTCTGAAAACGTTGAATAATATTTATATTTTTCTCGCTTGTGCATCCCCACAATTGTGCTCCATAAGTCCATATAGGTTATAATATTTGTTTAACAAATTAACAATTTATTTTCAATAGACAGTTTGGATTTCCTCCCGATACCAAGATATTTTGCCGTATTTGCATACGGTATTTGTATACCGTCCATGAATATAGGGATACCTAAAGTTGATTTATTTGTAAAGTCAACATGTGTTGACTTAGAACTGTTTAATTTTATGAACCATTTTCTAGTCCATTCTAAGACCGAGGTGAGTGCGTTTTGTAACTTATGTTTCCCTCATTTTCAGTTCTGGCAACTGACAAAATAGCCGTGTCATCGGCAAATGTAGCCATAGTCGTTCCAGCAGCTTCTGGTGTATAAGACATACAAAAGTGGACCCAGAATACTTCCTTGTGGTACTCCTGCTTATATTTCCCTTAATTGGGAATATTCATCATCATATTTAATGCGAAACAACCTATTCTTCAGGTACGATTTAAATAAAGTAGATGGAAGATTCTCTAGTAAAATGGGTTTCGGAGATAAGGCACACATAAATTTTTTCATTATTCAGAACTACTTCTAGCTCTCTTTGATTCTTCATTAGGCCATTATAATTCCATAACATAATTTTTAACTCCATTTAAATTTCAATCTCGTTGCGTTATCTGTTCCAAAACATTTTAACCAAGGCAAATTCAATAAGGTAGCCTTATCTCTACAACAAATACAACAATGCAAAAACAACAGGCATTTTGTTTTTGTTAAACCGCCTTTCGGATGTCAAAATAGGAAGAAAAATTTTATAAAAATGAACAACAACACACACACAAACCACTAAAAAAAAACAACAAAATTTTGACAGCCCTAAACTCGTCAGCTGTTGACATGAGGCCACTTGTTATGAATTCGCTTTGATTTTAACGATATTCTATAATTTTGAAAAACTCTTCCTGCCTACTTAATTTACTTAAAATTTGTGACAACGCCCCGTTAATTGTCGAATCATTATTTTGATTTTTCAGAACAGATGCGTAAGATAAATGTTGATCTACCCTCTCAAGTTTTGCGGATCTCTCCTTTTATTTGTTTGTCAGTCGTTACCATCAATTAGCCGATTTGAATTAAAATTTTCATACACCCTACTGGGTGTAGTACGGGATTTCAAATTATTATCTCACCGTTTTTAAAGCTCCTTAGCTACGATGCTCCTTAGCTACAATGTTTACTTTGACTTCCCTATATTTTAATCGTTATGAAGGTATTAACATGTGACAAGTATAAACATCTTCAGTTTGTGAAAGTTTCATTCCATATTATACTCAACTTAAAATGAGGAAACACTGTAGGAGCAATAATTAACCCTGAATAACCGCTTACGTTAGTCAGGCTCTTAAAGATGATGACGTTCATAGTGAATTTAACTCTAAGGTCTGCAGAACAGCACTAAAAATGTTAAAATTATTGTCGCTGATTATTGTGTTTAACTTTTAAACTGAAATTTATAATTTTGAATTTGACATAAAACGTGTTAGAATTTTTGCTATGTGGTACCGCCGCTCTAACGATAATTAAAAAAAAACACGAATTATGTTCACAACATCATAAAACACTTTAAATTTCATTTTGATTTTAATTCAATTGTTTCGTTGTTTTTGTTTTTAGTGTTGTTGTTACTACTGATGTTGGTGATTTTGTCATGGCGCTTTTTATGTTGTTCATTATTATTGTTGTTGTAGTCTATCGTTTTGCATAGAAAACTTCGCATTTCATTTTCCCACACCCTCAGCAAACCACGTGAAAACAAATAAAATTGGAGTTTAAATATCGTAAGTGCCGGTACTTGTGTAAGTTATGTTGTCGTAGCTCCTGTATTTTGCTGTTGTTGTAATGAAGTATTATTTGATAATCCGCCATTGCTTCACAAACACACACAACACGTTTGATATTTACAAGGAAAAGTGTTGGTGTACGTCTGAGAGCGTAAAAAATGTTGTAAATTTTTGTTTAGCTATGTATGTGTGTGTGTGTTTTATTTCCTGTTCCAGCGCAATATGTTTTATCAGGGTGTAAACACCGAAACAACAATTCTAACGCATACTTATAGATCTTGTCTCTCTTGTGCCAACACAAACATACTCGACAGAACCGTAGAAATTATTTTACATGCATCCACACATACAGCCAAAAACATGTACACACGCATTGGAATGTTTAGTACAACTTTTATTTGTTTTTTATTATTTCTGTCCTCTGCCTAAGCCCTATACTGCCTTAGATAAGAATAATATATCTTTGGATTGATATGAGGTTTGAAACAACTGCACAAATACGTAATAAACTGTCTTTTAAGTTTCAGATTATTTTTGAACTAATTTGGAATACAAACTTATCAGCAAATTTTTTTTCTGTTAAGTGGCGTCTACAGCAGCATCATCACATATCACCATGGATTTAGTGTTTGTCTGTCCTTACAAGAAACGTCTCCTTTTTCTCAAGAGTTAACACAAGGCACTATAAAAATCTTCCTGGTTGGACTATTTGTAATTATTTATATCGGGTCTTCCAACAGGAACTTCCGAGCAGGGACAGTTGATAACAATCATCTTGTTGAAGCCTGCTTGGGCCTGTAACCATATAAAATGCAAATGATTCAGAAACTGAGGGCGGACGACCATAGGTAACGACCAGAGATCAGCAATGAGTGTTCAAAAAGATGAGTAGATTCGAATCATACTCATAATTTCTGATATTTATATGCATTCATACTTATTTTAATATCATACTCATACTGCTCATATTCAAAGTTTGAAGTACTCATCGTACTCATACTTAACAATACGCATGATGTTGTTGATTACGACTCTCCTTTAATCAACATTTACAAGAATCACAAAATAAGTATGATTTGCGTACGAACATTACAACACTCACTATAAGGTTGTGTGTCTGCTTTTCTTGCTGTCTTTGTATTTTTCTTTCTTCTTTTTTTGTAAATGCAACAACAACTAAGACTGTAAGTTTTTATGAATGATTCGAATCACTTATGAGTATTATAAGCATTTTTCTAAATTTATGAATCTGAATGAGTAGGCGTGTGAATCAAACATACTTCGAAAGTTATGAGTTTGATAGCAACGTTGTACTCATAACCATTGCAACCTGTACTTATAATATTGTACTTATAATGTTGTAGTGAGTACCAATGAATCAGAGTAGTTGAATTTCAATACTGTTTACTCCTTCATACTCAAAATTTCATAAGTACTTATGAGTAGCGAAAAACGATTCATTGGTGATCTCTTGCAGCGACTTGTGTTCGCTGAATGTGATCTGCAGCAGTTGGCAATTGAGACACATTTTCATTGAAAGAGTTGAGGTCCATTTCTGGATAAATAACTATGTAAACAAACAAACTTGTTGAGTTTGGGACAATACCAATCAAAGATCTAAAGGGTCCGCCAAATAACTTTTTTTTTTGAAAATACTTTAAAAAAAACTACTGAATATTTTCTCAAATTTCTTTTTTTATTTGAAAGTACAATCCTTCCGGTTAATAATGGAAAATAATTTCATTCAAATGGCTACCTCGGCTGGCCATGCAGTAGCCTACACGATCGGTCCAATTTTGAAGCACATTACCGATTGTGGGCAGCTGTATTTCACCCATGGCTTCACGAATATAGTCCTTTAAAGCGTCAATTGTCTCTGGCTTGTCGGCGTAATACTTATCTTTGACAGCACCCCATAAATAATAGTCCAACGGTGTCAAATCGCAGCTACGAGGTGGCCAAATGACATCAGCTCTGCGGCTGATAATGCGATCTTCAAAAACAGGGCGCAAAACATCGAGTGTAGCTTCGGCTGTGTGGCACGTAGCGCCGTCCTGTTAAAACCAAATGTTGCCAATATCCTCCTCTTCAATTTTTGTGAACAAAAATTCGTTCAACATGGCCCGATAACGATCGCCATTGACTGTAACGGCCACTCCTTGCTTATTTTCGAATTATGCCTCTGGACCAAAATCAGCACCAAACAGTGACTCGTTTTGGGTGCGTCGCGGCTTTTCAATGTATGCGTGCGGGTTTTCTATGTCCCAAATGCGACAATTTTGCTTGTTTACATACCCGCCAAGATCAAAATGAGCTTCATCTGAAAAGATGATTTTTTTTGCCAAAATCGGCATCTTCTGTAGGCTACTTGCATAGGCTACTGCATGGCCAGCCGAGGCAGCCATTTGAATGAAATTATTTTCCATTATTAACCGGAAGGATTGTACTTTCAAATAAAAAAAGAAATTTGAGAAAATATTTAGTAGTTTTTTTTTTTTAAAGTATTTTCAAAAAAAAAAAAAGTTATTTGGCGAACCCTTTATTATTGTATTGATAGAGCTAATCCTCTCATTGCCAGCACAATTTCTCTCCCTGTTTGAACTAATTCTCTAATTGCTGCGAATATAAATAGAAGTTTAGCCTAAAAGCAAAGACACAAAATCGTTGCTGGTTGTCGCGCTGCTTTTAAAATAATCGCTTCCATATATTTTTAAAAGATTGCTGCGTTTGTTGCGTTGCTCTTTAATAATTCTCATTTTCTTTTTTTATTGCAGTTATTCATATATAATTTCAACAATCAGAGTGTCTAGTAGGGATCGGACCCGTGGCCTCGGTACTAGAAGTTTAACACATTAACACATTACCAACTAAACAATGGGGCACCTATGAGGACATTGACATCATAGGGTGACATGCGTTGTTTTGAACCCCATATTACAGTCGTTAACCTTACTTTCGATGTCGTCAATGAATTTATTTACTTTGGCTCCAGCACAGGATTTCTCTTTCCAACAGGGGCTATTGAGTAGCATAGAACTCTCTGGTACGACGAAACACATACTCTACAATCTGTTCATCCCATGCATCTTTATGGCCCTGAAGCATTGATGCGCCTTTAGAGTATTTGAGAGAAAGTCATACATTCATAAGATCTTCGGCCCATTGCGAGTTGGCGATGATTTCCTATCCAACAATAAGCTGTATTAGCTCTTCGACGACATGGACGATATACACATTAACAACCAGCCTTTGCGCTTGCTCGGCCATGTCATTCGGATGAAAGAGAATGCAACGGTGAGACCGGTATAATCGGAAGTCGACGTAGAAGGACTAAATCGAGCAAAGTACTGTGGTGTAAGAAACTGATTAAGGCGGGCAAGAAGCGTGGGAGGTTAATATTATGTGTTAAGGCAGGCTGAAATCCGGTAAACGGATTGTTAATGGCTCAATAAGTTGGTCAATTCACACAAGCCGTTGTATCGTTGTATTGAGTGTATTGTTGGACGAATACACAATAGTGTATGCTTGTTGTTGATAATTGTCATGTAAAAATCCGATACACTTATACAAATTTTTTTCATATGTCTTTAAAAGATGTAGTGGTTTCGTGCAATCAAATTGTTTGAACGCCAAAAATTATGAAGAAGAATAAGAAGAAGACATTTGGAATACGAAATACACAATACAGCATAGCATTGAGCATTCACAAACAACCAACATATACGATACAAAGTCGTGTGTATTGGCCAAGTAAGTCAGTAAGTAGTTTTTGCAGACCTTTAACGCTCTTGTATATAACATACATAAGTAAGATTGAATGTATTCAATTGATTTACTTGAAGCTTATTACCAGCGTAGGATATTCCGTATTCAGATATGACCGTCTAAAACTTACTCACGTACTGGTTTTGACATTTGAATGAAACTCACATACAAGTGATTATCAATGTGTTGGAAAAAAAAAAGCAAAAACTTTATGTAGTTGGTACAACAAAGTCACCGGGAATAAGGAATTTAATTTAATTTGTCCCTAAGTTGAGTCAAAATTAATTTTTGTTTTATTCAATTTTTATTTGAAGTCTTTACACTTCTGTTGCCTACGTAGAACATGTCTCCATTGATTTTGTGATGAAACCGTTTAACGAAATGTGCGTTGACATAAGCTACATTGTGAGGCAGTGGATATTGATGAACATGGACCATAATTTTCAATATGAGTAAACTTCTTATGAATCCATTTGTATTTCTTGTGAATTTTCATTGTACAGTTTAATTGTTGTTGTTGTTTTCTGACAAACAGGAAGTTTCCAACATGAATATTTTTAAAGAAATTTATCAACTTGTCTCTCACAAATACAGACAGCAAGAGAAAGCAAAATGAACTGGTTAGAGTCCTAGAGGAGGAGTAATTATTTACAACATCTAAAAAAAAAAGAAGACGACGAACAAGTTTACAACAAAGTTCCATAACAATTCCAATAGAATTTAAATTTTGATGGAATGTTACGACTGTGTAAACTCGTTTACAAAGGTGTATAATCGCTGAATGCTCATACTTCGACTATCTCTCTCTCCGTCTCTATACACAAGTCTACATTTTGTCTGTCGTATGCATTGTATTGTTGTAAGTTAAAGCAATAATAATAAATACGATTTGACAACTACCAAACGCACTTTCCCACTCTCAGAGATCCACACATACACACCGACATTTTATTTTGCACGCCTAGAAGTATGCGCAGACTACAAAGTTGTTCCAATAATAGTCTCATGTGATAAAATGTTTTGAACCATGAAATGTGGATGCTTGCATAAATGGTAGTTGGTTGAGGTTTTTTATTTGGTAGCTTTGCTGAGTGCTTTACACACAATGAATGGTTGCAAACTTTTTTTCTCTCAACTTCATTGCTTTAATTTGAAGTTGACAATTTTGTGGTACATTTTAGGAATATTTTTGTTTTTTTTTCTATTTTTGTGTGGTTGTGGTTGTTGTTGTTGGGTCTCGGTCTTGCCATTTTATTTAATCATATTTTAAATACTTTTTACTTAACGGCTGTTGGATTGAGGGTTTATTTGAAACAACAGTTTTCGTTTTATTTCATTTGAAATTGAATTTCTGTAGATCCATCGTTTCATTATTCTAAAGACAATGCAATGAAATAACGTAGATTTGTATTGATGTAGTAAAGTGAAGAACATGACAACGTGACTCTTTTTTTTATCAATTCTATCTACGAAAGGTCGTGAGTAAAAAAACAAAACAGTTTACATACTAAGTTTAGAGTGAAGTCGCCATAATAAATATTTTTCTTATTTCGTTGTGCTTATGATGATGAGCTGTGATTAGAACCAGAGATCAGCAATGAGTATTCAAAAAGATAAGTAGATTCGAACCATGTTCATAATTTCTGATACTTATACCCATTCATTCTTATTTTTATATCGTACTCATACCACTCATATTTAAAGTTTGAAGTACTCATCGTACTCATACTTAACAATACGCATGATGTTGTTGATTACGACTCTCCATGACTCAACATTTACAAGAATCACAAAATAAGTATGATTCGCGTACGAACACTACAATACTCACTAGAAGGTTATGTGTTTGCTTTGCTTGCTGTCTTTGCCTTTTTCTTTCTTCTTTTTTTGTAAATGCAACAACAAATCAGACTGTAAATTGTGATGAATAATTCGAATCACTCATTTATGAGTATTATATATATTCTAAATTTATGAATCTGAAAGAGTAGGCGTATGAATCAAACATATTTCGAATGTTATGAGTTTGATGTCAACGTTGTACTCATACTCATTGCAACCTGTACCTATAAATCAATGTTGTAGTGAGTACGAATGAATCAGAGTAGTTAAATTTCAATACTTTTGACTCACTCATACTTGAAATTTCATGAGTACTTATGAGTAGCGAAAAAACGATTCATTGCTGATCTCTGGTTAGAACTCTCCCCTTGTACCAAGGAACAACTGTAATCATACGTAAAATTGGCTTCTTTAAATTGTTTTCTATGAATAAAGCAGCAGCATTTACTCGTAGCTGAATAGTATAACACCATAGGGTTTTAGAACAGAAATGTACAGTAAGAGTTTGCTGTTCAGTCTCCAATCGTTCCAACAAGTGAATGTATTTCAAACAGTTTTACCAGGTTTACCGATGTGAAATGAGCATTCTTTGTTAAAATAAAAAAAATTGAATATAAAGGAAGAAAAACCTTTTCTTCAAAGTATTGGGCTTTGCCTTTACACACTTTTCCATCGATCAGGCAGTTTGTGGATTTCACACCTATAAAAGTGTTCGTATTTTGAAGCAAACCAATTAGTCACGGAATTTTTAATTTTCTCATAGGAACCGCAGTGCCGCTCAAACAACGTGTGTCCCGTTGATGAAATCAAATATTAGTCGGAAGAAGACAAATCTAATGTATTTGACGGCTTATGCTTTCAATGCATTCTGAAAGGGTTTTGCTTTGCGCGCATGTTCATTGCCATTTTGCAAAATTTTATTGCCGGGTCTTCTGGCTAAATCTAGTCATTTTTCGATCAGTGCATGATTCAAAATTCATCATTTGTAGTCGGTTGCGTTCTTATGAACAGTTTCACCAGATTTAAGGAGTGCCTGGTACACCACACCATTTTTTTCTTGACGAATCAATTTGATTTTGCAGCCGGAGTTGATCTTTTCGAGAATTCTGAAAAACAAAAATTCTTCATCGCCAAAACTGACGTTTCATTCTAATGTTCAATGAATGTTAATGAGTCCCAAATTACTACCTACTATCTACTGCAATTATCCGCTTATGTAGCTTTCTAATAACTTTTAGTGGGAAACTTTAGCTTTACTTTAAGTACCAGGCCTTTGTGATACTTACGCTCCCTACAGTAGGAAATTTACGCACCCACCATTTTTTATAGTACATGCAGAGTCTGCATTGCAGACTACATAGGTCTTATTAACGTTTCTTTATAAATTCCTGAGAAGCCATTAATAAAAATTTATTTAGCAAATTTCGTGTGTTTCACATCGATGGTACTACATTTCGTTCTTTTTTTCTCTGATAAAATTTGCTGCCAGTAGGTGCAAACCCAGCTGGAAATACTTCAGTAACAAATCAAAATTTGTCGGAGCCAAAACTTATTCTTAGGTAACAGCGACAAGTTTTCAGCAGCCGAGTGAAAACCACGCAGCGTCGTCCGGACTATGGAAAGCCGTGGATATAAAAACTAAGTTCCTGTTATACTGGTTAAAAAAGTGCTGCAATATTGCGAAAGTAGAGATGTTTCTCAACTGTCGTCTATTAACTACGACATCAGCGTGCTGTTAATAAAATTCTGTTATTGCCACGATTAAAATTCGTAAATGATCTACCCACAAACCTGTAGAATAACACGAGCGAGTGTCCAATCGGAAGGTCGACTAATTAGTAATAATTCGCTAAGACAATTTTCCGTCACCGCAGTGGCTTGCCGGTAAATCCATGACAGCAAAAAAAGGCGATGACAACAGGGTGACAGTGGTCATTCGATCTAATTTTGATCGACTTCTCTAGTGCACTCAATATGTCTCCTAAGGCTTAATATTCTTCCACAAAGTCCCTATATAAGTCCAAGAGAGTATTTGGGAGATCATTTGGATGATTGACTACGTAGTCGTTCAACCTCAAACAAATGTCAAGTGAAAAGCTTGCTAATGAGGGCATGGCGGCAAATATCAACAGAAAAATTTAAAAAGAAATGGTACATTCAATGCCGAATAGGTTAAATGGAATACCTGTTGTACTTGGAGTACCTAGATTTTTGCTGTCCACTGTATATCTGTTAATTGACTAATATCAGCAGCTCTTCCGGGTTCATAGTCAGCAAGATGGAATACTATTTGAGTCTGACGGCTCATGTAGGGATGTTGCGAATGGCTCATTGAAATCACCATAAACCTTTTTTTGTCACCATAATTTCATTTAAAATGCAATTGATTAACCATATTAATTCCAATATTATTTATTTGCTGGACAGTGTCAGTAAACTGGGAAATGCTTCACAACGAGTATGAGTAATAAGAGTAAAAGAAGTGATTTGGTTACTAGATACTCTATTAAGAGAGAGACTAGTCTGCGATATATCTATAGGTCAAGCATAAGTAGTTGGGGCGGAAGCTGGGTGTTTGGTACCAGAGGAAAATATTAGTGTGTTGTTTCCAAATTTACGCCATCGAATTATGTGACCAATTCAACTCGAACGGGAAGAATATTTCTAAAAGGTGGACTCTAGATTAGAGTAGAAGATGATACAATGAGCAGAAAAAGCAACTTGCAGGGGAATTCTTTGCACGCCACTGATGATGCGAGAAACTTTCAGTGGAGTGATAGAGTATATCTGGTGACAGGAAAGATGAATAAAGGCAGACTTTTTTCTGAGGTCAAAAGTGTTTATTGGGTAATTACAATAAATTTCAGTTATGCATCAGACTAATGAGTAGAAAAGCTTTTTGAGGCCTGCCAGTGTAACAGTATTGTGAGAGACATTTCAGGGATACCCGATATAGGTTGAAGACAGTACAATAAATCGTCTGGTCGCTGTACCCCACTACTTCTGCGTCTCAATTCTATTACATTATGTTTTCTTTTCTTTAATTTTTTTAAGAAAATCAATCGATGCTCAGGAAACTTCGACATATCTTTCAATAAATCGATATAACATCGATTCATCTTTGCAATGCATTGCATCGATGTTTTATTTCAATGTCCATCACTAATGTCAATGCATTGCATATATGTATGTATACACCAGAGATCAGCAATGAATCGTTTTTTCGCTACTCATAAGTACTCATAAAATTTTGAGTAGGAGTGAGTCAGCAATATTCAAATTCAACTACTCTGATTCATTCGTACTAACTACAACATTGATCTATAAGTACAGGTTGCAATGGGTATGAGTACAACGTTGACATCAAACTCATAACATTCGAAATATGTTTGATTCATACGCCTACTCATTCATATTCATAAATTTAGAAAAATACTTATAATACTCATAAATGATTCGAGTGATTCGAATCATTCATCAAAATTTACAGTCTTGGTTGTTGTTGCATTAAAAAAAAAGGAAAAGACAGCAAGCAAAGCAAACACACAACCATCTAGTGAGTATTGTAGTGTGTGTACGCGAATAATACTTATTTTGTGATTCTTGTAAATGTTGAGTATAGGAGAGTCGAAATCAACAACATCATGCGTATTGTTAAGTATGAGTATGATGAGTACTTAAAATCTTTGAATATGAGTACTATGAATATAATATTAAAATAAGTATGAATACGTATAAGTATCGGAAGTTATGAGTATGATTCGAATCTACTCATCTTTTTGAATACTCATTGCTGATCTGTGGTATGTACATACATTTATTCATATATTACATCGTATTTAACTGAATTAATTTAAATACGATATATGAACATATAATGAGAAAATAGAAAATATATATAAAAATAATAACATATTGGGAAATTTCAAAAACTTTTCTTAATTTATTGTTTTAGAAATTAGAAGATAATCCTTCATTAGAATATGATGAAAATAACTCCTCAAATTGTGCCTTCCATAATTTTGCGTGATAGATCGAACAGTTTATTAAAATCCTATTAAGACAATAGAATAGAATAGAAAACCATTAGTTTTAATCTTAACTCTTAATGGAAAAAAATATTTATAAATAAATATGAGGGGGTTTGTCTGAATCTCAATTAAAGTGACTCTCCATTGCACGTGCTGTAAACGGTTCCGTATTTGGTATTTGTTGGCTGGCTTGTAATGTTGGCATGTAATGGTGGTAAAAATGGTCTTTAAGGGTGTTGTAAATGAAATAATAAAAAAGTGGCATCTGCAAAGCCCAAGGTTATTGCAATAGCATGTATAACCCACCCATTAAAGAGCGTACGATAACATTATGGCCCGTCAGTGGCAACAACGGAAGCAAGTAGTTACAACACTTCAATACAAAGTTGACAACAAGTACTCAATAACAACAGAACGCACCCGCTCGCACACATACTTAATAATTCGTGTACTGTAACCCAGTGAAATTTTTTACTTTTAATGTTAACATTAAAACACGTTTTTACTCTTTTAGAAGCAACTGGAAGCGGCGGCATTATTTCTATTTTTGGCCATTATTACAACTTGTCGTTAACTAAACGGAGGCTTTTAACGGACAGATAAATTGTTTTTCATTATTATATGTGGACAATAAGGTAGCAGTAAGCGTTAAGCTAAAGTTACTCCACCCATAACACAAGAAAGTAATTTAGACTCACACTGAATTATAATTTATAATGCGGTAATAGTAAGTATTAATTTTCTGGATGAATAAAAATTAAAACTCATGATAAAATTAGTATTTATTAATACTAAACCAGATCGTGTGGGTTGATTTTCTTCAGTTTTCAGTGAAAGATGATGAAATCCAGATTTATGTATGAGTTCAGTCTCTTCATGCTTCCAGCTTTCTTTGCGAACTGGATATCTTTAATCATCTGTTTCAGTACTTTGATCAGAAACGCAGTATAACTTAGATGTTGGGTTTCGCAGAGCAAACCCACAACTGAACACCGTGAGGCTACAATGGTTTTAAATAGCAGTTGTAAGGTAAGAGATTCCTTTGAATGGACAGTTCAGACTGCCTTGCAATTGATCATCTGAATGTAGTTTTAATTAAGTTTAATTGCTTTTGTTCGATGTGGTTTTCCCAATTCAGCTTTCTGTCTAAGATTATAGCCAAGTATTTAGAACTATTGCAATGCGAGACAATTACCGAAAACGTATCATATCAACATAAACGGCAAACTTACTCCAATTGGTCCAATGCTTGAAAGAGATTTCATTTTTTTCTTATCTTGTCACATCGATCAGTTATATACGATTTCAACAAACAAGCATATTGTATTTGGAAGCATTGATGTCTGCCGACAACATTCACACTACATTTCCTCAAAAGCCTAGGCAACATCTAGGTAA
Source organism: Sarcophaga rosellei (assembly GCA_930367235.1). Lineage (NCBI taxonomy): Eukaryota > Metazoa > Arthropoda > Insecta > Diptera > Sarcophagidae > Sarcophaga > Sarcophaga rosellei. The sequence continues at coordinate 67,213,891 of OV884019.1, forward strand.
ACCCTTAAGTAGATTTTACATCCATAATTGACCATTACAACCCTTCACTCAGTATTACGGCCTAGCTTCTTACACCACTTATGTTGTGTGCCTTAATTTTATACTTGAGTGGCGGAACCTACAGCTTAAATCGACTCCGGACGACAGATTTTATGAGAAACTTTACATGGCAATTCTTATTTACTCTCAGAGTTTTTGCCAGAAATCTGGTGAGAGGAAGTCGCCAAAGAAATATTTTTTTATATTTCGTTTTGATGCCTGACTTGGGGTTCGAACCCGGGCTTTACGTCTAATAAGCCAACACACTATCTACAGATTTTACCGGCTTCTTATTCTTATTGTATGTAAAATTCAAAGCATCGAATTAACCATTGAATGTCTTTTCCGAAATTCAAACTAAGTAGTGAGTATTCGCTGTTTAATTTAAATTAGAGTTTGAAAGAAATCGTTTTTCTGTTGTTATTTATTTATTTAAATAAATTTAATAATTTAATTTCATTTCATGATTAATTTTCTACAATTTTTCAACCGAGCTTACGGACCGACTATACTGCCTGAGACTAGTATTGACTGCTTAATAGCTAAAATTTTCACAGAAAATGAAGGTAAATATCCGGGAATAACATTGGATAGTAAATTGACATGGAGGGCTTATAAAGGGTGTTTTTTATAGAGGTATAGAACTTTAAGTTGGCATTACTTTTCAAGATGGCGACCGATTTAACAGCTGTCAAGTGATTTATTCTCTCTCGCCTGAACACGCTTGCAAATAGTGCAATTTTATTTTGAAAATAATGGTTCTTTTCATAAGCGAATTTTGTTTAGCGATGAAGCGCACTTCTGGTTGAATGGCTACGTCAACAAACAAAACTGCCGCATTTGGAGTGAAGGTAATCCTCAAGTGTATGTGGAAACACCATTACATCCAGAAAAACTGAGTGTTTGGTGCGCTTTATGGGCTGGTGGAATCATTGGTCCGTACTTTTTCAAAAACGATGGGGCCAGAACGTTACAGTCAATTGTGATCGGTATAGAGCCATGATTACTAACTTTTTCATTCCTGAATTGAATAACCATGATGTCCAGGAGATGTGGTTTCAACAAGACGGCGCAACATGTCACACAGCTCGTGCCACAATAGATTTATTGAAAGACACGTTTGGTGACCGCCTAATTTCACGTTTTGGACCTGTGAATTGGCCTCCAAGATCTTGTGATTTAACACCGCTAGACTACTTTCTGTGGGGCTATGTAAAGTCATTGGTCTATGCGGTAAAGCCACAAACGATTGACCATTTGGAAGACAACATTCGCCGTGTTATTGCCGATATACGGCCACAAATGTTGGAAAAAGTCATCGAAAATTGGACGTCCAGATTGGACTACATCTGCGCCAGCTGTGGCGGTCATATGGCAGAAATCATATTTAAAATGTAATGCCACAAGATTATCTTTCGGATAAATAAAATTCATGTCAATCGAATAACCCATCGTTGTTTTATTGCAACTTAAAGTTCTATACCTCTATAAAAAACACCCTTTATATGCGTCAATTTTCTATGCAGCTAGATCAAATTTGAATACAGAATGTAGATTAAAGCTCTCTGCACATAATTCTGAAGACCAAAGCTTTAGAGATAATAGGAGACAAGTTTAACATAAAATTTATCAGGGGATTGCGTAACTTAATGAATCTAGTGGCTGACAGCTCCCTCCTTAACAGTCCCCTGGACTGAACCAATACGAAATCTAATTTAGTAATAAAAGTGAATCGAGCAGTATAGAGTATATACTTACTATCAAAAACAGATATGGTGACAGGAGTGGGAGTTTTTGGTTACAGAATGAAATATTCCGAACTCACGGGGAACTTGTAGGTTTTTTCTAAACACGAGTTTACTCCTGAGAGCATATCAATTGCTGGGCAGAGAAGTGTCCTTGTGAACATCGGGCAGCATCTTGAAGTTTATCAGGGCAATGGGATCGGTAGATATATTATAGAGATACTCTAGTTTGAGGGGTGTACAATAGGTCATATGGTAATACGATTTGTTGAGTTATACTGCATCATCTCAGCAAGAAAGGAATTTATTTATCACTTTACATGGAAACTATTCGATATTATTTAAGTCATTTATAAAAAACTTTCTTCATCATCTGTCCACATGTTTAAATTGGACTGAATAATTCGATATCGATTCGATTTTTGTACACCCGATATCTGCAAATCGAATCGAATGAACAATTTTATTAAAAATTTTAAAAATTTTAATCTGCCATGAAAATGTGTCTGGGATATCTGCTTTAGTTTTTTTTTGTTCAATTTTATTCCAGGCATAAATAAAAACTGGTATTGCAATAATCATAAACGTCATACCAACACGTGTGCGTAACTATCGGTTGACGGAAATGGAGTCGTATTTTGGCACAAGAAGTGCGTGCCACCACATGGTGTGGGTGGTAATGAATGTTAAAAGAAAAATATCTTCACAACATTGTTTTTCACATTTATGACGAAAACATCAGAGGGATAATGAGTTGATTGTGAATATTGAAGTAAATAATACGGCATAATGAAAGCAAATGACACTCGATGGTAAAATTAAAAAAAAAATTAACTTTAAAAATGTACGACAAACGTACCGCTAAAAATGTTAAGCGTCTCTAGAACATCCGTTGGCATTTAAGGACATCCTCTAACAGGAACAGGGAGTCAACATTACCATCAATGTCACCATCAACATCTACCTCATCATCAGCATCCTTTTGCGCATCATCGAATTTGAAAATCTATGGGGTCTATTGAAAAGGAATATTTTTTTTCTATTCGACTACCATCCTGCTCGTCCTGTTCAGTATAACATGCTAATGGCTCAGATGATTTAAGTAAAATAAAAAGGAGCAGCACAATCGAGAAATACTAAAAGTGGCAAACAGTGGCACATTTGTGAAATATTTAAGTACCCCCAGTAATCTTTTAAGTGGAGAACTACGCATGCAGAGCGTGTTGTTGCATATAAATTATGAACATTTAACAACTTACCCTCACACACACACACATACACTCACGCAAACATTGTAACGCACTTACAACGCGTACATCACAAACTCTACGTTGTAACACTGGGAAAAGGGATCTCTCTCTTTAGTCTGCCATACAGCATCAATGCATCAATACAAACCATGTTGGCAATATTCTGTTTGTTTGTTTGTCGGCCTCCTTGCCTCTTCGTCATGTACAATGACAGTCAGTATCTCCTTTTATTCTTTTTTCTTGTTGTTTTTCTGTTTGTCTATTTTCAATCTTCATTTAGACAATTTTTAATGTTTGCTTGTCAATCCATCCATTCCTCTGTCTACCAATTCTGGTCCTTTTATTTTTTTTTGTCTTTAGTGGTCTTCAGTGCGATTATGTCCCAGTGCTTGTTATTTTGTTTGTTTGGATTTTCGTTCCATTAAGGGATTCCAAATATTGAAAGCATTTTAGTTTAATTGTTTTTCAAATTATTATTTAAATGGATAACAATAACAATTCGTCTATCATATTGCCAACAACAACACTAACAACAACGGCAACAGTACAGAACAAACAGGAACAATAACAAGAATGCTAGTAAATGATAAAAGAGGACACCAAATAAAATGTAGTTTTTATTGTAAAAGCAATTTAAATAAGATCCACAATTCTTAAGGGAATCTTAATTTTGCAGAACACACAACAATACATTTTCAAATACAGAACGATATTCATTATGAACGCATGCATATGCATGAATTTTCTTCATAATTTGAATTCATTTCAGTTACATACGAGAGCCGCAACAATATTAGTCAACATTTAATAGAGAGATTCTCTTTAATTTAAGGCTTAAAAAATATTTCAATTGCATTATAAATTAAAGAAATACGTCTATGAGCTGCTGGAGGGCGTGGTAAACTCATACATCATTATAAGTAGTAACATACCAAGAGGAGTAGTAAGAAACTTTTTTAACACTAACATGAAATTGTTGTTGGCATAAAATGTCTTGTGTCGAATTAATTATTTATTAAAGGAACAACAAATCAAAGTGGGAAAGCCTCAGAATTTTTGATCAACAAAATTATTCACCACAATGCGGAATGCACAACTATCTCCCATTAAATCAGTCATCATTAGCCGCAAACCGTTCTCAATAGGAGACATTTTATTTATGAAATTAATATTTTGTGCATAACAGCTTTAGGGCCATAATTTCATGATAACCTTACAAACAGGTCTTAGGTCTTAGATCGGAGTGGTAGCTCTGATACCAAAAAGCTCACTTGAGCACGCATAGCGGCCCGTTGTGATGTCATAGGTGAACGCAGTCTCTGTACTGACAAAGTTTCACCAAAATCAGGGAGGAGGAAGGAGTTGGACTGCACATCAAAAGCACGACTACCCTATGCTTGAAAACCAGCTAGAAAGTTTAATAAACGAAGCTATATCCTTGACATCAATAGATGATAGCTCCATCAAGCTGACAAGAAATGAAGAGCCAAATAACCTCTATCTGCACCTCGCAAGAGATGGGCACTGACAAAGAAAGTGGATAACAGTCTCTTCCTTACAAACAAATTTCAGTTAATTTCTTACCGACCAAGAGTTAACTTATTGCCGTGAGTGATTGTTGTATTGGCTTTCAAAAGTAACGTTTTTGCCGATTTCAAAACCACTACAGAATTATTAGAGAACAAATTCCTTTACTGTCCTCCAGCACATTCCATTAAAGTAGCTATAAAAAATCGAAACACAAGAGACATTGCGACATGTAGCGATTAATAGGTAACTTCGAGAAGGCTCGAAATAGACTTCGTTAATAAAACAGTAAGGAAATCGGATAAAATGAAGTCTCTCTTACAGTGTGTTAAGAAACTGAGTCACTTAAATGCTTCTTTCGACACTTGAGAAATATGCTGATTTCAGCGAACATCGTATTGAATGTTTACGTCCAGAACATAAAAAGCTTCTGATTTCTTACATATGGAAACGGTGTAACATCGTATAACATTAAACCAATAACCATATACCAACAACAGCAGTATGAAAGAATAGGGGATAGACAAGTAAGCGAGGAAGCAAAAACAAGCAATGTGAACAAAATACACAAAGAACGAGAAGGCGAACACACGAACTTTCGACTTCAAGAAGCTTCATCAGACTGTTTGCATTGGCATATAAAATGGCAAGACAAAGCAGGCAACCAGGAGTAGTAAGAATTCAGTCAGGCTTGTGTGAAGACGCGTTGCGTGTGAAGAAAACAGTCGTGGTTTGAAGATCGCCGTTGTAAAGATCTGCGCTGTAAGCAAAGAAAAGTGGCGAACAATCAATTATTGTTGCATTCATCAAGTTGTAAGCCGTGGCACACAAAAGTAGTGCGAACAATAAAGAGTTTAATTGAAACTGAACATAAATTCATTTTTATTTTGTTTGCAATCAACGAACTCATATTTTAAACGTTTCTAAAAAGTTAAAAACTTAACAATGTTTATGGCACACATATCTATAAGAGCTTGGAAAATATGCATCCGTAATATATTGAATTTAAAAGTTCTTATAGTTTTGTGGCCTTAAAAATTTTGAACTGTTACTATACATCGTTACATTAAAGTCATAGACACTCAACTCGTAGTAATTGGGATATAATCAGGATTGTTGAGGTCCATGTGGCTTTAATATTAATCGACCAAATCGTACACTTTGTACTTGGCATCGGTCTAAAAACAAATATCTGAAGTAAAGCAATAAGGTTCCATGGAAAATAAAAAGAACACGAGCATATTATATAATAACCTCTTCAAAAATATTCATAATTATAGATTTTAAATTATGAATTTATTTTTAAATTTTGTAAACGTCATTAACAAGTCTTCGTAGTACGAAACGAATAAAGTTATTTGTTTAACCTCTTTATATGCAGTTAAACACTCCCAATTCTGTTACTATCCTCGTATAATTTATTTCTCAAACAATGTTGTATGTATTCAAATGTATTTGAATATTGTTAAACTTCAACAGTTTTAATACTTTTGAGATATTTTTCTCTCTTTTAATTTTTCAAAAGTTCATTTTTAGAGAAAAATTTCAGAAATTTGCAGAATATTACAGAAATTTTATTTGAATAACTGAACGCAATGCCAACAAACCGAGAAGAAAATAATTCATTATTAATTTCGACAGCAACATTTATGAAATTCAAAACATTTTTATTGCATTATTATGATTATTTTTGTTTTTTTTTTCTTTTAAATTACGAATAAATAAGGAAAAGGTTCATTACCCAGAACGAAATTAACAAAAAAAAAACCCCTGCATAATTTGTATAATTTTCTGTTAATTGATGTTTGATTTAAAATAATTCCATAGTAATTGATTTAAATATAAAACAGAATCAGAAATTACTATTTTGATACATTTCAAATATAAATTATTACACAACTAAAGATGGTAATCACAATATGAAGTTGTTTTTGGCAGCAATTTTAATGTGATTTTATTTGTCATGATGATAACCATCATAGATTATAAGGCAAATCAAATAAAAAAAAAATTATAAATGAATAGCAAACTTTATCTTCAAATCTTTCTGAAAGTGCAAAGCTTTTTAACAAAATTATTATATTTTTTCTTTTCTTTGTAAAATCAAAATTTTATTAATTTTGAGCAGCAGCAACCTATTAAATCCGTATTAGAAGCATAACAGGAGAAGTTAACTGATAGTAAAATTGCTACTTAATATTGTTACGTTTTTCGATTTTGTATAACTGAAGGTGCTTTTTTAATTTGCTCCAGAGCTCAGCCTGTGAACATACGTCGTTGACTATGGCAGTTTTCAATTTGTGAATCAATTGAATTTCAGACGGGAGCAGGCCTTACTTCGACAAGTTGTGCTCTGCGAAAAGTAGAATCTTTGTGAGCGACACGAAATCGATTGCCTCGAATTATCCTACACAACATAGCGGACAAGGGCGTAGAGTTTTGCAGAGCTTGTGTTTGGTCTACGTACGTGCCTATCATACATACATTACTGGTCATTACAACCTTTTAGTCAGGATTACAACCAGGGGTGTTGTCGAGCCGGAACGCTCCGGAACGTCGTTCCGGTACTTCCTTTTTGGACAGGAACGCGTTCCGGAACTAAAGATGATTTCTGATAACGAGAATTGGCTGTTTTGAAAAAAAAAAAATACAAATTTTTTTTTCTAATTTTTGACGAATTTTTACATGTATTTTTATAAACAAGGGTTTGAACCGAATCCGAACTGGAACGAACCGGCTTGTTTTTCCGAACCGTGAAACGGAGTTCGGAACGTTTTTTTCTGCTTAACCGGAACGCGTTCCGGTAAAAAAAAAATTAGCACAACACCACTGATTACAACGTAGCTTCTCTCACTACTTGTGTTGTGTGTGTTATTTTATACATGAGCGGTGGAACCTACAGTTTAAAGTCTCCGAACGACACATTTTTTAAAAACTTTACATGGCAATTTTATTTACTCTCAGAGTTTTTTCCAGAAATCTGCTGAGAGGAAGTCGCCGAAGAAATATTTTTTTCATATTTTGTTTTGATGTCTGACCTGACTAGACTACGGTGTTTCCAATACATACAATAAAACACTAAATCTCATAATTACAATATACGATAACAATTCGTTAAATGTGTACCGATTAGTGATATACCCGATTAATGACTCCGATATGATCTGATATGATAAATGCTAAATAATATAAAAAATAACAGTTTCATCGAAAATGTTTATTAAGATTAAGAATACAATTTCCTATAAAATAAAGCTCGATTTAAGAACAAAGTTATACGAAGTTTAGTGAAAAATCTGATGAGATACATACGTGTTAGCGTTAGTTGATTGGTCGGAAACTTTGTTAATTCAATTGTCTAGCCTATTGGCACATATTAGCCAGAAATATAGTCCCTAATAAATGTATCATACACCTTGTAAACGCACTATTGGGGCAACAACAAAATCGAACAATAATTTTTTTCGTGAGCCGCAAACGTATGATCTTCCGCAGTCTTTACTAATTTACAAAAAATCTATTAAAAATCCATCCTTGCAACCTCATATTGGTCACTAGCGCCTAGGACTACATACATATGTACATACATACATAATTGGTCTTTACAACCCTTCAGTCAGGATTGCGACCTAGCTTCTCACACCACTTATGTTGTGTGCGTTAACTTTATACTCGAGTGGCGGGACCTACAGTTTAAAGTAGATTTTTGAGAAACTTTTCATGGCAATTTCAGAGTTTTTGCCAGAAATCTGCTGTGAGGAAGTCGCCGAAGAAATATTTTTCATATTTTGTTTTGATGTCTGACCTGGGGGTTGTACCATAGTCTTACGTCTAATAAGCCAACACACTACGTACTAGACTATAATAATATCGATTAAGTGGAGACCTCCCAGACTTATTTGATAGATTGAAAAATAATTGTTTCCGAAAAATGGGCTTGTAGTCAAGCTAAAAAATAATTCTGTAAAATCAAATGTTAAGATTAAAAACAAAAATATAGTATAACAGTATATTACAAGAAGTTTGATCGTGTCTATAAAAAGACTCAATAATAGACTCTAAAGTTGAATAAGAATATAATAATCGCTTAAACTGCTCTAATAAAAATTTTATACAAACATTGTTTATTTGTTATACGAAAGTCGATTTAAGGGGTAAGTGTTATACCAATTCGAACAGTAAAATTCTTGTTTACGAATTCAATATTCCCCTGTTCAGCAAGTATTTGTTATATTATGTCAGGCTCACTGTTATAAGTTATAACAGCCAAGTATTCAGTGTATTGTGCAGTTTCTTTCATTTCCACTTTAATTTCCAAACGTTCTCTTTTCCCTTAAATTACCCCTCAATTACATTCCACACATTGTTTTTATTGTATTACAACTAGTTTTACAACAGATGGCAATATACAGCAGCACTTTATGGATTCTGTTGGCAAAATTATTGTACTCTCAGAGAAATCATAAAATGCAATGAGAGTAGAAGAGAACATTATGCTGCTCTATGGGGGTAAAATAATGCAAACGTAACAAGTGTTTTATTTACAAGGATTCATACAAAAAAAATTGTAGGAATTTTTTAAAGAATTACTTACAGTTAATTTAGAGACATTGCAGTTGAAAAAAAAAATATATACAAATTAATTACGATATGGAATGCGGAATACGGAATTTAATAAGAAACGAAAATTAATCGTTAAATAATTGATAGTGATAGAAAATTCACATTTTAATAATTTTCTTCAGTGTTTATTCATGACTATAAATTCGAAAAATTGCAATTCTATTTGATTCATATTTTAATCCCTTAGTGCACATGAAGTACATACTATTACTAAAGGATTTTTTTCATTTAGATTATATTCAAAGATTTAGTTGTTTTTATTAAGCGACCACTTTCTTTGGAGTTTCGCTCCCCGTAAGTTCAAATGTGATTTCCTCGAAATTATAATTTTTCGACTTGATTGTGGTTTCACACACGAGACTATTTTTTAAGCCGCACAATTTTTGTTCTTTCAGTCACACACGAGACTATTTCATCTGGCATAAAATTATATACATATACTCTGCTTTGTGTGTATTAGTTTTTGTTTACTTATTTTTCTGAGCCTGTTGTTTTATAAATGTATGTGTATTGGTTTTGTATTGTTTATGTATTGGTTTGTGCGGGGTAGAAGCTGGTTGAAAAATTATGCCAGCAAAAAACCACTCTCCTCACCTCTCTTGCCTACAAGCTGCCATTTTGTGCCAGCATAATTGTTCTCGTCTGTGATCGCTCATTGACAACAACTTAATTTCTAATGAAACGATTTGCGAATGGAAAATGTTGTATTTTCGTAAAATTTTTAATTGTCTACCAAAACTCGCGATACACAGTATAAATTCGATTCTATTTAGCACTGCTACTTGTACACCCCTATTTTTGCTACACGACAGTTATTCTTATTGGCTCTAATCACACGAGAATAATTGTGCTGGTATAAAATGATAGTTTATTGGCGAGAGAGGGGAAGAGAGTCGTTTTTTGGTAGCGTAAAGTTTCAACCACCTACAACCACCCATTACCAACACAAAACTAATACATGCACATTTATAGAAATCAGCCAAATATCAAATAAATGCAAAAAACAATAATACATACAAAAGCTTTTTGTTATTTATTGGCCGTAATATGCAATCTGGCGAATTGAATTGGATTTTCAGTACTTATGATAAAGGAAAAGGCTGTTACTTTAAATCAATTAAGAATGCGATATTCTGTCAAAGCAAAATATTTTTCACGTGAAGAAATAAAATACACTTACCAAGAAAATTTAAATGTTGATAAATTAGTTTGGCACATAAGCTGAATCCCGTTTGGTTAAAAGAAGGACACCCAAGGTATTCGAGTTTCTTAAAATGACAAAAGGTTCAAAAATGTGTGCCTAAAAAGTAAAATAAATCTATTTATACATGTGACATACTAAAGGAGAAAGCCAAGTTATGTCCTCAAAATATTTCGGAAAAGCCAGGTGGCTAATGGTTAAGACACAAAATCCAAAGGTCAATATATATGGAGAAAAATGGTTGACTTGGAGTTGGCTTAGTCAGTGAAAATTTATTCCTATTTCTGGACAAGTAGGTACGTGAAGAAACAAAATTGTCGTATTTGGAAATACCAACCTATATGAGATCCAAGAATGTCCAATTCATCTGGAAAAAGTCATTGTTGTGGAGTTCGGACTGGCATCATTATCGATCCATATATCTCTGAAAATGACATTGACCAGGACATCACTGTCAACGACAAAAGTTATGGGACGATCATTACTAACCTATTTTGACATGTGGTTTCAACCACGTGCTACACGACGCTCGATTTGGGGGCATGGTCATCTCATGTGAAGGTAGTCGCCGAAATTGTACTATTTGCTGTTGTTAGACCCTTTTTCGGTGAGCTTGCTTAAGTCGCAGCTGTACGCTAATATTCCACAAACCAGGGTCTTCAAAGTCTACATAACACACGGCTCAAATTCGGATGAGTTCCATCCTGTTTGAACGATGTTGCATTCCACACATATTGGCATCAATAGGTCTTTCAAACGAATAAAATATGTCGATGGTAGGAACCGTTTAATGAAAGACCCAATACTTTCAATATCTGTCACTTCGCAGGATCGAATAATTAATACCAGCATTATTACAACACTCAATAACGATTATTCCACTCTGATTAAAATTCCTGTCTTGATTTAACTTGAAATCAGAACACATACCTAAGAAATCTAGAGAGGGATAGAGCAACTTTAAAAGCACAAAGGACTAAAGATTTATCTTTACTGAGAATGCTGTCCCATTTACAACACCAAAAATTTGTTTACCTTCAATCTCGGTACTGAAACGATGGAAAAATTGTTCGCAAGATACATGCCATTAAAAGTACTGCATACATACATACGTACATCCTATCAACTGATCAATTGATGTCGGCGGGAACAGAATTTGTACCTATACTAAAGCACATTTCGTAAGATGGAATTGTTATTTAATATTTTTTTTTTATCTAAATTAACATAATTTCTTTTTAACAATTTATTATGGGTTTCAATTTTCGTGTACAATTGTCATGTCATGTCATGTCATGTATACATACCATTATTGTGATTCCCAGGTGCAGATAAGACGAACCGTTCACAATTTTTACGTCCCCAGTCGTAAGCTTTGTTAAATTGGTGGTATTCAGACTTGACTTTTGGTTCTTCCAATAGAAATGCGTAATCTTGTCTAAATTACCAAGTTGTGTATCTCACGCAGTTTACTGTCATGTCTGGCAATTTTCATGAAAAGTTTCTCAAAACTCGACTTTAAACTGTAGGTCCCGCCTACACTCATGTATAAAATTAACACATACAACATAAGTGGTATGAATAGCTAGATCGTAATCCTGACTGAAATGTTGTAATAACTAATTATGTATGTATGTATGTAATATCGTCAGTATTTTTAACCCATGGGTCCAAAGATTTAAATTCATTTACGTAAGTCTAAAAAATTCTTGAAAAATACATACATATATGATGAACATGATTACAATTTTAAATTCGTATTTTCGTATTTGATTTTGGTTAATGTTTAGCAAGTGTTGCAGTTTTTAATAGAGTATCCTTAGCCTTTTTTTTTGGCAGAAATAAAAGTCTTTAATGAAATTACTTAATAAACTGACATTAAAGCATTTTATCTAAACTGGTGTTTTACATTTAATTTTGCTTTGATTTCTCGCTTTTCCTGACAAATCGTAATAAATGGTTTTTAATTCCTGTACAAATCATCATGGCGAGTACGGTACGTATGAGATTCTAGAATAAATTACAAACAATAACAGAAACTGGGTCAATTCATTCAAATTAAAATATAAAAATTTGTTACCATCGCAAATAACATGAAAATAACAATATTTGTTACAGAAGCAACGACAATAACAACAACAACAGCAACAACAAAAACAAAAAACATATAAAATTTAGCCAAATAACTGGAACAATAACACGAAACTCTAAAGGAGCCAAAAGCGCAAATAAATAAAAACGTTATTAATCAAGCTTAAGATAAAATAGTGAACGGGAGTACAGATAAGAACAATGATACACTCTGACACTGCACACACACACATACATCATCTTTTAGTTGCGCTCTCTTCTACTTCTATTTGAATGTGTTTAGTTCTGTTTGATGGTTGGATGTTGTATTCTTGCCATCAGATCTTATTACTCCAGTCTTCTTAGCAATCTGTCTGTATGTACATTTCAACTCTGATATGAATAAATGAACGGAATAAATGCATGATGGTTGGTAACAGAAGGTAAAGTTCGATTGTTTGGTAGCTTGTTTACCTGGCCATCTGTTTGTATATGGCTTTTGGTGTCAAATCATCCATTTTATTGTGCTACACACACTAAGCACATAGGGTGATGGTGGTTGGCGTAAGAAGAATACAAATTTCTTAAAGTAAATGCTACAGAGATGTCAAAGAATTTTTCTCGCAATTCAATTTTTTTTCGTGTTGGCAAAGGGTGTTTAGTAAAAATTATTTATTTTTTATGGTCTGGTATTGGAAAATATATGTATGCGAGACATTTTTTATGTGCTGTATTAAGGCAAAATTTTCCGCGCTTTGCAAAATTCTATATTTTCCTTGAAAGATATGCACTTTATAAAACTTATAATGATCGTCTTATACGGTGTTCAAATATGCACCTTTATTGCGTAAATAGCAATAAACTCCATTATTGAGTTCAATATTTCTTATAAAATTTAAATTAATTATTGTGCAGTAAATAATACGCAAATTATTATAATATTGAGTAAAACTTAAAATACAGCACTGTCATAAGTATGTTCAGTGCGCATATTACTTTCTGTTAATATTTGACAACCCTAATGTCAATCAAACAACAAAAAAAAAAAAAAAAAAAAAACAATGTTGTTGAAATGTGTATTCTGTGGTTGAAACAACCAGCTGTTTTGTTTACCACCTGTCAAATCAATATTGCGTATATTGTTATGTGTGAATACTTAAAATATTGTACTCGATAAACCGAATACTGACTCAATAAAAGTGCATATCTGAACCTAGTATTATGATATCAACTTAATTGATGAATAAATATTCAAATTTCCGAATTTTTGTTTCGTTCTCTTCTTCATTTTCCTATTGCAACTTCAACTCTCTAATTTGATTGTATCCTGAACCGGGTTTGCTTTGTGTGCATGTTGCAAAATTTCTCTGCCATGTCTTGTGACCTATTCTAGTCGTTTTTTGATCAATTAATTGTTCAAATTGATCATTTGTTGTCCGTAGCGGTTTGTACTAAAAATATTACCAGGTAAACTCTTGATACACTCATTTGATACACCGTATTGTCTTCCTGACGAATCGATCTGGTTTCGAAGTCGAAGTTGGTGATTTTTTAGTTTAGGATTCAGAAAAATTTTAAAATTTCATAAGCGGTTCTCCAGTTTTTAATCTGCGTGCCCAAAATTTAAAGTGTGACAGATTCTTTGTGCCTCGACCCTATGGCGCAAACTCTCGAAGGCCATCATAACGAAGAGTTTGACCGTCTCACACTTGGAAATGTCAAATGGCAATGGAATTATCCAAATCGCATCCAAAACTAATATCTATACGCTGATCGAATTATCTGATATAATTTTATCGATATAAAAAGAAGTCAATTATAGCATTATCGACACTTAGAATGAAGGTTGCTGTAAATTGTGATTTTCTTTTTTTAATTTTTATATACATGTTCTACAATACTTGTACACCTCCTTAAAATACACCCTGTGGACATGGGCATTTAAACATACATAAAAAATGTACAAATTTTAGTTTGTGGGGAAGAAAAAGAAATACTGAAGACAGATACAAATATATATATTTTGATAAATTATCCTGTTCACATGTCATTGTGATGGAAATGTTGCATAATTTTTTATAATTTTGTTGTTGTTGTTGTTGCATGTGATACATACCAATTGCTTGATATGTTAGACTTGATTCAACAAAACACATACGATTATGTGATATTCACATAATCACATAAACAGACAAACATATTATGGCATACAATACCTGCGTGTATAAAATTTCATTTATTTTTGTTGAAAAGAAAAACGATTATTGAATGGTTATCGCACATCGATTGCGTTGCTATTACGTACATTATTATTATGTATTATAATATATGGTATTACATACATACATGTTATATGATTAAAAGTATAAGAAATTAATGAATTTACGAACTGCATTGCGTGGTGGAGTGTATACTAAGTGTCTGTATTGTGAGAATTCTTTGTTAAGCTTGTTTTATTATTATTTTCATACATACATATTTCGTACATACATACATAATTGGCCATTACAACGCTTCAGTCAGGATTAAAACTATTACTTCTAATAAGCGAACACACCACCGACTAGACTATGGCGGCAAATGTATGAAGAGCCTCAAACAGTGTATTCTGCACCTTTCTAATAATATGCTCAACATCAGACATCACGAATTACGCCTTTTTTCGTGAAACATTGAATCAGTTTATCAATCGATTATGGTGGGAGCCCTAGGAATATCCAGGGAGGCACTAACTTCTCGCAATTGGCATTATGACCACTCGCCTTTATAGAAATAAAGATTTCTCTAAAGTTGCCCCATACAAGTTGTCATAGATTCGATTATTTTCGTTAAGTTCGTTCAGTTTCATCTCCAAATTTATTTTTTTTCCGATACATATGTACATACATGATTGGCCATTACAACTCTTCAGTCAGGATTTCGGCCTAGCTTCTCACACCACTCATGTTGTGTGCGTTAATTTTATACGTGAGTGACGGGACCTACAGTTTAACGTCGACTCCGAACGACAGATTTGTGAGAAATTTTTTCATGGCAGGTTTATTTAGATTAAGTCGCCGAAGAAATATTTTTTTTTTTTTTGTATTTCGTTTTGACGTCTGACCTGGGATGCTAACCCGAGCTGTACGTGTAATAAGCCAACACACTACCTACTAAACTACGGCGACCTTTTCCGATAACCATCTATTTTTCTACTCTTTTCCAAATGACAAAATTTGTTGTCATTCCTTAGTATAAAATTCCTTAAATCAAAAGGTTTGGCTCTTGGTTGTTTGGTGAAAAGGCTTAAAATGATGACTTTCTCACATCTGAGCCACATATAGGCAATATTCGAAAGTAGTCCTGCGAAAGTTTGAATTGCTCACCTATAGTTGAGAATTTAATGCGGTGTGCGCTTATGTTCATGTTTTGAAACGTTACTTTAGAATCCTATCTATCGTTCTAAAGTTATACCCGACTAATGATTATGTTGAAGTATGGATCGCAGAAGACCATCTTCAATTCGAATATTCGTTTTTTAATCGAAATATTTGTATGTAAAGATTATTACTGAAGAATTTCTTAATTCTTTATTACTTAAAATCCCAATGTCGAAAGACTAAGGGCCATTATTACAACTTGCCGTTAAACTTGGGTTTAGTTAAAGGTGTCTTTAGCTAAACTTTACAGTTCCCTTTCCTCTCTTTCCTTTCCTTTTTTGTTCCTCTTTTTTTGTTGTTGTTCCCCTTTTTTGTTGTGTGTTTCCTCATTTTGTTTATATTTGAAGTTGCCATACTGAAAATAATATATACTATGGCAAGTATTAACATAAACTTAACTTTAAAAGTTAAAGGTAGGATGATGTTCCCTTTAGCTTAACGCTCACTTCTATTTTATTGGGTACTCATAACAATGAAAAACAATTTATCTGCCCGTTAAAAGTCTCCCTTTAGTTAACGGCAAGTTGTAATATTGGCCCTAAATGTGGCATATCGTTGCGGAACTCTACATAGTTATATTGGCAAAAATAATCGTTTTTGTATCAACTACAAATTAAATCAATAATATTCTGATGCATTTTTTTTCGAAAATCGATAACACAACGTAAAGCGAAAATACGAAACGAAGAAGCAAGCAATACCTCCAATCCTAATTAATCATTTTGTACATATTCGCAGTCATACTGTCTGTCAAGCCATTTTGAAATACATACGTGCACATTGAATGAATAAAAAAGCACCAGAAAATAAGGAAAACAAAATCACAATCGCAAAATATTTGTATTCACATCTGGAGTTTTGTTCAATTTGCTTTTTTTCATGTTTTTGTCATTCATTCCATTAGTTCTTCCAATGATATATATTACGATATATCACACATACATACATAAAATATTATATGAATACATAAATATCAAGTGTGTATGTTTTAACTTGTTTCTGTTCTTTCTGCTTATTTATGTTCGAAAAGTATCGAACTGAACATAAATAAGAAAATTAAGGAATTTGCAGTCGATTTCATTCGCGTATATGGTAACACACGCTCGCAGCGTCAAAAGTCAATGAATTTTTGGAATTTCAGATCCCAAATTATAACAACAAATATTTCAAAGAAACTGAAATTAAAAACTTTTTTATTAAAAAAAAACACAATTTTAAAACTTAGTTAATTAACGTTAGGTTAGTTAAGTTGGCGGACCCTACTTGAAGGAAGAGTTCTCACTAGGATAATCATATAGGTCTTCTGTGATACTACAATAAATATTCAACCGCTATTGTGCAATGAATGGCCATGCAATTTAAGGATAGCAGTGAGTCAGTCCTCTTATCATTCAGGGATGTCCAACGTAACCTCAATCTGTCAACGAGAGCCTACCTTAAATACAAGAGAACAATTTTCAATTTAACAAAGACAATCGGAATGCTTGCAACCTCAAACATGGTGCTGGCTGTTGCCAGCTTATCAGCAAGGCTATTTTCAACGATATGTATCTCTATGTCCCATAGCCTATATAAGAATTGTCTTTGAATGGTCCGCGACTTTACCGCAGCCTGGGTTTCCGAGTAAAGTAAGAGATTTTCAAGGAAAATCCTGCCACCCAACAATTATTGTGTCGCTTTCATAATGGCCAACACTGGAAATTTGTGGATCTTTAGACCAGAATATGTATGTATGTATGTATGTACGTAATAATGTATGACTATATTAAAGGTTGTTTAAGCAAATTCCTCTTTAATTCGCTTTCTCTAAGTACTTCCCCAATAGTTTATAATGTTCAAGGTTACTAAAATCAAGGTGACTAATTACACTATGCAGCAAAATAAAAAAAAAAATCAAATACACCCAGCTAACGACAAAATAATATTTTTTTGGACTTTACGCACAAATTTATTGATTACACAAACATTTCTGAACCAATGTCCAATACTTACTCTTTATTAGAAAGGAGATGGATCGGCCTTAAAACGATATACAAGTTTTTTCAAGTTTGTACGTTCATAGTAGCAAGCTTTAATTAAAAAATATGAAATAAGTGATGACATTCTGAAAGCGCATTATATTGTGAAGAGATTGACACTTCATTCTCTTGTCACTTGTCAAATCGGACAAAAATTATAGATGGTATTATTTAAAGAGTCTAACAGTCGAATTATATTTTTGAACTTTTAGTTAAAAAATGTTCAGAATTTTTAATGGATCTTGATTGTTTATCGCAAAATGTGTCAATTTCACGTTTGAGCGACCACCAGAAGTTGGCCAATGTTTGTGCAAAGCGAAATAATAATATTTGCAAAAAAACACAAATATTAGCCGACTTCTGGTAGTCGTTCAAACGTGCAAAAAGCAAATTCTCAGGCAAATAATCAAAATCCATCAAAAATTTTGAAAATTTTTGAACTGAAAGTTCATTTGATAAGATGACATACATAAAAAATATAACACGACTGTTATACTATTTAAATAATAACTACGGTAATTTTTTCATATTTCGTTTTTGATGGAGATGTCTGACCTGGACTTGGAATCGAGGTCTCACGTCTATTTAGCCAACACACTACCTACTAGAATATGGCGACGAAATTTGAAATCGGTTCACTGTAAAGGTACTGTAAAGAGCCTCTATACATGTGTCTTTCCAGCACAAAACTTATTTTGTTTAATATCCTTGTAAAAGTGGTGGGTCTAAGCTATTATTTGTTTCAAACGACAACTCCCAGTTAGTCTACATCTATCTTCTACGGTGGTGTATGGTATTACCTTACCGATTTTTGCATAGTAAGGATGGAAAAATAGTAGCAATGTTTTTGCCGCGGTCTTCAAATTTTTGAAGGACGGATGTTTAAATAAGTTTTGATTTGTAGTCTGGTTCGAAGAGGCAATGAAGCCATCGGGTTAATATGCATTCTAAATTTTATATCACACTTTTTACACATTATAATTATATTGTACTGTGTAACATTATATATGAATATACAGTGTTCGCAAAAATAATGAGCACGATGGCTTTAAATGTTTTTACAACAATGCTTCATGTCTTCTCCAGGCGTCACCGTTTTTTTTTTTTTGTATAGGTACGGTCATATGTTTCCTTTTCTGATATAAAAGTCCTGGATAATTAAAATTCTGTGGAAGATAAATTCCTAGAAAACCAAACTCAGTAGAATAAATGTCATTAGCTAGACAACATCATTAGCTTCGAGGTCATCTAGGCAAATACGTAGATGTCTTCTGCTATCCAGGCAGTATACCGATAAAGAATGATATGTGCACCAGATATCAGCAATGAGTATTTAAAAAGATGAGTAGATTCTAATCATACTTATCATTTCTGATACTTATATGCATTCATATTTATTTTAATATCATACTTATTCTACTCATATTCAAAGTTTGAAGTACTTATCGTACTCATACTTAACAATACTCATGATGTTGTTGATTTCGACTCTCCTTTACTCAACATTTACAAGAATCACAAAATAAGTATGATTAGTCTACGAACACTACAATGCTCACTAGAAGGTTGTGTGTTTGCTCTGCTTGCTGTCTTTATCCTTGTCTTTTTTTTTTCTTTTTTTGTAAATGTTGGAATTGAGATCATTGGTGTAGTGTTTGAGTTGGAATCCTCTGGTGTATCACTAGACTTCAGATCATTTGATGTAACAAATGAGATCGTTATTTACAACAAGTCGTACGTGTTGTTTTCTGTAAATTTTGAATTGTAGGGTTCTCATGCTCACTTGGGATGAAGACTGGTTTAAGCCGATCGATATTAAGATTAAGATTATAGTGTGTACGTACTGTGTTGGCTTATTAGACATGTACATTTCGAACAAAACGAAGTATGACAACATATTTTTTTCGGCGACTTTCTCTGAACCGCGTTCGGATGTAAACCCTGAGGGTAAAATAAAATTGTCGTGAAAAGTTTTTCAAATCTGTCGTTTGTAGTCGACATTAAACTATAGGTCCCGCCACTCCTCGATAAAATTAACACACACAGACATGAGTGAGAATCTAGGTTGTAATGCTCGTCATAAGGGTATGTGAGCGATAGTCATATAGGATCGTTACATCCTTTGATATAAAAGCTCGTGGCTTTTCGCAATGAGTAGTATCGATTGGTCGAAATTTCAGCAATAATAATCAAAAAAAATTATTGAAAACAATTTGATTAATTTTGGATTACTTTTGAATATTAGATCAGATAACGCCTTTAGTTCTTACTTGCAAACCTTTTTATAAAAATAAATTCTTAGAAATCTGCACCTATCTGTGATGTTACTTAAGACGCTTCGATATGTCATTGTCATAATTTCCCTCATACCAATTATAATTTTTTTCATATTTTATGTATTTTTCCATTGCATCTGGCTTTTTTTTTGTTTTGTTTGACATCACATGCTGCGGTTTTTTTTTTGTATAAGTGTGGCATGTTACATGCCCCATATTTTATTTTAAGCCATAATTTTGTCAATTTTCTCCAATTTATGGTCCGTTGGCTAAGGCGTCAAATTATTTATGAGTTACACACAGTGTTTCGTCGAAACTTAAACATTTTTATTCTTGTCATGCTGCGAATTTTATTTGGAAATACAATCCGTTGTGTTTTATTTTTCTTTTAAAATTGTACATAATTTTATATTTTATTGTACATTTCATCGGATTTTAATTAAAATATTAAATGAATATAAAACTTTTTATGGATCATTTTGTTACAGAAATTATTCCCTTTTGAATAAAATTAACACGCCGGTGATAATAATATTTATTTGATCTTATATTTAAAAATATACTCATAAAAGACCAGTAAACAGTGTGACCAGATTCAAGCTAAAATCATTTTTAAACTATTAAGGGCTATTATTACAACTTCCCGTTAAAGTTGCTTTTAGTTAAAGGTAACTTTAGCTAAAGTGAACTTTAAAGTCACCTTTAATTTCTTTTCGTCATTACTTGTGAAGTCGCCGTGGTCTAGTAGGTAGTGTGTTGGCTTATTAGACGAAAGGCCCGAGTTCGAATCCCAGGTCAGACATCAAAACGAAATTTGAAAAAAATATTTCTTCGGCGGCTTCCTCTCAGCAGATTTCTGGCAAAAACTCTGAGAGTAAAAATTGCCATGAAAAGCTTCTCAAAAAATCTGTCGTTCGGAGTCGACTTTAAACTGTAGGTCCCGCCACTCATGTATAAATTTAACGCACATAACACGAGTGGTGTGAGAAGCTAGGACGCTGTCCAATGGCTCAATTCGACCTCCGGGTACTGTACTTGTCACAGTTAACAAGTACACGTCCTCTAACCTAACCTAACCAATGAAGAATAGCGAGCAAGCAATTATTGTGGTATTCGTCAAGTTTGTCAACAATTCGTCAACAATAAACAATAAACTTGTGTTTAGTTTTAACTAAATTCTTTATTTTTCGCACTACTTTTGTGTGCCACCGTATACAACTTGACGAATACCACAATAATTGTTTGTTCGCTATATCTCTCTGTCTCTCCTTGTTACTTTGTTACGAAAATGAAAAATCTAGATATTGGTATTTTGCTTTTACATCGCTTAACATTAAAATTATAAACAAAAGCTACAAAAACAAAACGATGCAGTAAACAAACCTGTTTACAACTTACCGTAGTGCTTAATATGACAACAAACACCAGAATAAAAAATGGTAAATAAATAAACAAAAAAACAACAACAAACAGCAGCATACAAAAAATGGTAAACAAGTAAACAAAAATACAACAACAAACGCTACAAGAATAAATGTAAACAAAATACACAAACAACAATAATGTATGAAAATAAAGATGTTTACATTTAAAGAGATCTCGAGAAGGCGAAATCAAGAACATTCGCCTGTAAGAACATTCATCACACTGTTTACCCTGCCACATATAAGTCAAGGCAAAGCAGTCGAGTGAGTTAGTGAAGTTCAGTCAATTTTGTGTGAAGACGCGTATTTTGAAGATCTCCGTTACAAAGATCTGACGAATATTGTCTAGAATTGTTATTGTTTATGCAAAGTGTATAAACAGAGGAATAACAAAGAAAAGCAATTGTTGTTGTTTACATCAAGTTGTGAACAGTGGCACACAGAACTGTGCGAATAATAAAGAATTTTAATTAAAATTAAACACAAATTTATTTTTATTTTATTTACAATCTACGAGTTCATATTAAAAACGTTGTTAAAAGTTAAAAACGTAACAATATTGTTACGTTTAAAATATGAGTTCGCTGATTGCAAACAAAATAGTAAAAATAAATATGTGTTTAGTTTCAATTAAACTCTTTATTGTTCGCACACTTTTATGTGTATACAATTTGAAGAATACAACAATAATTGCTTGTTCGCTATTCTACTTTGCTTAAAACGCAGATCTTTTCAACGGCGATCTCCAAACCACGACTGTTTTCTTCACACGCAACCCGTCTTCACACAAGACTGACTGAATTCTTACTATTCGTTGCCTGCTTTGCCCTTCCTTTTTATATGCCCACGTAAACAGTCTGATGAAGGTTCTCGAAATCTCTATCGTGACTTCATTGTTGTTTGTGTATTTTGTTCACATTGCTTGTTGTTGCTTTCTCGCTTACTTGTCTATCTCCTTTTCTTTCATACTGATGCTGTTGGTTTACTTGTAACAAGTTGGTTGTATTGGTTTGTGTAGTTTTTGCTCGTTTTAATGTTAAACGATCACATCTGTCTATGCCAACCATATTTGCGTTATAATGAACAATCTCTAATGTCTGAAAATTCCTCGTAATAGAGACGCTATAGCATTCATGTCAAGAATTGCAATCATATTTTACTCAATTTGACCGGTTAAAGAAATTGGTTACTACGAAGAGAATAAAAATATCCAATAAATAAAATAGAAACTTAAGGTTCTGAAAATTTAAATTAATTCAAAATGGACTTTAAAATTTGAATGCTATAGCATACACGCCCGCGAACGTGTTAAATTTCTGAAGTTCTGTTAACGAATTTATTGTTAATTTTACTGTTGCAGTTGAAACTTTGACGGATTTGTAACGTTAAAATAAGTTTCAGAATATTTTACATTAAAATCTTAAATTTTTTCTTAACGATGAAATGAAATTTTTATCGGGACTGGCAGGAAGACAAACGTTTGCTACGTCATCAATGTCATTTTACATTCTTTTAATTTGTGAAATTAATGTGAATAAATATTGCAAAAGAAATGGAAATAAAAATACCATCTCTTTTAACTTCCTTCATTCGCTTTTATTTCTCTTCCTTAATGGGTTTTAATTAAATTTTAAGAAATCTTTTACAAGCCATTTAGCTCAAAGGACAACAGAACGAAGAGAATGCAAAAAAAGAAAAAGACCACTAAAGAAGAATGGACAATATTCAAACATTGAAATGGATAATACTAGCCGAAAGGAGAGACTAAAAGAGACACAAAAAAACATTAAAAAAAGGAAATTTTACTCTGAAATGGTCATGAAGTTTTCTTTTTTTATTTTTTTTCGCAAAAGAAAGGAAAAAACTGAATGTGTAGGAGTAAAATTGAAGGACTGCAATAGGAAGAACAAAAGAAAACAAAAAAAACCGAAGTGACAAAGTGTGTCAAATTAACGCTTTCCTCATTGTTTTGCATTTCTTTTTTTCTTTCATTCTTTTGCTGCTCATTTGTTTTAATACTGCAGCATATCAGACGTTTAGACGTTGACCAAAATTCCGTTTCGCACGAAGACCATTGCAAGGCATGTGGGAGTTTTAAAGTGAATAACTTTGACGACAGTTTCAAGCTATCACCAACAGATGCACCAGAAGTTAAAAGTTAAATAGCTGCAGTAAGTAATTCCCAACCCCTCTCTCTCTCTCGCTCTCACTGTCTATTGCCTCTAGTTTATTTGCCAGCTATTTGCACATCTACTGTATCTGAACGATTTAACGATTCTCTTAATGATGATTGAGGTGATAAAAAATGAATCATGGCTTAGATAAACGAATAAAAAATAAATTTATGAAGTAAGAAAAAATTAAGAAATAACGACTTAAATGAGCTAAAAAACAAAGAAGAGCCAGACAATTAATGGCCAATGGATTGTTGCGACACTCCAGATTTTAGTAGCGTTTTAAATGCTCATAAACGGATAAAAAATCCAAAGAAGAATAAAAACGTAATAGAAGAGTATAATTAGGAAATTAATTTCCTAATTAAGTTCTAACATAAAGAGGAGAAGATGGCCAAAACCTTGAAATTTTTTTTGCCATACAGCATTAAAGGAATAAGGCATTGTAATTGTGGGAGTCTTATTTTAATAATCAACAACGCGATTAAGCCCACAAGCAATCGAAATAATATTTTTCTAAATTTAAATTATCGCATACATAAAATGAAATCGTTATTAAATAAAACAACAACAAATTAACTAGAATGCAATATACTGGACTGAATATTTTTTTTTAAATTAAAATATTCCTTCCTAAGTACCAAACATTACTTGCTACTCCATTATTACAACTTCCTATTAAAGTTGATCTTATTTATATTGAGAAATATACTCATAAAAGACCAGTAATCAGTGTGACCAGATTCAAGATAAAAAAAAGTATTTTTTAACTATTAAGGGCCATTATGACAACTTCCCGTTAAACTTAGGGTTTAGTTAAAGGTAACTTTAGCTAAAGTGAACTTTAAAGTCATCTTTAACGCCTTTTCGTTATTATACTGCAACCTACATATAAAATAAAGTTAATCTTTTTCAAAAATATGGCAGTGCCGAAGAAATGTCGATAAAACTGCTCAATTAAACAAGTTTTTTTTAAACGCAGTGGCATATATTATTGTTGTATATGCTCATTTTGTTTATACAGGGTGTTTTTTATAGAGGTATAGAACTTTAAGTTGGCATTACTTTTCAAGATGGCGACCGATTTAACAGCTGTCAAGTGATTTATTCTCAGTTTGGTTTGGCAATTCATCATGAATTGACTCACACCTGAACAACGCTTGCAAATAGTGCAATTCTATTTCAATTTATTGAAAGACACGTTTGGTGACCGACTAATTTCATGTTTTGGACCTGTGAATTGGCCTCCAAGATCTTGTGATTTAACACCGCTAGACTACTTTCTGTGGGGCTATGTAAAGTCATTGGTCTATGCGGTAAAGCCACAAACGCTTGACCATTTGGAAGATAACATTCGCCGATAGATATTCGAAGATATTGCCGATATACGGCCACAAATGTTGGAAAAAGTCATCGAAAATTGGACGTCCAGATTGAACTATATCCTCGCCAGCCGTGGCGGTCATATGCCAGAAATCATATTTAAAATGTAATGCCACAAGATTATCTTTCGGATAAATAAAATTCATGTCAATCGAATAATCCATCGTTGTTTTATTGCAACTTAAAGTTCTATACCTCTATAAAAAACACCCTATATTTGAAGTTGCCATATTGAAAATAATATACCATATATTCCTCAACTTCAAATTTAAACTTAACTTTAAAAGTTACCGGCAGGATGATCCTCCCTTTAGCTTAAATCAAATTCTACCATATTGCTTTTTTTGCAAATAAACATCATTTTATTCGAGTACCGGTAAACCCAATTCTAGGGGGTCCGCTGTAAACTTCGTTGCATAACTTTTCACCAGAAAAGTCATCACTGTACAAGTAATACTCAATTCGGTTGGAAAAATTGCAATGATATGGTTTTAAGGTCTTTGGTTGAACGAATGATTGGCCCATTACGGTGTCAGGCTTTGATCCACTGATACTGCCTTTGAGGTGCAAACAGACTATAATGCCTATAAGGTATTCATCTAGTGGTTTAGATGTCAATCGTCGGAAAACAGAATTAACTATACGATAACGATACGATACTTATCAATCCTTAATATAGCTCAACTCTCGCTAGACAAAAACTGTAAAATATCTGGAAGTTATTTTGATCCCCAAACTCTTCTGGAGAGATAACATAACTGAATTATAGGTCTGCACTGTTGATAGTAAAACTCAATGCAATTAAATCCTGCCCTAACCTGGACTTAGGACATCTATGAAAATATAGACATATTCGACTAGAAACCAACTAGTGACTTCTGCTCTAAAGATCCGGAAGTTCTTAGTGGAACTCTTGAATATTAGAATGTGGTGTATATTCTAAAGGTTCTTATATTAAAGCTTCATATAGTATTTGCTAGACGGAGATCATGACCATTTGAAAACGGGCGAAATGCTTGTTGCATGGTTAAATTTTTCTGGAAAATTTTTTTAGTCTACTTGGGCAGCTAGGCAGCAATTAAGTCACCTAAATTTCATAGATAAATTTCGGTAACCCAAATATACCTCTTATATAGATTCCAGAGCACTGGAATATCGTGAGAAATTGCATTGCTGATGAACTGATCAGAGCTGGTACAAATCTCACTTTCTCTAACTTGTTACATATTTCTGCTCGTTTTAGAGAGAACCTCAACTTTGTTGCCAGCTGTAAGGTGCGTGCAATATAAATAGACCCTGCGGAACTTTTATGGGTCGGAATATACTGATTATCTTCAGTCCTTGCATGACCAGCCATTGCTCAATTACTATTCTCACATTCCACAGTCCCATTGATAGGTATGCTGATAGACTTGGCATTTCCTCAAATGAGCATTGCATCATTGGTCTGAAGAGAAGTATGAGACTAGACACAATAGTGCCCCGAGTTTCACGAAATTCGGAGAGTTATTGTTCAACTTAATCCTTAGAAAGCACTCGGGATTGATAAAATCAGCAACAAAATGTACCGTATGACTGTGAATGTACTTCTTTTAATTTTCTACACGGTTCTTTAACTTGGATATTAGCCAGAAGAGTCGAAGGTTGCTTTAGTCAAAATGATACCTAAACATAAAAAGGATCATATCGCGTTATCCATTTAGTGGTTTCAAAAGTAAACGTAAATAAAACACATAAAATATTTCTTTCATGATATGTGTTCGGTCGCTTGGTTTGTTGCAAGAAAACAAAAAATTTAAGAACACGTAAAATAAGCTGTTTATTTACTGCAGCTAAAATCTGCAATTTATTAGTAAATTAATAGATTACAATATTTAAATTTTATATAATAATACATACACTTGTGTTTGAATTGGCAAACCAACGGGTGAACAGTCGTATAGAATTCTCTCGATCTTTTTCCTTTACCTTTTCGTCCAACATGTGCAAGAAAAATGAGAAGGCTATAAATGTCATTTAGTTTATTTGCATGGTTGCATTACAGTGCAGTAGCACTGTTGACTTGAAGTGCAGTAACACTGTTGCATTTTTACGGTGTGTAACAAATTATGTTACACGACGTAACATAGCCCCCTCCGTAAAGTTCGTAGCGTTAGCAGAAGTTTACGATTTTACATCGAGTTTGGCCAGTTTAACTACAGGTCGTGTGAACAGGCCTTGTTTCGTCTTTACTACTGCACTTCGTACGGTGTCATCCTTACCACGGTGCACATCTATTACCACACCTTTTAGCCACTCATTACGTTTAGCATTCTCGTCTACTATTATAATAACATCACCAATTACTATTTGCTGTAACGAATTTTCATACCACTTAGTACGCCTGGTCAAGCTTGGTAGGTACTCGCGTATCCAATGCTTCCAAAACTCATTCGCTATCATATTCGTTAGGCGGAAGTTTTTGCTTAAAGCCACACCACTGCTCTGAGGGCTTGCACGTTCTCGTATTCCACTAGAAGACCCTAACAAGAAGTGATTGGGTGTTAATGCCTCTGCGTCTGGAGATTCGAGTGGAACGTAAGTCAACGGTCTGGAGTTTAAAATATTTTCCACGTCAGCCAGTGCTGCTCTCAACTGTTCTTCACGCAGACCTCTGTTGGGCAAAATATCCATCAATATGGATTTCACTGATCGGACCATCCTTTCCCATGCACCTCCCATGTGTGGAGACGCTGGTGGTATAAACTCCCACTCAATAGTTGGAAACTTGCGCTCAATTTCGTTTGATGAAATTTTTTCTACTTCCTCTGTAAGTATACGACTAGCTCCTCTGAAGTTGGTGGCATTGTCAGATAAAATTTTTCGAGGTGTACCTCTGCGACAAATGAATTGCTTCAGGACTAACAGGAAAGAGTCTGTAGACAGTGACGGAGCAATTTCCAGATGTACCGCTCGCACAGTCATACATGTAAAAATGACGCCCCAACGTTTCTCCCTACGTCGGCCAACAACAACGTCCAAGGGTCCAAAATAATCAATGCCAGTGTAATAAAAAGGTCTTGTAAAGCTAGATAGTCTTTCTGCTGGAAGGTCTCCCATTGCGGGAGCCTTTGGAGCAGCTCTTCGAATTTTGCAGTATTGACAGGTTTTGGCTATGTCACGCACTGCAGCTCGTAAACCAAATATAAAGAAATTCTGCCTTATTTCATTTACTATTATTTCATTGTGTTGATGATGGTATTTACGATGAAAATAATCTATTATTAAGTTTGTTGTTACATGTTTTCGAGGTAGTATCATGGGTCTCTTCACATTGACAGGTATATTCTGTATTGCATCAATTCTGCCTTTGATTCGTAACAGCGCAAACTCATCCAAATATGGAGTTAGTTTAAACAAAATACTTTTTCTATCCAAATGGTTATTACTTTTGAGCTGTCTGACCTCTTCAGGAAAGGCTTCTTCTTGGCACATTTTAATTATAAGAAACTCAGCTGCGTCTATCAAAGTGCTTTCGATGAATGGTTTAAAGTCTGTACATACCTGTTTAGATTTAAGAATTTTACGCAGAAATTTTAGAATTATCATCTGGCACCTGCGAAGCTTTTCCCAGCTGCTAAAACGTGTTGGGTCAGCCGTAATTAAAGAGAACGTCGGATCCGGTTTCTTCAAGATGGTGTGACACAAAATTTCACTCGAACTTTCGTGATGAATAATTTCAGATGTGGGCCAGGCATCTGTGTTGTGGCTTAGAAACAGCGGCCCATTGAACCAGCGACCTTTTCTATCTAAATCCGGCATACCTTTCCATTTGGTAGCGTCGTCTGCGACATTTTGGGATGATGGAACCCATCTCCATTCTGAAACATCTGATTCTTCTAAAATTTCGCCGATTCGCACAGCAACAAATTGTTGAAATTTCCTTGCATCAGAATTGATCCAGTATAAAACATCTTTTGAGTCAGACCAAAACACTCGACGTTTTATTTTCAGAGATAGCTCACTACAACAGAATTTGCAAAGGCGTAGTCCAAGTATAGCAGCCATTAACTCCATTTTAGGCACTGATATAGGTTTCAAGGGTGCCACACGTGTCTTGGAGGCTACAAGTGAGCAGATTACTTGATCGTCATACTCGGCACGTAAATAAGCAACAGCAGCGTATGCGTCTATGCTAGCATCGGTGAAGATATGGAGCTGGACATTATTTGACTTGCTTACCAGCGGATAGCATCTTGGGACATTAACCATGGAAATGTTTTTCACCACTTTTATCCATAGTCCCCATTTTTCTCGTTCGGCTGCTTGTATTTTTTCGTCCCAGTTAACCCTCGATCTCCATATGTCTTGTAAGAGTATTTTGGCGTGTATAACAACGTTTCCCAGTAGACCAAGTGGATCAAAAATAGTCATTACGACTCGAAGTACATCTCGCTTTGTAGGGTGCATATCTTCATCAAAAATGTTCGTATCAAAATTTTGAAAAAATGTCAAATTGTCTTCTAAGGGGTTCCACCACATACCTAGGACTTTTTCATATTTATTTTCCTGATCTACAAAAACTTTCTGCGAATTTTCATTGTTTTTGTCTAGGCTACCTAATACCTTTTGAGAGTTTGAAAGCCAATTGCGCATTTCAAAGCCGCCATCTAAATGTATTGTTCGGACTACTTTGGCCAACTCGATCATCTCATCTTCAGTGTCCACACTTTGTAGCCAATCATCAACAAATGTATTATTTAAGATGGCTTGTACAGCTGCGGGATGTTTCTTTGCGTACATTTCTGCGTTTTTATTTTTAATATAATTTGCAATGGACGGAGAACATGATGCACCAAACGTCATAACGGTCATTGCATAAACATCAATCGATCGGGAGGAGTCACCTCCTCGCCATAGGAATTGTTGGAAACGTTGGTCTTCCTTTCTGACACGAATCTGGTGAAACATTTCACGAATGTCTCCGGTAATGGCGATTGGCCTTTCACGAAATCGAATTAATATACCTACTAATGATTTAAGTAAGTCCGGCCCTTTTAGTAATACAGAGTTTAATGAAATGTTTTCGACGGCGGCAGCTGCATCCCAAACTATACGACGCTTGCGTTTGTTTTTATTTTCTACTACAAAAATTGGAATATACCAAGATTCGCCATTGTTGTGAATTTCACTTGATTTCAATTTTCGAATGTACCCATTTTTCTCGTAGTCTATCATTTTCTGAACTAGAAATGTTTTCAGTGATTCGTCCCTCTGCATTTTTGCTTCTAAACAAGCCAGTCGTCGTTTTGCCATTGGGAGTGAATTGGGTAAACATATTTTATCATATTTCCACAACAAACCAGTTTCCCATTGTTTTTCATTACATGAATATTTGGTAGTGCTTTCCATAATTAGTTTGGCTCGGTTGTCATCTTTTGACCGCAATGGATTTTGATTCAGCTTAACTCCTACTGAGTCCAACGAGAAATAATCCTTCAACATTTCATCTAATCCGTCGACATTGGAATTACATGAGCAAATATGTAGCACTTGTTGTTGTGAAGATTCACCCGCTTGTCGTCGTCCGTACACTCCCCATCCAATTCGACATTTGGTGGCAATAAGTCCTTCTTTAGAATCCTCTCTTATTTCAAGAGGCACGCAGAATTTTGCATTATCTAGCCCGATAAGAATTTTGGCTTTTGCAGCGGTGTACGGCAAAATTGGCAAATCCCTTAAATGTTCATATTTGACAATTTGTGCCTTCGTTAGTGTTTGCACCGGCAAATCTAGTTTTGTAATAGTGCGCACGTTATTTAACAATAACTTAGAACTTTGTTCTCGATCAGAAATATATAAAGAAACAATCTTTGATTTATCTTCTTTCTGCGTTATTTCACCCGTCCATTGTAAACACAACTCACTAGCGGGACCATCTAGTCCTAATTGTTCAGCTAGTTCGCTTTCGATTAAAGAACACGATGCTCCTTCATCAATCAACGCGTATGTATTAAGAGTATATCCATTGGCAGAAAGAGTTACAGGAATATATTTGAAAAGAACCTTTTCTTCAGTATGGAACAGAATAGCTTGATTGGTACTGGTAGGTTTCTGGTTTGTATTAAGTTTATGCAAGAGCGAATTATGAGGCATTTTGCAACCATCTACTCCACATTGACGTTTAGAGTTACATCTCCTAAGATGGTGATTTCTGAAACAACGCAAGCACAAATTTTTTTCACGAATGAATTTCCATCTTTCGTTTACACTCAACGCTACAAATTCTGGGCACTCAAAGAGGCGATGATTGTTGTGACATTTTAAACAGGATGTTAGTTGTGCACTAGGTTTGTCTTTATTGATGACGTCATGTACCAAAATACGTTCCTTTCTTAAATTTTTTGTTTCTCTTACATACGGCGAAAATGTTGTTACCTGGGATGCACATGTTGCTAAATTAAAAAGCCATGTATCAAAACAAACAATGTCAACCCTTTGTAACGTCATTCGATATCTACCCCAATCTAATTTTAAATCAGCTGGTAATTTTTCAATTAACTCATTAAGTAAAATAGGATCATTTAAATAATCAGATAGACCCATTGCCTGCATCGTAGTCCTATAGTTTTGTACAGCAAGTGCAAAATTTATCAAAGTATCAAGCTTCTCTTTGCGCACTATAGGTTCATTTTTCAAGTTTCTTTGTAAAGACTGATGTATAATTTCGGGACGTCCATACAGCATTCGTAGCGTTTCTATAGCAAATCTGACAGTACTAGGCATCATCAATTTTCCTCTCACTGCTTCTAGAGCAGCTCCCTTTAAACACTTTTGAAGCCTTATCAGATTTTCTTGATCAGTAAACCCACATCTCTCTGTTGACTGTATATAATTAGTTATAAAGATGGGCCAATCTTCTGGGTTTCCTGAGAAATTCGGCAAATCTTTGCTAATAGCTTGCCGGGCTGCTATGTGCGAAGTGGACAATGTTATGTCAGCTGTATTGTTATTCATTGTTGGGCAACATGGTGTTGATGGCATCTGAGTACTATGTAAAATGTATGGGTTATTGAAATGTGATGTAAAATTAGATACGTTCGGATTGGGTTGAGTATTAACACTGGACTGTGAGTAGGTAAGAGTATTGTTGTATGAGTGAGAATTAGCATTGAATGATGAGTATGTACCTGACGTTTGGTTGAAGTTTGATGCTGTATTATGTGCGCTACTTACTGTGGGGGCAAAGCTGGGATTATAAAAAATATTGTTTGTTGACAGGCCACCAATATTTGCATTTGTGTTTGAAGCTAAAGAGCCTATTGTTGTAGCAGCCGCATACGTCGTGTTCTGTGCCACAGTCGGCCACATGACAGGTTGATCCTTATTAATGGAGTCGCTCTTTGACTTTGCGGTCTCTCGTGAACGCTTTACAGGAGGAGCTTTACGCACAAGACCAGAACGTGTGGTCGATGGAGCAATTTTGAAGGAGAGGTTACTTAGTTTAGCTGACCCTTTTGAAAAAGACGTTGCTGTGGCCGTTTTTGCATCAATGACACCAGTTGCAAGATTTGCAACGGTAGCTGTATCTCTTGTGGGTGAATCTGTTACCTCGGCAGATAGAGTAGCAGTTGTTGCGGGGTTTGCTGGCGTGTCAGTTGATATGGTGGGCCGGTTCTGATCTAAGTCTTCCCACGTGGTAGACATATTAAGAGAAAACTCAAGAAATTGAGGTTATGTGTTCAAAAGTATTTTAGAATGTTCGGTCGCTTGGTTTGTTGCAAGAAAACAAAAAATTTAAGAACACGTAAAATAAGCTGTTTATTTACTGCAGCTAAAATCTGCAATTTATTAGTAAATTAATAGATTACAATATTTAAATTTTATATAATAATACATACACTTGTGTTTGAATTGGCAAACCAACAGGTGAACAGTCGTATAGAATTCTCTCGATCTTTTTCCTTTACCTTTTCGTCCAACATGTGCAAGAAAAATGAGAAGGCTATAAATGTCATTTAGTTTATTTGCATGGTTGCATTACAGTGCAGTAGCACTGTTGACTTGAAGTGCAGTAACACTGTTGCATTTTTACGGTGTGTAACAAATTATGTTACACGACGTAACAATATGTATTTCTTTTTTATTGTAAAGTTTGAACGTTGACATTATGTGTGAAACACTACATTATTTAAATGACCTCCACGCGAAGTGTTGCAAGCATTGATTTTTTCGGGGTAATTTTCGACCACTTTTTGACACATATTGGCACATATCTCAGCCAGTAAGGTCCAATCACACCTTCGGACCAAAGAGCGCACCAAACAGTGACTTTTTCTAGATGTAATGGCCTCTCTTCAATTACTTGAGGATTCTCAGAACCCCAAATACGACAATTTTGTTTATTAACATACCCACCGAGTGTGAAATGTGCTTCATCGCTGAAGAAAATTTTGTTCGAAAAATTGCCGTCCACCGCCTGTTGTTCAAGCACCCATTCCACGTATCTACGACGTTGTGAATGGTCAGCTGGCTTCAGTTGTTGCGTGAGCTGGGCTTTATATGGATGTAGGTGTAGATCTAAATGAAAAATACGCCATAATGTGCCGTAAGACAGTCCTAATTCCTGAGAACCACGAGGAATCGACACATTCGGGTCTTCGGCAACACTTTCACTTACAATAGCAATATTTTCAGCGGAACGAGCAAAACGATGATGTACAGGCCTTTCAATGTTTGTAACCACTCCAGTCTCTTCAAATTTCTTCACAATTTTGCCAATTGCTTGCGTAGTTGGACGATTATGTAAACCATAATCTCCTCTTAAAGCACGATACGTGGCTGTGGCTGTGGCAGAATCACCATTTCTGTAGTAGGTTTTGATAATTTTTATGCGTTGTGTGATAGTTAAGCGATCCATTTTCGTCAATGGCAGACTCTCAATTGAAAAGAAAAAAATTAGTTTCACAACTTAGTTTGACAGATGTCGAATTCCAGTCCCATACTTTTGAAACCACGAAATGGATAGCCCTTTATAACTTGTTACAAATTTCCTCTCGTTTTTCAGAGAAGATCAACATTGTTGGCGGCTGGAAAGTGCGTGAAATATTAATAGACGGAAGCCGAATTTATTCCTAATGTAAATCAGACATGAATAGATTTCCTTAGATTTCAGATCAGAATACTTATTGTTAATTTAAAACTTTTTGACTGTTCAATAAATAATTTGCGAAAAAAAATTGTTTAATGAAATTAAAAGAGATTGAATCATATTGATTGATTGTTAAGATTTACAAAAATTTCAAATTTGGAAAATTATTCTATCGAAGCAATTGAATAATTTTTTATACTTAAAACTCTGTACACAGTTGTAGGTTTTTAAACACTATAAAGGCACGCATTGTCGTCTGTGCAAATTGCATATGACTCAGCATAATTTTTTTTTAAATTTTTAAGACATTTTTCCAAATTTTTCGCACACCTACTGTTGTGGTCAAAAAGGCTTTTAAATGATTTTCAAATAATTTGATTGATGGGGTTTTTTCTATTTTTTTTTAATTTAATTCACTCCATAGAGGGTTGTGCTTTTCAATTTCCCAAAAATAAATACACTTCACGGTATCGTCTAAACAAAACCAACAAACTGCACTGCACTATGCAAATTGCAAAAAGCATCTCTCTTTGCAACATCTCATTTGAAGTGCATGTGATGTTTTTTGTGTTTTTTGTCAAACAAAACTTTTTTTCTCACCATCACCTAAAAGACAAAAACATCAGACTTAATGCACAAAGAAAGAAAGAAAGCAAAAAAAAGAGACTCCAGACTTTTGAACTTGCCTGGATAGCTGACTGGCTGGCTGGCTGGCTGGCTTTGTAGTAGACATGCTAACAAAGAAGACTGCAGAAGACTGAATGCATATACATACAGACTTATTGTAACAACTTGAAGCTAATTACACAGCAGGAAGAAAGTACTTAAGCTTCCTTTATTTTGAACCCACGATTATGTGTGCCGGTAAAGAAAATGACATTAAAGACAACAAAGAACTCTTTAACTTGTTTGTAATGATTTTAGCGAGCTTCAGTTTTTCTTTGTGTTTCTGATGCACAAATACAAAAAAAATTGAATATCACCGCTAGAAATATGTATGTATGTATGTAGTAGACTTGAAAATACACTTCAGTTTTCCAATTTTCTTTTATCATTTCTATTTTCATTTGTTTACTTTATTTTTTTAATTTCGAAGGCATTTTGTAATTTAAAACGAAATATTAAAAATATTTCTTCGACGACTTTCTCTCATCAGAGATCTGGCAAAAAATCGGGCAGTAAATAAAACTGCCATGAAAAGTTTTTCATAAATCTGTCGTTTGTAGTCGTTTTTAAACTCTTGGTCTCGCCGGGCATGTATTAACTTAACACACACAACATAAGTGGTGTGAGAAGCTAGGTCGAAACTCACTGAATGATTGTAATAAACAGTTATGTATATATGTATGAATGTGTGTGAAAGATCACCAGAACTTCTCATTCGATTAAAAGACCTATTGATGCCATTATTTGCGGAATATAACATCGTTCAAATGACGGCGACTTCAAGTCTAGTCTAGTAGGCAGTGCGTTCGCTTATTAGACGTAAAGCACGGGTTCGGACCCCAAGCCAGACATCAAAATGAAATTGGAAAAAAAAATATTTCTTCGGTGACTTGCTCTCGGCAGATTTCTGGCAAAAACTCTGAGGGTAAATAAAACCTGCCATGAAAAAGTTTGTCAAAATCTTTCGTTCGGAGTCGACGTTAAACTGTAGGTCCCGCCACTCACGTATAAAATTAACACACACAACATGAGTGGTGTAGAAGCTAAGCCGTAATCCTGACTGAAGGGTTGTAATGGCCAATTATGTATGTATGTATGTACGTCAAACGACTTCGCATCTGAAGTGTCATATGCGCTTTGAGAAAAGCTATAGTGCATGGCAAGCATCTGCGACTTAAGAAAACCACACAAGAAAATGTCGAGCTGACCATGCTCTCAAATCACCCGTGCTTAGTATCCAGTGTGGCATGAACTGAGTAGCGTAAGCTGCGTGGCATGAGCTATACGGAATGTAGCGCTTTCCTGCAGAAACCACATATCATTGGTGTGCTGGCCAAAAGAAGTTGGTAAACATATGTAGATCGATAGTGCGATAACGCAGCCAGATCAAAATACACACAAAACTGTGACTGTTTTTGGGGATGTATTGGATGCTCTAAAACCTCATGTGGATTGGTATCGTCCTAAATTCAACAAATCTGTTTTTTCACGTATGCATTTATCCAGAAATAAGTTGCATCGCTAAAAAAAAAAAATAAAAAAAAATACTGTCAGTTGCCAATTTCTCCGGAGTTAACACATTTTTTTTTATTAGACTGAATTAAAGACAACGACTGATATGGCTTAACCAATAGGCCGTAATCAACTGTCAAAGTTCGGACGTCCATGTTGTAGGACCCTGTATTTTAAAATTCTAAGCGCTTTACATTTGGTGGTGATAAGACAAAACTATTTAAGAGGCATTATTTTTTATGAATGTTTTTCACATTGTTTACTTGAATACTCCTTCGACTTTTCACATGCCAACATTGGTTATTCAAACCGAACTAGAGAACATTTAAGGTTCGAATATATGGCCATCATTGCCCTACGTATAGTGATGTTATTTAGTACAGCGCTAGTCAGTGACATTTCTCTTTAGAATTTTCGCTTTTTATTTTTTGTTTTCTTTTAGATAGTAGTTGTAGTTGTCAAAATGCAATCAATGAGATAAAACTATAAATATCGATGAAAAAAGCATCAAATCTGTACGTATCGTTTTAATGTTATCGTAGTTATTAAAAATTTTAAAATTTCTTTCACTGAAGACTGTATTGTTTCTTCATATAAATTATCTCACACCGGGTATCCAATTATATGTATTTATTTTTGCCTACAGTTCCGAATGTAGTATATGTGTGACATCGGTTTGATAGGTCCTTTAAAATTAACTGATATCCGAGAGAAGTCACATATCTCAATATTATTACGAAAATGGAAACGGTGTACCATCGTTTAACATTAAAACGATAAACAATAGCCACACAAACATATACAACGAACTTGTTACAAGTAAACCGACAATATCAGTATGTGAGAAAAGGGGGAAAGACAAGTAAACGAACGCAACAACAAGCAATGTAAACAATATACACAAACAGCAATGAAGATGCGATAGAACCCTCGAGAAAGCGAAAACGCGAACGTTCCACTTCAAGAACCTTCATCAGACTGTTTGAGCGGGCATATTAAAAAGCAAGACAAAGCAGACAACTAGTAATAAGAATTCAGTCAGTCTTGTTTGAAGACGCGTTGCGTGTGAAGAGAACAGTCGTGGTTTGAAGATCGCCAGAGCAGAGAATAATAACGAACAAGCAATTATTGTTGTATTCGTCAAGTGAACAGTGGCACAAAAATAGTGAGAACAAAAAAGAATTTAGTTTATACTAAACACATATTTGTTTTTATTTTGTTTGCAATCAACGAACTCATTTTCTAAAAGTTTTTGAAAAATTAAAAACGTTATAATATGCACTTACGAAGGCATTGAGACATATTCTAAATGCAATTAAGTACTGTGTAGGGTACACGGTATTTTTCCTAACAGCCAACACCATTGCACCTTTAACATCCACCCATGCCAAGGAGTCGAAACTCAAGTAAAAATACTTATGAAAATAACAAAATATGCATAAATTACAACAACAACAAGCAAGAAAAAGAAAGGGGAATATAAACGCGTGTCATTTCACAAACCATGACACAGCATTGCAAAAGTGAATAGAGTTGGCTGCAGCAATCGTTGCTGTTGGCAGCCAAAGTAACACTTGAACACAAATGACTGAATAACAAACGAAGCAACCTCAACAATCCGTTTTAAAGTTTCTTTTTTTTCAGCTAGTAGAGAATGGCAAAAGAAAAACACACACATGCATTAGATTTGATACTTCACAGTGTTTCTGGGTAAAAAATAAAAAAAAAACAACTTAATCATCATATTTATTGTCATCAACATCTTATATGTCGAAGTGGAGTGTGAGTGTGTGAATGTGAATGCAAGCAAGACTCAATGCAGCATATTTCAAGTTCAAATAATGACACTAAACATGCAACATGAAATCCATTCATGCCACATAACGTGAATGCATGAGAGAGTGCATGAACGACGGGTGGCTAACAATTGCAAGTTCCCCATGTTCTTTTCTTGTCTTCTGCTATTTTTTAAATTTATTTTCAAGGTAAGAAATTAAAGCTGAGAACAGAATTAAAGCGAGCCAAATAAAAATATTGTTTATGGTATGATAATATGGTTGTAAATATTAATTTCAATTATGGTTGCAATATCTCATAATGTTGCCTTACTTTCCACGGTGTGCTGCCATTATTAAATACTTATTGGGAAGAAAATGGTTTTAATTTTATTTTAATTTTTTAATTATAAACAAAGTAAATAACAGCCAATAGACATTAAGGGGATAAAATGCATTAAATTTAGAATTGCACTGCTGATAATTACTTCAAATCGAATAACACTTACAATAGGTAATATATTTGTCTTTACAATCTCCTTTTCTAGCGCCTCCAGTAACCAAATATTCCAAACTCAGTGTAAAATACGAAAGTATCGTCCAAGCTGAAGTCGTTGCCATCGAAAATTGTGCTCAATTTATAATTCTGTACTATGCGGATAAATCAAAGATAGTTTGGGACATCTGGTGATGTTAATTCAGCAAATTAGGGAAAATAGGATTACACTCCGGAGGGTATTAGATCATCCTCCTCCATTCGAACGAATAGCCGAGCCAGCGCAGCTGCTGGATGTTAATACGCTGTACAATGTCCATGTCATTAAGGACTCATACAGCTCATTGTTGGCTCGGATGCGAAAATCATCGCCAACATGCACTAGACCGAAGACTTTTCTCTCGAAAACAGTCAAGGCTGTTGCATCAGTGTTTAATAGTGGAGGAGGATGGATGTCTTGTAGGGTATTAGTTTTGTTGTACAAAAGGGGCTTTGCTACTGAAGTGCCTATTGCCTAGACTAATATGAGTTGGGAGTAGGCGGATGATTCTTAAACCAAAAACCTTTGATACCCTCTAAAATTTTGTTAGGAAAATACAATAGGATTTGAGTCATGTATCAGACTACCCGGGAATTAACTGATGTTAAAGTACACTTGTTCAGAACAGTGATCGTCTCGAATCCAGCATGTAGATTCTATTATGATTAGAATAATTATGGTGATGCGAATAATCATACTTAAAACCTTAAAAGAGAAGCATTTCAGGTGCTGGGCAGGGAATAGTCCTTGTTGGCATTAGGCTTAGAGGAGACATTAAGTTGATATAATATAGAATATTATGGCACCTCTTTCCGAAGACTATAGTAACAATAACCATTTCCTTTTTAATTAAAGGAGACAAGTCTGTTTTTAAGTCGCCGTAGTCTAATGGGTAGTACGTTGGCTTATTAGATGTGAGGCCACGGTTCAAACTACAGGACAGACATCTCAAACAATACGAAATACGAAAAACCTCCTCTCAGCAGATTTCTGGCAAAAACTCTGAGAGTAATAAAAATTGCCATGAAAAGTTTCTCAAAAAAATCTGTCGTTCGGAGTCGGCTTTAAACTGTAGGTCCTTACACTCATGTATAAAAGTAACGGATAGATTATGTATATTTTTACGACAGGCAAATTGCTGTCGTTGTTGCTTTTTACCTTCGTTTAAGATCTACGACCAGTAAAAACTAATGTTTTTATCCAACCAGTCAGTTGAAATTTATTGTTTGATTTTAATATTTTAGCAGCAGTCGAACGATTTTTTTTAATGTTGCTTAATTTTACTTATATGATGACTTATTCGATCAAACTATAGGCAATTGTGAACTTAATAGATGATATCAAACAAATATTGTTAGCATTTTACCTTCTAAAAAACGAGTTATGTGGATACAAGGTATGGAATTTTAAAAAATAAGAAATTATTTACGTGATTTTTTTTATTATTTTTTAATTAAATTAATCGATTGATGCGTTTATTACAAAATTATATATACACAATACAACAGTCACGCTTTTTATTATCATTCAATGACGACTGACTTACCTTTCAAATTATTTATACTGTTACGTTTCTACCTTTTAAAAACGTTTGGAATATGATTTCGTTGATTGCAAACAAAATAAAAACAAATATGTTTTTAATTTTAGATAAATTCTTTATTGTTCGTACTACTTTTGTGTGCACTGTTTATAACTTGACGAATACAACAATAATTACTTGTCCGCTATTCTTCTTTGCTTACAACGCAGATCTTTACAAAGGAGATCTTCAAACCACGACTGTTTTCTTCACATGCAACGCGTCTTCACAAAAGACTGACTGAATTCTT
Organism: Sarcophaga rosellei; assembly: GCA_930367235.1. Classification (NCBI taxonomy): domain Eukaryota; kingdom Metazoa; phylum Arthropoda; class Insecta; order Diptera; family Sarcophagidae; genus Sarcophaga; species Sarcophaga rosellei. The sequence goes on from OV884019.1 coordinate 67,254,491, forward strand.
ACTACTCGTTGTCTGCTTTGTCTTGCCTGTTTATATGTCCACGCTAACAGTCTGAAGTTCTTGAAGTGGAATGTTCGCGGTTGCGCCTTCTTGAGTATTCTATCGCTACTTCATTGTTGTTGTGTATTTGCTTGTTGTTGCGTTCTCGTTTCACATCAGTGTGAAAAATGTTGTTAGTTTACTGGCAACATGTTCGTTGTGTTTGTTAGTGTAGCTATTATTAATCATGTTAATGTTAAACGACGTTTTCATTTTCGTAACAATATTTTATTTATTTTCGATCAGGTAACTTTGCGACCATTACTCATGAATTGTTTTATTATTTCGTATTTTATATATCTTGTGATCTTGCTAAATATAAGCTTTTATTGTTGTATTTTTAGTTTTGTCTACCCTTAACTTGTAATTTCTTTGTTGTTTTGTTATTGTTCTTTTGCTTTATACATATTTCCTACAATAAACTGTGAGTGTTACTTTTGGTTGCACGTCTTTAATTTTTTGGATGATGTGGCTGTGGTCGTCAACTTTAGAGGGGATCTTTTGAAAGGCTATTGTTACGGTTGTCATTGGAGGAGATTTCTACCTGGCGGGTTCCAAGCCCTACGCACAACCCAAATTTAACGTCCAGGGGATTGGACTTCGCTGCACGCATTAGTTAACATCTAGCGGGTGCTAGAATGCCATCCAGGAGGGGCCACGAAGAGTCTGTGTGTCAACTTCAATACAGCAAGACAAGGAGTGTCCTGGTGGTCGCCACGTTAACCACAGTCAGAAACTTTACCTTGTTTGCATGCATTCCATCCCTCCCCAGAGTGTTCTGCGAAAGGCGGAAGTGCATCGCAATGGCACTATTTTTCAAAAAAGTGTCCACTTGCTTGCGTACGCTGCCGATGCTGACTTCATAATGCGTACCAAGCGAGGTGTTACTGCTGCCTTTAGTGCTATTGAACGGGAGTCTACTAAGATGGGTTTGGCAGTAAATGAGGGCAAAACAAAGTATATGTTATCGACAAGTAGACACGTGCGGCGTATTGATTCTCAGATTACGGCCGATAACTATACTCTTGATACAGTCAAGGAATTTGTTTATCTTGGCTCCGCCGTTACCACCAGAAATGATGTCAGTCTGGAGATCAAGCGGAGGATCACTCTTGCCAACAGGTGCTACGATGGTCGCAATGTGCAATTGAGAAGCAGAGACCTTTCTCGTACGACAAAACTAATACTCTACAAGACACTCATCCTCTCCGTGCTTCTTTACGGCGCAGAGGCATGGGGCTTATTAAGCACTGATGCAGCAGCCTTGATAGTATTCGAGAGAAAAGTACTACGTAAGATCCAACAGTGAGCTGTATGAGCTCCTCAACGGCATAGACCTTGTGCAGCGTATTAATATACAGCGGAAGAGGATGACCTTGTATCCGCTGGAAGGACAAAATCGAGGAAGCCCTGTCATCGATTGGTCCGACCAACTGGCGTAGGCGAGCAAGAAGCAGAGGCGCCTGGAAGGATGTGTTGCGGCAGGCCGAAATCCGTTAATCGGGTTGTTATGGCCAATTAAATAAGTAAGTAAAGATGACGTGGCTCCAAGCTTAGTTCAGACACCTCTCAGTAGTCATCTAAATAAAGCTCTGAAAGAAAATTGTTGTTGATGTTATGTTAGACGTTTTGTCACTCTTAGTTAGAATTAGCGCACCCACAACATGATTGTTCTAAGAAGCTTTGGCGTAAATCATACTAAACTGCCATGTAATCACCAATAATATTTCTGTGTTGTTGAGCATTTGAGGCAATAGGGTGCAATTTATTGTTGGAATTTAATAATACTGCAGCTATTTAATAACAATTTATTACAAATATTACATCGTAAACCATTGTAAATAAAAAACATAGCGTTTATGGAAGTGATAATTAAAATGTTAAAATGTTACGTTCCCTGTCTTACCATGTATTCATATCATTGCTAAAATGTTTGAAAAGAAAATCTAAAAGAAAAATACAAAAACTTTCCTTCAATTATGTTGTATTCATGGTTTTGCCTGAATGCAACAGAAGTAGATTTTCTAACAACACAAACGCCGCAGAGAGAGAGAAGTTGACACAACTAAAAGAAAATCATTTTTTTATTTAAAAATATTTCTTTTTTTTCATTTTCATTCATGTTTTTCTGTGGAAATAAAAACATGACTTTAACATGAACCCGGGGGAAACTTTTGAAAATCATTTTTAAGAATCTAAACTATGGCATGACGGTGCGGTGGAAGGGGTAGAAAAGTAAACATGCTTTCATGTGTATTCAATTGAAACATGATGGGTTTTTAGATTGAAAATCATGCATCTCTACGGAATATGACATATACTACATGCAGCATGCAAGCAAGTTGCATCATGTACAAATATTCAGTACATGCATGTCTACATACATACAAACATATACATATATACACATTCATGCATTTCTCGGTACAAGGTTAGAGAGGTTATCATACAATGTTTAAGAAAATCTAACAATAAATATCCTCATACCTTCTCTTACCTATACATACTTAGTGAGGAAATTTAAAATAAAAAGAAAGAAAATCTTAAATCGTGTAAAAACGAATGTGTGTGGTTTTTTGTTGTGTAAATATCTTATGTACACTTTGATCATAATCCCATTTTATTCCATTTTAACTCCATTTTCTTTATGAAATTATGCTTAAGAACTTTTTCTTAAATCAGATATTTTTCTAAAGTGATGCTTTCTCCTTAAACTCATTCAATCATTCATTGTTTGTTACCTGTTGTTAATGTGTTTTAGAAATTAGTGAGCTTTTCAATTATTTAATTCAAGTTATTAATGACGAACAACAGGTCCTTCTATTTGCTCTGGGCACAGACTAAAATCTCTGATCTCTGAAATGAATTTAAGTATTTAATGATTACGTTTCTACTTCCGTTCTTTTCGGGCTCCAGTTGTAAATACCGTTTAAAGTCGCCTGGAAAATAAATTGCAGAGATTGTGGCTTACTCCGATGATGTGGGATAAAACTTTTGTCGGCGCACGGAGAACGTTTTAAGTGTGCTCTTAAGGTTCGGCTCACATAGACATTGAAATCTGATCTGCGAATAAATACCAACCAGACGAAACTGTTTTTTCGCAAGTCAGTCTTCTCTTCTGATGCCAAATGCCTCAGCGTTATCTTTCACAACCGATTGAACTAGAAAACAGTGTTGCAAAACTGAAATTTTGAATTGGTACTGAACTATAACTGAAAGAGTACTTTTTTGCATCAAATGGTGCTTTTGTAAAAGATACATGCATACTTACATAATTAGTCATTATAACCCTTCAATCAGGATTATGACCTAACTTCACACACCACTTAGTATTTTGTGTCTGTTAATTTTGTGCATGGGTGGCGGGACCTACAGTTTAAAGTCGACTCCGAACGACAGATTTTTGAGAAACTTTATAAAGGTAATTCTTTTACTCTGAGTTTTTGCCAAGAGGAAGTCGCCGGAGAAATATTTTTTCATATATCGTTTTGATGGAGATGTCTGACATGGGGTTTCAACCGTTGGCTTACCTCTAGAAAGCAGCACACTGCCTATTAGACGATTTATTTGTATTTAATACACATACGGCACGGAACAGAAAAACTAACGACTTATTCGTGTTCCTCACGTACAAGAAAAAAACAGCTGATTCGAAACTTAACTAAGCGTAGCCGCTCCGTTTAGACAAACGTCGATGGAACGTAATGTAATATACGTTCGTTTTTAGCATATGAAGAGTAATGCAAATGCTTACCGAAATTACATTATGGCTCGGCAAGCGTGTTCATTGATTTTCATATTCAAAAAACGAACGTAAGTTCCGTGGACGTTTGGCTAAACGGGGCTAAAGCCTAATTCTACCTTTAGCATTACGTTGAGTATGTTGCTAATGTATAAATAGTTGAAAAGCGCAAGACATCAAATATGTAATAATAAAAATGTACTGAAAGCATCGCCGGGGTACTGCGGTATTTTTGAAACGAAAAAGTACTGCAAAAAGTACTAAAGTACTGAATTTTTCAACACTGTTAGAAAATGAGTTCTGAATATTTTACAACAGCATCTGAACTCAAGAGTTGGGTACTTCTTATACGATCATAACTAGACCAGTTATTACATTGACTGTAAAGCGGTTCTAAGGATGCACGGATTAGTTGGGTGTAAGTCCCCAATTGCTTCCAATTGTGGATTCGATGGGAAATTTTTTTATCGGATTCCGGGATACAGTAACTGTCTAGGGGTTGAGAAGTCTTATGAAATTCTAATCCTTGCCTCCTCTATTGCCCCTATGAACTCATCGGCGAGTGGATTCGAACGAAAGCGATTCCACCGCTTTATGCACATTTTGTAGTATCCTTTATTACAATCCTCGGAGGATTGAATATATGATCGTTTTTTCTTTTTAGAAGCCATACTGGTTATCAGATATATCTCTTACATCGAGGAGCTTTTTATACTCGCTTCTAGATTCCCTCGTTTTTTTTTTACAGTATCGTTTAAGTATCAATTTGAGTTCTTTTTTCCAATTTAAGAGTTTTGTTGAGAATTTTTTTCGGTCCAATTTATTTATTTTAAATTTGGGAACAGAAAATCTTTACTTCTAAATGACTATCTTTATATGAGAGAATCTTATTTTATTACAGAGGCGCTTTATGATCGTAACGTATTTATTACTTGACTGAGTAGTTTTCGTTTATATTCAATTTACACAGGCTAACTCTTCTCGACTTTTTGTATCTGCACTGCAATTTGAACAGATAATTGACTTCTTGAACGTAACCGACCACATTAAAGCAGAAGATGTTTTTGATTTTTCTAAAGCACCAGTTGATAAAGAGTTAGAACGTCAGCAATGCTTGGTTTCATGTTTCTTAACACAAAAGAGAGCTTCTTACAATCAAAAAGGAGCCTCTTTTTTTTTGGGCTGTAGAGTAAATTCAAATGGTTTCTCTCTCCAAGAAGTTCGGTCCCGCTCATACATAACGTACAATCTGGAGTATATTACGGACTAGAGTTACTTATGATACTTCGGTGATACTCGAGTATTCGATGCATATCTCTTTCAAAGTTGGTGGTAGTGCTGATAGAAGTTTTGTTTAGTACAGTATCACTATCTTGATTTGTTTCTCATTCGATGTATTTTCTTTCTCATCATTAAATCCGCTTCGACTTTGGTTTTTACTATTTCTGTTCGGGGCTCTCTATTACTGGGGCTCTCTTTAAGCTCTCATTAAGCCTACTATCTTTAAGTTTATATAAATTGAAGTGTGTGTGTGTTATCATCGTTTTTTTACGTTTGAAAGATCTATTGATGCCATTATCATAATATAACATCGTTCAAATACCCGTCACGGTTTCTGTGGGTGGAGTCCATCCGAAGTGTTTAATTTACTATGAGCCGGACACAGAAATCAGGCTGAATTTGACTGATAGTGTGAGTTATGTTGGCTTTGAGGGCTGCTTAATTGAACACCCATGCGACTTAAGAAAACCCCACATGAAAAAGTCGAATAGGATCAAATCATCCGATCTCTGTGGCCTCCACGTGAATTGACTATTCCCTCAAATCACTCGAGCAGAATGTCACATAGCGTCCTAATGTCGGTAGTGTTTAGCTTTTCCAATATTGACAATCATCGACCTATGGTCCTTGCCGTTGGTTTTACTCAAACAAATATGGACCAATGACTGCGAAAGCACAAAATCCATGTCAAAAACTTTCTTTTTAAGGATCCATTGAACATTTTTGGATTTTATGTGGGTTCGTATGGTCGCAAATTCGACTATTTTGTTTATTTCAAAAGGACAACCTTCTAGTGAGTATTGTAGTCTTCGTATGCGAATCATACTTATTTTGTGATTCGTATAAGTGTTGAGTAAAGGAGAGTCGAAATCAACAACATCATGAGTATTGTTAAGTATGAGTACGATAAGTACTTCAAACTTTGAATATGAGTGGTATGAGTACGATATTAAAATAAGTATGAATGCGTATAAGTATCAGAAATTATGAGTATGATTCGAATCTACTCATCTCTTTGAATACTCATTGCTGATCTCCGGTGGGAGTTGCCTTCCAGCGTCAGGATTCTCTAAAAAAGATGTGTTTGGGATTAGTTTTAGGCTATAACGTCTGTGACGATTTGTGCATTAGCCATTGCCGTCACGTTCATATTTGGGGTACACAGTTACAAAGAGAGATTTCTGCGATAATGATGGTATGACATTAAAAATCTGGTACATACGTATGTCATGGGTTTGTATGCAGTATTTTTAATTTAATAGTTTAAATAAAAGGAAAAACAATTTTGTTAATATAATTTGTAACTTAAATTAGGCCAATTTGTTACTTGAATTCCTTGACGAGAACTTTATTAATTCGGTTTCACTAATAACCACATGAACTCATGAATTCCTAATTGTTTCGAGCAGTTGAAAACTGGGTTGATTAGTTAAAACAACAGGGCACTTTATCGATAACCGAATTATGTATGTAGCAATGCAATCGTGATTATTACACAGAATTTTTAGTGAACAAGTTTGACATACTGATGGCATTAATAAGCGTTTGTGTGTTGGTTCGTGTATACAATTTGCAAATTAGTTCGTGTTGTTTGTTGTTATAATTTCATTTAAATGCTACAAACTACTGAATTCAAATTCAAATTGAATCTGATATTCAAATAGCATCAACACTAACAGCAGCAATTGCCAAATTTAATCTACAATTCTATGAGTTCCAATAACAAAACTCGATATATTGAAATTCAAATGTATTTTACAAACTTAAAGTTTTTTTTATTGTCACACTTCGACAATTTAAATATGAGATTCTTTTTTTTTCTTGCCTTCTTTAGTTTTCGCTTAAAAAAAAGAAAAAAAATTTGGGCAAATGAAACGAACAACAAGAATGCATAAATTTTTTGCTCATTTTTTCCCATTGCTTTTCAGAGTGTTTTTCTAACTAAAAACGTATAGAATGCAAATTTTTTTTCGTATTTCTGTTTCAGTTTATATTTTTGTATACCAATGTAGTTGTGCATACAAAGATTCGTTAGTTGCAGTTTCAGTAGCAGTTCTATACACACACTTGAATATATATGTATATACATACCAACAAACAACTGAAAATGTTGTGTTGGATGCAACAGTACAAAGACACTAAATTCGATGCACGATTCGTGAACATAAAATATGCAAAAATGACATCAAGAAGAACAAGAACAACAAGAAAAAACGATGAAAAAGAACAACAACAAAGAGAATATTTTGTTTTTAAGCGTAAAGTAAATAAATCCAATGTAATTGAGTAAAAAAAGAAGTAGTTTTCAGAACAGTTTGTGGCCAACATAAACTGGCTCAAGAGAATTAAATTTTGGGTAAATTTTATTTCAAAACCAGGGCCGTCGGTAATGGTTGATTAAAACTTTTCTCTGTAGGGCGCATTCGAAATACTCAGTTCAGCTGTACAAATCAGGCTAAGTTTCACTGATGGTATTGGTTATGTTGGCCTTGAGAACCTCTGTGATTTGTGGCTTTTAGCATATGCAGGGACTTTTTAAAACACCACCAGAAAAAGTCTAACGGGGTCAAATCACACGTTATCAGTTCACTTTTTCTCCAATTGACGTAACTATGCTCTCAAATCGCTTGTATAGAATATGTATGTATTGTGGAATGGGAAGTGTAGCACTCAAAGCCGTCTTGTTGAAATCGCTTGTCGTTGGTGTGCAGGACATCCAATTCAACCTAAAAAAGTTTGGTAAATATCGTCCTATTGTGCTCGGTGTTAACCAATATCATGCATACATAATTGCCCATTACAAGCCTTCAGTCAGGATTTCGGCCTAGCGTCTCACACCACTCATGTTGTGTGCGTTAATTTTATACTTGAGTGGCGGAAACTACAGTTTAACGTCGACTCCGAATGACAGATTTTGAGAAAATTACTCTCATAGCTTTTGCCAGAAATCTGCTGAGAGGAAGTCGGCAAGGAAATATTTTTTTTCATATTTCATTTTTGATGTCTGGCCTGGGGCACAAACCCGAGCTTTACGTCTAACAAGCCAACACACTACCTACTAGACTACGGCGACACCACAAGAAACCCCCTAACGCAGTCAAATCACACGTTGTCGGTGCACTTTTCTTCCGTAACCATGCTCTCAAATCGCTTGTGTAGAATATCTAATGTGGTACGAGAAGTGTAGCACACAAGGTCGTCTTGTTAAAATCGCATGTCGTTGGTCTCTAGGTCATCCAATTCGGCCTAAAAAAGTTTGCTAAGTATCGCCCTATTGTGCTCGCCGTTGACAGTTATAACCTGACCAAAGTCGTTTCCAAAAAAATATGGACCGAGGACGCCACCAGCCACATCAAATAGTTCATTTATCGAGATTCATCTCAATGCAGAATTTCATGTGGAATGCTATCATCCCATATTCGGTAATGTTATTAGTTTATGTACTTATTCAACAAGAAATCGTTGATAATTTTTGTTTTTTCGATGGAAATTATGGTCAAAAATTTGCCAACACACTTCGTTGTCTATGGTCGTCCATTATCAATTGATAAAGCAATCATGTCCCTGCTGGAAGTTGTAGGGACAATGCTGTGAAAAAAAAACAGGAGGGTATCATTGGTTTCGATACCTTTATATAAAAGATTCTCTTCGCTTCGGGACTCCCTTCGCAGATTGCATCTCCAGAACATATATTTTCCATTTCTCCTATTAAAGGTAGTGATAGTACTGACGGCTTAAAGAATGAAACGGCTGCACGATCTATTATTGCTTCTGCTGAAGTTAACCTTTCGGTATCTCCCATAATGTCTGAACGGTGCACTGTTTTCAAGAAGGAGATTTGCGCCATTGATAATTCTCAATTCTTTTCAGCAGCATTTTTAATGGGCTCAGCTTGGGCTACATTATGTTGTACTGTTATGATCTCAGAACATTTGGGAATACAATGGATTATTATTGCTTACAAGTATGGATTTAGGAGGGTCGTCTCTTAGTCTGGCTTTTATGCAAGGGGAACAAAATTCCACCTTCGGTTCCGAACTTGATAATTGGTAGTACTCAGGTCAAACATCTCGAAAACGAAGTATGAAGAAATTCTTATCCGGCGACTTCCTTTCAGCAGATTTCTGATTAAAAATCTGAGAGAAAATAAAAATTGCTATGAAAAGTTTCTCAAAAATCTGTTGTTCGAAATCGACTTTAAACTGTAGGCCCCGCCACTGATGTATAAAATTAACACACACAACATAAGTGGGTGGAAGAAGCTATGTCGTAATCTTGACTGAAGACCATTTGTGTATGTATGTATCAGAGATCAGCAATGAGTATTCAAAAAGATGAGTAAATTCGAATAATACTCATAATTTTTGATACTTATACGCATTCATACTTATTTTAATATCATACTCATACTACTCATATTCAAAGTTTGAAGTACTCATCGTACTCATACTTAACAATAGGCATGCTGTTGTTGAATTCGACTCTGCTTTACTCAACATTTACAAGAATCACAAAATAAGTATGATTCGCATACGAACACCACAATACTCACTAGAATGTGGTGTGTTTGCTTTGCTTGCTGTCTTTGTCTTTTTCTTTCTTTTTTTTCTAAATGCAACAACAACTAAGACTGTAAATTATTATGAGTATTATATGAGTTTGTTATGAGTTATGATATCAACGTTGTACGCATACACATTGCAACCTGTATTTATAAATCAATGTTGTAGTGAGTACGAATGAATCAGAGTAGTTGAATTTCAATACTGTTGACTCACTCACACTCAAAATTTCATGAGTACTTATGAGTAGCGAAAAAGCGATTCATTGCTGATCTCTGGTATGTATGTATGTGAGCTGATGTCACTACTTGTAGAACGTCCAGAAAGCATTTTTTTGTTCCGAGTTCCGAGGCATTATTATTTATGAAATTTATGCAAAATAAGTCTTACTTATGTTGTTTAGATATTGTTAAGGAAGTTAGTTAACTTCTAATTTACGCAATTTTTCTCACAGTGGTTTTTCGGTTTCCCTAGTCCCTAGTTGTGAAACACAGTGAATTAATTCTTTTCCACATATCAAGCACTGTAATTCGTCCTTAATGACCAAAACTTCAATAGAAGACAAACAAAAATTGTAATTCCTCTCGTCCAGACATGAGTCTCCGCTTGATGTTACCGTTATTTAAGAATAACAAGCATGGTAAGTAAGGCTTTGCCTGCCACAGTATTGTGAATTTCGTCTTTTGCATACAAATGCATGGAATAGCTTCACGCGAACAAGGCGTTCAATATTCAAGTGCGTTTCCCCATCATTTTCCTTTCCCTGTGCTTTAAAAAAAAAACACAAAACAACGCTGTTGATTTTGAGTAGAGGCTGGCTGACTAGTAATTTTGGGTGTAACTGTTGTTCGTACCGTTATAGTTACGAAATGTTTTCCGTTTTGTTGCCATTTTTGCTGTTGTAGTTTTGCCATCGAAATTTCGTCAAATTAACAACGATAAAAATCACAGAGCGATAGCAAAATTCTCTCCCATATTTGTGTCCTTGAGATGAATTTAAATTCGTATAAAAAGGAAATGTAACTGTTCGACTCAAGGAAATTAATTTTCTAAGCGTGTATTGTTTAACTTGCTGTGGTTGTGTTTGTTCTTCCCTAACGTTAGAGGGGTAGAATTATAAATGATATGCGTGTCGAAATTAAGATAAGATTTTTTAATCGGTTTATTTTTATTTCCAAGAACTTAATTAATTTCCACAAATTAATTCGAAAGAAAACATACTGAATTCAAAATGTTCATATTTTCTAATTACAAACAAGGGTAGGAAAATATTATTTTAAGGATCACTTGTAAGGATAATTTTATAAGACTTGACGTTATAAATCATTGTCTTCGTAAGGCTCGACATAATGGAAATTGTCATAGAATTTATTGATCATCATTCTACTCTTATTTGGTACAATTCATTGTCAAAGTTCACAAGTTTTTTTAGGAATTTTAAGTGTCATTGTTGGTAATGAGTATCTATGGTAAAAGAAATAAAGAAAGATAAAGCATAGACGTAAAAGTAGATTTATTGGAAAAGTATGGATATCAGTGCAAACAGTGAGTTCAGAATTTTGAAACAACTTCCAATGTATATACATACATTGGAAGTCCGCCAACGTGAAGTAACAAATAAAGAATATTATTACGATTTTATCTTTTTAAAAACGTGAGTTCATTGATTGCAAACAAAATAAAAACAAATATGTGTTTAGTTTCATTTAAATTATTTATTGTTCTAACTACTTTTGTGTGTCGCTTTTTACAACTTGATGAATACAACGATAATTGCTTGTTCGCTCTTCTTCTTTGCTTACAGCGCAGATCTTTTCAACGGAGATCTTCAAACCACGACTGTTCTCTTCACTCGCAACGCGCTTTCCACAAGACTGACTGAATTCTTATTGCGCGTTGCTTGTTTTGTCTTGCCTTTTTATATGCTCTCATAAACAGTCTGATGAAGGTTCTTGAAGTAGAATGTTCGTATTTTCGCCTTCTCGAGAACTCTATTACGATTTCATTTTTGTTTGTGTATTTTGTTCACATTGCTTGTTGTTACGTTCTCGCTTACTTGTCTATCCCCTTTCCTTTAATACTAATGTTGTTGGTTTACTCGTAACAAGTTCGTTGTATTTGTTAGTGTAGCTTTTGTTAATCATGTTAATGTTAAACGATGTTTCCATTTTCGTAACAATATTAACATAAAAACAAACTGGATTAAAAAAATAACTAGAGAACCAAATATTTTTATTTATTTATTTATTAATTACAATACAATTATAAATTATGTTTAATTATTTGCGAACTGAATAACTTCGACCTTATACTCGATGCGGTGTAACAGACCAGACTCTCTGGTGGAAATCGAACCCACAACCCTCACGCTTAAAGTCTACCACACTACCACCAGGAGCACCCAAATTTGACAGTCCATTACGGTCGTAGTGTTAAATCTATATCCGTCGAATTGGTTGTCATTTATTCAGTCTGTTTTACTAAATTTTTGTTAGCTGAATGGGCTCTTGAGCAGTTGGCTATTGATCCTCATTTTAATTGAATAAACATCTTTAGCGATGCAGCCCATTTCTGGATTAATGGATACATAATTGGAATGATACCACACCACTCATGTAGTGTGTGTTAATTTTATACATGAGTGGCGGGATCTACAGTTTAAAGTCGACTCCGAACGACAGATTTTGGAGAAACTTTTCATGGCAATTTTATTTACTCAGAGTATTCCTCAGAAATCTTTGGAGAGGAAATCGCCGAAGAAATATTTTTTAAAATTTCGTTATGTGGGAGATCTGTGACCTGGGGTTTTAACCCGGGCATTACGTCTAATAAGCGAACACACTATCTACTAGACTACGGCGACTTCCAAATAAATTATTAAAAAAGAAATTCAAAAAACAAAAGGAAATTTATATTCCAGATTATTTTAAAATCGATTTGCAAATATTAACAACAAAAAAATTTGAGTAAATAAATAAACAAATATTTCTATTATTATTATTGATTTAGAGACGAAATGGTTTTTATTTATTTTTATTTCTTTTTTTATTGTTTTTCTTTCGTTTCTTTATTTGTTTTATTGAGGATTTAATCATGTGCGAAATTGTCATACAACATTTGCAAAGTACATATATGAATGTACATATAAGAGAATGTGCGATAAAGTATTTGTGTTTGTGTCAGATGTTTAGTAAATAACATGTCTTACGGCAATCAATTCCATATAAAATCCTTGAAAAGTAAATAATCATCTTGAACAACATCATCTTCATCAACCATAAAAAAAGGACACTCAATCGTTGTAATATTCGAAGTGCAATATATTGTGTAAATAGGTGGGTATGGGGTATGTGTGTGAAAGTGAAAATAATGTGTGTGTTTAAGTAAATCAAACTCATACACTTACAGATTAAAATAATAAGGATAAACAGCAAATAATGACTCTCTCCTACTCTCTCAGTTACACACATTCGTATGTATGCTTACAGCTATAGTCGTAAAATCTCTAAGAAATGTTGTTAACAGTAAATAAAACAAAATGTCCCCAGTGGTTACAAAAGGACACATAAACTTTTTAAGATATTATATGCGAAGAGAGAAAAAATGTTATCCTTGGCTTCAAGGCTATACAAGGCTTTATCCTTATGAACGACGTTTTTCTATGCCGTTTTCATTTTGTTTCTTCATATTTTTCTTTTTCTTTATTTTTATTATTATTTTCCCTGACCACTTGCACAGCTGGTATGAGTAGGAGTAAGGGTGAGGGTGTTTCTTCCTTTTTTTTTGCTTGCGAGGATAATGGCAATGCAAAAATGGGCGCTTGTTTGTGTGTACAGCGTAGAAATGTGATTTAAATCGTTGAAGAGGGAAAATCTTAAAAACTCTGTAAAACGCTTATATGCACACAATAAAGATCCTTGAATAATGTGGAAAATTGTTTCTCGCTTCCATTTAATTTTGACCCGAAGCAATATAAAAAATCATAATTTTGCAAAAGAAAGCATATGAAATAAATCAAATAAAACTGAAAAGAAAATTTCACAAGGTTATTACATTAAGTACATAAGAAATAAGCGCAGTAGCATGTAAAGCATCGCTTGTAAATTACCCCTACTACCACTCATGCTATGAAATAATTAAAAATAATTATGCAAATAAAAGGCCACAACCACTTATATTACAGTACAGTACATAGCGACAATTAAGTAATAAATTTGAAATTTTGTTGAAGCGATACTTTGCATGGCACATAATTGTTACGTAATTTAAAAATATAACAACTACTTGTGTGCAGGTGCACTGTGGAAATGTGTTTAGAAGGACATCGAAATTATATTCGAAAAACGGTATCGTAAGAGGTTAGTAAATTCATATTTAAAAAGAAAATTAATTACATACTTTATATTCTTAATTAATGTATTTAAAAAAACATAATAAAGTACTCGATTGAATTGCATTTTGAAGGCAACTAGGGAATTTAAATTTACGACATTAAGAAAGGAGGGCTCTGAATGTACAAAGTATGTGGTGTATTAATTGTGGAGTATTTATTAAAACTTCCCAGTCAAGTTCTTTCAGTTTCTGCAGGGTCATCAGAGAATTATGTGTGGGGTGGAATTGTCATGATGAAACACAACACTTTTTCTGTTGATCAATTATCGCCATTTTATTGGAATTATTTTCTTCAATCACGTAAGTTGTTGACAAAAATCCCTTCCAATAATACCAGATAGAGAACGATTCTCCATAGCTTAATCTTGCTTCGTCGTACGTCATCGACTCTATATCACCAATAACCACTGACTCCAGAAGCAGTTCAATTTTGAACCGCTTTTGTAGTGAACCTTTCTTCCTACTTAATTGGTAATAACCTAGCTTCTTAGTCGACCTAGCTTCTCACACCACTCATGTTGTGTATGTGTTAATTTAATTAAGTGGCGAGACCAACAGTTCATAGTCTTAAACGCAATTTTAATTACCTTTAGAGTTTTTGTCTGGGCTTGAATTTGTACCATAGGCTGAAGACACATTTACTATTAGACTATGGCAACTTTCGGAAATGGAAATTCTGTCCAATAAATCCATCACTTATATGACACCGAGCTCCTCGTCCAATATTCTAATGTGTTGTTCCTCTAACCGAAGATCGAGCTTTAAAAAAAACTTCATAATTCTAGCTTATGTGCCACTTTTGATACATACTTGTAAAGGGTCCGCCATTTTTTTTTCAACTAGTGCTTATTTCGTGAATGGTAACACTTAGCTCATGTCTGATTTGACAGATAATTAGTTTTATCCTTCCGCTGAACGAATATGGTTGTGTATACGCTTGAACAACGCTGGGAAATGGGCCTGCGATCGACTTGCAGAAGATACCGATTTTGGCAAAAAAAATTATTTTTTCATATGAAGCTCATTTTGATTTTGGCGGGTATGTAAACAAGCAAAATTGTCGCATTTGGGGCACAGAAAACCCGCACGCATATATTGAAAAGCCGATGCACCCAAAACTAGTCACTGTTTGATGCGGATTTTGGTCCAGAGGCATAATTGGGCCATTTTCGTTCGAAGATGAGCAAGGAGTGGCCGTTACAATCAATTGCGATCGTTATCGGGCCATGTTGAACGAATTTTTGTTCACAAAAATTCAAGAGGAGGATATTGGCAACATTTGGTTTCAACAGGACGGCGCTACGTGCCACACAGCCGAAGCTACACTCGATGTTTTGCGCCCTGTTTTTGAAGATCGCATTATCAGCCGCATAGCTGATGTCGTTTGGCCACCTCGGAGTTGCGATTTGACACCGTTGGACTATTATTTGTGGGGTGCCGTCAAAGATAAGTGTTACGCTGACAAGCCAGAGACAATTGACGCTTTAAAGGACAATATTCGTGAAGCCATTGGTGAAATACAGCTGCACACAATCGATAATGTGCTTAAAAATTGGACCGATCGTATAGGCTACTGCATGGCTAGCCGAGGCAGCCATTTGAATGAAATTATTTTCCATTATTAACCGGAAGGATTGTACTTTAAAATAAAAAAAGAAATTTGAGAAAATATTCAGTAGTTTTTTTTAAAGCATTTTCAAAAAAAAAAGTTATTTGGCGGACCCTTTAGTATATAGAATTGACACGGTTATTGACAGATTTTGTTAAAAAAAAATTTAAATATTTTTTTTATTTACTTTAATTCATTTTAATAAAACTATTTTATATTCCAACATTTTATTATCAATTTTATGAAATTTGCGCCAAAATGTTTGAAAAAATCAAACACTTCATGTCAGCTTAGTTTTAATTTTTTCTAAATGGTAATAATTTGCCACCAATATAAAGTTTATATAAGTTTCCATTTGCTTTGATGGGGCAGCATTTCATCACTCACATCAGTAAGGTTCTCTACTGAGGGCCATTGTTGTATTTTGTTATAAAAATATGTAGTCAACGTCATGTGAGTTACACAAGTTTTGATATATCAATAACAATGCTCTTTGAGTCCTCTCTAGTTTCCGGAATACAGTTGCTACGCACGTAGCATGTACTTTAATCTAAAACTACCAATTCGATTTCGGTAGACCACGAAATTTATAACGACCATAAAATTCAATTACTTACTAATCTACAGCGACAAAATTACTGAAATTATTAAAAGCAGAAAGACTTTCAGCTCTGTTTTCGAAAAGACGTATTAGGTGTGTGAAAATTAGAAATATTTTCTCTTCCCAAACTACTAAAAGCATACGGTTCTCTGTTCCAAATAGTACCATCTTTGGCGATAAACATCCTAATGTCATATTTTTTGCCGCCAATACCTTCGTCAGTTCATACGACGAGGTTCTGTTTTCATAATCGGTCATTATAACCCTTGGTTGTAAATTGGAAATATCTAACCTGAGATTTGAACCGCTTTGGTCGGACGTCTGACAAGCTAACACGCTACATACAAGACTAAGACTACTGCAATCAATATCAAGAACATATCAAGGGCAGGATTTTCAACCTGTTCACTTTCCTCCAATACTGAACTTTCAATTCTTTCTCAAATACCATAAATAATGTATTATTTACGTTAAAACTTCATAAAATCTTTGACAATTTAAAAAAAATTGCATACACAACACCAAACAATACCTAATAAAGTCATATGTATCAAAAATTATACATTAGCCAGAATTATGAAGTTCTTAATTTTTTAATCCCTGTTTGAAATTTTCTACACGATTTGGCGGGATCTACAGTTTATTGTCGACTCCGACCGACAGATATTTGAGAAACTTTTCATGGCAATTTGTTTCGAAATCATATGAATTTAATTTGTTCTTTAATGGTGGTGGTTAAAATAAGCTGCGAGCCACTGTATAGGAATCAATTTTGCGATTTGAAATCAAACTTTGATTTTTGCATGAAGGTAATGTCTCCAACAATGTGATTCCTTTTAAGGCGGCTTTTTTTAGAAACGTATCTACCGCATTATAGAAGGGTTACATGTCCTGTGGACACTCTCAATTAATTAAAGGCCTCCTTTAATGAAATTTTGCTTACATTTTGCTGACGTCAATTTATAAAAAAAAAAATACTTTATTTTTGATCTCAAACACAAACCTAACAAAGTTAAAAATTTTAAGAAAACATCGCAAAAAAAAGTTTCTCATTTAATTTATGCTCGTTTTTATTAAAATTAAAATTCCACTTTTTTATTTATTTATTTACGAATTGTTTGGGGTTTGTTTTGTTTGTACCTTTTTGTGTAAAGTGTCTTAAGGTTGCTAATTACATTAAATAAAGTCATAATTAAGTTACATTACACTTCACTTTTATCCTCAGGCGTTTTTATTTGTCCTTTTCAATTTGGCGCCATCCTATTCTGACTGTTTATATTCCTATAACTTTAAAGAACAACAAAAAACAAAATTTTAAAAAAGAAACCAACAACAAAAATTAAACAAAATAAATGTTTAATTAAGTTGCTGCCTTTCTGCGTGTATACATCCATACATGGTATTAAGGCTACACCGAGAGCTCCAAGAACTCGCGAACAAAATTAATGTACATAATATGAGTGGTGCGAGAAGCTAGGCCGTAATCCTGACTGAAGGGTGGTAATGGCCAATTATATATATATGTATGTATCATCAGCATAACGTAAAATCATTCACATTGCAACCATAAATGCAACCCACTTTA
Source organism: Sarcophaga rosellei (assembly GCA_930367235.1). Lineage (NCBI taxonomy): Eukaryota > Metazoa > Arthropoda > Insecta > Diptera > Sarcophagidae > Sarcophaga > Sarcophaga rosellei. The sequence goes on from OV884019.1 coordinate 67,272,302, forward strand.
GTGAAAAACCCCAAAACGTTTTTTAAGAATTATTTCTTATATCGTAATGATCGGCAAAACTCGTGAGGGTAGTCCGTAAATCAATCCAACATAAAGGTAATGTTTAATCCACGGGTTGAATATCGATTGTGCTATCACTATGGCCTAAATGTTGGACTAGTTGACCTCTTACTCTATCTTAGAAAACATGTATGTGCTATTTCTGTAAGACGAATGGTTCCACATGTTAGTTTGTTTATCTGGAAAACACAAACAAAAACGCACAATATTGTTTATGTTTTCCATACAATGAGATGAAAGTGTGAAATCATTTGGATTACAAAAACAAAAAGTAAACTGTGGTGTGCACATACATACCAGAGATTAGCATTGAATCGTTTTTTCGCTACTTATAAGTACTCATGAAATTTCGAGTATGAGTGAGTCAATAGTATTGAAATTCAACTACTCTGATTCATTCGTACTCACTACAACATTGACTTATAAGTACAGTTTGCAATGAGTATGAGTATAACGTTGCCATCAAACTCATACCATTCAAAATATGTTTGATTCATACGCCTGCTCATTCAGATTCGTAAATTTAAAAAATACTTATAATACTCATAAATGATTCGAGTGATTCGAATCATTCATCAAAATTGACAGTCTTAGTTGTTGTTGCATTTTCAAAAAAAAAAAAAAAAAGAAGAAGAATGAAAAAGACAAAGACAGCAAGCAAAGCAAACACACAAGCTTCTAGTGAGTATTGTAGTGTTCGTACGCGAATCATACTTATTTTCTGATTCTTGTAAATCTTGAGTAAATGAGAGTCGAAATCAACAACAGCATGCGTATTGTTAAGTATGAGTACGATAAGTGCTTCAAACTTAAATATGAGTAGTATGAGGACGATATTAAAATAAGTATGAATGCGTATAAGTATCAGAAATTATGAGTATGATTCGAATCTACTCATTTTTTTGAATACTCATTGCTGATCTCTGATACATACATACATACCGGTATAATTGGTCATTGCAACTCTTCAGTCTGGATTACGATTTAGCTTCTTATGTTGTGTGTGTTAATTTTATACACGAGTGGCGGGACCTACAGTTTAAAGTCGACTGCGAACGATAGATTTTTGAGAAACTTTTCATGCAATTTTATTTACTCTCAGAGTTTTTACCACAAATCTGCTGAGAGGAAGTCTTCGAAGAAACATTTTTTCGTATTTCGTTTCGTTGGACATGTCTGACATGGGCTTTGAAGCGAGGCCTCACGTCTAATAAGTCAATGCACTGCCTACTAGACCACGTTGACTTCAACTGTGGTGTATAGATTGTCATAAACAACAGCTGGATCAACTGTGACTTACTTAGGGTGATGAATTACTCCGCATATTTGTTAAATATTGTTTTTTAACTACAACGGCTTCAGAGCTAGTAAATGATGATTGAAATAAAAATTCAAACGAAAGAATTGCAATTTGAGGGAGAAATGTAAAGTTTGAAAATAAATTTCTTCTGCTAACTTTTTGGATTGCTTTAAGAAACATGATAAATCAAAAAAAAAAAAAAAAAACAAAAATAACTTCTTTATGTTTTCCGTTTCTGTTTTACTATTTAACATATGCAAACCCGCATACACATACAGACACATGACATAATTGTACCGTTAGTCGAAAAGTGAAGAAAAATAAATAAAAGCGGTTTAATAGGCAACCCAACCACTTTTTACTTTGTATGGTGGCAATATTTTAACCACTACCACCAGTACCATTATAACACAACATTACATTACAACTCTTTTTTCCTCCTTGCCTACGGCTCTATCCTTTTCTATGGTTTTTAACCTTACATCGTACCGCATGCTCTCACACTTTTAACTGTGATACTTTCCTTTCATGACTTTATCACCCATTTGTCTTATAAGTTTTGAGCATTTTTTTATGTCTGTATGTCTTGCGTATGTTGATGTTGACGATGATGTTGAACTTGTAATGTCTTGTGTGTAAGAAATTTATTTCATTTGTTCATTCATTTACTCCCGCATTCATTCATACAAAATTATAAATTCAAGTGTATTGCTATACGATTTTTTACCACTGCTTTGTTGGCAGTAATCTGTTTACCGTCCTAGATTTTCGCTCCATATGGCCCGAAAAGAACAAAAAAAATCTTTAAGACTGAGTTGTATACTGAGTTGAAATCATGAGGATGAGGCGTAGCTGTGCTTATGTGTTATTTTTTTTCACTTCATACGACAAGGAAAGTGATAATTTATTCATACACTGAAATCACCCTAAAAAGTGTGTTTCTGCCTCCTTTTTTCCTCTGATTTTCCTCTTGTTAAAATTTAATTTTCCAAAAAAACAAAAAAATTAAATTATAGTAGCAGCTACAAAAATTCTATTACTTGAATATTTATAGAAGAGAATGTGCATATAGTGTGATTAAATGTGTGTCTGTGTGTGTGTCAAAGTAAATTTCAGTGAAAGTTAAATATGAGATTTCATTGTAGCTTTAATGGAAAGTACATTCTTCTATTCTAGATATGTACGTACGTACTTAACGCAAACAGTGTTAACAAATTTAGTTGTACGTGTATGAAATGATTTTTTTATTCGAGGAAGATGGTGATCCTGGATTTGTTTGATCAAAGAAACGCAAAGTGATAATTTTCTAAAATATTAACTCTTTCTCTTGAAGTTGTCGTAGTCTAGTAGGTAGTGTGTTGGTTTATTAGATTAAGGCTTCGATTCAAACCCCAGGTCAGACATCAAAACGAAAATATTGTTACGAAAATGGAAATGGTGTTATCGTTTAACTTTAAAATGATAAATGAAAACAATGGACTTGTTTGCACCATCAACGAATAAGCAAACAAAAGTAAACAAACAGGCAAGGACAAAAACAAAATACACAAACAAAAATAACGTAAACAACATGTTTACATATATAGAGATTTCTCGGCAGAGTCATTCTCCTTCAAGAGCATGCATCAGACTGTTTACCCTGCGTTATAAAAGGCAAGACAAAGCAGGTAACGGGATGAGAAAGAATTCAGTCAGCCATGTGTGAGACGCGTTGCGTGTGAAGAGAATAATTGTGGTTTGAAGATCTCCGTTATAAAGATCTAACGAACAATTGTTAGTGTGTACGCGAAAGAGTATAAAGATGAATAATAAATAAAGCAAATTGTTGTTGTTTAAGTCAAGTTGTCAAAGGTATCACACGGAATTGTGCGAACAATAAAGAATTGATTTAAAATTAAACACCAACTTATTTTTATTTTATTTGCAATCTACGAACTCATATTTTAAACGTTTCTAAAAGGATAAAAACGTAACAATATGAAAAATATTTCTTCGGCCGCTGCCTCTCAGCAGATTTCTGGCAAAAACTCGGAGACTAAAATAAAATTGCCATTAAAAGTTTTCGCAAAAATCGGTCGCTCGGAGTCGACTTTAAACTGTAGATCCCGCCGGTTATGTATAAAATTAAAACTATGTCGTAATCCTGGTTAAAGGGATCTAATGACCAATTATGTAACTGTTCCCGCGGACCAAAACCGATTACAATATTCTTCCTCGCATCTCCTCTAGAGGCCCCTTCCATTCTTGAGTTCTACTTACCGCTTTTCTATCAGTAATAATGAGTATGCCTTCACTTCACCAGGTGTACCAGACTGAAATGAGCGTTCTGTTTTGTGCTAAATGGAAAAGTAAAAAATATTTTATTCAAAGCATTGGCCATTTAAGTTTAGGTTAGAGGACGAGTACTTGCCAATTGAGACAAGTACCGTACCCGGAGGTCGAATTGCACGGAACGTCCTTCAAAATGGAAGAATAATAGAGAAGGATAATAGAGGGGATAGGAAAAAGAAGAGGAAGTAGGAAAGGGATAATGGGAAGCGAAGGAATTACACAGAACAAACAAAACAAAAACCTGAGAGCGCGACTACTCTGATGAAGCCCTACCAATTCTCAACCAACTTAAGCTACTAAAGAATTTGTGGAGAGCCTTGTTGTCGGCTGTCGACACAGAATTCAAGCCCTCAAAGAAGATCCTGCTAAGGGTCCTCAACATACTAAGGCTTAGATCTGTTCCAGATCCTCGGCAACGACCTAATCTCGCAGTGCGAATGTGGTAAATACGATCACTAACCTTAAACTAGCCTTATCCAAGCCCAGCAGCCAACTTGTTCTCACACTATCTACAGCAGGCCATAGACATCTAGAAACATAACAACCCGATCCGTTCCCCCAACGCCTCTGCTCTTCCCCCCTAACCCATCCATTGATGAGTCCTTAGGGGTGGCAAAATAGCATTAGCCATTGTTGGCTATAAATTTTTTCCACCTTTTAGGTCTTTTCAAGCAAGTCCAATAATCACATAATTTTCGACTTCCTCGTACTAACAAATAGTAGTTTGTAAGAGCCAAGTCTGGTGAATACGGCAGATGGGATAGCAACTCCCTGCCTAATGCTTTGATTGCATCCCGAACCGGTTTTGCTTTGTATGCAGGTGCATTGTCGTGTTGCAAAATTACCCTACGGTGTCTGGTGGCCCATTTGTAGTCGTTTTTCGATTACGTATTGTTCACCTGGTTTTAGGGCTCGTGGTACACCACGCTTTTCTGATTCCATCATACACAACCGAATCTATCTGATTTACCAACTGAAATTGATAGTTGTTATGGATTATCCAATGACTTTTTCCCATAAGCATTGTAAAAATAAATCCATTTTTCATTGTAACGATTCGATGCAACACTAATTTTCTCTCATCTCATTTAAGCAAAATTTCACAAGCGGGGTTTTTAAATTTCCATTTCTCAATGACAATTTAAATTATCCATAGTATCGCAGGTAGTGTATTGGTTTAATAGACATGAACCCACGATTCATACCCCAATCCAGACATCTTGTGCAAACTGAAATATGAATAAATATATCCTCGGCGACTTCCTCTCAGCAGATTTCAGGCAAATTTCTTCAAAATTTTTGTCGTTCAGAGTCGACTTTAAGCTGTAGGTCCAACCACTCCCGTACAAAATTAACACAAACAACATCAGTGTGGAGAAGCTAGGTTATAGTCCTGGCTAAAGAGTTGGAAGGACCAATATATGTGTATGCATACATGTTGTGCAACGATTAACATTTCTGCCATTTGTTTCTAATAGAAAGTGTCATGTTCATCCAATATTGTTTACAATTCGTTGCCTTCAAACCTTTTCGGCATTCTTCCACGTTTTTCACATCTCATATCAAAATTGTTATCTCTGACCCGTCGAAACTATGTTCTGTATGTTGCCTCTTATAGAGCATGATCATCAAAAACCTCGACAAGCATTCGATGTGACCGTCCATCATTTTGCTTTAAATGCGAACAAAAAAAATTAATGCGTCCCTTAAATCATCAATATCTGGTACAAAATTTTGCCTTTTTAACACGATAAAAAATATGATAATCTTTCACTGATATGATGTATATAAAGAAAAATTAATGCTCGTTCACAATGAATGTTAATTATGGGGAGATTTGTATCTTGACGCTTACTTCATACCGGTACACCTAGTATAATCCAATATCCAATCAAAATATTAAGAATTTCTGATACACACTGTACAATTGTTTTTTTTTGCATTATTAGCTTATATTTATTTGCATTTATACACATCCACCCACAATCACAATTAAAACAAATACTAACACGAAATCACACTTACACCACCTACTCCATCCACTTTCATTTTACAATATAACACATGCCTGCTTTCGTTCCCATAATTTATTTGTTCAAGAGCGTTGGAGAAAAACTTGTTCGTACCAAACGTTGTGACTTCTCATTCTCCCACCAAATTCTTTCATTTTAAATGCTCACAGCAGTCATGTGGTCTTTTGTATGAGTATCAATTATTATGACTTAAATTTCTCTTGATTATCAAGAGAGTCAGTTCCGTTAGTCCTTGGTTGGCTTTGAAAATTATTTTCATTATCTTGGTATTATAATACGAATACTTACTTGTGTACTTGTCCTTGCTTACTTGAAATTTTATTTAATAAGATAGTCCGGATAAGGATTAAGAATCGTAGATTATATTGCACTTACACAAGCACACGCACATGCAAGGACTAATAGAAACGTTAAGATGCTTAGAACTGAAGGCCTTTATTAATTAAATTGTTAAGATTGTTAAAGTGTGGTTTTCTTTTTCCGAGAATGAACATTTCTTGGTTACATGCACATACATACATACATATCCTTAAGGAAATTATTAATTATACTTTCAAAGTGCGTGTGTATATTGCACCGTTTGTGTTCGAATACAACAGACAATAACAAAATTTCATAGAAACACTGAATAATGAAATTCTAGGTTACTGTGTAATACTGTGTTGAAAATTGTTTGATAAACTTAAGGAGAGTTTTTAAATGAAAATTTTTAAAAATAAAAAGCATGAAAGTGTCTAATATTTGTTAAATTATAATTAATTTATTTTATTTTCAATAAGGGGTGCCCTGGTAGTCTAGTAGGTAGTATGCTAGACTATTAGCGTGAGGGTCGTGGATTCGATTCCCACCAGAGAATCTGATCTATTACACTACACCCAGCATATGGTCTATAATAATTAGCTCGTAATAAATAAATAAAAATATTTTCAAGCATATTGAACTAACTAACAATGAGTTTTGGAATCTTAAAATGTAAAGAGAAAAGGCAAATCAACATAGCTTTTTTTACGATTGTAAGCTGTTTTCGTATATTATGTTAGGATACATTCAGTATACTTGTTCTTTAAACGTACCTGGTCAAGATGGTTTAATATGTTAAGACAACTCGTTTTGAATACGAGCTTTTCAAATATTTGTATAATCTCCTATTTGACAGTTGTCGCCTTGTGATCCTTATACTATGTTCAGATATGCACTTATATTGAGTCAAAATTCGGTTAATTGAGTACAATATTTTAAGTATTCAAGCATAACAATATACACTGTTTTGCTACTTATTCAATATTCATTTGACTGCTGGTAAACAAAACAGCTGGTTGTTTCAACAACATTGTTTTTATTTTTATTCATTTTTTTCGTTTGTAGTTGTTGACATTTGAGTTGTCAAATATCAACAAAAAGTGTGCTCACTAAACACACTTATGACAGTGCTGCCTTTTATGTTCTAATCAATATTATAACAATTTGCTTATTTACTGCGCCATAATTAATTGAAATTTTCAATGAAATATTGAGCTCAATAATGCCGTTTATTGCGATTTACGTAATAAAAGTGCATATCTGAACACAGTATTATGTTTATTAAAGTGTACCACTGTCTTTTATAATCATACGTTAAATTTTGTTTCCTGATGCAGTTTTCCATAACAGAATAGCATCTGAAATACCAGTTTATTCCAATTAATCGAAATATTTCGAGCTAATTCGCGCAAAATTTGCTTCAGTGTTAAACTTTCTAGTCGGGTGTATATCAAAGTGAACCCAAAGGTATTTTATATGCGAGTGCGGAGTCACTACTTGGTTATTTATACGGGCGGACGACTACGTTTCTCTTAAATATTTATTTCTTCATTTATACATGTCGCCGTAACCTCAATATGAGAAATGAATCTTCAAGTGGAAAACTTTTCAAAGCACAAACTAATTTTAAGACTACAGGAATATAGAAGGACAATATAATAACGTTTCTCTTGGTAACGTAAATGTTACATGAATACATTATATTTACTTAATGAACCATTACAACCCTTCAATCAGGATTACGACCTGGTTCCTCACACCAATCACTTTATGTGTGTTAATTTTATCCTTGAGTGGCGAGACCTGAAGTTTAAAGTGTGCTGGGTACGACAGATTTGTGAAAAGCTTTTCATGGCAATTAGGCTTACAAGCAGAATTTTTGCCAGGAAACTTCTGAAAGGAAGTCGCCTAGTAAAGATTTTTTTATATTTAGTTTTTTTAGAGATGTCTAATAGGCTGTCCCGTTCTTGAATGACAAAAGTCGTTTTTCAGCTACACTTTCGCAAGAGGTATCAAAATTTGCATAATTTTACACAGTTTACGGTAAAAGTAATAAAAATCGAATTACATGCCATTTTGAGGGCTCTACTTTCGAAAACGTTTTTACAAACCTAAACCCTATGCTTAAAATAAAAAATAAAAAAAACGAGATACAAATTTATTTTATTAATATATTTTATACTTGCAATTAATGTACAAGAAAATAAAACTTATAATAAATGACCAAAACTTAAAATTTGAATTTTTTTTTTGACCAAAATTTGGCAATTTTTTTCCGGAATTTTTTTTTTATAAAAAACTCGTTATAAACGGTGTACGTTATAAACGAACTCCACTGTGTCTAGCAAATTCGTAGTCGCCAGTAAAGTGTTTTTATTATACATAGTCGTGGCATATTTAGTTTAGGTGTCGAAATTAACGATAGCGATATATAATCAAACTTTGAAGATTGGTAGAACCCTGAAGATATAGTTTCATTTTATTTTTAAAATCATTTTGGTTATCTACGAGCAATTACGCAAATTTTAGGAGGTCTTGCGTTAGGGAAATCTAAAAAAAAATTTTCGGGGCACTCTAATGTCTGAAGCCTCACGTCTAATAAGCCAACACACTACCTACTCGAATATGGCGGCTTCAATTACGGCTGCTTCACTTCTCTAGCTTGAAAATGTGTCTTGACGATTCGTGTTAATAAAAGCAGTGTCATTAGCTAAAATAGAAGTATGAGTACGAAAGCTCAAATTCAAGTCTGAAAATGATATTAAATGTAAAACTAGTCCCAGTATACAGCCCTGTTGAACGCCGGTTTCTTACGCTAAATATCACTCACAAAATCACCCTCCTGAATTAACAATTTTCGGCCTATTATAAGCTTTCCAACAGCTTAATAGGAACATTTAGTTCCAATATCTGGACCGGTCTTTCGTGCCAAACTCTGTCGAATGCTTGGGAAACATTTATAAAAAGCCCAGATCGGTATTTCTTTTCCTCGAATGCACTTCTTATAAGCTGCAGCAATCTCTGGGTTTGATCTCTAGCGGTGTTTATCACTTGAATGCCAAATTGATTGTAGGTAATAGACTTATGAGCCTGTTTGATTCCGTCTCTTGATAATAAATATTTCAAACAATATTTCATAGGAATATATCATAGGAATGTTTATTTAAATAATTGATTAATCTTCGGTTAAATTGTATAAGTTCTACAAACCAAACCAAAGCAAGCCTCTACTTTATAAGAGGGAATTGCATTGTCAAGCAAAGTACGATTGATTTGTAGCTTTGTTAACAATGATTTAAATATTCACATAAGACCCATACTATCTTTGATTTTAACTCATGTTCGAATGGCGGCCTAACTGACGTTTTTCGATGATATAGACTGCGCTTTAAAGATAACTGCATGTCTACCTCATCGGAATATTCATTCCAGGCTCAAAAACTCCTGCTTCTGCCCAATATCCTTTCTTAACTCATCTGTTTACAACAAAATATTCCAAGTTTTATACGAAATCTCCATTTTCTTTCTAGGTCTCTTTGCAAAACACTTTCCAATATTATAGAGGCTATTAGTGCACGAAACCACATCAGACTTTTCTTCCACCAACCTAAGCATATATTCATATATATTCAAAGCTATAGTTTTCGGCAGGTTCTCATTGCATGTCTATCTTGTCGGACGTAAGAAGTTTGAGATGGCTGACCTGGGGGTTGTTAAGAGGTCTGCCTTGACTACGGCTACTAATTTGAAAGTTGCAAAGGGCAATTGATATTATGAATAAAAAAATATTATTACGAAAATAGAAACAGTGCATCATCGTTTAAAATTAACATGATTAACAAGAGCTACATTAACACACATGCAACGAACTTGTTACAAGTAAACCAACAACATCGGTATGAAAAAAACGGGGATAGACAAGTAAGCGAGAACGCAACAACAAGCAATGCGAACAAAATACACAAACAACAATGAAGTCGCAATACATATAGTCCTCGAGAAGGAGAAACCCCAAACGTTCTACTTCAAGAACCTTCATCAGACTGTTTACGAGGGCATATAAAAAGTCTTGTGTGTGGCACACAGAAGTAGTGCGAACAATAAAGAGTTTAATTGAAACTAAACACATATTTATTTTTATTTTGTTTGTCATATTCTAAAAGTTTTTAAAAAGGTAAAAACGTAACAATATATATTTTTATTGATAAGCCCGCTAAATGCTCGAAACGGCTGTTAAACTGTAACTACTTTGTCTCACTGTGAGATTTGGAATATAAACAATCCCTGTATCTCTTCTGTCTGGCAAGTTTCATATGAATAGCAAAAGTTTAATACATACACATACATTAATTCATATAAATTCATGGTTTATAGTAAATAAGATATGTTAAACTCAATATGGCTTTGAAAATAATTTCTGCAGTTGCAAGATAAAAAAGAAGTGAACAAATGGCTTCGATGAATTTAAACGATATTAAAGAGTAAAAACAAATAAAATCTGGCGATTTAAAAAATGAGCGAATAAACAAAATAAAAAGGGATAAAACAAGACGAAAAAAAATTCTGATTTTCACAAATTTTTCGAACACAGGCAGACAAGCAGAAATCATATTGAATTGAATTTAAAGGCAACCGCCGAAAAGTTGTGAAATAAATCATCGATAATACAGGAAAAAAAACGGAACAATTGAAAACCAATTGAAATCAATATAAACAAGGATAACAGCAACAATAAAATGCTAACGTTAAAAATTGAATTCATTTCACAAATGCATACAAACCAACCAAACAATACTATTTTCAAACCATAAACGAATCAAGTTTGATATCCAACGCAACGCAACCCAATCGACTCGATTTCATACAAAGACACTCGCCGCTGTTGTTGTTGTTAATTTCTTTTTTGCTTTTTTACTTTTGATTAAATACGACTGAACAAAAAAAAATAAAATAAAATACTTTAAAGGATTTAAAATAAGGCGAGAAATACCAGCAGCAGGAGGAGGTGGTACAGGGTGTAAGCTGACGACATTTTTTATATTTTTTTTTTTCAATTCTTCACTGGTTTTGTGGCATTTGTGAACAGTTGTTGTCTGCATTTAGCGTAGACGACAGTAAGGATTTACATAAATTTAAAGTCATTTAAAGTCCTTTCATTAATTTGTCAACATCAAATTGTCATCGTATTTACTATTGCCTGTATAACCCTGTGATTGATGCCATTATGAGCTGAAGGTAAACAGTAGTAGTAATCATATGATTATGATGGTGAATGAATAAAACTGTTGTTGTCCTGGAACTGTTATATGCTGCCTTTAAATTGCAGTAAGAAATTTTAAAACCGTATGTGGAATTTTTAAGGCATTTGTTTGTTAATTGCATTAAATCAACGTTTATTAGATTTGATTTATTATCAAAAGGTGGTAAGTTTTTTATTATTTAACGCTGCTTTTTATAGTTTTTTTCTTCACAGATTTGAAAGAAATGTTAAAATTAAGACGTGGTTTTTATTTAGAAACTGCAATTGTAAGAGAGTTTGAAAATGTAATGCGTTAGTCATTTTTTAAGAATACTGCATTGTCTGTTTCCATACCCTACTATGGGACTAAGTGACAAAATTAAATAGAGATACTTCGAAGTTACATATTCTTTTAAAGGAGGAGCAGGAATTTTTAGTCTCGCCGTGGTGTAGTAGGTAGTGTGTTGGCTTATTAGACGTAAGGCCGCGGTTAGACATCAAAACGAAATATGAAAAAAAATATTTCTTCGCCAACTTCTTTTCAGCAGATTTCTGGCAAAAACTCTGAGAGTAAATCAAATTGCCATGAAAAGTTTCTCAAAAATCTGTCGTTCGGTGTCGACTTTAAACTGAAGGTCACGCCACTCATGTATAAAAATCAAGGCACACAACATAAGTGGTGTGAGAAACTAGGTCGTAATCCTGACTAAAGGGTTGTAATGAAATATTCCCGACCTATGGAAAAGCTCGCAGGTATCTTTCAATCGGAAGTCTATGCCATTGAAAGATGTGCTCAATTCAATTTGGATAGGAAGTAAGCTAGTCTTTCGAGCACTTTGCCCTTATGAGGTTATATGAAAGATAGAAATGGACTTTCGGAAAAAGTTGAATCGATTTAACGGTGCCCAGGTCAAGCGGTAATTATCGGCAATTACCAAACAGTCGGGCTTGCAAGAAGGGGATTTAATGGGAATAGAACTTTTCGGTGGAGTAAAAGCGGATGTTATGAAAGATATGCTAAACGAAAAGAAAAATAAATACAAAGACTCTTCTCTCAAATCAAGTGGGTTTGAGGCAATAAAACCTCTTGTTTTGTTAAATCAAAGTAAGAGGAGATCAAAGTCATACCTCCGCATATCCAGAAATAACTTGCAGTAGTGCGCGGTCATTTAACAGAGCACCGTAGACTTAAGAGGGAGGTTACTTGGAGCCCAACATATAAATTCTGCGAAAGTGCGAATGAAATCATGTTGGAACTTGTGGGGTATTAATGTATTCTAGGAAGAAACGCTTGCGTGGATTTGAGAGATCAGCAGTGAACTGTTTTTTCGCTACTCATAAGTACTCATGAAAGTTTGAGTATGAGTGAGTCAACAGTATTGAAATTCAACTACTCTGATTCATTCATACTCAATACAACACAGATTTATAATTACAGATTGCAATGAATATGAGTACAACGTTGACATCGAACTCATAACATTCGAAATACATTTGATTCATACACCTACTCATTCAGATTCATAAATTTAGAAAAATACTTATAATACTCATAAATGATTCGAGTGATTCGATTGTCGAGTTTAAAAAATCAAAAATAAATTCGTGTTTGGCAACTTGATTTAAATAATAACAATTTGATTTATTTGTTACTTTCCTTTACACTCGTTCGTTAGATCTTCAAAACGCAGATCTTCAAACTTATTCTCTTCAAACGCAACGCGTCTTCATACAAGACTGACAGAATTCTTTCTGATACCGTTGCCTGCTTTGTCTTGCCTTTTTTATCGCGGGGTATACAGCCTGATGAATGTTCTCGAAGGAGAGTGTATAAATGTAAACATGTTGTTTTCGTTATTGTTGTTTCTGTATTTTGTTTACGTTTGTCCTTGCAGTGTTATTGTTGCGTGTTTGTTTACTTTGTTTATCCCCTTTTTATATACTGATGTTGTTGCTATATTTTTGTTAACTCGTTGATCATGTAAACAAGTCCATTGTTTTTTTTTTTTTTGTAGCTTTTGTTTATCATTTTAATAACACCATTTCCACATTCGTGCCATAGTACTGCGACCTTACGATCTATTGTACTCGCCTCAAAATTTAAAGGGTATCGCTAGAATGTCTTTTCTAAGCCTATTGCTCTTACAAACTTCAGGATGTTAGTCGGTGTCAACAAGGACAACTCCCATTATAGCAAATATTTAATCCTGAGATGTATTACTGTTTCGCAGGTTCCAAGAATGTTTTCAAATGTTTCATTCTCCTCATCAGCAAATATAAATGATGATGCCCAACGCCATTGAGATTAGATGCGAATGGACACAACATATCCAAGAGTTGAGCGAAGAACGCCTTACCTGTCCTTATTACTGCTAAATAGGTCAAATGGCATAAAATCGGATTATTTTATTCATGTTATAGAATGTCATTCATTCATATAAACATGTCAAACCTAAACTAAATTTAGTTCTTGATTAGATTTAAAAAAATATCTCAACCTCAAGAATAAATTCTTGTGTTTTGCCCCTCAACTGTGATTATAAAACAAATCCTGTGTCCAAATTATAAAACAAAACAAAGAATTTGAGGAAAATTTGATTTGAAATTTTGTGGGGCAAATTGAATAAATAAAATGTAAGTGTTTTTGAAGTGTCCCTTCTGATGCATTTCTTTATCTTTTCAGGAAACAACCGAATGGCAACGCCCTTAATCTAATAACAGCCAAAAAGTGTGAGATATGAAACGGCGGTCCTGTGCTATTAAGTTGTAATCATAAATAACTACTTGACACGCAATTTAACGAAAATATTTTTTAAGCGGGCAAAAAAATACACGAGATTCCTTAAGGGAGTTAAAGCTAAAATGCCAAAAAAAAAAAAAAACAGAAACGAAACATTAAACAGGGAAAAACCACCCTTCGCTCTTGTTTAAATAATAGAATTCAACGGAAACCCGAAAAAAAAATTTACCCATCATAGTATTACCAGTGCCAACATGAACATGCCGCCAAACAACAGCCTTAACGCAAGGATATCCTGTATAATTTTTCAACGTGTGTGTGTGTGTGTATATATTTGAATAATGCGACTTAAGACCTGGTTGTTTAATCCTGTTATGATTTTTCATTGGAAGGTGTAAAGTACAATGTGACTGACTGCATGTGCTTATGAAAAGTAAAAAAACGAAGAAAATTATGTATCGTGTTATAAACATGTTACTTTTTATTCCCCTATTGGCTGTTTATAATTTCACACTATTTTTTGCCTTCATTTCTACACTATATTTGTATATTTTATTACGAGACTATTATGTTGAAAACTTTAGTTCAACACTTGTTGGTTTTGGTGTCATTGTTTCCTGCAGCCAAACTGGAGGGCACATTTCTTTGTTCGACAAAAGCTTAAAACGAAAGCGACTTACAATTAGAAATTTGATTGCTCGATAGAGATTATAATGGAATTTATGGTTCGTATTTTACTTTGTTTCTTATCGAAACTTCCTTTTAAGAGGTATTTTTTTTTCATTTTTGTATTGTGAAGTGGCATGTTTTTTACCACCTTTTAAAATGTTTTCATACAATTTCTTTTAAGTAATTTAGAAAGAGCAGTGTTCAAAAATTCAGTACTTTAGTACTTTTTCAGTACTTTTTCATTTCAAAAATGCCGCAGTACCCTAGCGACGCTTTTAGTACTTTTTTATTGTTATATATTTTATGTCTTGCGCTTTTCAACTAGCATTAGCAACGTAATGCTAAAGGTAGAATTAGTCTTTAGCCCCATTTAGCCGCTTGGCCCACGGAACGTACCTTCGTTTTTTGAATACAAAAAACAAGGAGAACGCTTGCCGAACCGTAATATGATTTCGGTAAGCATTAACATTGCTCAAACGAAAGTATATTCCACAACGTTCCGTCGACGTTTGACTACACGGAACTTTTACGTTTTGTTACGTTCAGAATCAGCAGTTTTTATTTTATATGTGAGGAACACGCATAAGTCGTTAGTTTTTCTGTTCTGTTCCGTACCGTACGTGAATAAAATATAACTAAATAAATAGTGTTGTAGGTAGTGTGCTGGCTTACTAGATGTGAGGCCGCGGTTCATACCCCATGTCAGACATCTCCAACATAACGAAAAATGAAAAAAATATTCTTTCGGCGACCTCACTCAGTCAAAAACTATGAGAGTAATAAAATTGCCATGAAAAAGTTGTTCAAAAACCTATCGTGCGGAGTCGACTTTAAACTGTCGGTCCCGTCAATCATGTAAAAACAAAATTAACACACATAACATAAGTGTTGTGAGAAGTTAGGTAGTTATTCTGATTGAAGAGTTGTAATGTATGTGTGTATTTTTTACAAAAGTACCATTTGATGAGAGAAAATACTCTTTCAGTTATAGTTCAGTACCATTTCAAAATTTAAATTTTTCAACACTGGTGTATAGCCTACCTCGTTATTTATATTAAATCTCAGATATATAGGGAAAAAGAGAAGAACTACTCCTTATCTTTTAAGATTCATTTTATTATTTTTAATTACATTATGCGACAAAATAAAAAAAATTAAATACACCCAGCTATGACATAGTGTAAGTTGCTCACAAGGTTGAGTAGAACTCAAATATATTTTTTTATACTTCTTGAACCATCCAAACTTGTTTTATTTGACAAAAACTGTTTTTTTTTGTGACTTTACGCACAAATTTATTGATTACACAAACATTTCTGAACCGATGTCAAAAATTTTAATCTTATTAGAAATGTGAGAGATGGGCCTTTGCAACGATGTACATGTATTATTATTATATATTTATATTATATATTATTTGACTTAATATTCTATGAGGTTTTATGAAACAAACTTCTCCAAATGGGAATTTTTTTCATATTTTCTCAAGTTTGTCCATTCATAGTAGCAAACTTTAATTAAAAAATATGAAATAAGTGATGACATTCTGAAAGTGCATTATCTTGTGAAGAGATTGACATTTCGCTTTGTCATATCGGACAAAAATTACCGTAGTTAAAGAGTCTAACAGTCGAGTGATATTTTTCATATATGGTAGGTAGGTAGGTAGAAGTGGCAGTCCTCTCGATGCAATCATGAGCGGACACACTTAGGCCGCAATCCGGGCCCATTGTGATACCACAGTGCCACATTTCCCCTATTCCAGGAACCACTTGGAGCTTCCGATGAAGCGATTCAGACTGCCAATATCCGTGCATGACAGTTCAGCTAGGTCCTCCATGTAGTAGGCACCCAGGTGTCTTTTTCTCCTTTGACCAAGTGCCGGGCATGTGCACAGTAGATGAAGAACAGTTTCTTCCTCTTCCTCATCTCCACAGCTTCTGCAGAAATCATTCGCGAGGTGTCCTAGTCCAATACGCCTCGCATGCGTTCCTATTATGCAATGCCCCGTGATAACCCCGACAACAGCGCTGAGCCTGCTTCTTTGGAGTTCAAGCAGAGCCGTCGTGCGCCTCCTATCCAGCCTTGGCCAGATTTTTTGCGCTGTTCTGCCCTTATCCGAAGCCTCCCACCTTCTGTTGACAAGGTCCACGATTGCATTGTCAATTATACGCTTGCAGGTATTCAAAGGGATCCCTAATGTAGAGAATTCATCAGAGGGTTCGATGGTCGTACCCTTTCTGGCCAGTTCGTCCGCTCTGCAGTTGCCGGGAATATCTCTATGTCCCGGTACCCATGTAATACAGACATCATATCGGCTCGCCATATCATTGAGACATCTGCGACAGTCGTTCACCGTCTTTGAGTTTATTACACTAGAATCCAGTGCCTTGATGGCCGCTTGGCTATCGGAAAGTATGGTGATTTCTCGCCTGTGAACATTTTTGTCCACAATAATTTTCACCGCAGCCTGAATTGCCGACACTTCCGCCTGAAAAACGCTGCAGTGATCTGGTAGCCTTATAGACTTGGATATTCCAATTGATTTCGAATAGATACCAATTCCAACGGCTCCCTCCAATTTGGAGCCATCGGTGTAGATTTGTACGGCATTCCCCGCGGGATGCACCGCACCTTTCCTTCAGTCCTCCCTTTTCGGGATGGAAGTTCTATAGTTTATTGAGAAGTCATATCGCGGTGTCATATAGTCAATGCTCCCGGCAATATCAGTTTCCTCAAGTATCCTTGTATGACCAATGCTCGATGCATGCCATTGTCCAGTCGCCCAAAGACGCCTACTTACCCTAGCCGCCACACCCCTGCAGTATAGGTCTAGTGGTAGAAGGTATAGGATCATCTCCAGAGCGATCGTCGGAGCAGTGCGCAGGGCACCACTTATAATCATACACGCAGATCGTTGTAACCTGCGTATCAGGTTTAAATTCGTTGTCCTATTCAGGGATTCCCACCACACCAGGCATCCGTAGGTCAGGATAGGTCTGACCACCGCTGTGTAGATCCAGTGAGTCATCCTAGGTCTAAGGCCCCATTTTTTCCCCAACACCTTGTTGCAGGCGTAGAGGGCAATGGAGGCTTTTTTCAGTCTGTTAGTGATGTTTGGTTTCCACGATAGCTTTCTATCCAGGATAAGGCCCAAGAATTTTGCTTCATCCTTGAGTTCAAGTTCCGCCCCATACAATCTCAGTGGACGGAAAGATGGAGGCTTGTATTTTCTCGTGAAGAGTACGACCTCCGTTTTTCCGGGATTTACACCCAAGCCACGACTAGATGCCCACTCTCTAACCCTTCCTAGGGCAAGTTGCATCCTGTCTCTGATAGTGTCGACAAATCTGCCCGAAACCGTGAGAACTACGTCATCCGCATAGGCAATCGCCCCGCATCCCACGTTTTCTAACAACACTAGCAGCTCATTCATCACAAGGTTCCATAGGAGAGGGGAGAGTACTCCACCCTGTGGAGTTCCCCTTCCCACTTCTCTGGTGATGAGCGAGCACCCTAGTGTCGGGTAGATTGTTCTTCCACATAGTAGTCTGGATATCCAGTTCACCAGAGTGTCCTGTACATTCAGTCTTCTTAGTGCGCCGGAAATAGCATCCAGTTCCACGTTATTGAAGGCTCCTTCTATGTCCAGAAAAACAGCCAGGGTATACTCCTTTCGTGCAAGCGATTTTTCTATTGAACACGTCAGGCTGTGTAGGGCAGTGTCAACAGACCTTCCCTTATTGTACGCATGCTGTTGCCTAGATAGCAGATTCCCGTCTAAGGCCTGGCGTAGTTTAACATCAATGAGTCTCTCCATGGTTTTCAGCAGGAAAGAAGAGAGACTTATAGGCCTGAAATCTTTAGGTGAGGTGTGAGAGTTTTTTCCTGCCTTCGGTATGAAGACAACTCCCACTTTGCACCACTCCGATGGTATGTGATTTAGCCGAAAACTGGCAGAAAACATCTCTCTAAGTATCGCGATGTGTTCCAGTTTCAGACGTTGTAGTAGGGCCGGATATATTCCGTCTGGACCCGGAGATTTAAACGGTTTAAATCCATCTATTGCCCATTTGATTGCCCTTACAGACATGATTGAATAGTAGTCTTCCTGTGAACCGCTTTCCACGACCCTAACCTGCATATCCAGGTTTTGTCCCGTTGGAAAGTGCGTGTTCACGAGGAGCTCCAAAGTCTCCTTTTCCGAGTTGGTCCATGAACCATCCGCCTTTTGCAGTACACTCGGCACGAAGGCCGTTGTCGCAAGAATCTTCCTTAGCCTGGAGGTTTCGTTGATAGTTTCCATATTGCTACAGAAGCTTCTCCACGAATCTCTTTTGGCGCGTCTCAAGGCTCTCTTGTAGTCGCCTAGGGACACCTTATATAGCACCCAATGTTCCGCATTACCGGATTTCCTTGCCGCGTTAAAAAGTCTACGTGACTCTTTCCTGAGCCTGTCCAGGTCTCGGTTCCACCAGGGAGGTTTGTGCCCCCCTCTGATGACCCTCTTTGGACATGCTTTCTTGAAAGCCCCTAATATGACCTTCGTAAAGACAGCCACAGTAGCTTCCAGTTCCGAAACACTATCAATTCTACTGCGCGTAAGTGGACCCATGCCCAGATTGACAAGACGATCGTAGACATCCCAATTCGTGTTTCTGGGATTCCTAACCGTCCTCATACTTCTAGTCTCCCTGTCTAGAGAGAATTCTATGTATCTGTGGTCAGAGAAGGAGTGCTCCTCAGAGACCCTCCAGTCTTTGACCTCTTCAAAACTACCTCTCGAGGCAATGGTTATGTCCAATACCTCTTTTCTGCTTTTGGTTACAAACGTGGGCGTGGTACCCACGTTGCATATCATTAAATCATTTGAGATTATAAAATCAAATAGTGACTCACCCCGTTCATTGACGT
The DNA here is from genome assembly GCA_930367235.1 of Sarcophaga rosellei. Classification (NCBI taxonomy): domain Eukaryota; kingdom Metazoa; phylum Arthropoda; class Insecta; order Diptera; family Sarcophagidae; genus Sarcophaga; species Sarcophaga rosellei. The sequence continues at coordinate 67,291,888 of OV884019.1, forward strand.
CCGTGCTGCCCCATATGGTGTGGTGAGAGTTGGCGTCGCATCCAATGAGTAGGCCAACTTTAGCGCGCTTGGCTTCGGTGACCAGTCTTCTAACTGGATCTGGTGGAGGATCTTCTGCTGGATGTGGCATGTAACTGGAGGAGATCCAATACTGCCTTCCATTTATTTCCGTCGTAACCGTAGTTAGGTCTTCATTACTGAAAGAAGGGAGCAAATATGCTATTAAGTTATTCTTAATTAGTATACAGGATCTGGGCCTACCTATAAGTTTGGCATGTACCAGCCTGTAATCTTTGAGCCTTAATCCACAAACCTTGTTAGCCACAGACCATGGTTCTTGAATTAGGGCGATGTCTTCTCCTCTGTTCGCCAGCCGGAGAAGCAGTGCAGCCGATGCTGCCTTAGAGTGATGGAGATTTATTTGGATTACTCGGACCATGGTCTGTTTCATCCTCTTTCCTCTCCACCATCGTTGTATCCAGGCCATCATCTTCCTGATCAGCCTCGTCTAGGAGTTGAGATTCCCTCAGCAGCATACCAAAGACAGATGCTATATCCGATCCAGTGGAAGAGAAAGAGCTAACTCTGGATCGGCTATGGATCTGTGTCGAGGATGCCGTAAGGTTGTCACCCTCCTTTACTTCTTCATCCGATTCGCCCATGTGTTCGTCTTGTGGCTTATCCCCCTGAGGGGCGTTGTCACTCGACTCCATGGGGCGATTATCCTTTTTGTATACTTTAAGGATAATATGTTCAAATCCGAAGGCCACCACACCATTGGATTTTGCTAGGTGCTCCAGGGATTCCTGATTGACTATGATAGTCGCACAGCGAGATCCATGGCGCTCCTCTAGTTTTGCAATCTTCCAATTGTGTGTTGGTAACTTCGGATTGCACATTTTTATTATCCTAAGTACTTTTTCTGGCTCCTTTGGAGTTAAGGGTATCCAAGAGCGTGTTCTGGGTCTATTAGGGATGTCATCCTTGGGTACTATTTCTAGTTTAGCGCCCTTCCAGATTTCACCTACCCTCTTTATGGCGATGGAGAGGAGATCCAGGGCTCTCTTATCGGCGCACGTTACTAATTTCACGTGTCCTTGGTGCCAGCCACACATTTGGTAAACTGGAACTGGTCCCGGATTCTCCTCCATTACTTCTAGAAAGACGTCCGCAAGGGCGTCTGCTACAAGTCTCCAGTTCGACGGTGTAATACTGCCGCACACTGTCGCGATTTCATATAACGAGTGGCCAAAAATAGAAGGAGTAATAGTAGAGTAATGAAATTTGGCACACCTATATTAATTGGTAAAATATAATCATACTTAAAATTTGGTCATTTAAACTCAAAGGATTCGTGTCCTTCCCATATATCCTGAAATTAAAAATTGCTATAACTTGGACGAAAAAAAAGATATGTTAATAAAATTTGGTACACTTATTAGCTTTAACATGCTTAATACTTCCTCCAAATTTCGTTCAATTTGGAGCAAGGATACGCCCACCTTAAAAATGTCCTTTTTCAAAAAAGTATCAAAAAAAATTTAATATACATATATTTTTTCGAATCGCAAATTATGATTTAAATGTTTTACTAACTCATTAAAATTTAATTTTCTCACATTCCGTATATCCTTAGACCATTTTAAGGATAAATTTTTACCTTAGCTGAAATACTAATTAAACAATATTTTATTAAACAAATTAAAATTTGTTTAAAATTTGTTTATTTTATATTTGTTTATGAAAAGACACTTGTACTTGGTCTCTAATTGAATTTATTTATGTTTAAATATAAAAAATCGATGATCTAGAAAAATGTACATCACTTCCTCAACTCAGTTTCAAAGCTACTTTTTCCACGTCTATATTTTGTCCAATTATTACTAATTTTTAAAAGAATGAATTTTAGTTAGTCCTTCTCTATATCTGCTAGAAATCTTTGAATACGACTTTCCACAAATTGTACAATATGATGCAACACATTTGTTGTATTATTTTTCTTAAGCTGCATCCATTGCTCAAAAATATCACGAATCTGCAATGATGTTGACACTAAAAAACATTTATAACGCCCACAAAAGCAGTCAGAAGCAGCTGAAATTTATATATGTTAAAGTACATACTTGTGGCAATAAAATATCAACAAATTTCAAAAGTGATATTGGGTGTTTTTTTTAATTCACTACTGAAGTTAATAAATGTATGAAAATCTTAATTTTTTGAAGACCTGTACTTTGGCTAAGGATATTTCACATATGATTAATATTTGTAAACAATTATAGCGTTGTAATTACAATTACATACCTGGCTTACAATTCTATTACAAATAATTTAGTCATTACCAAAAGAATTTTTGAATTTTAACTATGACAAAAATATGTCGAATTTCAAGTTTTCGAACAAATTTTCTATATGCATAGGAATTCTTAACTTTGAGATACAATAACTAAAAAACTACGCAAAAGTTTATAAAAAAATTTTACATATCAACTAATTGAAGTGTTTTCTATAAGATAAAAGTAAAAAAATATTAAATTTCCCACATTGACTTTAACCATTTTTGGCCACGCTCGCGACAGTGTGTGCCGTCTGGATCTGAGCGATCTACAACCGCCATCTCAATGCTGTCTTTTAGCACCTCACTGTATAAGATGTTGGTGCGTTGCGAGCTGCGTGGTTTTTTAGCTCCTGGTACGTCGGCTTCAGAAGATCGCTGTCTTTTGACAGCCGTCTCCTTGTCCGACGTTTTTTCAAGATCTTCGAGCTTTTCTTTGGCCCAGGCTAGTGATTGTACTTCGCGCTGCGTGCGGTTATCTATTGGGATCTTGGAGATCCTGTCTAGAACCCGCTTTGCGCTCAATCGCTCCCTGTACCGCTGCTTCGATTCTTTCAGTCTTGGAGCCGTGTCAACCTTTGTATTGCTAAGGCCACTCTTGCTGGACGAAGGTCCGGCTTTTGGAGCAACCTCGCTTTTTGAAAGGCCGACACTTTTGGCTTGTTCTTGCGTGCTGTCTTTTGAGGTACTGGGTTCTTGGTCTGCTTTAGCATCAACCAAGCCTTTTACCTCTTTTGTAGAGACGGGCGTCGGCTTAACACCCGTACGCGGATTTTTACGAGTTCCGTTCTCGTTTTTCAGATTTTCATTTTTACATATATTTTCATTCATTTTTGGTCCCACGAGTTGCGGATAAGGGGAAGGTCCGCCTGAGCAGGGATCCGCTGTGCCCAGGTAAGGCTGGTTAATCCTGGAGGTCGCCCGGTATCCAGGATACTCCGTTAGCGACTGGGATATTTTTGATGGGCCCCCAGCCAGGCTGACTATCGGCACGGGTCGTATAACACCTTAGTCCAGCCCATACCTCTATCCTATGGTGAGAGCCACAGTTCATCCGATCCTGCGATCAAGTGAGTGTGGTCTCCCCCCTTAGCTGATGGACACCCTATCGGGCAACCACCATTACCAGCCGACACCCACGTGGAGGGTTTGGTAGAGGATTTTCGTCGGCCATTTTTCATATATACTCGTATATTTTTTCAAATTAACTTTTGGTTCAAAAATTTTCAGAATTTTTGATGGATCTTAATTGTCTATGTCATAATGTGTCAATTTCAAGTTTGACCAACCACCAGAAGTTGGCCAATGTTTGCGCAAAGAGAAATAATTATATTTGAAAAAAGAAAAACACAAATATTAGCCGACTTCTGGTGGTCGTGCAAACGTGAAATTAACACATTTTACGATAAACAATCAGGATCCATCAAAATTTTTGAATTGAAAGCTCATTTGATAAGATGACATATATAAAAAATACGACACGACTGTTATACTATTTAAATAATAGCTACTGTAATTTTTGTCCGATTTGATCAAACGAATTGTCAATCTCTTCACAAGATAATGCACTTTCAGAATGTCATCACTTACTTTATATTTTTTAAATAAATTTTGCAATTAAGGCCCCGATTATGGTTCACAACACATAAATGTTGTGTTGTAACAGAGACAACACAACATTTATTACTTTCTTGATTATGGTTTACAACATCTAGATGTTGTGTATGTTGCTTTTCAATGTTAGTATACTTTTCCTTGAAAATACAACCTTGAGTGTATAAAACTGCCAACTCTTTGCTAAAACATGACAATTAAAAATAAAGGCTAGTTTTAATAGCGTTTTTGTTATTTTATGTATGTATTGCAATAAATTCATTTCAAAAGTACTTCAAATTAAAATATATAAATATAAAAAAACCTTCTTATCACATTAAAATTTATTTAGATCATATAGTTACTTAAAGCTAAAATACAAATTCATAAATAGTTTACATTTCAAATTTTTTTTTTTGGTTAAAAGGAGTTTAGCTTTTAATAATTCATTTTGTAATTCAGCCTTTTCCTATTTATTTCTAGCATTTTTATTTATTTGATAATTTTTATATCAGCCCTTCTCAAGACGTTTTAACGTAAGCAATATCTGCTGCTTCTTTTCTTGCCTTTTTAAGGTTTTTAGACGCTCATCCCCTATATTATTTTTTGTATTTTGTAGCTTTTCGGCAACTGCTGTTTCCACTGGTTAGTGCTAGTTGTAGGCCCTTCAATATCGTATGACGATTCGTCTTGAATTTGCAATCCCATTGCAGATCCATTTGGATTTACTTTCCATTGCATAAACACCAACTCTACGGTGCCCTGCTCCAGTAACCAGTAACTTGCAAGTTTTTTTCTATTGGCAGAGAATTTTCTTTTCAAATTGGCTTTATAATGAATCCATGCCTTAAAAATGCTACAATTCATCTATTAACCCTTTGCCATTCTTTTACAACTCTAATGGGTGGACCCAAGCCATTTAGCTCCAATGAAAATTTCTCCCACGTCCCTTTATGCTGAGTCTTATTTGCTCCAAATGATAACTTGCCAATGTCAGGATTTGCTGTCATGAACTCGACCAGCTTTTCCTTCTGCTTCTTAGTGATTATTTTTCTATAAAAAAAATATTTCCAGTTATTTATAATTTTTAAAATTTCCACAAAAAATTATATTCACTGTTATATATACTTACAAAATTTTCTCCATTTTTTTTTTTAATCATACCGCGGCAACAATACAACAGCTAATGAGCTGTTGTAAGTTTTTGACAGTTCTGACAACACTTAAAAACAACTGTTGTGAATCATAAACGCAATTTAAAAAATACAACATTAAATTTACAACTATTGTAAACCATAATCGGGGCCTAAGAAAAGATAAACTTGAAAAAATGAGAAAAAATGCATATTTTCCAAGTTTACCCGACCAAAACTCATAACATGTAAGTTTGCACCATATGTTTATGTATTCCATTTTAAAAGCTCTCCTCTCCCCTTTTCAAAAAAAATTTTGATTTCGATTTTGAAAATAGATTAAAAAATATTTGGGTAATCAATAATTTTGGTTAAAAAAATCAAATAAATCAAGTTTGGACGGTTCGAGAAATATAGAAAAAACATATTTTTGTGTTCTACTCAACAAAACTCACAACTTACATTATGGCATTGGGTGGGTGTATTCAATTTTTTTATTTTGTCGCATATTGTTATTAACGTATTAAAAATACTTAATTCGGACTAAAACTACTCGTCCTAGGGACATCGTCGCAAAATTTCAACGATCAAACTTTTTGCTAAATCGTGGTGACCAGGTCGAAAAATTGATTTCGAAAAAAACGAAAAGGTTGCATGATTTCTACCATAATTCTATGGCTCTAAAGTTACTAAAACCATGAAAAAAAGAAAATCTATTTTTTTTTTGTAAATAAGGAAGTGTACTAACCCCTTAACATAATCCAGAAAATAGTCAGTGGAGTGATTATGACAACGACGATAATGGAATGATAGTCATTAGTCCGATGATGAGCAATAAATTCTGATTAAAAGTATTGCGAAAAAATATATTAAAATAGAGAAGGCTATTAAAAACTGCCTTTAAAGTGCACATCAAAATATATTTATTTATGCATTTCTAACTAAAATAGATAGAAAAACTTTGAATTTAAATCTCGGAAAGAGCTACCCATACTCTGTTTGGGCGTCAATTAGCCAATTGTGTGGCGGTATGTTTCAAACAACTCATGCTACATTGGATATTCTGCACTAGCAAGTTGAAGACTTGGTCATCTCATCTAAAGGTGACAGGAGGTGGCCAATGAGATCGTGGGGTATCACCCCTTTAGATTTTTTCTTGTGGGGCTTACTTAAGTCGCAAATGTAAACGAGTAACCCACAAAGCATAATAATAATGCGTTTTAAAAGGCATTCAATAAAAAGTTTCTAAATTTGTTTAAAACTATTCGGTTACGATTACAAAATTTATTAAATCGAATGTTGCAATTTAAAAAAATTGTTTATTACGCAATGCTTATAACAATGTATGTATGTATGTATGTGTACACTAAATGCGGTATTAGTTTGTAAGAGAATGTGTTAAAACGCAATAAATGAAGTTTTATACGCACAATTACCGCTATAAAATGAGAAAATGAGAAAAATAAATGGAGTAATAAATGCTATCGGTTTTGAGTTCACGGTTTGCATGTGTTTACGAGCCGAGCACAAGAATAAAAATATTTTCAAAACTTGTGGCGTTGATATGTTTTCTGTTTCTTTTTTTTTTCCTGTTTATTTATTTTTTTTGGAGAATTCTTTTTTATTTCTTCAGTATTTTTTCGTCTGTTTTTCGCAATAAAAATTGACTAAAACCAGTAGAATTTATAGTTGAGTCACAAACTAATGACTCCAAACCAAGTTTATGTGTCTGGCAAAATATTTCGATAAATTTTGTTTCTTTTCATTCACAAATACAGAAACAAAATTGTTGAACTTTTTCCGAATAGATTGGCGTTGAATGGAAATTTTGTAAAAGAATAAAAGTGCCATAATAATGCTCATAAAGTGAAACGGTAAGGGGGACGAAAGAAATTTTAAAAGAGAAACAGTCTTTGCAATATAAAATGTTAAATAGTTGTTGCCAATGAATGCAGAGCTTTAAGGTTGTGAAATCATTTAAAATTTTTTAAAATCCTATTTGAAAGAAACAGGGTCCTTGCTTTGCAATTAATACCGGAATCAGTGTGAATTTTGAGGCTGATGGAAGTATTGAATTTTTAATTTTTTTAAGCAATAAAAAAATGTTTCCAACCAACATATCCTTGGTGCCGTTGCAAACAGGTACCTGTACCAAACAAATATCAAAAATTGATACAGCTTCCTTCAGAATAATGTTCTACAAATTCATCACTAACTTTGTCTTTGTCGATAGGGCAGTTTACAATTAGTTGTAAACTCTTCTGTGACAGATTAATAATGATACCTTCGATATTTCACTGAAATGGTTTTCCAACATTTTTTCAATTGAATATCGAATAGAAGTTAACTTAACAGCACTCCATTCACAATCTAAACAGCAAATTGCATTTTTTATTTTAATGTTTTCAAAGAGTCATCAGTGAACAGTTTGTCCACGACCGACAATTTTATCTAAAAGGCTTTTCGTTTAGCTGAGCCGAAAACAAATACGGATTAATGGATTGTTTTAGAGTGGCAAAGTTTATGCATCTTTTATGTGGTTTCAGTTTCCTTGGTTTCCTTTTTAATGATCAGCTATTTCTTTGGTTTTAAGTATTTCAAAATTTTCAACTACCTTAAAAAAGAGCTTGCGGAACAAATGTTAGTATTTTTCTACATACATACATACATACATACATACATACATAACTGGCCATTACAACCCTTTAGTCAGGATTACGGCCTGGCTTCTCATACCACTCATGTTGTGTGCGTTAATTTTATACATGAGTGGCGGGACCTAAAGTTTAACGTCGACTCCGAACGACAGATTGTTGACAAACTTTTTCATGGCAGGTTTATTTACTCTCAGAGTTTTTGCCAGAAATCTGCCGAGAGGAAGTCGCCGAAGAAATAATTTTTCCATATTTCGTTTTGATGTCTGACCTGGGATACGAACCCGGGCTTTACGTCTAATAAGCCAACACCCTACCTACTAGAATACGGCAACTACATTCCATCAAAATACATTTTAAAGAAAATTAAATTTTGAAAAAACTGAGAAAATTTTAGATGAACTAACCAATATATTCTAATTTTGTAAGTTGTGGTGAAGAGGTGCCTTAGCACCTCAACCATATGATCTGTTGTGCTACTCTCTGGGTAATTCCTGAAATGAGTCCTTCTAGTCCAAGTCTCTGCTCAGCTCCTGATATGCACTCAGAAATGTTATAATGTCCCACTAGAAATTCCCTTGACGGATTCATGACTAGAAAATTCCACATAGAAGTTGGCTTACTAGTAGAACATCATGTCTGCAACTAGTCTTTATAACTTCTTTTGAAAGTGTGCAGTATGCAGGTGTGGAGCACTGAAAACATAAAAATAATTCAAGGACTTCAAACTAGAGTATACGGATTATTATAGCAGGACGTTGGTACATCACAGACTCAAACATTCTGAAAGCTACCGGACCAAACTCGCAGTATTTCCTTCTAACATTGTAATATGAAATATTTTCAGGGGAAATTTACACATAATTGGTCATTGCAACCCTTCGGTCAGGATTACGACCTAGCTTCTCACCCCACTTATGTTGTGTGTGTTAATTTTATTCATAAGTGGCGTGAGCTACAGTTTAAAGTCGATTCTGAAAGACAGATTCTTAAGAAAATTTTTCAGGGCAAATTTATTTACTCTCAGGGTTTTTGCCAGAAATCTGTTGAAAGGCAGTCGCTGAAGAAATATTTTTTTTTTGTATTTCGTTTTGTTGGAGATGGCCAACGATAACCCAACACGCCACCTTCTAGACTACGGCGTTTACACCCTCGAAAAATGTGGTCAATTCAACTAGAATAGGATCTGCGGAGAATGGAACGTGGCAACACTAACTGACATTCAGCTCGAATGTTTACAGGTTAACTCGAAAATAGTGTGGAACTGTTTAGGCGAAACGAAAAATAGAAGACAGTGGAGGATCTTCTAGAGAAAGGTCTTGTTTGAGGCATTCTAAACTTATGCTGGTTGATTATAGTGAAAGGAGATTTGAGTCCTTTCGTCAGACTACCTAGAAATAGTCTGAGAATAGTAAACGGTCTACAGACCTGGCATTGTAGTCTCAAAGAACTTTTGTTAAGAATAAGAAACAATTCAAGCCCAAATTGTACATTCTTTGACGAGAAAAATGAATCACATGTAATCATATTAAGTACTATGCACACAGCTATCCCAACAGATTCCGATTACGTAAGGCAACAAGGTTGGGGTTTACATTTTTTAGCTTTGCCATTTTACCACTTCGAAATCACTCTTTCAAAGATCTGCTTGTCGGAATAGTTATTTTATGGTTATATCTTGATTCAAAGTAATCGGAGCTGTAAAAGCGGAAGTTCATTATTGTTGGTGATTAATGATGACAATATCCAACTGATTTTGTTTTCTTTTTTTTTTTCTTTGTATTTTGTATTGAAAAGCAACGCTGCACAGTTTGTATGAGTATGTGCAAGTCTTATTTGTCTGTGTGAAAATGTGAAACGGAGTTCACTATGATGCAGTATTGGGAAAAGGAAGACAAAAAAAAGGGATAAACATACAACAATCCAGTACTAAATTTGATGTTTCCATCGTCATTGCGCAAAAAAAGCGCCATTAAATGGTTCATTAAATTGTTGTGATATTTATTTTTATGATTTTATTCTCCTATAACTCCTCTCGACGTATCTTGCCTTTCAAACATTTTATTGAAGAAACATACCGAAGAACAAAGTATTCAAGAAAAACTATAAAATGCATTTCCCATTACTGCCAATGGATTTTCCACTTGTTATACAGAGAATAATGAAAACCAAAAAATTTAAAAGAATCAAATGGCAATGACTATGTACACAAGTGAGGAGAACAATGAAAGTCTAAATCAGTCTTTAACTAGACAACAAGAAACAATGAATTCTTGTAATCATTACGCCCAACTAATTCGTTATGATTTCAAAGTGGGTGTGAAAATACTCATAAAATTTATCTGAGCATGCCATCACATAAACTGCCATAATTAGTTGAAATCATTAAAAAACATGACCTTCTATGGTCTCCCTACCACACCATCGTTCGTTCGGTAATAAAACACAGCACAAACTCCCATTTTAGTCTCCCTTCAACACCAAATAGGGAAGAATAAAACTAATGACACAAATTTTATTTCAAAAAATTTATTTACGATGCCTCCACGAAGCAATGCAGTACGACTTTAAAACTGAAACCCATAAAATGTATTTTACGATCACAGAAATGTAATAAATTTTCTTCAAAACTCATATTTTCCGCGATGTAATCTGATTCTGTGTCATACAGAGCACATTGGGGTATGCATGTTTCCATACAAAGTATTGATCGTAATGTCGCAGACAGCAGATTCTCTATCTTGCTCAGTTCGATTAAAACTGATCTCTGTTCGGTAAAAGTATAGACTTTTAGTAATGAAATCTAATATGAACGCCGTAAAACGTCAACTGGCTGCAGTTCAATAGAAGGAAGTCTAAATAAGTTTGAACACTTCCGATGTACTATTGTTCGATCTGTTGCAGTCAGTCCTAAAATGTTGGCAGTTCTAAATGTTGTTTCCTAGAAACACTACTCTGGGTAGGAATATTTTAATTGATTGAGTCACCACCTCGTATTCAAGTTATAGTATGAACTTTTATGATCTTCCCTGGAAAGGGAGCAAGGGGACGTCGTATATAAAATGCTTGACGGATGCTAAAGATATGTTCTTAACAGTTTCGGCTCGTATAACTGAGATTTAATGGTGAGCACTTTCCCTAATACACAATGGCAACTTAATGTGTACCCTGACGATCACACCAACAGTGTCCAAATGGGAAGTTATCTGGGTGGGTAAAACAATTCTAAAAACACCTCAAATGGAGTCGAAGAAAATATAGAAATTAGCGTGTGTATAACAGGAACAATGAGAATCTGTCCTCCAGCGATGTTGTAAGATCAGTTGGATTTAAGACCGCTGCACATGATAGTGAAGACCAAACATTCGAGTCTTTTCTATGATTACTTTGATAAGAGAGAAGTGTTGCCTGAAATTCATTAGAGGATTTTGTGACCTCAGAATTCAATTGGCTGACAGCTCCTTCCTCAACTGTCTTCTGGACAGAACCAGTAGACTCTAAGGTTTTTGTTTTCCAGAATGATATATTTCCAGCCCATGGGATATCTAGCTGGTACCATTCAAGTGTATCTTTATGCCGTCTAGAGATGTGTTTAATTTAATTTGGATTGGAGGTACAAAAGACACGACATGGTTGCAATACTATACGACAGTTAGGCCACCATTAGAGCTCTCGGCTCTTATGGCATTAAATCGAAGATAGAAGATGGTATAGGACAGTCTGAAGAAGCTGAATCAACTGGGAATGGAAAATAACGTTACCCTCTGCTTGGTTCCAGGTGATGTAGAATTTTCGGCAATACGCAAGCAGACGAGTTTACGATTAATGGAAGCAGATGTTTGAAAAGCGAAAATAAAGAGAAGCAAAGATTCTTCTTAAACCAAGTGGCTTTGAGGCAATTAAAACTTTTGTTGGGAAATTATAATAGGAGGAGATTTAAGCCATGTAGCAGAATATCTAGAAATAACCTGGGAATGGGCTTTTGATAGGGAACTGTGGACTCAGAGTACACTTATTTAGAATGAGGGTTGTATTGAGCCGAACATTTAGAATTTTAATGATGGCAGTGAAAATTAATCATCGGAGCATATTCTTGTCAACTATGGATCACTAATACATTTCAGAAAGAAACACCTGGGTGCATGTCAAGTGCTAGGCAGGCAGATATCATTGTTTACAGCGAGGAATATTCTGAAATTTGTCAGTATGAATCCAAAAAGTTTAAGGGGAATACAATAGATAATATGGTGGCAGTACTAATGCATCTCTTCCCAGGAATAACGTACAATAACGCCACACCTTGAGGTCGCACCTTACAAGCCCTGAAAATCCAGCAGAACTAAAATAACTCTGTACATGTAACGTATTCCTTATTTATTTTATATATATGTTATCTACTCAACTTTTTCGCCAATGAAAAGAACAAAAGGTCACCTAAGGTCTCGTCTGTAGGTGAATGAGTATTAATGTCTGTATCATGGACCACAAAACAGCCCTCTTGGAAACTATTGTCTCCTTCAGACAGTTTAATTGTTGACAGTGTGGGTCCGATGTAGTCGCCGTAGTCTAGTAGGTAGTGTGTTCGCTTGTTAGGCGTAAAGCCCGGGTTCGAGCCTCAGGCCAGACATCAAAACGAAAAATGAAAAAAAAAATATTTCTTTGGCGACTTCCTCTCAGCAGATTTCTGGCAAAAACTCTGAGAGTAAATAAACCTGCCATGAAAAAGTTTCTCAAAATCTGCCGTCCAAGGTCGACGTTATACTGTAGGTCCCGCCACTCAAGTATAAAATTAAGGCACACACCATGAGTGGTGCGAGAAGCTAGGCCATAATCCTGACTGAAGGATTGTAATAGCCAATTATGTATGTATATATGTGGGTCCGATTTAGAAGTTTGACCCTGGAAATGATTTACTTTCTCAACAGACTATAATCTGCTTGAACCATCACTCTGGATTTTGTATTTATTTCGCTTGTCGCAATAGCGATATACAGTTGAAAATTCGGACTCAAAACGGTTTTCCAGAACTCTAATATTTATTTCACTGAGCCTTATTACCAGATTACCAACAATTTTATTAAATTTTTGCTGCACGTTTTGAACTATAAAACTATCCCCATAGTTTGTATGGTAGTGTGAACGACAGCCAGTGTTTCAAACCTCAGCTCGGATAACTGAAACAAAGCAAAAATGAAAAAATATTCTTCGACGATAGCAATTAAAATAAAACTGATGTAATCTTAATGATACAAAGTGAAGCTTGGGCTAAGAATATATTTCTTTCCACTACCCCTTATATATGTAGATGCAATAGTTTTCAAACACATTGAATGATTTGTAAAGTACAGTGAAAGCTCCACTGGCTGACAGCGCTAATAGGCGGACATCTCCGCTAGACGGACGATTTTCTAAGTCCCGTCAATTAGGTCGTATTTTTAGAGCAAATTCATCTCCCCTGGACGGACGCTCCCTTGGACGGACGCGGACACCTGTTTTTCCAAAAACATCTCCCATAGGCGGACAAATAAATATTACAAAAGGCAAAGCTGAACAATTTTATTGTATTTCGGTTTATCCCCCTTTTATGTTATGCGTAGATGTGTAGAGATAACATAAATTTTTCTTTGTTGAGTGTGTATTTTTCAACTTAATCAGATTATGTAACATTGCGTAGTGCGGTGATTCCCCGGTTTATTATTTTATGTTATGTGATGTTCATAGACAAAATCTAAATTGTGATTCCCCTTTTTATTTTGGTTTATGTGATAACTGATGGATGGTCATTAAATATGACTTGCCTTTATCAAAATTAATAAATTTCTATAAACTATTCGATGTTAATGACAATAATTTTGAAGATTTCGTTAACATTGCTGAATTTGCTTCAACTGAAAATGATTTGATGGAAAATATTTTGGAAGATCTAGAAGAAGTACTTATTAGTTATGAGGACCAAGAAATTCATTCGGATCCCAACGGAATAAATACCTTTGAGGAACTTTTACACAAATTCAACGATTAAAAGCCTTTTCGTCAAACGACTTTGTAGCATATTGAAAATTAATGAATTTAGACAGCCACTATGAGGATATGTGGAAAAAAACAAACAAGCAAACTTGTATAAACAAACAATAATCCAACAATTTTTTAGATCTTAATAATATTTCTTGCCTTTATATGTCAGTTAATTAGCTACTCTGAATATAAATACATATCTACGTATGTACAATGTATATGAATATGAGAAAAATAAAAGTTAATGAAAATAGTTTTAAAGATTATTTTTCATCACAGTTATCGTTGGCAACAAATAATATATAGGTAAATATGTATTTATTAAATTTTTCCCGAAGTATTTAAACAAAATATCGCTTGGACGGACATCTCCCCTAGGCGGACAAAAATTCCTCGACGGTCGGTGTCCGCCTATGGGAGCTTTCACTGTAATTTTAAAGACCCCACAAAAATTTTGTTGTTTTGATATTTCAAATAATATGGAATCGAATATAACTTTAAAAAGTTTTAAGTTGCCATATGTAGGGTTCTGATACGTTAGAATTTTTTTTCTTACAAACCTCAACATATACAGAGTACGAGTATAAAATTCGTTTCCAAGTGTTAATGACCAGCATCGATGTATTGAATTTGTAAAAATTTAACGACATATTCTAGGTTGTAAAAAAAATAAATTTTTATTGACAATTTTGTGTTAAATCTTCATTTAAAGAGAACATAAAAAACTTCTCATGAAGAACAAAAAATTATCAAAAAGCCTCTTTCGAAGTACACAGGATCATAAATCAAGAGATTTTCAAAATTTGTTTGAAAATTTAAAATTTTAAATAATTTAAAGTTTAATATTTAAACGAACGCATACAAGTAATCTATAAATTGTTTGGTTGATATATTCCGCGTAAAATTTAATGTTTTCTTTTTTTCAAAATTAAACAATTGTGGTTGGCAACGTAAATGTTAATTTTCTTTTTTATTTGTTTGTTTTCCAACTTCTGCCCACAACGCATTTAATTATAAAATAATTTAAATCCTTAATTAGTTGTTTTTAGCGGCATTTTCCGCTTCTCCCTTTCATCAAATGGTGTAGATATACCTACATACGTAAAAATGTTCTTAAATTGACTGAAGAGGTGTCTGTCTGTCTACGAGTTGCAATTACAGTGAAAGCTCCACTGGCGGACAGCTCTAATAGGCGGACATCTCCGCTAGACGGACGATTTTCTAAGTCCCGTGAATTAGGTCGTATTTTTAGAGCAAATTCGTCTCCCCTGGACGGACGCGGACACCTCTTTTTCCAGAAACATCTCCCATAGGCGGAGCAATTTTTATTGTATTTCGGTTTATCCCCCTTTTGTAGTATGCGCAATGTGTAGAGATTACATAAATATTTCTTTGTTGAGTGTGTATTTTTCAAGTTAATCAGATTATGTAGCATTGCGTAGTGCGGTGATTCCCCGGTTTATTATTTTATGTAATGTGATGTTCATAGACAAAATCTGAATTGTGATTCCCCTTTTTATTTTGGTTTATGTGATAACTGATGGATGGTCAGTTAATTAGCTACTCTGACAATAAATACATATCAACGTATGTATATGAATAAGAGGAAAATAAAAGTTAATGAAAATATTTTTAAAGATTATTTTTTATCGCGGTTATCGTTGGCAACAAATAATATACAGGTAGATATGTATTTATTAAATTTTTCCCGAAATATTTTAACAAAATATCCCTTGGACGGACATCTCCCCTAGGCGGACAAAAATGCCTCGACGGTCGGTGTCCGCCTATGGGAGCTTTCACTGTATTGTCTACAGAGAATATCTTTTACCTAATTAACGGTATAAATATTTCTCTAAACCGAACCGAACAAAACACACTGCCTCCATGCTCTGCCGAATAGGTGCCCCCTATTATATGTATTGACAGCTTAACAAGAACATGTCATGTTACTTCTGTTTTAATTACTACTGCTTAAAATTGTCATCCTGTTGACAGCTCAGACAGACAACCAGTCAGCAGCCAGAAAACAGAGCGAGCGCGAGCATTCGAAAGAACATTGACATTTTCCACTTTCCCTTCTGTGCATGCATGTCAATGCACTTTGACACTTGCTTGCGTAAAAAAAGCGTAAATGAAATTAAAAAGAAATGAAATTAAAAAGAAAAAAACGTTGATTCCTTAAATGAAGGAAATTCATTATTCATGTTGAAAACTAATTTCAAGTGACAATAAAATTCTCTTCTCGTTGATAATGATGAATGACGATAACAAAAATGCAAGATTTTTAAAGAGATTAAATCAACGTCTTATATTGCTTGCAATAAATAGAGGAGTTTTAAATGACTTAATTTGCACAATTGCATGGAATGTTAAATAATAAAAACTAATTTAAGTATAAGCAACCAAAAAATCTGCATCATTAAACCCAATACATTAAAATTTATAAGGGCCATTATACAACTGCTATTAAAGTTAGGTTTAGGTAAAGTCACCTTTAAATTATTTTCGTTGTTACAACCTAATGATAAAACAAAGTTAACTTTTTCAAAAATATGGCAATGTCGGAGCAACATCAATAACATTGCTCAATTAAATACGTTGTGGCAACGAAGGGCTTCTTTTTTTGTTGTATGTGTTCATTTTGTTTATATTTGAAGTTGCCATATTGAAAATAATATATAATATGGCAAGTTCTAAAATAAACTTAACTTTAAAAGTTAAAGGTAGGATGATCTTCCCTTTAGCTTAACGCTCACTTCTACCTTATTGTCCACTTATAATAATGAAAAACAATTTATCTGCCCGTTAAAATCCTCCCTTCAGTTTTAATACAATGTTTTAATACAATGCAGTCTCTCATGCGTAATGGTGGAACTATTTTAAATATTTTTATAATTATTTCAAATAAATGTTATCAACGGCTAGGTCGTGGATAACCTATTCTTGAGCACGAATTTTGGCATACTCGTTCCAACATTTCGGTTGGCCGATCCAAACAATCTCAGCCTTAACGGTATTTTCCAGGAATAGAATTGGTGGTTGTGTAGAAGAGCTTTAACGAATATTTACAAAAAAAACGACGGCTACGAGCCTAATTTTTGGCTCAATAGTTATGAAATCCTAGTAGTCTAGTAGGTATGGTTAGGTCAGACAACTCCAACAAAACGAAATATGAAACAATATTTCTTCAGCGACTTCCTCTGGATTTCTGGCAAAAACTCTGGGAGTAAATAAAATTTCCATGAAATGTTTTTTAAAAATGGTGTGAGACGCTAAGTCGTAATCCTGGCTAAAGGGTTGTAATGGCCAATTAAGTAAGTATGTCAGTTGTGAATATCTATAGTCAACTAATTTATTTATGAACAAGTAGTGTAGTTTCCTTAGCGGCTCATTCAATTGTTTTGTGACTTTGTTCTCAGAAAGGCGAATCCAGATTATCCCACGATTTCGCGACACTAAGGGAAGATAATTTGCTAGCATTTGGCAAAGTGCATATTTGTCGAATATCTTATAAATCGGGTTGTTATAGATAGGACTCGATAGAACACAACTATTTCTGAACTCTATTTGTTACTTTTCTCAATGAACTTCTATCCTTTACCTATATAGATTAAAATCTGAAGTAATAATAGAAATATCGCTCGCTTCTTAAATGATGAAAATTTCCATATTTTAATGATATGTTAATGATATGTTAAGGTGTCGTAGGTCGGATGCATTTGGAGGGTAAGAAATCCGTAATGTTATCGGCATGAATATTACTTGGAATCAGCATATTTTATAAGTGGCGAAAGAAGTATTCAATTGTCTTAGTTTCACTTTTTCCGATTTTCTTACGACTTGTACGATATTTGTTCTACCGAAAATAGAATAGAATTCCCATTTACATGACGGTGCCTCGAAATCCTCTTTAAGACTTAACCACCACGTACAGAATAGAAGAAGAAAACTGTGCTCATTTATGCCAGTATGGTAAAAACTTTACAGAATGTTCGTTCCTCAAAGTCCCATATTTTTACGCAGTATTCGCCTGTCTCGTGTTAATTGTCATTTGACCAGTGTATCGCATTATACATTAAAGACATTACACACGTCTTAGTTGCTTTACACTTATGGGGAACTTTCAAAATAAAAAGATACAAACCATATACTCATAAACACTGCTTCGTTTTTCCATCTAACATACTGCATGAGTAGACACCCCATAGGTGGACTTGGAGGCTAAATTAGAACAGTATTTGACGTTATTATTGTATTTGGAAAACTAAACATCTACAAAGTGCGTGTGTTAATGCAGATCAGAGATCAGCAATGAGTATTCAAAAAGATGAGTAGATCCGAGTCATACTAATAATTTCTGATACTTTTACGCATTCATTCTTATTTTATTATCATACTCATACTGCTCATATTCAAAGTTGGAAGTACTCATCGTACTCATACTTAACAATACGAATGATGTTGTTGATTTGGACTCTCCTCTACGCAGCATTCACAGGAATCACAAAATAAGTGTGATTCGCGTACGAACATTGCAATACTCACTAAAAGGTTGTGTGGTTGCTCAGACTGTAAATTTTGATGAATGATTCGAATCACTCGAATTATTTATGAGTATTATAAGTATTTTCCTATATTTATGAACCTGAATGAGTAGGCATATGAATCAAACATATTTCGAATGTTATGAGTTTAATGTCAACGCAGTTCTCATACTCATTGTAACCTGTACTTATAAATCAATGTTGTAGTGAGTTCGAATGAATCAGAGTAGGTGAATTTCAAAACTGTTGACTCACTCATACTCAAAAGTTCATGAGTACTTATGAGTAGCGAAAAACGATTCATTGCTGATCTCTGAGGCAGATGCAAAAAATGGGGTATTCCTACCTCTTCAATTGGCAATAAAAATCAGTTGTGATTTCGTTTAGTAAAAATCATACAAATTATTCTCTATTCTCCTTCACAGGCTGAGGAGGAAAGTATTGTTCTTACAATAGTTGTTGTTACTTCAAAATGATTTTAAGACATAATAAAAGTGAAAATTTTTCTTGAACTTGTGTGTCTAATTTTTATTTCAATTGCAAGAGGTGTTATTGGAAGTAAACGTAATTGGAGTAAGCATAACATAATATACATAACATAAGCATAACATAACATAATAACATAACATAGATCTGTGATCTACATATGTATGTGTGAAGATATTATAAATTCCTTATGCTATTCTACGTCCTGAACAAAAAAAATTTTGAAATAAACTTTTCTGTGCAAAAGTTATCAACAATACATGGATACATATGTACATATAAAAAATGAACACGCATAATGAAATGAAATATTAATTTCATCGAAAAGGTGTTGCCTCATAAATTACCCCTTATGTAGCATGCAACACATAAAGGATGTAGAGAAAAAGGTGATGGAAACATTTACTCAACCCGTCATCAGTCTATTGATGGGCATGGGCGATATGTTTCTGTTTTATAGTCTCGGGACCAGTAACTATGTATACTTAAACGCTTTGGCATAATAAAAGTGTACATCTAATGGTCGAACATTATGTGTACGTGACAAGAGAAAAAGGATCGGCTTCCTGCATTTAATGAGTAATTTATTATGTTAATAATTTATTACTTTTATGATATTCTAGTTCTACTCTTCATTGTATTTTTATATCAGCCAGTCAGTGTATGTTGAACTTTTTTATGACTCTATTTAGATTCCATGTTTTTTTTTTCGGTGTTAATTTTTTATTTTTCATTCATTGTTGGCACTTGAAAGAATTTAATTCTGAAATGGAGTCAAAAGGCGACTTTATGGTCGCACCGAAAGTGTTGTAAATCATTAAGGATGTCAAATTGCCTGAACATATAAAAGAAACAGATGTTCTACATAAAATAGAAGAAGACGATAAACAGGACAACGATTTGAACATTAAATGGAAGCGCAAAAAAAGTTAAAGAAATAAAAACTTTTATGAATAATAAATAAAATTTTAAAAATTGATTTACACAATTTTATTTCTCTTCAAACGTAGTACATAATCTAATCAGCTAATGTGAATTGTATAAGAAAAGGGGTATTTCTCTCATTTGAATAGAGTTTGTATGAATATTGTGAATATTAATATGATTAATTTTTATGAAGGATATGTTATAGACATTTTGTACATACCTACATAATTGGTCATTACATCGCTTCAGTCAGGATTACGACCTAGTATCTCACACTATTTATTTTGATGGTGTTAATTTTATGCATTCGTGCCGGAACTTACAGTTTAAAGCCGATTATGAATGGCAGAATTTTTTTAGGGTTTTTGCCAAAAATCTGCTCAGATCGTTTTGATCGAGATGTCTGACCAGGAGTTTGAACCGTGGACTCATGTCTTTGAACCCAACACACTACTTTGACTACAGCGCTGTCGGTGTTTGAATGTGGGAGTAGATGAAAAATTTTCATCACGTTTTTCCAGAGATCCAGAAAACCATTGACATTGGAACATGCGTAATAAATAATTCTAATGGTAATAGGATGTTTATTGATTTGCCTCGAATATCAAGATTTGAATATTTTACTTGTCAGTGGAAGGTTGCTCCAGTTAAAATCATTCTAAAGACAGTCGAAATGAATCTATCTGACTTCGTCCCTATCTATCGATGTTTCTCATACTTTTGACAAGTTTTGGCACACAGACTTAATATTATTACGTTTTTACCCTTTTAAAAACGTTTAAAATATGAGTTCGTTGTTTGCAAATAAAATAAAAATAAATTGGTGTTTAGTTTTAAATAAATTCTTTATTGTTCGCACAATTTGCTTTAATTGTTATTCTTCTTTACACTCTTTCGTTAGATTTTTTCAACGGATTATTCTCTTCATACGCAACGCGTCTTCACACAATACTGACTGAATTCTTTCTGATCCCATTGCCTGCTTTGTCTTGCCTTTTAAATCACTGGGTAAACAGTCTGATGAATGTTCTCGAAGGAGAATGACTTTGCCTTCGTGAAATATCTATAAATGTAATCATGTTTTTTTCGTTATTGTTGTTTGTGTATTTTGTTTATGTTTGTCCTTGCAGTGCTGTTGTTGCCTGTTTGTTTACTTTGTTTATCCCCTTTTTTATACTGATGTTGTTGCTATGTTTTTGCTTATTCGTTGATCATGTAAACAAGTTCATTGTTTTGTTTCTGTAGTTTTGTTTATCATTTAAATGTTAAACGATAACACCATTTCCATTTTCCTAACAATATACATACATACATACATACATATTATTTTATATTTCGTTTTGTTGGAGATGTCTGACCTGGAGTTTGAATTATGGCCTTATATCTAATAAACCAACACGCTACCTACAAGACTACGGCGACTGTATGGCATATTGCATTGGGTACAAATCGGAAATACTGATGTTCGCCTCGAATAGCACGATTTGAGTATTTTCCTTGTCAGTAGAATGTTGCTCTAGTTAAAATCATCCTGAAGACAGTCGAAATGATCTTACCAAAGCGGGGTCATACGGACTTCTTTACTATTTATCGATGTTTCATACTTTCGACAAGGTTTGCCACAAACCCTTAATATTTATGTAAATTATGGCTAAACTTACCCGGTAATATAGTGGATTTATTATATTATTTACTGGCGTGCCACAAAAAATCATGTTGCGGCCCGTTTTATATTGGTAGACTTCGGACATTCCAACAAGTAGGCACATGTACACTTCAAACTTTGTCATTGAAAATGCTTTCCTCAGATTGATTTGCAAAATAATCGGAAAGATACTTGAATAGGTATTCAATACATTCGAACTCACTACTTTAGAAAATATTGCATTTTCGCGATCAAATTCACTTAAAAAAGTGGGATACATATACAAATAACTACGTTTATAGTACCTTATTTATATAATTATTTCTAATTATTTTTATTTTCTTTCTGATTTAATTGAAAATTAAAAACTCAATAAATAAAAGAATTGAAATAATTTTTTCTTTTTCGAATTTTAGAAATCCATTTTCTATATCACATCATATGGTTAACCATAGTAGGGATCAATGATCGAAGTATTCGTACTTACTAACTTAATAGCGGAAAATTGTGGAATCACAAATCTCCCAAAGCATCTTCCGACCTTCTTCACTTGACGTAACCAGTGAGCTAAAAGTGGGCTTCACCCGATACAACTCCTGTTTTAATTCAATGAAAGTATTTCAGCATGAATAAATGCAAAAGCACTTCTCCAGTAGGAAGCCAGCCTTTTGGACTTCAAGTTTTAATATTAAAATTTTGTTCGTGAAAATAAAGTCCTACTCATTTCAAGTAACAGCTGCCTTAGATGCAATAGCGGTTACAGTCATTTCATTTTAATTAAGATTTTCAATTGAGGCAATCACGTTAGGTAAGATGGCAGACTCACTGAGGCCAACATTTTGTGCTCATTCTGATATAACAATGAATTTAACTCCGGGGATTAAATATTCCCTAGAGTGAAGTCGCTGCAGTCCACTAGGTAGTATGTTAGCTTATTAGACGTGAAGCCACAGTTCGAACCCCAGGTGAGACATCTCCATCAAATCGTAATATGAAAAACATTTCTTCGGCGACTTCCTATCAGCAGATTTCTGGCAAATACTCTGAGGGTAAATAAAAATTGTCATGAAAAGTTTATCAAAAAAATCTCAAGAAAGTCCTCTATTACACTCCACAACAAGTTTGAGAGAACACCGCCTTGTAATTTTAATTGCAATTTTATTGGCATAATTTAACGTTTTCTATCTGACAAATACATGAACATCGTTATAAATTATCACATTTCCATGAATCAATTTCTTGTTTAATAAATCCATTCAAATAAGTACTTTTTCCAATCTTTAGACATATTATGAAAGGGGATCCAAGTCGACGATGAAATTATTAAAAATCAATTGCATTCAAAACCATTTCACTACACATCAATGAGTTTGAACACTTCGATAAATTGCGAATGGGAATGAATTCTTTTGACGCAAATTTAATGCGGAACTTATTGTGTCAAGGAATTGCCATGCGGCTATGCTCCATATTGCTTTTTCAGTTGGAATATCCCTTAAAAACTCATTGAGATTTTTATACGTTTTATAGCTGTTGCGAAATTAATTCACAGACAAACACATACACATACTCGTACACACACGCCAATATTTGTTGAATGCGAGGCAAGTTTAATATGCCACAACTATTGCTTCTCATGGATTTTTATTGTTTCGAAACCATTGTGTGGCAGAATCGTTAAAATAAATCAAGAATAATTCCATTGGCAAGAAACAAAAAAAAAATACACACACACACACACTGAGACACAAAATCAGACAAAAAGGATTGTACGCTTTATGCGTTGAATGTGAGAGAATCTATGCGTGTATTTAAAAGGATTCATGGCGGTGCTTGTTTTTTCTTTGTATTGCCAAATTTTGAAAAAAAGAACGCTTCACATATTCACAAAACTCGTATCGATTTTTATTAAATTTTTTTTTTTTTCTTTGCTTCAATACAATACAAAATTCAAGGGTTTTACGTTCCGTTCATAAGACAATATAACACAATGGGCGTAAATTCTATGGCTTTATTCACTTTTCTGTTCTAATTTTTCTTCGTCTTTTCTATTTTACAGTGCAAAGTAAACTATTATGCGTACAATAAAATAAAAAAAAAAAAATAATAAAAAGGATTCATTTTTTATTCATTATTCATTCTAAATAGTGAAACACATTTAAACGGATTATTTAAGAGTCGCAAATAATAAAAAGATGTTTTTGAAAAAGTATAAAATTTCAACAACTGATGGTTATTATCTCTTGACAAATTTCTAAATAATTTCATATTTGGTAATCGGCACGATTTTCAACTGTCATACAATGTAATTGAGATATATTTTACACTTCATTGAATATGAAACGAAATATTTCCTTTTCAAGAAACTTAGCTATTTCAATTTTCTTAAATGAATTCAGTTTTATTTTACTTTTAAAATTTGTCATACACGGTACTGTAATTCGATTATAAAGTAAATCCTCTTTAATTTTAACAATCGATCATTCAACTGAAGTACAATAGAAAACGTTTTAACACAATTTCTTTTCATCGTTGCTCTTCAAGATTTTATAACAAAGAAAATATTCAAGGAATTCTCTAATGAAACATATATACTTTCAGTTTTACTGTTTTTCTAATTTTATTCAATACCACACGGTCTTATATGATCTCAATTATAACATAGAACTGGCTAAACTAAAATATTGTTACGAAAATGGAAACGGTGTAAATCATTTGACATTAAAATGAGCAAAACCTACACAACAAATACAACGAACTTGTTACAAGTAAACCAACAACATCTGTATGAAAGAAAAGGGGATATACAAGTAAGCGAGAACGTAACAAC
This sequence comes from Sarcophaga rosellei, assembly GCA_930367235.1. Taxonomy (NCBI): domain Eukaryota; kingdom Metazoa; phylum Arthropoda; class Insecta; order Diptera; family Sarcophagidae; genus Sarcophaga; species Sarcophaga rosellei. The sequence goes on from OV884019.1 coordinate 67,316,053, forward strand.
AGGCAATGTGAACAAAACACACAAACAACAATGAAGTCGCGATAGAGTTCTCGAGAAGGCGAAACCACGAACGTTCGACTTCAAGAACCTTCATCAGACTGATTACGTGGCCATATAAAAAAGGCAGGCGAATGCAGGCAACGAGTAGTAAGAATTCAGTCAGTGTTATGTGAAAACGCGTTGCGTGTGAAGAAAACAGTCGTGGTTTGAAGATCTCCGCTGTAAGCAACGTTGCCATTTGTCAAGTTTTCCTTTTTTCACATGTTTTTTGAGATGCGAAAAAGTTTTCATTAAATTTGTTTTCTAACAAAACAATTTTTTACGACAAAATTAAATTTAAAATTGTTTTCAATAAATTCAATAACAATAACTCGAAATATTTACATTTTTAAATAAAATATTTTGTATTTTATTAGACCCGGGCAAAAGAATCAAGGAAACACCAACAGAGGGGCTCTGGTGTTACCTTTAAAAATATTGGTACTTTTGAAGAAAAGAATTTTTTTTTGTGTTCTCGTAAACTTACTTGTCTATTTCCGTTTCTTTCATACCGATGTTGTTGGTTTATTGTAACAAGTTCGTTGTATTTGTTAGTGTAGCTTTTGTCAATCATGATAATGTTAAACGATGTTTCCATTTTCGTAACAATATCTTCATGTGGTTTGGTCCCAAACTACAAGTAGTTTCGTGTGTGTATGTTTACATACCTCTTCCCCCAGCCTAAATGCAGAACATGATTTGATAGAAATTAGCGTCTGTTGCTAATTCTTACAGTGCTCTCTCAGCAAACACACGTCATTCTATGGCCGCTTACCTTCAGTTCCTAATTCAAGGCTCAAAAATCGTCCTATTATGGCCTAAGAAAGAGCGTGTTCTTCTAAACGATGCAAAATCGAATGTCTCCGCACTTTTAAGTATACGGACTCGATTTGTCCACCAAATTGCGTATAGCTCTCGGTGGGATGACAATGGTGTTTGTAAACAGGGCGCAGGGCGTGGTACATTACCCGAACAGGACACTTATTTTGATAAAACAATTTTTTTACTTGTACCTGTTGTTGAAGTTGCTGATTAGACGTAAAGCCATGTTTCAAACCCCCAGGTCTAACATATCCAATAAAACGAAATATGGACAAATTCACAAGATTTCAAAAATCGTACGTTCGGAATCGACTGTAGGAATCGAAACTGTAGCTCCCGCTATTCATGGATATAATTGACACACACAACACAAGTGGTGTTGAGAAGCCAGGTCGAAATCATGACTGAAGGCTTGTAATGACCAATTATGTTACGTTATGTTATGTTATGTTGTTTAATGCTATACGTGTCCATGGTGATTTGGCAAAGCAGACTAATCCTCGTACTTATATATATGTATGCATAATTGTTCATTACGACCCTCAGTCAGGGTGACGACCTAGCTTCTCAGACCACTTAAGTTGTGTGTATTAATTTTATATATGAGCGGAGGCACCTACAGTTTAAAGTCGACTCCGAACGACATATTTGTGCGACACTTTCATGGCTCTTTTACTTACTGTCGGAGTTTTTGCCAGAAATCTGTTGAGTCGCCGAAGAAATATTTTGTCATGTAGCGTTTAATAAGTCAACATACTTCCTTCTATGGCGACTTCAAGTTTTACCTCTTAAATTTCTTTTTCTCAGAGTGGCCATGCTTTTCACTAAGCTCTACATAAAATATGTTCTATTTAATGTGTATTTCATCCATTGGGTTGTTCGGAAAGTAATTTCGTTTTTTCCCAACAGAGGACTTAATTGTATTTTTTTTGCACCCAACTTCACACACTTTTATATGCTTTGAGAGCTCATATAGTATGGCTTGTGTGTGAAAAATTCCAATTAATTCTACGCAGTAGTTTTTGGTTGGTGCCCTTTTAAATATGGCGAGCGATAAACAGCATTTTCGACATATGTATGTTACTGTTTTACTACGGAAAGGGTAAAAATGCTGTTCAAGGGAGAAAGAAATTGACCGATGTGTATAGAAAAAGTGTGTTGACAGTACGCCAGTGCCAGAACTGGTTTGCTAAATTTTAATCCGGCAATTTTAATGTCGAAGAGGCATCATGTTCGGGAAGGCCCATTGAAGCTGATAAAGACGCGATAAAGGCATTAGTTGATGTGAACCGGCGAATAACAACACGTGAGATCGGATTGAGGTTAAATTTATCAAATTCAACAGTTTATGACCACTTGCCTGGGATTATCCTTGAAGCTCGACGTATGGGTTTCCTATGTTCTCACAGAGAGAAATCTGTGTTGCCGCATTGACGCCTGTGATTCCTTCTCAAACGTCATTAAAATGAGCCGTTTTTGAAGCCCATCATCACTGGGGACGAGAAATGGATTGTATACAACAACGCCAAGCGCCAGAGTTCATGGAGCAAAAAAGATGAACCGGCTCAAGCCATTTCCAAAGCCGATATTCACCAAAAAAAAAATTATGCTGTCTCTTTAGTGGTATTTTATAGGAATCATTTCTTTGAGCTTTTACCGGATAACACAACGATTAATTCGGAAGTCTACTGTCATCAGATGGACCAATTAAATGATGCACTTTAACAGAAAAGGCCAGAACTAATCAACAGGATAGGTGTAGTGTTTCACGAAGACAACGCGAGACATCAAACAAGTTTGGTCACCCACCAAAAGATTTTACAGCTTGAATGGGTTATAATGCCACACCCAACATATTCTCCAGACCTTGCTTTATTTGTTCCGGTCACTCCAAAATTTTTTAGATGGTAAAACCTTCACCTGAAATGAGGATGTCAAAACCAGCTCGATCGGTTTTTTTGCCAGCAAAGACCAAAAACTTTATGAGTGTGAAATTATGCTACTACCAGAAAGATGGCAAATAACGGCCAATATATATTTAATAAAGTACTTGTTTATTACACGAAAACTGTCTTAATTTTCACAAAAAAAAACGAAATTACTTTCCGAACAACCCAATAGTAAGTGTGAGCTGAATAATCTAGAAACCGAAAAATAAAAAACGTCCGTTTTAGTCTTTTGACTTAATTTTGCAATTTGAAGAGCCATTTTAAATCAGTTCTTTGACAACGTCTCCTTCATTAATGGCTTCAAATTCCATTTGGAATAAAGTCTTGTGCAAATTCAGAAAATCTACATAGTAATGAAGAATCCTTTTATTATTCCTTATCTTTATTTCTTGTAAATTTATTCCGTTTAACACTTTCAGATATTCAATTTGGTAATGAGAATGTTTTTTCGATTTGTTTTTAATCTTTTTTTTGTATGTTTCGTTTTTGTAATGCATTTTATCAAGTTTTTCATTTATCAGCAGCATTTGGTGTAAAAGAAGTCTTTTTTATTATTATTCAATGAACGTAAATCTTAAAATTTTGTACTTAGAACGTGAATATCCTTTGCGGTTTTATGGTATTTCTTGTGCTTTTTTTCTTGTTGTTGTATCACCTTAATTGAAATGCAAATCTTTCGTTAAACTTTCTTTTCTTTACGTTTGTATCACGTTTTTTATGAAATTTTTTCCCTTTTTTTCAAAACATTCATTTAAATGAATACGTTGTGGGTTATACTTGACTGGTACTATGTATGTGAGTGTTCTATGGCAGGTTGCTTTGCTCAAGGATCTCAAGAAAATTCTTCATCTACTTGGTCAACATTTTAATCAAATTAAATAAGATGTCAGCCACAATTCTATGAGCGCCTTTTTGTTCAGTTTCAAGGCAGTTTTCAAAGTGATTACTTTCTAGAAATGCTCAGATTTAAATATACTGATGAATATGTATGCATTTCGTAGTGATGAAAATAAAATCACAATGAAATGAATTGAATTCATTGTTAAAATTTAAAAAAAGAATTTTTTTGGGAATATTTAATCCACTTAAAAGGGAAATTCATAATATTTTCAAATGAATGAATATGAAACTAACAGACTAAAATATTGTTACGAAAATGGAAAAATCTACATACTGGTGTTTTGCTTGGACATCGTTTAACATTATATATAATAATATATAATAGAATTATAAACAGAAGCTACAAAAGCAAAAGCCAAGTAAGCGAAATATACCAACAAACCACCAGCATAAAAATGATAAACAAGTAAACAAAAATGCAACAACAAACATTACACGAATAAATGAAAACAAAATACACAAACAACAATAATGAATGTAAGCAATGATGTTTACATTTATGGAGATCTCGAGAAGACGAAGCCACGAACGTTCGACTTCAAGAACATTCATCAGACTGTTTACGTTGTCATATAAAAGGCAAGGCAAAGCAGGCACTGGAGTCAGTAAAAGTTCAGTCAGTCTTGTGTGAAGACGCGGTGTGTTTGAAGAGGGTAATCGTAGTTCGAAGATCTACGTTACAAAGATCTGTCGAACAATTGACTAGTTGTTGTTATTGTTTATGCAAAAGAGTGCAAAGAGGAATAACAAACAAAGCAATTGTTGTTGTTTACATCAAGTTGTGAACAGTGGCACACAGAATGGTTCGAATAATACAGAATTTCAATTAAAACTAAACACAAATTTAAACGTTTTTAAAAAGGTAAAAACGTAACAATATTAAACATTACATACAGTGGTGGCCACGAATTTAAGACACGACATATGATGGACTTATTTGTGATAATTTTGTGATAATTGAGAAATATCAAGAAACCCATGATATTTTGGAAAAGTATTCTTTGGAGTGACGAGTCGAAGTTTTGCCGCTTCGGCTCTGATGGAAAGCGGTACGTATGGCGCCCTCCAAACCTGGAGCATCATCCAAAGTTTAGGGGTACTTTGGTCAGACATGGTGGTGGAAATGTGATGGTGTGGGCAGCATTTTCCTGGCATAGTGTAGGTCCCATTTACAAGATAGATTCTAAAATGGACCAGCATGTTTACAAAAATATTATAACAGACACAATGATACCATTCGCTGAAGACAACATGCCTCCAATATAGAAATTTATGCATGATAATGACCCTAAGCACATTTCACGAGTTGCTTAGAAGAAAACGATATCATTGTTCTTAAGTGGCCAGCTCAATCCCCGGAACTCAATCCAATTGAGAACTTGTGGAATGATGTTGAGGAATATTTACGAACAGTTAAACCAAAAAATTCAAGCCATTTGTGGGAAGAAATCCAAAGGGTTTGGTATGCAATTCCAAAGCAGCGTTATGTGGCATTAGTCGAAAGTTTAATAAAAAAGTAAAATGATCAAAAATAAAGGATTTCCCACTAAATACTATAATTTTTTTATGAAGCTGAGCTTAATTTAGAGAATAATGTTATATTATGCCTATGTCTTAAATTCGTGACCAGGATAAAACTTGTGTTTATGTATATAATATGTAAATAAAGATTCTTAACCGAATATAGGTAAGAAAATATTATTAATTTTTCTTCATAACATTACTAAAATCCTAAAAAAATATCATGGACCCATAATTTTTTCGATAAAATGTAAAAATTATCTCAAATAACTCAGTCATATGTCGTGTCTTAAATTCGTCGCCACCACTGTATATCGTCTAAAATAAATCAATGTATTCGTAGCTTTTTAATCCTTTGCTTTTGGGGCACAAAAATTTACAGAAGGGAACGAACTCAGTCTTATAAATGACTGCATACCGTTTTCTGTTTAAAGTTTATTTCATAAAAGTGTTACATGCGTAGTCCATCTGTGAGCTAAAAATTTGTAATACTTTTCACAGTATCGGGAAATCGGGTGCTATCTATCCAATGGATTTCAATTATTCCTATAAAAAATACCAAGATCTTTGGCGGTTTATGTTCTACTCCATAACATAAAATTAATTCCTTATCAAAGTCGTCTCTTAATGAAATCATAATATAGCGAGTTGTGCGGCATATGCTACAGTCTTGTGTGATCACACTTCAATCAAGCTGAATTATTACAATTTCAGAAAAAAATTGAATATGCATTGGATGCTGCCGTGCCAAGTTAACTGCATCATTGTAATATTCAACATTCTTGTAAAAGTATGATCGAATGATGCCGCCAATCCACAAACTGCATCAAAGAGTATATTTTTGTAGGCTGCTTTGACTGCGCTTAAACTGCTCTTACTAGCTCTTCAAATAAAATTCGTCAATTCCGTTTGCTGACTTACTTATTAATTTGAAAATGTGCTTCGTCGCTAGAGACAATTTCATCCTCAAAGAAAGGAAATTGTGGCGCATTATCTCATTTCAGTTCCTGCAACAAAAGGCTAAAAGCTTCCAGGTAGCTAAAATAGCACAAACATTTATTGACAATGTTGACGTATGGCAATATTTATGGACGCTGATACGGTATCAATATTCTAGCTGCTGCAGCCAGTAACCTCGGATATGGGTTGGTCACAACCGCAAATAGTGTATTGGCTTATAAGGCGAGAATTCGTAGTTCAGACTACAGCTCAAACATTTTAAACATAACGAAATTTTAAAAAATAGTTCTTCGGCGAAGTCAAATTGACCTAAAATTTTTGTAAAAAATCTGGACTTCACGTTAGACTGTAAGTCCCGCTACTCGTAGATAAAGTTAACACACACAACATGGATGGTGGCAGATGCTAGGTTGTAATCCTGACTAAAGGGTGTACCTACTTACCTCATACCCAACATATTGTACGGATATGAAGGATATTTGTATTCTCATAAAAAATTTACAATTCATCTTTAGAAAATTTGTTAAGACGCCGTACCCTAGTATACCTACATAAAGTAATTTGTATTAAAAATCTCATTATTTGTACAACAGATTAGTTTTCCCAAGATCTAATAGAGGCCCGAAACTCAATAGCATTGGATACCGTAAATAATTAAATACTGCAATACTTACGTTTTCCAATCAACAACAATTTACAACATGGAATTATAAATAAAATCATATTTTTAAAATATGAGTTCGTTGATTGCAAACAAAATAAAAATAAATTAGAGTTTAGTTTAAATTAAATTCTTAATTGTTCGCATAATTTTTGTAATTTTGTAATTTTGTGTACCACTGTTTACAACTTGATGAATCCAACAATAATTTGCTTGTTTGCTATTCTTCTTTCCACTATTGCGTAGGCACTATCAACGCAGATTTTTACAACAGGGATCTTCAACCCACGACTGTTCTCATCACACGCAACGCGTCTACACACAAGGCTGAATCAATTCTTACTTCTCGCTGCCCGCTTTTTCTTGCCTTTTTATATGTCCACGTAAACAGTTTGATGAAGGTTCTTGTTCGTAGTTTTGCCTTCTCGAGAACTCTATAGCGGTTTCATTGTTGTTTGTGTATGTTCACGTTGTTTGTTGTTGGGTACTCGCTTACTTGTCTACCCCTTTTCTTTCATACTCATGGCTTTTGTTTTTGTAGCTTTTGTCTATCATTTTAATGTTAAACGATGTTACACCGTTTCCATTTTCGTAACAATATTTTAATTTAATCATATTTTTTCTTTAATTTTAATAATATTTTCATTAAACTATTTTTGAGATTATTATGTACATATATAATATAAATAATTATTTATATTGGTCATGACAACGCTTCAGTCAGTATTATTTACCTAGTTTCTCACACCACTTATTTTTATATTATTATTTATTATTTTATACATAAGTGGACGGACCTACTGTTTAACGTCGAGGGTTATTATTTATTATCCATTTCGTGGTTTCAAAAGTAAACGTAAATAAAACACATATAAAATATTTTTTTTATGATATAATCCTTAGTGAATCAGTCATTAATCCATTTCTTATACTTTTTTGTTGATGACTATACCTTTGTCCAGATTTACGTGTCTTATGGTATTATTTTTCGTTATTGTTGTTAATTTTCTTATGATTGTTTCACTTTATTTCAATTTAATCAAGTTTATCTAACTAAGATGGCGTTTGAGCTGCTGTAGAAGATCCTAGAATGGTAAGGTTTCCCTCTGATCTTATTTTCTATGAGTTCGTTTTATGATGTTCTATAAAGGGTAGTACCAAAGAGCCCTTATTTGTTTTCCTTCTCACAAAATGTCGTTGCCTTACCTTCCTATACGTTCATTGTTCATGTTACACTCTCTTATGGAGCCAAGACGACACATTATCGTGAATGTCATTTCATATGAAATTTAAAATTGCTCATATTAAAATAAACTCCTGCACAATAAAATAAAAAAAATTATAAAAGAGAACAAAAAAGAAATCGAGTTACTATTTTTAAACAGCCGGTAAGTAATCTTTGAAATCCATCATGAAACTTGCTTGTTTCTGTTTTCTTAAGTTCTTTTCAATAAGTTTTAAACTTTTTTTCTTCTTCTTTGTTTTTGTTCATTTCCACTTTCAAGTGATGAAATAAATATAATGAAAAATGAAAATGAAAAACGAAAACAGACGACAACAAATTTAAGTTCATAAACAATATTATTGGAGTTGCTAGCTCAGAGGTTCTTAATGGTCAAAGTAGGCTTTTAAGTAATATGCCCAAGAATTTTCAGCAATTTTGGAGTCTCTGTCTTAACGCCGGATATAAAGGATTGAAAGGAATAAAAGAGTTTGGAAGGTGTTGTTGACAACGCGTTAGAGTTAATTAGAAACAACAAAAATAACAACAATAAATAAAAGAAAGAATAAATATAAAAGAGAAACATAAAATATAACAAGAATACGTTTTAAAGGACACAAAACTGTAAATACGATTAAAACGAATTTAAAATAGAAAATAAGTAAGCAAGGGAAACGAAGTAAATTTATTTACAATTAACAATAATAATACGAAGAACAAAACAAAACAACTTGAAATCTAAAGTTTAACAAAGTAATTAAAAAGTTTATAATTGTAAAATAAACAACTCACAGCAACCTGTTCGAGAGAAATTTATTTTAAACTTGAAACTGTAAAATAACGCCTTCTCCACTGAAGCGGCGACTGATGTTGGTGGCCTGACTCCTTTACAGCTGTTGCCAATTTGCCACAAAATTATTTAAAATTAAAATGAAATATTAATGGACTGGGACATGGGCTTTTATTAGTATACGAATAAAGTAAGTAAAGAATATAGGAATAGAAGCTAAGCCATAAGGATGATCAAATAAAAATAATCATTTCATCATTGTTTAAAGGATTACAATTAAAAGCTATTAAATACCAAAGAAAATCGAAGGAAATGTATCTTCAGCATAATTCTTAAGCAAAACCGAATTAAATTTAACCTAAAGGGTAATGGCATTTCTACTCCGACTAGTGGTACAGGAGCTGCAGTAGAGAGCACTTGCAAATGTCATTTCGCGGTAGTCATGGTAATAATTTCCACAAATAATATATTATCCGCACTTACTTCTTCATTAGTCATTGCAAAACTTTTGTCAGGATTGCAACCTATCTTCTCACACCACCCATATTGTGTGTGTATGGAATATTTTTATCTCATTTTTACTCTCCGAGTTTTGCTGCTGCTAGGTAGTCGCCGAAGAAACATTTTTAGATATTTCGTTTTGTTGGAGATGTTTGACTTGGGGTTAGAACGTTGCCCTCACGTCTACTAAGGCAACACACTACTTCCTAGACTACGCCGATTACATACCCAGATAGTCATGCATTTAGTCGTATTAAATACTGGATTGCCAATGCCCAATATTGACATGCACTCCCGGACTGCCCCTAACTCCCTACCAGAGATCAGCAATGAATCGTATTTTCACTACTCACAAGTGCTCATGAAAATTTAAGTATGAGTGAGTCAACAGTATTGAAATTCAACTGCATACTCTGACTCATTCGAACAACATTGATTTATAAGTACAGTTTGCAATGGGTATGAGTACAACGTTCGAAATATGTTTGACTCATACGCCTACTCATTCAGATTGATAAATTTAGAAAAATACTTATAATACTCATAAATGATTCTAGTGATTCGAATCATTCATCAGAATTTACAGTCTTAGTTGTTGTTGCATTTATAAAAAAAAAGAAGAATGAAAAAGACAGCAAACACACAACCTTCTAGTGAGTATTGTAGTGTTCGTACGCGAATCATACTTACATATTTTGTGATTCTTGTAAATGTTGAGTAAAGGAGAGTCGAAATCAACAATATCATGCGTATTGTTACGTATGAATACGATGCGTCCTTCAAACTTTTAATATGAGCAGCATAAGTATGATATTAAAATAGGTATGTATGCGTATAAGTATCAGAAATTATGAGTATGTTTCGTATCTACTCATCTTTTTGAATACTCATTGCTGATCTCTGCTCGCTACTACGCCTCATTGTTTTCATAATACAATTATCGTCGTAAAGATTGTTTTTACTTCGCCTTGTCATTGTGCATGGAAACATACTTGATGTTTAGTTTCGTCAGTATATAAAATATTCTTCCAAAACTTAGCGACTTGTTCACATACTTACTTTTTTTGCATAATTTATACACTTAGTCTGGTTTATTTTTGACATGTAAAGCTTCACGTGTAGTACTCTGCCAAAAAATATATGTTGGCAGACCTATCATCTCGCGATGATAGTATGTACTTTCTAACTTTACAGATATTTGTGAGATTTTCTCAGCCTTTACTTCTCTCCTTTTTCTGTTCATAAATATACCGGATAGCAATTTAGTCTTTTTTGTAAATGAATTTTGTAAATGATCGTTCTATTAAACGGTACTTCCCAGCTAAAATTCTTCATATGTTCGATGTAGTGTAACAGACCAGAGTCTCTAGTGGGAATGAAACCCACTACCCTCACTCTAATAGTCTAGCACGCTACTAGTGAGTACCCGCTACCATGGCACACGCAATATTCAATTATAAATAATTATAATAAATAAATAATATAAATAATTTTTATTAAAGATGTCTTCTTAACAATTCTAATATACTTGCCTTTGAAGTCCTTATTTTGATATGACTGAACAGAGTAGACTGAGAATTACAGACTGTGTTTATTGGTCTCGTTACAGTAGTAAGACCTCAGGCACAATGAATTAGCTATGGCCAATAACCACTGTGTAGATTCAGTCTCAACACAGTAAATTTTGGTGGCGGAAATATTGTTGCTTAGGGGTCGCTTTTCTTCTATGGTGCTAACTGACAATATCCTGTAGAAGCCAATTAGAAAGTAACGGATAATATTGTTAACTTTCGAAATTTCATGCTACGCTATGATGAATAAAAGGAAACCACTTCGATGCGTGTTCTAATAGGAAAAATCGGGCGAACAACAATATCGATATACAGTTGGTCATCGATTATCCGTGATGGTCGGGACCAGAAGCATTACGGATAGTCGATTTTCGCGGTTAATCGAATAACAATTTTGATTATACAGTTTTTTTTTAATATTTTTATTATTTAACAAGTGAACATTAGTGTACATGCATATTTAGAGTAAATAAATTGCCCAGAAAAGTTTCTCAAAAAATCTGTCGTTCGAAATCGACTTTAAACTGTTGGTCTCGTCACTCATGTATAAAATCAACACACACAACATAAGTGGTGTGTGAAGCTAGATCGTAATCCTGACTGAAATGTTGTAATTACAGGTCACGTGTCCCACAAATTGTGATAACTTTTGGGAATTAATTCAGCATACGTGGTGTAACAGACCGAATTCGGTGTGCCAAAATGTTGTTGATCATATAATATATACCAATTTTAAACGACATCGAAGTCTCTACAAAATACTAATCCCTCTAGAACAATATTAGAACTTAAATTAGAGCATATGTATTATTAAATAATAACTTTTTTAAAACTATTTTGAGGTGGAGTGTCCTTATTTTTTTTCACTTGGAGAGTTTATAATTGTATTAAATTTAAGTTTTAAAATAAAAACAATCATTTAATAAAACCATAATAATAAAATTTATTTTTGTTGTATATGAGCTGGCAATAAGTACAATTACTTTTCAATACTGCATATATGTATGTATTCAACATATGTAATATCTTTAAAGTTATATGATAAAATTACTAACGAAATAAAAATGCTTTTTAAATATGCCAATGAGTAAATAATTAATTTATGAGTCTATATGGGGCTCTATTATTTTCGAAACTATTTGTGAATGAAAATGAATTCTTACTATAATTGTGATAAAGATTTACTTTTAAAGATTTGTTTTCAAATTTCTTCTGCTAGGTTCTGTGGTTGTTGTTACCGCATTAGCATTGACAGCATTGTGGCTTTAAATCTCTGAATGCATACTAATGAACGTCACAAGCTAATGGACATTTTCGTATACACCCTTATCAGAAATGTAATTCATTTCATCCCCCCACTTATACCAAGATTTAAAAGATACAAAAAAAGAGGAAGAAGAATAGAATAAAAATGTAATTAAAAATGACTTACAAATTGTTTAAACAATAAAATAAAATAAAATAAACTCAAGTTTAATAAAAAATTAATCTTCGAAAGAAAAAAAAGTCATGAACAATTATTCTTAAGTATTTAATCACATCAATTACATATAGAGTGACTTACAAAGTTCCAGGGAGATAATAAAATGAATTCATAGACTTCAGATCAGGGATGAACTAAACATAGTAGAAATGATGCAAAAAGAATTTTTATTTTTGCAAATTATAGATTTTCTCTTCAGTTGTTTGATAGTTTTTCTTAAGGGTTGCGTTATTAAAGCGTTCTCAAAAATATATACTCGAAGTAATTTAGCAAATCGTTTTTATACACCACTGTTGAAGATAACCAAGAGAGAACCTATTACTAAGCGTTTCTGCAATATTTCGATAATCTTTAGCAACAAGTTTAAATTGTTCAAATACAGTTGTAGAACCATGAATCACATAAGCTAGAAGGTCCCTTCATAAATATTCTAGATAGGGCTTCAACGATACCTGTTCACCCCGGTGAATTTCTTTTCGTCTTTTCAGGTTTGCGGGGCCTAAGATCTAATCAACCTCACTCTCCCCTATACTTATAGGAGTCAAATGGAACCTAACAATAACAAAATTAGTAGCTCGTAGATTAGAAATAAAAATAAATTTGTGTTTAGTTTTAAATCAATTCTTTATTGTTCGCTCAAATCCGTGTGCCATGTTCGCAACTTGATTGAAACAACAACAATTTATTAAAATTGTTATTCTTCTTTACGCTCTTCCGCGTAAACGCTAACAATTATTCGTTAGATCTTTACAACGGAGATCTTCAAACCACAATTATTCTCTTCACACGCAATGCTTCCCCTTGCCTGCTTTGTCTTGCCTTCTATATCGCAGGGTAAACAGTCTGATGAATGCTCCCCAAAGAGAATGACTTTGCCTTCGCGAAATCTCTATAAATGTGAACATATTGTTTTCGTTATTTCGTAACTGAACACAGTTGTATTTGATACCGTTTATTAATTTTAATTCTATTTTCTTAAGTCTACTTTAAGAGGTATTAATTAATGTGTAAAGATTTTCAGTCAAAAAGTGTATTCGAGAAAACTAGTTCGTCAACTGCATAGTATAGAGGACTAAACTGGCTGTACATGTTTCAGTTCAAAAGCATACAGGGTTAGCAATGAATTCGAAAATAATATCCAATAAATTTTTAAGCTTACATTGTATACCTAACATTGCTCTTAGTTATTGCGTGATACAATACGAAACGTATTCAGGAGAAAAAAAAATTGACTTCAAAATCATCAAAATTTTACTATCGACGTCATTAGCAGCATTGCTAGACTTTGTGGTGGTCTTCGCCAATCTTCATCAGTCAAAATGTTCTAGCCTTAATAAAAGTTATTCAAATTAAAATATGTTCTATAACTCGTTCCAAAGTCTCTATAATTTAAAAAAAAACATGGTGTAATGATCTTTAACTGCAAAAAGTGATCTCAATTGTAACTGTTTAAGATTGAACTTAAAAGCTTTTCAATGCAATGTATCGCAAAAAAGTATCGATGTTATATCGATTTGTCACAAAATACACCGATGTTTTCTATGCATCAATTGATTTTTGTTACAAAATGAAACTGAAACAGATTTACTGTTGCATGACGATACTAGAGCACTACGATGAGACGATTTATTACACCGCTCGCAACTTTTATTGGGCATCTTTGTAACGTCTCTTCCAATCCTGTTGTCTTACAAACTTCGGGATGCAGTTGAGTGCCCGTAAGAATAACTGCATGCCTAGTACTTGCGCTCAGGTATTCCATTATGAAATGCATTAACTCCAGGTTTCGTCTCCTCATCGCAGAATGTTAGTATTGATCTGATTTCTATTCTGTACAATATTCTTTGAGCCTCTAATCCCTGTTTTCAGGCTGTTTCTGAATAGTCTAATACAAGGCACAAAGAAGGGGTGATTTTTTAAGAGCTATAGGAAAATTTAAAAAAAAACACATAAAGTTCAGAAAAATGCATGTAATCTTTATTTGAATCGATAGTACGGTCCATATAATTTAATGTTTGAAGATTATTTCATGCAAATGTTGACCGCGACTGCGCCTCAAATGGTCCATCCGCTTAGTCCAACATTTCGGCCTGTATCTCACGAATAAATTCTTCAATGTTGTCTTCCAATGCGTCAATTGAAGCGGGCTTGTCTGTATAGACATGAGCTTTAACATAGCCCCACAAAAACTAGTCAAAGGTGTTAAATTGCACGATCTAGGCGGCCAATTGACCGGTCCCGAACGTGAAATAAAATGTTCACCGAACTCGCCTCTCAATAAGTCCATTGTTACGCGTGCTGTGTGGCATGTGGCACCGTCTTGTTGAAACCGCATGTCATACAAGTCAAGCTCTTGCATTTTGGACAAAAAAAAGTTGGATATCATCTCACGGTAGCGCTCACCATTCACAGTTACGTTACGATTCGCAGCATCTTTGAAGAAGTACGGTCCAATGATGCCACCAGCCCATAAACCGCACCAAACTGTGACTTTTTCTGGATGCATTGGTAGCTTTTGCAATGCTTCTGGCTGATCTTCACTCCAAAATCGACAATTCTGCTTATTTACGTATCCCGAATAGCGAATGGAAGTGGAATGTGTCGACTTGTTGTTCATGGGTCTTTTCCAGGATTTGGCGTAGTGTGAAGATCTGGTCCATGGTGGACTTGCCAGGTCTGAAGCCGCACTGATAAGGTCCAATCAGTGTTTTGACGAGTGGCTTCAGTCGTTCACACAATACGCCTGTAAGAACCTTATATGCGATAGGGAGAAGGCTTATACCCCTGTAGTTGGCGCATATCGTAGGGTCTCCCTTTTTCAGGGATGGACGATAAACATCGATGTTAAAAAAGTATTCGATGTATATTAGATGAAACATCGATGCTTTTTTATTTGATGCTTCGAAATGTGAACCAGCAAATCCTTCGCAATGCAACTGAATACAGCAATTTCGTTACAACATTCTGTCTCAAGAAAAGTGTTGTTCTGTGGTATACAGATTCTGTTTCAAGAAAAGTCTTTTTGTGTGGTATACAGATGGATAGAGAGCATATAGTGCGACAAAATGGGCGTATTTTTCTGGGTTGTGACATCGAAAGACATGCTTTGCTTAATTCAAATTGGATAGGAAAAACAATCGACGGGACGTGGTAGTCATATCGCGCAATCAGGCCGCCAACTGAGTACTCAGTTTCTACAGGATGACTCGAAATAAAAATGGTACCATCTGGGAAGGTACTCTGTTTAATCACAAGTTAAGCAAGAATTTACGAATTTAGATGAGCTGGAAGAAAGTAAGCGTTGTCTATTAGGTAGTGTGTTGGATTATTAGACGTGAAACCAATGTTCAGGTCAGACATCAAAACGAAAATATGAAAAAAATATTTCTTCGGTGATTTCTGACAAAAACTCTGAGAATAAATAAAATTGCCGTGAAAATTTTTTCAAAAAATCTGTCGTTAGGAGTCGACTTTAAACTGTAGGTCCCGCCACTTATGGATTAAAATTAACACACTCAACAGAAGTGGTGTGAGAAGCTTCCGTTGAAAGTGACTAAATTGTTTATAATTAATAAAAAAAATAACATTTTATATCACAGTAACAGCAATACCCTTTTTCATTCAAGCACAAATTTCAAGTATTTTCTCATTTCATATATTTAAATGCTGCTACATCTGATATTTTTGCGCATCACATGCTCTTTAAATGGTAAATATATGCATGAGATAAAAAGATTTATTTGATACAACAACGATAATGATTTTGTGTACCAATGACAATAGTATCATGTGGGCATAATTTAAGTGAATACCAAATGGACAATTACATGGTGTAAACGGAAATAAGGAATTGTAAGGACATTCTGATTTCCTCGAATGCGCTGTGTTCAGCCGACAGCGAAAATCGTTATTGATTGTCGTTGTATTTCTTCGATTTTTTAAGCGAATTTCAATGAGATTCTCTTATAATTTTTTAATAAAAGTACGTGTTTATTGGCTCAGTCATATGTTGTTACTGTGTTTTTGTATGTGTGTGTGTGTTCAAATTGTACTTTCAACGACCACGAAAAGGACGTCAACGATAAGGATATGGACAATGAAGATAACGATAAGAACGACAACAATCTACAAAAAGTCATTTACATTTTTTTCTTTGTGACATTTCTTATTCGTTATTTTTTGTTGTTGTTGTTGTTCTTTTGTTTTTAATTAATTAACTTTATTTATTTGCTGGAAAATTTAATGCATTTTTCCATTTTCATTTTCATTTTTTTCCGACCCTTCTTTTGGGCCAACATTTAAATTGTTGCCAACAGTGGTTGCGCAGTTCTACGACAAGCAGTCGCATTGCCAGCATTTTATCGCTCCTCATTTTTGTTGTAATTGTTGGCAAACAAAAAAAGAAAAACATGGAAATGAAAAGAATTGAAATGAAATGCTTTCAGCCGTACGCTGTAAAACAAAAGGTAAAATTAATTAAAACTCGACAAATTTGTATGCCTTATTAAATAAAAATGCATTTAAAAAATTGTAAAAAAAATAAAATAAATAAAAATAAATAAATTACTACCCCCTGCCAAAATGTATACATACATACATACATACCATGTATACATACAATACTTACCATTGCGTTTATCTTTTGGATAAACTTGCAGGTACAAGACAGTGTGTGTATGTGAGAGAGTGCGATTCCTTGTGGGTCACAAGAGCAACTAACAGCACAGTTGCTCCGTCTTCATGCTACCAGATCTTTATTTCATTTCGTTTATGTCAAGCTGACAGGTTGATGGTGCAGAACATAGTTTATAGTGTTGCGGTAAAACCAGTTGAGCATTTTGATGGTCCTTTTTTTTCTTCTTCTTCTTCTTTTGATTCATTACACTCTCCC
Source organism: Sarcophaga rosellei (assembly GCA_930367235.1). Taxonomy (NCBI): domain Eukaryota; kingdom Metazoa; phylum Arthropoda; class Insecta; order Diptera; family Sarcophagidae; genus Sarcophaga; species Sarcophaga rosellei. Next base: position 67,333,363 of record OV884019.1, read on the forward strand.
CAAAAAATTATAGTTTTTGTGCAAGAACTACAACAACATACACTTGTAATTTTAGTAGCTCCATATACCGATGAAAACGATTAAATAACAAAGTACAGTACAGATGATTTAAACAGAGGCATTGAATTAAGGATTTCATAAGGAAGTTTGTCTTACCTTTTTGACCATTAACACAGTCATAAGGGTAAATTGTACGTTGTCGTTAAAGAAAATAGCCATTAATTTATTTTGTAGCCAAGTGAGATGTTATCCTGGAGCGAGATTTTATTCTGAAGAGATAGTTTGCTTCCTGCTTATATCATTAACAAAAGAATGGCGCCTCATTATTCCCTGAAGAGCAATAAGGCTTCCGTCATCAGCGGTTGTGAATCATGTCCTTCCTTTCCTTAATTGGCCATTAACAAACCGATTAACGGATTTCGGCCTGCGGCAACACATCCGTCCAGGCGCCTTTGCTTCTTGCGCGCCTACGCCAATTGGTCACACCAATCGATGACAGGGCTTCCTCGATTTGGTCCTTCCAACGGATACAAGGTCGTCCTCTTCGCCAATTTCCGCAGATCCCCGCATCAAATACCCATCCCGCCGGAGCATTCTCCTCCACTCGGATTTTAATACGCTGCAGAACGTCTACGTCGTTGATGAGCTCATACAGCTCACTGTTGGATCGGATGCGCAAATCAACGCCAACTCGCACTGGACCGAAGATCTTACATAGGAGTTTTCTCTCGAATACTCTCAAGGCTGCTGCGTCAGTGCTTAATAGGGTTCATGCCTCTGCGCCATGAAGAGGCACGGGTAGGATGAGCGTCGTTAGAGTATTAGTGAATTATGTAAAAAGCCAAAAATATGCCTTTCAGAACGTTGACATTAAAATCACCACTACCGTATACTGCAGAAAACTCAAAAAAGTGACTGACTAGTATTAGAAGCGTCCATCGCAGCACACTATTTACATTTTTGGCTGCCTAGCTTGAGTTTACGTGAAAAAAATGTATTTGGACTTTCTTTCGCCGTAGTCTAGTATGTAGTGTGTTGGCTTATTAGACGAAAAGCCCGGGTTTAACCCCCAGGTCAGACATCAAAACGAAAATATGATAAAAAAATATTACTCTGAGAGTAAATAAACCAGCCATGAAAAAGTTTCTCAAAAATCTGTCGTTCGGAGTCGACTTTAAACTGTAGCTGCAGCAACCCATGTATAAAAATAAACACACACAACATATGTAAGTGGTGTGAGAAACTGGGTTCATAATCCCGACTGAAGGATTGTAATGACCAATAATGTATGTATGTGGACTTTCTCATAGCTAGTTACCATTCATCTTCGTGTGCCGAAGATAAATTATTTGCATGAAATTCAATCTTGATAGTAAACTGTAGCCAGAACTTGAAAGAGTATTGGTGACTATGCCCAATTAATTCTTTCGAGCTCATGCAGTTAAAATTGTTTTTAAGGATCTTAACATAAACAAGTCGTCTGGGTTGGTTGGTATTCCAGCATTGGTCCTAAAGCAGTGTTCTTTGACGCTTGCTCGTCAGTTAGTGAACTATTCTAGTGCGTCGTATCGAGCCGGCATTTTTTTATCTTGCTGAGGATTGCTAAAGTTACGTTTATCCACAAAATGAGACTAACAATCTTAAAGTTAACGCCCATTGGTAATTTGTTCCGCACTTTCCAAGACTATGCTAAGTGGTAAGCAATATGACAAGAGTAAGGCCCGATTTACTGGATCTATTAGTGCTGCTCTTTGAAAAAGGAAACAGTCGGTATTTACTTCTGTCAATTTATAATAAGCTTTCTTATGGATCGCACTATAGTTGTTATAAACCAAGTACCATCGGATGAGTGCAGAATAAATTCAGCAGTTCAGCAAGGCTCTGTTCTATTTCTAACTCTATTTCTTATTTTTTTTAACGTTTGAAAATTTTAAATCATATTTACTCTTTTGCAGATGACAGTATTTATATTCCTTTGATCAAAGGCCGAACCATTTTTTGTCCCAATCAATCTCCGAATGGAATCGTAAGGATAAGATTGATTTTAAAGCGCGAAAGACACACGATCGCGACCATAAGATTATGCCACCTGTAGCTTTTAGGGGTGAAAATATTCACGTGTCAGAAGCTTGATGAGCTGGTTTAAAAAATTAATGTGATGTTTGCTGTAACCAAAAAAATTTTAAGTGTCGAAAAAACATTCAAGTTTCTTGGTTTCTTAAGACTGTGCAAGGAATACTTCATTCTATATCATCTACTCTCTATCTACACTTACTCAAAATGGAATACAACTCTCATGATTTTGAAGGCTTCTCAACCGCATACACGAGAGGGCGAAAGTGTTCATTAATGACAAGCTCTAAACCCTATTGATTCATTGGAACACCGTCTCAAACTCCTTCTTCTCTCTCTTAACCTATTTTCCTCGATCCAACATCATTATCCTTATCCCTTATATAAATTGCATGCAGTGTAAAAGGAATCTGCATAGAGCACATATGATGCCGGCAGCAATTTTAATGTGCAGTGTAGTAGTAGTAGTAGTAGTAGAAGTAGTATGTTGTGCCGTTGCAAGATAAAATATAACAAATTTATGATTAAGGCCATTATATTTGCAGTGGTAAAGACAAAACCAACTTTTTAAAACATAAACAAAACCATGTGGGCATGAGTTTGTCTTCTGGTCTGCCACGCGCACCTTCATTTTAATGTATTTTTTTTTTTGTTTCATAAGGCCGTTTTACAATATTTACCTGACTATTCCAGTTAACGTGCGGCCAACATTCATGCTCATGGGGACTCATGTGGCATGCATCAAATACTTTTGGTTTAATTAATTAGTTTCTGCCACAGCATTTTCTTATACCATATGTGTGCATGTGCAGTGTGTTAGGTGTAGTATGATAAGTATACAACAAACGGTGGAATGAAATTGATCCTTCGTTGCACATTACTTGTGTAAATAAATTAAATAAATATTTTGGGTTGTTGTTGTTTCTGTTTTTATTTGTTTTTTATTTATGTTTTCATTGTAAATTAAATTTTATTTATCCTTAACATTCTTATCTCAATCTGACATGTTAAAACAAAAGCCATGGTCTACAGAAAATGGGCTCTTTAAAAACGTTTGATTAATTGTTAATTGGGTATTAAAAAAAAAATTGACTCAAAAATTATATTTTGTGGACAATACGGCCAACTGTTGTTAAATTCATTGGAAAGTATCACGTGAATTACAAGAATTTTTAAATGTTTTGAGGAAAAGTCGTAAAAACATTGAATAACGAATAGTACCACATGTAGCACAAAATTGTCCCCTAGAATATTACAACGAAATTAAACAAAAGGGTAGTTAAGGTCAGTTTTATCGATAAATTATGCACATTTTAGTCAATTTTAACTTTAAATATGTCACATAAAAATTTTAATTTAAAAACAAAAGAGCCCTCATGTACTGCATACTGAGAAAACAAATCTATTTCTAACCACAACAATTCTTTAACATTTTTAATTCGAAAATATCGGGTTATCCATTTCGTGGTTTCAAAAGTAAACGCAAATAAAACACATATAAAATGTTTTTTTCATGATATTTATTTTTTATTGTAAAGTTTCAACGTTGACATTATGTGTGAAACACTACATCATTTAAATGACCTCCACGCGAATTGTTGCAAGCATTGATTCTTTTGAGGTAATTTTCGACACATATTGGGCGGTATCTCAGCCATAACTTGAAACACGGTCTTTCGCGTAGCCCCACAAAAAAAAGTCTAATGGTGTCAAATCGCATGATCTTGGTGGCCAGTTGATATCGCCACGACGAGAAATTATGCGGCCAGGAAATGTCTCTTGCAATAAAGCCATATTCGCTCGAGTTGTGTGGCATGTGGCACCGTCTTGTTGAAACCACATATTCTCCAAGTCGTATTCTTCAAGAGCAGGCAAAAAAAAAAGTCGGTTATCATATGACCATAATGCTCCGAATTGACGGTGACAGGCGTTCCATCGTCTTTTTCGAAGAAGTAAGGTCCAATTACACTTTCGGACCAAAGAGCGCACCAAACAGTGACTTTTTCTGGATGTAATGGCCTCTCTTCAATTACTTGAGGATTCTCAGAATCCCAAATACTACAATTTTGTTTATTAGCATACCCACCGAGTGTGAAATGTGCTTCATCGCTGAAGAAAATTTTGTTCGAAAAATTGCCGATACGTGGCTGTGGCAGAATAACCATTTTTGTAGTAGGTTAGTAGTTAAGCGATCCATTTTAGTCAATGTCAGACTTTCAACTGAAAAGAAAAAAATTGGTTTTACAACTTTTACTTTTGAAACCACAAATGGATAGTACAAACCTTTATATGCAGTCTGATATTTTTTAATTATACATTTATAAGATTTTCGCTTTGGGAGTTTCCTATCTTTAAATATTTGTTTTTTCTGTCAGTTTATTTATGTAATTGAATCTTCACCATAAAAGTGAACTAACAATTATTACATAAAATCTTAAAACTAATTAAAATAATTAAAACCCGCCAGCGCGGGACAAAATTTCATGATTTCATAGAATCTTCAGTCAATTTGACATTATTTACGCTCGTCTTGTAAGGAGGTTCTCCTTAGTCGGATATGGCCGGCATCATTTAAAATAGCACGAGCTAGTGGATTCGGGTGATCCTTTAGCCTCTCTAGATACTTTATAGCATATTTCTCGATTTCCTCTCTAACAGTGGGCACGTTTAGGTCTTTGTGTATGTCCGAATTTTTTTTGTACCAAGAGGCGTTCGTCAGCAGTCACATAATTTTATTTCGGCGCCTTTGTATTCTATTTATGTTTGAAGTGCCCCATAGCTGTATTCCGTAGCACCAGATTGATTTTAATATTGCTTTATATATAAGAAGCTTGCAGTCCAAGCTAAGGACCGAGTTTCTATTAATTAGCCAATCTTAACTGTATCACCTTTAACTTAATCTGTGCTAACTTAGCATCTATGTGATTCTTCCATGTTAGTCGCCGGTAAAGATGTAAGCCCAAATACTTAACCCCCGTACTCTCAGGTATTATTTGGTTGTTTATTTCAACAGGTGGGCATGATTCCTTACGCAATGTGAATGTTACGTGAGTGCATTTTTGTTTGCTTACCTTTATTCTCCATTGCTTTAACCAAGCTTCCAGCTGCACTATATGGTCTTGCAAATACTGAGCTGCTTTCTGCGGTCTTCATCGATGCTTAGGATGGCTGTGTCATCAGCGAAAGTCGAGGTAAGGGTACTGCTGCATGTTGGCATATCGGAGGTTGTAATGGTCGCTTTGATTCACAATTTTTTTTCATTTTTCATAAATATACATTCAAATCGCAAAGCAGTGACATAATTGGTTACTTTGATTTTTTTTTGTGGTTCATAATGGGTTAAGTATCTAAGTATAATGATACTCACCACACTTACTTTATAGTGTACTAAATATCATTTAGACAAAGAACCAGATGGGAAAAACAGAAAATAAGATTGGGGTTGCCATAGTGCAAATTTTAGAAACTTCGCAGGGTCGTATTTTTTTTCATATAATGGAATTTCGAAATTGGAAGTGTCAAACTTCAATATTTACAGTTAATTTCGAACGAACGGTTTTATTCCTATTAATATAATCGAATGATCGAGAAACGACTTAGCGTGGGTGATCACGCGATCTTAATCGATCTCTTCTTCTGTTGAACGTCAAAGCGTTCACATCAATCATCTTCTTTTGTCTTTGAACTTAAAAGTGTTCACATCGTGAACATCTTGATTAATAAAATGTGATTCAAGTAAAGTTTGTGTGTGAATTGAATAAGTTTTTTTTAAGTTTTTTTTTTGGTGAATTAAATAAGTAAAATATATCATAAAATTAAAAAGTAAAACCTGAAAATAAAAGTTATCAACGATTAAATGCCGAAAGCATATTATACTGAAATCCTTATCACCGGCAATAAAATCTAAAGAAATCCTAACCTAAACGATGTTTGATAGCGGACCAGAAGAGTCAGAAGAATTCTACACCAATATCATCCTGTGTTATACGGATTTAAAGATGGTATCAACTCCACGGCATCATGGCTAAAGTTTGCACGCTGTCATCAATTTTTAACCCTAATTATTATTAGAAACTATTTATAATAACTTATTCTAATTTGTTTGAATAAATATGTGGAATAAAATGTTGCATAAATGAATCTTAAAATTAATTAAATTATGAAATTATGAAGTTAAATCAAAATTCGATAAAAATATTATAAATACTATATTATAAATATTTTTATAATAATAATAATAAAAATAATAATAATAATAAAATAATTTATTATAAATACTATATTATAAATATTTTTATAAGGTAAATAAATTTAAAAAGAAATATTAAATGTAATAATTTGAAATGTTAAAATTTTAAATAATGAGTTTTATAATGGAAAAAAAAAAATGTTTAAAACAGAAATTTCACAATTGTGATTATGTCAATATAAAACATATAGTGTCAAGAATTTCTGCTGAAATAATTGTACCTAAAATACTACCTAAAGAAATGAAAAGAAATTGTAATATCACAGTACTTTTGTAATAAAATTTATGAAGACCAAAATTAGATTAAGACCTAACCTAGAAATTACACTATATATTATAATTATTGAATTTAACATTATTTCCTAGAAGATCTTGAATATATATACATCATATAGCAACCACATCATCGACATCATGCTGGAGGCCTTCATCATTGGATCGATTGATTTGGTAAGTCAATAATAACATTTTATTTCAATTATTGCATTTAACTTAATAAAACCTAAAAGAAACCACAACCAATTAGATCGCTAGCATACTTTTTTATCCCACTGCACATTAACATATGGTTGTTATGTATTTTCATATTTAATCAGATTATTGTTTTGTTCCAATTCCAAATTGTTCCATTAATGCTTGCGATCGTATCTTCAAAATTTCTTTTGGTTTTCGTTTCTTTTACATTTACAATGATATAACCCATTGAGGCTCGGCCTAATTGTTAAATTATTTTTATACTTACAGTTTATGTAATTTTTAGAATTTTGTATATTAATATAAATTTTTTTTTTTGTACTACCATAATTGAATTATACATATATATTTACTTTTTCTCAATTATATTTGAATATGTTTACGCTTAGGACGAATCTTTATAATTATCTTTAAAACTTATGAATTTAATAAATATGTATTTAAATAGAATGCGAAATTAAGGCTTTATAATAGGGGTGTTTTCGAAAAGGGAAGATATAGATTAGTGCTAGACGTAGATTTAAATTTGGGGTTTCCACAAATACTTCCTTTTGCCTAGGAAACTTGGAAGGCGTGGGTTATGAGGCAACATCCCTCAACAACAACAGAGGTGATGATATTTGTCTGAGAGTTTTGACTAACCCAAACCATAGTTAAACTTTCAAAATGACTAGATTGGGGCTTAGTTAACTTCTTAAATTAGAATCTAGTCATCCCAGACCATACACCTTAAACACCATCACAAAATAGGGAGTCTATAATAAATTTGTATTGTAGACAGATTTTGTTAGGAAAGGACCGAACTCCCCCACCCGACTGTTGCTAGCAACTCAATGGCTCCCGCAGTCCTCTTCCTGCATAATCACTGCACACCGTATTCTGTTACACCAGCGGTTCAACATTCATGTTATTTACATTCTTTTGGTCTAGTACCAGTAGTAGTACAATTCAGTACTAATAGAGTACCAGTACAATACTATTACAATATAGTACAATACAAGGTATATACTAAATATAATAAAGGACCTAAGATGCTCCCCTTTGGAACACCGGCCTTAATTGTCTGCGGTTCGCTTACATAATCGCCTTTCTTCACTCTAAATTTTCGTTCTTATAGATAACTTAGTAATAGTGGTAAATTGCGTCTCAATTTATAAATCAAGCTTTCAAGCCGAAACGTCGATAAAAATTAATATAAAATACAACAACATCTGTGTTGTGTATCAATATTAAAGAAATTTCTTTTTCGTTTGAAAGGCTTATTGATGGTAATATATGTGGAATAGAATATCATTCAAATGTCTGTCACAGTTTCTATGGGACAGTTTTGCATGATTATGGCCCATAAATCTTTACCGATGATGTGAGGTCTGTTGATTTTGAAGGATGCAGGGATTTGCGGCTTATTCGTTAATACCTGCGACTTAAGAAAATCACACAAGAAACAATCTAACGGGATCAAATCTCACGAAATCGGTAGCCAGTTCACATAATCTCCATGAGAGATGACAATGTCCTCAAGTCGCTAGAGCAGAATTTCTAATGTGGCATGAGATGTGTAGCACGTAGCACCGTCTTGTTGAAACCCCATGTTGTTCGTGTCAGACCAATAAGTTCTTGAACGTCATATGTATGGATTGGTATCGCCACAAATTCGACAATTTTGTTTGTTCATATAAAACGTCATCCGGAAATAGGCCACAACGATGGTTCCGATCTTTCGATTAGAATTAGAGTCAGTTTCCAACTGATTCAGAGCCCATTCAATTTTATTATTTGAGAGTTTTGTTAAATGCAATATCCATCTATTGTGATGAACTGCGGTCATTTAACTTCTACTCTTTCTCAAAGGGTGCCTGGCAGGCCGAGTCCTTTTGAGATTGAGGCAAAAAGGCTTAATCTGAATGACACTCTCACGACCAACCTACACTCAATCTCCAATGAGCCAGACGCTGTTTATGTTCTGAGCATAAAAATTCAGTGGGATGTTCGTTGAAACCAGCACATTATTCAATTAATCGCCGTAGCCTAGTTGGTAGTGTGTTGGCTTATTAGATGTAAGGCCCGGGTTCAATCCCCTGGTCAGGCACCAAAACGAAAATATGAAAAAATATTTCTTCGGCGACTTCCTTTCAGCGTATTTCTGGCAAAAACTCAGAGAATAAATGAAACTGTCAAAAGGTTTCTCAAAAATCTATGGTTTGGAGTCGACTTTAAACTGTATGTCCCGCCACCCATGTATAAAATTAACACATACAACATAAGTGGTGTGAGAAACTAGGTCCATAATACTGACGGTACTACGTATGTCTGTATGAATTCGTATGTCGAACTTCCTACCTGCAGAGGTCTTTCCTGCCATTATAATGATAGATAAAGATTTATAATATAAAAAGATTCGAGTCTAATGTCCACAAGCACTACTCCCTCTGCCCTTCTTCTCATAACCTGTTTTTAAGGAAAAACAATTCTCTATCCTTCTTGGATGTTGACTAGAGAATAATGAATTGAACAACGAAAATGCTAACGGCTTAATATAATATGTGCTCCTTATTAGGAGAAAATTCCAACTATATAACTTCAGTCAAGGAAAACTAGCTGGAATTAATTTCTTAAAGACCGATTTCGTTCTTTTACAGTATAAAGTAAAGTATAAAATTACAGGACGCGGACAATCAAAGTCGTATGGAAATTATGGAGAAGGCTAGACGCTTGGACGTTATTCTGAGTTCGAAGCTCTTGTGGGCTCGTAATGCTGAATTTAACAAGAAGAAAGTATTATGTGCCTGTCGCTTTTATAAGAGAACATCTGGAATAAATTAGAGTCTTAAAAACGTTCTAAATAGAGTGTAAAGAAAATGAAACTTTTGAACTACTCGAGTGCTTAAGACACACATGAGAGCCTCATATGTTTACAACAAATCCAAATACAATTGGGGTATTCACACGGTCGTCATAAAGTCATATTATCATAAAATTATAACACGAAAAATATGACTGCTGTGAGCAACCATCATAAGTTAATGTGCTATTTCAAATTTGAGTCAGCTGATGAAAGAAAAATACAATTATAAAAAATTACCAAAAAGCCAAAAACAAGTCAAAAAACTGAAATAATAGCCGGTTTGTGCGAAAAATACATATTGGACATTATTATGGCTGATTCAAGTAAATAAGAAAAAAATAATTACATGTTTATTTTAAATAAATCATTTTTATAAAAATTATTAAATATTTTGGCACAAAAAAAAATATTTAAAAACAGAAACATAAACAGTTGTTATTGATTACTAAGCCGGTAATAATTTCTGACGGCGGTTATTTTAAATACGTTCGGTGCCGCCAATCAGCTAAAGTATAAAAACAAAATTTTCTTTTATATATTAATGTATCAATTTTTTTATTTAACTTTATAAAAGTTAATAACTTTTATAAATAAATTATTAACATGTATTTAATCTCGAAGTTATAGAACTTTGCAGAAATTAATAGCATGTTTCACGTACATGTTGCGAATATTCAACGGCGCCAACTTCTAAATATTACAACGGCTCGATGACGACTTTTTCCCTTTTGACTTAGATTTACACTGTTTAAATATGACAAAACAATAAACACATCACAAAAGGTACTATTATTTTATGACTTTTTTGTTTGAAGCACAACAACAATTTTTTTAAACTATCATAAAACTTTAGTATTTTATGACAATATGACCTGATAGCACACCGTGTGAATACCCCAAATAAGTATTAGATTTTGTGTTCCTCACACGTATTATGATGATATTGCTTTGTTATTGCGATTAATTTTATAAGAAATCTTCAAGAAACTTAAATATTAACAGAACTTATCAGTTCATGTGCCTCTTATAAGCATTCACACCTTCTTATCTCAAGGATCTGTATGTAGTATTCTCCTTAGGAAATGTGCGTTGTATACATTCTGTTTGCCTAAATCAAATATTGTAACCGTAAACACTGTTTGTGCACTTCAAAAGACAAAAAGATAAACAAACATTGATTATATCTTGGAATATAATTTCTTTAATTTCACTCTTCAATGTCTTCGTCCGTTTGTTCAAGACTGTATGCATTGGGGTATGTGTGAAAAAGAGAGATAGAGTTTATATTGGTATGTGTATATAAAATACAAAATTTGAATGGACTAGCAACAACAACAACAACAAAATATTTCAACATGATAAACTACTTTTTCTGTATGTATTAATAAACAAATGCTTCTACTAATACCAGTAGCAACAACCAACTGCATGAATATTCAAATTTACAACCTCATACATATGTACGTATGTAAATATGTATGTAAGTATGCATACATTTGTGTTCAAATGGTAACACAGAAGAGATTTTTGTTTATTTATTTATTTGACCCAGATTTCTGACAAATGGACACACACATACCAACCCTAACACACACACACATACATAGCAGTATTAGTTTAAAGCCGAAGGACCACAAATGTAAATACAAATAGAAATTATATAAATCAACGAATACGAAAAAAAAGAATACAACAACTATTAAGAGATGGAGAAAAAATAAAAAAAACAATTTTATATGAAAAATAAACAGATTTGCGCTCAGCCTAACAAAAAAAAACAGCCCATCAAATGCAAAGCTTTGCTTACAACAACACGCAGAAACATTTAAAACTGAAAACGGAGACGAGGAACACTAAGACAGAAAACAAAGTGAAAAAAAGAAACTGAAAACCAAAATCTTATGAATTAGTTATGTGACAGCAACAGAACAACAACAACAACAACAACGATAACGATTACAACTTCCAGCAACAAACTGAAATTTATATGAAGCTTGTAGCATAGTTGCTGCTGCTGTCCGATTGCTATTACCATTGCTCTTGCCCAGGCTGATGATAACTTTTGCTTAACTAATGCTCAACTCGTGTACTCTACACTCTACACACTCTGTCTCTCTTTCTCTCTCTCTCTCTCTCTCTTATACTCATTTCAATTGCTGCTGACATAGATTAATGGACAAACAAGAAATTGTAACTCAAGTTATACTTACCGCAAACGAATATACAAGCGACCCAAATCAGAGTTGTAAAATACGTAATCATTGCTAAAATTAACACAACCTCAATTGAAAAGGCCATTGCTCAAGCAGTGAATGTTGCTAGTTGCTACACAAAAAAACAACTGGTGTTGACGACCACCACCACCATACAATCAGTAAAACCCTGGGAAAACTGTATCACATTGGGCTTATTAAGTGCGTCAGTCAGTCCCCAAAATACGACTGGGATCAAATAGGGTACCAGTTGGTGTTTGGTATTCGATGCAAAAAAGGATCCTATTGGCGGTCAGCGAATAGGTTTCACCATTAAAGCGAACTTTAAATACAATTATATTCGGTCACTAGAATGACAGTCCGAGCGCAGAGTAATATTGTCGTTGATAAGTTAAGTTCTGTGAAGTGATTAAACTAGGCGTCTTAAACCAACATTATTACTGTTGTGAAGAGGTGCTTTAGTACTGCCACCCTCAAACTTTATAGGATATCCGCATTATATCTCCTACAAGCCTATTGTCCAGACAAATTTGAGGATGTTGCTCGGAGTCAAGAATGAAAATTCCCAATAGGGCACTTGATATGCAATCAGAAGTTCTCCACTGAGGTTCATGTCAATCTTGTTTCACATTAACCTAACCATAATTTCCAAAACAATGAACTTCATACAACAATTTCTCCAGCACCACTGCAGCGCAGGTTCCCGTTGCCTCTGTTATGCCAATACATACTGGTTTCTCTTCAAGTCTTCTGCATACCATTACGGCATTTCTAGGCTTTTCTAAGATGCTCACAACATGAGGAGATATTTGACTTCTATTTTCTGTAATATTATCTCACACAGTAGTCGAATATTTTTCCATTTTGGAAGTTTTCTTTTTCTGGTACTAGTGTGGTCTTTGGATTTATCTTCAAACCCACTGTCATGCTCCAAAGACTTAAGCGTTTAGCTACATATCAAATCTGTATGGTCTGCACATACTTAGCAGTCGGTGCCCGAAGGAGTTAGTTTTGTCAGGAGTTCATTCATAAGGTGGCTTTATATTAGTAGTGAAAGGGCAAAAGTCTGTTGTCATCTCCAAGCTGTGTTAACTCAAAGCTTGCGTTTTCGCAAATGGAATGTATATGACCTCTGTCATCCATCTGGATATCATACGTTACATACTTTGTGTTATCAAATATGCTCTCTATATCAAGAATTCTCATTATAAAGGGCTATCCATTTCGTGGTTTCAAAAGTATGGGACTGGAATTCGACATCTGTTAAACTAAGTTGTGAAACCAATTTTTTTCTTTTCAGTTGAAAGTCCGACATTGACGAAAATGGGTCGCTTAACTTTCACACAACGCATAAAAATTAACAAAACCTACTACAAAAATGGTGATTCTGCCACAGCCACGTAACGTGCTTTAAGAGGAGAGTATGGTTTACGTAATCGTCCAACTACTCAAGCAATTGGCAAAATTGTGAAGAAATTTGAAGAGACTGGAATGGTTCCAAATATTGAAAGGACTGTGCATCATCGTCCGCTGAAAATATCGCTATTGTAAGTGCAAGTATTGCCGAAGACCCGAATGTGTCCTCGTCGTTCTCAGGAATTAGGACTGTCTTACGGCACATTATGGCGTATTTTGCATTTAGATCTACACCTAAATCCATATAAAGTCCAGCTCACGCAACAACTGAATCCAGCTGACCATTCACAACGTCGTAGATACGTGGAATGGGTGCTTAAACAACAGCCGGCGGACGGCAATTTTTCGAACAAAATTTTCTTCAGCGATGAAGCACATTTCACAATCGGTGGGTATGTTAATAAACAAAATTTTCGTATTTGGGGTTCTGAGAATCTCAAGTAATTGAAGAGAGGCCAATACATCCAGAAAAAAACACTATTTGGTGCGCTTTTTGGTCCGAAGGTGTGATTGGACCTTACTTCTCGAAAACGATGATGGAACGACTGTCACCGTCAATTCGAAGCGTTATGGTCATATGATAACCGACTTTTTTGTGCCTGCTATTGAAGAATACGACTTGGAGAATATGTGGTTTCAACAAGACGGTGCCACATGCCACACAACTCGAGCGAATATGGCTTTATTGCAAGAGGCATTTCCTGGCCGCGTAATTTCCCGTCGTGGCGATATCAACTGGCCACTAAGATCATGCGATTTGACACCATTAGACGTTTTTTGTGGGGCTACTCGAAAGACCGTGTTTATGCAGATAAACCTTCAACTCTTGAGCACTTAAAAGCCAACATTCGTCAAGTTATGGCGGAAATACCGCCCAGTATGTGTCAAAAAGTGGTCGAAAATTACCTCAATGCTTGCAACACTTCGCGTGGAGGTCATTTAAATGATGTAGTACATACATACATACATAATTGGCCATTACAACCCTTCGTCAGGATTACGGCCTAGCTTCTCAACACCACTCGTGTCGTGTGCGTTAATTTTATACATGAGTGGCGGGACCTACAGTTTAAAGTCGACTCCGAACGACAGATTTTTTGAGAAGCTTTTCATGGCAATTTTTACTCTCAGAGTTTTAGCCAGAAATCTGCTGAGAGGAAGTCGCCGAAGAAATACTTTTTGTATTTTGTTTTTGATGTCTGGCCTGGGATTCGAACTCGGGCCTTTCGTCTAATAAGCCAACACACTACCTACTAGACCACGGCGACTTCATGGAGGTCATTTAAATGATGTAGTGTTTCACACATAATGTCAACGTTCAAGCTTTACAATAAAAGAGAAATATCATGAAAAAAATATTTTATATGTGTTTTATTTACGTTTACTTTTGAAACCACGAAATGGATAGTTTCCTAGAACTGCCTGCCCTATAAGAGTGTTGCCTAGGATGCAGTGGTATACTTTATAATTTTGTGTTACTGACGTGGGATATATTTGTCTGAGCAATGTTGGGTGTATTGTGTGCTTTTTTCCCACTTTTTATATAAACACCGCCTTCGTACTACGCCCTTCGTCGGGCTGTTGTTATATATCCAAGGGGTAGGTTACTACGGCGTATAGTTTTTTTAGGAATGGCAATAGTCACTCTATGGCTCTCTGTAATATGGCAGATAATATACCATCCGTTCCCAGAGTCCTGTACGATAAAAAGCGCATTTATTCTCTCTTCGGATAAATTTAACACCCGAACTACAATATTAGCAAGGTGATCAAATTTTTTAGCGTCGATAACTCATTATAAATACATACCACCAGAAAATAATAAGAAAGTTCTTTTACAGTTCTGTGTTAAAATAATCCGAACAAACAGTGGAAGCTCCTCCTTTGTACATTTACATTAAAATTAGTAACATTTGTGTGTAGACTTTTAGTCACCTCGAGTATAGTAAGCTTGTTCAGCTTTATCCAACGCAATCTTGAAATTAATGTTGTACAACTGCTTGTTTGTTTGTGTGTGTCTGTGTTGTGTACACAACATTTGGGGCATAAGATAACAAGCAGAACGATAGCTAGCGATAGACCAGCCAACAGAAGGCAAAAGTTGGACTAAGCAATTAGAACGAGTAGATTGTAATGAATCTTGCAATTGCAACACTTTTCAAAGCAACAGCCGGTCAATAAACGGGCCAAAACCAAATGCAGCCTCTTTATAACTTAATTATGAGAGCCAAGAAGTTGAAAAACGCAGAGGCGTTGCCATAAAAGGCAGGTATAGGCAAAATGTTTGGCATACTAATAGAATACCTCGGTTATAGGAAAAATCTTCTGCTATTTATTATTCTTAATGGAAAATACTACATTTTTTTGATTTAATTAGGTCACCTTTACTCATAGTTTGTAAGAGAGCCGAGGCAAAGTTTCTTGCATAAATTTTTAATTTCATAATGAGACAGATGGACGCCAAAAAAAAATTCATTGAATACGTTTGTGCAACCTCAATGCAGTTTAAATGAAATTTGGTATACAAATTCCATTTCGTTCATTACTTTCGCTTCGTATACATATATGACATCCTTCATTTATATGCAAAGGATATGCAAAAGTCCAATGCGATCTTCATGTCATTACGTGCGACATTAATTTAATGAAATTTATATGGCATAACAGAACGAATGATTTGAAATTTTCATTGATAAAGAAATGCAAAGAAAACAAAACAAACAAAAAAAAAAAAACAACAACCTTGTGATATTTTATGCAACTAAAGAATTTCAAATGAAAAGGAAATTTCCTTTTCTATTGCATAAATGGAATTCTATTTTTTTACATTTTATATGTGTGTTCATCTATGTATGTATGTATGTCTCTATTATTTGCATGCCCTCATATATTTTACAAACGATTGAAAAATGACCCTTTGCATGAATAAAGAACCAGCAATGAGAGACCAGACCCTATGCAGAATATGTTAAAATAAATTTTAAACAAAATTTCTAAACAATTGCTATGACAACTTATTGACAAAAACTAAATTTTGGAAACCATTGAAGATTCTTTGTGTGAAGCAAATTTTCTTTCCCCTATGTCTCCGCTGAATGCCTAGTCCTTGAGTTGGTTTGCTTTTCAGTTTTCTCTCATCTAACTTAGCTTTACCAATATCTTTACCTCCGCGGCGAAATTCCAGAGAGACTCGTTAGCCTACTACTCCTTCCTCTCCAAAATGTTGCTGTAACGCTGCCATTATCTCGCTGAAATTATTGTGATTGTTCTCTCTTGCTTTACCCTTTAATGTTGCAATGAGTCGCAGGGTTTTTTGTTTGCAGTTCGATCCGCCGGTCGCTGCATCAAAACTGACATTTGAATACTGTAAGATCGTACTGCAATCGAAGATTGCATCTGCTTTGCATACATTGAAGGCCATTGTATTTCCTCTCCATTCCATATAATTTGTTTCCCCCAAAATCAAAAAATTTTCTTTTTATGTCGTCTTTGAGTTTCCTCACACTATCTTTGACGCCTTCAACTTTCTTTTCGACGGTCTATACTATTTCCATACCGATTCTCTTATCCTAACTGTTAGCTCCCCTTGGGCAGCTTTACCTCTACTTGGGCGGCCTTAATCATCAGCTTTATTATCTTCCTTTGTGGACTCTAAAAATTTTTCTATTCGGGGATTCTCCTATTGCAGCTAACATCTCTGCAATGCCCAGCAATAGTCATTGAGCTAGTGGACTGCAGACTTCGTTTTCCTCATCTTCTTCGAAGTTAAGGCTATTGATGTCGATACCTCCTTGAAGCCTTCTATCAATCTGTTTTGTAATTTATCTCTTGTACTGGCTGTTTTCAGGAGCAGTTTGACTAGTTCTCACCTTAACGTCAATGAATTTTATTTTATTTATCGTAATCTCACTTCTTGGCTATGTGGCAGCATCATTCTTCTGTATTTTTATAACCCTTTCATTATTTCGGTGTCTAATAACTTCATGCTGTTACATTTTCTGATCTTTGTTTTGTTCCCTATTTCCTAAGTATTTGCGTGTGTAACTTATGCTTACTGTACTACGTGTAGTTTTTGTTGTTGCCTGTTTGTACTGTTAAAATAAAACGGGTTTGAAGTCGCATAGGGCATTTACTATATGCACCTGTTTTATAGTATCTTTAATGGTAAAATATAACTCTCTGCGATATTAATGATGAACAAAATTGAGGTCATAAACTCCGACAATATATTGTTCGCCGTGCTAAGTGTAGTAAAGCAAATCCATCACTTTTAAATGAAATTGTTCACTTTTTTAGAACGATCTTACGGATCTAATACAACACAAATGTACCCATTAGCTTATCCAAGGTACTGTTATATGCATTCGTAGTCGCCGTAGTCTAGCAGGTAGTGTGTTCGCTTATTAGACGAAAAGCCCGGGTTCGAGCCCCAGGCCAGACATCAAAACGATAGCATATTTCTGGCAAAAATCTGTGGTTCGGTGCCGACATTAAATTATGGGTCCCGACACAGAGTTCTTCCTACAAATCTGCTGAGAGGTAGTTGCCGGAGAAATGTTTCGATATGTCCGACCAGAGATTTGAGGCGTGGCACACGTCTCATTAGCCAATCCACTATAATACTGGACTACAGCGACTAGCCACTCTTGGATAAAGTCAATATATATAATGTGGCAGATGTGAGAAGCTAGTTTATAATCCTCGCTAAAGGGTGACGGATTAAGTAAGTAAGAAGAAGATCTTGTTAAATATTTCGACTATAGAAGGTCTGCTCGTTTTACATTCGATTCAAAGACTATAATTTTTCTTGATCAGTGATTCGCCAGTGATTCCACGAAATTGTAGAACTCCTGCTTTGAACAATGGATTACTTTAAGGCACTAACCGCGTTAATTTTTACCGGTACTTTATGTACTTCCCTAACTAACGCCAATGATGTTATTCTGAACTTATAGCCTTTGGGCTAAAGAATAGGCTGCAAACAGTGCTATTCCCCTCCAGAATACTTGACAAAGGAGTGGATTCTCCTGAGAACAAAAACTGCTTGGGCTCTCCCAATAAATGGACTGAGCAATTTCATGTTCGCATTACATTTGTCCAAGCTCACGGAAACATGCTGAAGAATAGAAAAACAGATATGCTTGTCAGAGCTGCCACAACCTTACAAACTTTATCGGATTTGGAAGGCACAGTTGCTCCCACATTGTCTAAACTCAAAGTTCAGCTAATATAAAGGAGTTTAAAATGGTATGTGGGTGATTACAAATAACTACTATATCCACAACCAACAGATCCACTAAATATTAAGATAAAAAAAAAGTATTGAGTGCCTCCACTAACTTACTGTCGAGGGATGATATCTATCGAAAATGGGATACACTTCTGTCATCTATCTATCTCTCTGGTGGCTTAGATTTGAAACTGGAGAAACTTTTAAATTATTAAAAATATAACATCTTTCTACGATGGGGACTCTTGATCTTATTGTATCACTAAGGAGCTGGGGATCTAGGGCTTAAGAAACAAGTTCTTAATCGATTACATACTTAATTCGCCAGGAGTGGTTGCAGTTAGATCGCTCGATTGACATATTTTTGTCCTCGTTAATGCGAATACTAGAGAGTCGCCTTAAATTGTTTGCTTAACTTTATAGTCCAGCTTTAGGTAATGTCTTGGGCACATGCGAAAAATAATTTATTTTTCAATTATTTTAATCTAATTTAAGACTGCGTTGCAATCATGTGACCGCCAGTGACAGTTCAAATAATTTACCACTTCAATTCAAATATTGTCCTTTGCAATATGGTTAACCATTTATGTGGTGCACAAACTGTGACGAATAAAATTAATAATATTTGCAACAAATATGGCATGAAGCAAAAAAAACCCCATAATAGACGACATGAAAGCAAAATAAAAGAAAACTGAACCCCTGTTTTATTACTACGTATGATAATAATGAACATCTTCTGACACACAAGCAAACACAGAGGACAATACCACATACAGATGTGTGTCCAATGAAAATAGAATTCCTTTTTGGTGACATGCAGTAGCATGGATGACGGGTATTATGCTACGAGTTCATTAAAAATCTAGTTGCATAGTAATGGGCATTACTGTATTCGAACCATGTTGCATGATACTTGCCAAGGTTATAGAAATGGACTTTATTATGCGGCACTGACTCATTTTTACAACGTACTTGTATTTGGGTGAATAATATTGCATGCGACGTATATAGCACAGAGAGAGTATTCACAGTTTTCCTTGTATACCATGGAATAAGAAAGTAATTTAATTTGAAAGATATATTTAAAACAGCCTAAACAGCAGATTTCTGGCAAAAACTCTGAAAGTAAATAAAATTGCTATGATAGGTTTCTCAAAAATCTGTCGTTCGGAGACGACTTTAAACTTTACGTCCCGCCACTCATGTATAAAATTAACTCACACTATATAAGTGGTTTGAGAAGCTATGTATGTAGCAATCCTGAAGGGTTGTATTGCATTGTGTAATGTATTGTATTGTATAATGTCTCAGTATTAGTCCCCGGTTAGCCAAACGTCCATTTATCGTAACGTGGGTTCTTTTTTAGAATACAAAAAGCAATGAGTCCGAAACGTAATGTAATTTTGGTAAGCATTTACATTTATTTTTTATTTATTTATTTATTTATTTATTTATTTCATATCACATACAACAAGAAATTAATCTTTTAAATTACAGTATGTGATTGTATGATCATTACAAAAAATAGAAAAGTATTATACAATAAACTAAAACTAAAACAAATTAAAAAAAAAAAACAATATCAGAATATATACAAACAAGAATAAAAACAAACAAACAAGAATAAAAATATGTGCATATATATATGTAATAATTTAAAATTAAAATTTTGAAAATAGCATTTTTTTAAATTGCAAAGCGTTGCCATTGATTTGTAGTTGGTTTGGTAACGAGTTCCACAGCCGTATTGTATTCGTAAAGAACTGCCACTCAGATATTAAAGTCTGATATCTTAACTGAATAATCTGCTTTCCTCTGTTCGATCTTGCAAATTGAATTCGATTAAACAAATAAGATGGTTCTTGAGTGTAGATAACTTTGTGAAGCAAAATTAATGCTTTGATTTTAAGTAAATCCATTAATCCAACACCATATAATGATTTAGAATACTGAGAAGTACCATCATATCTTCTTATGCCATAGACATATCTAAGAATTGCATTATACGCAACAGTTAACCTAGTTTTACTTATTGAATCACAATAAGCAAAAATTTCGCAGCCATATAACAACTTGGGCATTAAGTACGTTTTGGCAAGAAGCACTCGAATATTAAGAGGTGTAACGTGTTGAAGGGGATATAGCGTTCGAAGCATAGAAAAAATTGTTCCGGAGACAGCATTTATGTGGGTATTCCATTGAAGGGATTTGTTAAACATTATACCAAGGTTTTTTGCTGATTCTACTATTGAAATATTTTGATTTCCTAAAATGATCGGAATATCAACAACAACATTCTGATTTCGTTGGGCTATGATTAGGCCCTTTGACTTTATAGGATTCAGATATAAGCCATTTGACGTTGCCCAGTAATGTATTCTGGTAAGGTCCTCATTAAGTCTTGCACAGCAGTCATCAATTGAGTCCTTTTTACAATTTATATATATTTGTACATCATCTGCGTAAATGTGGATATTACTATACAAGAGACAATTAGGTAAATCATTTATGTACAAAGTAAACAGTAGTGGACCAAGAATAGAGCCCTGCGGTACCCCTTTAGACACGGGCATGGGAGTAGATACAGTTTCGCCAGCAGAGACAGACTGGTATCTATCAGTGAGATAGGTTTTTATTAGCGATGATGCACTCGAAGAAAAATAAAAATTGTCATATATCTTTTTATAAAGTATATTATGGTTTACAGAGTCGAATGCTTTTGAATGGTCTAGGAGTACCAAGAGTGTGATACTACCATTATCAATATTGGATCTTATATCCTCAGATACACTCAACAGCGAGGAAACACAGCTGTGACCTGTTCTAAATCCAGATTGTTTGCTAAAGAGCAGCTGGTTGTCATTTAAATACGTACTAATTTGGTTGTGTAACAGTCGTTCAAATACTTTAGATAAAAATGGAAGTATCGATATGGGACGATACTCATTTGATGATTTAGGAACGGGAATGACCCTAGCATGTTTCCAACAGTTAGGAAAGAGGCTGGTAGTGATAACAGTATTAAATAAATGCGTAATATAGCGTGATATCCTAGGTAGTAAAAGTTTTATGAATTTAGGGTGGATTTGGTCAAAGCCAACTGCATTTGAAGTCACTGATTTACAGCATAGAACGACATCATCTTCATATACTCGAGAAAACTCGAAACGGTGTAAGGAGGAAATTCCCGGGGGCTGTTGCGGTAGCTCAGAGACAAGAGCTGATTGAACCTCATTTAAAGGCATTGGAGATGGGATATTCAGAAAAGTTTCATTAATCTCATTTGGGTCAATACTGCAAACTGGGGTAGCTTTGTTTCCAATGCCAATCTCACGAATTGTTCGCCATTTTTTCCTTGAGTCTACAGCTGATCTAAAACAGTTCTCATAATATGAACTTTTTGCGTCATAAATAGTCTTGTTGACGAATCTACGGGCCCTGCGGTATTCTTCGTATAGCTCCGTAGTTCTAAGTCTTTTCCCACGTCTATAAATATCATCACGAGTTCTAATTTGATGTTTGATAGTTGAATTAAACCAGTTTTTCCTAGAGCTGTTACTACGGCTCGTTCTCAAGGGTATGGAAATATCATACAAGTTGATAAGGTTACTATTAAGGAAGTAGAGTTGATCATCAGCAGATGGCATATTATATATATTGTTCCATTCTATTGAGTTGTAGCATTCCTCCAGCAAGTGATAATTAACATTTCGAAAGTCTCGATAGTAAGAAGTAGTTTCATCTTTATGAAAATGGAAATCATATGATATGTAAATAAGATCATGCTTAGAAAAAGTGGGTGCGCTTATCTGATCAAACAGTAGTAAATTAGACATGTTACCTAATATAAAAATATCGAGTAAAGTACTGCAATTATTGGTGAAGTGCGTAGGTTGCACAGTGTTGACAATGTATAACCCAATAGATTTAAGCTGATCAAACAAGATTGAGCTAGAATTAGACAGTAAATTACAGTTGAAATCACTTGCAATAATAATGTCGCTGTATTGCATAGCTAGTGACTCCAAGTTACACACAAATGAATCAAAAGGGACACGAGAATTTGGGCGGTATATGCACCCCAACAACAATTTACTGTCAGCACCAATAATTTCAAGGAATAAGTACTCAATTTTGTCATTATCCTCTCTTTTTTCATATGCTAAAAACATACGTACGTTCCGTTATATTCCATGGACGTTTGGCTAACCGGAGCTTTAGTCCCAGAATTACGAACTGTCCTATCTATAAGATTTCTCCATCATTGTTGCTATGCAGCTATATCTTTGAGTACTTCGCAGCTTTATTGCTTCTAATCGCGTCTTTGACCTCTTCATGGATAGGCGGCGAAATCTTCACGCCGTCATCATTGATCGGGTTCGGTACATCATCTCTAAAGGCGGTATTGTTGTCGTCATCGCCTTGTAGCAGAGTAGAGAAGTGTTTCCTCGACAAACTCAGCACCTTATCATTTTCATCTTTGCAGGAAGACGCTCGGGGCTTAAAACCTTCGGTTAGACGCTTAACCTTTTGATAGAATATTCGAACGTCTTTCCTACATCTATACATCTCGTCTTCCTAATGCTCACGTCTTTCCTGCTCCCTCTTCTTGCGTCTGAAAAGGCATCTCTCATCCCTTATCCTCTCTCTATAGTTCTCGACAATGGCTCGCGTAGCGGCTAACTGCAACGTTTTCTTGTATTGAGTTCGCTAGGATGTTCGCTCAAAACCAAGGACTGTTTCCGAGCAGTAGCGCGCAAGGAGTGGGGATGTTAGCCAACAGTTCAGCAATGCTGCTGAGATTAGATGGGGAACGACGGAACTTATCCGAGAGGTGATATTGTTTAGAAAATTGTTCGTATTGTTTGTGGTCATCTGTGACTACCCTTAAAAATGGTTGTTTTGGCACAAGGAACTGTATTAAAACAAAAGCAAGGTGGATTAGATTGTGGCTTTATATGAATACGTACGTATGTATGTATGTATGGTTGCGAGCATTTGTATTTACAAGAATACATATAATGACCTAAAAATTGAAAAACACTGTAATGCAGCTGTTACGATTTTTCTTTCTTTTATTTTTGTTTGTGTTTTTCTAATACTTTTCCTCATTTTTTCTACTGTTATTCGTTTCACTTTCGATTTACGAATACGAATACTAAACATACATACATATATGAAGTGCAACCACCACATTTGCAAATGAGAAATTTTTTTTCCTTTCACTTTCACCAAAAGAAAAACTAATGATTGTAAGTATGTATGTATGTTTGCTATTTGCTAGGAGAACAAATGTACACATTAATGCAAATACATACATACATACATACAGTGAGCATGTATGTTTTTTATATGAATGTTATCCTTGATTCAAAATGACATTAAAAACTCACAACATAATTACTCCGAATTGTCTCGTTTTTATTTATGTGACAGGGAGTGAGTGTATGTGTGTTCGTGTGTATGTCAGTCGATTTGTGTATTGCCCTCTATTTAATGAGGAAACTCCAATGGATGTTTAATTTTCTAAAGATTTGAAAACTCAATTACTCTCAAGTCCCAATTGTCCTATTAGATGACTCGTATGTAATAGTGTGAGTGAATTATCATCTCTATGTAGGTACAGATGTATGTACATATGTACAGTGAGCGTCAAAAGAAATTGTTTATAGTAAAATACACCCAAACCTGTTTTTACACGGGTTTTTTTACGCGAATTTGAAATAACAAGGTTTTTTTTGACATGTGATTACATAATTGAAAGAGCTGTGAAATTTCAATCAGACCTGCAAACATGTATGACTAGATACAGAGAGCTCTATAAAGAGCTTTCCAAATTTGGATCACAACGCACTATAACAGAATTTGCTGTTAAAAGAAATAAACCAGCGCCAGAAGCAGCTTCTGAAGATGTAGAAGTAATAAGTATTCCTACTGACGAGACTGATATTGAGACAACCCAGCAAAAGAGAGTGCGCTTGCGTTTTTATAAAGTTATTCAATTTTATAGGCATATGTAGGCTGCTGCATCAATCCTGTGTATGTTTGTTTCAGTTTGTTTATACACTTACATACATACATAATATTTGTCTTTTTTACGCGCTTATTTTTACACGGTATCCACTGGAACGCATCTACCGTGTAAAAAAGGTTTGGGTGTATGCATTATTAAATTACCCTTATTTTTATTTTAAGATTGAAACAAAAAAATTACAAAAAATTTGTCGAAATATTATTAAATTTTTTCGGGTACTCGCCTTAAGTGGTAAAAGTTGAGTTTGGTTTGACACTCACTGTATATGTTTGCTTATAAAATAATTTCATTATGCTGTACGACGTTAGGGGGGTGCGTGTGTGGGATTAAATTATCAAAATGATATGGAGTGGTGGACTTTAAACTGGTGCCTGCCTGTTTGTTATCAAAAATCATCATTTTTGAAAATGTTTAATATTTTTAAGTGTTAAAATTCATTTTAAATGTGGGAAAGAGAATCATAAATAATTTCAAAAACTTATCTCATCACCTTATGAAACTGTCGACAACGAGAGTGTAAGTTTGTCGGTTGGTTATTTGAACATGTTTTTTTTTAATTCTTTGACTAGGCCTAGTAATTGCAATAAAAAAAAGCTGCAAACATGAAGCTGTTCCTTCTTCTCTATAAAATACCTCATCTTTTTATGGAGCCATAAAAACTGGTTACAGAGTAAGCGTTTGGTTATGTTCGCTTACATAAATTGTCATAAATTATGCTCTTAAAGAAGGAAGGCGGCAAAAGAAGTGAAAAAAGGCAGTTGCACATAAAGTTATGAATTTATTCAACCAAAATCCCACCTAAAGGCAATCAAATTTACTCAATGCCTAGTCCAGGGGTAAGTGTAATGGGGTAAGTGAATTTTACACTTGCAAAGAAAACATTCCTGTGGGGCCAATACTTCAAGCTACTATTACTCTGCCTCTCTTTTTTCCACATATTTTTTTCCATCATTTTACTATATACCCCCCCCCCCCCCCCCCCCCCAAAAAAAAAACGTAATTTTCGAAATTTTAAATTGCAGGAATTTTTATGAAACCAGTATCGAATATAACCACCCTTGTTATGTTGGGGAAGAAAATGTTCCTTGTTTCCTATTTCCTATACAATATTTTTTTTGTATTTTTTTGTTAATTTTCGTACAAATCCTTTTATCAAAACAAACACGCTGTCTGGTCCTTTTTAACGGTCAAAAGTTGAATGTTGAATTTGTGTAAGGCAACCTGGTGTGGCAGCTGCATTAAGCTGGTGTTTTAAAGCCATTCGTACATCCCTGTAACCAGAAATTAATTTTCAATTTATTTTTTGCTGATTACATATTCATTCAGAATTGTGAATTTAATTCCTTAAATTGTGGTGTAAATACAAACAAATTTTTAATTGAAAATCTTAAATTATTATTTAAATTAATGAATTTTAATTTAGCCAAAGTAAAGTAAATGAAAGAAAAAGTACTTTTCTGAAAAAATAAAAAAAAAAATTATTGTTTGTCAGTGACTTTATTTTGAGGGCCCTACTCCTTGTTTATCAAACTTACAGGGGGCCAAATTTCAAAGAAACGTTAAGAAATAATTTTTTGGAAAGATTAGGCATTCTGTACTTGTATCCCTTGCCTGTCGTGAGTGACGGCATTTTATATCTCTCATTCATATAAGTCAGCCGAGTAGCAAATTGGACTTTAATGCATAAATCTTAATCAGGTTTTGTATAACCGATCCTTCTTTGTTGATATAATTCACCCAAGATAGTAGAATAGTTTTACATCCTTTATATGACTTGCGCCAATTGCAAATAATGTAATGTGAGGCGTCATATTACAAATGAAAGTCTTTATCTTTACATTTTCGTATCTGTTGTAACATGTCACGAAAACTGTATACGTAATAGATAGCGAACTTCTGGGACATTCTCTTCCTCTTAGGTGTTCTTTGTATTTTAGTACTTTAAATACAGATCTTACGAATATTGATTTTACTTCTTTCCATTCATCACCACCACTCTCCACTCCACCACAAAAACACCGTCATCAGAAGCTGTATCTGCAGTCTTGCTACTGCGAACATCTTGTACTATGTTCAGACATGCACTTTTATTGAGTCAATATTTGGTTTTTTGAGTACAATATTTTAAGTGTTCAGACATAATATAAGCAATATTCATTTGACAGCTGGTAAACAGAACTGCTGGTTGCTTCAACAACATTGTTTTTTTTGTCGTTGTTGACATTTGGGTTGCCAAATATCAACAGAAAGTGATCGGATAATTGTAATATGCTGACTGACTAAATATCAAATATTTAGCTCAAAATGGCGTTTATTGCGATTTACGCAATAAAAGTGCATGTCTGAACATAGTATTCTCCTTAATCCACTCAATTAACTGCGTACACAACATCAATTATAGAGAATTTTTAATATAATCTGAACGTAGTCCTTGATCTATTAGAAAATCAAGCATGTTTACCTAAAATAAATCCTACACCACTTCATCCTATTAGATACAGGATAGTAATATCTCCTCACGAGGCAAATTAATTGACACCAGGTCATTGTATTTGCAACATTCATACGTCTACTAGGTTGTAGTATCTTACATCTTTACAGAGCTAATATGGACGATTTTTGAAGTACCTTAGAAATCAAGTCCTTGAGTTCACATTAAAAACATCAAAGGTATGTAAATATAGTCTGTTGTTATTACTGTTCAAAAGTTTTTTAAGATCGCCAGTTAATAAGGTATACGATTCTAGCACTTCAATTCCGGGCAACACAAAAAGTTTTTTAGAATTTGCATTCAGTTGAAAGAGTTTCTTTTGCTTCAAGAAATGAAATTTTTCATGATATTTTCACAGATGTGTCGCTGTGGCCGTATCTCACCAATGTGAGATTTATTACTTGACATAATGTGTTCTGGAAATAATTTCTGCAATAAATCGAAAGAAACACACGTTGTGTAGTAGATGGAGCCGTCTTGTTAAAATCACATGTCGTCCAGGCCCACGTCATTGATTTAAGGCCGAAAGAGCGTCGTTAGCACGTTTCTGCAACAAATGACGGTTGCGGTCACTGCAATTTCGGCCTTATCTTCAAAAAAGTAAGGCTCAATCACTTGGTCCGACCAAAATCAGTACCAGACGTGTTTCGCACATTTGTTTTGGTGATAATGATAGCAGGTAACCATAGGACTCTTCCAAGGCGAAAAAAGTGCAGAAGCTATGGTCCTACCGAAATCTTGGGTATGGTTGGTCTGAATAAATCTGTCTACTACACGATACCTGAACCTGTTCTCGAGTGTAGTTTATAGTTCCCACAAACGTCATTCAAGTTTTCACAGATGGATCCAGATTACACAGCAAAGTCGGATGTGGAATCTTTTCAAAACAGCTGTACATTAGACTGTCCCTTGTACTATCAGATTATTGTTGTACTTTTCATGCTGAAATAATGGCCATTGAAATTCCCACCATGCAAATTCGAAATGAGCGTATATCGTATCGTCCTATACCCATATTTATCAATAGTAAAGCGGTCGATAGATCCCTATGAGAATGTGGGCATCAGACATCAACAATGAATCGCTTTTTTGCTACTCATAAGTACTCATGAAATTTTGAGTATGAGTGAGTAAACAGTATTGACTATTCAACTACTTTGATTCATTCGTACTCACTACAACATTGATTTATAAGTACAGGTTGCAATGAGCTCATAACATTCGAAATATGTTTGATTCATACGCCTACTCGTTCAGATTCATAAATTTAGAAAAATTATTATAATACTCATAAATGATTCGAGTGATTCGAATCATTCATCAAAATTTACAGTCTTAGTTGTTGTTGCATTTACAAAAAAAGAAGAAAGAAAAAGACAAAGATAGCAAGCAAAGCAAACACAACCTTCTAGTGAGTATTGTAGTGTTCGTACGCTAATCATACTTATTTTATGATTCTTATAAATGTTGAGTAAAGGAGAGTCGAAATCAACAATATCATGCGTATTGTTAAGTATGAATACCATGAGTACTTCTAACTTTGAATATGAGTAGTATGAGTATGATATTAAAATAAGTATGATTGCGTATAAGTATCAGAAATTATGAGTATGATTCGAATCTACTCATCTTCTTGAATACTCATTGCTGATCTCTGTTGTGCATCACTTCTAAGAATGTCCAAAAATTCCGAGCGTTTTTGAGGGAAATAGGGAGATATTTGACGGTTACGCCCATTTGGGTTCGTGGACACTAGGACATCGAAGGTAACAAAACGCCTGACGCACTTGTTAAATCCGGCACTATGAAGAATTCAAATGAATGCTAGTATGGGATTGTCATTCCTTTGTACGGAGGCAAACAATTGGTCACACAAAAGCTCTATTAATTATTACAGGTAAGATGGGATAATGGACCCACATGTAGAGAAACCAGGAAGGTATGCCCCGACATAAATATATGTATCAAAATTCTATCTAAAATACCACATAGCAGTTTTAACCTAACGCTGCCATCTGTGTGTTCTCGTCAAGAGACTGGGAATAGCTCATAACGATTTCTGCAGAAACTGCAATAAGGTGGAAGAAGAGGAAACCAAAGAACATCTTCTTTGACATTGTTCAGCGCTTGGAAACTGAAAAGGAAAATTTTTGGATACTCAATATTTAATGACAAAACATGTTTAGTCAAAGGCGATTTGAGACAAATTTACATTTTCCAGAGAAGGTACTCCCACGTAACGATTTCTGTAGGAACTACAATGACGTATCTTCAGCAAAAATTTAGAAATGGCTGAGAGATACCAATTAGAACTTGAATATAACGAAATGGATACAAATGGTGAAGTCGTCGTAGTCTAGTAGGTAGTGTGTACGCTTATTAGATGTAAAGCCCGGGTTCGAGTCCCAGGCCAGACATCAAAAAAAAAAAAGATATTTCTTAGGCGACTTCCTCTCAGCAGATTTCTGGTAAAAACTCTGAGAGTAAATAAACTTACCATGTAAAAGTTTCTCATGATCTGTCGTTCGGAGTCGACGTTAAACTGTAGATCCCGCTACTCAAGTATAAAAAAAATTAAGGCGCACAACATGAGTGGTGTGAGAAGCTAGGCCGTAATCTTGACTGAAGGGTTGTAGTGCCCAGTTATGTATGTGTATGTATGTGGATAAAAATGGTTGTGACCTTATACGACCCATTGAGGCGGCTGCCAGTTTAACTAAACCTAACCTCTGAGAAATTTGTGTTCGAAATTGAATGCAGCACTTCTGATGCGCTTTTACTGAGTCAATTTTTATTGAGTACATTATTTTAAGTGTTCAGACATAACAATATACGCAGTTCAGCTGCTTATTCAATATTCATTTGACAGCTGGTAAACAAAACAGCTGGTTGTTTCAACAACATTGTTTTTGTTTTTTTATTTTTTTGTTTGTCGTGGTTGACATTTGAGTTGTCAAATATCAACAGAAAGTCTTTGAATTATTGTAATATACGCTCTGAACACACTTATGTCAGTGCTGCATTTTAAGTTTTACTCAATATTACAACAATTAGCGTATTAATTGAAATTTTATATGAAATATTGATGACGTTTATTGCGATTTACGCAATAAATGTGCATATCTGATCACTGTATTACATTACATAGTAATAATTTGAAGAAAGTGTTTTCTCTACAATGTGAAGAAATTAGTCAAGAAAATTTGACTATACTACAGTTGTTATAGTTCCCAGTAATGTAACAAATTGCTTTTGGCAATTACCGAGTGGATTATTTTAAATGGAAAGTATTTTCTTTTCTGATGCCATAGCAGTTATTGTTAAATGATTAGAGTACTTTAAAACTGTAAAGATCTAAAAGAAGACATACAAAGTGGAATTGAGTTGGTCAACGGTTAATGGTCTGATGAATTATGAATTATTATAATGATTCATCCAACTGTGGCGTCAGGCAGTTACTCATTCCACCAAGCAACAATAAAAATGATTTGTTGTCAATGTTAAGGCAATTCATACTCTACATGGGTGTATAAATAACACTTGGATAAATACAAATACAAAACAGACTTCTCGTACCACCTCTACTTTACGATATAAATGAGTATTTAAATTTGGCCACTAAATATGTTTATTATTGCCGCAGCAGCATTTACACACGTCTCAACAGGAACAGGATGTTGTAAGAAACTTTAATTTCATCACCATCACCATCACCACCACTACCACCACCACCAGCACTCATTCATCATCATCATCTTATGACTCAGTCGCTATGCAAATAAATTTATTTTTTGTTTTTATTTTTTTGTTATTAAATTTATAAATTATGGAAAAACAACAACGAAATACATTCAAAATTTAACGTTTTTTTGTTTTTTGTTTCATGTTTTGTTTTGCTTTGTTAATGTTCACTTTTGCTAAAGAAGTTGTTCTTTGTCTAGGGTATGTGGATAGTATGATAGGATGAGGTGCAGATACTTTATGTTTATGGCTTCAGTGACATGATTGCTTGGCTTCCCGACTGGCACCCTTTTGAGTTTGAGGCAGGAGTTGTTTGTACATAAAATTAGCATCTTGTCATTTTTATAGTCAGTCGTTGGTTGTATTTCGATGTTGTGTGTCATTTCATTTTGACAACGTCGTTGTTTGTTGCATTGTTGTTGCTTTGGTGTCAACATGAAAATGGAAAAGAGAAAGAAAAGTACAAAAGGGATATGCTTTTGCTTTACTACGATTTGATTTTTCCTTAATCAATTCACTCATGTTTTGTGTGGTTTAATGTACAGCATTAGATACACGTGGGTCGCTGTTTATATTATTTTATTGTTGCCGTTGTTGTTATAACCAATGAATTGTGATTGTATTTTGCTGTATTTTTTGTAAAATATTAACGTCATCAGGCGCATACACATACATATTTATTGTCCAATATTGCCGCTTTAAATTTCATTTTATTTGATTTTTCTTTACGTTTATGTTTTCCATGATCTTGTCATTTCATTTGAATTATTCGGTGTAATAAATTTGTTTTGCATCTTAACCCTTTATGAGATGCACGAAAAATTCAGGCATACAATTATAGAAGAATAATATGTTGAATAGCACCCACGACCATTTCTTTAGTTCACTTCCTGAATAGCCTGAGGTGAAGATTATTGTATCTCTCATAAACTGGGAGCGCTGTACCATTTCTGGTTCCTTTCAATCAGTGTTGAAAAATTCAGTACTTTTGTACTTTTTCATTTCAGAAATACCGCAGTACCCCCGAGTTACTTTTTCATTATTAAATATTTTATGCCTTGCGCTTTTCAACTATTAATGCATTAGCATTTTATTAACTGACCGTCAATCAGGTTTTCGATCTCAACATAGCTGTTTAACCGCTCTGACCGATGTAATCGAAGACATAAGAAATAGTTTAGACAATGGGAGGATAACATTCTTAGTTTTGCTTGACCATTCAAAGGCCTTTGATACTGTTCACCACTCAATACTGTGCTTTAAACTTGCTAGAATGTTTAACTTCTCTTCTACAGCCGTTAAATTGATGTCCACATACCTAACAGACAGATGGCAATACGTCTCCAAATAAAGGACTACTTTCTAACCCTCTTCGCGTGACAAGAGGTGTTCCGCAGGGCTCCATATTGGGACCATTACTGTATTCCATTTACTCTAATGATATACCAGAGCAGCTTAAACATTCTAGAATTCAAATGTATGCTGATGACATCCAACTCTACCTTGATAGCTCTATAGCTTCCATCGACATTGGAGTTAGAGATCTTAACATTGACCTTAATAACATTTCTCTTTGGGCGACTGCAAATGGTTTAAGGATTAACCCTAAAAAGTCAAAATGTATTGTAATTTGCAAAAAATCCGCAAAAATTGAAGCCAATATTAATGTTTTCTTGGGTGGTAGCAAGATTGACATTGTTAATTCTGCCAGAAATCTTGGCGTGGTTTTCAACAATACGCTAACCTGGTCGGATCACATAAACCAAACTTGTGGAAGAGTTTATAGTATGCTAAGGTGCTTATGGGCTTCGCAGTATTACACTCCACCAAAAATAAGACTACTTCTGGCTAAAACTTATTTAATACCAACTTTGCTGTATTCATCTGAAGTCTTCTCCGGCTGTAATTCAAAAGACACTGCGAAACTCAACAGTACTTTCAACAACATTGTACGTTACATATTCTGCCTAAGGAGATTTGATCATGTCTCTCACTTCTCCAACCGCATATTTAATATCTCCTTTAGTAACTATATAAAGTTAAAGAACTTGGTTTTTCTTCATAAAATTATTATATCGGAGCACCCAAAATATCTTCGCAAACGCTTAAGGTTCATGAGATCCTTAAGGGGAAAGGGTATTGTGCAGATTCCTCATCGGGATGCAGCGTCCGAGAGACAATTTTTCATATTAAGCATCCGACTCTGGAACCAACTTCCTCCAGACGTGCAAGTTATTGGCAACGCAAATAAATTTAAGCATGTACTATATCAATATTATCAAACGTAATCTGCTATAAATGTCAATTGTAAATATTGTTATATATTCTTAACCATCTTTATTTTTATTTAAATTTTATTTATATTATTGTTTTTTTTATTTGTTTATTTTATTTATTTTTATTTCTTTTTTATAAGTTTTGAATTTTATAAGTATTGATATAACTTGTCAGATTCTGATACTTTAAATTATAAGATATTATGTCTTGTTGTATTAGAAATTCAAATTTAATAAATAAATACAAATACAAATACAACATGTTCAACGCAATGCTAAAGGTAGAATTAGGCTTTAGCCCCGGTTAGCCCAACGTCCACGGAACGTACGTTCATTTTTAGAATATGAAAAGCAATGAAAACGCTTTGCCGAACAGTAATGTAATTTCTGTAAGCATTTGCATTGTTCTTCATATGCTGAAAACAAAGGTATGTTACATTACGTTCCATCGACGTTTGACTAAACGGGGCTTTTACGTTTTGTTGCTTTCCGAATCAGCTGTTTTTGTTTTGTATGTGAGTTCAACCCATGTCAGACATCTCTATCAAATCGAAATAATAAAAAATATTTCTCTATCGACTTCCTTCTGTCAAAAATTCTGAGAGTAAATAAAATTGCCATGATAAAGTTTCTCAAGAATCTGTCGTTCGAAGTCGGCTTTAAAGATTAGCTCTAGTCACTCATGTGTAAAATTAAGACACACAAAATAAGTGGTTTGAGAAGTTAGGTCACAATCATCCTGATTGAAGGGTTATAATAACCATTTATGTACCTATTTTTTTTTACAAAAGTACCATTTGATACAAAAAAGTACTCTTTCAGTTATAGTTTAGTACCAAGCCAAAGCCAAAGATGTCTGCAAGCTTTCATCCGTAGTGAAACAATTTTGATAAAATCGAGAACCAAATTTTGATTTAATTGGGTGTGCAAACTTGCATTCCGATCCATAGAGAAAGTATTCACAAAAAGTTAATAAAATTTTGTGCCACAGTACTTAGCCAAGGAAAAGCTCTTTACCAGCAGCAACGACGTACTAAAGCTCTTTCTTTTCCAAAGGGAATTTCAGCGAGTCTGTTAGTTAAAACATTGGCAAACAGTTCCAACCTATTGAAAAGCTTTTGACCATTGTCCGAGCTCGAGATAACATCAATACACTGCTAGTATATTCTTTCGAGACACCGCGGTTAAAAGGGCTCTTACGGTATTCTGGTGCTATTACATCCATTAGCTAACGGTCGACCTGTCTCATAGTGCGTCGATACTTTTCCATCATTCTGGTCTTTGTTGGCATATCATTCGATATCGACAACGTTCTTTATAGTAACAGTCACAAATTATGATTTGCTTACCATGCCACACGAAACTCTTCTAAATGACTCGAGTTGTGTGTTATGTCAGTTGATACAATTCTATTATAATACGATCAACACTTGCTGTTTGAATGGTACCATGATTGCTATTATGCAAGCAGACCGCAATGTGTTTGACAGCATTATTTCTGTATAAAAACTCGTGTAGTTTGAGTGTAATAAT
Source organism: Sarcophaga rosellei (assembly GCA_930367235.1). Taxonomy (NCBI): domain Eukaryota; kingdom Metazoa; phylum Arthropoda; class Insecta; order Diptera; family Sarcophagidae; genus Sarcophaga; species Sarcophaga rosellei. The sequence continues at coordinate 67,367,941 of OV884019.1, forward strand.
GAAATGATTAAATAAAACAAAACAGATCGGATTAGCTCAACTCGCCGTAGCCTAGGTCTAGTAGGTAGTGTGTTGGCTCATTAGACGAGAGCCCCTGGTTCAACCTATGGCTCAGATCTCTCAAAACTAAATATGGTGACTTCCTCTCAACAGTCTTCTGACAAAAACTCTGAGAGTAGAATAAAATTGTCATGAGAAGTATGTGGAATTTTTCAAAAATCTGTCGTTTTACGTTTCACCACTCATGGACAAAATTGACACGCACAACATAAATAAGAAAATTGGTTTATAGAGAGAACATTCTTTCATAAAACGACGCATTTTATTTTCTTTATTATCTGTCTCTGATTTCCTGGGAAATTTGGATTTATTGTTTGGCATGCTTTGAGGTTTGTAGCATCTACCTTTTGAAGTAAAATTTCATGAATATAATGTTGCTACGTTTTTATCCTTTTAAAAACGTTTAAAATATGAGTTCGTAGATTGCAAATAAAAATAAAAATAAATTTGTGTTTTTATTTTTAAATCAATTCCTTATTGTTCGCACAATTCCGTATGCCACCTTTTGCAACTTGATTTAAACAACAACAATTTATTCTTCTTAAACTCGTTCGTTAGATCTTCACAACGGAGACCTTCAAACCACTATAGGTCGTCATCCTGACTGAAGGATTGTAATGTACCGAAACAATTAAAACTGCTATTCAGCAATTATTCGCTTAGTATTACTGTTAAATATGTGTATAAAAATTTGTTTAATTTTAAAAGATATGCCATGTTAAACATTTGGGACAGCGGTGTCCCATATGCGACAAAAGATTAAACAGTCTCCATTAGCACTTTAACGGTTTCAAAGATTGGAAATAGTCCATTAACAAAATAGAAAAATCTTGTAAAATTTTAGCAAAAAATTAATCGAGAAAACATTTGTAAATAAAACACACCCAATTTAATACCGAACTCCTAATGGGTTAAGATTAAAATTACTTCCCATGTTAAAGAGTAGGGAGGATAAAGCAACCAAAAAAAAAACACGAAAGAGAAAACAAAAACACATCGGTCGGATTGTGGAGGCCGCAGGCAGTTAATGTTGGTATGGAATGGTAGAATAAATGAATCTGTTGTCATAAATTGTGTCGACATTAAAATAAATTTCGTATGCCTGATGTCAATGTGCGAACAATGAACAAATGATGGAAACGCTGAAAGAAATTTCCTACAGTCCTCTGTAGCTCCCCACTCATATAGAATTATTTAAAATAAAACTCAACGATTGTGTGTTCTACGTGTTTTGCGTTTCTGGCTTTATTTTCTCCTCTCTTCCTCCCCTGTAATTTTTTATGTTCACGTTTACATAACAGAAATGGAAAAGTGTGGGGAGGACCATTATGTCAGCGTGATATTTTAATTTTCAACAATTAAAAAATTGCTCTTTTTCCGATTGATTGAGTAGCAAACATCGATCACGAAAGAAAGATGCAACATGACAATGGCGTCAATGTGTCACATGTGTCTTGAAATTTGTTTAAAAAACAAAAAAAAAACGTTTCTTACACAGATTTATGATCGTGTTGATTATTATAGTTCTTGGAAATATAAAGACTCGCATAAGCTTCGGAGTACCCATTAATTATGTGAAAAGTGATGAAGGTAAAGTAGAAGAACAAAAATAGAATTAAAGGCACTTGTATTTCAAAGAAAGGAAAGAAAAATACTGCCATATACTTGATATTATTCTTCATGGTTAAATAATGCTAATTTCATGATGTGATGCAAAGGAAACAATCTGAGTAAAATTTTAACTTTCATGTTTAGAATTATTTTTTTTTTTTTTTGGTTTCAGTCTAATTACGATAACCATTATGGTTGCTGAGAATGACATTTCAATAAGTAATGGATTTGCTGATTTCTTCTCAATCACGTATTCTACTATGTCTTATGACACTGGAACACCTTATCCTTATACAACAAATCAATCATGTGGGATATTAATGTTGATACCGTTTTTTCGAATTTAACATCTTTAAAAAGCTCTTTTAGTCTAGGTTCTGATGGTATACCGAGCTGTATACTATTATCATTACTAGCCGGGCGTCTTTTGCAATGTTGAACATGTCTCCTAAATCATGTTATTTGCCATTAGTTTGGAGGAAATCATACATCATTCATTTATTTAAAAGTAAAGGGCTATCCATTTCGTGGTTTCAAAAGTATGGGACTGGAATTCGACATCTGTCAAACTAAGTTGTGAAACCAATTTTTTTCTTTTCAGTTGAAAGTCTGACATTGACGAAAATGGATCGCTTAACTATCACTCAACGCATAAAAATTATCAAAACCTACTACAGAAATGGTGATTCTGCCACAGCCACAGCCACGTATCGTGCTTTAAGAGGAGATTATGGTTTACATAATCGTCCAACTACGCAAGCAATTGGCAAAATTGTGAAGAAATTTGAAGAGACTGGAGTAGTTACAAATATTGAAAGGCCTGTGCATCATCGTTTCGCTCGTTCCGCTGAAAATATCGCTATTGTAAGTGAAAGTGCTGCCGAAGACCCGAATGTGTCGATTCCTCGTCGTTCTCAGGAATTAGGACTGTCTTACGGCACATTATGGCGTATTTTGCATTTAGGTCTATACCTACATCCATATAAAGTACAGCTCACGCAACAACTGAAAGCCGGCTGATCATTCACAACGTCGTAGATACGTGGAATGGGTGCTTGAACAACAGGCGGTGGACGGCTGGTGGGTATGTTAATAAACAAAATTGTCGTATTTGGAGTTCTGAGAATCCTCAAGTAATTGAAGACAGGCCATTACATCCAGAAAAAGTCATTGTTTGGTGCGCTCTTTGGTCCGAAGGTGTGATTGGTCCTTACTTCTTCGAAAAGTACGATGGAACGACTGTCACCGTCAATTCGGAGCGTTATGGTCATATGATAACCGACTTTTTTTTGCCTGCTATTGAAGAATACGACTTGGAGAATATGTGGTTTCAACAAAACGGTGCCACATGCCACATAACTCTAGCGAATATGGCTTTATTGCAAGAGACATTTCCTGGCTGCGTAATTTATCGTCGTGGCGATATCAACTGGCCACCAAGATCATGCGATTTGACACCATTAGACTTTTTTTGTGGGGCTACGCGAAAGACCGTGTTTATGCAGATAAACCTTCAACTCTTGAGCACTTGAAAACCAACATTCACCAAGTTATGGCTGAGATACCGCACAGAAAGTGGTCGAAAATTACCTCAAAAGAATCAATGCTTGCAACACTTCGCGTGGAGGTCATTTAAATGATGTAGTGTTTCACGCATAATGTCAACGTTCAAACTTTACAATAAAAAAGAAATATCATGAAAAAGATATTTTATATGTGTTTTATTTACGTTTACTTTTAAAATCACGAAATGGATAACCCGATATCATTAGATCGAATATATCAAACTACAGAGGTATTGCCAATATTAATACTATTCCTATACTTCTTGAGAAAATACTAACTGATCTCTTATATCATAAAATTTCGCCCCTTCTATCGCCTTGTCAACACGGCTTTCGTAAATCTCGATCATCAGCAACTAATATCTTAGACTCACCACAATTGTTAATAAAGGATTTTCAAATAAAATGCATACTTATGTAGAATGGTTAAATTGGTATCTGTGACAAAGAACTCAACAAGTCAAGTTTAGAAATGGCACATCTAAAATTATTAAAGTGCAATCTGATGAACCTCAGGGCAGTAATTTCGGCCCAATCTTATTCACTTTGTTTATCAATGATCTTCCCTCAGCTGTTTTGCGTTCTAGGGTACTGATGTATGCTGACGACGTTAAAATGTTTAACACTTTTAACGATGTTAACGGATTCGATCTACTTCGTGCTGACTTTTGCAGTTTTTATAAGTGATGCAAAATGAATTTGTTGGAATTAAATATTTAATAATGTAAACATATGACATTTTTATAGACACTCAAAGATTGATACCTTCTATTGCATTGAGAATGCTGCTTTGGATAAAGTTAAAACTACTATTGGATCACAGGCTCAACTTTCGGGATAACATATCCATGATGGTGAATAAAGCTTATGGCATACTCGGATATATGAAACGCTGGTCTAAGGAATTTGTTGGTCCTTATTTAACATACATACATACATACATAATTGGCCATTACAACCTTTCAGCCAGGATTACGACATTGCTTCTTACACCACTCATGTTGTGTGCCTTAATTTTATACTTGAGTGGAGGGACCTACAGTTTAAAGTCGACTCCGAACGACAGATTTTTGAGAAACTTTTCATGGCAATTTTATTTACTCTCAGAGTTCTTGCCAGAAATCTGCTGAGAGGAAGTCGCCGAAGAAATATTTATTTTTTTCATTTTTCGTTTTGATGTCTGGCCTGGGGTTCGAACCCGGGCTTTACGTCTAATAAGCGAACACACTACCTACTAGACTACGGCAACTATAAAATTGTAGTCGTTATTTATATCTCTCGTCCAACCTATTCTGGAGTATGGTTCTATTATATGGGGCCCTTGTTATACAGTTCACATAAATAGCATTGAGTAGGTGCAAAAGCAATTTTTAATTTTTTGCTTACGAGGTCTTGGTTGGAACTCCTATGAAATACCGCCGTATCGGAATAGACTAGCACTGATTAAACTGCCAACTATTAAAAGTCGTCGTTCTGTGATGAGTACTCTTTTTATTCTGGGTTTAATACTAGGCGATGTTGATTCAGAGTTCCTGCTCAGTCTATTGAAATTCAATGTTTCTGTGCGACCTACATGTAATTTTGAACTGTTATCACTAAAATACTACATATCAGACTATGCTAATAATGATTCCTTTAGACGAGCCTGTAAAACCTTTAATTAATGTTATTTCTTTACCTTTACCTTTACCTTTAATAAATGTTATTTATAATCTTTTCTCGCAGAGAAAAGATGTATTTAAAAAAAAACTAAGCATATTTTTAAATTGATAAGTTGTTTTTTTCATTTGTAAGGATAAATTATCTATTGACCTTAAATAAACAAAAAAATCCAGTAAAATGTGTGTGAGATAATTTGGAAATTTTTTTATTCATTTGAAAGGCGTTTTAATGTTATTATGTGTGCAATATTATATTATTCTAATGTCCGCCACGACTTTTCGGGTGGATCTTATCCGAAATGTCAAATTTTCCATTTTTCATTTTTATATAAGACGTAGAGCACAAACTTACACAGGCTGATACAACAAATAATTTTATAAACATGTGTCTAACTAAAAGTGATTTGCATAATTTCAAAGCCTTTATAAAACTGTCGAAATGGTTTAGAAATGCTGGCAGAGTAAATACAATCAATAGTTACAGTGGAACCATATAAGATACATGAGAACTTTGTTTTTAAGGGTGACTATCTGATGTCTATGCCACCAACTATAATATATAAGTGAAGAGAATAGTCTTTTATAAATAATTTCGTTGGGCATCTTATTTTCTATTGGAATTGAAGATGCGCCTCTAAAATTTCTGTATTCTGTACGCCTCACTTAATTGGCCATTACAACCTTTTAGACAAGATTACAAACCACTTTCTCACACCATTCATGTTGTTTGTTGTGTTAATTTTATCCATGAGTGACGAGACCTACAGTTTAAAGCCGATTCCGAACGAAAGACTTGAGAAGCTCTTCATGGCGATTTTTTTTTACTTCCAGGTTTTGTGCTAGAAGGAACTCGCCGATATTATATATTTCATTTTGTTCGAGATGAAATATGAGCCCTCATCTAACATTTCGACACACTACCTACTAGACTATAACTCCTTTTTCAAGTAAAAATTATTGATTATTCGATTACGTTTCTGTAAAAATTTCTTTGTAAAAATTCGGAAGCTGTGGTAACATCAAATCAATTTTTACATACATTTTGTTTAATTAAAAAAAAAAGGAATTTTACACTCTCATGTTAGTTATTGCATTTTGTAATCAAATATTCTCGTACAAAAAGCAATAAAAAGATCTGAAATAATTTTCTTAAACATTTAATGGAATTCCAAAGACAAATTAAAACGGAACTAAGGAAGCAAAAGAAGAAAACCAGCACCTTTTGAAGGATTAAAAGCACTTGAAGTGACTGAACGCTAACTTGACTCACAGACTTACTGACTGATTGTCATCTACCATCAGTCTACTGAGTACCTTTTCCCTTCTTTTCTTTCTAAAGCGATTTTTATTTATTCTTAACCTTCTTTTATTTCTGATTTTTTCCCATTCTTTTTCCATTTTCGAACTCAACTTGAAGATGTTCTTCAAGACTTCAAGTATTGCTCGGCACAAATAATTCTTGTCATTTCAGCCATTGTGATGCAGATGAATAGAAGAGAGCGAGAGATTGATGGTGATGATGACGTTGACAATGACGATAATGATGAAGTGATGTTTACTTATGAGCTCTGCTCTGGTTGTGTTACTTTGAAATAGTTATACTAAAACAGACTAAATGTAGAGAGAGAATCACAAAATGTGTGAAAAAAATGAAAGAAAAGTAATAAAAAAATGTTGAAATGGAAAGCTGGTCCACAAAGCAAGCAGGGGAGTAAGAGTAAACATTCTTAATATGCGCTGTACTTGTTCCGTCTGTTGTCAAAAGAGTTGAAAGGAAATGAGAAAAAGAAAAAACAAAAGTCTCATCAACTACAACAGAAATGGAGGCAGATGAGCACAAAAAGAATGACATGAAAAGGAAAATGTCCTTGTTTGAAACTAATGAGTTTGGTAAGTGCAGAAGAAGTATAAACATATTCATAAACAATAACCTCCACACATACACACATGAAAATGTATACGAACACCTAGACAAAGAATTTAAAATAGTGGAACAATAATGTCAACAGAAATGAAAATTAAAACTCAAACAAATCATGAATTTCCAGTGAAAGTTTCATTCGCAACAATACGCTGAAGAAAACAATTAAAAGAAAATAAACGAGATGCGACGTGAAACGAGACTAGAAGACATCTGAAGATAGAAAAACACATGACATTAAAGAAGTGTGAAAAGCATTTATGGTACGCTGGCAGACATTCTATGGAAACACGTGCAGGATATGTGCAGTTATTAAGGAAAAGTTGGATAATATGACGTGGAATCATAATTTTGTTTATCTTCAATCTCTATTGTTAGCTCAGAGGCGGAAACAAGTATTTGTTTATTCGTGTTCCTTACGATAACCCCAAATCTGCGCTCTCAATCTCACAGTAAGATTTTGATAAGCAATGTCGAATGGATAAGGTTCCCAAGTCATTCGGGCTTCAGAAGAAATAATGTTATTGGATGTTCTCTCTATTAGTGTTGCTCTTGGGTTGGGAGACTCACACGGCTCTGTAGTTGCGCTGTTAATTTTTTTAATTATTTCACCAATTCACACGACTTTGTATAGTGTATGTTGTATTGAATGCACTTAATTGTTTGTGAACGCTTAACGCTATGCTATATTGTGTATTTCGTATTCCAAATGTCCTCTTCTTATTCTTCTTCTTAATTTTTGGCATTCACACAATTTGATAGCTCAAAACCAATACAACTTTTAAAAACATATGAAAAAAATTTGTATAAGTGTATCGGATTTTTATATCAAAATTATCAACAACAACAATATACTGCTCCATACAACGGTTTGTGTGAATTGACCAATTGTCTAATGGCTTTTTCACAACTAAGTGCATTTATTTTTTTACGTCACTTGACATAAATTTGAACAGGCTTCTAAACTAAACACTAAACAATGTCAGATTGGACTTAAATCTTGATGCGGTTAGTTTTCTGGAAAATTAATAATCATACGTACATACATACAATATTTTAGTCTGGATTACGACCTAGTTTTGGACACCACTTATGTTACACATGAGTGGTGGGACCTTCTGTTTAAAGTCGGTTTCAATCGACGGAGTATCTGCCAGAGGAAGGCGCCGAAGAAATATTTTCTCCTTCGCTTTGTTGGAGATGTCTGACATGGGGTTTGAACCGTGTTCTCACGTCTGATAAGCCAACACACTATCTACTAGTGTACGGCGACTTCCGAAAATTAATAATCAGAGACCCCAAAAGCCAGGAATATGGTCACACTAGGACATCTGGCAAATTATGTACACTTTATCGCCAAGATTTTAAAGTTAAAATATATTATTAATATAGTGAAAATCGTTGTGCAGTTTACTCTAATGTTATGCATTTCTCGGGACTTTAATTTCAATCGTATTAACACTCAGAGTGGCTGGTGGTCTTTTTTATACTACAATTGGTTTAAACTAGTGATGTCCAGTTCATAGAACTCACACATAGATACATACATAATTAGTCATTACAAACTTCAGTCGGGATTATGACCGAGCTTCTCACACTACTTATGTTGTGTGTGTTAATTTTGTACATGAGTGGAGGGACCTAGAGTTTAAAGGCGTCTTCAAATGATAGATTTTTGAGAAACTTTATCGTGGCATTTCTGTTTACTCTCAGAGTTTTTGTCAGAAATCTGGAAGGAGGTAGTCGGCAAAGAAATTTTTCTTCATATTTCGATTGACCTGGGATTTGAATCGTGGTCTCACGTCTAAGCCAACACACTACCTACTAGACTACGGCGACTACAACTCAGAACTCACACTTATACTATGTTAAGACATGCACTTTTATTGAGTCAATATTCGGTTATTTGAGTACAATATTTTAAGCGTTCAGACGTAATATAAGCAATATTCATTTGACAGCTGGTTGTTTCAACAACATTGTTTTAGTTTTTTTTGTTTGTCGTTGTTGACATTTAAGTTGAGTCCGAAAGTGTTCGGAAAACTGTAATATGCTCACTGAACGTACTTATGACAGTGCCATATTTTAAGTTTTACTCAATATAATAACAGTTTGCGTATTTATTGCGCAAGAATTAATTGAAATTTTATATGAAACATTGACCTCAATAATGGCGTTTATTGCGATTTACGCAATAAAAGTGAATGTCTGAACATAGTATTACTCTTAAATTCTTTTATAAAAATCCTCATTGCTGAAAACACCTAGAAGTATTTTTCAATTTTTCAAATACAGTGAAAGCTCCACTGGCGGACAGCTCTAATAGGCGGACATCTCCGCTAGACGGACGATTTTCTAAGTCCCGTCAATTAGGTCGTATTTTTAAAGCAAATTCATCTCCCCTGGACGGACGCTCTCTTGGACGGACGCGGACACCTATTTTTCCAAAAACATCTCCCATAGGCGGACAAATAAATATTACAAAAGGCAAAGCTGAGCAATTTTATTGTATTTCGGTTTATCCCCCTTTTATACTATGCGCAATGCGTAGAGATTACATAAATTTTTCTTTGTTGTGTGTGTATTTTTCAATTTAATCAGATTATGTAACATTGGGTAGTGCGGTGATTCCCCGGTTTATTATTTTATGTAATGTGATGTTCATAGACAAAATCTAAATTGTGATTCCCTTTCTTATTTTGGTTTATGTGATAACTGATGGATGATTAGCTACTCTGAATATAAATACGTATGTACAATGTATAAGAATATGAGAAAAATAAAAGTTAAGGAAATTATTTTTAAAGATTATTATTTATCACAGTTATCGCTGGCAACAAATAATATATAGGTAAATATGTATTTATTAAATTTTTCCCGAGGTATTTTAACAAAATATCCCTTGGACGGACATCTCCCCTAGGCGGACAAAAATGCCTCGACGGTCGGTGTCCGCCTATGGGAGCTTTCACTGTATTATGGAATGAAGTTAAACATGACACAAATCAACTAAAAACTTTGCGTCATTGCCAGTGACTATTTTATTTTACACGTACTCCCTATGAAAATATATAACTTTGTAGTATAACAACTTTGTACATTTATATTAGAATTCTATGAAGAAATTGCAGAGAGAATAAATGTAAACACCTGACGCGGATTGATTGGCTATTATAATATGAGACCACTGGCATTCTAGTAACCGGGATTTACGTTTTCGTCTCCATCGACGAAAGCATGTAAAATACGCCATATTTTCTCTTTTGTACACGTACTGAATCAAAACATTTCTTTCGTTCTAACTACACTTTTAGATTTTTTTCTTTTATATATAAACTGGGGATATTAAATCGAAGACAGTTAACCACATGGGTGGTTTGCTAATTGTCTTTTAAATTACCACCACTTTTTAAGCCATATCTAATCATGGTTATACTTTAAAAAGACCGCCAAACAATGGCTTTAATTTACATACTAATTATTGATTTTATCACAACGTATTTATTTTTCTACGGTATCTTCAGAGATAATCTCGATTGAAGAATCTCGTAAACTTTCACTTGTCTAAAGTGGAACGAATAGATGAATGATCGTTACTCATAAATGGAAATTTAAAGAAAATTAATGTTCATTTTAAAATAAATATTTACCCAATACTGTGTTGCATCTCATGTATATTCATGATGGCTTTAATAATTTAATTTATCATGAGTAACGGTAGGAACTTGTAAAGAAAATATCGAATAAGTGAACACCGGCTATATGATACCCTACACTACAAAGACTATTAATGAAAATGGAATACATTAATCATTAGAAAATTTAGGGCCATTATTAAAACTTGCCGTTAAAGTTGGGTTTAGTTAAAGATAACTTTAGCTAAAGTGAACTTTAAAGTCACCTTTAACTTCTTTTCGTTACTACTACCTACAGACAAATTAAGGTTAACTGTTGTCAAAAATATGGCAGTGCCGGAGCAATGTCGATAGCACTGTCAATTAAACAAGTGCTTTAAAAACGCAGTGGCAATGACGTGCCTTTATATTTGTTTATACAATTTTTGTGTTGAGGTTTCAGTTTTTTTATTTTTGTGTTTTTTGTTTTAAAATAAATATAATGATTCATATAATATTCATTTTGATTTGAAAAACTCTTAATATATTAACGATTATCTTTCATATTTATATTTGAAGTTGCCATATTGAAAATAATATAAATAATATGGCAAGTTCAAAGATAAAGTGAACTTTAAAAGTTGAAGGAAGGATGATCTTCCCTTTAGCTTAACGCTCACTTTTATCTTATTGTGTACTCATAATAATGAAAATCAAGTTATCAGCCCTCTAAAATTCTGCCTTTAGTAAACGGCAAGTTGTAATAAAGGCCCTTAATAGGTTTATACTATGTAATCCAAATGTAAAGAAAATTAGTTAATTCGATCCCATCAACTTCTGTGGAACTCAGAAACAGTGACAGAAGAATAAAACATTGTCCGATGCACAAAAAAGAAGGTAGAATGCAAACTTGGGAAATTAAATCCCTTCAACATTGCATTTAAAATCCATCTTATGGTGAAATCTTGAAACCTCTTTCCATTTGTGAAAAGGATGCTTTATAGAGGATCTGTAATAATACTGCAGAAGACGCCAGAAGTATTATATGGGAAGATATATTCTGTTGGTCGAAAACTATGGCATTTATTGCAAACAAAAGCTTTAACATCTGCTCATACATCCAGTACACCTGCCCAGATTCCAAATCTTGGCATCTACAGTCAACGGGCGAGACACTGTTGGTGTCCATGCATAACGGTGAAGGGAGAGCATCTTTATCAACATACAGTATTGCCAAAAAAAAAAACGGGGCTAAGCAATTGTTTTGGTCAGGCCAAGAAAGGAATCTGATAAGCTTGGTAAAAATGAGTTCACAAAGTGTTCAGTTGGTGCCTAATATTGCATAGGTGATATTCCTACAGGCTCTCTGTTTATATGGAACATAACGTTGTTCAAATTTCCGCCACAAGAAGTCACCGTAGGCTAGTAAGTAATGTGTTGGCTTAGCAGACGTGAGACTACGGTTCAAACACCAGGACAGACATCTATAACAAAACGAACCTTGAAAAAATATTTCTTCTGCGACTTCCTCTCAGCAGATTTCTGGCAAAAACTCTGTGAGTAAATAAAATTGCCATGAAAAACTTCTCAAAAATCTGTCGTTCGGAGTCGACTTTAAACTGTAGGTCCCGCCGCTCCTGTATAAAACTAACTCAAACAACATCAATGGTGTGAGAAGCTAGGTCGTAATCCTGACTGAAGGGTTGTAATGACCAATTATGTATTATGTAATGTTGCTGGCTGTAGAGTGTATCCAAGAAAAGATGATTATTTTATTACGGGTTAACCCACATTAGAAAAGAAACAAAATGTTGGTTAAACTCTGGGGAATGCAAACATTATAATTAACATGTGGTTGAAAACTATATTTTTCTGATTATTTAGACAAGACTTAACAAGACGTGTTTATATTTAAAACACACACTCACATACAATTAATCATTTAAATCAACCAAACACATTCACACAAATCATGGGACTTCAACATTTTCAACTACGTGTTGCAATTAAGAATGAAACGATAAAAAATGTTTACATACCCAATGCAGTGGAAATACATGTTCCGTGGCGTATTTATTTTGTTAAAAGTCTGCCACATCCAGTGTCGATCACCAACAAAGACGATGAAGTAAATTGAAAACAAAAGACTGTAAAGAAGCAAAGGCAGATTATGAGGAGGAGTTCGATTAACGAACCAAAAAAAAAAATACGATTAACGAACAAACATTGAAAGATGAAATACCAAATACCGCACCTCAGTTTCAATAATTTGTTGGTTGCAACAAAATGATCGATTGCTTCTCATAAGTTAAACGTGTTAAATTTACCACCAACTGTGTAAAGTTAGTTGGCCAGCCTGCCAAAGACTCTTGTCTAATGCGGCTCATCTGTACTGTGGAGGCATTTAAAAGAAAATTGTTGTTGTTTGCATGAGAAACAATAAAAGTGTTTGTACAAGGCACGCAAACACTATAGAGTTGCCATTAGGAATAATCTCACAATGCAAACTGAAATTAAAATAATTTCCATTAGTGAGCAGTGCATATTACATCACTGTCAACGGCAAGCATTAAAGGTCGACGATTATCGACCCGACTGCGATAATGTAGACTCCAACGATATGTCGTGACAACAGGACGACATTGCTTTCCACACAACTCATGCAAATTTTATATATAGTGCATGAGGGTTTTGAGGGCGTGGTCATCTTGTATGGAGGTGATGCTGACTGGCCACCTATATCGTGTGACGTGACCCCGTTAGTCCTTTTTTTGTTGGGTTTTTTAATGCAAATACGCCATAAAAACAGTGATCCTTAAAGCCTACTCAACTCATGTCATCGGTCAAATGCAGCCTGTTTTTTGCACCAGACTCATGGAAACTTTAACATTTCAGTTGAGCTCCACCCAACGAAGCTGTGACAGATATTTGAACGATGTTATCTTCCCCACACATATGTAGTCTCCGTAGTCTAAGTAGTGTGATCGCGTATTGACGTCGAGCCCCAGCCCAGACATCAAAACGAAATATGAAAAAAAAAATATTTCTTCAGCGACTGAAGGGTTGCAATGGTCAATTATGTTATGTATGTATAGCCGAAATAGTGATGTCAACTGGCCGCCAAGAAGCTCGGATTTGACACCGTTGGACTATTTTCTGTGGGCGCAGTTAAAGAAAAGTGTTACGCCGACAAACAAGAGACAACTGAGCATTTGAAGTCCAACATTTGTGATGAAATTGTTGAGATACGACCCCATAAACTCGAAAAAGGGCACGAAAATTATTACGATCGAATGAGGCACTGTGAAGCCAGCTGCTACAACCATATGAATGAAATAATATTCCATTTCTAACCGGAACAAATGTACTTCACAACAAAAAAATAAATTTGGCATAATTTCAAACCAGTTTCGTGTTATGGCCTTCGAGTAATTGAATAATTGAAGCTTTCAATCAAAATCCGGCTAGTCCCCAAAAGCAATGGCCAAACTCGTAGATGGTTCAAATTTAAAAATTTTTTTATAAAACCTATTAAAGGCCTTTTAATTTAAATAATGTAAACTATTAATTTTAGTTTTTTAAATGAAAATTTTTGTCGAAAATTTATTCGTGCACACTCCTTAGGTACGTTATTTTATAAATCCATGTTAAATCAAGTTAGTTTCGGAGTGGTTAAATAGATATATTTGGCAACCCTTCTGGGTTCACATACATGTTTTTTTTTATTGAGATTATTACCTTATAATGAGGGAGAGTTTTAACAATTAATTGGAGAAAACAATGAAAAGTAACTTGTTTGTTATAAAATTAATATTTCACTCATTAATAATAACAATCAAGCAGCGGTTCTTCTAACAAACAACCGCCCATTTATTTCGATTCGATACTCTGTCACGAAGTATTTTCTCTATTTTCATTGAAAATTCATACATACAGTTTGTGTATGGCTCTAATGATTAGAGTCTAATCACACGAGAACAATTTTTAGTTGCACAATTTTTGTTCTTTTCAAATCACACGGGACGAATATTAGTTTGGCATGAAATGTACATATACGTATGCTTTGTATGTATTAGTGTTTTTGCATTCATTTAATGTTTTGCTGATTTTTAAAAATGTGCATGTATTAGTTTTGTGCTGGTAATGTGGGGTTATAGCTGGTTGAAACTTTACGCCACCAAAAAACCATTCTCTTCACCTCTCTTGCCTGTAAACTAACATTTTACGCCAGCACAATTGTTCTCGTGTGATTAGGGCCTATGGCATGTACGTGTAATAACATAGAAAAAGGAAAAGAAACGTAGACAGGCTTGTTTACCACTCACTATGCACAAGTTGTTTGGCCACCTTAAGACAAGCATGTGGCATAGACATGAACAACTATGCCACATTATGGAATATGAACAAGAGCCACAAAGTGTCTTCAAAATTAAGTTACGCGCGCCAGATTATCAGGACAAACAAATTGACAGACATAAACGACATGCATTTAATAGTGGTGCTGCGAGTGTTTCTCTTTCTCTTTTTTTTTTTCGTTGAATTCAATATAAAGCGTAGGTTTCTGCCGCACTACTAGAGTAAAGTCTTATCTGAATTGGATAATTAACTGTTAAACAACAACATGTCTGTCCGTTAGTACATCAGATTATTTGTTGGTATATTCTTAAGCCAGATTTTCTCTAATGGTCACCACATGTGGTCAACAACAGGTGTTTTAGCCATTTTAACGTCCGTATAATTTAAAATGAATTTTTCGTTTGTATTTTAAGGCATTTAAATTGGAAATTATCATAAACAATATTTAATAAACATTTAATTAGAAAATATGACAGAATTTGTTTGTAAATTTATTGCCATTCACTCATAATATTTTGAGATGTTTATTTAGAGAATTCGGTTCCCAAAATATTTGTCTGTTCATCACTCTTTTTCAAATGTCTTCATCAGGTACGGTTATTCAATAATTCCATAATTTACTTTACAATACTCGTGATTATTGATTTGAATATGAATTCAAATGTTTATTACCTTTTCATCACAAATACATACTTTCTCATTTGCTTACTATCACTCGCATAAGAAGAGGCTTTGATCTACACACGGTAGAGGAATGTTTTGCAAAATGTTGCTGTGACACTATTTTTGCAAGAGTAGTGGTAACTACCAACTCTAAAAAGCTTAAATTATTAAATTTATTCAGAGATTTTCTTTTGATTTTTCTCATAATGTTCATGGCAGCACTGCTTTTAATAATTGTATGAGCATGTTAGTACCATGTACGAGTATATGTATATGTTTTCAGAGAAATTTTATGGACTTAAGAACTGTTTAGCTGAACGGGATTGTCTGTACCATTGATGCAAAATAGAAATTTTTAGATGGTACTGAGTTATGTCTGAAAGAGTACTTTTTCCATCAAATGGTACTTTTATAAAAAATATATATGTATTTATACTTAATACACGTACGTAACGGAATGTAGAAACTAACGACTGATACATGTCGAAACATATACAAAACAAAAACTGTTGATTCGAAACATAAAAGCCCCGTTTAGTCAAATGTCGACGAAACGTAACGCAATGAACGTTGATTTTAGCATATGTAGAGCAAATTAAATACTTACCGAAATTACATTACAGTTCGGCAAGCGTTCTCATTGCTTTTCGTATTCTAGAAACGAACGTACTTAGCATGGACCTTTGGCTAACCGGGGATAAATAAAGACTAATTCTACTTTTAGCATTTTGTAGTAGAACATGTTTCAAAACCATTAATAGTCGAAAAACGCAAGCCGTAAAATATATAATAATAAAAAACTACTGAAAGTGTAGCGGGGATACTATGGTATTTTTTAAATATAAAAGTACTGAAAAAAGTACTAAAGTACTAAAAGGAAGGTTTTTAACGGACAGATAAATTGTTTTTCATTTTTATGAGTACTCAATAAGATAGAAGTGAGCATTAATCTAAAGGGAGGATCATCCTACCTTTAACTTTTAAAGTTAAGTTTATGTTTGAACTTGCCATATTATATATTATTTTCAATACGGGAAATTCAAATTTAAACAAACTGAGCATATAAAAATACGATGCCCTTCGTTGCCACTGCTTTTAAAAAAGAATTGTTTAATTGAGCAGTTTTATCGACATTGTTCCGGCACTGCCATATTTTTGAAAACAGTTAACTTTATTTTAACTGTACAGTGGACCCTCGGTTAACGAACGCCCCGCATAACGAACATTTCGTATAACTAACACATTTTTTTATGAAAAAAAGTTTCGCTTAACGAACGAAGTTTCGCATTACGACAGAAAAAAGGGGAAAACCTTAATTGCATGTAAAATTTCTTTCAGTTTATAGCAACGAAACAGCTGAAGTCCCGAATATATATTTCAAACTTTAAGAAGCTCCACACTAAAGAACTTTTCCAGCATTGGTTTGAAGTGACTGAAAAAACCAATCTCACTTTAAAGGAGATTTGGAAAGATGACTTTCATATTGTTGGCTGTCTCAAAACTATTGAAACGGCATGGAATGGCGTTACTAAGAGAACACTTGAATCTTCTTGGCTTTTTGGCCCGAACACTATGCCGAAAGCACATTTGAAGAACTCGACGCAGTATCCACTGATCCAACAACCAACGAAATTATATCTTTAGCAGAACAGATTAGGTTAGAGGTGGATAGCAATAACATTGCTGAGCTTGTGAGAGAGCACAATGAAGATCTAACTACTGAAGACCTGGTGAAATTGCAATCTGCTTTAGAACAAGAAGTTGAGTAGTCAACTTTATGGGACGAGGAGATAACAGAAGAACCGCAATCGTCTAGTGCAATCAGAGAAATGCTGAATTCATGGGAGTCTGTGGCATCATACATTAAGAAGCATCACCCCAATCAGACAGTGGCTATACGTGCAACAGAATTATTTAACGATAATGCTGTGTCTCATTTTCAACAAATTTTGAAACTACGTCAGAAACAAACGATACTACAGAGTTTTTTGTTAAAAGAAAATTAGGTATGCATGTACCCATTATAAAAAAATTTATTTTCTATTTTCCTCTTTCTTTAAGATATATGTATTGGTTTTTTACCGTTTTAAAAGTTTTGAAGTATTTTTTGTAACTTTCTTTTAAATAAAAGTTCAAATTGAAACATATTAGTGTGTAGTTTTTTCGATCTGGAACGGATTAATTTATTTTACATGTATTTATATGGAAATAGTCGTTTCGCTTAACGAACGAGGTGCTCGAACGAATTAAGTTCGTTAACCGAGGGTTCACTGTAAGTTGTAATAACAAAAATAAGTTAAAGGTAACTTTACAGTTCCCTTAAGCTAAAGGTACCTTTAACTAAACCGAAGTTTAACGGCAAGTTGTAATAATGGCCCTTACAGTGTTACATATTTTAATTTCAAGGCCACATTGTATGAAAATTGCATCCAAAATAAAGAAAAATATATTACGGATGTATTGAGATAACATCAAAATTTTTATTCGCTTGGAAGACCTATGCAAAATCCGCTACGGCTTGTCTTGGTGGACTGTATCCGAAATTTTCAATGTTCCATAACTGTGGCACTTAAATCAGGTCGAAATTGGACGATGACGTGAGTCATGCTGGCTCTGAAAAGCTATATAGCTTGTGTCGTATTTGCAGACAACTGCAATTTAAGAAAACCTCACCAAAAAATATATTCTTGGTTCAAATCGTACGATCTTAGTGGCCTGGTTAACGTAGGTCTCAGAGAAATATGGACTGCGATGCAGCCAATTCAAAATTCACACCCAAGAGTGATTTCTTCGAAATAAATTGGACATTCTGATCTTATATGGTTTGGTATTGTCCCAAATTCAACAATTTTGTTTCGTTGATTGTACACATTCATCTAGAAATGCTCCTCACACTGAAGATGATTTTTCGATGACAAATAAGTTCAACTGGCAACTACTCCAGAGCTCATTCAACGAACACGCATGTAAAAGGATGGCTATTTAAAAGTTTTAATTTAAAAATGTAATAAAATAAAAAAGGGTTTGAAATTTTGTACAAACTAATTTTTTTTTCGTTTTTTATTGTGAAGTACAATTGTTCCGGTTAGAAACGGAATATTATTTCATTTATATGGCTGCCGCGGCTGGTCTCACTGTGCCTCATTCATACGGACCAATTTTCGTGCCCATTTTCGAGTGTATGGGGTCATATCTCGACAATGGCATCACTAATGTTGGCCTTCGAATGCTCAATTGTTCCTTTGTTTGTCGGCATAATACTTTTCCTTAACGACGCCTCACAGAAAATAGCCCACAATTTCGGCTAATTAAATGCCATCAAATGTTTGACGCAATAAGAACTATTGTGATATGAGAAGTGTGACAAGTTACACCACCCTGTTAAAACCAAACATCGTTCGCATCAATACCATGAAGAGCGGATACAAAAATGTCATGGTGCAATAGGTGTCTCCATTGACCGTAATTGTTGCATCGTCCTCACAAGCTGCACCAAATAGTCACTTGTAATGGTTGTATTACTTTCTGTAAGACCACGGGTTGGTTTTCTGAGCCCCGAATACGGCAATTTTGCTTATTAACATATCCACTAAAATGGCAGAATCGACATCATCTAGCTAAGTGAAAACGAAGCGGATGGTCATGTGCTTCCACTCTTGAACCATTTGAATATTGTGAGGCGTGATACCGAAATCTTTTCTCAAACTTCGACGTTTATTAGATCGTGAAATGTTCTATTCTTGAGAACGATGACAAGTTGATGTTGATGGATTCTCACACACACTCTCAGCCACAGCTTCGATGTTTTTGGGTGAACGCACTGTACGAGCAAGCATACATCCTAGCGGGTCAACAGTGAAACCAGTTTCACGAAATTTAACAATAAATTTTGCGTATACCGAGCACTGTTGGTATTTCTCTGCAACCAAATTTTGTAATATGTTCGCTACATGCTACAAAACTTAATCACAAGCCGAATAAACTAACAATCCACAGGAACTACCTATGACAAGAACGAAAATAAAAGTGCATATCTGAACATAATATATAATTTACAGAATTATTACCACAACTATCTTCAGAGGAGCCCCGTAAAGGCGACTTACATATAACAAGCCTCTTATTAAGTTATTGAGCGTACTTAGCTGCTTATTCGAAAGTTAAAGTTTTGTTCACATCGTTCTGAACCAATCAATCAACCAAAGTTGAGTATTTCTTATCGAATAATATTCACAGATTATGGCAAATCAATGTTACTTAATAATGCAGTATATTTTCTTTTCGTCTTTAATGACACAATTCGTATGCCTCATAATTTATATTCTAAGAAGCGCTAAAAGAAAAAATGCCGTAGGCAAACTCTTTTTTTTCCTTCAGCTCTATTCAAATCAAAATTAACCCGTGACAGAAGATTTGTTAGCCTTTGACAATTATTTGATGGTGGTGGTTAAAGTTCAAAATGCACAATAATTGCAAAAACATGAATTACTCTTTAATCTTCCTATTCAAATAACCCCCCGCCCCCCTGAAGAAATACGAACAAGAAAATAAAATCTTATCATATTTACAACCCAACACCCCCGGCATTTGAGACAAATAAATTCAATATTTGCACTTTTACTTCTGTATTCCTTCGATGTACATAGAAAACATACCACCCGCCAACGCGGCTAGAGGGATGAAATAGGAATGTTTGCCTTGAACATGAGTTACGACTTCACACCCACACCACATAGGCGAAAGGAGAGCAATGAATAGCAAACAAATCATATGAAAATCGCAAATATTTCTTCACTTTTTTTTCATTTACTGCCAAAGAAATAAATTCGAAGAGGAAAACAGACAAAAATACGCAGAGACAAATACAAAGGCAGACAGACAGACAGACAGATAACAGAAGGAAGACAAGGGAAAACAATTACTTGGGCATGTTTTCAAAGTTTTTTTCTGTTGTTTTTCTTCCTTTCTTTATGTGGTGACATAGAAATGGGACTAAATGAAAGGGATCTGCTGCAGTACTGGGCCCATTACAATTGTATATTGTTTGTAATGTTGTTGCAATTCATTCAAGCGTATTAACACGTTGTTTCTTTTTTATTTCTTTTTACCCCGGATTACTTTATTCTAATTTTTCTTTTTTTCTCTCAGTAGCAAATTTAAAATCAAACAAAATGGCAATAAAAAATTCCATAAAAAACAGACCAAAAAGAGAAAAAAAGAAGCAAATTCGATGGCAAATAATTCATTCAATTCTTTTGCTTCTTGTGCACGATTTCATAATTTTTGTGTCTTTTGGAAAAAAAATATAAAAAAAATCGTATAAAAAATAAAAACTTTTGAAAAAAAATATAAATAAGTGGTAGTCACATTTTTATTTAATAGAGTTACCAAATACATTTTAAGTCGCAACAAGTTTCTTCAAATATTTTTCTAAATTATAAAAAATTTAGAAAATATCCCCCATCACAACTAATCGCAAGGTATAGTGGTCGCATAAGATTTTACGAAATGAGAAAGAAGTGTAGCAGTCAGGTCTGATTAGTTACGGGTATGGGGTAAAATTAATAGTGTTACGAAAATGAAAACATCTTTTAACATTAACATGATTTACAATAGCTACACTAACAAGTACAACGAACTTGTTGCAAGTAAACCAACAACATATTTCACTCTGATGTGAAACGAGAACGCAGCAACAAGCAATGTAAACAAAATACACAAACAACAATGAAGTCACGATAGAGTTCTCGACAAGGCGAAACCACGAACGTTCGACTTCAAGAACCTTCATCAGAGTGTTTATGTGGGCATATAAAAACGCAAGACAAAGCAGACAACGAGCAGTAAGAATTCAGGCAGTCTTGTGTGAAGACGCGTTCCGTGAAGAAAGCAGTCGTGGTTTGAAGATCGGCTTTGAAAAGATCTGCGTTGTAAGTAAAGAATAATAACGAACAAGCAAGTTGGTGTTGTATCGTGAAGTTGTATACGGTGTCACCCAAAAGTAGTAAAAAATAATGAGTTTAATTGAAACTAAACACACATATGTTTTTATTTTTGTTTGAAATCAACGAGCTCATATTCTAAATGTTTTTAAAAAGGCAATTCGTTTTCGTACCTCACAATCTCACAACGCTATGCATCAACAGAGACAGCATGCTTTCTGAGAAAAACCCAATACCAATTATTTACACTAAAGGGAATTTTAAAATATAGGGCTTTCTGCCCGACAATTCTATTTTAAAGACAATGCACGAAAATGCTGATGTATGAGGACTTGAATAGAATATCAAAATAATAATGGAATAAAGCGCGAAGGATCGGTTACAGATACAGAAGAATTTGAATCGATGATTATTGGAACAACATGGATCATTGATCTCTTCATTTATTTCGGGCGGTATTGAAACAAATAGCTACGAGGATTCGGATGAAACAAATTGACTCAGTAAAATTCATATACTTCACTTGGTAAAATATATAACTCTTCTCAAAATCTGGATGATAACCACCGTAAAGCATTGGAGATATTACAAAAACCAATCACAAACATAATTGGCTCATTACAACCCTTCAGTCAGGATTACGGCCTAGCTTCCCAACACCACTCATGTTGTGTGCGTTAATTTTATACATGAGTGGCGGGACCTACAGTTTAAAGTCGACTCCGAACGACAGATTTTTTTGAGAAACTTTTCATGGCAATTTTTAAAACATAGAAAATATGTTGTAACATTTGTTCAAAGAATTAATACAGCTACAGCCTTCAAGCCTGATAGATAGATTGATAGAGTATCAAATTCCATGGTGAAGCTAAAATTGAGCGCAACATGGAAAACATAACAGGTCTCCCAAGTGTTTTATCGTTCATTCAAATAACAATTACTGCTAAAGTTTCTATGCATTGCAAACAGTATTGTGGTATTAGTGACCTAAATTAGCTGACAAAAAATTCTTGTAGCCTGCAAGGACAATGTCTGAAGCGTTAACGATATACTGTGGACTGTCTGACTATCATTTGTTTCTGCAGAACACTTTCATTTGGTCAATGAAATCCTTCGGCCAAGGTTTTAGGCTGTAAACCATAGAAGTTTTACACCAATGAAATAATCATACTACCAAGTTATTGATAATAATTGGAAATACGTACCAGAGTCCTATATAAGTAAGTCCTACGTTCGGAGAATGGCTCCCTCAAACATGCAGACCATTTCGTTGGCATACCAGAAGGTAAGTTTCAGGAAAGGGAATAAGGACTAGTATGCGACAACCTGGTATTAAATTATTAATTTTTTTATTGTTTGACCAGTGTCTAGGGAGCACCTATACATAAATAATTGGCCATTACAACCCTTTAGTCAGGATTACGGCCTAGCTTCTCACACCACTCATGTTGTGTGCCTTAATTTTATACTTGAGTGGCGGGACCTACAGTTTAACGTCGACTCCGAACGACAGATTTTTAAGAAACTATTCATGGCATTTTTATTAACTCTCAGAGTTTTTGCCAGAAATCTGCTGAGAGGAAAGTCGCCGAAGAAATATTTTTTTTTCCTATTTCGTTTTGATGTCTGGCCTAGGGCTCGAACTCGGGCTTTACGTCTAATAAGCGAACACACTACCTACTAGACTAGGGAGCACCTATATTGGGCATTAAATAGATGGAAGATATATAGAAAATTTAGGATTAGAAATTTGAAAATAGGTAACAGAAAGCATTTTGTTATAAATTGTTAAAGAAGTCTGTTAACTTACAATTCACTCAACTTTTGTTACAGTGTAATTGTTATACGATTGATAATGGGCTATTTCAAATCATGCGGCTGAATAAATTTAACGACATATTCTACTTCAATACAGTATTGAATGTTAGAAGATGACATGTATATAAGGTTGATTGTTGACTAATGGGGTAGGACCAATGTACCTATGTCGAGCAGTCGGATAACCTTTTAATAATTAATTGAACAATTAACTCATTAATCCTGAAAAACAGAATAATACTATATTAGTTACTGGGGTCAAGGTGGCTCTTTTTCGATATATTTACAGTAACTCTCCAGCAAGCTTATAAGAGCATATAAGCCAATGCGGGAAAATACCAAACATTATTGAATTAATCGAGGTGATACGTAAGTTTAGGAATAAGTATACTCCTGAGCCAAATAAAAAATATTGTTACGAAAATGGAAATGGCGTAACATCGTCTAACATTAAAATGATAAACAGAAGCTACAAAAACCCAAACCATGAATTTGTTCAGTATGAAAGAAGGCAACAACAAACAATGAAAACAAAATACACAAACAACAATGAAACAACGATTGAAATCTCGAGAAGGCCAACCCATGAACATTCGACTTCAAGAACATTCATCAGACTGTTTACGTGGGCATATAAAAAGGCAAGACAAAGCAGAACGATAGTAAGAATTCAGTCAGTCTTGTGGGAAGACGTGTTGCGTGTGAAGAGAACAGTCGTGGTTTGAAGATTTCCGTTGTGAAGATCTGTGTTGTAAGCAAAAAAGAATAACGAACAATGCAAATTATTGTTGTATTCATCAAGTTGTAAACAGTGTCACACAAAATTGTGCAAACAATAAAGAATTTAATTGAAACTAAATACAAATTTATTTTTATTTTGTTTGCAATCAACGAACTCATATTTTAAACGTTTTTATAAAGGTAAAAACGTAACAATAATCCTTAATTATTATAAATGGCAACCCTTGTAGTCTGATTAACAGACAATCTGCAAAGCATCCGCCAGAATAATGTCTACGAAGAAAATTACAACGAAAGAGGAACAAAATCCCGTACATAGAAAGAAATTGGGAAATAAGCAAATTTTTCTTAAACCAAAAGGAGATAAAAACGAAAAAGAAAAGAAAATTGAAACGGAAACATTTTGATTTACAACTTGTTTGTTGTACAATCCTAAGTGGAGTATGTCTGTATTGTCGGCTGCAGTATTCCAGAGTAAATAGAGAGGAATTCATAAAAGAAGAAAACCCAAAATAAAAAGGAGAGAAAATTAAACAAATCGGCTGATTAGCTAAAAGAAATTTAAAACTTTTCTTTCGTCTTTTTATCATACTTTGAAATTCGTTTATAATTTGTTGACAAAAAGCAGTCTTCAGCCAATAAATTTTTCTACGTCTGCTGCTTCTGTTCACTTTTATGGAACATTTTATTTGCATTTCGAAAAAAGTTCTTTTTGCCTTCTTTTAGTCATAAATTTTTAAGAAAATTTTTCTATTTAAAATTAAGGCAACATTCATTTGTGTGTGTGTGTGTTAACTGTGAGTAAAACTTTTAGCAAATTTGCCAATTTCAATTAGTCTTGTTGATTCTTTTAAAAAAAAGTTTAAACAACACATGCTACTCATTCATGCATGTCACTACTTTAAAATCACTGATTAGTATCTACAATACTTAATACGTACAGACATGCTACGTACATACGTATGCATGCCTATATTCGTATGTGTGTGTGAGTGTTCGAAATTGAATACTTCTTTATGTCAAATGAAGTGACACTAAAACGCATCGCGGTTTACACTTTGTCAGTTTCAAAGTCAAAGTTTCTGGATGTGTGTATGAGTTTTTTTTCTGCTCAACAACATTATTTCTCCTTCTTCGTATAGTAAAATTCACTTTAAAATATTTAAAAATCCAAATTGACATGACATTGCCTTCCTAGACAAACATCGCACAATCTGTTGTGACTTTTTTCTCTTTCTTTTTCTACATTTAATGTGAAAGGCATTGAGACATACTCTACCATTCCGGTCGCAATTAAAAGTGCGCTACAACATTAATAGGTAGTATTTAGGCAAAGTCAACAAGCAAGCAAAATTAATCAAAATGTTTCAGATATTATAAGAGCGCCAAAAGAAGTCAGCATTTGAGAACAAAAGCTGTACTTCGTATTCACCTCAATCGTATATAGGTAGTGTAGTGGCTTACTTGACCACGGTTCACACCGCAGGTCAGGCATCTCTAACAAAACGAAGTATGAAAAAAATATTTCTTTGGTGACCTTCTCTGGATTTCTGGAAAAAACTCTGAGAGAAATTAATAATTGCCATGCAAAAGTTTCTCAAAAAATCTGTCTTTCGAAGTCGAGTTTAAGCTATAAGCCCCGCCACTTATATATAACATTATCACACACAACTTAAGTGATGTGAGCAGCTAGGTCGTAATCCTGACTGAAGGGGTATAATGACAAACTAAGTATGTATGTATGATTATTGACTTTCACCAATGGCTCCGTTCCAGAAAACTATCTGCATCAAGATGTCTTAGTCTAGTTCCCTATAGAGCAAGATAATTACTCAAAATGATACCCTCAGATAAAAGTGCAATCTGACAGTGTTCAGTGTTTAGACACATAAGAAGAATGTTCAAATTACTGCTTGTATTTGTGGAAGAGACATTAAACGATGATCTAGCAAGTTTGGCAGCGCAACTAAAGAAACGTGTGTGTCTCACAGCGCCGGAGCAACACTAATCTAGCGAACATTCCAGTTACATTATTTCCTTTGAAGCCCGCATGACTGAGAAGTTATCTTCGTTCGACATGATATCGGCCAAGCTGGTCTAATGAGCGAATATAGCTGAACAAAATATTGCTATGAGATTGCGAGCAATGATCATAATCAAGTCATAATCTAAAGGAAGAGATTGAAAATAAACAAAATTATTTTTTGTACAACATATCATCCAAATTCGCTTTAATTTCTGCACATATCCTATACGCGTTTCCATACAATGTCTGCCAGTATACCAGAGACCAGCAGTGAATATTCAAAAAGATGAGCAGATTCGAATCATTCTCACAAATTCTGATACTTATACGAATTCATACTTATTTTAATATCATACTCATATTCAAAGTTTTAAGTACTCATCATACTCATACTTAACAATACGCATGATGTTGTTGATTTCAAATCTCCTTTACTCAACATTTACAAGAATCACAAAATAAGTATTATTCGCGTACGAACACTACAATACTCACTACAAGGTTGTGTGTTTGCTTTGTTTGGTGTCTTTGTCTGTTTCTTTCTTCTTTTTTATAAATGCAACAACAACTAAGGCTCTAAATTTTTATGAATTATTCGAATCACTCGAATCATTTATGAGTAATATAAGTATTTTGCTAAATTTACGTATGAATCAAACACATTTCGAATGTTATGAGTTTGATGTCAACGTTGTACGCATACTCATTGCAATCTGTACTTATAAATCAATGTTGTAGTGAGTACGAATCAATCAGAGTAGTTGTATTTCAATACTGTTGACTCACTCATACCCAAAATTTCATGAGTACTTATGAGTACCAAAAAATCAGTTCATTGCTGATCTCTGGTTCAAACCCTTGCTCGAACAAATCGAAATATGAAAAAATCTTTTTTGTTGTTGCTTGTTTTTCTGGCTCTTTTACTTTTGTTAGAATAAACGTTTACAGCTGAATCCGCCCTCACTTTTAAATCATCAGTCGCATGGTTTTATCAATTATGGATCTGCAATACCTATGTGCTCTAATTGTAATCAGTTTTATAATTCGAATTTGCTCGCATGTAGGGTTAGGCCTTGGACAATATCATTAATAAACGTCCTGGAGTGGGTTAATGTCGGCATTAAGACTATCTTTTCACTGTCACACAACATTTTGCTGACATTGAAAAAACAGTTTGTGGCATCAAGAATGAGAAACTGTGGGTATGAGCAAATTGACACTGCAACCAACAATCATGCTAAGCAAAAAAAAAATTCTCAACAAAAAAAAAAAACAACTACATTGGGGGTAGACAATACAACAACTTGAAGTATAAAACGTTGTTCATTTATTTTTACTTCATGGTCAGTCTGTGCATATTTTTGTGTCACTGTATGTGTATGGCTATGAAAACAAACTAAAACTCCTTTTCTGTAGTGCCTCAATGAAGTGAGACACAATCACGTTCACAAATGAAGCAGTTTTTAAGCATTTTTTTTAATAATTTTGTGAAACAGTAAATAAGAGGTATAAAGAGGGGGGAAAGAAGTGCATGAACAAAAAAATTAAAGTTTTTTGTGTTGTACTACAATTTATTTTTTTATTATCCGCATATTGTTATAGCAAATGCAGTATGATTTTTATCATAATTTGTTTTTTAATGCCGGTTAAATAAACGTTTTCTATGGAAGGAAAAAAAATGAATTTTTTAAATATAAATTTTATATTCTACTGCAGTGTATGTCGGTTGGTGAGAACGCCTGGCTAGTGGTTTTCGTATTAAAACAATAATTCACAATATGGCTGGTTAAACCGCATATTCGCTTTTGTTTAATTTTGCCTCAAGTGTGGCGAGAAGTTTTTATGCGAACTCCATTAAAGTTTTCCGCGACAAACAAATTTTGTGTACTCCAGTGCAAGTATGTATGTCTATAGCCTTTTCAGGTTTCTATTCTTTCTTATTGTCATTCGGTTACAAAACTTTAGGCACGTACAACAAATTAGGCATAAAGTACTATTTATGAGAAGTATAACGGCAAATGGAACCGAATGTGTATTTTATTCAATTAGTGAGTGCGACTATATTTGTTAATAAATACTCCCATGTCTGCCCCAAGGTAAAATTTTTAATTTAATATGCTCATTATGGACTATATTTTGCGTGACACCAGAGGTAAGTGTCATGAACTCTTTACCATCAATTTTCATAATAAGAAAGTGGTTTATTGAGTTTCATTGTTGAGTCCAGTCGAGGAATCTACTGGGTTCGAAACAATACCAATTCTGTATAGTTGTATTTTGAGTTTACAGTGCCATGTCACTGTTACCAACGCCATGTTATTCCTGAATACTCTGATACCATGACTCAGACCTCGTTTTATTGTAATTTCCCAAAAAAAATTTTAATTGCTTGAAAATACACTTGGTCTGAGAAAAGCCTTTGTATCTCTTTATCTTTTCTTATCTTAAGTATACTTTTCCAAGCCTATTTTTCCTATCTAAATCACTCAGTTTCATTAGCCAGCCTTGTTTGTGCCTTGTGATCCAAGTTAAAATGAGGACATCGTTCGATGACACAGACTTTCGTTTGAAAATACTTCCCCAGGGGATCGGAATATTTCATTCTGGGACCAAAACTATTGTTCCAATTTCTGTTCTTACTACTCGTATAAAAATAGTTCCTCTTTAACAAAGTATGCAGCCAAAATCAAAGAGTATACTGATTCTATTCAGAGGACAGTTAAGAATGGACCTGTCACCAAATTGCTCCCTTAAGTCATGAATTTGGCATACATCCAGTGTATAATTCCTGGGTTGCATTTCCAGGGTTTCCCACAATCCTTACTGTGATAGCCTTTATTTGTTCAAATATTTTATTTATTTTAGTCTATGGATTATATCCTTGCAGACATTTAAAAATATATAATACATTTAAGAAAAACTTTACATTTACACAATTAATTAGAAATTATGGGTCAAAAATTTTAAAAATATTTTTTAATTATGAATTATTTAAAAGAGAAAATAAAAAAAATTGTAGACAAATGTGTGCACATAAAGTAGTATAAGAATTAATACATCAGGAGTTCAAAGAAATAATTAATAATTTTTTCACTGCATTCGTATTTAATGAATAATCAACAAGTCCAAAAAATTGGTTGAATTCGATACACATCCTTCTAAGCGGGTCAGCATCAGGATAATTGGCTCTAAACATTGGAATAGACAGTGGTAAAAAATTTCGCGATAAACGTCGAGGTATATTAAATGAAATTTCGTTTATCAAGAATCCAGCGCATATATCTCCTTTTATAACATTTAGTATAAATGAAACATTTAACATAATTCTACGGCTTTTCAATGTTGGCAATTTAATAAGAGCTAATCGGGCAGAGTAAGATGGCAAATTACGGAGGTCAAAATGTAGTCCACGTAGGCAAAATAGGAGAAATTGTTTTTGCACAGATTCAATTGTATTGGAATGTGTTTGGTAAATGGGATCCCAAATTATAGAACCATATTCTAGAATTGGACGAACAAGCGACACATAAAGTGCCTTTGTGATGTATGGATCCTTAAATTCCTTCGACCATCGCTTTATATAACCCAGTGCAGCCCTGGCCTTATTTACATACGAATATTCTTTTATTCTTGAGTCTTATAATAACTGCAATAAGTTCAATATCAGGCCATGAATTAAGCACAAACTGTTCAGATGAAATGAGACTGGAAACGGCTATGAGAACACCACCACCATAAGAGCCACGATCACGACGGAAAATATTGTATTTACTACATAGTATTTCAGAATCTAAAAACGAATTGTTAAGCCAGGTTTCAGTAAATACTAGAATGTTATAAGTACAATCAAGACTCTCCATATATAAGCTTGACAGTTTTGTCCTTAGACCACGAACATTTTGGTAAAGTAATGATAATGTATTAACGTAATTACAATTTAGTTTTTTGGATCACTTTGAGGAAGGACACCAACTCTATTACTTCTATTTTTCTCCCTGTATACATATTCACGAACCAGGGTATTATCCGGCCAGAAATTCGGATTAATGATCGTACTGAAATCGTTAGATGAGGTAGATATTTTAAATGATGAGATTGTCCTGGGTTCAGCAAATGTAAACTTCTGCACTGTAACATCAATTTTACGACCATATTTAGAATTGATATAATGATCAACATCATCCGATGAAGTGTCACATGCTAACCTGGACACAAAAATAGTTTTTCTTGGTGGAACAGCCTGCAGCGGTTTGTAAGTAATTTGATTACCCATTGTTGCCTCATTATTATTAACATTATTTGGTGACAAAATTACCTTTGAAGAACCATTATCGACCGTATGAGAAATTTGTTGACGGGAACTTACAGCATTCAATGATATAGACGGCGTTGAACCAATATCCTTAATGGTAACTGAATTTATAGGAGAAGGCACAGATAAGTTATTCCCAGTGGAAACTAAAGGCAGCATATTTGCGCCTCTTTTTACCCTAGTAGAATTGCTATCAGTATCATTAATATATTTATCCAAATTCGGAAAGCTATTAAATAATTCACCAAATTTGGCAAGCTTAGATTGCAGAGACAAAAAATCCTTATTAAGTTGGTCAAACTCACTCTTGTAGCTTTTAAAAAATTCATAAAATTCTACGTTAATTTTTTTTTATGGGAGCTCTCCATGATAATTTACTATCCAGTGTCATTCCTAGATATTTTTCCTTCATTTTCTGCGTCATTAATTCACTCTGAAGTCGAACATTCCGGAATATTCCGGTAAAGTTCATTAACTTTATTATCAAAATTCGGATTTCTTTGGAGGCCTTGATATTCATTTAAATTGAAGTTTTACATGGACAATAGCAAGGAGCAATTTGAAGACACTTGTGTGATAAGAAATTGAAAAGAATTAAAATTTCACGAAAATCGAAGGCAAAATATTAAACTATAGTACTGGATAGTAAAATATGCCACATTTAAAGTCCCAGGTCAGATAACTGTAAAAAAATTAAATAATACAAAATATTCGTTCAGCGACTTCCCTTCAACAGATTTTCCACAGAAATCCGGGAGTAAAGAAAAAAATTGCAATGAAAAGTTAAATAACACACACAACATGAGTGGTGTGAGAAGCTAGGTCGCAATCCTAAGTAAATGATTGTAATAACAAATTGCGTATGTATGTATGCCATAATGACTTGCATGTCAGAAGACTTAAGTACGCAACTCAAAAATACTGCATTAAGTAGCTTCCACACCACTGATGCGCCACAACCTTTCTATGAAAGAGATAAGGCGGTTTGGTAAGGTATAGAGAGGCAAAATCTTTCAAGCCAGAACGACTTGAGATAATCTAAACTTATGCTAATACCGTATAGCAACCAGGCTTCTAACTGCTTGTTGTAGAATCAATGAACATTTGTTCAGAATAAGAATCTTTTGAAGCCGAATATATTTAAATATTCTAGGACTAGGCGAACGTATCACCAGAATACATATGTGGAACATGTTTGATGCCAATGTATTTTAATGGTCGATTATCAAGTACTAGGCAGTGGAGGGTTATTCTTACTGTCACCGTACATGGTGATGATAGTCGCCAGAAGGTGAAGGAAAGTATGGGGTACCTTGCGTAGGTTGCAGTATTTTAGTACCTCTACGCATCAGTAAATGGTGCATCAAAGTAACTACTTAGGAATACAGTGGAGGAAAAACTCTTCAACTGTAATACAAAGTTCTGTTGTATAAGACAGTAATGAATCTAATTTGAACAAGACTACAATTGATTTG
This sequence comes from Sarcophaga rosellei, assembly GCA_930367235.1. NCBI lineage: Eukaryota > Metazoa > Arthropoda > Insecta > Diptera > Sarcophagidae > Sarcophaga > Sarcophaga rosellei. The sequence goes on from OV884019.1 coordinate 67,399,706, forward strand.
AGTGAACCGGAAATTTCTCTAAGATATCTTCCAGACACTGTATCTTGTAAATTTCAGTTCTTTCACGTATGTAAGCTTTGAGATTTCTATTATAATTTCATTTATAACAAATGCATGACATTTTAGTATCTCTTGAATTATTTAAGAAAATACAATAAATTTAAAAAAATCTGTTTTCCTTTTTGTCTCTCTTTCTCTTTAAAACCTAATCCGATCTTTTAACAAAGAAATCCTAATTGATGTATAAATGATGGCTTAATCATGTGAAAATAATTGTTCAAGCAAAACGATTTTCAAGCAGCAGCTTTAGACCACGACATTAAAAAAAGAAAAATAAAGCAAAACTTTTTCCATCATCCAATTGTAATACTTTCCAAGGAAACATTTCAATGACCATGGATTGTTGCACTTGAATGGGAGAATATTTTTTATTTCTATTATGCGCACAGATGACCAGCACTACTAGGAATTGTTGAATAAGTTACCAAGAAAATAACAGACAATAACAGCAAAAATCTGCTTCAAGACAACGGGATAACATTAACGGCAAAATAGAAAGAGGAAGACAAAACCAAAGACAATGAAATCCTTTTTTCTCGTGTCCAAATATTTTTACTTAACTTGTTAGAGGTGTAGTAACAACAATAGGACAGACAAGGACGATGAGCCATAAAAACCGAAAGAAAACTGAAGAAACCAAAAACAACAACAACAACAATAATGACATACACAGACACGCATGCATATACATCAAATAGAAAGAAAAAATAAAGTCACCAGAAAGTTAAAGGATAAAGGATATTGTTAAGCAACAACAACAACAATAATAATAAAAATTAAGATGACTACGGCAACTAAGATGACAACAATAGCTGTTAAGCGACAACAACATTAGGAGTCAGCAGTATAAACACGAACAACAGGAATATTTTTATTTTTGTTGCCAGGATACTAATACACATGCGGTCGTTACGCCTTTTAAACATTCACAGAGAGAAAAAGAAATTTTGTTTTTCTTATACACACACATACATACATACATATGTACTCAATACTTGAGAAGGCTAACAAAAACAGCAACAACAAGAATTTATGATGACTATCATTTCACATGTGTATGTGAATGTGTGTGAGTTGGCATGTGGGCATATGTGTGTTTATGTGTTATGGTTTGTTAAGCTCTAAATGATATTTAAATGGTTTTTCTTTTCTTTTTTTTGGTTTTGTTGTTGTTGATGTTGTTGTTGCAATGTCATACATATATAACTTGTTTTGATTTTATTGTTGTTGCTGTTGTTGTGTTGTCAATATATTTAAGCACAATAGGAGGTATTCTTTTTAACTTTAGTTTTTATTGCTGTTGTATTCTGTTTTCATTATTATTTCCTTAGAATCGAATAAAAAATAATGTCGTCCATTAAATTGTTTCTAAACATTAACAGCAAATGCTTAAGACTTTTCCTAATACTGTAGCCTCGTTTTACACGTTTTAATTTATAATATCATGAAGTTAGGATCGCATTTTTAATAATGGTTTCTAAGGACGTGAATCAAACAATCGTTGTGAAGGAAAGTTTGTAGTTTTTATTAAGAACAACAAGGATACATACTTTGGTGACCTCCCGGCTGAGTTGTTTAACGGCAAAGGCCATGAGTTGGTACTTTGCTTGGAAGAGTTTAATTGTGCAATATGGCTGGAAGTACTTAAGTCCAAAATAAGTCCAAAGATGTCTTCAGTGCCGTCTAGAAAAATGGAGACCTTACAATACGGTTTAAAATTTTTAAAATTTTTTTTTTTTTTTGATGTGAAGTACAATTGCTTCGATTAGAAATGGAAAATTATTTCATGCAAATACCTGCCGCAGCTGGGCTCACTGTACCCCATTCGATCGGACCATTGTTCGTGCACTTTTTCGAGTCTATGGGGTCTCGGCAATAGCATTACGAAAGTTGGCCTACAAATGCTCAATTGTCTCTGGTTTGTCAGCATAATACTTTTCTTGAACGGTGTCCACAGAACGGCAATCGACATTATCATTTCGACTAACTAAATGGTCATCTAACGTTTAGGTTTACGTTACGTCCTTAAAATGAACGGATAATAGAGGGGATTGGAAAAAGGAGAGGAGGTAGGAAGGGAAGAATAAGGAAGTGGAGGAATTACACAGATCAACAAACACACAAGAGAGAGCGCGACTACACTAATGAAGGCCTAGCACTTCTTAACCAACTTAAGCTAATAATGAATTTATGGAAAGCCTTGACGTCGGCTCTTGGCACAGAATTCAAATCCTCAAAGAGGCCCCTGCCAAGGGTCTTCAATCTCAATCTACTAAGGGCTGGAGAGTTACAGAGGAGGTATTCGATAGTCTCCTTATCGCAACACACTCTGAAATAGTCTGGCTGGGATCTGTCCTAGATCCTTGTCAGAGACCTAATCTCGCAGTGCCCCAAAATAACCCAATAACTAACCTTTAGCTGGCCTTATCCAAGCCTAGCAACCAACCTGTTCTTACAGTGTTTATAATAGGCCATCAACACCTAGAAACATTCCCCCAACGCCTCTGCTTTTCCCCCTTGACCCATCCATTGACGAGTCCGTAGTGGTGGCAGATTAGAGGATCATTACCGAGTATTCCGCTATGACCCGAAACCCAGCATAGACGGATTCGGTCGGGTCTAAAAGTACATAACGACTTCTTGTCCTAGCTAACGAGCCGTGATTTGCAACAAACCGACGCAATCATGTAACATTCCGAATCCGAAGCGGGCCCATCAGTTGTGGCCTCAATAGCTTTCAAGATTGCGAAAATCTCTGCCTGAAACACGCTACAGTTATCCCTACAGAAAACCTCAGCACCTATACCTCCTCCTAACTTCGACCCATCTGTGACTGTAATAGACACAAGAAGTCGTAGTCTAGTAAGTAGTGTGTTGGCTTATTAGACGTAAGGCCGCAGTTCAAACCCCATGTCAAACATCAAAACGAAATATGAAAAATGTATTTCTTCGGCGACTTAATCTCTGCAGATTTATGGCAAAAACTCTGAGAGTAAATAAACCTGTCATGAAAAAGTTTCTCAAAAATCTGTCGTTAGGAGTCGACGTTAACACGAGTGGTGTAAGAAGCTAGGCCGTAATCCTGACAGAAGATTTGTAAATGCCAATTATGTATGTATGTTCCTTACATATATGCAGATAGATATGGCACGTAAACGGCAAATAAAGTTATAAGTGTAAAAGATGTTTTAAATTTCAATATTTCAATATAAATAAATAATTCAACAGTAGGACAGACGGATCTAAATTTGTAAAGAACTAATTTCAGGTGAAACAGTACCAGCACTAGTACCAGCAGCATACCAAAAAAGTCGATGAAGACAAATATATTTACCTACACATGAACAAGAAACTGGAGGCGTACTTAGTACGAAAACATTGTAACCAATAAATTCGAAAATAGAAAAGAAAACATTGCTGGACAGCAAACAAAAGGTAAATAGTAAATTATTTCTGGTTAAAACCCATAAATAGAGCTGTCACTGGAGTTTTGGTTTAAAATACAGGACGACAACATCGACATAAACAACAGGAATATAAAACAAAACAATGACTTGTTAAAATTTATTTTTATTAATCCTCAACCTCGACCACACGCACAGACACAAATGGAATATTTTAAGGATTAAATGCTAACCAACCGTAACGAAATTCAAGGAAATCTACAGGATAATACCTAAAAATAGAATACATTAGAAGAGAATGAAAGAGAGGACAAAGAAATCGATAATCACTTTAAGATATTGACCATAAGCCTTAAGTGACCAAGGATACGATTTCAAAAGAAGGAAGGAATAAAGCAAACAAATAAAATATTTCACTCGTAATTTCTAAAATCCTTAAAAAATCCTTTTTTTCAAATTTAATACAAAAAAAAAACTTTGATTCCATTATCAATAGTATGTACTAAGGTAAGGTAAAAATCGTTTACGGAATTAAAATATTCGATTTAGTCAAAGTTTCATTTGACATTTCAATGAATAAATGTAATGTTGCAAGTTTTTTTTCATCAAAAGCATATTCATTCATAGCCGATCCCAATTTCTTGCTTGATGCTAAGAAATTAGTGACAACACTAAGAAAAGTTTATGCTCCTCACCATCATTTCTTGTAAAGTTACTTTAAAAGAGTCTGAGAACTTAAATCGATAATATCCGGTCTTTCGTTAAGCGCTTCTTAACTTTAAATTTAAATAAGAATTTGTGAGATATCATTCAAAAAAATTTGTTCGTTTGAAAGGCCAATCGATTTCAAATGTCAACCATGGGTTCTCTGTATGAAGCACATCCCTAATGTGCAATAACTTTAAGGCATAATTCAAGTTGAATTTGATCGCCAGTATGTGTTGTATTCTCGCCAAAGTCTAGTAGGTAGTGTGTTGGCTTACTAGACGTAAGGCCACGGTTCAAACCCCAGGTCAGACATCAAAACGAATATATAAAAAAAAATATATCTTCTACGACTTATTCTCAGCAGGTTTCTCGCAAAAACTCAAAGAGTAATTAAAATTGCCTTGAAAAGTTTCTCAAAAATCTGTCGTTCGGGGTCGACTTTAAACTTAGGTCCTGCCACTCATGCATAAAATTAGCACACACAGTATGAGTGGTGTGAGAAGGAAGGTCGCATTGTATTCGGGGTATTTCCCATAAATTTTATTTTTAGGATTTTTAATTATTTTTTTTACTATTTGCGGTGTAGATTTTAAAATTAACGGGACTTATACGGGATTATATTCACGGATAGTCAATTGATAATAAGGCAATAACAGGATACGCGATCAAGAACCGTCATGGAATGTAAAGTGGTGATTAACAATCACTCCAGGTATGTAACAGTAAGCATTAATTACATGGCTATCTAGAAAGCAAGGAACGATAGGAAATGAAGAAGCGAATATTCTGCCTAATAGATATAGAGTACTGCATATCATTAGCTGGGATAACTCAATCCTTTGCACACCATTGAAGAAAGTAGGCGCAAACTTCACATCAATGTTGTTTACCACTGTAGAACTATCCCATCAGGATCGAAAGACTATGCGTTTATTATGATTGAATAATGGTAAGTTAGTAAACTGATGAACGATTTTACGGGATTCTCCACTTTACATGTATACCTAAAATGGACAAGCGATGTAGATAATAATGATTGCTGGACATGAAACATTCCTAATGTCACTGCCCAACTTTAAGATCCCAGTATTTTAAGGAAGATACCCTAACCGGACATAACCCTTTGACTATTAGGCTAGAAGAAGCTGAGAAAGTTTGTTTGTACAGATACAAACTACCTCTAGAAAGTACTTGATGGCTTGGTGTAGGTCGATAGTCATGAAACACTTCGTTGCTCTCCTGTTCTTCAACATACCTACCTATTTAACCGAATAGTAGTTTCTGAGCGTTAGTTTTCAATCTAATGGTGTTTTCTTTTCTACCAAAAAATGTGCACTTTATTTTAAAAAATGCAATTTTGTGTTTGTTTCTTAAAAATGTTTCCCCCTCTAAAAGGGTGGTATGTTTTATTCTAAATAATTCGCACTTGAAAATGGTGGAGGGCATTGCATTTTACGCCCTGTATAAATCGAGAGTGCTGATAATGCCCTGTAAAGCAAATGACTTTTGTTTCTTTATAGGGCTACCAGATGAAATTTAAAAAAAGTCGCCTAGTATAGTTATCCAATTTTGAAGTTAATTTTTTCATTGTTTTGTGGGGTAACCTTAAGAGAACATTACATTATTAAAGCTACATGGTCAGTAATATAAAAAATTGCATTCAGTGTTAGAACTGTGTTAAAAAAATTTTATTTGGTTATAAAAAAAAGCTCTAAAAAAATTATATCGAAAAATTAGCGATCTGGCAACACCTTTTTTATGTTTACATATTTTATTGAAAACAAATAAAAAAATTAAACATATTTTTAAGGGCACGGGGCATACCCTTTTTTCATATTTGTGTTATGTTCATCTCAAATAAAAATTACATTATAACAGGGTTGGTCAGCAATTTTTTTAATGCACCTTGTAAGAGGGTGACATTTTCTTTGTAGAAAAGAAAACACCATAAGAAATCATACATTCATTTAAGAATCTTTCGTCCTGGTGTGAAAGTTAAAAAAAAGAAAAAATAACTTATCAACAATGTCCACACACGAGTATCCTTGTTCCAATATGTCGAAATTTTTAAAAATGAAAAATCTCGTTTCTCGATGTTTACGAAAGTATTTTAAAAGTAAGAAGTCTGATTTCCATGTGCAAATGTGTTGATAAAAAACCTCGAACGGTAAAATAACACAATCGCGAGTTCATATCATTTCATGCCTTCTAAACACTCGCACAGAATATCCAATGTGGCATGAAATGTGTGGCACGTCGGACAATTCTGCTGAAAACACATGTCGTCTGTGTCCATATTGTTACGTTTTTACCTTTTTAAAAACGTTTAGAATATGACTCCGTTGAATGTAAACAAAATAAATAAAAATAAACTGGTTGCCTGCTTTATATGCCCATGTAAACAGTCTGATGAAGGTTCTTGAAATAGAATGTTCGTGTCTTCGCCTTCTCGAGAACTCTATTGCGACTTCATTGTTGTTTGTGTATTTTATTCAGATTGCTTGTTGTTGCGTTCTCGCTTACTTGACTATTCCCCTTTTCTTTCATACTGATGTTGTTGGTTTACTTGTAACAAGTTCGTTGTATTTGTCTGTGTAGCTTTTGCTCATTTTAATGTTAAACGTCCATCTTCGTAACAAAATTTATTATGTTGCATTATTTTTAAGGTTAATATTTTTGTAATGTCTCAAACTTTGTTATGCCTATATCCTTAGGAGTACTATTAAATAAGATAATATCTTGTTGTGCTGTATTTACGATTGAATAAATAAAGTCGACTCCAAACATTTGGATTTTCAGAAACTTTTTCATGGCAATTTTAGTTTACTTTCAGAGATTTGGTTGAGAGGAAGTCGCCGTCATATTTTGTTTTGTTGGCGATGTCTGACCTAAGGTTTGAACCGTGGCTTCACGTCTATTAACTTAACACACTACCTACTGGACTACTAGATGCCTACGCCAAAATCGACAACAAAGAGTGACATGTTCGGAATGCATTGAACGCTCTTGGTTCTCATGTGGTTTGTTTGTTCACGTTCCCATTCAGTCAGAACTGGGTCTCATCACTGAAGATAATCTTTCGATAAAAATTGGGATGTGTTACAAACTGCTCCACTGGTCGCCTTAAAAATAACTTCATCTGACATGACGTAACTACATTAGATGAGTTGCCGGTTCTTTTCGAAATGATTGTGCTATTCCATTCAAATATTAAATTTCTTTTTAGAAATCCTGTACAAAATTTAATTTTCCTTTTCAATCATTCGAATACCATACATTTTGTCATGTGTTTTTTATTAAATCCTCTTCCCTTACAAAAAAAAAAGAACAAGAAAAATTAATATTTATTATCTCACTACACCTAAGCAATGTTTATGCTTTGTATTCATGTTCATGTTTTTCCAATAGAACACATAATGAATAGTAAGAATCCAATGAATATTCATACGCAATACATACAATGAGCGCCATAAGTGAGTCAACACCCACTATAATTTAAAATTTTCTATTATGTTCTTAAGTATAAAAAAAAGTTCCTTTATTGTTGTTGTTGTTGTTTTTGTTTTAACATTTTATAAGTAATAAATAAACGTTTTTATTTTATTTTTCATTCGACTATTCTCATTTACTTTTCTCGTTATCCTAAGAAAATGAATTAATTCAGTGGTGTTTACTCACTTTTGGCGCTCACTGTACATGTGAATACGACAGACACACAAATTGAATTTCAATATGCTTTTCTGTGTGTATTTTACAGAGCATGACAGTCAATAAAACATTTTTTTTCTTGTACATGATAGGTCGTAAACATGTCAAATTTGAAATTCTAGAGCGTACTGTATGGCAATATTGAATATCATAAATGAAAAACTTTCCTTTTTCTCGGGTAATTAAAACCAAAGCAAAGTAATTTTCGTTTCTTTCTTTTTAGAAAACTTCATAGTGATTATGCAACAAATTTTGGGGGGTATTCGTATTGAGAAACAATTTAGAATTCTTTAATAAATTAATACCACCTGGATGACGCCCAAAACATGTTGTTTTGTCTAAATTGAAACTAGGAAGTACGAAATACGAAACAATAGATTGAAAAAGTTTTTTTTAGTGTGTCGTAAAAAGTAACAGAAATTACGATTTTTATTACCATTTAAAAAACACACCCTTTTTGGGTTAAACTCCAAATGACGTATTTGCCACGAAAGAAAACACATTAATTAGTCTGTTTTCGTCATTTACCACATAAAAGAGCAGCAACAACACACAGTGATTTCTTTCGTAACTCGAAATGGGAAACATTTTATGTCGCACTAAATTTTCTTAATAACGAAGTGAAATTAATATTTGAAATAATTGTTTGGGAAGAGGTGGAAAATTTGTAGGCGCCTTCATTGTATCTTTTAATTAAATGCCTGACAACACCAACGCCAACACCAATACCAATACACACGATAAACAAGCCAGAAAATTATTTTCACTACTCATTGATATGGTATGCTATTCGATTAGTTATTGTCTGCAAGCCTAAAAGAAAATATATATCATATTAAGAATAGGTAGAGGTGGCAGTGTAGCCTAAAAAGTTAGACAGGAAAACTTAGGGTATATTGAGTCCCACTATAGTATCACAGTTTTCTACTTCCCCTTAATCTCGGCACCATTCGCAGCTTCTGATGAAGCGACTTAGACTACCAATGTCTATACGAGAGATCAGCAATGAGTATTCAAAAAGATGAGTAGATTTGAATCATACTCATAATTTCTGATACTTATACGCATTCATACTTATTTTAATATCATACTCATACTACTCATATTCATACTTAATAATACGCATGATGTTGTTAATTTCTACTGTCCTTTACTCAACATTTGCAAGAATTACAAAATAAGTATGATTCGTGTACGAATACTACAATACTCACTAGAAGGTTGTGTGTTTGCTCTGCTTGCTGTCTTTGTCCTTTTCTTTCTTCTTTTGTTGTAAATGCAACAACAACTAAGACTGTAAATTTGGATGACTGATACGAATCACTCGAATCATTTATGAGTATTATAAGTAATTTTCTAAATGTATGAATCTGAATGAGTAGGCGTATGAATCAAACATATTTCGAATGTTATGAGTACGTTGTACGCATACTCATTGCTACCCGTACTTATAAACCAATGTTGTAGTGAGCTGTTGAAACACTCATACTCAAAATTTCATGAGTACTTATGAGTAGCGAATAAGCGATTCATTGCTGATCTCTGGCCTATACCTGATTTGGTAGACAACAAGATCGTCAATCACGAGTACTCGCAATATTAAATGACTAAGTGCGTTAATAATCAGGGAGTATGGTAATGTCCCCTCCAGAGATATTTGCGTTTTTAATCATTTTCGGCGTAACCTACGTTGCAGACACTTCCAGCCTGAACGAATCCGCCACCCACAGTTCCATTTGCTTAGAGATTTGAAGGCTTGGACGGTATCTACTAAAAAAAGACCACTGCTTCATTATTCCACAAGTCATATCGCGGAATCATATGGTCCATACTTCAGATTGTTCAAAAAACTTTCAGCATCTTTACATGACCAGTTTTGATTCATGTCACTATCTAGTCGCCCAGAGACGCTATTAATCTTAATCGCTAAGCCCTTGCAATGAAACTCAATCGGAAAAAGGCATAATATCTCTAGTACTGATGTTAGTATAGGGCTCAAGGCAAGGTAGTCATCGTACCTAATAACCGTATTCACTCGTAGATTGGGATAGGTCTAACCACTGTCGTGTAGATCCGGTAAGTAATTCTTGATCCCTGACCTAGAGTTAACCCAGTCAAAATGCAATGCAATTTTAGTGTACGAATAGGCGGCGGTTTGTAATTTCTAGTGAGCAGTATCATACATTTTATAACTAAAAGTGCCTCATATCTGCAACATCACATGCAGCTGGTTAATCACAAGGTTCCATAGGAGAGAGAAAATTATTCCACGCTGTCGAAATTCCCTTCATGCCTTCCTGTATTTCGGTGATAACAATGACAATTCTCTGCCGAGCACCTGACATGCATCCGGCTGGTTCCTTCTGCGATGCATTAATGCTCTACAGTTTCCAAGAATGTGTTCCTACGATTCATTGTCATCGTCACAGAATCTTCAGGTTGGGCTCGCAACAATCGTCATACTGAATGAGTGTTGTCTGAGCCTACAGAGTTCTGTCAAAAGACCGATTACCAACGTTATGTTCTTCCTGGATAGTCTGACGCAAAGCTCAGATCTCCTCTAATTGTAATTATATTGCCCATACCTTTCCAAACATTTACTCCTACTTCAAATAAGACTTCTATTCCCATCGACGGCGTGGAATTTTATCTCTTCAAGCAACTTCCCCAAACAGTGCCATACTATCCTCGATTTAGCACCATAAGATCCGAGTGATCGCATGACGGTCTGACTGTCAGATAGCATTGCTATATCTTGCTAAAGTACCTCGTATATAAGCTGAATTTTTGGTCTTAGGGTCTTTTGATTTTGTCCAGCAGATAGCGATCAGCTAATCGATTACTTAGATCACGAAATCCCTATATGAATTTCATGTTAGATTTGTCTCCCATTAATCCAAGGACATCCTCCAAAGATTTGGTCTTCACTACCATATGCAACGGACTTAAATCCAACAAATCTTCCAGTCTCTGTGTCTTATTCAATTCCATTTGAACTACTTTCAGATTTGTTCTATTTGTATGGACGACATCCAAGTTAGCTGAAGCAGTCGATATATCCTGTAATACGTCGCAAATTCAATCTCCATACAGCCTCAGGCTTTCAATTATTCCTATGTTCCGGAACTCATATAAGAGTGATCTTTAAATGATCCGAAATTTCCATAAGAAATTCTCAGCATTCATGGATAAGGACGGACGTTCAAACTGCGTTCGTTAGGGACTTAAGCGCAGCCTGGCCGTCCTAGTAAATCAGGAGATTTTTCAAGGAAAATTCCGTCACTCAATAAGCATTGTGCCGCTTTCAAATTGCCATGAACTTTACTTGGAAAACAATGTAGTAGTTAGGCAGCCTATAAGAAAGTTTAGTATCAGAACCATTAACGTCACTCCAATTATAGCTATAGTGTAAACCTCATGAGTCCCATAACATAAGGCATAGCAACAAAATTTAATTAAAGTCAACGGAGTTTATTATTTGAAACATGCAAATATTGGCTTCGTTTTGATTAAATGAATTTATTAACAATTTCTAATACAAAATGAGAAAAAACAACGAATCACTGACGAAATGTAATTATTTCGTTGTCTTCATGAATGATTACAATTCATTTAAAATACGTGAGTTTAAATTGCTTTCCCAGCAATTAAAGTGTTAAATTTCTTGTTCTTATTCTTGAGAACATCATCATTTATCGTTGTATTGTCTTCCCTTGCATTTGCTTTAATTATACTCAACAGAAGTATAGCAACGCAAGCAGTGGTTGTAAGACAACCACTAATTAGAAGAATTGCACTAATTCTTGTGCAATGGGATACAGATATGAATGATAAGTGGTAAACAAGTACGTGGGCTAATTTTTAATTATCTATAAAGAGTTCGTTGATTGCAAACAAAATAACAATAAATTGGTGTTCAGTTTCAATTAAATTCTTTATTGTTCACACTATTTTATGTGCCACTGTTCATAACTTGACGTATACAACAACAACTTGCTTGTTCGGTATACTTCTTTGTTTACAACGCAGATCTTTACAACGGAGATCTTCAAACCACGACTGCTCTCTTCACACGCAACGCGTCTTCACACAATACAGACTGAATTCTTACTACTCTTTGACTGCTTTGTCTTGCCTTTTCATATGCCCACGTAAACAGTCTGATGAAGGTTCTCGAAATCGAACGTTTGTAATTTCGTTTTCTCGAAAACTCTATCTCAGTTTCATTGTTGTTTGTGTATTTTGTTCACGTTGCTTGTTGTTGCGTTTTCGCTTACTTGTCAATAACCTTTTCTTTCATACTCATGGTTTTTGTTGCTTTTGTTTATCACTTTAATGTTAAACGATGTTACGCCATTTCCATTTTCGTAACAATATTGTGCCAGTAACAACAGTCTTACAAAATTGAAATGGTACTGAACTATAACTGAAAGAGTACTTTTTTGCATCAAATGGTACTTTTGTAAAAAAAATATTTATTTATACTTAATACACGTACGGAATAGAATAGAAAAACTAACGACGTATACATGTTTCTCATCTACAAAACAAAAACAGTTGATGCCAAACGTAAAAGCCCCGTTTAATCAATTGCCAACGGAACGTAATGGAATGTACGTTCATTTTAGCATATGTAAAGCAAATTAAATACTTACCGAAATTACATTACGAATCGGCAAGCGTTCTCATTGCTTTTCTTGTTCTAAAAACGAAAGTACGTTGTATGGACGTTGGGCTATTCGGGGCTAATGACTAATTTCACCTTTTAGCATTATGTTGAACATGTTGCTAACCCATTAATTGTTGAAAAGAGCGAACCATAAAATATATAATAATAAAAAAGTACTGAAAGTGTAGCGGGGGTACTGCGGAAATGGAAAAGTACTGAAAAAAAGTACTAAATTTTTCAACATTGAGTAACAATATTGTGCCAGTGTTCGTAAATATTTTATTTTTCTGGAGAAGATTTGTTAATTGATTTACAGCACCTTCTTCAGCTTCTATGTATTGAGTTATTAATTCAACATGAAACCAAACAACACCAAAGAAATGTACATTTATAACCAATAGCAACAGCAAGGACAGAAAACGAATAAACCACACAATGAAACGGATTAAACCAGTTGCTTGAATATGAGAAACTTTCATGTGAATTTCTTAATCCGAGCTGTTAATTTCTCTGCCGGCATCATACTCTATGAAGAGAAAGTTCGTCCGTCCATTTAGGGAGAATCTTCTATAAAAAAATTCCATTTTCAATTAAACGGATTTCAACGTTTCAATTTATTTTATTTCATTTACTTCTTCCCATATGTGCACACTATAAAAAAGTACATTGTTTTAGTTGTGACAAATGGAATGTAACGGTTTTCAGTGGTGAAGTCACTGTCCGATAAGAGCATTCTTTTGATATAAACTTGAAAATGTTCTTGTATGATTACAACGTGGACTCTGTATGGATACCCCAAAAACGATCAAATTTTGACACATTTTTTATAGAAAGAAAACTTCGAAATTATCCGAATCTAGGGACTATTTTTATGAGATAAAAAGTTTCAGTGTTGAGTTAAAAAATTCCTAGTTTTACCAATTTATTTCATTTCTTGATAACATTATAGCAAATCAATTGAACAATTGAAGCTCGAACCCGGGCTTTTAAGTCTAATAAGCGAACACACTACCCACTAGACTACGGCGACTTCGGATGTATCACTTTCCCGTCTAATACCAACCTAATTTCCAACAGTCCATTCCGGTGAATTACAATATGGTACTCTTTCATGATATTTTAATTTTTCAATTTGTCTATACAGCATTGCAGAATTTTATTTCTAAGCTTTGCTAAATTCTAGAATTGACTTGATGACCATCTAGCATTTTTCTCTTGGGTTGTATCATTACCAGCGTTGCCACAAAGAAAAATTTTTCCCTACCAATATTCTTTCCAAAACCTACCAAAATAATGCCAATCCTACCAAAATTTGAATTTAAATAATTATAGATTATTCAGTATGAAATTAACGTTTTATTGCTAAACTTAACAAAAAAATTTTATATATATCACATTTAATGTGTTTAAAAAACAAAATAATTCATTTAAAAAATATAAAAATAAAGGAACATAAACATAGTGTATAAAATTAAAGCTAAATTCATACCAAATTCATCTTTAACATAAAATTAACATAAATAATTTGTTTAGAATGTTTAATATACTAAATATAGTACATATATAACAAAAATTATATTTATAATATTCAGGTATCATTGAGATCTTTTTTTGCAGACCACACATAATGCGGCTCAGACTTGCATGTAACTTCTTTACATATCATTATGTTGTTTATTGTGCTGTTATCTAACTTATTTCTTAGATTTGTTTTTATTAAAATTAATTGTGAAAGTTTTCGTTCTGCAACTGCAGAACTATGTGGAAGAGAAAGCAAATTAAAAATTACATAAATCACCATAATAAAATTCGTTTAAACCATTTTTAAATGTGCTTACATTGTCCCAAAATTCATTTATGCTAAGTGTTATATCTAAGGATATATAGGTTTTTAGTCTCAAATTAAAGATTTTTGCACACAAATTCAATTTTTTTTAAATCAAATTAAATTTTCTTCAAAACAAATTAAATTTTATTAGAATAAAATAAAATTAATTAAATTAAACACAACTTAAACTTTTTGTCTGTCATATTAAATATATTTAATTTTAAATTAATTTTTTTTAATTTTTAATTAACTTATTTTAACTTCAAATTCATTTTTTAGTTAACGCAAAATAGTTAAAAATATATAAAACTTTTTATACCTTAAATTAAGATTATAAATAGTAATATACAGTGGTGGCCACGAATTTAAGACACGACATATGATAGACTTATTTGTGATAATTGAGAAATCTCAAGAAACCCATGATACTTTGGAAAAATATACTTTGTAGTTTTGCCGCATCGGCTCTGATGAAAAGCAGTACGTATGGCGCCCTCCAAACCTAGAGCATCATCCAAAGTACACCCTAAAAACAACATGGTGGTGGAAATGTGACGGTGTGGGCGGCATTTTCCTGGCATGGTGTAGGTCCCATTTACAATATAAATTCTAAAATGGACCACCATGTTTACAAAAATATTGTAACAGACACAATGATACCATTCGCTGAAGACAACATGCCTCCAATGTAGAAATTTATGCATGATAATGACCCTAAGCACATTTCACGTCTAGTGAAGAGTTGCTTAGAAGAAAACGATATCATTGTTCTTAAATGGCCAGCTCAATCCCCGGACCTCAATTAAATTGAGAACCTGTGAAATGATGTTGAGGAATATGTACGAACAGTTAAACCAAAGAATTCAAGCGATTTGTGGGAAGAAATCCGAAGGGCTAGGTATGCAATTCCAAAGCAACGTTATGTGGCATTAGTCGAAAGTTTACCCGGGAGATGTGCTGCTGTGATGAAAAATAAAGGATTTCCCACTAAATACTAGGATTTTTTTTATTAAGCTGAGCTTAATTTACAGAATAGTGTTATATTATGCCTATGTCTTAAATTCGTGACCAGGATAAAATTTGTATTTATGTATATAATATGTAAATAAAAATTTTTAACCGAATATAGGTAACAAAATATTATTAATTTTTCTTTATAACATTACTAAAATCCTAAAAAAATATCATGGACCCATAATTTTTTCGATAAAATGTAAAAATTATCTCAAACAACTCAGTCATATGTCGTGTCATACCACTGTATGTATGTAGTTATAAATTGAATATAAAATATTCATTGTAACTGTTCTCCAGATGCAGCTAATGATAATGACATGGCCATATCAACATAGTAATTATTATAATCAGACCGGTGTTACCGATTCGACGGAGTTCTTAATTACAGTTACCAAGTCCATATTAATATCAGGATCAGCTAGCAAATTGCGTGCATAGGGGGAGTATGGAGGAAGAAAAACTAATGTTTGCCCAAACTCGGCAATTTTATTTTTCACTATTTGTGTTGCTGAACTCATTACCAACAACATCAAAATGTAGATTCTATGTTCAAGAAATACTGAAACTATGCGTTGGTAACAATGTTTGTAGGGTTCACGGTTGAACCTTTTTTAAACATATTGATGAATGGCAAAAATTATTTAGTCACCTTTTAATTTTGTACAAAGATTAAGATATTCCCTCATTTAAAATAATAAAAAATTAATTTGAAATGATATAAATTGAAAAGAAATAAATTTAAATATAAATGAAAAAAAATTAATTTCAAATGAAAAACAATGAATTTGTTTTAGAAATTAACTAATTTGTGTTAAAAATAATTTAATTTGTTTCGAATAAAATTTAATTTAATTTGAAAAACATTTAATATTAGTCGAAAAATCGTGAATTTGAGATTAAAAACCAATATCACTTAGTCGAAGTAAGTTCCTTCCATTGCATTACGATTTTATCTGGATCATAATCCACTAAATTCTTAAATTTCAGTATCAAGGGCAATATATTTATTTTTTCTTTGGAAAGAACATTTATATGTGTTATTATTTGTAGTAATTTTACATCTTCTTTTCCAAAGTCAAATCTTATTTTAATTTGGTTTAAATATTCTATATAAAATTGTAGAATATTTGATTTGATTTCCACTATATCTACTTGATCTAAATTATTTTCCAAAAATACTTCGGCTTTTGTACCTACAAAAACTTTATTTATATCTACATGGTTATTTTTGTGAAGAAAATTAACGTCAGGGGATTCGGAGGGGTATGGGAGTCTAGAGCTTTCTGATTGTAATTCTTTATTTAACGCGTTTATTATTGGTAAAATATATGAAGGAAATAAGTTTTCATTTTGGCTCCCATTGAATTTGCTAATTCTGCTGATCGAATGCCATTAACTTCTTATGAAAATGAAATAAAATAGTCTTTGACTATCCCATTGTTCGATGATTCTAGAAAATACACCTTCTAATGAAAGCCATCTTGTTGAACAAATGCCTAAAATTTTATGGGGCTTTACGAAACAACAATCTTGTAATTCATTGAATTCTGTAATTCTTGTTAGGCTATGAGAAAATAAACCATAAATGCCTCTGCAAAGTTGTTCTATATCATTCGGTAATTTTCTGGAAGAATAACTGCTACATAAAAGCAGTGAATGGCAAGAGCACTTTATAAAAAATTTCTGTTTCACTATTTAGCAATGTTTTTAAGCCACCAATATTTTCTTACTTAAACATTTTATTTTCGGTTTTAGACCTAAAAATAAATAATACTTCCAGATTTAAATCTAACAGATATTAATTGTACTTTCCTACCAAAAATAAATGAAATTTGAACAAACCAACCAAACTACCAATCGTAGCATTTTTAAATGAAAACTACCAATTTTGGTCCAATTGGACCAAAACGGCAACGCTGATCATTACTTCCACTAAATTTTTGGTCGTTAGCATCTCGCCGATCATGAATTTATTTTCTCTATTCCTCGAATAGCGAGAACGTTAACACAAAGGGGCAATTCACACAACTTTGTATCGTGTATGTTGTATTGAACACATTTGTTTCTTTGTGAACGCTCAATGCTATGCTGTATTGTGTACATCGTGGCATTCAAACAATTTGATAGCCCGAAACCAACACAACATAAGAAAACATATACACATTTTTTTCATTCACACAATTTGATAGCACGAAACCAATACAACTTTTAAAAACATATGGAAAAAATGTGTATAAGTGTATCGGATTTTTGTATGAAAATTATCAACAACAATCATACACTGTTGTATGTTCTTCCAACAATACAATGAATACAACGATACAACGGCTTGTGTGAATTGACCAAATGTTAAATTGTGAATTGTCATTTTTCGCATACAAGTGTTTTGCATTCAATTGGAAAATCCCAACCAACTACAATTAATAAACTAAGACATTGGGTATAAAAACACTATGAAGGTGGTCTATAAAAATTGAAAAATTATAGAAAATGGCTCAGACATCACGGTCAAACGAAATATAAAAAAATACTACCTTCGGCGGGTTTTCCGAGAAAATTGGGCAAAAAAATGTTTTTTTTCTATGATACATTCAGTTTCCTTGATACATTTTTAACTAAATTATCCAATAAAGTTACCATGGCCCATGTGAAAATTTTTCTGATATTATCGTGGCGATTAACGTGAAAGTTAGTTCCGCAATATCCATTTTGATAAAACAATTTCATTATTTCAATGTTATATCCATCCATGCTGATTTAAAGAAACAGGTTGAATAGATGACAACTAATTTGACAGATTTAGCTTATATGGCTTTTATCAACTGCCAAAGGTCGATAGTCTCGGTCGAAAGATTCCATTTATGCATAGCTCTCCCTATAATGTTAGCGCAGTTCTGTTCCCTTGATCAATATAGGGATGCTGTTCGGTGTTAATTACAATAATTCCCTGTCTAGCACCTATTAAATGCTTTAACTACAACTACTACAAAGTTAAGTTTGTTTTCTGAATATTCCGATTACCTTCCGCTGTCGTCACCCAGCATATGTTTATATTGCCTTTGTTTCTATTTCCCTTTCTGTCGAACATATCTTTGCAAATTGTTTTTATTGCTATTTCATGGAATGGTTCTGGCCATTTCACTGATTCGATGTTGTCACTTCGCTTCTGGCAGGTTGATTTGATTCGCAAGGACCGAGCTGTAAACAATCGAAATGATTACGGTTAGCGAATAGTAAACTACGTTTAGATATAAAGATTAGGTTTTAATAAAGGCGGTAGCACCAATACGTGGTTTCGAACAAAAAAAAACAGGTAGAAGGAAAATATACTACAAAGTATATTTTAGTATATACTACAAAGTACTACTGTGTATACTACTTTGTAGTATATATGTATATGGTAATAGTAGTATATGTACTACAAAGTAGTATATACTATCTCGGTGCGAGTGGCTTATTTGAGAAATGTTGTGCCTTGTCAGCTGTAGTGAAGACACCAGCCCCATG
The DNA here is from genome assembly GCA_930367235.1 of Sarcophaga rosellei. Lineage (NCBI taxonomy): Eukaryota > Metazoa > Arthropoda > Insecta > Diptera > Sarcophagidae > Sarcophaga > Sarcophaga rosellei. The sequence continues at coordinate 67,418,607 of OV884019.1, forward strand.
AAAAGGTTAACAGCCAAATGCTCTAAAGTCAAATGAACTAAAATCTGGAAATCTCTGAGTGGAATCGAATTTCCCCATATATTTTTTTTACCAACAGTTCCGTAACCAGTGATGGACTTTTTTTTGTTGTCAGTCGACCAATATCAATTACGTTCGTAGACGTTCTATCCTTTAATACTGGACAGTATTTAGCAGAGGCAGCCTCCAACACAGCGTTAAGAATATATTTGCAAATGTAGTTCCATTACTTCTTTAGAAAGGGGATTCTTTTCCATTAAAAATTTTTCATTTTTTGCATCTGTTTTGTTTGGTTTGGTCTACACATTGTAAGTCTTATGTAAAATACACACAAACACATTTTTTTTTCTATTAACAAACACATACATCATTCAGTATGTAGTAGTACCTCTGGTACCATCTATTTATTATAGTCTATATTCCATGGTCAGTTTTGGTAACGGTTAAATTGTGTTGCGGTAATTGAAATTGAGAGAGAAAAAAACGAGAAATGAGAAATAGAAATGAAATGTTGTCACCATATGTTTTGTCCGTTTGTTCATTCTCAATTTCGCTTAATACGAGTATGACATTCGATTAAATGCGATGCCAATTATTGAGCATATGGTGGTAAAATGTATTAACAACAACAACAACAACATCGCAATCTAAAAAATGTTACATGTAAATTGAATTTTATACATGCAAAAGAAAACCTCATTAATATTCTGTGATTGTCACTGAATTTAATTTTGTTTTTATTTTTTAACTACCGACGTAACCACTTTCTGATGAAGCCAATACATGGATCCAATAGTCTCGCCAACAAATTTTTTCTAGTTTCTCGATTTCGACTTTGTTTATTATTATTTCGTTAGCCAACATTTATTGTATGGTGTTGTGGTCAAAACTTTTTCCAACAACAGTTAAAAAACCCAAGAAAAATACAGTCTAGTTTTGCCTTCTATTCTCCCTATCCATTCTAATAACATTTGGCTTTGAAAACCAACATACTCGTAGCCTTGTTTCCATTTAAAATTTGTTTAGTTTTTCAAGTATTTTGAAACAGGAAATTTTGTTGTTGCTTTAACGGTGGTTTTTGGAACAAAATTAAAATGTCAGATTCTTTTCCTTGGTATCGAAAACAGAAAAAAGAACGGAACAAATATTTAAACTTGACCGCAAAATCTTTTCTACAACAAATCCATACAGTCTCTCTCTCTCGTTAATGTTCATAAAGGAAATCTATTGAAGCGTAGGCTGTAAAGAAGTCCTATTACATCGTTAAACGAATTATTTTAAAATGGAAATTTAATATTGTAATCGATACAATTTAATGTAAATAAAAAATGAACGGGAACTAAATGTTGACCAAAGGTTATCCTTGGCTTTGATTTTAAATATTTCAGACTCTGCAATATAGTATACTTCCGTAAATAATTGTTTAATTACATACATAATTGGCCTTTACAACACTTCATTCAGGATTACGGCCTAGCTTCTCATACCACTTATGTTATGTGTGCAATTTTGTTTATTCTCAGAGTTTTTGCCAAAAATCTGCTGAGAGGAAGTCGCCGAAGAAATGTTTTTTCATATTTAGTTTTGATGTCTGACCTGGGGTTTGAACCGAGGCCTTTCGTCTAATAAGCCAACACATTACCTACTAGACTACGGCGACAACCAGTTGTTCAATTGGTCTATCAAAATTGGAAAAAATATTCTACTAAAGTTGCCGTAGTCTAGTAGATAATGTGTTGCCTTATTAGATATGAAATCACGGTTCAAACCCCAGAACAGACATATCCAACAAAACAAACAAAACAAAAAAAAATATGAAAACAAATGTTTCTCAAAAAATCTTCCGGGCTCATGTATAAAATTAACATACACAAAATGGGTGGTTTGAGAAACGAGATCGTAATCCTGACTGAAGTGTTGTTATGACCAATTATGTACATATGTAAATATTTTATTGACTGACAACCATTTATTGTTATTCGTTGACGTCGATTCGCTCTAAGAAAATTATTATTTTAAGTGCTTTTTGGTCTTTGATGCATAGCTGCCAGATGAATAAAGCATCAAATCGTCAAATATAAGGAAAAAATCGTCACAAACTTTACGCCTTTGAATATAGGACGGTTGATTGCAAAATGTTATCTTCTTCCTGGTTTAATGTACGGTTGTGAACTTTTTGCTCGTTGATGCCACTCTATCTCATATGATGTTATCATTTAACTTATTTCCTATTAATGAGTCTAGACCTACCCACTTTACAAATACTAATAGCACCCTACTTGATTCATTTTTCGTCAGTAATAAACATAAAGTTTTACATTATGATCAACTAACGGTACCAGCCTTTTCAAAACATGATCTCATCTTTGCAGTATACGACTTTGCAATACAGAAACCCTCCACAACGTTTAAATATCGTGATTTTCAGAGCCTTAATATCATGGCCTTAGAAAATGATCTTAATAATATACAATGGGATCAAATGTACCGCCTGTCGTCAGTTGATGAACAAGTTTCTTTAATAAACTTCACTATTTTGGAACTTTACAACAAGCATGTTCCTGTGAAAACTAAAACAGTCAGAAGCTGTGAACGGCCGTGGTTTAACAATGAAATAAAATCATTAATACAACGTCGGAATTATGTATATCGTTTGTGGAAACGATATAGGACACCAGAATATCGTGAGCAGTACTATCTAGCTAGGAAAGCTGTTGTGTCTAAAATAAAACACAATAAATCTGTTTATTACTCCAATAAATTCAACAGCGCTGTTGACACGAAAAGGACATGGAAAATTATACATGATATTGGAATTGGTAAAACAACTAATCACGAAAGTGATGTCGATGTCAATGTGCTTAACGAATCATTCGTCAATATTCCTTTGCCAACTGTAAGCCCTTGTTTTTATTCTCATATGCCACCAAATGAACCATCCGTTGCAAAATTTAGTTTTAAGTGCCTTGATCTTAATGATGTAGCAGAAGGCTTCTACAAAGTTAAATCAAATGCAGTCGGTTTGGATGATATTAATCCAAGGTTCATAAAGAAACTACTGCCATGGATAATACACCCTATTAGGTATTTGTATAATACAATTATTACAACCAGTACTTTCCCAACGGAATGGAAATATGCCAAAATCATACCAGTTCCAAAAAATGGCAATGAATATCGCCCAATATCAATTTTACCATACCTTTCCAAAGTTTTCGAGCGAATTATTTATAAACAAATGGTTGCATTTATAGATCAGTACAATTTATTAACTGACCGTCAATCAGGTTTTCGATCTCAACATAGCTGTTTAACCGCTCTGACCGATGTAATCGAAGACATAAGAAATAGTTTAGACAATGGGAGGATAACATTCTTAGTTTTGCTTGACCATTCAAAGGCCTTTGATACTGTTCACCACTCAATACTGTGCTTTAAACTTGCTAGAATGTTTAACTTCTCTTCTACAGCCGTTAAATTGATGTCCACATACCTAACAGACAGATGACAATACGTCTCCAATAAAGGACTACTTTCTAACCCTCTTCGCGTGACAAGAGGTGTTCCGCAGGGCTCCATATTGGGACCATTACTGTATTCCATTTGCTCTAACGATATACCAGAGCAGCTTAAACATTCTACAATTCAAATGTATGCTGATGACATCCAACTCTACCTTGATAGCTCTATAGCTTCCATCGACATTGGAGTTAGAGATCTTAACATTGACCTTAATAACATTTCTCTTTGGGCGACTGCAAATGGTTTAAGGATTAACCCTAAAAAGTAAAAATGTATTGTAATTTGCAAAAAATCCGCAAAAATTGAAGCCAATATTAATGTTTTCTTGGGTGGTAGCAAGATTGACATTGTTAATTCTGCCAGAAATCTTGGCGTGGTTTTCAACAATACGCTAACCTGGTCGGATCACATAAACCAAACTTGTGGAAGAGTTTATAGTATGCTAAGGTGCTTATGGGCTTCGCAGTATTACACTCCACCAAAAATAAGACTACTTCTGGCTAAAACTTATTTAATACCAACTTTGCTGTATTCATCTGAAGTCTTCTCCGGCTGTAATTCAAAAGACACTGCGAAACTCAACAGTACTTTCAACAACATTGTACGTTACATATTCTGCCTAAGGAGATTTGATCATGTCTCTCACTTCTCCAACCGCATATTTAATATCTCCTTTAGTAACTATATAAAGTTAAAGAACTTGGTTTTTCTTCATAAAATTATTATATCGGAGCACCCAAAATATCTTCGCAAACGCTTAAGGTTCATGAGATCCTTAAGGGGAAAGGGTATTGTGCAGATTCCTCATCGGGATGCAGCGTCCGAGAGACAATTTTTCATATTAAGCATCCGACTCTGGAACCAACTTCCTCCAGACGTGCAAGTTATTGGCAACGCAAATAAATTTAAGCATGTACTATATCAATATTATCAAACGTAATCTGCTATAAATGTCAGTTGTAAATATTGTTATATATTCTTAACCATCTTTATTTTTATTTAAATTTTATTTATATTATTGTTTTTTTATTTGTTTATTTTATTTATTTTTATTTCTTTTTTATAAGTTTTGAATTTTATAAGTATTGATATAACTTGTCAGATTCTGATACTTTAAATTATAAGATATTATGTCTTGTTGTATCAGAAATTCAAATTTAATAAATAAATACAAATACAAATACATAATTGGCCATTACAACCCTTCAGTCAGGATTACGGCCGAGCTTCTCACAATAATCATGTTGTGTGCGTTAATTTTTTACTTGAGTGGCGGGACCTACAATTTAACGTCGACTCCGAACGAAAGATTTTGAAAAACTTTTTCATTGCAGGTTTATTTTACTCTCAGAGTTTTCGCCAGAAATCACCGTAGTCCTGACTGAAGGGTTGTAATGGCCGATTATGTATGTACATATGTATGCAGGTTGTTATAAATTCTTATTACTTTTCAGATATTTTAATGTAATATACATAATAACTAAGCTAACTGGGATATTACTACTAAATTGGGAGAGAAATTGTTAAAAAAATTATTTTTTTTTCAGGTAGAATTTTTGACTCAAATGATAAACAATGTTTTTCAATATTAATTTTTACTGATAAACTCATCACTTTCGATCTATTCAATTACAATTTTCTAATATAAAATAAAATATTGAAAGAAAAACATGAAAATATTTTACAGAGGAAGAACGTTTAAGTAACACCTTCAATTGGAAACGGATATTAAAGTTGGTTCATGAGCAGATGTGTAGCAACACAACCCATCCTGTGTTCTTAAAAACTGTGTGAGGTCTTCTACTCACGCTCACTTCACTTCACAGATATAAACAACAACAAATAATACATGCCATAACAAAAGTGCGCAGAGCGTAAATTAGAACAAAAGTGAAGAGTTTCGAATTTCCCATTATTTTATGTTCTGTTGATTTTGCCATTGAAAACGCAACGGGTGACCTTCAACTTATTTCTTCTTTCACTTTTTTTTTGATGTTTTCTATTTCGAAAAACAATTCTTTTGAAAAACAAACAAAAAAAAAACAGAAAACAAGAGAAATAATCAAAGCAATAACAACATTTTAAAGCAAATATAAATAAAACTCTTCATTGTTTATTTTATTTTTCTTTCGTTTTTTCCATTCTTTTTTAAATCTCATTTAAAATAAACAAAAAAAAAGGAATGAAAATTATTTCAAATGAACACGAACAACAAAAATCACTCATTCATGGTGACACTTCAATGAAGAGCAAAACAACAGCCACGTAGGCAAAATGGTATGATTAACCAAAAAGGAATTCATTTCTAATTGAAAGAAACGTTGTAAACATATACATACACATGAAGACATGTTACACTCACACACATACATACACACATGTCTTTACAAATTCGCTTTATTTTGTCTAAAGATAAAGAAAATAAGCAATGAAGCCTTTTAGAAAACATACATTATTTGGAGACATAAGAACTAAATATAGCGACAATATCTTATATCACCATAACGGAATTATATATCAGCAGCAGGAATTCAAAAACAACTTCCCTGGAACTTGGATTGACAGAGGTGAGACAGAAAAGAAATTAAGCTAATCCACTTGATTTCCTGTTACGTACGTAATACTCACACTGTGTTCACTAAAATGTATGCCTGTAGAAGAGCAATAGGATGAACCAGAATCTAAATCACTAGTGATAATTGAAGCTTTTCGACTTATGCACTTATACATACATACCAGAGGTCAGCAATGAGCGTTCAAAAAGATGAGTAGAATCTGATCATACTCATAATTTCTGATACATATACGCATTCGTACTTATTTTAATATCATACTCATACTACTCATATTCAAAATTTGAAGTTCTCATGTACTCAAGAATCACAAAATAATTATGATTCGCGTACGAACACTACAATACTCACAAGAAGGTTGTGTGTTTGCTTTGCTTGCTGTCTTTTCTTTTTTTCGAAATGCAACAATAACTACGACTGTAAATTTTGATGAATGATTCGAATTGTATTGTTAAGTATGAATACGAAGAGTACTTTAAACTTTGAATATAAGTAGTATGATATTAAAATAAGTATAAATGCGTATAAGTATCAGAAATTATGAGTATGATTCGAATCTACTCATCTCTTTGAATACTCATTGCTGATCTCTGGTACTTACATTGCAGCAGTTAACAAAACTCTACAAATACCAGAAGAAATTCACGTGACAATTAGGATAAGAAACCCCTGGAAAAACAGTAATTTCTAGAAGTGCAGCCAGGAGATGTATTTCCTGCTGAAGAAGGTTCCAACATGTTCAATACAATAAATAAGTTTTAAGAACACATACAGGATATAGAATTGGCCAAATGTATCGTGTATGTTGTATTGAATACAATTGGTTGTTTGTGAACGCTCAATGCAATGCTGTATTGTGTATTTCGTATTCCAAATGCCTTCTTCATAATTTTTGGCATTCAATCCAATTGATAGCTCGCAACCAATACAACTTTTAAAAACATGAAAAAATTGGTCAATTCACACAAGCCGTTGTATCGTTGTATTCATTGTATTTGGTCAATTCACACAAGCCTTTGTATCGTTGTATTCATTGTATTGTTGGAAGAACATACAACAGTGTATGATTGTTGTTGATAATTTTCATATAAAAATCCGATACACTTATACACATTTTTTTCCATTGGGCAATTCACACAACTTTGTATGCTGTATGTTGTATTGACTACATTTGTTTGTTTGTGAACGCTCAATGCTATGCCGTATTGTGTATTTCGTGGCATTCAAACAATTTGATAGCCCGAAACCAACACAACATATGAAAACATATACACATATTTTTCATTCACACATTTTGATAGCACGAAACCAATACAACTTCCAAAAACATAGGAAAAAAATGTGTATGAGTGTATCGGATTTTTATATGAAAATTATCAACAACAATCATACTCTGTTGTATGTTCTTCCAACAATACAATGAATACAACGATACAAAGGCTTGTGTGAATTGACCACATATGTTTTTAAAAGTTGTATTGGTTTCGTGCTATCAAATTGTGTGAATGAAAAAAATGTGTATATGTTTTCGTATGTTGTGTTGGTTTCGGGCTATCAAATTGTTTGAATGCCACGAAATACACAATACAGCATAGCATTGAGCGTTCACAAACAAACAAATGTATTCAATACAACATACACGATACAAAGTTGTGTGAATTGCCCAAATGTGTTTCAAATTTTTACATGAAAATTATCAACAACAAGCATACGCTGTTGTATATTCGTCCAACAATACACTCAATACAACGATATTGATTTGACCAAATGTAATGACAAATAATATGACAATAAATTACAAAGATTGTTACGTATAATTCGAGGTTCTAAGGAGCCCAATATAAAGGCCTAAGTCATGAACATTTCTACCCATGCCTGGTCCAAAACAAACTCTTTGTTATTATCTTGGCACTTGCTCAAGAAATTATCGTAATTTTTATAAAGGTGTAACTAAAGAACAACTTTACGGCTGATATCAACTTACGGCTGAAACCTGTCAGATCCCAATTTCTAGTTCAAAATCTTTTGTTGAATTCATATGCTGAAAGATTTAAAATAGTTCTCTAGATAAGTACAACATACATACACAATTGGCCACTACAACCCTTTAGTCAGGATTACGGCCTAGCTTCTCAACACTACTCATGTCGTGTGTCTTAATTTTATACATGAGTGGCGGAACCTACAGTTTTAAAGTCGACTCCGAACGACAGATTTTTGAGAAACTTTTCATGGCAGTTTAATTGACTCTGAGAGTTTTTGGCAGAAATCTGCTGAGAGGAAGTCGCCGAAGAAAATTTTTTTTTATATTTTAGTTTTGTTCGAAATGTCTGAGCTAAGGATTGAAGCTGGGCCTTACGTCTAATAAGCCAACACACTACCTACTAGACTATGGCGACTTGATCTTGATGAGTACAAGCTGAGAGTAAATTAAAGTCAAACTATGTTAACTGTCTACGCATCAACTACTTCAGACAAGTTGCAGCAGTATAGAAACAACTTCCTGATGTGCCCGTATATAGCTTGTGATACTTATTAAAGTAAACGAAAGAAAATATTTTAATTCTATTTAACGAATGTATTTGAAAGAGTTTGAAGTGATTTGCTAATGAATCTTGAAATGATAATTTCATCAAATTTGTTATATAATTTAAATATCCTTGCATACCCTTACATAGTAATGCTTTTGTGCTGATATTTTTAGAACCTCTAGAAAAATATATCAAGTCAGAACTATAAAACTAGGCTGTATACAGACCACACCATTGGTATTCCTAGCAACTCAATGTGTTTTTAGTTGAGAATAGTCATTTTACGCTTTAAAAATGACACAAATTTGACAACCTTGTGATTATTACCGCTGGGTAGTTGTGTATGTATGTATATTCATACAGTCAGCCATGCACAAACTTAGCATTGATGTACCCTTGATTTGTTTACACAATTTAATGCACGAAATGCGTTTCGTAAATTATTCTCCTTTTTCTCACTCTCCCTCTCTCTCTCTCTTGGTGTTCTTTAAACAAATTTGTTTATTTTTTTTCTGTTATTATAGCTGTTAGGCCGTGTATACTTATGGTATACCAAAATGACAGAACGAGAGTAAAAATGTGTCACAACTCCTTAGGGAATCCTGATGTCATATTGTGAGATCGACTAAATAAACAGCACAAGCAACGCTAACAGCCATGACTAATGTTATGTTCATTCCGGTCTTCTTCTAAAAGCAAAAAAGCAAACAACTTACATACTTATCATATAACAATCGATTCACATACATACCATACATCCATATGTACATGTGTATGTACAAGCATATGTATAAATACAGTATACGAGTGTATTTATTTTCATTATTTATTTTCATTTTTGTTGTATTTGTTAAATAAACATTTTAAATTGTATTTGCTTTCGAGTCATTTGCTCAAACACTCTCAATTTGTCACAGATTTGTATGTCAGCAGTGTTTTGGATGTTGAATTGAAATTCATTCACAACACAAACACACAATATTAATACAACATACACAACAACAAACAATCATAATTTGTTTCGCATCATGTTCTTGACCACTTGTTTACACAATAAAAAAAAAACCAACAACCATGTAATCATACATTTGCCTCATGATGTTATTATGTTGGTCAACCAATATGGAGCGGTTTCATTCAATATCGTATTGTTTCTTTCTGGATCTGTTATCTTTAATTCTTCTTTCATCTTAATTTAATTGTCGATGATTATTATCTTCTGGACCACCCAAAGCCTTAAAGGGAAGATATTTTTCTTTTTGTGTTTCAATTAACGAAAAAACTTGACTGTTTGTTTAAAGAAGATATGTGACGGTATTTTTATTGGCACAAGTTTATGCATATTTACGGCTTGGAAATAAGTATCAGTTTAAGAACGTGCCGTGCCAATAACCGTACCTAAACGTCATGATATTTTTTTATGAACGCCATCCTCTTGTACAAAATTATTGAAAAATTAATACCAACACTTGGGTGCCCTGGTAGTCTAGTGGGTAGTGTGCTAGACTATTAGCGTGAGGGTCGTGGGTTCGATTCCCACCAGAGACTCTGGTCTGTGACACTACACCGAGCATATGGTCAAGTTACTCCGCTCGTATATAATTAGAATATAATTTGTAATTGTATTGTAATTAATTAATAAATAAATAAATAAATAAATAATACCAACACTTGAAGGAAGATCGCAGCACGAACAAAGTGGGAGGAACCCAAAACATAATTGAAGTGCGTATGTAACTACCAGAGATCAGCGTTGAGTAGATTCGAATCATACTCATAATTTCTGATACTTATACACATTCACACTTATTTTAATATCATGCTCATACTACTCATATTCAAAGTTTGAAGTACTCATACTTAACAACACGCATCATGTTGTTGATTTTGACTCTCCTTTATAACACAATATTTACAGGAATCACAAAATAAGTATGATTCGTGTACGATCACTACAATACTCACTAGAAGGTTGTGTGTTTGCTTTGCTTGCTGTCTTTGTATTTTTCTTTCTTCTTTTTCTGTAAATACCACAACAACTAAGACTAAATTTTGATGAATGATTCGAATCACTCGAATCATCTGAATGACTAAGCGAATCTGAATGAGTAAGCGTATGAATCAATGTTATGAGTTTGATGTCAACGTTGTACTCATACTCATCGCAACCTGTACTTATAAATCAATGTTGTAGTGAGTACGAATGAACCAGAGTAATTGAATTTCAATACTGTTCACTCACTCATACTCAAAACTTTATGAGTACTTATGAGTAGCGAAAAAATGATTAATTGCTAATCTCTGGTAACAACAGCAACTTCAATAGAAATTGTTTGAAAGTTGAAAGCCACAACCCACTATTAGACACGACTAAGTCATTAAGCATGGGTAGCATATCAACACATTCGCATCAGGGAAAGAGATTACTCGTTTAGAAAAAATCTTACACCAGGACGTGAGACTCTTAAAAGAAGGTATGATTCCTTAGCGAGGAAGACTAACATTTCGAACCTACAATCTTGTATATTACGTCTAATGCATATCGTACATACATACATAATTGGCCATTACAATCCTTCAGTCAGGATTATGGCCTAGCTTCTCACACCACTCATGTTGTGTGCGTTAATTTTAATTTTTTTTATACGTTAGTGGCGGGACCTACAGTTTAACATCGACTCCGAACCACAGATTCTTCATGTCAGGTTTATTTATTCTCAGAGTTTTTGCCAGAAATCTGCTGGCATGTTCTACCCTCACTATTACAGGATACATACCAAACCTATTTTCTATAGCAAGTCTGTATCTTGTAAAAACATTCTCATCTTCTTCTAGTCTAGTCCTCTAAGATGAGTTGCGTCTGGTAATGGTATCTTCACTAAAATATTGGAATCTCGAGATCACGAAAGCTGGACAATGACATAAAAAGTATTCCGCAAGCAGTATTCATTGTTATCTACAGCGCTAATGCAGGTAAGGTGGAGTGCCGAGTAAGAGTTAGTGTACTAAAGTTGTCTCTATTCAGTCCTAATACACTCGTCGTACGATAGTATCTAGTGTGTTGGCATATTAGACGTGAGACCACGGTTCAAACCTCGACTCGGACATCTCTAACAAAACGAAATATGTATGTAGAAATATTTTGTATTCTGGAGAATACTCTGAAAGAAGAATGAACATGAAAAGTTTCTCAAAAATCTGTCGTCTTTAAACTGCAGGTCCCGCCGCTCATAAGTGGTCAGAAAAGGTAGGTCGTAATCCTGATTGAGGGGTTGTAGTGACCAATTATGTATGTAATACACTCTCCCAACAGAATCATTTCAAAGTTGTTCCAAAATAGACGATGTAATGTTTCTGCCTACTTTCAAAGCATGGTCTTCAAAGCAATGAAAGGCATTGATGTATAGTACCCAGTACTTTGGTTCTATTAGTCAGAATATTCGCTTCCTCATTTGCCGACATGGCTTGGTGACTAAGTACCCACATAATACATATCGTTTCATAGTGGGAGTAATTGCTAATCGGCAATGAGAACCTGACGTGCAGCGGTTTTGGAGCTCTGTTCGATTTAAGTCCACTGCACATGGTAGTAAAGATTAAGGTTTTGGAGTCTATGGTTAGCTTGATGGTATATCCTCGTTAGAGGATTTCTCAATTTATGAATTGAATGATGGACAGTTCCCTCCGTAAATGTCCCGTGCGCAGAACCAGTGGAAGCTATGATTATGGCAAATGTTTCTTAACGAGACTTAGTACAAAAAAGTGAACGGAGCTGCATACTATTTTAATAGAGGCACCATTCTGTGATATACAGATGAATCAAGAACTGATCTGGAGACAGGAGTAAAAATGTTTGGTCCCAGAATGATAAATTCTGAACTCAAGGGAAAGTATATGCTATCGAAAAATATGGTCAATTGAAAAGAAACAAGAGGTACAAAGTACGGGATATGGCAATGCATAGTATCTGACAATCAGGTTAAATAGAAGATAGTTAGGGATTGTCTGACGAAACTGAATCAGCTAGTTTGAAAAAATAGGTTTACCTTCTACTGGGTCCCAAGTCATGTGGGAATTCACGGCAATGAGCAAATTGTCTTCTTCATGAAGAGGGAGTGGGTTAGATATTTAGAAAATTGTACTCAAGGGAAGGAAAGAGAAGATAAAGAGATGCAAAGTCTCTTCTTAAAACAAACGCAACTTTTGTTGATAATTTACAAGAGGATTCGGATTTTTTTTTCTTGCATAATTAATATTGCAGTGAGTAAAATTTCAATTAAAAACCGAAATATAATTTATTTAGTAACCAATTACTGTGTCATATAAAAAAAGTCCCATAAGATTTCTTTTATTCCCACGCTGAGCCATACATTCCGTTAAAGTAACGACTGAATTTATAAATAAAGTTCAGTTTCTTTAAGATTTTTCAATGAATGTTTCTTTAATGCATTTCATGTAATTAAGATGGTTTTGTTTGATATTTTTTCAAGTGACTTTATTATTTCAAAAAATAATTATGTCTTCCTCTACAAAAAAAAAAAAATTCTGTGTACGTACATACATGCAGACGTAAGAACTTGAAAAGAATTTCGACAAGAATTCATGAAAAGAGTGAAACTAATAATTAGAAAATCCCTTAAGCAGTGTGTCAGGCAGACAGAGAGAATTGAAAATATTTGTGTGGGTTTTCTTTTTGGGGGTGTGATTAATAATTTTTCTCATCTTGATAATTAAACGCACACAGCAAAAAAGATTCTTAACATTCCACAACTACTCTCAAATTATGAATGAACGCTCCCCCCCACAGACTGTATATGGTAGATGGGGAAGTCTCTAGTGTGTATGTGTGTGTGTGGTTGCAATTAAGTACAATTATGAATCTTATTAAAATATTTCTAAGCTCATAATAATGATACACACACACACGCACATATGTGAGCAACAATATTGTGAAAATATTATTAAAAAAAAAAACAGAAAATAATAATAAAATAAATGGAAAATATCGAGATAAATAAATAGTCTTGTGTGTATGTGTGTGAGATTGAATGTAGTTTCTCGACCCCCCACACACACTGTGATAATAGCATTTAATAAGGATTTCAAAGACAGCAGCAACATGCATACCCTCGAATATTAATTTTTACATTACATACATACAAAAACTATTAAATATTATTCATAATAAGAGCATCTTAAGTATATGTGGTGTTTTGTACCAATGTAGAGTTTTAAATAGAAATAGTTTTTCCGCCATATCATTATATTTCATTTAAATTTTAGAAAAAAAGAAGAAGAGACAGTGGAAAACAATTCCTCCATCCGAGTCGACGAATTTATTTCCTCACTTATATCACCTTATCTTTCAGAGCAACCTACATATATCTTAGCTATCAAAATTATCGATATTGTGTAAAACATGGCCATGATTGATTCTCACAGATCTTAATCAAAACTTTAATTTTTACTCTCCAGTTTGGTTTTAGATTTATTTAGATTCATGTTTGATTCAAACATATCCAAATTAAGCAATCTTCAAACTGTCAAAAATGGTTTATTACTCTCTAAGGGCCATTATTACAACTTGCCGTTAAGCTTGAGTTTAGTTAAAGGTACCTTTTTCTAAAGGGAACTGTAAAGTTACCTTTAACTTATTTTCGTTATTACAACCTACAGATAAAATAAAGTTAATTGTTTCCAAAAATATGGCAGTGCTGGAGCATTGTCGATAACACTGCTTAAATTAAACGAGTTTTTTTAAACGCAGTGGCAACGACGGGCTTCGTTTTCTTTTTGTTGTATATGGTCATTTTGTTTAAATTTGAAGTTGCCATATTGAAAATAATATGTAATATGACAAGTTCAAACATATATGTACTTAACTTTAAAAGTTAGTTTAACGCCCACTTCTACCTTATTGTCCACTTATTACAATGAAAAACAAAACGATTCATTGCTGATCTCTGGTTTGAATATAATATTAGGCAGTGGTTTAATTTGATAATGTTTTCTTCACATGCAGACTTTGAAATGAAAATGGTTTCGACGGTACAGAGAGAATGATTTTCATATGAGAAGTGAAAATAGATCATCAAAAAAGTTTGAAGACAAGAAATTGCAAGCAATATTGATTTTTTTTATTGATGGCAGAAATTTTAAATATTGCACAATAAACAATTTCTGACCGTATAAGACCGGAAAAGATCCCATAGTCTGAAAAATGGATGCCACATGAATGAATGATAGACAGATGAAAAACCGAAAAAAAATTTTTGAAATTTTGCTGCACGGACAGAATAAAAAAATCATTGTTGCTTCCAATCGTTCAGAATACCCATACATATATACCTACATAATTGGTCATTGCTTCCCTTCAGTCAGGATTACGACTTTGCTTCTCACAGTTTAAAGTCAACTCCGAACGAGAGATTTTTAAGAAACTTTTTCATGGTAATTTTTATTTACTCAAAGATCTTTTGCCAGAAATCAACTGAGAGGCAGTTGTAGAAGAAATATTTTTTTCATATTTCGTTTTGTTAGAAATGTCTGACCAGGGGTTTGAACCGTGGCCTCGGCGACTTCCAGCAAGCAATACACCTGATTTTTAAAAACAGTACGATAACATTAGCTAGTACAGCTATTACAAACAAATTAATTTCATTCTCTGGCCATGGTGTGGTAGCTGGGTCTGCAAAAGATAAATAATCAAGTACGGTTTTCGCATATTATGAAAATAATCCCGATCATGAAAAGAGGAGCCTTTTCGAAACCTAACCGATACCATATATTGATGAAATAACTATATATGCGATCAGTGGCAAACGACATGAGCGCATGGAAGCCTGGTGTTTTCCTTCACACGTAGACTTTGACATGCAGATGGCTTCGAAAATACAGAGAATATGATTTACATGTGAGAAGTGAGGATAGATCATCAAAAAATTTTGAAGACGACGAATTGAAAGCAATACTGATTTTTTAGTCAGCAACAAAAGGCAGAAATGTTAAATGTTGCACAATAAACAATTTCTGACCGTATAAGACCGGGAAATGTCTGACCAAGGGTTTGAACCGTGGCCTCAGGTCTAATAAGGCAACACATTAGCTACTTGACTACGGCGACTACAATTGTTCAGAATCCTTAACAAAAAAAATCATGGGTTCATCCGGGACAACAATCTAAAACCTGTCGAAATCGTTAATACAAATCGCTACTGATAACAAACAGGCGCGCCTGGTATATTATAGTTACTAATAATTTAATAAGGGCTTCAGTGTCTCTCTGTGTTATCTAACTTAATAATAAATAATCGAGACTAATAGACTCCTAAATAAGACCATGAATATCTGCAATGACGGCAAAGAGTTTCAAACATAACTCAGATTGTTTCGAATTGAGTAACTCTCCACACTGCTAAAGTAAATCCGTTCTTTGACCATTCCATTAGTTATAAAACCCAACCAAACTAGACTCACAATTGCGGAACGCGTTTACAACCATGGACCTAGTATTTAGATGTCAAGACCGCATCAAGAAACTCTGAATATCAACCTTTCTTTAAAAAACATTTAATAAGAATACAATTCTATTCAATACTTCAACTCTTTTACAATTAATCAAAAAACGTTACAAACATTTATAATTTGTGTCAGATTTCTAAAACAATTGTTACATTCTCTATTATAGTAATTCTTCGTGCTACTTAACTAGTGTCTGCTGTACTCACTCATACATATTGTTTATTCTGTATGAAGTTAATGATGATAATGAAAAATAAAATAACTCACAGATGTACTCACACATACATATGTACACTCATCTTAATTTTGTCTCCTTATTTTTCATGAAACTTATAGACATGAAAATTTCTTCTGCTATAATTTAGATACTTACCATAGATACTTACCATATATACTTACCATAGACGCAACCACATTCACTCCTATATTTCTCGAAATATAAGAGACATTCTTCGAATATTGTTTGGTCGATATGAAAAGTTCATTATCACAACAATTGAATGAATAATGAATTTCACTACAGGCTATGCTAAAACAGTTAACAGTTAATGGTTATATAGTGTTTGTAATTGTCGAAATGCTATTAATAGAGAGATATCCAGTAGATGTTTGATACATCCAATGAAAAATTAAAACAATTTATGAAATTCATAAAGATTCATTGAAATGAAATTGAATTTGAAATAAATTGAAACTTTGTGCGTAAAATACATATCATTCTGATGTACGAGGCTATATTGTTAAGTACTTAAAGCAACTTATTAGATTGTATAAGTGGTATGAAGAGGAAACAATTTAAATATATTGCAGAAAATTTAAGCTTATGATTTATGGCTTATTCGCATACATGGCAGGTGCGACTTAAAAAACCGCACAAGGAAAACTCTCACGGTATCAAATCGAGATTGTGCGATTTGCCAGTTTGCATTACCTACCAGTGTTGAAAAATTCAATACTTTAGTATGTACTTTCTTCAGTACTTTTTATGAGCACTTTTTACTATTACATATTTAATGACTTGCACTTTTCAACTATTAATGCATTAGTAACATGTTTAACGTAATGCTAAAGGTAGAATTAGGCTTTAGTCCCGGTTAGCCTAACGTCCACGGAACGTACATTTGTTTTTAGAATTCGATTAACAATGAAAACACTTGCCGAACCGTAATGTAATTTCGGAAAGCATTTGCATTGCTCTTCATATGCTACGTTCCGAATCAGGTGTTTTTGTCTTGTATGTGAGGAATACGAATAAGTCGTTCGGTTTTCTGTTCCGTTTCGTACGTGTATTAAATATAAATAAATAAATAGTCTGGTAGGTAGTGTGCTGGCTTACTAGACGCGAGCCCACGGCTGAAACCCCATGTCAGACATCTCCATCAAAACGAAATATAAAAAAATATATCTCCAGTAATTTCCTTCTGGCACAAACTCTAATAGTAAATAAAATTGCCACGATAAAGTTTCTCAAAAATCTGTTGACCGGAGTCGACTTTAAACAGTAGGTCTGTATTTTTTGTATGTATGTATTTTTCTTACAAAAGTACCAGTCCTTCAAAAAAGTACTCATTCAGTTACAGTTCAGTACATTTAAAAATTTCAGTTTTGCAACACTGTTACCTACATATAAGATGATCTCTTGTTGAAGTCGTCGTAGTCTTTTTAGAAGTAAAGCCACGTTTCAAACCCTAGATCAGACCTCCAAAATATAATCAAACATGAAAAAATATCTTCGGCGACTTCCTCTCAGCAGATTTCTGGCTAAAACTCTGAGAGTAAAATAAAATTGCCATGAAAAGTTTCTCAAAAATCTATCGTTCGTAGTTGACTTTAAATCGTAGGTCCCGGCACTCATGTATAAAAATAACATACACAATATAAGTGGTGTGAGACTCTAGGTTGTAATCCTGACTGAAAGGTTGTAATGACTAACTATGAATGCATGTAAATAATGAATGTAAGTATGTATGTAAAGAATGTATGTATTGTGCAGAATATTTAATGTTGCTTCTGCCGTCTGTCACGTAGCACATTCCTCTTCAAATCATCCAATTCAGGTCAAAGGAAAAGTTTGATAACCATCGACCTATAACGCAGTAATGACTTAACTAACGTCGTTGTGAAAGAAATGTGGACCGAGGATTCCACCATAACAAACTTAACAACGCAAAGTGACTTATTTTTAGGGTCAGACCCAGAGCCTGTTCAGGTAACATAGGTCGTTGTGTACGGTCTTTTTTCTTTAGTTTCTGTATCAATTCAATTATCTACGGGTGCAGCAGGTTCAAGTAATGAACGCCCCGATATATTCATATAAAGAAATTACATGACAAAATGCTAAATGGCTATAGCAATTGGAATGAAAGTTGACGGAAAACTAAACTGTAAGGTAGAATACTTTCGCAAGCAGTTCTTTTTCAATGCGTTCTATTTGTGATAATATTGTTACGAAAACGATAAACAAAAAGCTACACAAACAAATACAACGAACTTGTTTCAAATAAACCAACATCATCAGTATGAAAGAAATGGGGATAGACAAGTAAGCGACTCATCGACTGTTTAAGCGAGCATATAAAACAAATACAAAGCAGGCAACGAGTAGTAAGAATTCAGTCAGTCTTGTGTGAAGACGCTTTGCGTGTGAAGAAAACAGTCGTGGTTCGAAGATCGCAGCTGTTAGTGATTATTGTTGGATACATCAAGTTGTAGATAGTGGCACACAGTGGAATTGTGCGAACAATAAAGAGTTTAATTGAAACTAAACAAATTAACAATTCATCCACCCATCTCTTCAAAGACGATTTTAATTAATTAAATGTTGCTGTTGATGTACATCAAAATTGTGTGGCAGTGGTTTTCATACAGCATTGATGTGCCGCAAAGTAAATTTTTGGAATACGATTACTTTTCATTTTTCCAAGAACTAAGAACCACTTGATTTACATTCATTTGAAAATGAAATTGAAACATTTTAACAAAAAAAAAAAACAGCAAAATTAAATAAAATAGAAATAAAAAATGTAAAATCGAAACGAGTAAAATAGAACTTTTGAGTTGATAAAGAAATAAAAACGTTCGAATTTTTGTTATGGTGCCTTCTAAACAAAAACACTTGATAAGACGGTTGTCGTCAAAGCTTTGTTGCTTAGAGTGAAAACAAACTTAGAGTAACTAAAACAACAATAAATACAGTAAATGTATCCCAACTAACCAACCATCACCACTTATTCACTCCGTTTTTAATATTTCTATCTATCCATGCGACGCATCAACCATCCACCATGCCACACTCATTTGTCTGTCATTCCGTTCTATGCATTCAATTTGGGTTAATGCGTCTCTAACAATTAAAATTCATTTTCAAGCACTTAACGGCGCGTCTTTTGTTTCTTCTAAAAAATAATTTCGAGTGTGACGATAATGTTGATGTCAGTTTTAGAAATGATGACGTTGATAATGATTTTCAATGTTTAAACGTTAGAATTGTTTTTTCATGTTGCAAATTAAGCGGGACTTTGTGTTAGAAAGCAACTTAAAGTGCATTTGGCTTACTCGCTGACCCTATTTCATGTGACCATTCTATATGAAGAAAACAAATGTTTTGATACGTCAAGATTAAATAAAGATTTTAGTGAAATTCATTTTATTTAAATCGAGGACTTAAGTTCCCATATCGTGATGGCGTTCGTATGGTGTGCAATTCTAATTTTAACAATTGACGCCTTAAAGGACAATATTCGTCAAGCCATTGGTGAAATACAGCTGCACACAATCGATAATGTGCTTAAAAATTGGACCGATCGTGTAGGCTACTGCATGGCCAGCCGAGGCAGCCATTTGAATGAAATTATTTTCCATTATTAACCGGAAGGATTGTACTTTCAAATAAAAAAAGCAATTTGAGAAAATATTCAGTAGTTTTTTTTTTAAAGCATTTAAAAAAAAAAAAAATTATTTGGCGGACCCTTTAAGTTAAAACTTTAAAGAATAACCTAAACAGATCAAAATCTATACGAATAATTAGTAATTGCCTGAACTAAACCGAGTTGGAGAAAGATGAATGAAGACTGACCTCTTTCAGAAGAAGTTCTGAAGACAATACTACTTACTTACTTACTTAATTGGTCATTATAACCCTTTATTCAGGATTACTCCATTCACGACAAATTTCGGAAACTTTTCATGGCCATTTTATTTTACTCTCACAGTTTTTCCCCAAAAGACTGCTAAGAAGTAGTCGCCAAAAGAAATGTTTTTGATATTTCGTTTTGTTTTGTTGAAATAATTTTATTTAACAAACTATCAAAACAATTGTCAACATTGCCAAACATCTTATGGTGACGAATTAAATGCAGAAAATCACATGCTACCACCGCACAAGGTCATTTACAAATCTGTCTTAATGTCTATCAAATAAAATGTCAGCATTTGATAATTACAAAAGCATCAGATGCTGATAATACTAAATGTTTTCCATGAGCAAAATACCAACAACAAAAAGAATTAAACAAATTATACAAAAACAAAATTTTGAGCCACATCAACTATTTCTTCGTATAAATGAGTTCGCCACTTAAATTCAAAAACTTTGAGGAATTTTTTTACGAAAATATGATTAAAAATATTCTAAAAAATTATATTCTTTCTGAAAATACTTGAAACTATTGAGTGACATTGAAGCCTATAAATATTTCCAAGATCATTTAAAATTTTAAATTCTAATTATTTTGGGACTATACTGTTGATTATTTGTAGTTTACAAATTAATTTAATTGATGATAATTAAAAAAGAGAATCATAGATAGAGTACAACAGTAGCCAATATACATTGGATTCTAGGCCAGGGCTAATAGGTTAGGCAAGGTTAAACTCTCAGCCATCCCGAACCTTTATGGAGATGTACATTCTATTGGAATCACCTCAGGCTAGACACGCTCTGTCATTAAATTATGGGTGCTCAAGAATTTATTTACTTCTTAGGGTCCCCATTTTCTGGCAATGACAAAGAAAATGTTCTACGGCATATTTTTCTCTCTCGTCATTACGGGTTCTGCAGAAGTCGTTATGGGATATTCCCAGCCTATGAGTGTGTGAATCCAGAAGACAGTGTTCCGTTATAACTTCCATAAGGTTCTGAAGTCGTCGTTGTCTAGTAAGTAATATTGTTACGTTTTGAACTTTTTAAAGACGCGAAGAATATGAGATATAAGAATAAAAAACAAATATGCGTTTAATTTTAATTAAATTCTTTATTGTTCACCCTATTTTATGTGTCACTATTCATAACTTGATGTTACAACAATATTTGCTTGTTCACTATTCTACTTTACACGCAACGCGTCTTCACACAAGGCTGACTGAATTCTTACTGCTCACTGCCTGCTTTGTCTTGCCTTTTTATATGTTCACACAAACAGTCAGAGGAAGACTTTAGAAGTAGAATGTTCGGGGTTTCACTTTCTCGAGAACTCTGTTGCGACTTCATTGTTGTTTGTGTACTTTGCTTACGTTGTTTGTTGTTGCTTTCTTTTTTACTTGTCTGTCTCCTTTTCTGTTGTTGCTTTTCTTGTAACATGTTTGTTGTATTTGTTAGTATAGATATTGTTAGTCATGTTAATGTTAAACGATGTTTTCATTTTCGTAACAATATGTTAGCTTATTAGACGTGAGGTCACGGTTCAAACAGCACGAAATATAAAAAAATTCTAGGCCAACTTCCTCTCAGCAGATTTCTGACAAGAGCACTGAGAGTAAAATTAAATTGCCACGAAAAATTTCTCAAAAATCTGTCGTTCTGAATCGACTTTAAACTGTAGGTCCCGACACTCATGTATAAACTCACACAACATAAGTGGTGTGAGAAGCCAGGTCGTAATCCTGAATGAACATACATACATAATTGGCCACTACAAAATTATGTATGTATGTATATACCAACGTTTGCAAGGGCATCGACTTTGTTGTTGCCTTTAATGCACCCATGTCCAGGACCCCTTATGGGGATAACCATCGAATATATTGCTACCTCCTGTTGAATTAACCGGCATTCTTCAATAAGTAAGCGTATATCACCAAACAATACACTCTTACGCCGAATTCGACCATCTTTATTCCTATTACTTCAGACTGAACAGAAGTACTACAGTAGTCGCAGAGTATAAGGTTCAGATGTTCTGAAAAGATTCAACCTCTGTGAATTCATCAGTGAATACTTGAATGACGTTTATTGGGTGGTGTAAATACTGGTCAGAAAAGTATCCGTTCTTAAACTGAGAACGTATCAAGTCAGTTACATCCAACATTTTGAATGATGTTCGATGATTTCTTATTTCTCTAAAGGCAATCACATAACTGCAACTCCATAGATTTGAATTGATTTGATTACAAAGTCGTGAAGCTTGAATACATTTTCAAAAAATAAAGTTGCCTTATTGGTTCCCTATTGTGTTTCTAGCTTAGTTTGTAATGCAATGTGCTGCCAAGATTGAATAGAGCTTTGCTAGAAGTAGAGAAATGATTAATGTTGTACCTACTTCTGAATATTATTAATCAGTGTTGAAAAATTCAGTACTTTAGTACTTTTTTCGGTACTTTCCATTTCAGAAATACCGCGCAACATTTCCCGTACTTTTTATTATGACATATTTTATGTTTTGCGCTTTTTTACTGTTAATGCGATTGCAACATGTTCAACGTAATGCTAAAGGTGGAATTAGTCTTTAGCCCCGATTAGCAAAACGTTCACGAAACGTACGTTAATTTTTCTATTCCATATTCCGTGTATTAAGTATAAATAAATATTTTCTTACAAAATTACTATTTGATGCAAAAAAGTATTCTTTCAATTAGAGCTCAGTACCATTTCAAAATTTCAATTTTGCAACCCTGTTATTAACTAAGCCTTGGTTAGGTTAACCCCATTTTTGCCTCTAGTTTAAATTTATAATCGTATAAAATTAAAAAACGGAAAATATTTGGGTTCGAAAAACACTTTTTATAGAACGAACTAATAGAGTCTGACTGTGTCGGTTAATATGTCTAACATTTAGTCCACAATTGCTCGCTTAAAGTTTAAAAATAATCTTGAAAATTTGTTTTTTCATATTAAGGGCCATTATTACAACTTGCCGTTAACTAAAGGGAGGATTTTAACGGGCAGATAAATTGTTTTTAATTATTATGGGTACCTAATAAGATAGAAGTGAGCGGTAAGCGAAAGGGAATATCATTCTACCTGTAACTTATAAAGTGAAGTTTATATATGGACTTGTCATATTATATATTATTTCCAATGTGGCAACCTCAAATAACTGATTTAATCTGGCAAATGTTATCGACATTGCTCCGACACTGCCATATTTTTGAAAAACTTAACTTTATTTTGTCAACAGGTTGTAATAATGAAAAAATGTTAAAGGTGACTTTAAAGTTCACTTTATCTGAAGTTATTTTTTACTAAACCCAACTTTAATGGCAAGTTGTAATAATAGCGCTAAAAATTGTAAAGAGGGGACCTCAGATACACTGTTACATACCCTTAGCCTGCTTTCACGCTTTTCGGAAATTCCTTGAGGATAAGTTTAAAGTTATTAAAATGAGAAGAACGAAGAGTAGGAAGTGGCTATAAAGCATATTTTACAAGCACTAGTTTCTAAAATGCCAGTGGGTCTGAAATTTTTTTCATTAATTTGTGTATTACTTTCAGTTACTATAAAATCGTCTATCAAACCATCTTTAATAACTGAATTAGTCAATTCGTTTTTAATCCATTTAAATTATATTTCCTTCTCCATAATTTAAATTACCACCCTTTGATAAATCTTACCAATCCAGCTTTGGAATGGTGACTGTAATGTGAATCCACTGTAAGCACATAAAATTCAATAAGGCCCGTAGGCAAGTAACACTACAATTTAACACTCATATACAATGATTTAAACAATAATTACATGCCTGTTCATTTAGAAATTGCAAACCTTAAGCTCCTGCCACAAATTCCTATCTTTCTCTCTCTTTCTCGGTATAATACAGACACACACTGGCATTTATTACATTGACAGCATTGATATCAGAAAATTAAGATCATAATTCACAGTTATTTTCCAATTAACACATTTGACATTTCGGGTTGTTTATTAAAATGTCATACTTATACTCACACACACACACAAATAGTCACACATACATATGTACATAAGAATATAAATAAATGTATGAAAAAAAAAATGGTACGCTTTTGAATGCCTACAACGGATGATGATCAGAGGGTACTGATTTGCGTGCGTATGAGTCGTTGTTATAAAAAATATACATACGTATGGCTGTCAACAACAAAACATGTTTATAAACAATATTTTGCAATTTTTTTTTTGTTCTTTAATTTTTTTTGTTAACGGTGTTACCATGATACGTTTTGTTTAAAGCATGACAATGGGCTTTAATTAACAAGTCATGTGTGAGTATTTATTTGCATACACACACAATATTGTCTGCCGTTATCTCTTGTCAGCGTGAGTGTTTGCGAGAATTCCTAGTCCTTATTAAAGTTTGATCTATTGTTAGCGCGCATCTATAGACAGTCAGACAAATGGTGTCTCTAAAGCGTGTATGTATGTATGTGTATGAACAGCAAGCATCACCCAGTCTGGTTAAAAACAATTCAAAGCATTTGAATATCGAAAGGGATGCCGCCTGTTATTGTCTAAAATCAGCCACAATATAAATTATTTTGAAATATTACCGCAATTTGTTGTGAATGTGATACGTAGACTACACTTAAAGAATTTGTCTTTCATTCATTACAGCAATTCGTTAAGAGATTGAGACTCTTTTGGGTAAATAAATGCCAACATTAAACTGGAATCTACAAGTTGTTCCGAAATAGTAAGCGATAATAGCTTTACACCAGTTTTCTTTCTTTATTTTCGGAATACAAAACTAAAACGTAGAAGTAATTAGTACTTCTGAAATAAGTGAAACGAATTACAACATACGTCGCCAAAAAATCTTTCTGGCTAAATCGCTTAAATAGGACATTAGCGTTACACTAACTTCTAAAAATAACAATTCTCCACTCTTAAAAATTTTTTTCAATGTATTTGTAGGTAAGGTGAATACATAATAAAATAACTTCGCAATTCAATATTCAAAATATATTGCTTATCTCTATTACAGAGTCTTTCATATACGGGAGCATTTTTAGTACAATAGTATATTCCGTCAGCCATTTCTTAATAAGCTTCAGGCAGGCTGGGAACAATTTATTCATTTCATTCAAAAAGAATAAATTTGTGAAAATAATTAAAATTTACTTTAAAACTTCATTCAATGTAAAGGGTGATTTTTTAGCTATTATCTTTTTGGCAACACTGGTTTAAACAGCTCACGCACGTTTCGTGTTTTGTTTCACTGTCAAACATCTTCAGTTTGGCCTATAATTTAACAATGAATCGTCTTACAAACGAACAACGCTTGCAAATCATTGAAATTTATTATCAAAATGCGTGCTCTATTAAGAAAGTTTGTCGCGCGTTTCTTCCATTTTATGTCAGTTTAATCGACCCACTGAAGCGGCTATTCGGGACACGTAAATAAGCAGAATTGTCGATTTTGGAGTGAAGATCAGCCAGAAGCATTGCAAAAGCTACCAACGCATCCAGAAAAAGTCACAGTTTGGTGCGGTTTATGGGCTGGTGGCATCATTGGACCGTACATCTTCAAAGATGCTGCGAATCGTAACGTAACTGTGAATGGTGAGCGCTACCGTGAGATGATATCCAACTTTTGTTTGTCCAAAATGCAAGAGCTTGACTTGCATGACATGTGGTTTCAACAAGGCGGTGCCACATGCAACACAGCACGCGTAACAATGGACTTATTGAGAGGCGAGTTCGGTGAACATTTTATTTCACGTTCGGGACCGGTCAGTTGGCCACCTAGATCGTGCGATTTAACGCCTTTAGACTATTTTTTGTGGGGCTATGTTAAAGCTCACGTCTATACACACAAGCCCGCTTCAATTGACACATTGGAAGACAACATTGAAGCATTTATTCGTGAGATACCGGCCGAAATGTTGGAAAGAGTATGCGAAAATTGGACTAAGCGGATGGACCATTTGAATCGCAGTCGCGGTCAACATTTGCATGAAATAATCTTCAAACATTAAATTATATGGACCGTACTATCGATTCAAATAAAGATTTCATGAATTTTTCTGAATTTTATGTGTTTTTTTTTTTAATTTTACTATAGCTCTTAAAAAATCACCCCTTATTTGTTGTACGAGTGCTTATACCGAGGAAAAGAAAAAGTAATTTAAAAAGAAAATAAGAAGACCAAAAAGAATAAGTAAAAGAATTAAGAAAATAACTGCTCAGAACAGCTGAAATGCATATATTGTGTTAAGTTACTCACATCTCAACAATCGAAATATCTCGGACCCCAAATTTAATAAAACAAAAATATTTGGGAATGAAACGAAATGATAAAATCAAATTTAAACTTATGTTCCAATGAAGCCAACAACACTTGTGCTGAACAAAGCTCAAGTTTGTCCAAGTTTGGCTTTCTGTTAAAAAAAAGATGGATAGGAGAGAAGAATGAAGAGATCTGCTGTTCTCACTTGAATCCAATGACACGATCCCAAGTTTTCTCCATTACCACGTTGTAAAACAGAAAACTTGTACAACGTAATGATGTGTAATCGATTAAAAGAGATGTAGTATCGTAGTATTCTAGGAGCTACCTTTTCAAAAATGTCATTCTGAATGAGGTGATCCAGTCGCAGACGGGATTGAGACTTAAACTGTAGAAGAACAGTAATAAAGCAAATATATAAGTATACTAGACATCTCTATATCATGAAAAGTTTCTATTTAACCCTTACCGTTTTCGAACATAGTCATTGCAGCCACTGCAAAGGATTTGATTATTCACAAATGCCTCGTTGGGTTCCACACCTTGTATAGCCTATACTTTATACAAACTATTCGCGACTATTCTTGTCTCAATAGAAGCCGGAAACTACATCTTGGAGATTGCATCATTTATCCTCTGGCCCGATTTTATTACATTCATTCGTTAAGATTCAGTCCCTATTGCTATGGGGTAAGCTCAACGAAGAGATATTATTATATGCAATTGCATGGAAAAAAACATTATTGAAAGAGGGAAACATAAGACTACAATCTACACAACTGGGGTATAAACTATGCTCTTTGGCCATAAGCCATATCAGACCAGCCACCTACCTAGCTACTTCATTGACAATTACGTCAACAAATTAAGATTAACGACTTGGTCCGCATTGCCCTAAGCGTACCGGCCATTAGTAAAGTAGATGATCTTAAGCCCGCGTTTACAAATCAGTCTCAAATATTTTATGGAATTTTATTGTACGTCTGGCCGCATAAAAGATATTCAATTGTCCAACACGAGCTCGCACATCAAAACGAAATGTGGAAAAAATATTTCTTCGGCGACTTCCTCTCAACAGATTTCTGGCAAAAACTCTGAGAGTACATAAAATTGCCATGAAAAGTCTCTCAAAAATCTGTCGTTCGGAGTAGACATTAAACTGTAGGTCCCGCCACTTAAGTATAAAATTAAGGCACACAACATGAGTGGTGTGGGAAGCTAGGTCGTAATTCTGACTGAATGATTGTAAGGGCCAATTATGTGTGTAATCGCACGAGCTCGATGGCCTGAACACATGATATGACCACGTGATATGATATGTGTGCATATAGTGCCGTCCTTTTGAAACCACATATCATTGGTGTCCAGATCATACAATTCAAGTCTATAGTGCTCAACATTGATAGTTATGGTATTTTTCAAAGAAATAGGGACCAATGGTACTATCAGTTCAAAATCCATTCCAACAGTGAACGAGTCGCGGTCATATGGATTGCTATTGTCCCAAACACGACAATTTTATTTGTCCACGTACCCATACATCCAGAAAATGGATCATACTACTGAAGGTATGTTTTATTATTTACACGTGTTGTCAAATTTTATATCCGTCCATGATCCTTTGCCAAGCTGACTGTGTAAATGACAACTAATTTGACAGATGTACGTTGAACAAGATGGCCGTTATCAACTGTCAAAGTTTGTTAGACCCATTTAAATCGAGCTTCCTATATAACGATCATCACAACATATCGAAATCAAATTTTTGACAAATTTTTAATGTTATGAACACTGATTCGTAAAGAAAACCCAAAACTTGGAAGATATTGTACAACAAAAATTATGAATAAACAATCAAATTGTGTCACCTTAAATTCATTAATAAAGTCGTTCTCTCATCAATACAATGATATGCATGTACACGTAGCATGTGTTTACAAAACAACATATTCATCCATTAATGGAATTGTCTGTTCTTTCATATGTCGACAACAATAGACTAGAAATAGAACACGGGAAAGTGTATAATTTTATACCCTTGCACTTCACTTTTCTATAACTTTTTACCCTTTTCGAGATTTTTAATGCTTTCGCAGTCAAGGTTATCGATAACATACAATTAATTATAATGCAATGATGACTTTTAGTTTCTTCTTTTCTTTTCTCTATTTCTCTTTGTTTTGGCTGCTCTTTGAGCCAAAACAGTGTTTCGAAATACCCTCTCTCTTATGGCAGTGCCCTTAATCTAGTGTGTGTCGTTCGTGCTCATGCACGTTTGTATAGGGTTTTGTGTTGATGAAAACAACGGGTGGTTTCGTTGTAGTTTTTAAATTACTTTCATAGGAAATCTCTTAAATAGTTTTTTTAAGAACCTTTCAGAGAAACAAAATTTTTATGAAAGGCACACACACAACAAGCATACATTTGCACACTTTCATATATCCTGTCTTCCTTGTAATACGGAGTGTGTTTGTATGTGTTTTAATGTTTCCTATTTCATGGTATTACAGCAATAGAGAGCTCTCTATTCAGCCACTGAGTGAGTGTGTGAATAATTTACAATAACTCAACATGCAACAGACCGCAAGCTGTTCAGTTCAATTCTTTCTCTTGAACGTATAACATGTAAAGTAATGATGGTGCAAAAACTACGTATCCTGTTGCAATTTCAGTTTATATGTGTATCTCTCTCTCTACATACATAGTTCCCCTTGGTTCTACTTCTATTTTTACACACACGTACACATATGTACACATGCATATATGTATTGTCATCCACATGTAGTTTTTTTTTGTATTTTTCGTGTTACTTTCTGCGCGTATTTTCAAATTTGTTTTACACTCATTGTCAAAATATTTATAGGACATCCTATAATTATAGCACACTTTTCTAATTTATGACTTTTTTTTTTAATATTTTTAACATAAGAGGGATAAAACAGATAAGTACACAATGGGTGACTTTTTAGGAAGTAAATTCGGTTTCAGAATTTCAAACTGAATTCACCGAATAGTTGTGTTCGCAAAGGCTCCTTCATTATTTTTAGTATCTGATGGCCCCAAAAAAATGCATGCACGCGCTCTATAAGACTCATTCCAAAAACCGTTAATGTTCCTTTAAATGGAATCAGCAGGTCAACCGACAAAGACTAAAAATTTAGAAAAATCGTATAAAAGAATTGACATATCTTGCAATGAACTGAGACACCAGTAATGGCCTATTACAGAAATCATTATCAACATTATACATAATACAGTAGTTGCCGTAGTCTAGTAGGTAGTGTTTTCGCTTATTAGACGTAAGGCCCGAGTTCAAAACCCAGGTCAGACATAAAAACGAAATATGAAAAAAAAATATATTTCTTCGGCAATTTCCTCTCAGCAGATTTCTCGCAAAAATTCTGAGAGTAAATAAACCTGCCATGAAAAAGTTTCTCAAAAATCTGTCGTTCGGAGTCGACGTTAAACTGTAGGTCCCACCACTCACGTATAAAAATCAACGCACACAACATAAGTGGTGTGAGAAGCTAGGGCGTAATCCTGACTGAAGGGTTGTAATGGCCAATTACATATGTATGTATGTATACATTAATCCCCAGATATAAGCACTTTCAAAAATGATTGCACTACATTGCTAATATGCGAAGAAATCTTATATCGAAATCTCGCGCCTGAGAGAAAAAAGCCGCGTATCATTCAATCTACTTCGTCATTAATTATACTAGCAGCGTATTCGATGGAATGCCGGCTGGCCGTAGCACGCTTTGACTTTGACGTTCTATAGTTTGGTGTGGTGAAGAAAGTTGCAATTTGCTGGGCCTCCGTGTCATTTCAGAATCACTGTAAAAATATTGCTGAAGGAGATGAATCCGTAGAATTGACTAGGCAGAGAATCAGGCCATTGACTCGGTCAAGCCCTGCACCAAGTCAGATTAGTAGAAAAATTTCAAATTACGAAAGGCGAACAGTAGTAGATTGTAGGGTTTCTATTAGGAAACAGCTATCTGAGATTGCGTTGCCAAAGTTAGTTATGTCTTCTGTATGGGGCAGAAAATAGTCACAACGCGAGTGAATATAATCGAATTTTTTTTAAAAGAAATTTTAAATATGAGGTACAATTTCTAAGCGGGCAACGCTTAAAAGCGGGATGCATATATCGAAATAGTTTCAGTACATTTTAAAGCAACATTCAGGATTCGGTGCTTTTAAGCGGGAAATTACCCGCGGTGGTTATATCCGGGGAATACTGTACTAGTCTTAGGAGCTACCTGATTTAATTGATCCACTTACCTTACATACGCCTGACGATTACATACATACATAATTGGCCATTACAACCTTTCAGTCGGGATTACGGCCTAGCTTCTCACACCACTCATGTTGTGTGCGTTAATTTTATACGTGAGTGGTGGGACGTACAGTTTAACGTCGACTCCGAACGACAGATTTTTGAGAAACTTTTTCATGGCAGGTTATTGACTCTCAGAGTTTTTGCCAGAAATCTGCTGAGAGGAAGTCGCCAAAGTTACGAACCTGGGCTTTACGTCTAATAAGCCAAAACACTACCTACTAGACCACGGCGACTGCCTGACGATTCCTCCCTGCAAATCGGATGCCAAGTCAATTGTTTACTCCAATAAACTTACTAATTCCAATGCAGCTGAGGTCTTCATCTATGTCGACATCCGTTGATTTTTGTATTAAATATCCAACTGCGCCGAAACACTACCGAATGCCATAGACATGCCATCGTTACTCTCAATGCTGCTGCACTGATACTTAATAGAGTCCATAACTATTGAGACCATAGTAGAACCTCTTGGCAAGTGTAATTCTACGCTTCATCTCAAGACTGATATCATTTTTGCTGGTAACGGCGGCGATAAGATAAACAAATTCATTGACTATATCTGGGATATTTCGCGGGTACTTACTTTTCGTTTTGCCCTCATTTACTGAAAGATAGGCTACCGATCAATAGCGCTAAAGGCAGAAGTAACATGTCGCTTGGTACGCTTTTTGATGTCAATGTTGTCAATATACTTAAGCAACAGGAAAATAGTGTCATTACGATGCTCTCCGCAGAACACACTTCATGATGAAGTCGAAGAGCTAGTTTGATAAAGGATCGCCTTGTCCGCGATCAAAAGCTTCGGAGAGATCCCTTCCTACCTTGACGTAGTTGTAGGATTTGCTCAACGTCATTCTGCATATCCTTATCAAGTTCGCAGGAATTTCATTATGGCGCTATTGAAGGCTGTCTTATAATCAACTGAAGATGGTGTGTGTCGACATATTTTTCATAGCTCCGCTCCAAGATTTGTCAAAATGTGAAAATTTAGTCGAGGATGAACTTACTGGATCTGAAGACATACTGATAAGGTCCAATCAGTGTTTTGGCGAGTAACGACAGTCGTCGTTCACAAAATGAGAATCATATATATGCGATTAGAAGAAGACTTATAGCACTGAAATTGGTACGTGTAATGAGGTCTCACTTTTTTAGGTCAGAACAGAAGCCATTTAGGTACTAATTGTTGGGCACTCTTTCCTCTAGCCGTATTTTCTAAATAAGCTGGTGCATGTGCTCTACCAACGCAATACCTCTGATCTTAAGCAATTCAACTGGTAGGCCATCAGAATCTGCTGCTTCATTTTTCTTAAGTCGGATACTCGGTACTGGGTCCGAAAACTAGCGACTACTTCTGACGATGGCCTCATTCATCACGTTTAGACTGGGAGAACTTATTTCCACTGTTTTCTATGTGGCGACCTATATGCCTTTCTAGATCGCAAATGTTTACAGTAATGTTTCGAGTAAATATCTATCAATCTGTAAAAGTAGCACATAAAGTAGCGCACTTTATATTTTCATATTGTCGCCGTAGTATAGTTGGTAGTGTGTTGGCTTATTAGACGTAAGCCCGAGTTCAAACCCCAGGTCAGACATCAAACGAAATATGAAAAAAAAAATATTTTTTCGGCGATTTCCTCTCAGCAGATTTCTGGCAAAAACTCTGAGAGTTAAATAAACCTGCCATGAAAAAGTTCCTCAAAAATCTGTCGTTCAGAGTCTACGTTAAACTGTAGGTCCCACCACTCACGTATAAAAATCAACGCACACAACATAAGTGGTGTGAGAAGCTAGGGCGTAATCCTGACTGAAAGGTTGTAATGGCCAATTATGCATGTATATATGTACATATTTCAAATTATTTTTTCGAATAATTTTTTCTATTCTTCAATTCACTTGTGCTGAAGCCTTACCCGCTACTGTTGATTTACCAAATATTATTGGTTAAATAACTGTTTAATGTCAGCAGCAACGGGGATTCCTGGATTTTTTGGTAAAACATACATAATTTTTGCAAACAAATCACAGAACTTTCATTGAAACTGACATGCGGAAGGACAGACAGATAGACGTGCATGTATGAATGGAAATGCATACATTGGAACCTTTTCTCATTAATCATGGTTTATAATGTATTTCCGATATTATTCCCAAAATGTAAAAATAAAAACTAAAATCATTGTTGTCTGGCCAGTTCACAAACTGGACGTGCATAGATGAAAAGACAGACGCCGGCCAAAGTGAGCAACACACAAACAAACAAAACTAATGGACTTGGATTATGGGTTCGAAATAAAGAGCTTCAGTATGGCAATGGATTTCCAAAAGGAGAAATATTATTGAAAAATGATGAAATAATTTACAAATTGCAAATATATGTACATTTTA
The DNA here is from genome assembly GCA_930367235.1 of Sarcophaga rosellei. Taxonomy (NCBI): domain Eukaryota; kingdom Metazoa; phylum Arthropoda; class Insecta; order Diptera; family Sarcophagidae; genus Sarcophaga; species Sarcophaga rosellei. The sequence continues at coordinate 67,451,936 of OV884019.1, forward strand.
AAATGCATATGCATGCATAATATTACAAAAAATGGAATGTTTTTTGCATTTATTTGGCAATACAATGTATTAAAACTGCAATCGTCACCATTGCACAGTAGTGACTGTGCTATTGTTGTGAATTTGTTTTCTACCTTTAGAATGATTTGCATAATAAATCGATGCAAACGATTTAAATCGATTAATTTAAATCACATTCGATATGATACAGTAAGAGCATTTGAATCTTAATTGAATTAAAGCGAAAGATGATTAGAGTGATAGATGAGAAGTTTTTCTTAATTGGCGATTACGATCCTAGCCTTTTATAATACTAAGAAGAGTATTAACTCCATGGTATGGCTGATCCATTTGAAAGCTCTAGCTCTAAGTCATCACATTGTATTAATATACCATGCAGAACCATTAAGCCTATAAACCGTAGAGCTTAATGAACTTTCCTTGCGTTGTGAATGCATGGCATAGCGAAAACCTTTCGTATCCAAAAAAAATTTTAAGCAAAGATTTTATTTTGCCAAACAAAATATGAAGAAACAAATGAGTTTTTGGAAAAATATTTTATTGCATAACGAATCTAAAATGGAATCAGATGGAGAACGGTATGCGGCGGCCAGCTAACCAACAAGTTTATACCAGATATACCATTAAAACAACTGAGTATAATGACGGGAACATTATGCTGTGGGGCGCTTCTTCTTTTTTTTTAAACCAACCCACTCATCTGCAAGGCAATAGATGGGAGTTGCTATAAAACAGAACCAATGTGTTTCACCCGAACTCTTCTAATGGGATCCAATCTATAGCAACCCGTATAATGCGGTCCCTGAAAAAGCTCCATATTAATCGTGAGAAGTGACTACCAACACTAAAATCAATAAGTTTCGATAGAAGCGGCATGCAAGTGTCATACCCTGTCAGATTCTTTGGAAATATCTACAGCCACAACATTGCTCTCACCAAATTAGCGGATAGAATGGCTCCAATTTTCCGAACGAAATGATAACACGTCACCAGTACAAAGGGTCCGACGGAAACCGTACTGCACGTTGCTAAATTGTTCGACTCTAGATATTTCTCAAGATGGTGGAACATATTGCTATTGGGCGGTAGTCCCAGGTGTTTTTGTGGATTGGCGTTACGTTAGCAACCTTCCAGCAAGATGAAAAAATATAGGCACGATATGAGGCGAATAGACGAGCGAGTGTACTGCTTCAGGACCAGTGCTGGAATACCATCCGGCCCAGAAGACTTGTTTATGTAGAGATCCGTAAGAACCATTTTAACTGCTCGACCACGAAGGAATATACCATGCATGGTTACTGCTACTCTTTCGATAAAACTGAACTAGTTGACAAGATTTTTTTATTAGACGGCAAATAACTGATTTGTGTATGTTGAATCTCAATCACCCACCCTCAATTCTACAGAGGCATACATACATATACAAATACGTGTCAAATAAGCGATTTTTTTTTCATGCAAATGAATGAAGAATGGAAAAACATTTCATAAAGCCAAATTGATAAATTAGAAAATCCAATGTCTTGCAAAATATGGAATTTTCCTTTAATTGTTAAGATGTGTAGAAAACAAACAAAATTTTAAATGAGTTACTTTAGTTTTACGATCTAAATTTGAAACACTTAATTTAATAATGGAAATAATGGAAAATTTTTATTGAAATAATTTTTGTTTAATGATTAAATAACTCGTACATTGCGTTCCCTTCTAGGGTGCCAACTACGAGTTATCTGGTACTCACTAAACCAGCCATTTTTGTGTAGCTACTAATAAAACCGTCTTATATCAGTGTTAGTATCGATGAATGGCTTCTGGGAAATTAACACAAAGTCAACTTTGGCTTGTGTGGCCACTTTTGCTGAAAATTGCCGCGGCAGTCAACGTGTTAAGATACAGATTAAATAACAAACAGGCCGTTTTTTGCTTGGTCTTCTGCTCCGAAAAACTGTTCACTTTAATGATCTTCGTACTGTCCGCGGAAGTCAGAAATTACTGATCTTTTGGCAATAGGTTCAACTAATTTTGAGACATCTGTTCTGTGGTTATTTACATACATACATAATTGGCCAATACAACCCTTCAGTCAGGATTACGGCCTAGCTTCTCAACACCACTCATGTTGTGTGCGTTAATTTTATACATGAGTGGCGGGGCCTACAGTTTAAAGTCGACTCCGAACGACAGATTTTTTGAGAAGCTTTTTCATGCCAATTTTTACTCTCAGAGTTTTTGCCAGAAATCTGCTGAGAGGAAGTCGCCGAAGAAATATTTTTTCATGTTTCATTTTGATGTCTGACCTGGGATTCGAACTCGGGCCTTTCGTCTAATAAGCCAACACACTACCTACTAGACCATGGCGACTTCTGTGGTTATTTGCACTTCCTAAAGAATAAATTTCCGTTGTGAGGTACATATGTTTTCGACACTCCATGGTTTATTTGTTAATTGCATTGCAATTACAAATTATATTTAATTATTTACGAGCTGAGTAAGTTCAACATTGTGCTTGGCGTAGTGTAACAGCTCAGAGTCTATGGTGGGAATCGATCCCACAACCCCCACGTTAATAGTCTAGCCCATAGGACTATCAGAGCACCTTATACACCATTGCTATTTTAATTTCTTCTATTAAGCTACTTATTAAATTATTTAAATTTCGAATTGTTGCAGATAAATTGTGCTTCATTATTATAAGGGGACAATAAGGTAGAAGTGAGCGTTAAGCTAAAGGGAGGATCATCCTACCTTTAACTTTTAAAATTAAGTTTATGTTAGAACTTGTCATATTAAACTTTGCCATATTCAAATATGTACAAACAAAATGAACAAATACATACATACATAATTGGCCATTACAACCCCCCTTCAGTCTGGATTAAGGCCTAGCTGCTCAACACCACTCGTGTTGTGTGCGTTAATTTTATACATGAGTGGCGGGACCTACAGTTTAAAGTCGACTCCGAACGACAGATTTTTTGAGAAGCTTTTCATGGCAATTTTTACTCTCAGAGTTTTTGCCAGAAATCTGCTGAGAGGAAGCCGCCGAAGAAATATTTTCATATTTTCGTTTTGATGTCTGACCTGGGATTCGAACTCGGGCCTTTCGTCTAATAAGCCAACACACTACCTACTAGACCACGGCGACTTTCTAAATGAACAAATACAACAACAAAAAAGAGGCCCTTCGTTGACACTGCATTTAAAAAATCTTGTTTAATTGAGCAGTTTTATCGACATTGCTCCGGCACTGCCATATTTTTGAAAAACTTAACTTTATTTTATCATAAGGTTATAATAACGAAAAGAAGTTAAAGGTGACTTTAAAGTTCACTTTAGCTAAAGTTACCTTTAATTAAACCCAACTTTAACGTCAAGTTGTAATAATGGCCATAAATATGGAAGAAATGTTGAGAGTATTAAGACTGTATATGTATATATTTTTTTGGGTATATATTAACACTTAAATCCTTCTCTGTACATACTTATGTATATAGTTTATATTCAAATACAGTGGTTGTAATATATTATGCGTATGGAGTAAAATAAAAAACTATTTAAATACAGAGTATCACTCACTGCACTCCACATATTTAAATTTTTTAAATATTTAATATCCGCATTAAGCCACTTCGTATTTTGGTAAAATAAACATTTTTACTTTAACTGTTATACGTGTTTATTGAAACCACATCTCTAAAAAATGTATAACACTTTCCCCTGCAATTAACTTAAACAGAAAACAGAGAGAGAATTCTTTAATGCAAATACTATCCACTATTGAGCGAAGCAAACATACTACACAATTTACCCCTATTTATAAAGAAAAAATTGAATGAAATCCTCTCTCGAAATGAAACTCTTTATATTGTTGCTGTATTCATTACCCCACCATTTAAAATTTTTAGTAACATAATATCAATTCACTAACGTTGGAGGGCGCTGCGGTTGCCATGGTAATGTATACAAAAGAGACGGTGAAAAAACTTGGCAGCATTGGTGAACTGTAGTATGTAGATGTCAGAATTGTTAAATAAGTTTGTCAGTTTTTAGTTGACAGCTATAATTCAAGAGTGCAGGGTGTTTAATACTGCGCTTGTTCATTACAATAATAATTAAGAAAACATATTGTATATATGTATTATATACATATATCGTGATATTTTCGTGTATACAAAAGAAAATTTTTGACATTTCAATGTGTGGAAAATCTATAAAACGCAAGAAATTAAACGAATATTTAATTATTTAAGAAACGTGCTATTTTTACGGTTTTATTGTTATTTTTGTTTATGCTTTAATGTTTGATGTCAGTCGTTTCATTTTGTGCATGTTTTTGTATACATTTATTAAAGAAAACGGTAAAGAAGAAGAAGTGAACAAGAACAAGAAAATGAAATTGTTTGTGCAAGAAAATATAAGAAAAATAACAAGAAGAAGAAGCACATTGCAATAACAAAAGAAAATATTAAAAAAAATTCACAAAAATATAGTGAGAGAGAGAGTGTAACAGAAAAAAAATATCAAAATTTCTTATTGCATGAAGTTTTTTCGATTTAAAATTAATAAATAAGACTGTGATTGTATAAATAAATAATAATAAATACGTAGGGTAAATAAATGAAAAAATAATTTAAAAAATATCACAAAGTGCCAAATGTTTTAAATATAAATACAAGAGAGAAATGCTAATTTAATAACAAATACATGCAAGTAATAAATATACAACAAAATTATTTAAGAATTTCATAGTAAAAAGAGAGATAGTGAGTGAGAGAGAATAACAAAAATAATGGCGTGTTTACACTCGCATTCGAAACTAACAAAAACAACACAGCTGCATTGGCTGTTGTTTAGCATTCTAGTCGTACTCTCAACATTGGGAGGCTGTTGGGGTCATCTCAATTTATATCTTAATCCCCAGGAAGTAATGCGTTTATTAGGTGAGTGCGTTTACTACGAACAATAATAAAAACTCTCTTTATTTTATTCCCTATTTTTCTTTTTTTCTTCATTTATTATGCATAAATTAAATGCTGTTGCACATTTTGTCTTTCTTTAATAAGAATTAACAGATCAATATTATGTTTGTTTGTTTGTTGTTGTTTATTCTTCGTCTTTATTTTTGTTTATTATTACTGTTACGTTAAAAGAGAGCAAATATTTGAAAAGAAAAAGAAATCCCAGAATTATTGCCTTTATTCGTATTGAACAATTCTCTTAGTATTGTTTGTGTTTTTTTTTTTGTTATTGTTCTGGATAAACTCTTCATTTTAATTTTCATAATTTATTTACATTCGTTAGTATTGTTGTTTTTGTTGTTGATTATACCTATTTTACAGCAGAGTAAATATCAGGCTGTTTATGTCAATATTTAAATTTATTTTCATCTTCATTGTTATTGTATAACTTTTGTTTCTCTTCAAAAAAAATGCATCTCTCATTTAGGATTTGTATTTATTTACTCTTTTCCCTTCATCTCTTTGTATGTTCCTCAAACAACAATAAATTGGAATATTTTCACGTTCAAAATATTAAAAGAGTTTTGAACAGTTTCAAACAATAAATTCTTACAATAACAATGACAAATATTTTAAACAGCAACAATAATGGAGAGTTTGTTTCGTTTTTTTTCTTTTATGAGAAGTCATCCACTTGGAATAAAGTGACTGAAGTGTTATGCATGAAATTACCATACAAATCGAATAAAAGACGTTGAAAAGCCTCTACAATAAGGAAAATTAGGAGAAAAACTTAAACATGAATTGCTTAATTTGTTGTTTTCTTTTCGGTTGTTTTTTTTAAGACTGTGTAGATAATTCCATGGAAATAGTAGTTTCAACAAACGGTGCAACAATCCAACATTGTATTAACAATTCAGCCATGTAATCTTTTATTAAAGCATAATTATACTATTCTTGATTTGTTGTTGTTATTGGTATTGACGTAATGTGGGGAAAATGGGAAGACTTGCTTCCCATCACTAATCTCAGAATGGGCATTTTACATAAAAAAGTGAATTGTGAGTTAAATTACAAGTGGTTCAACAGACTACTTAAATGTATTAAATAAAAAGTCAATATTTCAATATTAAATGGAGTAATTGTTGCATCATCCTATCCAGACTCTGTTAACAAAGTGAATACATATGTGAAACCCAATATCTAAGTTTCAAAATTATTTGGGATATACCACTCAATGGGTTTTATTAGAGACACCTTAGGTTACAATTTTAATATAGTGGGATATGTGCAGCAAGTCCCATTTTTCCACAATATCCATCATCCTACCCAGAAATTCTAATACATTTTTTTCGAAGTTGTTTAATTTTCAAATGAATTACCGAATTACCAGAACTGCTGTTCCACTCAGGAATGTGTGGAGAGAAATTTTAAAGGAATGGAATAGGTGTTCCATTCTCTGATATCGTATATTTGGCTGATTTCTTCCTTGATTATTTTCTGTTAACCACTTAACAATGCTCTGTTAACTTCCACCTTAGCTCTGTTAAAATTTTTGGTTTTTGTCTTTGCTAGTTAAATTTGAATTTATCTTCACACACATGTTTTTCAGTTTCATGAACTCTGTTTTTTCTCGTTAAGCAGTTGATTTATGAACTTTAGTCTATAAAGTCAGCCGTAAAAGGCGTCGCTGACAAAAATTCCTATGATATGGGGGGTCAGGAATGCGAAGGCTTCTAGGGTGCAATATTTAATTCGAGTACAGCATCTTAATTCTTAATAATTTGCAAGCCACGAATAACATTATCTCGTCTTTGCATGAATTAGAACCTGTATGGCCTGGGATTGTAGTCAAGCCTTTTGATCTGTAAAAGCTACCTGCTCAAAGAAGTACATAAAGTAGGAGTAACGTTGACTGCCGAATTAAGAGAAAGCTTGTAGATTGCGTACTTTTCTGTCGTGCCAGCCAACGTGTAAAATGCAGGCCTTTATGATACATAGCAAAAGTGGCTGAGATTAGTCGTAATTCTTTTGATTGCAGTCAAAGTTCCTTTGCAACTTGACGCGGAATGGCTATGTATGAATTATTCACTGACATCCAACTTTCATCCAAGAAGATTCAATGCTTTATAAAACTCACGATATTGGTGACTAACACGAGCAGATGTGCTTTCGTTGTGTTTTCAAACTGCCACAATAAATAAAATTTTTTTAAAAATTTTCTGCATTGAATTCAGAACTTGAGTGGACTCTCCGGAAATGTCATTCTGTTTTGTTTTTAATTTACATGAAGTAAAGTAGGTGATAGGTAGGTATACTTTCTCAAATATCATTGAAAATGTGGGTTTAATATTTTTTCCAAAGTGGTTTCGTGGAATCCGAATACAGATTTATTTTAATCGAGTAAAACTAGAAATTAGGCCATTTTTCCATAATATCCATCATCCCACCCACACACTGTTAACGTAGGGAATATTTGAAGCCCTAATCTCAAGTTCCAAAATTATTTGGGATATACCACTTATTGGGTTTAATTGGGGACACCTTAAGCTACAATTTGTATATCCCACTATATGCTGCTGCAAGTCCCATTTTCCCACAATATCGATCATCCTACCCTTGACTATTTTCTGTTAACCAATTAACATTACTCTTTTAACTTTACCATTAGCTCTGTTAAAAATTTTGGCTTTTGTCTTTGCTAGTTAAATTTGAATTTATCTTCACACACATCAACTGTGTACGGACTTGATTCTGCAATAGCCAATGACGTTCAGTACTGATTGATTTTCATATACATATAATACTCATCGAGCTCTGAAAACTAAGTATTGGGCAAAACACATAAACAAGTCAGTTGACACCGAAAAACCTTCATGATTCGAATTAAATCTGCAAATTAGACAAAATGAATCTATTCATGCAAAATGTCGGAAGCGATGCAGACAGTTGTCGGACTATTACTTTTAAACAAATCTTTAGAGGTTAGCTTGAAGTCAAAATGTTTTTTTTAATGTTGCCTATTGTAGTACAATAAGACAGTTTTGACTGTCTTTTATAAGTACTTTAAGTTTTTTTTCATTTAGGAAAAGTGGCTTGATTCCTTATTCAAATAATGCTTCTAAAACCCCGTGGACTTAACAACGAACTTACATCTACACTTGTGAAAGTAGTAGTAGTACTCGATGAGCAAAGTCCTTTAACGCTTCACCTATTCGAGTAATGCAATGCATTTCAATACAGAAAGTTATTATTCTACATTATTTTCGATTTTTCTAGCGTTCACGAAGTCTAACAATTTTCCCCATTTTTTGTTTGATTTTTTTTTTTGAAATTCAAATGCTTTTAGACGAATGCACTACTTAAGAAATGCATTTAAATTCTTAAGTAAAACATAATGACACACTTATAAGCCACAGAATTCTAATGACTTGGTCTTTAGAACAAAAATACGAATGTATGTACATACAAGGCAAGTCGTTGGGTATATGAACCTTCCCAAGAAAACATATTAAAAATGCTGCACTACACTTGAGACATGTTTTTTTTGTTTTTTCATAAAAAAATTATTAAAAAAAAACAAGAAACTTAAACACACTATTAACACAGGTAAAGAAGTTTAAATTGACGATGAATTAAAATCAAATTGTAACTCATTTGGAAACAAAACAAGTGGTGGCAGAATGGAACGTGAGGGTCGATTGCCAGAAGGTGGTGGTTGGTTGAGAATAAATATTTACCTGACTTGTTGTAATTTATGACTTGTAATAATTAAATAAATACTGTTCGTTTTGTTGTTTTTGTTGCTTCTTTTACTATATGTATTGTAGTTAAACAGAAAACAATTTACATAAATATCAAGTAAAACATATTTTTCTTTAATTAAATTTACAGAAAAGCAAACCATAATAAAGGAAAAAGAAAGAAACAAAAAAAAAACAGAAAAAAATACACGAAAGAAAAACCACTTATTAAAGACACTGACTGTTTGTTGTAAGCCTAGTGTTGGAGGTTTCAGCTTGTGTTCTACAGGTTTAAGACCACTTTTAAGAAATGAAACTCATTAATTTTTAACATGTTCTCTTCTTAAGCAGAAATTGTACGGCGTTTTTTTTTAATTTTTGTTTTTTTATATTGTATCTGTTAATGATGTTTTGATGTATTACTTCGTGTTATAAATGTTCGTTCATCTGTCTAGCATGGGCCCCTATGTGTGTCTGTCTGTCTTTTCATATTATTTTCTTATATTGGCTTTGATAGAGTCTTGTTAGCAAAACAAGCCATAACAAATTTATGGTTTGGTTTCTGTTGGCCAGTTTTTCCATTTTTTCAGTCGAGCTTAATAGTTTGTTTTTTTTTTTTTGTTTCATTTCAAGAAACAATTTTACATGAAATTGATTTTTTTTATTTCGTATAAATTTTATGTTTGTTTTTCTTAATTGTAACACTTTTTCTCTTTGCCTTTAATTGATTTAAGTTTTAATGATCGTTTTAGTTCATTTACTTCAATAATGTTAGAGAAACGCATACATATCAACATCATTAATCATCTTAATAGCGAAAATCCATCAAAAATTATTAAATTTTGAAAACTAAATGTTTTCAATGTTATAAAGTTTTTAAAAGTCACGTTCAGAAGAAATCTTTATGGAGCTGATACTATGCTTTTCAGAAATTTGTTAGCTAAGATCCATTACCTTATTTAAAATATCCAATTCAAAATTTTTCTCTTACATGATTAGGGTTTACGTACGTACATATGCCATCTGTATTTTGAAAATTAAAACAAAATTCTTACGACAACGACGTTTTCCGATCAGAGATCAGCAATTTGCCATTGGCAGTCGACTTTAAACTGTAGGTCCCAAGAGTTGTGGTATGGTCTGTTACCCAGACGAAAATACCAATGGGCAATTAAATAAGTAAGTATGGGAACTGTTTGAAATGCATTATGAAATGAATAATAGAGAAGGCAGGGAGTGTGGAGAGGACATCAAAACGATATAATGTTTCCTATGACATTACTTAGCTAATAAAAGTGGATTGCAAGATATTCAGAAAATGCTTACATAATACGGACCAGAGATCAGCAATGAGTAGAATCGAATCATACTCATACTTTCTTATACTTATACGCATTCATACTTATTTTAATATCATTACTCATACTACTCATATTCAAAGTTTGAAGTACCCATCGTAATCATTCTTAACAATAAGCATGATTTTGTTGATTTCGACTCTCCTTTACTCAACATTTACACGAATCACAAAATAAGTATGATTCGCGTACGAACACTACAATACCCACTAGAAGGTTGTGTGTTTGCTTTGCTTGCTATCTTTGTCTTTCTTGTTTTTTTTTTGTAAATGCAACAACAACTACGACTGTAAATTTTGATAAATGCGAATTACTCGAATCATTTATGAGTATTATAAATATTTTTCTAAATTTATGAATCTGAATGAGAAAGTGTATGAATCGAACATATTTCGAATGTTATGAGTTTGATGTCAACGTTGTATTCATACTCATTGCAACCTGTACTTGTAAATCAATGTTGTAGTGAGTATGAATGAATCAGAGTAGTTGAATTTCAATACTGTTGACTCAGTCATACTCAAAATTTTAGGAGCACTTTTGAGTAGCGAAAACACGATTAATTGCTGATCTCTGTATCCGATTAGGAAAATACCAAAAAAAAATTCAAATAAATGCATCTCTGATCTAGTGAAATCTAATGGTTCTAGAAAAATTTCAAGAAACCAAGAGAGCCGCATTATTTCCAATTGTTCGTCCGTTTTTTTCTCAATGTCACACATATTGTTGGCGCCGCAGTCTAGTAGGTAGTGTGGTGGCTTATTAGACATGAGACCACGGTTCAAACCGCAGGTTAGGCATATTCTACTAAACGAAATATAAAAAAAATATATTTTCGGCGACTGTTTCTTAGCAGATATCTGGCAAAAACTCTGAAAAGATTCTCAAAAAAATCTGTCGTTCGGAGTCGACTTTAAACTGTAGGTTCCGCAATTCATATATAAAATTAACACACACAACTTAAGTGGTGTGAGCAGATAGGTCATAATCCTGACGGAAGGTTTGTAATGGCCAATTAGGTATGAATGTTATGTAGTCATACATATTGAGTTTACATATTGAATTTAAATGATCTCCGCTCTATTCTACACAAAAACTGGATAATTCATGAGACTTGTATAATCGTCAAAATCTCTCTCAACAGATATAACAGGACCGTCAAGCAAGGCCATTTCTTAAAAAAGAGTAAAACTCCATCAGGAAAAAGTTCTTTACCACTGCGTTATGGAAATGGTAGGTCCATCAGTCAAGGCATGGATTAATTATAATAAGCCTTAAACTTTAACTTTAAAGTCGCTGTAGTCCACTAGGCTTATTAGACGTGAGACAACGGATCAATTCCCAGGGCAGACATCTCCAACAAAAATCTTTCGTTCGGAGTCGATTTTAAACTGTAGGTACCGCTGCAACTCATGTATAGAATTTACACACACAACATGAGTGGTGTGAGAAGCTAAGTCGTAATCATGACTGAAAGGTCGTAATGATCAATCATGTTTGAATGTTTATGTGAACGTTGATATTAAAAAAATTAACTGGTGGAATCACTGTGCGCGAGCTACAGCCAGGTATAAGTCATCATAAGGGTACAGTCCTCAAGAAACTAATTCGAGAGGACCATTTGGAAAAAAATTCTTTTCGATAAGGCCAGGCCTTGATAAAGAGGTTCCACCTAACTTTTAACTGATCTCCTCCTACACAAAAATCGGCAATGTCATTGTTGCCAATAACAATAAAAATATGACTTTAAATTTATTTTATATTTTCAAGATGCAACAGCGTGTCTCATATCATATTGCATATATCATTTACAGCGACTAATTAGGCGCCGAATATTTTTATATTGATGATACGTTAAACGTATTGATTTCGTTTAAGCGTGTTCTTACATGAGAGTTTTTAATTTAAATGCCTGGTCATAAATTTTTATTTTGGACGAAATGTCATTAATTAAAGAACCTAAATTATATGTGAAGTTCTCTGGATTATTGGAAATGCCAGACTATCGTTTTGACAGTGAAACCAATTATTTTTCGCAAATAGTACCCTAAATAAAATTTTTAAAACAGTACCTAAAACTATTTTAAATTTTTTTTATTATTATTTCATTATTATCTACCATGCTATCGCACCACAGCCTTTTGTCAATAAAATCGGAAGTTGCTATGAAAATCGGGCAATCGATTTATTCTTAAACTTTGTTTTCAATGCAAACGTTTTCACTGGGATTCTATAAAGTTGTTGAGTGAAAATCCTAATTAACTGTTCTTCTTCTTCTTCTAAATCAACTGATTTATGGCTGCTAATAAACGGAGAATTATTACTTTTCTTCGGTTATTCAATCCATTAAACAAGCTGAACTGAAACGTTTAAATTTCTTTAATTGTTGATTACTTTTTATGATCACAATGAAATTAAATTCAATACAGAGACGTTCTGATAATGCCATAAAAATCTTAAATTTTTTTTTATTATGTTTGTTTGTTGTTCGAGCTATTAATTCAAGGTTTATGGTAATTATTTATGTTGTTTTTTTACGATTTTTTATTGAATTGCATAATAAATTAAAATTAAGAAATTAAATAAAATCAAAAGTGTATAAAACAAATTAAAATTACATGAAAATGTACTCTTGATTGCAAATACACCAGTAAAAAAAAACTAATGTGTGTGAAGATAAATTCGAATTTGAAAATCCAAGACGCAATCCATAAATTTTAGCAGCGCCACATTTGGAGTTAACAGAGTAAAATTGGCTATTTTCATTGATATTTTGAAATCGAGTTTTCTCAATACAATATAAGTTTATATGGGAATATATTGCTGATTGTATTAAGAGGCCTCGGAACCTTCCATTGAGTATGATATGGTACTCATAGACTTAGTATATGTCCTGAAATTCGCTCCGAAACAAGTGACCTTGTTCAGATGGATGCTGTTAAACAGTTTACAGTACTCTGTTAAGGGCAAATTGTGCTCTGTTAAAAGAAAATTTTGCACTCTTAACGCTAAATGTGGTACTGCTAAAATTTATGGATTGCGTATGATCTCTTATGGAAATAGAATTTAATTTAATTGTAGTTTTCGTATTTAGTTTCTATTAGAAAAACTTCTTTTTAATTATTTCACATCTCAGCAAAGTTATGCACAGAAAGTTATGTACAAAAATTCAATTTTTTAAAAATATTTAAAAACATTTGATCGAAAAAAATTGTTTGGAATCAAAAGTTTAAATTAGAAAATTTCTAAGCATACAGTGGCTCACAGTGAAAATGGCCCACCATGATCATGATAATCAGTATTTGGTAATTATTTATTAAAAAGGAAGAAAATAAAATAAATATTTTTGTTTAAAATAAAGTTTATTTAGTATTAAATATAAGGAACTAAAAATTCTTTTAATTATATTATAATTCATTGATTTTTTATATCAGAAACAAAAACAGTATTAGGTCGCAATGAAAATGGCCCAGTATATTATTATTAAAGAAATAAAGTTTTTTTAATTTTTAATATTTTGTTTTTTGACTTATTACCGATTTTAAACGATTAGGAATGGATTCTACTAACGTTTTTTTAAATTGGCCATTTTCATGGTGACCTAAATTTGAACTGCTTTTGTTTCTGATGTAAAAAATCAATGAATTAATAATGTAATTAAAAGAATTTTTAGTTCCTTATATTTAATACTAAATAAACTTTATTTTAAACAAAAATTTTTATTTTTTTTTCTTCCTTTTTAATAAATATTAACCAAATACTGGTTAATTTCGTAGTGGGCCATTTTCACTGTGAGCCACTGTATGTGAAAAACTGAAGGCAACATGATAAAAACAAAAAAATGGAACATAAACTTCTAACATAGCAACGGCAACACTATTAACAACAAAAAACCCGACGTATAATTAGCCTCTGTACATAATTTATGAGATGTGATATGATATGGTGTGTTGCACGTTGTAAATATTTATCTCATGCTGTTGAATGTTGTTCGCAACAAAACGCACTCATGTCGAAATAAAGTCAAAGAGATTTTTTCACAAGTGAACACAGGATTTTTGTGGTGGGGGGAGGGAATAGATGTCACCAATTTAATTACGAGTTCATCATCACATCACATTCACATCGTCATCAGCGTCATTTTCAACATCATCGAAGGAAGCGTAAATATTTGTTGCTTTAGCCAATGCCATAGATTCCAATGAGAAAAGAAAAAAACAACTAAATGCCCAACTAAAACTAAATGGCTTCTAAAAAAAAATCAAAGAAAAAATTGTTTCTCTAGTGCTTTATTTGTCACTGGTGGCATAATTTTTTACACATTTTTCTACTCTTTTTTTCATACTGATACTCTGCCCTGTGGATAGGTTTTTCTTATACAGTGAGCGCCATAAGTGAGTCAACACCCACTATAATTTTAAATTTTCTATTATGTTCTTAAGTATAAAAAAAGTTCCTTTATCATGAATTGTTGTTTTTGTTTTAACATTTTATATATAATAAATAAACGTTTTTATTTTTGGAAATTTATTCGACTATTCTCATTAACTTTTCTCGTTATCCTAAGAAAATTAATTATTTCAGTGGTGTTTACTCACTTTTGGCGCTCATTGTATATTTGAGAGTCAAAAAATCGTAAACAATTAAAAGAAAATTGTCACATCACCGCTTCTCTAAATTGTTGAATTTTTTTTCGTATCAACAGTGACTTTCATTGCCATAAAGTTGAATAATATAAAATAATCTGAATTCGTGACTGTTGTTTAAAGTATAAAAGAATGAATTTAAATTATTTTCTGTTATCTCCTTAAATCGAATTTTATTTATAGTGAAAGCTTACTTTACTTAACTGGTCGTTACAACATTTCAGTTGGGCTTACATCCTAACCATGTTGAGTGTGTCCGTGAATGACGGGACTAACAGTTTAAAGTCCACTCCGAACGAGAAACATTACATGGCAATTTTATTTGTTTTCAGAATTTTTGCTAGTAAACAGCTAAGTAGGATTTTTCTTAATTGAACCACTGGCTCTCGACTAATAAGCCAATACACTACGCACTAGGTCACTGCGAAAAAACTAGTGAAAATGTTAAAGTAATTAGTAGTTTTAAAATTAAAGTTGTTGTTGTGGATAACTTTGCCAAGTGAAAACGTAACAATATCGATAGCAGTAATTCTCTCATTGCTAGAGCAAACCCTCTTACTGTTAGTACTAATTCTTTCATTGCTGCGAATAAAAGTAGAAATTAGCCTAAATGCGAAGCAGCAGAATCGTTGTTCGTTTTCGCGCTGCCTTTAAAATAATCACTTCCATATACACCCATGTATTCCATTTTTGACAGGTTACTGGGTTTGCTGCTTTGCGTTTATTGCGTTTATACGCTGCAGTAGATCCATGGTGTGGATTGATCCGTGGTGTCTGAACAGATTTTTTATACATAGTTTGGGCATCTTTATGTTAAGAATAGAAAAACATTTGTCGAACAACTTTTAGCTTGAATTGATTTAATCTTAATTCGGCCGGACAGAGTTGAATCCAGCTGCCCCAAATAGATTAAATTTTTTATATGCAAATTTCAGTTGCTTGAAATTAAATTGTAAGTATTGTTTGCCAGCTTTGTGTTTCAAAACAAATTTTTCTGAAATGAGTGTGAATCGTGCTCCATAAAATTCTCAATTAAAAATTTGTTTTCGAACAATATGGAGAAATCCACCTTAAGCTCATAGTTTTTGGCATCTAACATTGCAACTCTCTCTGTGAATATGTATTGGACCACTTTCCCAAGAGGTGTCGTTACCCGACTTTCGAATGATGTCTATTGTTGATTTTCTCATCTTGCAGGGATCAAAATACATTCAATACAACGATACAACGGCTTGTGTGAATTGACCAAATATAAAATTATTTTAATTTTTTCCCCGCCGTAGTCTAGTAGTTAGTGTGCTGGTTTATTAGACGTGAAGCCACAGTTCAAACCCCAGTTAAGGCATCTCCAAAATGAAACATGAAAGAATATTTCTTCGGCGAGGTCCTCTCAGCAGATTTCTGGCAAAAACTCTCAGGGCCATTATTACAACTTTCCGTTAAACTTGGGTTTATTTAAAGGTAATTTTAGCTAAAGTGAACTTTAAAGTCACCTTTTACTACTTATGATATAACCTTATGATAAAATAAAGTTAACTGTTTTCAAAAATATGTCAGTACCGGAGCAATGTCGACAACACTGTTCACTTAGTTAAGTTTCTTTTAAACGCTGTGGCAGCGATGGGCTTCTTTTTTTTTGTTGTCTTTGCTCATTTTGTTTAAATTTGAAGTTGCCATATTGAAAATAAAATATAATATGGCAAGTTCAAACATAAACTTAAATTTAGCTTAACGCTCACTTCTATCTTATTGGATACTCATAATAATGAAAAACATTTTATCATCCGTTAAAAACCTTCCTTTAGTTAACGGCAAGTTGTAATAATGGCGCTGAGAGTTAATAAATTTTCCATGAAAGAGATTGTAATCCTAACTGAAGCGTTGTAATGACCAGTTATGTATGTGCGTATATATGCAAGTCGACTGAGTCCGCATAAAACATTTCCTATGATTTTTTTCCCAACTGATAGGATATTTCTTGTTTCATACTGACTGTAAATTATTTATAAAATACGACACTTTTTTTTTCATATTTTGCTGAATAAATGAATTTTATTCCGTATATCTGATGAGTTGCATGCACAGAGTTGCTTAGAGTTTAAAAATATATTCAAAATATTTTAATTTCAAACTGTTCAAACTGAAATTATAATTTTTATGGCTCCTAACCCTTGTGATGAAACTACATGGCAAACATTTCATATATTTTTTTTTTTTGTATTTTAATGATTAAAAATCATTTAAAATTATCGTTATAATGTTTAAGATAATGATTCTGAAATGTCTTTAGTGGGTGTTATATTGCAGGAATTTTTTGATGCATTTTTTTAAGGCAGAAACCAAAAAAAAAAAAAAAATCTAAATGTCATCGTTGATTGTCGAATATTTCATTTTATTTCTTTCTGTTTTTTCGTTTTAATTATTAAAATGTGTTTTTTATTGTTAATTCTTGTGTTCCTGATGTTGTTGTTGTTGTTGAGTTCTCCTCTATGTTCATATGCTGTGGCAGTTATCACTGTTTTTCTTGTAAAATTTATGATGACAATATGCTGCACAGTTTATGTTGCATTGCCTGTCTTTTCAATTTTTAACCAAGACACTGGGTCTGTTCAGAGATTTTTTTTGTTTTGTGGAAATGTGTGCGTTTCTCTCTTTATTTGGTCTGTTTTTAACGTCGTTGTTTCTGTTTTTCACGAATTGGTCATAAATATTCATTTTGATTTGTGTAGATATTAGTGGTCGTTGTTATTATTGAAGTTATTTATGCCCATTTCTCTTCTTTATGTTCTTTACTTGATTTCTGTCTTCAATCGAGGCATTTCGGCTGCCATTTCGCATGAATTGAAATCTCGCTAAAGTACAAAACTTTAACAGAAAATGATTTGAAAATGTTGCACAGAACAATTAAGAGTTCGAAAATAAAAAAATAAGAGAAAGAACTGTCATACAGAACAGTGAGGAATGTTTTCCTCGAACTTAACATCAGATTTTAACATTAAAACAATAACATGCATATGTACCAGAGATCAGCAATGAATCGTTTTTTTCGCTATTCACAAGTACTCATGACATTTTGAGTATGAGTAAGTCAACAGTATTGAAATTCAACTACTCTGATTCATTCGTACTCACTACAACATTGATTTATAAGTACAGGTTGCAATGAGTATGTGTATAATGTTGACATCAAACTCATAACATTCGAAATATGTTTGATACATACGCCTACTCATTCAGATTCATAAATTTAGAAAAATGCTTATAATACTCACAGATGATTCGAATCTTTCATCAAAATTTACAGTGTTAGTTGTTGTTGGCTTTACAAAAAAGAAGAAAGACAAGTACAGCAAGCAAAGCAAACACACAACCTTCTAGTGAGTATTGTAGGGTTCGTACGCGAATCATACTTATTTTGTGATTCTTGTAAATGTTGAGTAAAGGAGAGTCGAAATCAACAATATCATGCGTATTGTCAAGTATGAGTATGATGAGTACTTCAAACTTGAATATGAGTAGTATGAGTATGATATTAAAATAAGTATGAATGCGTATCAGTATCAGAAATTATAAGTATGATTCGAATCGATTCATCTTTTTCAATACTCATTGCTGATCTCTGACAAGTACATATACCTCTCTTACATATGAGTTTAACGTTCATTTTAAATTTTTATGGTGAAAAAAAGTGGTAAATTGATAGTCAAATAGAAAATGTTTTTTTTTTCGAAATTAAATCAGATTGAAATTAATGGCTTTTTGATATTTTGCAATTTTCCTTTAAAATTAATTTGTTCAATAATAATGAAAAAAACAAATAAAATAAAAAGCAGAGAGGAGAAATACCAAACGACAAACACTATAAATTAATTACACTGAAATACATTCTTTAAATTTTTAATGCCTTTTAAGTGGAACAACAAATTTCCAAATAATATCCCCATCCCCCTCCCCATCAACGATTTATTATACACTTTGGCTGTGTGCTTCTTGGTGCTGGCTTGGCGCTGGCAGGCAGGCAGGCAACACTTTTGCTTGATTTATTCAATGGTGGTGTGTATAGTTTCTTTTTTTTCTTCACTTATTTGTTAATTTGTGTTGCTATTTTCACGCACTCAACCGCCATCCGTAATGGCCAGAACGTTAGCAGAGTATGCCCATGATTAAGTTGTCGCTGCCGAACTGCAGTTTTCGTTGTTGATTTTGTTTTTGCAATTTTCACGCACATTGATACGGTTGTTATGGCAACCGCAGCTTTAAAAAGTGATTTAAATAAATAATGAATGCAGCATACTACATACTACCTACCAACAAAGTAAAGGGGGGTGTGAAAATTTTGTAAAATTAAACTTCTCATTAAAATTTAATTGAAATGTGCTTACAATTGTTTGCGTTGCAACGTGTGCCACCTTGGAAATATTTTATAATCACAATGTTTATATGTACATACATGCTTGTAAAACAGGTATCAATGCAAATATAACACTGTGCGACAGTGAAAATACACCTGAGTAACTACATTGTCTAAGTGGTTCACTAGGTTGAGTAGAACTCAAAAGAACTTTTTCTCGAACCCTTCAAACTTGTTTCATTTTACAAAAACTGTTTTTTTTTTATCTTTTCACACAGAACTATTGATTACTCAGATATATTTCAAACTATTTTAAAAATTCAAAGTTTTTAAGAAAGGGGACAGATGAACCTTTAAAACGATATACATAAACATATGGTTCAAACCTATATGTTATAAGTTTTGATCGGGTAAACTTGGAAAATATGAATTTTTCGCATTTTTTCAAGTTTAGCTATTCTTAATTGCAAAATTTAGTTAAAAAGTATAAAATAAGTGATAACATTCTCAAATTGCATTATCTTGTGAAGAGATTGACATTTCGTTTGATCAAATCGGACAAAAATTACCGTTGTTATTATTTAAATAGTATAACAGTGGTGTTATATTTTTTATATATGTATGTCAGTTTATCAAATGAACTTTCAGTTCAAAAATTTTCAAAAGTTTTAATGGATCTTGATTGTATATCGCAAAATGAGACAATTTTACGTTTGCGCAAGTAACAGAAGTCGCCTAATATTTGTGTTTGTTGCAAAGATTATTATTTCTCTTTTGTCCAACTTCATTCGGTCGCTCGAACGTGAAATTGACACATTTTCTAATAAACAATCAAGAACTATCAAAAATTTTGAAAATTTTTGAACTAAATTTCATTTGAATAAATATGTATATGAAAAATATAACTCGACACTCTTTATACAATAACTACGATAAATTTCCGATTCCGATTTGATCAAAAGAAGTGTCAATCTCTTCACAAGATAACGCACTTTCAGGATATCATCAATTATTTCATATTTTTTAATTAAAGTTTGCTACTATGAACAGACAAACTTGAAGTAGTATGAAAAAAATTTGCATTTGCCTAGTTTACCTCATCAAACATCATAGAATATTAAGTCAAATAATATATACATGTATATCGGCCCATCCCTCTCCTTTCTAATAAGGTTTAGACTTTGGACATCGGTTCAGAAATATTTGTGTAATCAATAAATTTGTGCTTAAAGTCCAAAGAAAAACAGTTTTTGTCAAATAAAATCAAGAAATATAAAAATATATTTTTGAGTTCTACTCAACAAAACTCACAATTTATATTATGTCATTAGCTGGGTGTACATATCTAATTTTTTTATTTTGTCGCATAGTGTAATTATTTTAAGCGTTTTTATAAATATTTTTTTTTTTAAATATTTTTAATAAATTTCTATTAAATTTATTTTTTATTGGATTGCAAAATAGAAAAATAATTTCATTGAACAGTTCATTCAACTTTAAGTCCATAATCATTTCCATACTTTGCAAAAAAAAAAACCAATAACAACTACAAAATACTGCAACTTTGTTACAAACTCAATTCAATACTCGTATTTAATCTCAATTATTTTGTAATTTTTTTTTATATGTATAGTATGTACGTATGTTTCCTTCTATAATCAATATTATTGCCATAATAAATAATAAGCATCCAAGTATATTCTTTAAAGAAAAAACACAACAACACAAATTTATAAAAAAATCCAAGTTTTCTTGCTGTTCTTATTTGTTGTTGTCTCAACATTATTATTATTGTTATTATTGGTTTTTGATTGTGTGATTTCACAATTGGCAACGAAACTGATAACCCTTAATTTAAATTCTGTAAAAGCCAATAACAAATATAAGAAACCAATAATAAAAAACAACAACAACAAAAATACATTCACAAACGAAGTCAATTGCAGTTGTGTTGTTGTGGAATTTTATTGAGAATATATGGCACAGTACAGGGATATGCTGAGTCCGTAGTAAATTTTTTTTTTTACCAAAATGTTACAATAAACATGGATCCTAAAGAACCATTTAGAAATTTTGCTGATTTGTTCAATTAATCACCGATGGATATAGTCGCCGTAGTCTAATAGGTAGTGTATTGGCTTATTAGAAGTGAGGCCACGGTTTTAAGCCCATGTCAGACATTTCACAACGAAACGAAATTTAAAAAAATATTTCTTCTACGACTTCCTCGCAAGAACTCAGAAAGTAAATAAAGTTGCCATGAAAAGATTTTGAGATCTGTCGTTGGAGTCGGAGTCGTCTTGAAACTGTAGTTGCATGAGTGGTTTAAAGAGCTAGATCGTAACCCTGACTAAAGGGTTGTACTGAGCAATTTAATAACTAAATAAGTAAGTCTCACCATGTGTTGTCTGAAGCGTCCGAAAAATTCCTCATTGCCGCTTGACTATTAGTGAACATAGAAATGCTTGGAGTAACAGATTATTTACTTCTGAGAAAGGGATTGGGCCTTAAACTCCCTACAGTATCCTGTGGAGCGGATAGATGCCTTAAGATCACTACCTTCAGAGAAAATTCCATAGTTTTCGTTATTTTAAATAAATTTCTTTGCAATTCCCGGGTTCTTGCATGGAGTTTTAGTGTTCCCCTTATCAAGTTAAGTTCAGAAGTCTGTAGACCGTCAGACTTCTCCAGAGGGAACAATTTACCACGGAGAAGTCACCATAGTGTTGTAGATAGTGTTTTGTAATGAAGCTGTTCAAACCACAACTCAAACGTGTTGAAAACGAAATATTAAAAAAAATATATTTCTCTCGATGTCGTTCGGAGTGGACGTTAGTTAAATTGTATGTTCTGCTATTCATGGTGTTATAAAATAGGTTTGTAATCCTGACTAACGGGTTGTAATGACCAGTTATGTAACTAAATAAATGTTAAATTGCTTTGCTACAAGTGCGTTATGTGATCTGATAAATATTTTTGATGGTAGCCACCAGACTCAAATGCGAACATAGTTATCAGAAAAAAATCCCTTCTTTTCGTTAACAAGCTAGTTTTATTTAAAGTTTTCAATTCGATTTTTTCTTATGAAATTAATTCATCATCAAGGTCCCTATTAGTCGTTTGTTTGTATTAACTGAACCTTATAAAGTTCAAGGTCAAAAAAATTTCATCTTGATGTTCTGTCGTGCTGTTTGTGTAGCGGCTATAATTGAAGTTCATGTGTATAATCGAGAGAAATATTCACTAGATCAGTGTTTTAATGTCTTGTACCAACCCAGCTCATATGAATTTAACGATTTTTTTTAAGTCTCAACAGCAAATACAGAAATTTTGATGAAATCTGCTCATTTGATAGTAAATTTTAATGACTTCTTAATGGTTCTCAAATAAAATTGAAATGATATTAACAGTTTGACACTATTGACGTGATAATTGGAAAAATAATCATTTAAAGAAATAAAAGAGTAATTAAAGGAGCCCCATTTTGAAAGCCTCGGTAAATGTCAAAAATTCAGACATTTGATATTCAATTTTAAAATTTATGCTATTAGCATAATACAGCTTATTTTGTTATTAGCTGCACCCAAGGCTAACTTAACGTTAAACTTTCATTTGGTTTTTAAATGATTCTATAAGAAATTCAATACATTCTTTATTTCATCTTTTAGTAAATAAAAAATTTATATCGTTATTTAAAAACGTTTAAAATATGAGTTCGTTGATTGCAAATAAAATTAAAAAATTTGTGTTTAGCTTTAAATCAATTCTTTATTGTTCGCCCAATTCCGTGTGCCACCTTTGGCAACTTGATTTAAACAACAACAATTTTCTTTAATTATTATTCTTATTTACACTCGTTTGTTAGATCTTAGTAACGGAGATCTTCAAACCACGATTATTCTCTTCACACGCAACACGTTTTCACACAAGACTGACTGAATTCTTTCTCATCCCGTTACCTGCTCTGTCTTGCCTTTTATATCACTGGGTAAACAGTCTAATGAATGCTCTCGAAGTCGCCGTGGTCTAGTAGGTAGTGTGTTGGCTTATTAGACGAAAGGTCCGAGTTCAAATCCCAGGTCAGACATTAAAACGAAAATATGAAAAATATTTCTTCTTGCCATGAAAAGCATCTCAAAAGTCTGTCGTTCGGAGTCGACTTTAAACTGTAGGTCCCGCTACTCACACGAGTGATGTGAGAAGCTAGGACGTTGTACAATGGGCCAATTCGATCTCCGGGTACTGTACTTGTCACAGTTGACAAGTACACGGCCTCTAACCTAAACTAACCTATGCTCTCGAAGGAGAATGACTGCCTTCGCGAAATATCTATAAATGTAAACATGTTGTTGTCATTATTGTTTTTTGGATATTTTGTTTACGTTTATCCTTGCAGTGTTGTTGTTGCCTGTTTTTTTACTTTTTTTAGCCCCTTTTTATACTGATGTTGTTGGTACATTTTTGCTTATTCGTTAATCATGTAAACAAGTCCATTGTTTTGTTTTTGTAGCTTTTGTTTATCATTTTAGTAACACCATATCCATTTTCGTAACAATATTTTTTTATAAACAGTATTTAAATCCAAAACTACGGCAGTTATGCTATCCGGAAATGCGGAGTATTGTGAACAATTGGAAATAAGAATTCCAGTGCAGTTTAAACTTCAAGTTCCAGTTATGCAAGTACATTTTTACTTGTTATAGAAATAATGATGATCCCTTTTAATATATCATCGTCGCCAATAGTATGCATTAAAGGAATTTGAAAAAAATTCAATTGCAGTTCAATTGCCTTTAGACATGCCACACCAAAACTGAAATAGCAATCAATAAATGAATGATACGATATGGCCAACAGGACATACAATAAC
The DNA here is from genome assembly GCA_930367235.1 of Sarcophaga rosellei. Classification (NCBI taxonomy): domain Eukaryota; kingdom Metazoa; phylum Arthropoda; class Insecta; order Diptera; family Sarcophagidae; genus Sarcophaga; species Sarcophaga rosellei. The sequence continues at coordinate 67,475,883 of OV884019.1, forward strand.
AAAATTAGAAAAATAATGCAATTTAAAAATGGAAAAAAATATCCTAGTTGAGGGAAATTGACGAAAAAAAAACTAAGGAAGAAATTAATATTGATTTCTTTTAAAATACCAACACAAATAGAATAAAGAGGTCAAAACTATTTTCCTGCCAGAACAAGCAGTAAAGAAAATCTATTTGAAAAAACAAAAACAATAACAAAAAAAATAATTCAAATTATAATTCATTTCGGATTGTAACAGAAATATTACATTTGTTGGTGGTTTTTACAATTTCTTCCTTCATTTATTTCACATTTCTGTCGATTGTTGGTTGTTCTTGTTGGGAGTCCGTTCTTGTTATTTATTATCTCTATGGTTTGTTGTTTTTTTTTGTTTGTTCCATTTCCAGCATAGAACAGAGCAAAGTTGAGTTGATCACGTATTATATCAGTATTTACGCAACAATGATTTTCTTATTGAACTGCTGTGCTCTTATTGTACGAGATGTATACGAAGTCTACTTGTTTGATACACCAACAACAACAACAATAATAAAAATATTTTGTTCATTTTAAAGCGTAATATTATTATTATGCCCTCAACAAGATTTTTATCAGTATTGCTGCTGCTGCTGTGGCTGTTGTTGGTTCTGCTGTTCTGCTGTTGATGTCATTTTGTTCGTAATGCTTGTAACAATTTTTTGGTGGTTTTTAGGGTTTTGTTGCGGCTTCTGCTTTTGCTTTTCTTTCATTTCATTTAATATTTTCAAGAAATACTCCTTGTGGTAAAACCCCAAATGAAGCCTTATCTTTAATTATGCCTTACCAACAACAAGCGAATCGAACATGTCATATTATCCAGTTTACATTTATTCATTGAAAGATAAGCATTTTAAACGAGAAATGTAAAAAACAAAACAGAAAATGAAATATCAAATGATTTTAAACTTAAACACACTTAAAGAAATTTTGGGAAGCGATTTAAAAATATTGTTTTTAATCTGCTTAATTTTTTACGCTAACATTTATATTTTAGAGACAATAGACGCAACGCAGCCAGCATGACAATTTTTCAATTGCAGCCTAAGTTAAGCTGCATGCGTATTAATTATAATAAAGACAACAGCGACAAAGCATAAGTTAAACAAATAAAAAATAAACAGTTCTTTAATTCTTTATCAATGGCGTCACTAAAACATTTTTCGCGTTATATCTCATACATCGCGTTTTTAAAACCTCTATTTCATGCATGTTATTGTATTGATAGCACTAATCAAATTGGCAATTGGCAATGAGAGAATTAGTAATGAGCTCACTACGAATGAGCATTAATTCTCTCATTGCCAATTGCCAATTTGATTAGTGTAGTGATTCGTAGTGAGCTCACTATGAGCATTAATTCCATCATTGCTGTGAACAAAAATAGAAATTAGCAACAGAATCTTTGCTGGCTGTCGCGCTGTCTTTCAAATAATCACTTCCATATACACCCATTTGTTTTGTTGTTGAAAGATTTCAGTGTTCGCTGCATTGCATCTATTGTGTTTATAGCATTAGATTCTACGTTCAGTTTTTCTTTTTTATATTTCAAAGCAGTGCAAGCGTTACTTTAATAGTAATTGAATGATTAAATTGGATGAATTCCTTTAAATTGTTTTTTAAATTTTCTTTTTCAAAATGAAGTGCCTAAGGATTTTTACACAATCAATTCTTTCCGGGAATTTATGCATTACTTAAGCAAAGGTGTAACCCACGTCTTGGACCGCCGTTTTTAAGTCAGCTTCATGCTGTTGACTCGTCATTGCCTATGTCATTTTGCCGTATATCAAAGTCCGTCGTTTTCGTTCGTAGTCGGCACTTTATCACAGACAACATCAGAACAAAATCCCCAATCTACTCACTTGGAATATTCTGGCGTAATCGAAAAATATGTATTCAATATTGTTGCTTATTGTGTCACAGTAAATTACTATTGTAGCGTAGCATATTTTTATATAAGTGAAATGTTATTATTATACCGATTACTATTAAATCGTCACTAGTATGTGCGACTTTCTTAAAATACAACCCTGCAAATAGTTTAACACAACACTGTTTCGTTGAATTTGAAATAGCAGCGCCTGCTGTGAATAATATTAGGAAAAAACCCATATAGAAAAGGGTATAAAAGCAGTGCACTCAGCGGAATCAGTCTTTTCCATTGTTGCAGGTTAGTAAGAGTGGTCGCACAACCAATTGCAAGTGCATTGTAAGCTTCGTGGCAGCGATGGTTGCAGTTGCTTATGTTGTAGATGCAATTGGTTGACAAATCCTAAGTAGATATTGGTCGCGATGGTGGCCGCAAATGCTTGGAATTTATGTGACTCTTTTCTCATTTTTCCTTTTCTATTGTTGCAGTATTCTGGTAAATAAAGGAAACGTTATACTATTATGTTCCCTTGTAATTTCGATTATACTTACCCCGTGTGGTTTTGTAAGTCATGGCTGGATTCCACAACCAATATGATAGTTTCTTTTCACCTGTAGCGAGGTAAATTGTGGATGCCCAAAAATCTCGGGTTCATAAGTGCTAGACAACGATAAAGAAGATGTTATGTAATCTGGTTTTCTTTCTCAATTTTTGCAGAAATCGTTCTAAAGTATTCTCAACCTGTAATCACTCTGAGGCCAGGTTTCAAGATCGATTTTTGCTAATTTAAACGAATCGGATTGGATTTGTCTTTGAGAGAGTATTTGCTTGAATGTCTGTTGTCAGACCTACGTGTAAATTTTTTCAAATTATATACCACTAGCTGACCCAGCGAACTTCGTCCCGCCCAAAATTGATTTTTTTTTTATTGCCCAAAACAGGTCGCATTATGTATTTATTGTAATACACTGCATAAAACAGTTATTAAAAAGCTAACTTACTATAAGTGTGTGTGAATGTACTTATAATCGAAAGCGTTCTAGACAATGAAAATATGCTTTATTTAGGATAAAACAAAAGTCTATGAGTTTAATTTTGGTTATATTTTTTCTTATTTGGTGATTTTTTCACAAATGTTGGTTACAAAATTTTTTTCGTGGCAACACTGTTTCAGAAGAATAAATAAAAAATTAGTCAAACAACAAAAACGCACGATGAGAACAATTGAGAACATTGTTACGCTCTTGGTTTCTTTATCTTTCCCTTCTATCTTTCCTCCCGCGTCGTGAAATATTTTTGAAAAATATTCCAAAATATACCAAAATTCACATTCTTTATACTTTATTTTCTTTGGTTTTATACATCAGGAATCATAGATAGCATACTTTAGGGGTAACTATGCGTATGAGTAATATATTTCAAATGCAATTAAATATTAAGTATGTAGTATGTAGTATACGTGGGCATGGCCCCTTGCTCATTTGGAATATCAACATAAAAAGTAGCCTATAACTCCTTCCAGACATACAGGAAGATACTGTGAAAATTTCAAGAAAATCGGTTCAGCCGTTTAGTCGTCTATAAACTTCAAACATACAAACATACAATCAAACACACACTCATTTTTATATATAAGATTAAGTGGCTTGAAGTCGCCGCAGTCTAGTAGGTAGTGTGTAGACTTGATGCTACCGTTTAAGACCCAACTTAGACATTTTCCAACAAAACGAAATATGAAAAAATATTTCTTAGGCAATTTCCTCTCTGCAGATTTCTGGCATAAAATCTAACAGTAAATAATAATTGTCATGAAAAGTTTCTCAAATAATCTGTTGTTCGGAGTCGACTTTAAATTGTAGATTCCGCCACTCATTTATAAAATTATCTCACACAACATAAGTGGTTTGAAAAGCTATGTCGTAATCCTAACTGAAGGGGTATAATGACTAATTATGTATGGCTCATCTTGTTATCTTCATTGTTTCCGTGACCAGGAACCCCACATGTGGCTAACCCTTAAATTACGAAAATTTTTGGATTTTGAAAAAATTAAATCTAAAATTTAAATTTCTAGACAGGATGGAAGGTCCCTAATATTGTTTTCACTAGTACTGGTTTTGCCGTTTCTTTGTTATATACATAAATATTTGTATGATTTTTTCTTTTCCTTTTTGTGTATAGAACACAAGTAATTTATAAGTAGACCGTAAGATGATTTAAAATAAATTCATTTCATTTGTATAGCATAGCTGGTTGCAGTAGAAAAGTTTTCGTCTCCGTTCATCCGTTCATCTGACCATTTCTACTGCTGCCATACATCATTCTTGTATTCTGTTTTTATTTTCATAATTTGTTTTCCCCAAAAATAAAACGGCAACAACAACTGCAGCAGCAACCACAACTTGTAAGGAAATGAAAAAAAAAAAAAAAAGATTATTAAAATAAATATTTTTACCATACACTGCACTACTACGACTACATACCACACATACATATGTATGTACGTATGTACAAGAGTCTATGGAAAACAGAAAATAAATTATATTTTAAGTCGGTAAGAAAGAACACTCAAATAGTGTTGGTCTTACAGACAAAAGAAATGACCTAAAATAATTGCTAGACTTCAAATAATACGTCGAATTTCTGTGGGTTTATACTCATTGACATTATCTAAAGCCCCGCTTAGCCAAACATGTACGGAACGTAATGGAACATACGTTCATTTTAAGAATACGAAAAGCAATGAAAGCGATTACCGAACCTTCATGTAATTTCGGTAAACATTTACGTTGCTCTTCATATGCTAAAGACAAACATACGTTCCGAAGACGTTAGGCTAATCGGTGCTTATAACCTAAAGACTAAAGAATTGCTTGCATGATATAAACTGTTGGAATTACTGCTTCCATCCAGTGTTACCCAATAAATAATGAAAGGAGTGTAGCGTGTCGCTCAACGCTTATAACGAATGAGTGTCTGTAATGACTGAAATGTTATGAATGTTATGAATGTAATGAATGAAATTATGTTTGGTATTTATGTTTTTTGATGTTGTTGTATTTAATTCTGTATGTAACAAGAAAATGAAAATAAATATAATAAAAGTACTTAAGTACTTAAATAATGATTTTTTAAGACACTATTTTACGCTTAAACACACTCAGTTGCACACTTATAAACACTTTCTTCATTCAAATGTTGCAAATGTTTTGGTTTATGCTTAAAGAATTTATTTCGTTACCATGTGTTGGTAATTTTTTTGTGAGAAATTATAGAAAAATAATCTAGAAATTGCTGTGGTAGCACACATAAATAATTACCAGCAACCAGCTAAAATATACTGAAACAAATACAATAAATACTGGATGAAGCAAATTAAATATCATAACCTTAAATATCGGGTGGGCCATCTATCGGTATAATTTTGAACCGTCAGTTATTTCGAATCTGGCAATACTTATGCCATTCTATTCTGTCACAAAATTCAGTATATTATCTCCACTGAACATAATGAATCGGAATTTATTGGAAATTTATTTCCAAAACAAAGGCAATTGATCAGAAATTGCACGAAAATGTCGCACAAACTTTCGTTTTAGAGAAAGACCAACAGTATACGGTATACGTAAGTTTATTGCTAAAGTTCATGAAACTGGTTTCATTGTTGATGCGCTAAGGTGTGAGCTTGCTCATACTGTGCGTTCACCCAAAACCATCAAAGCTGTGGCTGAGAGTGTGAGCGAGAATCCATCATCATCAATTCGCCATCGTTCTAAAAAATTTAACATTTCATTTGTGCCCGCTCTTCATGGTATTGATGTGAACGATGTTTGGTTTCAACAGTACGGTGCAACTTGCCACACATCTCATGCCACAATCGATTTATTGGGTAAAACGTTTGATGGCCTTTTAATTAGCCGAAATGGTGATGACAATTGGCTGCTAAGAAGCTGCGATTTGACACTGTTGGACTATTTGTTATGCCGACAAACCAGAGACAATTAAACGTTTGAAGGCCAACATTTGTGATGCCATTGCCGAGATAGGATCTCATACACTCGAAAAATTGGTCAGATCAAATGAGGTACTGTGAGGCCCGCCATTTGATCCATTTCTAACCGGAACAATTGTACTACATACATAACAAAAAAATTAACTTTACAAAATTTAAAACTGTTTTTGTTTTATTGCATTTTTAAATTTAAATTTTTGAATGGCCCAGCCTTTAGAACTTAATTTTTTAATGCAGTCTAAGCAAATCGAAGTAGTAAAGTCAGCACATTACACCTTCAAATTAAGTTTCGTAAAACATTACTTTTCATCACAATAATATTACACTAACTACACCCTTTAACATTAAAAAGTCATCGTAGTCTCTGGGTGTTGGCTTGTTAAACGAAGGGCAATCTGAGTCAAACTACAGCTCAAACATATCGAATAAATTGTAGCATGAAAAAAATATTATATTCAGCACTCTTCTGGCCAATTCTTCAGTCGGAACATTCGGACATAAAACTGTAGGTCGTCTCACCACTCATAGATAACATTAACGTATACAACATGGGTGGTGAGCGAAAAGCTAGGTTGTAATTATCGAAAAATTTGTTTCATGCCAGTTTTAATACAAATTTACACTCTCTTCTGCAGTACACTTGTTGTTTTATTATTCAAGAAAATATTTATGTTGTATGTTATAAGTGTTACTGTTCCCTGTAAGCCATAAATTATTTCTCTTTTTTCCTTTTAATTTCTCAATAACAACTGGAACATCTGAATCTGAATCTTTTTTTTTTGTGTACAATACAGAAATTGCAGCCTCCAATCTCAAGTGCAGTATTTTAATGTCGTTTTTATTTTTGTTTTTTTTTTTGTTTCACCAGTTGTGAAGTGTTTGAATTTAAAATTTAAAATGAAAAAAGGCAGGAAAATAAAATGACAAACGATCTGTCAAAACATGCGCGCGCAGTATGTCTCTTAATAAGCGCAACATGTTTAACAACAACTCGGAAACACTTGAAGAAATTATGCGTATAATTTGTATTATTATAGCTTTAATTACATTAGGCGCGTACTTGTAGGAAATGAAACAAATTTGATTTTTTACTTAATTATAAATCATATGGAAATATGCCAGATTCCCAATAGCACTTGAGATATAGCAGCTGAACTAACAATATACTGAATTTGATACTCGAAGTGTCACCAACATTCTTCCATCTGCTGTACTAGCCAAATGTGTAATGATAGGAAATCAGTTTTTCCAAGTATTTCTCAGAATATTTTTCAATTGCTGTTTTAAGCGATGGTTCATCGAAATCCTAATGTATATTCATGTTTTAAATGTACCTCAGTGTTGCCTTTGAAATTTTTCAATGTGTGAATGAGCAAAAGTTCTCCGTAAGTGGAGTGAATTGTAAAAATACTTTGGAACTTCAGGTATATGTTCGCCTGAATTAAAGCTTCAACTAAATTTTGTGTTAATTTTGTTTTTTTTGTAAAATTTCCATGTCATTTGTATGTAAAGGAGAAATCTAGGAGCATTAGTCTAGTAGTGTGTTGGCTTATTAAACGTGAGGCCATGGTTCAAACCCCATGTCAGACATCTTCAATAAAACGAAATATGAAGAAAATATTTCTTATACGACTTCGTCTCAGCAGGTTTCTCGGAAAAACTTTAAGAGTTAATACGATTGCCATGAAAAGTTTCTCCAAAAAATTTGTCGTTCGGAGTCGACTTTAAACTGTAAGTGCAGCCACTCATGGATAAAGTTAACACGTAACATAAGTGCTATGAGAAGCTAGGTCGTAATCCTGGCTGAAGGGTTGTAAAAAATTTTTTGCAGGCCGCATTTGTTCTCAATCAAGTTTAGGACGATTGAGCTGAGATTCAAATCGCTGGAAACGAGGTGGTCTACGACCCATACTCCCAGCTTAGAATTCTATTGTAAAATCATGACAAGGTTCAGACCAGAGATCAGCAACGAGTATTTAAATAGATGAGTAGATTCGAATCATACTCATAATTTCTGATACTTATACGCATTCATACCTATTTCAATATCACACTCATCGTACTCATACTTAAAAATACACTTGATGTTGTTGATTTCGACTCTCCTTCACTCAACATTTACACGAATCACAAAATAAGTATGATTAGCGAACGAAGACTACAATACTCACTAGAAGGTTGTGCGTTTGCTTTTCTTGCCGTCTTTGTCTTTGTCTTTTTTTTTTTTTTTTTTTTTTTTTTTTAAATGCAACAACAACTAAGACTTCTAAATCTTTTCTTTGTATCTCAATGAGTAGCCGTATGAATCAAACATATTTCGAATGTTATGAGTTTGATGTCAACGTTGTATTCATACTCATTGCAACCTGTACTTATAAATCAATGTTGTTGTGACATTGAAATTCAGGGTAGTTGATTTTCCGAGTAGTTGAATTTCAATACTGTTGACTCACTCGTACTCAAAATTTCAGGAGTACTTATGAGTAGCGAAAAAATGATTATATTCTGATCTCTGTTTATAGCCCAACTTGTTTTCAATCAAGTTTAGAAAGATCGAGTTTCGATTCAAATCTCTGGAGATAGGATAGTCTAGAGCCCATCTTCCCTACTAGGAATTCTTTTGTAAAATCATGACAAGGTTCAATTTTATGTAGAACATGGACGTCCTCAGATTGGGTAGGGTAGTGTCTGGAAATAATAATGTGACACTATGAAGGGGCACTGAGATAATCAATTAAGCATTTCAAAAATTACTTTTGTAGTGCTGATGCCTAATACATAAGTTATCTGCGTTGCCATATACATACCTACTCAAAGAGTTTTATATTGCAGTCAATCAGAAGATGGCACTTCCATAAAGAAAATTAGGTTCGATAACTATTGAATCGACTCAAATAACTACTCTTAACAAATCTACTATAAGCCTACAGAAGATTTACTACAAATAATGGTTTTTGTTTAAAATTTTCCTTGACAAAGATTTTTGTAATGAAATGTTTACACAAAATATTGCACATATTGGATTAGCTGGTCTCTCGTACTAGGTTCCAGTTGTAAATCTTTCTTGAGACAAAAATGCAAACGCTATAATAGAATTAGAATATTAAATTTGTAATCAACAATATTTTCTCAGCGTACATTTGAAAAACTCATCGCTAATAAAATTTGACATTCCATGTGCCACAAGCTAAGGAGCGCTATACGAGTAGTACATACAATTGGAGTGCATCATGTTGCAAACACTTGAGCAAATATTCATGTCAATTAATTTATGGCATTTCTTGTATTTAATAATTTATTCGTAGAATTTCTTGTTCATTTATTGCTTTCTTAGTTTGTAGATTTAATTGCATTAATTTCATACAAAATTTATAAAATTTTTCCATTTTTTTTCTTCTCGTTTTAGGTAAGTCAACATTTTCTTTTCAACGCCATAGCAGCGACTGTGCAGCAACAAATGAAATATTTTGTAAGAAAAACTTATTCATTTTGGGGTTTTGTGCCAGCAAGTACAACTGGTAAGACGTGCAATAATTAAAATCAGTTTTTAATGCAGAAAATCTACAAGAAAAAAACAGAAGTGAATATTAAATGGCAAATGCATTGAAAATTATTTCGAATGTATTTTATTTTATTTGATTTGATTTGGCCTTAAAGTTAAATACAATACATATACATATGTATTTTTATGCTAAATTTTCTTGTATAAATTAATTTTTTGACTTACACATTTCATTCTGTTTTTAGTTTTCTTATACTTTTTTAGTTGTTTTTCTTGTATAGTTTTTGAAGCTTTAGTTTATTTTGTCCATTAGATGTACAATCTTTCATAGGAAAGATTAAATGTAAGTGTGTGTATGAATTGGATTGCTGCTTTATCGTCACCCGCTCGTCTTGATATGGCTTGTCTTGATTTGATTTAACTTGACTTGAGACATGACTGCCAGCCTGATGCTGCCTGCCTGCAGAGCTTTTCATTCAATTTTCCTTTTTTTTTGTTGTTTTTTTATTCTTCATTTTCATTCTTGCAACTCCATGCATAATGCATTGTATATGAAATTAAATTTAAGATTTTTAATGGAATATTGTTTTCGCAACTTTATCCCCTTTTGCTATAACTGCGTAAATATTTCTCCTTTTTTTCTTATCTTTATTTATTCAAGAAAATTGTAAGCCAGCAGAGGGAATGCAATAGGGTCGTATGAAAATCTCATTCAAATTCAAATCAGTGTGCATCAGAGTTTATATAATACAAATACATATATAATATATACATACATAAATTTTTGTATATGTATGTGTATTGTATGTATATAATTTATTTAAATAAAAATACTGTAGGCGTATTGAGTAGGACAAGGAAATGTTATGTAAGCGTAAGCGTTATAAATACGTGAAGTTCGAAAATTTGTTGAAAACTAATTTTAAGGTTTCTCTATAACAGTCATAATTTTTAGCACAACAAATTTTGGGGTCAGGGAATCCAAATTAAGACTCTTAAAATCGTATTGGTGTGACTGACTCCAGTTCGCTGCGCAACATCTGATATGCTCACAGGTGTTTCCTCCTAACAGTTTCGAAGAATGTGTTCTGTTGCTTCATTCTCATCATATCAGAACCTACACGTTTTTACCCTTTTAAAAATGTTTAAAATATGAGTTCGTAGATTGCAAATAAAAAATAAACTGTTCACAACTTGATGTAAACAACAACAATTTACTTTGTGTGTTATTCTTCTTTACACTCTTTTCCGTAAACACTAACAATTGTTCTGCAGATCCTTATAACGGAGATCTTCAAACCAATATCATTTTATTCACACGCAACGCGTCTTCAAACAAGACTGACTGAATTTTTACTGACTGTGTTACCTGCTTTGTCTAGCCTTTTATATCGCAGGGTAACCAGTCTGATGGATGCTCTTCTTCTAAACATGTTGTTTATGTTATTGTTGTTTATGTATTTTGTTTACCTACATTTATTCCGGTAATGTTTGTTGTTGCTTTCTGTTTTACTTGCTTATCCCTTTTTTTATACTGATGTTGTTGCTATATTTTTGTTTATTTGTTCTTCATGTAAACAAGTTCATTGTTTTTATTGTTTTTGTTTATCATTTTAATGTTAAACGATGTAACACCATTTCTTTTTTCGTAACATTGCCGCCCACTTAAGCCCGTTCATCCCGAATGGGCTCACTATCTCCTCTATATTTATATACATATTTCTATGTCGACGACCCTCATTTTTGCTCGGGGGCTGTTAGCTTTCTGTATCCTGTACACGACATCGTTTTAATTATTATATCATTTTATAAGGTCCATCCCAGCTGGTTTGTAGCTTGGGAGATAATCCTTTCTTCCGTTTTGGGTTGTAAAGTAGAACCAGTTGTCCCTCATGGAAGCCCTCCGTATTTACTGCACGATCATACCTGGCTTTCATTCTATCACTCACCATTTTTATATATTTATAATTTCTGCCTTGATCGGAATGTAGCTCTATTGCAACCCCTTAGCGGCATGCCCAGTTGTTCACAAAAACGTTTACTATTATGTTCGGCTCTTGATGGGGTATGGCATACACTTCCGGCCATTTACTGAAATAACCCATCACGACGAAAACATATCGGTTGGCGATATTACTGATAGGAAAAGGGCCTGCTACGTCCATTGCTATCCGCTCGAAAGGTGATCCCGAGTTATATTGTTGCAGCTGACATCGACTTCTTATTGGACCTTTAGCTGCAATACGCTGAGTACAATTTGCTATCCAACCCGCCACTGCTTGCTGACTTCCAAGCCAATGTTAAGTTGGATACGATCCCCATTCTGAACAAGTGTACTTTGAGTTTGTAGTTGCCGGTCAAAGGATCGGTAGTTTATTCCTGAATAGTACGAATATGAGTCCCCTTCATACTCTCATTGATTCGGCCTCTTAAATACATATACGAAAATAAGCATAAGTTCGTGATTTTTAGGTATATATGTATGTAGGCCCGATGGGGTAAAGTTTGCCATTAAATCGTTTTCATTTGTTTTCTTCTCAAGAAATCTAATGATACTGTTTGTTGAAATTTTGACAGTTTTCAACTAAGGCATGTCCATCGACAAAAGTTGTGTTACCTTTTCAATTAGGGGATAGAAAAATTCATCCTTATTGACCCATCAATGTATGCGAGATAAAAGATAGAAATATCTAGATAGGTACTCTACCATTAGTGTCTTTGTAGTCTATGAAACATTTTCTAACAAAATAACAGTTTCTTCCATTTGAACGATAGTTTTTAAACATAACACGGTGAGACAGTGAAAATACACCCGAGTAACTACATAGTGTATGTTATTCACTAGGTTCAGCAGAACTCAACTCAACTTTTTTTATTTTTCTCGAACCTCCAAATTTGTTTTATTTGACAAAAACAGTTTTTGGACTTGCAAAATTACTAAGTTAGGTTAGGTTAGCAAGTGGCTTGCCGTTCACAGGCAATTTCACGCGGTGGCCTATATGCCTATTGTGTTACCCAGTGTTACGTAAACTCTCTTGACATCATCCGTGAGTGGTGGGTTTGAACCACTCTGAGCTTCGGATGAGACGGGTTCATTCCCTTAGTGGCTCGTCCGCCACCACTAAGTTTTATTTGTTTTTAGCGGAGTTTTATCAGTTCTTTAAAGGTAACATATAAGTCTGTTTACCATGGGCCTTCGTCCGCTGTTTTAAAATTTAAATAAATTCTGCTTCAATTTGAGTGATGTTGCTGGAATCATCATAACGATGATGACAATGTTTATCTGTTGGTTTGAGCAGCCAAGTAGCATCCTAATCTGCTAACATTTGTGTATTTTTTTTCTGCCTTTAGCAACTCGTAGCCTACACAACTGAAAATAAATGCATTGAGTTGGAATTTTTGACAAGAGTTTCATTTTATTCCATTTTCCTGTGTTGTTGCCTGCAAATGAAAACTCATTGCCAACTAGTCAGCAAATTTATTTGAGATTTTTTTCTATTGTTCTTAAGGCTACAACATCATCAACAGGCAAGAGGCAACAAGCAACCTTAACCATTAAAATTGTGTAAAGAAAAAGAAGGAAATAAAACAAGTAGTAGGCAAGTAACAATGCAACATGTTTATATTGTTTGTTGCAGGCATAATCATGTAAAATGTATGATTTTCTATAGCGTTGCATGCAACTTTTGTTTTCATATGTTAATGTCGCCTAATCAATCTTCCAGTTTTTGTTGTTCTTTTTCCCAATATGCAGACAAGACAAGACGTATGTAGACGTCGTCAGTCGTAACAATGTACCACACAGTTCTGTTTAACAACACATTGTACAAATATTTATTGTATTTTATTATAAAAAAAGAAGAAAATAAAATAAAAATAAAACAAATAAAAATATAACATCAACCACCAACAAAAACAAAACAATGACAAGAAAATTAACATTTCATTTGAAATTCATAGATCTGTTGGCATAAATTTATGCACATTCAGTTAAATAAGAAGAAAATAAAAGAAAAACCCAACAAAAACAAGCAGCATAATCATATTTTGTTGTTGTTATTGTTGTTGTTATTATTATCTAGAAGGCAATCAGCCAGGCAACCAACCAATCATTCTCAATCCCTTTCATTTCTTGTCTTCCTATTCCCCTAGCAAATCCATGCCATCGCCTCATATCATCGCATATTTATTTTTCTCTAGCCAATCTTCATGGTGGTGTGTAGGATCCTGTCAAGAAATTTGAAATATTCTCTCTTCCTTAACCCCTTTTCCTAAAAGTAAATGCTTTTTGTTTTATAAACGATTTTAAATTACAGCCTGATTTTCTGGCAAATATTTTAAATTTTACAATAAAAACAAATTGCCGTTTGCGTTGTTGTATGCTGCGGTGTTACGAAAATATTCTAAAAAGGGGAACAAAACTTGGTGTTTTCAACACTTGGGTTTATTATCGTTCGAATCATCGTCATCGTCATCATCATCTTTTTAACAGAAATATCGTTTATACATGAATATTATAAGCGGCAGCAGCATTGTCAGCGGCATTTAAATGTAAAAGCAAGCTCTTGGCCTTAGGGCTGTATTAAACTATACCATGGTTGTGCTCGTACAATCAGACATACACAACAGACGGAGTTCGTTTGATAATAAATTAAAAAAAAAGGAAATATAACATTCGGAAAAAATCATCAGTGGTAGAAGGGGAAACAGTTTGGTAATGCTGAGAGCTTCACCTACATACATAATTGGCCATTACAACCCTTCAGCCAGGATTACGGACTAGCTTCTCAATACCACTCATGTTGTGTGACAGCTCCACCTAACTGTGCTAAAACTTAGTTCTTGATACCGGTTGTAGCTTCTCTCGGACCCATATTGATAATTCCCAAATAATCCTCAGAAAATTCTTTAGCATGATATCGTTACGAAAATGGAAACATTGTTTAACATTAACATGACTAACAATAGGTACACTAACAAATACAACGAACTTGTTACAAGTAAACCAACAACATCGGTATGGAAGAAAAAGAGACAGACAAGTAAGAAAGAAAGTCACAACAAACAACGTAAGCCAAATACACAAACAGCAATAAAGTCGCAATAGAATTCTCGAGAAGGCGAAACACTGAACGTTCTACTTCACGAGTCTTCGTCAGATTGTTTGAGCGAGCATATAAAAAGGCAAGACAAAGCACCACTTCAACCACTTCAGGAAGTTTGTCAACATGGGGTAGTACAGTAGTAAAAAGGGTTTTTATGTACTATCCTAATAGTCCTTATAAAGGGTGCCTTTTTAAACTGTTTTTCAATTGAATTGAGATCTTTAAAAATACAGAAAATTTATAAAAATTGATGATTTTCAAAGAGAAGCCATAAAAGATTGCCTGCCTGGTATTTAATTTCCTAGTTTTGGCATATGACAGCTGTAATGTTGCATTCCACGGCTGAAAAAATTTACACTTATTTTGTGTGAGTTAATTTTATACATAAGTGGAGAGCCCTATAGTTTAAAGTCGACTCTGAACGACATATTTTTGAGAAGCTTTTCATGGCAATTTTATTTTCTCTCAGAGTTTTTGCCAGAAATCTGCTGAGAGGAAATCGCCCAAAAAGAAATATTTTTTCATATTTTGTTTTGTGGGAGATGTCTGACCAGGTCAACACACTACCTACTAGACTACGGCGACTTTATACCCACAATTTAAAATAAAAATCTACACTCACTGAGGCACTCTCCCTACAGAACTGTATGTCGGATATGGTCAGATATAAGGCCATTTGTAAAGTTACTGTGTTGCCACTCACTACTTGGCATTAAGTTAATGTTTATCCGTCCGTCCATCTATTTCCATCTGTTAACAAAATTCTACAAAAAAGTTTTTTTTTGTGGTTTTTGTGCGTTGGCACTGCTTCAGGAGAATCGTTAGAATGTATTTTTTTTGTTCATGTTCTTAAAAATTGTTTTATCCATCATCAACTGTGGGTGCTGGCTGGTGTTGTGGACAAAGCTTGTTGTTGCTAATGTTGAATATTGTTATTGGCTACATGTCGTCAACAGCAACATACGAAACAACCAGGCAGCATCAGCATCATCACCGTCATCATCATCATTTTCATTTTAATTTATTTTTTTTCTTTTTAATGAACATTTAACCAAAAGTCGTCATGTACGAGTAAATAAAAGTCATGTTCATATTATTCTTTTCTTTCAATTCCTTTTCTTTGCAGTCAAATCTTATTTTAAAAATCTTTAGACATTCATCGTTTCTTTCTTTTTTTTCATTTTATTTTATATTTTATTATTAGCTTTTCAATTTTTCGTTTCATTTTTTTTTTCTTACATTTTTAGTTAAGCATTTAACCCTTAAATGGTAAGAAATTTTCTCCAAAACTTTGTCTTATTATATTTTTAACCACTTAGGGCCATTTCTACAACTTCCCGTTAGCTAAGGTGAAGTTGGGTTTAGTTAAAGGTAACTTTAGCTAAAGTGAACTTTAAAGTCACCTTTAACTTATTTTCGTTACAACTTACAGAAAAAATAAAGTTAACTGTTTTCAAAAATATGGCGGTGCCGGCGCAATGTCATTAAAACTGCTCAATTAAACAAGTTTTTTTAACGCAGTGACAACGGCGGGCTTTTTTTTGTTGTGTTAGCTCATTTTGTTTAAATTTGAAGTTGCCATATGAAAACAATGTATAACATGGCAAGTTCAAACATAAATTTAACTTTAAAAGTTACCGGCAGGATGATCCTCCCTCTAGCTTAACGCTTACTTCTATCTTTATGAGTACTCATAATAATGAAAAACAATTTATATTAATCATATCGATCACTGATCATAGATCACATTGAAAATTTATGTTTACATTCCATTTGTAATTTCGAATCAAAGGACTGTCGAAAAATTCCATTCAAGAAACATCCTTGATACTTCGGGCAGGCTAACGTGAAAAGCGATTTCATAGGAGTGTAAGCAGCGTCAAGACTTGAGCATGCATAGGAATCAATCAATAATAATCCCAAAGAGCAGTATAACAATGCAACGACTGAAAGCTAGACAATGACTGATAGCTAGAAACTGCTACAGTCGGCTGAGAATTAAATGTGGTTGAAAGAGATCCTTACGGTTGGGTACTCGATGCAACGTGCATATGCAATACGTTTATCTTTTATGTTTCATATTTTGATACATACATAGTAGAGATCAGCAATGAATCGTTTTTTCGCTACTCATAACTGCTCATGAAATTTTGAGTATGAGTGAGTCAACAGTATTGAAATCCAATAATTTGATTCATTCGTACTCACTAAAGTATTGATTTATAAGTACGATTTATAAGTAAATTTACAAAAGAAAGAAAAGAACAAAGACAGCAAGCAAAGCAAACACACGACCTTCTAGTGAGTATTGTTGTGTTCGTACGCGAATCAGATTTATTTTGTGATTCTTGTAAACGTTGAGTAAAGGAGAATCGAAATCAACAACATCATGCTTATTGTTAAGCATAAGTGCGATGAGTACTTCAAATATGAGTAAAATAAGTATGAATGCGTATAAGTATCAGAAATTATGAATATGATTCGAATCTACTAATCTTTTTGAATACTCAATGCTGATCTCTGATACATATATTAACGTTTATGAAATGAAATCCGAGATGAAGCCCTAAACACCACTACACACTACGCAACTAACACTGAAACATGCTTTTGTTAATAAACATCTTGTGAATCAACTTGTCTACCATAAAAAAGCGAAAATTTATAAAAAGAAAAACTTCATTTATTTAATTATCATCCACTGTATAAATACAAAATAAATGTCACTTCTAGCCTTTTAGCCGTTTAAGGGTTAATTGTATTAGAAAAAGAAAAGAAAAAGCAGAATGTGAGAAGCCAACATAAACTCATATTTGTTTTGTTTTGGCTGACTGTGATTCTGACTTTGGGTGACTAGGTTTGCTTCACTGCTTCAATTCACGTTTCATGGAATGACTGAAACCAAGGAGAACAAAATAAACAACAATTGGCAAAACTATAATACAGAAACCAGGAAAAAATTAAAATCTTATCAACTCGTGAAAATCTTATAAAGTTTTTCGAGACGTTGTTTACACAGCATCCTTATTTTTATAAAATATTTTTTCTTTTTTCCTCTTCTGTTGTTGAGTATACCACTACACGAGTTTTGTGTAAATAAATATCGAATAATGTATGTTTGCTTTTACATTCTTTTTCTTCTTTTTTCACATTTTTTGTGTTTCTTATTTCAAATCTTTTTAGCCTTAAGGTGCAACTGTGTACAAAGCCACAACCATGAAAATAATACTCCGTATATAAATAACACATATTTTAAGTGTTATTTATTGATAAAATACATGTATATGTATGTATGTATGTAGATATGAATAAAAATTGTGTGTTTAGGATGAAGGATCTTTATTTAAGCGTTTCCTTTTAGTTCAAATAAATGTGGGGTCTCATCGACATTTTTTCTTCGTTTGAAGGATGATTTGATGCCATCATGTGTCAAATAGGATCATTCAAATGATCCCCAAGACTTCTCTCGGTTGAATTCATCCGAAACTCTGGTGCGTAGATCAGGCTGAATTTAACGAATGGCATGGATCATTTAGAGACCACTGTGGTTTTCTAATTTATTCGCATACCCCTGCAACTTATGAAAGCTCCACTAGAAAAATTCTAACAGAGTTGAATCGCACAATTTTGGTGGAAAGCATGCCCTCAATATCCTCGTAAGAAATATACAATGTGATGAGAACTGACTAGCATTAATTGCCGTGCTTTTGAAATCACATATTTGGTCAATTCACAGAAGCCGTTGTATCGTTGTATTGAGTGTATTATTGAACGAATATACAACAGTGTATGCTTGTTGTTGATAATTTTCATGTAACAATCCGATACACTTATACGTATCTTTTTCATATGTTTTTAAAAAGTTGTATTGGTTTCGTGCTATCAAATTGTTTGAATGCCAAAAATTATGAAGAAGAATACGAAATACACAATACAGCATATCATTGAGCGTTCACAATTGTATTCAATACAATATACACGATGCAATGTCGTGTGAAATGGGCACCTGTTGCTGTCCAGATTATTCAATCCTAGACAAACGACATTGGTGTTCATTGACCTATAATGCTTGTTGTTGAGAGTGTTGGCTTGGCCAAAATCTTTCTTAAAGTAATATGTACCGATGACACCACTAGTCCAAAATCCACACCAAAAGTAACGATTTCGGGATACATTGAACGCTCTTGTGAGTTGGTATCGTCTCAAATTCGACAATTTTGTTTGTACACGTCCTCATTCATCCATGAAGATGACTTTTCGATGAAAATTAGGAACAGTTGTCAACTGCTTCAGAGGCCATTCAGCAAATGCATATCGTTGACTATCTTCAGGTGCAGGCACACGTCACGGCTCAAAATTAGACAAGTGTAAGGGAGGTCGAGGTCTTATAAACGACACGAAATCTACTGTCACGGATTCTCTTGCACACTCTTACGGACAGCGGCGATGTTTTCAGCAGATCTTACGTTATGTTGATGTGTTGGTTGATCGTTAACTATTTATCCACCACCTTGTGGATAGTCCTCTTGGTAGGACGATTATTATACTTGCAAAATAAGCGAAATAAAGACGTCGTAGTTTAGTTGGTAGGGCGTTGGCTTTTTTTGACATAAGGTCTCGGTTCAAACCGACATCTCCAACAAAAAGATATTTTTAAAAAGATTGTTTCTGGCAAAACTCTGAGAGTAAATAAAATTGCCATAAAAAGTTTTCTCAAAAAAAATCTGCCATTCGGAATCGACTTGAAACTGTAACTCCCGCCACTAATTAACACACACAACGTAAGTTGCATGAGAAGCTGGGTCTTAATCCTGACAGAAGGGTTGTAATGATCAATTATCAAGTATGTAGGTATGTAAAATAGGCGAAACGCGCATGACCTTATACTGTGTTCAGATATGCATCTTTATTGCGTAAATCACAATAAACGCCGTTATTGAGCTCAATATTTCATATAAAGTGTCAATTAATTATTGCGCTATAAATACGCAAATTGTTATAATATTGAGTAAAACTTAAAATGCAACACTGTCATAAGTATGTACAATGCGCATATTAAAATTATCAAAACACTTTCAAATAATATTTGACAACTCAAATGTCAACAACGACAAAAAAAACAAAAAAAAATTTTTGTTGAAACAACCAGTTGTTTTGTTTACCAGCTGGCAAATGAATATTGAATAAGCAGCTGAACTGTGTATATTGTTATGTCTGAACACTTAGAATATTGTGCTCAATAAACCGAATATTGACTCAATAAAAGTGCATATCTGAACATAGTATTTTTAGGGATTTTTCAAAACAGACTGAACAACTGACAGCTAATTTGAGACGTATAGCTTCAACAAGACGGCCGTTATTAACTGTCAAAGTTCAGAAGTCTTTGTTGGTGGACCCTATATAAGTTAATGAATATTATTTCTTTATAAAGGATACCTAACTTTAAAGCTTTTTTAAAACTTTTTTTATTTTTTGTTAAAGAATTTTCTGATAAGAATCTGAGTCTAACAAAGTCACATAAACAAAATGCCTGGCTTAACTCACTTTGCATGATGTTGACCTTTTCTTATCTGAACATTTCTTTCCCCTCAAATGTAAAATCGTTAAACAACAGGTCAAAAGAATTTATGGTATTCTCTTTCAAGAACTGCTGCTTTCACTGTCTTTTCGAGTGGTAGTAAGTAACATCACTCGGCCACCAGGTCTGCGGTTTATTTTCTTTCCGTAAAGTTACATTTCAATTTTGTTTTAAATTATGAAAACAAATAGAAAAATTGTTTTCATATTCTCAGACATTTTCATCATATTATTATTCCTTCTTTTTTTGTTTTTGTTTTTCGCTTCATGAAGTTTGAAAACAAATTTTTGCAACGTTTCCGGTAAAGGCTTTTAGAAAAATTGTTTTCTTTATTGCTCAACGTATCAGCGTAATGAAATCTGTTCTATATTCGTTGGAAATAAGAAGTAGAAATTGAAGTGGAAATAGAAAAGTGAATAAGATGAAGGCACATTCGCCTAGTCGCCAAACTGTTTTGACGCCAGTTGTCCAACTGCCGTTTTTAATCTCAGCAAACATCATTAACTCTTTAATATATTTAAATGGCATTCAGTAATTTAATATTTTCATGAATAATTTATTGATTTTACTGTCAGAGTTGTAATAATTGCCCACAAGCCGTCTGTCAATTATTGTCATTCTGCTGTCAATTATAATAATTTAATACGACTAAAAGTGTGACAGTGCAGTTAACAAACGATAAAAAAATAAAAACTAACTATTTAACGACAACATTAAAAATCTATATTTTTTAAACATTTTATTAGAATTGTGCTCGTGATATAAAAAAAAAATTTGTGTCGTCAATCAGTTCATTAAATGAAACTCAATACATAAATTTAATGATTGACAGTAGCTAAGCATTAAAACTAAATTTAATCTAAAAGCTTAAATAAGATTTTTTTTATTTATTTTTAATTCTAAATTGTTGCATACATACATATTTAGAAACTACACTTATAGCC
This sequence comes from Sarcophaga rosellei, assembly GCA_930367235.1. Classification (NCBI taxonomy): domain Eukaryota; kingdom Metazoa; phylum Arthropoda; class Insecta; order Diptera; family Sarcophagidae; genus Sarcophaga; species Sarcophaga rosellei. The sequence continues at coordinate 67,496,914 of OV884019.1, forward strand.
ATTATTAGAACATACCGTTAAAGCTGACTTTTCAAGTTAGGTTTAGTTAAAGCTAACTTTAGCTAAAGTGAACTTTAAAGTCACCTTTAACTTATTTTCATTATTACAATTTACAAATAAAAGAAAGTTAACTTTTTCAAAAATATGGCAGCACCGGAGCACTAACACCCTAGATATCTCTCTGAGATAGCTCATAATACAAAGATTTGGACTGAAAAGTTCGTAGCCTAACACACAGATCCGTATGACCTTTAGTTACTCGTAACTGTAGACATCACGGATGTCGTACTATTATTTGATACGACAGAGTATTTTGAGTTAAGTTAAGTTAGTTTGAAGAAAGTGTATAAAAATAAAAACTTTGTTAAAGCAAATGCTTCGCTTACTACATATTATTCGAACTTTGCTTCCAGAAAATTAACCATGATTGGTCGTTACAACTCTTCAGTTAGTACTACGACGTAGCTTTTCACACCACTTATGTTGTGTGTGTTAATTTTATACATGGGTGGCGGGACCTACGGTTTAAAGTCTATTCCGAATGACAGATTTTTAAGAAAATTTTCAAGGCAATTTGATTTACTCTCAGAGTTTTTGCCAGAAATCTGCTGAGAGGAAGTCGACGAAGAAATACTTTTTGTATTTCGTTTGATATCTGACCTGGAGTTTGAACCGTGGCTTCGCGTCTAATAAGCTAACGCACTACCAACTAGACTACGGTGACTTCATTAGTTTGGATTACCGTAAACCCAAAGCAACGTATTGAACATATAGTGCATGAATAATCAGGTTTTCAAAAGCTCTGTTCGAACTGAATGTCGCTCGATTTCACAATCAACCAAAAATGATAATGAATTTGCAATTCCGAACAGTGTTTAAAGCCGCTCTATCATAAAGCACCTGAATTTATGCGTCTATATTTCATAACGTATGAAAAGATTGTCATTAAAGTTGATTGCCCGTGGTGAGTTGATGTAACAATGATGCTATTGCATCAGTATTTTGGAATGTGCAGTATTCATCGACTATATTTCGCCGTAGTCTAGTGGATAGTATGCTGATTCATTCAAACCCTAACTCAAACATCTCTAATAAAACGAAACATGAAACAAAAATTTCTTTCGGAGACTTATTCTAAACAGTCAGAGTATAAATGAAATTGATAATAGAAGCTCCTCGAATCTGTCTTTTGGAGTCGATGTTAAAGTTAGATTCCGCCACTCATGGACAAAATAAGAAAATCACAACAGAGGTAGTGCGAGAAGCTAAGTTAAAAAGAAAGTTAGGATGCCTATAGAACACTGTTTTTATTCATTACTCTGAATTGAATTTTGTGTCTAAAGTCAGTCAGCTCATCGGAGAGTCGTTAATGTAGATCTTGGGTAAGCCATTACTAAAAGAGGAAAATTGTTGGCTGTGCTCTATAACACTGGTATGTACACTAAAGTCTTCTAGAATGGAGGAGTGGGCTTACGTCCTACCTGACCATATCCCCGTATGTAATTTACTTACCCCATTGGGCATTACAATTATTTTTTTTTTCGTTTGTTTCGTTTCATTCGAGATGAGGCTTGAACAATGGATTTTCGTGTAATAAACGAACATACTTCCCACTATACTTCGGTGACTTTTACCCGACATACCTGTAATGCTATATCTAAGGCCGCAGTATTACGTGCATTTTCTCCATCAAACAGTCTTAGTTGGAATTGTCCTAAATCACTGGCGATCATATAATCTTGTGACTTAAAATAATATAACAAGCTTGACTTCTTTCTCAAGAGACATCCACTAAACTAATATTTCATAACAATACATACATACTTAAGTAGAGAGCACCATGTGTCTACCGGAGATCAGCAATGAGTATTCAAAAGTTAATAGATTCGAATCATACTCATAATTTCTGATACTATACGCATTCATACTTATTTTAATATCATACTCATACCACTCATATTCAAAGTTTGAAGTACTCATCGTACTCATACCTAACAATATGCATGATGTTGTTGATTTCGATTCTCCTTTACTCAACATTTACATGAATCACAAAAGAAGTATGATTCGCGTACGAACACTAAAATACTCACTAGAAGGTTGTGTGTTTGCTTTGATTGCTGTTTGCCTTGTTCTTTCTTCTTTTTTTTGTAAATGCAATAACAACAACTAAGACTGTAAATTTTGATGAATAATTCGAATCATTCGAGTCATTTATGAGTATTATAAGTATTTTTCTAAATTTATGAATCTGAATGAGTAGGTGTATGAATCAAACTTATTTCGATTGGTATGAGTTTGATGTCAACGTTGTACTCATAATCATTGCAACCTGTACTCATAACTCAATGTTGTAGTGAGTAGGAATGAATCAGAGTAGTTGAATTTCAATACTGTTGACTCACTCATACTTAAAATGTCATGAGTACTTATGAGTAGCGAACCAACGATTCATTGCTGATCTCTTGTGTGTACTGATCACATGGGGCTTAGGCGCCTGTGTGTATTCTACTGTGTGGATTGCACTGAAGACCTGGTTGTTAAACACCGAATACAAATTTAACACTTAAAGAGAAAAACATTTAAAAATAAAAATTACTCACGTCGTGATCGTATAATTTAATAATTTTTTTGTCAATAAAATATACTCATATTTTTTTTACCGTTTAAGTTATTTTAAATTCTTTACTAGCACAACTAAACTATGTTTATTTGTATACATATGTGAACGAACAAACATAAATGTTTACTTATTTAATTACAATTCTATTGCATTTTATATGTGAAAATAATTGTAATTAATTATGTGAAATTGACAAGCGGACATACAAAACTGACACAACAAATGGCTGCATAGCAATAAAATTATTGTAAAAATTTTATTAGTTTTGCATAATTTATTGGTCAAACACAATGAAAATAAATACGTCTAAAAAATAAAAATAATATAGACTCTGCTAGCCAAGTACTTAAGAAGCACTGGTTGGTTGTTACTACTTTAATTGGCTACACCAGATAAAATACAGAGACGGTCACGTGCACTTAGGCCGTATAAGGTTGCCAAGAAACAGAAAAAATGAAATTTTAATTCGATTTGACTGGCGACTTCAGTGAAATCAAAGGAGACTATTCATCATTTGGTAGTAATTAATAATTACAGTAAAACGTGTAATAAAAACAACAACAGGAAAAATTAGTTTCAAAAGTTTAAAGACATAAAAAATGGGTTCTAGCAAGTTCGATATTTTCTTGAATGCAATGATAATAAAACAGCAAAGAAATTACATCAAACGGGGAAAACACGACATACAGAAAAAGAAGTAATATATTATCACCAGTAAGTTTCCAGAAGTGTAAGGAAATAAGTTGTAATTTGAGGGAAAGCCTAGAACGTTGTAGTTGAAAGCTTGCCATACGGTGATGGAAAAAATAATGAGGATACCAGTGTGACACTTGACTTAAATTATAATGAAAATAAACATTTCCCATTTTCATCCATATAATAACATAATAATTTACTTGTATTAATTTAAGTCCTGATGTTATTCTAGAATGGTTCATATTTTGTTGAGATTACGGTGTTGTTTAAAATTAGTACGCATAGCCGAAACATGTTCTAAACAAGAATTCGGCGTGCCAAATCCGGTGTATCATTGCATACAGCCTGAATTATTTATTTTATTTATTTATTTTTAATTATAATACAATTATAAAAAACTTTGACTATGTGCCCGTTTTAGTGTAACAGACCATATAGCCTCTGGTGGGAATCGAACCCACGACCCTCACGCTAACTGTCTAGCACACTACCCACTAGACTACCAGTTCGCCCTACGGCCTGAATCAATTTCTAAAGCTTGTTACAATTTGTGATACACTTTTTTCAGATTGTTGTTTTTACTATATTCCACATGTGCCTTACGGCAGTCCCACGGGGAGAGAGTGGTTGAAGTGCGTAGGGGGTGGGTTTAGTACGTAGGCACCAGTGATGGTGAATCGTGCACTCTTTTGTTGGAACAAAAGTGTCTTTCAAAGATTCCCACCTCCAGCCCAAGACAAAAAAAAACTAAATTCCACATTTTCGCGATTGGATTTTTGTCTAAGAATAGTACAGGCCAATATAATGCATTGATATTGTTATATTTAAAACATTTATTAGTGCACTTTGCAATATATTTTGAGTCATTATCTTGTAATAAGTGGCATATTTTTATTCGACATAATGTAGCATGAAATGTCGAAATATTGCAACATAATCCGTTATGTACTTCCTAAATACCTTGTAAGTATATCGAACACTACAGGCGGAAAGTACCTCCAAATTACCGTCACCGTAGTTTACCATTTAAAGAGTGGATCTACACAATGGTAATTGACAAAAATGAATTACTACAAAGATAATCATCATCCTACTCTTACATTAAACTTGCGTCTTCTCAACGACACATCTTACATAGGTCCTATAAGATTCCATTGTAGCACCGATATTACTTATTCCGTCATTTAATTATAGCTTCTAATTGGCATACCTTAATCATGAAAATGAAAATGTTTTTCAAATCGACGCGTTTCCTTTGGTTAGACATGTTTTGTTACTAAATTTAAGTTGTCCAAGTATATATTCTGTGGAGGTAGCGCCAGTTACTTAGCGTTAAAACCCAGAGGCCAGTGCCCCGTTATCATTGCTATGCGATTCCTTAGATTGAATCATGATAGGTTCAATGCAAATTCTGTTCTACATGTTTGTACCTATATTGGCCCAGATCTGTCTGGTGCGTCTAGAACTGGGCTCATTATCACATCTAACATTTGGTATTGAATGCAGTTTTTGCCAAAATGATTTACATTTTCTATATCTTTCTCAATGTAAATGTTGTGCACTCGTTCAAAGTCAATTAAACTAGCGTGTGCGTTGGTTTGATATGATATCAATATTTATTGGTTTGATACGACATCAATATCGATGGACAGAATATTGTAAGAATACACCTAAGGCATCGATTTATAAAGGCTTCATCTTCCGACTAGATGTGTTACTCGTTTTACAGCCGAATAACATCATAGATTTTCAAAAGACATGACTATGAACGATTAAATGATTACTGAAACCAATGAAAATTTGTTACCATTATAATTATGCAAATGCATTTCTTTTGATGGAATAATTTTTCTTTTTTTTTTAATTTTTCATTTATTCAACTATAAAGTTCCATCATCTCTAAAGGTATCAGTTGCGGCTCATGCATCTGTAATTTTTTCAATCTTTTAAATTTTCTTTTCGCATCTAACATTGCATATGAATACATATAAGTATGTTTGTATGGTATTTTATTTAACAAGTCTTGTAATAAATTAACAAGAATTTGTAAATTTTTCTACATGTGAATTTGCAAAACAGCCTTACAGATCAGAAGCTATACAAACAATATGCATATAATTTTAATATCCAAGTCAGAATGATACGGCCGAAAAAGAAATACAAACAGAAACAGAGAAAAACAACAATTCATGCTTCATGCATGCAACTTTACATTTGCATACAATACATCAGTGCAGACAATAGCATTTGTTTGGCACGCTTTTTTCCATTTTCATGGTGCAGAAACGGCAACCGCGTTCAGCTTTGAAAAAGCATTTTAACTGTGATGCTATTTAAATTTGGCATGGCGTTTTATCGACACCTATTTGCCACTGACTTGACTGGAGTTACAAGTAAAAACAGGTGAAAAATATTTTCAATTTCATTCATTTTAAATGCATTGTTTTAAGGGATTAAATGCAATAAAACTTGAATATAATATGCTTGTATATCTTTTTTAATTTAATTAGCTTTGGAATTAAAATATATGAGTGATGTTGCCGCGGACCTAGCGAACAAGTGTTACTACCAAGATAGTAATAATATTACTTTGGGGCGATAAATGAATGTTTGCGTTACATTTTTTAAAGATTACTTCGTGTAAATGTTATCCGCTGTGAAACGCAATTCGGATTTCATCGGAGAACTCTAATTATGGCATAATTTTTCGCATATCCCCACAAAAAATAGTCTAGTGGGGGGCAAATTAAAGCAAGTTTAAATCTGTATTGAACTCGCCTCTCAATACCATAATGAATGGTATCGTTTGATATGTGACATTATTCAACACGTAGCAACCAAGCCAAATTATTCCATTTTGGACAAACAAAGTTAGTTATTATCACGTGGTACATTACTTAATCCAATCATTGGAAAAGTATGATGCAATGATGCCGTGATTTTCTGAATTAAACTCAGGTTTTATGTGTTCCCACTTCGTGCTAAGAATGTTTTATTTTTTTCGTGACTTCCAGAAAAACAAGTTTTCTCGAAGTCAATAAAATAAATTTCTTATGAGATGGCTTCATCGTTAGGCTCTTTCCACCGAACAATGTCTTCGAGTTTGGAACCAAAAAAAAATATGTTTGAAGTCTAGTAAGAAGTGCGTTGGCTTATTAGACGTGAGTCCATGTTTCATTTCCTAGATCAGACAACTTCACGAAATATGAAAAACTATATCTTCAGTGTGAGAAGATAGGTCATAATCCTGACTGAAGGGTTGTAATAACCAATTATGTATGTATCAGAGATCAGTAATGAGTATTCAAAAAGATGAGTAGATTCGAATAATACTCATAATTTCTGATACTTGTACACATTCATACTTATTTTAATACCATACTCGTACTACTCATATTCAATGTTTGAAGGACTCATACTTAACAATACGCATTATGTTGTTGATTTCGACTCTCCTTTACTCAACATTTACAAGAATCACAAAATAAGAGACGTCCAACCAACTAATATTCCACAACAACACACACATACTTAAGTAGCGAGAACCATGTGTCTACCAGAGATTAGTAATGAGTATTCAAAACGATGAGTCGATACGTATCATACTCATAATTTCTAATACTTATACGCATTCATACTTATTTTAATATCATACTCATATTACTCATATTCAAAGTTTGAAGTACTCATCGTACTCATGCTTAACAATACGCATGATGTTGTTGATTTCGACACTCATTTACTCAACATTTACATGAGTCACAAAATAAGTATGATTCGCGTACGAACACTACAATACTCACTAAAAGGTTATGTGTTTGCTATGCTTGCTGTCTTTTTCTTTCTTTTTTTTTGGAAATGCAACAACAACTAAGACTAAATTTTGATGAATGATTCGAATCACTCGAAGCATTTATGAGTATTATAAGTATTTTTCTAAATTTATGAATCTGAATTTAACATATTTCGAATGTTATGAGTTTGATGTGAAGGTTGTACTCATACTCATTGCAACCTGTACTTATAAATCAATGTTGTATTGAGTACGAATGAATCAGAGTAGTTGAATTTCAATACTGTTGACTCACTCATACTCAAAATTTCATGAGTACTTATGAGATTCATTGCTGACGTCTGGTATGTATGTATGTAAAATATGTACGAAAATATTTTTTCTTCTAATCATGCAGTCGTCTGTCATACACAAACTAAATGTCAAATTCTACTGCGGACTTGTTGGCTTTTACATACAAAATTTCTAGAGGGGGCAAGGGCTTTAAACTGTTAATACATATTTCAAAAGGAAACGTATTGTTTTATTAAATTTTGTCAAATGTCAAACACTTATTGTTCTGCAACACTTGTTGCCATTTTAAAATCTGTCATATACATACGTACACACATACATCAAAGCATCAAGCCTTTATGCCTTTTTTGACTGCGAAATAATGAGAAGAATATAATTCAAGTGTTTGATTTATTACGAAATTACGAAGTAATAACTCCAGAACGCAATTTCCCGCTTATGAATCAAGAGTAATAATTTATTTTTTCATGAGACTTATTTGTCGTTTTCATAAGAAACTCGCATGCATCAAGCAAATACAATCCAAATCCTGCTGTGTTTTGATAAATGCGCGCTAAGAAACCAAAATCAATATTCGAAAACCCACAGAAATTCTCTTCAACTTTTGCAAGTCTGTTGCGAATAGTAAGTTCATGAAATTCTAAGTAAACATTTAAGCAACAACGAACGAAAAGTGCCAAGGAAACCATATTTATACAATATTTTATTGGTTTTAAAAGAAATTAAAAAAAAAAGAAAAAACGCCGTCAGATCATTTGTGGAATGTATTAAATCATTACTTGTTGTTGTTGCTGTATTTATTTAATTTTTATTTTTTGGCATGCGACTTCTCATGTTAACAAATTTTGCATGAAAAACTTGAACTTTTAAAGAATGAACTCATTTTTTTTTGCTTCATTTTGGTTCATTTTTTTTCTTAAAAGGGTGAGGCTACTAACCCTGAGAACTACCGCTCAATAGCAATATGTTTCGTAATTTCCAAAGTTATCGAAAGCATGGAAATGTCTAGACTCCAGCAACATAATTAGCAGCAGGCCGTACGATTTCCGTTGGGTCCGTTCTGCTGGTGACCTATTGTCATAAGCGCTCATGAAATTTTGAATATAAGTTTGTCAACAGTATTGAAATTTAACTACTCTGATTCATTCGTACTCATAACAACATTGATTTATAAGTAAAGGTTGCAATCAGTATGAGTGAAACCTTAACATCAAACTCATAACATTCGAAATATGTTTGATTCACAAGCCTACTCATTTAGATCCATAAATTTAGAAAAATACTTATAATACTCATAAATGATTCGAAGCATTCTTCAAAATTTACAATCTTCGTTGTTGTTGCATTTACAAAAAAAGAAGAAAGAAAAAGACAAAGGCCGCAAGCAGAGCAAACACACAACCTTTTAGTGAGTATTTTAGTGTTCGTACGCGAATCATACTTGTACTTGTAAATGTTGAGTTATGGAGAGTCGAAATCAACAACAACATACGTGTTGTTAAGTATGAATATGATGAGTACTTCAAACTTTGAATATGAGTAGTATGAGTGTGATATTAAAATAAGTATAAATGCATATGAACATCAGAAATTGTGAGTTTGATTGGATTTTACTCATCTTTCTGACTACCCATTGCTGATCTCTGGTGGGAGTTGCCTTTCAACGTCTGGATTCTCTAAAAAACATGTATTTGAGATTCGTTTTATGCTATAATGTCTGTGGCGATTTCTGCATTAGCCATTGCCTTCCGTTCATATTTGGTTTATACAGTTACTGATGGTATGCCATTCAAAATTGGCAAAATTGTGACGATGCACGGTTTGTATCTACCAAACATACATAATAATGAGAAGTTAGGCCGTAATCCTGACTGAAGGGTTGTAATGACCCATTATGTATGTATGGTATGCTAAAAACCATTTTAAAGCCTAATTTGTATATTATGAACTTAAGAGCTTATACATTTAAAACTCTGTTTATAAGTTTCACTAATATGGTGTATTATTTAATAAAAATAAAAAAAGAAAAGAAAAGAAAAAAACTAAACAAATGATTATAAATTTTGTTTAAGCACCAGAGTAGAAACATAGTCGTGTCGTGTGGTTTGGTTTGGTGGGGAGTTAGCCTGCGAACTTTACTGGAAGACACCAAAGTTCAGACTTGTCTTCTCGGCTGGCTGTCTCTCACCCATAGTCTGTCTGTCTGTACTGTCTTCCGATACGTAAATATGTTTGTTTTGTCTGTCATTTCTTATGTGCATGTACATACGTTTTGTAGTTGGCAATACGTGTCTGTGTTTCTGTTCATGTCTTCTTATTTTTTTATTTTTTTGGGTAAAGTCGTCTTCTCAGTTGGTGGCAATGGCAACTAAAAAAACACAAATGAAAATTAAACAAAAAATCTTCTCTAAATGATTTGCAGACGGCATATATTTTAGTTCCATACTGCATGCATGCGGGTTTCCTTAGCACAGCTAGTGTTTTTTGCTTTTTTTGTTTTGTTTTTTGTTACTTGTTGTCTTCATTCGACAAGTTAACAAGATACAGCAATAACAACAAAACGAGAAGCCAAGTCAAATCATGTGAATTATAATCTTACCAACCAAGCAACCAACCACACCACACCAACATCGCCAGCAGCAACATCAGAATCATTTTCATCATGTATGAGTGTTTAAATTTAAGAAGTCTTTGCAAATTTTATTTGCGTGTACACTGTACAGCGAAAACGATGTGTGGAAAGTGGATAAGGGAGGGATTATTTAAATGCTTAAAAAAGTTTAAAGGATGAGCAGCATAAATACATCATTTAACACTGATCGTAATAATAATAAAGTGGCTTTAAATACTCTTTACTTACATACGTACGTATGTATATCCTTAAAATTTAAAGAATATTTGTCTTTAAACTGTGCTTAGAATTATATGCCTTGGTGTTGCATGCATAGTTTGGTCTTATTTGGTGTTTAAATTGTGTAATAAAACACCATCATTTAGTAAAAAAAACACCAGAAGGAAGTTGAAGCAGAAAAAATGTCGAAACGACTAAAACCAACAACATGCCAAAAAGTTTAACAAGCTAAAAAAATTTCACAAAAAAATAAACGAAAATAAACGCAAAGATGGTGTTAAATGGAAAATTATAAATGATTTAAAAAAGAAGTTTCAGTTGCTATCTCATATTCTGTTGCTTACATTTTCTTCTTTTTTATACTTCTGGCATTTCGTTTGGGATGTTGTCTGTTGATTCTTTTCCTCGCGCTTTGTATTTGCAAAATATTTTTTTTCTAAAGTTATGCCAAAACCAACGGAAAAGAGAATAAAATACCACCATTGGATGAAATTATATGCCACACATAATTAAGCCCAATCCCCCAACACCTGTTGAAGTTATTTGATGACATTAAAAAACGAATTCGATTTTTAAATGTTGTCTCTCTCTCTCTCTTTTCTATAAAATTTATAAATTATTCACACATGGAAAAAAATCTTACAACTCTCCTAGTCCTTATTAAGGAAAGTGCCTTAAATTTGCAATTAAACAAGATTATTTGCTTCACATAAATATTTAAAGTATGTCTGTCGCTACTTCTGATACCCTACTACATACAGAATTGGTCAGTAAAACCCTGCAGTCAGGATTACGGGCTAGATTCTCACACAACTTATATTGTGTGTGTTATTTTTAATTGTATATGATTGGTGGGATCAACAGTTAAAAGTCAACTCTGAATGACAGATTTTTTGAGAAATTTTTGTTGGCAATTTTATTTACTCTAATGGTTTTCCCAACAATCTGCTGAGAGAAAGTCGCCGAAGAAATATTTTTTCATATTTCGCCTCAAGTACACACTACCTACTAGACTACAGAGACTTCAATCTTAATTAAGGAAATTGCCTTAAATTTGCAAATAAAATACATTTTTTACGTCACATAAATATTTAAAGTATGTCTGTTGGTAGTTTTGATATCCTCCTTCTGATATATTTACTCCGTTCATATCATCGAATTCTTTTCCAAGCAGCATATTTGAACGGTTATTATTTGGCCAACATCTGTGACGTTGTTCTAAGCGAAGCTTCTTCAGCAAAAACAGAGTTTCTTGCTTTATATGAAAAATATTGCTGGAATGGGCATTACAGCACATTGTCTATAAATTGAAATGACCTTATAATGAGATATGTGGAGTGTTTAGTTTCCAATCCAAAGATTGTAAGGTTTTCTGCTAGATTAAGGAGGGAAGCACAATAGAGATGGATATTCTACTTTCATTGATAAAAAACAAAGTTGGAGAAAAAACTGAATTCATTTGTTGGAATCCTATCAATGTATAAACAACCTGTATAGAGCGATCCTTGAGAAAGCTCGAAATAAATCAAGGAAAATAGCTATTAACACTAAAAGCCATAAGCTTCACCATGCTTCGTTCTGTCAAATGTTTTGTTATATATCTAGAGCCACAATCTTGCTCTTTCCAAATCATCGCAAAGATTGGTTTCACCTTTCTAAGAGCACTGCCAACAGATTATTAGCTTTACGTTGTCGTTGATAAGGTTGTTAAACTTTAGACGTTCTATAAGATATTGGCGAAAACTATTGGTCAATAGTTCTTAGCGTTATTATCGCCATAATAATAATATAAGTCGCCGTAGTCTAGTAGGTAGTGTGTTGGCGTATTAGACGTGAAGTCACGGTTCAAATTCCCGGTCAGACGTCAAAACGAAATATGAAAAAATATATCTTCGGTGACTTCCTCTCAGCAGATTTCTGGCAAAAACTCTGAGAGTAAATAAAATTGCCATGAAAGGTTCTCAAAAATCTGTCGTTCGGAATCGATTTTAAAATGTAGGTCCCGCCACTCATGTATAAAATTAACACACATCATTAACTAGGCCGTAATCCTGACCGAAGGCTTATAATGACCAATTATGTATGTATGTTATTATCGCCATCCTTTTAACCATCCTAGCAACCTTTCAGCAGGCTGGCAAAATACCGTTACAATATAATGCACAGAAAAGGTTAGCTAATGAATGAGCGAATGTCGAAGAACACTGCTTCAGGAGCAGAGGTTTTGCTTTATTCCAAGATGAACTTCTCTTCATTTAAGCGTATTTCAGATAGACGTGCATTTCGTCCTACCAAGGCTGTCTTGACGTCTATGAACAGCCTATTAAATGGAGTGTGCCATTCATTAAACTATTTGATTGTGATATCCACTGCATCTAGTTGATCAATACGACTTCGATTAGATAATTGCTTGCTGATCTCGTAGCTTTATTTCGACGGTTTAAAGTTAATCAAGATTTATGAGGCTTCGATAATAATTAACTTTTTTAATTAATTTTACAGATCCATTTTAACTTCACTAAATAAATATTCGATCTTTTTTTTTGGCAAATAATTCAGAGACCTCCGTAATATTTTGTGCTAAAGATCAGAAGTTCATTAGACTCTTGTATTTATTTATAATTGTTGAGCTCTTTGAATGTGTCATTTAAAATATATTAACAATTAACCCTTGACAGACTGTTCCAATGAAATTAATATCCAGCATTTGTTTTTGAGTTTGTTGCGGTTTGTTAACACCATCCCACATAAAAAAAATAAAAATTTAATTAAAAAAAACAGAGAAAAAAACTGTGAAAAAGAAAACTGTTGTCATTAAAATAAATCCATGAAATAATAAAAATAAATTTTGTTGTTAGAAAATAAAAATAAAAATAAAAACAAACAAAAAACAATTCTGGTATTTGGTATATTAATGACGGCGATGAAAGGCTGCAAATTATTGGTTTCATAAACCAACAACCAGACAACTACTGCTGCAACAAGATTAATATTTTAAAACAAAAACAAAAACAACAAAACAAAAAACTGAATCTATGATCGAAATAAAATATGTGTGGCAATATGGCTATAAAACATTTTACCAGATTTTAAATGAGATTTTTTCTATTTTGTTGTTGTTGTTGTAAATTTGTTACACGTTAATAAAAATCCAAAAAAAGAAGAGAAACAGAGTGTGGGTTGTAGATGCCTTAGGTTTCGATGTTGTAATCATACATTTCTATTCCAATGAATTTCCCACAGATTCTAGGAAATCTTCAACTTTAAATCAATTCAAATAGTCGTAAATGCATATATTTGTTTATAAAACTATAAATATTTTGAATAGAATTAGAATAAAAATTGTACTCTTATTATTATTGAACACATTGGTCACACGACTTTACATAAGAAAATAAAAAATAAAAGATTTCTACGAGTTGAAAAAATAAACTATTGTGATTAAAATTAGATTCTAAGAACTTAGAAAACAAGCTTGGCATTATAACAAAAAAAAGGTTACTTAACCATGTACTATTACTTAATTTATGTTATTGTTTATTTAAGTGCCGGGGATTGTTAACGATTTCAAATGTTTTTCATCCGAACCTTTAGGCAATTAACACTTGGATTGTAGATTTAAAAGCCCATGAAAAACATGTAGGATTTATGTTTTTTTTTTGGGTAATTTCGATTAACTAAGATTGGAAATCTCCAAAAGTTACCCGCTGTGTTCGCTTTGTTGGTCATATTCTAAAATCCTGATATTTTGTTTTACAGTCAGATTATTATTGTTTAAACAACAGGAGCACCCCATGCACATTTGAAAATCTACAGAAAGAAAAACAAAAACACCATACAAGTTATGTTTTATTGTTTGGTTGGTTTTTATATCTTTCTGCCTTACTTTTAATGTCCTTTTTTTACTTCTTTTTTTTTTTTTTGTTTTTTTACTACCAATTCTGTGACACAAACAGCTACACCATAACTGAATTTGGATAAAGAATTATGATCGAAATATATTATCGTACCACCAAACCCAACAGAGTCAAAAGTCAATAGCAATAAAATAATATGTATGGAAAACAGTGGAAATATTTATCGATAATGTCGCCGAAACAGACATTACGCCCTACGGTCTATAGTCAAAGTCAAAAGAAAATATAAAAAATGTTCAATACTAAACTGCACGTAAAATAAAATTGTTTTTGCAATAAAAACAAGTAGAACCAAAAGAGTAAAACATATCCGAAAATTGTAAACAATTAATATGTAACTTTACTGAGCATTACAACCATTTAGTTAGGATAACAACCTAGCTTCGCACATCACTGATTTCGTGTGTCCTACGTGGCGAGACCTTCTGTATAATGTCAACTCCGAATGACAGTTTTGAGAAACTTTTAATGGCAATTTTTTATTTTACTCTCAGAGTTTTTACCAGAATACTGCTGAGAAAAGAAGTCGCCAAAATAAATAATTTTTCATATTTTGTTCTTTTTTTTCGAGATGTCTGAGTCAGGGGTTGAACTGCGGGATATGGTGTACACACCACCTGGTAGACTACTACTAAATAACGATTGATTTTATTTCTCTGTGCAAATGCCTTCCAGTCAAAACGCTCAGTAAAGTTTGTCATTTTACCATTAGTAACGAACAACGTAGTGCAAATTATTGAATTTGTTTTTATCAAGATACCGCACTTCACCAAGAAAGAGGAAAATCGTAAAGTCAGTGCCAAAGAATTAAGGTAGCGAATGATAATCATGTGATTAAACTCCACTGTATTGTTTTTTGTGGGTATAAGTGAAGGCTCTCGTGTAGAAGGATTAGCCAGCCCTAGGAAACAGCACTCTAGCAGATGTAATCGGAATTCTAGAAAAATTATATCAGATTTGAAGCACACAACAAAACATCCAAAATACACTCAGCTAATGACTATCAGAAGTCGACTAATATTTCCGTTTTTCGCAAATATTATTATTTCGGTTTGTGCAAACATTAGCCGACTTCTAGTAGTCGCTTAAACTTGATCCATCAAAAATTTTTATCCTAAAGTTCATATGATAAGACGACATATATAAAAAATATAACAGGACTGCTTGTAGTCGCCGTAGTCTAGTAGGTAGAGTGTTCGCTTATTAGACGTAAAGCGCGGGTTCAAACCCTAGGTCAGACATCAAAACGAAATATGAAAAAAAAATTATTCTTCGGCGACTTCCTCTCAACAGATTTCTGGCAAAAACTCTGAGAGTAAATACAATTGCCATGAAAAAGTTTCTCATAAATCTGTCGTTCGGAGTCGACGTTAAACTGTAGGACCCCACTGCTCATGTATAAAATTAACACATACAATATCAGTGATGTCCGAAGCTATTTTATAATCCTGACTAAAAGGTTGTAATGACCAATGATGTATGTATATATCTATTTTGATGACTCTATTTTACAATCGCTTTACATAAAAATAGTCGAATGTGACTTGGCAGCCGTATGCTTCGGTTGGCCGTGAAGTGATTTTTTTTTTGTCGTAAGAGACCCATTTTTAATCTTCAGTCACTATTTGTTGTAGAAATTGTTCGATTATTCTGTCTGAGACATGCTCAAAAAATTAAATGGACTTGTACATACATACATAATTGGCCATTACAACCCTTCAGTCAGGATTACGGCCTAGCTTCTCAACATGGACTTGTAGCATTACTTAAATCCCTTGCAGGGCTTTAGTGATTGTATTCCTTTGACCAACTCGAATAAAACTTGTAAATTCGTATTGAAATTAAGAAAATTGATTACTCCTTGCATTTCAACAGTAATACTTATCGCAAGCAGCAGAAAATAAAACCGTTTATCATCATGACGATTTTGCTTTATTGTTTTAAATCAAATAAGTCGTAAAAAACCAAAATATTACACTCGTAAAAATTTATGGTAAATTATACTGAAATCTGTGTAGGACGACAATGCTGTCTTAGAGGCCAATTTAAAGCGAAATAAAAAAAATTTTTTCTTCTTTTTTTGGGGGAACTGACGTACAACAAAATGTCGATGTTTTTGGTAATTTTTTGTTTGTTTTTTAATTAATGTCAGTCACACATTTACACCGTTGACATTGTCTCTAAATAACACGCCCTCTCTTTTTGTATGTGTCTGTAGCTGGAATTCGGCTGACAACGATTTGAGACAGGAAAAACGCATCACTCACTTATTTAGTCAGTTATTCACTTGGAAACAAAGAGCACATCATCCATTTAATCAATGGCTGTTGGCTGCTAGCCATTGATATTAAAATAAAAAGTTTTGGATTTTTTATTTCGCTGTTTGATGAAAAATTCATTACTTTTAGGTGGTTGTTATGTGTTTTCTTTTTTTTATTTCTTTTTCCACATCCACACAGAAAAAAATTTGTTCTCGTATTTTATTTCTTTTTTTTTAATTTTTTCGAGAGGGGGAAGAAAATGAACATGACATAGGCGGGTTAAAGTATAACCATATGTCTTGTATTCTTTTGTTTCAATTTGGTTTTCGCTTTTTTATTTTTATTTGTATTTTTATTTGTATGTTTTTTTTTAAAGAAACGCCAAAATGTTTATACATTGTCTTCTTATTCTATTAAGAATTATTTAAAGCATCAGATAAATAAACAGATTTTCCCCCTTTTTTTCTTTGGTTTCGGGATTAGTAATAAAGAAAATTATGAGGTAATATTTTTAATTCGTTTATAGACAGAAAATATTCTCCGTGTCCGTTTATTTTTCCCATTTCCATTTCCCTTTGACTGCATTAATAAGCTGTTTTGTGTTAAATTTAACACATGTTCATGTTAGTGGAATATGAACCGCCATTTATTTGATGAACATTTATTATTAGGTTACACCATAGTCTTTGGATTAAAGAATTAAACAATTATAGTTGTAGTAAAAAAAAAATTTCATTATTATTCTAATAGGGGACCTTAGTAATCTTTGCCCAAGACATGAAAAGAAGTCTTCTCCACAATTAGATTACGAAAATTTTTATTTTGAAGTTGCCGTAGTCTAGTGTAGTAGTGTGTTCACTTATTTGACGTGAAGCCACGCTTCCAACCCCAGGTCAGACATCACCAACAAAATGAAGTACATATTAAAGAAATTTCCTCAGTGACGTCATCTCCGCAGATTACTGAAATTATGAAAAGTTTCTCAAAAAATCGGCCGTTCGGAGTCGACTTCTCCTAGGCCCCGCCACTTATGTAAGCCAGATCGTAATCCTGACTGGCGGGTTATGAGGACCAATTATGTATATATTGTTACGTTTTTACTTTTCTAAAACCGTTTAGAATATGAGTTCGTTGATTACAAACAAAAATAAAAACAAATATGTGTTTCGTTTCAATTAAATTCATTATTATTTGTGTGCCACCGTATACAACTTCATGATACAACAACAACTTGCTTGTTCGTTATTCCTCTCTGCTCACACCCTTTGCGCAAACAACAACACTTGTACGTTAGATCTGTATAGGGGAGATCTTTACGACAGCGATCTTCAAACCGCGACTATTTACTTCGTACGCAACACGTCTTCACACAAAACTAACTGAGTTCTCACTGCTCGCTGCCTGCTTTGTCTTGCCTTTTTATATACTCCCATAAACAGTCCGACGAAGATTCTCGAAGTAGAGAGTTCAGGGTTTCGCTTTCTCGAGAACTCTATTGCGACTTCATTGTTGTTTGTGTATTTTTGTTCACATTGTTTGTGAACATAACTAAACATAAATCAAATCGTTTTAAATCAAAAAGGATCAGGCGCGCGGTTATAGGACAAGTTCTCGTTGCCAAGGTTATACCATCGGAAGACATATTCTGTGTCCTGGCCAACTCCACTTGAGCTTCTTAATTTCGATGCAACGATTTATTATCGATGTTCATCAATTAAAACAAAAAAAAAACATTTGACTGCTGCAATTACTGAAACATCGATGTGTATGGTACCATATTAAAAATTGTATTTTGACGCGTATGCAGGATAATTACCAATTGAGACAAATGAAATGATTTCGTACCTCTGTGGGATATTTAACTGCAATTCCAAAAAAATCTTCACTTATAAATCGAAATGCGTCTGAGAATTTTTAAATTTAGAGATGACAATGGCTAAATAACGTCTTAACCATAAGCATTCTGTGTTCGTCCCTGCCTCTATTACAACAGCAATAAACCGTTTAAAAACATTTAAACGTTTACAACTCTCATGTTCTAATCTTTATGTGTCTGTATGTCTGCATATGTATTCATTGTGATACAGTTGAAATTCATTCAATTTTACTTTCTTTTTTCTCTTTATTTTGCTCACTGTCTTTTTCAATTGTTATTTCTGTAGAATTTTTCCATTTTCCGTAAAACGTTTACTTTCTGAGTGCTTCCGCATTGTTTTGTTTTGTTCGCCATCTATTTTGAACAATTCTACTCACAATAATGGATACAAAATACAAGGTCATCCAAGTTCATATTTCCTTCACCAATAAAAATTTTCTTTTAGTCGTAATTTATTGAATCTTGGAATTAATATTGAACTATAAGAACAATTCATTAAATCTTATGGTAAATGCCGATAGCACGCTGAGATACTTTTTAGAGATCAACATTGAGTATTCAAACCGAAGAGTAGTTCGAATCATACTCATAATTTTTGATACTTAAACACCTTCATACTTATTTTTTAATATCATACTCATACTACTCATATTCAAGTACTCATCGTACTCATACTTAAGAAGGTTGTGTGTTTGCTTTGCTTGCTGTCTTTGTATTTTTCTTTTTTTTTTTTTTTTTGTAAATGCAACAACAACTGAGACTGTAAATTTTGATAAGTGATTCAAATCACTCGAATCATTTATGAGTGTTATAAGTATTTTTCTAAATTTAGGAAGCTGAATGAGTACGTGTATGAATCAAACATATTTCGAATGTTATGAGCTTGACGTCAACGTTGTACTCGTACTTATTGCAACCTGTACTTATAAATCAATGGTGTAGTGAATACGAATGAATCAGAATAGTTGAATGTCAATACTGTTGACTCACTCATACTCAAAATTTTATGAGTAGCAAAAAAACGATTCATTGTTGATCTCTGGTTTACACTGATGTCTCAAAGATAAGTGACTTGTGGAATATTTATTAAGAGTTCTGATATTAAATTTTCTTATATGCTGCCTGTCTACTGTAGTGTTTTCTAAGCAAGAGTAGTTCAAACATTCGTCTGTGTCAATGAATTTCAAGTATTTCTCAGATAAATTTTGGATCATTCAAATGTAACTCTTGTATGTTTCGGGACATATGTAGGTACGACATTGGAAATTGCATTACTGATGAACTGGCTAGTAGGAGCAGAAATGAATTCTCAATCTTCGACATGTTACAGCGAATAGGTATTGTGATTACGACAAAAGACTTCTGTTAAAGATGTGGGTCTGATGAAGCGAAAGAGCCTACCTTTTACCTCATATGTCAGTGCCCTGATATTGTAATAAAGAGACGAATGTTTTTGATATCTCACTTTCTGACGTCTTAACCCTACCTCTCTAATAAAATAATTGCTGCGATAGGAAGATTTATTTTGGCCTCGAGTTGATTTTTTTCTGGAAATGTTTGATCCCCGAATGGAATTGATTGTGCTATCTCAATATGCCTAAATGCTGTCGTAAGTAGGACCTCTTTCTTTAAGGAGGATTCGCCATCTTACTTAACTTAACCTAACCTAACTTTCAATTCAATTGCTTTTAATTTCCATTTATATTTGGTTATTTTTTCTCTTGCTGACAGAAATTAAATGTTTAAATAAAAAAAGAAAGAAAACAATTGAACATGAAAACACCTTTAAACGTTTACCATTTGCCAAGCAAATGGGGAGAAATTGGCAAATAATTGTACCTCCGTTAAAACCTTGAATGAAATTTCATTCACAAAACCTAAAGGCAAAATACAACAATAAAAAATACTGACGGCAATTGGTGCAAACCAGATAAAAGCATTTCAGAAGCTTTCGCTCTTCACCTATTTAATATTTTTCAACCTCATACAGTTAATAGTATTGAAGAATATGATGAAGTAATGGAATTCTTAGATTCACCGTGTCAAATGGATTTAACCATAAAACACTTTATGCCTAACGATGTTAAATCTGAAATTAAAATGTTGAATTAAAATATGGATATGACCTGATTTCTGCAAATGTTGTCAATTAATTAACTTGAAAAAATATAATATTCTTGACTCTGATCTTCAATTCAATTTTGAGACTGAATCAGTTCCCGTCGCAGTGGAAATGTGCGGAAATAATTATGATTCCTAAGCCTAACAAACCTGAGAATATGTTGTCATCATACAGGCCTATAAGTCTACTTCCGATATTTTCAAAAATATTTTAAAGAATATTTCTTCGAAGATTATTGCCAGTTCCGAAGAGACAAAATATTATTCCAGATCATCAATTAGGGTTTCATCATAAACATGTCATTGAATTGTAAACGTAATAACTGATGCTTTGGAAAATAAGCGATATTGATCTGCGGTTTTTCTTGACATCCAGCAAGCATTTGATAGAGTATGGCACCTTGGCTTACTTTTTAAAATACATCACCTTCGCATTAAGGAGGGAATATTGTGCAAATGTCGCTATATATGGTGGCCAAATGAAAATGAAGTTAAATATCTGGATATTACTTTGGATAGTAGGCTTACTTGGAAGCCGCACATTAAGGCTAAACAAACTCATTTAAAGTTGAATGCTCGTAAGTTATATTGATTATTAGAAGAAATATGAAAGAAGATTTAAATTAAAAAAGAAGCACGTACTTAGGAGACCATGTGTATACTCTATGAATTGATCTTCCATTCATCTCAGTGAAGAGAAATAAATTCTAGAACGTAATCATTTAGGGTCTTATTCTCTAGTCTTAACCAAGGGGTACAAAGACATTCTTTAAAACTTCATTTATAGTGTTTTCACACCGAGTGGTTTTAACGCAAAAGTTGGTTTTAACGTTAAAATCAAAAATAAAAGCTGCTTTTACCATACAAAATTATTGTGTTAAAATCAACTTAAAACCTTTTTCGAATTGGTTTTAAGTTGATTTTATGAAATACAACCTTGTTTTATGTACTAAATCAGAGCTACCAGCTCTGAAATGGTAAAAACAGCTGATAAAAATTAAATAAAAACAAAATAAAAACAAAACAAATGTAAAAATATAGAAAGCCGGTTGTATAAAAATGTAAAATTTCAAATAATGAATGCTACAACAATAATAAATAACAATATTTTAACAATAATATTAATATTATTTCTTAATTTTTCATATTTTCGTTTTTTCTTAAACAAAAACATTTCTGTTCCGTCATGAATGTATGAAAGTTAAAACCTGATTTAAGAAAATTTGCAGTGTGAACGCAAAATCAGCTGATTATGGTTTTAATGCTAAAATCAGGTTTTAACTTTTGGTGTGAAAACACTATTAAATTCAGTTATTTTTTTTATTGTTTTCAAATTGTTTTTCTCGTCATTGTTTAAATTTTTTTTTGACGATTTTATAAGCCAGTCACGTTGCCATCACTTTTATTTTAGAATCTTGTTAATAAAGTTTTTCTTTTCTGGTTTTTGTTTTTGTTCCATTCTTTAGGTGTTCTTGTTGTTTTTTTTTTAATTATAATTAAACTTAATGAATTATAGTACATTTCATTTTCAGTTAATGGATATCTTTTTTTTTTTTTCTTCTTGTTCTTCTTAAATAGAATAATTATTAGCTATTAAAATTTATCCTCTTACTGCTGTCAGTTGCTGTCATATACGAGTATTTTGCGTTCTTTTGTTTTGTTTTCTTTTTTTAAACTCTTATTATTGAAGTAAATCTACTTATGTTTTGTATGTTGTTGTTGTAGTATTTTTCCTTTTAAATGTTTCTTTTCATCTTGTCACCATGTATGCTATTCATTCATTCATTTTTTTGTTCACGTTGTTGATTTGGCTAGTGACGAAGGTGTGTCTGTGTCACTTAAAGAGACGACATCGTAATAAAAACAGTAGAAAGTAAGGCGTGAGTGAGTGTCAGAGAGTGCATTTCTATGTAAAAGGTATTGCAAAAAGGTGTAAAACGTTAATTTTCGCGCATTCATTGTGTATTTTAATCTTCTTTTCTTCATGTGTGTAAAATGTTTGACATGTTTTTTGTTCGTTTGTTCAGTTTTTTTCTTTTTTTATAAAGTTCCTGTCTTCAAATGTGAACATTTTTCATTAAATTTATTTCATTTAATTATCCGTTGTCCCTGATGTATCCTCAAACTGTCCTAACAAATAAAATTCATTTGATAGCTTCATAATACTAAGCTAAGCATAGTTTAGTGCAGTTAAAGAGAAACTGTAAACAGAATTTAAGACAATAATTTTTTATTACCAAGCTATCAATTTGGATTTCGCAAAGAAACATTGGGAAGTCGCCGTAATCTATTAGGTAGTGTGTTGGCTTGTTAGACGCGAAGCCGCCACGGTTCAAATCCCCGGTCAGACATATCTAACAAAACGAAATATGAAAAATATTTCTTCGGCAACTTCCTCTCAGCAGATATCTGGCAAACAAATCTGAGAGTAAATAAAGTTTCTTCTTGCGCATCTTCACCGGTTGGTCACACCAATCGATGACAGGAAATTTGGTCCTTCCAACGTAGACAAGGTAGTCGTCTTCGCCGACTTCCGAAAATCTCCGAATCAAATAGACCGCCCGTCGGGACATCCTCTTCCATCCGAACGACATTGCCAAGCCAGCACGGCCGCTGCATGTTAATGCGCTGCGTAACATCCACGTTGTTGAAGAGTTCATACAGCTCATTATTAGATCGGATGCGGAAACCATGCCAACTCGCATTGGACCGAATATTTTACGTACGACTTTTCTCTCAAATGCTCTTAAGTCTGCTGTATCAGCCCTTAATAGTATCCATGCTGCTGCGCCAGAAGATGCACGGTAGCGTGAGCGACTTGATGTGTGTGAAGATAAATTTGAATTTAACTAGCAAAGACAAAAACCAGAATTTTTAACAGAGCTAATGTTAAAGTTAACAGAGCAATGTTAAGTGGTTAACAGAAAATAAAAAAAAATTAAAAATAAGGAAGAAGTCATGCAAACGTACGATATCAGAGAATAGACTTCATATACATATATACAAATTGTAGCCTTCTTCACACACATAGTGACTTGTAGAGTATAAGTTTCGTCGTAGACGTAGTATCGCATGTTAGCAGGAGTGATCCTACATTGACAACATCGAAAGTATAATTATCGGCTGTAATCTGGAATCCGATGTGCCGCATGGGCCTACGCGTCGACAACATATATTTTGTTTTGCCCTCACGATCGAATTGGCTTTAAGAGTGCAATAAGTTATGGCAAAATCTGATCATTCTAGTGATGCAATGCATTTACTTTAACTTTAATCCGATATAAAGGATGTAGTTTATTTTAGATTACTATAATAACAATTATTGCATCAGCTATACAAATACTGACCTTATTTTAATTTTACATTATAAAATAAAATTCTTTTGATGTTTGCTATCATGCCAATTATTTTATTATGTCTTTAGAAAATATTAGAAATTCTCAATAATATTTACATACAATAGCAAATAAAACCAATAATCATGTCAAATAAATTTCCCCAAAGCATACTCTTATTACATTCACAATCAATGTACACCAGAAATCTTGAAACCATTAGCTCTCATACCATGCAACATGCATGGTATGCCATTCAATAAACTTGTTTCCTGGCATAGCCACAAACACCACAGAAAAATTTTTATTAGGCCAAGTTATTAAAGAGACATTTGTAGGCTTAAAAATATAGTTTTACCCCAAACGAAAATTTAAATTCCAGTTTAAATTTTTAAATAAATATACTGCAAAGAGATACGAAAATAAAATGTACAATCAAATAAGAACTTATTTCTCTTTAATGGGAGAATGGGTTTTGCTTCACATCCAATAAACTACATCTATTGTGAAAAATTTTTCATGCTATAAGAGCTTAAACCGGTAAATTTATTAACTTCCTTACAGCCTGCCTGACCACTGCAGCGTTTTCCAGGCAGATGTCATGTCAATTTTAAAAACGGCGCAATACTTGTACGGTGGCTTTATTTTCCCTCAAATCTCTTGATGTACTCGGACTGTCTGGCTGCGATTAAGTACCTAACGGACGCAGTTTCAACGTCGGTCCTTGTACATGAATGCCGAGGATTTCTCAGAAAAATTTCGAATTATTCACAGATAACTCTTATATGAGTTCCGGGGCATAGGGATAACATTGGAAATTGCAATGCAGATGAGCTGGCCAGAACCAATACAGAGCTTTCGGTATCTGACATGGTACGGGGCAAAGGTATTCCGATTACTTCGGTTAATTAAGATATTATCCACACTTATTACAGGAAACAGAAGGATGCGTGAAACGCCTAGGAGCGTGTCTGCTGGACACGTAAATATAATAACAGGGTCGACTCCATTCTATCTCTAAATCACATTGCCATTCATCGCACAATAGCGATTCTAACACTATCCACAGTTGTTTTAGTAGGCATGTGGGAAAACTCTACAATCCTGCAATTGACTTCTACATGGGATGTGGTTCTGACTAGTAGGAAGTGACTGTCTTTCACCTCATGTGTCCGTGCCCTGCTATTGTTATAAAGAGACGCATGTTTTCTAACTATCATTTTCTGATATCTCTGACCGAGCTCGCTAATATAACGATTGCTGCAATAGCAAAATCTATTTTGGTCTCGGATGAGTTTTTCTAGGACATGGGTGATTCCCTGCTAAATTTGGTTGTGGTATTACAATGTATCTAAATGCTGGCCCAAGTGTTATCCTTCCTTAAAATTTACACACATGAGAGATCGCATCCGACATGCAAGTGATCCCCAAATGCGAGAATCCCAGAAATGTTTACCAATTCAAAAATGCGCCATTTATGTATATTATGTTATCTGTAAATATGCCACCTATATATTTTCAAATGTCGACAGAAGCTTTCAAGTACCATGGCTGACATTTGATCTCCTTACCATTTACAATACTTTTACCACTTCTAAAGCAGTATACAACTATCATATGTTGTCATCAACCAATTTGGCTAGATCCAACACAATTCACAACTCGAGAAGAGGAAACCGACTGACCGTTATTTGTATAAAAATAAGTTCAAGTTTAGGTAGATCTAAAAAAATTAAATTTCTACATTTTATTACAATTTCACTTGAAAACCGTTAAAAGTGTAATTAGAATTCACTTTCAAACAAATGGATATATTATAACTCTCCAAAACATATCTATTATGAGGTGTGCAGCAGTTATCTGCCAAATATCATTTGGCAAATCTAACGTAAGTGCTTGCTACTCTTAAGATGCAAGAACTAAAGCTAAGAGACTATCAGCTAGATGTTGGTTTCGTTATATCTCAAACAAAATGTACTTGTGAGCATTGAGTACAGTGTTGCAAAATTTAAATTTTGAAATGGTACTGGACTATAACTGAGAGAGTACTTTCTTGCATCAAATGGTACATTTGTAAAAAAATGCATATATACATATATAATTAGTCATTACAACCCATCAATCAGAATTATAACCTAGCTTCTCACACCAATTATGTTGTGTGTGTTAATTTTATAAATGAGTGGGGGACCCATGTATAGTTTAATGTCTACTCCTAACGACAGATTTTTGAGAAACTTTTTCATGTTCCTCACTTACAAAACAAAACAGCTGATTCGGAACGTAACAAAGCGTAAAATCCCCATTACGTCAAACGTCGACTGAACGTTCGTTTTTAGCATATGAAGAGCAAATTAAATGCTTTCTAAAGTTACATTACGGTTCGGCAAGCGTTCTCATTGCCTTTTGTATCTTAAAATCGAACGTAAGTTACGTGAACGTTTGGCTAACCGGGACTTTAGACTAATTCTACCTTTAGCATTACGTTGAACATTAATAGTTGAAAAGCGCAAGACATAAAATGTTAAATAATAAAAAGGTACTGAAAAAAGTACTAAAGTACTGAATTTTTCAACACTGATTGAGTATGTCAACAATTCCGAATGTAGGAATTAAAAAATTCTCGGCTTACTTTACGGTGACGACTCTGTTGCTAACATGAGCTTTCAAAAAATGTATAAAATGTGCCACATATTCACGCAAAAATTAATTTATTGCCTATGAAATTCTTAAAAACAATAATTTTTTGGAATTTCCGAATGTAATGCTTGTCAAACTTATTCATTTCCATTCGATTTGAAAATGGTACAGAATTAAACGAAAATGTTATCAACAATTTATTCATGAAATCGGCGCTCATCTGCACTTATAATTTTGAACTTGAATACCACTACACTCCCATATGTGCTGACAAGAGCCTTCCTCATTCCATACTCGAAACGAAACTTCCAAAATGTTGTAATACGAGGTAGGTTCAAGTTCCTTGCTTTTTGAATAATATACAGGTTTAAGATGGAAATTCTTAATTGATTAGTTGTTGTCAGTTTCTTTTTAATCTTGCGGTATTCTGATGTCAAAACTTAATGTTGTTCAGGTTTAACTAGAGTCTGTCACTCCGATGTATGTAGCTTCGCAGTGTTGTTCTTTCAGCTATGAGGTGCTTTTTAATCCACCTCGTATATTTTTGATTTTGTTTATGCTTTTGTTGCATCTTCATTACGTGCAAACTTTTTGGAAAACCTCAAATTTCGTACAGTTTCTCTCCTTACTACTTGGAAGTATTGCATACATACATTGCAAAATAAATACAAATACTCACTGTGGCACACCCACCCACATACATGCATGTGTGGTTAAGCAATAAAGCAACACATTTACTCATCGTATAGTGATGATACTAATGAAGCGTGCGTGACTTGATTCAAAATGAGCCTTGGTATGTATGGTATTTTGCTCTCTTCCTGTTAATGTTTTGCAATTTAAAATTTCATTCAATTATTTGCAGTGAACCCGAATAACTTTATAAATGCTCTCTTAATTTTATTTTTAAATTTTTTCTTTGTGGTCCACTTTTTAAACTTGTACTATATTTTCTAAGCACCTCCTAACAGTTGTATTGAGCATCGTTTCAACCCAAGCAAAATTTCACCCACAAATTAATCTTTTTTTATATTTTCATTTATTTTTCTCAAATTACAAAGAATTTATTTTTGTTTTTCATTTTCTTTTTGTTTCAGGTGTTTCCGCTGAAGTTTATTATGTACGTGATGGTCACATCAATAATTATGCCTTAAATTTCATTGTACCAGTGCCGGCCAATGTACGCGACATTAGTTTTACATGGCAGAGTCTGGCTGGTCGACCCCTGCCCTATAGCATAAATGTTGCAACGTCTGATCAAGCATTACTGCCACGACCCACTATGAATATTTCTCAGATTGGTGAAATACCCATTAAGGTGCAAACTTTCACCATAGCCCTTAAATGTTCGGGCATGCGAGCAGCCGAAGTGGATGTTACCATATCGATTGAAATAATTCTAAATCGAGCGTTAAATAATGTTACACATCTTGTGTTTCGTAGAAAAAAGATTTGTTTGCTGGCGGAAGAAGATGATGCCGATCTAGATGATCCCCTGCTATTGGAAACCGTAGTACCTCCCCCTACTGGTCTTATAACTCTAGTGGTGGGTTGTGTTTTGGCTTTAGCATTGGTTTTAATACTTTTGCTAACAGCCTACTGTGTTCGTGGCTCAGCTAAGCGTCAAAATCATGGCGGTCAGCCTATGAGAACATCTAGCTTTCAAAGACTAAATACGAATCCTCCTTGTCAGTCTGCTTCATATATCACGCCATCGATTATAGCACCCATACACAGCACGCTACCTCGCAAACTGGAACCTCAACAGCCGGAGGAATTACATCGGCGAATTTCTGAACTCACCGTGGAACGATGCCGCGTTCGTTTGTCTAGTCTACTGCAAGAAGGCACTTTCGGCCGGGTATATCGTGGTACTTATAATGAAAATCAAGATGTTTTGGTGAA
The DNA here is from genome assembly GCA_930367235.1 of Sarcophaga rosellei. Classification (NCBI taxonomy): domain Eukaryota; kingdom Metazoa; phylum Arthropoda; class Insecta; order Diptera; family Sarcophagidae; genus Sarcophaga; species Sarcophaga rosellei. The sequence goes on from OV884019.1 coordinate 67,525,226, forward strand.
GACAGTGGCTCAACATGCTAGCCAAATGCAGGTTTCCCTTTTACTACAGGAAGGCATGTCTTTGTATGGTGCTTCACATCCGGGCATTTTATCCGTTCTAGGAGTTTCCATAGAAGATCATACTACGCCCTTTGTTTTATATCCTGCCATGAATAATACCAGAAATCTTAAGCAATTTCTATTGGATCCATCATGTGCTCGTACAATTACGACCATTCAGATTGTTATGATGTCATCACATCTGTCTACCGCATTAAGTCATCTGCACAGCCACGGGGTAGTGCACAGGGATATAGCGACCCGGAATTGTGTGTAAGTATTTAAATTTAAGAAATAGTTTTTAAGTCTGTCAACTAAGGTTAGGTTAGGTTTGAGGACGTGTACATGTTATTAGGACAACTACAATACCAAGAGGTAAAAATTAAATTAAAAAAATAATTCCTCCTAGGGAAGAGGAAGAGAGGATAGTGAAAGAGATAGGGAGATTGGAAAAGGAAAAGAGGTAGGAAAGGGAGGATATAAGAGGTGAAGGAAAAAGATGGACCACAAACGCGCCTACAACCTTTATGCCCTAACACTTCTCAACCAGTTCAACCTGTTACCCTTCACACTTTATTGTTCTAAGAACAGGATGGATCGATATGTTTATCATGATAACATTGAGACAAGAGGAAAATTTAAACCAGAGGTTATTCGCTAACGAACTCACAGACCCAGAAAAAGGGCTAAGTAACCAAGAATCATTAGGCATTGCATTCATTCACATCGACTATTCTTCACTCCTGCTGCCAGCAAATATAGAGCTTGTCAGTTTAGTTTCCGCAAGCAGTTTGATTTGGCTGTCAAATAACACTGCTTGCGGCTTAGCTCATCGTATCATCAAATTGTTTCACCATTCACTATTTTATCTCGCCAGTCGTTGTTGTGGAAATTTTCATGGCAAGTAGATCTTGAAGAGGATACCGTTCAATAGAAGTGACATTACGCATCCTGATACATTGATTTCGTTGTTATTTTATTTTGTATGGCGGACTTTGCACGTGTCTTTAAATGAAATGCATAATTTTTTGAAGAAGAAGATAAACCTCTGTTAATTTTCGTTTGCGGTATTAAGACGGTTTGAAGATTCCTTCGCAGTTTTCATACTCTGAAGGAAGTAACGTGAGTTTAACACGGTTAAATGTTCCTAAAATAGAAAAAGTTAGCATTGCAACCTTTTCTGAGCCCAGATTGTAGATTCGTTACTGTTCGAACATTCCAAGTAGTCGCCATAGTCTAGTAGGTTGTGTGTTGTCTTATTTGATATGAGGCCTCGGTTCAAACCCCATTCTTCGGCGACTTGCTCACAGCAGATTTCTGGCAATAATTCTGTGAGTAAATAAAATTTGCAACGAAAATTTTCTAAAAAATCTGTCGTTCAGAGTCGACTTTAAACTGTAGCAGTACTGAAATTCAGTACTTTAGCACTGTTTTCAGTACTTTTATCATTTCAAAAATACCACAGTATCCCCGCCAGGCTTTCAGTACCTTTTTATTGTTACATATTATATGGCTTAGGCTTTTAAACTATTAATGCATTAGCAAAGTATTCCTAAAGGTAGAATTAGCCAAACGTACACGAAACGTATGTCCGTTTTTAGAATACGACAAACAATAAGAGCACTTGCCAAACCGTAATGTAATTTCGATAAGCATTTACGTTGCTCTTCATATGCTGAAAACGAACGTATGTTCTTTTACGTTGCGACAATGTTTTACTAAAAGGGGCTTTTATGTTTTGTTACGTTGCGAATCAGTTGTTTTTGTTTTGTAAATGAGGAACACGTATAAGTCGTTAGTTTTTCCGTTCCATTCCATGCATGTATTAAATATAAATAAATAAATAGTCCACTAGGGAGAGTGATGGCTTACTAGACGTGAACCCACGGTTCAAGACCCACGTCAGAGATCTCTAACAAAACGAAAAATTAAATAAAAAAATATTTCTTCGGCGACCTTCTACTGGCAAAAACTCTGAGAGTAAATAAATCTGCCATGTTTCTCAAAAATCTGTCGTTCGGAGTCGACTTTAAACTATTGATCCCGCCTCTCATGTATAAAATTTACACACACCAATTAAGTGGTATAAGAAATCAGGTTATAATCCTGATTGAAAGGTTGTAATGACTAGTTATGAATGTATGCATTTTTTTTACAAAAGTACCATTCAATGCTAAAAGGTACTTTTTCAGTTACAGTTCAGCACCATTTCAAAATTTCAATTTTGCAATACTGGTTCAGAATCGACTTTCTATTATATTGACGAAGGTTTCAGGGATCATTGGTTTTTTTTTGGAATGAATGGTTGATCAAACTAATGCAATGGAGTCTAGTAACAATCATATGGCGAGCCTATATTGCCTTTTCTCATTTTGTCTTACAGCCTTAAATTTTAAGATATTGAATTTTTATTTTTATTTGTTATTAATTTTGTTTATTTAAAAAAAAAATTTTTTTTGTTCATGTATTTTTAGCATCGATGATCAATTGCGTGTCAAGTTATCGGACAGTTCACTGTCACGTGATTTATTCCCAGGTGATTATAATTGCTTGGGTGATAGTGAAAATCGTCCAGTGAAATGGATGTCTCTAGAAGCTTTACAACACAAACAATTCTCCGAAGCTAGCGACTCTTGGGCTTTCGGAGTTCTCATGTGGGAGCTTTGTACGTCGGCTAAACAACCCTACGCTGAAGTAGATCCATTTGAAATGGAACATTATCTCAGAGATGGCTATAGGCTGGCACAACCTTTCAATTGTCCTGATGAGCTGTAAGTGTTGAAAATCATTATTTTTCTAAGCATTACATTTCTCTTTACAAATTTTCCCTTTTTAAAAATATTTTTTCATAACTTTTAATATTAATTTCTCTCCTGTATTCTTCTTCTTTTTCGTTTTAGTTTCACTATTATGGCCTATTGCTGGGCCTTACTGCCAGCCGAACGTCCAACATTTTTACAGTTACATGCCTGCCTTTCAGAATTTTATGCTCAAATTACACGTTATGTGTAGTTCCATACAGAAGACGACGCATACGGAAAAGAAACCATCCCAATGGATAAGTAAGATTTCCATTTCTCACATGTTAGCAATTCAGTTGAGTAACAAGTAATGTAACACATTCTCCTATAAATATAATAAACCATTGTTGTTGTTTTAAATATTACAAATATATATACATATAGATATACATATTAATTATATAATTAGGTTTTTTATAACAAGAAAATACCATACTGCCAAAATTATAAATTTAAGTTTTAATACGAGTATCAAAACAAAAAAATACCATACAATAGTAATTTAACTAAAATGATATATGAAATGTAAGAACTGTAAAATATAAAAACTAAGACTAGTACTAGATTTTAAAATATTTCGTATCATAATTAATTTTGCGGTATAACAAAACAAAATAGTTTGAACAAGAGGAAAGTCATCTGCAAAGTCATCAACGGAAATAGTGTTGCGAAATTCAAAAAACGGTTAATCGTTCAAACGGTTTTTAAATTCTTCAGTCAAATTCCTTTAATACAAATATCAAGGACCAACTTGCTAAAATTCTAAGACCTTCTTATATTAGAAATATCATTTACATACAGACCTACATACATACATTATTGGTCATTACAATCCTTCAGTCAGTATTACGACCTATCAGTTATGTAGTATGCGTTAATTTTATACATGAGTGGCGGTATCTTCAGTTTAAAATCGACTCTGAACGACAGGTTTTTGCGAAGCTTTTCAGGGCAACTTTATTTACTCTCACAGTTCTTGCCAGTACACTGTTGCAATTAAATTGCCGAAGAAATATTTTTATTTTTCATATTTTGTTTTATTGGCGATTTCTGATCTAGGGCTTGAACCATTGTCGTATGTCCCACACACTACCTACTAGATATAGGCGACTTTCGGAAAATCATCCACTTAACTGAAAAAAAAGCCCAGTTAACGAAACAAAATCGAAGTAATGAAAAAAAGTGACGTGTAGATGGTGGAAGGCGAGATGTTTTCTGACAATCCTGTTTTTCTAAAGTCAAATTTTGTTCAGCATACATTGGAACTAAAACCACCAGTAAATGTGCCGGGTCGACAAGATTTTTAACCCAGCACCAGGGCAGACCTTGCGCTGACCGACTTCTCCCTGCTATGTTCGGGGAACTTGGTCAGTACAGGGACTGTATTCACCTGTGGCGTCACAACGGGCCGCTATGCGTGCTCAAGTGTGCTTTTGGGTATAAAGCTACCACACTAACCTAACCCAGCACCAAGACAAAAGATTTTTTAAAGGCTTTTGGTCCACTGAATCGTATTTCGATTCAGAATTGCTTTATCGCTCTAGGCTTTCGAAATACGACACAATTTTTGGCTGACTGAATCCGGCGAAATGACTCCATTACCTTAGATTTTCGAGATATCCGAACTTAAAAGTGCAAAATGAATTGAGTAGATATAACGTCTAGAATTGTTGTTTCTTATGAGTTTTCGTTGCATCATCTAGAAGCGCTATTTTTACAATTTAAACCCTTTTTATAATTTTAGCGTTATTCTTTTTTTACCTCCTTCAAATACTTACTTTAATTCAACGATATCTCCGAGACAAATATACTGTTTTTTTAGGACTTTCAGGTTATGGCATCTCGAAAATCAAGGACGATGGAGCAACTCTGTGGTAAAATTCAGTGCAACAAAGCCTTTAGAAAATATAGTCTGGTTACTAGGTTTGTCATTTTGTGAAATTTTGTCGGTCTGTGAAATTTATTTAATATTGTCTAAGGCTATTAAATTACAGCTTCAATTACAACTTAATCATAAGTTCAACTAATTTGAGAGATGTCGCCACTGTTCGTAAAAAAAACGCATGAGAAAACAATGTAGTTGATATGTCGTTTTGAGCATAAGTGTAAACCATCTCAGATCCAAAGAGTACCTGATCTTTACAACGCCTTTTTTGTTTGGTCTGTTAACTTGATGTAGAAATAATGTTAAGTTAACTTATGATGTTGGAAAATAGGTGGTATTAATAAACTTTTACATTACGAAACTGTAGGTGAAGCTTAATTGGTATAAACCAGTGTTGAAAAATTCTGTACTTTTGTACATTTTTCGGTACTTTTTTTATTTCAAAAATACCGCAGTACCCCCGCAACGCTTTCAGTACTTTTTTGTTATTACATATTTTATGTATTGCGCTTTTCAACTATTAATACATTAGCTACATGTTCAAGGTAATGCTACATAAATGTAACAATAGGTTATAGCCCCGTTTAGCCAAACGTCTACGGAACATACGTTCGGTTTTAGAATACGAACCGCAATGAAAACGCTTGCAGAACCGTAATGCAATATCGGTAAGCATTTGCATTGCTCTTCATGTGCTAAAAACGAACGTATGTTACGTTACGTTCCATCGACGTTTGACTAAACGGGGCTTTACGAATCGGATTTTTTGTCTGGTTTGTGAGGAACACGTATAAGTTGTTAATTTTTCTGTTCCGTGCCGAATGTGTTTGAAATATAAATAAATAAATAGTCTAGTAGGTAATGTGCTGGCTTACTAGACGTGACTTCCGGCGTCTTCCTTCTTTCAAAAACTCTGAGAATAAAATAAAATTGCCATGATAAAATTTCTCAAAAATCTGTCGTTCGAAGTCGACTTTAAACAGTAGGTGTCCCGCCACTAATGTATAAAATTAATACACACAAAATAAGTGGTGGGAGAAGTTAGGTCATAATCCTGATTGAAGGCTTATAATGACCTATTATGTATGTATGTATCTTTTGACATCAGTACCATTTGATGCAAAAAAGTACTCTCTCGGTTATAGTTCAGTACCATTTGAAAATTCCAGTTTTGCAACACTGGTATAAACATTCATTAACGACAGAATTGGAAAAAGGATGTCATGCTTTAGTAACTTTGACATTTAGGAGAATTTTAATCGGTTTACTTCGATTATGAATAAGTAAATCAGGTTATTTCTGTTAAAATGTGTCGCTATTTGCGTAAGAAAATCTTCTAGTGAGTTTCAGATAAAATTCAACAAATCGTAAAAATTTAATTCCGTCGCTCTCGTTCTCTTTGGCACTTGCAACTTTTTTAATCAAAAATATTTTCGCTTTTATTTTATATGCCGTTATTAACCGCTTTAAATTGAACTACCAACACTATTTTAACGTTCATTTTATAACAACCACCGTATACATTTATTTATTATCCTTTTTTTTATTTTTTTGTAAATATTATGACCGTATAAAACTATTTCATTAAGTCACTAATTTTAACATAAAAAAAATAAAATAAAAAAAAAAACGAAACTCGTTTCCTCTTTCGATTACTGGTAAGTGTGAGGCGTAGAAATATTTGCAAATGTATTGTAGACTGACAGAAGTAGTAGAGTTTGAATGCCAGTTATTTTTATGGCATAATTTTATTAAAAATTAAATATATTACAACAATACATACATATATTTTTCCGTTACACTCACACTTCTGTAATTATATTAAAATTTTATATTTTTTTTGATAAAGTGATAAATTTTTAAATATTAAGAATGTATAGGCCGTATAATTAAATGTAAACCTATTGAAAAAGAAAATTAAAAAACGATTTTCAATATAATTGTAGCTAGCATTAGCAATTATAGGGAAAACTGAAATTTTATAAATAAATTGTGTAAAAAATTATAATAAAAAAAATTATTGTTTTTAATTAAAATTCTCTTAATTCATGGACTTCTTAAACACAGATAATGATTAACTCATCATCTCATACGCATATGTATGAGTCTGTATAAATAAGGGAGGAGTACAAATGTATGTAAAATCGTTTACAAAAAAAATTTAAATTAAAATCCAAAGCTTTTCCATTATCATACCTACTCTCCACTTCCACTCTTATTTATACAGAATGTTATGTATGTATGTTTGCCAGTAGCTATCGATAAGTATAAGGAAAACAAAAACAAAAATAAATAATGAAAATAAATTCACGTTATTTGGTGAAGTAAATAAATGATTATTATTAAAATTAAATGTTGTTGTTTTATTCCATTTATTTGGGGTGGATTTTTGTTTTTTCTCCGATTTTGACGCCGTGTGTGGTTTTTTCATATAAAATTTAAATACTTTAATTAGCCGTCATTGTTGGTACATTCAATTGCTTAATTATTCATATTCATATTACTTTTCTTTTTTTGTAATTTTTTCATCGATTATGTTGATGAATACAAATTATGAAGTGATTTTAAATCGTGAAAATCGTGTGGTTTGATGCGGATAATTACATTAAAGTGGCTTCTTTTGTGCACAGAATTAAAAGAAAAACAAACAAAAAATTTAATTCTTTGAAAAAAAAAATTATTGATGAAAGGCTCAAGTAAAGTTTTTTATGCTGGATTTCGAAAAAAAGTATTTGTTTGGTGTTCGAAAAAGTTCGATTGCAAATGTGCTCAAGAAATTAAAAACATTTCTCTTAAATTTGAAACGGTCTTTATGAAATCAAATATTTACAAAGCAGTTTTGCGCTTAAACCATTATCCTAACGTGTAGCAGGCTTCTTCTAAAATAAATTTATATTGTTACGAAAATGAAAACATTATTTAAAATTAATATGATTAACAAAAGCTACACTAACAAATACAACGAACTGGTTACAAGTAAACCAACAACATCGGTTTGAAAGAAAAGTGGGTAGACTAGTAAGCGAGAACGCAACAACAAGCTATTTGAACAAAATATACAAACAACAATGAAGTGGCGATATAGATCCCGAGAAGGCGAAACCGCGAACACACTAACATTTTACTTCAAGAACCTTTACCAGACTGCTTACGTGAACATATAAAAAAGAAAGATAAAGCAGGCAATTAGTAGTAAGAATTCAGTCAGTCTAGTGCGAAGACACGTTGCGTGTGAAGAGAAATGTCGGGGACTTGAAGGGCGCCATTGAAAAGATCTGCTTTGTAAGCAAAGAAGAACAGCAAACAAACAATTGTTGTTGTATTCGTCAAGTTGTAAACGGTAAAGAATAAACCTGCCATGAAGAAGTTTCTTAAAAATCTGTCGTTCGGAGTCGACATTAAACTGTAGGTCCCACCATTCAAGTATAAAATTAAGACACACAACATGAGTGGTGTGAGAAGCTAGGCCGTAATCCTGACTGAAGGGTTGTAATGGCCAATTATGTGTGTATAAACGTGCATGAGAAATCTCCTTCGATCCTTTAAGCCCTTATTAACGGCGTATCTATTAACTATAGAAGGAAATAACATTTTCCAGTGATGGGCTGTCGTTGTTTCGATGGCAACATTTTCTGATTAGTTTCCAGATGACTTATTTCATTTTAATAGATTGAGAGGATTGCGTAATATACGTAAGTTATTTCATGCGCGACTGCTGCTGTTCTTTTTGTTATCTTCAGTAGATGTATCTACGATGATGCTACAATGCCTTCAAAGTACTCTCTACATTATCGGCCGTATATTTCCTTTTAAAATAGTCAATTGGGGTTAAACGTGAGATTACTTTTTCACCAAACCTCTCGATACATTTATGATATCTTGCGCAAGGGATAATACCACTGGGTCCGCCTTTATTGGCAGCTGTTGAACTGTCTTTGGCCCTTAGCTGCTGTTTATACCGAACTCGGTATAACCGTTTGTTAACATATGCCTTGAGCATGAGTTCTAATAATAAAATTAAATAATTTGCAAAAGTTTTTTTAATTGTTAGGCTATTCGTCGTGAAATGTCAGGCATACTGAGCATTTTTGCCATTGTCGTGACATGCGACAATTTTACACTTAAAACCCAAATAGCAAAAAATCACCCGTTACACAATGAATGCAATTGAACATTTATTATATATTCATTCAATCTCACAGTTTATTGGTTTGCTGTAAAGGGTGATTTTTTAAGAGCTATAGTAAAATTAAAAAAAAAACACATAAAATTCAGAAAAATGCATGAAATCTTTATTTGAATCGATAGGATGGTCCATATAATTTAATGTTTGAAGATTATTTCATGCAAATGTTGACCACGACTGCGCCTCAAATGGTCCATCCGCTTAGTCTAATTTTGGCATACTCTTTCCAACATTTCGGCCGGTATCTGACGAATAAATGCTTCAATGTTGTCTTCCAATGCGTCAATTGAAGCGGGCTTGTCTGTATAGACATGGGCTTTAACATAGCCCCACAAAAAATAGTCTAAAGGCGTTAAATCGCACGATCTAGGCGGCCAATTGACCGGACCCGAACGAAAAATAAAACGTTCACCGAACTCGCCTCTCAATAAGTCCATTGTTACGCATGCTGTGTGGCATGTGGCACCGTCTTGTTGAAACCACATGTCATGCAAGTCAAGCTATTGCATTTTGGGCAAAAAAAGTTGGATATCATCTCACGGTAGCGCTCACCATTCACACTTGCATTAGGATTCGCAGTATCTTTGAAGAAGTACGGTCCAATGATGCCACCAGCCCATAAACCGCACCAAACTGTGACTTTTTCTGGATGCATTGGTAGCTTTTGCAATGCATCTGGCTGATCTTCACTCCAAAATCGACAATTCTGCTTATTTACGTATCCATTGAGCCAAAAATGAGTTTCGTCGCTGAACACAATTTTTCGATAAAGAAGTGGATCTTCGGCCAACTTTCCGAGAGAAAATTCACCAAAAATTCTGCGTTACGGTAGGTCGTTCGGCTTCAATTCTTGCATCAGCTGTATCTTGAAAGGCTTCACACCTAAATCCTTCCGCAAAATTTTCCACGTTGTTGAGTAACAGAGGCCCAGTTACTGCGAACGGCGACGAATCGGTAATTGATGGTCATCATTAACACTGGCCGATACAGCTGCGATATTTTCTTCAGTTCACACTCTACGTAAGCGTGTTGGTGGTTTAATGTCCAACAATGTAAATTTGGTGCGAAATTTAGTCACAATAGCCCGAATAGCCGCTTCAGTGGGTCGATTAAACTGACCATAAAAATGGAAGAAGCGCGCGATGAACTTTCTTAACAGAGCACGCATTTTGATAATAAAATTCAATGATTTGCAAGCGTTGTTCGTTTGTAAGACGATTCATGGTTAAATTATAGATCAAACTGAAGATGTTTGACAGTGAAACAAAACACGCGAGCTGTTTAAACCAGTGTTGCCAAAAAGATAATAGCTAAAAAATCAGCCGTTATTTATACCGTAAAGAATTTTGTTTAAGAAAATAATAAAAATAAATTGACTTTAAAAACATTACTTCGGGAAATCTTGCAATTGTGTGCCAAACCAAAGATAAAAACAAATGAATCAGAAAGACGAAAAAATCAAATTAAATCTGAATGTATTTATGTTTGTACAATGGTAATTAAATTCATTCATACATACAATGTAATGGACATACAGTGAGCGTCAAAAGAAACTGTACACATTGGATAAAATTCTAACAATAACCAAACTCAACTTTTACCACTTAAGGAGAGTGCCCGAAAAACTGCCAATATTTTGAAATTTTTTGTAATCTTTTTTTTTTTTTTGTTTCAATTTTAAAAACTGACAATGAAACAATTTTAAAACTTAAAATAATGGTAGTTTATTAATGTATATTTTGTTTTTAATGTACAGTTTCTTTTGACGCTCACTGTATATCTCTATGTACATTCATTACTTTTCTTTTTTACAACAAAATCATGTATGTGTGATGGCACTGCAAATTCAAAAGATTTTAAATTTATCGTGGCAATTACAATAAATTTATTCAATAAAATCAAATAAAATAAAAAACAACAAAAATTATTCTTTTAAGGATTATTTGAAATTTGACACAAGGATGGGAAATGTGTGTTTTTACAACTGTAAGCACCTACTTTAAGGGCCTTTTATGTTCAGGTCACTTTTCTAAAACCATATGAAACACGGATTTTCAATGCAAATTTATCATGCTTATCAGTACATTGGATATATTCTAGGATGGTTAGGTCAACTGTGAATTATGGGAATGGCAGTAAAATCAAAATATTGTTACGAAAATGGAAACGGTGTAGCATCGTTTAACATTAAAACGATAAACGAAAGCTACACAAACACATACAACGCACTTGTTACAAGTAAACCAACAACATCAGTATGAAAAAAGGGGATAGACAAGTAAGCGAGAACGCAACAACAAGCAATGGGAATAAAATACACAAACAACAATGAAGTCGTAGTTTTCGAGAAGGTGAAATCACGAACATTCTACTTCGGGAGCTTTCGTCGGACTGTTTGTGTGAGCATATAAAAAGGAGTGACAAAGCGGGTAGAGAGTAGTAAGCATTCAGTCAGTCTTGTGTGAATACGCGTTGCGTATGAAGAGAACAGTCGTGGTTTGAAAAGATCTGCATTGTAAGCAAAGAAGAATAACGAATAAACAAATTGTTGTTGTATCGTCAAGTTGTACATAGTGGCACACAAAAGTAGTGTGAACAATAAAGATTTTGATTGAAATTGAAACTAAACACATATTTATTTTTATTTTCTTTGCAATCACCGAACTCATATTTTAAACCTTTCTAAAAAGGTAAAAGCTAACAATATGTACATTTCATTTGAACCATTACTTTTAACCCTTAATGAACGTTGAATCCAAAAGAAAATATTATCAATAAAATTATTTGATTATTTCAGCTTAAAACATAAATGATCCAATTTACAGCAATTTATATTCCACTGCATTCGTATATGTTTTAATGCAAGAATTATAATCAAGGGTAATTGAGTACTTGGCCCTGTAAATTGGCAATGCATCCATCGTTAATTCATTTCACATTACACCAATACCCCGATTTGCGTCGCTTCGAAGTTGCGTCTTTTTTTAAGTTTCTGGAATTTCAATGTTGCGTCGTTTTTGATTCAGTTTGCGTGCATGGCTTCGAAGTTGCGTCGTAAATGCTTCGATTTGCGTCGTTGATATGAAAATGTTTTTACAAAGCTAAAGCAGAAAAAGGGGATTTCCCGTTTAGTAGAAAGCAAATTTGCAGGTGTGCGTTGTTTACATGTTAAGCGTAGTTATTAGTTTCGAATTATATGTCGTGGAGTGAAGTTCAGTCTGAAAGTTGAAATTGAAAATTCTGCTTCAGTTTGCGTCGTTTCGGTTTGCGTCTCATTTTTTCAGTCCCAATTAGCGACGCAAACCGGGGTATTGGTGTATGTTTCGGTCACTCATTTTTATCTCGTTCTTCAGTTCTTCTGTTTATTTTTTGTTTTTTCAACATTTGCAATGTGAATAAAAAAAATGTTGCTGTTTTCACATTGCCGCCATCTTTGTTGTTGTCCTTTTTGTAACAATATTATTGGTATTTTTAATTTTTGGTTGTTGTATGCAAGCATAAATTATTAACTGTAAATTAAATGTAAAACATAAACGAGTTTGGCAACACCATATATATATCCATTCGTTCCTTATTTTCAGCTCTCTCCGGTTCTCTGTTTAAAATTCATTATCGTTGTATTCGTTGGAAAAATCTACGGATTTGTTATTATTCTCTGACTTCTATGCGAAGTCAATGAGTTTTCAGGTGTTTTCGTATAGACAGTCCCAAAGGGATTTTTCGAACATTTGCAGAAAAAACGGTCATCTTATTGTATCTACATCTGTCGAATTAGTTGTCATTTAATCAATCTGTGTTGCCAAATCACCATGAACGAATACACCATTCAAGATCACGTGCAAATAATAAAACTGTTTTTTTTATCGAAATCGGTGTTCTATTCGGCCAACGTACAGCGCCGATTTTACGATGTCCATAATCATCCTACCGAGAGGACTATTTTCAATATGGTGGAGGTTTATTAAACAATCGACCAACACCCGTACGTCAATGAAACGCAAGATCTGTCGAAAGCATCTCCGTTGTCTGCGGCATCGATTTCGTTCATAAGAATTCTGTTTTTTGCAGACCGCAACTTGGTGAATTTTGCGTCGAAACTTGAGCCTATGCCCGTACATAATTCACATGACCGAGGAACTGAAGGTAAACGACCATTGATTGCAATAAGTATTCGTTGAATGAACTCTGAAGCAGTTAGAAACTCTTTCATCGAAAAACCAATTTCTAAATAAATGGTTACGTTTACAAACAAAATTTTGACGTTTGGGATGATGCCAATCCACAAGAGGATCTAATAGACGAGCGTCCAATACATTCCGAGTTGTAGTGAGTATGGATGAATCAGAGTAGTTGAATTTCAATACTCATACTCAAAATTTCATGAATATTTATGAGTAGCGAAAAAACGATTCACTGCTGATCTCTGATGTTGAGTAAGGAGAGTCGAAATTAACAACATCATGCGTATGGTTAACAATGAATACCATGAGTACTTCAAACTTTGGATATGAATAGTATGAGTATGAATTCGAATAAGTATGAAATTATGACGATGATTCGAATCTACTCATCTTTTTAAATACTCATTGCTAATCTCTGGTTCAGATGGGTCTGAACTTCCGCCTTTACAGACCTTTTGCTAATGTCAATATTTATGAAAAAAAAATTTCGGCATGGTCCTCTTTCCTTTTTAAAAATAAGCAAAATGGTTGTTCAAATATTGGTACACTCGTTAGACAAAGTTCGAAGAAGAATTTTGGGTGAAGCGACAGTTTAGTCGCATTTATTTTAAATGTTTTTTGCGGTCTCTTATCGCTCATAATTTTTTCCATTCTCTATTGCTTAACTATTTTCAATGGAATAAATGGAGATGGAATTGACACATACACAAATTATGTTTTTATACTCCTATTTGAAATACATTTAGTTGCTCATTTGTAGAGAAACTTGAATTATAATTTCTTAAATGCTGTATGTGAAGTTGCGAAACACATTAACAGTACAAATAACAGTAAAAGTAATAAAACATAACGCTTATAAGAGTAATAAAATATAATTTTACAATACACTTGCGAACACTTAGCATTTTTCCCACGATTCCATTAGACTCGATTAGTAAAAGATATTGTGTGTAAATAGAATAGCTCTATAGCAACGAATTGGGGGAGAGGAAGGGTGGAATTGAAAATTGATTTCAACCAGAGACAAGTAAAATCAAATACTCGTTTTAATACTCTACCCATTTCTATCCTTCTTTCTTTTGCAAATTGACTCCCACACTTACATACGTTTATAACATCAGCGAATGCTTCATCCATTTGAAAAGAAAAAAATAAGAAAGTAAAGAGAACAGTCTACTAGACGATGATGTGAGGACTTATGTACATAAGTAGACAATAATCATGTTTTTAGTTATGTCAACGAATAATGAAGAGAATGATGACAATGATGATGAGGATGGTAAGTTTTATCTTCTTTAACGTGGATGAATAAATTTTATTAAACAATAAAAAAAATTGATATTAAAAAATATTCTCGCATAAAATGGGAAGAAATATAAGATATTAAGATGCTGAGTGAATAAATCTAAAAAGTATTGATGAGATGAATTGATGGCTGCATGATGCATGAAAAGATTTTATTGGTAAATGAGAATTTTGTGAAAGGCGTATTGTGTTTCACAAATAGAGTGCCAATAATTGTGTGCGCTAATTGATATGTGTTCAGCAGAGAGGGAGCGACAGCACAAAAATAGATAAGAGCACTGTAGAAAAATTCAATATGTACTTTAGTACTTTTTCATTTAAAAAATACTGTAGCCAGGTTTTCAGGACCTTTTTATTATTAAATATTTTAAGTCTTAGGCTTTTCCGGTATTAATGCATGAGCAATGTATTGCTAAAGGTAGAATTAGTCTTTAGCACCGATTAGCCAAACGTACACGGAACGTACATTCGGTTTTAGAATACGAAAAGCAATGAGAACATTTGCCGAACCATAATGTAATTTCGATAAGCATTTACGTTGGTCTTCATGTGCTACAAACGACGTTTGGCTAAATGGGACGTTTACGTTTTGTTACGTTCAGAATCAACAGTTTTTGTTTTCCATGTGAGGAACACGTATAAGTTGTTAGTTTTTCTGTTCCGTTCTGTACGTGTATTAAATGTAAATAAATAAATAGTCGTGTATTAAATGTAAATAAATAAATAGTCTAGTAGGTAATGTGCTGGCTTACTAGATGTGAGCCCACGATTCAAACCTCATGTCAGACATTTCCAACTAAACGAAAAATGAAGCAAATATTCCTTCGGCAACCTCATTCTGTCAAAAACTGAAAAAGTTTCTCAAAAATCTAGCGTTCGAATGCGACTTTAAACTGTAAGTCCCACCACTCATGTATAACAAACTAACACACACAAAATTAATGACGTGAGAAGCTATTTGATAATCCTGATTGAAGGGTTGTAATGTATGTACATATGTATTTTTTTTACAAAAGTACCATTTGATGCAAAAAAGTACTCTTCCAGTTATAGCTCAGTACCATTTTATAATTTCAATTTTGCAACATTGGATAAGAGAGTAAAAAATTATGTGTGACTAATATCGAAATTAAAAAAGAAATATGTGTGTCGTAAGTAATTTAAATCTAAAATTTTTGAAAATCCTTTTCAAACTTAACACTTTCACTCCGGCGTTTTAATTGATGCTTGTCGCCTGCTGGCGGCTGTTATATTTATTTATAAGACGTAATTAATTATAATTGTTATTAAAAATAAATGCTCTTAAGAGAATGTGACTTTCAGGTATTTTTTTTCGACAGTCGAAGTGTTAGAGATCTAAATATTTGGTATTACGTAAAGTCTAATAGCATGATCAATTTCAATCTAGTGCGGGCCACCGGTGGTACGTGCCGGCGAGAACGTGGTAATCATCGAATCATCGTCGTTCTTAATATAAAATTCATATTCCGACTGGATCTCGAGTGGATTTAAAATGATAAGACTTGGAATTTGAAGAGAAAATATACGCCATATATTACGGAGTTTTTTCGATAAGGAAGAAAACCTTTAAAACGACTGATTTTTGAAAAGCTTTTCATGGCAATTTTATTTACTCTCAGAGTTTTTGCCAGAAATTTTTCCATATTTCGTTTTGATGTCTGACCGGGGATATGAACAGTAACTTTGCGTCTAATAAGCCAACACACTACCTACTAGACTACGGCGACCGCATTTAACAACACGGTGCAAAAAATAAAATTCTATTCGGGAAAACGCATAGTTAATTTCACTATCAAAATAATAGTCCTACTGAGAGGACAATTCGCAATTGACAATTGGTGGAGAAATTCAAGCCAACAGGTTCACTAAAAAATCGACCAATATAACGCCGTTGTCCCCGATAGTGTGCAGAAGAATCGATCGCATCACTCACAAAAGCTCGACCTTTTCTAGACCGCAACTAAGCGAATTTTGTGTCGTAGCTTCGGCCTACGCCCGAAAAAAATAAAAATGTCCCAGAAACTAAAGGTAAGAAATTATCTTCAGTGATGAGGCCGGTTTCGATATGAATGGGAATGTAAGCAAACAAAAATTACAGAATTTTGGGTCGATACCGATCTACATGTGATACAAAAATATTCAATGCATCCAAAAAAATTTGTGGTTTGGGGTGGATTTTGGGCTTGAGATGTCACCGATACATATTTATTTGAAAATCACGTTGGTAAGGCCCTCGCGGTCAACGATGTGCTCTATAGGATAATGATTACCAACGTATTGTGGTTTGAATTGAATTGGATCTGGACGACAATGACAAGGAACTTCTACAAAGCGGCTATACGTTCCACACAGCTCATGCCACAGTTAATTGTCTGCACGAGCGATTTGAGAACATGGTCGTCTCATGTGGAACTGCAATGAAGTGGCCACCAAGATCGTGCAATTTGACCGCTGTTAAGATTTTTTTGTCGAATTTTCTTAAGCCACAGACGTATGCGAATATGATACAAACTACAAAAGTCCTCAAAGCCAAACATACTTTTAATACTTCTTGACAGCAGTTGATCAAAACTATGGAAGTGGCTGATGTACATCCATCTTTCTTAAAGTGTATTTCAACATTTCTCTGTATCACCACCACAATAGCAATGGCTATAACACAGAGCTCTACAAAATAAAGCGAACAAAAGAAAGAGATATTTACAAACCATCCGCGTTTTCAAACGGTTTTGGTTTCATACTGGCTGTCTGTAAAACGTAATCTAAGCTGTGTGCGACGTCATACAGCTGATTTTATTGGTTTAGTTGACAACTACAAGTTTGGTATTTAAGTGCGCTACTAAAGATATTGTCAACATTTATTCCATCATGCCATGTCATAGTGACAGCTGAATGTTTACATAACATGAAGAGCATTTTTAATAGCGTTACTCTCATAATGTTATTGTAATACTCATAGTTAATGTAGCGATATAATTGAAGAGAAAAGACTATTCATTAGCCTCCTCATAATCATCATCATCATCATCAGCGTCTTCTTTAATTTTTCCTTTCGCAAAATCCACAATTATCTTCAGCACTTAAAATGGAATCAATTTATGGATTGATGCGTAAACACAAAATGAAAATCTTAAGTGTCGCAGAACGAAGTTAATGGAGAAAAACTTAAGAAAAGCGAAAAGAGTAAATATTTTATTAAGAAATAAGAATAAAGAAAAAATTAAATGTCGTTTATGGTATTACAAACATATAAAATTGAAATAAATAATACGATAGAGGCCGTTGTCAATGGAGTGTCAGTGTCAGTGCCTTAAATCCGTTAATGTATGAGTAAATAAATAAAAATAAAATGCACAAGATATAAAGGGGATAACTTGGGAGCAGCCGTTAACTAAAAAACTTACTGAAGTCCCTTTTGGGGCAACCCACTTGCTTAAAGACTGATATTCGAACATGCCGAGATTAATCATTAACATTTTGTTTACTGTTCCAATACAAACCAATTATAATTGGATATTCAAACAGTGCTTTTTTTTTGAAGGATTAGAGGATATAATTTTATTAAATCCATTTTGCATTTGAAGATCTTATTGAACTCTACTAATGATATCAGTTGTAACATTTTTTAATCGAAATTTTAATTAATTTAAGTCGTGGACTATCGAACTCTCCGATGAATTCTCGAATCTTGGCAATATTATTGAGATCGTCGACTCCGAAACGACAGGTGGGCGGCGTCGGACACGGGTAGAACGGCTCGTAAAATCTGGCCCAGATGGGATGCGGGGCGCACAATGAATCTACTTAAACTCTAAAGAGGCGCGTTCAGTGTGGTTATCGGTGTCATTACGGGGCATTGCATTATGGGTACGCATGCAGGCGCATTTTTCTCGGACACCTTGCTAACGATTTCTGCAGAAGCTGCAGATATGAGGAAGAGGAGGGGACTGTCCCTCACCTGCTGGGTACATGCCCGGATGCACAGCGCAAAACTTTGGTAAGACAATGGGCCCAATGCGGCCTAAGTGTGTCCATCCAACCAGCTTTCTTGGATAGGCAGCCTACCTACTTACCTACCTAAGTCGTGAATCCACAGAGACTGATTGATTACGTGCTCTTTGTCTTTCAATAGATTTGTATTGAGGAAATGCAATACTATGTTCAAAACTGTTTTGTTTAAAATGATCTCAACATCTTGTTTATTTTGATTGACATGAAAGGAGTCGTCCTTTATTTGATATATTCTTGTAAGTGGTTATAAAATTCTTCATATAATCATCAACCAATCAATCATCAATCAATCAATAATTAATCCTTCATTTTTACTTTTAGAATTTTTATTTTATTTTACGTCTCATTCAAAGTTTCTGAAAATTAACTGTCTCTGGGCAAAGTTTCAAAAGATAAGATGCTATTCAGAGCATAGTAATGAATTCAACAATTTCGTAAATTTGTAGTTTGTACGTACGAGGCGATTGTGGCATCCTGAACTTTACTAATATAGGTAAGGTTTGGATAGTAATGGAAAATTGTATAAGAATAGTGTGGATAAATATTCCAAATTAGTTTGATATTAAGTTAGGGGAAAATATATCGATTGCATAACACGTCACTATAAAAGTTAAACAATGAGTGTATAATCTTAGGATAAACACAAATTCTCCACCTAGAACACGTGATTTATTCCGGCTAGACTTTCTCTTTTGGGGGTTTCTTAAGTCGGTAGCGTATACAAATAAGCCACAAGCCACAGCATTCCTCAAAGCCACCACAGCCAAAGTCATCAGTCAAATTCAGTCTGATTTATGCGCCAGTGTCAAGGAAAACTGCACATTTTTAATGCGTAATAACCAGAGTTAGCATGGCGGACATTTCATCGACGTTACATTCCACTCATATTGGTATCAATAGGTCGTGCGAACGAATAAAAAATTCTGATGATATGTCAAGTAGACTTTGTTTTATTTAAATTTAAATATGGAAACCGCTTAATGAAGGACCCTATTTAAAAAGAGTATTTTTGATATATAATATACAACAACTTAAAAAAATTAATTGCGCAATTAAACTGTACAAATTCAATTATGAAGTCGAAGTATTTTAGTAGTATTGTGCTGGCTTATGAGGCGACAGTCCGTGATTCACTCCCTGTCTGAGACATTTCGAACAAAACGAAATATTTTTTTTTTTTTTTTTTTTTTCATTTACTTTTATTTACAATCTATTTTACAATATTTAGCAAATTTGATAAAGCAATAGGAATATCACATATGTTATTAAACTACAGTAAGTTTAGTAAACTATATATACATATATATGTTTGTTAGATATAAAAAAGATTATTTAAGGTAAAAAGTTCTTCATTTTCTATATTGGAGATCTAATACATGAAACCTATTCAGTCTTCTAATTTCATCTGTTTCATCTAATAACGCTATCGCTAAAGGGTTTTGGTGGTTGCTTAATCTGTTTAAATACTTAGAACTAAATCTATTAATTTCACTTAAAACAAAAGGTACATTTAGATCCCTGTGAATTTGAATGTTGGTCATAAACCATGGAGCTCCAGAAATATTCCTTAAGGTTTTGGACTGATATCGTTGCAATATTTCAATATTTGAATTACTGGCCGTTCCCCAGAGCTCGATGCCATATGTCCATACAGGTTTTAAAATAACTTTATATAATGTTATTTTGTTCTCTAGACTAAGTTGAGAACTGCTTCCAAGTAACCAGTTCATTTTCTTTGTTTTTATATTTAGATGTTTTCTTTTATTTGTGATGTGGTCTTTCCATGTGAGGCGTTTGTCTATATACATTCCCAAATACTTTACGCAGTTAGACTTTGGTATTTGTAAATTATTTATAAATATTGGAGGGCATTCTTCTTTTCGTAAACTAAATGTAACATGATTACATTTTTCTACATTTATAGTTATTTTCCATTTATTTAACCATTGCTGCAGTGTGTTTAGCTCTCTTTGCATTACAGAAGAAGCTTCAATGTGGCATTTATTGGTGGAGATTATAGCGGTGTCATCTGCATAAGTAGCAACTACGACATTATCTGAAGTAGGCATATCGGAAGTGTATATGGTATATAATATTGGACCTAAAACACTGCCTTGTGGGACTCCGCTGTATATATTAAAAATATTTGATGTCTCGCCATTTTCTTTCACATAAAAAGTTCGATTGCGAATATATGACTTTAGCAATGAGAAGTGTGGGGCAGGTAGAATTTTTTTAAGTTTAAATAGCAGTCCTTCGTGCCACACTCTGTCGAATGCCTGCTTTATGTCAAGAAATGCTGAAGAGCAATACATTTTTTGTTCTAGTGAATCGGATATTACCTTTACTATTCTATGACATTGTTCTGGAGTACCATGTTGCCGACGAAATCCAAACTGGTGGTCAGGTATTATATTTTCTTTTTCTAAAATAGGTAATAGCCTTGATACATACAACTTTTCAAATATCTTTGAAAATGTAGTTAATAGACTTATTGGTCTATAGGATGTAATCTGATTCTCTGGTTTATTCGGCTTTTGGATCATTATAATTTCGGCTCTTTTCCAAATGGCGGGAAAATATGATAATCTCATAATAGAGTTATAAATTAAAGTTAAAAATAGAATACCTTTCTTTGAAAGTGATTTTGCAACTATCGAGTCGATTCTATCGTGTCCCGGAGACTTTTTATTTTTAAGTTTGGAAATAACATTTTGTACTTCCCTCGGAGAGATAGGTTTTATTGGAAAATCCATTTGGTATGGAGATTCCAAAAATGTAAATACGTTACTTTCATGTACGGTATTTGTTGATGGAAAAGACTGATAAATTTGTTCCAAGTATTGAGAAAAGGCTTCTGCTTTGCTCTTACTGTTTCTGCACCAGGTGCCATCTAATTTCATAACAGGGACATTTCTTTTTGCAGGGTGCTTTAAGTATTTTGTTGCTTTATAAAGACTGTAATCAGTATCTTTTGATGTGTCCAAATTTTTCAAAAATATAGATACTTGCTCATTTCTAAATTCTGCTATCCTCTTTTTTAAATGATTTGATGCTCTATTAAAGTTAGTTTTATCCGTAGGATTTCTACTTTGCTGCCAAATTCTTCTAAGTCTCCGGCGTTCTCGTATAAGTTGTCTTATTTCCGTAGATATAATCACTTTTTGGCCTCTTTGCGGCTGCATTGTTGGAGTAGATAAGTGAGCAGCATTTCTTATTACACTGCAGAATTGATCTACAGCTTTATCAATTTCATCTCCAGTCTTTAAAGATATGTTTAGCTCTAAATTCTGATCCATCCAACGCTGAAAAGTGTTTATGTCAGTTTTATAAGTAATAATTTTCACTTTTTCTTCAATAGTTGCCAAAAGGGTGCTGTAGTTTAAAAGTACAGGAGAATGATCAGAATTAAGGTCATCTGAATCTTTGACATCAAGAAGAGTATCCGGTATGCCTGAGTAAACAAAAAAATCTAGTAAGTCTGGAATTTTATTTGGGTCGGTTGGCCAATACGTCGGTCTTCCCGTGGATAATGTTTTGTACCCTAATTTAGAGATGCACTTAAAAAGTTCTTTCCCTTTAGGATTGGATAATCTAGAACCCCACCATGGATGCTTGGCATTATAGTCGCCACCTACAATAAACTTGCCACCAAGGGTCTTGAAAAACGTTTCATAATTTTGTGCACTTAAACTGTGTCTAGGTGGACAATAAATAGCATAAATTGAAACTTCGTAATTATTACACTGAACTTTTACACCACAAGCTTGTATATATGGTTTTATGACGGGGCTAAGTGACTCGAATTTCAGGTTAGACTTTATTAAAACAGCTGATCCAGCGTGAGCTTTATTATCTGGGTGATTAGCTTGAAATAGATCGTAACCTCTGACGCTGAAATGTGTTCTAGACGTAAAATGTGTTTCAGATATGAGTAAAATATCTAAATGATTTGTTAAAAGAAAAATTTCTATCTCCTTTGTGTGATTGGATGCTCCATTAGCATTCCATGTTGCAATTCGAAGATCTATTTGCATAATTTTTCCATAATTTTTGTCATCATGTCAAACATTTTGTCCATCATACGTTCTAACCTTTCTAAAAACCTCATTTCGGGACTGGTTGTATTACCTTTTACTGCTTGAGCATAACTGATTCCTTCACTAGTGCTGTTATAGTTTGAATTATAATTTTCTGGATTAGATTGAACATTCCGTGGTTGTGCATATGTACGTTGTTGATTGTTGTTATTGTTGCGTATCTGTTGCATTCTTTGGTAAAAAGGACATCCTTTATAATTAGCTGTATGATTCTGCAGACAATTGACACATTTCGGTGGAGTTTCTAATTTTTTTGTACATTCTGCGGTAGGATGATCGAATCCGCACTTCACGCATTTAAACGGCCGTTTGCAGTAGGATTTAGTATGGCCAAATTGTTGGCATCGGTGGCATTGAATTAAGTCGTTGGTTTTCTTTGGAGCCTCAATAGTGACGATTGCATTATTAATATGTTTAACATTAAAAATGTCTTTATTTGTCGGACTCGGATCAAGGTCCACAAAGAACATTGGCAATGGCAACTTTGATACCCTACTTCTGACATTAGTGACATTTCTAACCGAATGACCTAAAAATAAAAGATCTGCCTTTATATCTCTAACTGGGGTGGAACTATGAAGACCTTTTATTACTACTCTATAAGCTCGTTCCTGTTTAAGTTGAAAAGTGTGGTAATTAATATTTTTTGACTCAAAAAGTTTAACAATTTTTCTATAGGAAACAACACTTTTTATCATTAATCTGACTTCATTTTCCCTTAAACACTTATAATTAAAGTCTTTTATTTCATCGCTTATTGTTTTAAGCATTTTAGAAATATTTTTAACGCCAGGAATATAAATTGGTGGAGGCTTCGGTGTTTTATGGGCTTCATCATCTTCTTCTTGATCATCTTCACAATCTATATTTTCCTTAGCAGATTCGTTTTCCCCAAGTAAATGAAATTTATTTGTTCTGGATTCATCACTTGTATTTACTTTCTTGTTTTGCTGAATGTTTAATGGCTTTGTTAAGCGCCGTTTGTTTGTTTTTGTGTCTGATACTTGCTGCCAAGCATCATCAGATTCCTCGCTATCATCACTTACACTTGTCATAGCGACAAATAGTCAACAATTTATATTTTTAATTTTGTTGTTATTATTTTATTTATTTTTATTATTCTTTTTTCTTCTTTTTTTTAATGAATGTAATTGTTTTTGGGGACAAAAATTCGGTAGAATTTTTGTTGATCCCTTTGCTTTGTAAAAACCAGTTTTGTAAAAACAAGCTTTTTTTTGTTTTTGTTTTTAACTTCTTTTCTATTTTAATTTATAACTTAACACTTGCAAAAAGTTTTCAACACGTCTTCTCTTAGAGAAAGTTAATGAAGAACTCCAAAAACGAAATATGAAAAATTTTTTCTTTCATCTACTTCTTCTCAACACTCTTCTGGCAATAACTCTGAGAGTAAAATCAAATTTCCACGAAAAAATAAATAATTTCGTGTGGTGTGAGAAGTTAGTTTGTAAGGGATTCAATGACCAAGCACGTACGTAATGAATTCGTTTACGAATCTAAATTGTTTCGTAAACTTACAAAGATTTGATCTGTACGGTATTTTAACGATATTGAAATTCTGACCTCTAATAAGCGTTTGAACATTTTAAGGGTTAATATACAACACTATTTATTATTAAGATTTGTTATTAGTTATTGGAGATGAACATGAGTGGTGTTGAGAAGCTAGGCCGTAATCCTGACTGAAGGGTTGTAATGGCCAATTATGTATGTATTGGAGATTGCATATTCGAAGTATCCAGTACTAAAACTATATGTTGTATATATTGTTACGTTTTTACCATTTTAAAAAGGTTTAGAATATGAGTTCGTTGATTGAAAACAAAATAAAAATAAATTTGTGTTTAGTTTCAATTAAACTCTTTGTTGTTTGCACTACTTTTATGTGCCACTGTTACAGCTTGATGCATCCAACAATAATTGGTTGTTTACTATTCTACTTTCCACTTCTGTCCGCGCAAACAATAACAACTCTTCGATAGATTTTCACAACAGCTATCTTCAAACCATGACTGTTCACTTCGCACACAACGCGTCTTCACTCAAGGCTGACTGAGTTCTTACTGCCTGGTTGCTTGCTTTGCCTTGCCCTTTTATATGCGCGCAATCAGTCCGATGAAGGTTCTTGAAGTAGAACTTTCGGGGTTTCGCCGTCTAGAGAACTCTATCGCGACTTCATTGTTGCTAGTGTATTTTTGCTCACATTGTTTGTTGTTGCATTCTCGCTTACTTATCTGTCCCGATGTTGTTGCTTGTAATATGTTCGTTGTATTTGTTAGTGTAGCTATTGTTATTCATATTAATGTTAAACGATACGTAACAATATAATTTAAATAGTGACCCTGTGCCTCAGAGGCGTGCTATGTTACAATACTCTTTAAAAATGTGTTTTATAGTTATGATACGAACTGTTCATTGTAAGCAGCGAAGGATTGTCTACGTTTTAAAACGTCGTTTTTTATTTGCATTTGCAACATATAAATATTGTCTTCTATTAAATGAAAACATCCTTACAAATAATATGTTATGTTCTAACATAGGCTTTAATAAAGTTTCAACTCTCGTATGGTACTCTTTTCATTTAAAACATAACTTTTTCCCTTTAGAGTATTTGCATGAAATTGGCACGAAGGCTGAGAGAGAGAGAGAAAGAATTAATATGTAAAAAAATTATGGCTAAATTAATGCAAAAACTGTGTTTAATTTTCAGTTAGTGAATGACATTGTGACAAACGTACCACATTTTTAAACTCAAACATAAAAACTGTATTGTATGTTCTATGGCATAGTACCACACTTACATAGTTGCAAAAGAAGAAGAAGAGATGCAGAAAAAAATGAACTTAACCACACAATTTGCAAATGGTTTTGAATAGATGCACGCTGAAGTTCATATTTAGCGTGTATGAAAGTATTTTCATTTAAAAATACTTACCAGCACGTACATACATACATATGTACATACACAACTACACACATGTAGTTGCCTTGAAGTAAGGATAAGGGTTTCCATGGTGAGATTATTTTTTGTCGGCAAACATTTGCAAATGAGATACTCATTTCACTTAGGCTATGGCGACACCATATCTGACATTAGAGATGATGATGTACCGAATCCAATCGATGTTGATGGTGTGGTGGTGATGAGGTCAAAATCGCGATTATGCGACTTAAGAACAATAAAGCTGCGGGCCCTGATGACCCTTAATAATTTAAGTCAGGAAATATAGAGCTGTAGGTTGCATGTACCCATATAGAACATATGACTAGAGAAACCTCAGTGTTCTCTGCCTAGTTCTAAAAACGGTAGAATACACAATATACTCCAAATACCTATGGCCTACAAAGTTCTTACGAGCGTATTATGTAATCGACTGATAGGACCTTATTAGTGCGACTTCAGCCCTGGTGAGTCCACGATCGACCAGATCTTCATATTATAAGGCAGCCTTCGATGTCTAATCTCGGTATTCCTGCGAAACTATGATAAGGCTATGACCTTGAGCAACTCCTAAAGCTCCGTTAAGGTAGGAATGGATCTTTTCGAACCTTTTGGTACCGCGCGTGGTTTTAAACAAGGCGATCGCTTATCATGCGTAATGGTGCTATTTTTCGCAAAAGTGTCCAGTTGTTTGTGTACACTGACATCATCAACATCATAGGGCGTACCAAGAGGCATGTTTTGAATTACAGATTACGGCCGAAACCTATACTTTCGATTGTCAGTAAATTGCTCCTTCGCGTGCTGCTTTATGGCACAGAAGCGCATTCTGAAGGTAAGCAGCTTTGAGAGTATTCTAGAGAAAAGTCCTACGTAAGATCTTCGGTTCAGCGCGATTTGGCGATGATCTCCGTATGCGATTAAATAATGAGCAGTATGAACTCCTCAACAGCATGGACTTTTTGTGCACCGTATTAACATGCATAAATCAGTTACATCTATGAACCAACCCAAAGTAAATATCAAATGATATTAGGAACCCTAATTACGTTGAATAAAACATTAAACAATTTCTGTATAACGGTTACGGCTTTTCTTTGTCTATCTCATTCAGTGCTTGAATTGCAGTTTTCATTGTGAGATGTAGAAAATGTTTATATTTTTATAGTCCGTGGAGTAAGTTTTACCTGCAATAAAAATTTTTATTTAAATGACATTTTCCACAGACACACATTTTCATGTTCCTACAGCCACTATCATTTTACGAACTGAATTGGTCTACTTGTGGAACTTGAACACCAAGTGATTAATAAAACATAATTTAATATATCTTCAATTTTTTTAATTTAACGTTGTTTTAATTTTAATAAATATATTTACATTCTTTATAATATTATATACAAACATATACATATGTATATGTCATTGGCCCTTTTGTAAGCACTATGGCTTGGCTTCTAGACATCACCCATGTAATGTGTGAAGTGGATTGAAGAAGAGTTGAATCCTGTTGCCGAATGAGAGCTTTGAGGAGCTTTTTACAGTTAATAGCTACTCTCAGAATTTTTGTTAGAAAATTCTTAAGAAATGATCTACGGAAGAAACATTATTTTCATATTTCGTTTCTTCAAGAAATCAAATTTGAGATTTGAATTCTAAACTTTTGTCTTGAGCGAATTAGTTAGGTTACAAATTTTCATCTGATTTGGATATACATACTTAGATCGCATAAGGCTAATTGTAATACCACATCTGCATCTTTCGGAACTCTTGATGAATCGGTTTAGATTACCAATGTGTATCATTAAATATATGTTTACTAAAATATGTTTTTCTAGAACACTTTCCTCTTGTTCTCTATCTCAGCAGTCCCTTCCGAAGTGATTATTCGGGTGTATAAGACCTTACATGGATGTCCATAACTCATAATATTAAGTAATGACTCCAATAACCGCACAGAGTGTGTTCTTTTGGACTTTTCGTACGTTTTCTGTTTGGTTTTAGTCAAATTTTCTGCGCCGTTCTGTCCGAATCTGTCATATTGTCAACTATAAGCCCCTAGGTCTTTATTGATATTCCCAAAGTAAATAAATACTTTGTAGAATTCGATAGATATGTCAGTTCCATGTGGCCAGTTCATTCGCTCTGCAGTTACCCGGCACATCGCCATATTCAAGAAAACACATGAATTAAAACCATACCTTTTTTTTGATGACTGACCAGAAACTATTAAGGCTTGTCTCCAAAGTTTATTTCAATACATTTACCATATATCGTATCCCGCGATCTCTGCAGAACGCTTTTAATGTAAATTTGTATTCCGTAGAAGACTGAAAAACATTGGACTAGAATGAAATAATGGTTTTACCCTAAGAATGTCAAAATTTTTCCGATGAAAACGGCCCATATTTCATTCAAAAAGTTCAATTCAAATGAAAAAAAACGTAGTTTAATTGCTGTTCAAATTAGTAACCGAATTTATTGGAGCACCAGTGTAGGTCTATACAGGTCAAGCATTTCGAACTTAACGATATGTGAAAGAATATTTCTCCGGAGACTTCCTCTCATCAGACTTCTGGCAAAAACTCTGCGGCATACAACATAAGTGATGTGAGAAATTAGGGCGTAATCCTAACTGAAGTGTTGTAATGACCAAATTATGTATGTGTATGTACATACAGTTATAACTTTGTTTTAAATTTATTCATATTAAGTTTCAAAATTTGTACATCCGCAAACAACTACTTACCATATACAACTCACATACCCCTCCTATACTTTCAAAAACATTTATTCACTTAAGTTCAAGGGCTTTTTCTAAAGTGCAAGCAAATGGTTGTCTACTCATTTGGGTTTTAATATTTTTAATTTAAATAAAAATAAATTCTATTATAAACGAATAAATGAACACATCAATTTATTGTAAGAGTTTGTTCAGAAAATCAAATGCCACATCGCAGCACATCTTTCATACAAATAATAATCAGCACGAATTCATGAAATTTTGAAGGAAGAACAAAACAAAAAAGGCATGTATTACAATACATGACCTATAGGAAAGTTGTTGTTGTTGTTTTTTGTTGATTATAATGATGTGAAAATTTGAAATAAAATCTGAAGATCAATTCAACCACTGCTCTCCCCTTACCAGTTCGTTTAATTCACTGAAGGCTTTCCTAGACTGTGTGCTTTACTGCTGCGTTCTAAGCGGGGATGCACTCTTGACTAAATGAACTTTAAATAATCGTTTAATTAAAAGAGATACGCATGATTTCATTTTGACAGCAATAAAACGGCAGCCGAACGACAATAAATATTTTAATGAGTTCAATGGTGAAGAGGAGTTAAGATGACGATGATGATGATGATGATGACGATCTTTCACCCACATTTTGGAAATTCTGTACAAATTGAAATCAAACAAAATTTAACTTTTTTGTTTACTTACCCACCATATAAATATATTTATATGTAGGAATTATCAACTTTTAAAGACATAATGTTAATGAAATCTATTATTACTCTGCCGCCTAAGTAATTTAATTCATAATGTAAACGATGTTTAACTGTAAATATGTACATAGCTGATGTGACTTTTTACTGCAGAATTTAGGACGGAGTTAAAATTTTTTGAGTATGTGGCCGCATAATTGTCGTTTTCCATTTCATCAGGAAATTTACAACAAACATACTAATTGAAGAACTTACATACATACATGATCAGTCATTACAACCCTTCAGTTTTCGATCTAAGTTCTCGTACCACTAATGTTGTGTGTGCCAACTTTGTACATGAGTTGTAAGACATACAGTTTAAACTCGACTCCTAACGAGAGATTTTTTCTATATTTTGAGGATTTAAGAACTTTACACTTAATCAGTGAAATGAACTACTTATTTATACTAGAAATAGCTTAACTTTTGACTCGGTAAACTGTCATATCATTTGTAAGCACAATGTGAAGCATTATACGGGGAAAAGAACTGGGTCATACGGCGACGTAGCAAAACTGGTACTTGAATGCAATTTTGCATGCCACAGAAATAGTTCAGATGTCCAACACAAGTAAATAATACAGAATTAAAAGTGATGCCATACAACAGAACAATTTTAAATTTATAAAGAAACGAAATAATAAATTTCTCTGCTTCAGCGAAATAAAATGGAATGGTAACGAGTTTCAAGCTCTCATACGTGCCATTCAGGTCGATTGGGTTTAGATGACCCCTGTAACCATAGTGTGAGCATTTTGTTGAGTAGAAGGCCACTAATTTTTTGTGGGGTGTTCTTAATCGCAGAGCTGTACTCAAACCTAACATAACGCTCTCCACACAGAGAAACGACGGCGCGGCGTACGATTGAACGTATTATATTGAACACATAATGTCATAAATTTTCTATTTAAATTTAAAGTTTGAATCGCGTAATAAAAGCCCTATTTAAAGACGCGTTGAATAATTACATCCATGCTTAGTTTATCTTCTGTGGTGATGATATTCCACCTAATCATAGACCACTAGGTCTGAGTTTTTCCCCATTCAATTTTAACACTTAATTTACATAAATAATTGTCGAAAACAATTCTAAAATTTATACAAATTACATGTTAAACAAAACAAAAACAAAATTAATTTGTCCAAATAAGAGCAAATAACCGTGGTGCCCGTAATTTGGTAATGCTCTTTGAAAATTAAATAAAAACCTGGGAAAACAACGAAGAAAGCTGAATTTAAATTCAACTACCTGACAAAAAACATATGGATAGACAGAGCGAAAGGTATTACGTGTTTAAATTGTCGTTGTTGTTTATTTACTTAAAATTTTATTTTTCAAATTGTTTTCGTAAAATTAACAAAATTAAAAAAAAAAAAATTACTACAGAGTAGACTCTGTAGTAATTTTTCAACTTCTATAGAAGCCGACAGAGGGTTACGACTAAGTAAGTGTTAGGACTAGATTTTAAAATGGATGCACCGGAATCAAAATTCTCGAAACGAAGTCGTCGAAAGTAAAATGACACATATTTTTGACAATTACTTACTAAATTAATACAACAATACCATAACTTCTTGCTTAAATAGCTAGTCAGGATTGGAACCCAGCTACTCACACCCCTTATGTTGTGCGTGTTAAAGAATACTCAGTCGCATACTTCTTTCCCTTAATAATTGACTGCGAAAACAACAATACAATTAATGTTCGGATCACTCATGCATTGATCAGATCAACAATGGTACAATGCAACGAATATTGATAAAAACAAACAAAACATCACTTGCTTTAGAATGAAAGGAATACCAGATAAGATCATTCAACTTATCAATAATATGACAACCACAATATCCGTGTTTCACGTATTTAACACCACTCACGTTGTGTGTTTAATTTTATCCACAAGTAACCGGGCACACTGGTTAACATCGACTCCGAACGACGGATTTTTGGGAAACTTTTCAGTCCAATTGCTCGCGTCGAACAAGTCAATATGCTACCTAAGATACTACGACAACTTCAACAATACTATAAACACTATTCAGATTTTAAATCACATAGTTTGCATTTCACCATTTTCATTTCGTTTATCGATGAAAAATATGTTCGAATTTTATTCGCACTAAAGCAATACAAAAACTAAATATTGTAAAAGAGTGTTTCTAATACTCACTATAGTGATCCAGTCAAACTTACACAACTCAATATCGAGATTACAAATGGAGCCGCATTCATTGTGGAACTCTCCCATGAAGGAAAGTATTGGGCATCAGATTGAACTTGGAAGAGAATTATTTTTCAAAAATAAAGACCAAATCAACAGCTGAATCAACTTCATTTAATTTGTCATTTCAACCCTTTAGTCAGGACTACAATCAGAGATCAGCAATGAATCGTTTTACCGCTACTCATAAGAACTCACGAAATTTTGAGTATGAGTGAGTCAATAGTATTGAAATTCAATTTCTCTGATTCATTAGTACACACTGCTACGTTGATTTATAAGTACAGGTTGCAATGAGTATGAGTAAAACGTTGACATCAAACTCATAACATTCGAAATATGTTTGATACATACGCCTACTCATTCAGATTCATAAATTTAGAATATATATAATACTCATAAATGAGTGATTCGAATTATTCATCACAATTTACAGTCTGATTTGTTGTTGCATTTACAAAAAAAGAGGAAAGAGGAAGACAAAGACAGCAAACACACAACCTTCTACTAAGTATTATAGCGATCGTACGCGAATCATACTTATTTTGGGATTCGTGTAAATGTTGAGTAAAGGAGAGTCGAAATCATCAACATCATGCGTATTGTTAAGTATGAGTACGATGAGTACTTTAAACTTTGAATATGAGTAGTAATAATAAAATAAGTAAGAATGCGTATAAGTATCAGAAATTATGAGTATGGTTCGAATTTACTCATCTTTTTGAATACTCATTGCTGATCTCTGATTACAACCTAACTTCTCAAATGTCGTATGTGTTAATTTTATTCACAAGTGGTGGGAGCTACAGTTTAACGTCGCCTTCAAACTCCAAAGATTCGAGAAACTTTTTATGTCATTTTGACTTATTTTCAGATCTTTGGCCAGAAGATTGCTGAGAGGAAGTTCCCGAAGAGATGCATGATGGGGTGATGGGGGGTGTGGGGTTTGAATTACGTTCGCTTGTCAAAAATGTCAATTGACACTACTTGCTTATACTACAGTATAAAGAATTTCTTGTTAAAACATCTGTATTTTTCGTGGTATTTTTGTTGTTTGTTTATTTACTATTTTGATTCAGATTGTATTTCATTAACTTTATTTTGTCTTTTACAAGATATACCAGCACTGCCAACATGATGTAACAAATCATTTGCATTTAACCACAAAATAAATTAATATTTGGTTTCATTTGTCTGTTTTTGATGTTGTTTTTCATGTTAAATTTTCAATGTATTTATACAAATACATTTATATACACATATATATTAATATATATATATATATATATATATATATATATATACATTGTATATGTATATATTTTGTATTCGCTTTAAATATTTTTGTTTTAATATTAACAGAGCAATGTTTGCAAAAAAAAAATCGTATTTTCGATAAAATATTGTTACGTTTTTATCTTTTTCAAAATGTTCGGAATATGAGTTCACAACTTGATGTATACAAAAATAATTGATTTGTTTTTCTTTTTTGTTTACACCCTTTGCGTAAACAACAACAATTGTTCGATATATCTTCAAACCACGATTAATCTCTTCACACGCAACGCGTCTTTACACCAGACTGAATGAATTCTTACTACTCGTTGCCTGCTTTGTCTTGCCTTTTACGCGTAAAGAGTCTGATGAATGTTCTTGAAGTCGAATGTTCGTGGGTTCACCTTCTAGAGATCTCTATCATTGTTTCATTGTTGTTTGTGTATTTTGTTTTCATTGTTCGTTGTTGCCTTCTTTTCCCCTTTTCTTTCATACTGAACAAGTTTATTTTATTCTGTTTATCACTTTAATGTTCAACGATGTTACACCATTTCCATTTTCGTAGCAATATAGTGCAGTTGGCTACATAATCAGTGGCATAACCAACAAATTAGCATAAATCGCGTGCAAATATTGAAGAAGGTTTGTTAAACAAAAATTTGTTTTGGATCTTAAAAGAGGGTTTACAGGATGCAAAAATAGGGTCTGGGGGTTTTTTTACCTCACTTTTCGTGGAAGGAGTTTCGAAGACTGGTCAGTGCCTATTAATTTAAAGTTTATTCATTTATAGAGTTTGTGCTGTTCAATTTTGACGTGTACTACTTACTTGAGTTGAAGTCGCCGTAGTCTAGTAGGTGTGTTGGCTTATTAGACTTAAGGCCTGGTCAACCATGAAAACGAAATATGAAAAAATATTTCTTCGTCGACTTCCTCTCAGCAGATTTCTGGCAAAAACTCTGAGAGTAAATAAACCTGCCATGAAAAAGTTTCTCAAAAAATCTATCGTTCGGAGTCGACGTTACCTTCAGTTTGAAGCCGTCTTCGAAAGACAGATTTTGGAAAAAAATTTTGTGGCAATCAGAGTTTTTGCCAGAAATGTACTGACGGAGTCTAGACTAGGTTTTGAACCGTGGTCTCACGTCTAATGAGCCACCACACTATATAGTGCACTACGGCGACTTCTAAAGTGTATATATGTATGAGTTGTATGCAAACGGTAGCCAATTTATTAAATTTGAAGACTATTAGTTTAGAGATGGACGATATACATCGATGTTTTAAAAAAACTAGTTGTATTTGATCGATACAAACAATTTGATGTTTTTTACATATTATATATGTATATTATATATAATCGACTCTTCGAAATTGACGATGTAATACTAATACTTGTTCAAATACAATACGCCATACATAATCGACATATAGATGTAGTAAAACTTCTTGAAGGTACATTCTTGAAAGGAGATTTGCTTGTATTGAAAAAATCCTGGCAACAATGGCATCGACGTCTCTGTTGGTTTCAAGCCCGTTGTGTAAGACAATGAGGATCAGATCTATGGAGACTATGGTTAGATTACCGCGAGACAAGTCTACTGCGAGATTTATCATTTTAATCTGACAAATCGAAATCTATGATTTTGATAAATATTACACCACGAGAATGATTAATAGGAGTAAAAGGAATAATTTGGTTGCTGCATACCTTTTTTAGTAGACCATATTGTAGTATACAGATGGGTCAATTGCGTACAGAAGCGGGGCCCAAGAGTAAAATATTCACAGCCCATGGGGAAATACCCGAATTGTTCCGAGCAAAAGTTTACGTCATCAACAGATGTGATCGATATACTTGAACAGGTATTACAGAGATTGGGATTTGATATTTGACAATCAGGCTGCCTTTAAAGCTCTCAGCTCCTAAAAGGTTGACTCGAGTAGGGTAGGACTGAATCTATGGTCATGTATAAATCCTCGGCAGTCAGCAGACAAATCAGATTGGTGGAGCAGTCGAGTGGTCTCCGTGCCGCTGATGAGGCAATAACCATTCTTTGGAGTAGTAAGAAGGATTTGGAAGGGTATATTGGACAATAGGAGAGATGATGAGAGGCGGTAGCTTTTTTAAAGTTAAACGGGGTTGAGACAACCTTTATTTTTGTTGAGTAATTACAATAAGAAGTCATTTGAGATATGTATCGGACTAACCAGATAACGATCTGGATGCTTATCAAGCAGTAAGCGAGTTGTTATTCTGAGCTTTATCAATATAAATTGAAGGGATACGCAATATAGTTTGATGACTGTATAGTAAAACTGTACTCCTGCAACGAATTGTATAACCACCTACATACTTGTTGTCTCTGACCTTAAACAACTTTGGGGGCTGGCCTAATTGCGACTTCGTAAAATTTTTTTTTATAAAATTTATTAACTTCGTTTTGTGACAAACATAATTTAATTTTTCATTTTCGATCATTTGCATTAAAAATTAATAATAATAAGGAATGCTTGTAAGCACATAATGTACAGATTTATGCCTTCTGAATTTCAATTCCACACGTACAAGTTATTGGCGACTGTGCATGTTATGAATTCTAACCGACTAAAAATCACATAAACGTTGGTATTTCTCACATCACAATCAGTTCTCAATTCAAATCAATTCAAATTTCAAATTATTTTAAAACACTTAAAGGGGGGTGTGATAAAGAAGCTTTGCTTTGCTGTAAATCTTTTAGCAATAACTTCTTATGGAAACTGTGAAATCTTTTGACTTCCCTTACAACATTCAACATTTTATTGTTAAAACAATTTGTTGAAAGACGTCTTGTCTGATGGCCTGGCTTGCTCGTTTCCCTTTCTTGGCATACACATGATTGTCCATTTCAATTAATGAAATCAATTTAAATGTTTAAACACGAGCCCTATACGTATAAAACGTACGAAGAATCTTAAAATTACTGGGAATCTATAAAAACAAAATAAATTTTTATAAAAACTTTAACGATGGGCCGTTAAATGGCAAAGGCAATGCCAATATTGGCAATAAAATTCTAGTCAAACTGGCATTCAGGTATTGATTTTGTTGCATAAAAATCCAAACAATTAACAGAAAACCAACACTGCAACGTTTCGCTTTATATTGTAAAAATTTAATTACACAAAATAATGTCTGACAATAAAAATGCAAATTGTTACCATCGTTCCTTGTAAACGAATATTTTCCCAAGAGACAAACAATGGAAATGCCAGTCAAGTATTCAATCTGCAAAGCTGCAGACTTTATATGAAAGACCAAGGAAATCAAGTGATTGGGAAAGAGTAACTCGAAATAAATACTTTTTTAAAAGTTCGGTGAGAAGTATAAGATGTTGTGAAGAGAATTCTATGCTTATACTATGTTCAGACATGCACTTTTATTGCGTAAATCGCAATACACGCCATTATTGAGCTCAATATTTCATATAAAGTTTCAATTAATTATTGCGCAATAAATACGCAAATTGTTATAATATTGAGTAAAACTTAAAATGCCACACTGTCCGAATACTTTCTGTTGATATTTGACAACTCAAATGTCAATAACGACAAACAAAAACAAAATAATAACAAAGTTGTTGAAACAACCAACTGTTTTGTTTACCAGCTGTCAAATGAATATTGAATAACCAGCTGAATTGCATATATTATTTTTTTTTTATTTTTTTTTATTTATTTATTTATTTCAAGTCTATGGATAATCCTTACAGACTAATTACATTTTATATTACAAAATTTATATACAAAATTATTATTATTAATATTATTACGATTTCAATATAAAAAAAAAAAATAATTTGAAAGAGAAAATAACCTTGAATTTATTTATTAAGTAAGTTTAATTGTAAAATTGTATCTTTTTTAATGGATTCCAAATTTTTATTAAAGTCTATATGAAGGTAAAGATTGTTAAAATCATTGCAGATTCTACTAAATGGATCGAAGTTCGCATAGTTAGTTGTGTAATATTTTATATTTATGAAATTATAGTATCTTGTTGGACGAACAGGTATATTTATATAAAGTTTATCTAGAAGAAATTGAGAATTGATAACACCATTAATCAGCTTCAGGAGGAAGACAGCATTTTACGACGGCATTTTAAAGATGGTAATTTAATGAGTGCTAGACGATTTTCATAAGGTGGTAACCTTTCATTAGGATCCCATCCATTCCCTAAACCACGAAGACAAAATAATAAGAACTGTTTTTGAACTGATTCGATTTTGTCAGAGTGTACAGCGTATTGAGGGTCCCATATTACAGATCCATATTCAAGAATTGGGCGAACCAGTGTGGTAAACAATTGTTTGGTAGCATAAGGGTCAGAAAACTCTTTAGCCCATCGTTTGATAAACCCCAGGGTACATGTAGCTTTGCTAACCGTTGATGTAATATGATGTCTGAAGTCTAATTTACAGTCGAAGATTATCGTTAACAGAATTAACTAGTTCAAGAGCAGCACCATTCATAGTATAAAATCCATTGATTGGAGATGATCTAGTGAAGCACATATATTTACATTTTTTAACATTCAGCTCCATTAAATTAGTAGTTATGTCTGAACACTTAAAATATTGTTCTGAAATAACCGAATATTGACTCAATAAAAGTGTATGTCTGAACATAGTATTAGCTTAGTTACAGCAATCCCATGCTGTTCCAACATTTTGATAATATGCATCTATGATGATATAAATCTCTCAAAGCAATTCTCGTGTCAATTGGGAAAATATGAAAAAACACGTATCAATATTTATAAGCTTCTATTTATTGCTGTTATGCTCGATGAAATAGTGAGAGAAGTTGCCACCAATCAAAAAGAAATAAATTGGGGGCTTGACACACACTTCAAAGACTTTGACTATGCGGGCGATATCTGCCTCTTCTCCTATAATCGCACCAATGGGAAAAGTAAGGCCAGCTAATCAGTTTGGCAAGAGAATCAGGCCTGATGGTGAATATTAGAAAAACTCATACAATGCAACAACACATGCATTGGCTTCATAAAGATCGAGTGCCAAACAATCAATTACGTAAACAGATTTTGTTATGTCGATTTTGTTATGGCACAGTAACGTCAAGCGGTGGGACTGAAGAATATTGTTACGAAAATGAAAACGGTGTAGAATACCACCTTCTGAACCTTCTGCTTCAAGAACGTTCATCAGACTGATTACGTGGGCATTTAAAAAGACAAAAGAAATAAGACAACGTGTCAGTAAGAATTCAGTCAGTCTTGTGTGAAGACGCGTTGCGTGCGAATAAACAGTCGTGGTTAAAGATCGCCGTTGTGAAGATCTAACGTACAAGTGTTGTTGCTTACGCAAAGGGTGTGAGCAGAAAAGAATAAAGAATAAGCAAGTTGTTGTTGTATCGTGAAGGTGTATACGGTAAAACACAAAAGTAGTGTGAACAATAAAGAGTTTAAAAACGAAACACCAATTTGTTTTTATTTTTGTTTGCAATCAACGAACTCACATTCTAAATGTTTTGTAAAAGGTAAAAATGTAATAATATGTTAACAACAACTTATACAAGGCAATACGTAATTTTACACGCCTAACTACATATGGTGAAATCCAAGTCTATCAAAAAACACAAACAATTTAGATCTTCGATGTCTACGTCAAGTTACTTTACTTACCTAATTGGCCATAACAACCCGTTTAACGGATTTCGGCCTGCCGTAACACATCCTTCCAGGCGCCTCTGCTTCTTGCGCGCCTACGCCAGTTGGTCACATCAATCGATGACAGGGCTTCCTGTCCTTTGGTCCTTCCAACGGATACAAGGTCGTCCTCTTCGCCGACTTCCGCAGATTCCCGCATCAAATACCCGTCTCGCTGGAGCATCCTCCTCCATTCGAACGACATGGCCGAGCCAGCGCAGCCGCTGGATATTAATGCGCTGTACAACGTCTACGTCGTTGAGGAGCTCATACAGCTCACTGTTGTATCGGATACGGAAATCATCGTCAACTCGCACTGGACCGAAGATCTTGCGTAGGACTTTTCTTTCGAACACTCTCAAGGCTGCTGCACCTGTTCTTAATAGGATCCATGCCTCTGCGCCATAAAGAAGCACGGGGAGGATGAGCGTCTTGTAGAGTGTTAGTTTTGTCGCACGAGAGAGGTCTCTACTACTCAATTGCCTACTGAGACCATAATAACACCTGTTGGCAAGAGTGATCCTACGCTTGATCTCCAGACTGACATCATTTCTGGTGGTAATGGCGGAGCCAAGAGAGATGAATTCCTTGACCGTATCAAAAGTATAGTTATCGGCAGTAATCTGAGAATCAATACGCCGCGCGTCTCTACTTGTCGATAACATATACTTTGTTTTGCCCTCATTTACTGCCAGACCCATCTTACTAGACTCTCGTTCAATAGCACTAAAGGCAGCTATGATCTACGTCAAGTTGGTACTCTTATTTGAAATCAAAATATGGCTAACCAACACTAACTTGCCTCGAAAGTTGTATGTTTTTGTTAATAAGTGTCTGGCACGGGTTATCCATAGCATATTCTGGCCAGCCATAATCCTAAACCAAGACTTGTAGATGCTATCAAATCCGGCGTCTATTCACGTAGGAACTCGAAGAAGAAATTGGAGATGGATCGATCATACACTAAGCAGAGGTCACGAAATTATATGTAGAGCAGCGATTGACTGCAAACTGATAACCCCAAGGCAGCCGTCGTCCAGGCAGAATACGTAGAACTTGGAAACGATCCATGCTGCATGCGCTGAAACCAATCAACCATACGTGGCCAACAATTAAAACATTAGTTTGAAATAACGTTTGACAATAAGGTTTCGTTGAAATTATATGTTACTATGAGTTATAATAAGAGGGGAAAAAAAGTTGATTAGATTAACACAGTTTTATATCTTAACTGTTGACAGGTGGGTGTAAGTATTTATATCAAGTTTCCTAAACTACAGACTGATTTACAGCCATGGACATTAAATTAGCACAAAATCCATATATACATTGATTGTGATTTTTTTCTCATTTGTATCGTAATTAGGCCAATTGTTTTGGTCTGCAATGTTGCATGATGACATCTAACTGTTGTTTAACAAAAAATATTACCATTATTGTAAATATTTTTTGTTTTTATTGCTAATTTGTATCGGTACCTAAATTCGAGCTGGACACTAAATTAGCACAACGTGCCTAAAATTATTTCAGGTGCAAGTTTTGTTCGAGTATTTTTATTCTTACGGTATATTCTTTTAATTTTGTGGCATTTAAAGTAATTTTTGGAAAAAATGGTACGTGGAAAAGATTGCTCTCCAGAGGCGAAGCGCATTATCGTTAACTTGTGGCATGATGGGAAAAGCTGGCTGAAATTCCCGAAATTTCGAATTGCTAGCAAAAAATGATTTATAACGTCATCATTTCCTTCAAACCAAATATAATAATGTCGCTAAAAACAAAAATTGAAGGCCACGTGTCAAAAAAACAAACAGAAATCGTTGACCGTGCTATTGTCCGGAAGTCAAAGGAGGAGCCTTTCATGTCGTCAATCGATATTTTGAACGAAATTAACTCCCAATTGAGGTTAAATTTATCGGACAGGCTCCTATAACGACGTCTTAATCACAAAAAGCTCTTTGGAAGCTCTTGCCGAAAGAAGCCACTTCTACGAAAAGAAAAATATACTCCAGCGTTTAACGTTTGCTCACATCCACAATGCTAAAGACCTCCCATTCTGGAAAAAAATATTTTGGAGTCATGAAACAAAGGTAAATCGTATGGGACCGGATGGTAGAGTGGTTGTTCATTGACCAAAATATCAGACATTCAATCCACGCTATGCTCAAAGGACCATAACACATGTTCGAGGAAACACAATGGTGCGTGGAGAATTTTCAAGGCACGGTGTAAGTCCCATTGTAAAAATGAATGAAAATATGGACTGTTATCAGTATTTTGACAATATAAAGATCAAAATGCCAGTTTTATTCATATTTATGCAAGATAGTGACCCCAAACACACATCTAAGCAGGCAAAGGATTGGTTTTATGAAGAGCACATTCCCGTTTTAGACTGGCCATCGCAAAGTTTTGATCTAAACTCGATTGAAAACCCCCCTAGAACGATGTGAAATGTACAATTGCTCAACAAAAGTACAAAAATTTGGACGATTTGAGCATTGGAATACGGAACGCTTGGTACTCGATTCCCAAAGAACTTTCCCGAAGAACATTGTCCCGTAGATGCCACACGGCGCTTGAAAATAGGGGCTACTCTACTAAATATTAATCAAATAAGTTGAAAACATTAATATTTTTACTATTTATTACAGCACATCATTTTTATTCCAGAAATTTTAATTTGTGCTATTTTACTGTCCAGCTAAAATCTGGCGTTTGGTACGTTTCAGGTCTTAATGAGCAAACGACTGGCAATATCGTCAAAATTTTTGTTTCTTTTTAAAGAAGAATATGTATTTTAAGTTCTTATATTTAAATTTTTTTATGAGTAGACCTAAAATACTATAAAAAATATGATTATTTTTATGACGAAGTTTTGTGCTAATTTAATGTCCATAGCTGTATATCGATATGTGTGAAATACAGTTTTTTCCTTACTGGTTAGGGCTGACCGCTAGTGAGCGAATACGTCATACTTCATAGATAATTCCTACAAATCCAGTAAAAACCCAAACTAGTGAGGTCCGTATGATTTGCAATTTAACAGTAACTCATGGTCAAAATTTCATTCCATGAATTGCCTCCTCTTTTTGTGCTACACTGTATCAATCAATCAGGAAAATTCTGTCGATGTAAAAAATATAAATGAA
The DNA here is from genome assembly GCA_930367235.1 of Sarcophaga rosellei. NCBI lineage: Eukaryota > Metazoa > Arthropoda > Insecta > Diptera > Sarcophagidae > Sarcophaga > Sarcophaga rosellei. The sequence goes on from OV884019.1 coordinate 67,566,565, forward strand.
GTTAATAATGAATTAATAACGCCAAGTTTTTCTATAATATCTGCTAAACATGTCTATGTCTCAACATACATAGATTTTAAGACTAAAATAAAAATCCTGCTCCATATTGCCGAAGTTATATTTTCATGTACAACATTTGAAATCAAACGTAATCAAAAAAGATATTATTCAATTCAAAACTTAGCTTCTTCAAACCTAATTTAAATTCAATTAAAAAATATTTCATTTCTTTTTTATTACACTACAGAGAAGAAGTCAGTCAAATACCCACAAACAATTTATCAATACTTTTAAGAGAATTTCGAATGAATCTCTGAATTTCATTTAATCGTATTTGTTACTCATATTCATATTCAATATATTTCAATGAATTTCCATTTTAACTGTTTTACACACATAGAATTCTATTGATCACTCCACGGGTGTCTGCAGTAAAGATAGCCAGTATCTGCATCTGCAGTTATTGGATCATTTATCATTCGTTTACATTTACAATTGCCAGATTACAAAATGTATAGAGAAGGCAGTAGAATAATGATGATTTGTTATTCGACTGATCACTGTAATGATTTGTAGTTTTTTTTTTTTGTTTAAATACACGTTTGTGGCAATGTTATGGATATGGTACTTTGGTACGTAGCTGCAGGTTATCTGCAACATTTTTTTATAAATTTGTAAATACCTAAGGCTATCCATAAATCAAATATTTATTTTAAATATATTTCCACATACCTCGTCGCCGCGCATACTATGGAAACGTGGCATTGGAAACACATAAAAATAATAATTAATGAATACCTATGAACGTTTAACAAACGTGCTGCAGAAGGCTCAAATTGATTTGATATTTTTGATAGGCAAACGTACATAGGTTTTAATACTAATTATTATTTATGAAATTTTGTTAATTATTGTTAGAATTAAAAATAATAACCTCTAATTGGTTGCTTGCATTCATTATGAAAAGTCCGATGTTTTGCCTTATTCCACGAGTAATCTTAATGCATTTAATAAGAAAAAGAGTCATTGCTTCGTTGCTGTGTGGCATTTTGTTGGAACGACATATCGTCCAGGTCCGTATCTTCAATTTCTGATCATAAAAAGGCCATTTTCATTTCGCGATAACTGCTGGGTCGACCTCATCTTCGAAGAAGTCCGGCCTGAAGACGCCATTTGCTTTTCAACAATCTGCTTGTTAACGAATCCACTGACGTGAAACTGTCCCTCGTTGTTGAAGACAATCTTCTTCGTAAAACCACCTTTCACTTCTGTCTGTGCAATCAACAAGCATTCGTCGCATTACCGACGCCTGAAATGATCAGCAGGCTTCTCTTGAGTCAATTGAGCCTTGTAAGTGTGTAAATTAAAAATTTATTCATCATCACTGATGTTCGTGAAATGTTCGATTTTTGGGCATGACGATGAGTCGATGTTGACGGCCTTTCTGCCACAACTGCAATGTTTTCAGTAGATCGAACTGAGCGAGCACGCTCAGTTGTTTTTACATTTCCAACAGACCCGGTTTGCTGAAATTTGCGCACAATTCTCCCGAAAAAAAAGTGCACGAAATGCATTTTGATTTAAATGCCCATTTTCGTAAAAGGCTTCAAGAATCTTAACGCGCTGATTAATTGTATACCTTTCCACAGTTAAATTTGTCAAACACTAAACAAAGAAATGTCAAATTACGTTGGGTAAACAACTTGACGTTAAGGTATGACTCACAATTAACATAGTGATTTATGGTTGGACCACCCTTTATTTCGAAATGAGCCGTGTTAAATAAATATTATTATTTTACCTTTTGGTTTGAGCCTGTCATTATTCTACCAGTGAAAACTTTTGAGTTTTCCGAATGGAAAACTTATCCAATTATGGTTAACATTTCTCTACTGAATTGAAATTTAATCTAGAAATCAATACACATGATAATCTGATTTTATAATCTCCGGATTAATTGGTAAATGCTTTTTGTTCAAACTGATTCAGTTTCGGCCGTGTAATCAAACATGTGCGTGGTCTGCCATTGTCCTGATGGGACACAACAAATTTTATTTTAAGCAATTTTCACCGCTTTTATAGACATTTTTGCTTTAATGTCATCAATTGTTTGACCAGAAGTTCGTTTTATGACTCATGGTCATTTATGGTCATGACTTGACCACCATCTGCAATGCTTCACCTAACGTTGCCCATGCCTTCTTTCGCATATCATTGCAGAACGTGATACACTTTTCCCACTCGGCAGTAGGCATCATTGGATTCACCTTGAAGTGAGCCGACTAAAAAGAGAATTAGCTAAACTAGGCTTGCCAACAGCCGGTATAAAAGGCTAATTACTAGGCACTTGATAGAGTTTTCCAACAATGAGGTGTTGATATTAATGTCACCCGCTCAATGGCAAGCAATTTAGGCATTCCTACGATGTTAACTGCTATAAACGAATCCTTGAAAAGGTTGTAAATGTTTGCAGAGTCCAGAAAAGAAATAATGTTAATAAGAGATTCAAGGCGTCCCAGATATGACGACGAAAGTCGAAGAAGACGTTGAGGCGGACATGCAATGTTTTTCGCCTTAGAGAAAACTGACGACAATTAGTTCTGTGGTATTGAGGCGAAAGTCGGTTACATTCAAAATCAACACGGGGGAGATAAGGTGGAAGAATTCTCCTAGATAAGGACGCCGTGTTTCGTTGGCCAAATACTTCTATCGGTTTCCACATATCGATTTGCTACAAAAGCTAGAAGAAACGGAGTGTTAGTTTCTATTCATGAAAGGGGCCAAGTGGTCAACTAAACGATTGAGGCAATCCTAGTTCACGATTCCTGTTAGAACAATTCAATCACAATAAAACCTGTCTAAATTGCCTTTGGCAATAAAGTAATGTCGTCAGGGGATTTAGATCTTGTTGCCAAACATGTAGTAGATATTAATGTCGAACTTATCCCGAATTAAGATGGTCAATGAGAAAATGGGAGCCAGGAATAGCCCACAGGAGAAGAAAACATTATCTCCAGAATGTGTGTATGGGGTAAAGAAGATTACAACCCAAGATCTGAAATGAACAAATTGTCTAATTACGTTGACTGCAATAATGTGCCCAGGCGTTGGTACTACGACTGTTAAAAATGAAATAAACATAAATAAATATAAAAGACACACAGAGAACAACAAACCACACACATCGTACGGTACACAGGACTAAACAAACAACTGCATAGGAATTTACAAGAAGGGGAGAAAGCTAAAATTAAAAATTCAACAACAATTCCATAGAAAGATCAGACAATAAATAAATGAATAATCAGTTAGTCATGAATAGTGATGAGATGTGAGTCGGTGTTTATAACCCAGAGTTGTATTAACAACTGCGAATTAAGCCCAGTGGTATTGAACACCGAAAGCTCGATCTAAGATCGTGATTAAAATTCATACTTGAAAAACAAAGCAAAAATAACCCGATATACATATATGCAAGTACTGTTGAAAAGGAACGATTATATTGTTACGTTTTTACCTTTTTAAAAACGTTTAGAATATGAGTTCGTTGATTGGAAACAAAATAAAAATAAATTGGTGTTCAGTTTTAACTAAACTCTATATTGTTCGTATTACTTTTGTGTGCCACTAGTTACAACTTGACGATACAACAACAATTTGTTTATTTGCTATTCTTCTTTGCTTACAACGCAGATCTTTTCAACGGCGATCTTCAAACGACGACTGTTCTCTTCACACCCAACGCTTCTTCACACTAGACTGACTGAATTCCTCCTGCTCGTTGCCTGCTTTGTCTTGCCTTTTTTAATGCCCACGTAAACAGTATGATGAAGGTTCTTGAAGTAAAATGTTCGTGTGTTCCTCTTCTACAGATCTCTTTTGCTAGTTCATTGTTGTTTGTGTATTTTGTTCACATTGCTTGTTGTTGCGTTCTCTTTTACTTGTTTATCCCCCTTCAAACCCATGTTGTTGGTTTACTTGTAACAAGTTCGTTGTATTTGTTAGTGTAGCTTTTGTTAAACATGTTAATTTTAAACGATGTTTCCATTTTCGTAACAATATGTATAGAAAATACCAATTATAAGTATTTGAGTAATACAACTCGAAGGCAATATTCAAAATGTCTTTTTATTTGCTTTAGCAACTAATTATAAGGGAAACTGATTTTTGAGAGAAACGTTATCCTTCAGTCGAATATAAGAAATATGGCATTTGACCTCTTCTAATACATTTCAAATACACTACCTTCTGTTAAGAATTTTTTTAAATTGACCCTCCACTGTAAAATACTTACTATACTTGGTTATGTTCTAAAGAATTAAACGAAATACTTAAAATTACAACAACAAAAAAGAAAAAGACGATAACGAAAATAAAGAAAATAAATAATCCTTTTATAATCACATTACGCCTGCAGTGTTGATTGTGGTTAATATAGAAACAACGTTTTTTTCTTGCCATAAAGTCCGTAAGAAAACTGTTCATAGCTGTGTGTGAATGAATGTCCCTGCCTTTGTGTTTGTCTTATTATTTGTTTGCCTTTGTAATTTAGTTTCATCGAGATAAGCGCTAAAAATGAACAACATTGAAGTAATCAGCAGGCATCTGAATGTTCTTGCCACAACAAGCATGTACAGACATTTTTACACAATCAAAACTGGCAAAGAGACAATCATAGGGCAGGTAACCTGATACTTATTCTTATCGCCAATGCGGTGGTTATAAATATTTGAATAGATGGCAATATCGCTTAGCAAAAGTGTAGTGTGGTTCACTCTCTCACTTTCATTCAATTTAATTCGTACTATTAAACCACAAGAGCTATGGGTGTATATTGTAGGTTGTAAGAAGATGGTTGTTTATAATAATCGTATAAACGCAGATCGTTTTTATCCTTTTTTTTTACTCCGATACGTTGCTACAGTTTCTTTGTCTTTTTGCCATCTACATGCATACTTGCATATTTGAAATCATTTATGGGTCTGCCACTTGGTTTGGCAGTCTTATTAACACAACAGCATCTTACTTACTATGTCGCGCTACCATTGCCACTTTACCGTGAATGCGGTTACGTCTGCGATTACAAATAAAGGTGTTGCTCCATGCGACCGTGCTTACCCATTCAAAGCGCAAACAATAAAAACAATACATTGGGTATATTGTAGGATAACAAGTAGAGGGCTTTGTATCCGTAACGCGTATCGTATGCGGAAAGCAAACACAATAAATAAATAAATTTATAGTCGTGCAGATTGTGCAAACTACATACATATACAATGAATACATTCATGTTTCTCAGCGATTGTAAAAGGCAAATATTTATATTTGTAAACATTTTCTCTCTATCATTGGCTCCTTCTTAATACTCAAAGAGCCATTCGCGTCTATGTGAGCGTGATGGTAAATGTACACAATTATTCCAAGGAGAATTGAAGACAGTTAAAGGTAACCGTTCACATTAAGAATGTAAGAACATCGTATACCTATCAAAGGTGTTTATTATAACGTTTTAATATCTTCTATTGTGCATTCACAAGAAAGAATAAAAAAAAACTTTCTCTTTATGTTGGATGGTTGGATGGATAGTTTAATTATAAAAAAAACTAACTTTATATGAGATAACTCTATCAAATTACATATACATACATACAGATGTGTGGCAACAGAACTAAATTTTCGACGTTCTCTTAACAGAGTAAGTAGCAACCAAATAATTCCTTTTGTTCTTATATCTCATTCACTTTGCAACGTGTTTTCCATTATCATAGAGTTAACTGGTACTGTCAAGCGGATAGTTTAAGAGGTCAGTCATTCGATTTGTTCGATTCTATTTCTCCGATAAATCTCTCATTAATATTATATCCTAACCAAAGTCTCACTACTATTAGCAACGCGCTCAAAAAAAACAGGCTCTAATTACCACGATTATGCCAGCTCATACATTTCTCTCTATGTCATCCAATTCCAACTGCTCTGTTTTGGATTGAAAACTTTTCAAGAATATTATTACAAAACATTTGATTACATTTATGGTTTGGTTTTGTATGGCATAATGTGTTTGCATTAAATTTTTAATTTCGATGCATCAAATAAAAAAGCACCGATCTTTATTAATAACAAAAACATCGAATTTTTTGATGTATCGATAAGTTTCAAAGTGTTTTTTAGCGAGGTGTATAGTAGTGTAGGGTATAATACTGCAACTATTCCTGCTGTTTTTTTCTATTAATTGGGTGTTTAGAAATTTGTTCATTCCAATTGCAGTGGAATATATTTCTCAAAATTCTTGGGCCTTTAGTTGCAGTATTTGTTGTTTCTTAAATAAATAATGAATCGTATTTGGTACAATTTATTGGCTATTAAAGTCATCATAATCGAGTTAATTATAAATAAAACAAAAATAATTTTCATTAAACTGTCGATATATTGCCACTAAATTTTGTTGAAATTATTTCTTTTTTCTATTTATTTATTCTCATTTATTTATATTAAAAATATTCGGAAAATCATTAGTGAATATTGTTTTCTGTTAGTAATACTAATGAAGTTGCTATCCTAGGAGGCATTAATTCATTTTCGGTGTTATTTCAACAACGAATCAAAAAATTAATTTTTCACATTTTTTGATAATTTTGCTTACTGGCTATTTCATGTTGCATGGCATTGGTTAATGCATAAAATGTTTTTATTTTAAATTAACTATAAAAAGTCTCCGTACGCACCGTTACACAATGCTGTGGCCTAAAAAATGTTAAAATATCTTTTCAGGCATTCGTCGTATATATTGCAAGTAATGTAGCTCTGACGGTAGTATTTTTAGTTATTTAAGATTTTGCAGTTAATACATCCATAAATGATCATTATAGCCCTTCAGTTAGGATTACGACCGTGCTTCTCTCAGCACTTATGCTGTGTGTATTAATATTTTTTTTATTTTTTAAAGTCGACTCCGAACTACAGATTTGTTGAGGTACTTTCATGGCAATTTCATTTATTTTCAGAATTTTTTGCCAGATATCTGCTGAGATGAAGTCGCCTAAGAAATATTCTATCAAATTTCATTTTGTTGGAGATGTCAAATCTGGGGTTTGAACCGTGGCTTCACATCTAGTAAGCCAAAATGCTAAATACTAGACTACGGCGGGTATAACCAGTATATTTTTGTGAATTAAGCCACTTTAGAAAAAAAGACAAGTTTTATAATTACATTTTTTAATTATGAAATTCCACTTTTATCAATGAGAAACATGACCACTGAGTAATTTTGACCGATATATTGGTCATCTCCTGGCAGCCAGCTGTATCGACTTAGAAGTTTCAGTAGAATTTTCAGAATTTTATCTGAACTATTTCCATTTAATGTCCGAAAGGGTTCATTAATTTAAAATTTCCGGCTTAGTAAAATGCTTTCGCCAAATTCAAGTTCTTGTGTTTTTTTAACATTATCAAAGACAGGTTTTAAGACCATCTTTTAATAAAGAGTTACGTTGAGCGAGGTTACACAGTAATTACAAGAAAATGAAAGAATTTTACTCATATATGAAAAAACTCAAACTACGTTTGGCGTAACAGCGCCTAATATTTATATTATTAAAATGTTAATTGTTGACATTTATTTGTCATTTTTTTTTCAAAACCCAAACGGTTAAAAAATCACCAGTTAAAATAAATAATTAAGTTAATAGGTAAAGTGCAACAAAAATGAAATATATTTCAAATTCATAAAAATATTATTTTATTGTATCTGGTAGGATCAAATGGGTATCGATTACAGCTTGTATCACGACATTTGTATCATGAAATTCTCTCTAATATCTCATAATTCAATCAAGTGCTGCATTTAGGGAATCACGACTTGTAATGTAATGTTTTCGCACTAATTATTCGATAATATCTAGGAGGTGTTCGATTGGGTAAAGGTCTAGCTTAAATATCCTAACACCGAAATGTCAAGTTGCGATGACTTTAGATTCTATTCAGTTATGCTATTATGTTGGTAGCGGTTCATATTGCCCTCAACGAAAATAACTTATATCAGCTATAGCCATAGCTTTCTACACCATAACATTGCCACTGTTAGTATACATCTTTTTAATTTTTTTATTTCTGTATTTTCGTTTATCATTTCGAATTATGCCGAACTTTCACTCATCGGTAAATAAGACTGCATCCAAAATCATTGTGACACAAATGATTTACGTCATGGCAATATATTTCGCAAACCTTAGACCATCTATATTGGGATCTTGGTTGTTCCCTTTGAGAATATTCCTTAAGTTTTTTTTTTTTTTTTTTTTTTTTAATTCGCACATGAACTCGTTTTAGGCTAATTTTTTAGATTTCTGAGTGAATTATTTATAATCCGAATGTAATTAACTTCACGGATGCATTTAGTAAGAATATTTTACATGATTAGGTCATGCTAACTACCATAATATAAAACATGAACAAATCTGTAGTCGCCGTAGGGTAGTAGGTAGTGTGTTATCTTATTAGACGTAAGACCGCGATTCAAACCCCAGGTCAGCCATCAAAACGAAATTTGAAAAAATGTTTCTTCGGCGACTTCCTCTCAGCAAATTTCTGGCAAAAACTCTGAGAGTAAATAAAATTGTCCATGGACATTATGTCACTTCGCATGGTGTCACTTTTAGACACTCTAAAAAGTGACATTATGTCCATGGACATTATGTCATGCCACCAAGTTAGTTTGCAATCCTGGCTAAAGGGTTGTATATAGGCGCCGATTTTGGCCCGCTAATCTTATTTCTTTCATTTTCTTCTTAAGAGTTAGTAATAAAATATTCTTCATCAATATTGGCATTGGTTTGTTTTTGTTTAGTTATTTACATTTATTTTTTATTGCTTTGTTTTGTTTAGTTGTGCTAGAATTGTTGCTTTTTTAAAATTGGTATGCAAGCATTTAAAGATGCGTTATCGTTGTTGATTACTGTTAATAAGAGACTGGCTGTCTTATTTTTAATCAATTCTACGGATTCAGTTTGACGCCTTTTTGTTGTTTTCTAACCAGTCAATACTTATGTTATCGCCGTTATCACTGGCATCGTCAGCCATGAGTTCCGCAGTCCAAGAAAATTTAAAAATAGTTTTCTTGTAGAAAGACAATGATTTTAAAATTTTTTTTTTAATTTTTTTTTTTATTTTATTTTTTAACCATAAATTCCAAGAGGTTTTACGTTTCTTTTTTCTTAAATTTTCATCTTTTTCCGCTGTTTTTAGCATGCAAATACTGACACAAATTGATATGCATCAACATGAAGCCATAATGATGTTTATGGCATAATATTTAAATCCTTAGATTACAAATAAAAAAATTCAAAGAAGGCAAAACAAACTATTTTTTTTTATAAATAAGTGTAATTAATTTTACTCATCTAATTAGTTTTAGCATACATTTTGAAAATGTTTGTATAAATAAATAAATGAAATAAATAAATCAACAAAAGTTAATGTAGTTACACACACTGGTTCCTGTTCCTACCTGCCACTGGTAAGCGCCTTAATCAAATGATTAATGGAGCATTAACAATATTTCCATATTTTATTGGTTTTTTAAACTTCCCTCAACTGATGCTGATGCTATTTTTCCAGTTTTCATGTTTCGCAAAACAAATTGTGACAAAAAGCAAATGAAACTGTCTTGGCTACAGTAAAATAAATGAAGGGGACAAATTGATTTGATACGAACTAAGCGGTTTTTTAATGTACATACCTTGCATGCAAAGCCAAATGACGCAACTTAATTTAAAACACTTTAAAACAGATTTGCTTATTTGTTTTGTAAATTGAGACCATTAAAATTGGAAAAAAAAATATCGAAATATTTTTCAGCAACTTTAACAGCCAGACAACTCAAATGTAAAGCCTGTTAAAGAAAATATAAATGTTGACATAAAAGTCTTGTAAATGTTTATCTGAGACACTTTAAATATGAATTGTAGGTCTTGGTTTAAGCAGTTCTACTTTCAAGTTTCCGATTGTAAATAATAACAAAAACTTGCTCAATTTGCATACAAAATATTGTTACGTTTTTACCTTTTTAAAAACGTTTAGAATACAAGTTCATTGATTGCAAATAAAATAAAAATAAATTGGTGTTTAGTTTCAATTCAACTCTTTATTGTTTGCACTACTTTTGTGTGCTACTGTTACAACTTGATGAATCCAACAAAAATTTGCTTGTTCGTTATTATTCTCTGCTCACACCCTTTGCAAGAGCAACAAGACTTGTACGTTAGATCTGTATAGCGGAGATCTTCAAACCACGGCTGTTCTCTTCACAAGCAAAGCGTGTTCACACAAGACTGACTGAATCATTACTACTCGCTGCCTGCTTTGTCTTGCCTTTTTATATGCTCACGCAAACAGTCCAACGATGGCTTTCGAAGTAGAATGTTCTTGATTTATCCTTCTCGAGAGCTCTATCGCGACTTCATTGTTGTTTGTGTACTTTGCTTACGTTGGGTGCTGTTGCTTTCTTTCTTACTTGTCTGTCTCCTTTTCTTTCATGCTGATGTTGTTGGTATATGCCAACAAGTTCATTGTATGTGTTTGTGTGACTTTTCTTTATCGTTTTAATGTTAAACGATGGTACACCGTTTCCATTTTCGTAACAATATTAAAAACAAAAACGAATCAGAGTTTAAAGTGTGTAAGGTTTAGGTTTATGCAACATAGACTAGCTCCTAAATTTGATGGCATGTGATAGTGAGCTAAAAATAGTAATAAATTCTGTTATTCATTTAAAAAACGTATTGAATGCTTGATGTGTGATATAAAATTGTTTTCAAATATCTGCCATGGCTTCTCTGGGTTGAGCGCATTCGAAATATTAAATTATCCATAACTCTGGGTCTGGCCTAGGGTTTGAAACGTGGCCTCACGTCTAATAAGTCAACACAGTACATACTACTACTAATACATACGTATTTGATCTCAGATTACGACCGATAACTATACTTTTAATATAGTCAAGGAATTTATTTGTCTTGGCTCGGCCGTTACCACCAAAAATGATGTCAGTCTGGAGATCAAGCGCAGGATCACTCTTGCCAACAGGTGCTACTATGGTCCCAATAGGCAATTGAGTAGCAGAGACTAACACTCAATACTAATATTCTACACGACGCTAATCCTCCCCGTGCTTCTTTATGGCATAGTGGCATGGACCTTATGAAGCACTGATGCAGCAGCCTTGAGAGTATTCGAAGGAAATGTCCTACGTAAGATCTTGAGTCAAATGCGAGTTGGCGATGATATCTGCATCCGATTCGACAGTGATCTGTATGAGCTCCTCAACGACATAGACGTTGTGCAGCGTATTAATATCCAGCTGCGCTGGCTCGACCATGTCGTTCAAATGGAGCTTTTGAAGTCTTAAAGACCAGCCCTCATATTCTTTCCGCATGTGTTGCCTATTATTTGAAAAAATTGTCTATGAACTTAATCTGCTTTGATGGCCACTAACAACAGGCATTCAGTGCAGCGAACATGTTTGAACATGTATTTAGAAGACATAAAATGTTAAACGAATTAAAATTGAGTTGACATTCGTGTAACTGAAACCATGGCATAACAATTTCAATGTCTTTACCGAACAATCCATTTCAACATGATTGTTTTAATTCGAATTGTAATTCATATTATTATTCTTACTGCCATTGTGTTGCAGCAATATCGTCATATTATTGGGTGATTCGAATGTCTTGTATTTTAAAAGGCTTTGGCTGGATGACTGGTGGTTGATTTGATGGTTGTTTGTATAACAGACTGATGTTGTATTTTCTTGTAATTTGGATTTTTGTTTTGTGTTCGGGTTGTCACTGGTGAAACGTGAAACTTTTATGTCTGAGCTTCGTCTAACAACGTAGATAATAAAGTATTTTGCAGTAAAACTAGATGAAAAGCAATTACTTGTGCAGAAAAGTAAGAAAAGCTGTAGGTTTGCAATCCATAAAACAGTGGAGGTTGAGCAGTGCTGTTGTTCATGTTCGCTTTCACGGTTTGACAACTCAATAAATATGTTTTGTTTTGTCTGATAGTTGGATTTAGTGATTAATTGCATTAAATCTTAATGTCTCACATTTTGCGTAGTTGTTTCCTTTTCATTTTCTTGTCAACTTCAATACGTTGTTTGTTTTTTTGTACTGACATTTGAGACAATCTTTTTCCAGTCAAGTATTTATGTTTGAAATCTTTATTGCTGTTGAATTGTAGTGGACTTGTGAAATGAGTTGTATTTAGAAAATAAATTGATGCACGATGATAATAACACCACTTACAAATTAATTTTTTGTTGAAATTTAATGTTAAAACAAAAATCATTTGACCAAAAATTTCATAATAAATAAAGTACTTATTTACTGTTTCGAAAGTGAAAAAGGTGTTATTAAAATGATAAACAAATGCTACAAAAACAAAACAATGGACTTGTTTACATGATCAATGAATAGGCAAAAATATAGCAACAGCATCAGTATAAAAGAGGGGATAAACAAAGCAAACAAATAGGCAAACAACAACACTGCAAGGAAAAACGTAAACAAAATACACAAACAACAATAGCGAAAGCAACATGTTTACATTTATAGAGAATCGCGAAGGCAAAGTCATTCTCCTTCGAGAGCATTCATCAGACTGTTTACTCAGCGATATAAAAGGCAAGATAAAGCAGACAACGGTATCGGAAAGAATTCAGTCAGTCTTGTGTGAAGACGCGTTGCATGTGAAGAGAATAATCGTGGTTTGAAGATCTCCGTTGTGAAGATCAAACGAACGAGTGTAAAGGAAAATAACAAATAAAGCAAATTGTTGTTGTTTACATCAAGTTGTCAAAGGTGGCACACGGATTTGTGCAAAAAATAAAAAATTGATTTAAAATTAAACACATATTTGTATTTATTTATTTATATTTATTTGTTTGTTTGGAAATAACGAACTCATATTCTAAACGTTTTTAAAAAGGTAAAAACTCAACAATACTATATAATATTTGTTTAATACTATATGATTATTAAATTAATAACACAGTATTAATAAAGTTGCCAGAGACCACAAAATTCCTTACAGATTTATACAAACACAAACGAGACTGCAAAGAGGGCAGTTAATAAAGCATACTATAGTAAATCGGAAAGAATATTTACAACAGTAGACTAGGGTGATGTATTAGTAATAACTACCTACTTACTTAATTGACCGGAGATTGGATTTCGGAATGCCTTAACACATCCTTCCAGGTGCCATCGCCAGTTGGTCACACCAGTCGATAACAGGGCATCCGCAATTTAGTTCTTTCAACTCAAACAAGGTAATCCTCTACGCCGACTTCCGCTAATACCCGCATCAAATATCATTGCCGAGCAAGCGCCATTGTTGAATTGAATCGAATGCGAAAATCATCGCCTACATGCACTGGATCAGGGTAGCACCTACTTGCAAGAATAATCCGAGACGTGATCACAGACATCTTATCAGACTAACATCATTTTTTGCTCGTAACATTTGAGCTAAAATAAAATTACATTACATAATAGGTCATCACAACCGCGCAGACAGGATAAAGACCTAGCTTTTCACATCACTTATGTTATGTGTGTTAATTTTATACATGAGTGGCGGGACCTGCAGTTTAAAGTCGACTCCGAACGATAGATTTTTTAAAGAAACTTTTGATGGTAATTTTTTATTTGTTCTCAGAGTTTTTGCCAGCGATCTGCTGAGAGGAAGTCGCCTAAGAAATATTGTAAGATATTATCGTTTTGATGTCTGAGCAGGAGTTTGAACCGTGGCCTTAAGTCTACGGCGACTTCAAATCGAAAGTATAGTTACCGGCGGTACCGATACAACGCCTGTCTCTACCTCTATTATGCACTCATTTACTGCCATATCCATCATGATCGGTTTCCGTTTAAACACAGCAGTAACATATCGCTTGGTACGCCCTATGATGTCAATGTCGTCAGCATACAGAAGCAACTGGACACTTTTGTAAGAAATAGTGTCTTTGCGATGCACTCCTGCCTTTCGCAGAACACTCTCCATGACAAAGTTAAAGAGGTCGCATGATAAAATCGCCTTAACTGAAACCTCGCACGATATCAAAAGCTTCAATACACCATTATCTACGTAAATAGCATTATCAGCAATACCGAGCTCAGATATTGAGGTAAAAATACATTTCCTTATGAGGCTATCGAAGGCTGACTTATAGTCCACAAAAGGATATTCCGTGCGGACTTGCTTTTCATGGGAATTCTTTTGAATTTGACCTAATGTGAAGATCTGGTCGGCTCATTGCTATCTTTTGAAAAATTAAAACAAAAAAATGATTGTAAGTACGTAAGAGCTAAATGAAAATAAAACTTTTAGAATTATCAAAAATACGAGACTACCTAACGATTTTTCAGATCACAAAATAAGAAAATTTTCTCTCAACGTGAGTACTATGCACTATTTGCTGGCCGCACGTGTCCACAATGATCCTATCACAGTATGTTTGTCAGTCTATCATCATATTGCGATCTTCTCGGTTTAGTAATATCTTAAATCACTGTAAAACCTTGTTGATTATAAGATTTTCCAGAGCATTTCAGAGTATGTTAATCCACCAAAGTTATCACAGTAGGACCATAAAGTTTCACAAAGGCATTTTTGCACAAGTTTCGAAGGTCCAAAATCATTCTTGCGTTTAAAGTTCGAAATAGTGTCCGGTATTTAAAGCTGAATGCTATCATCAAAGGGGAGGTCAGTTATTGTCTTCACTACTCCAGTTTTCGACTTATGTATACGATGCAAGAACTGATACTTCCGGAATGGTCTCCAGGAGGGCTGACTTAAAGGCTTCATTTAACCTTTATATACCGAGCAGCGTATTGCAAGTTCATATGTATATCAGTTTCCAGCCGTCTCTGATATTTAAATAAAATGCTGACAGTAGATGGATACAATTGATTCCAGGGTCATTCCAAGTATCGCAGGCACTTTAAACTTGTTTTTAAATCCGAGTCCCCGCTATTGCCCGCGATTACACTTACTTCTATGTCACATATCTTCAAAGGTTTACAGTTTCCGTGAGCTGCGGACACGCCTGATTGCAATCAGTCATGTTGCTTTAAGTGATGGTCTGAACTGAATCACAGTCGCTAGGTTATAGATGTATTGTGTTCATTTTGTTTTAAAGTGTTATTTTTTTTTGTTCTTTGAAGTTTTAAGCCTTTTAAATGTCTGTAAATATCCAAATAATATCTTATGATCCATTGTTATAAGCCGTGAGTTTTTTCTTTAATACATAGTGTGTTGTGTATGTATTGTCTTCTACGCTTATTTGATAATTTGCGTATCTATTTTCACGCATTCAATCGACAGTAATGACCAGATGATCGTAAGCCATACGCCAAAAATCAGTTGAATGATACAGCAGTTACCACATCAATGCTCAATTTTGTTTCGCCAATTTCATGCACATTCTTATGGCTTTTTTCGAAAAGAGATTTTAAATAAACAACGAGCGTTAATATTTTAGTAAAAATACAAAAAAGGGTTTGAAACTAAACGTCCATTAAAAATAAATTGAAGTGCTTTCGATGGTTATGCACATAAATAAATCGATTTCATGTTAAATATTATTGGTGGCACGTGGAACGGGTAACCAAACTTGGCGAATATAAGTAAATTTGTATAAATAGTTTCGTTTATTTTTATAACAAAAAAGAGAAGAAAAGTGAAATCAATTATATCTGCATGAAATTAATGTCCTCCAGTCAGTTTTAAACAGACTGCGTACACCAGAGATTAGCAATGAATCGTTTTTCACTACTCATAAGTACTTATGAAATTTTTGGTATGAGTGAATCAACAGTATTGACTATTCAGCTACTCTGATTCATTCGTACTCTCTACAACATTGATTTATAAGTACAGGTTGCAATGAGTATGCGTACAACGTTGGCATCAAACTCATGCCATTCGAAATATGTTTGATTCATACGCCTACAACCAAACAGTTACTCTTTCTGGTATGTATTGAACGCTCTTGGATCTAATGTGGATTAATATTCTGTCAAACTCGGCAATTTTGTTTGTTCCCATACTCATTCATCCAGAAACGACAGTTAAGCTCTGAAGATTTTTGGATGAAAATAAGGGTCAGTTACTAACTGATCCAGAGGTCATGCATCGAACACACGTCGTTTGACTTCTGTTACTTTGTCAATTAAATGTTGTATACGTACAGGCCAAATTCGCAAAATTTTGGTCTGCGACAGGCCAAGCTCTTGTAAATAACGCCAAATGGACTGCCTCGTCAAAGTACAGACTTTGGTTGACCGTTTAGCGAACTAGTGGACTTGAATTTTTCTACAACATTGCGAATAGTAATCTCTGTAGGACGGTTATGGCGATTAAGGTGCCTGTATGTTGTCCATACAGAATACCCATTTTGAAAAATCAATACGTCCATGGTGAATTGGCAAAACAAACTGAATAAATCACAACTAATTTAACGAATATAGTTTTAACATGGTGGCGCTTATCAATTGTTTCAAATTCGAAAATCCATGATGGAAGACTCGGTATTATAATATTCCCGTGAAATCTCTCAAGGAAGAGAATTTGTTGCTTGTAGGCAATTTTCTCAATGGTTTTATAGAAAATTGATTGATTGAAATTATGGGAACTCTACATGTACTAATTTTCAATCATATAAAGTGCAAGCGATCATTTTATTGCGATTTCTTGACATTTACATTTCAAAATAAGTTCGTGCAGACAACTCAACTCAATTGCCAATCGTCCCTTACAGAAAAAGGAATGCATTATCAGCATTAAATTTGTTAATGATAGAATGGTTTAAGCAAAATAAAAATAAATATGTGTTTAGTCTCAATTAAACTCTTTACTGTACGCACTACTTTTGTGTGCCACCGTTTACAACTTGATGTATTCAACAATAATTGCTTGTTCGCTATTCTCCTTTACATTTCTGTTCGGGTAAGCACTAACAACTGTTCGGTAGACCTTTACAACGACGATCTTCAAACCACGGCTGTTTTATTCACACACAACGCGTCTTCGCACAAGACTGACTGAATTCTTACTACTCGTTGCCTGCTCTGTCTTAACTTTTTATATGCCCACGTAATCAGTCTAATGATGGTTCTTGAATTCACCTTCTCGGGAACTCTATCGCAACTACATTGTTGTTGGTTTATTTTGTTTACATTGCTTGTTGTTGCGTTCTCGCTTTCTTATCTATCCGCTTTTCTTTCAAACTGATGTTGCTGATTTACTTGTAACAAGTTCGTTGTATTTGTTCGTGTAGCTTTTGTTTATCGTTTTAATATTAAACGATATTACTCTGTTTCCATTTTCGTAGCAATATAAATTCATGAATCTAATACGATGGATGCATTTGCCTACAACATGTTCTCTGCCTAATTTCCTTTCTAGATTTATTATGACGTGTTACGGCGTGTTACGGTATAATGCTTTCTGATAAAGTTTTTACTTACAGCTCTTCGCATAAATACTGTCACAAAAACATATATTTTTCTCTTATCTTACTAATGCTAACAAATTTCATAATAGTAAAGCATCCTTGTGCAGACCTTGCGCTGACCAACTTCCTCCTTTTCCCTGATTTTGGTGGAACTTGGTTAGTACAGGGACTGCGTTCACCCGTGGCATCACAACGGGCCGCTATGCGTGCTCAAGTGAGCTTTGTGACATCAGAGCTACCACTCCGACCTAACCTGACCTAACCTAAAAGCATCCTAACAGGGCCATACGAATCTCAGGTTCAATTTCAAATGGTTGTGAATTTAAATTTTTAGATTTTCAATTTAGAATAACGCGCGGGTTTTTAGTAGTGCTCGAAGAGTGAGAGGCTCAAAGAGGATGTTACGCACCTGCATGAAAGGTCCAAAGACTATATACAAGGATTCCGGATTTCTTCTCTTTGATTATGGTTTTCTACAAGCCATTCGAGTTCTCTGTCATCAGGTATAATATAATCTCTGTCTTTGTGGGTAGCCTAGCACAGCTTAAGGAGACTCTTTTATAATAAAAACATAGTCAATATTCAATTGCACTTTTGGGCGATGGCGTCATAAAAGATTAACATAACTTCTGACACTCGAATGTTAATGGTTTGCAATGGTAACGGTATTGCAGGCGACGTGCTAGAAATGGAAGACCTATAGAGACTATAGCCTTATAAAATTAAATTTGGACTTCTGGAAACCTTGAACTTTATGAATGGGACAGTAATATGATTTCTCGATTTCATTTAAATAAGCGGATGTATGTTCGTGAGATACTGTCATCGGTGAAGTCAAATTAGCTTTAGCCGAACCATTCCTTGAGGTTTGAAAACAAAAATAGTCACTCAAAATCAGACGGATGAGTGAGCAATTGTCATGCTAACACAATATTATTCTTTTTTCTCTTGCTGTCGAAGACATTCAAACACAATGTAAATGACCCTACTTTTTCAAGACAAGAGTCAACAGGCTGACAATTGGCAGAAGTTGCATGATCCTTTCAATTTAATAAATTAAAATCACAGATAATAATAATGATTATATTTGAACATATTGTTACGAAAATGGAAGCAGTGTACCATCGTTTAACATTAAAACGATAAACAAAAGCTACACAAATACAACGAACTTGTTCGCATATACCAACAACATCAGTATGGAAGAAAAGGAGACACACAAGTAAGAAAGAAAGCAACAACAGATACGTAAGCAAAGTACACAAACAACAATGAAGTCGGGATAGAGTTCTCCAGACAGCGAAACCCCAAACATTCCTCTTCAAGAACATTCACTAGATTGTTTGCGTGGGCATATAAATAAGAGTAGTAAGAATTCAGTCAGTCTTGTGTGAAGACGCGTTGCGTGTGGAGAGGACTGTCGTGGTTCGAAGATCGCTGTTGAAAAGATCTGCGTTGTAAGCATGCAATTATTGTTGTATTCGTCAAGTGTGAACAGTATGGAACACATATTTGTTTTTATTTTGATCGCAATCAACGAACACATATTCTAAACGTTTTTAAAATGGTAAAAACGTAACAATATGAAGATAATAGAATTAATAGAAAGAGAATTAGTTAAGTATCAGCATTATTTTTTCTGAAAATCCCTGGATTTACTCGGTTAGCGTGGCTGCGATCCTTAACGGATGTAGATCACAATATCCGTCCTTGTCCATGAATGCCTCAAAGAAATTTTGGATCATTCGGTTCCGGGACGTATTGATTTCATTGGAAATTGCATTGCTGATGGGTTGTAATCTCAGTTATTTTGTATTCGTTATTCACTCGTTTTACATGGAGGCTCAATCTCGTTGGCAGCAGGAGGGTAAGTGTAATATTGCTAGACTCTGTTAGACACCTATAGATCCTTCGTCTTTCGATCGCATGGCTGATGCTCATGGTCCACTGTCCTTTTAGTAGGCATGCGGAAAGAATTGGCATTCCGGCATATGATTTCTACAAGAGCTGTAGGTCTGAGGAGGAAGACGATTAAAGAACCGTAATGAAATTTTGGGGTAGCATTTTCATTGCTTTTCATTTGCTAAAGACGGCTAATTCTAGATTTAAGCAGTTTCACTCCTTTCAACGGTGGTTACATTTTACATTTGGTACATAAGACAATTACTATGCTCTATAAAGTTCCAGCAGAGTATAATGTATTTACAAATGCATGGAAAGTAAAAAGTTGTACATGTTTAATTATATTCTGACTCAACATGATGACGATGTCAATGCACATCTTTCGGCTTCTATGGTGCATAGCATAGCCTACACTAATAACGTTTTTCTCTTTTGTCTTTAGTCAAAGCCTACACTACTGAAAATAAATGCATTGTGCTGAAATTCTTGACGATTTGACAATAGTTTTTGTCCCATTGTCTGCAAATACAAACACCCATCGTCAGCATACATTTTTGCATCATCTCAAGCAGCAACAGCTAAACTTACGCATTAAACTTGTATAAGACAAACCAGTAATAGGTAAGTAACTAATACCATGTTCACATATAAGCAGGTTAGCTAGGTTATCGTGGTTATCGAGGTTATCTCGTAACCAAGCCACAAATGTATGAGGTTAGCCATACAATTTGTATGAAAAGATAACCAAGTTCAGCTGTAGGTTACCTCATAACCTAGTAAAATACGCATTGTTGCATTGAAAAGTATTCAATAAAATACTCAAAAATGCAACGCTTTATATCTATTGTGAATAGTATATTGACTAAAATTTGACAGCAATAGAAAAAAAAACATTTGCTATGGAGCAGATACATACAAAGATACATACATACAATACATTACAAATGCATACAGCTGTCAATTTCTGTCATTCTCGCATATGTTTAGGTTATATTTGTCATATGTGAACGCCACAAGGTTATCTCCAAGGTTAATTTTAGATAACCATAACCTTCTTATATGTGAACGTGCTATAAGCGACATGTTTATATTTGGCCAATTCACACAACTTTGTATCGTGTATGTTGTATTAAATACACTTGGTTGTTTGTGAATGCTCAATGCTATGCTGTATTGTGTATTTCGTATTTCCATATATATATAATATATAATATATTCTTCTTATTCTTTTTCATAATTTTTTTCATTCATACAATTTGATAGCACGAAACCAATACAACTTTTAAAAACATATGAAAAAAATGTGTATCGGATTTTTACATGAAAATTATCAACAGCAAGTATACACTGTTGTATATTCGTCCAACAATACACTCAATACAACGATACAACAGCTTGTGTGAATTGACCAATTGTTTGTTGCAAGCCTTGCTATGTACCATATACATATATGTACGATATTATATTTAAAGGGTCCGCCAAATAACTTTTTTTTTAAACTACTTCTTATTTCGTGAATGGTAACACGAAATAAAATCATGTCTGATTTGACAGATAATTGGTTTTATCCTTCCGCTGAACGAATATGGATTTTTATACGCTGTTTTCACTTCGCTAAGTAGCCCTGCGATCAACTTACAGACGATGCCGATTTTGTCAAAAAAAATCATCTTTTCAGATGAAGCGCATTTTGATCTTGGCGGGTATGTAAACAGGCAAAATTGTCGCATTTGGAGCACAGAAAACCCGCACGCATACATTGAAAACGAGTCACTGTTTGGTGCGGATTTTGGTCCAGAGGCATAATTGGGCCATTTTTCTTCGAAAATGAGCAAGGAGTGGCCGTTACAGTCAATGACGATCGTTATCGGGCCATGTTGAACGAATTTTTGTTCACAAAAATTGAAGAGGAGGATATTGGCAACATTTGGTTTCAACAGGACGGCGCTACGTGCCACACAGCCGAAGCTACACTCGATGTTTTATGCCCTGTTTTTGAAGATCACATTATCAGCCGCAGAGCTGATGTCGTTTGGGCACCTCGGAGCTGCGATTTGACACCGTTGGACTATTATTTGTGGGGTGCCGTTAAAGATAAGTATTACGCCGACAAGCCAGAGACCATTGACCCTTTAAGGGACAATATTCGTGAAGCCATTGGTGAAATACAGCTGCACACAATCGATAAAGTGCTTAAAAATTGGACCGATCGTGTGGGCTACTGCATGGCCAGCCGAGGCAGCCATTTGAATGAAATTATTTTCCATTATTAACCGGAAGGATTGTATTTTCAAATAAAAGAAGAAATTTTAGAAAATATTCAGTAGTTTTTTTTAAAGCATTTTCAAAAAAAAAAGTTATTTGGCGGACCCATTACATATGTATGTACGAAATGCTACCTAATCAATCTCTCAATTTTTTTCCCCCAACGGTTTGCGGGCAACAGACGTACGATGCACATACGTTTTGTTTACTACATGTGTATTGTAAGAAAATGTATGATATTTTATTATAAAAAAGAACAACAACAACAGTAATCAACATGAAAATTATCATTTTATTCAAATATCATAGATATGTTGCCAGAAATTTTATGTTAGTGTTGGTCGTTGTTTACTTCTCTTTCTTCCTATCTCTAGTTTTGGAACATATAGGGGGTTTCACAAGTACGATTTCCTTTCTCAATAATTCCATGGACAGAGTTTTCTTTTGATAAAAACACACAAAACTTATTGAAAATGAATGAAAAACCCAAAAGCCCTTACTTCCTTAAACAAAAGTCATAATATGCGGCTTTGGTTGCAGCGTGTTGGATCTGAGCCTAGAACGTCAATTCAGGGTCCAATTAAATGCTAAGATAATTGACTACATTCTGCGTCGCAAAGTGGTGTCGTATATCGCAATTACCAGCGGTATGCACGTCTTCGTAAGAAGTAGCGACTTAGTTTTTTCTGTTGCCAGTTTGAGCCCTCTGTCCTCGAGCCACGACTTTGTTCTTATTATCACTTGGTTGACCTTTCTTCTAGCCTCTTCGACATTTCGAACCATAATTATGGCCGCAACATCATCGACCAACAAGATGTGTACCGTGTACTATGATGAAATATATCATCATAGGTTATGTTCCGTTGGTCAGGGCCAAGAATTGATCCTTCAGCTGCGCCAGATGTGATCTGTTTTCTCTTACGTCCTTCGTTAGTATTGTAAATAAACTTACGATCTCGCAAATAGCTTTGCATCATCTTCAACAGATAACCAGGAACAGCGAACTTTGTTCTCAGAGTATCAAGTACGTCAACCCATCGGATGCTGTTGAAGTCATTTCGGACATCTAAGGTCGTCAACAGAACTATCTTCCATTTTGAGCAGTCTTCGAGTTAGTTAATACTTCGTTAAGGGCTCCCATCGTTGATCTACCCTCCCTAAACCCGTACTATCTTTCTGAGAGACCATGCTTAGGATAATGGGAGATAAGCCTCATGTGAGATTCATTAGGGGGGACATTGTGACTTGACAAATCGAGTAGATGACAAGTTCGGTAATTAAGTGTCTCCTAGACAGTACCAGTAACCTCTATGATTTTAAGAAAAGCTTCACAACGAGAATGACTAATAATGGTGAAAAAAACTTACCATTCTGTGGTACGTTGTGAGGTCAATGGTTGGGCAGAAGGGGATGTTCGGTCCCAGAATGTCGGAGTCGTTAGGGAAACTCATGAGTTTCTCCTAATCCACCAATTTCACCTGGTAAAGATAATTTGTACAATATAACTTGTACCGGAATTACAGGGGCCTAGACATTTATCAATACTATCTGATAGTGAGGCAATCATCTGAACACTCAGTTCTTGTGAAATTAACTCTTAATTAAAACAGAAAACTGCATCAGGTAGGAGGACTTCTGAGAATTCACCGAGATGAACGAATAAGGTAGAGAGGAGAGGAATAGAAAGATTGATTTGAAAGGGTATATTCTAGGAAAACAAAGATGAAGGAATACAGTCCTGGGAGTCAAACGGATTTAAGATAATTTAAAGTTTTGTTTGGTAATTATAATGAGAGAGAGTGGTAGTAGGATAGTATAGAACGTGGCATTGTAAACTCAAACCTAGATTTTGTTGCATTTTATCGATGTCTTTTAAGTCCATCATCGATGTTTTTTAAGTCATTCAAATTAAAAACTGAACTCTGTCTGTAATGCCATCGTTCATTCGTGCACTGATGCATATGCTCGACGATTCAATGAAGAAAGGAAAACCACATACTGATATAAAAAACAAAATCTTTTGGTCAATTCACACGACTTTGTATCGTGTATGTTGTATTGAATACACTTGGTTGTTTGTGAATGCTTAATGCTATGCTGTATTGTGTATTTCGTGTTCCAAATGCTTCTCTTCATAATTTTTGGCATTCACACAATTTGATAGCACGAAACTAACACAACTTTTTGAAAACCTATGAAAAAATGTGTATAAGTGTATCGTACTTATGTACTTACCTTATCAATAACAAGTATATGCTGTTGTATATTCGTCCAACAATACACTCAATACAACGATACAACGGCTTGTGTGAATTGACCATTTGTGTTAAAACATTTAGTATTTTTATTCATGTAGGTGGTTGCGGTGTGTGTAAATTTTGTTAATATATTTCTTTTTTGTATCAATTGGAAAATAATTTTTTTTCCTTTCGATTTTCATGCGGAAAATGAAGAACACGACATAGGCGGATTGTATGTGGCTGAAATTCTTTTTGTATTCTCTCATTTCAATTCAATTTACGACTTCAGTTCAGTTCAAATCTTCTTCTTTTTTCTTTGATTTTTTCATTAAAAAAAATCGAAAGTATTTATAAATTTCGTTTTCATTCTATGAAATCGTATATGAAATATCAGATAAATAAATTAATTTTGTTTTACTTTTTTTATATTGTTGTGAGGTATTGTAATAAAAACTTATGAGATCATATTTTTAATTTGTTTTTAGACACCAAATATTGTTTTTGCTGATCTTTTTAATTTTTTGTTCTTAGTAAAATGTTTCATTTTAAAATTGAACACATGTTAATAATGAAATTTGAAACTGATTTATTTAAAAATTTTTAATTAGGGAAGTGTTGTTGTACATTCAAGTAAATGGAAAATAAATGAGAAACATATTTGTTTTTATACGTTTAAAAAAATTTAATAAAAATTTAAAATTTTTTTTTTAAATTGTGTAAGAATTTTAGGGCACAGTAATCTGGTATAAAAAAATGAAAAATTTTATATTAGAAGTGCCTAAATTAGTCTTCAAGTATTATCATCATGTCCTCCTTTACACCTTCGAAGATTAAGATTTTTACTTAATTACACACTAAAAATTCTTTCGATGCAAAATCATCCTTTCTATTCAATGATAACTAATATTACGGAAATAGAACACTTTAGGCATTCTACGTATAAGCTGCAATAGAAATCTCGCAAGTAACCCCGAAATATGTAATAGAGATAAATATTATAGAGAATAGGAAATTGTGTAACATTGTACCGTGGTGCTTTTCCGACATTAGCATTGATTTCTCCCTTGCAATATGTTGTAAGCGCAATATGTTATCTACTGAGATACAACGGAATTATCTTGAACTGATTAACACTACGTATTTGGACCATTATTATTTTTTTACAGATGGCTCTGTAATGAATGAAAGATCGGTATTTGCCGTTTATAGTAATTATACTATCATCACGAACCGCATTCCATATACACGTCCGAATTATTTGCTTTAAAACTTGTATTGAGAATATTCCCAACTTTGATAGATTGATTACAGAATCCTTTTAGTAGTAACATGATCGTGAATCAATCTTACGAAATTGCCGGAAAATGCAATAAGTTTTTTATGGATACCAAGCGACTTAAATATATCGGGAAATGATAAGGCAGATCTCTTTGCGAAAAATTCATTGAAAGAAATAGTATCGTCAAATTTCAAGTATAAACCCTCAGATTATAAACAATGAATTCGGAGATACATAACTGATATTTGGAATGACTCTTGGAACAATGATAACCGATCTGAATAATATCGGATAGATAAGAATATTGAACCTAAATTTAAGGGAACATTATTACCAAAATCTCATTTTATTAAATTATATAGACTGAAAATTGGTCACTGCTTATTCTCCCATAAACATATAATAGAAAGGACTCAACATCCACTCTGTGGATGTGGCAATGTTCTAAAGGTTTTGCATATCTTTAATGAGTATAATCTTTTACAGTCAAAAAGAAATATAAAAACATTTTTTGATGGAAATTAATTTATATAACTCGATTTAAATCTAATTATAACATCATATATAATACTATATATTGTATTATATTACATAATATTATCTATATCTTTTCACACATTTATACATAACCTGTACCATATCATAAAAAATTAGTAATAACAAAATGTTGTATATGATCTAAAATATAATGGCCTATATAACCTTATAGTGTTGGGGCCTTAAATAAATAAATAATACTAATAATTAATTTTATTTTTAAAATTTCATTTTAAATTTAAAACGTTTTGTTCAACTATTCGTTATTTTTACTTTTTTGTAATAGTTTATTAATATGTTATTAAAGTCATGAATTTTATTTTATAAAAATGTTATTATTGGCTGAATACAAAATCACCATTTGAGAATTATACCGTTTTTTATTATTATTTATTTATTATTAATCGTTGCCATTTCGCAAGGTTTTCCAATATTTCCAAGTTTTTTGAGATGCAAAAAGTTTCCATTAAATTTGTTTTCTAAGAAGACAAGTTTTTTTTGATAAATTTAAATTTTCAATTTCTCCAATAAATTCAGTAATAATAACATGAAATTTTTACATTTTTAAATAAAAAATTTTGTTTTTTATTAGTTCACAAGTAGAGGTAGTAATAGAGGACCGTTGTATTCTTTTAAAATTTCAGTACTTTTGTAGAAAACAATTTATTTTTTTGAAACATTTTTTTTCCAGAAAAAAATTCTTTTTTTTAATAACTTATTGGAAACGCTGATCATAGCACAACACGAACATAATTTTAAAACTGAAAGTGTTATGGTACTATACAAAAAGAAATAAAGTAATAAAAAATCATGGATAATAAAAGTGATAAAATATATGATATATGTAGAGTATAAATAAAAATGAATAACGGCATGTTATTACCGAAGGAAGTATTGAAATCGATAAAAAAAAATAAAAAAAAAAACAATGAAATAAATATATTTATGTAGATATGTACTATATATAAGTATGTGAATAAATGAATAAAGGAGTAAAAAGTAAAAGAGCAAAAGTATAAATAACAATACAACGAAATATAAAGACTAAAATTGAAGAAATAACATTTGGTCAATTCACACGACTTCGTATCGTGTATGTTGTATTGAATACTCTTGGTTGTTTGTGAACGCTCAATGCTATTCTGTATTGAGTATTTCGTATTCCAAATGTCTTCTTCTTCTTCATAATTTTAAGCATTCAAACAGTTTGATGGCACGAAACCAACACAACTTTTTAAAAACATATGAAAACATATACACATTTTTTTCATTCACACAATTTGATAGCACGAAACCAACACAACTTATTAAAAACACATGAAAAAATGTGTATAAGTGTATCGGATTCTTTCATGAAAATTAGCAACAACAAGCATACACTGTTGTATATTCGTCCAACAATACACTCAATACTACGATACAACGGCTTGTGTGAATTGAATTATAAAAAAATTAAATTTACAAAACAATCAAACTAAATTATTGTTAAAAACTACTTAAACAGGTTGTATAACTCCTCTTTGAACCTAATTGCACTGCCTATGTTTTGAATATGATTTGGTAAAGAATTCCAAAAAATTGTGGAACAAAAAAGAAAGAAAAATTGTCCTTTATGTGTTTGGATGATTTTCCTAGCACAGTTAGATTATCATACATACATAACATACATAATTGGTGAAAAAAAAGCATAACATACATAATTGGCCATTACAACCTTTCAGTCAGGATTACGGCTTAGCTTTTCACACCACTTATGTTGTGTGTGTTAATTCTATACATGAGTGGCGGGACCTACAGTTTAAAGTCGACTCCGAACGAGAAACTTTTCATGGGATTTTTATTTACTCTCAGAGTTTTTGCCAGAAATCTGCTGACAGATAGATGGAGATATCTGATTGGCGTTTTAACAGTAGTATTACGTCTAATAAGCCAACACACTACCTATTAGACTACGGCGACTTCATAACATCCTTTCAATCAATATTACGACCTATTACACCACTTTAACGTTTTGTGTGTTAATTTTATACAATAGTGGTGGGACCTATAGTTTAACGTCGACACTAGAGTATTCAAAAAACCGACATTTTCCAAAAAGCGGTTTTCGAATAATTCGAAATTTTGACATTTAAAAAAACCGGTTAACCGGTTTTTATTTATATATTTATTTTATTTAATTTTTTTAAGTTTTTATAATAAATTAATGTAATACATATGTATTTTATTAATAATAACAGAAATATATTGTTCCATAAAAATTTATTAGTTTTATAAAATTAAAATTAATTTTTTTATTTTTTGTTATTATCAAACAAAAAATAAAATGAGATCGGTTACAGTTGAAAATATAATTACAAAACATTTTCCATTTTTTCTGTTCTTTTGTGCATTTATCGAGGTATATGAAATCATCATATAATGATGAATGTGGTTTTATGATTTTTTTTGGATTTTGTATAAAACGAAGCTGGTGGGAATAAACGGTTATACAAATCGACAGCAAATTCCTTGGACTCCGCTTTGGTGGAATACTTCAAAATATGGTCATTAGTTGGATACTTTCCTGAACTTAGGTACGCAATAAGAGAGTTAATTACTTTAATTCTACGTTCAGTAAGTTATCATTAGTCAGTTGCATAATTCTTGCGCATATTGTGTGTTAATTCTGTTAAAATTATTAAATAAAAAAATTATGAATTGCTTCTCCTTCTATAAGTGTTACAGAATCCTTAGATAATTCTTTAATTGCTATTTCTAATGGTTGCAAAGCTTTCCAAAGATTTTCTAAAGCTTAAATTTCATTAGGTGAGAACGGTATTAAAGAAAAGTCCATCAAAGCATGGTTCACACATTTCCATATTATTAAAAAAATTTCCATAATTTTCGATAACGACTTCCATCTGTGTTTTACGTCACATACCAATCTAAGTTCTTTACGTTTTTTTGGGTTTTTACAAAATACTGAAGTCGTTTTTGATTTTCGTTTGTTTTATTGAAAAGTTTTACGTATTTTCGAAATTTTGCCACAACTTCTCCAACTTTAGAGCAGACAGTAAGAGTACAACCTATGTCAATTTTTTTTAAATATAAATAATTTCATTTGTATATTTCCAAAAAGAAGAAAAAAACGGTTATTTAACAGAAAAACCCGGTTTGACGAATACTTCTAAAATGTGAAATATTCGAAACCGGTCGGTTTTTAAAAGTAAAAAAACCGGTTCCCGGTTTCGATTTTTGAATACTCTAGTCGACACCGAACGATAGATTTTTGGAAAACTTTTTAATGGCAATTTTATTTACTATTTATAATATTTTTACACCGCAAAAGAGACTTGGGTCAAGATGTCAGTACCTTATTAAACGAATTAACGAAAGTGTAAAAATGCTTGATAACAGAAATTTAAGGGCTTTCCAACCGACATTTAAAGAAGAGATAAAACGCTGTAGACCTTCATATATGTAATGAAACTGAAACAAATCAAAGAAATAGAAAGAAGATGACTATGTGGCGCTCTTACAATAATACAATGCTTTGTCGTCCATAATCTGTAATTGGGTCAAATAGTTAAACGATTTTAACTGATAGAATCGATATAAATGTTTTAGTCAACAGTTTCCAATAAAAATTTCTGGAAAGAGAAGTATTGTATCTCTTGGTATATCTTAAAGGAATTTGCAAATCAGTATATTTAAAATTGAAGGAAGACACCATTCGAAAATTGCCTTGGTAAACCTGCTTTTACTATCCGTGATTTTACCCACTATCAGCCTGTTTTTTACCTATATAAGTTACTTCTTTTCTCGAGTTTACAGACAACTTCATACATAATATATTCATACTGATTTATATTCATTCTCTCATATTATGTTTTTTTAATGTTTTTATAGAAAAATAAAAAAAAAACTATTGAACTTAAACCTTAAAAAAGTCTGTGTATGTATGCATGAATAGCTTCCATTCATATTGCATTCGAACAAACGTTTTGCAAGTATTACCATTAGGGATAATGATGTACTTGGCTCTACCAATTGGCAATGATCCATTAATTCGTTTACCAACTCATTGTTACATTCATTCCATGTACTGAGTTCATCTGTTCGTTTTTTCTGATGTTTCCTTTTAATTTCAATTGTTTACAAAATTAAATGTTTTATATCCGTTTCTGCCGCCATTATTTTCGCTTTTGTAACTGTAATTTTTCTGTTATTTTCATTTGTAAGGCAAGCGTGAGTTATTAACTGTAAATTTAATTTGAAACATGAATGAGTCTGCCAACAATACACATCCGTTTCTTTTGTTTCGTTCTCTCACGTTCACTGTTTTTCATACAGCCAGCCTGGTTGCATTCGTTTATCAACCCACATGAGTTCTCGAGTCGGATTTATTTTTAGTTTTCAACCAATTCTTACGTGTTTATCTGTTAATGTGTGTTTGTTTGTGTATGATTTTTAATTATTATCTTCCTTCTCTCTCAACGTAATTGTTGTTCAACGATAATTGGTTACATTTTTGCCAGCAAATTAAAAAAAAATTTTTAAAATAAATGATTTTTTCTTTTTAACGATAAAATGTTATTTCGATGTTATATTTGCAGACTTATTTTAATATACGAAACGAAATTAACCCATTTATTTACTGTCATAAACTATTTAATGAAATTAGTGAACTTTAAACCGTTATTACTTACATATAAGTATATTGTATGAGATTATTCCATTTAATTAAAATACCATCGTATAACATTTACATGAATAACAATAGCTACACTAACAAATACAACGAACTTGTTGCAAGTACACCAACAACACACTGATGTGAAACGAGAACGCAACAACAAGCAATATAAACCAAATACACAAACAACAATGAAGTCGCGTTAGAGTTCTCGAGAAAGCGATACCACGAACGTTCTACATCGAGAACGTTCATCAGGCTGATTGCTTGCGCATATAAAAAGGCAAGCCCAAGCAGGCAACGAGTAGTAGGAATTCAGTCAGTCTTGTGTGAAGACGCGTTGCGTGTGAAGAGAACAGTCGTGGTTTGAAGATCGTCGTTGAAAGGATCTGCATTGTAAGTAAGCAATTATTGTTGTATTCGTCAGGTGTGAACAGTGGCACAAAAGTAGTAAGAACAATAAAGAATTTATCTAAAACTAAACACAAATTTATTTTTATTTTGTTTGCAATCAACGAACTCATATTCTAAACGTATTTAACAAGGTAAAAACGTAACAATATATTGTTACAATTGTTACAATATATTGTTACTTTTTAAAAACGTTTAGAAAATGAGTTCGTTGATTGCAAACCAAAATAAAAACAAATATGTATTTCGTTTCAATTAAAATCTTAATTAATCACACAACTTTTGTGTGCTACCGTATACAACTTCACGATACAACAACAACTTGCTTGTTCGTTATTATACTCTGCTTACAATTGTACGTTGTATCTGTATAGCGGAGATCTTCACACCCCGATTGTTTACTTCGAACGCAACGTGTCTTCACACAAGACTGACCGAATTCTTACTAACTGCTGCCTGGTATATCTTGCCCTTTTATAGTCCAACAAAAACAGTATAACGAACACTCTCGAAGCAGAAAGTTCGTGTTCTCGCCTTCTCGTGAACTCTATCGCGACCACATTGTTGTTTATGTATTGTCTTCATACTTGTCTGTCTCCTTTCCTCATATTGATTTTGTTGATATATGCAGCAAGTTCATTGTATGTATTTGTGTGGCTTTTTTTATCGTTTGTTGCTTGTTATTATGTTGCTTGTTCAATGATTTGCTGTGTACTAAATACTTATATCTGACAGATGCCTTCGCCAACCCAAAAAAAAAAGTAATAATATACGTCCCCAATACATATTCCCTATGCAGACATTTGTGTATTGACGATAACTTCATACCAGTACACGTGGTATAGAAAATTTGTCGATAAAATTCTTTCAAATCTTTTCACCAAGATTATAAAACCTGATACTATAAATTAATGAAAACAATTTAAATGTTTAAACACGAAACCATAAAGTATTAAACAGAAGTTGAAGCCAATGAAAAACTATAAAAAAATGGATACATTTTCGCATAAAGTAAAATACAATACAATACATGGCATGGTACATTGCAGGGAGTCAATAATTTTATTGAATCAAAATAGTTTCATTTGCATTTAAAATGCTACAGCAAAAAAGAAAAACAATTCTTCGTAACAAGTAAGCTGTAAGTGTCATAAAAATTTAATTGCGAAAGATAATGTCAGAATACTGGACAAAAGCAAACGTTTGCTGTCTGTCCGTGTTATAATCAATATTTGCCAAAGGCACAATAAAAGAAACTGCCAACCAAACAGTATGCAAAGTACTGGAATTTATAAAAAATGACAATAAGTAGCGATGGGAATGCAAATGATTAAATGCGAATAAAATAATTTCTTTTTAAAGTTTTAACACGAAAGTGTCTACATTTTTATGAAACTAAAGTTGTAAGGAAATGTTAGGAAAGATGTGAGGCCACGGTTTAAACCCTATGTCAGACATACATACATACATAATTGGCCATTACAACCCTTCAGTTAGGATTACGGCCTAGCTTCTCAACACCACTCATGTAGTGTGTGTTAATTTTATACATGAATGGCGGGACGACAGATTTTTGAAAAACTTTTCATGGCAATATTATTGACTCTCAGAGTTTTTGCCAGAAAGTCGACTAAGAAATATTTTTTTATATTTCGTTTTGATGTCTGACCGGGGATTTGAACCGTGGCTTCGCGTCTAATAAGCCAACACACTACCTACTAGACTACGGCGACTTCAAAAACTTCACCCCCAATAAAACGAAATTTGAATATTTCTTCGGCGACTTGAAATGTACCCAGGTGTTATCCATTGTCTCCCACAGATTCCAAGAATGTATTCCGATGATTTATTCTCATCGTCAGAGGCTCTACATGTTGCTCTCGAGAAAATTCTCATTCTGAATAAATATACTTTGAGACTACTGCGCTCGATCCTGTTATCAACCTCGGGTTATTTCTTGATAGTTTCATGCTCTAACGATGATGTTGGTATACATTTAAGGCAAAAAATACCACTTTTGAAAAAGTTTTGTACTAAGTGCGCTTTTAATACTAATCTGCCAATGCCCTTTAGTTGAA
Source organism: Sarcophaga rosellei (assembly GCA_930367235.1). Lineage (NCBI taxonomy): Eukaryota > Metazoa > Arthropoda > Insecta > Diptera > Sarcophagidae > Sarcophaga > Sarcophaga rosellei. The sequence continues at coordinate 67,599,470 of OV884019.1, forward strand.
ATTTAATTTTGCAATTCAGTAGATTCATTAGCAGATTAAGGCCAATAAGTGCTGATTACACTCAACTCATATATACTCAACCAACCAAGCAACCAGTTGTTCACCTTGCAGTATTCAAATTCCTTGGAAACACGAACTTTTGTTATACAAAACCAATCTTAAGCATCATTTTCATCTGTTCTCAGTTTGTTAATTAGTTGTTATTTTCTTTTTTTTAACAATTTTTGTTTTATTCGTACTTGTTTGTTCTTTAATATTGAATTATTGCCTAGTAGAGCTATCACAACAGCGAGCGATAACGTTATTATTAGCCAAAAGAACCAATAAATGAAAGAGTAAAACTTTTTATAATTGAAATTGGTAAAAACGTTTTCTTTCACCGCCCCTAACACTGATTAAACACTTTTCACCTATTGACCCAATATAATTAACCTTTGCTTATATTGAAATGCTTTTTTAAAGTTCTGCATTTAAAGAGTTCTTTGTTGCGCTAAAGTGTTCTAATAGTTCAACTCAGATGATTTTAAGGGCTCGGGCATTGCTCCAGCTTACAGTGTGATTTCACCTTCTGCCTGGCTACCCGTAATCAATACTCATTAAATCGACAAAATACTATGAAACATATTTGAGGGAAATTATTAAGTAGGACAAACATTTTTACTTTTACTTCGTGTAAGTAGCTTTCGTAAGTTTCAATTGCCTGTAAAATTGCCTTCTAAAAAAACGTTTTTTAACTTCTTCGTTTAGATGATGGATGGAGTTAAAATTCATAATGTTAAAAACACCCAAAACTGTTTACTTTATTATTGTAAAAACAATTTGGAAGAAGATATTGTTACGAAAATGGAAGCATCGTTTAACAAACAAACGAAAGACAAAAGCTACACTAACACATACGACGAACTTGTTACAAGTAAACCAACAACATCGATATGGAAGAAAAGGAGACAGACAAGTAAGAAAGAAAGCACCAGCAAACAACGTAAGCAGAGTACACAAACAACAATGAAGTCGCATTAGAGTTCTCGAGAAAGCGAAACACTGAACGTTCTACTTCGAGAGTCTACGTCGGACTGTTTGTGTGAGCATATTAAAAGGCAAGACAAAGCAGCCAGTGAGCAGTAAGAATTCAGTCAGACTTGTGTGACGACGGGTTGCGTGTGAAGAAAATAGTCGTGGTTTGAAGATCGCGGTTGAAAAGATCTGCTTTGTAAGCAAAGAATAATAGCGAACAAGCAAGTTGTTGTTGCATCGTGAAGTTATATACGATGGCACACAAAAGTAATGTGAATAATAAAGAGTTTAATTGAAACACATATTTATTTTTATTTTGGTTGCAATCAACGAACTCATATTCTAAACGTTTTTAAATATGTAAAAACGTAATAATATTTTGTTTTGTTGGAGATGTATGACCTGCGGTTTGAACCGTGGCCTCACACTATCTACTAGACTACGGCGAATTCATTAATAAATAACTTCATCTTAAATGAGTTTATCTTCAGTGTTACCAGTCATTAGGTTAGGTTAGAAGACGTGTACTTGTCAACTGTGACAAGTACAGTACCCGGAGGTCGAATTGACCCATTGTACTACCAGTCATTAGATAGTCTTCTATTCTGTTTTCGTTTCTGTTAAACGGAATATTCTTAATTTGATAGAAGTTAATCTTATATATAAAAATGAATGTGTGTATGTTTGTATGTTTGAAGTTTATAGACGATTAAACGGCTGAACCGATTTTCTTGAAATTTTCACAGTATCTTCCTGTATGTCTGGAAGGAGTTATAGGCTACTCTTTACGTTGATATTCCAAATGAGCGAGGGGCCATGCCCATGTATACTACATACTTAATATTTAATTGCATTTGAAATATATTACTCATACGCATAATAGTTACCCCTACAAGTATGCTATCTATGATTCCTGATGTATAAAACCAAAGAAAATAAAGTATAAAGAATGTGAATTTTGGCATATTTTGGAATATTTTTCAAAAATATTTCACGACGCGGGAGGAAAGATAGAATGGAAGGATAAAGAAACCAAGAGCGTAACAATGTTCTCAATTGTTCTCATCGTGCGTTTTTGTTGTTTGACTAATTTTTTATTTATTCTTCTGAAAACAGTGTTGCCACAAAAAAAATTTTGTAACCAACATTTGTGAAAAAAAATCACCAAATAAGAAAAAATATAACCAAAATTCGCCGTAATTGGCCATTACCACCCTTCAGTCAGGATTACGGCCTAGCTTCTCAACCCCACTCATGTTGTGTGCGTTAATTTTATGCATGAGTGGCGAGACCTACAGTTTAAAGTCGACTCCGAACGACAGATTTTTTTTTGAGAAGCTTTTCATGGCAATTTTTACTCTCAGAGTTTTTGCCAGAAATCTGCTGAGAGGAAGTCGCCGAAGAAATACTTTCTGTATTTTGTTTTTGATGTCTGGCCTGGGATTCGAACTCGGGCCTTTCGTCTAATAAGCCAACACACTACCTACTAGACCACGGCGACACCAGAACAGTTAGACTGCTAAAATTTTGTACGAATATCTAAAGGTTCAATATCAATATTTTTGTTAAAAATGGGCTATCAAGCATTAGGGGCGTGGCAAACTCCATATGAACTAATTATTAAAATCTGTATAAAAAAACTATAAAAGCTAGAGTCCCCAATTTTGTATTCCAGCTATAGAAAGGTGGTGCCTCTCTAATTTGTGGGTGTAGAAATTATTATATCTTGAAATATGGAATAGTAAGGTATATGACCCTTAAATTATTGAGTTTGAAATTTTCAACTCATATAGATAGTAAGTACTAAAGTTCATACTATTTAAATATTTATCTTGGAAAACATATACGTACATATGTAATAGTTATGTTATTGTTTACTTCTAAAAACGGGTAACTAATAAAACTATTATTTATTTGAAAAATACATTAGGTAAACTTTATAATAAGCATTTTAGTGGGCAATGAATTCATTACTTTTAATTACCTAAGTAATAAAATGTAAACTGTCAATATTTTTCCCAAATAAAATAAGTAGTTGCAAAACTCATCACAAAAAATTACCTGTGACCGACGGAAACACAATTATTTGTTAAATTTTAATAACATTAATTTTCTTCAAAAGGTTTTTGACTTTAACCGATTTCATATTAGGTAAAATATAAAGAAATAAATATAACACGCATTCGGTTTTGAAATTCAGTTGAATCTTTGATTCTAAACAAGTTAAATAATACCTGAGTGACATTTATTTTGCAGCAATTTGTAAAAATGCCCCGAATAAAAGCATCTAAAATGCATTGCGTTTGCAATCCCAGAGAGCAAATGAAAGTTCAGAAGACGTGAAAGTCGTCTCAGGACTGAAAGGAGTCGAGCTTCAACCTTTAGAGCCGCCGAAACGCCATCACTACGTGAAGAACGCCTTGAAGGCCTTCGACAACGCGACACAACAGCAAGAGCTACTGAAACACTTTCAGAAAGCTAAGAGCGCCTTAAAAGCTTCTGAAACGCCGTCAGAACGCGAAAGACGTCTTGAAGGTCTTCGACAACATGCCACAACCCTACGAACTACCGAGACATCGTTGGAACATGAAGGTCGACTACAAAGCCAGCGAAATCGTATTGAAACATCACGAGCTACAGAAACACGTTCAGAACGTGAAAGACGTCTGGAAAGCCTTCGGCAATATGCGACAACCGCACGAGCTACCGAGACACCTTTGGAACATGAAGGTACCACAACAGCACGAGCTAATGAAACAGAAGTCCAACATGAATCACGAGTAGAAAGTCAGTGGATTCGAACATCAACAAGAAGAGCAGCAAAGAACAAAATCGTAATCGAATGGCGGTGAATCGACGTAATGTTTTTCATGGATACTCAGGTATTGCATTTAACTACAGATCTGATATAGATGACCACATAATCGCAATTCATGCTGATAGAACTCCAGAACTCCAACAATGGCGTAACAATTTTGATGGTGGGCGATCCAGTTGCATCACGAGATATGTATTTAATTCCGATGGGGGCAGCGAAGCACACCGGGTATTAGCTAGTTTTAAATAAATTTTAAAAACCACAAAACTCATATTGTGACACCGTTGTCCCTTACAAAAAATCTTGCATTGCGGACATTTACAAACTTTTGCGTCCAAGGGTTAAAATTTCAAAATCCTTTTATCAAAGCAAAATCTTAATGTTAATGCACACATTTATTGATTTACACTTTAAATTTAACAAACTTTCATTACGAATTATTTATTTACTTACCTAATCGATCAATATAACACTTTTGGTCAGGACTACGACCTACATAGTTTCTCAGGCCACTTATGTTGTGTGTGTTAATTTTCTTCTTTAGTAGTGGGACCTACAATTTAACACGATTTAGAATGACAGATTTTTGAAAAACTTTTCATGGCAATTTTATTTACACTCAGAATTTTTGCCAGGCGACTGCTGAAAGAAAGACGGTAAAAGAAATTTGTTTTCATATGTATGTAATTTTGTTCGAGGCATCGCTTATTCATGCGATTTCAATACTATGAGCCACAATTTGAAACACAATTTAAAAAGATTTGGGCCTTCTAATCCCTTTAACACATACATAGTTTTCATACTTTAGCGAATTTCACAATGACCAAATTGTTAATTTATAACCAGCTACAACAAAATTTACTATAAGTGAACAGTCAAGTGTTTCTTGACACAAATCTTACAAGATACTGGGGTGAAAAACTTTTTGCAATTAAGTTGGCACTTGTTTTAGATCAACAAATCGTCATTATCATTATTATTTTCTGTTTTACGTCCATTGCCAACTTTCATGTACACCACTTCAGGCTTGAACTGCAAAATAAAAATGAATGAATTTCGTGTCCAAGGCAATGCAGAGACCTAATATAAAGCCGGGATATAATAAAATAACTTTAAAGGTTAACAATCAGAAAAGACAAAAGTTTTTTCATTTAATTGCTATTGTTGTTGTTGATGATTATTTTACTCGCATTCAATTGGAGTTTTGTATTATTTTGTTTTCGTTTATCTTTTTTATTTAAGTTTCTAAATGTGCATGCGATTATTATGAACATTGTTTGGTAAAGAAAGTTTCGTTTTAATCAGAAGAAGTAAACGACAAACAATCATTTAATTTTCATTTCTTTTCACAGACTTAAAGTTTTTAATTATGCTCCAAAGTGGTCTTTAGTATGCAAATTTGAAACGAAATCGTGCGCATACTGATAACTACAGGAGCAATATCACAGACGAGAAGCAAAGGTATCTTAATGGCATAGTATTTGAACATGTACATATGTATATACCCTGCCAAAGACAAATTGATAAGGGAAGGAAAGTTTAAGTTAAAACCTTAAATACATCATTTACAATTGGTCATTACAACCCTTCAGTATGTATTAGGCCTTGGACTCTTGTGCGGTCTCTTGATAATACTGTTACGAAAATGGAAATGGTGTTATTAAAATAATAAACAAAAGCTCCAAAAACAAAACAACGGACTTGATCATGTATAAAGTGATAAACAAAACCTCCAAAAACAACATAAGGCAGTTGTTTACATGATCAACAAAGAAGTAAACATATAGCAACAAAAACAGTGGGCTTGATCGCGTGATCAAAGAACAAACGAGAATATAACAACAACATCAGTAAACAAGGGGACAAAGTAAACAAGCAACAATAACATCAGGTATAAGAAGAGAAAAGGGACAAAGTAAACAAACAACAACAACGCTACAAGGATAGATGTAAACAAGATCCACTAACAACAATAAGGGAAGCGAGTTGTTTACATTTTTAGATTGTTCCCGAAGGCAGTCATTCTCTGCCAAGGGCATGCATTAGACTGATGATCCAGCGATATAAAAGGCAAGGCAAAACGAGCAACGAGGAGTGAGTGATACTTCAGTCAGTCTTGTGTGAAGACTCGGTTGCGTTCGAAGTAAGCAGTTGTTAGTGTTTACGCGAGCAGAAAGTTTGTTGCTTACAAAAAGGGTTGTAAGCAGAAGAGTGATAATTCAATCAGACACGTTGCGTTGCGTGTGAAGAGAATCGTAGTTCGAAGTGCTAACGAACGAGTGTACCAAGGAGAACAACAAAGGGAATTGTTGTTGTGTATGAGAAGAATAACAATTAAAGGAAATTGTTATTGTGTACAAGAAGAATAACAATTTAAAGGAAATTGTTATTGTGTGAATAAATTTCAACACAGGGTGCGCACAGATTTGTGCAGACAATAAAGAATTGATTTTGAAATTAAACACTAATTTACTTTTATTTCATTTGCAATCCACGAACTCATATTTTTAACGTTTTTAAAGGGTAAAAACGTAACAATACATACATACATAACTGATCGTTACACAGCTTGTGTTGCGTGTGTTAATTTTATACATGAGTGGGGCGGGACCTACAGTTTAAAGTCGACCCGAACGACAGATTTTTGAGAAACGTTTCATGGTAATTTTATTTACTCTCAGAGTTTTTGCCAGAAATCCGCTGAAAGGAAGTCACCGAAGAAATATTTTTTCATATTTCGTGTTGTTCGATATGTCTGAGCGGGAATTTGAGCCGTGGCCTGCAGTCTAATAAGCAACACGCTACCTGCTAGACTACGGCCACTTCTCTTAATAATATTACTGTTAAAAACGAAAGTGTAACCGAAAGCCTGGAACATGCAATTTAGCATTGTTCTCAACAACTTAAAATTCCACCTTCATGTGTACAAAATTAAGTTTAGTCAACAGGTTAAACCAGCAGACCTTGAAAAGCGTTGGCAATTTACTCAATAGTTAATGGAGTAAAATGTTAATTTTTAATGTTAGAAATCTCAGCTCTTAAAAGCTTAGTGAATACATGTAATTGGTGGACCTTTGACTCCATAAGGAACAAATTCAACATATAACGCAACATATACTATCCAAAAATTCTGCGCAACGATGACCTAGTTGGTAGTGTGCCTAAAATCAGGCCGATTCCCACCGGAAATCCTCTTGTTTGTGATTGTCTGATTGTTGGTCTGCCATTATATACATATGATTAAGCACAATAGAAAAATGAAATTAGGAATTATTACTAAAAAACAACAATTCAAGAAAAAAAATTACTATGGTGTATACTACACTGATCATTAAAAGTGTCTTACACTACCCCCTCTATCCTTTCTTCTATAAACTATCATTCTTGTATTCTATTACAATGCACTGCATTCTCCTGAGTGTTAGTTTCAAATAACAAATTAAAGGTTCCAGCATTTTTATTTAATAACTATTAATAAAACAAATTTTTGTGTATATATCACAGATCAGCAATGAGTATTCAAAAAGATGAGTATATTCGAATCATACTCATAATTCCTGATACTTCTACGCATTCATACTTATTTTAATATCATACTCACACTACTCATATTCAAAATTTGAAGTACTCATCGTACTCATACTTAACAATACGCATGATGGTGTTGATTTTGCCTCTCCTTTACTTAACATTTACACGAATCACAAAATAAGTATGATTCGCGTACGAACACTACAATACTCACTAGAAGGTTGTGTTCATTGATTGCAACCAAAATAAAAACAAATATGTGTTTAGTTTCTATAAAACTCTTTATTGATCGCACTACTTTTATGTGTCACTGTTATAACTTCACGATACAACAATAATTGTCTGTTCGCTATTCTATTTCACACTTCTGTCGCGCAAACACTAACAACAACACTGACTTCACGATACCGATCATCAAACTGAGTGTTTACGTCGAAGGCAACGCGTTCTCATACAAGACTGACTGAATTATTACAGACTCGTTGTTTTTATGTGCTCACATATCAGTCTGATGAAGGTGCTGGAAGTAGAATGTTCGTGTTCTCGCCTTCTCGAGAACTCTATTGCGACCACATTGTTGTTTGTGCATTCTGCACACTTGTCTATCCCTTTTTCTCTCATGCTTGTTGTTGTTAGTTTACTCGGAACGTGTTCGATGTATTCGTTAGTGTGTATCTGTGTTGTTTGTTCACAATATACACATTGACTCTTGTAGCGTTCTTTACGTTTTCGTTATCTACCTCTTTCATACTAATGGTCTTTGTTTTTGTAAATGAAATGATATTAGGTCTTTTCCATTTGCGTACCAATATTTAATTTTTATTTGGGTTAAGGATGTAAGCGTCTTACGTTTATACTTACGCTTTAAGGAAATTACCATTTTAAATCGCAAGTTTAATATGAAAACATTTATTTTATGAATATACCAACAACAATAGATTTGGAAAACTTTCTAAAGCCACAAAAGTGACGTTATCCTTCCTCTGTAGTTAACCATAATTGGTAGAACAATCCAAAACCTTATCTTAGTAGGTATCAAAAATCGTAAAAAATTTGGTGTAAGTTAATACTTGTCCAAGTCTTTAATACACACCACTACTTACTACCACCACGCATTACATAGAAAGAGCATTTGAGAAAATAATAAAATTGAAAAACGTGTAAAACTTTTCCACAATTGTTTGTTGGTGTCAATAACAATGCAATGAAAAAACAAATTTATGCCAGTGGGTCTTATCAACGCAGAACTTTCTGTATTCCGTGTAAAAAAGTGTAAAAATTAAATGGCGTAGAATTTAAAGACAAAATTAATTACAAATATTGTTTTAAACCACCGCTTGCTCGTTTATCTTGTTCATTTTCTTGGATTCTTCTTCTTTTGAATATCAAAAGTATGGAAAACGCTTACGGCTGTTGGTATCGTAACAATGAAATATAAGTCTGTAGCATTAGTTATTATAATGAGTCGATTATTCAGTTTACCTTATCAATATATTGTTAGGTTTTTACCTTTTTTAAAAACGTTTAGAATATGAGTTCGTTGATTGCAAACAAAATAAAAATAAATTTGTGTTTAGTTTCAGATAAATTCTTTATTGTTCGCACTACTTTTGTGCCACTGTTCACACTTGACGATCTTGACTTGGCGATCTTCAAACCACGCCTGTTTTCTTCACACGCAATTCGTCTTCACACAAGACTGACTGAATTCTTACTGCTCATTGCCTGCTTTATCTTTCTTTTTTATATGCTCATGTAAACAGTCTGATGAAGGTTCTTGAAGTAGAATGTTCGTGTCTTCGCCTTCTCGAGAACTCTATTGCGACTTCGTTGTTGTTTGTGTATTTTGTTCACATTGCTTGTTGTTGCGTTCTCGCTTATATGTCCATCCGATGTTGTTGGTTTACTTGTAACAAGTTCGTTGTATATGTTTGTGTGGCTATTGTTTATGGTTTTAATGTTAAATGATGGTACACCGTTTCCATTTTCGTAACAGTCCGTATAGTCATCTAGAAACCAAACAAGTGTTCCAATCTTAAAGGAACTATAACAGTAAACAGCAAAGATCCAATAGAAAAAAATTTGTTTGTGGTTGTTGTTGCTTGTAGACTATGCAAATTTGCAGTTAGTTTTTGCCACTAATGAAGCCATACAATAAAGTTTTCTGAAAAAGTTATTTTCTAAACAACTTAAAAACTTAATTAAAGTGAATGCAAATTTGTGTGCAGTATTATATGGACATTAGAGTGCCCCGAAACTTTTTTTTAGATTTCCCTAACGCAAGACCGCCTAAAATTTGCGTAATTGATCGTAGATTACTAAAATGATTTTAAAAATAAAATGACTTTTTTTAAAATGATTTTTTTCCGGACCCAAAACATTCATTTTATTTGGGTCATACAACGCCAAGTCGTTCATTAGAAGATAAAGGTTGGAATTTAGATGACGTGATTTGCATTGGATGTGACGGAACTGCAACTAATACCGGTTGGAAGGGTGGAGTTGTTCAATATTTGGAGGAGTATTTGAAGAGACCACTACAATGGTGTGTTTGTATGCTCCATGCCAATGAGTTACCCCTTCGGCATTTATTCTTGACTTTAGATGGTTGCACTTCGGGACCTAGAGAATATTGTGGACTTATTGGAAAACAATTAGCTATTTGTGATAATGCATCAACGGTGTCTTTTTGTGCGGTGGCTGGTAATTTGCCGAAAAATATGTTCGATCAACTAAGAACGGATCAAAAATTTCTTTATGGGATATGCAAAGCTGAACAAACTGGTTATTGTAGTCCTGAGTTGGCAAACCGTAAACCTGGAAAAATTGCGCATTCGAGATGGCTTACCTTTGCTAATCGTCTACTCAGAGTTTACGTAAGTACCCTTAATCCATCAGAAAATTTGCAACTGCTTGTCAATTACGTTGTTAAAGTATACGCTCCTATTTGGTTCCTAATCAAACAAAAACCGTCTTTTAAAGAATCGATCAGATTAGATCTTTCATCTGATTATGTACTCTCTTTACCCGAAAATATCAGATCAGTTGTGGATTCTGTTATAGAAAGAAATGCTTTTTTTGCTCACCCGGAAAATTTACTTGTCAGTGTTCTGTTTGATGATAGAGGCCATATTCGGGAGCTGGCATTGCAAAGAATAATCAAAGCTAGAGAAGCTGAAAGTAGCACTAAATACAGAATATTTAAACCACCAAAAATTAACTTCTCTGCTGGAGATCACACCGAAATTATTATATGGCACGAGTGTAGGTTTACATCACCGCCGGTTCTTCGGCATATTTCCAATGAGGACCTTCAAATCATGGCAAAATATAACAGCTTGGAAATTGATGACTTTCCTTTTCACACACGAAAGATGTGTTAAACTGGTAACAGAAGCCTCTCAATGTGTAACTAACGCTGCTTCTAGAGATGACCTTATTAGAACCAGGTTGAAATCACGAGCAGAAATGCCAAATTTTGATAAAAAAATATGTTTAAATTTTAAGTTTTGGTCATTTATTATAAGTTCTACTTTCTTGCACATTAATTGCAAGTATAAAATATATTAATAAAATAAATTTGTATCTCTTTTTTTATTTTTTTTATTTTAAGCATAGGGTTTAGGTTTGTAAAAACGGTTTCAAAAGTAGAGCCCTCAAGATGGCATGTAATACGATTTTTATTACTTTTAGCGTAATCTGTGTAAAATTACGCAAATTTGGATAGTTTCAAAAAACTATTTTTGTCATTCAAGGACGGGACAGCCTAATGGACATGTCTATTGTATGGAGTTTATAAAACACTGACAGCAATTATTTATAAAAACTTTTTTTTATCTATTTTCTTTCTTCTTTAGAAAATTAAGTGTTTAAAGAAAGAAAATTAATATTTTCTACTGCACTTAGATGACAGAAAACGTGGGATGACATAGTTTTAAGAAATTATTTCTTTCAAATTGTCAGTTCAGTTCTGAAGTTCAAACATTTAACAACCAAAATTTGAAAATCATCTTTTTTGTTAATTTTGGTTTTATGGCAATTCTTTTATCAATTGCAGATTCAATTTTTATTTGAATATACCAAGAGCTGGTTCAAGTACATACATACATACATAATTGACCATTACAACCCTTCAGTCAGGATTACGGCCTAGCTTGTCACACCACTCATGTTGTGTGCGTTAATCTTATACGTGAGTGGCGGGACCTACAGTTTAACGTCGACTCTGAACGACAGATTTTTGATAAACTTTTTAATGGCAGGTTTATTTACTCTCAGAGTTTTTGCCATAAATCTGCTGAGAGGAAGTCGCCGAAGAAATATTTTTTTCATATTTCTTTTTGATGTCTGACCTGGGGTTCGAACCCGGGCTTTACATCTAATAAGTGAACACACTACCTACTAGACTACGGCGACTGGTTCAAGTATCTTTTTGATATTTTTCAATCACATTGTTTGACTGTTAGCACACCGAGACCGCTAAAAATGTTCAAACTTCTCACTCGTATAGTCTTACTTTAGTACCTTCGTAATTGTGAGACTAAGCGTATGTTCAGACATGCACTTTTATTGCGTAAATCGCAATAAACGCCATTATTGAGCTAAATATTTCATATACATTTTCAATACATTATTACGCAATAAATACGCAAATTGTTATAATATTGAGTGAAACTTAAAATACAGCACTGTCATAAGTGCGTTCATTGAGCATATTACAATTTTCCGAACTTATTTTTGTTAATATTTAACAATAAAAAAAAAAACAATTGCTTTGTCAAATAAATATTGCTTATATTATGTCTGAACACTTAAAATATTGTACTCAAATAAACGAATATTGACTCAATAAAAGTGCATGTCTGAACATAATGTAAGGCTGTCTATCATAATCATGCACCATAATGGTTTCAAAAGCAAACAGCAAGCAAAACATATCAGATCAACTTTATATCTAAGCGGTGGATCCATTTTAATACATTTGGAACCTTAAATGATGTACCTAGAGCCCCCAAACCCCACAAAACCACAGCCACTAAAGGTGCTAAAAGCTCTAAGCAGCTAAAGGTTGAGTTCGTGCCATCATATTGTATTAATATACACATCATCTGAAAGCAAATCAAATGGAGTTGTACCAGATACGGAGACTAATGGTTGTTATTATAACAAAAGCAATGCAAATCTGTCCTACAGCAGTCCTCAGGCCGGGAAATATTTTGACCTCGAGGGAAATGTGATTTTGCTTGGACGCTGTACTCAGATAGAAGGTATAAAGGCTGCCATCCGCATACTTGGCTTCTATGAGGTTAAATCGAAAAGCGTATGGAACTGTCTGGAAAAGACATTGAATCAGCTAAGCAGGAACAAAATAATCTGCTGACTCACAGGTTATTTGAGAATTCGCGAAAATGAACAGAAAAGGGGGAGCTTCAACTGCACCTATGAAGCCAAAACCTGCTTGTAGAATGAGGCAGATATTTGGGAAGGTATACTAAACGAAAGGCGAAGACTGTTCTCAAATCAAATGGGTATAAAACAATCTAAACTTTTGTTGAGTAACAATAGGAAGAGATTTAAGTTATGCATCAAACCATTCAGAATAACCGGTCTTCTGACAAGACACTATAAATTCAAAGTACACTTGTTCAAAATGGGGATCGTATCCTATCCAAAACACCTACATTCTGTGATGATGAGACCAAACAGGTTTAACTCAATATAAACTTCTGTTGCGAAGTTACAATAAGTAGAGGTTTTGAGTTATGCATCAAACTATCGAAAAGAAACCGAGACGTTCGTAAGAGGTCTTTTAACAGGGCATTGTAAACTAAAGTACACTTATTCGGAATAGAAAACATGCAGATTATGTGATGACGAAAATGAAACATCAGAGCACAGTCTTATCGGTACTTATCGGACATTTACGTATTCCAGAAGGAAACACCTGAGAGAATATGAGGCATTGAGCATGGAATTGTCCTTGTTTACATCAAGCAGCATTCTGAAGATATTCCAGGAATACAGTAGATCGTGTTGTCGAAGTACTGGGGCGCATTTTCAAGCCAATAAAAAACTGTAGATGTTATAAATCTTTATAAAATTTGTCAGTGTTAGTTGCTTGAAGGTAAACCTTAACACACACATGGGCCCATAATCATAGTCAAACACTAAAGTCGGTTCTTTTTAAAAGCAACTTTAATATTTAAACCTGTTTCTTAACTATAGTGAAAATTAATAATAGTTTTAAGTTGAATCAGCTTTAAGTGGGTGATTAGTATAATTTTTGAAATCTTGCATACAAACTGGTGTAAATACTGTATAAGTGGCATCTCCGCACAGCTGATGCAACAAAAGCGCAAAAAGAATAACAAAATATAAATTGTTATTTTGAAAAAAACAATTGCATAAAATTAATCCGTAGAAAATAAATGAAATAAAATAAATTTTTCAACACTTTTTCCACAATTTATAAAAAATTTAACACAATTCATACAACTTTTGCTTTTTGTTTGTTTTGATTTTGTAAATTTGGATAAATGACAAACAGCTGATGGAGTTAAACTGATGTTAACTTTGTTAAAAACAACTTCAGCTTGTTTTAAGTATAAAACTGACTTTTGCGGAAAAAGTAAGCTTTTTATCGTCTATAGTAGCTGAAAAGTAGACTTTTTAATAAATGATACTTAAAGTATACTTTTTTGATGACTATGATTATGGCCCATGATGTTTAAGTGCAAATCAGTTTTCTATTAACATCATCTGTTGTTGCAGTGTCGACGTTACAGATGGTCTTTTTATTTAACTGCGTCCAATTGATAAATTTTGATTTATTTTTTTCGGATAAACAATCCAGAATTTATTTATTTTACAATTAAATACGTTATTAAATTAAATTTGTTTGTACGTTATTACATAAACCACTTAATAAATAAATAAATAAGTAAACAAATCTTAAAACTTCAATTTTTAAAATGTGGGCGAAAGATCAACACACGCGTGCTTCAAATGCACATCACCATCATCACTTCTCATCGCCTGTCATTGAATTCGTTAAAAGATTCATAATCATTTTTTCTTGATGCTGTCAAAATGAAATCATGCGTAAATTTTTCTTAATTATGCGGTTATTTAAAGTTCATAATGTCAAGGGTGCAGTCCCGGTTAGAGCACAATCTTGCAATTGAATTGTGTTGATTGGAGGGGAATAACAGTAGACTGATTTCGAGACCTAAATTTAAACATTGACGTCTTCATTATCAATAAAAATAACAGCACTTCAATATTTTATTCAATAAGAAACTTTTTTTCCTGATTCTTCAACAGTTCATGAACTCGTGCTGATTGAATACATACATATTTGTTTGGATGACTTAGAGACGTGGTATGTTTCTAAGATAGACAGATGATCATTTGCAAAACGAATGTAAATATTTATGAAATTCCTTAAATATTGGTATGAGTATTTTTTAATTTTATATGAATAACTGAAAATAACCCCTGTTCACTCAATATTCAACATATCCTTAATTACTCAATTTCTTATGCTCAATATATATTTTGTTTAGTTTCGTTTCCAATACTGGCCTACGAACTTTGACACTAGAGAATCAGAGTATTGTAGAAGATACGGCTGCTAAATTATCAAAATGAGTATTTGGGCAAAGCTTCCCGAATGTTACGTTGAACATCCTACCGAGAGAACTATTCGCAAAGTGGCGGATACATTTTAGTTCACTCGTTCAGTAAACGATCAACCAACATCCTTTCGTAGATGGAACTTTAAATGAATTAAGCTAACTGACTGAGCCTTTAATTTTTAAATTTAACCCTCATCTCACACTCAAAAACGTACATTTATTACCCTTTGTCACAAAACATAATTTTTCATATTTAAAACGATGATTTATTTAGCAAAAACATGCATACAAACATTTTCAACACGAACAGCATATTGTTATATACATATGTATGTATGTATTGTTTTTAGTTTTCGAATTCTAACGGTAACAAATATGACATTTAGCTCTTCCTTCGATATTCGGAGAAACAGGGTACGATCGTAAATGCAGTAGTTGTGCAACTCTGACTTAAGTCGAACGTTTTTTTGCAGACAAATGACAATGCTGTCGCAAATTTTTGCAAATATAGCTGCAGTTTGATTTCAGTCGCAATAGTTCGCGATAAGCCATTTCTTGGAAAACATTGTAGTTTCGTGCAGAAAAATGGAAAAGTAATAAAATCTAACCGATATTGTTATAGAAAATTTTAATTATTTATATTTTTAGTTCCGAGGAAGATATCACATTTAACATACAAAAATTAATAATACGAAATAGACTGGATATGGAGTCGGACTTCCAGGAAGGGAGAAAGAAGAAGTTAGTATTGTGGGTAAAAGTTTCATTAAAAATTAAAGAAATCAAAAAGGACTTTGAAATGACAAAGGAACAAATAAGCCGGAGAGTTTTGCACACCACATATAAAAGTATCCACTTCCTGGGAGTTCTATGACATATTTGATGAAGTCTATGGTACAAAACACTCTATTAACCCACCCTTAAAGAATTTATAGTCCTCCCTTAATGCAACAAATAAAATTTGCAACAATAAAAATTTTAAATTTATTCTGTAAAGGAGGTATCAAATCTTACCGCAAACGAAGATCGAGACATTCGAAAATGATTTGATACCGGTTTATTACTTCAAAGTAATTTTCAATAATATTTGTTATTGTTAATTTTGAGACCATTTTTTTAAATTTTTGCAGAACGTTCTAAAAAGCAAATTCTGTTTAGTATTGTGCAGTAGCAAAGCATCTGCAACAGTTGATCACGCATTATCAACAAAACTGGGCATAACTGCCGCAGTGCTGAATTTACGAACGCACCCACACTGTTTGATCTTCTTGGAAGAATAAGTGATTATAATGCGCTCTCTTGATATTCTGAAGATTAAATGAACAGTGAAGAGGTGGAATCTTCCTTCTGACTCGGAGAATAACTGTTAGGAAACTCTTCATCATCAGAAGCATTTAAAATAACTTCCAGCTTTCCGAAGGTGAAAGATTTGTGAATAGCCATATTGCCCACGACCAAGCCATACATACATAATTAGTCATTACAACCTAGTTTCTCACACCAATTATGTTGTGTGTGTTATTTTATACATGAATGGCGGGACCTACTGTTTAAAGTCGACTCCGAATGACAGATTTTTTGAGAAACTTTTTATGGCAATTTCATTTACTCTCAGCAGTTTTCTGTCAAAAATTTGACGAAGAAATATTTTTTTCTATTTCTTTTAGTTAGAGATGCCTGCCCTGGGGTTTGAACCGAGGCCTCACGTTTATTAAGCCAACACACTACCTACTAGACTATGACGACTTGACAACTTTACTTAATAATATGAACTCTTTAGAAGTCGAATAAATTTCCATGAAACTTTCTCACTGAAAACATACACCACATTGACTAACATCAATGCCGGTGACGAACCTTTTTGTATTATGTAATGTTTTTTACCAAAAAAATTAATTTTTTTTAGTGCAAAATACGTTGCGTTTTTTATTTGTGTGAGAAGTGGTACACAATGGTAACAATCGTAATTTTTTAAATACATATCTCATTATCGAAACATATTTTTGAATTAAAGCCAATGAATTTTCTAATCTTAAATTGTGTAGAAAAAAGTAAAGAAGTTTTAAGAAAATCATTTTAAAACTTCTTTTTTTAATTTTGAAGTAAAAATTCTTTTGTGTGATTTTTCACCTGAGAATGAGGCGAGGGTTAATACAGCTTTCTTGGTTCTTATACATTTAACTCTTTAATGGCAAGTGGACCAACTGCACTGTGATCCACTGTATACGTATATTGTGGATTGAATCGTTTTATTGTTAAAATGAAGCACTTAATAGATAAATATGTAAATAAATATTTGGTCAATTCACACAAGCCGTTGTATCGTTGTATTCATTGTATTGTTGGAAGAACATACAACAGTGTATGATTGTTGTTGATAATTTTCATATAAAAATCCGATACACTTATACACATATTTTCCATATGTTTTTAAAAGTTGTATTGGTTTCGTGCTATCAAATTGTGTGAATGAAAAACATGTGTATATGTTTTCATATGTTGTGTTGGTTTCGGGCTATCAAATTGTTTGAATGCCACGAAATACACAATACAGCATAGCATTGAGCGTTCACAAACAAACAAATGTATTCAATACAACATACACGATACAAAGTTGTGTGAATTGCCCAATTAAAAGTTTAATACATGAATAGTGCGTATCATCATTATTTCAATCAATAAAAATGAAATCATGCGTATATATTTTAATTATGAGGAGCTTACTTAGAACCTAGCAAAGGTTAGACTTAAATGAGTTATAAAACTGAACTCGTCAGGCAAAAATGATGAGGTTTAAAGTAAAATTTTAACGTCATTATTATTAATTAATACAAGAACACTTGAATATTTTTTTCACTACGGAATATTGCTTTATTCCTTTAAAAATTGATTTGTATCAGTAAAAAGGCTCTTAAAATTAATTGATGCGTTTATTATGTGCGCTTCAAAGTTAAATAAAAACCTTGAATTTAAAAATATAAACAATTTCATAAAAATATGTACATCTGTATGTATGTATTTGGAAGCGATTCCAAAAGAGTTGTTACTTAATACGAATGCCAATCTCAATGTGTTTTGAAAAGTTACAGTTTAATTTGTGTTAATTAAGCTTCAATGTGTTTTGAGCACTTTTATTCAAACCGAAAAGCATGACTTCCTTCGCAACATGTCACAATGTAACATGAACACATTCATTCATTAGTTTCCAAAGGACTAGTACTTCTCCAGCTAGAAAATATGTTTCTGTAGATGCTGAGGCACTTGTTGGCAATTCTTGTGCAAGATAAGAAAAGCAATTACGTAAGTATGGGCAGAAATGTGACTATGAATTCACTGTTGTATGCCCAAAGTCTAAGTATATTGCTACTCATAAAGTTGTTTTCATTATTTACAAAATTTCGACAGATAATATAACTTTATAATAGCCTCCAAATATTAACAGAAAGAAATATTTTCGTTTCCCAAGGGGGAACCACTATAATAAGATTCTGCTAGACTGAGTTGTTGAGGATCTTTTTAACAACACATAAATATTAATCATATGCCCACTCATTGACTTTTCTCAGAGCATGTTGGATCATATCCCTAATAGTATCGACAAATCTGCCTGAAATTGTGAGAACGCATAGGCAATTACCCCACATGCAACTTGTTCCAGCATTACTTGTAGCTCATTCATCACCAGCTTCCATAAGAATTCTCTTTCCTATACCTCTAGTTATGTGCAAGCTCCCTAGCAACGAGTAGGTCGTTCTCCCATAGAGTAGTATAGATGCGCCGGAGGCTTTTCCGGAGGTTTAAACAGTTTAAATACATCTGTTGCCCATTTGATTTCCTTCACAGATACAGTGGCTCAAACATATAATTGGAGACTAGGTGTGAGATTATTCAAACGGCGATTTTTCCACTTCAATGGAAATATACATACATAATTCGACATTACAGCCCTTCAGTCAGTATTACGGCCTAGCTTCTCACACCACTCACGTTGGGTGCGTTAATCTTATACGTGAGTGACGGGACCTACAGTTAACGTCGATTCCGAGCGACAGACTTTTAGAAACTATTCATGGAAATTTTATTTACTCTCAGAGTTTTTGACAGAATCTGCTGAGAGGAAGTCACCGAAGAAATATTTTTTTTCATATTTCGTTTTGATGTCTGACCTAGGGTTTGAACTCGAGCCTTCCGTCTAATAAGCCAACACACTGCCTACTAGACTATGGCGACTTCCGCTATTCTCACACCAAAACGGATGCTTTGTGGCGTCTTCCTGTTCTGGGTCAGCACATAAACTCATTTTGTTTGCACAGTTGATGTCGGGCAGTCCAGAAATTTATGTTGTACTCGTAATATGGTGGACAGGTCAACTGGTTGAGTTAAAAATGATCGATGATCTATAGAAAACATCGCCACTATCTGTGAGCATTTGCAATGAAATTCGAGACAGTGGATTTCGTGTCGCGCTCAAGAACGAATTTTGTGTCGAGACTCGAGTCTTGCTGAATGGTCGCTGGAGAAATTCAAAAATAACCCTGATTTTCGTCGAAAAACAAAATTGTCGAATTTTAGATACGAACCCACAGGAGATCCGAGAACGTCAACTGCGACGTTATCGGTTCATATTTCTTCGAGAATAACGTAGGCAGGCCACCACTGTTAATGGTGAGCACAACAAGTCAATTATTACCTACTTAGTTTTGCATGAATTGAATGATGTGGATATCAACGGCACGTGGTTTAAAGTGAACGGCACTGCATACCATTCAGCGCATGCCACATTTAATATTCTGCACGAGGGCTTGGTCATCTTAGTGGAAGTTATGTGAACTGGTCACTGAGATCATACGATTTGACTCCGTTGAGCTTTTTCTTGTTTTGTTTCTTAAGTTAATTCTTGGATTCGCATAAATCACAAGCCTCAGCGGTCCTCAAAATTTAACTTAACCCAAATTAGCGGTAAAATTCAGCTTAATTTATATTCACGTTTGCACTTCAACTATGCAAAATAAATCTTTGAGAGAGTGTAGATTCCCTTCATATCAATTTGCGGCTTTGGAAACTAATGATTTGTCTGAATCTCTGAATAAATAATAAATGCAACACGACCAGTCTTTGCATAAATAAAAATTACACGTTTTATGTCCACGATAAGTCGAAGAATGCGTTGTAGTTAAAGTCTCATTCACTTGCAATCCATGTATTCGCGCTCGGAGAAGAACTGATTATAGGACATCTTCGAATTTTATTTTTCATGAGTGAATAATTCTGTCATAAAAATTGCGAAATTATGAATTTTTTTTTATTATTCGTTATCAGTTCATAATAAAATGTGGTTTACCGTTAACAATAGATCCAAGTACGCTGCCATCAGATCATCCATTAATTTAATACAACAGTTTACAGTTTATCCACGTTATCAATAACACTGTTGTTATTAGCTCCGTTATTATTTTTATTTTTTTTTTACTTTTGTAATCATTGTTAAAAACACCACAATATTTATCGCATTCTAAACGCTTCGAAAGATTTCACTTTTCTGTGTTCAAATATATGAAATATACCATATGCGTCGACATTATTAGTCAATTCATACGACTTTGTATCGTGTATGTTGTATTGAATACACTTGGTAGTTTGTGAATGCTCAATGCTATGCTGTATTTCGTATTCCAAATGTCTTTTTTGGGCATTCAAACATACAACTTCTAAGAACCTATGAAAAAATTTTTATAAATGTATCGGATACACTCAATACAACGATACAACGACTTGTGTGAATTGACCATATGTTGTATACTGTGGGAGACAATTTGCAAAAGACAAATGAAGTCACAGTGTGAGCATCTTTCGTCAATTTCCCCAGTGGAAATAAATGGGAATTAGGGGAGTGAAATACAATACCTTCTGCAGCTTTTCTCTTTAAATCTTACCCCAATTAAGGCTAATGCGTGTATGGGAAAAATCTGAAGTGTTGACGATTGTGTTCTAAAATGATTTGTAATCGTTATCACTTTTAATAATACAGTTATAATATTATCGAATATTTATAATGTGTCTGAAAGATTGCTATTTCAGTCCTCCTATTGATAGATTACAAGTGTATTGATTATACAGAGTAGATACTTACCACCGTTCATTGTAATATTTGGAATCATAAAGCGAATAAATTAGACAGTCGAATGTGAGTGCTCTTTTCTTAATAAAATATTAAGAGTTTTTTAATTTATTCGATTATAACCAAAGGGCGTCTAAATGGGACCAATCCATATACTAATATTACTAACTTCTAAAAGTTCCATGGAGTTAAAAATGGAATTATATTGTATTCATGTAACATTCAGAACTATTAAACTACAGCTAGAAAATAATATGTGTTCTTGTAATATTCTGTAGCAGAACTGCTTTGTAGTTCCATAACAAAGTAAAGACATACTTCCCTTACTTTTCGTGAATTTTAGCTGTTCTATACAGGTAGTAAATTTATGATTGCAGCATTTACTCATTTGCAGGTTTTACTAAAATTCTTTAATTTTTCTTGAAAATTTTTTTTTTGGAAGAGGAAATGTCAAGTGCCTGGATTTTCTAAGAAAAATTCTCATTCACTTGCATTGTATTAGCTTTGTAGTGTTATTTTACACACTGGCACATTTTCATAATGAATGAATTCATATAAATTCGTCCTTGAAATGTTAGCATCCACGACTATAGCATGTGTTGGTTTATTTTTTCCAGCGAAAGAAGGTTTTTACTATTTTCCCTTTTACCGAGAAATTAATATTCGCGTTATTACAGCTTTATAAACAAGTTATCAAATGATATATAAGGGTGGGTTATAAAATCATAATTTTTCTACCTGAAATGCATTGTGTCATTATCATATTAAGAAAATCGATTAACGCAATTATTTTCGCATCTCGTGAAACAGTATAAAAGCAACGGAAAGATTGCTAAAAATTATTAGTTTTGGTTTCAAATCCTTGACGAAAGCACCTAAGCAAATCGATTCAAAAATCCAAATGAAAATAATATCAACATTAAAAACTTCGTTGCATCGTTGGAAAAATTATTCAAAATTATAAAAAAATTTTTAATATCGTGTTGCTTTTGTATGCTTGAAGTCTTCTTTATTAAGAACAATTTCATAGCAAAGACCAGCTTTGGTTTCATTAAACCATTTTAGCCGTTAAATTCATGTCCATCAACACCAAAACTTTTTAAACCTTATTCGGGTGAGTAGAAAATTTACAGGAAAAAAAACCATTTGCAATAATAATTTCGTTTCTATTACAGAATGCGCATACCAATTGTAGAATAAGTCAATCTTTGGCAGTGTATAATCACCTCCACATTGAGGGAACTTTAACAGCAGTGAAAAAATTTTAATGGTCCACATCATGAACTTGAGGACATTCCAAATGTAGAAGTCGTTCAGGAAATGAATAATAATGAAACGGATTTAATACCTGAGAATTTTTTATCGGGAATTAAATTCAAAGTGGTTAAACTGTTAAGGAATATGATTCAAAAACATGATTGTATAAAATTAAATTTTGAAATATTTTGCGAACACATGCTGGTTAAAGAAGAGGAAAATTTATGTTACATTGAAGTGAAATCGCATCAGACCAGATGATTGTAATTAATATCTCATCATCAACTACAGATGATATCCACAATATTTACAATAGACAATGTGATCTTATTGTTAAAAAAAAAATGAGTGAATTCCAGGAACGTGATAGCGGATGGACATTAATACATATATTACGGATAGAAATTAATATAAATAAATATCAGTGCATAAAAGGTTCGCAGTATATCCCTCTACCAACACCAATACAAAAGAAACATGCATGCATCAATGTTCAAAACAATGATCAATATTGTATCCTACTATGTACTATAACTTCTAACAGGTGTACATCATATAAAATTAATAACATTAGTGATGATATTATCACGTTGGAAAATGATATTGTTTTGGATTTTGAATATATGACTTTTCCGCTATCAACGAATAGAATTAAAGATTTTGAAATGAACAATCCCGATATTAGCGTGAACGTGTTTGGGTTGAATGATAACAATGATATAGTCGGACCCTAGTATTCCACTATAAAGGAAAATGCTAATCACGTTAATTTATTATTACTAGAAGATTATGAGAGATTCCACTACGTATGGATTAAAAATAAACATAAGCTGCCAGATAAATGAGGCACCAAATCGTCAAATATTTGAGAATTGAGAAAAAATTTCCAAAATCGTCAGACATTTATTGAAATCGTCAGAAAAAAATAAATTAAAAGTTTTTAAAAAGCAAAATTATTTCTATTTCACTTTTCTATCTCTTAAATATTATTAAATATGTAAATATTTCTTTTTTTTAGTCTCATTGGAGATTAATACTAATGTCATTTCTTTTTATTATTGTTACTCAATTTGCTTATTATTGTATTAAAATAGATTGCAAATAAAAATATGGAAAAAAAAACTTTTCTATCTCTACTACAATAGGATTTTCCTCGAACTAAATAAGGTGGACTTGTTCCCGAAAATCATATATTCCTACGTAGCGCTCGCCTTTCTCAGCCAGCACATCCGTATGCGGTCGATTGGCCAGTGGATCGCACGCTGCATTACAAAAAAAATACGTTTTTAGTCGGTTTAGTCAATTTCTGCAGAGGTCTTTTCTGTTACTTATGGTGTAAAAATATACAAGCCTAGTGCTCTCTTTCCTTCTTCCCATAACATATTTTCGGCTTTCCAAACACAATGCCATCCATCTCTTGAGTGTTGGTCGTACAAGAAAAAAAAAAAAAGAAATAACGGCACTTGACTTTGTTCTTCCGGTGGTAATATTGAATGCTACATCCGAATTTTTAAAATTGTCTGCAACGACAAGTGATAAATTATTCTCAACTAAGAGGTTATTTAGAAGTTGTAATTTTTTGGCTTTTAAGGGGTTAAAAAGGAATAAAATACAGAAAAATCATCGCAGGCATTCGAAAGCAACCTTAAAATATAATACTTTACTCCTAGTTTTTACTAAATTAAATTTAAGATAGTAACAATTTCAAAGTAAATACAAAGCTTAAAGTGGATTTTAATGTACTAAAGTAAAGAATATGATGTAATTTTTTAATTTTTAAAACTGTCAAAATGATGATAAATCGTCAGATCTGACAGCTATGGTAAGAAACTTCCTCAATCAAGAGGGAATTCAATATTATTTCACAAAATCGAATAGTTATACCGGTAATTCAGATATTGAAAGATTTAATCACAGAGAGAGTCAATAAGCACCCAAATTAAAAAAGTAGTAAAATTCTATAATAGTGGCTATCATAGTAGTCCTTTGGATGAGCAAAATAAATTGATTGATCATAGCATAATAAAAGAAAGATTAGACATCGTTAAACTCAGAGTGATTCAAAAAAGGAATAAATCAAGAGAAGACTACATAGAGATTTGGAAGGAAGGATTTGTTAAAAATTATAAAAGCTTAATGTCTTAAAAAAGAACCGAAGTTTGTTAAAAAGCCTTTAGAAAATGTTCACACCGACAATATTAAACGACCTATTAAATTTACAGATCGTGGCAGTCATTCTCACACTAATTGCACAAATACATCTGAATCAGGCAACCGTTCAAATAAGTACGGTGGTTTCCTTAAGAGCAGACTTAAGGAAGTTGACGTTGTTAACACAACAACTTCTCTTGTCCACATTGGAAATACTACCGAAATACAAAACCAGCGACACATCACTACAGCTTTAATAAATTCGGTTAGAGAAGCTATAAAAAGTAAAAAAAAATACAACAAAGATAAGGCACAACAAGAAAAAGAGTAATTTCTTCAAAATAAATAAATGACATATGTATGCGTCAACAAATACGACTTCCGAACTTTGACACTTAAGCCACCTTTTCGAAAGTACAGTTGTCAAATTAAGTGACGTTTATTCAGTCTGTTTTGTTAAATCACCGTAGACGTGTATAGTGTTCAACAATACAGGCAAATAATGAACGTGTTGTATCGAAATTGATGTTCTATTCGGAGAACATACATACATACATACATACATATTTAATCATTACAACGCTTCAGTTAGCATTACGACATAGGGTCTCACGCCACTGTGTTGTGTGTGTTCATTTCATGAGTCGCTGGACCTGCAGTTTAAAGTCGAGTCCGAAATACAGATTTTTGAGATCCTTTTCATAGCAATTTAATTTACTCTAAGGGGTTTTGACAGAAATATGTTGAGAGAAAGTTGCCGAAGAAATATTTTCTCATATTTCATTTTGTTGTACAAGTTTGAACGGAGGCGTCACGTCTAATAAGCCAACACAGTACCTATTAGACTGCGGTAACTTAAAATATGTATGCGTCAGCAAATCGTATGACACAGCGACTTCCGAACTTTGATACTTGAACCATCTAATTGCAGCTAAATCTGTTAAATTAAGTAACGTTTTTCCAGTCTGTTTTATAGCAAAATGGGTGTTCAGTTCGAGAAACCTACCGTGCAGAAAACATATTCATCAATAAGGCCCATTTCTAAATGAATGGATATGCAAACAACCAAAATATTCAAATTTGGAACGATACTAATCCACATGAGATCCAAAACCGTACAAAGCATTACGCATAAAATTACAGTGGATGTGGTGTGGATTTATGACTGGCCTTGGTCCACATTTCTTTGAGAACAATTTCGCCAGACTGTCAGGTTGAGGATTATTAACTTTTATTAGCATAAATTGTTTGATACGGACAAAATACATACATACTAATTAGAGTTTGGGAATTCCCGGACTTTTTCATTTCCCGGGAAACGGGAATGAAAAATTCGATTTCCCGGGAATTCCGGGAAATCTTTTAACAATCACAATACATACTAGTAAAATGCTTAAGATATTTATTAAAATGTTATTTTACTAACAAAAAAGAAAACAATACATTGAAATTCATACTGTATAAACAAAAACAAACAGATTAATGATAACATTTTGAGAATTTTCGAAGAACTTAGTTTTCACAAAATGAGTTTTTAAAATTATTAGTGCATTTAATAACTCATCAGACATTCTATTTCGTAAATTTGTTGAAATTTTACCAGCTAATGTCAATGTTTTATTGATATACTTGTGCAACGGAAATGTCTTCATCACTTTCAACCGATGTTATTTCAGTACCTTAGAATAGGCGTTTGTACATTTGCTCTGCATAGGATTTTAACATTGTCTTTGTTATGTTAATTATATAGTGTTGTGTTCTTCCTTTACATATTTTTGAAGAGTAGCATTTTTAAAAGACTTTTTTGAACATTTAGATTATTTTCCTTATACACCAATACCCCGATTTGCGTCGCTTCAGTTTGCGTCGCTTCGAAGTTGCGTCTTTTTTTAAGTTTCCGGAATTTCAATGTTGCGTCGTTTTTTTTCAGTTTGCGTCGCATGGCTTCGAAGTTGCGTCGTAAATGCTTCGATTTGCGTTGTTGATATGAAAATGTTTTTACAAAGCTAAAGCAGAAAAAGGGGATTTAGTAGAAAGCAAATTTGCAGATGTGCGTTGTTTACATGTTAAGCGTAGTTATTAGTTTCGAATTATATGTCGTGGAGTGAAGTTCAGTCTGAAAGTTGAAATTGAAAATTCTGCTTCAGTTTGCGTCGTTTCGGTTTGCGTCTCATTTTTTCAGTCCCAATTAGCGACGCAAACCGGGGTATTGGTGTATTGTCAATTGGTGTATTGGCAATAGCATTATAATTCTCTGACATAAGGAAAATAATTCAATTTATACAAAGAATTATTTTTCTGCTTTATTTTTTCAATACAACTTTTTTAAAATGATTTTAGTCCATAAACAACTCAAAAGAGTAGTCAGTGATTAGTCTGTAATTCCCATCCGGCAGTTCCCGAACCCCAAACTCTTATACTAATTGATCATTACAACTCTTCAGTCAGGATTACGGTCTATCTTATCACACCACTCATGTTGTGTGTGTTAATTTTATACATGAGGGTCTGGAACTACAGTTTAAAGTCGACTCCGAACTACAGAGTTTTCCGAAACTTTTCATTGCAATTCTGTATAACTTTCTAGAAGTGTTACTTAACTTTAAAATGTATGTAGTATGTATACATAGGCTACCTGATCACTGGTGGTCAAAGTGGTGATAATGACTACTTTCAAGCTTGTACAATGCTTACTATTTAGTTGCATTTTTTCTGCAATTCTTTGGATTTACTCGGATAGCAAGGCTGCGTTCATGCACATCCAGGAGTGGCTGACATTTCTTAGGGAAATTTTGGATAAATTCAGAGGAATGCATATATGAATTCCAAGTTACAAAAATATTCTCAGTATGGAGCTCACAATTTCCGATATGTCACAGGGCATATGTGTTCTGATTGTCTCAGCTACTCAAGGTATTCTCCGTTCATTTTACAGGGAAGCTGAACGTCGTGCAATTATGCTAGACTCTGTAGGACTTGAGTGAATAAGAAGCGAACTGGTCATGTTCTGCTTTTAAATAAAACGCACGCCCATCGTTCTGTTGAAAGCTATGCCGATAGACTTGGCGTTCTCCCACATAACTTTTGCAGTACCTGTGGGTCTGAGAAGGAGGAAGAGATTATTTTTTACACAAAAGAGGAGGACGTTTTTAACCTTTCATTTTCTGTTATCTTCTTTAGAATTCTAATTAGGGACTTCTGATCTGAAGATCCGGAGGTTTCTAATGGAACTTTTGAAGTTTACGCTGATGGCTCAAAGCTGTACTGACAGAGTGGGCTATGTCATATTTAGAGATGGTCCTGCTATTAAACCTTCTCGTAGGCTGCCTGACCACCGCAGTGTTTTCCAAACAGAGGTCATGGCGGGATATTTCTTGACAATTTCTTGCCTGCCATAGATTGCCTAGCTGCGAATCGCTCAAAGGTAACATTTATATGGGTTGCTAGACATATAGATATCGTTAGAAATCTAATATCAAGTTAAACTTGTGAAGCATTTGAAGATGGGACTGGTGACAGTACCTTATTTAGCACAGAAAATGTGTGCGGAAACACTCGTCAGTTCCACTTAAGGGATTAAGTAAGCAACAGAAATGTTAACACATTTCAATATTCTTAGCCGTCAAATCACAGTTAGGTATCGATGTTGATAGTTCTGATGCAACTAAAAAAATCCTCAATATATTAATGCTCACTATAGTAATACTACACAACGTAATTACGGCATAGTTTCTCACAAAGTCCTTATCCTTCTGTACTATT
Organism: Sarcophaga rosellei; assembly: GCA_930367235.1. Classification (NCBI taxonomy): domain Eukaryota; kingdom Metazoa; phylum Arthropoda; class Insecta; order Diptera; family Sarcophagidae; genus Sarcophaga; species Sarcophaga rosellei. Next base: position 67,627,758 of record OV884019.1, read on the forward strand.
ATTGTTATTATTTTTCTTTCGTAGAAACTTTGAAAACATTTTGTTGGTTTACTTTATCTGAAAATAAATTTTAATAATAAAAGAAACAACTTAAAACATTAATTGGAAATATATTAGAAATAATTTGGCAGTAAGATTGTGACCAAAACAATGAACTTGTTTACATGATCACGGAAAACCCAAAAATATAGCAACAAGACCAATATAAAAACGGGGGATAAACACAGTAAACAAACAGGCAACAAAAACACTGCAAGGACAAACGTAGACAAAATACACAAACAACAATAACAAAAACAACATGTTTACATTCATAGAGATTTCGCGAAGTGCAAGGTCATTCTCAATTCATCAGACTATTTACCCAGCGATGTAAAAGGCAAGACAAAGCAGGCAATGGATCAGAAAGAATTCATTCAGTCTTGTGTGAAGACACGTTACGTATGAAGAGAATAATTGTGGTTTTAATATCTCTGTTATAAAGATCTATTGAACAATTGTTATTGTGTACGCGGAAGAGTGTAAAGAATAATAACAATTAAAGCAAATTGATGTTGTTTAAATCAAGTCGTTAAAGCTGGCACACAAAAGTAGTGGGAACAATAAAGAATTGGTTTAAAACTAAACACAAATAAATTTTTTTTTATTTGCAATCTACGAACTCATATTTTTAACGTTTTTAAAAGGGTAAAAACATAACAATATTCTTTATGCTGCCTACGAAAACCTGCTAACCCTGTATGTCTGCTATATACATATGTATTTATGGACATGAGCGAAAAAATAATAATAAATCAATCGATTTAAAAAAGCAAATGTGCAAATGTGTGTAATAAATATTAAACAGAAACCCAGAGAGAGAATGAAATGAAAATAAAAGACGGATGTGTGCTGTTGGCAAACTCATTCATGTTTTAAATTTAATTTACAGTTAATAACTTATGCTTGCCCACAATAATTGCAATAATAATAAAATAACAACAGAACAGAATTACAGAAACAAAAGCGACAATAATGACGGCAACAACGGAAATACAGTTTATTTTATGCACATTTTAATGGTCGAAAATGAACGAACGAACGAATAAACCAAAGAACCTACAAAAATAAATTGACTGAATGTCCTGGTCCTGCCAATTGGTAAATGTATTAATGGATCCTTGCCAATTGGTTGGTAGAGTCCCCGCACATTATTATCGTTAATAGTAACAGTTGCATAACAGTTGTTCGAATGCAAAAGAGTGTGAAAACCATCAAAGGACAATAATGGAGTACAAATGGAATAAATAGACTCGTTTATGATCAATATTAATATGTATATAATTATTGATAATACTCGTGAATTAAATAATTTGCTTTTAAAGAATATTAAGTGGAAGATAAAATGTCAATTGAAAGAGATGTTGTAATGCAGTCGCGTAGTTTAGTAGGTAGTGTGTTGGCTTAATAGACGCAAAGCCAGCGTTCAAATCCCCGGTGAGATATCAAAATGAAATACGTAGAAATATTGCTTCGGCGACTTCCTCTCTGCAGAATTCTGGCAAAAAATCTGGAGTAAATAAAATTGCCATGAAAAGTTTCACAAAAATCTGTCGTTCGGCGTCGAACTGTAGGCTCAGCAAGAGGGTCGATAAGTGCCACTTTCGACTGTTTCATTTAAAACCACATCAATGACCAGCACATTCGGAAATTTGAGTATTGCAGTATGTCTGCGTATGTGTGGATTCAGACTTATTCTATACCAATCTTGGAGAGATCCTAACCTCAAATTGTCTATCATAGTCGAATTTGGAATGGCAGTTGCTAGAAGGAACATGTTACAATTTCAAACATGTGCGCTTGCAATCTCTTAGAGAATGACAGCTAACATGAGAGACACAACACAATGGTGAAATTATAAACGCTCTTCTAATTTGTATTAAAATGGATGTCACATATTCACATGGCGAACTGGATTATTCCATACACACATAATTGGCCATTACAACCCTACAGTCAGTATTATGACCTAGCTTCTCACACCACTTATCTTGTGTGTGTTAATTTTATACATGACTGGCGAGACCTACAGTTTAATGTCGACTCCGAAAGACAGATTTTTGAGAAATTTTCATGGCAGGTTTATTTACTCTCAGAGTTTTTACCAGAAATCTGCTGAGAGGAAGTCGTGGAAGAAATATTTTTTTTCATATTTCGTTTTGGTGTCTGGCCTGGGGCTCGAACCCGGGCTTTACGTCTAATAAGCGAACACACTACCTACTAGACTATGGCGACTACTACATTCCATACATACATACAGATAATTGGTTATTACAACCCTACAGTCAGTATTACGACCTAGCTTCTCACACCACTTATCTTGTGTGTGTTAATTTTGTACATGAGTGGCGAGGCCTACAGTTTAATGTAGACTCCGAAAGACTTTATTTACTCTAAAATTTTTTGTCAGAAATTTGCTGAGAGGCTGCCTCCGAAGAAATATTTTTTTGTATTTCGTTTTGTTGGAGATGTCTGACCTGGAGTTTGAAGCGTGGCCTGACGTCTAATAATTTGGATTATTACTTCACACAAATCCTATCCGGTTCGGTACGATGTTTACAACAATACTTGTATCAGTTTAGGTTCAATTATAACAAAAAAATAAGGGTAAGAATCTCGAGTGGGTGCAGTTAATATGGATGTACGAAAGTCTGCGATGTGATTTGACCGCATTAGATTTTTTTGGCCTCTATCCAAAGAAGACGTGGCAAATATTTGAACGATGTTATATTCCATCTACAAATACTTCAGTGGTCTTTAGTATGTTATCGATCCATCTCCATTTCCCTCTGTGAATTTACACATGAATAGGCGTAAAAAAGTCTTAATTACGTATGGTAGCTGACCAGAATAGACGATGGACAACCTGCAAACACTTGTTTACAAAAACTTAAAACTTTTGAGTTAAATTTGTATTTTTCAGACATGTTTTACTTCCATTATAGGAGTAGGCATTAACATTTTTAACTTTTGTCTTTCGTGATAGGCTTAAATTTCTTCATACGACAGTTAGGTGCCGAAAAGTAAGTCTCACCTTGCATAGACTGTTGTTGACACTTTCTTCAGTCCCACCAGTTGATGTGACTCTGCTGCCAACTAATCACAAGCTGTTTATGTAATTGATCGTTTGGGTCCAAATCTTCATGAAGATTGTGCATCTGTTTTTCAGTCGTATTACTTGGATTTTCCTAATATTCCAATAATTTTGGAAGGAACTACTTTCCGCTTGAGTACATTGTAGTGGGGTGCTCGCTTCGTAGTATCAAATGTTTTATTGAAGTCTATGAAGAGGGTGTAAAGTGGAGTTCGCCATTCATTAGACTGTTCGATTATGACACGTAGTGTATTTGATTACTCCACACAGCTAAGATTAGGCCAGAAAGCTGTTGAGGTCTCTCACGAATGGCGCCGATAATTGTTATAGTTTATCATGATATCTGCGTCTTCTTTTGGTGCGTAACATAGTTCGAGTTGACGATGTGCCACAGAGAAAAGATAAACCAGACTGTGATGATACAGTTTGATATTGATTACCAAGTGTGAAGCGGCTGATTAGTGGATTTCCACTAAACAAAACTGTATTGTTATTCGTTTCTCCGTAACCTGGCCACTTCATTTCGCTAACTCCGAAAACTTCGATCTTGCAGGGCTTTATTTCACAAAAAAAAAAAGGAAATACCAAGAAACAAAGGAAAACAGTGAATGAGCTTGTCTATTGAAAAGGAGAGATTTTACGTAAGGTTTCACTTTCCATATTATTTCCTCACTTCCATAACTTCCATAATTTTATAATATTTTGTTTTATTGTAGAGAAAATAGTAAAGCAATTTACGATTAAATTTTATAAGGAAAAAAATATTACAGCGAGATTTTGTGTTACGCATAATCGTTTTGTACTGAATTGTAAAATCGGTTTCAATTGTTAATAAAATAAGCGCTCATTAAATGAAAATCCATGGTAAATTTACAATACACGCACATAATCATTAAATACTCATACATGTACACTGTATGTTTCGCATATTCTCGTATATTGTACATGTTCGCTCACAATTAAAGCAATCAAATGGAGGACTAGTGGTGTTTATGTTTAATAAGTTGGTTTAAATCGGCAACAATATTTACAAAATAAAAAAACTATGATAATTACAAACAGACTTTACAATTAACGGAATATTAAATGCTGATGCTACTTCCATTTAAAACGGTTAATTATCTACACTTAAAAACGTTTTCAAATGGCAAAACGAAATATTAAATACAAGGGCCTGACTCACAAAAAGAAAAAAAGAAATAATATACATACATATAATTTTCCACATACATACATACATAATTGATCCGTACAACCCTTCAGTGCGGATTACGACCCAGTTTCGCACACCACTTATGTTGTGTGTGTGTTAATTTTATACACGAATGGCAGAACCTACAGTCTAAGGTCGACTCGGAATGACAGATTTTTGAGAAACTTTTCCATGTGGTTTTTTTTTAATCTCAGCATTTTTTAAGGAATATGCTGAGAAGTAGTCGCCGAAGAAATATTTTCTTCATATTTCACTTAGTTGGAGATGTCTGACCTGAGGTTTGGATCAGAGAGCTGCAATGAGTATTCAAAAAGATGAGTAGATTCGAATCATACTCATAGTTTCTGATACTTATACGCATACTTATTTTAATATCATACTACTCATTTACTCATATTCAAAGCTTGAAATACTCATCGTATTCATAATTAACAATGAGCATGATGTTGTTGATTTCAACTCTCCATGACTCAACATTTACACTAATCATAAAATAATTATGATTCGCGTACGAACACTACAATACTACAATAGAAAGTTGTGTGTTTGCTTTGCTTTGCTGTCTTTTGGCTTTTTCTTTCTTCTTTTTTTATAAGTGCAAAAACAACTAATATAAAGGTTTGATAAAGGGCTATCCATTTCGTGGTTTCAAAAGTATGGGTCTGGAATTCGACATCTGTCAAACTAAGTTGTGAAACCAATTTTTCCTTTTCAGTTAAAAGTCTGACATTGACGAAAATGGATCGCTTAACAATCACACAACGCATAAAAATTATCAAAACCTACTACAAAAATGATGATTGGCGGTGGATGGCAATTTTTCGAAAAAAATTTTCTTCAGGTGGGTATGTTAATAAACAAAATTGTCGTATTTGGGGTTGTGAGAATCCTCAAGTAATTGAAGATCATGGTAAAATCGTATCCATTGAATTTTCAATGCACTTTGTTTTGTACTGTATTTACTTTTCTTATTGAAACAGATTTTTCCAATGATTGTGTTGAAATAAAATCTTTTTTCTCCATGTTGTGTACTGTGAAGGAATCTTTTCGGCAGGCGGCTCTCACGCTATAGTAATCATTTGGGATGTATAAAACATACATTTTTTTTCAAGGCCGTTTCTATTACACCAAAGTCACGATCATTTGGTAAGTATGAATCGCCAGAAATTAAAAATTTGTGATCTAGAATTTTTATATCGTTTTCTGAAGACTGAACAATTTTCATCCAGTTTTATGTTATGATTTCGTCCTGTACATGAGTCACTATATGCAATAATATGCTTTTGAGTTGTGACATTCTTAAGATGTTCTATACAACACGAAACTTCCTGAGAACCTTTTGATGCTATTGTTTTATAACAAAGTTTATGAACTCAGCCATACTGTTAATTATTTTTCACACTTTTTTTCATTTATTACCAGTGTAGTGATTTAGAAAAATTAAATTGGGCATTTCATTATTTCAAATCTGACATTTTGGGCATTTATTTTCTTTAACATTATGCATTTGTCCGGTCAGTGGGCGAAATAAAATTGCATTTGGTATTTTTTAAAAAAGTAAATATTTCAACTGAATTGCCCAGAAGAAACATCACTGCTTATCACAATTTTCTATTTCTTGTAAACAGCGACTTACGCCACTTTCAAAATAAACATGTTGGTTATACCGTTAGTTACCAATATTTCTCTCAAAGAAATTCTCAATAGTTCTCAACTTATTGATTTCAGTTTTTTTTAGAAATGAAAAGATACTGTTCGATTATATGTAGATTTGACATTAACTTCAGGTTTTTGAAAAAGTGACTTATGCCACTTTCAAAATAAATGGCTCAATTGGCCATTACAACACTTCAGTCAGGATTACGACCTAGCTTCTTAGACCACTCATGTTGTGTGCCTTAATTTTATACTCAAGTGGCGGGACCTACAGTTTAACGTCGCCTCAGAACGACAGATTTTTGAGAAACTTTTTCATGGCAGGTTTATTTAATCCCAGAGTTTTTGTCAGAAATCAGCTGAGAGTAAGCCTTCGAAGAAATATTTTTTCATATTTCGTTTTGATGTCTGGCCTGGGTCTCGAACCCTGGCTTTACGACTAATAAGCGAACAAGCTACCTACTAGACTACGGCGACTTCTACATACAATTATTTACTCGAAAGTACTATAATACCCTAAAGATAAAGTTGGAATTGTCAGATCGCTAAACGGTAGGAGGATCACAATTGCCCTACACCTCTATCTTGTATTCAAATGAAATTTTTTTGTAGAAACCACATGCTTTTCTTGGAATAAAATTAAAATACAATTATTACATATTAACGATTTTGTAAGACAATAACTAAATTAAATTAAGGCCTCTAAATTAAGCTTATAATCTAAATTATGATGTTTGTCGACAAAAATTTCTTAAATTTATCAGAAGTTTATGCATCTGTATAATCATTTGTTCAAGTTTTTTTCTTCAAAATAAAATGTTTCCGGTCAGTTTTATTTTCCTCTTTATTATTTTGTTAAAAGAAAACTTTATTAAATAAATTTTATAACAAATCTTTTTCATTTTTATTGTTGTTACTGGTCTGTTGTGACATAAAGATATGCATGCGGGTTTTATGCAAATTTAATTTGTTAATTTTGTTGAAAACTTGGAAGAAAATAGAATTTTTCTTGGCATACAATATTATTGATCCGGACATTTCAGCCTTGCTTTCATTTAGATTTAGTTGCTGTTGCCAAGATTTTCAAAGCCTTTAATACTTTTGACCCAAATGTTGGACAAACAGTCTTTCTTTCTATTTTCTTTGCTTTTCTGTAGTTTGTATTTCAGTTGTTTTAAAAGATTAAGTTCAAGTACAGTGGGCAGATAATATGTTAAAACAGAAAGCATCATAATACATTAAAACCACAAACCTAATTAGGCACAATTTTTGTACTTGAAACAGTCGTGGTTTGAAGATCTCCACTAAAGAGGTAAAAACGTAACAATATTATATAGTAATTTTTTTTACATACTTTTGAACCACTGTTTGAGGGAAAAGAAATTTTAGGAAAATAAAAACAAAACAAAAGAAAATAATAAACATTATTATTCCTTTTCTTTTTTTTTTTGACGTTTATATCCTCTATTATATTATATTATATTATTTTACTTAATGCCAGCGTATCTAATTAAGTTTTATGCTGTGTTTAACGCCTTAAAATTTTACAATGAAATGAAAACGTAACGACCAAATAAATTGCACAACCAAATAAAGGAAATGAAAGACGCAATGTTCATTGTTATTTTTAAAAATAATATTTCAAACTGAGTATTATAAGAACCCAAAAATGTGTATTAAAAAATAAAAAAATACGGTTTGAATGAATTTAAATATTAAAGGAAAGGAAGTTTTAGGCAGTTGTGATTTTTTTAGTTAGTTTTTATAACTTACAACTGAAGGTTAAATAATCATAATCATAGGTGGGGCTTTTTATTTAAATGCAATTATTTTGCCCATAAAGTAACGTGTATGGCTGCAGCAATTATTTAAAAGGATTTGCGAAATAGATTAATTGTTCATTCTCTTGGGGTTCTTTTCTTTTGTGCTGTATTGTTATAAAAATACGTTTGCTATACACACTTTAAGTCTGATAAACGTTTATTAAGAAGTTTCATTTAAAACGAACATATTTGCTAAGCCATATTTTTTAATTTTGTATTGGCAATACTGTTACGTTTTTACCTTTTTAAAAAGGTTTAGAATATGAGTTCGTTGATTATAAACGAAATAAAATCAAATATGTGCTTTGCTTTAATTAAACTCTCTATTGTTCTCACTACTTTTGTGTGCCACCGTATACAACTTCACGATACAACAACAACTTGCTTGTTCGCAATTATTCTTTGTTTACAACGCAAATCTTTTCAACGACGATCTTCAAGCCACGACTGTTTTCTTCACATCCAACGCGTCTTCACACAAGACTGGCTGAATTCATACTACTCGTTGCCTCCTTGTTCTTGCCTTTTTATATGCCTTCGCAAACAGTCTGATGAACGTTCTTGAAGTAGAACGTTAGGGGTTTCGTGACTTCATTGTTATTTATGTACTTTGCTTACGTCGTTTGTTTTTGCTTTCATTCTTACTTGTCTGTCTCCTTTTCTTCCATACTGATGTTGTTGGTATATGCAAACAAATTCGTTGTATTTGTGTAGCTTTTGTTCATCGTTTTAATGTTAGGCGATGGTACACTGCTTTCATTTTCGTAACAATACCATCCGTTCTCCTGGTCACTTTAGTACTTCCGATTTCATTGCATTACAAGGAATACTTAGCGATTAAATAAGATTTTGCATTTGACCTGAATTTAATAAGAATAAATTTGATTTTTATTAATTTCTGCCAAGGTATATAGGGTCTTGCAACAGGGACTTCCGAAATTTGACAGTTAATAACAGCCATCTTGTTGAAGCTACACCTGTAAAATTAGTTGTCATTTATTCAGTCTTGTTTAAAACTCATATCCAGCGATAAACCTCGCTTCTGGATGAATGAGCACATGAACAAACAAAAAAGGGTACAAATTTTGGACGTTACAAGTCTATTTGACATCCAAGAGCGTTTAATGCAAAGTCTCTGTGTGAATTTAGGGCTGGCGGAGACTTTGGTGGTGGTTACCAATTTATTTTTGCCTTATTTGAATGGTTTTGAGACATATGGCATGTGGTTTCAAGAGGATGGCGCTTCGTACCAGACTGCTCATAAAACTTTGTACATTCTGCACGAGCGAAACTGTTAAACAAACAAATTTTTTTTTTTTAATTTGAATATAGGAAACGTTACGTTTAGTCGTTCAGGATAATATTTATGAGATTGTTGTTTGAACCTGTAGCCTGTCTCACTCCGTAAATACTACGTGAACGTATTTTAGTTCATTAATTTTCATCCTCCACACCTCATGACGTTTCTTCTGTATGCTATGGTAAACAGTGTCATTAAAGAGTGTTGACTAGTGATGTGTTTGCTCCTGAAACCAAATATGCAATCTAGGATACATTTTTCATGTGATGCCTGCCAGGCGCGGATCTTTATTCTTGCCACAATCTATTTTTACAAACTAGCTGTGGACGTTAGAAAAAATAGTTTTAATATTAAGGTTACTAAACAATGGCCTCAATAAATAATATGACTATGTTGTAACATAGAGGTCTTCCAAATATTTTTTAATAGACGCAATTGTTTATCATTCCAGTTGATCACCGAGCCGATTTTTAAATTCGTTAAGTCTGATTTTATGTTTGTTGATGAAATACATTCTGCTTTGATCGTAATCAAGTTCTTTGGTTTTAGAAACCACACCATTGGAGCAGAATCTGTGGATTTTAGTTAGCGAATAGATTAAATTTGCGCTGTGACCAACTGCTTGATATTGTATTTGCACAAAAATTGGTTATAGAAGTATCACTCTCTTTTTGTGTTTTCAACCATGTATATTCCGTGCAACATTCGCACACCGCAAATAATATTACCAATCTATCAGTATCCTTAAAAAAGAAGTGATCAATCTCTATTCTTCGAAATATGATTACCACTAATCCATCCATCAATCTGTTTTCTTTAACATTCTTTAGTTCTGCGGTGGTTACCGCACACAATGCTTATTATGGAAGCTTATAATAAATCATAGTATGAGCATACTGGAGCTGTATAAAATGAATGCACCCAACATGGTCGGTAAGAAGCTAGTTCGTAATTCTTGCTAAAAGATTGTAATGACCAACTAAGTAAGGTCGCGACATTTGTCGATTTTTTAAATTAATATCTACGGGCTCCCATTTCAGTCCGAACATAGGCTTTAAAATCCTATCTGCTATTTTAAATCTAATTTTTATTAGAGTTATCCTTTTTATGAGAATGCAAAGGTATTATGAACCTTTTCTGAACTATGACTTTTTTCAGATGGATCGGTAAGAAGTGAGCGTCAAGATGCAAATGCTTCCATCGGGAACATTTATTAATTTTGCTTTTCTTGGTGATAACATCTGTCAAACATATTCAGTATACATCCCGAAAACAGTGAATCAGTTGGAAAATTGTGCTTGAAAGACATGATTGAAAATCATCAAGCAAGGTTCAGGAGGAGCCCCTGAAACCTGGTGAAAACTGCAGACAAAGCAACACCGATTCAGGATTCATTAGGCTAGGAGCAGTTATATTCACCAGACTTGGCTCCTTCCAACTACTAATTATTTTCATCGATGATTTACGCTTTGGCTTAGCAGCAAATTGGAAGTCGTAACCAGCGTTGCCAGCAATTTTTTTTATAATTTTTTTATTTTTGGAAAAAACCTTGTTTTTTTTTTAGCAAGAAAAACTTTTTTTCTATTAAAGTACCAAAATTTGAAGAAGAAAGTACCAGAGTCCGTTGACTCTGTTACTATCCCTCTTGGTGTTCCTTTGATATCTTGCCCTAGAGTAAATATTTCGAGTTATTATTAAATTTATTGAAAAAAGTGGAAATTGAAATTTGATGAAAAAACTTGTTTTGTTAGAAAACAAATTTAATGAAAACTTTATTCGATCTCAAAAAACTTGGCACCTGGCAACGCTGGTCGTAACTTAGGAAGTCGTAAATTGGTTACTTTAAAATAAAACCATTTGGTCAATTCACACAAGCCGTTGTATCGTTGTATGCAGTGTATTGTTGGAAGAACATACAACAGTGTATGTTGTTGATAATTTTCATGTAAAAATCCGATACACGTATACACATTTTTTTCATATGTTTTTGGAAGTTGTATTGGTTTCGTGCTATCAAATTGTTTGAATGAAAAAAATGTGTATATGTTTTCATATGTTTTTAAAAAGTTGTGTTGGTTTCGGGCTATCAAATTGTTTGAATGCCACGAAATGCACAATACAGCATAGCATTGAGCGTTCACAAACAAACAAATGTATTCAATACAATATACACGATAAAAAGTTGTGTGAATTGCCCAATTATTATTGGCGTGGTGTCCATAAATTACCTGAAAGATGGAGAAAAAGTGAACAAAATATTGAATAAAGTATTATTTACTCCTGTTAAAATATGTGATAGTTTCACAAAAACAAGCTCACGTGATTCCGAAGCAATAATTTTGTATTCTTTTCGTCGTTTATTTAAACTGTTTATCATATTGCTCGGTTTTATTGCAGTGACTTATGAATTGTTACATTAATTTATCAAAAAAGAAAAGAAAAATTAAATAAAAAGAATCTAATATGAGTAAAATATTTTGGATAAAATTTAATCCGCCTATACCATGTTTTTTCTATTTTAGTTATAAAACATTAAAAAAATACAACGGAAAACGAAGGCAAATATTGTAAGGAGGACATAAAAAAAAGGAGGAACTTTAATAAAACTGCGGCATACTTTGGTCAAACAGCATCTATAATTGAGTGAATTATGTTTTTTTTACTGTTTGGAAGCGGTGGCCGTGTCCGAAACTGTCAGCCAAATATCAGCTACAGAGGTTATAGAGGTTGTTTTATTTAGTCTTAGATGTGTGGCATTTCTGATTGACATTTGATGTCAAAACTATGAAAATATTCACAACTTTTTCCTATTAAAAGTGATACTTTATTTATTACTTGCGTGTGTCCTTTAAAATATTTGCTGATTGTACATATTTTCTGAGAGTCAGTTTTTATGTGAGTTTTTTTTATTTATTTTCAAAGCAATGAAAATCCATCAGTTCGATTTTATAAATTTTTTTAATACATGTTAAATTTAGTATTTTATACACATTATTGACAAAATAAATGCTGGATCATCAACATTGCGCTTAATACTATGTTCAAACATGCACTTTTATTGCATAAATCGCAATAAACGCCATTATTGAGCTTAATATTTCATATAAAGTTTCAATTAATTATTGCGCAATAAATACGCAAATTGTTCTAATTATTATATTGAGTAAAACTTAAAATACAGAACTGTCACAAGTACGTTCAGTGAGCATATTACAGTTATCCGAACACTTTCTGGTAATATTTGACAACTCAAATATCAACAACGAACAACGAAAAAAAAAACATAACAAAAAAACAAAACAAAAACAATGTTGTTAAAACAACCAGCTGTTTTGTTCACCAACTGTCAAATGAATATTGAATAAGCAGCATTATTCAATTATGCGTGCATTATTATTATGTCTGAACACTTAAAATATTGTCCTCAAGTAACTGAATATTGTCTCAATAAAAGTGCATGTCTGAACATAGTATTACGCTATATTATGCAATTAATATAAATATATGTCAATTTGAGTAGGGAGTCTACTCTATGGGGTGCATGTAAGCTTTGACCACTACATAAACTTTGATTTGTAAACTTTTATTTAAGAAAGATTCATCAATCACAACTGCGAACTATTAGCGTAGTTGATTAGCCCAGTTTTCGTGAGCAACCTGACGATACTTTGAAATAGACCAAAATGGAATTATTTCACCTAAATCTACGATGGAATAAATAAACGAGGTGTAACCTTTTGCGCAACCAAGCTCTAAAATGGAGTAAAATTAATCAATAAATTCTCTAGCATCATTCTGAGCTACATATGTATATGTAAATATTATGACCAGAAGTTTCAAATTGCCTTAAACTGATTTGTAAACTCTATATTTAAATGCTACTAAATTAAAAAAAAAAAAAAAATACCAATCAGTTATAACCATTTTTTTTTAATGTAAAATTCAATATAAAAATTGTTTTTGATTTTAATAAGGACTATTTCTAAGTGTTATAAGTATGTACTATACATATTTGTGTTTTTATATTGTGTTCATTTCAATTCTTTTTGCATAATTATAGCATGTGGTCATAGCAAATTATTATTATAATTGACAAACAATTAAAATAATTGACAGACAGCATGTGGACAGCAACAACAATAAATTTGTGATTAGCATTAATAAATTATGTATTCGAAAGTTAATGGCATTTACTAATACAAAAAATCAAACATATTATTACAAAATAATTTAAATTAAATTAAATTAAACAAAAAATTAAGAAGTGTTACCGAAAATAAATAGTTCGAAACCAATTTAAGTTCGTATGTGCTACTGTGTGTAATTACAGTTTAAAATTTAAATTTAATTACGAAATGGGCGTAAATACAGAAATGCAACAATAGAAAATAATTAAAAAAATTTCAATCAAAATAGGCCACAAAAATCCATTGAACAATTGAAAAGAATTGAATTACAAGTTAGGAACTACCAGCAAAATAGTAACATGCTTGTAAAAGTATAACGTTTATAAACATTTTTAGAACATTAAAGTCTTGATTTTAATTTGATAAAATTTTAGAAGGTTGTTTGTGACAACCCTAAGTACCCCAAAATTACCTCCTGACACAAATATAATTAACCACAAATTGCTACAAAATACTATCCTGTACAGAAATCAAGATTACTCATTTCAAAGTGCGACCTCATGAAAACTTATGCCATTTCTAATTCCATGACCATTCCGGATCAATAAGAAAACATAAAAACACAGCACTATTGAACGAACTGAACGTTAATTGACGTTTTTCAAGTTTTGTTACAGGACAATGTTTGTTACAAGGTTCAGCTTGCCTGTTACTATAGAGCAATTATTGGAAAGCTACATAATCGCCAAAAACTTTGTTATTAAAGAAAGTAAGCTTGAAATTTTAGCTGCCCCTCTTCCAAACAATTTTTTTTATACTAAAAGTTCGGAAATCTCAGCTAATTTTTGGAGTTAGAGGCCTATCTATCTAACTGGGTTGACTGTATTTTTTCATAATTATCGTAGAGATATATGTACATAATAAGTAAGACGTGAGTTAAATGTGCAAAAACATTGATTACGAAAATGGAAACGGTGTATCATCGTTCAACATTAAACGATAAACAAAAGCCACACAAACACATACAACGAACTTGTTACAAGTAAACCAACAACATCGGTATGAAATAAAAGGGGATAGGCAAGTAAGCGAGAACGCAATAACAAGCAATGTGAATAAAATACACAAACAACAATGAAGTCGCAATGGAGCTCTCGAGAAGGCGGAACCACGAACATTCTACTAAGAGAGCCTTCGTCGGACTGTTTGTGCGAACATATAAAAAGACAAGACAAAGAAGGCAACGAGTAGTAAGAATTCAGTCAGTCTTGTGTGAAGCCTCGTTGCGTGCGAAGAGAACAGTCGTGGCTTGAAAATCTTAGCTATACAGGTCGATTTAACATAGAAGTCTTGTTTCTTACGCAAAGCGTGTGAGCCGAGATGAATAACATATGTACATACATAATTGGCCATTACAACCCTTCAGTCAGGATTACGGCCTAGCTTCTCAACACCACTCATGTTGTGTGCGTTAATTTTATACATGAGTGGCGGGACCTACAGTTTAAAGTCGACTCCGAACGACAGATTTTTTTTTGAAAAGCTTTTTCATGGCAATTTTTACTCTCAGAGTTTTTGCCAGAAATCTGCTGAGAGGAAGTCGCCGAAGAAATATTTTTTCATATTTCATTTTGATGTCTGACCTGGGATTCGAACTCGGGCCTTTGGTCTAATAAGCCAACACACTACCTACTAGACCACGGTGACTTCCGAGAAGAATAACGAACAAGCATATTAAGTTGTAAATAGTGGCACACAAACTTGTGCGAACAATAAAGAGTTTAATTGAAATTAAACAAATATTTGTTTTTATTTTTGTTTGCAATCAACGAACTCATATTCTAAACGTTTTTAAAAAGGCAAAAACGTAACAATATTTATTTTTGCTACTGTATACCATAATTTGTTAATAGGTTGCCAAAAAATGATCTTTTCTTTTTCTTCCTTGATTTTTTCTTGTTTTATTTCACATATATTATACAATGAAAAAAGTTGAATAAATTAGAAGTTATCGAACATTCATTACAAAACCATACTTTGGATTGATTCATGAGTAATTAATGCTTTAGAGCTTGATAAATAATATATATTGAGAATGATTGAACTATATCCTACTATCATAGCACTGTGTCTGCGTGTTTTTCTTTCACATAAATTTGTTGTCTGCGACCAATTACATATATTTTCTTCTTTATGAGCGAATAAGCTTTCTTTAGCTACATGTTTATGTGGTTAGAGAATAGGAGAAAGTGCCCCTTAAGTGTAGTTGGAGCATTTTAATTGGTTTTCGTTTGAATCTGCCTAGGCAAGCAGTGTCATCAGCAAAGTTAGTGAATTGTGAATGCGAATCCAACGTATCTTGTTGTTCGTTATGCGATTAGTTACTTGAAATTGAAGATTCAATTGACACATCTGTTTACCGCGTTTATCTGTTGTCCATCAATCCATCTATCATCTATCGCGACCACCCTTTTTTTAAAATTGGATTTGATTTTAATGACAGATCTGTTATGCGAATTCGCTTTTATTTTATGAATTTATACCACATATGTGACGTCAAGATAATAATAGATTAACTAATGAAAAGGGAATACCATTCTTGCTCAGGTATTAAATTCAACGCACACAATAAAAATATATCAATAGATATGCCCCACACGGTTTCTTACATTTCTGTGGGTTAATAGCCTGACAATTATTTATGTGTGGTATCACAAAAATTAAATTTTTAAATTGTTGTTCTTCCATATTTATTTTCTTTTTGTTTTATAAATTTCTAAACAAAATTACCAACACTGGGTCAAGTGATTGTTCAATCACTCTTGGAGCATAAACCAATTATTTTTGTGGCCAATAGCTATGAGTGTATAAAATTTATTTAAATGTGCAACTGAGTGTGCATTTAACCATTTAAAGATTTTGTTTTATTATTTTCTTCTTCTTGCCATATACAACAAAAAAAAAGGAAAAAGACAACAAAAAATTTTATGAAAATATCCAGAATAATTCCATTCATTAAATTTATAACAAAGATTTACTCATGCCAATACTCAGTCATAGTATCCAATGAGCTGCACATTACATACATAACATATATACATAATTGGTCATTACAACCCTTCAGTCGGAATTACCACTTACGCTGTGTGTGGTAATTTTATGCGTGCGTGGCAGGACCTACAGTTTAAAGTTGACTCCGAAAGACAGATTTTTGAGAAACTTTTAATGACAATTTTATTTACTCTCAGAGTCTTTGCCAGAAATCTTCTGAGGGGAAGTCGACGTAGGATTATATATCGTTTTTTCGGTGATGTTTGACCTGTAGCTTCAACCGCAGCCTCACGTCTAATAACCCAACACACTGCCTACTAGGCTAGGGCGACTTCAACATTACACCATCATTTAATCATTTAACTGCAATGAATTTAAGACATTTCCGCCCATGTTTAAATATGTACAGAAGCACCGATTCCTTAAGTTTGCCAACCTATATCTCTGAAAAATAATCCATTCAATGACTCCTTTTGTTTGGCTGAAACCCATCCATATTATACAAATATTGTAGGACACCTCCTTTAGTTGTGAAGACCTATTCTCCAACAGTTTATTTCTTATACTATTTTGAGTACCAACACTAGCAAAATTTAAATGTGTTATACAATACCATACTAAAATTTATTTAAATAATTATTTTTTTATTCTCCTTTTTCTTTGGAATTGCTGTTGCAGTTTCATTTTTGAATAAAAAAAATTATAAAAAATAAAATAAAATAAAGATTCTACCACACAGCAATGTAAGGCGGCAGACGGAGGATAAGGAAAAATGAATGTGGGTGCTGTGGCACCCACATGAATTAAATTTCTTGTGGTCAACTACTAAAATTTCTCATATTTGAGACAAAAGAAGAAATCAAAAAATAAATAATAACAACTTATAATGGTATAACAAATTTAAAATAGTTTATAGAAGTATTCCAATAAATTCCAATAAATTTTCGATACAAAATAATGGTTTCGCCTATGAATTATTTAAATTACAATACAATTACAAATAGCACTAGACTAGAATCCACACGAAAGTCGCGAGCATTGTATTGTACCTGTATTGTAATAGTATTGTACTACTACTAGACTAAAAGAATGTAAATAACATGAATGTTGAACCGCTGGTGTAACAGAATACGGTGTGCAGTGATTATCCTGGAAGAGGACTGCGGGAGCCATTGAGTTGCTAGCAACAGTCGGGTGGGGGAGTTCGGTCCTTTCCTAACAAAATCTGTCTACAATACAAATTTATTATAGACTCCCTATTTTGTGACGGTGTTTAAGGTGTATGGTCTGGGATGACTAGATTCTAATTTAAGAAGTTAACTAAGCCCCAATCTAGTCATTTTGGAAGTTTACTATGGTTTGGGTTAGTCAAAACTCTCAGATAAATATCATCACCTCTGTTGTTGTTGAGGGATGTTGCCTCATAACCCACGCCTTCCAAGTTTCCTAGGCAAAATAAAGTATTTTGTGGAAACCCCAAGTTTAGCCTACGTCTAGCACTAAACTATATCTTCCCTTTTCGAAAACACCCCTATTTTCAAAGTCTTAATTTCGCATTCTATTTAAACTACAAATTTATTAAGTTCATTAATTCTAACAATAATTATAACTATCGTATCTAATCTTAAGCATATTCAAATATGATTTAGAAAAAGTAAATATATATATATATATATAATTCAATTATTGTAGTACGGTAAAAAAATATATATATATCTATATACAAAATTCAACAAATTATATTCAATTATAACATTTAATGACTTTAATATTTATGTCGAACCTCAATGGGTTAACAAAGTAAATGTAAAAGAAACAAAAACCAAAAGAAAGATACGATCGCAAGCAATATAGAAACATTTTGGAATTGGAACAAAACAATAATGTTATTAAATATGAAAATACATAACAAACATATGTTAATGTACAGTGAGACAGAAAAGTATGCTAGCGATCTAATTGGTTGTGGTTTCTTTTAGCATTTATTAATTTAATTTAATAATTCAAATATAAAAGATCATTGTTGACTTACCAAATCATTCGAACTGATGATGAAGGCCTCCAGCATGATGTCGATGATGAGGTTGCTATATGATCTATATATATTCAAAATCTTCAAGGAAATAATGTTAAATTAAATAATGATAATTTATAGTGCAATTCCTAGATTAAGTCTTAATCTAATATTAGTCTTCATAATTTAAATTTAAATTTACTATGATATTACATTTTTGTTTTCTCCATTTTTATGTAGAAATTTAGATACAAATATTTATCTCCATAGAATTTTATTATAATGTAGAAAAATAATTTTATGTTAACATAATCAAAATTTTGAGATTTATCTTTTAAACTTTTTAATTATAAAACTCATTATTTAAGGTTATTGCAGTTAAAATTATTACATTTAATATTTCTTTCAAATTTTAGGTTAATTCAAAAATAATTATGATGTTTCCAGCAATCTTGGATAACAGATATATAAATACATAATTTCTTTATTTAATTCACTTTTATACTAATTTTTTCACTTTTTATAAATTTGTATCCAAAAATATGCAAAAATTAAAATAATTCATTATTCTTTTGATTTAAATTCATAATTTCATAAATTTTTTATTTTTTTTTGTTCATTTTTAGAATACTAAATGCGACTTTTTATTCAGAATAAGCAAAAATTAAAAGAGTTAGAACAGAATAGAATAAGAAAAAGTTTTTAATAATAATTTCCAATAATAATTAAGTAAGTATTAATATTTACATTTACGTATACAATTCAGCCATGTTGCCGGGGAGTAACACTGTGACACATCGGGATATTTCAGGTTAAATGACGCACATGATCTTCATTCAAATTCAGTTAAAGATGACTTCTGGTAGAGATTATTACAGGCTCTTCTGGTCTAATAGCAAACTTCTTGGAGGTTAGGATTTTGAATTCACAATTTTTTTGACCGCCAATAAAAATTCTTTGTCATATTCATTCTGAATATAATAGGAGACATCTTTCTATTTTCAGGTTATATTTTTTTATATTCTATTTTCTTTAGTTAACACACAAAAACTTCAATTGTAACAAACACTTATTTAATAAAGAACAAAAAAAAAAACTTTATTGAGCGTCCCATTTTAATAAAATGACACTAATCAAGATGTTCACGATGTGAACACTTTGAAGATCAAAAGCAAAAGCGATGATCGATGTGAACACTTTGACGTTCATTCGATTATATTAATAGGAATAAAACCGTTCGTTCGAAATTAACTGTAAATATTGAAGTTTGAAACTTCCAATTTCGAAATTCCATTATATGAAAACAAAAATACGACCTTGTGAGGTTTCAACGGTTTGCACTATGGCAACCCCAATCCTATTTTCTGTTTTTCCCATCTGGTTCTTTGTCTAAATGATATTTAGTACACTATAAAGTAAGTGTGGTGAGTATCATTATATTTAGATACTTAACCCATTATGAACCACAAAAAAAAAATCAAAGTAATCAATTATTATATTAAAATGTATATTTATGAAAAATGAAAAAAAAAATTGTGAATCAAAACGACCATTACAGCATGGGAGACCACCCAAAACATTAGAGGCGACAAATTGCTGCAGAATCTAAAAAGCAGGTTGCTTCTGTAGTCAAATCAATTTTTTAGCTTTAAACAAACCAAATTATAATTTGTTTATTGTGGCCCTATGCTCCACTTAGGAACTATGTGAAAGCATAATAATAATAATAACAATTACATACAAATTATACATTAATTAATACAAGCGGAGATAGTATTGAAAATGTACTGTCCTCCAACCGGAACTTCCAAGTGTACCTTGCTCAAACCTCATGGCATATTAAGGCCCATCCCTCTCTTTCTAATAATATATAAATTTTGCACATCGGTTCAGAAATGTTTGCGTAATCAATAAATTTGTGCTTAAAGTCTAAAAAAACCGTTTTTGTTTATTTGACAAGTTTGGAGGAAAAAAATAAAAAAAATTTTCTCTATTTTTGAGTAGAATAACTTAGACTATGTAGTTACTCTGGTGTATTTTCACTGTCGCAACGTGTTATTAATTGTTAGATGGATATATTTTCTTATTTATTTATGTAAATTTGAGAAGTTATTTATATTGAAAATGTATTTTGTATTGTAGAGTATGCTTTGTGAAGTTATTAAACTCAAAAAAATTTAATTTATAATATATTGATGGTAGACAATCGTGACGACGAAGATAGATAAACTAAAGGCTGGTATACAGAAAGATATATGTGGGTACAAGGCGAATCAAACGTTATGACAAAGCCTTTCATTTTTGCAACAATAAAGAGATATAAGATGCCTTCAAAAACAACAAGCAGTAATATATCAATAAGCACATAACAAAATTTAAGAGTTACAATGTAACGAAACTGTACGTAAAAAATAAGCCTGTAACATGGGTCTTCATACGGGCGAACAACTATTCAATCAAATCAACAAATATGTGTTCAGTCTCAATTAAACTCTTTATTGTTCGCACTACTTTTATGTGCCACTGTTCACACTTAACGATCGTATTCGAATACAACAATAACTGCTTGTTCGCTATTCTCTGCTCACACTTCTGTCCAAAAAACACTAACAACTCTTCGGTAGATCTTCAAACTACGACTGTTCACTTCGCACACAATGCGTCTTCACACAAGACTGACTGAATTCTTACTGCCTGGTTGTCTGCTTTGTCTTGCTTATATTCTCAAACAGTCTGATGAAGGTGCTAGAAGTAGAACGTTCGTGTCTTCACCTTCTTGAGAGTTCTATCGCCACTTCATTGTTGTTTTTGTACTTTCCTTATGTTGTTTGTTGTTGCTTTATTTCTTACTAATCTGTCTCCTTTTCTTTCATATTTGTTGTTGGTATATGCAAGCAAGTTCGTTGTATTTGTTAGTGTAGCTTATGTTTATCGTTTTTAATGTTAAACGATGGTCGTAACAATATTTAAAAATGTCATTGTATGTCTCATTTTATTTAGCATACAATTCGTATGAACAGTTACTACGTACACTGCTATCCTAGATAAATATAGAATGGAAACTCTTACGAGTTCTTACTTCAGAATGGGAAATATTGATAAGGAAATACTAAGGATTTTACATTATTTTTATCAGTTACATATAACCTTGTCTTATTGTATTTTTTTTTTTTTTTTGCAGTCGCTGTAGTCTAGTAGGTAGTGTGTTCGCTTATTAGTCGTAAACGCCTGGGTTCGAGTCCCAGGCAAGACATCAAAAAGAAATATGAAAAAAAAATATTTCTTAAGCGACTACCTCTCAGCAGATTTCTGGCAAAAACTCTGAGAGTAAATAAACCTGCCATGAAAAAGTTTCCCAAAATCTGTCGTTCGGAGTCGACGTTAAACTGTAGGTCCCGCCTAGGGGTGCCAGACGTACTGTTTTTAACAGTACATGTACTGATTTTTTTCAATTGTACTGCTTTATTCACAACACCCAAATCAGTACGCAAATGTGCTGTTTTTTACCATTTGTACTGTTTTTGTACTGTTTTTTTTTTCTTAAATGCTTTTTATGTAGCCATACAAAACATGTCTCTATTTTAATATTTTTAAACAAAACATTTTGTTCTGAGCTAACGAAGAATCCAATGCCAAATGCAAATGACAGTATTACTGATATTAAACGCCATATGAAGACAGCAAAACATATACGGAATTTAGGAAGCTATCAACAAAAGCCTATAAGTATTTTTTTAACAATAGTTCGAATAAGGAAACAGAAGGAGCAAGAGAGTCAAGTTTAATGGCAGAGGCAGCTTTCGTCTATCATACCATCATACATAGCCACAGCTACCAATCCGCAGACTGCAGTAGTAAGCTTTTTAAACAAATGTTTCCAGACTCAAATGTAGCTTCTAATTTTACACGTGGTGATACAAAGTTATCGAAGATCGCTTCTAATATTTTGGCGAAGTATTCTATTGAAACTATGCTAAAGGACTTGAATGATGTTCCCCCTTTTTCTATTTCAACCGATGCGTCAAACAAAGGAAATATTAAAGGCTTTCCAATTGTCCTCCGATACTTATGTAAGCATACGGGAGTAAATACAAAACTTTTGAACTTTTATGAGTCAAATTCCGAAATGTCAAAAGATATTGCTGATTCGTTGAAGTCTAAATTGGAAGGCAGAAATTTAAACTTGGCCAACGTCACCAGCTTTTGTGCAAATAATGCAAATGTTAAATTCGGATGCAAACAAAGTGTTTTTGTTGAGCTTAAGGAAAATAATCCAGATATCATCGGTATCGGATGTCTGTGTCATATCATTAATAATGCATTCAAGAATGGATTGAAACTTTTATAACTCGATATAGAGAATATTGTAATAAAAGTTTTTAATAAATTTAGCTCATCAACAAAGAAGACTTCAAGTCTGAAAGAAATGTTCGAGTTCTGTGAACTCGAATGGAGTGAAATGCTTCGTCACGTGCCGACACTATGTGAATTAATTTTAAAAATAAACTATGAATACAATTGTAATGAATTTTACAATTTTTTAAAAACAGAAGATGGGAAGAATGGCATTTTAAAACATATAAAAAAGTGATAAATAACTTTAAAAAGTAATATACAAAACTATTTTGTACTTTGAAAAGAAAAAATATAACATTGTAACTTTTTATATACATATGTCTATCTATCTAAAAAGCGTACTGTTTTTTTCATTAATTGTACTGGTTTTTTGTACTCAGTGTACTGTTTTTCCGAATTCCAAATCTGGCTACCCTAGTCCCGCCACTCAAGTACAAAATTAAGGTACACAATTTGAGTGGTGTGAGAAGCTAGGGTTGTAATGGCCAATTATGTATGTATTGTATATTTTAATGATGTTACTTTTCCTATTATTTAATATATTTTTTGCTGTCTTTCTTTATGCACCATCTTTCCGGAAAAGTAGTATAAGAATAAAAAGAAAATTCTCTTTCGTATTTCGTATGTAAATCCTTTAAAGCAGCCTGTGTAATGTACGTAGAAATTTAATTTAAAAAAATTTTGTTTATAACGCTAAAGAATATGATACTATTTGAATAAAATTGGTAACCCATGGGGGGCGTCTACTTGACCGTAAAGTAAGTGTTAAAAATCAACCAAAATAATAACAACAGTGAGTCAGTCCTACATATAGTCATGTTGGCCAAAACTTTGTTTAAAAAATTACAATTGCAAGCAGCAGAACAAAATAATTTTAATTAAATATTCCAAACGCGTTTATTTTATTCAATTTCTTCTCTCTTTGGTCAGTAAGTATTTAATGTTGTTTTTATTTTTTACTTCCGGCTGATATTATAGAACTCAGCTTGAAACATCTTTTAAAACACAAAACATTGTATTTTTCATTTCCTTTATTCAGTTAATCATTTATTCAGCCATTACGCTTTTAATTTCGGGAAAAATTTTAAGGCTTTTTAAATACAGCATAAAACTTAATTAGGTTTACTAGCATTAAGTAGAATAATGTAATGTAATGTGATACGGGATATAAATGGCAAAAAAAAGGAAAGAAATGAAAGAATGATATTTTATTTTACTTTGCTTATAATTAACATGTTTGCATGATATTACTCTGCATTCAATAGGCTAATTGTTATCTTCAAAGGTCTGAAGCAATACATGTACAAAGTATGTTACATACTTCCCATTACTTAGTTATATACTGTTACGAAAATGGAAACATCGTTTAACAATAACATGAGAAACAAAAGCTGCACTAACACAGACAACGAACTTGTTACAAGTAAACCAACAACATCGGTGGAAGAGGAGGAGACAGACAAGTATGAAAGAAAGCAACAACAAACAACGTAAGCAAAGTACACAAACAACAATGAAGTCGCAATAGAATTCTCCAGAAAGCGAAACCCTGAACGTTCTTCTTCGAGAGTCTTCTTCTTTTACCACAAGATTGCGAACAATTTTCATACTGTAGCCTTACAAATTTTTTATTTAGGCTAGATCATTTCACCTACCATGATACCACGTTCAAAGAGAAAATATGCCCAAGGCCAAGCCATTTCGACTCCCATAAATAACACAGATCTGTATCGAATTGTAAGTATGGAATCTCATCAAAAATATTTTTTTCATATTTCTTGAACCCTCCAAACTTGTTTTATTTGACGAAAACTGTTTTTTTTTTAAATTTACGCACCAATTTATTGATTACACAAACATTTCTGAACCGATGTCGAGAATTTAAACCTTATTAGAAAGGGGAGGGATGGACCTTTAAAACGATATACATGCATATATTATTTGACTTAATATTCTGTAAGGTTTGATGAGGTAAACTTGACAAATTTTTTTATATTTTTTAAGTTTGTCCGTTCACAGTAGCAAACTTTAATTAATAAATATGAAATAAGTGATAACATTCCGAAAGTGCATTATCTTGTGAAGAGTTTGACACTTCGTTTGATCCAATCGGACAAAAAATAAGGTAGTTATTATTTTTACATTTCAACGACCACCAGAAGTTGGCCAATGTTTGCGCAAAGAGAAATAATATTTGCAAAAAACACAAATATTAGCAGACCTCTAGTAGTGGTGCAAACGTGAAATTGACACATTATGCGATAAACAGTCAAGATCCATCAAAACTTTTGAAAATTTTTGAACTGAAAGTTCATTTGATAAGATGACATACGAGTATACATAAAATATAACACGACTGTTATACTATTTAAATAATAACTGCGGTAATTTTTGTCCGATTTGATCAAACGAAGTGTCAGTCTCTTCACAAGATAATGCACTTTCTGAATGTCATCACTTATTTTTTATTTTTTAATTAAATTTTGCAATTAAGAATAGGTAAACTTGAAAAAGTGAGTACAAAATCATATTGTCTAAGTTTACCTGATCAAAACTCATAACATTTAAATTTGAAACATATGTTTATGTATACCAGCTTCAAGGCTCATATCTCCCCTTTTAAAAAAATTTTGGAATTTGAAAATAGGTTAAAAAGTGTTTGGTTAATCAATAATTTTGTGTGAAAAGGTCAAAAATACCGTTTTTGTCAAATAAAACAGCTTTGAGTTCGAGAAATAAAAGAAATAAAAAAGTAGTTTTGAGTTCTACTTAACAAAACGCACAACCTACACTATGTCATTAGCTTGATGTATTTTGGCTCATAATTTAAGGGAACCTTTAATGTCAGCTCATTTCAAAGGCTATCTAGTTTAGCATGCAAAATGTAGCACAGTGAGCAGTAATGTAAACACAATGAGCAAACCTATAATTTCCGACTGGAAGTTAAATACAAAAAAATATAATCCATTACCAACTGGATTGGAATGCATTATGTTAGAATTCGGAGAAGGCAAAAAGAAGGCACTAAATTGGAGATGATTTGTTTTTGCTATGATCAGCACTATTGAGGATGATATTATACCAATGGCAGCTATAATTTTGTCATTCAGGTTTGGAGTTGTGGACTATTTTCTGAAACAGTTGAGCATTTGATGTCATTGCCGACATACGACCCCATACACTCGAAAAAGCGCACGATAATTGGTCCGATCGAATGAGGTACTGTGAGGCCAACATATGTACTTCACAACAAAAGTATAAATTTGGAGAATATTTCAAATCGTTTTTGTTTATTGCATTTTTAAATCTAAACTTTTAAATTTCCCGGCCCCCGTAATTTTTCGTAATTACATATATAAGTAGGTATGTTCTTTACCTGACTACGGTGTCTTCTTTATATTCAATACCAGTATAATGTCAGTAATAGCACTGAATAAATGAAATTAAAATATTGTTACGTTTTTACCCTTTTAAAAACAAATTCCTGGTCTATATCAAGCCGTAGTTTAGTTGGAAGTATGTTGGCTTATTCAACCCCTGGCTCATACTTTTTGAACGCAACGAAGTATAAAAAATAGTAGTAGTTTAATAGAAAAACTCCGAGTGTAAATGTTTCTCAAATATCTGTCATTTGAAGTTAGCTTTAAACTGTAGGTGACACCACTTCTGGTTTAAATTAATACATAAAACAGCGGTAATTTGATAAGCTAGGTCGCATTCCTGAATAAAGGGTTATAATAACCAATTAAGTTAGTAATTATAAATTTAAGATTTGACAGATTTTTTATCATTTGAATTTTATAGAAATTAATCGCATTTCATTCTATATATTTATCTATTTTCTTGAACTTTTGCACTTATCGCTCTATCGAAACTTTGAACAGAGGAAAAGGAGACAGACGGATTGAAAGGAATGGACCGTTATCCATAAGAAATATAGTGTCTGAGTTTTTGCAGTTGTTATTGTGCTTTTTTCATATAAAATGTATGTGTATTATATATGGGAGGGTATTGTAAACTTATTTTATGCAATGTAAACACATTGTGTAAAACAGAACAGTTCTCTGCATACATTTCTTATATTTTGTTGGATATTTTTTTAATCCTAAATATTTTTCTCTTTTGTTGTGAAAATTTACTTTCTTGAGTGCTTTCTTCCTTATTATTGTTTACAAATATTTTTGTATACAGTTTTAGTGCTTTTCTCCTTTTTCCATTCGCTAAAATACTTGAGAAACATATTTGTTGTCTTTAGCAAAGAGCATTTGAGAAAAAACGTAAGTAAACCCTGTTAAAAGTACATTTATTGTATGTAAAGATTTGTTTAAAATACCACCATCCACGTTTCTTTAAATTGCGTTTTTCGCCATTCCATTTAACGTTTCAGGTTTGATTGAATTTACGTGCTGTTCGTAAAATAATCCTGTGTGTAGTTATTAAGTACATTCTATAATTTTGTTTTTCCGACTTTAGTATTTGCTTCTCGGCTTACATTAATTTTTTTGCTTTGGTATACAAATGTTGCTATAATTTTCATTTTCGTTCTAAATTTAAGACCTTTTCGTTGAATTTCTTTAATTTCTCAAATCAGACTCCATATTTAGAAAAGTCTTTGACCAAGAATTTTTATGCTATACTTGATTCTATTTTCTTTAAATGGCGTTAAAAAAAATAATTTAATCCTGTTCATCGAATCGACGAAGGTAATTTACTCTTTATCATATAACTCTTTTATGTTTGATCAAATTTCGTTCCTTTTATCAACAACAACGTTTAGATTATGAGTTCGTCGATTGCAAACAAAAATAAAAACAAAATGATATGTTTATAGTTTCAATAAGACTCTTTATTGTTCGCAATACTTTTGTGTGCCACCGTATACAACTTGACGAATACAACAACAACTTGCTTGTTCGTTATTATCCTCTGCTTGCAACCTTTTTGTAAGCAATACCACTTGTACGTTATATCTGTATTGCGGAGATCTTCACACCACGAACGCAATTTCAAACTGACTGCTTACTTCGAACGCAATGCGTCTTCACACAAGACTGATCGAATTCTTACTGACTCGTTGCTTGCTATGTCTCGCCTCTTTATATGTCGCAAAATCAGTATGATGAACGTTCTCGAAGGGGAAGGTTCTTGCTCTCTCTCATACTTGTCTGCCTCCTTTTCTTATACTGGTTTTGTTGGTATATGCATGTGTATGTGTTTGTGTGGCTTTTGTTTATCGTTAATGTTAAATGATATTAGGTCGTTTCATAACAATATGTTCCTAAAAGATCTGCATGAATCAATTGTGACTCTCTATTTGAAGACCAGGCTTGAGACACCTAGTTTGCAGACTTAAATTCAAGAAAAAATTCAAAACATAATGTCAAATCCGCAAGAAGCTGTTTAAATATTAATATAGAACCCAAAAAAGCGCAAAATTTGTCATCTCTGTCCGTATAGAAAGCGCAGAATGACTAAAACTTTATGCAATATACATATGTAAGAAAATGTTCCGAGGCGAACAGAAATTTGTACTTTGTGTCTCATGCATAAAATAAGACTAATAATCAATTATTAATTTCTTTAATAATACCTGACTGAGCATTTTTAAATACTGTACATGAAATAAGTCACTTTTGTTTGTATTTTTTAAGTTGTTGTTGTCTAGAAAATATAATTAATTTTAAAAACAAAAAAAAAAGAGTTCAAATTCGTATCGAATTTTAAGAAAGAAAAGAAATTTTGTATGTTATATTCTATTTATTTTTTATTTTTTTATTTATTTTATTATTATTATTTTTTTTTTAATTTTAACATAAGGCGATGACCAAGACGTATCTAAAGTTTTAAAATTAAAATACAATGCGATATTATAACAGCAAAAATCTCCAGAGACTTGAACTTTTGCAATTAAGCGCGTCTCTGTGCCACTTAGTAACGATTAACCGGATTTTAAATGGGACCAAAAAGCATTCATTCCAAATGTTCGTTGTTCTTGTTTCAGATGTATTCCTTTTAACTTCAGAATTTCATAGCTCGATACAAGATATATTGAAAAAATTATTCCGATAACCTCATAAAAATGGTCGAGAATACTCCATGTATGTATACTTATAGGCAGTGTGACCAGGTCTGAAAAATTTTTGCAGCTAAATCCTATCCAAAATAATGCTAAAAAAAATGCTAAATGGATTTTTAAATGCCAAAAAAAATGCTAAAATTTTTTAATAACATTATGAAGAAATTCTTCACTATTTGTACAACTATTTCCACAAATTAAGTTTGATTATATAAATAAAACCACATCGAACTCAAAAACAAATTATTTATTCTCTTCAAGAATCGCAAACTAAAATTATAAAACAAAAATTAAAAATACATATTTTTAGTCTTTATACATATATGTAAATAGATATGTCTTCATATATAAATACATAAAACAATTTTGGACTAAAACGACCATTAATTCATGTAACATTTTATGTATTTTATATATTCTAAAATGTCAAAAAAACTATATTGCTATATAATAACATTTGTACTTCACAAATAAATTTGTTTAAACAAAAATACCAACTTTTGGCTACATATTAAATACTTCATCAAAAGTGTATTCTTCACTTTCTGAGGGCTCTGTTATAATATTATATATATATATTTTTATCGCATTTTTGCATTAATTCTTTAGTTATTTGAAGACTTTGGCAACATTTATTCAATCTTTTCAATCCACATCTTATATAGAGGAGTGAATTCATTGTATTTAATATCATTCTATTTATTATTTTAGTTTTTAAAAGATTCATTTTGCTAAATACACGTTCAACTTCTGCAATACTAAATGGCAAAACTAAAAATTTCATAACAAAATCGGACAATTCCTTGAAGGGATTTTCATTCACAGCATTTTTGTATTCATAAACTTGTATCCAAAACTCAATAGTTGTCTTCTGACTTTCCCACTCGTATGAAGTTAATTTTTGCCATTGCAATTCTAAAGTTGTAATTTAATCATTTGAAAAATTTATCATTACTTCTTTGAAATTTTTAAATAATTTACTTTTATTTATTTTTAAACTATTGTTAATAGCAAAAAAATTAATATACTTTAAACTTAACAAATTTTTGGGTAATCTTTGCCTTAGTTGGCGTATTAACTCTGCTATGATATTTCAACATATTCTACATTCGTGGTTACCATTAAACTATGTATGTACAATCAATCAAATTTTAATTGTAACAGGAGTAAAAATGAAAAATAAATTGAAGCTAGAAAATGATAAACAAATTATTAAAAAATGCGAAAAAAATGCCAACTGCTAAATCGAAAATTTGCAGCTAAATCAAAATAAAAAATGCTAATTCTAGCTGCAAAAATGCTAAAATGGTCACACTGCTTATAGGTAGTGTGTTCGACAAAAAACAAAATTTAAAAAAAAAAATTCTTTAGCGAGCGCCTTAAAGCAGGTTTATTTCAAAAACTCTTTCACAAAAAAAATCTGTCGTTCGGAGTCGACTTTAAACCGCAAGTACCTCTACTAATGGATAAAATTAACATACACCATATGCTTGATGTGAGAGTTACATTGTAATCCCGATTAAAATGTTGTAATGAACTATTAAGTAAGGAAGTTTTTATAAAAAAAAACTTCAATAACAAATAGTTTTTTTTTGTTATTGAATTTTTTTTTTATTTGTAAGTCTCTGCATTCATTGAATGTGAAACAGAACGTATACGCAATGTGCAATTTTACACATCAATTTAATATTACGTATACTTAATACCTTAATATAAACACTTCATTACTTATACGTAAGTATGTAATATTTAATTACGCACAATAACACCACGATTTAGATCGCAACTGGTTGCAAAAAGAAAGGAAAGTAAATCAAATTCAAATTGCTTATATCTACCATAGATGGGCACTTTGCAGTACCAGTAAAATTTCAGTAAAAATTGATTTTTACTGATTACTGAAAAAAATTTCAGTATTCAGTAAAATTTTACTGGTAATGCAATCTAAATTTCATTTAAATTTCATTTAAATGTCATTTAAATTTAGATTGCACTAACAGTCAAATTTTACTTTTTTTCATTTAAATTTTATTTAAATTTCATTCAAATTTAGATTGCATTAACAGTAAAATTTTACTGAATACTGAAATTTTTTTCAGTAATCAGTAAAAATCAATTTTTACTGAAATTTTACTGGTACTGCAAAGTGCCCATCTATGATATCTACGTACTATAAAGTAATATCGTCATTTTGACGATTTCTAATTCCAAAAATATCATATTGACGATTTCACGATTTCCATTATGGGATGGATGGCATTGTGTCTGGAGCTATGAAAATATGGAAACAGTGTTTATGTACTTATATTTTTGTATATTTTTATACCATAAGTAACAGGAAAGACCTCTGCAGGAATTGAGTTCCACATACGAATAGTCCGACTAAAAATCGTATTTTTTCTGTAAGCAGTAAAGTAATAATTTTCTGTAATGCAGTCCACTGGCCAATCAACCACATGCGGATGTGCTGGCGTGATGAGCGTTAAGTAGAAATATATTTTCGGGAACAAGTCCCCTTATTTCGTTCGAGCCAAATTCTTTTGTAGCAGCGATAGAACAGTGAAACACAAACCATATTGCAACGATGCTCCAATGATTGAATGGTGTTGGATACACTACCGTTATTAAGGAGCTACCACGGCCTCTCCTGTACACGGTCGAGAAACCTCCAAATAGACGTTGAAGCACCGATCCATACATAAGAGTTGTATTCCATTCTGGGGCGGTTATAAACGTTGTAAATAGTAAGATCATATGACAATACATTAGAAAGGAACTGAAGGAACTGAAAAATGTGTCGGTTTCAGCCAATATTTAAACACTTCGTAAATGTGTATTCAACTTGTGTGTTTATATAGTGTCCTAGAAGAAGAAACTTGAACTTGAAATACACTGTAAAATTAGTACAAGACAACAATATCGTCTGTTTACAATTATTATCCTCTTTTTTAATATTTTTTTGTAAATATTATTGCCCGGTTTAACCATTTCATTAATTCCATAATTAAAACATAAAATAAAATAATTTCATTCCATATTCCAACTCGATTATTTGAAGTGTGAGTGTATATAAGCGTACATGTATTAAAAATTAAGTGTGCTTGTACATGTTCTGAAAGTTTATCCCCATGTACTGTGTATATACTGGTAATTAACAGTGACTGTAAGAGGCATTTATTTTTTTATACAATAATTATATTATCAATTAAAACCAATTCAACAATATGTACACACAAAACAATATTTAAAAAATAAGCGAACCGACGAACACTCTTATATATGCAGGACACATATAAAACATACAGGCAAATATTCGAATCCATGTTAAAATTACAGGCCGACCACATTCATCGTGGTTTCGTGACTCACATTTCGCAGTAAAACTAACAGGAATTTTGATTTGCCTTCTTAAAACATAGTATTGCATTGGAGATAAGAGTAGTTTCGTTGAAATCTTTCTCCTCAAAACATCTGCAACTCTTGTCCAAGTCATTAGCAGGCTAGTTAAACCTTCCGCACAGAGACTTATGGGACTTTGTCCTAAAAATGGTAATTTTCAGAAACTATTATCTCTTACAAAGCGGTTAAAGTTTACTTGTAATGTACTCACATGTTCATAATAAAATTTGTTACAGATAATGGAAAGAGCTAATAATCGATAACATACTTTTTTTGCTACCACGCTGGTATCAGTCTTTAGGCATACAGATGACATTGCCTGATGGTTACCGTAATGTATAGCCAAACCATTTTCATTTCATATCAAAACCTTTATAACTTGGATGTTATAACAGAATATTATCGATTACTGTCGATATCTAGGTATTCACAAAGCAACTTGATTGTCCCCTCAACGATCTGGTTGTACGTTGGATACATTGTAACTGGCGTAAGGCACGTTTCATGTAGTAGATGTGCGCACATTCAGAGATCTACATATCAACTCGGACCACTAAGTTTTAGCAGCCAAGATACGATTGCGCATTAGTGCTTCGAGGTCTGCTCGATTCAATACATTGCGTAAGCTAAACTTGCGGTAACTGCAACCAAATAGCACAGATGTGGCATTCTCAGATCATAGTCATTCATATTATTCATAGCTTTCCAAAACTGTGGAAACAAACCTAACAGAAGAATTGTCGAGAAGAGTTGCTGCTGTGAAAAATACGACAGTGCAGTAGTAGGAACGAATACTCAAATATGTTATTTGAGGGGTGAGGCAGAAGCATCTTCCTGCAAGGATAAAAATGTAAACTTGTTTCAGATTCGCTAGGAGTGCTGAGGTTATGCAGACAACACTTTTCTACTATATTACAAGGCGACAACCCATAAAGAGTTCGATTCTGCTTTATGAGAATAATGATGAACTGTTTAAGACTGGAAGTAACTTATTTCGGAAATTTAAAGAGTATGGTTAGCGGTAAATACATCCACCGATTGTAAATTGTACTGTCGTGAAAACGGCAGATCCTACGATATGTGCCTACTGCAGGTGTATAATACTATCTTCAAATTATGTCAAATCGATAGGCATATAACTTCACTGTCTGATTTCGGTATTACTGCAAAGCTGATAAGACGGAGTAGTACGACGTTGAGCAACTCTTGCAGCTGTGACGTTACAGACAAATTGATACTTTATCGTACAACCTCTTCAACTTGCTTTGTGAAAGGCCGAAATGCATTGCAATAGCAATATTTTTTAGAAAAGTTTACACATGCTTGCATACGCTGACGACATTGACGTCATTGGACGTATAAAATGATATGTTACTGTTGATTGTAGCGCTATTTAATGGGAGTCTTCCAAGATGGGTGTGATAGTAAATGAGGGTACAACGAAGTACTTGTTGTCGATAAGTAGGAACATACGACGTATCGGATCTCAGATGACGACCGACAACTATAAATTTAATGTTGTCAGTGAATGTGTTTATCTTGACTCCGCCGTTATCAGTAAAAGCAGTCTGAGCAGTCTGAGATCACTCTTGGTCTCAATATGTAATCCAGTTGCAGACACCTCTCTCGTCCGACGAAACTCATGCTCTACAAGTCGCTCATCCCTTATAGGTCAAAAGTATGGACACTATTAAGCACCAATGCAGTAGTTTTGACAGTATTCGACAGAAAAGTACTACGTAAGATCTATAGACAAGCGCGAGTTGGCAATGAGCTGGCCGTCCATGTCATTGGATAGCGCATTAGCATTTAGTGACTGCGTCGAAGAGGAGGTGTGGTTAATTCTCCGTATGTACTCCAACAGCATACACACATGTATGTAGTTTTTCCTTGGAATGTAGCCACCGTGTTGTAGGACGTCCAACTGTATTCATTTAATATTTTATATGAAAATTAACAAATTTTAAACGTTAAATACTTATATATGTAAAGACCGTATAATTAAATGTAATTTTATTAAAGTAGCAGAAAATCTGCTCTGGACATGATGGCTGTCTAGTATTAAAAATTTTAATGGAAAATATGTTTTAAAAAATAAATTGAATAAAAAAAAGAAAGTTACGCATAATAATGATTTCTGTTGTAATTGTAATTTTTTAATAATGAAATTCATAAAATTCATCAACTATTTATTACAGATAATGAATACTCGTATATCATCATGCAATGATTTCCTATACGTTCAATAGTAAAGTAAGATTGTCAATTTATGTATTATTGTTGCATTAGAACTTTTGAAAAACTGCAAATAATAGAAATCTTATATATAAAAATGAGTGTGTGTTTGATTGTATGTTTGTATGTTTGTATGTTTGAAGTTTATAGACGACTAAACGGCTGAACCGATTTTCTTGAAATTTTCACAGTATCTTCCTGTATGTCTAGAAGGAGTTATAGGCTACTGTTTATGTTGATATTCCAAATGAGCGAGAGGCCATGCCCATGTATACTACATACTACATACTTAATATTTAATTGCATTTGAAATATATTACTCATACGCATAGTTACCCCTAAAGTATGCTATCTATGATTCCTGATGTATAAAACCAAAGAAAATAAAGTATAAAGAATGTGAATTTTGGTATATTTTGGAATATTTTTCAAAAATATTTCACGACGCGGGAGGAAAGATAGAAGGGAAAATTAAACTTATAGACTTTTGTTTTATCCTAAATAAAGCATATTTTCATTGTCTACAACGCTTTCGATTATAAGTACATTCACACACACTTATAGTAAGTTAGCTTTTTAATAACTGTTTTATGCAGTGTATTACAATAAATACATAATGCGACCTGTTTTGGGCAATAAAAAAAAAATCAATTTTGGGCGGGACGAAGTTCGCTGGGTCAGCTAGTGTTAAATAATTACTTAAACCAAAAAAAAAAACAAAATTTTTGCTTTTCCAAACTTTTCGGATTAGATATCCGCTCAGATAGTGTGAAACACAAGTGAGTGAATGTTGTTTTACTTCGTGCTGGTATTATTAAAAAGAAAATAAAAAAGCTAAAAACAATAAATTTAAACATAAAAATAAATAAATTTAAATAACCGTCATGTAATCAGACATGCACCCGTAAAATAGCTTAGCGGCTTACCTTGGCAAGTCATCAGCCATTAGGGATTCTCACATAGTTTTCATGACAGCATACATGAAAAACGCATTCAACTCATGTATAAACATGTATAAGAGACAACATAAGGGATGTGAGAAACTAAGGCCATAATTCTGACTGAAGCGTTTAATGACCAATTATGTACGTATGTATATAATCGCTATCAATGTACATTTTCTTTCTTAGAATGTCTACAAACCCGCACATCCAAATTCGTAATGGCAGTAATATCAGTCCTACATTTCATGAGGGCATCCGCCAGTCCGGTCGGAGTGTTGCGAATGCTACCTGTTATAATTCTATTATAAGTATGCCTTGAACTTGTATTTACTAATAAGTATATTATATAGTACTTATGCTTAGAATTTTTCATTATTTTATTCATTCAACTTGAATTCATAAAATAAAGACGCCATTTTATATAAACAGAAAACACGCTATTGAAATACTTATAGGTTATGGGCCCAGTGTGGTCTTAAAGCGTGTTAAATATATTCATCTACACAAAGTTAATTGGAAGTAATTGAGACCATGGCGGGCTCTGTGGTGAGCTTTGAACCATTGAATGCTGAAAATTACGACACATGGAAACTTCAAATGAAGGCAGTTCTAACGCTATTGAATCACTTATAAGGGTTCAGTCGTTGCCTATGCAAATTCTTAAACGATAGTCCTTTAATCGTTGGTTGTGGTCGTCGGCTTTTGAGGGGATCTCGTTAGAGGCTTGAGTTCTTGTTTTCATAGGGTAATGTTTTTTCGTGGGTTTCAAGCCCCATGCACGCATTAGTTAACACCTTGCGGGGGTCAGTATGTCATTCAGGGGGAGCGTTATG
Organism: Sarcophaga rosellei; assembly: GCA_930367235.1. Lineage (NCBI taxonomy): Eukaryota > Metazoa > Arthropoda > Insecta > Diptera > Sarcophagidae > Sarcophaga > Sarcophaga rosellei. The sequence continues at coordinate 67,663,918 of OV884019.1, forward strand.
AGAAGGCTGCTTGCCAATTTGAACATATAGCAAGACAACGACCGTTCTGTAGATCACCATGTTGATCACAATTAGAAATTTTACATTGTTTACACAAATCCCATCTTATTTATACATAACTTTACCAAACAGTTTTGTAAAGATGAATCGTACATACATAATTGGTAATTACAACTCTTTTGTCAGGATTACGGCCTTGCTTCTCACACCACTTAATTTTTATACATGAGCGGCGGAATCTACAGTTTAAAGTCGATTCCGAACGATAGATTTTTGAGAAACTTTTTATTTGAGAAATCTGCCTGGAGGAAGTCGCTGGGGTGTGAACCTTGGCCTTACATCTAATAAGTCAACATAGCACTTACTAGACTACGGCCACTTCATGAAGGAATCATCACCTTTATTAGTTTAAGAATCAGACGCACTTTTTACTTTCATTCCCATTTCAGCACCTCAATGTCTCTATCCATTTCTGACTGGACTGGAGGTTTTTGAACCACGAACATTTTTATTTTGTCTGTCCTTTTGGCAGAATTTGATAAGCTTGACAGCGAAGAAATAGGCTCTTCAGTATTTTTTATAGCCAAAAAGATAACTTTGTTTTCACAGACATGAAGCTAAGGTGCTTCCAGATTATAATGTAAATACTAAAGGGTCGTGGAAAAATCATATTTTTTTTAAATAAACTGCTGTTTAGTTTAAGCATCTTAATTTATTCCTTTTAGAATGCTGACAAACTAATACTTCCATTACTTAATATAAGGGCCCAAATATGCTTGTGTTGATTGTATAGAAATGATGACAATAAAAATAAAAGAAATCCTTTTTGTAGCACAATCGTGAACATTCAAGATTTTTCTCACGCTCATCAATTAGACGTAATTAAAACAAGACACAAAAGGGAACAAATGAACAGAATAAAAGAAAAATTGAGTTCAAAAATGTAATAGTTGGGAAATTTAATAACTTTTCTATTTGCGTAGACACCAGTGTTGAAAAATTCAGTACTTTAGTACTTTTCCATTCTAAATATACCGCAGTACCATCGCTAAGCTTTCAGTACTTTTTTATTATTACATATATTATGTCTTGCATGCAGTGAACATGTTGCTAGTTCAATGTAATGCTAAAGGTAGAATTAGTATTTAGCCCCGGTTAGCCAAACGTCCACGAAACGTACGTTTGTTTTTAGAATACGAAAAGCATTGAGAACCACAGAATACACAATGCTCGGTGATGAGAACGCTTGCCGAACAGTAATGTTATTTCAGTAAGCATTTACATTGCTCTTTATATGCAGAAAACGAACATACATATGGTCAATAACTTTCCGACGATGCGGGGACTTTTTGTTTTGTTGCGTTCCGAACCAAATTTTTTTGTTTTGTAAATGAGGCGTTAGTTTTTCTGTTCCATTCCGTATGTGTATTAAATATAAATAAATACAAAGTTTACTGGGTAGTGCGCTGGCTTACTAGATGTGAGCCCATGGTTCAAACCCCATGTCAGACATCTCTAACAAAATGAAAAATGAAGAAAATATTTCTTCGGCGACCTCATTCTGGCAAAGTAAATAAAATTGCCATGAAAAAATTTCTCAAAAATCTGTCGTTCGGAGTCGACTTTAAACTGTAGAGTTCCCGCCACTCGCTTATAAAAATTAACACACACAACATAAGTGGTGTGAGAAACTATTGCGTAATCCTGATTGAAGGCTTGTAATGAATAATTATGTATGTATGTATTTTTTTACAGTACCATTCGATGCAAAAGGGTACTTTTTCAGTTATAGTTCAGTATCATTTTAAAATTTCAATTTTGCAACACTGGTAGACACAACATAGCTAATCCGTTCTTCTTTACCGCCTAGAATTTGATGAATTCGACGATATATGTATGTACGTTTCATGGTGAAATAATTTGGAATGCGTCTAGTATAGCCACAATGAAAACGAAACCAAAGTTTATGTTCTTGGCAATGATGACGAAGAAAAGATGTTTAATTTTCTACTCTTAAAGCAAGAGTAAATAAAAATCAATTGATTGGTTTGGTTTTGCTTTTTAAACGAAGACGATAAAAATTGGCAAAAGAGAGCAGCAAAAAATTCCATTTCAACTTATTCATCATTAAGGAGGAATTAAGATACACAGAAATTGAGTGTATGGATGGTTTGGTACATATTAGTGGCATTGCAAAAAGGCTTTTATCTTTTATAAACACGCTTAGTAAATAAGATGTAATACACATATAAACGGTGAGCTTAGGTTTCACTTGAAGTCAGCTTATGCAATGCTCATGCTTGCAGGAGAGCAATAGGATTCTACACCGTACACCCGTACTCATTATGACTTTGCCACGTATTAGGTAGGTAGGTAGATATGTTTGAGTGATAGTTTAGATTATTAAAGCTTACAAAGCACACATAGCAGCACGTTGTGACTACGCAGTTAAGCGCGTTCGTACTAACCGAATTCAACAAAATTAATCGAAAAAGTTGTTCAACGTAGGGCTTCACACCAAATAACGGCTACATTATACTGGAAACCAATGTGAAAATTTAATAAACGAAGCTATATCGCTGAAATCAACGAATGATAACTCTGTTTAGCTGACAGGGAATGGAGAGCGAAATAACTTAAATCAGAACCTCGCAAGAGATAGGCATTGATAAGGTTAAGTTAGGTTAGGTTCGCGTGGTAGCTTCATACCAAAAGCTCACTTGAGCACGCATAGCGGCCCGTTGTAACTCCACAGGTGAACGCAGTCTCTGTACTGACCAAGTTCCTCCAAACTAAGGAGGGAGAAGTTGACCAGCGCAAGGGCTGCACATTCAAAGCACGACTACTCCACGCTGGGAAACCAACTACAAAGTTTAATAAACGAAGCTATATCCTTAACATTAATAGATGATAGCTCCGTCAAGCTGACAAGAAATGGAGAGCCAAATAACCTATATCTGCACCTCGCAAGAGATAGATGGGCATTGACAAAGAATGTGGATAGCAGTCTGCTCTTCCTCAGCGGATCTGCATCCACGGCAGAAGTCGTTAAATGGGAGCCGCATCCCTTCCGCGTGTCTACCCATAACACAATGACCAATAACCATGGCCACTGTGCGAGATGACATTGCGACAAAGTTTGAGTAGTTGGTTGATACGCCTTCTATCCATTCTAGGCCAAGTGATTCCGACAGTGGAGCAAGATTCCCGATTGACCAAGGATAGTTTGGCGTCCTGGAAGAAATTTTCGCCTAATTGCCAATTTAACCGAGGTAAGTGGCATAGCCAGTTCGATTAGCGTGGGTTCCGGATGAAGCGTACTTACTCTGGCGAGCTCATCGGCCCTATAGTTGCCTATAATGTCCCTGGGCCCAGAAACTCAAACAAATGAGACACTGAAGCGCCTCGAGAGAACGTCGAGAAAACGGTGACACACCATAATGAGTTTATAGTTGACCGTAACGTGTTTTAATATCATTTAACAGAGTATCACTTTAGGTCTGATTTCGGTGTGAAGTATGAATCTTTCCCTATTTATTGTGGTAAATTAAAATAAAGATTCGAAAGTTTTCTATTCGTTTAAAAGATCCCATGGATATATGGATATAACATCGTTCAAATGTCCGCCACATCATCTCTGGGTGTGTTGTCATAACAGGGATTATCTTGGCTTGGAGATCTGCTGTGGTTTGTGACATCTACGATTTTGGTGGCCATTTCACTTCAATTCAACGTGATCACTCGCTGCCCTCGAATAGTTCGTTGCCTGTATATTCAGTTATATAAAACTCTGTCAGTATCACACACAAACAAAATCAAAGACGCCGAAACCATGTTATATTAACATGAGTATGTTCTGTTAACAAAATTGAAAAAGAAAAAAAAGTTTCTTAAGCCTCCAGGACCACTCTACACCGATTTATGTAGTTATGAGTTGAAGATCATTTGTTTTTACAACACAAGTACCGGGTTATGCTAAACTTGGAGAAACTTGTTGACGTGAAGGTTAGACGAATTATTTTGAAGTGAGTTTACTAACACTGTTAAAATGTTAAATAGCCATAAAGAGTTCATACTATTAACACATTCATATCGGCCTATTTTCCCCCAAAACTTTCGTATAAATAGTGAGATTTTTGTAATTTTTTTTCTATCTGGGATGTAGATTTTGAGATTGTTTTACAACCCGAACCAAATTCTTCTCAAATTTTTATTATCTTATCTGAATTATATTGGTATAATGACTTTGAAAAACCCGGATAAGGGATCAAGGATCGTCGCAGAGTGTACAAAGACGATTAACGATTCCACCAACTTTGGTGGAATGCTACGCATTATATTGGTACCTATTCTTCATCGGAAACGAGGGGAAAAGAGTATTCTAGCCAATAGAATCATAGTAGGCGAATTGACTATTGTGCAATAATGACACGATAGAAAAATTACAATGATACTCTGGAACGATTCCAATTGGGGAAAAGTAGGAATATATTGGAACTGAATGAATACAAGTTTAAAACACTTCCTTCCATGTACACCAAAACTGGATAGGACTTCCTACACAGTGCGAATTTGTTGGATTCTGAGTTGACTTTAAACTGTAGGTCCCGCCACTCATGTATAAAATTCACGCACACAACATAGGCGGTGTAAGAAGCCAGGTAGTAATCCTGCCTGAAGGGTTGTAATGACTAATTATGTATGTATGTATGAATCAAACATATTTCGAATGTTATGAGTTTGATGTCAATGTCGTACTCATACTCATTGCAACCTGTACTTATAAATCAATTTTGTAGTGAGTACGAATGAATCAGAGTAGTTGAATTTCAATATTGTTGACTCACTCATACTCAAAATTTTCATGAGTACTTATGAGTACCAAAAAAACGATTCTTTGCTGATCTCTGTTATGAACGTTATCTACCCTCAAAGTTAACTACAATATTTGAAAAATTTGAACAAATTTTTCTTGTAGAGGCGTTTTAATGAAAAAACCCTAAATAACGCTAAAAAGTTTCTATTATTATTGATATATTGGCGAATGTGTAACAATATTTGTTGTTGTTATTAATATTGTATCTGATATATTACATTTGAATGCTCTTTTATGTTCGAATTCCATTTTATTTTCTCACGTATTTCGGATAAAATAACACCAAAATCCTGTGGAAAAATAAAATTCCTAAGTAAAAAATACGCAAACATTAAACATATTTATTTACATATTCAAGTAAATAAAAAACGTGGATAAATAAATGAATATACATGTACATACATATATATACAGTACATCGAGTGGCTGAAATTATTTTGAATTTTATTTCTGTCAGTCCATATTGTACACAACTGTTCATGCCTAACTACGGTGGCGTTTAAATATTTATTTTTTTATTTTCCACAAATTTAGTCACTTTGTTGTCATTGGAAAACATTTATCAAAATGGCCGAGAGCGGAATGCATGTGAAAAGACATATACATTCATGGCAAAATTTTTTTTAAATTTAAAAATTTTTTTTTATTTTTTGTTTTTTTCAGTAATTTTTCAGTAAATTTACAGCGATTGTTAAAAAAGAAAGACAGTGAAATAACAAACAGAACAAAACTTCTGTGTTTATTGTCCGACTAAGAAATTAAAAAAAAAGAGATTTTTTTTCTTTAATATTCTAGATTTTACGTCGAAATATAGTTTGTTCATATCAAAAATTCAGTCAACATAGGCCCAATAGCGCTCATTATTCACAGTAGTATGGTAGCGCCTTGTTCATTTCGAAAGAAATAAGAATCATTGATACCGCCATCATAAATAGCCAATTTAAATGTATGTAAAGATGGCTGATTAACGGCATGTAGATTGTCTTTGTTTCAAATACGTACATTCATAAGGCTCATCTTTGGCTAGTTTTATATAAGCCCAATCAATAAAAATGCAGTGAATATAATAGGCGTTTGACCAATTTTATTCAATCTTTAACATCATCTCCTTTGTTTGTGATATCTAGTGTACCGCAAGGATCTATTATAGGAACACTGCTGTTAAGACTGTACATTAATGAACTTACCACTCTGGTATACACATATAGTATATGCTGATGACGTGCAGATGTACATTAATTGCTTGTGATATTAGATCTATTAAAGTACGTATCAGTCAACTAAATCATGATATAAAGTTGGTGTAGCAATAGGTATTTGAAGCCAATGGGCTTCATTTAAATCCTAAAAAATCCAAATGTCTCATCATTTCAAAAAAGCGACAACGAATTCCTGCTGGAGTTTTGGCTTTATTTGTAGCAAAGACCTTAAATTAAATACACATATAAATGCAGTTACGGAATCTACATTTGCTATGTTGCGGACATTGTATCCAATTCAACATTCAACTATTATCCAAAATATACTACATCATATCTAAGTTATTATCTGGCTGCGAGATATTCGCTTCCTGTGTTGCGGTTAGCACAAGCACAGGTCAGCTTAATTATAGCGTACAATGCTATTTTGCGATATTTTTATGGTATAAAAAATATGGGTAATTTCAGCATATGCTATGTCTTTATAGGGTGTATCTTTTGAAACCTTGCTTAAAATACACGGACACTTATACAATTACTTACATACATTCATGTATATAGACCACTACGACTTACGAATTCTTTGGGAGGAAAGATGCTGATATACACTCGTCATCTGATTGGCGGTTATAGGAACTTTCTTCCTCATCCCGTACAGTTAACAGGCAAAGCAATGCAATTAAAAAAAATGTTCTCAATGTTTACGTTTTAGTACAGTGTAAATAGATATATTGTTACGAAAATGGAAACGGTGTACATCGTTTAACATTAAAATGAGCAAAAGCTACATAAACAAATACAACGAACTTGTTACAAGTAAACCAACAACATCGGTATCAAAGAAAAGGGGATAGACAAGTAAGCAAACGCAACAACAGGCAATGTGAACAAAATACACAAACAACAATGAAGTCGCGATATATTTCTCGAGAAAGCGAAACCCCTAACGTTCTACATCAAGAACCTTCATCAGACTGATTGCGTGCGTATATAAAAAAGCAAGACAAAGCAGGCAACGGGTAGTAAGAATTCAGTCAGCCTTGTGTTAAGACGCGTTGCGTGTGAAAAAAACAATCGTGGTTTGAAGATTTCCGCTATACAGATCTAACGTACAAGTGTTGGTGCTTACGCCAAGGGTGTGGAAGAGAAGAATAACGAACAAGCAAATTATTGTTGTATCCGTCAAGTGTGAATAGTAGCACAAAAGTAGTGTGGATAATAAAGAGTTTAATTGAAACTAAACACAAATTAATTTTTTATTTTGTTCGCAATCAACGAACTCGTATTTCAAACGTTTCTAAAAAGGTAAAAACGTAACAATATGTTTAGTAAATTCTTTATATTTATACTTTTATTTTTTGTAATATGTATGTGTGTATATATGAATGAATGTATATTATTTACAGTTTTTTAATTTTTCATTGTTTTATATGTATGCATAATCTTGAAGTTTTACATGAAGTAATTACGTCAATTTAAGGTTGCATACTCTAATTATAAGATTTTAATCTTGTTGTATGCAACTTACATATAAATGATTAAATAAATAAAATTAAAAAATGTAACATTCAGAATTTTTCAAAAGTTTTCATCGGGTTCAATATTAAGCAACCAAGAAGTAACGTACAGTCAGTCTACCGTTCATAACTTAATCACCTCCTTTCAAGATTTTTAATCACGCAATAATTTTGTATTGTAGTGCTAGTAAGTAAGCGTAGAATTAAAAATTTTCAGTTTCTTTTTAGTTCTACTAAAACCATAAAATAAATGAAATTTTATGAAATAAACAATAACAGAACTTTAAAGAAAGTTTTTTGTGTTTTCTGTTGTATACCAAGTTTACATCTGAAATGAAATTTTTTCTAAACAACTTCAGCAGTAAACTTAATTAAAGTGAATGCAACTTTTTATGGTATTTGCAGTAAATATAAGAAGAAGAAACTTTTACTCATAATAATTTTATTCATTGCTTTACTTTTTGCCATCTTAAATATGTACCAAAAAATAAAAGAAAAGAAAATTTAACATCTCCTCTGTGGTAACAGCATAGATGACCATTATGTTTAAGGAAAGTTTGTTGAACAAAATACAGTATTCCCCTGATATAACTACCACGGATATAATAATTCGCTCAGGCATTCTGGATTTTTGCTTTAAACCGTACTAAAACTATTTCGATATATGCATCTCACTTTTAAATATTCTCGGCTTATAAACAAGAAAATTCGTTTATATGCACCCGCATATGTAGCTCTCTTTCATATTGATTCTGCTCTCCTGCTTCCTCGTTCTTGCGATTAACCGCTTCTTGATTTCTTGAGGCATTGGAAGCGAATATTTCTTATTAACGCCATACGGCAGATTTATTAAAAAAAAAATTAGACAGTGCTATGCAATTCCATAGAATGTTCCTTACAGTTTTGTTCTCTTTGAGTTAGAGCATCTGCCTCTGTTACGTCTAGAAGACATAACCAAATGAAGCAACGCCATCTCACATAATTGATTCCTGATAAAAAAAACTACAATCCACTAATATTCGCCTTTCGTAATTTGCAAAACTTTTCTATTACTAAACTGATCTGATGCAGGTCTTAAGCGAGTTAATGGCCTGATTCTCTGATTAGTTAATGCTACAATAGGACTGTTGACTATGTCTATAAAGTTAAAGATGCGGATCGATCTCCTTCAGCAATTCCTTTCTGAAATGACACGGTGGCTCAGCAAATTGCAACTTTGTTCACCACACAGAGCTGTAAAAGATGATGAAAGCTCTCTCCGACAAACCGGTAATACACAGCAATTGACAGTAATGATACCCCGCTAATAACCACTGTCCTGCAAGTATTTCTGAAACTTCTTATATCCGGAGAATACTGTAAAATATAGAATATAGGAAAATAATACATTTTGAATGTATATATATCACCAAAGTTTGAACTCAACGTATCTAAATTTGTTTTCAGAGTGGTGGGACCTACACCTTAAAGTCGACTCCGATTGACAGCTTTTTGAGAAATTTTTCATGCATACGCTCCGATTTTTACCAGAAATCTGATGACAGGAAGTCGCCGAAGAAATATCTTTTTTATATTTTGTTTTGTTGGAGATGTCTCAACGGTGGACTCACGACTAATAAGCCTACTAGACAACGGCAAATTCATAGGTAATAATAAAACTGTTAATTTCCAACGAATTATAACGAATATTTCACAAGGAAAAATTATGTTGAGAAACTATATCAGATGTTGGAGAGTAGAATACGTGCAACACACTTATAAGGCAGGCAGATCTGCTGAGATGGCTTTGAGTGGCACCAATTCAGGAATTGTCGAATATGAAGGAAAGAACCATATGACGCATAGAGGGGAATTTTGCCTGACAACCTGGTCAAAATTAATAGAAGTGTTTTATGAGTTAATGGCTGGAATTTTTTGATAGTATTAGTAATAATTAGGCCCAAATATGAACCCAACTGATTTTAGTTCAAATCGGTCCGTGATTTCGCCTAGCCCCCATACAAATTCCCCTCGAAATTGCAATTATTTACATATAATTATGGTAATTATGCAACAATCATGATAAAATTTAGCATGGATCAGTTCTGTGTACTAAGAAAGGTGTAAAGTTTGGTGAAAATCGGATCACATTTGACCCTAGTCCCCATATAAAGTCCCCTTTAGAAATTCACGTTTGCGCTTATAAATGGCTTAAAAACATCGGTATCGTGATGAAATTCGGTACGAAGGTGTATTTTGTAAATCTAAATCATATTACCAAATTCTGTTATGGTCGGTCCATAATTGCCTCTAGGTCCAAAATAGGGCCCCTTAAAAAATATGTTTAGCAATTATAATTGGCTTAAAAATTTTATTACCTCGATGAAATTCGACATGAACATGTTTAATATGAATGTGAATCATTTTACCTGATTTTATTATGATCGGATCATAAGTGCCCCTAGGTACCACATACGGCCCATTAAGAAAATCAAACACACATCTCATATTGTTATAATAGTTGATATATGTAATTAAGTTTTTAAAGTTCTATGATAATAAATATTATTTATAATATTTATTTTACATTATTTAATACTTAACTTAAAAAACTTAAAAACTTAAAAACTGAAACTAACTACAATCGTTAAAATCGTTATCATTTTCATCATCAGTGTCGGTGTGAGGGACAGTGTGAGGGACAGTGTGAGTGACAGTGTGAGGGACAGTGTGAGTGACGGTGTGAGGCACGGTGTGAGGGACGGTGTGAGGGACAGTGTGAGGGACATTGTGAGGGACGGTGTGAGGGATGGTGTGAGGGACAGTGTGAGGGACAGTGTGAGGGACGGTGTGAGGGACGGTGTGAGTGACAGTGTGAGGGACGGTGTGAGTGACGGTGTGAGGGACGGTGTGAGGTACAGTGTGAGGGACGGTGTGGGGGAGGGTGTGAGGGATGGTGTGAGGGATAGTGTGCGTGACAGTGTAAGGGACGGTGTGAGGGACAGTGTGAGGGACGGTGTGAGTGACAGTGTGAGGGACGGTGTGAGGGACGGTGTGAGGGACAGTGTGAGGGACGGTGTGAGGGACAAGTGTGAGGGACAGTGTGAGGGACGGTGTGAGTGACGGTGTGAGGGATGGTGTGAGGGACGGTGTGAGGGACAAGTGTGAGGGACAGTGTGAGGGACGGTGAGAGTGACGGTGTGAGGGATGGTGTGAGGGACAGTGTGAGGGACGGTGTGAGGGACGGTGTGAGGGACGGTGTGAGGGATGGTGTAAGGGACGGTGTGAGGGACGGTGTGAGGAACTGTGTGTGTCCCACAAAAGGACTTACAGTGGATTTTAAAATCTGAAATCTGGGAAAATTTCCAAATCTACTATGAAAACACGCTCTGTTAAAGATTCTGGCGATTGGATTAGTTAAAGGGACGTTCAATGCTTTAAAAACAACTTAATTTGTTCGCCCACTCAGTCCTGTTTTCTAACAATATTGATTTATTTATCGGAGTACAGTAGCTTTCCGAAATGTATGATTATCTGTTAATTGTAGTTCTTATTACGCAATATTTTGTAACAGTGACTAACTATAGGACTTATTTTATCAACTTTTGCTTTTTTTCTTCTTTTAACCGGGAATTAATTCATTTTTCCTATTTTTCTTTACCAGTCTTAATTTAATTATTTAATAGAGTTCTGTGAGTAACATAACAGAGCTCTGTTAGTTCTGTTAATAACATAACAGAGCTCTGTGAGATAACATGGAGAGATAGATTTTAAAATCTATCTTCACACACATTTTAGTGAGTACGAGATAACTATGTAGTAGTTGGCACCCTACAAGGGAACGCAATCTACGAATTATCTCGTAGTCGACAGTCAACGTGTTAATTGTAATTGCCTTAAACAACGCTTTAACGCCTTCTTCAGTTTGATAAAAATCACCGAGAAGCATACTTAGACCTTCCAGAAATAACATGAGATTGCTAACCAGCCTTTAAATAGGGCACTGTAGACTTAGAGAATACCTAATTAGAATGAGAGTTGTCACGAATAGAACTTGTATATTCCGTAACGACGAAAGTAATCTGCATTCAGACTACATTCTTAGAACCTGTGAAGCTTTAATGAAATCCAGAATAAAATGCCTGTTAGCTTACCAGGAACTAGTAAGGAAATTTTCATTGGGATTAATTTTAGAGTCGATATCATTTTCTTTATGTACTGCCCACTGGATTTTGGCTTCTGACATCATGTTGGACCTAACTTTTGTTTTAAGTGGGACCTTACCCTTTAAGAAATGACCGCCATCTAATCTAATCTAAAGTTGAAATACCAAATTTCTTAAAAGAAAGATGTGATTTAAATATTTGATGTTAATACATATTGTTACGTTTTCATCTTTTTAAAAAACGTTTAAAATACGTGTTCGTTGATTGCAACCAAAATAAAAACAAATATGTTTTTAGTTTCAATTAAACTCTTTATTGTTTGTGCTACTTTTGTGTGCCACCGTATACAACTTTACGATACAACAACAACTTGCTTGTTCGCTATTATTATTTGCTTACAACGCAGATATTTTCAGCGGCGATCTTCAAACCACGACTATTTATTTCGCACGCAACGTGTCTTCACACAAGGCTGACTGAATTATTACTGACTGGTTGTCGGCTTTGTCTTGCCTTTTTATATGTCAACACAATCAGTCTGATGAACGTTCTTGAAGCAGAAGTTTCTTGTTTTCGCTTTCTCGATAATTCTATCGCGACTGCATTATTGTTTGTGTATTTTGTTCACGTTGCTTGTTGTTGCGTTCTTGTCTTTCATACTCTTGTTGTTGGTTGACTTGTAAAGAAGTTCGTTGTAGTTGTTGGTGTAGCTTTTGTTTATCGTTTTAATGTGAAATGATATTACACCGTTTCCTTTTTCGTAACAATATTTTCTTGGCCTTACAAAAATTCTCGTTAGACTTCTTACAGGGAAAGTGAAAACAAGTCTTTTGGTTTTTAGCTTTAAAGCTGATTTGATATAAAAATTCAATTTTAATTTTTAATGGCAAATAAACAGAGGAATATTTTATTTTCTCTATGCATTTACTATTGCCAGCTGTTTATTTGTGTTTAAATTATGCCCTACATTGTAAGGCATTGCAGCATCCTTTAAAATGTATTCCTTTCACGGCAAGCATATGTAATGAATTAAAAATGCTGTTCCAGTTGCATCACAATATATATTTGACTAAAACGCAGATCCTTAAGTAAACCCCTAATTAGACGTTTCGTAATACATTACAGGAAGAAACAAACGAATTGCATTGCGTCTTACGTTCATAAAAATTATGATTGTGTACACAGTTCAGTAAAGCATCGTACGTTGTTGCTGTCTTAAGCCATGGGTTTATCCACCTCAATGAATCCAGCCACAATTGCAATTAGTTTCAAAGAAAGTAAAACGAAAAACGGAAAATAACAGAAGTAATTAAAGACAACAAAAAAAAAAAACGCTGCAAAGCAAAAGTTGAAAGAATTGGAGCAGAAAATAATGGCAAAAAGAACGAGAAAAATCTGCTAAGAAGACGAAGATGGAAGTACTGAAAACTGAAAAAAAGCTAATTTCTGGCATACACAGGGAGTACATTGTATCTCATTCATGTTAACGTTTCTTTTTATTTGAAGATTAAATTTCAAATGAATTGACGATTATGAATTTAATAGTGACACAGAAATTTTATGGATACGCATTCAAAAATCAGAATAAATTTCTTCGTACGGAAACATGAACAAACCTTATGAATTAGTCTGCATATAAGCGAATTATTTGAATCTAACATTAAATCGCTCTATAATTTCCTTAATATATCCAAATCAGTGGAAAACCCTGCAACTATGTTGGATTTTCTTATGAGTCTTGTCATTTGAAATGCTGGGTTATAAATATTTTTGTCTCCTTAAAGCAAAATGCAAATTTTACTGTAATTCTCATAAATTCTAGCAAGTATTTTACTTAGTTTGATGGGAATTCCTAATTTGAACTTAATACGCCGGCTGCAAAGGAGTGCCTGTATTATTACTAGTGGTGCCTTACACACTAAGGAACTGCAGATAATATTTTTTTGTGACTTGACGGCTAAGATAGTAAGCGTCTCTGTACAGAGGTATGAATCAAATACTGGTCACAAAAGGATCCTGCCAGCAGTTGGGACTTTCGAGGGCAATGACTACATGACTCCCAGGCAATAAGATTCAATCCATTCCGTAGAAGAAGGTCGGAGAAAAAGGCGCGGCGCAACTCTTTAAGGACATCGTGTAATTTTCACACCGATGACTCCAAAATAAACAGAATCGTTGGTTGGATGTCAGCCGAAATAATACAGTTTATAAGGCTACCTGATCACTGTATTGCCTTTGAGACGTAGATGCCGGCAATAAGTTCTGCTGCAAAAATTATAGGAGATATCTCCAAACGGGACATATCTTTCAGATAGCCCCGTTGGCATGACTTTCAGATAGCCAGACGACCATCAAACCTCTGGATTCTAATGTAATAAAGTCCAACTGAACAACTGTCGCAGATATCTCAATGAGACATATGTATATTATGGGTACCAGGACACAGCGACGTTCCAGGTAATTGTAGAGCAATTGAACTGACCAGACGTGGCACAGCCATCGAATTATGTTTACATAAGGAGAGACTATTGAGCATTTGATAGTTAACGCAAAGCAGAGCATAAATTATTGAGCTTCCCTTTTTAAAACCAAATTGGCGATTATTAAGCATACCTGTTAAATCACGGCTATGATTAGTAATCAATTACAATATTTCTTAAAAAGAATCATAATGATTATTTAATCTGATTACTAATTAATTATGATTACATTATATCTAAAAATAATCAGGATTACTGGCCATTAGAAGAAAACAATTAAAATGAAAAGTAATCCAAAAATAATTAAATTACTTTGAATTATTTTTAAATATTTTCAATAATTGTCATTCTTCACAAAAATTTATTTTAAAAATATTTTAATAATTTGTCGGAATTCTTTTATGTAAATATTATAGAACAATTGTGTTACAATAATGGTAACGGTAAGTCTGAAAGGTGTAATTCTTAAAGATTATTATAAAAAAGGTTATAATTTAAAATTTTGAATCGGATTCGGAGCAAGCTGTTAAAAAATATTTACAAAAACGGAATTTCTATTCAAGTAAACTGAGATTTTTAGTTACTCAATCAAGGTTAAGGATATATTGTTACGAAGATGGAAACATAGTTTAACATTAACATGATTAACAAAAGCTACACTGACAAATAAAACGAACTTATAAACCAACAACATCGGTATGAAAGAAAAGGGGATTGACAAGTAAGCGAGAGCTCAACAACAAGAAATGTGAACAAAATACACAAACAACCAAGAAGTCCCGATAGAGTTCTCGAGAAGGCGAAACCCGGAATCTTCATCAGACTGATTACATGGGCATATAAAAAGGCAAGACAAAGCAGCCAACGAGTAGTAAGAATTTAGTCAGTCCACAAAACCCATTTATTATGTCATGAAACACACTTAACACACGTTGTCTTATATGTAATCTGAAAATAAGTTTTATAAATAATGTTACCTTTTTAAAAACGTTTAAAATACGAGTTCGTTGATTGCAAACAAAATAAAAACAAGTATGTGTTTACTTTCAATTAAATTTTGTTATTGTTCGCACTACTTTTGTGTGCCACTATTTACAACTTGACGTATACACCAGTAATTGGTTGTTCGCTATTCTTCTTTGTTTATAGCGCAGATCTTTATAACGGAAATCTTCAAACCGCGATTATACTAATTGAATTTTTACTGACTGCGTAGCCTGCTTTGTCTTGCCTTTTATATCGCCGGGTAAACAGTCTAATGGATGCTCTTGAATCAAAATCTCTTAGTCTTCTCGAAATCTCTATAAATGTAAACATGTTGTTTACATTATTGTTGTTTGTGTATTTTGTTTACATTTATTATTTTTTATACTAATACATACATATATACATAATTGGCCATTACAACCCTTCAGTCAGGATTACGGCCTAGCTTCTCAACACCACTCATGTTGTGTGCGTTAATTTTATACATGAGTGGCGGGACCTACAGTTTAAAGTCGACTCCGAACGACAGATTTTTTGAGAAGCTTTTCATGGCAATTTTTACTCTCAGAGTTTTTGCCAGAAATCTGCTGAGAGGAAGTCGCCGAAGAAATATTTTTTCATATTTCATTTTGATGTCTGACCTGGGATTCGAACTCGGGCCTTTCGTCTAATAAGCCAACACACTACCTACTAGACCACGGCGACTTCATACTAATATTGTTGCTATATTTTTGTTTACTTGTTGATCATGTAAACAAGTTCATTATTTTTGGTTTTTACAGCATTTGTTTATCATTTTAATGTCAAACGATGTAACAACATTGCCATTTTCGTAACAATATTCAAATTCTTCGTAATTATTAACTTAAAAATTAATATTTCTTTATAATATTTTTAACACAATTATTTTAAATTAAAAATATAATACGGGTGCCCTGGTAGTTAAATGGGTAATGTGCTAGACTATTAGCAAGATGGTTGTGGTTTGTATTCCTACCAGAGACTATGGTCAAAGTTACTCAGCACGTAAGTGTATAATTAAATATATTTTTAATTGTATTGTGATTAATAAATAAAAGAATAAAAATGAATATTATAAATAAGTCGCCGTAGACTAGTAGGTAGTAGTAGGCCCGAGTTCAAACACCAGGTTAGACATCAAAACAAAATGTGAAAAAAAACACATTTATTCGGCGACTTCCTCTTAGCAGAGGTTGAATTTAAGTGTTCTGAATACTTTTAATAGGATTTGACAGGTCATAGTATGGCTAGAAATTTTAAATGTTTTGGTTATTTTAGAGTTTGTAAGCTTTAACGTGAAGAGATAAAACGTTATAAATATCCGTGTGCTATTAATTCATATAATTTCGGAATGTAAAAAGTTATTGAAAAGAGTTTTCTTAATGTTTGTGTAAATTTACTTAAGGGAGACAGAGAAATTATTAAAATAGAGATTATTGCAAGAGAAAATATCGAAATAGTAAGAGATATATAGAAATAACGAAAATGAATTCGTTCTTTTTCAAACAAAAAGAACAATTTTATGGAAAGTATATAGAAAAACTAATAAAATAGAGAAAATATTGGGAGCAGATAAAAGAGGTGTGACGATAGAGTTATAAGTACTGATAAGAGAAATATATTGTTTCGGGGGAATTGGGGTAGATATCCAAAATAAAATATTTGGCGAGATTGCGGGGAAATAAAAATACAAAGGTATTAGTATTAATATTCAGAGAATTATTTATTTTATGTACAAACGTACCTTCGGGTTCGGGGGTGGATCGAATAGTGATCTCTTTTCAATTATTCTTTATAATTCACAATATGAGATACATATGTAATTACAGGGGTGGTTTATACACTTCAACAAAACTTAAATCTAAACTTAAAGTGGGGTAGCCAACGTGAACATCCCGCCCCCCTTGCAACATTGCAACAAGAGGACCGAGAAGTCAGTTGGCCAGAGATCAAAATTCACATTTCAATAAGATAGGTATTAACAATCAATTAATAATAAACTTAGGGGTATAAATTAAAAAATAAATATAAGATTACATTTGATGCTAGTGCGGGAAACAGTTTCAATAAGAGCCTGGTTGTGGGTTGTGCTCTTCTTCTTTGGCTGGGATCAACAATAATCACGTCGTGGTTGTCGTTAGTAGGGCGTTCGACAAATAGCCCACGGGGTATTAGGTAATCTGTAAATGAAAACGACGAACACACAACAGAGAACGAGAGAACGAATTAGTACTGCTTTAAATTAGAAAGCTACACGAGCTTCACAATTGGCCGTATTAGGACGCCATTTGCAGCCACTCGCACTTCGAATCAGGGACGAAATAATCCCATTGGATTAGACCAAATTTGTCAAGTGGGATTGACAACAAATCTCTCTAATGTATTTCCTGATGCGTAAAACGGTAAATTTGTTGTATCAACTTTATGTAGCAACTCCACGTGATTCCAATTGTCAGTGCCTACCTAGTCCACGATAAACGATACTCGATTTGCCACAAAGTTGCTCAATGGCACGGGGGTTTTTAAAAACCAGGACAGAACGATAGCAGAATCTGTCCCACAAAGGCTTCCAATCTGGTAATATTCAGCTTCTTACAAAGTGAAAATACCATTTTCTGCCAATAGAGTTGCATCGCAGAGCTCTAAACGGGGTAAAGTTTACACTTATACAGGCGCAACTTTTGTTTTGGCAGCGAGCAAGTGGGTGACAAATTCACCAGACGGGGTTAGGACTCTACTATACAGAATGGCATCATATGCTTTCTTAGAAGCATCACAACTTGCATGAAGTAGTTCACGCTGAGGGTTAAAATTAACCCAACGGGGGGGATGTTAATCCTGTCGATGTACGAGTAATCATCGACAAACTCAAGCCATCTGTTAAACGTCATGGGTTCCAAACATTCGTCACAATCTGTTCTGCCTTAACAAATATGTCGCATAAAATAATCCTAGCAACTACGATTTTAGGTGCCACTCACCCAACGGGGTCAAATAGCTTCGGCTATTTGAGAGAAGACAGAACGGTTTGTGACTATAGAGAAATAGGGCGTTGGAGCTGGCTTGAAGATAAATGTTTCAATGCTCGCATTCCAACGAGAACCCAGAGTTTTAGTGGTGCTGGCGTCTGACAATTTCAAAAATTCGGAATCCAGTGGATAGCTAAGAGAAAAGATAAGTGATGGGACTTAAAACGACATGATGGGGTAAATAGTAACTGGGTTAGGAGGAGAATAAAATAGATTAATGGCCGACGCGCGGTAAATGGAAGGGTATTCCCCAATACTTCTTCTCATTAGGTTTTAATCTCGGGGCTTTGAAGTAATCCGATCTCATATTTTGAGCAAACGCATCCTTACGAGATGGACCAAGACTCAAGTCCGTAGGGGATTTGGACTTAGAAGGAAACGAATTTGACTGACGTGTTCTGCCAGTCACAATCCAACCGAAAACGGTTCGTTGGGCGATCAAAGGGTTTTTGGGGTCCTTTCGAACTCCAGAAAGCATTATCTGGGGGTATACATCTCCACCCAACAGCAAATCCATATGGGCGTATTTAAAATCATTCAACGAGAGATCGGGTGCATCAAAATCAGCATACTTCGCTAACGAGCATGTGGGTAATTGACCAGTGAGCTTTTCAACAACATATGCTTCCGTGGTCAATTTAAACGAGGGATCAATAGGGGATCCTAGCGAAATAATACAAAATTCAGTAGAGTTTGCTACCACTGCGCCATTAAGGCCCACAACAGTGGCAGCAGGTGCCGAATAAGTTGGGAGATCTAGCTTCCGTTGCAATTTTCGAGAGATGAAAGTAGCCTGAGACGCTGGGTCTATCAGAGCTCTCGCAGAAAACATCGCATTATTCAACTTTATATTAACTTGGGCAGTTCCTAACAGAACTGTTGAAGACGGTGTGGACTGTAAACGGGTAGAAAAGTTTTGGAAAGATCGAGCAGCAGCGGATGTAGATGGGCCATTATCCACTTCATTTCGCTTTTGTGCAGGAGAAGGCCGAGGGATTTCTGAAGAACTATCAGGGGTAGAAGGGTTAGCGGGGTAAGTTCCAGTCCTCGGTTCCTCCCGGGGGGAAAATTCGGTACGATGAAGTAGCGAATGATGTTTTTGTTTGCAAATATAGCAAACGTTAGAGCTTCGGCATCTTTTTGACTCATGAGAAACGGCCAAACAATTCGTGCAACACTTATGATCTCGAACAGATAATATGCGTTCACTAACCGACATTCTCAGAAAATCAGAACATAAACGAAGCGGGTGGTTCTGACTACAAATAGGACACATCCTTTGGGATGTATTTGGGGCGACAGTCTCATAAGTTCTGAATTTTCGGGGAATACCAGAGCTGCTTTGGTTATGAGCTTGGGTAAAATTGTGGTTGCCAATAATATCAGAAACAGATTCCAGAGTTCGGTATCTGGCAGTCAGGAATGCATCCATCTTGCTCCACTTAGGCAGGTCTGAGCAAGGACCTTGAGATTGTTCCCAAAGACCTAGGGTGTGTTCGGGGAGTTTCGTGGAGCAAATGTACACAAAAATTATGTCCCAATTTTTCGTTTCTATGCCCAAGAACGACAAATTTGTTATGCAATCATTAATTGTCCGTTGCAAACTTTTAATGGAAGGGCCAGATTCTTTGGAAATGGAAGGGAGGTTGAAAAGAGTTTTCAATTGAAAATTGACTAATAATCTTTTATTCTCGTAACGATCGACGAGATTCTGCCAAGCCATGTCGAAACCATCATTCGTCATGGGGCACGTTCGTATTATGTCCCTCGCCTCACCTTCAGTTTTCTGCAAAAGATAGTACATCTTTTGGATATTGCTAATATGGGGATTAGATCCGTAAATGGCCGAAAACATATCTCGGAATGTTGGCCATGACGCATAATCGCCAGAAAAGGTTGGAGTGTCGCATGGGGGAAGGTGAATGGGAACTGTATTAGCAATCGGGTTCGCGGCCTTATTCTTAAGGCTGTCAATCAGTCCGTCAATAAACGAGGCAGATTGGAAATACAAAGTATATCCGGACATATACTTGGCCTTCGCGTCTTTTGTTGAGACTTTGGTGTCTTCGGCATTTTCCAACAAGTCTTCGTAACTATCACGAAAGACTTCCCACAAACGGGTCAACTCCTGCCGATGAACACCTAGAGAGTGAACCGAATGTTCCTCTCGCGGAATAGCCTGAATAAAGCTTTCCAAATCGCTTAAGCGGTTATAATTTCTATTTAAATTCCTTAAAGCGGCCATTTTATTAAAATTAGGGTTTTTTTAATTAATCCAAAAGGGCTCGAAAAATTTAAATTAATTAATCGAAACAAAAAATTTCCAAAGTATAAAAATTGTAACGAATAGGGTTTATCGAATAAATAGAAAGATCAAACAAAATAAATACTTTAATTTCGAAAACTTTAAAGAAATATTCGCGATAAACATTCAAAAGGGAAAAAAGGGGTTGAGAAGACTTTCGAAACAAAATTCAGAAAAGTGGGGATGGCCCGAAAAATTTAAATATAATTTAAACAAATAAAATTATTTTATTTTAATAAAAAATCAAATTATTAATTTAAAATATCAAATTAATATTTATATATATTATTGTGATAAAATTATCACAATCAGGGCCCTATTCCACTAAGCTACAAGTTCACAATTACAAGTGTTTTTGCCTGTAAAATTGTGAAATTGTAAATAATTGTGTTTCATCAAAATACAATTACAAGTTTGTGCCTACAAGTGATTTTTACAATTTACAAGTCTACAAGTCATATTTCTACAAGTCGTTATGTTTCACTAAAATAAATTTTCACTTGTACACTTGTAGAATTGTAGAAAAAAAGCTTAGGGTCGACGAAGACTCTCAAAAAAAATTTACAAGTTACAAGTGAATGATAAATTGAAATAAAATTTGATTTTTAACTATTTTTTAATAAAAATTATGCAAATAAACACAAAATCAAACAATTTAAATATTAATTACCATTTGTTTATTTATTCTCCTTGTTTTTATTTATTTATTTTTTTAAATATGTGAATATAATAAAACAAACTATATCACAAATTATCGAAAGCGGCAACACCACTAATCATATGGTCCACCAGCCGCCCCAGACTTTCGGGAGTTGTCTCTCTTGGCCTTAATTAAAAAAGTATTATAATATAATGTTATCACTTTATAAAGCCAACTTACCAGTGTCGTCCTTTTGATGTTTGCCCAAAAAACATCACGCACGTATTTGGCGCCTTTTCCACTTGGCACCAGTCCAAGTGCAAGACACCTCATACGCACGTTTTCCCACTCTTCCATTTTTATCTGTTTGGTAAGTTTATCGCTAAACTTACCAAAAATAACGTCTTTGGCAGTTAAAAGCTGCCGCACCACTCTAACTTTATTGTGTTGATTTGCCGTTACAAAATAATAATTTTCAATTTTTGAAACACAAACTATATATGTTTTGATTGATTTGTGGTGTGATAACAATCAAAACAAATTATCGATATACATTAGAGTACCCATAATTGCAAATGTATTTAAAATAATTTTTGAAATTTTCATATATTTCATTAGTCCTCTAATATACATATATTCACACATATATTTCATTTATCAAAATATCTTTGTAAAAATATTTTATTTTATTGTGATTGTAATTGTAGAAATTGTAGTTGTAGGAATTGTAGTTTACAAGTACAAAAAGCTACAAGTATTGTGAAAATTTTCATGAAACACAATTCATTATCACTTGTAAGAATTAGAATTGTGATTGTAACTTGTAAACTTGTAGAATTGTAGTTTAGTGAAACAGGCCCCAGAATTGAAAAATATTAAAAAATATATGTATATTTCGATTAATATTAGTGTAAGAATATAAGATTCACAAATATCGCAACAGAGTAAAATGTATCAAACGCGGCCACCTTAATTAGGGACAATCTTCGAACTGTTTATAAATATACAACAATAACAACACGGCTAAATCAATGCACTGTGTTGTTTGTATATTTTTCGTTTGTTAACTTTTTATGTTTTTCCTTTCTTCTGTTTTTCTTATATTCTTGCACTTCACTTTACACTTTATATTTAAAACAATTGGCACCAATTAAATTATACATCAAGAAATAAAATACAATTTACATACCTTGAGTAAATTATTTAATTTGAAATTACTTTGTGTAAATTAATGCGAACAGTAAGAAGGGTATGGCTTTGTAAAAACAAAAACCAATGTGGCGATCTTCGAGACGAAATCTGCAAATAAAATCTCGGCAAATATTTTATTTTACTTAGGGGATGATCCGGCTCGATTGGACCAAATGTTTCGGGGGGGAATTGGGGTAGATATCCAAAATAAAATATTTGGCGAGATTGCGGGGAAATAAAAATACAAAGGTATTAGTATTAATATTCAGAGAATTATTTATTTTATGTACAAACGTACCTTCGGGTTCGGGGGTGGATCGAATAGTGATCTCTTTTCAATTATTCTTTATAATTCACAATATGAGATACATATGTAATTACAGGGGTGGTTTATACACTTCAACAAAACTTAAATCTAAACTTAAAGTGGGGTATCCAACGTGAACATATATAGTATAGTTAAATTCCGATTCCGCAAGATATCAACATTGTTTAGTGACTTTTAAATGATTTGTTGATGATCTTAATTTTGGGAACACAAGCTAATTGTTTCTTACAGATTTTGTTCCCCAACAGATTCTCGAAAAGTGGTTGTCAATAAAATTAATAAACGCTTTAGAAGATCGAAAAAAGTTTTGAATCAAACATCGAGATCTTTGAATATAACCTCGCGAATTCTTTTCAATCCTTTATACTTCACTTATACTTCCTGTTTCTTTTGTTTACTAACTGGCACATCTATGGTATCTTTTTCACTTCTGGGGGGTTACTCTGTATTGCGATGCGAAAAGGAAATTGTGCGTAATCGAACAATTGGTACTCTTTATTGCGCTTTCGTATTTTCCTTACGCATCTAATTTTTTCCCATGCGCAAATGTGGCATCACCGCACTCTGTAATACGAAACCGCATGTCAAAAATGTTCGTTAAGCGCAAATATCTTGCGCTAACAAAATAACAAAAGCAAAGGAAACGAATCATGCAAGTAACACAAATAAATTTTTATATTTATATCGAAATTTTCATTTTTTTAGGGAAAAGCAAAAGGAAAAGGACTAAAACAAAAATAACCGATGTCTGTTGACAGGCAGTAATGAAACTCAGGTCGTTAATGGTCTCTATGGGTATTTCATATAGTTATGCAGCCTATAACTTTATATAGGGTCCTTGTAGGATAGCATTTTTCAGAGATGGTTTTAAATTCCACAATTTTGGGGCTAGTGATGAGACGTGGCCATCCAAGGATATCAGATTGTCGAAATCGACTGTAATTTGTTCATAGGTTTCAGCTCTAATGAACCCATATAGTACATTTATCTCTTATTAGCTACTGAATAGCCTTAAAATGGACTTGGTGGAAGCGCAATTGTTCGCTTTAATTCTTGTCTAGGACGTAAAGATTCTCAAAATGTTTTTTATACTTTTCTTCTTATAATTTTTGTTGTTGTTTTATTCCTTTAGACATGGATGAGTTAGATGATTATTCCAACAATACAACAAAACGGCCTATAATAGCAAATGGTGATTACTGTACATTTAGAAGAAGAAGATTTAGATTCAGAACTTTTAACCGATTTAAATAAAAATAGTCATTTGTGGCATAAAAAAATATTAAATTTTATTCATAGAATTTAAAAAAATAAACTGAAATTAAAATAAATTGAAATATTTATTGTTGTTTAGTCACAATACAACAACAAATAATTTGTTTAAAATGTTTTTGTTTACAAGTTTTGACATTTCGTTTTGTTATTCTTCGCTATTGTGAATTTTGTGGTGCCAGTGTTGCTTCTTTTTCAACTAATTTTGCGAAAGCATTTGCGTAAGCGATACAGAGTACCTAATTGTACTCTTAACGCATTTAATTTACGCATCGAACTTGCTTTCGCATCGCAATACAGAGTAACCCCCCTGGTATTACTATTAACAAGAGCATCATCTGTGGTTAGTACTGGTCACATTATAAGCTCTGTAATTGAAATTCAGAAAAAAAAATAATAGAAATAAAATGATGTCACCATCCGTTTTAATTAACTATTCGTTTACAATTTCGCTTCACATGACATTCGTTTTGCACTTTAATCCAATCATTGACAATATGGTAGAAAAAAGAAACATAAAAGAAGAACAGTCATGCACACATGTGTAGTTAAAATTCTGCATATGAATTGAGTTTATTGCCTTGGGGAAACAAAAACTACATTTAAATTCATTTGATTGAGTCTGAATATTTTTCTTGGTTTTTCCGTTTGGATTTGTATATTTTAACAGATTGCAAATTGTTGGTGTCCAAAACGTTTTACAACTGTAATGCAGACATCATACAATATTAAAACTCTAAAGTATTCCCTTTATCCCTTATTTTATTAACATTTGGATCTCAATTGAAAGTGGCCGCTAGGGCCACAAATGCAAAATTTGCATTTTAATGTTACTTAAAACGAATTTTGTATTTGGTTTAATAACGGTTTTCTAAACAATATCACAAATGTGTTCCTTAGTATTGTTTAAAATATTTAAATTAGAGTGGCGAGTGCGAGTGCGAGCACAATAAGAATGTAAAACATTTTGTTCAGAAGCTCCCAACGGATATCCATGTAACAAATAAAGCAAATACAACATTAAATTAAATTAAATTTTTTTAATTGAATTTTAAATGAAATGGTGAAATGCAAAGCGAAAGTGAATGAGCATGAACATACATATTGCTATGCAAGTGGAAACGACCTAATATCGTTTCACAAGAAAACATCGTTTAACATCAACGATAAACAAAAGTCCCACAAATACATACAACGAACATGTTACAAGCAAAGCATCAACATAGGTATGACACAGAAGGGGATAGACAAGTAAGCGAAGCAATGTCAACCAGATACACAAAAAACAATGCTGTCGCGATAGAATTCTAGTGAAGGCGAGAACAAGAACCTTCCCCTTCGAGAACGTTCATCATACTGATTTTGCGGACATATAAAAAGGCGAGACATAGCAGGCAGCAGTCAGTAAGAATTCGGTCAGTCTTGTGTGAAGACGCGTTGCGTTCGAAGTAAACAATCGTGGTTTGAAGATCTCCGCTATAGATTTGTACACAAGTATAAGTGTTGTTGCTTACAAGAAGGTTGTAAGCAGATTTGATTTTAATTTTTTCACATTACTAAAAACTCTATTTTTAGATCATCGGTAGCATTAAAAAGCAAAAATTATGTGTTTTTTTAGGTGAAAAAGTGGTTTAGTGAGAACGAGATAACTCGTAGTTTGCTCCATAAAAGGGAACGCAGTCTGCGAATTATCTCGAATTTGGCAGTCAACGTGTTACCCAAAGTCCTGAACATTTAGACAAACGCAATGTATATGCGCAAAATTACGTTACCCTGAATGATCACTATTTCCTTTCTACTGCCAAGAGTATTATTGGCCGACTTGGCATTGGAGCAATCTCTTCTCATTTTCTACCAAATCTCGTTATAACTTATGTCGCGGATATTAAAGTATTACATGTATACATACAAACATAATTGGCCATTACAACCCTTCAGTCAGGATTACTGCCTAGCTTCTGACACCACTCGAGTTGGGTGCCTTACTTTTATCCGTGAGTGGCGGGACCTACAGTTTAACGTCGACTCCGAACGACAGATTTTTGAGAAACTTTTTCATGGCAGGTTTATTTACCTTCAGATTTTTTGCCAGAAATCTGCTGAGAGGAAGTCGTCGAAGAAATGTTTTTTTTCATATTTCGTTTTGATGTCTGACCTGAGATAAAAACCCGTTCTTTACGTCTAATAAGGAAACACACTACCTACTAGACTACGGCGACTACAACATGTATAAGTATGTGTATTCTTTGGATCGATTTTTCAATCTCCCAACATCGAACATGAGATATGATGTTAATGATGATAATTTTTCCATAAAAACAGCACAAATGTTATTAAGATTCAAGAATTTGGTTAAGTTGTTGATTTGTTGGTCTATTAATGGCAACACCAAATGTAATGAATAATTTTTTGTGCACAAAAATTTTAAACTAAAAAACTAAATTAAAGACGAAACCCCACTAATTGAAAATATCTGTAATAATTATTGTCTTCGTTCAATGAACGCGGTTAACAAATTAAAAATTTAATTTATACAAGGTATAATATTTATATACATATACTTATCTATGCACCCACATATAAAACTACATTGTCAATATACGTGCAGTACCGAGCAACGCTAAGCCGATTGATCTCTCTGTACGCCTCTTTCAAAAAAAAAAAAAAAAAAAATGTAGGGAACAGTACGCCATGTTTTACTGTTGGTAGCTGATATCTTCGAAAATATTTTATCTCCTCAGAACCAAAAGGATTAAATTTACTCTCATCACTCCACAGCACTTTTGGCCACTATTCACTTGACCAATTTTGATACCGCTTCGCAAAATCAAGGCGCTTAATTTTATTGGCCTTAGTTATTAGCGGTTTCTTTGCGGGACGTCTGGCAATTAAATTGACATCATTCAATCTGCGGCGAACAGTATGCACTCAAATGGAAATACCCATTTGCTCATTAGCAAATTTAATAACGTCCACAGCTGTCATTCTTGGATCAGCTTTAACCAGTCTAATCATTTGGCGATCTTCGCGCTGGGTAGATTTTCTTGGGCAACCTCTGCCAGACTTTCTTCCCACGCTATTTGTTGTTCGAAATTTAGACGCAATTCGGCACACCGTTGATTTGTTTACTCCGAATATTTTCCCGATTTCTCGTATGTTTTTATCCTCTGCCAGTGCGCTATTAATGGATACTTTGCTATCAGTTGATAACTGTTTCTAATGGTTACTAAATATTGTAAAAACTGTTAACGAAAGTTTTGTATAAATAAATTTCATCTACATACTTTCACTAATAATTAATAATTAATTTTGCTCGCTGAAATTTGTCACGTTTTTTTCTTAAGTGTTAAATATTTACCTATTTGTTAAATAAACAAAACCAGAAATCACTCTGTTTAAATTTCATGAGTTCAGCGAATAAACAGACAAAAAGAGAAACGAATTGGTTACCGTCATTTTGATACACATGTAGCCAAAGATGATATGGTTCAGCATTGCATTTTTTTTGCTGTGATTTTGCTGTACTGTATGTATAGGTGTGTTAACAATTCTGTTCTACTTGTTTCTTTTTCTCTAAATTTTCTATTCAAGTTTCTTTTTCATTTCGTTTAAGATATATGGTGTTTTCTTTTCTACCAAAAAATGTGCACTTTATTTAAAAAAATGCAATTTTGTGTTTGTTTCTTAAAAATGTTTCTCCCTTTAAAAGGGTGGTATGTTTTATTCTAAATAATTCGCACTTGAAAATGGTGGAGGGCATTGCATTTTACGCCCTGTATAAATCGAGAGTGCTGATAATGCCCTGTAAATCAAATGACTTTTGTTTATTTATAGGGCTACCAGATGAAATTTAAAAAAAGTCGCCTAGTATTGTTATCCAATTTTGAAGTTAATTTTTTCATGGTTTTGTGGGGTAACCTTAAGGGAACATTACATTATTAAAGCTACATGGTCAGTAATATAAAAAATTGCATTCAGTGTTAGAACTGTGTTAAAAAATGTTATTTTGTTATAAAAAAAAAAACCCTAAAAAAATGAAATCGAAAAATTAGCGATTTGGCAACACCTTTTTTATGTTTACATATTTTATTGAAAACAAATCAAAAAATACAACATATTTTTAAGGGCACGGGGCATACCCTTTTTTCATATTTGTGTTATGTTCATCTCAAATAAAAATTACATTATAACAGGGTTGGTCAGCAATTTTTTTAATGCACCTTGTAAGAGGGTGACATTTTCTTGTGTAGAAAAGAAAACACCAATAGATTCTAACACTCAAGCACCACCGCTAAGCTGTGGAATTGTTTTGTAGCACAGCTGATTTTAGTAGGTCAGTAAGTAACAAACACTCAAGCATTTCTAGGAATACAACGGGCTACCATTGCGTCATAATAACTTTCATACAGTCAGGCATGGAATATGTAAAATTCAAAATAGTTGACAAAGCACCAAAGAGAGAGAGTACTACGGAAGATTTTGCAACATTACAAGTACATGTTTAATTTTGAGTATGGCTTCAACATAAATAAAATCTAAGAAAAATGTGGAAGTCAGATGACTAAAAGACTTAAAAATCTGAAAGAAATAAATGTGAACCAAGCTGTCATAAATTATCTTGCTGGGACGATATTCTTGTAGAGAACACCTACAGCTGGCGATATTTTAGATTTAATACTATCATAAGTCATTGACAAACTCATATTAAGTTACTGGTACAACACCATCAATATGAACTCCAGTTAGCTGGTAAAGTTTAAAGCGAATAACATACATACATGATTGGCCAGTACAACCCTTCAGTCGGGATTACAGCCTAGCTTCTCAACATCACTCATGTTGTGTGTGTTAATTTTATACATGAGTGGCGGGACCTACAGACACTAAACGACAGAGTTTAGAGAAACTTTTTCAAAGCAATTTTATTTACTCTCAGAGTTTTTGCCATTAATCCTTGAGAGGAAATATTTTTTCAAATTTCGTTTAGTTCGAGATGTCTGACTTGGGGTTTGAGCCAAAACACTATCTACTATAGTGCGGCGATTAAATAAATCGTAAATGAATCCATTTCCGCTTGAGCAACGCGTTGCAACGTTGGGATTTATTGCAATATACATATATGTGTTTATACATATATATATATTTTGCGAAAAGATCTCGGTATGGCACCCTACAAAGTCCAATTGGTTCAAGAGTTGAAGCCGCATGACAATCAGCTTCGTTTTCGCTTCGCTAGATGAGCCAACGAGAAACTGCAAGATGATGTGGATTTTCGGATGAAGCTCATTTTTATCTTGGTGGTAAGTTGATAACCGTATTTGGGGCTCAGAAAACCCACACGTGGTCTCACAGAAGCCAATGCACACTTAGCGATTGGCCTCTTAGAAAATGAGGACGGCGCAAGCATTACGGTCAATGGTGACATCTATCGCACCTTGATAACCGATTTTTTTGAAGGCCAACAGTCGTGACTAACTAATTTGAAAAGATGGCCGTTATCAAGTGTCAACTTTCGGAAGCTACTGTTGGAGGACTCCATTTAACATTTAAAATTCCTAATAATTTAAAAAATTCCAAGTAAACAGAATTTTGTGGCATTAAACACGAAATTTTTTAAAGACTATGGACAACGCACACAAATAACATTATTATTATTTATGGCCATACGCTCATCTAGTGGAATGGTCCACAGAAGGCTTCTAACCCCATCAACGGAGCTGTAACTCTCCTCCTCGCAAGCTCGACCTTTAATAAAAGCTTTAAAGAAAATAAAGTAACTTTAGATTCTACAATTCTAAAACCAAAAATGAAATAGAAAACTTATTTTATAAAATAATTAAAAATTATTGTCGAACAATTGCTGAAAATCAAAATCTTTAGTCAAAATAAACCAAAAAAAAATTAACAACTTAAAATAAAGAATTTGTTTTTCTATCTTATCGAAACGCCTTCATTTATTATCTAATTTTATACTTGATTTACGGATTATCCAAGATTTTATTTGAAATCAATTGCACGATTTTACAAGCAAGTAGCAACAATAACACTCCATGGGGGACGCAATGAAATATACAAGATTTTTTTGAATTTGATTTTCTTTCTCTAAAATTGGATTACGAACATAAATTACGTCCAACGAAAACATGTAAGGAAAAGAAAGCAAAGTATGAACAAAATCAAAAAGAAATACTAAGTTTTCTCAAAATCAGTTTATAGATGAAATCAAATAATCAGCAATATATTGCCAAAGAAAAACAAAACCACTCACAAACTAGCACAGTCCTTAAACAGATACACATACTCGTGATTTGAAGTTTATTTAGGGCCACTGCGCATTTTTAAAGTACTACGTAGTACGTGAAAAAAGAATTTAATAAATGAAATTGTATATATTTTTGCATCTTTTATATATACATACTAGTATGTATATGTATGTATGTACCAGAAATCAACAATGAACCATTTTTTCGCTACTCATAAGTACTTCTGAAATTTTAAGTATGAGTGAGTCAACAGTATTGAAATTCAACTACTCTGATTCATTCGTTCTCACTACGACATTGATTTATAAGTACAGGTTGCAATGAGTATGAGTACAACCAAAGAAAATAAAGTATAAAGAATGTGCATTTGGGCATATTTTGGAATATTTCTCAAAAATATTTCATGACGCGGGGGGAAAGATAGAAGGGAAGGGTAAAGAAACCAAGAGCGTAACAATGCGTTGTTCTCATCGTGCGTTTTTGTTGTTTGACTAATTTTTTATTTATTTTTCTGAAACAGTGTTGCCACGAAAAAAAATTTTGTAACCAACATTTGTGAAAAAAATCACCAAATAAGAAAAAATATAACCAAAATTAAATTCGTATACTTTTGTTTTATTTTTTTTTTCAAGTTTAAATTATAATTAATAACAAAAAAAAAACAAAAAATAGCTTTTTTTATAAGAAAAAAAAAATAACCAAAACCAAAAAAATCTACACATCTACACATTGATCAAAAAAATAACAAATTTTGGTTAGAAATAACCAAAAACGGCAACACTGTTCTCAAATCACTTATTCTCAGACGTCGACACAAATAGAATATGATAAAAATTATGAGAGGCAAGTGTTAACCAGAGATCAGCAATAAGTATCCAAAACGATGAGTAGATTCGAATCATACTGATACTTATACGCATATCTGATACTTATACGCATTCATACTTATTTTACTATCATTCTCATACTACTCATATTCAAAGTTTGAAATACTCATCGTACTCATACTTACCAATACGCATGATGTTATTGATTTCGACTCTCCATGTCTTTCCATATCTTTGTCTTTTTTGTTTATGTATGTATCTTTCTTCTTTCTTTGTAAATGCAACAACAACTAATACCGTAAATTTTAATGAATGATTCGAATCACTGGAATCATTTATGAGTATTATAAGTATTTTTCTAAATTTATGAATCTGAATGAGTAGGAGTATGGATCAAACATATATTGAATGTTATGAGTTTGATGCCAACATTGTACTCTACTCATTGCAACCTATACTTATAAATCAATTTTGTAGTGAATACGAATGAATCAGAGTAGTTAAATTTTAATACTGTTGACTCACTCATACTCAAAATTGCATGAGTACTCATGATTCATTGTTGATCTCTGGTGTTGACCCAGAGGAAAATTGTTAGTAATATTTTCAAATCTACTTATTAACCCAATAATATGTATATGTGAGCGAAAAGTATAGAAAAATTGTACTGCGCTAAAAACCTAAAAACACGGTATTTTACTTGGCAAGTATTCTTCCAAAAATCGAAATCATTTCTCATTGATATTAGTGAATCATACTGTAATATTTCTTTGGGTGTAAAATTGAAGTCTGAAAAAAGCGACATGAACATTCCCCTTTAGAAGCTGACAAGCAACTGAATGCATTTTTACGCTCTCATGATGAGAGCAACACATTGTTACGCTCTTTGTTTGTGTTTATTTTCCTTCTGTCTTCCGCCCCCCTTATCCAGAAATGATTTTTTAAAAAGATTGTGGTGAGAGCGGGTCGTAATGCTACTTCTACATAATGCGTATTCTTTATATCCATATTCTTTGATAAAACTTAATGGAATTTGATATCACTCATACGTCACATATGTAATTTTTTTAATGAATTTTACATCTATATAAACAAAAATGAATGTGTGTTTATTTGTTTGTGGGTTTGTTTGTTTGAAGTCTACGGACGGCTAAACGGCTGGACCGATTTTCTTGAAGCTTTGACAGTACCTTCCTGTATATCTGGAAGGAATTATAGGCTACATTTTATTTTAAAATTTCAAGAAGGCGGGGTGCTACGCCCACATATTCAATAAGTATTTAATGTCGCATATCTCATAAACTGCGGATTTTGTATGGACGACTTTGACATATATATAAACAAAATGGGCGGATTGGCTATAGTAGGTGTGTCACCTCCCATATGAAGTAAATACTAAAATCTGCATATCTAGAACACCAGAACAGTTAGACTGCTAAAATTTTGTACGAATATCTAAAGGTTCAATATCAATATTTTTGTTAAAAATGGGCTATCAAGCATTAGGGGCGTGGCAAACTCCATATGAACTAATTATTAAAATCTGTATAAAAAAACTATAAAAGCTAGAGTCCCCAATTTTGAATTCCAGCTATAGGAAGGTAGTGCCTCTCTGATTTGTGGGTGTAGAAATTATTATATCTTGAAATATGCAATAGTAAGGTATATGACCCTTAAATTATTGAGTTTGAAATTTTCTACTCATATAGATAGTAAGTACTAAAATTCATACTATTTAAATATTGATCTCATATACATACACATATACATATGTAATAGTTATGTTATTGTTTACTTCTAAAAATGGGTAACTAATAAAAATATTTTTTATAAGTCGCATATCTTGAAAAATAGATCAGGTAAGTTTCATAATCAGCATTTATTGGGCGATGAATGGGCATGTAACAATAGGGAGTAATATTTTCATTCATTACTTTTAATTATCTAAGTAATAAAATGTAAACTGTCAATATTGTTCCCAAATAAAATAAGTAGTTGCAAAACTCATCAAAAAAAATTACCGGTGACCGACGCAAACACAATTATTTGTTAAATTTTAATAACCTTAATTTCTTTTTCAAAAGTTTCATGACCTGAACCGATTTTTTACCTATTCATATTAGGTAAAATATAAAGGAATACATATGTATAACACGCATTCGGTTTTGGAATTCAGTTGAATCTTTGATTCTAAACAAGTTAAACGTTATTTGAGTGACATTTATTTTGCAACAATTTATAAAAATGCCCCCAATAAAAGCATCCCTTTCCAGAAGCACTAAAAACGCATTGCGTTTGCAATCCCAGAGAGCAAATGAAAGTTCGGAAGAGCGTGAAAGTCGCCTCAGGACTGAAAAGAGTTTCAATCTTTAGAGCCGGAACGCCATCACAACGTGAAGAACGCCTTGAAGGCCTACGACAACGTGCCACACCATCAAGAGCTACTGAAACACCTTCAGAAAGCCAAGAGCGCCTTAAAAGTCAACGAAATCTTACATCTTTAGCACGACGTTCTGAAACGCCGTCAGAACGCGAATGATGTCTTGAAGGTCTTCGACAACATGCCACTACCGCATGAGCTACCGAGAAATCGTTGGAACTTGTAGGTCGGCTACAAAGCCAGTGAAATCGTATCGAAACATCACGAGCCACAGAAAGGCCTTCAGAACGTGAAAGACGTCTTGAAGGTCTTCGACAACATGCGACATGCGCACGAGCTACCGAGACACCGTCGGAACATGAAAGTCGGCTACAAAGCCAGCGAAATCGTACCAAAGCATCACGAGCTAATGAAACAGAGGTGACATGAATGAAGTTTGCCAATATTGCAATGCACTCATGTACAAAAATGAAACACCTTTGGCGACATGTTCACACTCTAAAATTAAATACTAACATGCGTGTTCAGTTGGAACGTGATGCTTCAGCTTCAACTTTTTCCAAAAAATTGCTTGATTTAGGTAACGGAAGAATTCCAATGGATCTTATAACAAAGTATATAAAATTTCCATCAGACTTTTGCAGAATGAGACAATCCAAAGAAGAATTAATAAATTGCGTATTTCCCAATATCGTGCAAAATTTAAAAAATATGCAATGGTTATATGAACGTGCGTTACTGGCATCCAAAAATATTGACGTTAATTCCATCAACAGCAATATTCTCAACAAGATCGGTGGGAGTCTAAAAACTTATAAAAAAACGGTGTTCACATTACTTTACTTAGAAATAT
Source organism: Sarcophaga rosellei (assembly GCA_930367235.1). Classification (NCBI taxonomy): domain Eukaryota; kingdom Metazoa; phylum Arthropoda; class Insecta; order Diptera; family Sarcophagidae; genus Sarcophaga; species Sarcophaga rosellei. The sequence continues at coordinate 67,698,231 of OV884019.1, forward strand.
AGACTTTGTAATGGCACTCAACTGACAATAAAAAAATGATGAACGACCATTATAACTGGAAAGTTTAAGGGAACTGATGTATTGCCGCCACGTCCTATGACCACATCGGAGATGCCATTTGATTTCAAGCGCCTTCAATTTCCTATTCGCCTAGCATTTGCAATGACAATTAATAAAGCTCAAGGTCAGTCCTTGCAAGTTTGTGGACTTAATCTAAAAAATCCATGTTTCTCACATGGACAGCTTTACGTCGCATGTTCGCGAGTAGGAAAACCCGCAGAGGGGAAAACAAAAAATATTGTGTATCCCAAGGCATTAGAATAAGAATTATTTATTTAAGAAAAAAAGTACATATTAAATTTTAGCAAGTAAGAAATAAATAGCCCATTAATGTATAATTTTAGAATTGAAATGAAATATATTGTCATCAAATGAAATTAGAATAAACTTATAAGAAAAATTGCATAATTTAATTACTAAATAAAAACATTTTTTAATTATTATGTATTTAATTTCGATGGGGGTAGCGAAGCACACCGGGTATTAGCTAGTAAGATATAATATCACTTCAGGGCATAACGGTCAGTTGATATTTTCGCTTTGCCAATTTTTTTCTTTTTTTATTTTGTTACCCTCTTCATTTTCCTTTTCCAAAGGCTGACAATGGTCTCCGAGTGAAGATGTGAAACTGTGGACACAAGGGTACGCCGCCCCTCCTACAGAATCTAACCTAACCTGAATAAATACCCACACGATTCCTCTAATAGGATTAAAAGCGAGCTACTGAGATGGGCTCTTAAATTTGTTTTTTTTTGCTATATGGAGACCCATTCCTTTGCGTTGAACGTAGTTTGGTTGGAATCATTGTCCTGATGGAATACAAATTGTACTCCCAATCCTGAACTTTGCAGCATTTTCATGCAAATTATGGTTTTTAAAGCGAACCTTTACACCATCTTTAAAAATTAGTTTCAGCCATAAAAACAATTATTAATCAACCACCATTTTTAATTATGTACGTCTGTATTTGATTTAATATTTAAACATGCTACTTGCATTTTGCTCTTTACATTTATTGTTCTTGGATTTTAAACAAAAAGAATTTCGCATTCTTTTGTCTTTTTTTACAGTCTTATTCGATTTCTCGTCTGCAATACAGAGACTTCATGGTGAAAATTTTTTTTGTTATATTTATTGTAGAAACTTAAATCATTTGGATATATGTACATAAATGCCAAGAAAATAATTCGTTTCATTTCTTTTTACTGCCAAACAGTAGGTTAAAAACATTGCAATTAGGCCAATGCTTTTACATTTTAATAAAAATAAATTTTTGTTATAACATAGAAATTAAGTATAGTTAAATTAAACGTAAAGATTCAATTAATTTTTAATTTCTTTTTGCATTTTTCTTACAATAGTGGATGATATATATAGTCCTTTTTAATATCTTAGTATTGGGATTTCTAAAGTCATCCAAAGGACAGCAATCGCATGTTTTATTATAAATCACGTTGGATAACTCACTTAAACTCCACCCTAAAATGAGGTAGCCTTTAACAATGTGTCTTATTAACTTGTTTATGTTGTAAAATGTTGTGGTAGCGTACGAAAGACTGAATAACTCATAACCATATGTCCGTTTAAAAGACCTTCTCTCTAAATTATTTGGTCAATTCACACAAGCCGTTGTATCGTTGTATTGAGTTGGACGAATATACAACAGTGTATGCTAGTTGCTGATAATTTTCATGTAAAATCCGATACACTTGTACACATTTTTTTCATATGTTTTTAAAAGTTGTATTGGTTTTGTGCTATCAAATTGTTTGAATGCCAAAAATTATGAAGAAGAATAAGAATAAGTCATTTGAAATACGAAATACACAATACAGCATAGCATTGAGCGTTCACAAACAACCAAGTGTATTCAATACAACATACACGATTCAGAGTCGTGTGAATTGGCCAATTTTATTTTTTACACCAAGACCAGCTGGTCTAATCATCATTGTGGGTAGATGTGAAGAGCGTCTCTGTAAAGATGCACTTTTTAAATTTAATTGCTTCTTTGTTAAAGTGGCATCTCTGAAATTTTGCATGTCATGCTTATTCCGATGGAGCTCTTTGCAACAAAGAACATCTCGAAGTGTATTCCTTACAGGAATATAACACATTGTGTGTTAAATTTGTGATAAAATGGCCTTAAATTTACCTTCCAGAATTTATTTATTGCATCGCAGAACTCTAGAAGAAATTATCTCAAGACGATCATGTGATTTAACCCCGTGCGAGTTTAGTATTTTGTTAAATCATGGGTTTATGCAAAGAAATCAGAAACAATTGGTAATCTCAAGTGCACTATTACTCAGACACCCTTATCCACTATTTTATCACTTATCTTTCTAAATGTATCTTTTATGTATGGATTGTGGGTAAATGTAATAATGTGGGTAAATGTAATAATGTGGGTAAATGTAATAAGTCGATGTAATAATGTAGATTTTATTTCTAAAAATAACTTATCATCTTATAATAATAAAATACATTCCTCTGAGCCTCTTGGTATATTAGCCTAAAGAAGCCCTTGCTCATGCATTGGCTAACTACACTGTAGCGGTATTTTTTCAAAACTCTTTAAGATATTGCTAATGTTATATCATTTCCCAAGACAGACGATTCTTATAATCCCTAAACGAAAATTAGTAGTACGCACAATCCAAGTCTTAGCTGTGACCTTTTTTACATTATTTTCGGAAATTTGGAAATTGGGATGGCATTATGCTGGTCCCAACAGAAAACTTCAGCCTAAATTCAAGGGCAACTTAAGCCTGTTTATTTCGTATTTTTCTAATAATGTTCACTTTTTAACCTTCAATTTTGTCTGGTCCTATAACATTACTTTTGAAGATTGAGGAGAAAAAGCTTAAAATGAATTATAGTGGCCTACTTGCATTCTCCGAACAGGTTGTGCAAATAAGATAGATTGCTTTTAATTTTATTAAAAATATGTGATCTATAACACGGATGGTGCCAATGACTGTAATATTGTAGATTTCCTTGGTTGCTTAAGTTGGTATTAGAACGGCAGTCAACCTGACCTGCTTACTATTTACATCCATACGTAACATACATAATTGGTATTACAATCCGTCAGTCAGGATAACGGCCTAGATTCGTACAGTACTTATGTTGTGTGTGTGTTATTTTGATACATGAGTGGTGGGACCTACAGTTTAAAGTCGACTCTGAACGATAGCTTTGTTTGAGAAACTTTTCATGGCAATTTTGTTTACTCTCAGAGTTTTTGGCAGTAATTTGCTGAGAGGAATTCGTTGAAGAAATATTTTTTCATATTTCGTTTTGTAGGATATGTCTGATCTGGGGCTTAAACAGTAGCCTTGTTGGCCTGTGTAATCTAATTTATCCTAAGATGTAGAGTATCTTCAAATATGGTTTGTTGGACGATAATTTAGGTCTTAAAATAATAATATTGAGAAGCTAGGCCGTAATCCTGACTGAAGGGATGTAATTGCCAATTATGTATGTACGTGTATTTAAGCAAACTCAATGAAATAATTTCATAGAATTTCAATCTTTTAAATGTAGGTCAGAAGTACTATATTAAATGAATTTAATATGCTGGTATTACACAAAAACAAAAAAAAATACTATTTGAATCGCAGTGGATGCCAAGAAAAATAGTCAAAAATGCTTAAAATATCACAGAGTAACAACTACAAAAACATGTACATGTATTGGAACAATTTAACATTATATGGTTTTCAGATAAGCAAATTTATTGCGTAAATCGCAATAAACGCCATTATTGAGCTCAATATTTCATATCAAGTTTCAATTAATTATTGCGCAATAAATACCCAAATTCTTATAATATTGAGTAAAACTTAAAATACAGCACGGTCATACGTACGTTCAGTGAGCATATTACAATTTTTCGAACATTTTCTGTTGATATTTGACAACTCATATGTCAACAACTACAAAAAAAGAAAGCAATAAAACAAAAACAATGATGTTGAGAACAACCAGCTGTTTTGTTTACCAGTTGTTAAATGAATATTGCTTATATTATGTCTGAACACTTAAAATATTGTACTCAAATAACCGAATATTGACTCAATAGAGGTGCATGTCGGAACATAGTATGTTTGCTGATTCAGCAATGTCCTTTTAACGTACGTACGTTATACGGTGTTCAGATATACATCTTTATTGCGTAAGCCGCAATAAAGGTCAGTACGCATGTTACAATTATCCGAACACTTTTTGTTCATATTTGACAACTCAAATGTCAACAACGACAAAGAAAACAAGAAAATGAAAAAACAAAATAAAAACGATGTTGTTGAAACAATCAGCTGTTTCGTTTTCCAGCTGTCAAAAGAATATTGAATAAGCAGCTGAACTGCGTATATATAATGTATGAACACTTATAATATTGTACTCAGTAAACCGAATATTGACTCAATAAAAGTACATATCTGAACATAGTATTAATGTGCCACGATCATGTACGATAATAACTCTAAGTACACTTCACATGTGAAAAGCTACATACGAGTAATTGGACATTATAACCCTTCAGTTAGGATTACGGAATAGATTCTGACACCACTCATGTTGTGTGCCTTAATTTTAGACTTGAGTGGCGGGACCTACAATTTAACGTCGACTCTAAACGACAGATTTTTTGAAAAACTTTTCATGGCAATTTTATTCACTCTCAGAGTTTTTGCCAGAAATCTGCTGAGAGGAAGTCGACTAAGAAATATTTTTTTTCATATTTCGTTTTGATGTCTGGCCTGGGGCTCCAACCCGGGCTTTTCGTCTAATAAGCGAACACACTACCTACTAGACTACGGTGACTACCTATAGTAAAAGTATCAATTGTCTATTTAACAACTGTTTTGGAAACTGCTTAAGGTTTAGATTTAAGAACTGAAAAATTTTTGTTAAATTTTTTAATTTTAAAAATATAACGAATTATTTACTATCATTACAAATGATTTAATTATATGGCCACCACTATATACGAATATGTATATATATGTATATTTAAAATTATTATATTGGTATATAATATTATGTACAGAAAGCCGACTTATAACATTATTAAGTAAAAATATAAACGAATAATCACAGATGGATGAATTAATAGCCAACAGGCTGAATTTAACGCTCAATTTCACTTAAATTATAAGAAGCAGAACAACTAAAAACTCTGTATATTATTGAATATATATCTTTAAGCATAGAGCAGTATTGTTGTTTAACTTATAATGGTTTTCGAAGCCATTTTATTATTACTTTATATTCTACAAGAATTAAATATACGAAAATTCAGTACCCCGACCAGATATCAGCAATGAATCGTTTTTTCACTACTAAGTCGGTAAGTAGAACATTTTATCGTTTACCTCTGTTTATGCGGTCAATACTCAATGTCCTAATATACTTATGTGAAATTGAAGTGACTATATGGAAGTGTAAGCTTGGTAAGACTTACCGTCTTGATTGAAGGCTAAGAGGTCTTATTCAAATACCTAAAAGGACAAGTGAGATAAGAGAAGGTAGGCCGTAATCCTGACTGAAGGGTTGTAATGGCCAATTATGTATGTAAGATGATCTTTAACAGAATATCGAGCGAAATTTATCCAAGTCTTCACAATCGCTAACTGGCTTCAAATCACATTCTTCTTCTTGTATTGTATTGATGATATCGCTTTCTTTCGAATAATTATCCAAGAAACTAACGAATTTATAATTATGATTTCGAAAAGGAACTTGCCCGTTATTAATGTTGCCTTAGCATGATACTTCAGATTTCGGAACACAGCGAATTTGTGGCATGTGTTGCAAGGATGTATACTTTTTTCTGTTATATATTTGGTACCTAGGTTAGAGGACGTGTACTTGTCAATTAAGACAAGCACAGTACCCGGAGGTCGAATTGACCCATTGTACTATTTGGTACTTGTTTCATTCAATTACCAAAATACCGCTAAACGCGGAAAGTATTTGGTATAATATTTAAACGAAGAATGTGTCATTGAAATAATTTCCTCGTAGTAGAATTGGACAATTATCAACTGACGACTTTTATATCAAACTGTTTCAGAGTTTAAAATTTGTTATTGTCTACAACTGCAATATTTTTCTCAGATTTTTGTTATATTTTTGGCAGTATTTGACTTCTTTGTTTGTATTTTCGTGCTATTCCTAGATTATATTTTCTATTACTTTTATTGACAATTTTTCAGACCACATATAAATAAAAATACTTGCAGAGGTGTGTAGTAATAGCAAAAAAAAATCCCAGACTTTCTGTTGATGGCACCTGAAATTCATTTTTGAAATTCCATAATTGGTTCTCAGTTATTTTTCTACGTGAATTTTTTGCAATTTCTTACTGACACTTAAGGGTATGCGTCCATGCAATATGTTTGCTGGTTTTATTTTCTCACTTCTAATGTGTAATTCGCTTGTATTTTTTTTATTTTTAGTTTTATTTGATATTTCACAACTAGCAAATAAGTATTTTATAAAATACTATACAATTCCAATAATGTTGAATCAAATCACAAAAATTAATCGTGGTTTAAATGTTTAATGTTGCTTAAGTTTTTATTTTTATAACTTTATTAGCTAAAAAATATAAAAATTCAAAATATATTGATATACCTTTTTTCTTATGTATATTTTTAGTCAATAACCTCAACGTAATAAAATAAGGAGTCTGGATTTTAAAATTTTTTTTTGTTACTGATAATTACAATGTTTCATAATATTATTCTTTATTTTATTCTCTCCTTCTACACGTGCATCACGTTGATCTGGTGTCTCCGTAGCTATAGATGTTGATGCTCATAGTCTCTCTCCATCTAGGCGTATATCGCATTGATCCGGCGACTCATCAATTCTTGATCTTGATGATTGGGATCTTTTTCGTTGAAGACGTGCATCACGTTGATCAGGTGTCTCAGCAGCTCTAGAAGTTGAGGCTCGTAGTCTCTCTCTTTCTACGCGTACATCTCGTTGATCTGGTGTTTCTGCAGCTACTGCTCTTTGCGATCGTATTCTTTCCCTTTCTAAACGTTCATCACGTTGAACTGGAGTCTCAGCAGCTCTAGATGTAAAGGCTCTAGACCTTTCAACACTCACGAACATCACGTTCTGCGGGAGTTTCGTCAGCACTTTGTTCCTTCCAGACATACAGGAAGGTACTGTTAAAATTTCAAGAAAATCGGTACAGACGTTTAGCCGTCTATAGAGTTCAAACAAACAAACCCACAAACAAATAAACACACATTCATTTTTGTATAAGTATATATGTAGATGTAAAATCCATTAAAAAATTACATATGTGACGTATGAGTGATATCTAATTTCATTAAGTTACATACGTCAAAAAATCATAGATTTTTTATTGCATACTTGTCAGGGTAATTATTCAAGTAGATTTATTATTTTGCATATGAGTAATATATTTCAAATGCAATTAAATATTAAGTATGTAGTATATGTGGGCGTGGCACCTCGCTCATTTGAAATTTCAACGTAAAAAGTAGCCTATAACTCCTTCTAGACATACAGGAAGATACTGTGAAAATTTCAAGAAAATCGGTTCAGACTTTTAGTCGTATATAAACTTCAAACATACAAACATACAACAAACACACATTCATTTTTATATATATACTAGCTGTACCCTGCGCGTGTTGCTGCGCCACCAACTAAAGTAAATTTGAAGGAAAGACATTACACAAATATCCAATTAGTTTTGAATCATTTTATTGATATTATTTCCCGCTGTCCAGATGATTCAGACGAACGGGCCTGAGAATACTCGAAGATTTTCCGGTCTCAATGTTCGTTGCTCGTCTGATTCTGAGGCTCGTAATTCCTTTTTCTTCCATGCTTGAGGTGTAGGTCAACCAATTGCTTGTCATTCATTCTGAATAATTTTACGCGGCGATATCTATCGGAAATTAATCGTACCAACTTAGAAATCTCCGGACAACAACTTTGTTAAAGAATGCATAGTTAACGATTTAATTTATTTTTAGTAATTTTCAGTGGCGCCACCTGTCGGAAATTGGTCAACTTAGAAACCTTCGTCGGCTCATGCGCAACAACTTTGCTAAAGATCATAACATGATCAAATACACAGTTTACGATTCTATAAGTTACATACAAACAAACTTTCATTTTTATATACAGTTGAAAAATATTCCAAAATATACCAAAATTCACATTCTTTATACTTTATTTTCTTTGGTTTTATACATCAGGAATCATAGATAGCATACTTTAGGGGTAACTATGCGTATGAGTAATATATTTCAAATGCAATTAAATATTAAGTATGTAGTATGTAGTATACATGGGCATGGCCCCTCGCTCATTTGGAATATCAACATAAAAAGTAGCCTATAACTCCTTCCAGACATACAGGAAGATACTGTGAAAATTTCAAGAAAATCGGTTCAGCCGTTTAGTCGTCTATAAACTTCAAACATACAAACATACAAACATACAATCAAACACACATTCATTTTTATATATAAGATAGATAAGATAGATAAGATATAATTTTTATTGTATTTTGAAAACAAATTTTATGATACCATAATTGATCTTTAATACTTAATTTGAATGTGCTAATCTTTAACGTGAAACTTTATAATTTTGAAGTTTGAAAAAACTTAATGGAGTAAAGCCTACACCGTCTTCCCACTTTTTTGTCTCACTGGGATAGCCTTGGATTCCCTATCAGCACTTTGAAATCGATTGATAATATTGCTATGAAAATGGAAACAGTGTAACATCGTATAATATTAAAATGATAAACAAAACTACAAAAACAAAAACAATCTACCAACAACAGCAATATGAATGAAAAGGGGATAGACAACGTAAACAAAATACACAAACAAAACGAAGCCAGAAACATTCGACTGCAATAACACTCATCAGACTGTTTACGCGCCCATATAAAGAGGCACGACAAAGCAAGCAAGCAGTACTAAGAATTCATTCAGTTTTGTGTGATGACGCGTTGTGTGTGAAGAAAACAGTCGTGGTTTGAAGATCTCCGTTGTAAAGATCTGCATTGTTATTGTCCATGTAAAGGGTGTAAGCAAAGAAGAATAACGAACAAGCAAATTATTGTTGGATTCATCAAGTTGTGAACAGTGGCACACATAAATATTGTGAACAATAAAGAGTTTAATTGAAACTTAACACAAATTTATTTTTATTTTGTTTGCAATCAACGAACTCATACTTTAAACGTTTTTAAAAAGGTAAAAACGTAACAATATTAAGTATATGTAAATAATTTATGAGCTGTAGATGTCCTATGTTATACACGTATACTACTACTACTAGTTTCAATTAATTTTTGATAACGATGACTTACGTGAAGATTCTTAAAACTTTGTCCCAAGTGCTTACTATTGATAACTAAAACTCAACGAATGTTTTTATTCAATTGAATTTGAAAATGTATCAATTCTAATTTGTTTAAAATATGACATAAATACATAATTCGTCATTACAACCCTTCAGTCAGGATTACAACCTATCTTCTCACATCACTTATGGTTTGCAACAGGATAGTTCTGAAATGTTGTTTTATCAGCTACGGTGCTTTTCTCAAGATTTTAAGGGATTTAAAATTTCAGCCGACGGCATTGGGTACAGGTTGGATACTAAAAATATGTTTCGTTGCTTGTCCTCTACCCATTTGCATTCATGCAAAGTCTTGCTTTTCACATGTGTTTTAGTTCCACTTCTTACTTACTTGCTTACATGGGCAAGTTTTTCATTTCACTTTCGTTCTTCCAAATGACCTCCTAAATGCTCTCTTCTAGTGATATTGAAACTTTTTTGAACAGTATCAGCAGCAGTATTATTGATTTCATTGACTTAAAAGCGAGTAAAAGTAATTGACTTGTTGGGAGAATATTTTAAAACCATATTTTAAACAAATTTAGAAAAAGTCCAAAGACAACAAAATAAAATGCTACAAATTATCGCCGTATGATACGCGTTTGTGCATTCATAGCGATCCATAATTTAAAACACAAATTTAAAAATCATATGGAAACATACATTTAAAAATTTTAAAGCAATATGAATCCACAAGCTCACAACAACTTACGCCTTAGAGCCCACCCTCTACTCAGAATGATATAAAACACTCGCTGTTTTGTGTTTGACGTGATTGAAATCTAGGGTAATGAATTATTTTATTAAAATTAATTACTTTATTATTCTTATATTAGAACAAACTAAGAATATTACTTACAATACTATGTAATGTTGTCCAATTATAAACCACAAATTAAGCTCCAAAAAAAGAAAGAAAGACTCGAACACCAACAAAACGTATGCACTGTGAAAGAGCTCTGAGATGATTGAAACCGATGTCGTAGACCTATTTGCGGCAAGCTGGCATGTTTATATGTATAAACATGTTGTTTCTGTATGTCGGCTGTGCTTTTCCGTCGAAAATAAAACTCATAATAAACCCTCTTACAATATCTAGTTACTAGAGTCATTCATAGGCTGTGCGGAAAGAACTTAAGGGATATGGTTGAATGGAAACCGCGCTGTTAGAACACCGCGATATAGGAGGCCTCTCGCAATTTCTGTCTGCGTTATATGGAAACCTCGTTCTGAGAGTACCGCGTTATAGAAGGGTTCACTGTAAATAAATTTAAATTTATTTAAGATATTGTACTTAAACATTTTATTTATTTTTGTATTTTTTTGATTGAAGAAAATTTAATAAATGATAAAAATGGTTAGGTTAGGTCGGAGTGGTAGCTCTGATATCAAAAAGCTCACTTGAGCACTCATAGCGGCCAGTTGTGATGCCACGAGGTGAACGCAGTCCATGTACTGACCAAGTTGCACCAAAAATCAGAAAAGAGGAAGAAGTTGGTCAGCGCAAGGACTGCACATCAAAAGCACGACTATCCTACCCTGGAAAACCAGCCAGAAAGTTTGTTAAACGAAGCTATATCCTTGACATCAATAGATGATAGCTCCGTCAAGCTGACAAGAACTGGAGAGCCAAATAACCTACATCTCCACCTCGCAAGAGATGGGCACTGACAAAGAAAGTGGATAGCAGTCTCCTCTTCCTCAGTGGATATGCATCCACGGCAGAAGTCGTTAAATGGGAGCCGCACCCTTTCCGCGTGTCTACCCGTAACACAATGACCTTTAAGCATGGCCACTGTGATTGAGATTATGCCACGACCAAGTATAAGTAACTGGTTGGTACGCCTTCTATCCATCAGGGGCCAAGTGAGTCTAGCAGTGGAGCAGGACTCCTCATTGACCCAGGATAGGTTGGCGTCTAGAAAGAATTTCCAGCTTGACCGAAGCAAGTGGCATGCCCAAGTTCACTGAAGAGGATTCCGGAAGAATTGGTGCACTCTCTGGCGAGCTGATCGGCCCTGTAGTTCCCCGGAATATCACTGTGCCCGGGGACCCAGACCTGTGAGACGCTAAAGTGCTAATAAAAATGGTTTAAAAAAGGTATTTCAAGGCTCTAAAATAATGAATATATTTTCATATCAGCACAGCATTGTCGTTCCTCTTAACCAACTTAAGTAACTTACTTGCTCGAAAGGTAAAGCACAGTGAAATCCGAAGGTGTTCGACTTTAAATATTTTTGAGTTAAAAGACCTTAACAGGTTTTACTCAAAAAGTTTAAAATAAAATAATTTTAAAAACTCATAAAACAATATCCATTTGCTATATATATTGTATCATACATAGAGGAGAGGATCTTGCAAATTATACTCGTATGAAGTTAACTTTTTCCTTTCTCCTTAAGTAAACGAAAATAAATTCTATGAAAACTTGCACAAGCTCTCAACAAGACTGAAAAACATACATAGTCAGCCAAAGGAATAAAGGAACGTTTTTAGCACACAATTTAAAACAATTTAACTTTGCTTAACATTTTTTCTCCACTTTTACTGCTTTTCCATTTTTATTTTCCTTTTTATACTCGTACACTTCTTTGCATAGAGTTTGTTGATGCTGCTGACTTAAAAAAATTTAAATATGAATGTATGCTTCTTCTGTATGTGAGTGAATGTGGAACAAATTGCTTTGCCGCAAAATACAAAACCAACTGCAATCATTTCTGACAACAGCCACACACCGGTCTACAACGACTTTTCACTATTCCATGCACTCCGCTAACGAAACTGAAATATTTTTAACGCGAAGATATGGAGGAGGACTCACACAAAATCATAAATAAATTGGCAAAGAATTAAATCATTGAAATGCAAAATTATTGTTGTGTGATGTAAATAATACGGTGTTCAGATATGCACCTTTATTGCGTTAATCGCAATAAACGCCATTATTGAGCTCAATATTTCATATAAAGTTTCAATTAATTATTGCGCAATAAATACGCAAATTGTTATAATATTGAGTAAAACTTAAAATACAGCACTGTCATAAGTATGTTCAGTGCGCATATTGAAATTATCCGAACACTGTCTGTTGATATTTGACAACTCAAATATTTTTTGACGGCTTTCTCTTCGCAGATTTCTGACAAAAACTATGAGAGCAAATAATATTGCTATAAATACGTTTCTCAAAAATCTGTCGTTCGAAATCGACTTTAAACTGTATGTCCCGCCACTTATGTGTAAAATTAACATAAATGGTGTGGTAAGCTAAGTCATAATTCGGACTTAAGGATTGTAATGGCCAATTATATATGTATGAATATATGAACAAATAAGATTTAAGAACATGCAATGTTTGCATATTGAAAAAGACACTGTACAAAATCCCTAAATTTGCTACAACTAGTATCAACGGAGTAGCTCTCACTCTATTCAATGAGACCATATATAATTTTGAACAGCATACTAAACAGGAATGTGAATGCATTATCTATAACCACTAAAAACGCTACTTGTTTTAATCGCTGCAAGAAAGCAATGGTCCCTATCGGTATACTGGATGTTCGGTTCCGTAATTAAAACAACTCAATTATACATGTTTGCGGTTGGCATTGAAGAAAAGAAATCATGGAACTTTTCTAAAGCGGCAAGTGCTCTTACTATTATACTACCTAATGCTATAAACAGAATTGCATTGTTGTTGTTGTCGCGTTGCTTTAAAATATACGCCCATTTATTCTATTTTTGTGGGATTACTGTGGGATTTTGTTGTTAACAATCCCTAACGGAAGGAAATTAAGGATGCGAACGCGGCTATGAGATCGAGCGTAGAAGTGTAAAATGTAATAAAACAAAATTCTTAGGTGTAATTAATTTGAATTTTCCTCGATATCTACACTCTATTTCCATTTTCATTTTATGACGAAAAAATTAAAGATAGATTCTTGCCTGATAATGGTATACATAATAATATTTAAGTCGCTATTGTCCAGCAGATAGTGTATTGACTTATTAGACGAGAGGTCATGGTTCTAATCTCCAACTCAGGCATCACGAACAAGAAAAAATATGACTTCTTTTTAGCACTCTTCTAGCAAAAATTGTGCAAATTAATATGAATAAAGTTATCACTGAAAGTTTTCTTAAATCTATAGTTTGGAGTCGACCCTGAACTGTAAGTCCCTCTACTCATACATAAGATTAATACATACAACATGGATGGTGTGCGAAAGCTAGGTTGTAACCTTAACGAATGTGGTGTAATGACATAGTTAATTAAGTAATTCAATCTGATACTATGTTCAGACATGCACTTTTATTGAGTCAACATTCGGTTATTTGCGTACAATATTTTAAGTGTTCAGACATAATATAAGCAATATTCATTTCAACAACATTGTTTTTATTTTGTTTTCTCTTTTTTTTTTGTTTGTCGTTGTTGGCATTTAAGTTGTCAAATATCAACAGAAAGTGTTCAGAGAATTGTAATATGCTCACTGAACATACCTATGACAGTGCTTCTGCTATTTTACTCAAAATTATAACAATTTGCATATTTATTGCGCAATAATTAAATGAAATTTTATAATATTTTATATAGTTCTAATATTCTTGTAACTGAAATCTAAACTGTGTATTAGGCTAGAGAGTAAAATATTTTAACTGCACATTAAAGAAATTAATAACATATGCACGGCAGAAAGCAATCATTTAAAATTCTGAAATGTTGCATATCCTTGGCAACATAAGTGGCTCTGTCGTTTTATCTGTCTATCTGTATGTCTGTCTAGAGGAACACTATGTATGCATTTTATTATGTGTGCCAGTGAGTGGATATATGTTGTAGAATAAAGATTTGTTGCAAGATATATAGAAGCAGTAACATAATTCATTGTTGTACGCCATCCTACAACAATAAGATGATGTGCTCAAAATAGAAATAAAAGAATTTCTTTAAAATAAAACTTTAAAAAAAGTGAATGAATGGGAGCTGTAAAAAACAAATTGTTTAAGAGTAGTGACTAAAGAAGAAGCATTTAATTATTCCACATGCCACTTCCACTCACAAAAATATTTATACAACATAATTTACACACTAAGCCTCGCACCATATAAAAAAATGAATTATATTTCGTCCTAAAATATTTATGTATGGATTTTCATATACGAGTATACATACAGTGTTAAGCAATACTGTTCGTCTGGAAAAAATATCGAATATTTCTTTATATGTAAATATTGATCGAAATTAATAATATAACCTCCCTCCATATTTTCTTATTGTTTTGTACTATAGCACCAGTTTTTTGAGTATTTTCAGCTTACAGCTTCATTAACAGATTTTATTTTATCTAACAAGCCTCTTCGTCACGTCCCTCTCGATACAATATACAGTTGAGCCAATTAACCATTTTGCAATATTTTATTACGGCTTTTCCTAGCGTCACTTCCACAATCTCATTTCCAGCGCAATGAATGTGTTTGAGTTTTGTAAGCCCTCTTAACCAAAAAAGCACGACATTTCAGAAAAAAATTGAAATACAATTCACCCGCATAAATTTGTTAAAGAAAACTTTACCGGGTTTCTAAATGAATTTTGAAATATTCGAATGTTAATTCATTAATACGTAAACCTGAAATATTTATTCTGTGATATAAAGGAGGCTAGAGCGTTAGTGATGGTGTCACGACGTTTTTTCTACTAGAGTCATTGTGATTAATATTAGGCCATATACAGTGGGCAGCAAAAGTACAGGTACCTGAATATATTTTAGCAAGTTAACTGAATGTTTATCATGAATTTTATCAAAACATTTTTTCAATGGTTTCCACAAAACATAAGCAAAATAAAGGAAGATCTCCATATTTTTGCACCGCAAAAGTGTAGGTGCCCTCAAGAAGTATTCAGAGTAAATTTAAAAATCAAATGTCCAATATATTAAAATTTTATTCGTCATATATAGTAGGATATCCGTTAAGGTCAAGCGCTCCATTTAATCCATTTGGCATTGAATGTATCAGTTTTCTCTTGTGTTTTCTGTTTTGATATCTGCCGCCACTTACGCATGAACAAGTGTTCCATATTTAAGGTATAGTGACCACGTAAACATTCTTCCAAATGGACTCCTAAAATGGTGACTGGTGGCAAATCAAATTTTCACTTTAGCAGCTGTATTATTGGTTCGTTTACTTGTTGGAAGTATTAATCATTACGAATTCTCAGGTCTTCCGAACTTTTTGATGAATTTGTTCTTTAGAATGTTTAAATACTATACCCCTGCTTTTTATTTATTTTATCAATAAATTTCATACTGCGCACATATGGTGCCGACACACTCGACTTGCTTAACCGTTTCCTGAGATCAAGCTTTCTAATTCTTTCTTCTCCATTCTAAGGTACATAAGTACATCCGTACGATTAAAAATTATATATTTTGTCGTCGTCTGAAGGAAATACATTTTTCCAAAACTAATTTGATATTGTTACGAAAATGGAAACTGTGTAACATCGTTTAAAAACATGAGAAAGAAAAGGGAATAGACAAGTAAGCGAGAACGCAACAACAAGCAGTATGAACAAAATACACAAACAACAATGAAGTCGCAATAAAGTTCTCGAGAATGAGAAGACACGAACATTATACTTCAAGAACCTTCAACAGACTGTTGACGTGAGCATATAAAAAGGCAAGAGAAAGCAGGCAACGAGTAGTAAGAATTCAGTCAGTCTTGTGTAAAGACGAGTTGCGTGTGAGGAAAACAATAGTGGTTTGAAGATCGCCGTTGGAAAGATCTGTGTTGTAAGCAAAGAAGAATAGCGAAGAAGCAATTATTTTTGTATTCGGAAAGTTGTGTACGGTGGCACACAAAATAGTGCGTACAATAAAGAGTTTAGTTGAAACAAAACACATATTTGTTTTTATTTTTGTTTGCAATCAACGAACTCATATTTTAAAAGTTTTTAAAAAGGTAAAAACATAACAATATGTATATTATAGAAACCACACGTGGTATATTCCTAGTAACATTAAGAAAATTCAAAGAAAGCTACAGCTCTTAATTTGGTGTGAATAGAACAAAATCACATACCGACTAATATTGTTGCTTAATTATGCAACACATTAAAGAAAATAAATTCTTAAGTGAATTCATTATGTTGATTATTACATATAAAATTGTGTAATTAAGATTTTCAATGTGGAAATAAAATACTACTTTACTCCTCAACACTAACAAGAATTCTGCATTTCATGCAAACAATTTCATTTTTGCTTGTAACTTGAAGACGGCATTTTAACCAAACCCCACAGACCAACAGACAGCGACTTACAATCTTATAAGATTTGCAAGTTTTGTGGGTGTAACCACAAGGTTTACTGCAACTGCAAAATCATCGACAGCAATAATACTACCATAAAATCATTTACATTCTAATCATTAACGTTCTTCATCATATTCAGAGGCCATAATCAACAGAGTAAAGCAAACATTTGCCAACACAAACAATATTTGCTGTTGCTTTTGTGTAAAATGCTGTGTTAACCTTTGTATAAAATTCTGCTATACTGTTCTCCCATTTATTTCCAGTGTTTTCATTCAAACCAAACACATTTATTCTTCTTGAAACCACTCTTTCGTATTCTCTTACTTCTTTTCCACTTTTTGTCACTTGGCTAATGCAGAAAGTACCGTGAATCGGAGGTGGGTGTTTGTACACTCATGTTTTTTAGTGTCCCATACCGTTAAGTGTAGTAGACGAATAGAAAACCAGAAACAAGACAATAAATCCCATGCAAGCACTCATACATTATCATCGGATGCCGCCGCCAAAAATGAATTTATTTTCGTTTTGTTATTCTGCTTCCTTGTTACCTACATAGCAAAATAGGTCAAAAGAAGGTTTTGCAAGTAGAGGTAGAATTTTCAAAGCGATTAAACGATTCAATACAGGTCATAGTCGAATATTTTTTCGTTAAATTGCTTCAATTTAGAGGCCAATTTTAAATGCTGTTTAGAATGAGATTTTATTTTTCGCTGTTGCATATTTCACTTTAAAGTTCACTTTAACTAAAGTTACCTTCAACTAACCCAACTTTGTAATAATGGCTCTAAATGTGTCAACAATCGTCTAACCTGTGCCTGTTTTTGTTCAGTTAATATTTATTTGGATTTATTTTTGACTATCACACCGTCTTTACACTTTCCTGTCCTTGGCGTTTTATTAGTATTGGTTTTCCAAAGATTTTTATTTTTCTTTGTTTTTTTTTACATGTCACTTAAAGGCATTTACTTTTAATTTGTCTGAGTTCCTAAATGAGCTTATTATCGCAATCGGGAAACTATAGAACATTGTTCACGATCCTTTTTAACAAAGATCAAAAGTTTTGGTACTCAATATCACTGTGAGTTAGACGCACTTTTTAATACAGCTCTCTCTATTCATGGCTAAATGGCACCATCGTTCTTCGCACTTTGTTTTTAGACCTCCTTGTTTTAATTTTTCTGTCTAGTGACCTAGCGATCTTTCTTTAAGTGTTGTTTAACGTTTTTTATCTTTTTTTGTTGATCCCTTATGTTTATCGTATGACATGTCATTTTTGTTTGCTTATTTTTGTTAGTTTGTTTTTGTCCGTTTAACAATATTGTTATCATAATTTACTGCCAAAAGTTGATCGGCTTTTGAAATTTATTATAGTCTATTATTGTAACTCTTATCAATTGAGGGTTGGGACAAAAAAAAAATATTGGTATGTTTTTACACTTTTAAAAATGTTTAAAATATGAGCTAGTGGATTACAAATCAATTATAAATAAATTTGTGTTTAGTTTTAATTAAAATTCTTTATTATTCGCACAATTCTGTGTGCCACTGTTCACAACTTTATGTAAACAACAACACTTACCTTTTTTTGTTATTTCTCTGTACCCTCCTCTATACCCTTTGCATGAACAATAACTATTACTAGAGAATTATTCCACAGATCTTCAAACCACGATTATTCTCTTCAAACACACCGGGTCTTCACACAAGAATGACTGTACTTGACGGAGTTCAAAGCTAAATCGATTCTTTCTATAACCTTAATATATGCAATCGTTGCTAGTTTATCACTTAATAAACCGAACTTCACATTTTAGTCATAAGGCTATCGTGAATGGAAAAGGTAACTGAGCAACCTGTGTACAAACAATTTTACACAATGAGAAGCACACACACTCAAAAAGTGGTGTGAGAAGCAGATGCAACCAAAAAGTAGTGTAAGAAGCATACACACGCAAAAATTGATGTTAGAAAACATGAATGAATCTTGAAATGGTGGTGCCGCTGATGTAAATTTTGATGGTGTAATGTTTCTAATTTATAGTTATCGAACTTTTTTAGCTACCCCAGACGCTCTTTGTCTTTGATGTCAAAATCATTATTCTTGATAGAGGGTATAATTCATTCTATGAGCAAGCGGTATATTCGCATTATTGAATTATTAATTAATTGATTTTATAATGCAACTAATTAATTTACTAATTATTAATTATCGATTTAATTCAAATATTTAAATATGAAACAGTTTTTAGATTATATTCAATTTAAAAAGGCATTATTTTTATTCGCTGGATCCACAGTCTGATGAATACTCTCGAAGGAGGATGACTGCCTTGGCGAAATATCTATAAATGTAAACAAGTTGTTTTCATTATTATTGTTTGTGTATCCTGTTTACGTTTGTCCTTATAGTGTTGTTGTTTACTTTGTTTACCCTCTTTTTTATATACTGACGTTGTTGTTATATTCTTGTTTATTCTTTGATCATGTAAATAATCCCATTATTTTTGTTACTATATTTTTACTTATTCGTTGATCATGTAAACAAGTCCATTGCGTTGTTTTTAGAGCTTTTGTTTATTATTTTAACGACACCATTTCCATTTTCGTAACAATATATACATAATTGGCCATTACAACCCTTCAGTCAGGATTACGGCCTAGCTTCTCAACACCACTCATGTTGTGTGCGTTAATTGTATACATGAGTGGCGAGACCTACAGTTTTAAGTCGACTCCGAACGACAGATTTTGTGAAAAGCTTTTTCATGGCAATTTTTACTCTCTGAGTTTTTGCCAGAAATCTGCTGAGAGGAAGTCGCCGAAGAAATATTTTTTCATATTTCATTTTGATGTCTGACCTGGGATTCGAACTCGGGCCTTTCGTCTAATAAGCCAACACACTACCTATTAGACCACGGCGACTATGAAATTAGTTGCCGTTTATTCAATCTTTCTGCCAAATCTCAAGTTAATTGCTGATTCCAGCAAACATTCCATGGCAATCTAATGACTAAAAAATCAAGCACATTTAACTTCTCAAAATAACACGAAACCTGCATACTGGATTTAATATATGCCATGCTTAAGTTGAGCTAACACCGGAACATAAACTGAGACCCATTTTGTTTTCAACACGTGCTTACCACGCACAGTATCACAAAGCTTTGGAGAGGTCTATTCCTTTCTTAACGGAACTGCAGCAGTTGGTCAACATCATTCGCCACAGCCATATCATCGAACATAGAGCTGTCAAAGGCTGTCATATAGTCGACAAAAACATTATATTGTTAAGGTTTTATTGCAAACCAAGTAAAAACAATTACGTGCTTAGTTTCAATTAAACTCTTTATTGTTCGTACTACTTTTGTGTGCCACCTTATACAACTTGACGAATACAACAACAATTGCTTGTTCGCTATTATTCTTTGCTTACAGCGCGATCTTCAAACCACGACTGTTTACTTCACACGCAACGCCTGCCTGTTGCCTGCTTTGTCTTGCGTTTTTATATGCCCACGCAATCAGTCTCATGAAGGTTCTTGAAGTAGAAAGTTCGGGGTTTCGCCTTCTAGAGAACTCTATCCCGACTTCATTGTTGTTTGTATATTTTTGCTTACATTGTTTGTTGTTGCATTCTCGCTAACTTATCTATCCCAGTGTTTCATACCGATGTTGTTGCTTTACTTGTAACATGTTCGTTGTATTTGTTAGTGTAGCTATTATTATTCAAGTTAATGTTAAACGATGTTTTCATTTTCGTAACAATATGTATTGATTTGGTTTTCATGAGTCTTCTCCAATAAAACTACTATAAAAGCATTTTCGACATTCAAAATTTCGTCCTGCATTGCTTAATAAGAAATCGTTAGTATGTCCTGCACGTAAAAGGTATTCAGTGTAGCGTTAAGAGTGTGTGCACATTTTACACAACAGTTATTACTTTGTTGCAGGTTTTCTTCGACAATAATGTTTAACGGATTGCCATAATTGTAAGGCATAAAGTGAGAGGCGTACAACAACTCATACCCCCAATCTATAGATATCACACAAACAAATTGGTTATAATTTAAAATGAAGTGAATGAATATGAGTGAGTGTTTGTTCAAATGGAGAACAATACGACGATATGCAACACACAATATTTTATCAATGCAAAGACTTTGTTGCAACACGCACTTTGGTGTATGCCTAATTAACAAAGCAATATGTTGAAGAGGAGGATGAAGTTGAGAATATTATCGATTTTAGTTTGCTGCCGCTGGTGCTGTCAATGGCATTACTGTAAAATTTACGGTTTTATTGACCAAATTTGCAACTGCTGTTAAATCCAATGATGACTTTAGATTTATTAATTTAAGGAATTATGAGCCACAAAGTTATTTAAATTGAAAGGGAGGAAGGAAATATTTACCATGCTGTATTGCAACATTAAAAGTTTTAAGTTTTAAACTAAATATAGTATTTGAATACATGAGTTCTCATTTAATTATGGGATGCGTTTCCTATTTAAACGCGTTTTAGTTTTGCTGCATAATAACGACAATCCAACGTTTCGTTTGTCGCTCTGTATGCAACTTATTTACAATTCACTTTGAGGGAGCATTGTCTACTCTTCAACGAGCATAGCTCTACATACGCAATATACAGAGTAACAACCTTTACAAGTAATGTAGAATGTGGTGTTGCAGCATAACTGCAACTTGATTGTATGCCATGTAAATATGGCCAAAATGATTCGAAAAAGGCATGAGTGTCATTCTGGTGCGAGGAGGCAGAATACTTTTATGAATTAAATAAGGAAATCATAAAGCTTCCACTAATTGGGAGACTCTTACCCCAGCCGACAGGCATAAACGTGAAACTCACAAAGCAAATTGTTTTTATGTTTCGTTTAATTTTTTTGTTTAATTTGAGAACGAAATGTTGTTTAATGAACAGTAGATTAAAATATGATTTATTCAGTTTTTTTTCTCACATACATACATACATACATACATAATTGGCCATTGCAACCCTTCAGTCAGGATTACGGGTTAGCTTCTCACACTTAACGCAAACGATATATAGCAGTGGAACAAATATTTGTTACAAAATTTCTTAAAATTTTCTTATTTAATAGAATTAGAACTTTCCGCGTTAAAAGACAGTACAACAATATGTATTTACGTATGTAAATATTCTGGTTATAATTGATAATTTCCTGAATAAAAGTGTAAACAATGTTAATTGTACAAAATGGGAAGAACAACAAAGAAGAGCATTTAATGCCTTGCTTGATGTTAAACAACATTTTACAAAATATTGTTACGAAAATGGAAACATCGTTTAACATTAGATTAGGTTAGGTTAGAGGATGTGTACTTGTCAACTGTGACAAGCACAGTACCCGGAGGTCGAATTGACCCATTGTACAACGTCCTAGCTTCTCACACCACTCGTGTTGTGTGCGTTAATTTTATACATGAGTAGCGGGACCTACAGTTTAAAGTCGACTCCGAACGACAGATTTTTGAGAAGCTTTTCATGGAAATTTTTACTCTCAGAGTTTTTGCCAGAAATCTGCTGAGAGGAAGTAGCCGAAGAAATATTTTCATATTTTCGTTTTGATGCCTGACCTGGGATTTTAACTCGGGCCTTTCGTCTAATAAGCCAACACGCTACCTACTAGACTACGGCGACTTCGACATTAACATGAGAAACAAAAGCTACATTAAACATACAACGAACTTTGTACAAGTAAACTTACAACATCGGTATGGAAGAAAATTAGACAGACAAGTAAGAAAGAAAGCAACAACAAACAACGTAAGCAAAGTACACAAACAACAATAAAGTCGCAATAAAGTTCTCGAGAGAGCGAAACTCTGAACGTTCTACACAGGCAACACAAAGCAGGCAACGAGCCGTAAGAATTCAGTCAGTCTTGTGTGAATACGCTTAGCGTGTGAAGAAAACAGTCGTGGTTTGAAGGTCACCGCTATACAGATCTAACGTGCAAGTGCGAGAAGAGAAGAATTACGAACAAGAAAATTACTGTTGTATTGGTGTACTCGTCAAGTGTGAACAGTGGCACATAAAATTGTGCGAACAATAAAGAGTTGAATTGAAACTAAACAATTTATTTTTATTTTGCTTACAATCAACGAACTCATATTCTAAACGTTTTTAAAAAGGTACAAACGTAACGACATTAACAAACAATATGACTTCTCCAGACGTGAATACGCAAAGTACCAGTTGTACCAGCATTAAGAGAGCGTCAAGATACAGATGTATCCTAAGGAAGCATTTATTAAGCATGAGAGTACGATAAAAAAAATAAATTTGTCTGTAAAACATTGTACAATTCTCCTGCCAGTCTGCTGACGAGATAGACGAATACTCTGAAAATTTGTATCACTTGGGTTAAAAACTGCTAAATATCGAGTGTGAAATTCAATGTGTTCAAAGTGAGAATTGGATTTGGTTACAAACACAAACCACTTGCGAAGTACATAAGATAATGTTGACTCAATATTAATCCGGCTTAATAAATTAAAACCTAGTACGAAAGTAATATCTCTGAACATTCGAATAAAGTTAGTGAATTCTTTTAACATTTTTAACTCAATTATTATGCTCCAAACCTATGCGCTTCTCAGAAACACAGAAAATAGATTAAAAATGATCATCGAAAGAAATGAAATGAATGTTTTATTAAGTGGTTTTTCAATGTGTGATCTTTATTGGTCCAAAAAAAGGACTCAGCAAAAATGACTTCACATCCGTGAATCTTCTCCACCATTCTTCAATTGATGCAATTAGAAAGTGTCTACTTTATCTGAATTCAGAAATTAAAAGCGAAATCAAAGAGTATTCGTACATAATAGAAGTCGAAGTCAAATAACTAAGTCGCTCTTGGCATTGAATGTTGAAATTGGGCTATGAAAACCCCGTGAAAGGGTGCTTTAAAGATGGCAAACCAAAAACGGTAGAAGGACATAATTATACAAATGGGAAGTGAATATAGTTGATTAGCTTGCAATTGCGCATAGTGCTTAGAAAATTGTACGGACATACATACATACATATATAATTACAACCCTTCAGTCAGGACTTCAAAGCACACTTATATTGTGTGTTTTAATTTTTTACGTGAGTGGTGGAACCTACAGTTTAAAACGGACTGCGAATCATAAGTCGTCGAAGAAATGTTTGCTACATATTTCGTTCTGTTGGAGATGTATGACCTGGGGTTTGGATCGTGGCCTCACGTCTAACAACCAACACACTACCTACTAGACTGCGGCGACTTCAAATGGATGACTACATATTGTTACGTTTTTACCTTTTTAAAAACGTTTAGATTATGGGTTCGTTAATTGCAAGCCAAGTAAAAACAAATATGTGTTTAATTGCAATTAAACTTTTTATTGTTCACACTACTTTTGTGTGCCACCGTATACAACTTCACTATACAACAACAAATTGCTTGTTCACTATTCTGTTTCTCGGCTTACAACCTTTCTGTAAGCAACAACACTTATACTAGTGTACAGATCTATAGTAGAGATCTTCAAACCACTATTGTTTACTTCGAACGTAACGTGTCCTCACATGAGACTGACTGAGTTATTACTGACTCCTGGCTGCTTTTTCTTGCCTTTTTATATGCTCACATTTCAGTCTGAAGAAGATGCTGGAAGTAGAATGTTCTTGTCTTCGCCTTCTTGAGAGTTCTACTACATAGTTTTTTGTGTATTTTGTCCACATTGTTGCTTTCATACTTGTCTGTCTCCTTTTCTTATACTGATTTTGTTTGTATATGCATATGTATGTGTTTGTGTGGCTTTTATTTATCGTTAATGTTAAACGATAAGAAGTCGTTTCTACTCGCGTAACAATATTTATAATTAAATACCGATCTGAATTTTACCATTCTATTACAATTCCTATTACAAGTCGCCGTAGTCAAGTGGGTAGTGTGTTAGCTTTTTAGACGTAAAGCCCGGGTTCGAGCCCCAGGCCAGACATCAAAACGAAATCGGCGACTTCCTCGCAGCAGATTTCTGGCAAAAACTCTGAGTAAAAAAAATTGTCATGAATAGTTTCTCAAAAATCTGTCGTTCGAAGTCGATGTTACACTCAAGTATAAAATTAAGGCACACAACATGAGTGGTGTTAGAAGCTAGGCCGTAATCCTGACTGATGAGTTGTAATGGCCAATTATGTATGTATGTATTACAATTCCGGCTCTATCTGGCTACTTCACACCTAGAAATGTGTGGTATGTTCTCTTGAAGGAGGTACAAACTATTAACATAAGTTATGGTGAAAACAATCATACAATAGGCTACTACGAAACAGACAAAAGTATTAGGGGTCGTGGTCGAAATAATGATTAAAAATTTCCACACACCTAGTGAAAAACGTCATTTGTAAGACAGGCGCACTATACGGATTTTCTTTAAAAATCTTTTTCAAACAGAGTTTAAATATCCTCTATCATTAACGTAGTTACAATAACTTTTTCCTACACTTCCTTGAAGAAGACCTTATGCACTAATAAATAATGTACGTACGTTCGCATATGTGTATTTGTCTATTTGGATAGGATTTAATTTAAAATTTTTATTTGTAAAACACTATATCACAGTGTGCTTAAAAAAACTTAATTTATTTCATTCGAATAAATATTCAATTCAGTTGGCAAACTCTTATTTAGAAGACTTTCAAGTCATTTTTAAAATTCACGTATCCGTATATCCTTTCGATTTGAATATCAAATACTTGAAAATGAGATTAAGCAGAGAGAGAAGATTGCGATTTATTTCCCAACAAAACTTTCAATATGAATGAAATTTCAAATCAAAGTCCAAGCAGCAAAACTTGGAAGAAAAAAATTAGAATTTAACAAAATACATATGTATGTACATATACTGTGTGTTCCAGCAACAATAATAGCATCTCCGAAGTATGCTATTTCGCTAATGCCCCCAAGGAATTGCTTCTTGCCACTTCCTCTGTTTGTTGTTGACTTGTACAAACAATATATTCGGGATCAAAATGATTTTCTATTTATTTTTCTTTTGGAATTATTTTTTCTTCTTGTTGGTGTTTTTCTTTTCAGATTTTATTTCTTTTACATTATTTTTATTCTTAATTTTTTATACATAGGGTGTCTTTTTAGCGGATCAGAAACATCTCATCGTAGATGAGTGCCCTTAAACCGCTTGTGGAAAATATCCAATACGAACTGAGTTGTGTGATACTTACTTTCTGATGAAACCCTATGTCGTTGACGTCCATCAGAGATTAGCAATGATTATTCAAAAACATGAGTAGATTAGAATCATACTCATAATTTCTGATATTTATACGCATTCATACGTATTTTAATATCATACTCATACTACTCATATTCAAAGTTTGAAGTACTCATCGTGCGTATACTTAACAATACGCATGATATTGTTGATTTCGACTCTCCATGACTCAACTTTTACAAGAATCACAAAATAAGTATGATTCTCGTACGAACACTACAATACTCACTAGAAGATTGTGTGTTTGCTTTGCTTGCTGTCTTTGTCATTTTCTTTCTTCTATCTTGTAAAAGCAGCAACAACTAAAACTGTAAATTTTGATAAATGGTTCGAATCACTGGTCAAAGACTTCGGCAGAAATCGCAGAATTCAAAATAATTAAGAATGTAGCAATTTTATAAGTTCGTTGTTGCCGCAAACAAAATTCATATTTTTATATTCTTTTCGTAACTAATTCTATAAGCACTCTTTCTATAAGCAATCTTTCAAAAATTGCATACATGCGGGTATGTATATGGAAGTGTTTATTTTAAATTGTTGTGCTTGCTGTGTTGCGTTTATTGTGTCTATAGTAGAAGAGTGATTTTTAAGAAATTTTATTTGATTCAGTTTTTTGCAACCATGGATGCTGCTTAATTTTTTTATCTATCAACCAGCATGGCATGGCTGCTTGACTATCAGGATAACCCCTTTTCTCTTTATTTGATTTTGGTGTTGATGTTGATATTCTTCCCTACTTTTTTATGATTTTGAAAATTTTCGCTTGTAAATCAATTTTAAAGAAATCGAATTCCAAACAAATCTTCAGCATTTGAGAGAGTACGAACTGTTGTTGGTTGCTACAAGTGTGTATGGTAGAATCACACATTGTTATATTCTATTACGTACAACTAAAATCAAAAAAAATTTTGAGAAATAAGAAAATAATGAAATCGAGTATAAAATAAAGATTAAATAAAGACGATTAGAAAAGAGAGCAAAACAGTTGATTTTCTTTATTGTGATTTCTTGTCTTGTGTTTAAGTTACAAAAATATTATTTTTGTAATACACTGGCACACACACACACACACACATTAAATTAAATTTAATTGAATAAGAAAATTCAGTCAAACCGTAAAAAAATTTACAAAAATTTAATTTCTAATCGAACGAACAGAAGAAGTTTGAGGAAACCGCGTACTATCGTACCATGAACAAAAGCTACACTAACAAATACAACGAACTTGTTACAAGTAAACCAACAACAACAGTATGAAATAAAAGTGGATAAACAAGTAAGCGAGAACGCAACAACAAGCAATGTAAAGCAAGTTGAATAGAATTCTCGAGAAGGATAAACTGCGAACGTTCTACTTCAAGAACGTTCATCAGATTGTAAAAAGGCAAGACAAACCAGGCAACGAGAAATAATAATTCAGTCAGTCTTGTGTGAAGACGCGTTGCGTACAAAAAGAACAGTTGTGGTTTGAAAATCTCCGCTATACAGATCTGACGGACAAGTGTTGTTGCTTACGCAAAGGGTGTTAGCAAAGAAGAATGGCGAACAAGCAAATTATTGTTGGATACATGAAGTTGTAAACGGTGGCACACAAAAGTAGTACGAACAATAAAGAATTTAATTGAAACGAAACACATATTTGTTTTTATTTTTTTTTGCAATCAACGAACTCGTATTTTAAACGCGTTTAAAAAGGTAAGAACGTAACAATATATAAAATATGTATGCGTGTATAATATATATTTCTATAAATATAAATAAAGGAACATACATTCATACCTATTCAATACGTGTCTATATAAGTACATATTTATATAGATGCCATAAATTCTTCAAAAATGTATTCAAATACTCATTTTAGATTCTTGTATTGACTTTAAGCGGTTTGGGGAAAACTGTGATTTTCCTGTTCATAACATTGGCAATTCTTATTCGAGCAAGTAAGCATTGTAGGTAAATAATTTTATTTCCTTGTTATCAATTTACAACCATAGTATCGGTACATACATATGTATGTTTAGTGAATGCGATTCAGCAGATACTCTTTGTAACGTATTCTTATTACAATATAAACATTTATTTAGAAAATAAAGAAGAACAATATTAACAATTTGTCGTTATATTACAATACATTGTAGTCTCTCTTACATTTAAGAATGTATATGTATGTGTTTATGTATACAATATTGAGAACTTTGCTGAGTAAAGCAAAATTACAAATGGAATCAAATAAAATTCAATTCAATTTTGCTAACAACAGCTTCGTTTTGATATCAATGAGGGAATTAATTTCTACACACGCACATTGGGGCTTTGCTTAACGAATCTCAATACGAACAATAATAAAGAATAAAAAAGGATAATAAACTATGACGATATGTATTTACCTTCGAATAGCTTTGATTAGCTTTACAACAGTTTAATATACAGGTAGCAATAATATGATCCTGATGATATTATTGTTAACTCCCTTTCACTGTTCCATTAACTGCCTGAATTGTATTTCAAAAAAAAAAAAAAACGAGAGATTCTCTAAGGCTTCCTTAAACACTCAAAGGCGTGATGTATCACAAACGCCCCGAGGAAATGAATAAACAAAAAAAGGAAAGGATTTTATGTAGTATATGAAATGAAAATAAATGATTACTAATGAAAGACTGTTTTAACTCAATCATCTCTTATAATCAGGTATAATCAATTTCATGTGATTTTTGGTGTTAGAAATTCATTTATTTTTTGTTTTTGCCCGTGGATTTGTTTGAAAGAATAGCTGCTTAAAATAGGTAATGAAATAATATACAGTCAAATATTAAAGTATACATACACTTCCGAAATATTTTAACATTTCTTCCTTAATTATATTATTTCTTTACTGTTATATTTTAACTGAATGAATACATTTCTTAAAGGCCACATAGTTTTTTTTTAAGCTACAGTTTTCTACCACACGCTTTAGATATAAGGCCATTCTATTGATTGAAAAGAATTGAGTGGCGAACCAAGAAGTCCATTGTCATTAAGTGACCTGCCCAGTCCCCCGGTATTAATTCCATAATAAATCTTTGGGAAGTAATAAATCAGAGATGTCAAAGAGACATTCTTACTTGAGCGCGGGCTATATGTATGTACATATGTAGTAGTAACCATGGGCTAATGAGACAGCATGGTGTCTTTGCGTTGGTTTTGGGAGTCGACTGGTTAATAAATTTTTAGCTAAATTGTTATTTTTTAGCTATTATCTTTTTGGCAACACTGGTTTAAACAGCTCACGCAAGTTTCGTGTTTTATTTCACTGTCAAACATCTTCAGTTTGGTCTATAATTTTACCATGAATCGTCTTACAAACGAACAACGCTTGCAAATCATTGAATTTTATTATCAATATGGGCTCTTGGAAAGTTGGCCGAAGATCCACTTCTTTGTCGAAAAATTGTGTTCAGCGACGAAGCTCATTTTTGGCTCAATGGATACGTAAATAAGCAGAATCGTCGATTTTGAGGTGAAGATCAGCCAGAAGCATTGCAAAAGCTACCAATGCATCCAGAAAAAGTCAGTTTGGTGCGGTTTATGGGCTGGTGGCATCATTGGACCGTACTTCTTCAAAGATGCTGCGAATCGTAACATAACTGCGAATGGTGAGCGCTACCGTGAGTGAAATCCTACTTTTTTTTGCCCAAAATGCAAGAGTTTGACTTGCATGACATGTGGTTTCAAGAAGACGATGCCACATGCCACACAGCGCGCGTAACAATGGACTTATTGAGAGGCGAGTTCGGTGAACATTTTATTTCACGTTCGGGACCGGTCAATTGGCCGCCTAGATCGTGCGATTTAACGCCTTTAGACTATTTTTTGTGGGGCTATCTTAAAGCTCATGTCTATACAGACAAGCGCGCTTCAATTGACGCATTGGAAGACAACATTGAAGCATTTATTCGTGAGATACCGGCCGAAATGTTGGAAAGAGTATGCCAAAATTGGACTAATCGGATGGACCATTTGAGGCGCAGTCGCGGTCAACATTTGCATGAAATAATCTTCAAACATTAAATTATATGGACCGTACTATCGATCCAAATAAAGATTTCATGCATTTTTCTGAATTTTATGTGTTTTTTTTTAATTTTCCTATAGCTCTTAAAAAATCATCCAATATATGTCGTACAAAATGAATTGGAACAGAGCGTGCCAAAACGTATTTGAATCGTAGCTTCGCTTCTAATAAGCCAACACACTACCTACTAGACTACGGCGACTTTTGATATACAGAAATTTATTAAATTTATTGCTGTCACTATAATTTTGTAAATTTTATTCATTAAATCGAATCTTTATTTGATTTTAAAGTATGGAATACATAACATTAATTATCTGAAAATTCTATGACAATCGAACGATTATTACGATTATAACGACTAAATAACGATTGAAAATAAACACTGACACAGTTCAGATTTGTGACATATGAGGGGAAAAAACTTTCTTGTAAACAGAGACACAGAAGCAAACTAGAATTTTAATTCATATTAAATGTCACATACAACATCTAAGTATTGTAAAATATGGCTACAACTAAAATAAGTAAAATATAAAAAAATCTATTGATATACTCATCAAATTAAGTTCGAAAGTTGTTTTTTGTCGTATTCATTGAGACAAAATGAATTTCATAAGTGAAGAGATATTTTTTGACAGAAAAATTGAAAAATTACATTTACGTTACTCTTTATTTAATAATAAAATTTTATGAATTGTTAGTATTGTTCGTTATCGTTGTGTAGATGTACGAAAGCACTGCGAGGAGATGATATTTTGTACTACCCTCAACCAATTCAGAATGGCCCTATAATGTATATATCAAAATTTGATGTCCTGACGAGTTTGAGGACATGCGGTATCAGCAAAAATTAGTGCCAGTCTAGAACTTGAATATTATTCTGATGTTTCCTCCCTACCACGGCTGCACAGGTTCCAAGATTGTATTCTGATGATTTCTTTTCGTCATTACGGACTTTACATATTGCCTATGAAGAGAATTCTACTGTGAGCATGAGTTCTGTAAGTCTACAATGTCCGGTCAGAAGGCCGGTTACTATTCTTAGTCTGTATCTACATACTCTGGCGCCAGACACATATATCTTCTTACTATTGTAATCTGTCACAAATTTCGATTGCTTTAGGTAGATTGAATCTCTATCTATCTTAACATCGAGTATACATTTCCAAATTTCTATTTCCCACCCTATAGTATGATTTTGGTCCTATCAACAGTGTGGAATCTATTATCCGCCCTAGCAAGTTCATCTGCCTGTTCTTCGTTCTAAATTTCGATATGACCTTAAATTGATCAAAAAGTGATCCTGCCAAGGCATCGACCAATTCGCGAAGCTTCCTTTCTGATGGGAGTCATGTTTTACCAGGTTTCCATAATGCCAACCATAATCGGCATAGTTATCATATTCAAATTCAACAGAGCCTCTAACAAGACAAACTCAAATGCTAAAGCATGTCGGTCTACGTATGTATAGCATCCAATTTAATTTTTTCTTTTATTCCACGTAAAAAGTTCAAAGCTGAATACTTACATACGCTTCTTTTATTTGGTTGCGACGTTGTGAAATTTCGTTCACTCATAATTTTGAAATTCATTTTATTTGTTGTTTATTTATCCTATTACTTGCTGTCTGCTCTCATTAGACTTTCAAGGAAATCCTCTTATGTTGTGTTTGTTGTTGTCCTTTTTTCAATTCCTATTTTCAATTTTTTAACTTTTCCTTTGGATCTCTCTGTTGGTGTCCTTGATTGTTTTAGCGATGAAGGTGTGCTTTTGTTATTTAAGGAGGCGTGTTTACAATGACAACAAACTAAATCTGTTTACATCGGCTTTATGGTATATTGAGTATAAGACTGCATTGTTTAGCTGAAAAAAAGACTACAAAAGCTATACATTTTTTTTTAATAATTTTGTGCATTCATTGTGTCTTCTAATCTCGTTTATCGTGTGAGTAAAACTGTCTCTCTGGTACATTATGAATGCATCTTTAATTCGTTGCATCGAACTTGTTGCATACAATTCAAATTATATTTTTATTCGACGACTTCTTCTCAGCAAATTTCTGGCTAAAACTCTGAGAGTAAATAAACCAGTCATTAAAAAGTTACTCAAAAATCTGTCGTTCGGAGTCGACGTTAAACTGTAGGTTCCGCCACTCAAGTATAAAATTAACGCACACAACATGAGTAGTGTGAGACGCTAGGCCGTAATACTGACTGAAGGGTTGTAATGATCAATTATGTATGTATGTACATATTTAATAACAAATGAAACCCTTATAAATCACACAATAAATAGTACAAAATGAAAATATTTGAAAACAGATATGTGTTGTATATAAATGCCCTATAAACCGTGCAGGCTCGGAGTCAATCGGAAGATATTTTTTCTCATATTCACTTTTTGTTATGAACACTTTAAATATGTTAATTGTTATATGTACAGATCTTTCATGATTCTTTGGCCTGGTTTTAACAACTAATAATGAATCACATCGTTCTGATTCCACCCAATACAGGGTACTATCTTGGAGCAATGAATATTCTGCTTGAACGTTGATTTTGTTCATTGCACGTGTTTCACTATGATTTTTTGCACAAAAACCTTTCTATTTAAAGCAATTAAATAACATTTCCGAAAAGTAAGTCCGTCTTTCAACGTCTCTCGGCTTCAGTCCTCCTACTTTTAAATGCTTTGAATTGCTGCTTGCGTACCGCCTAACGACTGAGCAAGCTCTTTTTGCCTTTGAAAAGAATCTTAATAATTTTTCCAATTTATGGTCGGTCTGCAATTAATTTTGCATGTTTTGAACGCTCTTTATATTTGGTGCCAAAACCATTTTTGGAACGCCCAAGCCACTCGATATCAGTGTTTTTGCTTACAGCAAACTAGCATCATTTAGCACTAACACATACAACGAACTTGTTACAAGTAAACCAACAACATCGATATAGAAGAAAAGGAGGCAGACAAGTAAGAAGGAAAGCAACAACAAACAACGTAAGCAAGGTACACAAACAACAATGAAGTCGCAATAGAGTTCTCGAGAAAGCGAAGAACCTTCATCAGACTGTTTACGCGAGCATATAAAAAGTCAAGACAAAGCAGCCAACGAGTAGTAAGAATTCAGTCAGTCCTGTGTGAAGACGCGTTGCGTGTGAAGAAAACAGTCGTGGTTTGAAGATCGCCGTTAAATAAATCTGCATTGTAAGCAAGCAGTTATTGTTGTATTCGTCAAGTGTGAACAGTGGCACAAAAGTAGTGAGAACAATAAAGAATTTATCTAAAACTAAACACATATTTGTTTTAATTTTTGTTTGCAATCACTCATAAACTAAACGTTTTTGAAAGGGTAAAAACATATCAATATAATATCAAAGAATGCAAACCCTTATGAAGCCCACACTACAGTGACCAAAATAAAAATGATTGAAAACCGAATGTATGTTATATATGCAGAAATGCAGTCAGGCTTCAATTTAATTCACAGTTAATAACTTGTGTTTGCCTACAATAATAATAACCACAACAATAATAGCAATGCCCATGTCTATTATTAATAATCATACATACATATGCCATATATGTGTGCCATAAAACAACAATAACAAAAAAATTACAGTCACAAAGGCGACAATAATGGTACACCATTTGCATATTTTATAAACAATTCAAATGTTGAAAGCCAAACAAAATCATAAAGTGGGGGAATAACAAACGAATATACAGGCGAATTAAATGGACTGTATTATCATATGTATGAGTCGCTTCATTGCCAAATGGCAAGGCCATGTTGTATGCACATATGTACATATCTATGTATGTTATAAACCCCAAAGGGTATTACATACATACTTCATTTTAATTTTTACAATTCACTGACAATGGAACCTATTCATGTGTAGTAATACAACAGAATATAAAAAATATAACACGACTCATTTAGTTTTATAGTGCGCTGCGGTAGTAGTTTTATTTGAATATCCTTGGTATATAAAAATCGGCGTTGTCTAGTAATTAGTACGTTGGCTGATTAGACATGAGACCACGGTATAAAATCCAGGTCAGACATTTCAAACAAAACGAAATGAGAAAAAATTCTTTCTGAGAGACTTTCTCTCAGCAGATTTCTAGTAAAATCTCTGAAAGTAAAACAAAATTGTCCAAAAAATTTTCATCATACATACTTATTTTTAGATTCTTGTGAATGTTGCGCAAAGGAGAGTTGAAATCAACAACATCATGTCTATTGTTAAGTATGAGTACGATGAGTGCTTCAAACTTTGAACATGAGTAGTATGAGTATGATATTAAAATAAGTATGAATGCGTATAAGTATCAGAAATTATGAGTATGATTCGATTCTACTCACCTTTTTAAATACTCATTGCTGATCTCCGGTAGACACATGGTGCTCTCAAACTTTGAACATGAGTAGTATGAGTATGATATTAAAATAAGTATGAGTATAAGTATCAGAAATTATGAGTATGATTCGAATCTACTCATCTTTTTGAATACTAATTGCTGATCTTTGCTCTTGGATATAGATACCGTTATCCATAATAGTCTTAATATACTTCCAATTAGCTTCTTTCTCTTTTAAAATGTCTTATGCTGTGAGATTAGTTATAAAGATATAAATTTAAATTTTTGAATCAATCCTCTAAAGCGTATAATGCTTCTACAAAGCTAATCCATATCACGCGGTATTCAGCTTTCCCCCGTTGTACCACTATTCCTATGTCCGAACCCTTTTAGAATAAGTTCCCTCCTTGACAAGTTGAAGAGATGCGTATTACAGGTGATACTTTACTTCTATTTTACAGTTGGAGAGAGCAACATTTTTTTACTAACCCAATAACAAAAAAATGTGTGAATAACAAGCTAATTTGATGTATGTATAGCAATGCAACTTTACTACACCTCTTGTTTTTCTTTAAAACAAAAATAAATAAATTGATCCCATAATTATGAAACACTGGATAATGAATTATAAAACACTATGTAAATATACTATTTCTTAACCTTTTATTTCTTTAATTTTGTTTAGAAAACTTTTTTCTGCCTCCATAATTATTTTCCAGCGAAGGCGATTTTACTTGACATAGACGGAGAAAAATGTTTTTGTTTGTAAAAGTAGGCAAGTATGAATAAAAATTAATCATTATGGGTTGGTCTTAAAGAAAATATTATTACGAAAATGGAAATGGTGTTTATTTTTACATCGTTTAATATTAAAATTATAAACAGAAGCTACAAAAAAAAAAACAATGAACTCGTTTACATGATAAACAAGTAAACATTACAAGAATAAATATAAACAAAATACACAAACAACGATGTTTATATTTATAGAAATCTCGAGAAGGCTATCATCAGACTATTTACGTTGCCATATAAAAGGCAAGGTAAGGCAGCCAACGAGTGAGTAAAAGTTCAGTCAGTCTTGCGTGATTGAGGAAAGTAATCGTGGTTTGAAAATCTCCGTTATAAAGATCTGTCGAACAATTTGACTAACAATTATTATTGTTTACGCAAAAGAGTGCAAAGAGGAATAACAAGTAAAGCAATTGTTGTTGTTTACACCAATTTGTGTTTACACCAATCTGTGTGGCACACAGAATTTTGCGAACAATAAAGAATATAATTGAAACTCATCATAAATTTATTTTCATTTTATTTGCAATCTAGAGCTCATATTTTAAGCGTTTTTAAAAGGTAAAATATATTTATATATATATAATATATATTTAAAGCCGTTGTTAAAAAGCAAAATTATCTATTAAATATTCTTATTATTTATTAAAGCTAACGAAATTCCAAAAGTGTGCATTTTTTAAAACAAATTTTATTTGTCCTTTCCATGGAAATCGATTAAAGTAAAATTTTGAGATATTAATTAAAGAACGTAAGTTACCATACAAACATGGAATACACTGTATAATCAGCCGGAATTTTCACTTATTTTAGAAAGAATGTATTGTTTCACTAATTTCAAATTTTTTTCAGTGTGTTTTAATTGTACAATTTGTGTATATTCGTTTATTTTAAAATTTCATCAATTATTAAAATATGAACTGTAATAACCACAAGTGTTTCCCTATGTATTCCAATCTGTCAACTTTCCCTTTTCTTATGCTGAGCAAGCTAAACAAATACATACATACATATATATGTACACTAATACTTGTATCTTTATTCATATACACGCATAACTACGTGGTTACGTAGTGCAAATTATTGCTCATTTTTATGTGATAATTTTCCGCTCCAATTTCTAAACCTTCTGATTTTTTGGTTTTCATTTTCTTCTTGACGTGGTGTATTGTTTTTGTTTCATTTTATCTCATTCCATGTAAAACCCAATTCTTGCTAGAATCATTGACATCATTAAACACAAACCCATCTTATACTCCCTTCGTAACTGATTCTGCATCTCATGTAATTTTAGTGTTGTTGTTCACCTACATTTACATTTAATTTTCCTGTTGTAAACCTCAGGATGCCTAATTAAAATGTTTGGAAAGAAGTATTTTTGTACTTAATTGGAACAGTTATTTCAGTTGCAAAGTAAATGGTAAATTTTCTAGGATGTTTCAAATCTCAAAAACGCTTCGAAACGGTAAGAAAATGCAAAACTTTCGGTAGATAATAAAACAATTTCCCTGAGTACCACTATATTATAAGGAATATTCATGTGTCTATTCTGTATGTAACCCCAACTCAGTTTGCCGAATTGTTATTACAGATGGCCACTGACAACTGACAGTTGGTACAATTTATATATAAATATTGTTACGTTTTTACCTTTTTAAAAACGTTTAGAATAAGATTGCAAACAAAATAAAAATAATTTGGTGTTTTGTTTCAATTAAACTCCTTATTGTTCGCACTACTTTTGTGCGCCACGTTTTACAACTCAACGTATACTACAATAATTGCTTGTTCACTTTTCTTCATCGCTTACAGCGCAGATCTTTTCAACGGCTATCTTCAAACCACTAATGATGCCTTCACACGCAACGCGTCTTCCCACAAGACTGACTGAATTCTTACTGCTGGATAACTGGATAGTTACCTTTAACTTACTTTCGTTATTACAACTTACAGGTACAATTTTTCAAAAATGTGGCAGTGCCGCAGCAATGTCGATAAAACTGCTCAATTATACAAGTTTTTTTTAACGCAGTGGCAACCGCGGGCTTCGTTTTTTTTGTGTGTGAAGTTGCCATATTGAAAATCACATGTAATATGGCAAGTTCGAACATAAAGTGACCTTTAAATGTTAAAGGTGGGATGATCCCCTCTTTAGCTTAACGATCACTTCTATCTTATTGGGTAGTCATAATAACGAAAAACAATTTATCTGCCCGTTAAAATCCTCCCTTTAGTTAACGGCAAGTTGTAATAATGGCCCTAACACATACAACGAACTTGTTACAAGTAAACCAATAACATCGGTATGGAAGAAAAGGAGACAGACAAGTAAGAAAGAAAGCAACAACAAACAACGTAAGCAAAGTACACAAACAACATGAAGTCGCAATAGAGTTCTCGAGAAAGCCAAACCCTGAACGTTCTACTTCGAGAGTCTTCGTGGGCCTGTTTGTCTGCAAGACAAAGCAGGCAGCGAGTAGAAGAATTCAGTCATTCTTGTGTGAAGACGCGTTTGCGTGTGAAGAGAACAGTCGTGGTTTGAAGATGTCCGCTATACATATCTAACGTACAACTGTTGTTGCTTACGCAAAGGGTGTGAGCAGAGAAGAACAACGAACAAGCAAATTATTGTTGAATACATCAAGTTGTAAACGGTGGCACACAAAAGTAGTGCGAACAATAAAGAGTTTAATTGAAACGAAACACCTATTCATTTTTATTTTGTTTGCAATCAACGAACTTATGTTCTAAACGTTTTTAAAAAGGTAAAAACATTACAATATTTTCATTCGAAAAAAATGGTTTTAAGTACCATTTTGTTCTACTTTAGTTTATTGATTAGTTTTTAAAATTGTTAATACATTTCGCGTGGTTGTTGTTAACTTATAAAACAATGAATTATTATTGCACTTGTAATGCTAATTATGAACCATGGAAAATTATTAAACGTTATCATCAGTAAAACTTTACATAACTTGTTTTCAAAACTTTCTTTTCTATTTCACTTCAATTTAAACAATTTTAACCCCTAATTTAAGTTGTATATTGACCTATTAACCCCATTATAATTAAAGTACATCATTATTTAAACACCCAACTATAATCACTCCCTCACTCCTTAGAGTATGAATGTGTATAGCACTGTACCTTGTACTCTTTCTTTATGAACAGCTCGATAAGTTTGTTTTCCATTAAGAAGTGAAAGAAATAAAGTTTCGTAGAAGCATTATTGGGAAAATGGAAATGAAATATTTCAGTGCATTAAATGCAAATGAATGTTTTTTTTTTAAAGATTTTCTTGATAATATTATCGTACAATTTTGTCCTGAA
The DNA here is from genome assembly GCA_930367235.1 of Sarcophaga rosellei. NCBI lineage: Eukaryota > Metazoa > Arthropoda > Insecta > Diptera > Sarcophagidae > Sarcophaga > Sarcophaga rosellei. Next base: position 67,736,881 of record OV884019.1, read on the forward strand.
TTGCGGCTGTGTCTTCTTTAAAAATCTAGAAAACAAAAAATAAAAAGAGTGGATTACAACTTTTAATCACCATATTACGCCAGTAGTATTTTTACAGGTAAATGATGAACCAATTTAAAAGTTGCTTTTATTTCTTGGCAAAAATTGTTACAAAAATACACTCACAGTCACAGTCACGGTTTACGTTTGCGACTGAATAGGTTCAAAGCATTTTGTTTATTGGTCTGTTGGCTTTTGTTATTATTTGTATAAATTTTAGTAATTTGGTTTTATCTTGATAGGTGATAAAAATTAGTAGAATTAAAATAACCGGTAGGCATCTTAATCTTCGAGCAACATTCATAAACAGTGCTGAAAAACTTAGTACTTTTGTACTTTTTTCAGTACTTTTTCATTTCACAAATACCGCAGTACCCCGCAATGCTTTCAGTACTTTTTTATTATTACATATTTTATGTCTTGCGCTTTTCAATTATTAATGCCTTAGCAAGATGTTGAACATAATGTTAAAGGTAGAATTAGACTTTAGCCCCGCTTAGCCAAACGTCCACAGAACCTGCATTCGTTTTTAAAACACGAAAATCAATAAAAACGCTTGCAGAATAGTAATGCAAATTCGGTAAGCATTTGCATTACTCTTTTTATGCTAAATACGAACTTACATATGTTACATTACATTCCATCGACGTTTGACTAAGCGGTGCTTAGAAGTCGTCGTAGTCTAGTAGGTTGTGTTGGCTTATTAGACGTAAAGCCCGGGTTCGTATCGCAGGTCAGACATCAAAACGAAATATGGAAAGAAAATATTTCTTCGGCGACTTCCTCTCAGCAGATTTCTGGCAAAAACTCTGAGAGTAAATAAACCTGCCATGAAAAAGTTTCTCAAAAACTGTAGGTCCCGCCACTCACGTATAAAATTAACGCACACAGCATGAGTAGTGTGAGAAGCTGGGTGGTAATCCTGACTGAAGGGTTGTAATGGTCAATTGTATATGTATGTATTGTTTTTGTCTTCTATGTGAGGAACTCGAATAAGTCCTTAGTTTTTCTGTTCCGTAACGTACGTGTATTAAATTCATATAAATAGATAAATAGTCTAGTAGGCAGTGTGCGGTATTACTAGAGAGGAGCCCACGACCAGATATCTCCATTAAAACGAAATATGAAAAAATGTTTCTCCGTCGACTTCCTTCGGGCAAAAACTCTGGGACTAAATAAAATTGAAATGATAAAGTTTCTCACTAATCTGTCGTTCGGAGTCTACGTTAAACAGTAGGACCCGCCCTGACATGTATGACATTAACACACACAAAATAAGTGGTGTGAGAAGTTAGATGTATGTATGTATGTATTTTTTTTTTACAAAAGTACCATTTAATGCAAAAAAGTACCCTTTTTGTTACAGTTTAGTACCATTTCAAAATTTCAGTTTTGCAGCACTGTTCACAAATATCCATACAAAGTATAAGAAGGACGGCATAAAGGCAATCATAGTCTGTTTGCCGTTGTTGTACGTACTTGGGTAGAAGTTAAATATTAGAGAAGGCGTTCTTCACCCACCTCTTTCTATCGTGTGTCAACTTTCTAATGAACAACAACAACGGCAGATAATAATGATGTACATGGCCACTGCGCACTGTTATGGTTTGCGTGTTTTAACTCATTTATGAGTCTGCCACTTGGTTTGGCAAAGTTATTAATAAGCAAACCTTTGATACCATCACTGCCGCCATCACTATGAATGCGGTTGTGGCTGCGATTACAAATGATGGTGTTTGCGGCAAAAAGCCTGCTAGATGTGACCATGTTTACTACTTATTGCATAAACAATCAAATCGAAATTGGGTGTTGTCGATAAATTCGATTCATAAAGTGTATCGTGGTATACACAATAAAAACAAAAATTTAAAGTCGTATAGTTTACAAAGCTGTTTGAACAGATGCATAATATGCTTTCAGCGATTGTATGTTTTTTGCAGTAAAGACATTTGATTGAATTTGTTGTTGTAATTTAGCCTCTTATTGCCTTCAGCGAATTTACCAAAGTGCAAAGAAAGGCTACGTTGAATGTGCACAATGATGACAGCAATATTGTATATGAATGAATCTGTGGTATAAATGAATAAAATATTATTATGAGAATGGAAACGGTGTAACATCGTTTAACATTAAAATCATAAACAAAAGCTACAAAAACAAAAACAAAAACAATGCACTTGTTCAGTATGAAAGAAAACGTAAACAAAATACACAAACAACAATGAAGCGACGATGAAGTTCTCGAAAAGGCGAAGCCACGAACATTCGACTTCAAGAACATTCATCAGACTGTTGGAATATAAAAGGCATGACAATGCAGGCTACGAGTGAGTAAGAATTCAGTTAGTGTTGTGTGAAGACGCGTTACGTGTGAAGAGATTAATTGTGATTTGAAGATCTATCGAACAATTGTTGTTATTTACGCAGAAGAGTGTAAAGCAGAACAAGAACCAAAGCAATTATTGTTGTATACATGAAGTTGTGAACAGTTTCACACAAAATTGTGCGAACAATAAAGGGTTTAATTGAAAGTAAACGCCAATTTATTATTATTTTATTTGCAATCAACGAACTCATATTTTAAACGCTTTTAAAAAGATAAAAACTTAATAATATTAAAAGTATTTTATTGAGAGGAGTATTAGTGGGAGACGGAAGATAGGCATTACAATTATTCTGATGCCTTTTTGTTAAATGAATCCAAATGAAATGACTAATCTGTGCGAGAGGAGAATTTATAGATGTATCGCCTTATATTCCCACATTCTTGGAATGAAAACGAAATGATTTGTTTTAAGAAATTGATAAAAATGTACGAATTACTATTGTCTATTTGATGAATTTATTGGCAAAATTGTATTGTAATTAGAAGAAAAAAACAAGGCAAACACCATAAATCCCACAACAAATTAATATAAAAATTGGGAAACTGTCAGACATAAACTAAAAGAGTATAAAGAGACCCAGTCAGTCATGAATAGCGATGTGATGAATAGTCTGTGATTAACTAAACGGGATGACGTGTGTTGTTATTTAAATAAATAAATGTTTATTTTAAATTATGTACTTACTTACTTATTCAATCGGTTAATAACAACACTTCCGTCAGGATTACGACCTAGCTTCTCACACAAGTTATATTGTGTGTGTGTTAATTTTATACTTTAGTGGCGGGACTTACAGTTCAAGGCCGGCTCCGAACAACAGAAATTCTGAGAAACATATATGGCTATATTATTTACTCTCAGAGTTTTACCCAGAACTCTGCTGAGAGGAAGTCGCCGTAGAAATATTTTTTCATATTTTGTTTCCTTCCTTCATCCTCAGTTATTACCCGAAAATGCTGCATTTAGCCTGTTACATGACAACAGGTTAGTATATCACCCTGTTTATTCTGATTTTAAGCGAAGACACTTGTTAGACACTTGCAAATCTCAGTAAAGAGAGAGCATTCGGTCCTTAACAATAAGCATGAAAAAACTCATCAATATCCAACATTTTCTCAACTCAAGTGTAAAAAAGTACAAGAATTTATCAAAAAAGATGTCAGTCATATTCACGGTATTCAAGATGTAACGAAACAATTAATTCCAAATTTCGGGCTATAAACTCCAAATTGCTCGCGCCTGTTGACGATACACATTATAGTACCACTACCATGTTTAGCCGTTTCGAGCACTTCATTTCTTTTTCCTCCATACTAAAGTACATCCGTACAAATTATATATGATATATATTGACTAGTCTGAAGAAAACGCATTATTCCAAATGTCAATAGATATGCTTTAGTATGGAGGAAGAAAAATAAGGTGCTCAATCCAATGAACTTGCGTGAAACAATTATGCATGGCCTCAGTAGTACAATACTGTGGGGATGTATTCTGGCAATAGATTTGAAAAGTTTGGAATTTATTGAGGAAACAATGATTTAGAGAGACTATTTAAACATTCTAAAGAACAAATTCATCAAAAGTTCGGAAGAACTAAGAATTCTTAATGGTTATTACTTCCAACATGTAAATGAACCCAATCATACGGCTGCTAATGTGAACATGTGATTTGCCTACCATTGACCCCACAGGCTTAATACTCTTGCACAAAGATCCGATATGACTCCAAGAGACTATTTAGGAGATCATTTGGAAGAAAGGTTATTTAGTTGCTAAACATCAAACAAAAGTTAACCGAAGTACTTGCTCATGAGTGCATTGCGGCAAATATCACCAGAAAACACTAAACAAAACTGATACATTGAATGCCAAATAGGATAAATGGTATGCTTGATCTATAGGGATGCCCTATTAAATATAAGGAATAACATTTTCATATCTTAGGCCTTTGAAATTTAAATTTACTCTTTTGCTGTCCACTATACCGAAAATTAAAGTTTTAAATTTGTGGAGAAAAAAATAAAAGCCACCAAATTATCTTATGGATTACAATAAAAAAAAATTAATTTCAACAATATTTCAAACTCTTAAAGACACACGATAAATTCTTAAAATTCATAAACGCTTCATTAAACTCATTACTTTTAATTACATACACAGCGGTCTGCAGTTTATGTGAACATTCCTGGTAACTCTGATGTTAATCGTGAAAAATAATGAAAATGTATCGATTTAATCAGTAGCATAAATCTTAAAAATTGCTTATTTAATTATACATGAGTTTCCAAACATTCCAAACCCAGTTAGTACCTCATTGCTGTGTATTGTGCTCATCTAATACCATTAATCCTCTTCTGGATACAAAGAACATACATATGATTCACTCACATAGTAAAGGTAAGCAAGCATACCAGATGCATATGAAGGAAGGTTTTAATATTTGTAACTAAATTTGCCACAGCAGACTCATTAACATGCTACAAGAATTTTATAATCTTTGGCAAGGGACTTTGTCAGACACACAACCAGTGGACAATTAGATGGATAATCTTCATACATTTCATTATATTTTCGGCCCTTTTGTAAATTACATTAAAACTCTTTGTTTTTATTGAAAGAAAACTGTAGTACTGGTACATCAAGGATGAAAGTTAGTTTAAATGTGAATTAAAATGAAAAATTCAAACAATGCTAATTACAACACCTCACTGTATTATATACATACATAATTGGCCATTACAACCCTTCAGTCAGGATTACGGCCTAGCTTCTCACACTGCATTATTTAAATTAATTTCAGTTATTATTACCACTGACGAGATTATTCGAAAAAATATTTCACCAAAGAGGATGCGTGTTCTTGGGAAGTTTTGTACGAAAGTCCGGGTGGTAGCGTCACCTCTGGTTAATCCATCCATTCTGCAGTTTCCCATAATACAACCGAGTCCTGTCATCTATATTATACGAGACTTGCGGGTGACAAGTACAGTTCTTAAGGTCTTTTTATGAGAACCCAGTAACCTGATAACCTTCTGGCTATCAGAAATATTGTTACGTTTCTACCCTTTTAAAAACGTTCAAAATAGGAGTTCGTAGATTGCAAATAAAATAAAAATTAATTTGTGTTTAGTTTTGAATCAATTATTTATTGTTCGCACAATTCCGGGTACTACCTTTCACGACTTGATTTAAACAACAAAATTTTATTATTTTTTACACTCTTCCGCGTACACAATAACAATTGTTGAATAGATCTTTATAACAGAGATCTTCAAGCCACAATTATACTCTTCACATGCAACGTGCCTTCACGCAAGACTGACTGAATTCTCTCTGCTCCCATTGTCTTTGCCTTGAATTTTATATTGCTGGGTAAATAGTCTGATGAATGCTCTCGAATGAGAATGACCTTGCCTTTCGCGAAATCTCTATAAATGTAAACATGTTGCTTTCGTTATTGTTGTTTGTGTATTTTGTTTACGTTTGTCCTTGCAGTATTGTTGTTACTGTGTTTATCCCCCTTTTTTATACTGATGTTGTTGTCCATTGTTTTGTTTCCATTGTTTTGTTTTCGGAGCTTTTGTTTATCATTTTTATAACACCATTTCCACTTTCGTAACAATTAACTAAAATTCCTCCTCCTACTGATATTATTTTCCTTAATAACCATCAGCACAGCTTGTATGTCAGACAATTTCGTCTGAAAGACGCTGTAATGACCAGGGAGTCCTATAGACTAGGCTATACAAAGTAACTTAGAAAATGTGCTTCCACCTATGGCTCCATACAGTCTCAAATCATTCGTGCAGATTTGTACCCAGTTATTTATAAGGCTCGTCAAATCATTTCGACATTAATCTCTATACGGATTGAACGTCTTGAACCTCTGCCAGAATCAATGTTGCCAAGAGCTACCAATTAAATCAGGATTCAATTAATTATTGCGCAATAAATACGCAAATTGTTATAATATTGAGTAAAACTTAAAAAGCAGCACTGTCGTAAGGATATTGAGTGGGCAAATTACAATTATCCGAACACTTTCTGTTGATAGTTGAAAACTCAAACAAGGACAAAAAAAAATAAAAGCATTGTTGTTGAAATAACCAGCTGTTTTGTTTACCAGCTGTCAAATGAATATTGAATAAGCAGCTGAACTGCGTATATTGTTATGTCTGAACACTTAAAATATTGTACTCAATAAACCGAATATTGATTCAATAAAAGTGCATATCTTAACATAGTATTACTACTTACCATATCCTGAACGAATATATTCGAAATCGGATATCACTTGCGAATAATTCCAGTCAACCATTTGTACAGTAAAACCATACAGTACATCATAAGAAGCCAGAGCAACGTTATGACCATCATTGTTCCCTGTTAACTGTTGTTGTGGATGACAATTTGTTTTAATTGTATACAAGTATACATACATAAATACGTACATTAAATAATAACACTCATACACAAGCAATAAGAGTATGTAAATACAAACACACTGAAAGGTTTGAGCACAACATATTATTTAAGAACGAGAACAATATACATACATACGTACTCTTCAAATAATGGATGACATTATGTTGTCAACAAATAATTACAACGTATTAGAATATTCATGATGACAATTACAAAGAACAGATAAACTTAACATATTGTTGTTGCTAATGCGTTACTTTCATTTTATCCATTGTTACTAAAGCAGAAGACTGCTAATAAAAATATTTGTCCTTACCTCAATATAACAACAATGGAAAACTCTTTAAAGGTAAATGTAACCAAAAGTAAACAAAGTAAGGAAATTAAAAAGAAAATTAATTCTTAATTCTCAATTCTTAATTCTAAATTATAATTAGACAATCTGTATTAAATTTTTCATTTACAGTCCGCAATAAGCAAAACTCAAACTGATTTAATTTAATCTCATTGTTTTCACTATAAATACGTAAGTGTTAGATCAGACTTCTCCAACAAAACGAAATATGAAGAAATATTTCCTCGGGGGCTTCCTATCAGCAGATTTCTGGGAAAACTCTGAGAGAAAACTCAAATCTCAGCTCATACACGATAAAATATTTCTTTTGTCAATTTCTCAATAATCTGTCATTAGGAGTTCACATTGTTGATAAAATTAACACGCACAATGCGGATGGTGTGAGAAGATAGATTGTAATCCTGACTAAAAGGTTGTAATGAAAAATTCACTAAGTAAGTAACTGAAGACTTTAATTTAATAAAAAACAAAACGATTTAACGTAGTTTTTACAAGACTTTGGTTTTCCATTTTAGACGTTATTATTGCCCCATTCATCACATTGGCTGTCCCATAATTTTAGGAACAAACTTCTTTAAGCACTTTGAACTTTGAAGAATCTCTCCCTCTACGCTAATAATATTAAAAACGCTTAAAAATAAGAACAAGTGATACATGCTGGTGAGCACTAATGTTTTTATTATTTTGTCACTATAGTTATCATACAACACATACACCATAGAAAGTTTTCTTAACTTTACAAAAGTTTTACTTTAAAATTGAAATATTTGAATATTGAGAGTTTTGCATATAAACTAACACACCCACTTAACATGTGTTTTTGCCAGTCCACAAATACACGTCAAGTGAGTTGTTAAAATGAAAGCTATTTACAGACTAAAAGTGCAACAGCAACAGCAGTGAATTGAAACAAATATATACATATGTGTACTAAAGTTATAGTCAATTTAACAAATGTAATCGACTATATAGCAATTTTAATATGAGCAAGATCATTAAACTTTTAGCGGTTGTAGGATGGTATGCACTTAAGTATGATGCTACCAACCCTCTTTACATTAATACATAATGTTTTTAGCTTCAACGTCGTTAATTTATTATGGGGGGTTATTAATGCAAATATTAGCAACGATCTCACATAAGTCATTGGCAGCTATGCATAGGAAGAGTTAAGAGAATTTCCAACAATTTACTCTTTCTCAAGAGCTGCGCTCACTTCACATTGTATACCTTGTTGACTTTATCCTCTGTTGGGAGGAGCAGAGATAATTGTTCCCACTCGATGGATCATTTTGCGGAGACTCCAAAGACTCTTAATTTTTTTAAATCTAAAACTATTGTTACGAAAGTGGAAATGGTGTTATTAAAATGATAAACAAAAGCTACAAAAACAAACCCATGGACTTGTTTACATACATCAACATAAAAAATAAACAAAGTAAACAAACAGGCAACAACAACACTGCAAGGACAAACGTAAACACGTTGTGTGTGAAGAGAATAATTGTGGTTTGAAGATCTCCGTTGTGAAGATCTAACGAACGAGTGTAAAAAAGAATAACAATTAAAGCAAATTATTGTTGTTTAAATCAAGTTGCCAAAGGTGGCACACGGAATTGTGCAAACTATAAATAATAGATTTAAAACTAAACACAAATTTATTTTTATTTGCAATCTACGAACTCATATTTTAAACATTTTTAAAAGGCTAAAAACTTAACACTATGATAAATATTTAAACACTATATCTGGGATTGATTACCGCATCTGCATAACTTATTTTAAACATTAATATGTCGCAACACTCTTCTTCTATGGATTTCTATGTTTACTTACTTCAGGTTAATTTATAATTTGACCTTCGTAGTAAATTCCTATTTTTATACGATTTTATATACGACAACATCGTTATTCTCTCCTATTCGCAACAGAACTTTATCTAAATTAAAGAGAAGTTATATGTAAACACATCTGCTTTTTACTGAGTGTAGATAAAGGTTTTTCGTCAATATTCAACATCCTCCCACATCCATTCATGCGCTACCAACATGTAACAGTGGTATGAAGATTGTAAGGTTTTATTGTAATTTTACTTGTTACGTGAATGTAAACTCATGCGTAATGAGTAATTTTGTCAGCATTACCAAATTTTAAACTATTTGTGGTCAGTTGTTGTTTTACTAAAATTAAATCGCATAAATTGTGAATTGCCAGGATAAAACACACATACATGAATACATCCAATTCGAAATGTTTTAAAAGAATAAGTTTGTTATGTTTTCAATCAAACTGTTAAACTGATAAATTCTTTATAATGTGAATAAATGTTTCGGCCATAGTCTAGTGAGTATTGTATTGTAATGATATCCGGAATGTTGTCTTCTAGCCGCCTAAAATGAACTAAGTTTCTCAACACAGTCGTTATTTATATACATTAACATTATATTTACAAGTTCCTCACACCGGCCATATTGTCCAGTCATGTTGTCCATGACCTGCAATTTAAAGTCGATTTCGAACGACAAATTTTTAGGAAATTTTTTACTGTCAGAATTGCTGTCAGGAAGTCGCTGGAGAAATATGTTTCATATTTCGTTTTATTGGAGATGTCTGACCCGCGGTTTGAACCGCGGCCTCACGTCTAATAAGCCAACACACTACCTCCTCCTCCTGCTATACTACGGTAACTTCTCTATGTTGTGTACCCACAGAATTGATTGTTAACCAAACTTGCCTTTCAACAATTTCATCTTGTTGAAACCATATGCCGACCAAGTCTTTCGGAAAAAATAAAAATATCTGACGGGCATCTTGCGTTTAAAACGTTGCTGTTTTATTTTTAAAGAAGGATATTCCCGTCTTCTTCGCAGATAATAATTTCTCAATATAAACGTATTTCTCACACAGCACGAATTTTAAGAACAAAAATTCAATTATTAGCAAGTGTTGTTCATTTCTTGCTATATTCGTGTAGATCTACATCTCATGAATCTTATTTATTCTGAAAAAGATGGCACTGTAAACCACATTGCAAAAATAAATCAAACCTATGTTCAAGAATTTTAACTTTCTGAAAATATCAACTTTTTGCTTTTTACTGTCCGAATTTATTTTAAAGTAATTTTTGATCGACACAACATTGATAGATATGATATTGTTATGTTTTTACCTTTATAAAAACGTTTAGAATATGAGTTCGATGATTGCAAACAAAATTAAAACAAATATGTGTTTAGCTTCAATTAAACTCTTTATTGTTCGCACTACTTTTGTGTGCCACCTTATACAACTTGACGAATACTACAATAATTGTTTGTTCGTTATTATTCTTTGAACTGGAATGTTTGCGTTTTCGTTTTCTCGGGAGTTCTATTCCGACTTTATTGTTGTTTCTGCATTTTGTTCTCATTGCTTATTGTTGCGTTCGCTTACTTGTTTATTTCCTTTTATTTCGTACTGATGTTGTTAGCTTACTTGTAACAAGTTCGTTGTAGGTGTTTGTGTGGCTTTTGCTTATCGTTTATATGTTAAACGGTGGTACACCCTTTCCATTTTCGTAACAATACGAAATACTCTTATGTTGATTTTTTTAATTAATTTCTTTCAAAATACTGTCTCATTACGTGCAACCCTATAATCTTTTTTTACATACATACATACATAATTGGCCATTGCAACCCTTCAGTCAGGATTACGGCCTAGCTTATCACACCACTCATGTTGTGTGCCTTAATTTTATACTTGAGTGGCGGGACCTACAGTTTAACGTCGACTCCGAACGACAGATTTTTGAGAAACTTTTTCATGGCAGGTTTATTTACTCTCAGAGTTTTTGCCAGAAATCTGCTGAGAGGTAGTCGACGAAGAAATATTTTTTTTTTTCATATTTCATTTTCATGTCTAGCCTGGGGCTTGAACCCGGGCTTTTTGTCTAATAAGCGAACACACTACCTACTAGACTACGGCGACTATAAAAATTCTTTTGCACACTTGAAAATTGAAAGATGGCAACAATTGCGTCACAAAAGTTTTCGAATTTAAATTTCATGAAGATAATGTCAATGTAATGGTAACATTTCAATGTTCGTACAGCTCCTCTTAATAACAACAAACTGAAAATTTATATTAGCTTTGAGGCATACACATTCGAGTTAGTAGAAAACGTTGAGAGTATGTATTTATATAAGTGAGTGCTTATGCTGCACAGCACTTATTGCCTTGTGGCAGGTTTCCTACGATAATTACGTTCAACGTTTACAACTTTAACTTGGACGCAATGTTTTTTTTATATTTTACTTACCGTTACTATTGAAGAATACGACGATAAGATGGTTGATGTTAAAAATGTTAAGCATGATTTTATTATATTTATTGCTACTCTCGGTGACGTCGTTGATGCCTTTGATGCCGCTGTTGTAAAGTTTGCGTTTACACCCACAAAACTTGATTATACAGAAGGCATATTATTTTAATTATTGGTTCTTGGGTCTTTCTTTGAAATGATATTTTAAAACCTTTTACACAAGTGAATGTTATAAAAATTGCAATTTTTGGTAAATTTAGATTTCATTCCTTTGTGGGTGTAATTGCCTTTTAGGATGCATAGCTCCACATACCTCTTTTAAAAATTAATAACTTTCACTTGGCTATCTTAAATTTACCTGGAAGCTAAAAGTGTAGATTGTGATGCTGCAGATTCACTGCAATCTGTTTACAAGTAAAACAAATATGACCCATATGCGTCGAAAACGGCATTTAATGGTAATGTTTACTCTAAACTAGATGTAGCCTTAAAGGTATATATGTAAATTGTACATATATGAGAACAAATACAACCCCGTTACTCTTGGTAGTATGTACTATTATAAATTGTATGTGTGTAATTAAAAGAAAACGTATTAAACAAGAAATGCTTTTAAATTTACAATATAAGTTGAATTCTTACACCCAAGAACATCTAAAACGTGTAACTCTCAAAAAAATAGTGGTTAACCTAATGAGCAGTGCCGGAGCAATGTCGGTGGTATTTGCCAAATTAAACAAGTTTTATTAAGACACAGTGGCTCTAAATATGTTTGAGTTTTTTTGTAGTGTGTCATTCAATCAACACTTTAGGAGCGATAATAATTGCTTTTTAGCAAAAATTGTTCTAGTGTTTAAAATAATTTAATTGTATTAAATTTCCTTCGTTCACTTCTACTTATACTCTGTATATTTATTCAGTTCGTGCCTTTTTTTATTTAAATGTTGGATATGAATGGGTGCTGGGATATGGATTTCTTTTCATCTTTTCGTTAAACAACACTCAGTCTTTTGGTTTAAGTTTCGAAACTCATTGAAATTCTAAATAAATAAATTCTAAATAAGTTTGAAGTACTCATCGTACTTAGACTTAACAATACACATGTTACTGTTGATTTCGACTCTCCTTTACTCAATATTTACAAGAATCACAAAATAAGTATGATTCACGTACGAACACTACAATACTCAGTAGAAGGTTTTGTGTTTGCTTTGCTTGCTGTCTTTGTCTTTCGTCTGTTTTTGTAAATGTAACAACAACTAAGACTGTAAATTTTGATGAATGATTCGAATCACTGTTTAATATAAATTTAACATTAGTGTACATGGTGTGTCGGCTTATTAGACGAGAGGCCACGGTTTAAACCACAACAAAACGAAAATTAAATATTTCTTCGGCGACTTCATTTCAGCAGATTTCTGTCATAAACTCTGCGATTAAATAAAATCGCAATAAAAAGTGTCGTTTGGAGTCGGCTGTAAACCGTAGGCCCTGCCAGTCATGTATAAAATTAACACACAAAACAAAAGTGGTCGTAATCTAAAGTGAAGTTTTTAATGACCAATTATGTGTCTGCAGGAGTTATTATTATTCTAAATGATCAAGAATGTAAAAACTAGCAAAAATTAGTTCATTATATGTACAGTGGACAGCAAAAGTCTAGGTACCCCAATGTGTAAGCAATTTATTCAGTTTTAAGCCGTAATATGTGAAAATAGCTAATATTTTTATAAGAAAAGTAAGACAAATTTTCTGGTGACTTTTGCACCGCAAAAGTGTAGGTAGAGTAAAATTAAAATTCACAGGCACAATATTTCTCATTGAATGTCCTAGTGCTGTTTGGAGTTTTCTGTTGATATTTGCCGGCGCACACAAATGAGCAAGTTTTTGAGTTGACTTTTGTTTAAAGTTTAGCGATTACTTAACCGTCCTTCCAAATGATCACCTAAATACTCTGATGGAATCACATCGGGACTTTGTGCAAGAATAGTAACTTTCGTAGGTAAATCAGATTTTCATATTATTAGCAGTATAATTGGCTTAATTGATTTGCTGGAAGTAATAACGATTAGTAATTGTTAATTCTTACGAACTTTTGGTGAGTTTATTCTTTATAATGTTTAAATACTCTCTCTTATTCATTTATTGCTGAATAAATTCCAAACTGCCCACATCTGGTGCCGGCACATTTCTCCACACAAAAATTAATTTTTTTCTTCTCATCGTCAAGATATTTTATTATTCGTTGGAAAGATCTATTGATGCCATTTGTGAAATACAACAATGTTCAAATGCCCCCAAAAACTTCTTTTGTGTTCAAACTGAATTTGACCGATGGAAAGGAATATATCGGCTCTGAGGACTACTGTGGGCTTATGGCTAATTCGCATGTACCTAAGACTTAGGAAAATTCCACAAGACAAAGTCTAATTTATTTAAATCGCAAGATGCCGATCTCGCCGCTACGTTAGATGGCCATGCCCTAAAATTGCGCGTACATAATATGCAATGTGACGCGACTGTGTATCCATTTTATTCTAACCACATGTCGTTGGGATCCAGATCATCCAATTCAGGCCAAAACAGTGAGTGACAGTGATGGCCATCGTTATCAAAGAAAAATGACTGATGTTGCCACCATCCGAAAATAAATACATACCACTTCGAGACGCATTGGATCTAGGATTTTATGTGGATTGGTATCGTCCCAAATTCTAGAATTTTGTTTGTTTACGTATCGATACATCCAGAAATGTTCTTCAGCTATGATTTTTCGATGAAGATTATAGTCAGTCAGATTATAGTCCGTCGTTGTGTATGGTCGTCCATGGTGATTTGCGAAACAGACTAAAAAAATTTGTCGTAGTCAACCGTCAAACTTTGGGAATCCCGATATTTATTCAGTTAAACATTTGAACCTGCAACGTTAAACGATAGGCTCTAGTTGGGTAGTAAATAGAATTGTACACATCAATGTGGATTTATTAAGACTTCGAATACCAAATCCATATTTGTATGCCTCTAAATAGCCTAACGATGCAAATCAGTGCTCCATCTGATAGACTGATTACATTTGCCACTGAATTAAGAATTTTTAAATTAAAATCAATTCTGGTTATTAAATGTGTTTTAAATTTTTATCGATTAAAAGGACATTTCCTTGTAAACATTTCACAGTCAAAGATTCAAATTATAGCTGTTACTACCACCAACATGATTAATTTTAAAATTTATTTTTTTTAATCAATTATCTCCTAGTAAAGAAATAAATCTTTTCAACATTTAACCACAATTATTAGCTTAAGAAAATATTGGCAATAAATATTATGCACTGAACACAATAAATCATTACTATGACAATCACTGATAAATTTAACTTAGAAGAACAAGAATAAATTGAATTGAATTTTACAATATTTTCTAAAAGGCATGAAGGAAGTAGAACATTTTAAGGGAATATTAAAACGTACGTGTAAAGATACAAAGATAAACATGAGACATATTTCAAAACCATATTTACAGACATACGTTTATGTACATGTATGTACATATATCGATAATAGAGTGAGTGTTTTGTAACTGTTATAGCAACAATTGCATTGAAGAAATTACTGAATACTTAACAATTTCTACAGGATTTGAATTAAAACTTCGAAACATATGTGTTTCCTTAAAAGAAAAAGTAAATGAATATATAATGTTATGTTTTTGCCTTTTTGAAAATGTTTAGAATATGAGTTCGTTGATTGCAAACCAAAATAAAAATAAATTTGTGTTTAGTTTTAGATAAATTCTTTATTGTTCTCACTACTTTTGTGCCACTGTTCACGTGTAACGAATACAACAATAATTGCTTGTTCGATATTCTTCTTTGCTTACAACGCAGATCTTTTCAATAGAGATCTTCAAACCACGACTGTTCTCTTTACACGCAACGCGTCTTCACTCAAGACGGACTGAATTCTTACTACTGGTTGCCTGCCTTGTCTTGCCTTTTTATATGCTCACGTAAACAGTCTTGAAGTAGAATGTTCGTGTCTTCGTGCCTCTCAAGACTATTGCGACTTCATTGTTGTTTGTGTATTTTATTTTATTACTTGTCTATCCTCTTTTCTTTCATACCAATGTTGTTGGTTTACTTGTAACAAGTTCGTTGTATTTGTTAGTGTAGCTTTTGTTAATCATGTTAATGTTAAACGATGTCATCATTTTCGTAACAATATCATACAGCTGCTACTTCTGGCAATGATTTTATTTTTGGAATTTGAAGATGGCTTACTGTTTCTTGTGTGATTAGATTTATTTCCGAGTAGGAGTCCAAATTAGCTAGTACTGGTTACAAGATTACAAATCTGTATTTTATTAATACTACAGCTGCAGGTAATATGATGCGGCGATAATTATGGGCGACTGGCGATGATTGTATTGATTGATGCAGTGCTTAACAAATACGCGAAGTATGTAAGTAAAGGTATTTCTACATACATATTTAAATTTTTTTCAGTGTCGTTTTTATGTCTGCAACCTAGAAATGCTTTTCACAGATTCATTTTACGTTTTTCAGTACACTTTCCACGTCACACATGCTAAAGTAAAAAAAATAAAAAAAATAGAAAAAGGAAACAACAAAAAATCTAGCACATGGGTGATCCTGTAGTGTATTATAGTTGCCAGCCATCTTAAGAATGACTCTGTTGATATTCTATTTTTGTCGACTTTATAACAAGAAGCATGACATTTTTGCTACATCATCCTTTTTTCTAGAGTAACTACATGATTTGACGTATCTTAAGCATTTTTTCGTTATTCTGCACATACTTTTTCTTTTACTTTTTTGCGAAATTTCAGACGCAGGTAATAAAAGGAAAATTTTGTAAAAGAATCTAAAACTGAAAGAACTAAACTAAACTAAAAGAAAAAAATCTGAAGTCTACCGAATAAGTGGTGTTGCTTACGCAAAGGGTGTGAGGAGAGAAAAATAACGAACAAGCAAATTATTGTTGGATACATCAAGTTGTAAATAGTGGCATACAAAAGTAGTGCGTACAATAAAGAATTTAATTGAAACTAATCACATATTTATTTTTATTTTGTTTACAATCAACGAACTCATATTTAAAAACGTAAAAAGGTAAAAAATACAAAATATCAGTTACACTCTAAAATCACATATCAACTATACTGCTTTAATAACACGGCTAATGACATAGCGTAGGTTGTGAGTTTTGTTGAGTAGAACTCAAAAATATTTCTTTTATGTTTTTCGAACCCTCCAAATTTGTTTTATTTGACAAAAACTGTTTTTTTTGTTCTTTTCATACAAAATTATTGATTACACAAACATTTCTCAACCTATTTTCAAAATCCATAGTTTCTTGAAAAGGGGAAAGATTAGCCTTTAAAATGGTATACATAAACATTTTGTTTAAACTTATATGTTATGAGTTTTGATGGGGTAAACATGGAAAATATAATTTTTTTCTAATTTTTTCAAGTTTGGCTATTCTTAATTGCAAAATTTGCTTCAAAAATAAAATAAGTGATGACACTCTGAAAATACATTATCTTGTGAAGAGATTGAGATTTCCTTTGATCAAATCGGACAAAAATTACAGCAGTTATTATTTAAATAGTATAACAGTCGTGTTATATTTTTTATATATGTCATCTCATCAAATGAACTTTTAGTTCAAAAATTTTTAAAAGTTTTTAAGGATCTTGATTGTTTATCGCAAAATGTGTCAATTTCTCGTTTGAGCAACTACCAGAAGTCGGCTAATATTTGTGTTTTTTGCAAATATCATACTTTTTCTTTGAGCAAACATTGTCCAACTTTTGGTGGTCGCTCAAGATTGAAATTGACACATTTTGCGATAAGCAATCAAGATCCATCAAAAATTCTTAAAATTTTTGAAATAAAAGCGCATTTGATAAGATGACATATATGAAATAATATGTTAGACTCTTAATATAATAACTACGGTAATTTTTGTCCGATTTGATCAAATAATTAGACAATCTCTTCACAAGGTAATGCACTTTCAGAATGTTACCACTTATTTAATTGTTTTTAATTAAAAAAATTTAATTTAATTTAAAAGTCATAATATTAAGTCAAATAGTATACATATGTATACCGTTTTGAAGGCCCTCCTTTATAACAACCCTGCAGTCAGACTGGGTCTATATGTCTTATTGTCAACAGCACTAGTTCAAATGTCTCCAATCTTTCAATATAAAAAATACAGAGACAAAAGATGTGGTGTATATCTAGCGACATTGTCAACAAACAATTAATTGTACACCATACAATATTGTATTGACATATAAGCCTTTATTGAAATATACCTATGCTGTTGACATTTATGTTTTTTATGCGTAAAAAATTCTACTGCGTAATAGCTCTCCTCTATTTTCTCAGTACTATAATTCCGTGGTTTTATTAAAATTAGGAAATTGTTTGTGTAAGCATTAAAAAAGTGATATTATAATATGACAAAAAGAAATTATAAAAAGCAAATTAAAAAACAAATTGATTTATATAAAAATAGAAAAACAGTTTTGAGTGAAAGAAATGAAACAGTGTTAATGAAGTTATAGGCGAAGGAGAAAATTATAGTGTTGATGAGATCGCTGTGCCAAAATTTATACTTTATTGCCTACCATTAAATTCCAATTTTTTAATAATTACAATTTTGCACACCTGCATTCCAGAAAAATGACCGATCCACCAAGGTAAGTTTTACCAAGCGTTTTAGTGCTACTGATTTGTTTTTCTGTATTTCTTTTTTTTTTTTTTTTGTAGCTAATTCAAAATGCGGCTGCTGCCAAGAGGTCTCAAAACGGTTGTTGAACACAAGTGTTGCTTGATAGATTGGTTTTCCCGAAATTCCATAGTCGACAATATTATTATTATTATATATAATTTTTTGTTAAATAAACTTATGATTTAAACAATAGTGTACAATTTAATTTATTTGCTTAGATACCGGCTTAAAGGCCCTAATATTAAAAAAAGTAAAAAAAAACTAGTGACAATGTCGCTAGTATGACACCACCTATTTACTATTGATATTGCCTACAGGAAAGTTCCATAAGTTATAGAAATGTACTAGTAAATTCCTGGTTCTAATGTCACCATATAGATCCATGAGAAGTAGCTAGTCAATACGAAGTCAATAGTCATAATGTCACTAGAGGATTTTCAATGACACCGACATGTTAAATGTCTATAATATTTAATATTGACATTTCTTACAGGGAAGGTTTAAACTTTGGACATCGGTTGAAAAATGTTTGTGTAATCAAAGAATTTGTACGTAAAGTCCCATCATTCTTGATGGGAAATTACTCATTTTTGATGATGAGTTACCTCAATTACCAACTCAACATTGTGACTTACGGAAATTCTGCTGCACCCTTTCTAGTAGTAAGATGTTTGCTTTTAATAACACTGATACATTCAATCTCGTCATTTCTTTGGGCTCGAAAACGCTTGAACAAGATCTGTATGTTGATGATTTTCTGACAGACGCATCGACTGCACGTGAACTTTCTGAAAAGAAGGCAGAACTCATAGAAATTTTAAATAAAGCATCGAAATTGACATTAAACTGTTAAGAAGTGCTTTGCTCATATGTAAAAAAAATAATTTAAAATCAATGATGATCATATTACTAGAGCACAAGGAATGACTTGGAAACCGTATTTTGTTGCAGACACTATGAGTTCTCACCCATGGAAATTCCCTGTAAACGTCGGTGTTATCTGTGATTTCAAATATTTTGGACGTACTTGTGTTGTTAAATTACATTATCATGTCCTATAAAATAATTGTTCAAGAAAGGAAAGTTTAACGAATCGATAGGCTGAAATGGAAAAGAGTTTGCCCAGTAGATGTTGTGCAGCGTAAATATCTCGCTACAGAGATATTGTCTACCGTCTGATTTAATGAAAGAAAATTTTTGAAAAATATGAGGAAGAACGGCCAAAAATAAATCCTACAGTTCTTTGCCTACAGAAGCAACGAGAACATCATCGTTTTAATCATATCGTTGCCAAACAATCCATAATTTCTTGTCATCATACGTACATCGTCTTTTTCATAGAAGTGAAAGAAGTGAGTTTATTACATCGGATGAGCTGAAGTTAGTCCTTTGGAAAATCATTCTTGACATACAATCATCGATTTGTAAAAATAAAATCGTGCATTTGGAAAAAAGAAAAGTTTCTTTAAATATATTTCTGTGGCCTACATGAGACTTCGTAAATGTCATAAAGACAGGGCACAGAAAGGAGCCTTAACATTTTCATTAAATGCCAAAGCAAAAGACTGCCCAGAAAAACAAATCTAAAAGGAAGTCAACAATGTAAGGCGGAAGGTATGGATAAATAATTAAACATTAAACTTATACGCAGGTTTGTTGGCATCTCGTCGCTTGCAGCAACAAGATTTGGGCAATTATTTGTAGTCGCTTTAGTCTAGACTGCATAAAAATGAGGCACAACAAAACTTAAATTAATTAATGTAAAGAAAAGAAAAGCAGAAATCATAAAATACACTGTTTTCCAGTACATACGAAGAGAAAACAAAGAAAGCTACGTTTAAAAAAGATAAAGAGGATAAGAAAATTGGTGACGAATGCGGAATTTCTAAAACTTCTTTTCCATCCTTTACTCCCGCTGCCACAATAGTCATAGCCTAAGGGCTATTATTACAACTTGCCGTTAAACTTGGGTTTAGTTAAAGGTACCTTTAGCTAAAGGGAACTGTAGAGTTACAGATAAAATAAAGTTTTGCAAATTAAATTTTTAAGTAAACGAGAAGTTCTTATTGCAATGAAATTGAAATAATAAATTACGTATTAATCACGTAATTTTTTATTGCTTCAATTTACTGGCTTTTCTGAGGTAACTGTGTGATGAATACAATGTTTTACAAATTTTAAAGTTAGTACGATAACAGAGACTGATGACGGCAACAAATCGTTTTGATTACATATAGTTTCTTCCAGTAAAATTGATCGAGAACTGCAATGTTCCTCTTTTTTTTAGACAAATATCGGTACGGTAGTAAAGAATTTACGAGGCAGGTGATTTTAATGGAATATCTGTTTTGACCGACCTAACGTTAAAATCCTTATGCAAAGATCAACTTCGATAGAAAGTAACAATGTAGGATGATAACCATCCTCAGGAATAGATATAGGATCAATGCGAAATAAAGAAGAAATACTTGGATCCTCTAAAAATACAAGATCCAAAATTCTACCCATTGAATTCAATACAGCGTCGCTATAATCATCTGTAACATCATCACCCCTATCGTGAATATTATGGGAATAAGTTATTTGGGAGTAAACTTCTTTTCCCATCCCAAAAAATCGGTATTGCAAATATATTGGGAGTAAAAGTTTTTATTGTAATTAGTTATAAATGATCTATAAACAAAAATTGTTTATTGTGAATTACCTCAACAATTTTTCAAAGAAAAATACAAATCTTAAAAAATAAATAGCGTATATCTTCGTTTTTTGGTGCTGGAAGAGGAGAAACAATCCATGGAAAGGTTGCAGCGAAGATCTAGGTATACTTTTATAATAATTATAACATATACAGAAATGCCGCAGAGGGATAAGCAGAAGCAAAATTTAACGAAATACATTCTCGAGCGCTTAATATTGTGGAAAGGATCAACGGAGTTCTTAAAAACAGACGGCGTTGATTGCTTGGAACACGAGAGTTACACCACTCCCCAAAGAAAAGTGCTCATATTGTCAATATTATAAGTGCGGCTCAACACTTATAGACACAGTTTTATATGAAGCGCACGAGCTGGAAAATGTTGATGAAGTTATTCAAGGAACACGTCTGAAGCTGAATGCATTCGTACTAGTTCACTTTGATAGTTTAAAATAAAATGTTTATTTCTTCACTTTTGTATTTACTTTCGTAAAAAAAAATTGTATACATATACATATGTATGTACATTAGAGCGACTCACCAAAAAAAGTGCTCGATGTACCCTCCTAAAAATGAACCTTGGACTTTTTTAAGATGACATTTAAAATATTTCGGCTCTAGCTTTGACCTCTCGTGAGCTGGACCATTTCGAAAAAGGGTATATTTTTCCATGTTTTGTCAATTTGAGAATCTGTTTCCTTACCAACATATACAATATGGGTGTCGTAAGAAAGGTTTTTTCAACGCGCGTCCAACTGTATATACAATTTGTCCAAGGACGATCATCCATGTCCTTTTTTATAATGATATTCTGTTAAAAAGAATGGTTTTTGAATTTTTCTTCGGGGTTGTTTGTAATAAAATAAACAAATTAACATATTTTAATCTTTAGTTGATTTAATTAAATACGGGTCTTAGCTTTTTTTGAAATTCGCCCTAGTTTGCGTTTTTTGAGTATAGTTTTGTAAATATAAACAAAAAAATTTAATACCTTTTTTTAATTTGGGAAAAAATATGCCCACAAAAAGTCGTGGATCATTTCTTTTTTTCTTTCTTTATTCCTATTTTCATCCAAACATCATCTAGAAACTAAATCCGCCATCATATTAGAGTTAATTTTGTTAGAAAGGAAGAAAAGAAAAAATTCAAAAGCCGTTTTTTTTACAGAATATCCTTAAAAAAAGGACATGGATGATTGGCCGTGGACAAATTGTATATACCGCTGGACGCGCCTTGAAAAAACCTTTCTTATGACATCCATACTCTATATGTTGGTTAGGAAACAAATTCTCAAATTAACAAAACATACAAAAATAGACCCAGTATCAGCACAGTGGAGCAGTTCAAACAAGGTATAAGGCGAGAATGGAACAACATAACCCCGGAATTTTACTCCAATCTCATGCAGTCGATGTGTGGAAGTTTGGATGCAGTAAGAAAAGCAAAAGTTTTTGGTTTCAAGTGTTAAAACAAAGCCTTTTATTTAACTGTCCAATTATGCGTTTGAAATTCGTTCATATTGTTTCCCTAATTTGTTTTAAAAATATTTTCAAATAAAAAATGCTAAGTATTGCACAGTGTTTAAAAGCTTTATTTTATTATTCAATAATCTGTAACAAAATTTTTTTGAAAAATTTCCATTGAATTGGAAACATCGGTATTTGGTAAATCTCATACCTAGTGCCCAATTATACGTTTGAGCCACTGTATATTTAAGACGAAAAATTCGAAAAATAATTTAAACATACAAGTAATTCATACCCAAACAGAATAGAATTTTAACTTTTAAATCTTTGTTTCAAACTTGACTGAATAGAAGATAGAAAATTGTAAATAAACTTTGAAAATCACTGCAATTTTGCTCTATTGACCGAGTTAAGGACCACAAACGTTTTATGTTTTCCTGAATTTCTTTTTTCGAAGAACATTAAGTCGTCTTTTTAAATAAAGAAAACAAAAAAAAAAATTAGAATGCAACTGTAGCAAAAGAGCTTAAGTAGAATAATATGCTTTAACAGTAAAAACCGTAACAAGACACGTTGTTGCAAATTGTAAACTGTCGTTTTTGTTTTTTTATATCACACGAATTCAAACGAAAATATAACGGAGAGGATATACTAAAGTTTTTATTTTTCTACGCAACTCCAGCAGAATTTTGCTCTTTTCACTTTTATGTTGTTGTAGTGTCTGCTATTGTTTATGTCTGAAGGTTTAATGCAACGTTTCGGTTTGGTTTCGGTACTCTCCGAATAGAACGAGGCAGATGAGACTATAAAAGACTAGACTGACTGACATTTATGTCTGGTCAGCAAGTGTAATGAATGCGATAATTCTGAGTAAACTTTGACATGTTTCAAGTCCCAAAAAAGAAACAACAATACTTTGTTGCAACTGTTGTCATTGTCACGAACAACTACACTCATAGCTCAGTGGTGCTATATACATATGTATATATACTATTCTTACACCATTATTTCCGCTGGTGTTTAAATAAATATTTTTGGGTGTTCAACTGCAACTTTATTTTCGAGCAGAATTTACACTTAAAGTTATTTGGCAAGTGTTAAAGATAAAAGCAAAGGCAACAGTAACATCATTAAATATATTAAACTCATAGTTGGTTTTAGCTTTGTAAGGAATTTACATTCTACAAACAAGTTTTTCATTTTTGTTTAACTTTTTTCGTTTCACTTCCCTGTACGACCATAATCTTTCATATCTAATACTATGTTCAGACATGCACTTTTATTGAGTCAATATTCGGTTATTTGAGTATAATAAAGGGCTATCCATTTCGCGGTTTCAAAAGTATGGGACTGGAATTCGACATCTGTCAAACTAAGTTGTGAAACCAATTTTTTTCTTTTCCGTTGAAAGTCTGACATTGACGAAAATGATGATTCTGCCACAGCCACGTATCGTGCTTTAAGAGGAGATTATGGTTTATATAATCGTCCAACTACGGTTAAGTGTGCTTAGAGTTATTGTCGTACATGAATGTGGCACATTAATACTATGTTCAGATATGCACTTTTATTGAGTCAATATTCGGTTATTTGAGTACAATATTTTAAGTGTTCTGACATAATATAAGCAATATTCATTTGACAGATGGTTGTTTAATTGTTTTTATTTGTCGTTGTTGACATTTGAATTAGCAAATATCAGAGAATTGTAATATGCGCACTGAACATACTTATGACAGTGCTGCATTTTAAGTTTTACTCAATATTATAACAATTTGCGTATTTGTTGCGCAATAATTAATTGAAACTTTAAATGAAATATAGCGCTCAATAATGGCGTTTATTGCGATTCACGCAATAAAAGTGCAAGTCTGAACATAGTGTAAGCTTTAAGTATATTGGATAAACTAATGAAAATAGTAGTAAATTGGTAATTTAATTATAATTCAACACTTTTCTACTTGATATACATACATACATATAATACCAAAAATAAGTTTTTTTTTTCTAAAACCTCTATTATTTCTAAACTCCAAAGCGATACGGTCTATATGTTTATGTTAATATCAAATTATAATAAAACAGACTTAATATAAAACGACTATCGTTTTTCGATAGGATTTAGCATTTTTGCAATTGTTTGACGGAATGAAAACTCAGAGTTTTATTTAGTGGTAGTATGGGGTGCAATGGCCCCTCAAATTTTACCTTTTTTAGTTTTATAGATATCAGTCAAAGTTTTATGTGTTTTAAATACGAATGTAAGTCCCCTTATAAATACATATTTCGCTAATACATCTATTTCGATATCATCGCAGAATTCAAAAGTGATTGCCATTTAAAGTAGTCCCAGACTAATAACATTGTAAAACATAACGTTGTATATTATTAGTGCTAGAATAGGATCTTTAAAAAGTCCTACAATTACAGAACTCTTAACACATCATTCTGTTCGAAGAGATATTTCTGACTTTGCTCTATTTACATATACATTCAACCTTAGCAGTGCTAATCGATTTCAATTGAGGATAATTCTAGCTGTTTGCATAGGATTCCCTTGGCCGGTACATTTTGGTGTTTTAAGACACTTGGCTGATCTGTCCTTACTTTCCTTTTTCACAGAAAACATGACTTTTATACCCCATTTACACTACAGCGAAATCTAGTACTTATGAGATTTCGAGCCAAATCTAGTTGATTTTAACTAGATTTCCCATAATAAACAAAATCTACTTATTTAATAGATTTCGGTGATATCACAGTGAAAGTTCTCCTCTATGCTGACGATATTGTTTTGTTATCTGATTCTCCCAGCAATCTCCAGACCATGATTGATGCTCTCCATGAATACTCGGACTTATGGCACTTAAGAGTAAATCTTTCAAAATCGAAAGTATTAGTTTTCCGTAACGGTACAAGAATACCAAAAAGCTTAAAGTGGATGTATGGTACAAATGAAATCGAAATTGTAAGTTCGTATAAATACTTGGGAATAGACTTATGTTATAATTTGTCATTTAGCAAACACTTAGAAAATAAACTAACTACGTCGAAAATGGCAGTATCTTCGTTTTGGTCGAAATATATAAACCATCCTAAAATATCTAATAAAAATAAACTTAAAATCTTTACTGCCGTATCTCGGTCAGTTATGTTTTACGGTGCACAAATATGGGGATATAAAAAGTATGACGTGGTGGAAAAATTGTTTAGATTTTTCATTAAGAAGATGTTACTATTGCCTAAGAACACTCCTAACTATATGCTCTTTTTGGAAACGGATTTAAAACCACTATATCTGGATACATTAAAATTGCACTTTAATTACATCAATAAGGTTCTCAATATGCCTTACAACAGATTGCCTCGCAAGCTTGCAGAAATCATAATTGATAAGCAGACATTTTGGGCCGAGGACAGGTTGGATTTATGTAACCAAATCAACTTTGTTCCTGAAAATAGCTCGGTGTCCCTTAGCAAACATTGCAAGCCGATCTTGCAGCGCGTTTGAAGGTATGAATACGATAATTTAATTTCTGATGCCAGAAACTCTCAATTCCACGACCTATACTGTCAACTAAAGTATTCCTTGTTGCGAATAACTTCTTCGGAACTCTCTTCGCGGGAGCTAAGTATACTGATAAGAGCAAGAGGTGGACTTTTGGATATAAACGCTAGACCGTTCAGAAGTTCTTCAATCGGAATCTGTACTCTTTGCAACTTAGATTCTTCACGCTTCACATCATTGGTATCTGCCCTGTTTTTAATGAATTTAGAATAAAATTTTTCAACAAAATCCAATTAAACCAAACTGAGGTCATAAATGTTCTCAATGGTGACACTCACAGTTTTAGTTTACTTATTAATTATGTTGAAGTTTGCTTAAAATACAGAAAACTGATCTTAAATGAATTTGCTTAGATTTGTATTTAAATGAATATATAAAATGAAAATGAAATGAAAATATTAATATTGATGTTGTAAATAAGATCAAATTATATGAATTTTTTGCTGCTTTAATGTTGCCTTTCTGGCTCACAACTATAAGTTAAGCCAATTATAGATCAATGTTATTCTTTTATACTAATTTTTAAGTTATTTGTTTTTGAATCTATTAAATAAATAAAAATAATAATAAAATTATCCTTATTGTAATAATAACCCTAATTACTTAATTGACCTGCAGATGATGGATCTCGCAGCTTTTAACTGATTAGTTAAATCGAAATGGTATATCAGTAGTTATCAGGTGGTTGTATCGATAGGTTGCTTGGTCGTACTTAAAAATTAATTAATTTTTACTAGACTGATAAGTAAAGGCCTCATTAGTCTTTACTTTCCGTGGCTGTTCTGTTCAGTTCTGTACCGTTCAGTTACGTTTGCCAGTTAGTTATTCTGTGACAATTTGTCAGCTGTTTACGGTTATCAAATAAAAAAAACTAATTAAAATAAAAATTGTTTAATATAAAAAAATAAACGTACAGCACATCATTGTTCTCCACCAATGTTATTAGTTTCTCATCATCCATTTTTGTTATTAAATTCTTTTTATAATTTATTTAATACTTTTTTCCCAATTTATGTTATAATTAATAAAATTTCCTATTTTATTCAATTTTTCTTCTAATTTTTCAAATATAACTGTCAGCTGTTTGCCGCTGTCACTTACAATTACTTAACAAATTTTATTTTTCACAGGTTCGTCCGAAACAGAACGGAACGAAACAAAAAAACTAACTACTCATATATGTTTTCTATTAACGCAATAAAATCAGCTGTTTCGTAACGGAACAGAAAGTAAAGACTAATTCCACCGTTAACTCTACTAAGTTAACGAATAATTTTAGAATTTTTCAGAATGAGATTGGAATTGTCTGCTCAACTTGGTAACACTATCCGAATTGCAACATATTAATTTAATATTTGGCCTAACACTTCTCTAATGTACTATACACGCAGCACGAAAAAAACAAAAATATAGTACGCTGGACAGCGATCTATGCACACCTAAATAAATGGCAGAGACGTTCTCTCTGTCTACCTTACGTACCAACATTTATGCAACTTTTAAATGTGCGATAGTGAAAGCGTGTGTGCTACAGCATAAAATTCATTGTGACTACCACTGCAACATATAGAAACGACAAAGTAATATATTGTTGTACAACATGCTGCATCTGCATCATGAGCTACTACTACTACTAAGACCTACAAATACAAGACAAGGTAAAATGATGATACATAAATAAATGTAAAATAAAACATTAAAAATAGAAGAACAGAAGCACTTGAAGAAAAAAGATTTTCTTATGAGTTTTAGCTGAAGAAGCTTTTGTTTATTTTACCTGCCAAATAAATTCAGACAAATATTTTTACAGCATTTAAGACCCAAAAATCTGTTTATTTTTTCTGTTTGTAAGAAAACAATATTTTCAGTTTACCTTAAAATGTTTATAAATACATACATACACATTGTAAGTATAAAAATATGTATGTAATTCCAAAATCTGTAAATATGTATGTATGTAAGCTTCAAATTTACATGTTCCTACAATACCATACAATTCATGTGTAAACTACTGTACGACATATCACTCACACACTATCTCAAATCATATCCCGGATGATAGAGAGACTAAGTAGTGGCTGTAGACTAGTAGTGTGTCGTTTTATTAGACGAAAAAGATTAAAACCCCAGGTGAGACAGCTCCAAAAAAACGAAATATAAAAAAATATTTCTCCAGCGACTTCTTCTCAGCAAATTTCTGGCAAAAACTCCGAGAGTTTATAAAATTACGATGAAAAGTTTCTCGAAAATTTGTCGTCCAGAATCGAATTTAAAATGTACATAGGTTCCGCAACTCATGCATAAAACTAACACAGACAACATAAGTGGTGCCAGAAACTATGTCGTAATCCTGACTGAAGGGTTGTAATCGCCAATTATGTAGGAAAGCTATGTAGGAAGCTAACACTCCTGGGCTTGCCAAAAATATAAGATATCTTTATGCCACAACAAAAACAATGCTAACTATAGTATATTAAAAGTTGCAACGACAAACTTACATCCTAAATGTGTGAAATTCTTCCTACAATTCTTATATTTACATTTATTTCGGAATTCTACAAAAAAGCGTTTTCATTTCCATTTCAATTATAACATACGTTCACATTCTCTCGATCACTGTTAGTGCTTGTTCTACCTCTTTTATTATTTTATCCGTCCTGATGTCAACAATTTCAGTGAGTCCTTCTGTGATGTGCCCTTTTTTATACTCTTTCTATATCGATAAGTGCAGCTGGGCTCAGTATCATTATTCATGTGAAAAATATGTCTGATGATATCAAATCTATTTTGAGTTATAGTTCCGAGACTGTAGAGTTTGCAGAGATTTCTTGAAAACCATATATGTTTTGTTTAGCTTATCCACTAAGAATTTAAATAGTTCACGTCTGAAACGCACCATTTTCTAGTTTTCTTAAAAACTCTTTAATTTCATGCGACTACTTTATACATTATTTGTTAAACATATATGTTTAAAAAAAAATTAATTTCAACGGTAAACTAAAGAGAATAAAAGTAAAAAATAAAATTAATCTTGACACTCTCAGCTTGTAACGCCTGAATTATCAAAAGTAACGAATTTTAGTCCTGTAAAACAGGCACTTTCAAAAACAAAAACACTTACAGTTGACAGAAATGTCTACAGAAATGTCAGTCAGTGTTGTGTGAAGACGCTGTGCGTTTGAAAAGAATAATCGTGTTTTGAAGATTTCCGTTATAAGGATCTATAGAACAATTGTTATTGTTTACGCAAAAGAATGTAAAGAGGAATAACAAACAAAGCAATTGTTGTTGTTTACATCAAGTTGTGAACAGTGGCATACAAAAGTAGTGCGAACAATAAAGAATTTAATTAAAACTAAACACGAATTAATTTTTATTTTATTTGCAATCTACGAGCTCATATTTTAAACGTTTTTAAAAGGGTAAAAAACGTAACAATATTATCGCTGGCCTATATTTAATTGAAAATGAGGACAAGACAACCATTACGATCAATGGAGACACCAATTAATAACCGATTTTTCTCTATCATGGTATTGATGTGAACGATGTTTAGTTTCACGAGTATGGTGCAACTTGCCACATATCTCATGCCGCAATTGATTTATTGCCTCAAAAGTTTGATGGCCATTTTCAAATGGTAATCACAACTGGCCGTCAAGAAGTTGTGATTTCACACGATCATTGCACATGATCATTTAAAAGCAAATTGCCGAGATATTACGTCATACACTCGAAAAAGTGCATGTAAACTGGTCTGATCGAATGAGGTACTGTGAGGCCAGCCGTGGCAGCCTTATAAATCAAATAATATTCCATTTCTAATCGGAACAATTGTACTTCACAACAATCAATTAATTTGGCAAAATTTCAATCGTTTTTGTTTCATAAGATTTAAAAATTTAAAGTATTATATGATCCACCCTATATAATTAAAATAAAGTTATGTATGTGTGTTACATACAAGTAAATTATCCATGAACATTTCGCCATTATCCTCTTAAGACCCAAGCATGGTAATATTACATTACATCATTATTACATACATATGATTACATACATCAAATTGTATGAAAATAATAATAAAAATCTATTAGCGTTAACCTACCATAGATTTCAATGAATCCTATGATGAATTATTCATAACTTTAGTTTCCGATTAAAATTAAAATTTTACAGTAATTATGCCATGAAGTTTGACCTCGTTTTGTATTTCATTGAAGCAAAGTGACTGTTTGTGATAAAAGTATGAAATAAGTGTGTATCGTATGCAAATATTTGAAATAAAAACTTGAAACGTATTTATATAAGCAATCGAAATTGATTGAATTTGCATTTCATTTGAATAACCAACAAGAGTAAGTAAGTAGGTCAAGGTTCATGTAAAAAATGTTCATCAATAAATGTTCAAATTGTTGCTTCTAGCATTTAAGGTACATAATATTCATTAAATTGCTGTCATCAAATGGCATTGCTGTGAATTGATGCTATTCCATTTTGTATACTTATGTGTACATACGTATGTAAGTAAATGAAAACACTCACGAAACCACGGAAAGGTTTTAGTAAAATAATATCGCGGCATGGTATACCACATAAAATGTGAGTTACTTATGTATAATAAATAAAAATCATAAAATATATAATTGTCGCACAGTATTTTGATGAAGATGATTTGTTAGAAGTTGCATTGGAAGAGGTTTACACAAATGGTAACCGTCACTTTAATTCTTGATGTCCTTCAACTAGCAAATGAATAAACAGAACATGTTTTGGCAAATAATCATAAAAGTTAAAATGCTGAATGTTTTATGTATGGCTTGATATAGGATACAGCTTGCCTCTCTATTTCTTGTCAGCTTGACGGAGCTATCATCCACTTATGTCAAGGATATAGCTTTGTTTATCAAACTTTCTAGCTGGTTTTCCAGTGTAGGGTAGTCGTGCTTTTGGTGTGCAGTCCTTCGCTGACCAACTTCTTTCTCTTCCCTGATTTTGGTGGAACTTCGTCAGTACACGGACTGCGTTCAGCTCGTGGCATCACAACAGGCCGCTATGCGTGCTCACGTGAGCTTTTTGCTATCAGCTCTATCTCTCCGACCTAACCTATACATATAGACCTACAAAGTAGAATTTAAACACCCCATAGTTCGCCTTTAAAATAAGTAATAATTAATTAACGGCCATGCTTACCATCAGAAATTTCTGACACCAAATGAAACATCTTCCAGGTTGAAAAACCAAATGCGACCTTATGAGAATGTACTGTTTTCTGCACAATTTTACCCGATGTTCCCTTGAAAGCATGCCCCTGTAAAAATAGGATTGAGTGTATTCCGTAAAACCAAATAGCTTGACATAAAATTTTATTCTGTTGTTATTACTGCTTTTCAAAAAGAGGTTCATTGGTCACAACAGGCAAAATTTTTTTTTAAATATAACGGTTCAATATTTTCAGCATATATTTGCTTAATGTGACCATATCTTTGAAACACATTTTTTTGTGAAATTATTTTAAATCACAAATTCATTGACTTATTAGTATATTATTGGTTTTATTTATAACAACTATTATTATTGTTAACTAATTACCAGGTGTACTAATATGAACTGATCGTGAAGACACAAAATGTTCCAAAAAATTCACATTGAAGCTGTTTGCCATATTTATTGTCATTTATTCAATATGTTATGCCAAATCACAATGAATAAAATCTAGAGCAGTTGGAAACTGACCGTAATTGTCACCGAAAAATCATTTTCAGCACAGACCATAGGTACATAAACCGAATTGTGGAATACCAATCTACATGAGCTCAAAAATCGTACAATGCGCCCCTAAAAAGTAATTATTTAGTTTCGATTTTGAGCTGGTGACGGGGTCACCAATTCAAATTTCTTTGAGAACGATGTTAGCCAGGGCAGTAGTAAAATCGGCTCGAAAATTCAGCAAATATACGTTGAAAACCCCCAATCATTAGAGCTGTAGATTGTATTAATCGCCGTAGTCTAGTAGGTAGTGTGTTCGCTTATTAGACGTAAAGCCCGGGTTCGAGCCCCAGGCCAGACATCAAAACGAAATATGAAAAAAAAAAAATATTTCTTCGGCGAATTCCTCTCAGCACATTCCTGGAAAAAACTCTGAGAGTAAATAAACCTGCCATTAAAAAGTGTCTCAAAATCTGTCGTTCAGAGTCGACGTTAAGCCTACTCAAGTATAAAAATTAAGGCACACAACATGAGTGGTGTGAGAAGCTAGGTCGTAATCCTGACTGAAGGGTTGTAATGGCCAATTATGTATGTATGTATGATTGTATTAATCTCTAAAATTATAACAAAATACGTAAATTTGATGATTTTTTTACAGACTATTTTTATTGTTATTTATCTAATAACACTAAATTAGTAACATTTTTAAACAAATTTGATTAAATTTATAAGCAATTATCACGTTAGGGTTTGCCATTTTAAACTTGATTTACAAACGAAATATAGTCGCCGTCCTTATTTGATATTTTAATATTGATGAACCTTAAAAATGCTCTCTATTGCTGTTAATTGCATATAATAATATCTGCTTAATATGTAACGATCTTAGTAAAGGTCTACGGTTATACTATGTTCTGACATGCCCTTTAATTGCGTAAATCAATATAAACGCCATTATTGAGCTCAATATTTCATATAAAGTTTTAATTAATTATTGCGCAATAAATACGCAAATTGTTATAATATTGAGTAAAACTTTAAAAAAAAAAAAAAAAAACAAGATAAAAACAAATGTTATTGAAACAACCAGCTGTTTTGTTTACCAGCTGTCAAATGAATATTGCTTATATTATGTCTGAACACTTAAAATATTGTGCTCAAATAACCGAATATTGACTCAATAAAAGTGCATGTCTGAACATAGTATTAAGAAGGCGATTAAAATTGCTTATATACACACACACCTTCCAAAATATGTGAATTCAATGAAAATGTCTTATTCATTATTCTTCACTGACCTGTAGAGAATTCACACAAGAAATTATTTGTAAAGCACTTAAGAAAACGCTTAATTTACTTTGTTGAAATACAAATTGAATAGCTTTAGTAAATTCATATTTAATAGACTTGCCAGTCATTCTTCAAATTTATGTACAACATCCTTGGAATTCGATTATCAGGCACTTTTAAAGGAAAGTAAAATAAGAAAATATTTATATTCTAACAAATATTGTAGCAAAAAATAATTTGAAAAATCAGGGCACAAGAAATGGAGAAGAATAAAAGGAGACAAACAAGGAAATCTTTATTCTGAGAACAAATATTGTGAACTTTAAACTTATCTTTGAATTATTATCGCATTTTAGAAGATTGCAAATAAATTGTTCAATTTACCACACAAAATAGGAACAGAAGATATGGGTGGAGTGCTTTAGTTTATGCCGAGCGGAATTGTTTTTTTGCCACTTCACATCTATTTGGGTTTTCTTCTACAAACATTTGATTTGGCTTAAAAATCATTTTTCAGTCCTTTATCTTTTGATATTAATTTTCTGGTTTTCTATGGATATTATTTGACTTGTTTTCTCATACAATTTTCAGTTTTATATGGACTAGCAAAAGCACATTTTGCTCTTGATTTAATTTTAAATTTTCTTTTTGCTAGATTTTTGCGATTTTCTTTATTTCCAAATACCGGTATTGATGTAATCCTTATATTGTAATATTTAGTTGGAGAAAGTACAAAATCATTAACACACATGCCTACTCTATTCATCCATTTAAAATACTTCAGCAACTAGTAGAAATTCTTAAAATTGTAATCCGAAACGAATGAAAGCGGAAACATTGTTGATTTCAGAGGGCTTTTCTCCGTACCATTTTCACCAAGTCGAACGCAAGCAGTAGCAGAATGTTCTCTGTGAACATTGCTAGCTTGGTTACTGATCAGTGTTGCCACCTTGTGTGTAATTACACATATTGTGTGTAATTTTTAATTGTGTGTGTAGCATGTGTGTAATTAGCTTCGTGTGTAATTTGTGTGTAATTTTACTTTTTGTCCTACCTTTTTCTTTAATCGCTAATTTTTAACTGTCAATTTATTAACACCGATTTGTTTTGTAAATTTATTGCAATTTCCAACATTAGCTTGCAAAAACAAGCACCTAAATCCTTCTATGTTGTGTGATATTTCTTCTTAAAATAGAAAAATATTTTGTTTCGTTTGTGTATAAAAGTTAGAAATGTTATATGTATATTATTTTAAGTACGTACAGGTAGTAGGTAGTGTGCAGGCTTATTAGACGTAAGGCCCGAGTTCAAACCCCAGGTCAGACATCAAATCGAAAAATAATAAATAATAATAAAATTGCCATGAAGGGCTTCTCAAAAATCTGTCGTTCGGAGTCGACTTTAAACTGTAGGTCCCGCCACTCACGCACACAACATAAGTGGTGTGAGAAGCTAGTTCGAAATCCTGACTGAAGGGTTGTAGCTTCTCAACACCACTCATGTTGTGTGCGTTAATTTTATACATGAGTGGCGGGACCTACAGTTCAAAGTCGACTCCGAACGACAGATTTTTTTGAGAAGCTTTTCATGGCAATTTTTACTCTCAGAGTTTTTGCCAGAAATTTGCTGAGAGGAAGTCGCCGAAGAAATATTTTCATATTTTCGTTTTGATGTCTGACTTGGGATTCGAACTCGGGCCTTTCGTCTAATAAGCCAACACACTACCTACTAGACCACGGCGACTTCATTCATACTTATTTTAATATCATACTCATACTACTCATATTCGGAGTTTGAAGTACTAATCGTACTCATACTTAACAATACGCACGATGTTGTTGATTTCGACTCTCCTTTATTCAACACTTACAAGAATGACAAAATAATTATGATTCGCATACGAACACTACAATACTCACTAGAAGGTTGTGTGTTTGCTTTGCTTGCTGTCTTTGGCATTTTCTTTCTTCTGTTTTTGTAAATGCAACAACAACTAAGACGGTAAATTTTGATGAATGATTCGAATCACTCGGATTTGAATCGTGTTCTCCCGTCTAATAAACCAACGCACTACTATCTAGACTACACCGAAGTCAAACTATTATTTGCGTCGAGTAGCAAGGAATCCTAAACGGCCTTTTGTACTTAAGCCTCCCTTAACGAACTCTGCCGGTGGTTAAGCAAGAAATGATACTGAGAAAGGTAATCTATTTGTTGAACAATTAAAAACCATCTTCACCAATGGTACGACTGATCTGCCATCTGTTGTTGCCGCATCTCAAATTACGCTAAGACTCGATTTACAAGAGATTCAGACAACCATTACTCAAATTAAGCATGTAAAAGCTCCTGGAATTGAGAAAATCATTAATTGTATAGCCATGATCACATTTCAATTTATTTTCAATGCAATTTTACGATTTCAAAATTACACTCAAGAGTGAAAGCTTGGTTCAGTTAAAATGATACCAAAACCTGGCAATGATCGTACGAAAGCCGAGTCTATAGGCCTATAAGTTTATTGCTGTTCTAAAAGCTTCTGATGGCTAAATTAAGCGTTCGGTAAGGTATGGTCAGAAAGCCTTTCGAAACGAGGTCGATATTATTAGTGCTTCTTAGCCAATAACTATCCGTATGCCAGAGGGCGTGGGATTCATATTATATTTCATATAGACTTTGGATGTGCCATACACTGCAGAATCCTCAAGAAACATCTCGGTACCTCCAAGAACATATTTTTCAAATGGAGAAATGGTATGAACAAAAATGTGTCCACGTAACATTCACTTAAAGTCTAGGAAAATTGACACTAGTGCGGATGAGTAACAAAACGCAGTGTTTTACTATATCATCGAAAACGAGGGAGCGACGAGGACTCCCACAAGACAGGGTTAAGCCTGAAAGAATTGAATTACATTTACTATTAACATGTTTACTAATTCACTGTGATAATTTTTATCTAATCATATGTGCAATCTAAATACAAAAAATTATAAATTTCTCAAATCAAATTAAAAATTATTTTGAAAATTTTAAAGCCCGTATGTTATAAATAATCTGCACTCTATTCATTATAAGGAAAGTTTATAAAACTTCAAAAAAGCTTAGATTCGCTAATACAATACTTGGGTTTGACATTCTAATCGATCAAATTCTATTTCTTACAGAAATGAGACGATTACAAAACGATAGACAACTTATCTTATCCCAATCAAAACTTATTTAAGCTTCAACATTTAATAAAAATCTTTAGTTAACCTCGTCCTTTTTAATTTACAAATTTGGTGTACAACAAAATAATGAAAAAGCAGAAGCCAAGCGAAAAGGAAAAACCTTAGTTTCTTTATTGCTTGTGAAAAATTTTTCTACTTTTTTGGATTAACATTGCTGCATAAGAGAAAGCTCTATCTGAGTTTCGATTTTAATATTAACACGTTGACTGCCGCGGTAATTTTTAGACTACTGGCCACGCAAGCTAACATAGATTTTTTTCTTTTCCCAGAAGCCATTTATCAATATTAGCACTGATATAATACGGTTTTATTCGTAGCTACATAAAAATGGCAGGTTTATGAGTACGAGATAAATCGTAGTTGGCACTCTAGAAGGAACGCAATCTACGAATTGTCTCGTAGTTGGCAGTCAACGTGTTAAAGCCATAAAGTTAATAAAATTTATGAAATATTTTCAAGTCATTCGTACTTGCCTCTAATTTCAGAAGAGCTATAAGAAGATTCTGTTTGTCATTTTTTGTTTTTCAATGATTAATTTAAAGTGTTTGTTGTCAAATATTAGCGACCATAAAGAAAAACATTTAAATCTTTTGTTGTTTTATTTAACCCATCATAAATCATACAATCTCTACAACAAATAAAAAAAAACAAGACTAAAAAATTACTGAAATGACATTGATATGACAATGACAAAAAGCAATAATTTCTTGTTTTTCGTCTAGTTCTATTGGTTAGTGTGAAGCTCATCTAATTTTTCCGTCTAGGTTACGGTTTAGTCACACGAGTTATTTTAAACTTAAACTGACAGTCAGGGAATCAGATTGTTGGCACTAAATTATGAACATTACACACAGCTAAGTGTAATTACAAAATAAGTACAGTAAACAGAACTTATTTTCAATATACATACATTACTATATGTTCATTATGGTCTTCCTATCTTTAAGTATATATCGTCGACATGTTCCATCCGATTGTTATATCTATTGATGCCATTCTGTGTGGACTCGTTCAATTGTACGCCATGGCTTCTCTGGGCGAAGCTTATCCGGAATGTCCAATTTTCCATGACTCTGATACATTAGTCAGGCTGCATTCGATAGTTGGCATATGTTATGTTGGCTTGGATGACCGCTGACGTTTGCGGCGCACACTCATGTAACTGCGTCTTAAGAAAACCTACAATAAATAGTCTAGTGTGGTCAAGAAATCGTGAGATTCTTTTCACATGACTTCTTCGTGGAATAACGAGAATCTCAAATCGCTCGTGCGGAATGTATAATGTGAAACAAGCAGAGTCACACGTAGCGTCGTCGTATTGAAGTCACGTGCCGTTATTTAAAGAATTTGGTATTAACAGACCTACAATGCTAGCCGTTTACAGACGTCGTTTTTAAAGAAATTTGAACCGACGATGCAGTCAGTCAGTGACATATTCGGAATGCATTGGATGCTCTTGGATCTTATATGGCTTTTTACCGTCTCTAAACAATTTTTTTCGTCGCGACAATTTTGTTCATGCACCCGTTTACCCAAAAATGTGTCCAGAGCACATGCCATGAAAATTTTCTCCGAAAAAAAAAATATCTGTCGTTCAGAGTCGACTTTAAACTGTACGTCTCGTCGCTCATGTATAAAATTAACACACACAACATACATAAGTGTGCAAATAACTTCTACAGACGTTGAAGATTGCTCGTAGAGAAGATTATTGCTCCCTTTATTTGTCATTATCCGTCTTTGGCTCTATGCAGAATAGTTTTATTTGGCTTATATTTCCTGGAAAGCTTAATGGAGTTGTCGTTTCATAACATAAAATCTATATTTTCTAAACTCTCAGCCTGACATTCAGTTTGATTCTAAAGAGAAACCCTGATGACAATTTTTATGATCGCTCAATCACGCTCAGCAGTTAGCTGTAATGGATAGCTTCAAATGGTATTATAAGGGTCTGATAGGTATGTGCAAATTAGTTTTGATATCCTATAATAAGACTTTAAGACACTAAATTTTTTTTATCACTTTACAGTAATACAAAACTGTACTACATTGCACTGTATAATGGTAATGAAAACATAAAAAATGCCTATTAATTGAAGGTATCTGTCAATCGCTATTTGAGTGAATAAAGCAATGGTAAATTTTTTGTTTCTTCTACGCATTACAAATATCTGCAGAAGCCAAATTTACCCAATCTATGTACGCTGGGTGTAAGATATAAAATTTGCGAATGTATGTTCATATTGTTACGAAAATGGAAACGGTGTAACATTGTTTAACATTAAAATGATAAACAAGAACTACAAAAACAAACACCATGAGTATGAAAGAAAAGGGGATAGACAAGTAAGCGAGAACGCAACAACAAAGAATGTAAATAAAATGCACAAACCACAATGAAAAAACGATAGAGATCTCGAGAAGGTGAAGACACGATCATTCGACTTCAAGAACATTCATCAGACTGTTTACGTGGGCATATAAAAAGGCAAGACAAAGCAGGTAACGAGTAGTCAGAATTCACTCAATCTTGTGTGAAGATGCGTCTCGTGTGAAGAGAACAATCGTGGTTTGAAGACCTCCGTTGTTAGTATCCACGCAATAGTGGAAAGAAGAATAACGCACAAAGCTAATTATTGTTGGATACATCCAGTTGTAAGCAGTGGCACACAACAATTGTGCGTACAATAAAGAATTTACTTGAAACTAAACACCAATTTACTTTTATTTTGTTTGCAATTAACGAACGCATATTTTAAACGTTTTTAAAAAGATAAAAACTTAACAATTTGAAATGATTTTCGTTTTTACTGTTTGAATATAACTCGGCGAGTTCTAGTACATGTTGTTATTTTAACTTTTAGCATTAAAATAGGAATACAAGTCAACAAGATGGTCTAGTGAAATTGTTTCCTTTTTCTGACTTTCGTAGTTTCTTTTCTTATTCCATTTAGGAAATTTGTTCATGATACTTACATTTTTGTATAAGTAGTCTAGTACTCCATTTTAAGAAACTTAAGTGTTCATTTATTTTTTGTTGATTTGTAGAACTAAATTTCAAATAAACTTTTAAAAGGCAATAAAACGTTTTGTAGTTGTCTCTCTTGTTGTTTGGCTGCATAATATACATAGTTCAAAGACAAAAACTGAGAAAGTTATAAAGAAAATAATTTTATGAACACCTGTGTTCGTGCGAGTTTACACACTCACAAAAAAATGTTTGACAAATCACAGAGCTAATATTAATTCATTTTTATAAAGAATGTATACAGTTTTCAAAAACAAAAAATTTTATACAAATCAAGGAGTAGAGTATGCGGAATACTTTCGACTAGTAAAAGAATAGAGCAAAACAAATTAAAAATATTATTTGGTTTTTAGTAGATTAATATGAGCAAAGCTCCATACTGGTTTCTTTTTATTACGGATGATTTCTTTTTCTTTTTAAATAAAAATTGGTTTGACTGTTAAATTTTAATAGAATTTACGGACGTTTTTTTACGAAAACAATGCTATTCAGATGAAGAATGCTTTGTTGCGAATACAACTAGGAATATTAGTGAAAAATTTCGTGAATTATTGCAAAAAATTATTATTATTACAGGCGGAAAAAGCAATATTTTTTCCATTCTCCCTTAATACCAATTATCACTGACCGTCTGAATGGAAATTTGTTGTCATTTAAAAATAATTGTAAAGTGACTTTATTTTTCTGGTCAGACCTTGTCGCTAAAGTAAAAAAACTATTAAGTGGTACCATGTGAATAATATTGTTTATGTATCATGGTGAAGTAGGCGTAGTCTGGTAGGTATGTGTTGGCTTACTAGATGTAAGGACAGGGTTCAAGCCTTAGGTTAGACGAAACCGCTTAGATTTAAAAATTAACGAAAGAACGATTCGCAGAGGCAGGTAGAGGCGGGA
This sequence comes from Sarcophaga rosellei, assembly GCA_930367235.1. Classification (NCBI taxonomy): domain Eukaryota; kingdom Metazoa; phylum Arthropoda; class Insecta; order Diptera; family Sarcophagidae; genus Sarcophaga; species Sarcophaga rosellei. The sequence goes on from OV884019.1 coordinate 67,777,043, forward strand.
TTATTCAGTCGACGATCAGCAAAAAACTTTTATACCGTCAAAAAATAAAAGAGCAAGACTTGAATTCGCCAAGGCCCATCTCAACTGAAGTGTCAAAAAATGGAGGACTGTGTTGTTTTCTCACAAATCTAAGTTTAATTTAAAGGATTCAAATGGCATTTCAATAGTTTTTTTCTGTGCATTAAATTGGGGGTGCTTTAGTTTAATCCGCTAATATTTGCGACTTAAAATGTTTTTTGAATTTTAACTTTTTTTTATTGAATTCTGAATTCCTTAAGTTTGTGTTTATCAATTATAAAGATATAAATAAACAAAAAATAACAAAAAATTTTAATAACTTTCTTTTCGTAAAAAAATTATCATTTAAAAAAATGTACTGAGGGAGTGCTTAGGTTTTGACCGATACTATATGTATGTATCAAGGCAAACCAATCCAACACATTTCACAGATCTTTGCCTTACTTAAAGCTTTTTTGCATTAGAAAAATATAAAACAAAATAAATAAATAATCGAACACTCAAAAAGCTCCGTAAATTTTAAAAAGATTTTAATAAGAATTATAAAATAAAATAATAGCTACCATAAAATTATTTCCAGGAATTTTAAAAATTGTTACACCATATTTGTTTGCTTAGAAATTGGTATTTTCAAGAGCGTTAGAACTTCAATATTTTTTTTTTTAATTTAAATCAGTAGTGCCCAAGCCCTATGCACATTTGCTTTTGTAAAAACGCGTAAGTGCCTCGGCCACGTTCAAATTCTGGTGTTCAAATTTTGCATATGTGCAACAACACATCAAATTTGTGCAGCAACACATCAAATTTCAGCCTTCAAATTTCATTTTAAAAATGTCGTGGAGAAGACAACATCACATGGTTTTCATCGGAAAAAATTCTTTTATGGTTTTCTTTTTTTTTTTGCAAACATTTTTTTTTAGGTTGTCTGAAAGAACATATGGGCTTTTGGTTGGGAGATTGTTTTGTTTTTGTTTGTTTTTTAGTTTTTTCTTTTAATATGACAAATGATTGTTTCATAGTCATTGCCCTGGCGCAGGCAATTAAAAAAACAAAAAAAGGAAAATGCGAAGGGTCTTTGGGTGAAAGAGTGGTTGAAGAAAAGGGATGCATTTACGCACCAAAATGTTCTCAATGAACTCAAATTAAGTCCTCCAAATGATTTTCAAAACTTTTTACGGATGGATGAAGGCACATATGAGGAACTTACAAATTTGGTTGGCCCGAAAATTCAAAAACATGATACTCAAATGTGTGACGCCATCTCTCCGAATCAACGTCTATCTATAACATTGCGTTTTCTTGCTACAGGCAATTTCTTTTCTGATTTAAAATTTGTCAGCGCTATTTCGGAACGAGCAATTGGTCGCATTGTTATAGAGACTTATGGAAAAATAAACAAGATTTTAAAATATAATATAAAAGCAATTAAAACAAATTATTAATGGACTTAATTTTATAAATAAAATAATTTTTATTATTTTTTTACAAAACAAAGTTAGTACAAATAAAGGAACGATCATAACGAATCTGTTAGGTCAACGTATAAATATTATTTAATTCATTTATTTTTTATTTACTTAATTTTGCTTTATTCTTTTAATTAAATTTCATTGCATTTTTCTTATTTTGTACCACTGTACTTTCATTATATTTTATTACAAAGTGGCCCACTGCTCATATTCTTGTTGCATATCCCGTTAGTAATCATAAATTATATTTTTGCTTATTTCTTCAAATCATATTGTTTGGTTGTTGTTTTAAAAAAATTTTAAATATTTCAAAGTTATCTTAATGTATTTGTTTTTGTAAGAAATGAACCAATGTAAATAAAGTAAATGAAAACCAACAACAGTGGCCCTTTGGTAAAGAATATATGTATAAATTTGCTCAAATACATAAATAATGTTATTTTAAGTAGAAAAGAATACTTTTAAAATTAATAAAACATTGTTAATCTTGAAGTGAAACAAATCGGTTCTTTTTTACTTTACACGGTCGCAAATTCTCTAGGAACAATTAATTAAGTTTTTTGTAGTGCCTCAAAATATAAGTTTAGCAGCTTATAGATAACAACTTTAAATTACCAAGTTGCTCTATATTGCTGCCGGTAAGGAAAACGCTCCTTATCGTACAGAATCATAAATAAATACAAAAATACATATACAAAAACAAAACATCCACTTCTTATTATTTTTATTATCATTTTCTGCTACACATTTTCAAAACATCCGCGAACCAGATGGTGATGTTTCTCCTACGAAATCTGCAGAAAAATGAAATTTGAAGTAATTGCCCGCACACACATCAAATTTGCTTCCAATTTCTGCGGAGCAGGTAGCGAAAATCAAAAGTATTTTGATATTCTTCAATCTCTTCTCAGCCTGTACGTGTGAGGACAGTTTTCTGTACGTGTGAGTACAGTTTTACCAATACAATCACAAAAATGGCAGATTGATCAATCTAGTTTGATCGTGGCTGTGGGTAGTTTTCTATGGCTCTTGACACCTTGTTGAAACCATAAACCACCCCGTTCATAATCTTCAACAGCAATATAAAAAATTGAATAACATATGTGCGAAGTGGTCTGAACCAGTGGTGCTGTGCTAATTTTTTTTTACCGGAACGCGTTCCGGACGCCGGTTCACAAGCCGGTTAGTTCCGGTTCGGGTTCGATTCAAACCCTTGTTTATAAAAATACATATAAAAATTTGGCCAAAATTAGAAAAAAAAGATGAGCAAAACTTTTTAATTTTTTTTTCAAAACGTCAGCCAATTGTCGTTATCAGAAATCATCTTTAGTTCCGGCACGCGTTCCTGTCCAAAAAGGAAGTACCGGAACGACGTTCCGGAGCGTTCCGGCTCGACAACAACACTGGTCTGAACTGACCTTAACGGTTCTTTAAAAGTCATCTTTGAACAAATATGGCATAACGACAACTGTAGGCTATTTGGTGCGCAACTTTTTTTATTCACTTTTCATCCATTCAACGTACACACCGACAAAGTATCCAGCAACTGATTTTAATTGTTGAAGGAGTTAAAGTTAATATAAATGGAAGCGCAAATTCAAATGTAAAATTCGAGATTATTGGCCATTAGATGTGGATTAGGCCTGATCACACCTGTAACGCTGTAATGCTTCCAGTCAGTTTCAAATTTCATTATCATGCTTAGTATCGGATTTTTGTTTATCGGCTTTAGTTTTTTTTTTAGTTCAAGAGGGACTAAAATATTGTTACGAAAATGGAAATGGTGTTATTAAATCGAATAAGCAAAAATTTAGCAAAAATATCGGTATGAAAAAAGGGGATAAACAAAACATACAACAGCAATGGACTTGTTTGCATGATCAACGAATAAGCAAAAATTATAGCAATAATATCAACATGAAAAAAAGGGGATAAACAAAATAAACAAACAGGCAACAACAACACTGTAAGGAGAAACGTAAACAACATACACAAACAACAGTAATGAAAACAACATGTTAACGTTTACAAATATTTCGCGAAGGCAGTCATTCTCCTTTGAGGTATAAATCATACCCAGCGATATAAACAGCAAGACAAAGCATGCAACGGAGTCAGTAAAAATTCTGTCAGTCTTGTGTGAAGACGCGTTGCGTGTGAAAAGAATAATCGTGGTTTGAAGATCTCCTTTGTGAAGCTCTAATGAACGAGAGTAAGGGAAAATAACAAATAAAGCAAATTGTTGTTGTTTAAATCAAGTTGCCAAAGGTGGCACACGGAATTGTGCGAGCAATATAGAATTGATTTAAAACTAAATACAAATTTATTTTTATTTTATTTGCAATCTACGAACTCATATTCTAAACGTTTTTAAAAAGGTAAAAACGTAACAATATAAACATGTTGAAGGATACTTGCGCCTATAGCGGTAAGAGGCATCAAAAACCACCTTTAAACGAATTGGATACATACATGTATTAATTTCGTATATGAGCAGCGGAACCTACAGTTTAAAGTCGACCGCAAACTACAGAGTTTTGAGAAACTTTTCATGACAATTTTATCAGCAGATTTTTAGCAAAAACTCTAAGAGGAAAACGCCGAAGAAATATTTTTTCGTATTTTATTTTTTGGCTGGGGTTTGAACTGTTGCCTCACGTCTAATAAGCGAGTTCACTACCTAGTAGACTACTGCGACCTCTCTACACGACTTGCAGCTTCAATAAAAACATAAAAGGTTTAATATCATATGGTGTCAATTTTCGAACTTAATTTTATCCTACTGTTAGTGAGTTAACTAATAGCTTTATTACAGGACTTATAGGTAAACCACAACTGTGTACGCTTTAAAACAATAATCCTTAAATTTTCAGTCAGTTTATAAGTTCACGTTTGTTTGTCACGTATTTATGTAGCCAACGCAACCGAAAATATTTCTCACATGATGAAGTTGATTTGGCAGCTTACGGAAGAAACAGTTTTAAATTAAATCTCATTTATTTCTTTTAAATTAAAAAGCAAAATTTGCGTTGAAGTATTGCAAGTTACAACGTAATTAAGTCTAAAGCGATTGCTATTTAAAAAATTTTTAGTTCCTCTTAATGTAAAGAAAGGAAAGAAATATTTCTTATGTTGTTAATTTATTCTCTTCACGTACTTTCTTTCCTATAAAACGGACATATTGATTCCTTTTTCTCTTTTCATTGAAAAACGTTCAGCTATTTTCCTTGCAGTTTTCGCAACAATTATTTACTCGTTTCAATTCAAAAATCGAACAAACGTTCGACAAAACAGAAAATAGATTCTGTGTTTCGATATTCGTTTTCTGTCAATATTTGGAAGCCAATTGCGAGTAAATGTCGATATCTTAAATGATGATTCTTCATTCCTTTAAAATAATCACAATTAAACATCACTGAACGGTACAATAGACATAAACAACAGCAAGTCTATCACGTGTAATGAGCCAAAGGTAACTTGATAATTTGGCAGCAATGATTCCACTGGTTTTGGTAATGAATAGACAGTAATCATTAGGTAAATGTGCACTGAGTTACCTAAGTACCCACCCTTAAAAAGAAACATGGCAAAGACGACAAAATTGTCTATTTAAAATGTGTCAGTTTGCGTTCCATATTGAATAAAACAGATTCAAGACTTCAGGCCACCGGCTGCACAAATACCATTACTGCTAGCAACAGGTGTCGTAAAATAGTTAGCTATTTCTTAAGTTTCTATAAAATATAAATATAAAAATAAATAACTAGTCTGTAATTTTGAAACACAATTCAATTACATAGTCTTTCATCGGTGATGCCACTAAGACTTTGTACGTCTTTTTAAGAGTTATATTGCATCCCAAGTATACAAAACTTAATACTTGGAATAGTTCAGACAATAGGAGTATGATATACATATAAGTTTGGGCGCAAAGTACGTGAAGAATATTCTTTACTTTTGGTACTGCTTTTAATACTTCACCAGTTGTTGCAGTCTATGCATTTAGTCGTCTTCATAGTTTTAAATATGATATAGTCTTTGTATATCCTTATCGTAGTCGCAATAATCTAGTAGGTAGTGTGTTGTCTTATTAGACATGGGGCTACGGTTCAAATCACAACTTAGAAAAAACGAAATATGAAAAAACTGTATATTCTTCGTCCATTTCCTCTCAGCAGATTCCTGGTAAAAACTCTGAGAGTAAAATAAAATGGCCATGAAAATTTTCTTACAAAATTTTGTCGTTCGGAATCGTCACTTATGCACAAAATTAACACGTCCAACATAACTCAGTTTGAGAAGTAAGTAAGTATGTAATTTTGTTTACATATTTCTGTATATTTAGTAGAGGTTTCCCAGAGCTGAGCGATAGGCGTGGGCAATTTTGATAAAACTTGGCATGCGTTTCTATTATGTCGCGTATGTTTCAAATTTAAAGACCCTTGCTTAGATAGGAAATATTTTATGCGAAAAAAACGATTTAGATTATATGGGCGGTTTTTAAAGGGCATGGCCAATTTTAATGAATTTTTGTTTTTATCTTAACCAAAAGAATGCTCAGTAGTAATTTTCAATGATCTAGCACCACTCCTTCTATATTTTGCAAAAAAATTTAAAAGTGGAAATACTGTGCAGCGGTACGGATCCCACAGATCATGTCACATTGAACATTCTGCACGAGAGGATTAAGAGCATGGTTATTTCACTTCTCCACAATTTCTTGTGGAGTTTTCTCAAGCTGCAGTTATGTACATATATTCAAAAAAGCCATAAACCTAAGTGTTTGTCAAAGCAAACATAATCTATTCCATCGGCTAAATAAATACTAATATGTGAATAATTAGACGTTCCGTATGCGTTCCATTCTGTGAAGCCATGGCGGACATTTGAGTAATGTTACATTCCACACATAATGCCATCAATAAGCTTTTCCATTAAAAAAATTCGATTATATCTCACAAACACTTTCCTATATTTCCATTTAAAAATATGAAATGCTTAATAAAGGCCCTATAGTAATTGGAGGAGTAATTACTTCTACAGATAGTTAAAATACCACAAAAAAAAACGATTTGAGCTGCATCATATGATAAAAAAAAGTTTTAAGGATGAACTACGCATGCAACTGAAATATGGAGTAACGCATGAATTCCTGAGGTTAATAGATAGAGGAGTAAAGCTAATAATTGACGCGACTTGATGAACCAATTGAATTAAAACAAAAAATATGAACATATCGTTTCGTTTTTACGTTTTTAAAAATGTTTAGAATATGAGTCCGTTGATTGCAAACAAAATAAAAATTAATTTGTGTTTAGTTTCAATTAAATTCTTTATTGTTCGCACAATTCCTTCACAACTTGATGAATCCAACAATAATTTGCTTTTTTCCTTATACATACTTCTGTTCACTCTGTCTGCGTAAGCACTAATAAATCTTCGGTAGAGCTTTACAACGACGATCTTCAAACCACGACTATTTTCTTGGCACGCAACTCGTCTTCACACAAGACTGACTGAATTCTTACTACTGGTTGCTTGCTTTGTCTTGTCTTTTCATCTGCCCACGTAAACAGTCTGATGAAGGTTCTTGAAGTCGAACGTTCGTGGTTTCGCTTTCTCGAGTGTTCTATCGCGACTTTATTGTTGTTTGTCGCTTACTTGTCTATCCCCTTTTCTTTCATATTGATGTTGTTGGTTTACTTGTAAGCAAGTTCGTTGTATTTGTTTGTGTAGCTTTTGCTTGTCATTTTAATGTCGAACGATGTTACACCGTTTCCATTTTCGTAGCAATATTAAATAAAAATCAATTATTATTTCTATTAAACAAGAATTTATCATTTTAATAACAATGACCAGATTGAATTATTTGTAGGTATTATTGCTTGCTTTAATTTAATTGAACCGTAATAGAGAAATAAATCTTTTCTAAATTTTACCACAATTATTAACTTAAGCAAATATTGGCAATAAATATTGTGCACTGAACTCCATAAAACACTTGAATTGATGACAACCCATTGATTAATTAATTTCAGAAAAACAAGCCTTAATTGAATAATTTTCCAATATTTCTTATAATGGAGACTAATAAATTTATTATGAAATAATAAAAGACACACACATAAACATAGAAATAAAGATAAAACCACATTTCCAAATACATGCATATATATTTACATTAGTGTATTGCACACAATTACATACGCAAGTACACAGATAAAGATATTAAATTCTTAAAGTTTTCTCAAGGACTTAAAGCGGATATTAAATGCATATACATTTTATTAAAACAGGTGTTAGCATTACTAGGTAAATACTCGTACACAAATACAAACAAATATTTTTGTAAAGTTAACACTCTTCAAGATGTTATTCATACATACGAGGGCTGTGTGTGTGATGTCAAATAAAGTAGCTTGCCTCACTCATTGACGTATTCAATGCTATCTATTCCTGCAGCCTAAAACGAATTGGGCTTTCTTATTGCGGAAGCCTTTTCCGCAAGCTTTGAATTCCCTATTACGACTTTTTGTAGCCGCCAATTAGGGTTTTGGTATTGTAGAACAGTTCCTTCTAGTTTATGTGCACGAGACTATTGCAGGGTATGTTGCGATGAGGAGGAGTTGGAGACTATCGCGCACCTCCTCTGTAACTGTCCAGCCCTTAGTAGGTTGAGGATTAGGACCCTTGGCAGGAGCTTCTTTGAGGGGTTGAATATAAATATGAATACGCATACTGTTCCAGTAATTGGCCAACTCTTACCGGTAAACAGACGTCGTATGTAGCAGCTTATTCTGAGTACAGACTCTACGCTCTTTAAATGTAAACTAATCTTGGCTTCAGCACTCGCGTTCAATGTTATCGGCATGGCAGGCCCATGCTTCCGCCGGCATCACCCTCAAGTGCATAGCACTTACTAAGCTACCTCATTTCGTCAAGCTGTTTGTCCTAGATGAGGAGTCTTACAACGTTCAATGTCACGTTAGTACAATCAACAGGTGTGAGAGCAAGATTTACATGTTTGGATTTCGCCTTAATGTTCCAAATTTCTAACCCAAGATTCATGCTTCAGCTGAAGATTGACTTGAAGCAATAATTGCCATACCAATGTAGTATGTAGCTACTAAGGCTTGCCTCATGTGGGTACATTGCTATATATGTGGCGAAGATTCCATCTTGTTACGATTGACATTCTAAACACGATCCCTACTCATGTCATGTGTCGTATTGGAATTACGATCAGTTATGGCAGAGAGGAAAGAGGACTTTTGTGTCTTTTAGTAATGAATCTGTTTATATTGCAAGTAACAAGACTAATCTCTATGGGAAAATAGTTCCACATACTGGTTGCGTGACTGAAGACCAAAGTTCTTAATGTATAAAAATAACTCATAGAAATAATTAGAAAGGGAATTTAGATTCTCGCTATTTAACAAAATATTAACGTATGGCTATTGGCCAAAAAAGAGACTTCGAATATCCAATAGCACCAGTGATCTATTCAATCTCATAATTCTAACCTTTTCAAAAAAACAAAAATTTATTCTGTGATATTTTTATTCACACGTAATTCTTTAAATTCATTCAACTATAAAACAAATTCTACACGCTTATAGAGGAGTCCTTCCAATTGTAGTTGTTTTATTTATCGATCAAACTTAGACTCTATTGGACAATCCTGCTTAAGCTACTTCTGTCTAAAATACAAACTCATTTATATGTAATTTTGAAATCTCAGACTACCATCGTATTTGCAACATTAATAAGTTTTCTTCAGTGCCACCCTCCCCATTCTCTACGCATATGCACTTTTAATCCGATTAAATTTCATACCATGAAATATTAAATGCTGCTTAGGAGCATTTGAAGTTGCTCATAATAAATACATACTTACATGCTTTTAAGATATATGTATGTATGTACATATGTATATATGTATGTATGTAGTGGTTTATACGGGATGCGTGTGAGAATCAGCACTCAAAAGATGATTTGCTTTTACAAATGTAAAAATGGATGGGTGAATCTATAATACGGTGTTCAGACATGCACTTTTATTCATAAATCGCAATAAACGTCATTATTGAGCTCAATATTTAATATACATACATACATACATAATTGGCCATTACAACCCTTCAGTCAGGATTACGACACCCCTCATGTTATGTGCCTTAATTTTATACTTGAGTGGCGGGACCTATAGTTTAACGTCGAATCCGAACGACAGATTTTGAGAAACTTTTTCATGGCACTTTTATTTGCTCTCAGAGTTTTTGCCATAAATCTGCTGAGAGGAAGTCGCCAAAGAAATATTTTTTTTTTCATATTTCGTTTTTGATGTCTGGCCTGGGGATCGAACACGGGCTTTCCGTCTAATCAGCGAACACACTACCTACTACACTACTGCGACTACAATATTTAATATAAAGTTTCAATTAATTATTGCGCAATAAATACGCAAATTGTTCTAACATTGAGTAAAACTTAAAATACAGCACTGTCATAAGTATGTTTAGTGCGCATATTACAATACTCCGAACACTTTCTATTGATATTTGACAATTCAAATATCAACAATGACAAACAAAAAAAAAACAACAATGGTTGAAACAACCACGTGTTAAATTGATTGAATAAGCAGCTGAACTGCGTATATTATTATGTCTGAACACTTAAAATATTGTTCTCAAATAACCAAATATTGACTCAATAAAAGTGTATGTCTGAACATAGTATACCATTATATGTTACTTGGGTTAATATATTGCATTTCAATATATTGCTCTATCAAATTATGATGCTAAGAATGACTCTGGCAAAATAAGTAAATAGAGTCAGACCACATACATACATAATTGGCCATTGAAACCCTTCAGTCAGGATTACGGCCTAGCTTCTCACACCACTCAAGTTATGTGTCTGAATTTTATACTTCAGTTGTGGGACCTACAGTTTAACGTCGACTCCGAACGACAGACCACCAAGTGGAATTCTCTCGCTATTGCGATAAAATATCTTTGAGTATGAGCTTTTGTAGGCTATGGGGATGATTTCCCCTTTCCGTGTCTTGCAAAGCGATGCTAATACAGATACAGATGGTATAAGACATCAATAGGCTATTACAAGATTAACATATCTGGGACTTTTCTGAACCACAAGACTCAACTGGAGCCAAAAATATGCCGAAGACCATAAAGAAAGCGACCGTAGAAGAAAGTTAATAACATTGTGAGTGGAGTGCAAATATCAGTCTCATAGCACACTGATACTGGTATGCCCTGTTCTGGATCTGGATCACGCTAGCTAGTTTCATGTTATGTGTGTTAATTTTTCCCATGAGTAGCGAAACATGCAGTTTAACGTTTACAATAGCGCCTGTTAAGCAAGTATGTACATATGTACTGGCTGCTGGTAGTCAAATATGAGATTGAGGTCATTTTAAGTAGACAATAGACAAAATTTTATTACAGTTTCGGAAAAACTTTTTGAGTTCATTTACTCTATTTTCTTGGTAGTTATGTTGTACGTGGATGCGTGTTTATTTATGCAGAAACCAAGGCTTCGTTCCAGACCTCAGCATATTATAAACTATCACGTTACGCTTAATCATATTGTTACGTTTTTACCTTTTAAACATGTTTAGAATATGATTGCAAACAAAATAAAAATAAATTTGTGTTTAGTTTCAATTAAACTCTTCATTATTTGCGCTACTTTTATGTGACATTATTACAACTTGATGTATCCAACAATAATTGCTTGTTCACTATTTCACTATTCTACTTTACACTTCTGTCCTCTCAAACACTAACAACTCTCCGTAAATCTTCACAACAGCGATCTTCAAACCACGACTGTTTACTTCGCACGCAACGCGTCTTCACACAAGACTGACTGAATTGATACTACTCCTTCCCTGCTTTGTTTTGCCTTTTTATGTGCGCACGCAATCTGTCTGATGAAGATTCTTGAAGCAGTACTTTCGGGGTTTCGCCTTGTTTGTGTACTTTGTTCAAATTGTTTGTTGTTGCATCACTGCTAGCTTGCCTATACAGATGTTGTTGTTTTACTTCTAACATGTGCGTCGTATTTGTTAGTGTAGCTGTTGTTAGTCATGTTAATGTTAAACGATGTTTTCATTTTCGAACAATATTTCTGTTCGCAATTTAGTGCCATTTTTCTTGTCATTGATGTGGGACTTATTTTTCTATTTCTAACCTGAGTACACATGCTTTGTTAATGCCTGATTACCTGGCTGTTACTTTGACTTTATGCCGGTAGTCAAGTGAAACTGAAAGTTGCAAAAGTAAGTAATTGCCACAGTTTGTCAGTGTTATACATATGCAAGCTCTTGTGTAATGGAAGCTAAAACTGTTCAAAAAGTTCACGTGTGTAAGTGTTCGAGTTTCACTTTTAAGTGAAATGAAAATAGAAACTGGAGTAGAAAATTTTTACATTTCAAAGTAAATGTTACAGATTCACTGAAAATTATAAAAAAAAAACATCCTCATATGCCACATATTTAAAATTGTTTTTACAAGTGGGTGAATTTATTTGAAAGTAAAATTTTATGATCTAAATAGGTATGTTTTTAAAATGTGAACTCTTTGGCTAGTAATTAAAATAAAGTATTCGTTGTGATTTTTGCAAATATTTAAATACAATTCAATTGTTGTACATTAAGTTTCGCTTCTATTAGATGATTTTTAATTCTAGTTTTAATTGTTTTTTACATTATTTTTTATAAAATATAAGATATGTAAATACTTTCTTTTTTTTTTAATTTCAATCCAATCCCCACTCTCTCATTCCTTTCTCTTTTCTTCTCCTTTTCCTCATTCCTATTCACTATGAACAAATAAGCCTTTGGAAGAAGGTGTGGATCTATGAATACAGTGATGCGCCAACACTTCCAACCGAACCTAACCTAACTAAAACACATAATCATTTCTAAATACATATATGCATATATATATGTATATATATATGTATATATATACATATGAGTACACACATGTATCGTTGTTTATTATTCTCCACTTTTGTCCCATCATAGAAAAATGTGACTGTTTGGATATGTCCAGTAATAGCCAGTTGTTCTTCAAAACCGGAAGGAAGAAAAATTTAAGCGGAAATTCAATTTTACCCACCACCACATACAGTATATTGTTATGACGCCTTATGGCGATAATGAACGAAATTTCTCCTTTTCATAACCTGCAATATGAACGGTGTGTTGAACATTTCGAAAAATTCTATTCTATTTGGCAGTAATGTTCCAGTTCTGTTTGACTTTTAAGCATTCGTAACACTCATGGTGTGGGTAACAACAATCTCATGAATACTTCTATAATACGAATAAGTAATAGAAAATAGAAATTGTAAAGGCTTTCAACAAAACATTTCAGTGTATTCAGTGGCCATAGCAGGCTGTCATAACAATTCATATAAACAGGAAATGAGTTTAAAAATTTTATGAAACTTTTTACAAACACATGTGAAAAGCCAGTACAGAAAATATTTCAAAATTGTCAATGTAAATAAGAAAAATATTATGGAGCAGTTGCAGAATAATGCAGAATTTCTTAAAAAAGTTGTTTCCCAGTTAACATCAAAACATTTTTAAGCGTTACCCTTTATGAATACTACGAGGATTAAAACAGGATTCGTAGTATTGAATAAGAGTACGATTTGCGAAATGTAGCATTATATTGTGCAAATATAATTGCCAAATAAGTTATCATTTATTAGCTCTGGAGTAATTGACTACGGCTTCATGGAAAAATTATCTTCAGCGTTAATGCAAATTTCCCGATAAATAGGTATGTATATATGTTCCTTTTACTCCTTTATAGAGCGTAAGACCGCAACAAGTTGGTTCCAATGAGCTCGATCATCAGCGCGGTGTTTGCCTTCTTTCCACTGTAGACGTAGTTTGATATGTTCGGTATTGATTTGGTGTTTCCCTGTGTGTGATGGTCATCGGATGCGTTTGCTTCCCTCGGGGAATCGCGCGGTGCCATATTCCTCGTTTCGCAACCGTACTGTAATGTGGATTTAACTTTAGAGTTCAAAATTTATAAATGAGACTGGCAGCATCTGTTGATGAACCACCAGATATGTATATCGAGTATACTGCCTAGATAGCAGAAGGACTCCACTTCATCAAATTCCTTGCCGTTGGTTAGGAATTTTCGCTCTACGTTACCATTTATCCTGAGTGTTTTGGTGTCGTGGATATTTATCTTTTTATCTTTGTCGCTAACTAGATCTAGCTGTGACTGAATGTCGGAGAAAGAATGATTTAGTAGGCATATACCATCCGCATAGTCCAGGTCTTCCAATCTATCTTGCGAACATCAATCATCACTACATCGAGGACACAGTTAAAGAGGAGTGGTGACAGCACACATCCTTGGCGGACTCCGATTTTTATTTTCATGCTATTATGTAGCTGTTTCTCATTTTTAACTTTTTAAAAACGTTTAGAATATGAGTTCGTTGATTGCAAATAAAATACAAACAAATATGTGTTTCGTTTCAATTAAACTCTTTATTGTTTGTACTACTTTTGTGTGCCACCGTATACAACTTCACGATACAACAACAACTTGCTTGTTAGCTTTTATTCTTCGCTTACAACGCAGACCTTTTCTTTCGGCGATCTTCCACGACTGTTTTCTTCACACGCAACTCGTCTTCACACAAGACTGACTGAATTCTTACTACTCGCTGATTGCTTTATCTTGCCTTTTTATATGCCCACGCAAACAGTCTGATGAACGTTGTTTTTGTTGTTTGTGTATTTAGTTCACATTGCTTGTTGTTGCGTTCTCGCTTACATATCTATCCCCTTTTATTTCATACCGATGTTGTTGGTTTACTTGAAACAAGTTCGTTGTATGTGTTTGTATAGCTATTGTTGATGTTGTCCTCTCTAAAAGGTCAGGCGCAGGAATGTAGCCTCGCAAAATAATGATGATGAAAATTTATTTTGATTCTGCGGTATTCGAACCAACGATTCTTGATTTTGTATTCAAGCACTCGACTACCCCCCAAAAATTTCTAATTTTGAAAGCAGAAAAATTCTTCTGGTGTGAAAGTGGTTAGCAATCGTTCTTGATATATAATCATTAAATCAATAACTATAAAAGTAAGTATCGCATTGCAGTTACTTTGATTTTTTTTATTCACATACATTTTTACTGCCGGCATATTACCGATTATACATATACGGTGAGCGCCAAAAGTGAGTAAACACCACTGAAATATATTATATTATAATACTAACGGTTGGATAGAACAATCATGTTTGCCCCCAGACCTTGACAACTTAATCAATATATTTTGTCTGGTAATTGGATCGGCTGATTAATTTTATTAAATCCTATGAGCAGAAAAATACGTTCGTCGTTTTCGTAATTGACTTATTCACCATTTTTCACTTGCTTCGTTATGGTTTTTCTTGTCGTTGGTAAATTAATACTGACTTTTAGAAAAAATTTTGTTGCGGTTGCATCATTTTCCAAATTCAAATATTTTATTTTGAGTATATCGGATATATCATTAAGCGCATCTTATCTTAAATTTAAATAAAACATCATTAGGTGTGGAATATACATACATACATAATTGGCCATTACAACCCTTCAGTCAGGATTACGGCCTAACTTCTCTCACCACTCATGTTGTGTGGCTTAATTTTATACTTGAGTGGCAGGACCTACAGTTTAACGTCAGCTCTGAACGACAGATTTTGAGAAACTTTTTCATGGCAGGTTCATTTACTCTCAGAGTATTTGCCAGATATCTGCTGAGAGGAAGTCGCCGAAGAAATAATATTTTTCGTATTTCGTTTTGATGTCTGGCTTGGGGCTCGATCCCGGGCTTTACGTCTAATGAGCGAACACAGTACCTACTATACTACGGCGAGTTCAATATATATGTGGAATATAACATCGTTTAAATATCCATAACTCTGACTCATAAAATAAGCTGAATTTGACAGATAGCAAGGTTATGTTGGCTTTGAGAGGCGCTGTGGTTTGTAGCTTATTAGCATACACCTCAGATTTAAGGAATCCCTACATGAAAAGGTCTGACGAAGTTAAGCTGGACGATCTCAGTGGCCAGTTGTCACATGAAATGACTATGGTTTCAAACTGAATTGTATCACACGCCTTTTTAAATCACATGTCGTTGGTGTTCAGATCATTAAATTCAGGACAAAAGAAGATGCTCGCTGTTTAAATGCTAAAATGCTCGCCGTTGACAGTGATGACCTGACTAATGGACCAATAACACCGCCAAACAGTGACTTTTTCGGCACGCTCTGGTATCTAAAATGGATGAGTATGGTCCCAAATTGGACAATTGTGTTTGTTCATGTACTGGTTTCTCGATAGCGAAGCAAGCGCATTGCCTTGTGACAATCTTTAACAAAAGAAATATTTTAGAAATTCAAAAATTCTTAAATTCATATATTGGTATCGCATTGTTTTCAACTTGAAATGAATTAGTTATGCCAGTTCATTATTTTATTTTATTTTTGACTAACGGTAAACTTTATTTGCATTTTCCAAAGTAAGTTTAATAAATAATGTTTTTGATGTCCGTGATACAAACGTTGAAAAGTGGCTGAAGTATGCTCCAAAGTTTGTTTAGCTGAAGATTAACAATGCGCATTGTTTGTAAATAGCCCGTTTACTGTTACTACTGTAGTACTAAACATAATGACAAAATAATATAAAAATGGCCAACTGCTAACGGAGTTAGTTGGATTCCAAAAAAAATCGAACTCTTTTCATTTTTATTCATCTTACTTAACTATAAAATGTTGTTTTTGCTATTTGTATGTACATATACATGTATAGTATGCTTTGGTTTCAACTTATTGAATATAGCCAGTGAGGACTACGATTCTATAAAGGAGTGAATATATAATGGAGTGAATTTCAACACTTGCCAAGATTAATTTGTAATACAAGTACACAATAATCCATTGTCCGACTATTGTTGCAAGTACAACTACTTTGCGCAACATTGTTGCTTTTGGCACCAACTGAAGTAAATATTTTGCGAATGGTCAAATGCTTCTCTGCAAAACCATTTTCCTTGTAGAAGTACAAGGAAGATATGTATTTTTTCTACTGACACTTAACTTATATGCAACAAAATTTGCACTTCTTATTTATCCATAAGATACAATTGCAGAAAATAGCAGAACAAATTCAAACTGATACCGTCATAGTTTACTTTATTTTTAAAAAGATTTACGTTTTTAATGATTCTTTTTCTATTTTCTTTTATTCTTTTTACATTTTTATTTTTTGTTGTGTTTATTTATTTGTTTTCTGAATAAGATAATGGAGTTTATATTAAAACAATCAATAATACATATTCACATATATATTTATTTATTAATTAATTACAATACAATTACAAATTATATTCTAATTATATACGAGCGGAGTAACTTGACCATATGCTCGGTGTAGTGTAACAGACCAGAGCCTCTGGTGGGAATCGAACCCACGACCCTCACGCTAATAGTCTAGCACACTACCCACTAGACTACCAGGGCACCCGCATATATATTAAAATGTTAAAATATTAGTCAAGTACTTCTTGGTAATGAATTTTTATAGATTTCCATGCTTTATGCAATTTGTTGTAGATTCCTTATAATACTACTACGTTATTACCATTATAAAAACGTTTAGAATATGAGTTCGTTGATTGCAAACAAAATAAAATTAAATATGTGTTTCGTTTCAATTAACTCTTTATTATTCGCACTACCTTTGTGTGTCATAATTTACAACTTGACAAATACAACAATAATAGCTTGTTCACTATTCTTCTTTGCTTACCACTTTGATCTTTTCAACGGTGATCTTCACACCACGACTGTCCTCTTCACACGCAACGCGTCTTCACACAAGACTGACTGAATTCTTACTACTCGTTGTAAGCTTTGTCTTGCCTTTTTATATGCGCGCCTAAACAGTCTGATAAAGGTTCTTAAAGTCGAAAGGTCGTGTGTTCGTCTTCTCGAGATCTCTATTGCGACTTCACTGTTGTTTGTGTATTTTGTTCACATTACTTGTTGTTGCTTTCTTGCTTACTTGTCTATCCCTTTTATTTTTATACTGATGTTGTTGGTTTACTTGTAACAAGTTCGTTGTATTTGTTCGTGTAGCTTTTGCCCATTTTAATGTTAAACGATATTACATCGTTTCCATTTTGATAATAATGTTATCACCACTGAACGTAGCGAATCGATTTAAGCTTGAGCAACGTTCGAAGGTCAATGAAGAAACTTATCGGACCATGATAACAGATTTTTTTGTATCCGCTCTTCATGGTATTGATGTGAATGTTGTTTAGTTTTAATAGGATGGTGCAACTTGTCATACATCTCATGCCACAATCGATTTATTGTGTCAAACATTTGATGGCTATTAGATTAACCAAAATTGTGATGTCAGTTGGCCGCCAAGAAGTTGAGTTTTAATACCGTTGGAAAATATTCGGTGAGGCCTCCTTAAAGAGATGTGTTGTGCCCACAAACCAGAAACAATTGAGCATTTGAAGGTCAACATTCGTGATGTCATTGCCGACTCCTGCTATAATAGCACGTTCACATATAAGAAGGTTATGGTTATCTAAAATTAACCTTGTAGGTAACCTTGTGGCGTTCACATATGACAAATATAACCTAAACATATGCAAGAATGACAGAAATTGACAGCTGTATGCATTTGTATGTTTTTTTTATTATTGTGTATGTTTATCTATCTACATTCCAGTAAACTGTTAAAAATAGATCGAAAAAATTATAATGAATTCAAAATTGAAAAAAGTTTTACTTTTGTTTGCTGCGAACCAAGAAGAAAACAATAAATATGTAGCTACGTTAAATTCTTGTAGTATACAATATAAAGTTGCTATCCAGGAGTGTGAGCAGGAATTAGGGATGCGAAGAGCTCGCGTAATATTTCTTTATTCTGAAATATTAATGGGGACGGCAATGCCGCTGTGCAACGAGATAAACCCAAGAAATATTTGGGCATACGTAAGTAAAACAAAGAACAACAAATAGCTTATAAAAACATTTAAAATAAACGTATTCTTTAGAAGCGATACGGCAGCTTTTGGGAAAAGGATGTTTCTTTTTAAGGAAACCTTTCGTATGAGCAGAGCAACGTTTGGCATCTTGTGTGATTCTACCAAAGGTATTGCGAAACAAGACTCATACTATAGGAAGTGCATCCCATTGCAGAAAAGGGTAGCTATAGCCGTCTACACTTTAAAATCTTCAGCCGAATATGAAACTCTGGCACGGCTATTCGGAGTTTCCAAGGCAATCGTAAACGAAATATTTTTAACATTTTGCCAAGAAGTTTGGTAATCATTGCGGCCCATGTACTTACAAGAACAATTCACGAGCAGTGAAAAAGTGGATGAGTGCGTCGATGGTTTTCAGAAGCTTGGTTTTCCTCAATGTCTTGGTGCTATAGACGGTTGCCATATTAAAGTGCGCCCACCCTCAAAGGATTGCACGGACTATTACAACTATAATGGGTGGTACTCTACAGTTTTATTTGCACTTGTTGAGTATAGGTAAGAACTATAATGGATTTTTGCTTAATGGTTTTATCAATTTTTATAAAAACAGATATCACTTCCTCTACATTAATGTTGGCTGTCGAGGTCGATGTAATGACTCTAAAATATTTAAAAGTTGCAACCTTAAGGCGGCATTGGAGGACCCAATCTTCGTGACAAAAAGCAACATTATAAACGGCGTGAATGTTCCTGTGGGCGTTATGGGCGATTCGGCTTTTCGTTTTGCCAAGAACGTAATGAAGCCCTATCCATTTCAAGTGCATCCTCCAGAGCATGAAAAAGTTTTTAATTACCAATTGTCTAAATGCCGCAGAGTGGCAGAGTCAAAAATGTTCGTCTTATACTTAAAGCAGCTTGCACATTGCACAACTTTTTAAATTGTCATAACGATATCATCAATCACAAATGGCTGGAAGAACAAACCACTTACGAGATTAGTGCACATTTAGAACAGCCCGAGCACACAGATGCTGCTACAGATTTCGAAATAGAGCCTGAGACAATTAGAAGAGCGATTGCAAATTCATTCTGTAAGTTCAAAATGCACCTTTTATTATTATTATTATACATATACAGTAGCGAGCATAAAAAATGCAACGCTAAGCCGATTGATCTTTATGCGCGCCTCTTTCAAAAAAAAAGTACGGAAATTAAAAACTTTTTTTTTCTTTTTATGCTCCACAATCTTAGTTAACAAATGCAGGTTACAATATCAAAATTTTTCTATCCACTTATTTTTATTTTAACATTTAAGAAAAAAAGTGCCAAATTTCAGCGAGCAAAAAAAATGCAACGCTATGTTATTCATAACTTTATTTAAATTAAAAGTAAATTCTTACAAAATGTTGGTTAAAAATATACTTAAAACTAATAATTGGTTGCGTAGCCTTTATTTTCTATTACCGCTTGCAGTCTGGAGGGCATAGAATCCAATAGGGGCACGATGGTGTGTAGGGGTATTTTTTCCCATTCTGACTTCAAAATTTGTTCTAATTCTGCCATATTTGAAGGATTTTTCTTCTTAACTTCCCGATCTAAAGTCTCCCATAGGTTTTCTAAGGGGAGATGGTGACGGCTAATCCAAAATTTGCACATCATGGTCGCTTATGTAGTTACGAACCAAGCGACTAGAGTGCTTCAGGTCATTGTCTTGTTGGAATATCCTGTTTGGGGGCATTTTTTCCAGAAGATGTGGGAGCATTTTTTCTTCTAGGATCTCACAGTATTTAGTGGCATTCAAAATACCATCGATTTTCACCAACGGATCAACTCCGTCATGAGAAAACGAACCTACCAATAAATTCCTTAAAATAAAGAATTTCGGTGAAAAACAAAAGTAACTTACCCCACACCTTTAGCCATGTTTTACTGTTGGTAGCTGATATCTAGAAGAATATCTCTGCTCAGGCGGTCTTCTAATATATTTTATCCCATCAGATCCAGAAAGATTAAATTTACTTTCACTACTAATGGTTAAAAAAGTTAGTTAAGTTATTATGTTACCTATACTGTCTTGCATTAACTTGTCAAAATTTACAGCCTTTTTGCCACTTAAAATTTCCTCTACTTCCTTGTAGTGGACCCGAGTGGAAGGGGAACCACCAGTCGACCCCATCTGCTTCTTTTCTAATCTATAAAATATAGAATATAATAAATGTTGTAAATGGGCATTTTTTACATTCACTTACTTGTATCGATTGGTAAAATTATGGATTTTCTCCTTGATCTCTCCAGCGCTGTAACACATTGGGCCTTTGGCAAATTCGCCCTCTATGTGTGCGAAAATGTGCACATTTTTCTTCGCGGCTCGGAGGTCATCGATGTTGTCTGCCCAGTACTGCAGCAGCATTTTCTCAGCATCTGGAGTCCACCGAACACGAATTTTTCTTTTTCTACAATATAAAAAATGTATATATTTAAGTATATATAAAAAATATAAATTTACCTCTGTGTCTTCTCCATAGCAAATGTTTTTTTTTTCTATTGCTGTCAAATTTTAATGCAACAATGCGTATTTTACTAGGTTATGAGGTAACCTACAGCTGAACTTGGTTATCTTTTCATACAAATTGTATGGCTAACCTCATACATTTGTAGCTTGGTTACGAGATAACCTCGATAACCACGATAACCTAGCTAACCTGCGTATATGTGAACGTGATATTACACTCGAAAAAGTGCACGATTAAAAGAGGTACTGTGAAGCCATTTCTAACCGAAACAATTATACATCACAACAAAAAAATAAATATGGCAAAATTTCCAACCATTTTTGTTTTTTGCATTTTCAAATGTAAACTTTTAAATCACCCACCCTATGTTTAAAAGATCTCTTTGTGTTCGTTCAAGGCAGCATTGCAAACACTCAACCGTTATAGTCATTTAACATCTAGTTTGTATTCCAAAAAAGTTTTGCCATAAGCCCATAAGGCTTGTATGAAAACCATATTATCTTAATACCACGTTATCGACAAGAAGGTATTGAATGACACTGTAGTAGGCTTTTGGAAATCAATACCCGCAGAAATAACGAGATATCTGGACTAGAATATTTCTAGTTGCAAGAGAAGATAAAAATCACTAAAGCAATCTCTTCCTCCTCCTTAGACCAACAGCTACTGCGATCATACCAGCGGGATAGTTTACGATGTACTGGTTGAGGTGATTTGGTCCCCTAGGACAAAATTAATATCCCCTGTTTGGGGATAAATCCCTGAATCTGAAAACCATGCGTCGCTGTTTAATTTTTTGATTTCAATAAACATTTGTTCTTTTCAATAATATCAAATTTAAATATTAAAATTATAAATGAAGGCAATGTTGAATTTAATAAATTTTGTTCATTAAATTAACTTCAGTTCATAAAATTTAATATTCAATGCGCGGTTTTTATAGATTTTTAATAAAATTATCGGAAATTTTTCATGCAAAAAATGTATTTTTTTTCTACAATTTATTGCTGTTAAATTGTATTTTTTTGTATATTTAACAACGTTTTTATATCATGTGAAATTAGAGAGCAATTGTAATTAATTATATGAAAATGACAACCGGATATACAATATGACACAACAAATGGCTGAATGGAAATAAAAGTAATAATAAAATACATTTTTTTATTTTGCATATTTTCTTTATTTTTTCCATTTTTCATAATTTATTGATTAAACATAATTAAAATAAACAAACGTTATGATAAATAAAATATGTAAACCAGCAATAATGGTTATTAATTCATAGGGAAAAATATAAAATATTTAAATTTTTGTTTATTTTCCTTGACTGACACCTAAAAATTGTCAAATTAAACACTTGGTGACAGCGAAGAAAAACAACAGCAACATAAAAAAAAAAGTTACCAAGTTATAGATACTATGTTTAGACATACACATTTAATGCGTCAATATTCGGTTATTTGAGTACAATATTTTAAGTGTTCAGACATAATATAAGCAATATTTACTTCACAGCTGGTTGTTTCAACAACATGGTTTTAATTTTGTTTTGTTGTTTTTTTTCGTTTGTTTTATTTCTTTTTTTTGTGGTTGTTGTCATTTGAGTTGTCAAATATCAAGAAAGTGTTCGGAAAATTGTTATATGCTCCTTGAACGTACTTTGGACAGTGCTGTATTTTAAGTTTTACCAAAGAATATGGATATAAAGAATGCGCATTATGCAGAAATAAAATTTCTTATGGCGGGTTGTAACATCGTGACCCGCTCTCACCAAACATTACAACCCGCTCTCACTAAAATAATTTCTGGATGAGGAGGGTGGAAGGCAGAAGGAAAATAAACACAAACAAAGAGCGTAACAATGTGTTGCTCTCATCATGAGAGCGTAAAAATGCATTCAGTTGCTTTGCTTGTCAGCTTCTAAAAAAGAATGTTCATGTCGCATTTTTCAGACTTCAATGTTACACCCAAAGAAATATTAAAGAATGATTCACTAATATCAATGAGAAATGATTTCGATTTTTGGAAGAATACTTGCCAGGTTAAATACGGTGTTTTTAGGTTTTTAGCGCAGTACAATTTGCCTATATTTTTCGCTCACATATACATATTATTGGGTTAATAAGTAGACTTGAAAATATTACTAACAATTTTCCTCTGGGTTAACACATGGCTCTCATAATTTTTATCATGTTCTCTTTGTGCCGAGAACAGTGTTGCCGGTTTTGGTTATTTCTAACCAAAATCGGTTATTTTTTTGATCAATGTGTAGATGTGTAGATTTTTTTGGTTTTGGTTATTTTTTTCTTATAAAAAAAAGCTATTTTTTGTTTCATTTTTTATTAATTATAATATAAACTTAAAAAAAAAATAAAATAAAAGTCTACGAATTTAATTTTGGTTATATTTTTTCGTTTATGGTGATGTTTTTCACATATGTTGGTTACAAAATTTTTCTTCGTGGCAACACTGTTTCAGAAGAATAAATAAGAAAGTAGTCAAACAACAAAAACGTACGATGAGAACAACGCATTGTTACGCTCTTGGTTTCTGTACCCTTCCCTTCTATCTTTCCCCCCGCGCCATGAAATATTTTTGAAAAATATTCCAAAATATGTCCAAATGCACATTCTTTATACTTTATTTTCTTTGATTTTACTCAGTATCTTGACAATTTGCGTATTTATTGCGCAATAATTAATTGAAATTGTATATGAAATATTGAGCTCAATAATTGGTTTTAATGGCGATTTACGCCATAAAAGTTTATGTCTAAACATAGTATTAGGGTTATTATTGTGTGTAGTGAATTTATAGGATTTTACAATTTCTGTGTTAAATATAGTCATTTATTGTCGAAGTAATTGCAAAGTGTTGGCTTCTTTCTGTTTACGGAAACTAGTATAATATCGAGGTCGAGTATAGAAAGAATTGCATGGTAATCCCCCTAAAAAGTAAATTTAGTTAAACGATAAGTGAAGTCCTGCAGTTTACCCTTATAAAATTCTTTTCTGAGGCGTCTAACACTGTCATCAATTGAAGTTCTCACTCTTTTTTTTTAACTTTTTTTAGCGGTAGCTAAGAAGCGTGTTGGCTTATTAGACGTGAGCCCACGAATTAATCCTCTTGTCTTACATCTCCAACAAAACGAAATATGAAAAATTTTTTCTTTCGGCGACTTCCTTTCAGCAGATTTCTGGAAAAAATAAATATAATTGCAATGATAAGTTTCCCAAAAAACTGTCGTTCAGATTCGACTTTCAACTGCAAGTTCCACCACTAATGTGTAAAATTAACACTGATAACATAAGTGGTGTGAGAAGCTAGGTCGTAATCCTGAATGACGTTTTGTAAAAACCAATTATGTATGTATGTGTATGCACGTAGTGTATTAAAAAAACAAATTTTAAAAGAAGAAATATGAATTTAATAATCAGTTTTTGCCCGAAATTATTGATGAAATTCTTCGTTATACGTACCTCTATGAATGAAAATCTACACAATTATTGATATAGCAGTGGTGGTCTGGCTGGTTTATTGTAATATTATTTGTGTGGTTTTGAAACTTCATATGACCGCAAATATCCGTTAATATTCATACGTCTAAAGATATCGAGGCAGCTATAATACAGGTTGATGTTTGTCATCGCCACTGCGTCACTGTAAATATTTTTATAAGCAGCAAATATTAATCAGCAAAGGCAGCATTGTAAAGGAAACAGATTTCCTTTGAAATAATAATGTATACGCTGACAGCTGTTATCCCCGAACCCTATTATAATACTGCCTGTTCCTTTGACAGCGAACTATTTCCATCACCACTATTAATGTAATTTTGGTTAAAACTATGGCATGCATAACAAAGATGCTGCAATATTTGACCATGTTTACCATTTACAGTGTAAACATTTCAATTACTAATGGCTGTTGCTGTAAAACGAGCTCATATCATTTGATAATCTATCGAATTCGTACGTCATATCTTGTTCAGAAAACAAACACAATAAATACATGGCAAAGTGTGTTTGAAGTTGTTAAGCCAATCGATAGAACTTGTTATCGTTTTATCTCTGTATCTAATTCACAGCCTTAAGTTACAATGTAATTTAGGAAAGAGCAGAAGTAACTATACAGTTTAACCCTAATATTACTACAGCCGAAAGGTATTTAAGTCAAATGTAATCAAAAGTATTTATTGTAATGGTTTTCAAATTCGGTGTGTTATTGAATAGGAGAAAGTTATCAAATTATGGGCCATTATTACAACTTGGCTTTAGTTAAAGCTACCTTTAGCTAAAGGGAACTGTAAAGTTACGTTATTACAACTTACAGATAAAATAAAGTTAACTGGTTTCAAAAATATGGCAGTGATGGAGCAATGTCACGTAAAACGTCCGATCGTTCCGTTTTGCTAACGAGAGAGAAAGTTTCGGTAAGAGTTTACATTGCTCTCCATATACTAAAAAGAGAACGTTTGCTATAGTACGTTACGTTTGGGTAACTAGCACTTAAGGCTACGTACGTTACGTTTTAACGTTTCGTACGCATGAGTAACCAGCCCTTAACAGTTAAGAATTCAATGAGAGGATCATCTAGAATTGCTCTTTTGTAATTATGAGAGAATACATTACACATATGTTTTTTTTTTTTTTTTTTTTATTTATCATTAATATAATACATACATGAAAAAATTTAATATAACACGCTAAGCCATTGGCTTGTCAGCAGGAAAAGAGAATTAAAATTTTATAAATATATTATATAAATTTATGAATTCATTGCGAACTTAAACAATATTTCTTCAAAAGTTTCTTTCTTTTAAATTCATTATTTTCATTAATTATATGTGTTGGTATCTTATTACAAATTGTTGGTAACATGACGCTTAGCTCATTTCTGCCATATTCATTAAAAAATTGTTTTACTTTATACCTTCCTTGAGCTCGACGTCTTGTACTATACCGGTGGTCGATGACATCAAGAAACCTATTGTCTTTGTGAAATTCATTTATTAATGTGAAATAGTAAATACTTTTAATGTTTAAAAGGTTGAGTTTAGATGCAAGATTGTTTGAATTGTTTATTGCTGTGTTTGCAGTTGTGTTTGTTGTTATGTTTGTTGTTGTGTTTGTTGTTATGTTTGTTGTTGTGTTTGTTGCTGTAGTGTTTGCTGTTGTGCCTACTGTTGTGTTTGTTGCTATGTTGGTTGTTGTATCTGTTCTTGTGTTGTTGGTTGTTAACGATGTGCTGTTTGTTTGCAAATTCCAGGTTACTGATGCGATGTTATTAGAGGACGAGTTGTTGACTGTATTGACGGAAATATTTCGTTGTATTGTATCTGGGCGTATGTTGTTGGATATGTTAAGTGTAGTATTGAAGTAAAGTGTTGTGTTGCTTTGAATGTTGTTGCTGCTATCATTTAGTGGGTGATGGTTGTTATATGTGTTATGTAAGAAATGGTTATTTTTTTCAAGAATTTTTAGTAATTGATTTTGTGTATTTTGTAGTATTCTACAATGCGTTGAACCTCCCCATGCAGTGATACCGTGTCGTATGTAAGATTCGGCCAATGAGTGATACGCTTGTCTTAGAGCATCGTTTGTAGAGCAGTAACTTAAATGATAAAGCATATATGCAGATTTGCGTAGTTTCTTTTGTAGATTTATAATATGGGTCTTCCACTTAAACTTATTATCAACATATACTCCTAAGTGTTTGTACGTTTCCACTAATTCTATATTTGTGTCGCACCTATCGTCTATTGCATTAGGGGTTTTGTCACTTCTGTGAATACATTCGTAATTGTGAAATTTTAAATATATATTTGACTGTGTAAGATGTGGAGGTTTTATATGCATAATTTTCGTTTTTGGAAAGTGATGATGAAGTGTCAGTGATGGTACAAAAGTAATAGTACTTAATTTGGTACTTTTTCATAATTGTTTCTTTACACGTGATTATAAGGTTTTAAAAAAATGCCATCACTGGTATATTTTATAAACCAAATACTGAAATAGTAAATTCATGTGTATTAAACTAAAAATGTATTAAATGTATTATATAAAATGTAAAAAATGTATTAAACTAAAAATTTTTTAATGGCTTACAGTAAGGTCTCCATTCCAACGATGCGGAAGGCCTTCAGCATCATTTGATGCAGTCGTTTTACAATCAAGATGGGTTTATAGGTTTTAATATTTAAATATTTAGGGTAGTATATAAGTAATTCATTTCTATAAGAAATAAATGGTTAGATATAGCTAAATTAGTACTAAGTAGAAAATTTTGACATGGTAGATGTAATAATAGTTTAATAGTATTTCATATATATATAGAATAAGCTGACACACTGATTGGACATTATCAGCGCGGCTTCAGACCTGGCAAGTCCACCATCGACCAAATCTTCACACTACGCCAAATCCAGGAAAAGACCCACGAAAATAGGTCGACACACACCATCTTTTTGTCGACTATAAGGCAGCCTTCGATAGGCTGTGATAAGGGATCGTGTTTATGCTGCAATGTCTGAGCTCAGTATACCTGCGAAGCTAATAAAGCTATGCAGAATGACGTTGAGTAATTCCTCCAGCTCCGTCAAGGTAGGAATGGACCTCTCCGAACCTTTTGATACCGTGAGAGGTTTCAGACAAGGCGATCCATTATCATGCGACCTCTTTAACTTCGTCATGGAGAGTGTTCTGCGAAAGTCAGGCACTATTTTTCAAAAAGTGTCCAGTTGCTTGCGTATGCCGACGACATCGACATCATAGGGCGTTCCAAGCGAGATGTTACTGCTGCCTTTAGTGCTATTGAACGGGAGTCTAGTAAGATGGATCTGGCAGTAAGTGAGGGCAAAACGAAGTATATGTTATCGACAAGTAGAGACATGCGGCGTATTGATTCTCAGATTACGGCCTCTCAGATTGATTCTCAGATTTCGACACAGTCAAAGAATTTATTTATCTAGGCTCCGCTGTTACCACCAAAAATGATGTCAGTCTGGAGATCAAGCGCAGGATAACTCTTGCCAACAGGTGTTATTATGGCCTCAGTAGGCAATTGAGTAGCAGAGACCTCTCTCGTGCGACAAAACTAACACTCTACAAGACGCTCATCCTCTCCGTGCTTCTTTATGGAGCAGATGTAGCAGCCTTGAGAGTGTTCGAGAGAAAAGTCCTACGCAAGATCTTCGGTTCAGTGCGAGTTGGCGATGATTTCTGCATCCGTTCCAACAATGAGGTGATCTCATACACCTCAACGACATATGTAGATGTTGTACAGCGTATTAACATCCAGCGGCTGCGCTGGCTCGGCAATATCGTTAGAATGGAGGAGGATGCTCCGGCGAGACGGGTATTTGATGCGGATATCTGCGGAAGTCGGCGGAGAGGACGTCCTTGCCTGCGTTGGAAGGACCAAGTCGAGGAAGTCGCAAGAAGCAGAGGCGCCTGAAATGATGTGTTGCAGCAGGTCGAAATCCGTTAATCGGGTTGTTAATGGCCAATTAAGTAAGTAAGGTTAGCGAATCTCTTGCCATTTACAGTTACAAGTTTGCTCGGTTGCCAACTGCATTTCCTACAGAATCCAATTTGTTATTTTTATTTTATTTTCTAATTTACATTCTCGCACTTCTTTTACTTTTAACGAGAGGACACCCGTATGCTCTCAACATAAGAGGAAAAACCAGTATTATACTGTTAAAGAGAACTTATGTATATCACAGATATCATCTTAAAATCACATTATTTCAATCGAAACCGTGGTTTGATCAAAGGCTACAGACTTGCATAAGGTTTTTTTTAACTTGATCTGTAAAACCTTCAACAACTCGAAGGAGAATTAAATCAAAGTTTTATAACTATAGTGAGGAGAGTGTTTTTTTTTTTTGTTGGAACCACACGTTTCTGCTGGCGTGCTGGGGTAGATCAGCAGTGTCCAGTGGTTACATAAGAAAAACACTTCGTTGAGGTTTTGAAGCTATTTATTGAAATGAAGTAAAATAGCTTACGTATTAAACTACGTTAGGGCTACATAGAAGGAAAAATTAAGTTTAATATTACTTAATAAGTCCTAGGCCGGCCAAACAACGGTTCGTCAAGTAACAGTGCCGAAGGCGTCAAGGGGAGGGGGGGTTGAGTCAGAACAACATGTGAAAGTACCGAAAAACAGATCAAACATGATCGAACATCAATCATGTTGTATCCTACTCTACAACTTACCAATGTGAAAGCCAGCACCAATTGAATTCAGCAGAGAGGTCTTGTAGGTCAAATGTGAGTCGTACGACAACCGTTATAAAGAATAATAATATTTCTAAAAATAGATCATAAGAGCTTAACAAAAATTACTTTAAATATTTTAGGCACAGTGGGGCCTGTTATAAACTTATACTAAAATAATTGCAATAGTTTTATTTACAATAATTCATACAGCAAAAATATAAAAGAAAATAAACAATACATTAAATCATAAATGTCATCCAGTGATATGGTATGGGCAAAAACAAGGTCTCCGCCTTTTGTCGTCACACTGCTCCCCCTTCTTATTCAAATAAATTGGACCGTCACCTCGCCGTTGCGTTGAACTGTAATACGATATACTCGCCCCCACATTTCACGTCTGTGCCTTACTCGAGTCCCTGGTTGAGACCTCCGTATCTCGTCGACTTCCTCTTGTAACCCTACAGGCAATTGCTCGAACACGGGATAGGCAAGTCTTGTACTCCCATATACGCGACGCGGGGTAGACACCAATGTTGGGTTTTGGTTACAGAGGGGAGGTGTTGGTTGGGGACGTGTTGTGTTTCTCCATATACTGTGTTATCGCTGGTTGGGGGTTCGTCGATGTTTCTGGAGTAAACACGGCCTGCTCGTTCAACCCCCCTCTGCCAGGGGTTACTGGGATGGTCTGATCCGGGCGACCAGAGTGTGGCCGAGGGGACCATGGCCTCATAGGAGCGCTTTCTGGTGACTTCTGATGGGGTTGGTCCGTTATGGGTAATGCTGTGGTAGCCCTAGGTATCACAACCCGAGCCCGCCTTACGCGTTCACAACATCGCATGCCCCAGCGTGGATAGCAACGGTCTTTAATCTCAAAGTCTACAAATCCTCTGCGTCTTCTGGGAGTTGGCGGGCAAAAATTCTCATTTTCCCAGTCCAAGGATGAAGAGGAACTCGGTATCGGCGATGGGGGTGTTGGTGGACGTTTATCTACTGTCGTGTCGGACAGACCCCAAAAGGCTCGGCAGAATTCCAAAACGAAGGATTCGTCCAGGTATTCCGAGTCCAACCCCAGGTCCTCAATCCCCAGCTCCTCAGCTTTTAGTATGGATGAAGATCTTTCTGCGTTGCTTTCTGCTTCGGGCGTCTCTGAGACCGGTTCGACCTGTGATACCGTGTCGTCATCTCCCGATGTTGGGGTAACCGTTTGATTGTCGTTCTGATATCCTCCTTTGGTTGACTTGACGGACAGTTGTTTGGTCGGCCTAGGGTACTTTAATTAATTCCAAATTCAATTATATTTTCCTTTTCTTTACTAGTAACTCAGTTTATTTCAGTTATTCTATAATTAAAATTTGCAAACTTTTCTAACAGAATATGTTCCTCCGAAGAAAAATTAAATTTCTTTCAACGTTAAAAACCAAAAGCATTAGCGATTTTTATTATTAAGCTTTATAAATAACTGCAAATTACGACTGAATTTAGAATTTCTTGTAAATGATTTACATCATCGCTCATCTACTCGTAAAGTTTGCAAAGTAGTCAGTGCCGGTTCTTCGTTGCTGCTGTGGAGCTTCTGCTTTCACTTCTAATTCTAGTACTATATACTACTATTAAGTGTGGCTGTCTGCCGGCATGACAGTCACTTTGACTCAAAACCATTCTGCTGTTTTTCTCGCAAAGCTTCAGTTTCTGTTAGTTACGAGCTTTTTTTAACCACTTGGGATATGAAAAAATAACATCTTTCTACAGTTTCTTGTATGTACATAGTTGTATGTATGTATGCTTTTGTTACATATGTAGTAAAAATGTTAAAAAGTTCAGGTGTATGAGCGCCATAGTTTTATATTTTAAGTGCAATAAAAATACAAACTGGAGTAGCAAATGCTCACATTATTAAGTAAATGGAACAGATTCATTTAACATTAAAAATAGAATACGTTTCACAATAGATACGAGTGAGTGGATAATCGTTTACAAAGAATTATTCTTAGAAATTAAAAAAATATAAATAAATGCAGATTATTGCCGACACAGTTAAAGTATTGTATTTAGATAAAAGTCTTCTTCTTTAAAATTCAAATAAATAAATGCAATAAACTTTATAAAACTGATATAATTTAATAATTTGGTCGTAAAGATTAAGAGTAAACTAAATAAAAGTAAACAATGAAGATAAACAGGCAATAACAAAATACACACAGTACAGTAAGTCGGCATAATCACTAGGACTGTTAGGGTCAGAGGGATTGGTGCCTTGCCAAATATTAATTATGGAATATCCGTAGAATTATTTCGACAATAGCCTATGAATAGTGTCCCAATCACTTTTCTATGAAAAAAATATATAGGGCGGATACATTCAGAGAGAGAGAGTTACTTATCAAATATCTAAAAAACTGCTGCACTAAAATTCTCAGAGCTTTCTCCCAAACAGTTTTCTATGAAACTGAATGACATTGGTTAATATGTAATTGGATTCAGTAGTCTTAATAACCTAGTTAGATAAACATAAAATATCTATTGTAAAATTTATTTATGGACTTGAAGAGTATTAGCTTTTTAGTACGAAAGAGGTATCTGCTACTTAACTTTCTATTGAGACTGTAGTAATACGGTTTGATCTCAGGGCTGACATCATTCATGCTAGTAACGCCGAAGTCAGGACTGTACCGGACCGGGTACTGTACTTATTTCAATTGGTAAGTACACATCCTTTAACCTAAACCTAAACCCCGGAGTGAATATAAAAATTCAATTGCAACATTAAAAGTAGAACTGTAGCCCTTAATCTGGAATATGATATGCAGCATGTCCATACCTGCCAACAACATACTTCGTTTATTCGTTATATGCTATTCCCATCTTGGAAGGCTCCTGTTCAATAGCGCTAAAGACAGCAGTAACATTCCGCTTTACACTCCCTTTGTGGAATATAATACCATTGCCATGCGAGTTACATATAACTACTACTTATATGTATGTATATATTTAGACATACATACATAAATTATACATAACTATATATATATTTGAATATTCATACATACATACATATATAAAACATATAAACATATTTTGTACTTCACTGCAACCTGATAGTTTTGTTTTTGTGTACAATCACATTTCCATGACTGTCAGACTGCTGACTCTTAATTTTAATTTTATCTTTAAGTTATGCTGAATTGAAGAATAGCGACAATTCATATCTTTAAGTTTGAAATATTTTGAAAATAAAGTTTAGTTGATAAATAAGCATAAACAACTGAAGTTGTTTAATTTTGTAATTTGCGCTTCTGCATTATGCAGAACAATACCCATGACGGAATTGGAGGGGCATCGCCTCGACTGAAATCTAGCACGATTTCAAAAGATTCGTGGAGACACATTCCTACCTTGATGAAGCTGCACAGACCAGTGTTGAAAAATTCAGTACCTTAGTACTTTTTTCAGTACTTTTTCATTTCATCTACGACGCTTTCAGCACTTATTTATTATTACATGTTTTATGTCTTAAGCTTTTCAGCTATTAATGCATTAGCAATATGTTCAACGCAATACTAAAGGTAGAATTT
Organism: Sarcophaga rosellei; assembly: GCA_930367235.1. NCBI lineage: Eukaryota > Metazoa > Arthropoda > Insecta > Diptera > Sarcophagidae > Sarcophaga > Sarcophaga rosellei. The sequence continues at coordinate 67,809,919 of OV884019.1, forward strand.
GGCCTTAGCCCCGGTTAGCCAAACGTCCACGGAACGTACATTCGTTTTTAGAACACGAAAAGCAATGAAAACGCTTGCCGAACCGTAATGTAATTTAGGTAAGAAATTTCATTGCTTTTCATATGCTAAAAACGAACGTATGTTACATTCGTCCCATCGACGTTTGACTAAACGGGGCTTTTACCTTTTATTACATTCCGAAAGTACGCTTTCAGTTATAGTTCAGTATCATTTCAAAATTTCAGTTTTGCAACACTGGCATAGACCCATCAACGTTTCAGAATGGCCTTTTGACTCTTTCTGTAAATATTTTTGTCCATTGTCCAATATTAAAAATATTGAATATTTCAAATAAATCTCAAAAATCGATTAAAGAGTCAACTAAAATTTGCTTTTATTTGAAATAAAAAAATTAGTTTATACATTAAAATTAAATCCCATCAAATATATGTATGAAATGAATTCACAAAAAGTTTTTCAGTACATACTAGTATTTTGCAGTAAATAAAAAGCAGATAATACGTGCTTTAGGTTCGATTCAATTGATTGATTGAATTCGTCTTTTTTTATTGTGGATATTTATTCATTGTGGATATTTATGACATTGAAAATAAATCCTAAAAATTATGGAAAAAATCAAATCAACAGAAATAATAAAATATTAAAACAAATCAAATAAATGGAAAAAACACATACAAACATATCATATAAAATAATGAAAAAATATGGAAAGCAATTACGAAATTTCAGAAATTAAATTTCAGTTGGCATTGCCAAAAAAAATTGTGTGATATTTTTTATTGCCTTTTTTTATGATTTTACTCTCGCTATATTGATATTGCTTTTGTATTGCAGTCGATTCGCCGTTTATGTGCAAAGATTAGGAAAAAAAAATAATACAAAAAGGCAAACACATGTGGATGTGAAAACATCAAAAATACCGAAAATTTGAAAAGTTATTTGCTCGAAACTTGATTCAATTAAACGACCTTCAAATCACTTACAAAAAATTGCGAAAAAATTGGTTGGTGCCAATGCCATATGAAGCTGATTGGATTCTACAATGAACTTATAAAACTTACACTTGAGAGAATCAATATTCTAGGGTTGGTTGTTTACTATTTTTACTTTCCAGCAACTAAATGGCTAATGAATGTATGTAAATTTGTTGAAAACCATTTTTCTGCAATAAAATAATACTGATAGCTTCTAAAATTGCCATGAATATACCAGAAATACATACATACATAGTTGATCATTACAACATAAGCCTTCAGGATTACGGACCTAGTTTCTCACACCACTTATGTTGTGTGTGTTAAGTTTATATACATATAAGTGGCGGGACCTACACTTTAAACTCGACTCCAAACGACAGATTTTTTGACGACTTCAATTCGTCAGAAATAACGAAGCAGAAAATTCAGAATTGAATATAATCTAAGACTGAACGCAGTTCAATTGACTGTACTTAACGCGCACTTCTTAACACAACTTTCGGTTAATCACGAACTCATATCTCATCATTGACTGGCTGGTAACATCGTTCTTCGCTCTAATGATATGATAATGTTAAAGCTGTGTTTATAAAACTAAATTCTACATTGAGTTACATGGGCAAAAACAGAGTGAACAGATTCCAAAAATCGTTTTTTTTTTCTTCATCAAAAACGCTGAATTTCTGCAAATTCATCACCCGAATTTCTTACTTCTGTTTTTGAAATCTTTTTTCCACTTTTGTAGGAAAAATATGTCGTTGTTTAGAACACACGTATAATTTCAGAGACATTTTTATTATTCTTTGCTCCTCCTTCAACTGTCTGTCCCAGTTAGGGTGACAAAGTAACACAATTTAAAAACTATTTCTATGAAGCTTGGAATTCTTAACACCTTTTCTTATTTTCTCAGGTTTTTTCTTTACAACTGTGATGTGCAATGAAAAAATGGAGAATAAACTCTGTCAACTCATGTAACCACTCAAGAATAAAAGAATAAAGAATGAACAGTTTAAAGGATAGAATAAAAGAATATCTACACTTAACAAGAGAACAATGTCATGTTAGGAAGTCGACTAAATAGAAAATCCGTAGAAAAACAACGTTTATAAGGATTGTTAAAAACAATACAGGATACCACAAAAGAAGGTTGGTATGTACAGGCTAGCAGTGGCTGTACTCATTTAATTAAGTGGCAAATTTTCCAGAGACACTTTAGACAAATGAATGGTCTTCTGATGCTTGCAAAATGAGTATAAAAGTGTTGGAATTAGAATTTTTATGAAATTCCGTTACGAATACAGTGAGCGTCAAAAGAAACTGTACATTAAAAAAAATGTATTCATTAATAAATTACCGTCATTTTTATTTGAAAATTGTTTCATTGCCCGCTTTTAAAATTGATACAAAAAAAATTTCGAAATACTGTCCAATTTTTTCGTGGACTGGTAAAAGCAGACTTTGGTGATTGTTCGAATTTTATCCATAGCGTACAGTTTCTTTTGACGCTCACTATATTGCCAACCTAAGCTATTCACATAACCAGCAAAGTCCTTAAATTAATCAATAAAAATTTTCATTTTACAACAATAACAACAAAAAAATTCAAAGTATTCATGTAAAACAATTTTGCACAAATAATTTACTGCGTTTAAATGAGAAGGTTGAAGCTGGTAGATCGATGAGTTTTGAGTTGCCCAAGCTTCTAACTCAGCTCAAGTTTTGTTAATATTCAACAGATTTAAACAGAAAAGTCAAATCGCAAAATTCAACTGTTACACCATACAGTTCCGTAAGTATTGCAATCCGGTCAAAAGAATAAAGAATCGTTATACTATGTTCACACATGCACTCTTATTGTGTAAGTTGCAATAAACGCCATTATTGAGGTCAATATTTCATATAAAATTTCAATTAATTATTGCGCAATAAATACGCAAATTTTTATAATATTGAGTAAAACTTAAAATGCAGCACTGTCATCGTATGTTCAGTAAGCATATTACAATTATCCGAACACTTTCTGTTGATATTTGACAATTCAAATGTCAACAAAGGCAAAAAAAGAAAACAACAATGTTGTTGAAACAACCAGCTGCTTTATTTACGAGCTGTCAAATGAATATTGGCTCAAATAATCGAATATTGGCTCAATAAAAGTGCATGTCTGAACATAGTATTAGCCCTTTGCACTCGGCACCATTTCGGACGTTACCTACCAGCAACTCGACTTGATTATATAATAATCGATTTTGATTATATAATAAAAGAAAGGGCAAAAAAATATTTTGGAAATAACTAATAGTAAATTACGAAAACACAAAACTGAGATCTTGTCCATTTCCTCTCTCGGTTATCGGATTTACATATTTATTATCGCATCAAGTTTTCCAATTCATTAAGCCATACTATTGTAGCTTTGTACGCCTAATCCACTATATCTACAATTTTCTCAACGGATCAGAGGAGTGTACAGTCCATCGTGAACGCACTTCGCACGTTCTTTTTCGACGTGTAAAACGGATGATTTATTTATCATGCGTCTTGATAATTTTATCATATTTCGATTAATTTTTTTTTTGTGCAATTTTAACAGAAAACTGCAGGAGAACACGTTTTTCTTAAAAAATTGCGGTGGAGTAATTTAATTGTCCATAATCGCTGTCAAACTATCATGTCCCTTCAGAGGGGACAACAGAGTTATATGCTAGACTCAGAGGGGACAGCCGAGTGCAAAGGGTTAGATTACAAGACTCAATAAAAAAAATTTATAAAAAACATTTTATTCCAAAGATTTGCTTAATAGGTTTTAAGGAACTTATCCTTCCAAATATATATACGGAGTCTAATTTATATAATTTGGTAACACAATTATCTTTTTTCTGCAAAGCATATATACAAATTTTGTTCAATGTTCATAATAGAAGTAGAATTTGTAAGGTATCGATCAAGAGTTGAAAAAACGATTAACGCCTTTCGGTTACCTAAGGAAATTTAAATTTTTATCTGAAGAATGAATTTACAAACAAAACATACAAGTTCAAATAAACGCCGCCGTAGACTAACAGACAGACGTGAGATCGCTCTTCAAACCCCTGGCCAGACATCTCGATGAAATCGAAATGTGAAAAGTATTTCTATGCCGGCTTCATCTCAGCAAAAATTAAGAATACGAATTGACGGATAATAAAAATTATGTTTAATTTCTCATTTGGACGGACATACCGGTCCAAAATACCTTTCAAAGCTTTCTGAAGAATATGTAATGACAGAAAAGAAGAGGGACCACTGATCATTTTCCGGTACTTCTGAACCTGAGACGAAAACTTTTGAGGCACTAGGAATTTATTATCAATGACTGTGTAGCCAAAGTTTATTCGGATAAAATCCGCAGCTTCATAAAACCATAATTTGGGATCAACTTTATGAACAAAAACAAATTTGTGTTTAGTTGTAATTAAACTCTTTATTGTTCGCTCTACTTTTGTACCACTGTTCACACTTGACGAATACAACAATAATTGCTTGCTTACAACGCAGATCTTTTCAACAGCGATCTTCGAACCACGACTGTTCTCTTCATACGCAAAGCGTCTTCACACAAGACTGACTGAATTCTTGCTGTTCGTTACCTGCTTTGTCTTGCCTTTTTATATGCCAACACAAACAGTCTAGTGAATATTCTTGGAGAGGAATGTTCGGGGTTTCGCTTTCTAGAGAACTCTATTGCGACTTCATTATTGTTTATGTACTTTGCTTAAGTTATTTGTTGTTGTTGTTTTTTTCTTACTTATCTGCCTCCTGTCTTCCATACTGGTGTTGTTGGTATATGCGAACAAGTTCGTTGTATTTGTGTAGCTTTTGTTTATCGTTTTAATGTTAAACGATGATACACTGCTTCCATTTTCGTAACAATATCATTAAAAATAAATAAATAATGTTGCCAGGTGTAGTCCTAAAATAATTTCATTATTAATTTTGTGAATCTGTCGTTTTTTAAAATGCAAGAGTTATAGCTGTGACAAATCATGTGTGGTATGTTTGCACACATGCTTACGATTTGAAATAATCAGCAAACAGGTATCTCGGTATCCAAATAATAGTTGTTATTACGCGGGTCTCTCTAAGAATATCTATTAGAGTTAGGTGAAAAGCAATACTTTCTAACCACTATAAACGTCAACTCCGGACCTCAATGGTATTTTGAAATCCCTTCATAAATCCTTATCAACTTTCTCCAGAGTGCAAGGTAAATAAATTAGTTCTCAGGAGAGTTGTTGTGTAAAAAGTTGGACAAAGGAATTGTTTAATGGGTACCTTAATGAGCTTATTAAATTCTAAAATATTTCACATACACTTTCTTTCATGTCAAATTAAAAGTAGGAAACGCTTAAAACATAGATCCTCTAGTTACTAATTCAATGGAAAGGGTAGAAAATTTTTTATTATTCGCTTTGTCTGGCACCGTAAACATAAATATTTTGGTATTACGAGGTGATAGTTTACTCTTCGTAATATTCGGAGGAGAAGTATAAATACCAGAAATTAAATAATTGGATAATGATACGAGAAGAAGGAAAAGCAAACTCACCATGAGTTCCAATATTTAATTTTTCATTTCCATTCCAGTGACATATATTCCGTATTTGATTTGCGATAAATGCCCCGACCTCATTGTCGTATGACTGTGGAGAAAGTAAATATTTTTGGAGCGCAGCATTAAACAAAAGTAAAGTAAATCCTCAAGTAAAGAAAAAATTTAAAAAAAGAGCTCCATGTATTCTTCAAAAATATTTTGTTATACTTTTTACCCTATTTTAAGTATTTTTTTTCCTAGCTTTAGAGCAATACAATTTCTTATTGTTTTTCCCTCATCAAAATTTAATTTTTTACCCATGTTGCGGCAATTTTCTCAGCAAGGAAGGATTAAGGCTAAATAGCAAATAAACAATTGTGAAAACGACTATGGAGCTTTAAATTTTTAAACAACTCTAGAGAAGAAAGATTAAATCAGAATAAATGCAAAAAATTAAAATTTTATATACAGGCAGTACCACATTCATAGACTACATGACCTGAATAATATAACCACAAAAAAAAGAAATCATCAAGGATAGACAGAAGGATAAAAAAACAAACAAACTTGACTTATTTATATTAATACTGTTACGAAAATGGAAACGATGTACCATCGTTTAACATTAAAACATTAACATTAGGGACTAGTGCCAAAATCGCATTACTGACATAGGACTCCTTTAGCACTTCTTAAGATAGTTTTTTGAATTCAATAAAAATATTGAATTTTTTTCTAATTTTTTTTACGTTAACTTTTTCAATTTAACCTATTCACACTGGCTACTGGTAAGTAAGTATTTAAGTAGCGAATGATTTAAACAAGACCACTCAACTTAAAATGTTATACTGTTTGACCGAGTTTAAGTGTACAAATAACATCAAATATTTTTTATTCGCGTAAACAAAAAGACGATTTAAATCTTTTAATTTTTTCCTAAAAGTAAAAATTTCACTTCTTAAATGGAGAAAAAGAATATGACAACTTCCCTGTAGGATGTCTATTAGGAATTCCTGGTCATAAAACTAAAAGACGAACATCCAACAGTGCCATAAGAACGAACTCAAGCAGAATAAAATACTGTGGCAATGCACACAGGTTGTTGCAAAATTCCTAGTTTTCTTTTCGTTTTGCAACGTCGAACGTAATGCCATTGAAAACAGCAAGGCAACGGACAGAATTTTTATTTTAAAGGTGCATTATTGGTAGGAAACAGGAGAATTTACAAGCTGCCCTTAAATACCTCATAAACTCTAAAATAGCTCCAACTGGCACCAAGTAAGAACGACAATATATGACGCAGTATGCAATTATTGCACAACTGCTACTGCTCTTCTCCTACAGTTCCTGTTGAATTGTCTGCCATTACTACACTTGTCTGCAAGTTTGAGTTTCATTTTCAAAAGTGTTTCATTTGTATTGACAAATTCTTTTTAGATTGATTGATGTGAGTTAGTAGTCGGTTAATAGCCTTAGCCCTTTCAATAGATATTAAGTTCTATAGTGAATCCTTTATATAGCGAACGATATAGGACATTTATGAATTAGCATGAATTAAAATATTGTGGTGAACTACTGAAATCCTAGCATTCGTTCTAGCGTACCTACATAGGTAGAGATGTCTAAATACTTGATTGTTCTTGGTATTAATCAGACCCAAACTAATAAAAAATTTAATGAATTCCAACTAATACTAAAAGGGGGAATTAATCGACAGTCACTCAATTGAACATCAAGGAACTCAACCTGTAGATCTCTTGACGTCAATTTAAGTCCAACCGTCGTCAATAAAATATAACCTGGTATTCTTTTGGAAAATCAGTACGTGAAACTATGCTTCTTCTAGAATGTGTGCTTACAGGTAAATGATTAGACATCACCGCAGCTATAATGCTTAAGTAGATTACGTGAATACCACAGTGCAGAAGATCCCTTGGAATTAAAAAGGGATCTAAAACGTCACACATATTTCATGAAGTGATTTCATTGGTGAATATAGTAGTAAATGCACTTAAATTAATGGATTACAGTTTTGTGATGAGTTAAGAACATAATTTACGCCAATTGTTGATGATGTAAACGTAAAAAGTGTCTGATTTTAACAGCAAATTCTTAAACGGAATGCTTACTTAATTGGTGGTTATAAGCCTTTAGTTAGGATTACAATCTATCTTCTCACAACACTCATGTAGTGTGTGTTAATTTTATCCAGGTGTAGTGGGAGCTACTATTAAATGTCGACTAATAGATTTGAGAAACTTTTAATTACAGTATTATTTTGCTTTCAAAGTTTTTATCAAAAGACTGCAGTGAGGTAGTCGTCGAGATGGTAGGCTCTCGGCTAATAAGCCAGTACTCTACCCACAAGACTATGGCGACTAAAAGGAATAACTCCACGAAACTGTGAAACAGTTCAGAAGCCAAGACAACCAGAATAATGCCTATGATTTACTTCACGGCAAGGTACCTCAGTAAAATATTTGCAGCCTTGAAAAAACATTCGACGTGAAACAGAACCACTAGGCTATCTCTAACAGCATCAAAATAATGCATCTGTATATAAACACTCTAGCCGTGATAGGTTGCTAATCTAAGGGCCATTATTACAACTTGCCGTTAACTAAAGGGAGGATTCTAACGGCAGATAAATTGTTTTTCATTATTATGAGTACCCAATAAGATAGAAGTGAGCGTTAAGCTAAAGGGAGGATCATCCTGACGGTAACTGTTAAAGTTAAGTTTGTGTTTGAACTTGACATATTATCTATTATTTTCAATATGGCAACTCCAAATTTAAACATATTCGTATCCGTCGTTGCCACTGCGTTAAAAAAAACTTGTTTAATTGAGCAGTTTTATCGACATTGATCCGTCACTGCCATATTTTTGAAAACAGTCAACTTTATTTTATCTGTAAGTTGCAATAACGAAAATAAGTTAAAGGTAACTTCCCTTTAGCTAAAGTTACCTTTAACTAAACCCAAGTTTAACGGCAAGTTGTAATAATGGCCCTAAATGTTTAACATGTTAAAACAAACTTGAAGTAGCTTGACCCTGTACTTCAACACTGTGAACAGTCCTGGAATTATTTGCTTTCCTACAAATTTTTGTTTACAGCATTAGAGTCTCTTGCTCAGTTTACTTTAAAGTTTTGTTTTTTTTTTTTAATTTAGATGTCTGTTGTTTTGTCTTCCTGCAGCGCTCTTGTTCAGTTGCAACTCGACTGGGATAGACGAGACAATATCAAACCAAACTGACTCACACTGCATGTCTGGCCGACAGCCAATGTAATGATTGTGATAATGTAGGGTAAACTTTGACACTTGCCAAGTACAAATTTTCAACAAAAAAATTACTAGTTGTAGCAACTGCTGTTACTGCTACAAATACTACTGAATCATGGGGTTTATATTTCTGTGGCTTTATTCTGCTGGTATTGTTGTTGATGGCGTGCTACTGAACAAATATTTTTGAGGTGCTCATGTGCTTTTTCTCTCGAATTGTACATTCACATTTACAATTACTTTTATACTTCCTTAACATTTAAAAACGATACAAATGCAATAAACGCAGTTATTTTAGCATCATCACAAATAAAATCGAATAAAAGCCGATTATAGAATATCTGACTTTAATTCTTAAGGCTTTCTACAATCAACTTACTTGTTTTCTATTATAATGCTTTTTTAATCGTTTATTTTTATATTTTTAATTTTCATTTTACTTTCATTTCGTATGATCAGATCTTTTATAGCTGCTATTTAAGCAGTCTTAAACTATGGACCATACAATGAACATAAATATTTAATGTCGACTGTATTAAATGAATACAGTGCTTATACGGTGTTCAGATACGCGTCTTTATTGCGTAAATCGCAATAAACGCCATTATTGAGCAAAATATTTCATATAAACTTTCATTTCATAATTGCGCAATAAATACGCATATTGTCATAATATTGAGTAAAACTTAAAATGCAGCACTGTCATAAGTATGTTTAGTGAGAACGTTACAACTTATGCGAACAAAATTGGTATTTTCAAATATCAACAACGTCAAATAAAAATGGCGAGTGAGGTGGAAGGTAAGTTTATTTATATTAACACTAAATCTACCTATACTTCTTGTATTTCTATTCTTATTCTTTCTACTATATATTATTTAAAATTTTTTAATTATTTATTTAAATGTTACAAAATTTTGCTGATAAGGACTATAAGAAAACAATGAAATAAGAATTTTTATTAACAAAATAGCACTAGAAATTGTTACTGTAATACTCGCTTGTAGTAGAGTGAATATCCATCTGCCAGAAAATAAACAATATACCAAAACATATCAGGCAAAGCCAAAAATGTCCAAAACAGTGGTTTTATATCACAAAATATGCAAATCAAAATCAAGGCAAATAACTTCCCGCTGTAGTTAGGGCAGATTACATACATACATTCTTCAGTAAAAAAAATACGAGATAGGAGTAAATCTTCAAAAATATATTCGATGTATTTCTTAATAGAAGTCGTAAAGGTAAATGGCAGTGTTATCATGTTATATTCCAGAAATTCTGATAAAAAAAATTTTAAATGAGTTATTTTTTCCGTCACGGTAGATTTAGTGTTAAATTTATGAATTGTTATAAAAAAAAAATAAAAAAATTTGTTGTTTTCCAGCTGTCAAATGTTTATTGAATTGATTTGCGTATGCCTGAACACTTTAAATAATTTTCTCAATTAAAATTCATGCCTGAACATAGTATTATTAGCGGAGAATTCTTATATCGAAATCCCACACCTAAGAGCAAATAGCTGCGTGTCATTCAAGGTGAAAGAATTCTATTTGCCTCATTGCTGTCAGTGGCTTCGTATTCAAAGTAAAGCCGGCCAGTCGGAGATGGCTTTGATCATCTCCTACAGGTCGGTATAGTGAACAAAGTTGTATTGTGCAGGGCCCCGTATTATTTCGGGATCACTGTGAAGAAGGTGATGGATCTCCAGTACACTTTATAGATATGACCAATTGTCTTATTGTGGCATACAAAAGGCAGAGAATCAGGCAGTTGATTCACCCAATATCTGCATCAGGTCAGATTAGTAGAAGGAAAGCTTAACAAATTACGAAAGGCACATTGGTGGATTGTAGGTAATCTGAGATTACGTTGCCTCAATTAGTTACGTCTTTTGGATGGAGCAGGGTACAACCTCTGCCTTTAGGGGAATGAAACCATAATGAACATTCTATGAAATTGCATTGCGCCTTAGAATTTTTTACTACTTTTCCAATAAATCTGCCTCATGGCTTAAATGGTGAACAATGACTTACAATGGTTTCTGTTTCATCACAGGAAGAGGGAGCTAGGAAGCAATATCAATTTTGGTCACATAGCGGGTGCATATGAAACATGTTTTTTGAAGTATATATCAAATATGATCTAAAATTTTTCGCGTTTATAAGCACGTAGTAAAGCCGGATGCATACATCAAAATAACTTCAGTACATTTTAAAACAAAAATCAAGCTTTCCTAAGTTTCAGTGTTACTAAGCAAGATAAATATGATATCCATGGTGCTTATATCCGGGGAATACTGTATTTATAATCACGGTTCACGTCTGGACTTTTTCATGTTACCCACATACACAATGTCTTTGGATAACTTTTCATTCTTATTTTGATGAACAAGTGAATGAATACACAGTGTTTTAAACAAATAATAAAAATTATCGGGCAATGCTGAGAGGTATATTTCGTCCATAGGTGTTCTGTGGTAATTCTGACAAAATCAAGTTATAACATCCAGTTGATAAGGCTAAAATATCAGATTAAAATGTTTTAGCTTATATTAGTTTTCCCTTTGATGCTTTTAATTTTATATTTTCTTAAGTGCAGTAGAAATATACCAGAAAGTAATACAATCGTTCTGTTCTCCATAACACCATAAATTTTTCTCATAATCCTCACGCTTTACATATTATGCTGGAATATAAAAATCGTACAAACTATGAAATGCAATTTCAACAATGTTTGTATAAAAAAGTAAATAAAAAAAATCCTGTAATGTACCTGCATTCAATATGAAAAGATGTTTATTCTTTGTTCTCTTTACCTCGGTCTTCTTTATTGTTATTCATTATTTTTCTAACTTCAATAGGAATTTTCATCAGACTAGGTACCATTGTTGTGAAAGTAATAATCATTGATTGCCAGCCAAAAACTGCAACAAATGTAATAATAACAACAAAATAATGAATATTACAAAACTAATACAGTCGTCTACTACTTGATAAACAAAAGGAAAATAGTTTAAAATTATAAACCTGAACTCAGACATTCTATCCTATATTTATTGATTAGATCATGCATTCAATTGTTTATCCATCAATGAGCCTTTCTGTTTATAGTCTAATGCCTTTTAAAACCTTTTGTTACTGCATTTTCAACAAAAAAGATCAAATATTTTGTTAGGGACTACGTTTAACAGTGTCTTTTCTTAGATTCTTCTCTAGTATAAGATAGCATAGCTTTAGCCAATAATGATTGAAGGTTGCAGACGGCTCTTTTGCACCGTCGTCTAGTAGGTTGAGAGTTGGCTTGTTAGACGTGGCGATGCGCTTCAAAACCCAGGTCAGACATCCCCAACAAAACGAAATATTTCTTCGGCGACTTCCTCTCAGCAGATTTCTGCCAAAAACTCTAAGAGTAAAATAAAATTACCATGAAAAGTTTCTCAAAAATATGTCGTTTGGAATCAACTTTAAACTGTAGGTTCCGCCACTTATAAAGAAAAAAACTGTCCATCGTGCTACTATCGTGTGAGCACGGCATGATTTCCAAATTTGTATAACGTGATTTAATACATTCACGCAGTTGCCGTGCTGAAGGTACCAAAACTTCTCAGCAGATTTCTGGCAAAAACTCTGAGAGTGAATAAACCTGCCATGAAAAAGTTTCTCAAAATCTGTCGTTCGGAGTCAATGCTAAACTGTAGGTCCCGCCACTCAAGTATAAAATTAAGGCACATAACATGAGTGGTGTGAGAAGCTAGGCCGTAATACTTACTGAAGGGTTGTAATGGCCAATTATGTATGTATGTAGTTACCCTTATAAAAACGTTTAAAATATGAGTTCGCTGATTGCAAATAAAATAAAAATGAATTTGTGTTTAGTTTTGAATGAATCCTTTATGGTTCGCACAATTCTGTGTGCCACTGTTGGCAACTTGATTTAAACAAAAACAATTTATTTGTTATTCTTGTTTGCACTCTTCCGCGTACACACTAACAATTGTTCGTTAGATCTTCAGCAGGTTTATTTACTCTCAGAATCCTGCTGAGAGGAAGTCGCCGAAGAAATATTTTTTTTATATTTCGTTTTGATGTCTGGCCTGGGGCTCGAACCCGGGCTTTTCGGCTAATAAGCGAACACACTACCTACTACACTACGGCGACTATGGGTAATTACTTAACAATATAAAAAGTCCATTCCCGCGACTAGAATATTTAGTTGTTTAACTTTTCCCCCTTTCCATGCACTATTAGCCTTGAAAACGGCTGACGTGTGTTATAAAAAGGGCGTTAAAGTTTTAACCTTACGTGCCATTGCCGTGCCGTACCGTGAATTGTTTTCTTTTTTGAGACTTGCAGTCTGAATGCTTAAAGAGCAGTTCTCATAATATAACCAAAGGACGACTGAATTCTTCCAAATACAAACCTATCTAATACACTCCAATGAAAAGGAATGAAGAGTCATATCAAGCTTATAACGTACATTTAAATTGCTTCGTATTATTTGTTTTAAAGACCTTTTCCAAACATTTTAATTCTACCATTTTTAATTTGAAAATAACTTGGAATATGTAAAATCATTTTTTTCTTTTATTTTCAACGATTTTTTAAGGTAATTTGGATATGAAGAATATGAATGAATATGTACATACGGCCAAACAAGCACATTTTTATAAGCATATACAAACATATTTTAAACGTACATATATACCACACCTTTATTTATATTTAATATAAATATTTACACACAAACACTTAATATGACACCAACTCCAGGGATAATGCCTAAAGCAATATTTACAGTTGAAAGATAAGCCACACACGCCTCTAAAAAAAATTACAAAAATATTCTTAATATTCATCGTATTATTATTTCAAAATGCTATTTTATATGTACGTGGTTACGAAAACAAAAAATTCAGATTTAATTTAATTTTTGTTTTTCATGTGTAAAAAGTATGTATACATACACACGTAATTGGTCATAACAAACCTTCAGCACTCACTTGTTATCGAACTACAGAGCTCACCTTTACAGTGATGACCTGCCGATGGCGCTCTCAATGAAATATGGGCCGATGACTCTGCCAGTTGAGTATTCAAATCAAACAGTGAGTTTTTCGGGATGCATTGGACGCTCTTGAATTTCATGTGTATTGATATCGTTCCAATTTCAAAATTTTTGTTTGTTTACGCAAATAGATGATGAAAATTTAGGGGCAGTTGCCAACTGCTTCATGGTGATTTGACAAAAACAGATTGAATAAATCAGAACTAATTTGACAGAATTCGTTACAACAAGATGACAGTTACTAACTGCCACATTTCGAAACAGAGATCAGCAATGAATCGTTTTTTCGCTACTCATAAGTACTCATGATATTTCGAGTATGAGTTTGTCAACAGTATTGAAATTTAGCTATTCTGATTCATTCGTTCCCCGGTGAGATCATCAAAACGAAATATGAAAAAATATTTCTTCGGCGACTTCCTCTCAGCAGATTTCTGGCAAAAACTCTGAGAGTAAATAAAATTGCAATGAATAGTTTCTTAAAAATCTATCATTCCAAGTCGACGTTAAACTGTAGGTCCCGCCATTGATGTATAAAATTAACACACACAACATGAGTGGTGTTGAGAAGCTAGACCGTAATTCTGACTGAAGGGTTGTAATGGCCAATGTATGTATGACTCATTCGTACTCACTACAACATTGATTTATAAGTATAGGTTGCAATGAGTATGAGTACAACGTTGATATAAAACTCATAACATTCGAAATATGTTTGATTCATACGCCTACTCATTCAGATTCATAAATTTTGAAAAATACTTCTAATACTTATAAATGATTCGAGTGATTCATTAAAATTTAAAGTCTTAGTTGTTGTTGCATTTACAAAAAAAAGAAGAAATAAAGAGTCAAAGAAAGCAAGCAACGCAAACACACAACCTTCTAGTGAGTATTGCAGTGTTTGTACGCGAATCATACTTATTTTGTGATTCTTGTAAATGTTGAGTAAAGGAGAGTCGAAATCAGCAACATCATGCGTATTGTTAACTATGAGTACGATGAGTATCATACTTATTTTGTGATTCTTGTAAATGTTGAGTAAAGGAGAGTCGAAATCAGCAACATGCGTATTGTTAACTATGAGTACGATGAGTACTCCAAACTTTGAATATGAGTATTATGAGTATGATATTAAATTAAGTATGACTGCTTATAAGTACCAGAAATTATGAGTAAGATTCGAATCTACTCATCTTTCTGAATACTCATTGCTGATCTCTGGTCCGAAAATCCCTGTGAGAAAATCCTATACAAACTCAAACAATTGACGATCAACGACTAGAGAATACAAAATGATTTGGTCATGGTTTCGAAACTTATAAAATAGTGGCATAAATAGTCTTCAAATAATCGATCTAGAAAGCCTTATGATTCCTGGCAGCTTCAGAGAGGGTAACATCATCGGAAGGTCAATCAGCATACATACACATACATAATTGGCCAGTAAAACCCTTCAGTCAGGATTACGGCCTAGCTTCTCAACACCACTCATATTGTGCGTTAATTTTATACATGAGTGGCGGGACCTACAGTTTAGAGTCGACTCCGAACGACAGTTTTTTGGGAAGCTTTTTCATGGCAATTTTTACTCTCAGAGTTTTTGCCAGAAATCTGCTGAGAGGAAGTCGCCGAAGCATTACTTTTTGTATTTTGTTTTTGATGTCTGGCCTGGGATTCGAACTCGGGCCTTTCGTCTAATAAGCCAACACACTACCTACTAGACCACGGCGACTTCAATCAGCATATCCTCTTAAAAAAGGACAGAATTAACAAAAATTTCATTACCAATATATACACGTTTGCAGATGTCCTTGATTCTAGACAATAATTGATGGATTCGACACAATCCTGGGACCTCTTAAAATAGACCAATCACTCGCTTAGCTAGAAAACCTAGAGTTACACGCCGGAGGAAGTCAGTCCTGTGCTTTTAAATTTTAGAGGATATATATTGTTACGAAAATGGAAACATCGTTTAACATTAACATGATTAACAAAAACTACACACACAAATACAATAACGAACTTGTTAAAAGTAAACCGACAGCATCGGTATGAAAGAAAGCAACAACAAACATCGTAAACAAAATACATAAGTAACAGTTAAGTAGCGACAGAGTTCTCGAGAAGGCGAAACCGCCAACGTTCTACTCACAGAACGTTCATCAGACTAATTGCGTGCGCATATAAAAAGGCAAGACAAAACAGGCAACGAGTAGTAAGAATTCCGTCAGTCTTGTGTGAAGACGCGTTGCTTGTGAAGAAAACAGTCGTGGTTTGAAGATCCCCAACGAGTTGTTGTTGTATTCGTCAAGTGTGAACAGTGGCACGAAAGTAGTGAGAACAATCAAGAGTTTAATTGAAACTAAACACATATTTGTTTTTATTTTGTTTGTAATCAACGAACTCATATTCTAAACGTTTTTAAAAAGGTAAAAATGTAACAATATATATAGACGTCAGTAACAGAACATTGTAAAATGATTGGGGATAACTACGGAAATAAAATGTTTTCATTGCAATCAATGTTTCCATTAAAAAGGTCGTCCGAATGAATTTGTCTTCGAAATAAATTAAAATATTCAATATGAAAAAGAAATACTCTGAAGAAATATTTAAATTTAATCACTTGATTCTGTAATTCGTGGTGCCTTGTTATTAAACATTAAGTTTATTTAAATTTATATAACATACTCATACACAGATTTGAAACGCAATACAAAAATGAATTGTGTTTGAATGTCCAGTGGAAGGTTGGTAGGTTTTGACAATATGCACTTTGGTATGGATCCTAACGGCGGAAGGAAGAAAAACTAAAGCGGAAATTCAATTTTGCCCACCACATGTTGCCTTGACCCGTTATGAATATATGAATATAGTCGCTCCTAGCCATAGACTGCATGTTGAATGGTATGGTAATGGTACAGCAAAACTCAATTCTGTTTGCCTTGGCAGTAACTAGCACATGTGTTCTCTACATAGATGGTTGTTTTATTTATTTGACTAAATAATTGTAAAGTAATACAGTATAGAAGAATATCTACACTTAGTGCTTGCTGCTTTCATTGTGTGCTTTACCATTACTTTATGCTAATGAACGAACAACCCAACAAGTTTCATAACAATTCATGAAAGCAGGAAATGAGTCTCAACATTATTTACAAACACAGATGAATGAAATGTCACAGACAATACTTTCGAAATATAAACTAAAATGTGAAAAAAAATCTTCGTAATAAGACCTGAATACTTTACATATAAAAAAAGGGGAAAAAAGGGTCATTATAAAAAATTAAATTACAAAAATCAAATCTATCCACAATAATATAGTCCGCTGAGGAGGACTAAATGTACCTAACAGAACCATAGGGGAAGTCGTCACTATCCCTTTTGGACTCTTTGTGCCCACTCCGGAACCACCGTAGTATTACTTCGAAGTGGTGTCCCTCTGGCCATTTGGCCCTTTATATCAATATCCGCGTCCGGACTGCGCAACGAAATCTGAGAAGGTGTTTAAACATCCATTCTAATTATCACATCCAAGTCAAGTTTCTTAGATTTCAGCAAAGCTTCAGCATATCTGGCTATGCTATTCCAATTTTCTTCGCTGTTCAGAAGTATATCGCAGAAGTTTTCAACTGTAAAGGCGCCGATTTTGGCCTCAAGATTCATTCTTTCTAAACTCCATCTCTCAGAATAAAAGAAACTGTGATCCGCGTCATCAATCGATGTATCGTCATAGATGCAATTTGGTCGTGTCGTCTTCTTCATTTTAAGTAGATATTTACAAAAGTAACCGTGTTCGGATAACAGCTGTATTAAATAGTAATTAACTTCACCAAATTTCCTCTCAATGCAGCGGGTAATATCTGGGAGAAGTTTGCCGTCCATCTACCACTTGCTTAAGTGTTCCATTTCTCTTGCCAGTGTTGTATGGTTCGCTTTCTGGCGTCGTCGACATTTACTGTCTCTCCGTGCACGTTTTTAGCCACCCCCACCCTCTTCCGCTCGCTTGCCTGTAGACCTATAGATCACTGATTACCAGAACTCCTGACTTAGATACAGTCCTATCTGCCGATGCCACTCTAAGTGCAGCGCTTCGTTGTATTGATGATAAAATTTTCATTCCACAGTCGACCTTTAATGCTTCCGCCCAGATCTCACTGCCGTAAGACAGAATAGAGTTCGTAATTGCCATCATTAATCAGCGTCTGCTCTGTACAGGACCACCAATATTGGCCATAAGCTTACTAAGTAAGAAGGTAACCTTAACGGCTTTGGTTGCAGCGTGTTGGATCTAATCCCAGAACGTCAGTTTAGGGTCCAGTCGAATGACAAGATAGTTGACTACTATCTGCGTCGTCAAAGTGGTATCGTAATGTGAATTTCCAGCGGTATACGCTTCCTCGTATGAAGTATCAACTCTGTCTTCTCCGTTGCGAGTTTGAGTCCTCTGCCCTCGAGCCACGACTTCGTTCTTATTATCACCTGGTTTTCGCAGAAACTCTCGAACCGTAGGAATTCTACAAAATGTTCAGTCCCTCAACATAGGAATTTCTGCGAGAGTTCCCGTGAATATTAAGTGTAGAAATAATACATTAATCCCTTAATTTACGTCGCTTTTGGTTCCTAAAGGACGAAATTCGAAAAACGTAAATCAAAACGCCGTACATTCTACAAAGTAGTATACTATTAAAAATGATTTTATTTGGTTGGGTTTTAAATAATGCTATGGTCGAGGAATAGATTCATTTTAGCAGTGCCAACAGTTCCTTGATTCGAAACAATGTGCGTGGTTTTGAAATTCTTTGATGGCCGTGGAACTATTTCATGTTATGCACTGCTATGTCAATATAGCAGTCAAAGATTAGAATAGTCAATTGCTTCTATAAGCTTCGATAGTTGAAGTTTCTACAAGAAAGTTTTTACAAGAAAGAACTTTAATTTTGTAATTGGTTCTTATCCAAGCTAATCAGCAATTCTACTTTGTGATAGTTTCTGTGTTTATATCATAAAAATTGCAGGCAATTCCACCTTAAGTTCTGCATTCAGGCATTTTTAATTATGATAATTATAATCATGCTGTTCAAATTAATGTAATAGACTCGAGCGATATCGATTATAAGCAGAATTTTTTGCGACAAATTAGTTGCTTTATAATATTTCTCCTTTTCCTGACAAAAGTTACACTTGCAACAGTTGTTAAATAACTTTAAAGCAATTCAAACTTTTTTTGTTAACGTCTATATTGTTGCAAAAATGGAAACATCGTTTAACATTAACATGATTAACAAAAACTAGACTAACTAATACAACGAACTTGTTATAAGTAAACCAACAACATCGGTATGAAAGAACAGGGGATAGACAAATAAGCGAGAACGCAACAACAAGCAATGTGAACAAAATACACAAACAACAATGAAGTCGAGATAGAGTTCTCGAGAAGGGGAAACTCCGAACGTGGGCATATATAAAACGGAAGACAAAGCAGGCATCGAGTAAGTAAGAATTCAGTCAGTCTTGCGTGAAAACGCGTTGCGTGTGAAGAAAACAGTAATGGTTTGAAGACCGCCGTTGTAAAGATTTACCGAAAAGTTGTTAGTGCTTACACGAACAGAAGTGTAAAGAAGAATAGCGAACAAGCAATTATTGTTGTATTCGTCAAGTTGTAAACAGTGGCACATAAAAGTAGTGCGAACAATAAAGAGTTTAATTGAAACTAAACACCAATTTATTTTGTTTGCAATCAACGAACTCATATTCTAAACGTTTTTAAAAAGGTAAAAATGTAACAATATGTTAAGCAGTTTGTCTTCCGAAGTTTTTATCATAGCCCTTGATATTTGTACTAACGATAACATGCTCAACTATTTTACGCACGTTCTTTAGATTGAGCGCTTTATTTTTCTACTCAAGCATGTCAAATGAGTTTTTCTTCAGACGTGTCAAAATATGCAAACTGTGGAGATATGTGTCGGCACCATATGTGGGCAATTTGGAATTTATTGAGAAAATAATGAATAAGAGAGAGCGTTTACACATTCTAAAGAACAAATTCACCAAAAGTTGGAAAGAATTAAGGATTGTTAATGGTTGTTCCTTCCAAATAGTAAATGAAGCCAATCACACTGCTTCTTATGTGAAAATATGATTTGCCTACCAAAGACCCCACAGGGACTCCAAGAAAGGATATCATTTGAAAGAACGGTTACGGTAGTCGCTAAGCCCAAAACGAAAGGCAACTGAAAACTAACTAATGAGTACATAGCCAAATGAGTTAAATGGAGTGCTTAACCTTAATGGATACATACAACATAATTGGTCATTACAACCCTTAGGTCAGGATTAAGACATCGCTTCTCACAACACAACTCACAATGTTGTGTGTGTGTTAATTTTACATCAGTGTCGGGAACCACAGTTTGAAGTCAATTTCGAACGAAAGATTTTTGAGAAACTGTTCATGGCAATTTTATTTACTCCCAGAGTTTTTGCCTGAGTTCTGCTGATTGGAAGTCGCCGAAGATATATTTTTTCATATTTCGTTTTGTTGGAGGTGTCTGACCTTGGGTGTCTAATAAACAAACATACTACCTACTAAATACGACTATCAGACTTAAAAGAAAAAAAAATAATTCATTCAAACGATATTTATGCTGTACGTTTCGTTTCAAATGTGTCATCAACGTTATTAATTTTGCTTTTTACTGTGACGTTTACGATTTACTCTTTATAAATGAACAAGTGTTTTTGTGAAATTTCATAATTAATTTAATTTATTTTAAAATTTAATATAAAATTCTGTTGAATTATAATGAAGACAGTGTTGCCCACCAGCAGTACTTTAGTACATTTTTCAGTACTTTTTCATTTCATAAATACCGCAGTACCTCCGCGACGCTCTCAGTACTTTTTTATTATTATTACATATTTTATGTCATGCGCTTTTCAACTATTAATGCATTAGCAACATGTTCAACCTAATGCTAAAGGTAGAATGAGGCTTTAGCTCCGGTTAGCCAAACGTCCACGTAACCTACATTCATTTTTAGAACACGAAAAGCAATGAAAATGCTTGCATTGATCTTCATATGCTACTTTACGTTACATTACGTTCCATCTACGTTTGACTAACGGGGCTTTTACGTTTTATTACGTTCGGAATCAGCTGTTGTTGTGTTATAAGTGAGGAATACGAATAAGTCGTTAGGTTTTCTGTTCCGTGCCGTGTGTGTATTAAATATAAATAAATAAATAGTCTAGTAGGTAGTGTTGTGGCTTACTAGACGTGACCCACGGTTAAAACCCCATGCCAGACATCTCCATCAAAACGAATTATAAAAAATTATATCTCCGGTGACTTCCTTCTGGCAAAAACTCTGCCACAATAAAGTTTCTCAAAATATCTGTTGTTCGGCGTCGACTTTAAACAGTAGGTCTGTATTTTTTTTACAAAAGTACCATAGCTTCAAAAAAGTACTCTTTCAGTTACAGTTCAGTACCATTTCAAAATTTCAGTTTTGCAACACTGCCACAAGCTATAGACTAGTTTTTTGGTAAATAGAAAATATTTAAATAAATTAACAGTAAATAAATTAAATAAAATAAAAGCAAATAAAAATGAAGAGAACATATTTAATTTATGTTTTACCAATAAATTAACTCAAATTCATAAAATTATTATTAAAAATCATGTTTTTATTGAATTTCAATAAACATTTTTGTAAATTACGTGCAGAAAAATGCCTCACAATTTATGGCTGTTGATTTAAACAATTTTTATTTTAATATTTTATATTTATTTAATTGCACTTTAATTCAATTTTAAATTAGACAATAAATGTAATTAATTATGTGAAAATGACATGCGGACGTATAGTATTACGCGACAAATGGATAAATAACAATAAAAATAATAGAACATAATAATAATTTTAGTTTTCTTTTTTATTTTATTTTTTTTTTATAATTTATTCGTCAGATATAATTAAAACAAATAAATATTATACAAAATAAACTCGGTAAATAAGCGATTCTTGTTAATAAACAAGTTGAAGCTGAAAAAAGTATACTCGTATAATAAATAACGAAGTTACGTTGGAAGAGACGTAAAATATAAAATTCATAATGACATTCTATTTACATGTCCATGTAAATGGACATCCAGTTACATTTCGACAATTAACAATAACAATAAATAAAAGATAATAAAATAAGGAAAATGAATAGCGTAATGTTAAGATATACATACAATAATTTTTACATCTCAAAGCATGCCCGTGGTTCAGACCAGATATCAGCAATAAATCGTTGTAAAAATGTCGGGATGGTGCTCGAAAATTTTATCAAAGAGTTAAGCTTATAACCGAAATACTCAAAAACTTGAACATCTTTCTGAAACGATAGAAATGAAAACTTAATTACTGATTAGCAAGGGATGATGAGGTTACAGAGGCTACACTTCTACAGCGAAGCAATTTCGATACCAATTTTACTTAAGGAGATGATGTTGTACCGCATCCAATCGATAACGGAGGCACGTAGATTCCGTCGCCCAGTCATAAAGAGGTCAAAATAGCGAACACGAGAAGACACCATCGAAACGGAAGAGAAAAAAATGACAAATGCATCGCAATAATTTTTATGGAATTGAGTATCCATTGGAAAATTGGCTAGATTGTTTAAACGATATAACATCAATTTAACGTTCACGGAACTATTTTAATGATTATTTCAAATAATCTTTAACGATACAGTTGGTCCTGACTAAACTTGTAGCAGTAGTATATCTTCGCATGAAATAAAAGAAATTAAATAAAAACGCTGGAAATCTGGCACGCTTTGTGAATAATTTATAAAGTAGAAAAAACAAAAACAATAATTTTGTTTATAAGTTGCTTGTAGTTTTTTATTTAACACTAAAATATCGTGACTCTCGTTCACATCACTTTAGCCTGTTAAATTTTTTGTTGCTAGTTTAGTTGTTAAGACTTTTTGGCTTCAACGTTCTTCTGGAGTTTATAGTAAATGGAAATGTTTTCTTCCATCACTTAAGCACGTTTAGAATATGAGTTCGTTAATTTTATATTTGTGTGTAGTTTCAATTAAACTCTTTATTATTCGCACTACTTTTATGTCCCACTGTTACAACTTCATGTATCCAACAATAATTGCTTGTTCACTATTCTACTTTGTACTTCTGTCCGCGCAAACACTAACAACTCTTAGTTAGATCTTCACAACAGCGATCTTCAAACCACGACTGTTTACTTCGCACGCAACGCGTCTTCACATAAGACAGACTGAATTCTTACTACTAGTTGCCTGCTTTGTCTTGCCTTTTTATATGCGCACGCAATCAGTCTGCTTGAAGCAGAGCGTTTGGGGTTTCGCCTTCTAGAGAATTCTGTTGTGTCTTAATTGTTGTTTGGGTATTATTTTCACATTGTTAGTTGTTGTATTCTCGCTTGCTTGTCTATCTTAACGATGTTGTTGCTTTACTAGGAACATGTTCGCTGTATTTGTTAGTGTAGCTATTGGTAATCATGTTATTGTTAAACGATGCTTTCATTTTCGTAACAATATTCGTCGATAGTAAAAAAGTGTATTTTTTTAATGTCGGTTCGATATTAGCTCTAACTGCCTCTGTCTACAAAAAATCCGTTACTGTATTTAACTTACCAAAATCAATACATGTACGAAAAGGGGTGTTTGTCTTGACAGACAGTTTGTAAAAAAAAAAACGAAACTTTATGAATAAGACAACTCTACAATAAACTTCAGTGCCTTCCAGGCAAGACTGCTAACTCATTTCCGTAGCATATGATACTACAGACTTTCCATTGTGGTGCTTAAGTAAATTTTCAAAACATTTATTTAGAATTTCTTACACAAGTCTTTTTTTTTTAGAAAAAATATTAAAGGCAGAGAATTCAATGACTGCAATCTTCTTTTAAATTATTATTGCATTGAGCTTAGGCAGGTAAATAATGAATTTTAATTTGAACAAATTTTAGCAGTATTTAGGGCGAGAAAAATCCAATGTTGTTTACATATTAACTTATAAGTTCAATATTAATAAGGCAGAAGCTCTTGATGTTGTGGATGCAATCAGGAACAATTTTTTTTAAGTGTCGTATTAGTAATGAAGTGGTTTCTTAAGATGGTTAAAGATATAATTCATTCCCTCTGACTTCCCTACCATTTACATCACTTTTATCCAATTGAAATGGAATACAAGTCTCATGTACCGTCCAATACCACAAGGTTCAGTTTGAGGATTCTCGAATAAGATCTTAAAACGAATGACCGTAGCGCATCCAACTCTATAGGTTCATTCATTGAAACAATAAATTATGATTTATAGAAATAATGAGCGTTGTTCCCGAAATGCTAATACTTTAGAGCACATGCATTCGGTTCGGTTCGACCCGAATCTCGATCTTTTCGATCGTTAGAGAATGTCGCCGTTTTCTCAACCTTCTTTCTCGGCGCTTTAGTGTCACACTTATATGGGTCCCCAGGCACCGTATAATTCCTAGAAGACAACCTAGCCAGGGCTGGCGCACTACTTCCGGAATCGTCTTCAATCGACTTAGGGATGCCACTTACCTCTTTCAAGCTGATCATCGCGCGAAAATTCTTTCGAGATGCCAACCTATCCTGGGTCAATGAGGAGTCCTGCTCCACCGCTAGTCTCACTTGGCCCACAATGGATAGAAGGCGCACCACCATAATTGTAACATTCCCATTTAAGGACTTCTGTCGTGGATGCAGACCACCTGAGGAACTGGGCTGGGTTTCCAGCTTGGGGTAGTCGTTCTTTAAATGTGCTGCCTTTGCGCTGACCAACTTCTTCCTCCCTGGTTTGGTGGAACTTGGTCAGTACAGGGACTGCGTTCACCTATTGCGTCACAACATGCCGCTCTGCGTGCTGAGTGAGCTGTTTGTATCAAAGATACCACTCTAGTTTAACCTAACCTACAGTCTTAAAGAAACGATTGATCCAAAAGTCAGGACAAATATCAAGACAACTCACGATTTTCTATAAACTTCGAAACTCGGTCGGCGCTGGTTGCAATGGTGTAAGAAAGATGAAATTTAATATTTGGGGTATATTCTAGCATTTGTAAAAAAGTTAGAGGCTGTGCATCTAAAATTAAAAAAATGGTCTAGGGAGACAGACCATTTACATACATATTGCATAAAAAATTTCTAAACACACACGTCTTCTTTAACATACTTTACTATTAAATATTTAAAAAAAAATTAAAAACAAATATTTTATTAGTTGTTAAAAATTAAAATTTATTAACAACATCGTGCATTTGGCAAAGCAATTAAATTATGACCCGCTGATGTACAAGCACTAAATATGTACATATTTGCAATACATGAATATGCATTCATACGATTATTACCCGAGTTTACATATTCACATATACATACATACATACATAAATACAGAACTAGAAAGGAACAATTATGAACAATAGTATTACACGTGTGTGGAAATGTGGGTTTCATTCAGAATGCAAATTTTAAGCACAAATTCATTACTGGGTGTAACATGATTTCTAACGAATTCGACACAACATTTATCGCATGAACATTAAAGTTCGACAAATACTCATAAATGATTTGAGTTATTCGAAACATTCACACAAAAATTTACAGTCTTAGTTGTTGTTGGATTTACAAAAACGAAAAAAAAGAAAGACAAAGACAGCAAGCGAACCAAACACACAACCTGCTAGTGAGTATTGTAGTGTTCATACGCGAATCATACTTATTTTGTAATTCTTGTAAATGTTGAGTAAAGGAGAGTCGAAATCAACAACACCATACGTATTCTTAAGTATGAGTACAATGAGTACCTCGAACTTTGAATATGAGTAGTATGAGTATGATATTAAAATAAGTAACAGAAATTCAAATCTACTTACCTTTTTGAATACTCATTGCTGATCTTTGTTTATCTCTATTTATTCCATGATATTTTTACATACGATGACCAGTTTCGCTACGACATCTTTGGATTTTCTCATATTCTCCATATTTGTCCTACTATTTGCAGTCTTGCAGAGTAGAAGGTCTTAATTGTACCGATCACTGTCGGAACAACAATGCAGTCAAATAGCTATTTGAGTTAGGGTATCAAACATTTTTCAAAATTTAGAAGTACAAGATTATAAAAGGAAGACCATTTACAGATTTGCGCAATAATGATCAAAAGGCAATTTATCTGATCTGGACTCCGCCTATGCTGATAAAATCCAGTTTATTTCTTGCTTAGAGCTGACATAAAGACCTCAGAAGGAGTTCTATTCACAATATAATCTAATATTGGGAGATCGAAAATTCTTTATTAAATTTATTGCGATCAAAAATATTTTCTGGAGCTTGAGACTAAACAGATAATGAACATGACTTATGTTCCTTTCCTTTCTATTAAAAAACTACTACAAAATTAATGCCTTTCACTTCTTCCTTCCGTAATTCACAGTTTTTAATTAAAAATTGTGTGGTTAATACGGTGTTCAGATAGGCACCATTATTGCGTAAATCGCAATAAAGGCCATTATTGAGCTCAACATTTCACATAAAGTTTCAATTAATTATAGCGCAATAAATAGGCAAATTGTTGTAATATTAAGTAAAACTTAAAATGCAGCACTGTCATAGTAGTAAGTAGTAAAATAAAAACAATGTTGTTGAAACAACCAACTGTTTTGTTTACCAGCTGTCAAATGAATATTGAATAAGCAGCTGAACTGCGTATATTATTATGCCTGAACACTGAAAATATTGTACTCAATAAACCGAATATTGACTCAATAAAAGTGCATAATATCTTACACTTCGTCAAACTATCTTACACTGGTTAATCAACAATGTACATACATACATAGATACATACTTAATTGGTCATTATAACCCTTCAGTCAGGATTACGGCCTAGCTTCTCACACCAGTCATGCTGTGTGCCTTAATTTTTTATACTTGAGTGGTGGGACCTACAGTTTAACTTCGACTCCGAACGACATATTTTGAGAAACTTTTCCATGGCAGGTTTATTTACTTTCAGAGTTTTTGCCAGTAATCTACTGAGAGGAAGTCGTCGAAGAAATATTGTTTCATGTTTTCGTGTTGATGACTGATCTGGGGCTTGAACCGTGGCCTTACGTCTAATAAACCAACACACTACCTACTAAACTACGGCGACTTTTTATGCGATAATTTATTTAAGATTCTAAAACTCAAAATTAGTTTCTATGTAACACGGCTATAAAAAATTGTGAAAATAGTATCCTCTCCACATTTACCGCATGTATACAATTAAATTTTTAACTAAAGAGTGACTTAAAGTAACGAAAGCAAGTCAGAGCTAAAAAAAACAAAAGCAAAAAAAGGAAACTTTTTGTGGTAACTGTAACCTTTTTGGTACTGAATAAAATATCGTGATCTCATAATAAAATACTCTTGTCATCATCGTCATCTCTTTTTCGTTTTGTTAATGACAAACTATCGGCATGACCAACATTAAAGCCATGAAGTTAAACAGCAACAACAACAAAACAAACAAAAAAACACAAAAACCATGAAACATTATTAAAGAATTTCTAAACAACTTACTAAAAATATACTTTTAAAAGCAACAACAACAACAGAAACAAGAATAAAGTTCACCAAAGAAAATTTATAACCTCAACAACAAATCACCGTCGGTGTACTATTTCTCATCAGTACCTTTAGAGTAGGAAAACTAAAAGGTGGGCTTTACCTTGCAGTAAAAATCGTGCCAAAGTAGTGATACTCGTAATTTTGTACTGTATACGAATTTTACAAAGTAAAGCAATAAAAACAGTGAAAAGTGAACTGTTGGTCAAATCTGTATACATGACTCCCTACGACATTTAATTGTGCGGTTATTAGACATAAGGAGGTGTTGAATTGGTAGTCGTCGTAGTCTAGTAGGTAGTGTGTTCGCTTATTAGACGTAAAGCCCGAGTACGAACCCAAGTTGAAAAAAAAATATTTCCACGGCGACTTCCTCTCAGCAGATTTCTGGCAAATTCTCTGAGAATAAATAACCCTGCAATGAAAAAGTTTCTCAAAAATCTGTCGTTCGGAGCCGACGTTAACAGTAGGTCCCTCCATTGATGTATAAAATTAATACACATAACAAAAGTGGTGTGAGAAGCTAGGCCGTAATCCTCACTGAAGGGTTGTAATGGCCAATTATGTATATGTAGGTATTGAATTGATTATGGTTTTTGGATATCCTATATCGAATTCCATCCAACTCATCATAGAAATTGCTCAATGCAGGGATTGCACATTAAATTCACGATTCCCCTAAACTAGAAACCAGTCCGAAAGTTTTATAAACGAAGCTATATCATTGATTTTAATAAATCCCACATTATCGCCAAAATTCGTTTGATGGTAGGTGCAGTCTTTTCGCGTGTCTTCCCATAACGCAATGACATGCAAGCATGGCCACTGTGGTCGATATGACATTGCAATCAATTTTAAGTAGTTGGTTGGTATGTCTCCTATCCATTGTAGTCTAAGTGAGTTTGGCAAGGGAGCAAGATTCCTCATTGACCCAGGAATTTTTGCCTAATTGACAATTTAACAGAAGTAAAGGTATAAACACATATACGACAGACAACAGTTTGGCAGCTCGACAGAAAATTCTGATAACTGTTTTTTCTGCCATATACCGACTGCTTAAATTTTTTGAAAGCAGAGCAGAAACTTCAATAATTTTCAAATTTGAATTTAAATATATTTTCAGTGTTGTCACTATCAGCTTTTTTGTACGCAAAATAAACTCACTTATGAAAAAACCGCACACAAAAAACATTTATCAAATGAATTCAGATACAAAATTGAATCTATAATTCTATTTTATATTATGAATACATTGATTGCTTTTGATTTCTTAATTTTAGAATTGTTCTTTCTCTTCAATAATACAAGTATTTTTAGCTGTTTTTTATTATGATGTTATGTTGTGTTGGCATCACTAATTTGCTTTTAGCTGCTCACAAAAATAGAAAATATTTTAATTTGGGCAGGAGCTGCTTAGGTTGTTGTCTTGGCTTTTTCTGTTCTGCCTTCAATATAATCGTTTTCATATAAACGTGTGTATTCTATACTTGGCAGCTTTCTGTTGTCTGTCGTCTGTCGTCTATGTGTTTATACCTTAAGTAGTATACCCAATTCAATTGCAGAATGTGTAGCTTCTCTGGCGAGTACATTAGCCTTCATATGCCTGGAATGTATGTGAGTCCAGGGTGCCAGACTTGTGCGACACTGAAGCCCTCATGGCAATTTTATTTACACTCAGACTTCTTATCAGAAGACTGCTGACAAAGCCGCATATATCGAATTTTTATCAAATAAAGCCAAACCGAATAAAACTTCTTCACATCATGAAGTATACATAACGGAATAGCACTCAAACAGTTAATTAGTTACTCTCAATAGCAACAGCTTTTTTCTCTCCATACTTGGTATCAATTGGGAGAATGTAGAATGTATTTTAAAGTCCCGTTGGCTTCCTGTCAGTATAGTCCACAAGTTACTTGATGTTAAAAATTCCCAGATATTTCATTTTCCCTGGCGAAATTTTATATATTCCATCAATTTGAATCTACATCCATCACTTTAAACTCCACAGAATTTAAATTAATTCTCGTTTGCATTTAGTTGCAGAATTCCTAAGTGTATTACGTGCACGTTTATTGTAATATCAACGCTTAAAATATGGTTTCCTTGATTGCAAACAAAATAAAAATAAATTTGTGTTTAGTTTCAATTAAGCTATTTATTGTTCACTTTAATTTTGTTTGCCACTGTTTATAACTTGACGTATACAACAATAATTGCTTGTTCGCTATTCTCCTTTGCAGATCTAACGCAGATCTTTACAACGGCAATTTTCAATCCACGACTGTTCTCTTCACACGCAACGCATCTTCACACAAGCCAGACTGAATTCTTACTACTCGTTGCCTTCTTTGTCTTGTCTTTTTATATGCCCACGTAAACACTTTGATGAATGTTCGTTTCTTCACCTTCTCGAGGAACCTATCGTAGTCTCATTGTTGTTTGTGTATTTTGGTTGCGTTATTTGTTGTTGCGTTCTCGCTTACTTGACTATCCCCTTTTCTTTCATACTCATGGTGTTGGTTTACTTGTAAACAAGATCATTGTATTTGCTTGTGTAGCTTTTGGTTATCATTTTAATGTTGAACTATGTTACACCGTTTCCATTTTGGTAGCAATATTATAATGGTCCTGAAACAAAACTTTAAGGAATTAATGATGACGTCTAAAATATCATCTCTATCGGCTTTCTAACATAGAAACCTC
Organism: Sarcophaga rosellei; assembly: GCA_930367235.1. Lineage (NCBI taxonomy): Eukaryota > Metazoa > Arthropoda > Insecta > Diptera > Sarcophagidae > Sarcophaga > Sarcophaga rosellei. Next base: position 67,840,233 of record OV884019.1, read on the forward strand.
TTTGAGAAATGGTTCCTGAGTATTCGGAACAGGTAATGTGGGGCGATGCAATCATTACGTTCACCCATAAATTTATTGACTTTTTTGATAAGATTTCTAAAATTACGGTTTGAATAGAAATGGTAGCACAACTATTTTTAAATGAAGACAACACATTGCATACACAGCACGTACCTCATGCTGATGTAGGGTGTTAAATAAATGCACAAAAAAAAACATAAAAACAGCCTGGGTTGGTTGGTTAAGAAAATTGTATGTAAAAATTAACTGGAACACAAGAAAGTACTGAAAAAGAACATGCAAAAAAAACAGCGATTGAAGTAAATTTTATGTGAATTTACAAGTAACGTGAGGTAACAAAAGGGCACCTCAACAGAAGTCACGTTGTCAAAATTTATAAAGAAGAAAAACGGAAAATACAAAAACAATATTGTTGTGGAATGAGAGTCTGTTTTCTTGTTTTTGTTTTAACAAGACATTAATTACCGAAAGAAAACTAAACAGCAATAGCGAGATAAAAAGAAAAAACCGCACCGCAGAACTGATTACCGATATGAGAAAATTTATTTTTAAGAACGCCGTCAGCATACTGTTTGAAATGTTTGTAAATTTAAGTCGTGGAGTTTTTTTTTGCCCACAGTGAATATAATTTTAGTAAAAAAAAAATTGTGTAACACGAGTAGTTTACTTAAGGAAATTCATTTAAAGAGGGTTTGGTCAGCAGTTGCTACTGAATTGGTTATGCTCTATGACCTCAATCAAGCTCCATCCATCCATCCATCTGACATTGATGATTCAATTCATCCTTAATGATAATTATCTGCGCCTTGATTTTGATAACAATTAATTGCGTTCTATTTACACTATCCAAGTGCAAATCAGTAGTGCTAAAACTGATCAGTCCGTGAAGTAATGCCGTATTAATAATGAAGAAAAAATTGGTAGTCATCGGCCTCTAATGCTCGCAGTTGATAGTGGTGGCCAACGTCATCCTCAAACAAATATCGCTCGATACCAAAATCGACAACAAAGAGTGTTGCATTGTGCGCCATTGGATATCAGAGATCAGCAATGAATCGTTTTTTTGCTACTCATAAGTACTCATGAAATTTCGAGTATGAGTGAGTCAACAGTATTGAAATTCAACTACTCTGATTCATTCGTACTCACTACAACATTGATTTAAAAGTACAGGTTGCAATGAGTATGAGAACAACGTTGATATCAAACTCATAACATCCGAAATATGTTTGATTCATACGCCTACTCATTCAGATTCATAAATTTAGAAAACTACTTATGTATAAAATGTACGGTCTTAGTTGTTGTTGTATTTACAAAAAAAGAAGAAAGAAAAAGATAAAGACAACAAGCAAAGCAAACACATAACTTCCTAGTGAGTATTGTAGTGTTTGTAGGCGAATCATACTTATTTTGCGATTCTTGTAAATGTTGAGTAAAGGAGAGTCTAAATCAACAACATCATGCGTATTGTTAAGTATGAGTACGATGAGTAGTTCAAACTTTGAATATGAGTAGTATGCGTATGATATTAAAATAAGTATGAATGCGTATAAGTATCAGGAACTATGAGTATGATTCGAATCAACTCACCTTTTTAGTACTCATTGCTGATCTCTGTTGGATATCACGTGGATTGATATCGTTCCAAATTCAACAATTTTGTTTGTTCACCTACACATTCACTCTGAAATTTCCCCACAGCAAAAGAATATTTTTCCAAGAAAATTATGGTCGTTTTTAGAATACGAAAAGCAGTGAGAACACTTGCCGAACCGTAATGTGATCTCGATAAGCATTTACGTTGCTCTTCATGGGCCACAATCAACAGTTTTTGTTCTTACATGCAAGGAACATATAATGTAAATAAATAAATAGTCTAGTAGGTAATGTGCTGGCTTACTAGATGTGATCCCACGATTCAAACCCCATGTTTGACACTTCCAACAAAGCGAAAAATGAAGAAAATACACTCCCCGAAATATTTATAAGACCAAACGTATTTCTCGAAAAACTTAAAATCTTTTAGACCAATTCGTACCATTTTTGGGTTAAATATAACTAACTATAATATAAATCTCTTTATGTAAAAAAAATATTTATTTCTTTGTTCAATAAAAGGATAACACAAAATGAATTTTATTTCCAAACGAAAAAATTATAAGACCAAAATTAAATAATATTCACCTAAAGCTAAAAAACAATGATAGAAAACAATGAGTAATTTTTGTATTTATTAGTAGTTAGCGTGTCCACCGTGATTAATAATAACTTCCTGATGTCGACGGGGCATAGAATTTATTAAGTTTTCAATGCAATTTTGACCAATCCTACTCCATTCTCTTATGATGGCACTTTTTAAACATTTTACATCCTTATACTGAGTGTTATTATCGAAAACTTGGTCCGATAGTATTGCCCATAAATTTTTTATCGGATTTAGATCTGGACTACATGCCGTCCAATTCAAAACTGGTATGTTTCTGGAGGACAGAAATGATTTTGTTGCTTTTGATTTATGGATTGCGGCGTTATCCTGCTGAAATATCCAATTGTTGCCTAACGAATCATCCCCAAAATTAATTAAAACGTCATCTAATAATTCAATATACTTCTCGCTATTTATTTTAGTTGATATAAAACAAGTAGGAGTCCTTCCCACAGTCGAAATTAGAGCCCAAACCATTACGGTGCCTCCACCGAAATTTCGAGACATTCGTCGATTTTTTTTTTACGTGAATCCATCCAATACATCAACTTTTTTTCATCAGAAAAAATAACTGATAACGTTGAATAACTTCAATGAATGTCGCGAAATTTCGGTGGAGGCACCGTAATGGTTTGGGCTCTAATTTCGACCCAAAAATGGTACGAATTGGTCTAAAAGATTTTAAGTTTTTCGAGAAATACGTTTGGTCTTATAAATATTTCGGGGAGTGTATTCCTTCGGCAACCTCATTCTAGCAAAAGTTCTCAGAGTAAATAAAATTGTCATGAAAAGTTTCTCAAAAATCTATCGTTCGAATTCTACTTTAAACTGTAGGTCCCGCCACTAATGTATAACAAATTAACACATACAAAATAAGTGGCTTGAGAAACTAGGTATAATCCTGATTGAAGGGTTTTAATATATGTATGTATGTATTTTTTTTTTTACAAAAGTACCGAAAAAGGACTCTTTCAGTTATAGTTCTGCACCATTTTAAAATTTCAAATTTGCAACACTGTCTCAGAGTTTTTGTCAAAAATATTTTCAGATTTCATTTTGTTGGATAGGTCTGACTTGAGGTTTGAACGGTGGTCTCACGTCCAATGAGCCAACATACGGCCCGCTAGACTATGACGACCAAGTCACAATGCAAAATTCGCCAAAGTTGTGGTCTTCTAAAGGCCGACTACTATTGAGCGATGCGTAATCGACTGCTTTGGATTCTAATGCATACTTCCACGCACACTGTCGATCGTGTACTAAACCGGTGAACTCGAATTTTTACCACATTATGAATTAGACACTCGGTAGTACGATTAAGATGATCGTAAAATGAGCGAAGCATGGAGCCCGAATAGAACACCCATTTTATTATTATGGTTGCATTGGGTAAAACAGGGTGTAGAAATTACAACTAATTTGTCAGATGTAGCTTCAACAAGATGACCGTTATCTACTGTCAAAATTAAAATGTCTCTACTGGAAGACCCGATATTGTAAATATAACAGTGCTGTAAGTGACCGCAGCCGCACCGCATTGTAACAACGTACTACATTCAGTGAATGAGAAATATGATGAAACTGTATGCAACTCTCTTTCAAACAAAACATAAAATTCTATGAGAACTAAGTATACATGTCTTATCTATGCGGCTTTAGGCCTGTTAAATCAACCAGCGGTCAGCTACATTTTTTCACTTGTTTTGTAGACTACAAAGCCGTCTTTGCAAACCGATACAAGCCAAGTTATTCAAAGGCAATGCCTTATTTTGGCACATCTTATGAACAGATTCCGTAAGCAGATGAAGCTGTCCTTGAGACAATAAAACATTTTGTAGACACTGTAAGAGGCACTGCTAAATGTTTAAGAGCCTTTTCGTAAAATATTAAAATCTGATGTATTTTGGATTTAAAACGCTCCAATATAAATAATATAGAAAAAACGAAGTTTAATAAAATGAAAGAAATTAAATTGATTGCCTTGATTTCTCACTCACTTGAGTGAGACAATAAAATAAAATTAGACAACCAATAAGTCAGTTACATACTCTGTTTTTTGGCGGACGTACTGTCAAGCATACAAGACATAAGCAATAAAATTTGATTTGCACGAATGTCTTGTTATCCCAACTGACAGAGAGAGCAGCATCTAGAGCATCAATCACGTTTAAAGATTAAAGCATTTACAACTTTTTATGTGGTTGACTATAACGCCTTCTATTAACTGCGCCACAACCCAGATTGAATGTGCTCGCTTAATTATAAGGTGACATAACGAATTTCATATATGGTGATTCAATAGTGATTTGTTTTTCATGATTTTACAATTTAGAATGTTTTAAAAATAACTGAAGTTGCCGTAGTCTAGTAGGTAGTATGTTGGGTTATTAGACGTAAGGCCCGGATGCAAAAACCAAACGGTCAGACATCGAAACCATTATAAAAAAAATATATATATTTCTTCGGCGACTTCCCCTCAGCAGATTTCACATAACATAAGTGATATGAGAAGCTAGTCCGTAATCCTAACTGAAGGGCTGCAAGGACCAATGATGTATATATGTATGTATTAATGGATGCATACTAATTAAATACGCATATTGTATGTATTGTGCTTGTGTTTTAAAGTCAGATGATTTTAATGTTTTGATAATAAAAATGGAGAGAAATGATCATTGGAATCAAAAAATTTGTTTCAGCACAGCAGAAGTATTATCGCATAACTATGGATGAGTATTTCAAAATTCTATCACTGCCTGCACGACCCTATAAACTATTTTACGAAGGTGTAAGAAAACAGAAACAAGAACAACATTAAATTGGAATTTGCAGATGATATACGTTTGGAGGATATAAACCAATATACATACATACCGTAAGTAATGCAAGAGTGGCAGCAACATTCCAAACTTCGTCCACCTCGCTTTAATAAGAAACCGAAATTATATGTAAGCAATGAGGCATCTACATGCATGCGAGTTGATAGAAGGTGTTCAGTGTTTATCTGTGGGTACGTGAATAGCTTTTATTGCCTTGTGGCAGGTTTGCTGCATTAATTACATTCAACGGCATGCGACACTTATAAGACATGAAGTGATAGATGTTCGCAAACTCACACTCTCTCTCATCCAATAGAACATTTACTATATGATGCACAAACCAAGCGGCAGTTACTGTACGTAGACGGCTAGTGCTGCTAAGAAGAATAAATGTTTGGTTTCATCGTAAACGAGGAAGAAATTCATGGTAGACCAATGTAAAGAAGACTACGGAAACAGAACATGCTACACGTAGCTGCAAATCTATTTATTTTGCAAAGGCATAATAAGGAACACTACGATGAGGAGGTTGACGTTGAGAATGTTTATGATTTTATTATGTTACCAATGCTATTGTGCTTGCGGTTATAACTACGAATTTTAAAACGATTATTAAATTTAATATGATAATCTGCATCTGCATAATTTAAGAGATTGTATGTCGCTGAATCCAAATTCTTTGAACATAAATTAAAATTACTAGACGAGACGGTACAAACAGAAGAAAGTTAAATATTTTGCTCATATGAATCCAACATTGAAAATCTTAATTATTCAATTACATAAAAGAGTAGAGTAGAGTTTTTTTTAATGTTTGTTAATTTGTTGTATTGACTCATAAATCCTTTAGAAAGCATTTCGTATTCTTCGGCGCGCATAGCTCTACACACATCATATTAAGGGGAATAACCCTCTAATCTACTTACATGTAACATTGGCAAGGGAATTTTATAATCACATTCTAATCCTTAGTACGGATCCGAAATAAAAACTAATATTATCAACTCATCGGCTTTTTAATTTCTAGTTCGAATCTAGGATTCATTTTAGAAATATTATGAATTTCTTGTTTGTGAGCAAAGTGTTGGACGAAGTACATGGATACACTGCGATTTGGTTTATTTTTAAGTTTCTTTAAATAATTGAAAAGCAAACATGAATTTAAATTTAAAAAAGCGGTAGTAAGTGCCTATTAGAGTAAAAGAAAGATTTTGTTTAAAAAAAATTTTTGACGATATATTTTTATACCATTTTTTTCTTTTTTTTTTTTTTTTTTGTTAAGAAATGCTGTTCCGCTGTATTTTTAGATATACAATAGGCATTCGATAAAGTCTGGCATGCAGGGTTGTTATATAAGTTAAAGCTGCTCCCTGCCCCATTTTATACATTTTTCTTATCGTACTTGACTTTACATCAAAATTAACAACATTATGTCCCAAATGCATCAAATTGAAGGTATTCCTCAGGGCAGCATTCTTGGATCTGTTTTATATAACATTTTTACATATGATATGCCATCTACAGAAGATGTGACGATAGCAACATACGCTGATGACACAGCGTTCTTATCATCACATTTGATAGCGTCCGAAGCTTCAAATAGATTACAAATACAGCTAGAAAGCCTTCACTCTTGGCTAAATAAATGGAATATTGTTGTCAACACACAAAAATCTAATCATATCACATTTACAAACAGACCGGTCCTCCTGTGTTTTTAAATGGTACCGAAATTAATTATTAACAAGGTTGGCAACCGAAACGAATAACGGTATCGGTATCGGTAATCAATTTATTATTATTTCGGTATCGGTAACGGTATTTAAATTATATCGGTTTCGGTATACCGGTATAAAAGTAATATATCGGTATTTATACCGGTATTTACATTAAATGTATCAAACCTAAAAAAGCAAAAAAATAGAAACAAAATTTAAAAAAATTTTATATAAATAACAGATTTATTAATTAAAAAACAAACAATAAGAAATAACATTCTCCTTAAATCTAAGAACACAAAAGTTTACAAATATTAAATATTTGTATTAGGAGATCATACAAAATTAAATTTTTGTAAAGAAACAATAATTCAATTCATGACTAATATTTTAGATTACATCTTCAAAAAGAAAAGTTTAACATTTAATTTATTTGAATGAATACACATAAACTTTAAATTTTGAAATAATTCCTCATTAGATCGAATGACTACAACTGCATTTAAACTGTCATCATCCAACCTATTCCGACTTGGATTCATGATATACTTTACTCCTGAAAATAACCGTTCCACACTTACTAGTGTGACAGGTGCAGCTAATATAACTTTAGAAATGGCATATAGCTCTGGTTTGACTGTACTTTCTTCTTTCCACCAATTGAGAACATTCACATGTCTTTGTACTCGTTTTTCATTTCTAAAAGCACTTAGCAATTCACGTATTTTATTGCTATTTGGTGTTGTATAGGAACTTTCTTTCTCCATATTTCTAAGAATAGCTTCTACGCTGTCAGAGGATGAACTCGAGCTACAACTCATATTATCATCAACGGATGTGCAGCAGTTTTGGGAAAGTATGTCCATTTTAACACTTACTTCTACCATACCGGTATTGATCCATAATTGATACCGGTATAAGGGTAAACGGTATATGAATACCGGTATTTGTACCGAAAAACTAATTTGGGTATCGGTATAAATACCGGTACTTACTTTTAAACGGTATTTAATCGGTATCGGTATTATAACGGTATCGGTTGCCAACCTTGATTATTAATTAAACAAATGTGCTGGCTGTTAGGACGGAAGTCACAGCTTTCTCTTGAAAACAAAGTGTTGCTTCTGAAACCTATATTAAAGCCAATTTGGAGCTATGGAATAGTGTTATCGGGAACTGCAAGCAATTCTATTATAGAAATTCTACGAAGATTTAGATTACAAACGCTCCATACTATGTTACTAATAATGATCTTCAAATACCATTCGTGAAATCTGAAATCAAAAAATTCAGTACTATTTATTTAAATAGACTTAGTAATCGTTCTAATGTTTTGGCAATCACACTACTAGATGAGACAGATGAGACCCGCATACTTAAAAGAAATCATGTATTAGACCTACCATTTCCACAACATTTGTTTAATTAAATCCTATTTTTTTTTTTGTTATTAGTTACAAACCTTTGTTATGTAAATATCACATTTTTATGGTTTACATATTTATACAGATTTTTTTAACTTCTCCTGCACTGTTAAAACTATTTACATTGTTTCTTATATAAATATTTTATATTGCTGTTTCTGATGGGATTCAACAGATTCTGTTAACATGTAGTTCAAATTTGCTTATTATTGTAAAATAGATTGCAAATAAAAACGGAGTTTTTTTCGGAAAATTCATTTTTTGATAAACATTTAAAGAATTAAGAGAATTTGGTCATGCTAAAATAATTAAAAACGTATTAAATGAAGAGTTTTGAACTTATTGTTGCCAATTTCATGTTGCAATCTTTGCGTTTTTTAGAAATATCATTCTTTGCAGACAGCCTACGCCGATAGCAAACAAATGTTTTTTAAATAATTTTTTAAAAAATAAGAAATCAATAGTTTCTACCAATGGTTCCAAATTGTTTTTATTATTTTTTAGGGTTTTGGGCAAAAAAAATTATATTTAACACATTGAGCAGTTTTACCCAGTCAAATATGAAGAAAATTAAAAATCGAATATTGGATCCGCCGAAATCATTATTTTAAATCATTACTTTTGATGCAAAATGTTAAAATTGGAATTAAAATGATAATAATTTATATTTAAAATAACAATTTCATCTACATACATACATTCATTATTAGTCAGGATTACGGCCTAGATTCTCACACCATACATGTTGTGTGTGTTAATTTTATACTTGAGTGCCGGGACCTACACTTTAACGTCGACTCCGAATGACAGATTTAGAGAAACTTTTTCATGGCATTTTTATTTACTCTCAGAGTTTTTGCCAGAAATCTGCTGAGAGGAAGTCGCCGAAGAAAAATTTCTTTTTCATATTTCGTTTTGATGTCTGGCCTGGAGCTCGAACCCGGGCTTTACGTCTAATAAGCGAACACACTACCTACTAGACTACGGCGACCACATTAAAATTAAAACGTAAAAGAATAACTTTTCCAGATCATTTATCATTTTTAAAGTTTTAAATTATTCAACATTCACGCCATAAAAGCTAATTAAAAACCATCAGAATATTATTTTTTAAAAATTGTAAATGAAGCCGAATCACATTAAGTTTACTAAACTGTTCTTGCTGTGGAATTGCAATGCTCTCACCAGCAATGGCACAGATTTACTTTTGGGCACCCCTTAGACGCCAGTCATAATTATTCATAATTCATGCAGTCTGTTGTGAAATGAAAGCGCAATTTTATATTTTACAAGCGACAATATCGGTATGAGTTCAAAGAATATTTTGAACGCATGAATTAATGCGACAATATAGTATCAAAATCTATGAAAAGGGGGAATACTTTATAAACCATTATTAGTAATGAAATTCAATATGTATTTTCATCTCCGTCATTGAATCATTTAGCGTCAACGTTTTAAAATCTGTAAGCGATAATAGTGCTGTGTAGTAGTGTGTAGTGTGTGATCATAATAATGATGATGACGATGTTTATCATATAAAAGCAAGAACCCTAAACAAGTTACGATGGTAGTTGCCCTTTACTGGACGCTTCTTTCACTGGTTAGTCTTTTGAATTAAAGATTAATGGAGCATGGCAGTATACATATGTATCTGCATTTATGCTTTAACTTGCTATAAAGGAAATTTGTAAAATAAATTATATGGAAGCAAAGTGTACTTTTTTTAAACGACAAAATGGCAAATTTAGCTGTCAACATAAAGTAACATAAATGTTTACTCTATATTTATGACTTTAATAAGTTTTTAATATGTATGGCAAGGTATGTAAAATATTAATTCTCATGTATTTCCATATATGTTAAGGACATGGTACCCAATTCAATTAAATTCTCGTTAATTTAAATTTTAAACTGAAAAATTTCAACAACAACTTCTATAAACAGCCCTTACCTTAAGGCTTATGTAGATTAACACTTTTTCCTAAGTATCATTAAGAGTATCAGAAGATATGGACTCTTCTTTCGTTTATGTCCAGAAAAAAAGTTTCTTTTCAAAAAACCAAACTCACAAAAATAAGTCTATTGGACTGCTGGAAATACTTAAAATTGAAGAATTTTGGGGAAAAACGTAGCAATTTCGGTCGATTTCTAGTATTTAACTTTTTATGTCTTTTATTACAGTCGCCGTAGTCTAGTAGGTAGTGTGTTGCCTAATTAGACGTGATTCCAGGATTTAAACTCAGACATTTCCAACAGAACGTAATATAAAAAATATTTCTTCACTGTATATTAGTAGTCATATGATGCGAAAATCCAGTGCTTTAGCAGCTGCCGAATTAACAGAAAACATTCTAATCCCACTCTTGTGATATTGTCGCCCCCAGTAATAGTATAAAAAATATATCTTCGACGACTTCCACTCATCAGATTTCTGGCAAAAACTCTGAGAATAAATAAAATTGCCATGAAAATTTTCTCAAAAATCTTTCTTTCGGAGTCGACTTCAAGGGTGAACTTGAAGAGTTGTAACGAGCAATTATGTACATATGAAGGTTGGAGGACGTGTACTTGTCAATTGAGACAAGTACAGTAACCGGAGGTCGATCTGACCTATTGTAATTTTGTATGTATTTCTTTGATAATTCATTATTTAAGAAAGTAAAGTGATAAATTAGAAAAGTTAGTGGGTGAGCTGTTAATGTTCTAAATGAGAAGTCCGACCACTAACGATCAGAAAAATAAAATAAATCTTAAAAAGTTATATTTCTTCCGACGGAAGCCTCTCAGCTGTCTTCAAGAGGACAGCTCAAAAAGCAAAGTAAGTAAAATTGGCACAAAAACTTGGATGGTACGAAGATAGACGGTAGTCATCAGGAATTTAAGTAACTGCATTAATGTTTAGGAATATTGTATTTGTGTTTAATGTGAATAGATGGGAGATAAAGGATCATTATTGTTTAGACAATTGTATCCACCGTAGTCCAATATGGAATTTGATATTTAATCGAACCTTTTATGCGTATTTCTCTAAATATTTTCATGTTCATGACTGTTTCATACCAGAGTAGGAAAATAAACAAAACGAAACGTTTGATTTCGTTTTGTTTTGTTCTTTGCAATGAGTAAAACACAAACAAAACAAAAACAATGAGAACGATTGTCTCATTTAGTTTTGTATTGTTTTTGTTTGTGAGCACTAAAAATACATTAACTTAAACGTACATAAGTAGAAAAGAAATGAATGAGAGCAAAATTGAAAAGTTTGAAGAAAATACGTTTGCAAACGTTTGCTGAATAATTTGCTCATTATAACTCCCTAAAATATTGTATATACTTAACTTAATGTACAATAAGAGAAACAAGGTTTTTGGCAAAGCAGTAAACATTTTAATTATGATTTTAATTTTATTCAAAGAAATAAAAAATATACATATGTAAATATCCTGCATACATTAAATAAAGATCAAAATTATAAAAAAAAACACTTCCTAATAAACAAAAAAAAAAAAAAAATAGAAAATTTATTTCTTGTTGTTGTAAGGCCGTGTTATCAAAACAAAATTTTTATTCACTTAAAAACTGAAAATATTAATCATAAATAAAATTACCATTCGCCTTTACTAGTAAAATATTCTCTAAATTTGTGGAGCTTAGCTTATTACGCTGATCGGCAAATATGTATTTAAGGGCTGAAAAAAGCCTCTCAACACTTACTTGAGTGCATGGTATTCCCAGTACCACGCTAGCTATTTCGGTTAAATCATTTTTCTGCCTGCTCCAAACATCTATAATATTTTCCTTGATCCCCAATCGGTTTTGCCTTTCATACATTAAAAGATCTTGTTCGATTTGATGAAATATTGAATAAGTTTCGTTGTTGGAAACTTGTTCAAACGCCTTGAAATATTCCTCAAGTGGATCCTTAATACTGCTGGATGCGGGGGAAGGTGCAGATAAAGATAATGATGTTGTGCTACCATTCGCATCCACGGATGATTGCGTTGTGGTATTTGTAACATGATCTATGGATGATTAATGAAATATTAAGGCTATGGAGTAAATATTTTAGTTTTAGTAAGCTTACCTCTAACGCAATAAACGTGCGTGTAATTCTTTCAAACAGCTCTTTGCTCTCGCACACTGATCAGAACTCAGACAAACTTTTATCCTCGGATCAAGGAAAATGGCTGCTACAAATAAATCATTTTCAAACAGAATGGATTTTCGTCTACTAACACTTTCTATTAAATACAATTTTAAGTCAGAGTTTGGAAGATTTTCCAACTGTAATAATATATTGGTAATTTCAATATAGAGATCACTGTATATCAAATGCTCTGATTGTAATTTTTTCGATGTTGTATAAAGCACATTAAATACTTTTAAAAAGTCAACCGCGAAAGTCCAAATTTCGTTAGATACAACAAAAAAGGTGTTGTCATATTTCATAGCTTCTATGAACTCTTTAAGCTCCGTAAAACGTTCTAACATAAGATATGTAGAATTCCATCTCGTAATGGTGTCCAATATCGGCATTTTGTAGTTTCCGCTTTTTAGCAAATTGAGGTATACTGGCGTTCTTAGCTTTTTTACAACCGTTCTAATGACTTCAAGTTTTTCTTTAATGTCTGCAGACTTAATTATATCTATTACACATAATTGAAGAGTGTGAGCTCCACATCGGATGTTAGTTATACCATCCATTGACAAATCTGAGTCCATATGAATTAAATCAGTCTCACCACAAACTTCATCTAAGCTATTGTTAATATTGTCATTTAAATCATTTACAGCTTTGACCATGTTAGCCCCATTGTCTGTTGTTATCGTGACCACTTGACTTAAGCTTATATCGTATGCACTCAGGACTTCTAGTATTATAGTTTTCAAATAATCGCCTGTGTGCCGTTGATTTAACTGTTTTATGGCCAGTGTTTTTATTATTATACTGTTGTTTTTGATAAATTGTACATTGATGCCTAGTACACTAACAGATAACCTGGTAGCTGCATCAATTTTTAACGAAATTAACCTGCTGCGTAGCTCTTCACTTATTTCTTTCTTTAAATTAAATGAAAATTCAGCAATATTTTCCATAATATTGTGCTTATTTAATTTTAGATTAAGTCCGTTAAGTATAGGATTAACAATAATTTTGAATGGCCGGTCTTCCGCCAAACGGAGGGGTCTGCAGCATTTAGTAAACAACTCAATAAAAGCCATTTCTATATGTTTTTTGTTTACTGTGCAAGACAATCTAACATTGTTACTTTTCGATTTATTAAAAACTTCACCACCTTTTTTTTGAAGATAACTATCATAAACACTGGGATGAAAAGTTTTCAAATGACGCTCCAGGTTTCCCGCATGCTCATTTAATAATTTATTACATTTTTCATTTTTGCAAATAACATTTTTATCATTTTCACTTTCAAAAAAAGCACGCAATAAATCATTCTTTGGACGAGGCGTTTTATTTCTGTTTACAAACCAAATGATACACTCAAAAAATACGTTTCTTCTTTTGTTTTGTTCGCAATTATACGATTGTAACGGTATATCAAAGAAAACACATGAGCGAAAAGCCAATTGTTTTGTTTGTGCTCTTTCTCATTTAAAAAGTATTTGTTTTGGTTTTGCTCATGTACAAAACGATTAGAAAAATTTTAAAAGTTTATGACTTTGTGGAAACGTTTGCGAAATGTTTTGTTTATTTTCACACTCTGTTTCATACATTAGATCTTTTTCTGTCTTTCTTAACCCTAGACGATTACTCTTCTATTTTGTACATTAAGGTTACTCTTCATTGAATCGACGAACACTTCCACCCTAATTGGTTACTGTTCATCGAATCGACGAAGCTCATTTACTGTGTATCATATAATTCCTTTATGTTTGACCAAATTTCGCTCTTTTTATAAACAATGTTGATTGATTACGAAAGCTTATAGTGGGTAAACGTATCTGGGCCACTCGTTTTTTTAATACTGGATGGTCGAATCGACGAACAAAATAAAATACAAATACTGACTGCAAGGTTTTATTATCAAATAACGTTATTGAAAAAAACAGCGAAATTTGGTCAAACACAAAAGATTTATATGATAAAGTGTAAATGAGCATTGTCGATTCGACGAAGAGTAACCGTCCAGGGTTATTGGTCATTACAACCCAAATTTGTGGTTAAAATTTCGACTTAGCTTCTTACACCGCCCATGTTGCGTGTGTTAATTTTATTCATGTGGGTGGGACCTACAGTTTAGAATCTACTCCGAATGACAGTTTTTTGGGAAAGTTGTCGTGGAAATTTTATTTACTCTCATAGTTCTTGGCCAGATGACTGCTGAGAGGAAAACGTTGAAAGAAATCCTTTTTCATACATCGTTTGGTGCGAGATGACTGAACTGGAATTTAAACTACGGCCTTATTTCTAAAAATCCAACACCCTACCTTCTAGGTTTTAATCCCTAATCCCGTTAATCCCTCCAAGACAGATACAATTCTTTACAAAAAGACAAGGTCCCGACCTTCACCCTACCTAGTATAAACGGGACCAGACTCACGCTGAACCATCATCTTCATCGAACCCAACCTCCTTCCTATATGGTGTTGCCTTCTGGTGGACTGCTCTGGACAAGCTGCACAATGTCAGACTTCTGGACGGAGTCAGAAGGTCCGCAGTTTTTCGTATCATTGGTGCTCTACGCACCACTCCCACAAAGGCATTGTTTACAATGCATAACTGGCTTCCTTCTGAGCTCCTCGCTAAGCAGGTGGCAAAGTTCACCGCGACAAGACTCAATGCCTGTCTCGTTGGCGCGTCGTTCCCTATGGTCACTCCTCTATTTTGGGCATTGCTCCTGTGGCCATACTGGATATCGATTATCTCTCTGTATAATACTGTTTTGACAGCAGGAACGATTGGATCTCTGACACGACCTTCCCCCCGGAATTCATGGATGTATATACTGTTGCAAACACACTTTGTTTTATTAAAATTTAAACATAGCTAGCCCTCAAGAATGATCCTAGAGATTCAAAACTTGAAAGACCACAATTTTTACACCATGTTGTGAATTTTCAATATTTTAGATTGTCGTTCTAGGATGCTGCTAAAGACCAAGAAGTTTTTAATGTTGCTAACATTTTTATTGGCTTTTAGTCGATTTTGATCGGCAATAAAAAATTTCGATTTTTCTATTAAAAAAAAAATTTTAAAAATTAAAAATTTAATTAAAAAAAATTTAATTAAAAAAATTAAACATTAAAAAAAATTACACAAAGTATTTATCACACTTTTTCAGGGCTGTCGTAAAAATAATAACATCTTGGAAATATTCGTCTTCGTAACTTAAGTCCCCTTCTTCTTGTTATTTACTTCAATTAGGTTGGTGTGAAGGTATGTATAGTATATCATCATATGTAATCTAATTCTATTTCTAAATTGTATGCGATGAATTTATTTTGAACACTAAGTTGTTAACTTACCACAATTTACTTTGACTTTAACATTAAAGTCCAGAATTGTTCGATTCCCTACTGCTGAAAAACTTTTTTAATTTTTTTAACTTCAGACTGACATTTTTTCATCATTAGTTTTGAAGTACACGGAGGAAAACAGAACCAAATTTCTTATCGTTTATGCAACAATTTGTCATCTTGGTGCAATATGTCTGTTTGTCTGCATGTGCATGGTGTAAGTAAATGGTAGTGTATGTTTCTTATTTAAGTCTGCTTAAATGTTAAAGACAATAAGTGCCCATTATTAGGAAATCTTTTCAACAAACTTCAGCTACAATTCAACTCTTTAACTTCTTTAAGTGGCTTCAGACACAAGTGTTCCAAAGAAAAAAATATTGAGAATATAGCCGCCGCTTGACTTGATGTTTCATACGAAATCATTCATCAATCAAAAATTTCAGCAACGTATTGAAGAAGCAGATGAAAAATGGAACTGAAACAAAAACCAACAGCAACAAAAGAAACTAATTCATGTTCATTTTTTTTCTACATTTACTTTCTGCTGTTTATTGCGCAGTCTGAAGTTGAATTAAAGTTTTTCGTCTGCAAGGGGTTGTAAGTACCGATAAAAGTATAAAGTTTTAAGCATAAGTTATGTTCAGACGGATAGACGACGGATGAGAAGTCGTATTGACAATACGGTTTGCTGCCACAAGTTTTTCGTATTGAAAAATATGCTCAAAATACTTTTGGTGACACCATAAAATTCTTATTGACATTTCTCTGGTTAAAGATACTCTATGAAACACACTCACACTTCCTTAAGCATTATGTGTGTGAGGTCAGCAATGAGTATTCAAAAAGATGAGTGGATTCAAATCACACTCATAATATCTGTTACGTATACGCATGCATACTTGTATTAATATCATACTCATACTACTCACATCCAAAGTTTGAAGTACTCATCGTACTCATACTTAACAATACACATGATGTTGTTGAGTTTGTTTTGATTGCTGTCTTTGTTTTTTTCTTCATTCTTTTTTTTTTTTATAAATGCAACAACAATTAAGACTGTAATTTATGAGTATTATAAGTATTTTTCTAAATTTATGAATCTGCATTAGTAGGCGTATAAATGAAACATTACGAATGTTATGAGTTTGATGTCAACGTTGTACTCATACTCATTGCAACCTGTACTTATAAATTAATGTTGTAGTGAGTACGAATGAATCAGAGTAGTTGAATTTCAATACTGTTGACTCACTCATATTCAAAATTTCATGAGTGCTTATGAGTAGCGAAAAAACGATTCATTGCTGATCCCTGGTAGACATCTACTCAGTGGAGCGTTTTGAATATCGATTCTCCTTATGTAAGCATTACATGATTAAAATTGAAACAATTTAGAATTGTTTTGGTAAACAATCTCATGTAGTAATAATGTCATCGGAATGAAGTCGCAGTAGTCTAGTAGGTAGTGTGTTGGCTTAGTAGGCATAACGCCCAGGTTCAAACCCCAAGCCAGACATCAAAACGAAATGTAAAAAAAAAATATTTCTTCGGCGACTTCCTCTCAGCAGATTTCTATGAAAAGTTTCTCAAAAATCTGTCGTTCGGAATCAACTTTAAACTGTATGTCTCGCCACTCATGCATAAAATTAACACACACAACATGAGTGGTGTTGAGAAGCTAGGCCGTAATCCTGACAGAAGGGTTGTAATGTCCAATTATGTATGTATGCATGTATGAGTTTAATGGTTTTACAACATGTATGTCCCTCCTATAAGTACGTGAAATTTAAATAAAATACTGAATGAAAACTAAAAGTGAAAGAAGTTGGTTCAGGTTCATTAAACACATGCTGAATTATTTCCCTTAAATTATAATTTTTCTATGCAATAATAATAAATGTTCATAAGCAAAATTAATAGAAAAAAATATAATTGAACTGTATTTCTTCTTAAATTATTTTCAATGAAAGTTCAATTTGAGCGATGCGTTAAAGAAACTCTAAAAAATTTATTTATATTTTTCAAATGTTACAAATTTGGTTTTTATGAACATGTACGTTGTTGTGTATGCCTACGATGTAGTGTATTTTAAACCATAAAACTTATTTCCCATTATACTTCTGAGCATCTGTGTCTAGGTATTATTATAGTCATTGAAAATATTCAATAATTCAATGCAAAATACTTTTATTTCCGCAATATAAAGGAATTTTATTGTCCCCGAAGGAAAACTTAAAGCATACCCTACGTAGACATATACCTCTTGGTATAGACTATATGCATGCCTGTAAGTATACATATATGTACAATAAAATATGATACTCAATTGATTGAAAAATAAATATAAAATTTAGCATATTGTGTTCTTACTGTGCTGAATATAGAGATATTTTCAAAGAATTTTAAAATGTAGGCACAGATAAGTTTAATTGGTCAATTCACACCAGCCGTTGTATCGTTGTATTCATTGTATTGTTGGAAGAATATACAACAGTGTATTCTTGTTGTTGATAATTTTCATATAAAAATCCGATACACTTATACACATTTTTCCATATGTTTTTAAAAGTTGTATTGGTTTCGTGCTATCAAATTGTGTGAATGAATAAAATGTGTATATGTTTTGTTATGTTGTGTTGGTTTCGGGCTATCAAATTGTTTGATTGCCACGATGTACACAATACATCATAGCATTGAGCGTTCACAAAGAAACAAATGTATTCAATACAACATACACGATACAAAGTTGTGTGAATTGCCCCAATGTAATTTATGTTTAAAAATAATTTGTTGTTTTTGATTGAAGAGTAAGTCAAGAATAAGAAAATGAAATTTATTTATATTAAAACTTCCTTCACATTATTATTACGAAAATAGAAACGGTGTACCATCATTTAACATTAAAACGATAAACAAAGGCCACACAAACACATACAACGAACTTGTCTGCATATACCGACAACATCAGCTTGAAAAAAGCAACAGTTCTATCGCGACTTCATTGTTGTTTGTGTACTTTGTTCACATTGTTTGCTGTTGGCATCTCGCTAACTTGCCTATGCCGATGTTGTTGCTTTACTTCTAACATGTTCGTTGTATTTGTTAGTGTTGGTATTGTTAATCATGTTAATGTTAAACGATGTTTTAATTTTCGTTACAATACACATTTGTCCCAATGATGAGTACACGTCCTCGAACCTAACAACCTAAAAACCAATTTACAAACCATGAGTATTTAATGCTTTTCCTGTAAGCATAATACCTTTGCCTTAGTAGTCCTCTACTCCAAAAAACGTATGCGTAACATTCGCAACAATTGAGGGAAGTTATCAGTGGTTGTCAATTGAAAAACGATGGACACACATAACCAAAGAGTTTACGACCTGGACCTGGTATTAAAATCTTTAGAAGAAAATGATTGAAGTCAATGTGGGAATTTCATTATTTTTTTACCTTTATCTTATAGAAAACACTTCTATTAGTTGATATGTAAAATTTTTTTAAAATCTTTTGCGTATTTTTTTAGTTATTGTATCCCAAAGTTAAGAGTTCCCATGCAATATAGAAAATTTGTGCGAAAACTTGAAATTTGACATATTTTTGTCATAGTTAAAATTCAAAAATTCTTTTGGTAACGGCTAAATTATTTGTAATAGAATTGTAAGCCAGGTATGTAATTGTAATTACAACGCTGTAATTGTTTACAAATATTAATCATATGTGAAATATCCTTAGCCAAAGTACAGGTCATCAAAAAATTAAGATTTTCATATATATGTATATAAAAATACCCAATATCACTTTTGAAATTTTTTGATATATTATTCCCACAAGTATTGCCACTGCTTCTGACTGCTTTTGTGGGCGTCATAAATGTTTTTAGTGTCAACATCATTGCAGGTTCGTGATATTTTTGAGCAATGGGTACAGCATAAGAAAAATAATACAACAAATGAGTTGCATCATATTGAACAATTTGTGGAAAGTGGTATTCAAAGGTTTCTAACAGATATAGAAAGGACAAACTAAAATTCATTCTTTTAAAAATTAGGAAAAATTGGACAAAATATAAACGGGGAAAAACTAGGTTTGGCTAGATAATGAGCTATTTTGTAATGATATTTGTGATGTAAGTTTTTCTAGATCATCAATTTTTTATATTTAAACATAAATAAATTCAATTATACTATGTTCGCACGGCAGCAATTTTTCGTAATTCGCTCTCTCATTCGTGATTCAACACCCAATTATGTGCTGAATTACGTAATTCTCCATACAAAATTTTGTGAGCGAATTACCCAAATTGTGTGTATTACCCTGTGAATTACTTAAAAACCAATGTAATCTCTAAATTTTATCGTATTTTTGCCATCACCAGCTGTCAAAGAACAAAAAATATAAACAAAAAATATTGTAAAAAATAAACAATAATGGAATCCAAAAATAACATTTTAAAGAAAATATTATTTAGAAGAAAGTTATTGACGAAATTAGCGGAGAAAGCCACTATGTGTCTAGAAAACCTGCTGAGTCTACAGGAAAAGTATTTGCAGCTTTTGGAGAAGCTGTATGAACTTTATAATTTAAAAATATTAATAATAATTTAGTAATAAAAAGAAGAAGAAAAGACGAATTTTCAAAAAGAATTAAAAACTGCCGTGTGAAATTGATAATTCAAATATGTAATTCAAAGCAGAGAGCGAAGTAATTCGAAGGCTCGTGCGAACATAGCATTAGGAACCAAGTACAAGTTGCAGTGAGGGTACTGTATGCCTGCAACAGTGCACAAAATTTTAATTCATGGTATTGATTATGTAAAATATAGTACAATTCCCATAGGAATGTTATCAGAAGATGCAATTGAATCTAATCACAAAATGATAAGGAATGCTAGATTAAAGCACATCTACCCGAAAAACTGGTAGAGTCAATTCCAATAAGGACCTAATCGTGTATCTAATAATACAGTCAGAACCATGTATATCGATCTATAGTCAAAAAACACTTCTGAAAAAATATGATATGGATGATCTGAGGATGTATATAATTGAAAGAGAGGATTGTGCAATAGCAAATGAATTGATAGAGGATTCTCAGAGTGATGGTGCCAGCGATAATGAGTAAAATATTTATAATATGCCTGTACGTAATATGTATTAAAGTATGTTTATTTATCTAAATAATGTCTTTTCACTTATATGTATAAATTTACATATTTTAATATGTATAAACAAATTTTAAATTGTTTAATAAAATATTGTTTAATTAGTATTTCAGCTATGGTAAAAATTTATCCTTAAAATTTTCTAAGGATAAGGAATGTAAGAAAATGAAATTTTAATGATAATTTGCGATTCGAAAAAAGTGTATATTCAATTTTTGAATGTCTTTTTCATACTTTTTTGAAAAAGGACATTTTTAAGATAGGCGTATCCTTGCTCCAAATTGAATTTGGAGGAAGTGTTAAGCATGTTAAAACTAATAAGTGTACCAAATTTTATTAACATACCTCTTTTTCCCTCCAAGTTATAGCAATTTTTAATATCAGGATATATGGGAAGGACACGAATCCTTTGACTTTAAATGACCAAATTTTAGGTATGACTATATTTTACCACTTAATATAGGTGTGATAAATTTCATTACTCTACTATTACTCCTTCTATATTTGGCCACTCGTTATACATATGAAATCGCAACAGTGTGTGCCGTGATGTTGTTATAGTTAGTAATCATCAATCATCAGGTTGTATGACTTGGAAAATTATACGATAGTTAGTTCGAGTTATATTGTGGTACATAGTTCCTTCACAACAACTTACAACTAAGAAAAGAATTTTAAAACCCTTTTCATTTTAAGGTTTCCACAAAACTCGATGGGCGTTAAGTTAATGCTAGGGTACATTGTCCTATCTTAAAAATATTTTCAACATTCAGTTCAAAATAGTGTTCTTTAAACACAATCCTATTAGTGAACAAGCAATTATTGTTGTATATATGTAAGTTATAAACAGTGGCACACAAAAATTGTGCAAACAATAAAAAATTTAATTAAAACTAAACACCAATTTATTTTTATTTTGTTTGCAATTAACGAACTCGTATTTTAAACGCAACAATACTGTATAGCTGAGATCTTCAAACCACGACTGTTCTCTTCACACGCAACGCGTCTTCACACAAGATTGACTGAATTATTACTACTCGCTGCCTGCTTTGTCTTTGTCTCTTTTATATGCTCACGAAAACAATCCGACGATGGTTCTCGAAGTAGAATGTTATAGGTTTCGCCTTCTCGAGAACTCTATTGCGACTTCATTGTTGTTTGTGTACTTTGCTTACGTTGTTTGCTGTCGATTTCTTTCTTACTTGTCTGTTTCGTTTTCTTTTATGCTGATATTGTCGGTATATGCAAACAAGTTCGTTGTATGAGTTTGTGTGGCTTTTGTTTATCGTTTTAATGTTAAACGATGGTACACCATTTCCATTTTCGCAACAGTATTTTTAACCCCGCTTCTCATGTTCTACTTTTCTTCTAATTGTTAGAATCTGTATGTGTATCAAAATTCATTAAAAAAAATATGATTTGAAGTTGTATCTGGAAAAACTTTCAGATGTATGGTATGGTGTGCTGCTATTAATTTAAACTTTTAGTTCATCAAATATCTGACGCAACCAACATGGTAAAGGGTTGCATGCCTTGATTTTGTTGCTTTTGTTTAATTAAAGTTGTAAATTAAACAGAGCAGAATTCAATTAAAGCAAAGCCAACTCTTATATTCCTTTTTGCGGCATCAACAAAATTTCGTTTTTAATTCCTGCCGTCTATAAAAATTTATTTGGGTCACAAAATTGTGCTTCCTCTTTCATTTTTCTTGCTGTACTTTATTTCTTGTTTCTGCATCTTTTAAAAGAAATAAGATTTAATATGAAAAAGAAATTTCGATGTAATAAATTAAAACTTTTATTTGCATTTAAATTAAATATATCAGACAGACTCTGATAGTTTCAAACACTTATAGTATAAACTTTTACTTCATGAGCGAAGAATGTTTAAAATTTTATGGAATTCACACACAGATAGTTAAGAAGATATGGTAATAAACAAAGGGGATCGGTGACTTTTTTGATAAGAAATAGTGTTGATAGTGTTGTCCACGAGGGTGCGTAATTCATGGCACTATTGAATTTTGCCATGTTTTTACCTCCTTTATATCATAAGTAAGTGTCATCAGAGAGCAGGCATGCAAATATTTCTATGGTAGGAGCCTAGAAGTTCGCATATTAGGATCTGTCTTAAAATCCAAGAGTACATAATTTTTACGAAATTTATTTTGGGAGTAAACGTGGGCTATGCCGCAAAAGTTAACGAAAGCTGTATATGCATTACCCGGAGAGATGCCGAACGTGAGAACGCGAACTGTGTAAAACATTATTACTGCCTAGTGTTACAAGGCAATTAATCATGAAAAGATCAATCAAAAGTAACATGATCATCAGTCTGGAATTTGGTCATCATATTGTTACGTTTTTACCTTTTTAAAAATAAAAAATTAATTTGTGTTTTGCAACTTGATTTGAACAACAACAATTTACTTTAATTGTTATTCTTATTTACAATATTCCGTTAGATCTTAGTAACGGAGATCTTCAAACTACGATTATTCTCTTCACACTTAATGCGGGTTCACACAAGACTGATTGAACTTTTTCTCGTTGCCTTCATTGTCTTGCCTTTTATATCGATGGGTAAACAGTCTGATGAATGCTCTCGAAGCAGAATGACTGCCTTCGCGAAATATATATAAATGTAAACATATTGTTTTCATTATTGTTGTTTATGTATTTTGTTTACATTTGTCCTTGCAGTGTTGTTGTTGCCTGTTTGCTTACTTTGTTTATTCCCCTTTTTTATACTGATGTTGTTGCTATAATTTTTGCTTATTTGTTGATCATGTAAACAAGTCCATTGTTTTTGTATCTTTTGTTTATCATTTTAATACCACCATTTTCATTTTCGTAACAATAAAATAATTACAATATAATTGACGCTTTGGCAAACAGTGTCTGTTGCATTAGATAATCTTAATTGTGAGATTCGTATTCCGCTGCAGAGAGACAAATAAATAATCTCACACAGATATTTCTCATTTGCAATCAAAAGATATGAATCCTACCCACAAAGTATTAAAAATTTGTTATTCGTAAAACTATACAGAATCAATATAAAAAACTTTCTGGCTGTAATGACGGAACATTGGTTTCAGTTAATGCATGTCCAGAGTTTGGATGCACCTTCTTCTGTAAAGGCTGTAATCACGAAGAAGAAGAAGAGATCATATACCATAATTTATTTACAGAAGATATCTAGCCAAAGTTAATTTGGATAAAAGTCACTCCTTCCAATGATGGTTGCGAATTATTCGGGAATACACGCATACGAGTTCAGTGATCGTAGAGATTCTATGAAAATATGGGTAACAATATATTTTTAATCAAATAATTGTGACACAAATAATCAAATAAAAGTTAAAAAAATACAAGTAAAAATTAAGTGTTATTTTTGCTCGGCAATAAAATGTTTTTAAAAAGCACTGCATTTTATAAAAATTTGGTCCAAGACAATCAAAATGGTATACCTGGTTATGTTCTCTGATATTTCCTTACGGTTGCTTTTTTTGATCAAAAAATCAAAAATAACACTTATTTTCGGCCCTTGTTGGCGATTTTACTCGAAATGAAAAACTTTAGCTTTGGAAAGAAAGTGACAGATTAAAATAGATTTACTTCACAAATAATTTAAGGATGAATACGATTTAATATCAACAACTATTTTTTTATTCATAACATTCGTAAAGTTATTCGTACTATATTCTTAATGCTGCTGTGTTACTTCTGTTGTGTAGTTGACTTGCTGCGTGATTGTCATTTACGTTCAGTGCCACTCTACTGCAAAAATGTCACTTTTTTATTCGTTACGAGCCTTGTGAAATCACCTGGGATATGAACAATAGCTGTGTTGTAAAATAAATAATTTTCATATTGTTGCAGACAAGCTCATCTGCAGCGGGAGCTGCAAGATGCTCAGGTATTCTAATTTATATTTTAAGTGAAATGTGAACGGAAACTGGAGTAGAAAATTTCCACATAAAAGAGTAAATGGAACAGACCCATTTAACATTGCAAACACAAGCACAGTTACATGTGTACGTCCGAAATGGTGTTTTGAACATATGTGGGTGAATTGATATTAAAAGAAATATTTTATAGAGTGAATATAAAATATTTTAAAAGAAATATTAAGACTTGTGCAGTAATAAAAAATAAAATTATGTTTATTTCCTATATAAAACCCGCTGACCCAGCGAACTTCGTCCCGCCGAAAATTGATTTTTTAATTGCCCAAAACAGGTCATATTATATATTTATTGTAATTGCGCTGACGAAGTTATATATGTACATATGTAGTTATAAACCATCGAATTAGCCGACTTATAGGTATCTGTTAAAGGGGAGGGTTGCCGCGCCCATTTTTGATGAGTTTGTCGATATCGACTCTACAAACTTACCCATTAAATTGCATTCGTCTACGATTACTGTGTCCCTAAATATTCAATTTTAAAGGTTTGCCACGCCTACTTTTTGCTGTATCGAATTTTTTTTTAAACCATCTAAACCTGATAAGCTTTCGAACAAAAAAAGAATGGTTAAAATCGGTTCAGTAGTTTAAGAGTTATGGTATCACTTTAAGGGGTTCTCAGATCTACCCAATATGCACACAAACATACATACATAATTGACCATTACAACCCTTCAGTCAGGATTACGGCCTAGCTTCTCAACACCACTCATGTTGTGTGCGTTAATTTTATACACGAGTGGCGGGACCTACAGTTTAACGTCGACTCCGAACGACAAATTTTTTGCGAAACTTTTTCATGGCAGGTTTATTTACTCTCAGAGTTTTTGCCAGAAATCTGTTGAGAGGAAGTCGACGAAGAAATATTTTTTCATATTTCGTTTTGTTGGAGATGTCTGACCTGGGGTTTGAACCATGGTCTCAAGTCTAATAAGACAAAATACTACATATTAGACTACAGCAATAATACAAACTAAAATCAAAATAAAATTTATGAACATAAATTGATTGATTCAATTTGATTGTGATCGTTTCTTACAAAGCGGAACTCATAATTTTTATGATATTCGAAAATAAATTCCACAAACTGAAAAAACAAAAAAATTTTCAGGAAATATAACCAACAAATTTATCAAATAAAAAATACGCAGAAAAACAGACACCAAAAAAAGCTGGCAGCCAATTATCAGATTTGCGAAATTGAATTCCAGTTGTCATCGCCAGAAAAACTGTAATTTTTTTTTATTTTTTCGCTATAACTGCTGCTGGTTTCATTTGTAGTTGTTGTTTTCGGTTTGATTCAATCGTTCAGTGTGGATATTTTTGCAAACACTAGGAAAATAAAATAAAAAAAAAATTAAAAAATTCAAAGCGGAATCTGAAAAATCAAAATTATGGGGATGTAAAAGTATCAATAATATCAAGGATTTGGAAAAAAAATAATAAAAAGAGTATTACAAGGATCGATTTTAGCGACTCTGAAATCACCTACTGCTGCCATTTGCACTTATCGAGTGAGCTATACCTACTGATTCCCAGAATTCAATTCAAACCATAAATGAAGAACTGTAAGTAGTAGTTGACGAAGTGCATCATATACTTTTAATCAGGAACGGACGTCTTAAAGTTTTCATATAAAAAATATTTCGAAAAGTTTATCTCACCCTTACGATCCAGTACTCAATCCATGTTATTGCTTTCGAATGAAAATTAACACTGAAAATTAACATATCGGTTTTTTTTGAGACTTACACACAAACTACTCTAGCCCTCATTTAATGCCCTAAAAGGCGTCAACAAATGTTCCAAAAAGTATAAGGGAACGTAGTGCGTAATTGCCCTATAGCCGACATGCTGAATTCCCTAGTTGAGGAAAAGCTTTCCTTCCTCGCAACAGTCTCGATGTCCAGTCTTATATAACACCTGGTTCTACATTTATGCAACGAACCCCATTATGGATGCTTTTCCTTCGATTAAAGATTGTCATTCAAAGTCAAGACTATCAGTGAGTCGCATGTGGTCTTCAATAAGAAGGAGAAAAGACAACCCACCATATGATATGAAGATTACTCTTGCACTACAGTATTCTGATGGATTATGATTCAATCAGACACTAAAATAGAATGTTTGACTATGGAGCTGCTGATTACTTAATAAAGAATTAAGAATTATCTAAAACTCTTATACGGTGTTCAGATATTTTCTATTGCGTAAATCGCAATGAACGCCATTATTGAGTTCATTATTTCATATAAAGTTTCAATTAATTATTGCACAATAAATACGCAAATTGTTATAATATTGAGTAAAACTTAAAATGCAGCACTGTCATAAGTATGTTCAGTGAGCAACCAGCTGTTTTGTTTACCAGCTGTCAAATGAATATTGAATAAGCAGCTGAATCCCTTTTTTTGTTACGCCTGAACACTTAAAATATTGTACTCAATAAACCGAATATTCACGCAATAAAAGTGCATACCTGAACATACCATTAGGCATTTATAATTTTTAGTGATATTGTAAACAAAAAATTTATATTGTTTTGCGAAATCTACGTCTATAGAATCATACAGCCCTCTTTCTTTGGAGCGAACTAAAATCGGTCATGATTTATTTCGTTCAAGAATTAAAGTAACACAAACAAGTTGTATTATTTAGCGCCATATTAATATGTCTGACATTAAGGATTTGAAAAATGCTGTCTACAGTATAAATTTAATAAATATGGCCACATTTCTGAAAGGGTTTGTATAGGTTTGCACCAAGATTACTTTGAATACAACTAATAAATTCACCGTTCAACGAATATTTAAAATTCAATGCGTAGGGTATCTTCAAAATAAAAAAAAATTGAAAGAATTCAGCTACTTTTTTGCAATCGAAGCTAATTTGAGATTATTTTTTTATACACCGTCATGAATTTAAAAATTCCAATCAAATGCTTGTGAAATATGTCGACGACAGAATTCTCAATCTTAAAAGAATAGATGCAAAGCTACATACATATATTATGTGGCGTACATACAATAAATGTAAGAAAAATTTGAATAATGAAACCAGTAGTACTGTATGATACACTTGGTATACATACATATCTATGCAATCTCTATTCGAAATAAGCCTTAACATGTCGTATCAGCATATTTTCTATGCGGTTTCATCTTTTTATTTCATTTTCTCCTCTATTTCTGTAACCAATTTTTGGGAAAAAATCTTTTGTAAAGCAATTTAATTTTTTATTTTTTTTTTCTGCGATGTCAACACAATACAGCAGCAACATGTCTAACATCCTTCATGGCTCCTTCATTTATCTTGTTCTTCATCCAAATTACTCGTGAAGTGTATTTGGGAACCCGTTAGTGCAAAAATGCAAAATTTTACATTGTTTTATGACGCTTAGGGTTCTTTGACTTATTTTTCATTTTTCATCACTTTGTACTTCCGTCACTTTTTCATCAGTAGTTTTAATAAGCAATATAAAAAAATAGTGTGCAAAAGACAATGACAGAGAAGATGTTCGGGGGGCTAATCTTCTTCCTCGTCGTTGCTGCTTCTGAAGAAGTCGTTATGAGGTATTCCTAATATCGTGGCACGAACATCCAGTGTCCCGTTATCACTGTTTTGAGGTTCCTCGGTTGGAATATTAATAGGTTCAATGCAAATTCCGTACTACAGATATCTACTACAGATATCTGGTGCCTCTACAATAGGCTTGACTATCCAAACTGCTTTGTGAGACCATTTGTTTGCCCCTAAAGAGGAAACCCAATTTCATGTAATAATTCCTTTAAATTACCAATTGAATTCAAATGAATTGAATTGAAGTCGCCGTAGTCCAATAGAAAGTGTGTTGGCTTATTAGACGTAAGGTCCGAGTTCAAACCCCAGTTAGACATCAAAACGAAATATGAAAAAAAATATATTTCTTAGGCGACTTCCTCTCAGCAGATTTGTGGCAAAACTCTGAAAGTACATAAACCTGCCACGAAAGAGCGTCTCAACAAATCTGTTGTTCGGAGTCGACGTTAGACTGTAGGTCGAGCCACTCATGTATAAAATTAACACACACAACATGAGTGGTGTTGAAAAGCTAGGCCGTAATCCTGACTGAAGGGTTGTAATGGCCGCTAATGTTAATTTCTAATAATAATTAATTAATAATTTCTGATGTCATCATATGTGCAATATAACAAGGTTCAAACGTCCGCTACGACTTCTCTGAACAGAGCATATCCGAAATTTGAAATATTCTCTTATGAATTTGACTGATGGCATGACTTAGACCGCAGAAATCACGATATCGGTGGATATTTCACATTACTTCCGCTTGAGATAACCCTTAAATTGATCTTCCATAATATCCTTTATAGCATTGGCAATTCGAATAAAAAGAATTAGAAATGGAAACCAAAAAACCACGCTCCGTCTTCTTACTGGAATCAAACCGTGCAGAAAGCTACAACCCTTCAGTCAGGATTATGACTTAGCTTATCACACCACTTATGTTGTGTGTGTTAATTGTACACATTTTGATAAACTTTTCATGGCAATTTTATTTACTCTCAGAGTTTTCGCCAGAAATCTGCATGAGAGGAGGTCGCGAAGAAATATTTCATTTCGTTGGAGATGTCTGACCTGGGGTTTGAACAGCCGCTAATAAGATAAAACACGATTGACGATTGGAGCTGCTCATAGATAACATAAGAAATAAAATCCAATTATTCACCGCCACATACCTGCGCAAATCCTAAAAAATCTAGTGACCTCGTACAAGTTAATGTTGACATACAGATAAAGATACAAAAGGATTGTTACATTTTTACCTTTTTAAAAACGTTTAGAATATGAGTATGTACGTTGATTGCAAACAAAATAAAACTAAATATGTGTTTAGTTTCAATTAAACTCTTTATTGTTCGCACTACTTTTGGGTGCCACCGTATACAACTTGACGAATACAACAATAATTTGCTTGTTTGTTATTTTTCTCGGCTCCCTTTGGGTTAGCAACAACACTTGTACAGAGATAAATTAAGATTCTATTTCGGATGAAATTTAATGGATTTATATTTTGATCGCGTGTCGTTCTCGTAATTAAAAGCTAATAAAAATCTCGAAAGAAAAAATAATTTAATATAATTTTACACCAAACTGGATACAGTTCTATAGGATATCGATTGGAACAGATTTTATATTTTTAAAATTATTTGGTTTTCCAAAATATGTTTTCGTTCAAAAAGTCTGGAACTTTTTGATCCAACAAACAAATAAAAAGGAATTTTGTATGATACATATATTTTAGTGCAAATTAATTTTTAAATTGCTACTCAAGTAAGAAAAAAATCGATTTTTTAAAATCTATTAGAAGAAATCTATACCGGTCTACGAACAAAAAATACCAATAAATTTTGTTTTTGCCAAAATAAACATGTAAAATACGTGACACATAAGTTACGAAATGGGTTAATTTTAAAATTCATGCATATCTTTGAGCTTAAACCAAAAAAAATTTTTTTTTTCGTTTTCAGTATCCTCTGATTGATAAATTACTACGTGTTCACATATCTGTTTGATAGAAGAACTGCTGCACTGTCCAAAAATACATGCTGAGTGATGTTGTCCGAAGATGGAAGTGTAAGTTATAACGAAAAGAAAATTAAAAGTAACCCAGAAAAAACTACAACAATAAAATTACGAAAACAACCAAATAACAAGTGAAAAATAAAGAATAAAAATCGATATGGAACTTGAACTAAATATAAAACCAATAAAATAGCTCCAGTGGGACAATAATTACAGTGTAACATAAAACTAAAAAAAAAAACTTTAAACAGGCTTACCAAGCTGTAATAAGCAAAACGGTTTCGTATCTCGTATAAGACAATCTCTTACCTACTAGACTACGTCGATTTTTTGAGTGGTTAGTAATAATTATAACCCAAATAAAGGACAGAACGTTATACTATGTTCAACCATACACTTTTATTGAGTCAATATTTGGTTTATTGAGTACAATATTTTAAGTGTTCAGACATAATAATATACGCAGATCAGCTGTTTATTCAATATTTATTTGACAGCTGGTAAATAAAACAGCAAAGGTTGTTTCCCTTTGATTCTGCTGTCTAAGTTTAAAATTTTGTTTTCAAGTGAACATTTTTTTGTAACAGTTGTTCAAAAGTTGTTTATGCACATATTTTTATTCAAGTTGCGCCAAATTTTCCAACCAGAAAGGATTAAGGCTAAATGGTAAATAAATTCCCCTTAAAAGCATGTATTGTGTTCTTAACGACATCTGAATAAAAAATTAAAAGCAAAATTAAAACAAATAAAAGAGCAGCCATGAATAAATTAAAGACAATTTTTTTACAACCTGAAAGAAATTCGCAGACTACATGACCTCAATCTGTAATTACAAAAAGCAAATTAAAAAAAGAATTATATCGTCAAAGGAAGAGGCAAGAATAGTTTGTCTGTGACAGCACCGAATGTGATGTTGCTCCCAGTAAAATGTGTAGTTCGGGGAATACTGTCTGGCGAAACTAACCCTGACCAATAACAATTTCAAAAGGAAAGTTGCATAAGAGATTTCACTTAAATATCATGGCATTTAACAGATTTATGCCACACCAGCTCAAAACAAATTAAATTTAAGAATCTAAATAAATAAGAAGAAAATTATGTAAAATCGCACAAGTTCAACAAAAATAAACAAATACAAACATAAACGGGATCAAATCGCACTATATCGGTAGTCAACTCACATCACCTCCATGTGAGATAACCACGCACTTAAATCGCACCTGCAGAATATCCAATGCGGAATGAGCTGTGTGAACCATTTGCCATTGGAGTTCAAAAAATCTAGTTCAAGGGCAAATCACCGACCCATAGTGCTCAAAGCTGTGAGCGATGTCCTGGTCAATGTTATTCGGGCAGAAATATGGACCGATGACGCCAGCCCAAATGTTCCACCAATCAGTGACTTTTTCGGCATGCTCTCGGATTTAATCGTCAAAATTTTACAATTGAAAAATTAGAAAATTAGCAGCAGGTAATTGCTCCAGAACCCACTAAGTGAACACACGTCGTTGTCTATGGCCGTTACATACATACATACATAATTGGTCATTACAACCCTTTTGTCAGGATTACAACCTAGTTTCTACCACCAGTTATGTTACGTGTGTTAACTTTATACATGAATGGCGAAAGAGAGGAAGTCGCCGACGAAATATTTTTTCATATTTTGATTTCTTCGAGATGTCTGAGTTGGAGTTTGAACCGTGGCCTTAGGTCTAATAAGTTAACACACCTCCTACTCGACTACGGCGACTTCAAATTGTACTGTGTCGTTCAATACTTTAGTACAATCCATTATCTATTTCAAAACCTACAAAAAGTTTAATGTTGACTATAAAATAAATGTCAAAAGCCTCAAGCTACAAGTATTTTAAACTAAATTACTAACCCAGCAGAAGAATAAAACTGAAACATAGACAGTGAAATTCAAAACAATTCTTATTTTGGATTCAATTAATAGTGAGTGTGGGAGAATTGCTATGATGAGGAGAACGTTTATGAAAATGAGTAATAAACCGCGTGCTGATGCTGATGCCGATGATGCCTTTAAAGCCTGTGCGTAGTACTCAAGCCGTTTGTTTATTTTGAATTAATTTTGAAAAAAAAGAAGATAAGAATGGTTTTTGAAATTTATTGTTATTGTTGTTTAAGTTAAGTGTATTCCTTGCATTCTGTATAAGTGGGTTTCCTTGCCATTTATCTATCGTATAATATGTCCGTCATTTAATAGAATTATTCATGGTTTTTGTTTTCACTCCGCTGGTCGACTATTAACATAATGAAACGATTAATTTTTTATTTCAATATCATCTGTTAACCACCAGCGTCAAAAATGTTTATTTCCTAATCGAAATCGTATCATTGTGGATTTCTTGTCATTAATGTCGAAATAATCATATACATGTACAAAGGAGTGAGTGAAATAAACAGACGGTCGTTTACATGAAAGAATGAATTTTTTGCGCAATTTTGATTTTTCATGAAATTTTACTTTCTGGAATTTTCTCTGCATTAGTATCAGCTTTGTATTTATGATAAATCATTTAATATAGAATAGTTTGACATTCAAACGCGTCTTTGAAAGATATTTACTCAATTCACTGTGTTTCTAACAGAATTATTATTACATACATATTGTTTCGTTTTTATCTCTTTAAAAACGTTTAAAATATGAGTTCGTAGATTGCAAATAAAATAAAAATAAATTTATGTTCAGTTTTAATTAAAATTCTTTATTGTTCGGACAATTCTGTGTACCACCTTTCACGTCTTGATTTAAACAACAAGAATTTGCTTTAATTGTTATTATTCTTTACACTCTTTCGCGTACACAAAACAATTGTTCAATAGATCTTTATGACAGAGATCTTCAAACAACAATTATTCTCTTCACACGCAACGTGTCTTCACACAAGACTGACTGAATTCTTTCTCAACTCGTTGCTCGCTTTGTTTGTTTTCGTTATTGTTTTTTTGTGTATTTTGGTATATTTGTCCTTGCTGTGTTGTTGTTGCTATATCATGTAAACAAGTCCGTTGTTTTGTTTTTGGAGCTTTTGTTTATCATTTTTATAACACCATTTCCACATTCCTAACAATATATGCATGATTGGTCATTACAACCCTTTAGCCAGGATTACGACCTATCTTCTCGCATTACTTATATTGTGTATGTCAATTTTATGCAAAAGTGGCGGTGAATTGGTGTTCTCATTGCTCTGATAGAGATCTATCTACAAAAGCAGTACAGTAAGGTGGACTTCAAACTAGAGAAAAAAGGAGAATTGTTTTCTGAGGAGGGTCGGTGGTGATATCTGTAACACTTAAGTAGCTCCAAGACCCTCATGCTACCTGTCGGTGTTAGTAAATCTATATTTATTTATTTATTTAGTAGTATTTAAATTACTTTCTTATTTACTATAGTACATTACATTAAGTACAATTTCTTATAAAGTGCACACAATTAATTTTGAAAACATTAATATTTCCTTCATTTTTACATCCTCGAGTTTCTCTTAGTTAAGTTTGCAAGGAAATACTACCACCATAAATTTGCAGAACCTGGTATATTAGATTTGATACAATGGAAGACGATATATAGGGTTATCAATTTCGTGGATTCGAAAGTAAACGTAATAAAACAAGGTAAAAGTTGAACGTTGACATTATGTGTGAAACACTACATCATTTAAATGACCTCCACGCGAAGCAAGCATTGATTCTTTTTAGGTAATTTTCGACCACTTTTTGACACATATTGGGCGGTATCTCTGCCAGTAAGGTCCAATCACACCTTCGGACCAAAGAGCGCACCAAACAGTGACTTTTTCTGGATGTAATGTAAATCTCTTCAATTACTTGAGGATTCACAGAACCCCAAATACGACAATTTTGTTTATTAACATACCCACCGAGTGCTTCATCGCTGAAGAAAATTTTGTTCGAAAAATTGCCGTTCACCGCCAATCACCATTTTTGTAGTAGATTTTGATAATTTTTATGCGTTGTGTGATAGTTAAGCGATCCATTTTCATCAATGTCAGACTTTCAACTGAAAAGAAAAAGATTGGTTTCACAACTTAGTTTGACAGATGTCGAATTCCAGTTCCATACCTTTGAAACCACGAAATGGATAGCCCTTTATCATGCAAATATTTCAATAAGTTTACATAGCAATCGCAGATTCTTCTTTCTTTTTGAGGAGATTTTCATACGAATCCCATATGAATCCAATATAATGGACGCCATAGGCTGCCCTGCAGATGGATACCGCTTCAATTTTTATGTACATATATTTTCACAATTGAGTCCAGAGATTTGATAATACCAGTTTCTGAGCTGAGACAGTTTTGTTCTATTGTAAGCAACGGTGGCAATTATCCTGCAGACTAATATTTTATTTCCAAATTATCATTCAATATGTGATGTCTAACACTTTCAACTTTCTCTCAGCAGTCTATGAATACGGTTTTGATGATTTTCTCAACTTGGGCTGGGATGGAAAACTCCGTAGATCGATCAATATGGTAACCTGTATTCGTCTTGATTAAACTGTGCTACCCAATATTTTATTTAAGGTAACGAAGTAGAATCTGGATTGTTTTTAATGTTAATTAAAATGAGACATTTCTAATGAATTATTGAATTATTTCAAGTGACTAAATCTATAAACACAATAAACGCAACGCAGCAATTTCCCAAAAACAGAATACAGCGGTACATATACATGGAATTGGTTATTTTAAAGGCTTTGCTTTTACACTAATTTCTATTTTTATTAGCAGCAATGAGATAATTAGTGCTCACAGTGAAAGGATTTGTGCAGGCAATGCAAGGTTTGCTGCTGTCAACACAATAATATACATAAAATAAAGGTTTTTGAAACACAAAGTATGATATATAACGCGAAAAAACGTTTTAGTGGCACCATTGATAAAGAATTAATGAACTGTTTTTTATTATTTTATTATGATTTTTTTTGTTTGCTTTGCTTATGCTTTACTGCTGCTGTCTTGATTATAATTTATACGCATGCAGCGTACCTTTGGCTGCGATTGAAAAATTGTTGTACTTGCTGCGTTGCGTTCATTGTGTTTATATCATAACTTTATTTTCATGTTTACCAATTAACTGAAATGAATAATTATAGTCTGTGCTTGATCAAGATACAAGATAAAAGAAAAATTTGCATTAGTGATGGTGTACATCATCTCTATCTAGTACTCTTACGGTATTTTGAAAATCGCTAAGATTTGTTTTACAATTTTATATTTTTCTTCTGCGTACTCATTCGTTATATCGTGTGTACGTGTAAATTTATTTCTAAAAATAGTTTTTTTTTGCGTTTAACTTCTCTTGTTTTAGTTTAACTAGAACGTGTTTCTTGAAACAGGGGTCTAGCAATTGTCATGCATCGGTACATGCATGTGGAGTCATGTAATAAATCAACACATTTACACATCGTTTAGTGATGATGCTAATGATGTGTGCGTGACTTGATTAAATATAAGATTTAACAAGTTTTTCTTTCGACTCTCTTCATGTGATTTTCGTAACTTGAAATCTATTTCAGGCATATGAAAGTCTATTCAGTAAGTACGTAAAGCGAAGATTTATGATGAAAACAATTTTTAAGGCGATAAGATAATCGGAAGTATTTACAATATAGAAATTGTTATTTTTTGATAAAAATCTTTGTAGGGTCACTATGGCTCATAAACTGGTCTCCGGTAAAATACTCATTTGAAAAATGTTCGTAATTTCTTAATTGTAAAGGAATAGCACTCAAACTAACGACTTTGTCTGATTGTAGTGTATAAATATGTATTGTTACGTTTTTAATTTCTTAAAGACGTTTAAAATATGAGTTCGTTGATTGCAAACAAAATGAGAACAAATATGTGTTTAGTTTCAACAAAATTCTTTATTGTTCGCACTACTTTTGTGTGCCACCGTTTACAACTTGACGAATACAACAATAATTGCTTGTTCGTTAGTCTGAATGAATTCTTACTACTCGTTGCCTGCTTTGGCTTGCCTTTTTATATGCCCACGTAAACAGACTGATGAATGGTCTTGAAGTCAAAGTTCGTGGCTTCGCCTTCTCGAGATCTCTTTCGTTGTTTCATTGTTGTTTGTGCATTTTGTTTACGTTGTTTGTTGTTGCCCTCTTGCTTACTTGCCTATCCTCTTTTCTTTCATACTGCTGTGTTTTTGCTTTTGTAGCTTTTGTTTATCATTTTAATATTAGACGATGTTACACCATTTCCACTTTCGTTACAGTATTAATTTTTGTTGACAAAATTGTTTTTCATTGCCTCTTTACACGGATTGCCGAAACTTCAACAAATTGCGGTTATTCTCAATGAGAGTGAAAATTGTGGTAACGAAGTCTACTCGCCTCCAAATATCGCTTTATTTTAAACATGCCAGTTGATGAGCAAATTCTAACATATCCTGGATGTTGGAATAGAACAGACAGATCTGCCCCGTTATTGCACAAATATACACCCTATCCCATCTGGTCTGAACTATCATTCTTAAGCAGCAGTATGGATCATATCTTAATTGCTTTCTTAGCTATACTGTCAGCAATCTATCATCACGTGAAAGTTATTTCAAAGGATGACACAATATTTTTATAACTTTCAAGACCTTTAAGAGAATTTGTACTATTTTCACTTTGTTCTGGCCAGCTAGTAAACTTTTGGATTAAATAGTTTAACTTCTCTTATTTCGCTAAAAGAAAACACGATTCATTTTTTTTTCTTTTTCTAAAAAGCATCTTTATTTCTCCACAAACACATATTTGTGTAACAAAACAATCGTGTCAATTTGTTGTTGACTTTTAAAACAAAATTGCGAATCCAATCGAATCAAACTTAATTTAATATTTTCTCATCAATCTTTATTCGCTTTCAATAGATGTTAAAAAGAAGTAAATCAACGCTTTGCTCTCTAAAAGAATAAGAGCAAAAAAGTGAAGAATAAATAACAATGAAAGTAAGTTTGTGGACATGTACTGCTTCTCTTCATAGGATTTTGATTAGGTTGACAATACGGGTAAATTTTCCATGATTACTGTTTCAGGTTGTAACTTCGTTAACTCCATTTTACTGTTCTTTTTACCTGGTTGAATTTTATTATAAAAAAGAAATATATAAGGATCACCATATTCTTTCCATATATACATACATACATACATACATACATACATACATATGTACACCACTAGGTGTTATTACTGTGTCAATAGGCGAATTGGATGCTCTACAAATCGCTCGTTCTTTCAATGCTTCTCTATGGCGCACAACTAGTACTATGGAAAATCCTCAATCCATGGAGAGTTGACGCCTGGAAGGAAATTTTAAGGCAGAATAAATCCGACAAACAAGTTGTAAGGGTCAATTAAGTATGTGAACAACAATTCTCTTTTTAAAATGAGAACAACTAAATGGGAACAACTATCCAAGAAATCACGCAGAAAGCTTTGCAAGATGAACGGGTTACAAATCGAATTTTGGCAATAAGTTTTGAAGCGCTTCCTATCTCTCAATGTCGTTCAAATGCCTGCCACGGCTTTTCTTGGTCGAGCACATTCGAAATGTCCAATTTTCAATGACTCTGATCAGGCTGAATTTGGCCGACAGCATTGATTATGAAGACCGATGTGGATTGTGGCTTCTTCAACTACACCTGCTACTTAAGAAAATTGCACAAGAAAATCTTCAACAGAGACAAATCGCACGATATCGGCGGACAGTTCACATCAATTGTACGTTTTCCAACATAATTATTCCCCTTCGATATAGGACACTATAATTCATTATGCATAGCAATCTCTGATGATCACCTTTTGCCAACTTCTCTCAACCGTTCTAAATTAATTATACCGGGAAGTATAAACATTAAATGTTATTGAATGTCGCTATGTGACCAATACTTGTTTCTGCTTGCACTCTGGTGCAATAGTACAGCGTATTAATTACAGCGCGCTGCAGCGTATGACTGTTTTTATTAATCAATAAATACCAACGATACGTATACGCCTCCGAGCCTAATTAAAAAAGAAAAATTTTTGGCAAAACTTTAAATTTAATGCGTGAAATTAATAATAATTTTCGCAACTTTCTAAATATTAAGAAGTTACTCTCAAAGATCACATTTCGTTCTTTGGTCACACTATCCATACGTCGAATGCTCTTCTTGCAGTAATTTTTACATGTTACTTTTAATACAAACGGATTCGAATTTAACTCTACTTCGTAAAGTTAAATTTGAAAAGAATGGCTAAATAATCGGCATTACATTTAGCAGCAATAACATAGCTAGCTGTTAGATTATTGGTGATATCACCGATGCATTTTGCTTGGCCGTAAATTGTAAGAGCATGGATGTAATGTAATTTATTTATTTATTAATTACAAATTATACACTTTCTGATCGCTAGACTACCAATTAACCCAGGATTTAAAGTAGCCGAGGGCAAAATATTACCAGCTGTTCTCAAAATTAAATAAAAATTGTGATATGCCAGCAAAATAATAGTTATTAAGGACTTACAGACCTTCTGCATTATAGTACAGGCACCATGCCAAAAATATTTCACGCATGTTCTTTGGGTAGAGCTCTGTATCTGATTTCGACAATATCAAATGAGTCTTTCAGACGAATCAAAATCTATCACTTTTTACTCAAACCGATGTGCTTTATTGTGAGCACAAAGGTTTAATGAGCGCAATCCCCAGAAACGGGTAAGCATGGGCGTGGCAGTATAATGCTGTGAGAATGTGTATCGGCATCAAGAGTGGGCAGTTTGGAATTTATTGAGAAAACTATGAATTAGAAAGTGCAATTAAGCATTCTATGGCACAACTTGAGGTAAAGTGCGGAAGAATTCCGTGATTATTATCTGCAACAAGGCAATGATTCTATGTATAGTGTTTATAATGTGAAGATTTGTATACCAAATCGCGATATAACTCCAAGGGGGTATTTAGGAGATCATTTGGAAATAGAGCTGCGTAGTTACTAAATCTCAGATGAAACTCAATTGAAAAATTTGTATAAGAGTGAATGACAGTAAACATCTACAGATAAAATTCACAAAAACTGATATACTCAATACTAAATAGGTCAAATGCCAAACCTTAAGGAATATCCTGTTATTCAGTTTGTCTTGGAGGTATGTACACTTTTAAGGCATCACAATTTCTTATCACCAGCAAGTTTTCGTTATTTTTCTTTCGTTTTATTTTAAAATTTTAATTAATTAATGAAATAAATATAAAAACTTTAATTTTTTATACAAACTTTTTTTTGAAATTGACAAAATTGTTTAAATAAAGGGTCCGCCATTTAACGTTTTTTTTCAACTAGTGCTTATTTCGTGAATGGTAACACTTAGCTCATGTCTGATTTGACAGATAATTAGTTTTATCCTTCTGCTGAACGAATATGGTTGAGTATTCGCTTGAACAACGCTGGGAAATATTGGTCATGGTAATGTCGCAGAATGTGTGCGAAAATTGTGTACGGATTTTGGAAGAAGAGAAGCACCGTCAGCTCCGTATGTTCGTTATCTTGTTGAAAAAGTGAAAGAAACTGGCATCATCATCGATAAACCAAAGCGTGAAAAGCCAAAAACAGTGCGTACACCCGAGAATATTGTATGGTACACGATAAAGGGATCAGATGGAATAAACTTGCATTTGCTTGCACTGTCATAAGAACCCGAGGCAGGGGATGGCCGTTGCAGATTCTTTGATTTTTCATACTCATCAAGAGCCTTTGAACTGGTTACAGATATAATGGCGCTCTTATGGATCATAATGCATCGACTGCATTAACAGACTTTGTGCAGGTCAGATAAGAGTGATTCATCCTTATCAAGACATTTCGCCTCAAATTCCAAATAACGATCAAGCATATTAGTGACTAATACTACAATTATTTGCAACAGATTAGATAGGATTGGGTGAAGAAAGAGAAATGCAGTAACTAGAACAGAACATTGAGGTATCTCAAAATTTATCTCGAATTGAATGATCATGACACCAGCGACATGTAGTTTCAACAGGATGTCGCTACGTGTCACATTAGATATTCCGTACAAGCCATTTGTAATCATCGTCATCTCAACGACTGAGATTGTGTGATTTGATGCCGTTAGACTTTTTCCAAAGGTTTTCTTAAGACGCAAGTGTTTGCGAATAAATCACAAACCATAGCGGTCTTCAAAGCCGTAGCTCATATTCAGACTGCCTGAGCCACCGAATATTGAACATTTCAGAGAAGCAATGATAGACGTTTGAACGATATTTTATTTCACACATAATATATCATAACATCAGTAACAATTTAGGTAATATCTCACACATAACTTTTTGCATTTGAATTCAAAGATTAGAAGCGCTCAATCAATGATCCAATATTTGCTGGTAAGGAATTTTTCAAAAATGTTTCTTCGACCTCGATGAATATTAGTTTTTTGCAATATTTAGATGTGTGAAAGTCTGCATAAAATTTGTTTTTTATTTTGTGTCATTAAAAATTGAGAACAAGACGGTTAAAACACTTTAAGCGATTCCCTTTCTTCAACATTCTGTTTCGATTTCTTCAAAATTTTTTTAATACGAATACACTTACCTTGTCTACATTTTTTTGTGAGTTTTATATTGTTACGAAAATGGAAATGGTTTAACATTAAAACGATAAACAAAGCCCAAAAACACATACAACGAACTTGTTACAAAAAAACCAACAGCATCGGTATGAAATAAAAGGGGATAGAAGTAAGCGAGAACGCAACAACACACAATGTGAATAAAATACACAAACGACAATGAATTCGCAATAGAGATTTCGAGAAGGTGAAACCACGAACATTCTACTTCGAGAGAGTTTATGTGAGCACATAAAAAGTCAAGACAAAGCAGGCAGCGAGTAGTAACAATTCAGTCATTCTTGTGTGAAGACGCGTTGCGTCGGAAGGGTACAGTCGTGGTTTGAAGATCTCCGCTATACAGATCCAACGAACAAGTGTTGTTGTTGGTTACGCAAAGAGTGTGAGCAAAGAAGAATAGCGAACAAGCAAATTATTATTAGATACATCAAGTTGTCGATAGTGGCACACAAAATTTTTATTTTGTTTGCAATCAACGAACTCATATTCCAAATGTTTTTAAAAAGGTAAAAACGTTACAATAATTTTTCCTGTTTTTTTATTATTAAAAATTTATCAATTAAAATTATGAAAATATATGTATATGCATATATGTATGCACATATGTGTACATAAATAGGTTTACTTAAACGATTTTCCTTTTAATCTTATTCAACAAAATTTCTTTCTGTTACTGTCAGTTGTCATATTATTTGCTGTTTATTGTAGGAGAAAATCCTCTTATACTGTTTTTGTTGTTGTCGCACGTTTTCAGTTCATTTTTCTTTTTCTTTTAACGTGTCTTCACAACTTGTCATCATGTCATACATTCCATTGTTGATATTCTTATTCACTCTTTTACTGATGAAGGTGTGTTTCTGTCGCAGTAGTGACAAAAGACTACAGATGTTTGAATGGAATTTTATTGAGAGTGAGATATTGTTTTCCTAATAAAACGGACTGCAAAAGGTGCAAAGTACGATAATAATTTTATGCATTTATTGTGTGTTTTAATCTCATTTTTATGTGTTTTATGTGTGTAAAACTGTCTGAGACTTTTTGTTTGTTTTTAATTGATTATCTTAAAAAGTTTTTTTTTTTATTCGAATAATGGACTTTTCATTGCCAGCAATGGATTCTTTCCCAATCCATTTTTCCTTTGTCGTCTGTCTAAACACGTTAAATTCGAAGATGCTATTTTAAAAGTTGTGAAAAAAACGGACCGCACTCACTTAAATTTTCGGTTTATAACAAAAGTTAAATATAATAAATTGTAGTCGCCGTAGTCTAGTAGGTAGCGTGTTTGTTTATTAGACGTAAAGCCCGGGTTCGAATCCCAGGTCAGACATCAAAACGAAAATATGAAAATATTTCTTCGGCGACTTCCTCTCAGCAGATTTCTGGCAAAAACTCTGAGAGTAAATAAATCTGCCATGAAAAAGTTTCTCAAAACCAGTCATTCGGAGTCGACGTTAAACTGTAGTTCCGTCACTCAAGTATAAAATTAAGGCACACAACATGAGCGGTGTGAGAAGCTAAGTCGTAATCCTGACTAAAAATCCTAGAGATTTATAAAGAAAGAAAGTAAAATGAGAAAGTAGGTGATCACAGAAATAATTTTCATTGCGGTTTTATAACACTTTTCATTTCAATTTATTCTATTAAATTTGACGATAATTCAAAGGTTGACGCGACAATAGGATGTCGATATGGCAAATGAACGAAATAGGCAGTCTTTTATGGAAATTCTCATGAAGCATACATTAAAACTAGAAAACTGTGTTAAAAACTTCAAACGTGAATACTTTTTTACACTCAAAGTGCTTAAAGAACTTGCATACTTACAAATGGATAACCCGTACATATAAAAATCAATCAAGGATTGTCTCTTCAGGACGGCTGAAACTTTTTTGTCAATTAATACACTCTAAATAGTTCTCCTCAATAATAAGTGATATTTTACACAATAAACATTACTTTTTGAACTCTACGTTGTAATGCAATTAAATCAATAAGGATGGTTGATGTGACAACTTAACCGAAAGTTGCATTGTATTCTAATTTTGTTTTTCTTTGAACTTCTCATTAATTAACGTACTAGGCCTAGTAGTAATTTAGTATCTTATATATAAAAATGAATGTGTGTTTGTTTGTATGTTTGAACTTTATAGACGATTAAACGGCTGAACCGATTTTCTTGAAATTTTCACAGTATCTTCCTGTATGTCTGGAAGGAGTTACAGGCTACTTTTTATGTTGAAATTTCAAATGAACGGGGTGCCAAGTATACTACATATTTAATATTTAATTGCATTTGAAATATATTACTCATACGCATAGTTACCCTGACAAGTATGCAATGAAAAATCAATGATTTTTTGCGTATGAAACTTAATGGAATTAGATATCACTCATACGTCACGTATGTACTTTTTTGTAATGAATTTTACATCACATATACAAAAATTAATGTATGTCTATTTGTTTGTGGGTTTGTTTGAAGTCTATAGACGGCTAAACGGCTGGACCGATTTTCTTGAAATTTGAACAGTACCTTCCTGTATGTCTGGAAGGAACTATAGGCTATTTTATTTCAAGTAGGCGAGGTGTCACACCCATATATCCAATAAGTATTTAATGTCGCATATCTCATAAACTGCAACAGCTAGGTTCTCAAATTTTGTATGGACGACATTGACCTATACATAAACAAAATGGGCGGATTGGCTATAGTGGGCGTGTCTCCTCCAATATAAAAAGTATTAAATTATTATAACTATTAAAAAATCACAGTTAGAGTCCTAAAATTTTGTCGAATCCACTTTAGTATCAATATGAAAAATTTAGACAAAAATGGGAGGACTAGGAAAAGGCGGCGTACCACGTAAAACTTCTTATATCTCGGAAATCATCTATATATATAAAAATAAATGTATGTTTGTTTGTATGTTTGAAGTTTATAGACGAAACGGCTGAACCGATTTTCTTAAAATTATCACGGTATCGTCCTGTATGTCTAGAAGTAGTTATAGGCTTCTTTTTATGTTGATATTTCAAATGAAAGTCAACGAAATCTTACCTCTTTAGCACGAGCTTCTGAAACGCCGTCAGAACGCGAAAGACGTCTTGAAGGTCTTCGACAACATGCCACAACCGCACGAGCTACCGAGACATCGTTGGAACATGAAGGTCATCTACAAAGCCAGCGAAATAGTACCGAAACATCACGAGCCACAGAAACGCCGTCAGAACGCG
Organism: Sarcophaga rosellei; assembly: GCA_930367235.1. Taxonomy (NCBI): domain Eukaryota; kingdom Metazoa; phylum Arthropoda; class Insecta; order Diptera; family Sarcophagidae; genus Sarcophaga; species Sarcophaga rosellei. The sequence continues at coordinate 67,884,549 of OV884019.1, forward strand.
AAAGACGTCTTAAGGTCTTCGATAACATGCCACAACGGCACGAGCTACTGAGACACCGTTGGAACATGAAGGTCGGCTACAAAGCCAGCGAAATCGTACCACAACATCACGAGCTAATGAAACAGAAGTCCAACATGAATCACGAGTAGAAAGTCATCGGATTCGAACATCAACAAGAAGAGCAGCAGAGAGGATAGAGCAATATGATTTGCGTCGAGAACAAAATCATATTCGAATGGCGGTGAATCGACGTAAAATTTTTCGTGGATACTCAGGTATTGCATTTAACTACAGATCTGATATAGATTATACCGAAGACGAATTAGCGGCAATTGGTGGCATACATGAAGTTTGCCAATATTGCAATGCACTCAAGTACGAAAATAAAACACCTGGAATGTGTTGCTCTAATGGTAAAATCGTTTTATCTGAATTACTTCCACCTCCAGAACCATTACAATCGCTGATTTCAGGTAAGTTTTTCGAAATATATACTTTTTGTTAATTTAACAAAATATTAATAAAAAATATATTTTTCATTTAGGAACTTATGTGGATTCACAACATTTTCTTAATAATATAAGAATATGTAATTCGTGCCTCCAAATGACTTCTTTTGGTGCTACCAAAGTAATTAGAGACAACTTTATGCCAACTTTTCGTGTTCAAGGTCAAATTTACCATAAAGTGGGATCATTGTTGCCAATTCCAAATGAAGATCCTAAGTTTTTACAAATTTGTTTCATAGGCGAAGCGGATAACAATGACCAAATGCACCACCGCCAGCATTATAACCCTGACACAAAACAATGGATTGTTGCCGATTTACAAGTGATGTTTCATGAAATCAACAAATTGGTAAGGATATTTAAGCAAGCCAAAGATGACCCACGATTAAGTTCAGATGACCACATAATCGCAATTCATGCTGATAGAACTCCAGCTGGACAACACCAAGGACGATACAATGCCCAACAATGGATGACGTAGCAATTTTAATGGTGGACGATCCAGTTGCATTACGATATATGTATTTAATTCCGATGGGAGTAGCGAAGCACACCGGGTATTAGCTAGTTTTACATACATTTTAATTTGGAGTGGAATGATAAATCAAAGTTTTTAAAAGTCTCTTACATTTTGAGCGCAGCGTTTGGTGTAGTGTTGCACTTTTCATATCGATGGATAAAGGATATTTATTACAATTTAATTATTTCTCCATTATGCTGTTTTTTCCTGCATATTTTCCTTACGCATTACAAAGTTAAAAAGTAAAGGATTTTCAATATTTATTGTATTTCTCACAGAAGAATTAAATGTGAAAAATATTCAAAAGATTCACTCAATCGAACCAATTATACAATGGCAAATCAAGTTAATCTAGTATATACTAAAACAGTATCAGTATTCAGAGGCATTCCTACGACTCTACTTTTATAGCTAAACCGAACTAATAATTGATGTCATTTTCCAATAGAATTACGCTGCCATTGATGTGGCTAAAGAGTCAATGAAACGGTTATAAAGAAGACACATGGTCCAGTTAATATGTAATAAAAATTGTGAACAAATTTATTTATAATAATTAATTAAATATTCCCTTTATAGAAAATTAAATTATACTTGTTACAGATGACAACAATACCGAAAATTAGTTTGAAGACTCCATGTAAATTACCATCAATTTAGTAAACTATATGACTACGAAATTCGAATTTGTTTTGAGTAATACACTCTCAAGAGAGAAGGTAGCAAAATTAAAATTAATTGCACGTTCATACCGATATAGGTATGTCACTGTGTATTTAAAAATGCACGTTATCGATTTTATTTTTCAGCCGAAATGAATTTAATTTAAAATCTTTTGTCCATATCATATCATCGATTTAAATGCGAATTTTGTAAAGAATAATATTTTGACATTACGCTCATACACGCGCATCCATATGTAATTATCTGATAATCATGTTGAAATTAAAAACTTTTCCAACAAAACAGCGATTCATTAAGTGGTTGTTATTCCATGTGGACAATTATTTAAATATTTTACGGACAATGTCTGTTATTATAACCGATGGGTGGCATCAATGCAAATATGTTCATATTTTCGGATGCAATTTTTTGAATCCCAACAACTCATTTTATTACTATGAGCACTAGGGTGGCCCTTAAAATTAAAAGTCAGATTTTTTCCCGTCTCACCCGTCAGTCTGGTGAATATTGAAAAAAAAAAATTATATTGTTTCAAATCAATCGGTTGGGGTTAAGACGTGCCGCAATACCGATGAAATTTAGGGGAAACCCTAACATTAAAGGTACTAATGTCGAAGTTTTTTTTTTGACTCTAACATATGATTGTGTCGTATTTTTTCTCGGCCTGCTCGAATTGAATTTTTATTAATTACATAGTTTTGAGCCTCAAGCTCTAATGCCTCAATAACTCCAATGATAATATGTAAAGCTTTTCAGTTACTTATCATGAACGCATACAAAGTAAGAGCTACAATTTAGAATATAAATAAACCGCGGACATCTGAGGATTTTTTAAAATATTGGCTTTATTTGGTTAAATATAGAATTAAAAAAGTTGTCAAGTGAAAATATGTTTGAAACTTTGCAGGAAACATTTTCCTCTTACAATATTTTTCAAAAAAAAAAATCATATTTTTGAAGTTATAAGTCAGGAAACATAAATTTGATGGTTTCCCCTAAATTTCATCGGTCTTGCGGCACGTCTCAACCCCAACCGACTGATTTGAAACTTTGACAATATAATTTTTTTTTCTCAATATTCATCAAGCTGGAGGGTGAGACTAGGAAACTTTCACAAAAAAACTATTCCATATAGCTAAAGGTCACCCTAATGAGCACACATTCTCCACAACAACGAAAATTTTTATCCATTATTGGTTAGTTAAATATCAAATTTCTTTTAACTTTGAGGATTATCCGAATTGTTAGATTTTTGGTGCTGTTGATTTAAATGTTTACAACTCTAGGCTTTATCTCTCCACTCATAAAACAGCAGAAGGACAATATGTTGACTTATGTACCCAGTGTTGCCATTTGCCAAGTTCACCATTTTTTTAAAGTTTTTTGAGATGCGAAAAAGTTTTTATTAAATGTGTTTTCTAAAAGAAATAAGTTTTGTCGACAAAATTCAATTTTAAATTTTTTTCTATAAATTCAATTACAATAACATGAAATATTTACATTAAAAAAAAAGTAGTGTGTATTTTATTAGTCACGAGCAAAAGTAGCAAAGAAACACCAAAAGAGGGTACCGGTCTCCGGTGTTTCCTTATACATTTTGGTACTTTTGTAAAAACAAGTATTTTTTTTCAGAAATAAAAAGTTAAAAAACGCTGTATGTGCATATTATGCATGGAAACCGAACTCAAGTTGCCACTTAATGTCATTATTACAACTTGTCGTTTAATAAAGGGAGGAATTTAACGGACAGATATTGTTTTTTATTATTATAAATAAGATAAAAGTGAGCGTTAATCTAAAGGGGGATCATCCTACCTTTAACTTTTAAAGTTAAGTTTATGTTTGAACTTGCCATATTATTGTGAATTGACCACAGACTTGCCAGTGGCTATATGTAAACCAATTTAGCAACTGACAACTAATTCATATTGAGTTGCCACTCATAATTCACATTAACGTCAGCGTACGACTATCTTGTGAAAAAACGAAATTACTAATCATGTTTTGAAGGCCAGCACAAAAAACCTTCGACCCGAAAAGACTAAAGTTCGGAAAAGTTCTTTGAAATAAGCTCAGCTATTTTTTTACATTTTGACTAGCCAAAAACAAAAGGCACTTTTAAGAACAACAGCAATATTATTCGCAGAACGAACTAGGAGAGAACGCACAGGTGTTTTTACATTTCCTACAGACCCGGTTTGCTGAAATTAGCGCACAATAATCCCGATTGTGGACATATTTTTTCGATTATGCAGACCAAAAAAGTAACGAAGTTCATTAAATTTCATTTTGATTTGAGTTCTATTTTCGCTAAAGGCTTCATCAGTTAAATTGTTGAATTTGTCAAATACTGAAACAAAAAATTTTAAATTAAGGTGGAGAAAAAACTTGAAGTTAAGATGTGTGGCTCACAATTAACATCTCACTTTATGGTTTGATAAATTCGTCGCATTCCAGCAGGTAGTGTGTTGGGTTATTAGACATGAGACCACAGTTAAAACCCCAGTTCAGACATCTCCAATAAAACGAAATATGAAAAAAAAAAACTTCTTCGGCTACTACCTCTAAGCAGATTTCTGGCAAAAACTCTGAGAGTAAGTAACATTGCCTCTAAAAGGTTCTCAAAAATCTGTCGTTCGGGATCAACTTTAAACTGTAGGTCTCTCCAGTCAGATATAAAATAAGCACACACACACAACAAGTAGTGTGAGAAGCTTGGTCGTTATCCTGACTGAAGGGTTTATAACCAACATTTTTGGAAATATTAGAAAAAAAATAAAAAAAAAATGTCTAATGATTTCGCATCAAAAGAGAATTAAGAAAAAAAAAACGACGTTGCAGACTTTCTCCCGTAAATTGTGTGTATGTTTGCTTATTTTCAAAATTACTATAAAGCGACAAAGATATTGAAGGACAGGATTCATTTGAATTAGAAATAATAAATAATTTATAAGAAATTATTATAAAAACTGTTTTGACCTAACAGCAGGTCAATAACTTTCTACCAGAAGTAATATATTTATAGGGCTATCCATCTCGTGGTTTCAAAAGTATGGGACTGGAATTCAAACTAAGTTGTGAAACCAAATTTTTCCTTTTCAGTTGAAAGTCTGACATTGACGTAAATGGACCGCTTAATTATCACACAACGCATAGAAATTATCAAAACCTACTACAAAAATGGTGATTGGCGGTGGACGGCAATTTTTCGAATAAAATTTTCTTCAGCAATGAAACACATTTCACACTCGGTGGGTATGTTAATAAACAAAATTGTCGTATTTGGGGTTCTGAGAATCCTCAAGTAATTGAAGAGAGGCCATTACATCCAGAAAAAGTCACTGTTTGGTGCGCTCTTTGGTCCGAAGGTGTGATTGGACCTTACTGGCTGAGATACCGCGCAATATGTGTCAAAAAGTGGTCGAAAATTATCTCAAAGGAATCAATGCTTGCAACACTTCGCGTGGAGGTCATTTAAATGATGTAGTGTTTTACACATAGTGTCAAAGTTCAAACTTTACAATAAAAAAGAAATATCATGAACAAAATATTTTAGATGTGTTTTATTTACGTTTACTTTTGAAACCACGAAATGGATAACCCTATATATTGTCACGTTTTCGAAAAATCATTATTTTCGAAAAAGATAATAATTAAAAAAATTTTCCAATATCCAGCCAGTTCTATGTTCCAATATTATATGTTTTAAGTAAATATGCCAATGTATAGTAAATACTATATCGGTTGCCAAATAAATGCAACTATTATGAATGTTCGCGGATATGAAATGAAAAAAAGAAAATTATTGTTAACGGATATTGTTGGCAGACGCATTCAATTTAATTTACAGTTAATAACTTATGCTTGTCTGCTGTAATTACCGCAACAATAATGTTAAAAGCCTTCTCTATTGGCTGTATATACAAATCTTGTATAAAATAAAACCGCAACAGAAAAATTACAGTTACAATGGCTACTGTGAGGATGGCAGCAACGGAAATGAAATACCATTTATTTAATGAACAATTCAAAAGACAAACAAAAAATTAAAATAAAAAGGAAACTGTAAGCGAACTTAGGTTGGTAGGGAGGTAAAGGCGACTATCCATCCAAGATAGTTGGATGGCCACACTTCAGTAACATATGGCCCATAATAATACCATAGTTGTCCATTATTCCCTTGGCCAAGAACCGCTCGGAGCTTCTGATGACGCGACGGAGGCCGCCAATGTCAATGCGTGATAGTTCCTGCAGATTGTAGTAGGCACCAAAATGCCTAATTCTCCATCGACTGGGAATGTACTGAGAGCGCTAATTTGGAGATTAAGCAGACTTGCCTTGCGCTCCCAGTCCAGTTTTGGCCCAGTTTTCTCTGCGGCGTCAGGTAAGAGGTATATCCCTCTTTATATGTATGCTGCTACTCTACAAGAGATACATCTCAAAGACCAGGTACCCATATTAGACTTGTGCTTCAAGTCCTTCTCTCTGCTCCCAAAGTTTTTGAGGCAGCTACAATGAAAGGCATCTGGTATTGCCCAATTCAATTGAGTTTACACTGCTTCTTGAAATGTCTTGTAAATTGAAAATAATAAAGGTTTTTTTATATCTCGCCATTAGTCCTCAGTAGGCTTTTAAATGATAACATCGTCTGGTGAGTATTTAATTATCTTGTGGTCTTATAAGAATTTTAAGCCTAAGAATAATCCTAGCAATACTTGGGCTAACCACTTTGATGTCTACGACTTCCTTCTTAACACTATTGACCAAAGTATGCATATTACCGGTATGTAATATTTCCACATTTATTGTTTAGGTTGCTCATTAAATACTCATCCATACTTCTAACGTGTATTTTAATCTAAAAAAAAATAACTTTTTTACAACAACGTGCATTTGACAAAACATTTAAATTTATGGACACATTAGAATATACACACTACGTGTGCATAAGTTGTTAATATTCACAGGAACATGCCTATTCTATTCCACTACTAAGTAATGTATGAAGTACCATACTTACCCATAAATAAACTAGACCGGAACAAATGCTCATATATTACAACAAAGTGTACCATATATTAACGTGAATATGTGGGTCAATCGGAAAATGCCTATGAATGTTAATGAATAAATACATATTCATGAATGCATAATAAACGATTTGAAATGAATTCTACACATATTTCATGTGATTATCAGTGTTAATCAATTAAAGGAGTCTTAGGGCCATTATTACAATTTGCCGTTAAACTTGGGTTCAGTTAAAGGCACATTTAGCTAAAGGGAACTGTAAGGTTACCTTTAATTTATTTTCGTTATTACAACTTACAGCTAAAATAAAGTCAAAAATATGAAAGTACCGGAGCAATGTCGATAACACTGCTCAATTAAACAAGTTATTTTAAGCGCAGGGGCAACGAAGGGCCTCCTTTTTTTGTTGTCGTGTTGCCTCATTTTGTTTAAATTTAAAGTTGCCATATTGAAAATAATATATAATATGACAAGTTCGAACATAAACTTAACTTTATAAGTTACCGGCAGGATGATCCCCTTTTTAGCTTAACGCTCACTTCTATCATATTGTCCACTTATAATAATGAAAAACAATTGAGCTGCCCTTTAAAATCATCCCTTTAGTAAACGGCAGTTTGTAATAATGGCCCTTAATTTATTACAACCTGAACATGAACCAATAAGTGCTTTGTCCTATAAATTAAATTTTCCAGTGTTACCTTACTTTTTATTTTTACCGTAACAAAAAAACATACCTCAGATAAAAAAATATTCACAGCAGCGTGAATATTACGTCGAAAGTCGTTAATTAAATTCAAAGTTGCCATCTACCAGGTGTATGGGTATGAAGTGAGCGTCAAAATACAAATGACTCCATTGGAAATACTTATTGTGAAGGAACCCTAATTTAATTACTTTATTTTGCGAACGAACCTTAAATTTTTTTGTGTTGTTCGCTATGACATCTATCAAACATATTCAGTTTCCATCAAATCAGTGAACGAACATTGTATTTTTCATCGTGTTAAAGACTGTAAATTTTGTACCAGAAAATATTGATTTGGGGAAAGTATTAACCCTTTGAACTCGGCACCGTTTCGGGCCTTACCTACCAGCAACTCGACGGCACTTTTTAAAGAAAACGTACATCCTGGTAACGTGATATTATACAGTATAGTTTTAGAACCAAGTAAGGAATTGTAGTGAAATTTGTTTTATATGAATTTGTGGACATTGAAGAACACAGATTTACATTTGGAATATGCAGAGATCTTTTCTATTCGACGCTTCAGTACGAACTGAGATCTTGTACATCTTCTCTCGGTTATCGGATTTCTTTATTATCGTAGCAAGTTTCCCACTTCATTAAGCCATACCCTTGTAGCTTTGGACGCCTAATCCACTATATCTACACGGGAGAACACGGGTTTCTTAAAAAATTGGGGTGGAATAATTTCATTGTCCGTAATCTCCCTGTGCAAAGGGTTAAAGTATGCCGCATCGAATGCTTGTTGAGTAATATGGTGATTTTACTCTTTCGAAAGCAACGTGCAGGAAATGTATTCGATGGTTCCGAGATAACGATTTTGATGTGAGAAATGAACAACGTGAAAGAACCTCAAAAAGTTTTAAGATGCCGAATTGGAAGCAATATTGGATGAGGACTTTGAGGTACAAAAAATGGTTAATGTTGGGCAGCAAACACTTTCTGGCCGTTTAAAAGCTATGGGAATCCAAAGGCCTTGAAAGTGGGTAACAGATAAAAAACCTAAAAACCAATTGTGAAATTTTTCTTTAAAGTCACAATAGAAAGTCAGTGTTGCATAGAATTGTTACTGGCGATGAAAAATAGATTTACTTTCTTCTTAAAGGTATAATTTAAAAATTTAATTTGATTACGAAAAAACTTTCTTCAAGATGGTAGCCACATTTGCATACAATAGAGCACAAACGCAATCCTATGACCAATTCTTTGAAGTGCTTGACGTCGTTCAAATGTCATATCGACGATGATTTACGTTGGTTAATAACCGTTAAAAACTGTGAATCTACCGTAGAACATCAAAGACCAAACACAAGCCAAAAACTGGAGTGTTTCGGTTCGAATCGTTCAATATAGGTTTTACAGTTCAATAAAATTACGTATTTTTTTTATTTTTGTTTCTCTTAAGCAGTTATTGGTTTCAGTTTTAAGTTTCATGAATCAGCTAAGTAGATCTACCGCGAGAACATTTATTCGTAGTAGTGATAAAACCGGGTTTTTTTTAATTCGAAAACCTTGATAACTTCTTCTTTCTGCTGATTTTATATCTAGATTATTCAGATTTGTAGTGTTTACAAGTCGTCATAGTAGGTAGTAGTGTGTTTATTAGATTAGAGTGGTTCAAGTCCGAGTTCAGCCATTACAAACAAAACGAAGCGTGAAAAATATTTCTTCGGCAACGTCCTCGTTTGTCACAAACTAACATACATACATATTTGGCGATTACAACACTTCAGTAAGGATTACGGCCTAGCTTCTCATACCACTCATGTTGTGTGCCTTAATTTTATACGTCAGTTTAACGTCGACTGCGAACGACAGATTTTGAGAAACTTTTTCACGGCAGGTTTATTTACTCTCAGAGTTTTTGCCAGAAATCTGCTGAGAGGAAGTCGCCGAAGAAATATTTTTTTCATAGATATTTCGTTTTGATGTCTGGTCTGGAGATCCAACCTGGGCTTTACGTCTAATAAGGGAACATACTACCTACTAGACTTCGGCGACAATCTAAAGAATATTTAAAATTTCTTTGACAAGTTTTTCAAAAATCTGTCATTCGTAATCGATTTTAAACTGTAGTTCCCGCCCCTTTTAGATACAAATTCACAAACGCAACTTGGTTTGTGTGAGAAGCTTGGTTGTAATCCTGACCAGAGATCAGCAATGAGTATACAAACACGTGAGTAGATTCGAATCATACTCATAATTTCTGATACTTAACGCATTTTTTTAGTATTTTAATATCATACTCATACTACCCATGTTCAAATTTTGAAGTACTCATCGTACTCATACAATTAACAATACGCATGATGTTGTTGATTTCGACTCTCCTTTACTTATCATTTACAAGAATCCCAAAATAAGTATGATTCGTGTACGAACACTACGATACTCACTAAAAGGTTGTGTGTTTGCTTTCCTTGCTATCCTTGTCTTTTTCTTTCTTCTTTTTTTGTAAATGCAACAACAACTAAGACTGTAAATTTTGATGAATGATTCAAATCACTCGAATCATTTATGAATATTATAAGTATTTTTCTAAATTTTTTAAACATATTTCGAATGTTATGAGTTTGATATCAACGTTATACTCGTACTCATTGCAATCTGTACTTATAAATCAATGCTGTAGTAAGTACGAATGAATCAGAGTAGTTGAATTTTAATACTATTGACTGACTCATACTCAAAATTTCATGAGTACTTATGAGTAGCGAAAGAACGATTCTTTTCTGATCTCTGCTTCTGACTAAGGGGTTGTAGTGATTCATTAAGTAATTTAAAGTTTCCACCAAGTACATTAAAGAAACTCCAATCCACATTGCATACGGAAAAATAACCATATCAGAGGAATTCTCGAAGCAAATACCCAAAGAAATTATGGGTTGGTTTTCTTCAAATTTTTTTTTGTTGAATTTCGAAAATTCGAAAATATCAAATGTGGTATTTACCTTAAAAAAAGAGGAACTTTTGCACCAGGGCCGTGAAAGGACGCACTCATTCATATTCAGTTTTATGCCAAAAATCGATAGCTAAGGCAGCGAAATTACGCCCTTATCTGCTCTACTTTCCAGATTAATTCCCGAGTGACTATTTTTGTTTTCCAAAACTATTATGATGACCTCGAAAGATTCAATATTGTTGTAAAAATATGGAATGTTGGATGTTTCGATTAAAGTTTCAGCCTTTTTTAGTCTTCTCAACTCCATTTAATCTAACCTAAAAAACAATTGCTTACTACGTACAAACACGATGAGTTTGATTAAACCTAGTTCTTTCTTCCAGTCTTCTGTAAACTTAGTATGTACAATAAAAACATTCGTTTTAGTTGTTGTTGAAGTTTATTTCATAAAATTTCATTTGTTTTATGGTTTCCTTGGAGGAAAACAACCCAAAATTTGAATTTTCTTCAAGTAATTTCCACAGCAAAATGATTTTTACAGTAGCAGTCTTAGGAGTTATGGTGCTTTAAATCCGAAGACCACTTATTTATTGTGGTTTAATATTCAACCACAAATTTTATGAAAGAAGTTTTCCTAAACATCCAAAACAAAAAAATGTATTTCCACACAGAAGCGGATGATAAATCAAGTCTTAGGAGGAGTTTAATGGTTCTGATCCAAATGCAAAATTTTAAGTGCTTATTACTTCCAATCGCATTTTATATTAAATAAAAACATTGATTTCAAAAAACAAAATAATATCAATGGGAATAAATTTGGGTGGAGGATTATTTTTTAATTTGAATTTATCAGTAATTTATCTACATTCCTTATAGGCCCATACAACATTTGCACAAATTTTAAAAATACTTGGAAATACCTACCGAATACTAGCTTAGCTTACTCAGAATTATTAGTTTGAGAGTAAAAAGGCTGCCATCAAATTGGAAATATCACCAAAGTAACGGCAAAATGGTAGCTTGACTCCTACAACAATGTATACAATGTCCTGACAGTCGTAATACGATGTAGACTTTAACATAAATAGCATATATGAATAGGAATGTTTCCTGCCATACAAAACTATCCTGGAACTTTTATCAATCCAATGAAGAAAACTTTCAATCATACTTACATTTTTAGTCGCTCATTACAACCGTTTAGTCATTATTACAACCTAGGTTCCAACAACGCTCATGTTGTGTGTGCTAATTTTATCCATGAACGGCGATACCTAAAGTTTAATGTCGATTCCAAATTACAGATTTGAGAAACTTTTCACGGTAATTTTACTTTCAGAGTTTTTGGCAGGAAGTCACAGAAGGAAATATTTTTTCATATTTTGTTTTGTCCAGATGCCTAAACCTTAGACAATTCTATTCCTTATCATGCAAACTCTTCAACATCGCGCTGTTTTCCACGATAGAACCTAAGAGCATAAGTACGTTGACGATGTTAACATCATTGGGCATACTAAGCCCTGTTACATTTAGCGCTATTGAATAGTAGTTTACGAAGATGGGTCTGGCTACAAATTAGGATAAAATGAAGTATATTGTTACGTTTTTACCTTTTTTAAAAACGTTTAGAATATGAGTTCGTTGATTGCAACCAAAATAGTGACAAATATGTGTTTAATTTCAATTAAACTCTTTATTATTCGCACTACTTTTGTGTGCCAATGTATACAACTTCACGATACAACAACAAAATGTTTGTTCACTATTCTACTTCACACTTCTGTCCGCGCAAACACTAACAACTCTTCGGTAGACCTTCACAACAGCGATCTTCGAACCACAACTGTTTACTTCGCAAGCAACGCTTCTTCACACAACACTGACTGAATTCTTACTACTCGCTGCCTGCTTTGTCTTGCCTTTTTATATGCTCACACAAACAGTCTGATGAATGTTCTTGAAATGGAATGTTCGCATTTTCGCCTTCTCGAGAACTCTATTGCTACTTCATTGTTGTTTGTGTATTTTGCTTACGTTGTTTGTTATTGCTTTCTTTCTTACTGGTGTGTCTCCTTTTCTTTCAACGATGCAGTTGCTTTACTTGCATCGTTGTATTTGTTAGTGTAGCTGTTGCTAATTGTGTTAACGTTAAACGATGTTTTCATTTTCGTAACAATATGTTGCCGAAAAGGAAGGAAGTAACGCAGAACGTATCGAATCCCAAATTACGGCCGATGACAATACCTTTGACGTCAGTCAGTCGTAGATCAAGCACGGGATTACTCGTACCGCCTGGTGTTATAGTGGCCTCAATGAAAAACTGACTCACAAAGACCTCTTTCAAGAGACGAAAACACTCTTTTGTCACGCCTAATGTACTATGTCACCTTTTTTTATGTTTTTAGGTTTTATAATTAAAAATTTTAATCACAAAAATTGACATAGATCAGCCTGACACTCCATTGCTGCACATTGTTGATTTCACTCTCTCTTAAGGGTGTAATTGAATTGAGCGAATAAGCCCTCCCAAAATCTAAACATTTCGCAACGGTAGCGTGCATAAGCGGCATTTACTTGCTGCATCCAGCCGCTGACATCGAGAATATACGGCAGTTATGTATTAGTCCACGGATTTTATACATACTTTTACGTTTTTCCCTTTTTAAAAACGTTTAGAATATGTGTTCGTTGATTGCAAACAAAAATAAAAACAAATATGTGTTTCATTTCATCTCATGTGTTTCGTTTCATCATTCTCAGGACGTGGTATAACCCGCTTCTGAAAGTGTAAACTGATTGCTACTCGGTATCTGTATATTAGTTGATGAATCTTTAATAAACTTACACTTTTGTGCAAGTTTCTCATACATGCCCCATTCAATACTTATGCGTTTGACTGCATAATTTTGAAAAGAACTCCAAACTATAAGTTTTAGTTTCAGCTCCATTAAACCATCCACCAAACATAACTTACTACCCACTTTATGCTCAGAAAACATTCTAAAAAATTTTTAAAAGTAACAACAAATTAAATTTGGTAACCAGGAAAACTTTTATGGGATAGACGAAGAGGAAGCGAAAAGATAGATGGCTGTATGTGATGTCGCCCCTTTGTCCCCCTGTATTGGTGAAAGTTTTACTTCTTCTTTAATAGCATTAGAAAACTTAAACTTTAAAATTGAAAATCTGAATATTGAGTGTTTACCAGAGAAAACAAAACTTCCACATAACATGCGTTCTTCCCAGACCACAAGTGCATTGAAATTACATCGGAAACATTAAATGTAATAACAGTGGAGTCATTTTACTTTTAATTGTACGACAGTAGACAGATAAGTTTGATACGTACTCACTTTCATTTGCCACAAGTGGCAATATTTGTCTCATTTGAGAAACTTTCTTAGTCCTTTGCTGGATTAATACAACTATTCTTATAGATCTCCTTTACCGACTAGCTTATCATCTCTTATGGTAAATAATGGAAACCGTAATTAATTATTATAGAGTGGTCTCTATATATAAAATATAATGATAAATATAATACACATGTAATCGAAACTACTGAACTACAACATATAACATATAACATCACTCAAATAACCGTCCCAATGTTTAGATAGTTTTAACAAATATAGGTACGACAACAAATCTATATTTCTAAACCTACTGATATTTCGTCCATTTGTTAATTGTACTCTTGTTTACATTGTAGTCGCCGTAGTCTAGTGGGTAGTGCGTTCGCCTATTAGACGTAAAACCCTGGTTCCATTTCCAAGTCAGACATCAAAACGAAATATGAAAAAATAAAATATTTCTGGCAAAAACTCTGAGAGTAAATAAACCTGCCATGAAAAAGTTTCTCAAAAATCTGTCGTTCGGATTCGACGTGAAACTGTAGGTCCCACCACTCAAGTATAGAATTAAAGCACACAACATGAGCGGTGTGAGAAGCTAGATTGTAATGCTGACTGAAGGGTTATAATGGCAAATTATGTATGTATGTACTCTTGTTTACAATTACAATAAAACATCTTCGTTGTAATATTTACTGTTATCGATAAATAAGAAAACATGTACCATTAGCCATTCGACAGTTTTTTCAAATTACCTTTTTTTAAAATTTATGACTCCTTTTGGGCTCAGTATTTTTTATAGCCTCCTATGACAGTAACTACAGGCGTGGCATACTGCGCCATAAATTTGGGCAGTTTTTTGGTGTTTGGTGTATACTACAGTGTACCGCACAGGGATTCACAATTTCCACGGTTTCCGGTTTCTGGGAGTAGAGGCAACACCTCATTTGAAATCTTCACAGAGGTGTTAAGATTGGCTAACTGGGACCGCAGATTTAAAATCCTTGGAACGGGTTGTCACAATGTCAATTTTTTTTGGCATATTTAGCGGTATGCTTAGGGTCATTATCATGTTGGAAAACGACATCCGCCCGTTATAATTCAGCTTTTTCTCCAGTTGGAGTTAAGTTAGTGCTTAAGATGTTAACGTAGGACCAAGTATTCTGTAGACTATTCCAAGCGTGGGACCCCATAGCATTACAGCATGCAATTCCATACAATTACAAAGCAAGTGCCATGGATCGATTTCTGAGATCATCTTACTCAACAAAGAATCGCTAAAGTATTTGGCGGGTAAAAAAGGCGAATAAATACGGGCCAATAAAAAAACAACCAGTCCCACCCAGGGGGAAATGTTGCAGGACCAACTTTTGTGTAGAGGTCGTACGATAAGTCTGCCTAAACTCCAACGTAGCGCGCTCTATATCGCCATTGCATTATGGGCACTACAGTCGTAGTAGTGTAGTAGGTAGTGTGTTGGCTTATTAGACGTAAGGCCCGGGTTTGTATCCCAGGTCAGACATCAAAACGAAATATGAAAAAAATATTTCTTCGGCGACTTCTTCTCAGCAGATTTCTGGCAAAAACTCTGAGGGTAAATAAACCTGCCATGAAAAAGTTTCTCAAAAATATGTTGTTCGAAGTCCACGTTAAACTGTTGATCCCGCTACTCACGTATAAAATTAACGCACAGAACATGAGTGATGTGAGAAGTTAGGCCGTAATCCTGAATGAAGGGTTGTAATGTCCAATTATGTATGTATGTATGTATGAAGTGCATTAGTCTTGAACACTTGCTAAACAATTTCTTCAAAAGCTACAGAGAAGAGAAAGAAGAGGAAACTATTCTTTATTTATTGGGAACATGCTCAGCACTATACCGGTGGAGGAAAGAGCTTCATGGTTTCTACTATATACATAGATGATGTAAAAGATCATAGGCAGTTTGAATCGCTTCATCAGCAAATTCGAATATTTTCCAAAATTGGGGGAAAGAAGACAACTGTAGGTTTCACCTCATCTAAGTTAGTCTACCACAACTTCTTTGGGTATACAGACTTATCTACCTACATGCCTACCTTAAAGTTAAGCATTGAATCTAAAATTATTTGCTATAGTATAACAACAAACTGCTTTATTGGGGTTTAAGGAGACTGACAGAAGAACAGCACAAAAGTTTTAAAATTTAAATATTCTGATGGCGTTGCAGCTTCTTTTAATAACAAACCGAAAATACCTGCAGTGTTTGAGGTTGATGACCTGCGTCACATCACCTTGTTTTCAATTATAATCGCAATTAATTGCAAATGGAATGGCGTACTCATAAAATCCAAATGCCGCACCAGTATGTAAAATAAATAAATGAATATGAGTGAGTGTTTTTGATAAGAATGAATGTTTAGTTTCACTAAAAATTATTCCATAAGGAAAAATGCAACACACAAGTTGGAAACAACATTATATGCAACAGAAATAATAGAGTATGTGGTAAAATAACAACACATGTTGCACATTAGTATGGCACTTGACAGTTTTATTTCGTTTTATGACGCCACTCACTACTGTAGGCTCGATAAGAAACTCAACTATGAGGACTATGACGCTGAGGATATTTCTTCTACCAGTATGTTGTCATAGCTGCTCTAGCAGGTCTTGTTGATGTTGCTGTTGTTTAATGCTGTTGCCATTGCTGTAATGATTGCGGTTACACCCACAAAACTTTCAATTGTTATTAAATTCAATATGGTTATAGGCGTCTGAATTAAATAGATTGTGTATGTACATATGAACGTTGATAGTTTTTGGCTTCAGTGTGCATTAAAATATTCTTTTCTCCAGGCAGAAAGAGAAATTAAAGTTTTCCGTTCATTTGAATTCCTACATTAAAAATCTTAATTATACAATTAAATATGTATTAATACATGAGACATTTTGCCTCATTAAAGAATGCGTTTTACTTTAAATGTTTGTTAAAATGTTGCATACCTTTGCAACAATCTGTCGTTTCGTTTGTCGGTTGGTATGTCTCTTATATTAAAATTCCCTTTGAAAACATTGCAAATTTCTTCAGATATGTACCATAATTTTACACAAACTCGTACCCGTACAAAGAACAAAAAGTAAACTTTTTTCCTTTTTCCTTAAAGCTATCTTGGAAAGTAGTATCGTAGTGTATGGAATTGCAGCATCACTGAGGATTGTTTGCGTGCAACGTAAATATGGCCCATATGCTTCACAAAAAAAGTCATACGAGTACAAATATAACTCCGTTGCTCCTGGCTGTACTAACGTGTGTGAGAGTAGAAAGATTTCTCTGTGGATTAAATAAGGAAACGTCGTAAAGTATTCACTAATTGTTAAACTCATATGCCTTAAAGACATTTACGTGAATCTCACAGAGAATTATTTGCTTTAATTTTTTTTTTATTCATTGCATTTAATTTGCAAAATGAGAGTTTATTTTAAATAAAAGTGAACGAGAATTTTATAACTTTAATATTGTTACGTTTTTACCTTTTTAAAAACTTTTAAAATATAAGTTCGTTGATTGCAAACATAATAAAAATACATTTGTGTTTAGTTTCAATTAAATTCGTTATTCGTTGCACTACTTTTGTGTGCCACGGTTTACAACTTTTTTATAAATTTTGAAAACTTGAAAAATCCAACCAGTCAGTTCAGTCGAGTCATTTGTAACCGAGCGAGCATCCGCGTTTTGTTGACACACAATTAAGGTATGTATATGTGTTGACCAACAACCTTTTCCCAATAGATGTCCAGACCGCTTGACGTCTATAACAATAATTGCTTGTTCTCTATTTTTCTTTGCTTACAGCGCAGATATTTACAGTGGAGATCCTCAAACCACGACTGTTTTCTTCACACACAACGCGTCTTCACACAAGACTGACTTTGTTTTGCTTTTTTGCTGACTGAAGGGTTGTAATGGTCAATTATGTATGTTTGTATTCAACAAAAGAAAAATAACGAAAACTTGCTGGTGATAATAAATTGTGATGCCGTAAAAGTGTAGATACCTTCAAGAAAAGCTGAATAATAGGATATTCCTTAAGGTTAGGCATTTGACCTATTTGGTATTGATTATATCAGTTTTTGTGAATGTTTTCTGTAGACATTTACTGTTATTCACTCTTTTACAATTTTTTCAATTGAGCTTCGTCTGAGATTTAGTAACTACGCAGCCGTATTTCAAAATGATCCCCTAAATACCCTCTTGGAGTTATATCGCGATTTGGTATAAAAATTACATCTTCACATTATAAACAATATGCACAGAGTCATTGCCCTGTTGAAAATAATAATCACTTTGATTTCGAAATTCTTCCGCACTTTTCCTCAATTTGTGCCATGCATAGTTAATTTAATTAATTCCAAACTGCCCACACTTGATGCCGATACACATTCTCACGGCATTTTACTGGCACGACCATGGTTACCCGTTTCTAGGGATTGCGCTCATCGAACGTCCCCGGCCACACACTAGGGAGGGCTCGTCCCCATTACGTAGGGACACGTACACACTACAGTCCGGACTGTAGCGGGTATAGGAAAAGTAATGGCAACAAGAACATAAATCAGCTACAGAACTTAATCACAAGCTGAATAAACTATTAATAAACATGAACTACCTATAACTAGAATGAAAATACATTTTTATATAATAACTTACAAATTAATGCTAGCATATAAGCTACGTTTTAAATTACAAATACTACAATTAAAATCAATCAAATCGTAATATACGTTATAATCATTACATAATCTACGAAAAGGAAAATTACATCCGTAGTTAGTTCTATAGAAATCTAAGGAAAGTGGACGATAGTGCCGTGAAAATCTTGCAGGAATACTGAAATTCAGGTTACAAAGCAAAAACTCAGAATCGATATCACCTCTAACCAGATTAAAAACAAAACAAACACCTAAAACAGTTCTTCTACGTTCCAAAGTTGGAAGTTTTATCAAACCTAATCTATCCTCATATGGCGGAAATCCATTGGCATAATCCCATCCTAAGCCACGTAAACAGAATAATAAAAACTGCCTCTGCACAGACTCTATTGAATCAATATGACAACGATAGTATGGATTCCAAACAATAGACGCATACTCCAAAATAGGTCTAACAAGTGAAATGTATAGCAGTTTAGTTATATAAGGATCAATGAATTCCCTAGCCCAGCTTTTCACAAAACCAAGAACAGCCCGAGCCTTGCCAATCATCATACTAATATGATCAACAAAAGAGAGTTTCATATCCAATAATACTCCCAAATCAAGAAATGTAGCCACAGTCTCCAAAGGGTAAGAATTAATCACATTAGTGGGCGAAATCACACCACCGCGAGAGAAAACCATGCATTTGCATTTTTTTAAGTTAAGATCCATTAAATTAACTCTGCACCAAGTTACAAACAAATTAATATTCCGCTGAAGAACAACCTGACCATGATCATCATCAAAAGTATAAAATAATTTAACGTCATCAGCATACATTAGAATATTACAATCAGAAATAGCACAAGGAAGATCATTAAGAAACAATAAAAACAATAAAGGACCCAAATGGCTACCCTGCGGAACACCAGAAGTAACATATACAGTCTTAGACAATACATTCCTAAACAATACCCTCTGAGTCCTAAGGGAGAGGTAGGAGCCTAGCCAATATCTTTGTGTTCACAATAAAGCACATCCGTTTGTGTAAAAAGTGATAGACAAATAAAGAGCTCAACCCAAAGAACGTGCGTGAAATATTTTTGCATGGTGACTGTACTATAATGCAGTAGGTATGTGAGTCTTTAACAATTATTGTTTTGCTGGCATTTCACATTTTTTTTTTTAATTTGTGAGAACAGTTGGTAATATTTTGCGCTCGACTACTTTACATCCTAGGTGCCTTGGTAGTCTAGTGGGTGGTGTGCTGGACTATAAGCGTGAGCGTTGGGGGTTCAATTCACACCAGATTCTCTAGTCTAGAACATTACACTGAGCAGAAGGTGTATAAATTGTTATTTTATTGTAATTAATATATAATTAATTATATTCAATCCGTGTTCTTTTTAGAAACACAATTTACGGTCAAGCAAAATGCATCGTTGCAATGAGCTAAGATATAACCAATAATCCTATGGTTCCCTATGTTATTGCTGCTAAATGTAATGTCAATTATTTAGCCATTCTTTTCAAATTTAATTTCACAAAGTAGAGTTAAATTCAAATCCGTTTGTATTAAAAGTAACATGGAAAATGACTGCAAGAACAGCATTCGACGTATGGATAGTGGACCAAAGAACGAATTGTGATCTTTGAGAGTAACTTCTTATTATTTAGGAAATTTCGAAAATTATTAGTATTTTCACTCATTGCATTATTTAAAGTTTTGTAAAAAATTGTTCTTTTTTAATTAGAGCTCGGTGGCGTATACGTATCGTTGGTATTTATTGTTTAATGATAACAGTCATACGCTGCAGCGCGCTGTAATTAATACTGCGTAAAGAGCGCTACTCCACTACACAAGAGTGCAAGCGCAAAAAAGCATTGATGCCAGCAATTTTTTAGTGCCTGAGTATTCAATAAAATTTAATGTTTATACTTTCTGGTAAAATGAATTTATAACGGCTGAGAGAAGTTGGCAAAAAGTGAACGTCAGAGATTATGCATTGTAGTTTCCTATATCCAAATCGAATAATTTTGTAGCAAAACCTACAGATGATGTTAACTGGCCACCGACGTGGTGCGATTTGTCTCCATTTAAGATTTCCTTGCTCAATTTTCTTAAGTCGCAGGTATAAGTGAATAACTTGCACCCCCCTTTGCCAAAATTCGGCCTGATTTATGTGTCAGAGTCATTGAAAATTGGACAATTCGAATTCGCTCTACACAGAGGAGCTGTAGCAGGCGTTTGAACGAAATTGAATTAATGCCACCAACAAGTCTTTCGAGCGAATAAAAAATTTCGAAGATATTAACACAGATTTTGTTTTATTTAAATTTAAAGGTGGTAAGAGCTTAAAATAGTACAAGAAAATTTTAAGATTTACTGCCAAAATTCAGTCGGAATTTGACTTGCTTTTTAGTCCATTCATATTGTAGAGCTTTTTGCGTGATTTTTTAAACTGTTGTTCTCCATTGCTGCTGACATTGTAAAAAGGGAATTGTTGTTGACATACTTAATTGACCCTTACAACTTGCTTGGCAGATTTCGTTCTACCTTAAAACTTCCTTCCAGTCGCCTCTAAATCGCGCGCTTTCGCAATTTAGTAACATCAATATATGACTGGACTTCCTCATATGAGACCTTCCACGCAGAAAAGATCGCTCTCTACGTCCACTTTTTCTAATTCCTCCATCACTTAACCATTTCTTCGAAACATTCCCTGTCACCCTAGCATAGGCGTTGCAGGACGTACATACCAGAGATCAGCAATGAGTATTCAAAAAGATGAAGAGATTCGAATGATAATCATAATTTCGGATACTTATACGTATTCATAGTAATTTTAATATCATACGCATACTACACATATTCAAAGTTTGAAGTACTCATAGTACTCATACTTAACAATGCGTATGTATGTGACTGAGGCTTAAATGACGTTTATTGCACAATTTAATTGAATAAATTTTTGGATATCACCGCGTAACACATTTACTTAAACTATTAGAAAAAAATCGGCGTAGTCTAGTGGGTAGTGTATTGGTATATTAGACGTGAGACCGTGTTTTAAACCCCAGCCCAGACATCTCGAACAAAACAAAATATGAAAAAATATTTCTTCGGCGACTTCCTCTCCGAAGATATCTCAGAAAAACTCTGAGAGTAAATAAAATTAAACTATAGGTCTCGCCATTCATGTATAAAATTAACACACACAACATGAGTGGTGTGAGAAGCTAGATCGTAATACTGACTGAAGGGTTGTATTGAACAATTATGTATATACTTATGTATGCATTAGAAGAAAGAAAAATTAGAAATTTTACTACCGAAATCAAAGCAATAATATTCTGCCTTGAAAGGAGGAGAAATATTCCTTTTTGTATTTTTTTTTTTTTCAACGAAATCTGTCATTCACACAATTTTAAACAAGTAGAATGACGAATACACTTAAAATGATGAACAATCGATTAAAAGTTTAAATAATAAAATCTTTTGAGACGTAGCAGTAACCCAAAGCTATTTGAGTGAAAATATTTTTAAATTTAACATCCCACTTCTCATGAGTAAAAACCAATCCTTTATCTCTTGCACGTTCTGTTTAACCTCTGCTGCCAACCGTTGTGTAACCGTCGGCCTTTTCAATCATGAATGGAATAGTAAACGTGGTGTTGCTTAAAGCAATGCAAACAACCCACTAGACTACTCAGAGTATAATGCAATGAGAGTATAACGTTGACAGTCAAATTATCAAAAGTTAAATTTCTTTTTAATTGTTTTCATTGATGTAATATTTGCTATGATTTTTGTATTCTTATTCAAATGAAGATTTTAATTAATTTTCCCCAATTTTCTTTTTTAGATCCTTTTGTTAAACGTGATTGCCATTACTGATGTTGGTTTTATTCTTACACTGTTGGCTAAAAACAATTTCGTTGTAATACCAATATATAAAAACACCAACCGGAATGACCACCTTTCGTTTCAATTTCACCTCATCTCAGTGATTTAATGATTTTAATTTTATTCGAAAGTAGTCTTTTGTATGCAAATAAGGTACCCACGAGATACTTGCTAGTCTGTAACCAGAAAGGAAAGAATGTCAAGTAAAATGGTGGTTGTGGCAGTGTCGTCATTGGTTTAATAATTGAAAATAATTGAACGAGAAGTAAAAATGCGAAATAAAAAAATCACATTGTAATCTAATGTTTATGTATTGAACATATTGTTACGAAAATGGAAACGGTGTAACATCGTTTAACATTAAAATGATAAACAAAAGCTACAAAAAAAAACGAAACCACATGTCAACACCAGCAGTATTAAAGAGACCAGCAGTATTATTGTGACTTCAAACAAAAATGAAGTCACGATAGAGTTCTCGAAAAGTCGAAACCACGAACGTTCGACTTCAAGAACCTTCATCAGACTGTTTACATAGGCATATGAACAGGCAAGGCAAAACAAGCAACGAGTAGTAATAAATCAGTCTTGTGTGAAAACGTGCGTGTGAAGAGAGCAGTTGTTGTTAGTGTTTACGCAGACAGAAGTGTAAAGAAGTATAACGAACTAAGCAAATTATTGCTGGATACATCAAGTTGCAAATAGTGACACACAAAAGTACTGCGATCAATATAGAATTTAATTGAAACTAAACACAAATTTATTTTTATTTTGTTTGAAATCAACGAACTCATATTTTAAACATTTTTAAAAAGGTAAAAACGTAATAAATTGATATACAGCTCTTAAGCCGATAATAAAAATTTATTCATTTCTCTGAATTTTCTGGGAGAGAAGCTAAGACTATCGAGGCTTTGAACTTATTAAAAAAATGTATTTATGGATTAGTTTAAGACTGATTTATTATGTAAAAAAACGTTTCCTAAAATATGAAAAAAAACTCTTACAAACCTTACAAATAAGCAATTTGCGAATGTAAATCAAAAAAGAAAAAGTCATCTGGGAGTAGTATTTTTTATGGTTCGCACAATTCAAAGTGTCACTGTCCACAACTTGATGTAAAAAACAGCAATTGTTTGTTATTCTTCTTTTGCGTAAGCAATAACAATTTTTCGGTAGATCTTTGTAATGGAGATCTTCAAATCACAAAATAAGTATGATCCGCGTACGAACACTACAATACTCAATAGAAGGTTGTGTGTTTGCTTTGCTTGCTGTTTTTGTCCTCTTCTTTCTTCTTTTTTTGTAAATGCAACAACAACTAAGAATATAAATTTTGATGATCACTCTAATCATTTATGAGTATTGGGGCGAGGTAACTCCTTTTCCCAATAGAGTAGAGTGTGTCTTCAAATAAAAACACGATCAGGTTTTCTAATAAACCAAACTATAAGCTTCTTGCTTTACTGAGATCTTTCTTATAACTAACTTAATATCTATAAAACAATATTCATGATCTTACTTCTTAGGTATATAAAAACCGTAATTAAATAGAAAAAGGGCGAATTCAAGAGTTCATGAAGATAATAAAAAAGAGAAAAACAAAATGTAAATACAGTTACAAAGATAATTAAGTGCACAAAATTAAATACAAAATATTATTAATAAAGATAAATATAAATTTGTTGAACAGGGTTTAACATACTCCCGCGCAAAGGTTAGTGGCAATTACAGCCATGCCAATGTCCGGATATAACCCAGCCGAAAATGGAGCGCTGGTTTTTTGGAAGCCTTTCCTCTGGGTGTATGGGTTGGTCTGACATTACAGTACCCAATGTTTTTCGGCCAATAACTCCATCAACTTGGCGGCACACAGCAAAATTAGGATGAGCCTTTGGTATCCAGGATTTGAAGTGGTTTTCAAGCCGCGGGTCTGTTATTGGTGGGGGAGCGATAATATCGGAATTCTTTAGTAATATATTCCAACGAGCGATGGGACCATAGTATTTGCGTGGTTCATAAGTGGGGTGACCTCAAATATGCCATACTCATTTGCTCCTTGACAATAATCAGGCGTGAAATCCGGAAACAAATTTGCTACGTTTCTAAGTAGAAACGAGGAGTCACTCTTAGGATCCAGCAACAAATTTACCCACATAGGATTCCCTTTGTGGATCAAATTCACTCTCACGAGAGGTGGGATCAGGTGCTTCCAACAAGGTGGCACTGTTGACAAAGCATTTAAGGAATAAGGTAGATCATGGGGATCATCCTTAAGGAATTCGTTCTTGGTTTCCTTGGCAGTCTCTTTAACATCTACTGTCGAAGTCTCTACAACAGCTGCATGAGCAGTTTCTTCAACGAAACTAGCGAACGTGAGGGCATGTGGACGCTCACGATGAATCATCGAATGATGCTTGGCACCACAAATGGCACAGCGATTGGCTGATTCGCATGCAGGACGTGAATGCGTGTGGGCCAGGCAATTTAGGCAATAGTCCCATTTAATGAGGTATTCTCGTCGAGCTTGTATGGTCTTAGCTACGAACACGGGACAATGTCGGATTGCATGGTTTTTTAGGCATAAATTACAACGCGGCATAGTGTTGGCTAGAGAGGAAGAAAAGAAAATATATACTGTGTTATTAGATATTTTGTATTGCGACTTATTTCTCTTTTTTAACATGGCATTTAAATCTAAATCAGGTGGATTAATTTAACATTTGTGTGGAATATTATCTTCCGAATGGGATGTTGGTAAGAGACACAATTTTGCTATAGAACGTGTTATAGTTCCATTTTGGGTTCTGATTTCTGCGACTCGTACTTTGTTGTCTTTACCGTAGATAACTTTAGTGATGCGCCCCAGGCGCCACTCAGTAGGCGGTAATAAATCGTCTTTTACTATGACGAAGTCGTTTGGCTGAATATTGTGTTGTTCTGCTTTCCATTTTACTCTTCGTTGAAGCTCTGTGATATATTCGTTTTTCCAACGACGTGCAAAGATATGTTGTAGGGCTTTCAGACGTTCCCAGCGTTTAACAAAACTCACGTTTTCTAACGGAGGTTCTTTAGGAGCTTCTGGTGGAGCTATGATTGGTGCACCTCTCAAGAGATGACCTGGAGTCAAAGGGAGTAGTTCTGATGGGTTTTCGGTCAATTGGGACATTGGACGCGAATTTAGTACAGCTTCTATTCTGATTAGTATTGTTGCAAATTCCTCGTATGTAATTAAATTAATTAAGATGTGATTTCATGCTTTTTACGGCTGCTTCCCAGAGGCCACCCATATGGGGTGCATAAGGTGGGATAAATGACCAGGAAAATCCGTGAGCACTATATTTTTCTACGAGTGTCCTCTCAGCCTGTTTTAAGAATTCATTATGAGTTTTTAGAAGTGATAAACTGGCTCCAAGGAAGTTTCTGCCATTATCCGAGAACATGGTTTTTGGAAATCCTCTACGTCCAACGAATCTGTCGAAACAAGCTAAAAATGCATCTGTCGAGAGATCTGAGCAAACTTCCAAGTGCACTGCTCTCGTCGAGAAGCATACAAATATGGCTGCATAGCCTCTGATTAGTTTAACCTTGCGTAAATTGGATGATTTTAGGTTAAACGGACCGGCGAAGTCAACACCTGTATATGTAAATGGCAACGAAAAGTTTACTCTTTCCGGGGGGAGTGCGGCCATAATTTGATGTTGAACTTTATGCTTGTAGATAGTGCAGGTTTTACAATTCCGAATACATTTTCGCACCAAATTTTTAAGTCGAGGCATATAAAATCCTTGCCTTATAGCTCTCAGCATAATGTAGTGTTCCGCGTGAAGCAAAATTATATGCGTGTATTCGACAAATAGTTGAGCAAAGTAAGATTTTTCAGGGATTATTACTCATAGATGGGCACTTTGCAGTACCAGTAAAATTTCAGTAAAAATTGATTTTTACTGATTACTGAAAAAAATTTCAGTATTCAGTAAAATTTTACTGTTAATGCAATCTAAATTTAAATGAAATTTAAATGAAAAAAAGTAAAATTTTGCTGTTAATGCAATCTAAATTTAAATGAAATTTAAATGAAATTTAAATGAAATTTAGATTGCATTACCAGTAAAATTTTACTGAATACTGAAATTTTTTCAGTAATCAGTAAAAATTGATTGAATTGATTGAATTTTACTGGTACTGCAAAGTGCCCATCTATGTTATTACTGGATGGCGTTCGTCGTAACTAAGTCCTGAATAACTTAATCTACCTCCAACACGTAATAAACCATCTTTATCCAAAAATGGACTCAGCGTGAGTAGTCTGCTCTTTCGGTTTATAGGCCGTTTATCTTGCAGACATTCGTATTCTTTAGAGAAGTAATGCATCTGAGCTATTAGGATAAAACGATTTTCCACAAATTGAATTTCCTTTGTTGTAATGAAAGGTTCGGTTTCAAATGGGCGTTTTCGTACGCGATCGATGAATCGAAAGCAATAACTAATAACTCTAAGCGTTCTGGCGAATGACGAAAATCTTTTTATTATGACGTCGGCATCAATTTCCTCGTGGGGAATGATATTTTTGCTGCTTATATCCACACGTTTAGCTTTCAGGTGAAAAGTTGAAACCTTTTTTGTCTCCAAGTCTATTGGATCAAATTCTCGAGGTTTCGGCCAATATTCACAGGGCTGGGTTAGCCAGGTGGGTCCATGCCACCATATCTTACTCTCAATCAGTTCTTGGGGGGAACAACCACGGGTACCAAGATCCGCAGGGTTGTCTTCTGTTCTCACATGTTTCCAGTGACTATTACTGGCAATACTTATGATTTTTGTTACACGATTTGCAACAAATGTTTTTAGGGTTTGTGGCGGTTTTTGTAGTTCATAGGGGAACTTTGCACTTTCCATTAGCCCTTTTGCTAACTTTGAGAGTAATACCGCTCCACACAGTTCAAGTTTCGGTATTGTAGTCTTTTTGATTGGGGCAACTTTAGTTTTTGCTACTAACAAATTGCAATTTATTTCTCCATGAGATGTTGATGTTCGCATGTAAATTGCGCCGCAATACGCCTTTTCTGATGAATCGCAAAAACCGTGAATTTGTATTATATGAGTCGGTGTGAAATATACCCATCTAGGAATTCTCAGTAAGGATATTTGTGGCAAATTTTGTAAAAATGTGTTCCATTTTACAAGTATGTGTGGTGGGACAACCTCATCCCAGTCTGCCTTAAGTTCCCATAACTCTTGCATCAAGAGCTTTGCTATTACCACAATTGGACCTAGCCAACCTAAGGGGTCAAATAACTTTGCAATAACCGATAAAATTTGCCTCTTTGTGGGGGAGGGCGAGATTTGGTTCGGTTCTATCACATAATAGAAAAAGTCTGACTTCGCATTCCAGCGTATTCCCAAGGTTTTAATGGTGCTAGAATCATCAAACTTCAAGAAATCTTCATCAAGAAGATCCTCCCGGGCCAAGTTATTCAGTAGATAACTGTCATTGGCTGTAATTTTCTTCAAGGGGAAGCCAGCTGATTTTAAAGCTTGTTTTATTTGAGTCTGTTTTGACTTCGCTTCCTCAAGACTGTGCCCTCCAGACAAGATATCATCCACATATATTTCGTCTTTTAAAATCGTGGATGCTAACGGAAATGTATGTTTGCAGTCCTCACTTAACTGCCGTAGCGTTCTTATTGCCAGGAATGGCGCACAATTCACTCCGAAAGTCACTGTTTTCATTTGGAATGATTTCACAAAACTATCCGTCTCATTACGGAATAAAATCTGCTGATATGAGCGGTCAGCCTCATGCATCACAATTTGGCGGAACATTTTTTCGATGTCGCCGGTGAAGACGTATTTGTAATAGCGCCAACTAAGCACTATCTGCATCAAATCGGATTGAAGCGTTGGGCCTTGGTGAAGAACGTCATTCAATGAAAATCCACTGGTCGTTTTCTTAGAGGCATTGAAGACTACCCTAACTTTCGTCGATTTACTTTCCGGTCTAATAACCGCATGGTGTGGTAAAAAATAAGAAAATTGTTTTCAAGAATTGTTTTCTGGGGAAAATACTGGTTCCATATGATCCAAGTCGATATATTCCTGGAGAACTTTTCGATAATTTTCTTTTAACTCAGGGGTTTTCCATTCTATAATATTGACCCAAAGCGCTGTTCTTTGAAGGACCCAAAAAAATATCGTGGGGAATTTGTTCTTTAAACGGTAAACGTACAACGTAACGACCATCTGTTCGTCTCGTAGTAGACATTTGGTAAAAATTTTCACAAAATGAATCGGCTTCGGTCATTAAAATATCCCTTTCGACCTCCTCAATTTCCCAAAACCTTTTTATTTGATCATGGAGAAGAAAATTTTCGGATGTAGATACCGTGGTTGAAAAAGCGTTTATTTCCGATGTATTAACTGGTCCTGACAAGTAGCAACCAAAATGAGACTCCCTTGCTTCCAAATCACCAGATATATTTTGTCTCACGCCCTCAAGATTAATGAATGGCAAAAAATCGCTTCCTATTATCATATCTATTGCAGCAGGCTGATAAAAATACGGGTCTGCGAGAGTTAAATTTTGTATTCTGTCATAATTTTGGAGCTCAATAGGATGAGAGGGTAAAAAGTTTGCTATTTTTGGTGCTACTACTGCCAATATTTTCAATTTGAAATCAGAAACTCTTGATCTTATAGTTACAACACACCTTCCTTTAGAATTTCCTACAATTATTCCACCGAAACCTGATATTTGTCGTGGATGCTTTTCAAGTGGAATTCCAAGTTTTTGTTGAATCCGAGTGGTAAGAAAACTCTTTTCTGCACCAGCATCTAGAAGAGCTCTTACGGTAAATAACTCTCCAGAATTTTCTATGTGAATCAGTGCGGTAGGTAACACTGTAGTTCCTTCACGACGAACGAAAAATGCCTTGATATTACTGTCTGATACAGACGAAATTTCGACGTGGGTATTAAAAGCATTCGTTTCCGTTCGAGTACTTGAAGTAGAACTCTTGTCACTCTTCTGCGAAGTCCGCTGAGAATGGGCATTTGGTATACTATTGGGTTTCGAGTTTTCAGAATTTTCTAAATGGAGCATTGTGTGATGCTTTTTGTGGCATATAGAACAGGTGTTTGTGCTCGGACATTTAGATTTGAAGTGTGTAAGCGACAAACAATTAACGCAGTATTTGTTTGCAAAAACGAATTTTACACGCTCGCTTGGTGACAGGGACTTAAAAGATTTGCAAACTCTTAAAGGGTGATTTTGTTTGCATTTTTTGCAACCTGAAGTTTGTTCACTCTGAGTGTAAAATGTATGAGTTCTTGAAGACTAGCTATCCTTAGACATTGGCCTTTTCCTATCGGTCATAGTTTCTAGAATCTCTATTCTTTACGAGAGAAAGCCATTTAATTGAGACCATGTAGGCAATTCGCGGTGATTCTTTAAGGAAACTTCCCACTCTTTAATTGTTTCATCCGAAAGTTTTGAAACAACTATGTTAATTAAAAATGGATCATAATCGGGCAATTCGATCTTATAATTCTTTAAAATCGCTAAACAGTCGTTGACTGTATTCTGAATCTGCCGAAGAGATTTGACGTTTTCATTTTGAGCTGGAGTGACCGCATTAATCCTTTTAACTTGATCCTGAACCAAGAGCCTTTTATTTTCGAATCTGTTCTTCAATTTATCCCAAGCCAGTTGAAAGTTCTCATCTACCAAGTCGAAATCCCTTATGGCTTGGTAGGCCTCCCCCCTCACTTTGCTTCGCAAGTAGTATAATTTTTGGGCTGGAGCCACAGATGCATCTTTCCCGATGACTGCCTGGAACATATCCCGGAACGCAGGCCATTTGGAGTAACCGCCTTCGAAATTTTGTATTTCACATGCTGGCAACTTTAATGTTGATCTACTAGTAGAGGGCTTATTATCTCATACTGTAGTCTCTTTCATTTTCTCCAAAATTTTCGTTTTTAGGGCCTGATACAAATCACTAGCTTCCTCGTACCTCAAAGAAACGTACGAACAATCTACCGGACATGTTCTCTCAAAGTTCGTGCAGAACACCACCAATTGTGTTAAATCAAAGTTGCATCTTCTTTTCGATGCCGCCATTTTTCCAACCCCAACCGAAAAAAATAACTATTACAATGACTCAGAACAAATTTGAAAAGCTTTTCGGAAAAACCGCAGAACTGCTCACTGCACCTTAAACTTCCCTAAAAGTCAACCTCGTTATGGAGCCACACGTCTTCTTTTAAAGCAATTGTTTTGTTCGAAAAAAATCAAAAAAGCACCAAAAATTTTAGAATTTTGTAATCAGTACACTTGTTATGCAACTTTCCAATAATAACTGTCTCACACAGTTAATTTGTTTGGAAACCGTTGACTTCGATCACGCAGTGACGTCACACAATTTTGGAATGTAGGAATTTTGCCGATTTAAAAAATTGTTCCAAAAATATTCTTCAACTTATGTGATTTATACCGCTAAATCACAATTATAATTTTCACTTATTTAATTTGCATAGCAAATATTTCTTGAAGAAAAAAAATATTTACGTTTCAAATTTATATTTTCTCATAACACCGCTTATTATTATTATTTTTTATTATTATTTACCACCTGATTTATTAATAATTAATTGCTTTTAATTAACTTACCACTTTTTAAAATTTCTCGCAGTTATTTTTAGTTGGGAACCTCTGTCTCCGTTTGCCTAGCTAATGACGTCACACAACTACAGTTGTCTATTTGCTTGTAGGCACCGGTTGATTTAATGTTGTTGTTGTTTGTTTTATTTCTTATGGTAATATGGTATGTGTACCGCTTACCCAACTTGGAGTTGATTTTTATTTTATATAATTTAAATTGATTTTGTTTCTTTAAACTTTATTAATTTATGTTTTATTTTATTTTTTTTACACTAAATATTTCCACTTGTTTTTTTTTCCAACCACCACTTGTATGTTTTGTTTTTTGTTGTTTGTCACAATTTT
This sequence comes from Sarcophaga rosellei, assembly GCA_930367235.1. Lineage (NCBI taxonomy): Eukaryota > Metazoa > Arthropoda > Insecta > Diptera > Sarcophagidae > Sarcophaga > Sarcophaga rosellei. Next base: position 67,915,887 of record OV884019.1, read on the forward strand.
TAATTTTTTTTCAATAATTTTCTGCACAAGTACCGCGAATGAAAGTTTGCATTTCTGTTCCTTTACTTCAAATGTGACTTCTGTAGGAACAAATTGGAATGAAACGTTTGCCGGTATTAAGTGGTGTGAAGATGACAATGATATTGTTCATTTTTTATGCATATGTCCGTCTCTTTTTTCTTTATTTTTCTTTTCTTGTAGAAATCCTTTAGTGGTGACAATTTTAGTGGTATAAATTTTAGTGGTTAGAGATGATACAATTTATTTGTAATTTTAAATTGTAATACTTTTTCATGTATTTTTTAACTGGATTATTTTAGGTTAAAAATACATATATGTTTTTTTTGTTGTAAATTTTTGTTCTTTTATGTAATTTTAATTATTCTTTTGGTTGCGGTATTATTTTCTTTTTTTCAAATTAGCCAGCCATTAATTTCAATTTTCGATGAAACAAAATGTCGCACAAAATAACCAATTAACACAGTACATACCTTTCTTTTCCCTGAGTTTTTGCCAATCTTCCTATACCTTGTAAAGATTTTGTCCAGTATGTTGCACTTTTCCAGGATGGGACGCACAAGTAGACCTCTTGTTTGTTGACTGCTTCACTGACACGGGATGCACAATGAAGTATCACCTTACTTCCTCTGCCGTAAGCACGATGAAGTACCCTTTTTAGACAACCTATTGTCTCTATGTTGTTGGAGCTGCCGCCGGAGGTGCAAGCTGCCAAAATTTTTTGAATTTTGTGGACTCCAAGTCACTAATTCTTTCCTGTCCTAGCCTATTCTAGGACTTATCGAAGGACCATATATTGGGGCGAGGTAACTCCTTTTCCCAATAGAGTAGAGTGTGTCTTCAAATAAAAACACGATCAGGTTTTCTAATAAACCAAACTATAAGCTTCTTGCTTTACTGAGATCTTTCTTATAACTAACTTAATATCTATAAAACAATATTCATGATCTTACTTCTTAGGTATATAAAAACCGTAATTAAATAGAAAAAGGGCGAATTCAAGAGTTCATGAAGATAATAAAAAAGAGAAAAACAAAATGTAAATACAGGTCCAAAGATAATTAAGTGCACAAAATTAAATACAAAATATTATTAATAAAGATAAATATAAATTTGTTGAACAGGGTTCAACAATGAGTATTATAAGTATTTTCTAAATTTATGAATCTGAATGATATCAACGTTGTACTCATACTCATTGCAACCTGTTGCAATGTTGTAGTGAATACGAATGAATTAGAGTAGTTGAATTTCAATACTGTTGACTCACTCATACTCAAAATTTCATGAGTACTTTTGAGGAGCGAAAAACGATTCATTGCTGATCTTTAGTGGAGAGGTGGGGTCAGGAGTTGTGTTACTATTTTGTTAATAATTTTTAAGTATAGCGGTGATGTGGACTGGCCATCAAGATTGTGCGATTTGACTCCGCAAGACCCCTTTCTTATGCAGTTTTCTTGAGTCAGAGGTAAATGCGAAGAAGCCATAGCGGTCGCAAAGGCCAACATAACCCAAGCAATTGGTCAAATTCAGACTGACGATGTTATATTCCAATCATAACGGCACCAAGAGGTCTTTCGAACGAATAAAAATGTTTATTGATATCCTACCTTCATACTTACTTAGCTTGTTTGGTCACTACAACATTGCACCTCTCCGATTGAAAGATTTAAGAAAGGTTTCATGGGAATTTTATTTATTCTCAGAGTTTTTGCTAGAACACTGCTAACTTCAAGATTCCGAAAAATTTTCACATAACACTTTTTGTTGGAGATGTTTAAGCTGGGTTAGGAGGCTCTTAAACATTTTTTTTTGCATACCTCTATAGGAACCTGCCAACATGCTGAAAACAATGCTAAAAAGTGGCTAGTATAGCGGTACCTAAATGAACTGTTGGGCGTTAAACAAACCATTTAACGTAAATCGTCAGAAGTTGGCTTGTAAAGCATATTCCCACCACTATGCTGACGACCTAACTTAGTGTACAGTAACATATTTTGTGAACATGAATCAACATTTTTGTCAAAGGTTCGTATTCAAATTACAAGTTTACAATTAATTTTGGAACATGAAAATTTACACAGAATTTTTTATTTGCTACAAAAAAACTTTAAAAAATACAAGTTCACTAGGAACACATTCAATTCTATAATGTGCTACCGATATTTCAGTTCCATATTAAGATTTATGGCAGAAAAAAGGAAACATATAAACGAAATTCCTCGTATGTAATTAAATTCCATTATTATGAGTTTTTAGAAGTGATAAACTGGCTCCAAGGAAGTTTCTGCCATTATCCGAGAACATGGTTTTTGGAAATCCTCTACGTCCAACGAATCTGTCGAAACAAGCTAAAAATGCATCTGTCGAGAGATCTGAGCAAACTTCCAAGTGCACTGCTCTCGTCGAGAAGCATACAAATATGGCTGCATAGCCTCTGATTAGTTTAACCTTGCGTAAATTGGATGATTTTAGGTTAAACGGACCGGCGAAGTCAACACCTGTATATGTAAATGGCAACGAAAAGTTTACTCTTTCCGGGGGGAGTGCGGCCATAATTTGATGTTGAACTTTATGCTTGTAGATAGTGCAGGTTTTACAATTCCGAATACATTTTCGCACCAAATTTTTAAGTCGAGGCATATAAAATCCTTGCCTTATAGCTCTCAGCATAATGTAGTGTTCCGCGTGAAGCAAAATTATATGCGTGTATTCGACAAATAGTTGAGCAAAGTAAGATTTTTCAGGGATTATTACTCATAGATGGGCACTTTGCAGTACCAGTAAAATTTCAGTAAAAATTGATTTTTACTGATTACTGAAAAAAATTTCAGTATTCAGTAAAATTTTACTGTTAATGCAATCTAAATTTAAATGAAATTTAAATGAAAAAAAGTAAAATTTTGCTGTTAATGCAATCTAAATTTAAATGAAATTTAAATGAAATTTAAATGAAATTTAGATTGCATTACCAGTAAAATTTTACTGAATACTGAAATTTTTTCAGTAATCAGTAAAAATTGATTGAATTGATTGAATTTTACTGGTACTGCAAAGTGCCCATCTATGTTATTACTGGATGGCGTTCGTCGTAACTAAGTCCTGAATAACTTAATCTACCTCCAACACGTAATAAACCATCTTTATCCAAAAATGGACTCAGCGTGAGTAGTCTGCTCTTTCGGTTTATAGGCCGTTTATCTTGCAGACATTCGTATTCTTTAGAGAAGTAATGCATCTGAGCTATTAGGATAAAACGATTTTCCACAAATTGAATTTCCTTTGTTGTAATGAAAGGTTCGGTTTCAAATGGGCGTTTTCGTACGCGATCGATGAATCGAAAGCAATAACTAATAACTCTAAGCGTTCTGGCGAATGACGAAAATCTTTTTATTATGACGTCGGCATCAATTTCCTCGTGGGGAATGATATTTTTGCTGCTTATATCCACACGTTTAGCTTTCAGGTGAAAAGTTGAAACCTTTTTTGTCTCCAAGTCTATTGGATCAAATTCTCGAGGTTTCGGCCAATATTCACAGGGCTGGGTTAGCCAGGTGGGTCCATGCCACCATATCTTACTCTCAATCAGTTCTTGGGGGGAACAACCACGGGTACCAAGATCCGCAGGGTTGTCTTCTGTTCTCACATGTTTCCAGTGACTATTACTGGCAATACTTATGATTTTTGTTACACGATTTGCAACAAATGTTTTTAGGGTTTGTGGCGGTTTTTGTAGTTCATAGGGGAACTTTGCACTTTCCATTAGCCCTTTTGCTAACTTTGAGAGTAATACCGCTCCACACAGTTCAAGTTTCGGTATTGTAGTCTTTTTGATTGGGGCAACTTTAGTTTTTGCTACTAACAAATTGCAATTTATTTCTCCATGAGATGTTGATGTTCGCATGTAAATTGCGCCGCAATACGCCTTTTCTGATGAATCGCAAAAACCGTGAATTTGTATTATATGAGTCGGTGTGAAATATACCCATCTAGGAATTCTCAGTTAGGATATTTGTGGCAAATTTTGTAAAAATGTGTTCCATTTTACAAGTATGTGTGGTGGGACAACCTCATCCCAGTCTGCCTTAAGTTCCCATAACTCTTGCATCAAGAGCTTTGCTATTACCACAATTGGACCTAGCCAACCTAAGGGGTCAAATAACTTTGCAATAACCGATAAAATTTGCCTCTTTGTGGGGGAGGGCGAGATTTGGTTCGGTTCTATCACATAATAGAAAAAGTCTGACTTCGCATTCCAGCGTATTCCCAAGGTTTTAATGGTGCTAGAATCATCAAACTTCAAGAAATCTTCATCAAGAAGATCCTCCCGGGCCAAGTTATTCAGTAGATAACTGTCATTGGCTGTAATTTTCTTCAAGGGGAAGCCAGCTGATTTTAAAGCTTGTTTTATTTGAGTCTGTTTTGACTTCGCTTCCTCAAGACTGTGCCCTCCAGACAAGATATCATCCACATATATTTCGTCTTTTAAAATCGTGGATGCTAACGGAAATGTATGTTTGCAGTCCTCACTTAACTGCCGTAGCGTTCTTATTGCCAGGAATGGCGCACAATTCACTCCGAAAGTCACTGTTTTCATTTGGAATGATTTCACAAAACTATCCGTCTCATTACGGAATAAAATCTGCTGATATGAGCGGTCAGCCTCATGCATCACAATTTGGCGGAACATTTTTTCGATGTCGCCGGTGAAGACGTATTTGTAATAGCGCCAACTAAGCACTATCTGCATCAAATCGGATTGAAGCGTTGGGCCTTGGTGAAGAACGTCATTCAATGAAAATCCACTGGTCGTTTTCTTAGAGGCATTGAAGACTACCCTAACTTTCGTCGATTTACTTTCCGGTCTAATAACCGCATGGTGTGGTAAAAAATAAGAAAATTGTTTTCAAGAATTGTTTTCTGGGGAAAATACTGGTTCCATATGATCCAAGTCGATATATTCCTGGAGAACTTTTCGATAATTTTCTTTTAACTCAGGGGTTTTCCATTCTATAATATTGACCCAAAGCGCTGTTCTTTGAAGGACCCAAAAAAATATCGTGGGGAATTTGTTCTTTAAACGGTAAACGTACAACGTAACGACCATCTGTTTGTCTCGTAGTAGACATTTGGTAAAAATTTTCACAAAATGAATCGGCTTCGGTCATTAAAATATCCCTTTCGACCTCCTCAATTTCCCAAAACCTTTTTATTTGATCATGGAGAAGAAAATTTTCGGATGTAGATACCGTGGTTGAAAAAGCGTTTATTTCCGATGTATTAACTGGTCCTGACAAGTAGCAACCAAAATGAGACTCCCTTGCTTCCAAATCACCAGATATATTTTGTCTCACGCCCTCAAGATTAATGAATGGCAAAAAATCGCTTCCTATTATCATATCTATTGCAGCAGGCTGATAAAAATACGGGTCTGCGAGAGTTAAATTTTGTATTCTGTCATAATTTTGGAGCTCAATAGGATGAGAGGGTAAAAAGTTTGCTATTTTTGGTGCTACTACTGCCAATATTTTCAATTTGAAATCAGAAACTCTTGATCTTATAGTTACAACACACCTTCCTTTAGAATTTCCTACAATTATTCCACCGAAACCTGATATTTGTCGTGGATGCTTTTCAAGTGGAATTCCAAGTTTTTGTTGAATCCGAGTGGTAAGAAAACTCTTTTCTGCACCAGCATCTAGAAGAGCTCTTACGGTAAATAACTCTCCAGAATTTTCTATGTGAATCAGTGCGGTAGGTAACACTGTAGTTCCTTCACGACGAACGAAAAATGCCTTGATATTACTGTCTGATACAGACGAAATTTCGACGTGGGTATTAAAAGCATTCGTTTCCGTTCGAGTACTTGAAGTAGAACTCTTGTCACTCTTCTGCGAAGTCCGCTGAGAATGGGCATTTGGTATACTATTGGGTTTCGAGTTTTCAGAATTTTCTAAATGGAGCATTGTGTGATGCTTTTTGTGGCATATAGAACAGGTGTTTGTGCTCGGACATTTAGATTTGAAGTGTGTAAGCGACAAACAATTAACGCAGTATTTGTTTGCAAAAACGAATTTTACACGCTCGCTTGGTGACAGGGACTTAAAAGATTTGCAAACTCTTAAAGGGTGATTTTGTTTGCATTTTTTGCAACCTGAAGTTTGTTCACTCTGAGTGTAAAATGTATGAGTTCTTGAAGACTAGCTATCCTTAGACATTGGCCTTTTCCTATCGGTCATAGTTTCTAGAATCTCTATTCTTTACGAGAGAAAGCCATTTAATTGAGACCATGTAGGCAATTCGCGGTGATTCTTTAAGGAAACTTCCCACTCTTTAATTGTTTCATCCGAAAGTTTTGAAACAACTATGTTAATTAAAAATGGATCATAATCGGGCAATTCGATCTTATAATTCTTTAAAATCGCTAAACAGTCGTTGACTGTATTCTGAATCTGCCGAAGAGATTTGACGTTTTCATTTTGAGCTGGAGTGACCGCATTAATCCTTTTAACTTGATCCTGAACCAAGAGCCTTTTATTTTCGAATCTGTTCTTCAATTTATCCCAAGCCAGTTGAAAGTTCTCATCTACCAAGTCGAAATCCCTTATGGCTTGGTAGGCCTCCCCCCTCACTTTGCTTCGCAAGTAGTATAATTTTTGGGCTGGAGCCACAGATGCATCTTTCCCGATGACTGCCTGGAACATATCCCGGAACGCAGGCCATTTGGAGTAACCGCCTTCGAAATTTTGTATTTCACATGCTGGCAACTTTAATGTTGATCTACTAGTAGAGGGCTTATTATCTCATACTGTAGTCTCTTTCATTTTCTCCAAAATTTTCGTTTTTAGGGCCTGATACAAATCACTAGCTTCCTCGTACCTCAAAGAAACGTACGAACAATCTACCGGACATGTTCTCTCAAAGTTCGTGCAGAACACCACCAATTGTGTTAAATCAAAGTTGCATCTTCTTTTCGATGCCGCCATTTTTCCAACCCCAACCGAAAAAAATAACTATTACAATGACTCAGAACAAATTTGAAAAGCTTTTCGGAAAAACCGCAGAACTGCTCACTGCACCTTAAACTTCCCTAAAAGTCAACCTCGTTATGGAGCCACACGTCTTCTTTTAAAGCAATTGTTTTGTTCGAAAAAAATCAAAAAAGCACCAAAAATTTTAGAATTTTGTAATCAGTACACTTGTTATGCAACTTTCCAATAATAACTGTCTCACACAGTTAATTTGTTTGGAAACCGTTGACTTCGATCACGCAGTGACGTCACACAATTTTGGAATGTAGGAATTTTGCCGATTTAAAAAATTGTTCCAAAAATATTCTTCAACTTATGTGATTTATACCGCTAAATCACAATTATAATTTTCACTTATTTAATTTGCATAGCAAATATTTCTTGAAGAAAAAAAATATTTACGTTTCAAATTTATATTTTCTCATAACACCGCTTATTATTATTATTTTTTATTATTATTTACCACCTGATTTATTAATAATTAATTGCTTTTAATTAACTTACCACTTTTTAAAATTTCTCGCAGTTATTTTTAGTTGGGAACCTCTGTCTCCGTTTGCCTAGCTAATGACGTCACACAACTACAGTTGTCTATTTGCTTGTAGGCACCGGTTGATTTAATGTTGTTGTTGTTTGTTTTATTTCTTATGGTAATATGGTATGTGTACCGCTTACCCAACTTGGAGTTGATTTTTATTTTATATAATTTAAATTGATTTTGTTTCTTTAAACTTTATTAATTTATGTTTTATTTTATTTTTTTTACACTAAATATTTCCACTTGTTTTTTTTTCCAACCACCACTTGTATGTTTTGTTTTTTGTTGTTTGTCACAATTTTTAATTTTTTTTCAATAATTTTCTGCACAAGTACCGCGAATGAAAGTTTGCATTTCTGTTCCTTTACTTCAAATGTGACTTCTGTAGGAACAAATTGGAATGAAACGTTTGCCGGTATTAAGTGGTGTGAAGATGACAATGATATTGTTCATTTTTTATGCATATGTCCGTCTCTTTTTTCTTTATTTTTCTTTTCTTGTAGAAATCCTTTAGTGGTGACAATTTTAGTGGTATAAATTTTAGTGGTTAGAGATGATACAATTTATTTGTAATTTTAAATTGTAATACTTTTTCATGTATTTTTTAACTGGATTATTTTAGGTTAAAAATACATATATGTTTTTTTTGTTGTAAATTTTTGTTCTTTTATGTAATTTTAATTATTCTTTTGGTTGCGGTATTATTTTCTTTTTTTCAAATTAGCCAGCCATTAATTTCAATTTTCGATGAAACAAAATGTCGCACAAAATAACCAATTAACACAGTACATACCTTTCTTTTCCCTGAGTTTTTGCCAATCTTCCTATACCTTGTAAAGATTTTGTCCAGTATGTTGCACTTTTCCAGGATGGGACGCACAAGTAGACCTCTTGTTTGTTGACTGCTTCACTGACACGGGATGCACAATGAAGTATCACCTTACTTCCTCTGCCGTAAGCACGATGAAGTACCCTTTTTAGACAACCTATTGTCTCTATGTTGTTGGAGCTGCCGCCGGAGGTGCAAGCTGCCAAAATTTTTTGAATTTTGTGGACTCCAAGTCACTAATTCTTTCCTGTCCTAGCCTATTCTAGGACTTATCGAAGGACCATATATTGGGGCGAGGTAACTCCTTTTCCCAATAGAGTAGAGTGTGTCTTCAAATAAAAACACGATCAGGTTTTCTAATAAACCAAACTATAAGCTTCTTGCTTTACTGAGATCTTTCTTATAACTAACTTAATATCTATAAAACAATATTCATGATCTTACTTCTTAGGTATATAAAAACCGTAATTAAATAGAAAAAGGGCGAATTCAAGAGTTCATGAAGATAATAAAAAAGAGAAAAACAAAATGTAAATACAGGTCCAAAGATAATTAAGTGCACAAAATTAAATACAAAATATTATTAATAAAGATAAATATAAATTTGTTGAACAGGGTTCAACAATGAGTATTATAAGTATTTTCTAAATTTATGAATCTGAATGATATCAACGTTGTACTCATACTCATTGCAACCTGTTGCAATGTTGTAGTGAATACGAATGAATTAGAGTAGTTGAATTTCAATACTGTTGACTCACTCATACTCAAAATTTCATGAGTACTTTTGAGGAGCGAAAAACGATTCATTGCTGATCTTTAGTGGAGAGGTGGGGTCAGGAGTTGTGTTACTATTTTGTTAATAATTTTTAAGTATAGCGGTGATGTGGACTGGCCATCAAGATTGTGCGATTTGACTCCGCAAGACCCCTTTCTTATGCAGTTTTCTTGAGTCAGAGGTAAATGCGAAGAAGCCATAGCGGTCGCAAAGGCCAACATAACCCAAGCAATTGGTCAAATTCAGACTGACGATGTTATATTCCAATCATAACGGCACCAAGAGGTCTTTCGAACGAATAAAAATGTTTATTGATATCCTACCTTCATACTTACTTAGCTTGTTTGGTCACTACAACATTGCACCTCTCCGATTGAAAGATTTAAGAAAGGTTTCATGGGAATTTTATTTATTCTCAGAGTTTTTGCTAGAACACTGCTAACTTCAAGATTCCGAAAAATTTTCACATAACACTTTTTGTTGGAGATGTTTAAGCTGGGTTAGGAGGCTCTTAAACATTTTTTTTTGCATACCTCTATAGGAACCTGCCAACATGCTGAAAACAATGCTAAAAAGTGGCTAGTATAGCGGTACCTAAATGAACTGTTGGGCGTTAAACAAACCATTTAACGTAAATCGTCAGAAGTTGGCTTGTAAAGCATATTCCCACCACTATGCTGACGACCTAACTTAGTGTACAGTAACATATTTTGTGAACATGAATCAACATTTTTGTCAAAGGTTCGTATTCAAATTACAAGTTTACAATTAATTTTGGAACATGAAAATTTACACAGAATTTTTTATTTGCTACAAAAAAACTTTAAAAAATACAAGTTCACTAGGAACACATTCAATTCTATAATGTGCTACCGATATTTCAGTTCCATATTAAGATTTATGGCAGAAAAAAGGAAACATATAAACGAACAATTTAAATGCCCCCTTTTCTTTTTAATTGTCAAGAAACTTATGATGACTTTTACTTTAAGTCTTAGAGAGTACTTCTAAATAATTTCGTTCTTTATTCGATTAAATCGACTTCAAGCTTTATTGATTAAATTAAGTGAACATGTTCTTATATAATAAATTTAAATTAAATAGAAGCCCTTAAAGGCAAAGAAAACCGCGTCGAATGTGGCGTTGGGGTAAATTGAAAAATTAATTCAATTTATTATCCAATGAGTACACTTGAATGAATGAATGAATATTCATGAAGAAACAAATAATAGAATATTGTTTGAAAATTAAAAAAAGAGAGTTTACTTCAATCTATTTTAACATTTCAAGGTAAAGGGCAGATGGTAAATAGCTTATAAAAATGTTTTTTCATCGTTTAACATTAAAATTATAAACAAAACAAAATAAATAAAAACAATGAACTTGTTTACATGATAAACAAGTACACAAAAATAGACCAACAAAACACCATCATAAAAAAATTATAAGTCAACAAAAATACAACAACGAACACTACGAGAATACGTAAACGGAAACAAAATACACAAACAACAACAATGAAACAACGATGTTTACGTTTATATAGTTCTCGAGAAGGCAAAGCCATGCATATTCGCTCTCAAGAACGTTCATCAGACTGTTTAGGTTGGCATATGAAAGGCAAGACAAAGCAGGCAACGGAGTTAGAAAAAGTGCAGTCAGTCTTGTGTGAAGACGCGGATGTTTGAAGAGAATAATCGTTGTTCGAAAATCTCCGTTACAAAGGTCTATGGGACAATTGTAATTGCTTACGCAAAAGAGCGCAAAGAAGAATAACAAACAAAGCAAATGTTGTTGTTTACAGTGGCATTCAAATTTGTGCGAATAATAAAGAATTTTAGTTAATAGTTTTAACACAAATTTATTTTTATTTTATTTGCAATCTACGAGCTTATATTTTAAACGTTTCTAAAAGGGTATAAACATTACAATATAAAGATTTTTTGAAACTAAAAGTTGCAAAGGTATGTATAACACAAAAATTGTAGCTCAATAAGTCATTGGTAAAAAATAATGAACACATTTTCTCATTAGGATGTAGGCTCTGTGTGAATTGTGGCTGATATTCCATATTACTTTCACGTTGTTATTGTAAAATCCTCTGAATGAAACTTCGAATTGCAGGGTGAGTTTTTGGGTTAATATCTTACTTAGGTTAAATTTAATGAATATTCTTGGAATCAGTGCCGACCATTCGCTAAGTTTTCCCTTTTTACCAAGTTTTTTGAGATGAAAAACTTTAATTACAAACATTAAATTTGTTTTCTAACAAAACAAGTTTTTTCAACAAATTTCTATTTTCAATTTGTTCTAAAAATTCAATAATAATAACATGAAATATATTCTCCCGGGCTAGTCAGCAAAGAAACTTCAACAGGTTAAGTAAAAGAGACACCGGACTCCACTATTTTCTTATAAAATTTTGGTGCTTTCGTAAAAAACTTGTTTTGTTTTAAACAAGGTTTTGTTTTCCAGGAATACAAAGTTACTGGCAACCCTGGTGCCGATACAAATTTTGCATGATAGGCATTAACATGAGCGAAGTTGTTGCAGATACGCCTTTGTTTACAAATAAGTATTTCCTTAATGAGGAGGAAAGCTGCTGGCTACACTTTATTAAAGTTTTTCTAAGACAAAATATTTGGCCAATTCACACGACTTTGTATCGTGTATGTGGTATTGAATACACTTTTTGTTTGTGTACCCTCAATGCTATACTGTATTGTGTATTTCATATTCCAAACGTCAGAAAACAATAAGAAGAAGGATACCAGTATTCATAATTTGATTTTTAAGCAACAAAGTGAAAAATATTACGGAAAAAAGTAAATTAATTAATTATCTGTGCGAAAAACTCTAGTTTTGAAATGTTAATTGTTGACTCAAGTTCCATAGAAAACATTTTGTGTTTTGATTTTTCTTCTTGATTACTGGCATTTACATTAACTGATAGCACAAAACCAATACAATCTCCAAAAACATATGACAAAAATGTGTATAAGTGTATCGTTTGTATATTTTGTATACTCGTCCAACAATACACTCAATACAATGATACAAGGGCTTGTGTGAATTGTCCAATTATTTTTAACTAAAACGAGTTATAAATTTTTCTAAGCTTCTCTATGGAACGTAATGCTAAAAGTTGGATTTTTTTTTTCAAAGTTTCAAAATAAAAATTTCTGTATTTTTTTTTTTTTTATATATGAACTCAAATTATTCTCATCCATTTGGGTAACGTTTTGTTACGTGGTCAAAGAGTTCTAATAATTGTACACGTATGCTTATATTCTAAATCATTTGCAATTGAAATTAGTAAAGTACTCACTTCCTAAAGTGAGTAACTTCTCCTTAATTAAGGCAATGCAAGTTTGATGAAAGTCAGACCAAGTAAGTGTTTATGAGTTTTTTTTAAAAGAACTTTTCTAAATGGCATACAAGGTTTTAGGCTATTCGTAAAGCATCTGTTTGTGAGTGTAACATGGCCCCTGCAGCATTTGAAAAGTTGATTGATAATGAAAAGTAACATGACATTTAAATTTTTCAATTTACAAAACTTTTAACTTTACTTCTGCAAATATTCCTAAAAAAATTTTTGTAACAAGTACTTGATAAACAACATGTAAATGAGTGAGAATATGTTATATAACATATATACGTACATACATATGTACGTGTTACATATAAATAAGGATGCTTTTAAGGAACTACATTCACCATTCTAAAGTGCAAATTATTTTTGAAACTAAACAGTACGAATAGCACTTTAAAATTAATTCAAAAAATAAATTCAAAAGAGCGTTTGTTATCTCTTTTTATTGTTGTTGTTGTTATTGTTGCCGTATGAAATTTTTTGCATTCCTATGTATGTATGTATAACATACTATGTACTAAAGTATAGTGAACTGCTCTACTCACAGTTATGAATTCATAGGTAGACAACGTATAATGAGAAATTGTGTACGATATATACAGTGGTGGTAACAATAATTAAAACATTCGAAATGTAAAGTGAATTAATTGTTTTATTTGTAAAATTTACAATTCAGTGCTTAAATTTGAACTTTAAAAAAATATTAAAGGTATGTTTTGTTGGATTGGCTAGATAATTAAAACATTTGGCAGTTGTAGTATCACACATTGGACTATTTTGTATTTATTATTATTTCTTATCATATCCTTTTTATAAAATATATTAAACTAGCTGTACACAGCGCGCGTTGCTGCGCCACCAACTAAAATAAATTTGAAGGAATGACATTACACAAATATCCAATTAATATTGTATCATTTTATTGATTTTTTTTGCTGTTGTCCAGATAATTCAGAAGAACGGGCCTGAGTAGTACGCAGTCGATCAGTTTCTAATCTCACTTCTCGTTGTTCAAGTAATTCATGCGAACGGGTCTCAGCGGCATGTACTCTAAGATTTGCAAGTCTCAATGCTCTTTGCTCGTCTGATCAGAGGCTCGTAGTACTCTTTCATTTTGAATAACTTTCAGTGGCGCCATCTACCGGAAATTAATCGCACTAACTTAGAAACCTCCGTCGACTCATGCGCAACAACTTTGCTAAAGATCATAACATGATCAAATAACAGTTTACGATTTATTTCATTTTTAGTCATTTTCAGTGGCGCCACCTGTCGGATATTGGTCATACCAACTTAGAAACCTTCCCGGGCTCATGAGTAACAACTTTCCTGGAGATCATAACATGATCAAATGCATAGTTTACGATTCTATTAATTACATACAAACAAACATTCATTTGTATATGTATACATATATAGAAGACAGCCGTTTAGCCGTCTATAGACTTCAAACAAACAAACCCACAAACAAATAAACACACATTAATTTGTATATATGACGTATGTATTTTAATTACTGTCGTGTTTTAAAATATTACATAGAGCTGACGGGTAACGTATACGTAATATTTTGTTAGACAATAGCACTCATACTTTTTTATTTATATTATTTTATTTTATTTGCCTATTTCAACATAAAAAGCAGCCTTTATGCCAATGCGTTATATGCGACTGGTTTTTTGTTTTGATCAGCTGTTGTGGTAAACAATAAAAAGCAAACAAGAACATTTTTTGGGAAAAATAGAAAATCAAATTGTAATTTTAAAAGAATTTATGGCATTAATTACAAATTTATAAGTATACGTATGTGATATTTTATGCTGTTAAGGCCTACGAAATTCCTCAAAAGAACACAAGACGAGTGTTTTCGGTTAATTTATCCTCCATTTTTCTTGGTTACAAATAAATAAATTCAAAATAGATGACACTCAGTACATAAAAACAATCGACAACTAGTAACATACAAATATTGTTCATGAAATAAATGTGTTAAAAAATGTATTTTAATGTATTTTCCACTTAAATTTATTTATTTATTTATTAATTATAAATAGCAATATGCCAAAAACGGCTTTTTGCGAAAAAGAACTTTTTTATTGTTGAGAATGATTCTTTAGGGCTTCAGTAGCAACTTTTGTTCTGGGACTTTTTCATAATTCCGTTATTTACAAAATTACCGTTATTTTTATGTTATTGAAGAAAATAAAAATTTTGACCCATAAATTTCCAAAATTTGAACAAATGATGTTTGCAACTTTGTACAAAACCCTTTGACGAGTATATTTGCTGAATATATGAACTCATAATATTTGCAAATAGAGGGTGTTCCGATACATTTGTCAATAAGAACGAATTTTTCGCCATCTAGCGGCAATAATTTGTAATACCTATATTTAGTAATTAGACAGATAATTTGAATACCTTTCGATCAAAAAACAAATTTTGAAAATCGGTTGAAAAATGACCAATTGAGAAAGAAAAGAGCTATAAAATAATAAAATAGTTTCAAATTTATAAAAAAAAATATATACATACATATGTAACTTAAACTCATCATTAACGTTTTTTAATTGCTTACATTTTTAGTTTCGCGAATAAGATTGCCGGCTAGAATATCTACAGCTGTACAGTGCGTTGACCCATAGAAAGGACAATTTTTAAAGGTTTTGCAAGAATTTTATGAAAAAGGATATATGGTAGGACCCATAGTCCTCGCTTTGATTTTATTAAAAATGTACACACATATTGGTAGTATTATATGTATCTTAACTGCAACTTTTCATAACTTTCCATACATGTTTGTGTAAAATATGAAGATTTTAGTCTAAAGGACATATGGGAGGTGGGCGTGTCCTTGAGCCGATTCTTTTGAAAATCCAAATTTTTCTTAATTAAGGGCGTTCACGACAGTACACCAAATTTCAAAACCCTATTTTTCATTCTTTCTATTTCTGTCCCTACGTTTTAAGGGATCAATGCACTATGTGCCGTCTTATCACGATAGTAAATGAAATATAAGCTTATTTACTAAACCCATGGAGAGGAGTTTTGTTTCCCAATGTAAAAACAGTATCTATAGTCTTAATTACTGACGTATAATTCATTTCAGTAGCATAAATTTCAGTTTTTTACAATATGCACTCTATTTTTAAAATTAATTAATAAAATTTGCCGAAAATAGGTTTTAGTGTTTTTTAAACGGCACAAATTGAGCTGAATATTTTGGCTTGAAAGTCAGCATAGTTGTTGACTACTATAATGTGTAAAATTCTGCGGAGTTGCTTAAAGATTACGTTCCTACTTCAAAAGTTATATGTAAATGAAGGTGAAAAAATTGAATTTTTTTAATTTTTTCGCATTTTTTTAACATTTTCCACATTTTTTTGTAAACGAAAAGTGCGATCGTCAAGCAATTTCGCAAAATTTTAAATTTTGAAGTCGTTAACACATGTGTTGAATGGCAAGACATAATATTCAGCCCAATTTGTGCCGCGCTAAATGTTAGCAGTAGTATTTTCTTACTTTCAAGTTTTGTTGTTGTAATTTTTTTTCTCTCAGTGTATTATTACAACAATACCAGAAAATGGAAGATTAATAACCAAACTAACTATCCAATTAAAAAAAACATTGGTTTTGTAGTTGTTAACATAAATAATGCGTTAAATTCACGAAAAGTTAAAAAGCCCAAGTTTGAAAGGCCACCCTATATTTCCGTTTTAGGGCAAGTGAGGGACAATCTAAATAGCAATTACGGTAGCTGACTCTACCCCCGAAGCATTAAAAATAATTCGGCATTCATACCTTGAAAATGAAAAAGTACATTTTTTTGGCATATTGCTAATTATAAAACAATTACAAATTATATATAATTATTTTATTTCGAGCTGAGTAACTTAGACCATGTGCTCAGTGTAGTGTAACAGACCAAAGCCTCTGGTGTGAATCGAACCCACGACCCTCACGCTAACAGCCTAGCACACTACCCACTAGACTGCCAGGGCGCCCTCCACTTAAATTAGTAGTAAACCTTATTATGAAATATGTTTTTATTAATATTTTTATGATGCAAAAAAAATGCAAAAATAGTAATGCACTATTTAACATATCTATCGAAACCATTCACAATAGTATATAATTTGGCATGCCAAGTTTAAAAAACTGCTAGCTTTTTCTAGCAGTGCATGAGTCGCATAGAAAAGTAGAAAGTAGATCTACTTAATGCGTTCTACGCGTCTATGCATTCTATGCATTTTCTTATGTTTCTTGTCACAAACAACTACACTGATTCTACTTTTTCGGTATACGCATGAATTTAATTTTTAATTACGAAAAACGAGTTTTTAAAAAAGAAGAAAGAACTTAATTCGATTAGGCGTTCTACAAAACTAAACTTACAATATTTTCTTTTACTTCTTCGCTAAAAATGTCTTTTTGTCTAATTAACAATTTTTATTTAATTTACTAACTTCTTAAAAGTATGTAATTATTGTATTGTAATGGTACAATAACGTCCCATCACTGACCTGTACTTTTAGTACAACCATGTGAAACGATATGAATTATTGTAATATTAATACATATAAGTACAACTCTGTAATATAGTAGCATTAAGGATAGGATAAGATAATTGAGGAGAAGAAATAAAGACATTCTATTTTTGATCGTGAACAAGTAAAGTCATCTTCTTTAATTAATTTACTATATGGCGACCGTGACTTGAAAAAAAAGAAAATAACGGCAAAAAAAAAGAGGAAAAGAAAACGTTTAGAGTGTCTAATTGTGAAAAGTAAAAGAAACGATGTTTTGTGACAATATATATAAAAGTGTTCTAGAGAAAAAAAAAGAACCGTGTGATATTAAAAACTGGCACAATCAATGAAAAAAGTTATAACAAAAAAAAAAAATTAAAAATCAAATACTCACAAATTCTTACATTACTTACAAATACTTATATGAAACTGAAATAATTTACTATAACTTATACAACAAACATATTCCCAAACGTTCTAAAATAAATGTCTAACAATCTGTGAACAGACATTACAGTCTGTGAACAGACATTCTAAAATAAATGTCTGTTCTAAAAATCATAAAGAAACTATGTAAACTATAACAGTGAAGCAACACACAGCCTTAAAATTAAGGAAACAGAAACAGCAAACCTCATTTTTTACAGCAACAGAAACTTGCACATTATTAAAAAAAAAACCCAAGAATTATTTAAAAAAAAAAGAATATATAATTGAAAAAAAAACCAAACAAAGATTCATACAAATAAGAAATTAAAAACCTAACATGAGAAAATCTAACCGATAAACATTACGTAAAACTAACGGTCAAACATAACCTTAAAAGTAAGAATTAAACAAGGACTAGAATCTTCCAAAAAAAATTGTTGTACAAATGTAGAAAACAGTTACATAAAAATAGAAAGAAGTAACAAAGAAAATAAAATTCACAGTCACAAATAACAGAAAAAATACCGTTCTTTTTTTACATGTTAGCAATTAATACAAATTTCGAAAATTTAAAATCAAAATTAAATAAATTACTAAATTAATAAAATAAATTAAATGAATTACTAAAGAATTTAAAAAGAAGAAAGATAAAAAAAAGGTTAAGTCACATGAACGGGACTAAAAGTAACGGAGAGATAACGTGAGAGAAAGAACGAGAGAGGAAACCCGGTGTAAAGGAATGGTTTTCAAGTAACGGCAAAATTAAAACAGAAAAATATAATAATAGCATATTCATCAACCAAGTGCGTATAAAATCAAACTTTTTTTAGTGAAACATATTAAAGAGAAAAAAATTGGAAAAAAAATTACAACCCAAATAAACTCAATGTACTAATAACTTTTCTTTGCTTCAAAATAACAATAAAATCGATGTATAAACCTAAAAACTTCAATAAAAGAACAGAAGATGCAAAAAATATGGGAAAT
Source organism: Sarcophaga rosellei (assembly GCA_930367235.1). Classification (NCBI taxonomy): domain Eukaryota; kingdom Metazoa; phylum Arthropoda; class Insecta; order Diptera; family Sarcophagidae; genus Sarcophaga; species Sarcophaga rosellei. The sequence continues at coordinate 67,934,399 of OV884019.1, forward strand.
AAATTACAATAACCTGAGACCACAACAATATAATCAACATCATTATTATCATCATCATCATCATATGTACAGTCATCATTCAGACATCATCAACAAGAAATATTCAAGCAACATTTTCGTGGAACAACAGAGAGGCATGCAACAAACGAAAATAATCAGTATTTATTTTTACATACATATATATTTAGAAATTTGTAATAAATATTATTATTGTATGTATGAAATTATATTTAGATTTTAGTACATTATCTCTGACTACTTTCATATGATTAACACAGTGCAGCAATATTTTACAGAAATTTGAAGAAAAATTAAAATTATTTCATTAATGAAATCAAAATGATGAAGGCAAAATATAACTGATATAAATACAAATTCATAGAATTTTACAAATTAAAATTGTATAGCATTTAAATTAAACTATTATGATCACATAGGGGCAATTTATCCAAAGTCTAACGTAACGTGTAACGAATTTTAAAAATCTGATGTCAAAATTTGATGATAAAGTACTTGAGGAACATTTGAACGAGTTTTACAGGATTAAGAAACGGATCTTGCAGAATCGGCGTGTATCGATGAAACAGGGGAAAAGGGCAGAGTACATTAGACTACTTATTAGTGCATATAATTCCATTTTATCGTACACCAGTTTACACATTGCTGAACTTGCGGTTGTTACAAGGACAACTACTCTTAATAGGATAGAACATTGCAGGGAACTTTTAGTCAGGTGTTTTGAATTACAAAATGAGGAATCGTTAACGGATTCCGAGGCTGATGAGTTGAAAGGAGTACATAAGAAGGAGCGGAAGTGGTGTAGTACGAATATAGTAGTTGGAGAGGAAGATCGTTCGGATTTGAAGGCGGAAGAAAGTTCTGTTGAGTATAATATTGAAACATTGTTCAAACTAGGTTCGACAATGGTGACTGCCGAGCAAAGAAGAAATTTTATTAGTATGTGCTCCAATAGAAGCATTCTTGGATAAAATTGATTTGATAAGAGACCTTGCTGAGGATAATTTAGTTCCCACTTTGCTGACTTTTATAAAAACTAAACTAGAGGGGAAGGCACGTGAGGCATTACCCGAGGGTGAACTGTCGGTCGACGGGATAAAGGCCGCTCTGAGGACCAAAATTAGATCGGAAAATTCAAAGATAGTGGCAGGGAAAATTGCAGTCGTGAAAGTTAGAGGAGATGACTATTCGGAATTTGCAAAGAAGGTAGAGGATTTGGCTAACGCTCTTGAACGATCATTGGTAATGGAGGGTGTTTTCCGTGCTAAAGCCCATGAGATGGCGGTCGAACGTACGGTTAGTGTATGCCGTCTGAACGCTAGATCGACATTGGTTAAATCAATTTTGGCATCGACCGTGTTTTCTGATCCGAAAGATGTGGTGGCAAAGTTAGTTGTGGAACAGGCTAATGAACTGTATGAAAGACAGGTATTGGCTTTTAGGTCGCAGGATAATTATCAGAATTTTTCAAATAGGGGCAGACCAAGACAATTTGAGCGTAATTTTACCAGTGGAAATGGCTTCAACAATGGTAATTACGGACGCGGTGGTAAATCGTCTAGAGGGTTTGGTCCCAATCGTGGCAATTATAATAATTATAATGGACATAATAGCGCTACAATCGTGGTAACAGGAGAACGCGAAACAACTATAGTAACAATAGAGGTAACCGATCGGGCAATAGGGATGCAAGGGCTCTGCCTTTAAACGCGGAGAGCCCCCAGCAGGTGACGTTGGGGGAGATGGAGGAAACCAGTCATTAAATCTGCAGAAATTGCAACCACCTGCTATCGATTCGGACGACACTAAGCGACCATTATATAAGGACCATCATACCTATACTGGGGCAGTGTACTGCCTGAATTTGAATTATTCGGATTTCATAATTCTCGAAGGTATCGGATTGAATGGAAACTGTAACTTCCTCGTTGACTCTCAAGCAGACATCTCACTGATTAAACAATCTTGTATAGATTCAAATATTACAATTGATCGAAGTGATATTGTGAACATTATAGGTGTAACTTCCAATTCCATTTCAACCATGGGAAAAATAAGGGCAAACTTGATAATTGGGGACAATTTAATTCCGACTACTTTACATGTTGTTAATGACAATTTCAATATTCCCAACGCGGGAATATTGGCCAAGGACTTTCTCAAATTAAATAAATGCTGTATTAATTACGACAGAATGTTTATATCAGTGGCATGCGGTAACCAAAATTTTAAACTTCCCATTGAGCATGGTACAACTACTGACAATTGCATAATACCACCTAGATGTGAGGTCTACAGGGCTTTCAAATTTGACGGAGAGACATGTGGCGAGTCGATGTTAGTTGAGGCACAAGAAATCTGTGAGGGAGTATTTGTAGGAAGATGTGTAGTAGAATCGGATAGTCCAGTATTGAGAGACTCTCGAATTATTATGTCTACTCAGTTGATACTGTGGTATCCGGATCGAATCGTATGGATGTGCTAGGGGAAATATGGAAGACGCGAATGTCACTTGGTGTTGAGGATAAGCTTATGCCTTTATGTGAGAAGTATTCGGATGTATTTGCACTTAAGAGCGATAAAATGACAGTCAACAATTTTTACACACAGGAATTGAATTTAAATGATACCTCTCCTGTTTATGTAAAGAACTATCGTTTACCACATAGTCAAAATAGTGAAGTGGAAGAACAGGTTAAGCACCTTTTGCAGAACGATCTCATCGAGCCAAGTCAGTCAAATTATAACAGTCCTCTTATTTTGGTACCGAAAAAGGCGGTGGATGGTAGAAAAGCATTCAGGATGTGTGTGGATTATAGGGCAGTCAATAAAAGATTAGTGGCCGATAAATTTCCACTACCGAGAATAGACGAAATATTGGATAACCTTGGTCGCGCCAGGTATTTCTCGGTACTAGATCTATTTCCGGGTTTCCACCAAATACCCCTTCACGAAGACTCCAGAGATATCACATCGTTCAGTACTAATTCGGGTTCATTTCGTTGGAAGGTCTTGCCTTTTGGGTTGAATATCGCCCGAACTCAATCATACGCGAAGATGCATATTGCATTTTCGGGCATTCCACCCAATCAGGCTTTTTTGTATGTGGACGATATTATTGTTGTAGGTTGCAGCATAGAACATCATTTGGGAAACTTGGAAAATGTTTTTAGAATTCTTAGGAAATTTAACTTAAAGATTAACCCATACAAGTGCAATTTTTTCCAACCTGAGGTTACTTTTCTCGGACACAAGTGCACACCTAATGGTTTGTTGCCGGACAATTCGAAATTAAGTGCGATAGAAAATTATCCAACCCCAACTGATAAGGACTCTGTTAGAAGGTTTGTGGCATTTGCTAATTATTATAGGCGATTTATTCGCAATTTTGCTTTGATAGCTGCCCCCCTAAACCACATGACGAGGAAAAGGGTAAATTTTGAATGGAATGACGAATGTCAGAGGGCCTTTGAACGTTTGAAATCAAGTCTAAAGTCCCCAGCATTATTACAATACCCGGATTTTTCGAGACAATTTATGGTGACCGTAGATGCATCCAAGATGGGATGTGGCGCAGTATTGAGCCAGTGCGTTGATTTATTTCGCATCGAAATCATTTAATAGCGCAGAACAGAAAAAAATCCACAATTGAGCAGGAACTCCTGGCAATCCACTTTGCAATAACGCAATTCAGGCCATACATTTATGGCACGAAATTTATTGTAAGATCCGATCATAGGCCTCTTGTTTATCTTTTTAATTTGAAAGACCCTACGTCAAAGCTGACTAGAATCAGGCTAGAATTATCGGAATACAATTTTACGGTCGAGTATGTAAGAGGTAAGGATAACGTGGCGGCAGATGCGCTTTCACGAATTTCGGTTGACGAACTAAGAAACGGAAGCGTTGAAGTCTTCGCGGTGACAACCCGTGGAATGTCAGCGAAAAAGTCGGTTGGACAGATGGAACAGGATAGGGAGACAGAAGAGTTGCCGGTATACGACAAATTTTTTCAGGAATTTAATACTAGGATACCGAGAGTTAGGTCTGAACTTAATTATGAGGATGAGACACTGGTTAGGGTAAAGGTGAAAATATATAGAAAATTTAAACTACTAGGATCAATAGATATCGCGACTGATAACGAAACGTTGAATTTAGATGATATGGGCTGACTTCCTAAACGTATATTAACAATGTATCAATACAGTATTTAAACCGAGTTGATACATTGTGTAGTTACTTTTTTAATACGTTGCATATTAATACTTTGCAACACTGAATTCGTTTAGGAACATTTATATGCATTGCATCATTCATGATAAAGCGAACAATGGAGGAAGAACATATTTTATTGGAAAATTTCTTAGATTTGTGCGAATCGACTCGATTGCGCTTCCGTGCTGGAGGTGAGCTTTCACGTTGGATCGGAGCTGCTTGAAACGCGCTAGGCTCGATAACTGTCCTCGGACAGATCTGCAAACAATGTGTCTAAGATCAAATCCAGATTGCATTCTGGCACAGATATGTCGCTCCGGCAGCCATACACTTCGTCTAGTCGGTCGCAGAAGTCCCAGGTAGTTGCTGCTTCGCCCGACGTCTTGTTCCGTTTCTTAATGTGCTTATACGTCACCATGAAATTTAAAAATTTTCTGTATATGTCGTCCCGTGAAAATGGGAACGTGTCATCTATGGACTTTATATTTTGCAATACACGTTCCCATAGCACAACGCGTTTCTTTGTTTTTTTCACGAAATTTTTTTTCCATATCAAACCTTGCATTAATTAGTAGATTTTTAAAATTATGCGTCCATTTTTTACTGTAATAAAACGAAACAAATAAAACTGAATAGAGAAATATAATAAATTATAAGAAAAAATGCTTACTTATCTTCCTGCGTCGCAATCGTATTTTGTCTTGCATTCGCATTGCATCTACTTTTATTTGGATGCCTTTGTTGCTTTTCCTTGCGTATTAACTACAAAAGTGTTGCAAAATGGAACAAAATACATTGTCAAAATTTTCAGGGTTGCGTTTACGAACAGGCTGCAATGTATTACTACAAAGCAACATGCGTTTAGGAAGTCAGCCATGCTTTCGAGGCTGGAAAAGTAGGCCGTCAGTCACGGTGTTTTTAGGATCGAGTGGCCAAAAGATGACGTAATTTTTAGAATTGTGAGTATCCAGAAACTGAAAGACCATGGTATAAGACTATTGAAGAAAGTGAGGATATTGTTAACAGAGCCAATCCAACATATAAGAGAGGACAGTGAAAAGGAAAAACTTATGAACGTCTATCATAATGATCCACTTTCCGGAGGGCATTGTGGACGGCGAAGATTGTACGCGAAGTTGAAATCGAAATTTTTCTGGAAAAATATGTCGAGGGATGTAGCTAGGTTTGTCAAGAACTGTGGGAAATACAATTTGAACAAGGTTCGGCCAGGAAATAGGGAGAATTTATTTGTAACACAGACGCCCGCGCGTTCATTTGATGTGATTGTATTGGATACGATAGGTCCATTTGTGGAATCTAAGTTCGGAAATAAGTACGCCTTGACGCTTATGTGCGACCTCACTAAATACTTGGTTACTATTGCTATACCAGATAAGACCGCGAACACTGTGGCTCGAGCTATTTTCGAAAAATTCATTTTGGTGTACGGCCCGATGGGTGTAATTAAATCGGACTTAGGAACGGAATTCAAGAATCAGATTCTGGGTGAATTATGTAATTTACTGAAGATTCAGTTAAATTTCTCGACTGCATACCATCACGAGACCATCGGCACTGTGGAGCGAAATCACCGAGTCTTTAATGAATGTTTACGCGCTTTCGTGGAGGATAATATAGTAGAATGGGACACTTATCTTACATACTTCACATTTTTCCACAACACAACATCGAACACAGTCTTTGATAACAAGTATTCACCATACGAATTGGTCTTTGGTAGAACGCCTAATATGGCCGCGGAGCTTTTGAAAAAAATTTCGACCCAGTATATAATATAGAGAATTATAGTAAAGAAGTTAAATACCGTTTACAAAAGACGAATAAATTGGCTGGAGATCTCATCAGAAAACATAAGCTGCGGGACAAACAATATTTTGACAGATATGCGAAACCATTGTCACTGAAGGTTGGTGATAGTGTTTTGATTCAGAGGCAACCGTATGATTAGTATAGAAGTATATACGAGGGTCCATTTATTGTTAGGAGCTTTGACGATTGTAATGTGAAAGTAGGTGATAAATCGGGAAAGGAAAGAATAGTCCATAAAAATAGAATCAGAAAATTTTGATATCAGATTTATTTCAATTTACACACCATAATTTCTAGTTTAATGATACAACTGATATATGGGTATATACTTACATATACATGTGTATTTAAAAGGTTTCATGTATATGATGTGGTCAGAATTTATTTGCTATAGAATTTATTTGAAACCAAATTTTGTCTGGTTATATTTACACACACAGGAAATAATATATATGTAGGAACTAAATCTTAGCAGGATAAGTAAATGACCAAAAAAAAATTATAGAAAAATATATATTAAAAAAAAAGAGGAAGAGATGAACAAAGGAGAATAAAAATGTATATATATATGAATATATAATTGTAATAAACAAACACACAAAAATGTACATATGTATATAATAATTATTTAAATTTAAGATTTTCAGGCCTGTCACACATTCCGATCGGAATTGAATTCTGTGACATACATGTTTGTATATGCATAAGGATACAATTTAATTATTAGGAAGTAAGATACTCATTAATGAATAGCGCTATTCTAGATACAAATAATATATAAATATGTTCTTAAAATAAGATTCTATGAATTAATTTATAACTATCAAGAAGAAGTAAGAAGTGGCCAAAGCTGGTACCCTTGGTGACTTCTTATCTCTTCTTCATTTTTGATATATGTAGACATGAATTGATAAGGATAAGAAAGAAAAATATCGTGGAGTGTGACACTTTATAATATTTAATAATAATAATATCATAAGGTGTAACACTTTATAATATTTTTCTCTGTATGGAAAGGGAGGAGTGTATTTGTATACAACACATCCTTTTCTTCTTATTTGTAATGTGTTATTAAATTATAATAAGTATACCTGAAAAAAAAAATTTTAAATATGTTGTGCAGTAATGAAGATTCAGCGAAAGGAACAATGTAATATTTTGTAATTTTTTTTTATATGAAAAGGGAGGTGTAATGGTACAATAACGTCCCATCACTGACCTGTACTTTTAGTACAACCATGTGAAACGATATGAATTATTGTAATATTAATACATATAAGTACAACTCTGTAATATAGTAGCATTAAGGATAGGATAAGATAATTGAGGAGAAGAAATAAAGACATTCTATTTTTGATCGTGAACAAGTAAAGTCATCTTCTTTAATTAATTTACTATAGTATTGTCATCAAAATAATATTTTTAATATTGTGAAATCAATATAAAACTGTTTATTAAATAAAATTTAAACTAAACTGTCGAATAAACTACTACTACTAATGCTCGGAAATGGAGAAAAAAAAGAAACCGGATATTAACACGCCCAATTGCTATGGCTGTGGAACTGTAGGCTTTTAAATGTGAAAATCAATAACGTGAAATTATGAAACCGTAATTGAAAGCCTTTCAGGAATGGAGTATTGTTAGTCGACGGTTTAAACCTATTTAGATACAGCGGCGAGAACATGTGCATCTGGACATTTATTGTGCAATAAACTCTTGAAAAAGGAGTTACAGTTCGAAACAGTCTTTACACTTTTATTAAAAAGGATGATGTCCAAAATAGTTTCGACTGACGCTGTACACGTACGGTTAATTGCTTTAATTTTTAAATATTTCAATGAAATGCAAGCTTCTAAGCTTTTCTTTTCAATTTTGTCTTTTTTAAGAAACTTTAAGTGCTCTTTTACGGATTATTAAGGTGAAAATAAACATTCACAATACGATAGAACATTATGTTTGTCTCCTTTTTTTAAGCCAATAAAAATATGTTTTATTGTATGAACACAAGTATTCGCGTTATTTTTAAGCGCTCATAAAAATTAAAAATCTCATAATTCGCTTCATGTCAATATGTATGAAGACGGCTTATACTATGTTCAGATATGCACATTTATTGCGTAAATCGCAATAAACGCCTTTATTGAGCTTAATATTTCATATAAAGTTTCAATTAATTATTGCGCAATAAATACGCAAATTGTTATAATATGGAGTAAAACTTAAAAGACAGCAATGTCATAAGTATGTTCAGTGCGCAAATTACACATTATCCGAACACTTTCTGTTGATATTTGACAACTCGAATGTCAGCAACGACAAAAAAAACAAAACAAAATAAAACCAATGTTTTTGAAACAACCAGCTATTTTGTTTACCAGCTGTCAAATGAATAGTGAATAAGCATGTTATGATGTTATGTCTGAACACTTAAAATATTGTACTCAATAAACCGAATATTGGCTCAATAAAAGTGCATATCTGAACATAGTATTACGTAGTGTGTTGGCTTATTAGACAAAAAAATAATTATACAAAATTTTGGTTTACTCTATTTACAATATTGTAATAAAAATAATTTCATGGCATAATTTCTTTGTCAAATATATGTATTTAAATTTTTTTTGTGATATTTTTCAATTATTAGATCTTAATTTTAATGTCTGTATGTTCACTAACTAAACACTCTTATTTGAACAGTTTAAAATTTATTCAAATGCCTTGTTATTAAATTAAAATAATCGGCTTCTCAGTCGCCCATTAAATGGGTCATTGTATTTTATGTGCTTCTAAACAAAACCCAAATTAGAAATATGTATGTACTCATTTTAAAAGAAACTGTCTTCCTTCTAACCACAATTAAGCTTCAAGCTTATGAATTCTGTCTTGTCTAAAATCAAAAATTGTTTCGATTTATTTATTTATTCTTCTCATGTACGTTCATGTATTTTCCTAAAGGGATGGATTAACTGATGGCTGATTATTTGATATATTTTCATAATTTTATTTTCAAACTTCGTTCAACAACCAAGTTGACTTATGTAAATTCGCAAATTTGGTCATTTAAATTCTAAACAGTCGATAGACCGTTTAAAACACAACATACATATGTATGTATGTATTATTTATCAGACTGTACTGACCAGACAAAAACTCAACAACGCTCTTATAAATAGAAATTAAAATGATAAACGTACTCCTCATTAGCTTGCTGCCATTTACTAAGCAGCATTTTTATATCCTTGCTGTTGAACTAAGGATTTTGAGAGTTTTAAAACACAACTGCGATTGAAAATCGAAGAACTAGGAAATAGGTGTGAATAACGGCGAATTGCTCACATGCTATAAACCACAGGTACATACATACATACATACATACCTAATTGGACATTAGTAGTCTATCTTGCATATTTTGACGGATATTTTATACCACACTTAATCAGAACATGTTTTCTTTATACTTCAATAAAAATGATATCACAAACATCTCATGAAAATACGTTTTATTAAACTATTGGGCAATTCACAAAAGCCCTTGTATCGTTGTATTCAGTGTATTGTTGAACGATAATACAATAGTGTATGCTTGTTGTTGATAATTTTAATTGAATAATTCGATACATTTGTCATATGTTTGTAAGTTTGTTTACGTGAGCATTGTCTTTACCTGCACAAAAATTTTGTTTCGTGTCTTTATTTCTCCAAACTCTAAAATTTTAACATTTAATATATGTGCGTTATATTTTTTTAACTTTAAAACTTTTTCAGAGCAAAAATTAAAGTTAGCTGCGTCGAAAAAAAGGAAATCTTTATAAAATTTTTTATTTAAAAAAACGAAAATCTCAATTAATTTTGTCGTTGAAAAAATCGCTAGATCTGGTATCAAATTGTCATCATTGAATCTCAGCCATTTAGTTTGCTGACAGTCTTTAGGCATTGTTGTCTGGTGCTGGGCTTTGGGGGAGTAGTCTATAATTATTCCATACCTGTTCAATTAGGCAGGTAAAAACATTTAATTTAGCTGCATTTTTGGCTTATCTGCATAAAAATGCTTGCAATAGTTGGTTGTGCAGGTAAGTCAAAACCACAGAATATACACAGAATCGAAACCTTTGGCGTTTAAAAAGCGCTCAAAGCAGTAGCTTAACCTGCCTATTAGAGGGAGAAAAAAAATATTATAATGTCTTGCGAATCAAATGTGTTAGAAGCAACAGATATACAGAGTGAAAACTGGAGGTTAAAGTAGAAAAACTAAATGTAAACAAACATTTATTTTGTGTTATAAAAGGGAAAATTTGGAATATTTTTTAATTTCTTCAATGAAAAGTTTAAAGATTCTTAAATATTTAAATATTAATCGAAATGTGGGTGATTTTCGGTCATAATGAATACAGTTTCTTGTGCAAGAGGTAATTAAGAAGCTAAATATTACAAGATCAAAATAAGACGTACTACTCATAAACAATTTTTCTTGCTGAAAGATGCCAATATTTTTTAATTTCTTGAAAGGAAAAGTTAAAAAGGTTAATGTTATTAGTTGTCTTTATTATTTATTAATAGTTTTAGGCAAAAATTAAATTTTTTATTAACTCTCGCCAATAATAAAAATCCACTCCGAAAACTAAAGAAATCATAATTAAACAAAACAGAGTTACAATCAGAGAGGGACAGAAATACTTTTTGGTAATATTTTCTGTCCCTTTCGCAATGCTAGGTTAACTGTCAAAATCTCGTTTCGATTCTGTGTGTATTCTGTGGTCAAAACTACTGTATTAGTTTCGTGTTATCAGTTTATGTAAATGCTAGTAATCAAGAAGAAGAATAAAAATACAAAATATATTCCATGTAACTTGAGTCAACAATTAACATTTCAAAATTATATTGTTCGCACATATAATTAATTATTTTCCGTATCTTTTTTATTTTTTTCCTTGAAAATCAAATTATGAAACTGCTATTCTTCTCCTTATCGCTGAGCGTTTACAGACAAGAAGTGTATTCAATACAACATACCCGATACAAAGTTGTGTGATTTGGACACATGTAAAATTATAAAATGCATTCTAGGCAGTGTGACCATTTTAGCATTTTTGCAGCTAGATTTAGCATTTTTTATTCTGATTTAGCTGCAAATTTTCGATTTAGCATTTGGCATTTTTTTTTAGCATTTTTTTATAATTTGTTTAGCATTTTCTAGCTTCAATTTATTTTTCATTTATACCCCTGTTACAATTAAAATTTGATTGATTGTACATACATAGTTTAATGGCAACCACGAATGTGGAATATGTAGAAAGTTCATAGCAGAGTTAGTACGCCAACTAAGGCAAACATTACCCAAAATTTGTTATGTTTAAAGTATATTAACTTTTTTGCTATTAACAATAGTTTAAAAATAAATAAAAGTAAATTATTTAAAAATTTCAAAGAAGAAATGATAAATTTTTCAAATGATGAAATTACAACTTTAGAATTGCAATGGTAAAAATTAACTTCATACGAGTGGAAAAATCAGAAGACAACTATTGAGTTTTGGATACAAGTTTATGAATACAAGAATGCTGTGAATGAAAATCTCTTCAAGGAATTGTCCGATTTTGTTATGAAATTTTTAGTTTTGCCATTTAGTAATGCAGAAGTTGAACGTGTATTTAGCGGAATGAATCTTTTAGAAACTAAAATAAGAAATAGAATGATATTATATACAATGAATTCACTCCTCTATATAAGATGTGGATTGAAAAGTTTGAATAAATGCTGCCAAAGTTTTCAAATAACTAAAGAATTAAAAATGTGATACAAATATATATAATATTATAACAGAGCCCTCAGAAAGTGCAAAATATACTTTTGATGAAGTATTTAATATGTAGCCAAAAGTTGGTATTTTTGTTTAAACTAATTTATTTGTGTAGTACAAATGCTATTAAGTAGCAATATAGTTTTTTGACAGTTTAGAATATATAAAATACATAAATGTTACATTAATTAATGGTGCTTTTATCCAAAATTGTTTCATGTATTTATACATGAAGACATATCTATTTACATATATGTATAAAGACTGAAAAATATACATTTTTTGTTTTATAATTTTAGTTTACGATTCTTGAAGAGAATAAATAATTTGTTATTGAGTTCGATGTGGTTTTATTTATATAATCAAACTTAATTTGTGGAAACAGCTGTACAAATAGTGAAGAATATCTTCATAATGTTATTAAAAAAATTTAGCATTTTTTTTGGCATTTAAAAATCCATTTAGCATTTTTTTTAGCATTATTTTGGATAGGATTTAGCTGTAAAAATTTTTGAGACCTGGTCACACTGATTCTAGGCACTCTTTACAAACATTCGAGGACATGGCTAAAAGCATACATCCTTCATCTGTTTCTCTAACCAATTTATTGCTTGAAATTGAGAAACGTTTAATACGAAATATAAGTTTCTTAATCTTATACGAGTATTTCTTACTATCATTTCTTTGTGTACGATTTGGCGAAGATTATAGAAAAATTCCTTGCAAAAGAACAAAATTCGTGAAGTCATGTTAAATGAAGAATTTGAAAGAGTGTAAGAAGCATGTCATGTTGCTTGTTAGGAAGTCGACTAAATGTTAAATCTACAGATAAACTTGGATGTAAAAACAATACAACTGGATAGAATACTTAGAAATGATTTTGCAAAAATGACGCGATTCCTTAAAGTTGAAAATTTAAAGCAATCGAAATTGATACGAGCTAAAAACACTTCTTAAATCTGATTAATGTAATTGAGACATAGTTAAGAAAATTCAACTAAAAGTTAATAAATTAAAAATCAAACATTTTTTGTATGTTTGCAATAACTAGTGCGGAAGAAAACCAAATTAAAAACAAAAATTTTAAATAACATTAATATTAAATCCTTTATGTAAATAAAGAAATAACTAAGGACTAAGCATTTGAACCAATAAGCCATTTGAACCAATATTTACCGTTAACGCCATAGACAGATTAAGCAGTAAAAGATTGGACAGCGCAATGTAATTGCATAGAATGTTCCTCATGGTTTCATTACCCTCGGGGCAGAAGGTGCACTCTGTTCCTTCCGAACGAACGTAACCAACTGAAGCAATGCAATCCCAGGTAAATGATTCCTGATAGGAAACCTACAATTCACCAATGTTTATCTTACGCAATTTGTAAAGATCTTCTATTAATATGGCCTGAAAAAGGTCCCGATTCAACGAACTAAATCTCTGTCTAGTAAATGCTGCAATAGGAGTCTTCACTATGGCAATAGAGTCTGCTGCGGATCCATATACTTCTGCAATTTCTTCGCAGTTGTTCCGAATGGCAGGAAGGCCAGGAAATTATAACATTTGCTCATCACACACGCAGTTGTTGGAAATGATATAAAAACTCTCCAACCAGTCCGCATTCCATCCAAACGAAGCCAGTGTTGTCAGTGAGACAAATAGGATTACATCAGTTTGAATGACATGTGGCTAGTTGCTCTCAGCACTGTTTTGCAAGTATTTTTGAAAATGTTTCAAACATCTTAGTGCTTTAGAATATGTAGAAGCATATGAATGTATACTTTACATTGTAAAGACTGTAAAGTACCCAATAAGGGTGTTCTTATATTGAGTAAACATTTTTTTGTTGTTGTTTTCAATAAATTTTGTTTCTGTCAAATAAAATTAAATACATATGTATTTATGAGGACATCATAATACTATGTTCAGACATGCACTTTTATTGAGTCAATATTCGGTTCTTTGAGTTATAATATAAGCAATATTCATTTGGGAGCTGGTAAACAAGACAGCTGGTTGTTTTTGTTGTTGTTGACATTTGAGTTGTCAAATATCAATAGAAAATGTTCGGATAATTGTAATATGCTGACTGAACGTACTTATGACAGTGTTGAATTTTAAGTTTTACTCAATATTATAACGATTTACGCCATAAAAGTGCATGTCTGAACATAGTATAACAAACGAACTCCTGATGCTCATATAGTAAGCAAAATAAGTTATTTTTAATTTAGCATTACTTTTTAGCCGTGTTAATTTTGTTTTTAGCTTTGTTTTAAACCATATTCAGCGCCAACATTTTGTATATGTAGTCACACTGGTCATCAGCACCGAGCCGTCAACATTGTCAAAGTTTTTGCCCATTGAAGCATCTACCCTTTGTCAATCATAGCCTTCTCAGTCCAACCATGATTAAAAAGGAATTTGAAAATGGAAATTGAAATGAGAAGAAAAAACAAAAGTAAAGAGATGAATATGATGAGAGAGGATATTGTGAGTACTCAGTCAACGTAGTACAAAGGAAAAATTTCTGCTGTCTTAAAAGCAGATAAAGGCGATGACATAATAAAACAAGAAGACGCAACAACTCCAACACACTCCCTCTCTAAAGTCTTAGAAAACTTAAGTGACAATATTTAATGGATGTTTAAGAGTGAAAATAAAAGTGTCATGATGCGTTTTTATCGCTGCTACTTCCGATTTAAATGCTTCACTTTGGCAATGTAATGGAAATAATTCATTTAATTTCTTTAAACGTTTAGATTTTCATTATTGCTAATGAATTCAATTAGTTTGGGCACTACTCTTTTATTAAATTTTCTTCAAAGATTGGATTTTGACTTAAAAGAGGCAATTTTATTGGTGTTAGTAATTTTTTAGTGCGACTTGCAAAAGAGAACTAGATTAATTAGTTAAAGAAAAATAACAGTGGCTTGGCTTCTTAAGACGGTGCGAGAAATATTTCACTTCATCTAAGCTTCTTCCTATTTAAACCACTTATATCCGACCGATAGTGGAATTTAACTTTTATGTAAGGGCCAGTGCCACAACGTCTCTTTTGTGACTTATTGACCGCGTACAGGAGAGGACTAAGGTTCTAGTTAATGACGGTTGGATATCCAACTCCATTGATTCATTAGAGCAGCGTTGCAATGTGGCTTATGTGTCACTGTTCTATCGGTTCTACAACGGATTTTGTTAGAGAGAAATAAGGGGACTTGTTCCCGAAAATCATGTAACACTCGTCTTTCTCGGTGAGCTCCGTTTGCGGTCGGTTGGTTTAATCATGCAATGGATTACAGACAAAATCCATTAGTAGGGGCCTTACCCTGAGTGTTGGTCGTACGAAAAAAAATGGCATTTGCTTTAGGTCTTCCTAGGGTAATACTGGGACCTATATTCGAATTTTTAAAAATGGACTGCAACGGCAAATGATAAATCATGTTCAACTACGAAACGTGCCAATATTATTTCAAAATTCTTGGTATCGTTATTATTTGCTGGGTATTGTTAGGGTATTTTCAGAGCTTACCACTTATCTTAGAAGGACGTTTGTTAGCTGAGTGGACTCTGGTCCAGTCACTTCGGCAAGCAACATTGAGACGATACTAATTTTGTGTGAGTCCAATACCGTCCAAATATATTTTGAAAAAAGCACAGTTCTTTTTGCCTGAATTCTAAGATCTACATACCAATTGCTTGTGGTTTCAACAGGACTGCGCAACCTGCCACACAGTTAAGGCATATGTTGTATTCTGCGCGAGCGAATTGAGCGCACGATAATGTCACGTGCCAAAATGAGTCGCTTCTATTCCGTTAGACTTGTTCTTGTGAGGTTTTCAATAACGAATTAAATTTACTGGATACCCTGGTAGTTTAGAGGGTAGTGTGCGAGACTATTAGTGTGATGGTTATGTGTTCGATTCCCACCACAGACTGTTACACTGCGTCAAGCATATGGTCTAAGTTACTCAGCTCGTAATAATTATAATTTCTAATTGTATTCTAATTAATGAATAAATAAATAAAATAAAATTAACTGATAATCTTTAACAAGGGATTTAAAAAAAAAACACTGTTGACTTCGCTTATTTGTCTTCTCTACTCTGCTGTATTCAAGAAAATAATCACAACAAATATGTGAAAATATTGTGTAGTTAGAGCAATCAGCTACAAACTTAATAAATTATACGTTCATGTAATGAATCAAAAGCAAATTTCTGTGTTTATGAGTCTGTCGAAAATGCAGATACATGAAACACTTAAGCGAGTATGGTGTACCCAGTCGAAGATACAGTTAGGCAGATACGGCACATATAATCTTAACTGTGCATTGTTGTAAACAAAGATGGAGAATTTGTTGGGAGTCGTGTAATTGTTAGAAAATATCGTATTGTATTTCTGACCCAAACAATAACATTTTTAGGTTGTATATGTGTGTTGTAAATAATCTTTAACACTTATGTATGTGTGTGTGTGAGTTCAGAAGAAAAAACGACCCTTATCAACATCATTTAATTTAAATGACTACATATACATGCATTTTTTTTAATTTTATTCCATTCTTTACCAATGACTGTAAACGTTGTGTAATGAAATTTTGTCTGAAAAAGACCATGTTGGAAAATTTTAACAATAACGAATATTTCATTCAGTCGGAATAAACATCAATATTTATTGATGGCAAAGGCTATTGCAAAGAGAACAGACAACCAATACGAGTTTCAACATAGAAATCAAGTCAGGGTAGTGGACCAAACATTGCTAAGTAGCAGTTGATGCATTATTTATGTATATAAACTCAATGTCTAAAGTAGAATTATGGTACCGAGTGAATTTATGTATTCTGCCAGTCCAGAGTGTATTATGCACCTTATTTTTACGTAAGTAAGGTCAAAATTACGACGCATAGTTTGAGAGAAAATTGATCAGCCCCTTTTGGTGGGCACGCTGACAAAAGACTTGGTATTCCAACTCAGCTGTAGATTTGAATAGAAGGAAGAGACTTGCCTTTCATATCATGTGTGAGTGTCCTGCTCTTGTCATAAAAAGACGGAGGTTATGCCCTATCACTTTCTGACATCCTTGAAATTCGGCTTCCTCTAGGGAATGTTTAATTCCCAGGTTGTTTGTGGTATCACAATGGGCCTGAGGAAGTTCTCTCAACTCAACTAACCTCTCCTAACTAATCAAAGATCTGCATTGGAATTATAGAAATTATCTACACATGTACATATATGTACCACATCTGTATGCATTAAACATTTCTTCATAGA
Organism: Sarcophaga rosellei; assembly: GCA_930367235.1. Lineage (NCBI taxonomy): Eukaryota > Metazoa > Arthropoda > Insecta > Diptera > Sarcophagidae > Sarcophaga > Sarcophaga rosellei. The sequence goes on from OV884019.1 coordinate 67,951,541, forward strand.
AAAAATCCAAACGATGTGCCCCAAGCCAGGTTCATCAGAAACACGAAAAAGCCAAGGCAGTTGAAGACTACTAAATAAATGACAGAAATAAATGGTAAGGAATAATGCAATATTTTTTGGGAATTTTAATTGGGCGGCGCATATCTGATGATTTTTTTTTAATTTATTATCATTTATTTATTCAAGTTTTGTGGTCACCATTAGGACACAAATTTGTATTATTTGACAAAAGATTAGTGGGTATATGGTGAGGTCTGAGGTTTCCCTCAATGTTTGTCAATAAAACATTAATAATAAGAACCGTTGAATTCGGTGGGAATTGTTGTTGTTGTGAGTCTGTTTAAATCGAGAGTAATTGAGGTAGGGGAAGAGTGAGAGCCGACGTTCTTACGAAATCTGATGCGAAAAAAATTTCAGTCAAACTATCATCAAGAATAGAAAAAACTTTCGATGGAAAATAACCTATTTTGTCTACCTTAGATTATTGCTTTTTAACTACAAAATTACATAAAAACTGTGCAATACTCCACGAATTTCACAAAGTTATACATTTTTGTACTTCTACCTGAGAGATAATTTTAAAGATAAGAATAAGTGAAGCCTGAAAACATAACATTCGGTATGAAATTCCGAATATATTGCCACATTGGCTTTTCGTAATTAATTTCAGCAGCTGTAGTATAGAGGAGATTGCCAGTAAAGGACGTTCGGCATATTGAATAACAGATCACGATAACTATACTTTCTATGTTTTCAGTGGATTTATTTATCTTGGTTCTGCCGTTACCAGCAAAAATGATGTCAGTCTACGGATTAAGTGTAGGATCACTCTTATCAAAAGATGATATTATGATCTCAAGTCAGTCAATTGAGTTGCAGAAACCCCTCTAATGTATACTCTACAAGTGGCCTCCCAGTGTTCTTAATGGCGCAGAAGCATGGACAATATGAAGCCTAGATATAGTAGCTTTGAGGTTATTCGAAAGAGAAGTCCCATGTAAAGAAGCCCTTCGGTTCAATGTGACTTGACCATGATTTCCGCATGCGATCCAATAATGAGCTGTAAAAGCAATGTCAAGTCGCCGTAGTCTAGTAGGTAGTGTGTTCACTTATTAGACGTAAAGCCCGGGTTCGAACCCCAGGCAAGACATCAAAAAGTAATATGAAAAACAAAAATATTTCTTCGGCGACTTCCTCTCAACAGATTTCTGCCAAAAACTTTGAGAGTAAATAAAACTGCCATGCAAAAGCTTCTCAAAATCTGTCGTTCGGAGTCGACGTTAAACTGTAGGTTCCGCCACTCACATATAGCTAGGTCGTAATCCTGACTGAAGGGTTGTAATGGCCAATTATGTATGTACGTATGTATGTAAAAGCAATGTCAATGACTTGGACGTTGTGTAGTGCAGCGTCTGTGCTAGCTCGGTGAAGGTGCCTGGAGGAATGGGTTAATGCATACCGAAATCCGGTAATCGGGCTGTTAAGTCCGATAATTGGGCTAATTTAGTAAGTAAGTAGTATAACATCTTCGATGTATTAATAATGATGATAAACCAGCATTAAAAATACTTATTTACTTGCACTACAATAGAAACTCTAAACTGACTAACTTAACTGAAAAATTGCTTTAATCTTGATTACGGCTGTCTGGAGAGTTTGGCTGACTTCATAAACGCAGGTTGCAATGTAACTTTACAATGCATGGTGTTCATAAAAGCAGTAAAATTTGTTTTGGCAATGCCTCATGTTCATTATTGCATGGCAATGCTTTTCAATGCGCATTATTTGTCTAATTCGTGCATGGTCTTTATTTATGATGTTTTGTAAACATTTATTGGCGACAAAAATTTTGTGGTAATTTGAATTTTTTTAATATAAGTACAAATGTGATTTAGCATTTAATTTTTTGTATATAGAGAAAAAATGGAATCATGAAAGAAAAAACCTACTCAAAGAAGTGCGTTTGAGACATGAGCCAGACTTCATAGCGAAAAAAAGAAAAGAAACTCAATTTGGGAACAAATAATGCGGGATATTAAGGAAATTGATAGCACACCTTTGAAAGAACAATTATTGCTCAGTTTCCAAATTGTTATTTGTGATGCTTTGAATGCCACCAGAGCTTAATCGCAACCTGCAACTTCTTAAAATTTAAAATATTAATTAGTAGTATCAAATTATACCATTTGGTAATAAATACCTGAAATGTATTTATTCGAAAATGAGAATAAATCATATCGTCCTGCATGTTTGCGATAATTTTACAAAAATTTTAGGAATTTTTCTCTTTGAGGCTTGGCTATACGACGGTGCTTTCTTCTGTTTAAAATATTTTTGATCAAACTGCTTTTTGAATTTTTATTATCAGGCAAATCGAAAACGGTTTTCAAAAAAACCTTGCTTTTTTCTGAACATTCATTTTAAAAAATTAAATTATACAAAAAGTCATGCAAGGATCAAAAGTTTTCGTGTTCATAAAAGTATTAAAATGTCATCTCATTATTTGACAAAGCAGTGTTGCAATAAAACATTGCTTTGCCTTATAAATGAATTTCTTTGCAGTGTTGCATTGCAAACTGCGTTTATGAAGTCAGCCTTTGCTAACTAAACACAGACGGTCAATTTTAGATACAAGTCCATGTGAACGCTTGAACTAAACTGAAAGAGTTATATTGGGACAATAATTAAAGTTTCAATCTTTTTGCATGAGAACTTATTTAAAATTCTGAACAAATTGGCAAGGCGGTGACAAGGAAAAAAGAGTTTTTATGTGCGGGAACGTAAAAGCTTCGGTTAGCCTTGTAATTAAGCGTTTGTTGTACACGCATAGTATTATTTCCTGTTAGGTTAGTAGAACGTGCGGAAGTGTAGATGTATGAATACTTTTAAGGACTCTTATGTGGTCCCTAAAAAATAAATTTGTGTATGGGTAAACACTTGAACATTCTTTGTTCATGTATATGATGTATGTATGCACGTATGTATGTTTTTTATTGTTATACTTCATGACCATAAAATGTGTGAATAATAAGGAAAAAGGGATGAATCCCCCAAATATAAAATCCTCCATACAACTGGAGTGGAAGCCACTTAATTTGTTGGGTAATTGTTAAAAACTTAATTGAATGACGTCGGTGCAAATGGAGATAAAGTAATAAAGAAATACTCACAGTCATACCATCCACTCATATTCATATGCATAGGAAAAACTATTGACAAAACAATTTTCTTAGGCCAACAATTAAGCACATAACGGAACGAGCCAAAGAATTAATGGCGATATGTGAAGTGGCTGGGTGGATAGCAAGTGAATGATTAGTTTTTTTCTTTTCTTATTTCAGTATTACTAAACTTATTTTCTTCTTCTTCTTATCTTATTTTACTTTTTATTTTTCTTTTTTTTGCTTTCAGTTGTGGTTGAATCACAATTTCAATACGCACTCAAGTGTAAATAACAAATTCTACATAGACACTACAAACACACACTCATATACATATATTTGAACCATGTGTTAATGATGGTATTTGTAATACACATTTTAAATACGAGGATTATTTACAAGGAAATTGAAATTTCTTTTAAAAATTTATCATTTTGGGCATTACAATTACGGAAAATTATTCAAAATATTTATGATTTTGAAAAGTTAGTTTCTTGTCCTTAAGACAAGTAAAATTAACCAACCTACCCTCGCATGACTGTAAAAGCAACGCATAGAAATCTTATTTCATACATCATCAACAAGAAGAATTTCAAGAATTTTCAAATGGAAAACCAAAAAATCAGAAGATACACAATGGTATACCAAGAAATGCTCTGAACAATTATTGTTTTGATGAAATTATGGGGATAAAAAGGAAAATTAAAAAATATTTGATAGACAATCTAAACAATTGAAAAAAATAAATAAGTTTTTAAATTATTTTAAAAATGTACGTAACGAAGCTTCTTTTATACATTTTTGTTTCATTAAAAGTATAACAAATACCACACATTACACATATATACATAATTGCTCATTAAAATTCCGCAGTCAAGATTAGGATCTAGCTTCTCACACCAATTATGTTGTGTGTATTAATTTTATACACGAGAGGCGAGACCTACAGTTTAAAGTCGAATTGCAACCACAGATTTTAAAGAAACTAATTTTTACCAGAAATCTGCTGAGAGGAAGTCGCCGAAGAAATGTTTTTTTTTCTTTCATATTTCGTTTTGTGGGAGATGTCTGACATGGAACTTGAACCGTCACTTCCCGTCTAAGAAGTCGTCACACTGCCTTCTAGACTACGGTGACTACATTTATACATAAAATTATTTATTCAGAAACAACACAATACCTTAAAGATAAAGTTAGAATTGGCAGATCGCTAAGAGGTAGGAGGATCATAATTCCCCTACACCGCTACTGTGTAACCGAATGTTATTTTTAATACATGCATTTATTCCTCTAGCTACTGATAAGAGCATTTGCAGTTCCCTTATCTAAGGCTCCTCACTTTTAGTCTTCAATAGGAGCTATTCAGTAAGAGATTTTATTATAGCCCTAACAAGCAAAAATATTGTTACGTTCTTACCCTTTTAAAAAAGTTTAAAATATGAGTTCATAGATTGCAAATAAAAAAAAACAAATGTTTGTTTGTTATTCTTCTTTACACTCTTCCGCGTACACTCTAATAATTGTTCGTTAGATCTTTGCAACGGATATCTTAAAAACACGATTATTCTCTTCACACGCAACGCGTCACACAAGACTGACTGAATTTTTACCGATCCCCTTGCCTGCATTGGCTTACCTTTTATATCGCAGGGTAAACAGTCTGATAAATGCTCTTGAAGGAGAATGAATTTGGCTTCGCGAAATCTCCATAAATGTAAACATGTTGTTTACGTTATTGTTGTTTGTGTATTTTGTTTACGTTTGTCCTTTCAGTGTTGTTGTTGCCTGTTTGTTTACTTGTTTATCCCTTTTTTATATTGATGTTGTTGCTATATTTTTGTTTATTCGTTGATCGTGTAGTCCATTGTTTTTGTTTTTTAAGCTTTTGTTTATCATGTAGAATGTGCTCCGTTATGGCCTTCAGTGTATATTACCGATGACTAAAGGGAGAGCTTTTTGATAATACAACCGTCTTCTTTAAAAAGCTAGGAATCAAAATTTATCCACACACTTACATGTCGTCAGTCGATAGGGACATGTTGTCTTGTCCGGAGACTTTTGTCAAGTCTTGCCCAGTATTGATATTATTAGAGTTTTGTAGGTTTTCCTGTATGTTTAAGTCATTGTTCTGAGTTGGGAAAGAAGACGTCAATCACGTCATTGTTTCCTATTAGCGCAGGACGTATAAACTTATTACTCACTGAGGTATCCAGTTATGTTGTATGCAGTACCATTATGTATTGATTACACAACTGTGGCCAATTCTTGCATGTTTACGAGAGTTTTGAGATCGTTTATTATTGATGGCATCCAAGAGAATGTTTTTTTTTTTAACAAATTTTATTGTTTTATATAAAATTTGTATGGTATATTTTGAAGTCGCATGCATAGAATATATTAAAAAGTCAATAAAAGCTTGCAGAGAATTTCTAATCGACTTTTATTTTATTCGATAATATGTACAGACTATACACATAATGTTACCCAGAACTTAGGTCGGGTAAGCCCAGATTGCATACTTAGTTACGCCACTAGTTATATGCTAGCCATGGCCAGTTAAGTAGGATGTCAGTGTTAAATTATACTCTTTGATCCGGTTGGATGATGTAAGATTAAAGAAGACACAATCCATTCATAAAAAGAATCACATTCATTATCCCTTCACAACTCATATTATCTCATCTGGTGGCTTAAGGAGGCAAAGTATTTAATAATTTTTTATTATCATCGTCAACACTAGTATGATGCTTAAATTATTGGATGATGATGATCCCGTCATTGTCTCATTAAGGGGCCCTTACTCACACATACCCTATTTAAGTCGTAATTCTTTTTTTTATAAGAGGATGAGAAATACTTCTGCCCTCAAAATTATTTGATTTGTTTATTTTCTCGATTTTTCTTCCAATTCTTTGTGACCACCCATTTAGTTTAAAAATAATATAACAGAACATAAGCAATGCCATGTGACGCTTTAAATTTACTCGTCTGTGACATGACTCTCACTGTGAGAAATTTAAAGTGGAAGTATTAAAAGACATTCTAAAAATTTATGTCTTATTTAAGTGTCTTTATTGTCTCATTACTTACCATTTTGGTTGCGAAAGGAACATTTACTAAGCAATGGTTGATATATTCTCATGAGAACTACAGATTAACATGAACCATGAAATAAGAGCAACCATTATTATCTCTCGGTTTTATATTGCCTTCCTTTATAAGACTCTTAAATCAATTTTAATTAAAATCCAGACGTTCGACATCACTCTTTTGATTTCGAGAAAAAAATTTTCTTTATAACACTCCGTTATAAGTGTAAATATGAATTGAGAAAAGAGAAAAAAACAATTTGAATCCAAATATTTACTTTAGCATGGAAAAATATTCCTCAAATATTGTATAGTCAAATAAGAATTGTTTCATGATTTGAAAGCTCAAAGATATGATTTGTTAAAAACGCGCTAAAAGTTTACGCAAGAAAGTTTATGTTACCCTGACACGGAATTTGGTGAAATTGTGTGTAAGAAAGTTATTTACTCAACTTTCGCGAACACAGTCGTGACAATAGACCGACTAACGCAGTGAACACAATAAACGCATCGCAACAAACGCAGCAGTCCCTCAAAATAGAACACATGGGTGAATATGAAAGTGATTATATTAAAAGTAGAGCGACAACAGACAATGATTCTGCGGCTTTGCCTTTAGGCTAATTCCTATTTTTTAGCAGCCATGGAAGAAATAGCGCTCACAGTGAGAGGATTTGTGCTGGCAACGCGAGGATTAATGCTGTCAATACAATAACATGCATGAAATAGAAAAGAAATATAACGTGATAAAATGTTTTAGTTACATTGATAAGAATTTAATAAATTGTTATTTATAATTCTTTTTCTTTTTTTGCTTATGCTTGGCTGCATTAATGCAGCTTACCTAAGGCTGCAATTGCATAATTGTTGTGCTTGCTGCCCTATGGCAAAATACGGTGTTCAGAAATGCACCTTTATTGCGTAAATCGCAATAAACGCCATTATTGACCTCAATATTTCATATAAAGTTTCAATTAATTATTGCGCAATAAATACGCAAATTGTTATAATGCAAAATGCAGCACCGTCATAAGTATGTTCAGTGCGCATATTACAATTATCCGAACACTTTCTGTTGATATTTGACAAATCAAATGTCAACAACGACAAAAAAAAAAGAAAAAAAGTCATGTTGTTGAAACAATTAGCTGTTTTGTTTACCAGCAGTTAAATGAATATTGAATAAGCAGAGGAACTGCGTATATTATTATGTCTGGATGTCTGGAATTAAAAAAAAAAAAAAAAAAAATATTGTCCTCAATAAACCGAATATTGACACAATAAAAGTGCTTCAGATATGCACTTTATTATATAAGACGTAATATTAACTTAAAATGATTAACAATATTAACTGTTATCCCACTATCCAAAATATCAGTCGAAAGGTAGAGTTTTATTAATCTAGAGATAGAGCGTCGTTTCATACAATATCCAGAATGAGCATTTCGATAGACAGAAATGCCTTGAAGTGATCAATAATTAAAGTTAATAATAATTACTAATTAAAGTTAATGTGATTATTTTCAATTTGTTTGAAACGACTTCAAATCATCATCATTTTATAGCATTCATAACAAATAATTGGTGAAAATATCTAACCGCGCTAACGCCTATCGCACGTTCAAATTACTTTGCAAAGTATTTTCGCAAACTCTCTTACATTACTCTTCACAGTTCAGTTTGACAAACTCTTGATATTTTTTTGTTGCATATATAACCATCACTAAACGACAAACGAAGAACAAAGCAATTTTCGGAGTACATCGAAGTGTGAACTTGTTTTTTACCTTCTCTCCTGCAGACCCAGGATTCATGCAAAAGTCATTTCATTGTGCAAAAAATGAAGTGCAGTAAGCAGCAGGGAATATAGATGCTTTTCCATGTTAATGAGAATGTGGAAAACCTGTTTCCTTGCATTTATTGCAATCAAAGCCATTTTATGATCTCAACCATAAACGTTCCAAAATTAATTTACATTGACTCGTTTGTGGTATAAATTTCTTCCCAACATGCAAGCTTGTTGCAATCCCGTTATGTATTCCTTTTGTACGTCGGTTAGTAAAATTGCACAATTTATGTTCATTTATGTTTTTTATTATGGTACTCTCTGTTGAATTTCTAGGTGTTCCTGTTACTTTTGCTGCTATTGTTTTTCGCTTCTTTAAATTTCGCTTTAAAAAGCTCGAGAGCTAATATAAAATTTTCGTAATAGTTCCCCCACTGCTTTATTGCACATTATCTCACATTTACTCTCGTTCTGTATTGTGTTCTATTTTCTGCAGTCACGTGCTGTGAATATCATGTTATTATTTTTAATAATTTTTAATTGGGCAATTCACACAACTTTGTATCGTGTATGTTGTATTGAATACATTTGTTTGTTTGTGAACGCTCAACGCTATGCTGTACTGTGTATTTCGTGGCATTCAAACCCGAAACCAACACAACTTTTTAAAAACATATGAAAACATATACACATTTTTTCATTCACACAATTTGATAGCACGAAACCAATACAACTTCCAAAAACATATGAAAAAAATGTGTATAAGTGTATCGGATTTTTATATGAAAATTATCAACAACAATCATACACTGTTGTATGTTCTTCCAACAATGCAATTAATACAACGATACAACGGCTTGTGTGAATTGACCAAATATTTATAATAAAGTTATTCCCATGTTATTTAGAAACTAACAATTTCTATTACAGAATAGTTTTTAATTTTAAAAACTGTTTTTAAAATTAAAAACTGGTAATCTCATGTGAAGTGAAATAATCACAAGTGATCACTATCGCCACTATTTGTCACTATTAGTTACTGAAAATTCTTATTGGCCTTATTTTTAAAATACACAACTTCGTAGCTGTCAGCTCATTCCTCAACTATAACGTGGACAGAACCATTAAGCTTTCTAATTTTGGGAAGAAAGATTTAGGTTAGAGGACGTATATTGCTTGTCAAATGAAAAAAGTGCAGTACCCGGAGGTCAAGTTGACCCATTGTACAAACGTCCTTAAGATGAGAGGATAATAGAGGGGATAAGAATAAGGAGAGGAAGTAGGAAATTGAGAATAAGGAAGCGGAGGAATTAAAGAAAAATAAACTAAATATGAAAAGTTAATAAAGACATTTGGAAGTTATATACCATATTAACGACAGTAGACAGTTCTATAGAGCACACTCTTCTTGGACGGTAAATAGGCACTCCAACCATACGGTGTGTCACGTTGTTAAAATAAAGATAAAAACAGTAGCATTTGGGGATCGAATCTTTTTTGATTTGACCCTAAATTTGTCTACTAGGCGGAGTATTGTCTCTTTACTAATGTGATACTAGAGTTAGCACTCTGTGTGTGTTAATTTTACCCATTAGTGGCGGGACCTTTATTTACTCTCAGAGTTTTTGCCCACAAATCTACTGAGAGGAACTCCGGTGACTTCCTCTGCTCCCTAATATTTTTTCAGATTTCGTTTTGTTGAAGACATCTAACATGGAGTTTGAATCATGACATAATAGGCCACCACACTACCTACTAGACTACGGCGACATCATAATACGCTTCGTATTATTACACGCTCTGATTTGTGTTCGCACTTCTTATGGAAGCAGCGTTTATCATTAACATGAGAAACAAAAGCTACACTAACACATACAACGAACTTGTTACTAGTAAACCAACAACATCGGTATGGAAGAAAAGGAGACAGACAAGTAGGAAAGAAAGCAACAACAAACAACGTAACTAAAGTACACAAACAACAATGAAGTCGCAATAGAGTTCTCGAGAAAGCGAAGAAACGAACGTTCTACTTCAAGAACTTTCATCAGACTGTTTGCCTGGGCCTATAAAAAGGCAAGACAAAGCAGGCAACGAGTTATAATTCAGTCAGTATTGTGTGAAGTCGCGTTGCGGGTGAAGAGAACAGTCGTGGTTTGAAGATCACCGCTATACACCTCTAACGGACAAGTGTTGTTGCTTACACAAAAGGTGCGAGCAGAGAAGAATAACGAACAAGCAAATTATTATTGTTGTAACGTTAACTTGTAAACGGTGGCACACAAAAGTAGTGCGAACAATAAAGAGTTTAATTAAAACTAAACACATATTTGTTTTTTTTTTCATTTTATATTTATTCTAAACGTTTTTAAAAAGGTAAAAACATAACAATATTAATGGAACGATAGACTGTTTATTTTATTAAACGAACTCAAGCAAGTTCTGTATTTACTTTTCATTTTATTTTTACTATAAAATTATTATTCAATTTAAAATTTTTCTCAAAATATCGAGATAAACTACTGATAAACTTTATCTTTATCCGTAACGCTTATATGAAGTTTTTTACGAAGATTTTAATTTAAAAACTTATTTATTAAAAAAGGAACAACTACAAGCACAAAATGGCAATACAATAGAAACAATAGAATTCTGTTATAACATTCCAGCTGGCCTGTAATTTATCTTTCCGAAATTTTACCAAAAACTTTTTGTTGAATCAATGGAACTTTTAACGTTTTTCCTATTTGACCGAGTTTAAGCACAGGAAAAACTAAAAATATTTATCCCACACACACAAACAATTTTTTGAACTTTTTTGAGAAGGAATTTTTTTTAAATGGGAAAAAAGAAGATAGTAAAGTTATCTACGGAGAGTTTATTAGAAAATCCTGAATATAAAACAAAAAAAGGTGACTGTGAATAAAATACTGCAGCAATAAACACAGGTTGTTACAAATTGCAAGTTTTCCATTGTCTCCTTAATGCGAAGTAATTGCCAAAGAAAAAGCATAATAACAGGAAGAATTTTTATTATGAAGAGAAATATAAAGTTATTCACTGCCCTTGAACACCTACTAACAACTAAGATTTTCACCTGGTCACAAAACAGACGAATAACAGGCGTAGCGGACAATTATTGCCAAATGCTACAACTGTTATGTTGTCGAGTGAACTGGAAGAACTAAACAGAGTTTTTACATGATTCAGATTGTCTATTGGTACTCTTTTATGGTCATGATATAATGGCTTAGGTATATGTCGACATGCATCTAGGACAGCTCCTTTGAATACCTCCTCCTCTTCCAAAAAAACTATATGGTTTTCGATAGTATGTAGTAAAATAATTTAAAAATGTTTAAGAATTAAATGTTTTAGGAAATATATTAACACATCTACAAAAACGTTAATATAACGAACATTCAATAATGTTATGTTCATACTCTTTCACTTTCTTAACTCTTTGCATATCAGTGCGTCAGGAATTAATTAGACTAACCATACGCTCAACCAAGTAACATTGATGGCAGTTATTGTGTTTTACAAGTTTTTGTTTTGTTATGGCTTCAAATCATTATCGTTTTCATAGTTTCCTTAATTGTTATAGGAAAGAGGGCTTGCTAGCATCAAACCCTGGTGATGACTACCGTGTTAATAAATGAACAATTAATTCATCACACACTTCAACGCGTGTGATTCTTGAAATTATTTATCAACAAGGCAATATATTTCTCATTATTTTCCATTTAAAAATATATCTTAGAAATTCACTAACCAAAATTGCCAATACAAACTTAAACAGCTTTTTTTGAAGGCAGATGGCCTGTTTTTTGTGCATTTAGAACAAAGCCGAATGAATAATTTTGTTTTCGAAAACCTGCAATCTACGATTTTTATGACATTTTGTAATACATACATAATTGGCCATTACAACTATTCAGTTAGGATTACGACCCAGCTTCTCACATCACTTATGTTGTATGCATTAATTTTGTACATGAGTTTAATGTCGACTCCGAAGAACAAATTTTTTTGTGGAACCTTTCAAAGCAGAGCTCTCAGAGCTTTTGCTAGAAATCTGCTGAGAGGAAGTCACCGAAGTAATATTTATATTCGTATTTCATTTTGTTGAAGATGTCTGACCTATGGCTTGAACCGTGGCTTCACGTTTAATAGGCCAACACACTCCGAACTAGAATGCGGCGACTTCATGTCATTTTATAAGCTAACCTATATTTTACTAGCGTACACAATGGGACTGGCGAATTTGCCGGTAATGAAAGGTGTCCGCTTATAAAAAAAAACACGAAAGCTGCAATTAATAATCTGATATACAGTTACTCAAACACTTTACCACACTTTACAGTTGAATTAAGATCAGCTGAGTGGGGTGGTCATGTCATCACTTTATACCTGTTATTCTTAAACAACTTTCGAGTTGTATTGGCAGTGTGTTTAGGATAATTGTCATGTTGGAACACATCAGAGGATTACATATGTAGTTTTCGGCAAGTGGCATGGAGATTCATTGAGAAAATGTTGTTGTAATTGTTGCCAGTCGTCTTCCAACTTCATCAGCCGTCATGTATTCCCACACCATAGCATTACCACTTGCAAACTTCACTACTCACAAAACGCCATCAATATCTTCGCTTAAGTCCACTCAAATTGGACAATGGAGTATTGGAAGATAGTCATATTATCGGTAGAAACCATTATTAATCGAATGGGATCAACCTTCCTGGAACTTTGGTCAGAAATTTTAGCTAGGCGAGTGTTTTCCTTTAACTTAAATGTTCGCGAGATGCATTTGAAGATCAATAAATGTATTGTTACCAAAATGGAAGCATCGTTTAACGTTAACATGAGAAACAAAGTTACACTAACACATACAATGAACTTGTTACAAGTAAGTATGGAAGGAAGTATGGTATGGAAGAAAAGGAGACAGACAAGAAAGAAAGTAAGCAACAATAAACAACGTAAGCAAAGTACACGAACAACAATGAAGTCGCAATAGAGTTCTCGAGAAAGCTAAACTGGGAACGTTCTACTTCAGGAGCCTTCGTCGGACTATTTGTGTGAGCATATAAAAAGGCAAGACAAAGCAGGCAGCTAGTTGTAACAATTCAGTCAGTCTTGTGTGAAGACGCGTTGCGTATGAAGAAAACAGTCGTGGTTTGAAGATCTCCGCTACACAGATCTGACCTACAAGTGTTGATGCTTATGCAAAGGGGGTAAGCAGAGAAGAATAACGAACAAGCAAGTTATTGTTGTTGTGTCGTTAAGTTGTAAACGGTGGCACACAAAAGTAGTGCGAACAATAAAGGGTTTAATTGAAACTAAAGAAAAATTTATTTTTATTTTGTTTGCAATCAACGAACTCATATTTTAAACGTTTTTAAAAGGTAAAAACGAAACAGTATTAACACCATCTAGGTCGCTGTGATATAAAGAAAAACATTTGTTTTGATATGGCCAAGTAAGATCTTTTTATAAGAAGTTAACTTTCAGTTTCTAGACCATCTTCAGACGAGTTTGCCAGTTTTTCTTAGGCAGCAATTAAAAAAATAATCAAAACAGTAACACTGATTACGTATAGAGAAAAATGTAAATTGTAAACACAGAAAAATTGTGTTACAGTGCTATAGTCTGCCCGGTTGTGTTGTGGCTAACTGAGATGCCGTAGGTCGTGGAAAAAAGTGTCCAGGCCTGTTATGGAGAGTTGTCCGCTTAAGAGTGATACTTTTTAATCATCCCTTACAATTCTTTTTGATACTGAAAAAAGTGTCCGCTTGTAAGAGGCGGCTGCTAAGAGGGGGCCAAGCCAAGGCAAACTTCCTAAAAGTGATCCCAATTTTCTATGCTTTCGAAAGGGATTTGTTAATATTTCTTCCCTCTGAAAAGAGCTTTGACTTTACGTTATTCGAGTATAAAATACTCAGTTTTTATTTTAACATACGACCCAGCAGTTCGACCAAGTCATTGATCATTTGATATTAAATTTATAAGAAAATTTTAATTTTTTCTGCTTTACTCATACCATTTTTTTTACGAACCTTTAAATGAAAATAAGCTTTTAAGCGTTTGAAAGAATTAAAAATACTTAGAAGAAACAATTATAAAAAAGAGTTAAAAATTCGTTAAAAAAAATTACTTAGACTTGGACATTCTATGATGTCAAAATGATTTTTTTTATTTTGCCATCAGCCAGTTGAGAAGATTATTGTTCTGGTATTTTTACACCATCTTTATGAGGTTTTTTCTTTTGCAGATTGGCAAGCTGAACTGAAAAGAATTTTTCAAGACTTCAAGTGTTGCTGGATACAAATTTCGATAGTCATCCCAAACATTGTTAAACAGACGGAAACAAAAAACAAGGAAATGTGTTAACAATGATTAAAACAACGATGTATCTGACTGGCTTCAGTCATAGTAAAATATTTGTGCTAAAATAAGAATGTTTACAAAGAAAGGGAAAGTAAAGGATCAAAAGAGAAACAAGAAAAGGGTCCTTACAAGGTTGTACTTGTTTTAGTTTAACATTTTGCATGAAAGTCAACGAGCTGAATAATGGAAAGAAAAAACAACAAGAAAAGCAAAAGAAAACGAAGAGGTTAAAAACAAAAAAGAAAACACAGTACACATAAGAACGGGTAAAGCAAGTCTTCAATATTTTTTGAGGACAATAATTGAAAATAAAAAAAACTGAAAAACTAAAATTAGGCAAAGGACTGAAAAACAACGAGCTGTTTGAGGGTTTGCATCTGAAATGTAAAACATACATACATACATACATAATTGAACATTACAAACCTTTAGTCAGGATTACGGCTTGGCTTCTCAACATCACTTATGTTGTGTGCCTTAATTTTATACATGAGTGGCGGGACCTATAGTTTAAAGTCGACTCCGAACGGCAAATTTTTGAGAAACTTTTATGGCAATTTTATTTACTCTCAGAGTTTTTCCAAAAATCTGCTGAGAGGAAGTCGCCGAAGAAATATTTACATATTTCGTTTTGATGTCTCATATTTCGTTTTGAACCGTGGCTTCGCGGCTAATAAACCAAAACACTACGTACTAGACTACGCCATGTTTAGAAATTAAAAGGAAAATTAGGAATGACAAATAAATCGGCAAAAAAGATATGAAAAACCAATGACACTATCAATCCTACGTAATGACTATCTCTAGATATGAAAGTTTATTTACTGCAAAACGTACGTAATACACTATAATTTTATAACGAGTCAATCATTGATATCATTTATTATTTCATAAAATGTTATACGGAACACAATTCAGAACTTACAGACGTTATCATTGAAAAATAATCAAAATATAAATGACTCTTTTCGGTTACATCTTTCGAAATTTGTTTGTTCATTTACTCTACTTTCAGCGAACATAATTGAATCGAATATTTCATTTTAACTTTCATAAACAAACATTTTTATGCTTCACAAAAATTGTTGCGTAATTTTTAATCACATATTTTAAAAATATGGCGAACAAACCCCGGAATACGGAAAAAAAATTAAAATTATAAACAAAAGCTACAAAAACAAAACAATGAACTTTAAAAATTATCGCACTGCGTAATATAATAACAAACATCAGCATAAAAAATGGTAAACAAAAATATACCAACAAACACCAGCTTAAGAAATGGTAAACAATTAAACAAAAATACAACAACAAACGCTATAAGAATAAATTTAAACAAAATACGCAAACAACAATAATAAAACAACGATGTTCACATTTATAGAGATCTCGAAAAGGCGAAGCCACTAACATTCGCCCTCAAGAACATTCATCAGACTGTTTGGCATATAAAGTGCAAGACAAAATAGGCAACGGTATCAGAAAAAGTTCAGTCAATCTTGTGTGAAGACGCGGTGTGTTTGAAGAGAGAAATCGTGGTTTGAAGATCACCGCTACAAAGATCTGTCGATCAAGTGTCTAGTATATGTTATTGTACATACAGTGGCTCACAGTGGAAATGGCCCACCATGATCATGATAATCAGTATTTGGTAATTATTTATTAGAAAGGAAGAAAATAAAATAAATATTTTTGTTTAAAATAAAGTTGATTTGGTATTAAATATAAGGAACTAAAAATTCTTTTAATTACATTATTAATTCATTGATTTTTTATATCAGACATTTTTTATATCAGAATTTATATCAATAATTTCGTAGTGGGCCATTTTCACTGTGGGCCACTGTATATGCAAAGGGTGTTAACAGAGGAATAACAAACAAAGCAATTGTTGTTGTTTACATAAAGTCGTGAAGAGTCTCACACAGAATTGTGCGAATAATAAAGAATTTTAATTAAAACTAAACACAAATTTATGATTTTAATAATTTTATTCAACATTTTTAAAAGGTAAGAATGAACAGTATGTTCATTTGACCTTAAAATTCAGTCGTTGAAAACAAAAAAACGCAACACCAGCGATTGAAAATTGTTGTCTTATTGTGTGCTACAAAACTACAATAAATAAAATAATACAATATAATACAATACAATATAATATAATAGTATTTATAAATTGTGCTTGCGGTTGTTTATACCATTCATTGTTGTTGTTGACTTTTGTTAAAAAAAAAAATTAAAAGATTTCATTTAATTTTCTTGTTTTTTTCTTTATCACCATAATTTTACTTTTCTGGCTGCAGTAACGAAAAAGAAAACAAATATTTTGTATTGTTTTTCCTTTACTCAGTTATTCATTTAGTGTTTTCGTTTTCATTTCATTAAAAAATTTTTAAGGCTTTATGTGCGAAATAAAACTTAATTAGATACGCTCACATTAAAGTTGAAGGAATGAATGTACAGACTATGTTTGTGGTAAATGGAGGCTGTAAAATCAACGAAATATTTCGTTTTATTCTCTATTCTTACTTAAAGACAGTGGGTTAAAACCATGGAAAAATATAACAAAATATGACTTCATATGAATTGCAGAAATATTGAAAGTGATCTCGCCATGATTAAGCTGTAGGCCATCGGGTACACCGCTGCTTGCGGATACTAAATTGCGTTTAGATATACGCATGGGTTAGCTATGAATAAATTCAGTACAACAGCCCTTAACAAATAAATATTTCAGTGTCGACCTGTATCTGAAAGTGAGATTGAATTAAACGTTATATTCTGACTAGTTTGTAGATGATCTGATGTCCAACTGTCATGCTCACTGCACTCAATATTAAAAGAAAAAAAGATTTATAACGACTTTTTCTTTTAAGCCAACATCCACAAGTTTTAAAAGTATTACAGATCTTAGCATTTGCAAATAAAAAATAAAATAAAATAAATGAAGCACTATGTACACTTCAGCTGGCAGTACTGAATGCCAAGAAAAGTAGTCAAATTTCAACAGAACAAAAATTAAATTTGCATAATAAACCAACAACACAATAACACAACTACGCAACAACTACAATAAAATATTTTTAATATTATTAAATTTACATAACCACACTCAAAAACAACAAAACTTGAACAGTTTGATGAATAAAAAATAAACTAAAAATTCAGCATAAAATTATTGGGTTTTCTAAAGAGAGAGAGTGTGGGAGAGATGTACGCTTAAAGAAATTTTTTTAATTTGATTTATTTTTAAATTTTTATTCTTCCGTATGCAAATTTTATCTGATTTCAACTGATGCAATACATCAAACTCGCATAATTTTCAAACAATTGTTAAATTGCTGAAGTAAAATTACAGAAGATGACATAAAGTAGTAGTAGTTAGTAAAGAAATTAATACCAATCAGGTCCAAATCAAATAAAATAACTAAGCAAAGAAGCAATAAAAAGTGTAAGTTTTACTTCTATGTGAAAACCAGAACTAAATATAGTACGTAGTTTTCAGCCTAATACTTTCCAAGCCAATGGCTAGGAGCTTAGATGTCAATACTAACAAGTAAAAATGATTTATCAGAAGAATTACTGGAAGCAATATTTATTTTATTTATTTTTAATATATTTCTTCGGAGACTTCCTCTCAGGAGATTTCTGGCAAAAACTCTGAGAGTAAATAAAAATTGCCACGAAAAGTTTCTCAAAAATCTATCGTTCGGAGCCGACTTTAAACTGTAGGTCCCGCCACTCATGTATAAAATTAACACACACAACATGAGTGGTGTTGAGAAGCTAGGGCGTAATTCTGACTAAAGGCATCGAATCCAATTATGTATGTTAGATGACACCCAACTCATTTTCCATTGGTATTTCAACTTCAGTGAAGTCGCCGTAGCCTTGTAGGCAGTGCGTTGGCTTATAAGACGTGTGGCAACAATGCAAATACTCATGATGTTGTTAATTTCAACTCTCCTTTACTCAACATTTACAAGAATCACAAAATAAGTATGATTCGCGTACGAACACTACAATACTCACTAGAAGGTTGTGTGTTTGCTTTGCTTGTTGTCTTTGGCTTTTTCTTTCTTCTTTTTTGTAAATGCAACAACAACTAAGACCGTAAATTTTGATGAATGATTCGAATCACTCGAATCATTTATGGGTATTATAAATATTTTTCTTAATTTATAAATCTGAATGAGTAGGCGTATGAATCAAACATATTTCGAATGTTATGAGTTTGATATCAACGTTGTACTCATACTCATTGCAACCTGTACTTATAAATCAACGTTGTAGTGAGTACGAATTAATCAGAATAGTTGAATTTCAATACTGTTGACTCACTCACACTCAAAATTTCATCAGTACTAATGAGTAGCGAAAAAGCGATTCATTGCTGATCTCTGATAGAGACTCATGTAGAAATTACTAATCGCAGTTTCATTTCTGATTTTATAAAAGTAAATAAAAATTTACAAATTTAAAGGAAATTAAATTTAAGAAAATTTTAAATAAATGAAATTCTATTTCGATTTTTTGTGTTTCTCTCTTGTGATATCACACATGTGATCATAATTTTATTTCACATCAATTTTGTTCTATTTGTTATTGGCATAAAATTTTTTAAATTGAATAAACGAACAATAGATTTAATAGAGAATTGATAAATATTGACTAAAAGCCAAGAAGTTGAAAGAAAAACAATAAAATAAACGATTTCTCAAGCCATTGAAAAGCCTTCACAATAAAGCATTGATTGTGTTCCATGCACCTACATCCCTCCAAACCATTGGAAAGACAGTCGAAAAGACTACATAATGTCATCATCATCATCAGTTTCTTCATCTTGTTTAAGCAATCAAAACGTATTATTATTCAAAAAAAGCAAAAACAAAAAACGAAAACAATAAAAGTATTTTTCTTTCTTTGGAGGAAGAAAAATCCAGAAAAGTTAAAAGCATTAGAAAAAATGGTATGAGAAAAGAAGAGAAAGAATATGAAGAATATTTGACACTTTATCAAATGTTTATTGCTGTTACGTAAGGAGAGCAATAAAAACGTTTTGTTGATAAACCATAAAAAAAAAAGATTTGATATTCCAAGTACTTAGGTTAGGCAGTGATGATGACGGTTTCTGTGACAAGGTGTCACACTGTTGTCGATTTTATTTTCTTTCTTGGTTGTTTTCTCTGTATTCCTCTCTATCCTTATTACCAGAGTAGCTGCAATAGTAACTGTTGTTCCTTTCACAAGACAAGTACTGAAAGAGGACTAAATTTGCTTTTGTTAGTGAGTACATGACGATGTACGTATCTTGTAGAATTTTTGCATTTTATTTCCAGGCAACTTACAATTTAAGCATATTCGCTACCTATAATACTGTTACGAAAATGGAAATGGTCTTACATCGTTTATCATTAAAATGATAAACAAAAGCGACAAAAACAAAAACAATGGACTTGTTTACATGATCAACGAATAAGCAAAAATATAGCAACAACTTCAGTATAAAAAGGGATAAACAAGTAAACAAACAGGCAACAACAACACTGCAAGGATAAACGTAAACAAAATACATAAGCAAGAATAACGTAAACAACATGTTTACATTAATAGAGATTTAGCGAAGGCAAAGTCATTCTCCTTCAAGAGCACTCATCAGACTGCTTACCCAGCGATATAAAAGGCAAGACAAAAAAGGCAACGGAATCAATAAAAGTTCAGTCAGTCTTGTGTAAATACGCGTTCCGTGTGAAGAGAATAATTGTGGAAAAAGTATAACATTACTGGTAGGTCAAGTAGCGTATCCACCATGTATTAAAAGTGGTTTAGGTTTAGGTTTAGGTCGGAGTGGTAGCTCTGATATCACAGAGCTCTCTTGAGCACGCATAGCGGCCCGTTGTGATGCCACGGGTGAACGCAGTCCCTGTACTAACCAAGTTCCACCAAAATCAGGGAAAAGGAAGAAGTTGGTCAGCGCAAGGGCTGCACAGTTTAAAGTGGTATAAATAAACGATTAGAATGGAGGAAATTAGAAAGGCACAGGAAACTAGGCAGAAATTCTTTGTGGAAGCTAAATGCCACCAAGAGGGGTAATAAAAACAATTTGGTCCTTTAAAATAAAATTAATTTCAACATTAAACAACATCTTCGAAATTTTTTGTTCTTTTAAAAAGTCTTTTGATGGCAAACGTGTGCCATATCATAAAACACACATCCATGCGCGAATTAAAGTAAAGAAAATCATTGGCTTTGTAAAGGCATTAGGTTGGCTCTTACGGTGTCTACCAAGGCTAGGAACAATAGCTGACATCATGGATTATGAGGAGTTTGCTATCACTAAAATTACACTAAATGTTAATTATACCCACAAGGGGTAAGTCATATGAATCAACCAATTAACCATGTATGAATATAAGAATATTGCTTCGTTTGTCTCATTCAATGAGGTATGGTCCATCAGTCAATCTCATGTTAGTTTACAATTAACCCTGATGGATCAAAATAACCTTATGCAATTTATTCTCATATTCATACTATACATAACAAATTAATATGTATTGTATAAAAACAATTAAAACAAACTAAAACTAAAATTGGATTAAAAAATGTCCTTAATTTTAAATGACATAATGAAAATGACGATGTATAGCAAAATCTCTAACGCTCATTTTTTTTAAATTTTCTTAAAAATGTTTGTATAACGTTTGCATTGTTATTTTCACAAATATACAGAAGATTTGAGACATTGGTCATTGTGCCTCTCACCACCACTAAACCACCTCCATATTGTGTGGTTGCTTTTTAGTTCTTTTATTACAACGCAATGTCTTCTTTTCTCTACACATATTCGTCTGACATCTGATCCAATAATTATAAATTTTCAGAAGTCATATGACATATTATGACTTATTAAGTTTTATGTTCTTAAAAAATTAAAGCGAACATTTTGATGATCTTGACCTAATATTTTCATCAGTTTTCCGTAAACTTTTGCCATCATTATGCATTCAAACAATAAACTTCTTGACGTCAATAATAATAATAATTTTTGATGTTATTTTTTATGGCATACGAAAACAATACAAATATCGTAGAATCATTAATTGAGATCATTGTCTTTATCTTCATCGTTCTCCCTAATTAAGCTGTGCAGAAAATCGCTTGAACTTGTTCCTCAAGTTTATTAGTTTGGTAGTACATATTCAAAATTTTTGTTGTCTCAGTTAGCGTTTTTTTATCTCTTGAAATCATTTTCGTTTACTCAAATGTAGCTGGTATTTTTTGAAAAACAATTTTCAATACTTTCAACAGCATAGTGTATGATCACAATTGGTTCAGTTACATAGTGTATTTGGTGAACACATGTGGGTAACGGCATTAAATGCTTATTTTATCAGTGCGCCAATATCTCCATTTTAAAATAAAAACAGTTTGTGTGATAACACATGCATATGAACGTACGACTACTGAATTGCAACTTCTGTAATTGTAACCATGGGTTGTTTACAACATTTTAAAAAATTTTAAAAGTCTTTAATACTACAGGCTGGCAATAAATCAATTTTTTATTTTAAATAATTTTCATATTTTTCATAAACCAGCAGAAAAAAACCAAACACGATCTTTTAACGGCTTTAAAAGCGACACCAATTCATTTCTTGTTTGTAAAGTTACGAATATTATTGATGTCAATACCCAAAGCAACTACAAGAAAATTAATTTATGATCTTGCAACTGTTTCATAATATTACGCTTTATCTAGAAATTTAAGTTAATTGAAGTTTTTGGATTTGAAAGTATCGTATTAATTGGTCTAAAGTATTTACTGTAAACAGCATTGGTGGTAATTTGTGAATTTTATCTTGTGGCACTGATAAAGCAATTTTTTAAAGCATTACAGGGTTGTAAGTAAACATTAAGCAGGAAAGTAAAGACAGGCCCCTAAAAAATTCGTTCAGTAATATGCTCATATACCCGAGCTGTTTTTGCATCACCGTCGACCTAATAGGCCCTCATACTTGTATTTTGTTACGAATATTGATAGGCTGATAAAGCAGTTGTCAAAACCATTAAAAATATGAAAATATTGTTACAAAACTGGAAACGGTGTACCATCGTTTAACATTAAAACGATAAACAAAAGCCACACAAACACATACAACGAACTCATTTGCATATACCGACAACATCAGCATGAGAGAAAAAAGACAGACAAGTAAAGGCCGTGTCAGATAAAACTTTGTTGCTTTGCGTGACGTTTATAACTTTGAGAGAAAAGCGTAAAGCAAAAGGTGTATGACACAACCAAAACTTTGACAACACTCGCGTTGTTTGTTTATCTTTTAAAAGTGGTTGGCGCGTAAGTTTTTTTACTAAGTAAAATTATGAAAATTATATTAAATACTTCTTCCAAAACATAAAATTCACTTCCTTTTTTTTTTTAATATAATAAAAACAAAACAAAAACAAAAAACTTTAAATTTAAAGAAAAATATTGAAACAATAAAATTTGAGCGCAAATTTGCCAAAAATATTTACTGAATAATCAACAGCTGATTGTCAAAGCGAGCAAAAAGATGAGAGATGCCCAACTTTTCGCTTTGCGTTGCGTTAAAAGCAGTTTATGTGACAAGTGCCATATAAACATGTACATTTATCTCAAATGTCAAAGCGTATATGCAACGCAACGCGAAGCAAAAGTTGTATCTGACACGGCCTTAAGAAAGAAAGTAACAGCAAACAACACTTCAAGATCATTCGTCAGACTGATTACGTGGGTATATAAAACGGCAAGACAAAGCAGGCAACGAGCAGTAAGAATTCAGTCACTCTTGTGTGAAGACGCGTTGCGTGTGAAGCGAACAGTCGTAGTTTGAAGATCACTGTTGTGGAAATCTACCGAAGAGTTGTTATTGTTTGCACAGACAGAAGTGTAAAGTAGAATAGTGAACAAACAATTATTGTTGGATACAGCAAGTCGTAACAGTGACACATAAAAGTAGTGCGAACAATAAAGAGTTTAACTGAAACAAAACACATATTTGTTTTTACTTTGTTTTGCAATCAACGAACTCATATTCTAAACGTTTTTAAAAAGGTAAAAACATAACAATATAAATATTTCAGAAAATATTTCCTCACTTCTCTACTCTGTTATAGACATCTGATTAAGCATCAAAAAATATTTTTTTTAATTGAATCGAAATCTAATATCGTTTTTAAATAATGCCAGTCATCTATTTATGGAGAGACTGCATCATAAGCAATAGAAGACAACATGATGGTCATTATTACTATTTACTGTTGCGAGTCAAAATTTGTTTACGTTGTATTCGTGCCATAATAATTAGTTTCACGTGTGAATGTGTGTATAATAATGAAGTATGTCCGTTTACACTGAAATATTTTAATAACAAATAATAACGTTTATTAGCATTGTTACATCAACAACTAATTACAAACTGCGGACGTATTTACAATGACAGAAACAAAATTTTGATAGTTATTCATATATGTTTGTTGTTGTTATTGTGTCAATTTGTTTCCATTGTTTGCCTGGAGTCAGGGCTCTAAAATTATGGTTTTCCCCATTAAATGTGGCAAGAAATATATTTCGTTTGGTTTGCAAATGAGAACAAAATAAGCAAATTAAAATGCGTCTTCTGCATTTTATTTTATAATTACGTAGTCAGTGTTAAATGTATATGTTTTTAATCAAATTCATAATGAAAAATTAAATTATTTTTCACATCACCTTTCTGTACCATTACAGTTGCCATATGATTAAATAAATCGTGTTTTAGCATATCAAGTAACATTCTGTGCTGACAAAGATGCTTTGCGTGTGAAGAGAACAGTCGTGGCTTGAAGATGTCCATTGTAAAAATCTGCGCTGTGAGGGTCTAGGGATACATCAAGTTGTAAACAGTAAACACAAAAGTAGTGCGAACACTAAAGAATTTAATTGAAACTACACACAAATTTATTTTTATTTTGTTTGCAATCAACGAACTTTTATTTTAAACTTTCTTTTCTTTTAAACGTAAAAACGTAACAACATTTTTCACTAGTTTCTCGTTATGAAAAACTCTAAATTCGCTGCAGTAATGTAAGGTTAAGGTGATCATGTTGGTTCTCGATTCCATTACACCGAGCCTATTAACACCGTGTTAATCGAAACTTATTTCTTTTATTACCTTAATACTTAGGCTTAGGTACTCTAATTAAAAAGTGCCGAACCTGCCCCAGTCTCCTCTATTCGTATTTAATTTTTTTATATCAATTCGTTCACGTGTCCAGATTTGAGGAGTTTTTCGTCAAATATCGGTTACTTTTTTAAGAGTTCAAAACTCAAAACGGGGCAAGTAATACAAATTGTAAATGTGAATCGAACGAAAATTTGTATTTTATTTTTATTTTCAAAGATCTATCGATTCCATTACGCGTGGAGTATAACATTGTTTAGAGAAGTCGCCGTGGTCTAGTAGGCAGTGTGTTGGTTTAAACGCCAAGTCAGACATCTCCACTAAAACGAAATATGAAGAAATATTTCTTCGGCAACGTTTTCTCAGCAGATTTCTGGCATAAGCTCTAAGAGTTAATAAAATTGCAATGAAATGTTCCTCAAAAATCATCATACCTGCAACCTTCAAAGGTCACTTTATGTTTAAACTTGTTACATTTACCTAATTCACAAAATGTTATATTGTTGTAGTTTATAGTTAAATGGCATTTCATTTTGTGAACACCTTGTCGTAAATATTGTTGTAGATGTTATCCAGTGTTATCAAATTTTTTTAATAAAAAATATACGACATTTCGGAAACATAGGAAAAATTGTCGTACATGTTGTAGTAGTTTTTGACATGGAAATTACCAACAACATTATGTACAATAGTTGTAGTTTGTCATAGTTTCTGCCGATCTACAACAACTATAACATTTTGTGAATTGGGTAATTATTTAATATTTTATATAAGCTAAATGAGCAAACACAACAAATAACAGAAGCCCGTCGTTGCCACTGCGTTTAACAAAAAAACTTATTTAATTAAGCAATGTTCCGGCACTGCCATATTAATGAAAAAGTTGACTTTATTTCCTCATTAAGTTATATAGGTTAAGGTTTATTTTGGAGGACGTGTACTTGCCAATTGAGACAAGTACAGTACCGGAAGCCAAGTTGACCCATTGTATAAACGTTCTAAAGGAGATATGGGGAAAAAGGAGAGGAAGTAGGAAAGGGAGAATAAGGAAGCGGAGAAATTACACAGACTATCAAACACACAAGAGAGCGCGACTTCACTATTGAAGACCTAGCACTTTTCAACCATCTCAAACTAATATTGAATCTATGGAGAGTCTTGATGTCGGCTCTCGACAGAGAATTCAAACCATCAAAGAAGCCCCCGCTAAGGGCTTTCAACCTAAACCTACTAAGGACTTGGCAGTTCGACAGTCTCCAACTCCTCCTCATCGTAACATACCCTACAATAGTCCGGCTGGGATCTGTTCTAGATCCTTGTCAGCGATCTAATCTCGCAGTACCCCCGTAATAAACCCAATAATTCACCTTAAACTGGCCTTATCCAAGCCCAGCAGCCAACCTGCTCTTACACTGTCTATAGCAAGCCACAGACACCTACATATATACATAACAACCCGTTCCATTCCCCCAACGCCTCTGCTGCTTCCTCCCTGATGAGGTCGTATAGATCATTAAGTTGTAATAACGAAAAGAAGTTAAAGGTGATTTTAAAGTCCACTTTAGCTAAAGTTACCTTTTACTAAGCCCAGCCGGCAAGTTGTAATAATGGCCCTAAGAGAATAAACATATACATTAAAAATGTGTCACGATTGTTATACTTTTTCAATAACAACAACGGTAAGGGATTCGAGAAATATTAAAAAGAATTTTTTAATTCTGCAATCGAGCTGGGCTTGCACAAAATATAACGAAGGCCAGCATGCAGCATAGTATTCTGTTCAATATGTTTCAAAGATATTTTATCCAAAAACCACAAAAGATAAATAAAGTAACGGTTTGAATACACTCCCCGAAATATTTATAAGACCAAACGTATTTCTCGAAAAACTTAAAATCTTTTAGACCAATTCGTACTATTTTTGGGTTAAATATAACTAACTATAATATAAATCTCTTTATGTAAAAAAAATATTTATTTCTTTGTTCAATAAAAGGATAACACAAAATGAATTTTATTTCCAAACGAAAAAATTATAAGACCAAAATTAAATAATATTCACCTAAAGCTAAAAAACAATGATAGAAAACAACTACTGAGTAATTTTTGTATTTATTAGTAGTTAGCGTGTCCACCGTGATTAATAATAACTTCCTGATGTCGACGGGGCATAGAATTTATTAAGTTTTCAATGCAATTTTGACCAATCCTACTCCATTCTCTTATGATGGCACTTTTTAAACATTTTACATCCTTATACTGAGTGCTATTATCGAAAACTTGGTCCGATAGTATTGCCCATAAATTTTTTATCGGATTTAGATCTGGACTACATGCCGTCCAATTCAAAACTGGTATGTTTCTGGAGGACAGAAATGATTTTGTTGCTTTTGATTTATGGATTGCTTCGTTATCCTGCTGAAATATCCAATTGTTGCCTAACGAATCATCCCCAAAATTAATTAAAACGTCATCTAATAATTCAATATACTTCTCGCTATTTATTTTAGTTGATATAAAACAAGTAGGAGTCCTTCCCACAGTCGAAATTAGAGCCCAAACCATTACGGTGCCTTCACCGAAATTTCGAGACATTCGTCGATTTTTTTTTTACGTGAATCCATCCAATATTTTTAGGAACCATCTGGACCATCTACATCAACTTTTTTTCATCAGAAAAAATAACTGATAACGTTGAATAACTTCAATGAATGTCGCGAAATTTCGGTGGCGGCACCGTAATGGTTTGGGCTCTAATTTCGACTGTGGGAAGGACTCCTACTTGTTTTATATCAACTAAAATGAATAGCGAGAAGTATATTGAATTATTAGATGACGTTTTAATTAATTTTGGGGATGATTCGTTAGGCAACAATTGGATATTTCAGCAGGATAACGCCGCAATCCATAAATCAAAAGCAACAAAATCATTTCTGTCCTCCAGAAACATACCAGTTTTGAATTGGACGGCATGTAGTCCAGATCTAAATCCGATAAAAAATTTATGGGCAATACTATCGGACCAAGTTTTCAATAATAACACTCAGTATAAGGATGTAAAATGTTTAAAAAGTGCCATCATAAGAGAATGGAGTAGGATTGGTCAAAATTGCATTGAAAACTTAATAAATTCTATGCCCCGTCGACATCAGGAAGTTATTATTAATCACGGTGGACACGCTAACTACTAATAAATATAAAAATTACTCAGTAGTTGTTTTCTATCATTGTTTTTTAGCTTTAGGTGAATATTATTTAATTTTGGTCTTATAATTTTTTCGTTTGGAAATAAAATTCATTTTGTGTTATCCTTTTATTGAAGAAAGAAATAAATATTTTTTTTACATAAAGAGATGTATATTATAGTTAGTTATATTTAACCCAAAAATGGTACGAATTGGTCTAAAAGATTTTAAGTTTTTCGAGAAATACGTTTGGTCTTATAAATATTTCGGGGAGTGTATGGACATTTCACTTTCTCTTCGGTATAAACTCTTAAATGGAGAACGAAAACTGCGAACTGAATTTCTACCTGATCTAGTTCATGGCTACTTCAGAAAATACATACACACATAATTGGCCATTACAACCCTTTAGCAAGGATTACGGACTAGCTACTCACACCACTCATGTTGTGTGCCTTAAATTTATATTTGAGCGGCGGGACCTACAGTTTAATGTCGACTCCGAACGACAGAATTTGAGAAACTTTTCCATGGCAGGTTTATTTGCTTTCAGAGCCAAAAATCTGCTGAGATGAAGTCCCCGAAGAAATGTATTTTTTTCATATTTCGTTTTGATGGCTGGCCTGGGACTCGAACCCGGGCTTTACGTCTAATAAGTGAACACACTAGACTACGGCGACTACTTCAGAAAATACCTGCACAGAATTGGATATGATAGGTCCCCTACATGCCTATATTATTTGAATTACTTTAAAATTTCTTGAGCTTTTGTCCAGCTCTAGGTGACATAAAATCAAAATAAGTCCTGTAGCGTTAAGATATTGATGTTTATTTTAATATTTTTTTTATTGCCATTGGCATGAAAATGCAACTTTTGGAAGTTATTTAAACTTTTTTCAGAAGTCTTTTGTTTTTCTTTTTTTTTTTGGGCTGGCTGGCCACATTCATCACTTTGCAGAATTCCAAAAAGCAACTCTCACTCATCAGCTCTCAGTTTTGGTTTCAACTCCATTAGATACGCCAAAGTTTACATAGCCGCACTCCATATCACACAAAATTCTTAAAAATTACAACATCAAAGTGGTACACAGGCTATTATACATGAGTGAAGGAAAAGGAGTCAAAAGGATTGTTGGTTTATGGTGTTTCCACCTTTTCTTGCTTACAGCATAACAATACAACATGTATTGCATGAAATTGTCTTCATTCTTTAATATTAGAAAACTTTAAAAGTTTAACATTGTTTTTCAAAAGGGTAGAGTACATAACTTGAGTTTTTACCAGACCACATAAATGCACTTGAAGAACATTCCTAAAATGAAAATAATTTTTACAGGAAAAAGAAACAAAAGCAACAATGCCGATGAATAGAGCATACCACCATCAATTTTAATATCAGAAGAATCATTTTATTTTGAAGTGCGTGACACCGTAAGATATCTCCATACTTTGACAGCTGATAACGGACGCCATGTTGAAGCTAAATTTGTCAAATTAATTAACATTTATGGTGTTTTCTTTTCTACCAAAAAATGTGCACTTTATTTAAAAAAATGCAATTTTGTGTTTGTTTCTTAAAAATGTTTCCCCCTCTAAAAAGGTGGTATGTTTTATTCTAAATAATTCGCACTTGAAAATGGTGGAGGGCATTGCATTTTACGCCCTGTATAAATCGAGAGTGCTGATAATGCCCTGTAAAGCAAATGACTTTTGTTTATTTGTAGGGCTACCAGATGAAATTTAAAAAAAGTCGCCTAGTATCGTTATCCAATTTTGAAGTTAATTTTTTCTTTGTTTTGTGGTGTAACTTTAAGAGAACATTACATTATTAAAGCTACATGGTCAGTAATATAAAAAATTGCATTCAGTGTTAAAACTGTGTTAAAAAATTTTATTTGGTTATAAAAAAAAGCTCTAAAAAAATGATATCGAAAAATTAGCGATCTGGCAACACCTTTTTTTTTGTTTACATATTTTATTGAAAACAAATCAAAAAACTAAACATATTTTTAAGGGCACGGGGCATACCCTTTTTTCATATTTGTGTTATGTTCATCTCAAATAAAAATTACATTATAACAGGGTTGGTCAGCAATTTTTTTAATGCACCTTGTAAGAGGGTGACATTTTCTTTGTAGAAAAGAAAACACCATTAGTTAGTCTGTTTTACCAACTAATCATAGATGACCGGGCGGTTGGATGGGCTCAGAAGTAACCTTAACCTTAATTTTCATTGCAAAATCATTTTCATCCATGAGCTCTTTTTCTGGGTGAAGAGGTAAATGAAGGAACAAGAATGTCGAATTTCGGATGATTCAAGATCATCCAATACATTATGCAAACGTCACTTTTTAGTGTGTTTTTGGGCTGGCGGCGTTATCGGTCAACAACGTAAACCAGGCCATCACTCTCAGCGCGAAGCTCTACAGACAACTAACATTTTCTGTTCTGAATTGAATAATCTAGACACCACAGTCGTGTGGTTTTAAGTGACTGACACTATGTGCCACACAGCTCATGCCGATGGGAAGGCATGGTCATCTCCCATGGAGGTGATGTGGAACTATTAGTCGAGATCCAACGATTTTACTCCTATATAATTTTTCTTGTGGAGTCTTCTTAGGATGAATGGCCCATGTCATCGGTCAAATTCAGCTGATTCATGCGCTGATGTCACGCCAAGTTAGACATTTCTGGAATCTCAAACGAAACGAAGCATGAAAATAAAATATTCCTTTTGGCGACTTCATCTCAACAGTCGCCTAGCAAAAACTCTGAGAATAAATAAAATTGCAATGAAAAGTTCCTCAAATCTGTCTTTCGTCGACTTTAACTGTAGTTACTGCCACTCAATGAATAAAGTTAACATACTCAACATGACTGCTGTTAAAAGCAAGATTGTAATCCTGACTAATACTATGTTCACACATGCATTTTTAATGAGTCCAATATTCGGTTTAGTGAGTACAATATGTTAAGTGTTTAGACATAACAACATACTCAGTTCAGCTGTTTACGCAATATGGTTGTTTCAACAACATTTTTTTTTGTCAAATATCAACAGAAAATGTTTGGATAATTGTAATATGCGCACTGAACATACTTATGACAGTGCTGCATTTTAAGTTTTACTCAATATTATAACAATTTGCGTATTTATTGCGCAAAAATTAATTGAAACTTTACATGAAATATTGAGCTCAATAATTTCGTTTATTGCGATTTACGCAATAAAGGTGCATATCTGGACACCGTCTAAGGGGTTGTAATGACCTATAATGTAAGTAAGTAACAGAGTGCTCGATATCACAATTTGAGTAGTTAAATAAATTTCATTGTTTTTAATTTTTATGAAAGATTTTAAATTCATAGAGCCTATGGCCTTACGTAGTATTCATATCTGTTTTACATCTGTATCGATATAACGAATTATATTACGCCCACCACACTATGGCACCAATATAATCACATTAAATTGTATGTGACATTGGAATACATCACATCACAAAACATTAACTTCATACATATAAATTTATCTAAATTGCAGGGATGGAAAAGTTGTGAATGAACATTTAAAATGAAAATAGCAATATGTAAGTATAGTTAGATGTATTAGTTTTCTGCTAAAAGTTTTTCAACATTTAACCAATTACATACATACATATACATCCGCATAGACTACTACACTACCAATATGTACTTGTGGGAAATGCGTTGTAATTTTAAACATTTGTGTAGTTATTCACAACAATGCTGGCTTTTCAACAATTTGCGGTTAGTTGTTGCTTTAATAAAAATATGTTGCAAACACAATTTAAAAACCACACAAGCCGCACAATTTGCAAATGGCCAAGATTTACATTGAAACTTAGTTACACATGCTTAATTACAAAATTTCATACGAGAATGTGTGTTCATTTCAGAGTTTAAGGCTTTAATCTTCCTCTTTCTTGTCATAGTATTTTTCAAACTATCTGTTCTAACTATTGAATGGATTGAAGGGAAGAAAATTGAAATAAGTTTAAAGGGAGGAGCACATTTGATAAACGGACAGAGTTGTTCTTACGTATATTACTCCACAGCTTCAAAAAGTGTTTAAATTTGTAGAATAGTTCGTCAACACTAAAGCATATTGTTACGAAAATGGAAATGGTGTAACATCGTTTAACATTAAAATGATAAACAAAAGCTACAAAAAACAAAATCCATGAGTATGAAATAAAAGGAGATAGACAAGTAAGCGAGAACACTACAACAAGCAACGTGAACAAAATACACAAACAACAATGTAATCGCGATAAAGTCCCCGAGAAGTTGAAACCCCGAACGTTCGGCTTCAAGAACATTCATCAGACTTTGTACGTGGGATATAAAAAGGCAAGACAAAGCAGACGACGAGTAGTAAGAATTCTGTCAGTCTTGTGTGAAGACGCGTTGCGTGTGCAGAGAACAGTCGTGGTTAGAAGATCGCCGTTGAAAAGATCTTCGTTGTAAGCAAAGAATAGCTAACAAGCAATTATTGTTGTATTCGGCAAGTTGTAAACGGAGGCACACAAAAGTAGTGTGAACAATAAAGAGTTTAATCGAAACTAAACACATATTTATTTTTATTTTATTTGCAATCAACGAACTCATATTCTAAACGTTTTTAAAATGGTAAAAACATAACAATATTGTATGTAGTTTTTTTTTGACATGACTCATTAAGGAATGTACGTTCCGTTACATTGTGTAAACTTTCAGAATATTTATATTAACTTGAACCTTGCCAGCAATGTCACTAGAAGAGAAGTATTATACCAACAATTTAAAACTAATAAATTTTGGAAATAATGAAAACGTTTAGAAACAATTTATGCAAGGAAAGTAACAAAGTTTCTCCTAAAATTAACTACATTCCACCAATCACAACAGAAGCCAACAAGTAACTCAAGAAGTCTGTCGTGTTGACAGGCACGTAGTATGCAGAGCTGAGTTGAAAAACAAACAGGATACTGGAAATTGTTTTGCACGAAAATATTTTTACCTTAACTGGCAGTATGATTAGCATGGAATATATTAATTACGTTAAATAGGTAAGATGTGAGCGAAACACAATTCAGTTTAGCATAAGGCCTTCTGCTGACTATTGCTCAGTCAGTAATAACTTTGCATCTTATAATATGCATAACGCTATATACGATGACTTCAATAGTGGCGCGATTTTAATGCATTTACAAATATGAAAATTCTTTTGAGAGTGAAAATTTCTCTTTACACTTTTCCCAGTGATATTTACTTGCTTCAAAATAATTTTTATAGTCAGAACTGTATTTCTCTTTAAAATAACATTTAATTAAGAAGAATTTTTGATGATCTTGTCTGCTGTTTCTCAACCTACGCCGTTACGGAATATTAATGTCTTTATCCGTGTTAACCTTCAAATCACGTTAGTTGCAGTAAATATTAATGAATTGATCATATTGTTACTAAGTGTACTTAGAACGTTTTTAATGTTCTTGCATTTTTAAATTCTACGTTCTCTAACTTAAATACTGTCAAAAATTGGTTAAGATGCGCCGATCCGTTCGGAAGTTATAGGGAAAAGTCTACTTAGAATACACATATAGTCATATGACGCGTGAAAACTTTGAGAGCTCATAACTCAAAACACACTTTTTCGACATAGAATGTTATAGAACGGAGGCGTCGATATATCAACTAAAGAAATAGGAACAACAAAAATTACGTGTAAAGCAACGGTTAGCCAAACTTCCACGCAACGTAAGGAAAAGCACAATCGTTTGGATCATATAAAGCGCAATATAATTGTTTATCGAAATTATACTATGTTCAGATATGCACCTTTATTGAGCCAATATTTGATTTATTGAGTACAATATTTTAAGTGTTCAGGCGTAATAATATACGCAGTACAGCTGCTTATTCAATATTCATTTGACAGCTGGTAAACAAAACAGCTGGTTGTTTCAACAACATTGTTTTTATTATGTTTTTTGTTTGTTTTTGTTTGTCGTTGTTGACATTTGAGTTGTCAAATATCAATTGAACATATTTATGACAGTGCTGCATTTTAAGTTTTACTCAATATTATAGCAATTTGCGTATTTATTGCGCAATAATTAATTTAGACTTGATATGAAATATTGAGCTCTATAATTGCGTTTATTACGATTTACGTAATAAATGTGCATATCTGAACATCTGAAAATCGTTCTCTTGAAATTAAATATCTTGGATTAAAATCATTCAATTTATGCCAAAAAAAAATTTTTATAATAATCAAAGTATAGTGCTCGTTATTGACGTCAATGGTCTGGCCAAAGTCGTTGTCAAAATCAAAACCGAATAGTAGCCTTTTCGGGATACATTGGATATTCTTAGATCTCATGGGGATTAGTATCGTCACAAAGTCGATAATTTTGTTTATTCAAGTACCCATTCATCCTGAAGTGAGTCTCAACACTGAAAATGATTTTTCGATGTAAATTACGGTCTGCTGCTCAAGGGGTCAATTAGTCAAACATATGTCGTTCTCTGTGGTCGTTTGTAGTGATTTTGTAAATCAGACTATATTATTGATAACTAATTTGATAAATGTAGCTTCAACAAGCCGTTATTAACTGACAAATTTTGATGTCACCATTGTGTAATCTTATGCATCATTATGTTACAGAAAGTTTCTTCGTATTTTTATAGTAAACATACAGTGTCTATTTCATATTCGCAACAATATTGTTACGAAAATGGAAACGGCGTAACATCGCTTAACATTAAAATGAACAAAAGCTACACAAACAAATACAACGAACTTGCCACAAGTAAACCAACAAAGTAAAGGAGAACGCAACAACAATCAATGCGAACAAAATACACAAACAACAATGAAGTCGCGATAGAGCCCTCTAGAAGGCGAAACCCTTCAAGAACCTTCAGCAGACTGATTACGTGGGCATATAAAAGGCACGACAAAGCAGGCAACCAGTAGCAGTAAGAATTCAGTCAGTCTTGTGTGAAGACGCGTTGCATGTGAAGAAAACAGTCGTGGTTTGAAGATCGAAGTTGTTAGTGCTTACTCGAACAGAAGTGTAAAGAAGAATAACGAACAAGCAAATTATTGTTGCATACATCGAGTTGTAAATAGTGGCACACAAAATTGTGCGTACAATAAAGATTTTAATTGAAACGAAACACATATTTGTTTTTATTTTGTTTGCAGTCAACGAACTCATATTCTAAACATTTTTAAAAAGGTAAAAACATAACAATATGTTTATTAAGGTTGCAACTTCTCATCAAAATAATTTTTTTTTAACTACTAATTAAACTAATTTGAAGACAGCCTACGTAGTTATAATAGCGTCCAAAATAATAACAAAACGAAAAATTATTCAGGCTATAAGACGTCCATATGAGGACTGATACAAACTCTACATAAGTTATTCTGAATTTGTGCTTGCTTAACTTGCTTTCTACTGCAACTTCTCTTAACAGTATGTGACGTTTGTTCACACAAGTGGCAGATGCCCGTAAAGTAATGCACGCAGTCAAATGTACTTGTGCTCATGTGCCGCACAAGTATGAAAGAAAAATTATTACCGATAATAAGGAGGCTGATGCTGTGGATGCTAATTATTCCAATGTGTTATTGACAGTTATACCTGTCTGTGCTGTAACGTTTGCGGTTACAACAACAAAAGTTGTAACTGTTATTAAATTTAAAGGATTGTATAGGTATGTTGTCAGTTGTAGGTTTGTTCTTCCATCAAAATTCCAACGTCATTAGAATCCGTACTATTTTTGAATAGGGTAAGAAGAACGAAGGCAGTGACATTTCTAAAGTTGAGAATCTCAGATACATATGTAAATATTTTAATACATGAGGCAAAATGTCATTAAACAAAATGCGTTTCCTTTAAACATATGTTATTTCTTGCATAATAACGACAATCTGTCGTTTCGTTTGTCGATCTCATTTGCAAGACCCTTTAAAAATTGTTACATTTACTCTTGAGAGATTAGTTCTGCACAACCATATAAGAGCAATAAACTTTGTGGAGATTCTTCTAAAGTTGAGAGTGGAAACGCATATTCAAGTGTGTGAATTGCAGCCTCACTGCAGAATGTTTATGTGGAACATAAATATTGCCAAAACGCTTGAAAAAAATGATAAGAGAACACATATGTACGTATGTATTCCAGTTGCTCATGGCAGTACTAAAGTGTGTGCAAGAAGAGAGAATCTCTTTTTGGATTAAATACGGAAATGTCGTAAAGTTTTCACTAATTGTTAAACTCTTATGCCCGCGAGGCAGCAACGTGGAGCACCACAATAAAATATTTTTTAATACGCGTTTAGTCGTTCATTTTATTCCGTTTAGTGTGGAAATGAATGTTTTTTAAATAAGAGATTTCATATAAAAAAATTGATGAGAAGATTGTTTTTATTTCATTTTTGCTTCTTGTGAACGTTATTTTCTGTAGCGCTGCTGGTTTTTTTAGTTGACTTTAGCAGTGGTGTTTTATACTATGTTCAGATATGCACTTTTATTGAGTTAATATTCGCTTTATTGAGTACAAGTGTGTTTTAAGTGTTCAGACATTACAATATACGCAGTTCAGCTGCTTATTCAATATTCATTTCACATCTGGTAAACAAAACAGCTGGTTGTTTCAACAATATTGTTTTTATTTTGTTTGTCATCTGTTTGTAACAAGAGTTCATGCACTCATATCAAAATCTCGATCGAAAATTATAAAGAAAGTAAATTCATATCAGCCACCGCCATCTATTTTATTCTCGAAGGCTTCATAATAGTACTCGATAAGATTAGGTCCTATTTTGGAAAAGCCTCTTCATTACTATTGAAGAGAACAACACAATTTGATCATCGCTAGGTGAGCAAAATCATAACTTAATCATTGACAACATGCCGCATTGAACTATGGCCGCATACATTTCTGTGCAAAGTATATAAGGAGCGGTGTCAGATCGTTTAAAGTTAGCGCAGAGCAGTTTATGATTACATTTCAAAATTTAAGGAAATTTATAGCCGCTAATGCAATCCAACTACAATTTCTTTTTCCCAAAATAATTGTTAATACCCAAGTAGAAGTCTTAAAATTTCGTATATAAATCTTCTAGAAAAAAACCACAAAATGCGTTAAAATTTCATAACAGTTATCTACATCCATGTGGCGTCACAACGGAACTCCAAGCTACCTACGTATCTACACCCATCACCATCGCCTTTGCAATCCAAATAGATTTTTTCGCATAAAAATTTTAATATCCATGTATAAACAATAGGCTCCAGTTCCATCAAAAATAGCCACGCCCATCTCCCGCCACCAATACAATGCAATTCGATCTTTTTGCATAAAATCTAAGTTAAATTATCCAAAAATTTATAAGTATGTTCAAAGAATATACTCTCTTCAATCATTTGATTCCTGCAAGTAGACGGCAATAGATGGCGGTAACTCCTTTATTTTCCATTGAAAACTGCAAAAACTGAATTTTATATGGCTATTTTAAATCACATGAGGACATAGTAATTTCTACCGAGATAGTTAGAAAATTTCACATTTCGAAAGCGATTCAACCAAAAAAATTGTGGCGTACTATTGTATAGTCATATAATGGCATCAATTGGCCTTTCAAACGAATAAAAGACTTCGATACATACATACGAACATAATTGGTAATTACGACCTAGCTTCTCACACCAGTTATGTTGTGTGTGTTAATTTTATACGTGAGTGGCCGGACCTACAGTTTAAAGTCGGCTCCGTTTTATTTAAATTTGAAAATAGGAAACGCCTGCTAGGTTCTCTTGACCCTATATAAATTTATTCTAAATAAGCACAATAAAGTAGGTGTGGGTAAATATTAATAATAAGTTTAAAAAATAATGCCGATTTCATCAGCATCACCGATGTATTTTCTAAAAGCATTGTTCTTCTTGAGTATGTTCAGCTCATTACCCAAACACTGTACTTCTAGATAAAGTATGTACCCAATAGAAATGACTAAACAATCATTGAATCGATACCTTTTAAAAGGGTTCGATTTATTTATAATTCGGATACATACCATTCTGTAACACAATTTAAGGTAAGCGCACAAAAAAATTTACTTCTTATGCCGTCGGCATGAGCGGCGGTGATTGAAAAAGTTTTTGCAGTTACTCTACCTTTATTAACGAGCAATTTTATGTTTCTTTTGAAGAACCCCGCCAATAACCGAAAAATTATTGTTTCACTCTGTATTAAAATAAAAACATGAAGTCGAAAGAAGAAACACCCTGATATTTTTGGTTTAAAAGTGGACCAAAAAGCGACATGTTCCCAGTCTTTTCTCTGCAAAATTAAAAAGTAGTTGTTCTTACATACTTACATACATACATATATAATTAATCACTACAACTCTTCGGTCAGGATTACGACTGAGCTTCTCTCACCACTTATGTTGTGTGCGTTAATTTTATACGTTAGAATAAACTCTGAATGACAGATTTTTGAGAAACTTAACTTGGCAATTTTTGACAGAAATCTGCTGAGAGGAAATCGCTGAAGAAATATTTTTTTATAGAGATGTCTGACGGTGGCTTCTTGTCTAATAAGCCAACAACATTATGCCTTTGAAAGTTCAAAGTGTCTGACAGAAACACAAATTCAGACTAAGAAAAGATCGATAGAGTTGCACAACGATTTCAGAAAAAAAATATGAATGCTGTTCAATAGACCAGTTAAAAAGTAAGAGAACTACGGAAAGTACATATAAGTGTGAAAAATTGGTGTCACAGGAATTGAATGACAAACAGAAGGAAAACCCAGAAACCACCTGTGAATTTTTGCTTCAAAGATACGTTAAAAATCAGTTGGCTAATTCACATGGCTTTGTATCGTGTATGTTGTATTGAATACAATTTTTGTTTGTGAACGCTCAATGCAATGCTGTATTGTGTACTTCGTATTCCAAGCGTCAAAAAACGATAAGAAAAAAAAGACCAGTGCTCATTATTTGATTTCCAAGCAACAAAAAGAAAAATATTGCGAAAAAAAAAACAAATTAATTAATTTTCTGTGCGAACAATTAAAATGTTGAAATGTTAAACGATTTGAAAATTTTGAAATGTTAATTGTTGACTCCAGTTACATAAAATATGTTTGTACTTTTATTCTTCTTCTTCATAAACTGATAGCACGAAACTAATACAACTTTTAAAAACATATGAAAGAATGTGTATAAGTGTATCGGATTTTTATATGGAAATTATTAACAACAAGCATACTCTATTGTATATTCGTTGAAAAATACAATGAATAC
The DNA here is from genome assembly GCA_930367235.1 of Sarcophaga rosellei. Taxonomy (NCBI): domain Eukaryota; kingdom Metazoa; phylum Arthropoda; class Insecta; order Diptera; family Sarcophagidae; genus Sarcophaga; species Sarcophaga rosellei. Next base: position 67,990,689 of record OV884019.1, read on the forward strand.
AACGATACAAGGGCTTGTGTGAATTGCCCAAATATTGCATTCAATTTTTACTGGCTATGAAAAATCGATTTATTTTCAGAGTATGTATTGAACGGAAAATATCGTGTGTTAAGTCGTGGCAACTATCAACTTCGGCTGCAATTCATATTATGCAATTGATATTAAAAGTTATTTTCACAAAAAACCGCAGACTTTAAATCGTGTATGTACCAGGTGTATATACCAGGTGTATGTACCCAAGAAAGCCATTTACATAAAGTCCATCTATTGAGACGTATTGGGCGTTGGTAAAATATTTATTGGTAAAGCCATTTATTGGAGACAAAAGTTCAAAAAGGGAAAATGCGAAATTAAACTGCTCAATGGCCAGCAATAAAAATCAACCTCAAAGGAGCCAAAAGTGACCTTTTTTCGATTGTTAACTGAAACTGTCATTTTCACATTTCTAATTGAGTATAATACAGTATCAATAAGAATGAGGAAAGATCGAATGTAAACAAGAATAAAGAAATGAAATTAATTGAGTTGACATACACTCCCCGAAATATTTATGAGACCAAACGTATTTCTCGAAAAACTTGAAATCTTTTAGACCAATTCGTACCATTTTTGGGTTAAATATAACTAACTATAATATAAATCTCTTTATGTAAAAAAAATATTTATTTCTTTGTTCAATAAAAGGATAACACAAAATGAATTTTATTTCCAAACGAAAAAATTATAAGACCAAAATTAAATAATATTCACCTAAAGCTAAAAAACAATGATAGAAAACAACTACTGAGTAATTTTTATATTTATTAGTAGTTAGCGTGTCCACCGTGATTAATAATAACTTCCTGATGTCGACGGGGCATAGAATTTATTAAGTTTTCAATCCAATTTTGACCAATCCTACTCCATTCTCTTATGATGGCACTTTTTAAACATTTTACATCCTTATACTGAGTGCTATTATCGAAAACTTGGTCCGATAGTATTGCCCATAAATTTTTTATCGGATTTAGATCTGGACTACATGCCGTCCAATTCAAAACTGGTATGTTTCTGGAGGACAGAAATGATTTTGTTGCTTTTGATTTATGGATTGCTTCGTTATCCTGCTGAAATATCCAATTGTTGCCTAACGAATCATCCCCAAAATTAATTAAAACGTCATCTAATAATTCAATATACTTCTCGCTATTTATTTTAGTTGATATAAAACAAGTAGGAGTCCTTCCCACAGTCGAAATTAGAGCCCAAACCATTACGGTGCCTTCACCGAAATTTCGAGACATTCGTCGATTTTTTTTTACGTGAATCCATCCAATATTTTTAGGAACCATCTGGACCATCTACATCAACTTTTTTTCATCAGAAAAAATAACTGATAACGTTGAATAACTTCAATGAATGTCGCGAAATTTCGGTGGAGGCACCGTAATGGTTTGGGCTCTAATTTCGACTGTGGGAAGGACTCCTACTTGTTTTATATCAACTAAAATGAATAGCGAGAAGTATATTGAATTATTAGATGACGTTTTAATTAATTTTGGGGATGATTCGTTAGGCAACAATTGGATATTTCAGCAGGATAACGCCGCAATCCATAAATCAAAAGGAACAAAATCATTTCTGTCCTCCAGAAACATACCAGTTTTGAATTGGACGGCATGTAGTCCAGATCTAAATCCGATAAAAAATTTATGGGCAATACTATCGGACCAAGTTTTCAATAATAACACTCAGTATAAGGATGTAAAATGTTTAAAAAGTGCCATCATAAGAGAATGGAGTAGGATTGGTCAAAATTGCATTGAAAACTTAATAAATTCTATGCCCCGTCGACATCAGGAAGTTATTATTAATCACGGTGGACACGCTAACTACTAATAAATACAAAAATTACTCAGTAGTTGTTTTCTATCATTGTTATTTTAGCTTTATGTGAATATTATTTAATTTTGGTCTTATAATTTTTTCGTTTGGAAATAAAATTCATTTTGTGTTATCCTTTTATTGAAGAAAGAAATAAATATTTTTTTTACATAAAGAGATTTATATTATAGTTAGTTATATTTAACCCAAAAATGGTACGAATTGGTCTAAAAGATTTTAAGTTTTTCGAGAAATACGTTTGGTCTTATAAATATTTCGGGGAGTGTATTAAGAGCGTTACTTAACATTCTCAAGGTATTCGGGTGAAATTGTTTTTAAAATTAAGGTGCCACTTGTCATAAGTAAATACAAATCCTTTATCTTCTGCAACTTATTCTGAACCTCTGCTGCGACCCTTTGTACAACCGTATGGTTTTTCGAGCACGAAAAGTAAAGTAAACAACCCCAACTTGCCTTAAGCAATGCAGACAACCAACCCACTAGCCTACTCAGTGGATAATGCAATGAGAGTCTGAGGTTGACAGTCAAATTGTCAAAAGTTAAATTCCTTTTTAATTGTTGTCATTGTTGTAATTTTGCTTCTATTGTTGGTATTATTGTTGTTTGTGATTTTCGTTATTTTATTTAAAAGAACTTTTTAATTAACTTTTCTGGTTTTCTTTTGAAATCTTTCGTGCGACTTTATGGTGACTGTTTTACGGGTGTTGTTGCTGTTGAAATAAATGAAAAGAATAGTAATAAGAAAAAAATAAAATTCATGTCCTCTCAATGATTCAATGTTTTTTAATTTCACTTCGAAGTGGTCTTTAGTATGCAAATTTAAGGCACAAAGATGCATAACAGATACATAAGTACGTACACCAGAAAAGAAAAGGATGCCATGTAAAATGGTAACCAAAGTTAGTCTATCTATGGATACCCTACGAATAGGATTAATGATACAATCATTAATCGTTTGAGAATATCGTTCATGTCCTATTATAATTACTTGTATTTAAAAACTGATACTTTTACTAATTTTGCCGAGCTCACTTTGTTTATGTTTCGATTTTTACTTAAGCAATTTTAAAATCATTTTCTTTCAGAAAAATTTGCGAAACATTTCGGAAACATAGGTTGGTATTTATTCAGTCTCTTTAGCTAAATCACCAAGAATGGATACAGAATTCAATAATGCTGGCAAATAATAAAATCGTGTTATCCTGGCAACTGACCTCAATTTTTATCGAAATATCATCATCGATTAGATCAATTTTTAAATGAATCCATATCGTATCCAAGAACATTCCGATAAGGCCAATGTTTCGTGTAGATTTTTATCTGGCGGCGTCGTGAACTGTCAACGACGTGCGCTATAGATAGAAGATTACAAATTTTTTTTGTCCTGAATTGGATGATTGGGCACTAGCGCCATGTGATTTCAAAAGGTCGGCGCTACACAGGTCATTTCACATTGGATATTCTGCAAGAAGGTGGAATTTTAACGGCGATAATACAAAGCAAATGAACGAAATATATATTGTTACGCAAATGGAAACGAACTAATATCGTTTCACATGAAAACAATAAGCAAAAGCTACAAAAGCAAAGACCATGTGAATGAAAGAGATAGATAATGAAAACGCAACGAAGTGCACGCAACAAAAGGCAATGTGTACACAATACACACTGACAAATACATCGAACACGTTCCAAGTAAACCAACAACAACAAGCATGAGAGACGATAGACAAGTGTGCGAGAACACGAACCTTCTACTTCAAGAATATTCGTTGGACTGTTTGTGTTGGACTATAAAAGGGCAAGACAAAGCAGGCAACAGTCAGTAAGAATACCGGCCAGTCTTGTGTGAAGACACGTTGCGTGCGAAGTCAGTTTGAAGATCGCTATTATGTGAATATCTCCGCTATACAGATCCAACGTACAAGTGTTATTGCTTACAAAAAGGTTGTAAGCACAGAAGAATAACGAACAAGCAAGTTGTTGTTGCATCATGAAGTTGTATACGGTGGTAGTGTGAATAATAAAGAGTTTAAAAGAAACTAAACACATACTTGTTTTTATTTTGGTTTGCAATCAACAAACTCATATTCTAAACGTTTTTAAAAAGGTAAAAACGTAACAACATGTTAAGTTACCACGAGAGAGGTTTTAATTATTTGCTTTTCGGATAATTTTCCAGTAATTTTCCTGCTTCATAGTATCATTGATTTTGACCCAACAAGTAAAGCACCTCCTTACCAATATTTTACCGTCTACCGAGCATCTTTTGTTGTTAAAAATGTGTCCTATTTCACTATTCTCATCAAAAGGTACTGTGTGTGTATAACTTATGTCCGGTCTCTGCGATATTTTTCTTCAATTTGAGTTATACGTAACTACTAGTCTCTTTGCGTCATGTCAATTAGATATCTGATCCTTTATAGATTGCGATAATATCTACCTGGCGAGGGTGCCAAATGCTTCCAACAAATTGAGATATTAATTAACGTGTGAACTAACATAATATAACATAGAAGTCGCCGTAGTCTAGTAGGTAGTGCGTTCGCTTATTAGACGTAAAGCACGGGTTCAAACCCCAGGCGACTTTCTCTCAGCAGATTTCTGGTAAAAGCTCTGAGAGTAAATAAACCTGCCATGAAAAAGTTACTCAAAAATCTGTCGTTCGAAATCGACGGTAAACTGTAGGTCCAATCATGTATAAAATTAAGGCGCACGACATGAGTGGTGTGAGAAGCTAGGTCGTAATCCTGACTGAAGTGTTGTAATGGCCAATTATGTATGTGAACGAACATACTAAATACATTTTTAAGGCCTAAGGAAAATTAAAAGTTTGACAAAAATATCTCTTTTAGAAGACTTATAGCAATGAAACGACCATTAGTTTAAAAATTTGGCCAAATTTCATTTCGTAAAACCACTCATAGTATTTGATCAACATCTGAAAACGCTTTATCGAATCAAAACATTCTATTATGCTCATCAAATCTCAGAATTAATTACAAGTTTTTCTTTTACCAGTTTGTTGTAGGTTTTGTTTAAAACCGAGTAAGCCAAACAGATACTTGAAATGGATAAGAAACGTGTGACACTTTTTTTACATTCCAATGAGAAAGTGTGAAAATTGAAAACGAAAAGTTAAGAAAAGAAAAATTAAACACAAATATTGTTTTAAATAAAACCCTTGTTTGTGTATTCCCTCCTTAGGTATTGAAAGAGCAAAGAGATATTGAGTATTATGGATAACTAATCTTTTTGAACTTATCATCTGATATTGAGATTGGAATTGGTAATGCTGGTTAAACAATGAAAGCTATTCAAAATTTTTCCTCAGGTGGTTGTTTTAATGTGAAAAAAACGAAAAGCTTAAAAGAAAAACTTAAAGTGGTTGTTTTGATAGAATTTCCAAATTAAAACTAAAAGAATAGAATGATTTTTTAATGAATATGGTTTTAGGCCACCTAAGTACTTAAGGAATTTTAGTCAGGAAGATTTAAAAACGAGAATTAAAAACGTTTCAAAAAAAATCCAAAGTGCCAATTAAATCAAGACAACAATCGAGGTCAACCATCACGTAACCTTAATTTTGATTAAACAGAAGCTAACTATTTCACATGGAAATAAAATGTCGCCGTAGTCTAGCAGGTAGTGTGTTGGCGTATTAGACGTAAAGTCCAAGGTTCAAACCACAGGTCAGACATCAAAAAACGAAATATGAAAAAAAAAATATTTCTTCGGCGACTTCCTCTCAGCAGATTTCTGGCAATAGCTCTGAGAGTTAATAAAATTTCCATGAAAAGTTTCTCAAAAATCTGTCGTTCGGACATGAGTCGTGTGAGAAGTTAGGCCGTAATCCTGACTGAAGGGTTGTAGTTGCACAAACAAGAAGACCTACCACACACACGACCACAAACACGAAGACCTATTAAACAAGGTAAAACCATAACACATCCAGAACAGAACTTTCATTTGAAAATGATTAATGCCTTGTAGATGTTGGCTATTTTTATTTGTAATTGAGAAGGCAGACAATATCATACTAAGCCTTTTGTTCAGGTTTCCCGGAGGTTGATTCCAGCAGGATGCAGCAATCACTCCAATATCTCTCACGAGTGGATGATTTGAAATATAATATGCTAATCCATGTGTTTGAGTCGCCGGATTTTTAAAACTAGAGGCTGTTACAAAGAAAATAAATTTGAAAATGGCTGGGCTTGAGAGAGTCTTTGCCTGTCGTTATCTTCCTCTACACAGAAGTTCTCTGGTCCCGCCAACGGCGTGGATGCTCCCCTCTTCGTAAGCTTATCTCTTTGCTCAATGCCTACAATTGCCACAGGACCTGGTTCCCAACAGAGCGTACCTTTATTTAACCTCATAAGAGCCGAGTGCACGAGTGGCGACCCGACAGTCTGGAGGTTTTTGTGCCTGCTTCCGAACTGAGCACATCTTTCGATATCATAGGCTTCCACTTGGAAAATACACGCATGTTGCCCCACCGTTTCGGAACATTTAATTCTACGAAAAAAAGCTTCTGCTCCAGGGTCAGTTCATGATTCAACATACTGCCTACTGTCAAAGAGTATACAGCTTCTAGATTATTCCATTTTTTTATTGAGTCTCGTTCCGAAACACTTCCCAAAATCAGAGAGTCTCCTGGTTCGAATCGATTTCTTAGGTCACAAAATCCCCAAATGAATTTCATGTTAGACTTGTCATCCCTCAACTAAACCACAGTCTACAAAGTTTTGGTTATCACTGCCATGTGCATCGAATTTAAATATAAAAGAGTTTTCAACGCCGATGTTGGACAAGCTTCCATTGCCCCTATTATGCCAACACAATATTCCTAGCGTCTGAATATTGTTCAATATGTTTTGAGTTTTGTTTTTTTTTTCAGATTTATTCTATCGATCCAGATGATTTGTCTGACCATTATGGTGTGCATCCAGGGTAAAAGTCGTGGTTTGCATCCCCAAGATTTCTGTCTCCTGCATACCATTATGCCATGTAGGGTCTTTCCTGAGATGCTCCGTAATTGACATAGATTGTCAATTAATTATCCAGTGGTATTCTTAGATATTTGACTTGCATTTCCTGTGATATTATCTCACCCAGGGGTCGTATATTTTTGTATTTAGAAAGTTTTCTTCTTTTTGTGAGTAATACTGCCCAGTCGTTAAACCCACTGTCATGCCCCATGACTTACAATCTCAAGACGTCTTTGAATGATGTCGCAGAGAGTCCCTTTAAATGTTCCTCTAGCCAAAAAATTTTGTCAGGAAGTTCGTCCCCATGACTGGAAGAAGGACACCACCCGGTGGGCATCAATATTATCCCGTATCCTGCCTAATTATCCAATCTGATTATATAAAGGGTGATTTTTTAGCTATTATCTTTTTGGCAACACTGCTTTAAACAGCTCACGCACGTTTCGTGTTTTGTTTCACTGTCCAACATCCACAGTTTGGTCTATAACTTAACCATGAGTCGTCTTACAAACGAACAACACTTACAAATCATTGAATTTTATTATCAAAATGCGTGCTCTGTTAAGAAAGTTCATCTCGCGCTTCTTTCATTTTATGGTCAGTTTAATCGACCCACTGAAGCGGTGGAGTGTTTTGGAGTGAAGATCAGCCAGAAGCATTCCAAAAGCTACCAACGCATCCAGAAAAAGTCACAGTTTGGTGCAGTTTATGGGCTGGGGGCATCATTGGACCGTACTTCTTCAAAGATGCTGCGAATCGTAACGTATCTGTGAATGGTGAGCGCTACCGTGAGATTATATCCAACTTTTTTTTGCCCAAAATGCAAGAGCTTGACATGCATGACATATGGTTTCACGGTGCCACATGTCACACAGCACGCGTAACAATGGACTTATTGAGAGGCGAGTTCGGTGAACACGTTCGGGACCGGTTAATTGGCCGCCTAGATCGTGCGATTCAACGCCTTTAGACTATTTTTTGTGGGGCTATGGTAAAGCTCATGTCTATACAGACAAGCCCGCTTCAATTGACGCATTGGAAGACAAATAATGGCCGAAATGTTGGAAAGAGTATGCCAAAATTGGACTAAGCGGATGGACCATTAGACGCGCAGTCGCGGTCAACATTTGCATGAAGCAATCTTCAAACATTAAATTATATGGACCGTACTATCGATTCAAATAAAGGTTTCATGCATTTTTCTGAATTTCAAGTGTTTTTTTCTTTTAAATTTTCCTATAGCTCTTAAAAAATCACCCCTTATATAGTATAATCGAAAATTGTTGGCAAGTTAAGTTTTCATGGCCCAGGCTTGACGTGAAGTAGCCTCCTACAGAGAATGTAGGTGGTTACGGTACAACGATATGTTGTAAAATGAGAGTGGAGGAGAAGGTAAAGAAAATAAATACATACTGATCGATCTTTAAAAACAGAGTAAGTATATATGTATATGTCGCCATAATTTACAGGTAGTGTGTTGGCTAATTAGACGTGAATCCCAAGGTTCAAACCTCAAGTCAGACAAATTCAACAAAACGAAATATAAAAAATTATATCTTCGGCGACTTCCTCTCAGCAGGTCTCTGGCAAAAACTCTGAGAGTAAATTAAATTGCCATGAAAAGTTTTTAAAAAATCTGTAGTTCGAAGTCGACTTTAAACTGTATAAAATTAACACACCCAACATAAGTGGACAGTAACGACCAATTCTGTATGTGTGTACGTTTTAGTTCGACTGAGATCTTGGATGTATTGAAAGTTTCCCTCTACTTTAGGTAAAAAAAGAGTTTAAGCTTTGGCTGATACATTAACAGTATGTATTGTGTTTTAACCTGATATGTGAGTAATTGAACTGAGTTGGGCAATTCAAACAAGCCATTGTATCGTTGTATTGAGTGTACTGTTGCATGAATATACAACAGTGTATGCTTTAACCTTATATGTGAGTAATTGAACTGAGTTGGGCAATTCAAACAAGCCATTGTATCGTTGTATTGAGTGTACCTACTGTTTTTTTTTTTTTTTTTTTTTGCGGGAAGGAGGGGAAATGCTTTATGCATTCATGTAGGCCGTCACCATACATGGTATGTCGGACTCTCCCATTAGGTATACCGACTAAAACCCCACCTTGTCTCCTCACCAGGGTATATTCCACCTCGGAACCACGGTTGTATTACTTCGAGGTGGACCCCTTTTCTGGCGGGTGTGCCAGTTCCATCATCATCAGCCTGCGTCAAGGCTCCGCTCTTCTCTTATTCCACTGCGTCTAGGTCGTATTTTTTCATACGCAGGACATGATGCACAAATTCTCTTACTGCGTTCCAGCTTTCTCTATTGCTTATCATTTTCAGCACGACGTTTGTTGCACTAATATTTCCGATTTCAGCTTCGAGTCGCTGACGGCTTTCGGCCCATCGACGACAGCTGAAGAAAGTGTGTTCGGAGTCATCTAACGTTTCCTTCTCTTCATAGATACAAAATGGCGAGTTGCATTTCCCCATGCGATGCAGGTAGTCTCTGAAGTATCCGTGACCGGTCAGCATCTGGGTTATGTAGTAGTCTACTTCTCCGTGTTTTCTATTTTTCCACACTTGCAACTCTGGAATCAGTTTGTATGTCCACCTTCCGTGCTGTTCATTCTCCCAGCGAGACTGCCATTTTAGGGAGACTTCGTGCTTTATTGCCTCCGTACTCTGTGGTTGAGTCGTATTTTGCCTGGCGTTGAAGATCATCCGGCGCTCAATTGCCTGTAGGTCTATGGGAACCATTCCGGCTATCACTAGGGCAGCTTGTGTTGATACCGTTCGATACGAGGATATCACTCGTAGAGCAGCTATTCTCTGCGCAGACAGCAGTTTCCTAGCTCTGATTTGGGTTTCCAAAGTAGAAGCCCAAATTTCAGATCCATAGGGGAGTATGCTATTTCCAGTCTCCATGAGTAGCTTCCTCTTACTTGGGAGGGGTCCACCAATGTTTGCCATCAGTCTGCTTAGTTGGGCTGTTATTCTAGCTGCTCTCGCTGCAGTATATTCTATTTGGTTTGAATAGGTCAGTTTCGAGTCCAATCTAACACCAAGGTATTTAATAGATTTCTTTGTGGGAATAACCAAGTCGCCTATGTTGATTTCAATCTCTATTGGAATGTGTCGTCTGGTTAGTAGGAGCAGCTCCGTCTTATGCATGGCCAGCTGTAGGCCGTGAAGTGTACCTACTGTTGGACGAATATACAACAGTGCATGCTTGTTGTTGATAATTTTCATGTGAAAATCCGATACACTTATACACATTTATTTCATATGTTTTTAAAAGTTGTATTGGTTTCGTACTATCAGTTTATGTAAATGCCAATAATCAAGAAGAAGAATAAAAATACGAAATATTTTCTACGGAACTTGAATCAACAATTAACATTTCAAAATTATATTGGTCGCACAGATAATTAATTAATTTACTTTTTTCCGTAATATTTTTCATTTTGTTGTTTAAAATTCAAATTATGAATACTGACAATCTACTTCTTATCGATTTTTGACGTTTGAAATACGAAATTCACAATACAGCATAGCAATGAGCGTTCACAAACGCTGTATTGAATACAACACATGTACACGATACAAAGTCGTGTGAATTGGCCAAGTAATTATACTTTCCACTACTCATTAGTAAATGCCGTAATGTAAACTACATTATGGATTCAAAAAAAGGATTTAAACTCAATAGCTTCTAAATATGCTTTGTTTTCTTTTAATAAACCTTTTAGGGATTTAGAACATTCAACGTATATCAGAATTGTTTTTGACAGTGTACATTGCAATCTTCCGTGGAAATGCACCGCTGTTCACGAATTGAATTGCAACTCTGTTTTATAAGACAGAGTTGTCAAAACAGTACACATGCGTTCTTCTGATTGTTGGAACGAACACTGCGCGTGGGTTGATTTGCAACCCGGTCTTATGGAGATGAAACGTCAAAAACGCTATACGTGGGTTCTTCTGATTGGTTAATCAATCATAACGGTATTGTCGTACGACGTTTTTTTTATGTATGCGTGACGCTTGGTTTTTTCCAGAAAAGGGCATAGGCAAAGAAAAAGAAGAATGTTAGGGAGGAAGTCAGTTGGGTGTTAGCGACTGCCGAGGTCGCATGTGCAAAAAAATTAAAAGGTGTTAAAATAAGTATAAACTGATCCAAAGAAAATATAAATAAATTAATTAACATAGTTAGAATGGAATCCAGCAATTTTGTGCAAACTTATAGTTACTCTTTGTTACTTATAAAAACTGAAAAAAATTAATGTGAATTTTTTCTGTTAAGAAGAATTAAATACAATTTCAAATAAAAATTTATAAAAAAAAAAAAAGTATAACATCCCTATAATTAAAATATCTTTAGTAATAGTGATTGTAATTAAATGTGGTAATTAAAATAATATAAACTAAATATAAAACAATTATGGAATTATATATTAAAGATCAAATGAACTAAAATAAAAAAAAGAAAAAAATTATAGATTAAATTTTTCCACAAATTTTCAAAAAAAAAAAGTTATAAAACAAACACCCAACAACTACGGAAAAGAAATAATAGCGAGTTAAGTTTAATTTTAAGTAAAACACTATTACCGACGTTTTAATAAAAAAAAAAAACACATCTGAAAATAATTATCCACTCTCATACAAAACCAAGAGGAAAGTGCCTTAACAATTTGAAACAATGGAAACGTGAATTATTAAATAAAATTATCTTAACCTGAAATCATTATACAAATTCAAAAAAAAAAATTAAATAGTTTAAGACAATAAAAAAATTAAAAACTTAAATGAGTAAATGGAATCAAGACTTGTACTTAAAATTAAAACAGACAAAAGAATATTATTATTAAAGAAATAAGAATATAATTAAAATTAGAATAAGCCAGTGAATTAAAAGAAAGTCTAGAATCTTCTATTATTTCCTTTAATTTTTATAAACACTTAAAAATATACTTACCATATAAACATTACTTATATGTAAAATCAATAAAAAAAAAAACACAACAAGAAAAGTTTAATTATAATGAATAAATATGAACGCAATAATAAAAATAAAAGAATTCTTAATATATTGTCCTCATGCTTTACATACCATTTAAATACATTAAAAGCAAACAACATAAGTACCTAATTATATATATATACATATAGTATATAGTGATAAAACCATATAAAACAATAAAAAGGACAGATATTGAAAAAAAAAGGAAAAAACAATAATACAAAAGAATAAAGAGAGCGACACAAATGTGTACCACGAGCACCAGTATCCAGCAGCACATCCGCCAACATCTGTACTACATCATCATCATCATCATCCTTCTCAACACCAGCAGCACATCCGCCAACATCTGTACTACATCATCATCATCATCATCCTTCTCAACACCAGCAGCGTAAGATGTAATTTTAAGAATATCTATTAGAAAAAAAAATGTTATAACTATAAACTCAATGAATAATTTTTATATATATATGTACACTTAGAGTAAATATTGTATAAATTACATACTCACTAACCCATACCTATAATAAAAAAATTAACCATTAATTATTTATATATATAAATATATTTATAGTTAGTATTTTTATAAATGACATAAAATTTCATTACCTACATTTTATTGCCTTTTCATATCTTTTTGTATAATTGGTACTGTTTTCAATAAATTTTCTTTTATTGTAATATAATGCATCTCTAGCAGTTTTTCTTTTTTTTTTTCTCTGCATGGGTGAAGGTTCCACGGGTGTGAGTGGGAGTGTGATTGAAGATGTGAGTAAGTAAATTTTCTTTTGCAACTCTTCGTCTATTTGGCATGTATGACTATTTCTATGCTTACGCTTCGCAAAATTTTGGGTCAGGAACACCCACGGGATTGAGCTAGCCGGACAATTCCCCATACATGCCAGGTTCCAAATTAGAATTTTTTTTTCTTCTATTAATAACTATTGACTTATCAAGCGAGCGTAACAAACCATGACAATGTTATCAGTCATAAGCTTTTTAATTCAGATATTTTTTGTAGAGTTTTTCATATAATGTCCAGAAATTTCGTATGACATAATCAGTCGGCATAAATTCAAAGGTAGTATGGAACGCAGAAAATTGAATGACAATATGTTGTGGTGCAGAAAGAAGGGAGTCATTGCGAATTAAATTTTGCCTTTACCGCAATTAGCGGCATTTTATAAACGTTAATAGTGATATTGATGATCATAATAAACCTGAAGCTAATATTTATGGTACAAAAGCAAACTAAATTATTCATGAGAGGTTATAGCCTCTGCAGTACTCGTCAGCTACTGTGCCTATAAACTAAAGATTAATGGAGCGTGGAGCATTATTTACTAACAATAGACAGAAAAAAAAAAATTCCTTTTATTATTGTAATAATAAACACCATCATGTAGTAAACTACATTAATGAAGGGGAAATTGTTTTTAATATGAGATGCGTAGTTTTTCATACGTATTTTAGAAAGGATTATTATGTATGTATTAATATTGCAACCCACACATGAAGCAGTGTAGTGCTAATAGCGTGCTATGCAATTCTTTTAAATAAATTAATTTAAAATTGTACAATTCAAAAAAAGTAATCTCTGTGAGGAAAAATCAATAAAATTATACTTAATATGTTTAGATATGCACTTTTATTGCGTAAATCGCAATAAACGCCATTATTGAGCTCAATATTTCATATAATATATATAATATAAATTAGTTATTACGCAATAAATACGCAAATGGTTATAATATCGAGTAAAACTTAAAATACAGCACTGTCATAAGTATGTTCAGTGAGTATATTACAATTTTCCGAACACTTTCTGTTGATATTTGACAACCCAAATGTCAACAACGACAAAAAACAAAAACAATGTTGTTGAAACAACCAGCTGTTTTGTTTACCAGCTGTTAAATGAATATTGCTTATATTATATCGGGACACTTAAAATACTGTATGTACTCAAATACTGTATAACTCAATAAAAGTGCATGTCTGAACATAGTATAAAAATGTTTATTGGTAGTTGTATTAAATTAAACTATAAGATTCATATTTTAATTATAAATTGATGATTCTTAAGGGTTATGTATAAAGAATAATATTCCTAGGCAAATATCAAAATATTACAGTGCACTCTTTTTTAAGGACTGACAAATATGTCCGCTTATTAGAGGTGTCGGCTTATGAAAGAACAAGAAAAGTAATTAATAATCTAATACATTTAATCCTTAAACACTCTTAATTTGAAAACAAAAACATATATACAGTCAAGAAAAAAATGTACATACACCGCTGTATGTAGACTTTTTTTCCCCGTGATTTTTATCAAATTGAAAATGGTGAAGTCGCCGCAGTCTAGTAGGTAGTGTGTTGGTTTATTAGACGCGAAGCCACGGTTCAAATCCTCGGTCAGACATCAAAACGAGATATGATTAAATATTTCTTCGGCGATTTCCTCTCAGCAGATTTCTGGCAAAAACTCTGAGAGTAAATAAAATTGACATGAAAAGTTTCTCCAAAATCTATCGTTCTGAGTCGACTGTAGGTCCCGCCACTCATGTATAAAATTAACACATACAACATGAGTGGTGTTTAGAAGCTAGGCCGTAATCCTGACTGAAGGGTTGTAATGCCCAATTATGTATGTGAAAAGGTGTTATAGCGTTCTTTAATGAAATTTCAATTAAGAACGTTTGAAGAATATAAAAAACTATAACCTAGAAATTATTATAAAAAAAAACAAATTAGCGGGACAACTGTGTACTTTTTTCTGTGAATTTGCGAATAAAAAGAAAACAGTTAGACCAAATAAATATTCAACTGTACTTAAAATGTCAGAAATTTTGTTTTGGCGAGTTTTTTCCTTTAATTCCAATATCCGGGAGATGCATTTGGAGATCAGATCAGTTTTAACACCTTCTAGGTCGCTGTGTTATAAAGAAAAAGGTTTAAGTTTTGTTATAATTATAAGAAGTTAACTTATCTTCAATTTCAGTTCCTAGCTCATATTTAGAAGAATTTGTCAACGATTCTTACATAGTAATTAAAAAATAAATAAGAAAGTTACCAAATTTGATTAAAAATAATCAGAACAGTCATACCGATTACGAATAAAGTAAAATGTAAACGAAAAAATTGTGTTACCCTACTGTAACCTGTCCGGTTATGGGATAATAAATTTCGTACGTCGTGGAAAAAATGTCGTGTCCTGTTATGCGAGGTTTGTCCGCTTAAGAGGAAAATATTTTAATAATCTTTTTTTTTTGGTACTGAAAAAAAATCCGTGTATGCGAAGTTTCTGCTCAAGAGAGGTGAATTTAAATTTTAGTATTTTGTATGATGACCTTTAGTGTCTGTCACTGCTATAGGTCTTCTGCACATTGAATACACAAGATTTCTGGCTGTCTGTAAGGGTAGAGATTGCCATAAAGGACAGTAG
The DNA here is from genome assembly GCA_930367235.1 of Sarcophaga rosellei. Lineage (NCBI taxonomy): Eukaryota > Metazoa > Arthropoda > Insecta > Diptera > Sarcophagidae > Sarcophaga > Sarcophaga rosellei. The sequence continues at coordinate 68,006,042 of OV884019.1, forward strand.
CCCTTAAAATTGCTTTTGTGCTATGGATAGTGGTTCCAGTCCTCTTCTTGTCCATACATGTCCAACAGAGTATGGCAATATTTCACATATCTTCCTGCCAACGAGATTGAGCCAATGAAATTGAGCCGTCCCGTAAAACGAGTGGACAATATCTAAATTAACCGAAGCAAGGGGAATACCTATGTCCTGCAACATGTTGGAGTTTGCCACCACCATAAAGGCCCAGTCCAGCTCAGAAGTAATGCAATTTCCAACGATATCGCTGTGTCCCGCAAACCATAAACAAATTATTTTTTCCGAGAAATCCTCGGACGTTTAACCTATGTTCGTAAGGCAGGAAAAATCCTGCCACATAACAAGCATTGTGCAGCTTTCAAAATTTATATAACTTTGCTTCGAAAAACACTGCAGTGATCAATCAGCCAATAAGAAAGTTTAATATCAGAACCCATAATAAAGATGCCGCAGTCCACCCTGTCACTCATCTTTTAGCCGCTTCCTCAGATAAGAAGGTTAACTCTTAATGAGAATGAACTTGTACTGAATTCGTACTGTATTTGTACTCTTCCATTCTTATTATTCACTAATCCACTTAATTTTTCGTATCATATTCATACCAGAAATCAGCAATACGAAATACGAATCCCTCGGTAGAACAGCTAATTTAAACCTAATATGTCAATTGTAAAGATCTGCCTGTATAATTATTAGTGGTTCCGTGCGTACCTCCATTGATAGTGGATGAAGTGGATCCGCTGCGGTGATGAAGAAGAATATGGTGTTATTCACCTGCTGAGTACATGCGCAGCAGGAGAATGGGGCACCGTGGTGCCTACTGTATAGATGATCTGGAAGAACTGTCTCGTATTGGCAATGGCAGTTAGAATCTCTTCATCAAAAGCTCCGAGATATTTCGGCACTAGCCTTTGTGGCCTTAATGTGTCTATCAGAGATCAGCAATGAATCCTTTTTTCGCTACCCATAAGTACTCATGAAATTTTGAGTATGAGTGAGTTAACAGTATTGAAATTCAACTGCCCTGATTTATTCATACTCACTACAACATTGATTTAAAAGTACAGATTGCAATGAGTGTGAGTACAACGTTGACATCAAACTCATAACATTCGTAACATATGTTTGATTCATAAATTTAGAAAAATACTCATAAATAATTCGAGTGATTCGAATCATTCAACAAAATTGACCATCTTAGTTGTTGTTGCATTTACAAAAAAAAAAAGAAAGAAAAAGACAAAGACAGCATGCATAGCTAACACACAACCTTCTAGTGAGTATTATAGTATTCGTACGCGAATCATACTTATTTTGTGATTCTTGTAAATGTTCAGTCATGAAGAGTCGAAATCAACAAAATGATGCGTATTGTTAAGTATGATAACGATGAGCACTTCAAACTTTGAATATGAGTAGTATGAATATGACATTAAAATGAGTATGAATGCGTATGAATTATCAGAAATTATGAGTATGATTCGAATCTATTCATCTTTTTGAATACTCATTGCTGATCTCTGATTCATACTAATGTATTGGCAAATAAGGAGAGGAAGTATTATTGCCAAAAACCGATAAATTTTTAGACCAGGGGGCTAATTCTAGCATTCGTATACGAACGAATTTTTACTCGAACGTACCATAACATCGTCTATAAACCATAGATGGGCACTTTGCAGTACCAGTAAAATTTCAGTAAAAATTGATTTTTACTGATTACTGAAAAAAATTACAGTATTCAGTAAAATTTTACTGGTAATGCAATCTAAATTTCATTACCAGTAAAAATTTACTGATTACTGAAAAAAAAATCAGTATTCAGTAAATTTTACTGGTTACTGAAAAACAAAAACAGTATTCAGTAAATTTTACTGGTTACTGAAAAACAAAAACAGTATTCAGTAAATTTTACTGGTTACTGAAAAAAAATTCAGTAAGTCAGTAAATTTTTACTGGTTACTGAAAAAAATCAGTACCAGTAAATTGAAATCCATTATACATTACCAGTAAATTTTTATTAATTATCAAAAAATTGTCAACATTTCTAATAGATGTTATTAGTTGAAATAGAGAGTATATATTTGTAAAAAACAAAAATTAAAATAATGTCTAATATGAAATTTAAAAAAAAGATGTAGCCCACTGGGTTTGAACCGACGACCACCCGATTTCTGATCGCCATTGTACTCACAACACCACTGAAATATTTATTTAAGCGTGTTGTTTCAATACTAATTTATTTTTTATTCGTGTGAAAAACAGTTCTAAAAATAAAATTATAGGTTTTTACTTTCAAATTAACGGTTCTTGTATTCAAATTAAATTTTTTGAAAGTCAAACACAATTTTTTGCAGCACAAATTAAATTTTTTTCATTTCATATTAAATCGTTTTTATTTTAAATTAAGTTATTTTTATTTCAAATTAAATTTATTTAACTTCGATTTAAATTTTCTGTTTATTTGGCCAAAAATTTTAAAATTAATTTTATAATAATACGATGATGGTCTTTGATAATGCATAAAACTCAAGAAGTAAAAGATAAGGTTGCAGATTTCCGGGCATATTTTAATGTTTCTTCCTCCTTACTCACTTATGCTTAATCCAATAGAAAAGTTTTTTATAAAACAAGGCTACATTCCCGAAATTTATTGGCTGATCGGGACATTAATTTGGTCCTGGTAACAATAATTAAATAATCAGTAGAAACGGTAACACATTCAGATTGTAGCAATTATTATCTCGATATGACCATGAATTTGTCATTAGCTGCATCTAGAGAAATGTTGCAATAATGAATTGAGCAATAAGTTTATTTTTATTTTATTTAGTAAATTTTTAGTCAAATAAACAAAAAATTTAATTCGAAGTTAATAAATTTAATTTGAAAAAAAAAAAATAATTTAAATTGAAATAAAAATAATTTAATTGGAAATACAAAAACTTTAATTTTAAATAAAAAGAATTTAATCTAAAATGAATAAAATTTATTTTGTGTTGCAAAAAGTTGTGTTTGAAATTTAATTTGAATACAAAAATCGTTAATTTGAGAGTAAAAACCTATATAAATAAATAGGCAAATTGACAAAAAGTAACTGTTCAATTTATCTACAAGAAACCATTCTTTACCTGTCCGAACAGGACACGACGACCAAGTGCTTCAAGACTCACTTTGCAATAAAAAATTTGTTTCCTAAATACAATACCCCATTGCCCTCGTCCGCCCCTGTAGAACGATTATTTTCATTCGCTGGAATTGTAAATCGTTCAAGAAGGCAGAAACACAGCGATGCAAATTTTGAAATGTTGGTCTTAAGAAAAGCTAATGGTGGACACTAATAATAATTTAGTGTATTTCATTTTTTTACGTATGTTTATTAAATTCCTATTAAGAAAGTGAAAGTAAAAAATATGGAAAATTTCTATTTTAAATCATCAAAAACTATATAGTAAATGAAAACATTATAGTAAAAACTTGTAAAAAAAGGTACATGTATAATTTTGATTAGTCGATATTGTAAACTATTTTGGTTTTAAATTGTTCTGACAATAATGTAAACAAAAGGTAATACAAAATAGAACTTGTAATAATTTGCAACGATAAAAAATGTTGATAATTTTAGTTTTTTGTTCTTCTTGCAAGTTTTTTGAGTTAATGAATGTTTTTCCAGTAACAATTGTTAATAATTCAGCTTATTGAACAGAGCAAATTTTATTCGAATCCTTGAACTGTAGGCAATTTTTCCAGAAAATAATTCCACTAACATGTAATTAATAAATTTTACTGATACTGATTTTTTTCAGTAATCAGTAAAAATTTACTGACTTACTGAATTTTTTTTCAGTAACCAGTAAAATTTACTGAATACTGATTTTTTTTCAGTAACCAGTAAAATTTACTGAATACCGTTTTTGTTTTTCAGTAACCAGTAAAATTTACTGAATACTGTTTTTGTTTTTCAGTAACCAGTAAAATTTACTGAATACTGATTTTCTTTTCAGTATTCAGTAAATGTTTACTGGTAATGCAATCTAAATTTCATTACCAGTAAACATTTACTGAATACTGAAAAGCTTAATGCATTAGAATTATAATGCAGTATGCCCATGTATGCTATAAACTTCAAACATACAAACATACAATCAAACACACATTCATTTTTATATATAAGATTCGAATTCGTGATCGAAATTGTGTTCGAATAGAAAATAATTTCGATAGCGAGAAATTTTCTGATGATGTTACTCGATACGAAACGAATCGATTTGTTGCTTAGCTGTTGTGAAACGAGTTAATTATTTCGTTTTAGAGCACTGACTAAAATTCAAAAATTGTAAACAAAAACATATGTTTTCTTAGAAAAATAAAAAAAAATTTAATTAATCCAAGGAAGAAAATTTTATTAAAGTTGTAATGTTTCGTATAATGGATAGTATATTTTGGTTTTACTCGTCGTCTTCTGATACTGAGGAAAAGGAAAGCGTATACTTAAAGACATACATATTACATTTACATTTATTATGTATACTAAAACAAGAGTTTGTTAAACTACCTTGCGCCACAATTTTGCATCTTTGATTGGTGGGTCGGAAGCATTGAGCTTAGCTGTGAGCTGTTCCCATAGCTGATTACCTCTCTTGTCTTTCCCTGAGGAGTATTTGGTAAAACACTCTTTGCCAATTCTGAATGCTTAACCATGAAATTATGTCGCCGTGGTCTAGTAGGTAGTGTGTTGGCTTATTAGACGAAAGGCCCGAGTTCAAATCCCAGGTCAGACATCAAAACGAAAATATTTCTTCGGCGACTTCCTCTCAGCAGATTCCTGGCAAAAACTCTGAGAGTAAAAATGCCATGAAAAGCTTCTCAAAAATCTGTCGTTCGGAGTCGACTTTAAACTGTAGATTCCGTTACTCATGTATAAAATTAACGCACACAACACGAGTGGTGTGAGAAGCTAGGACGTTGTACAATGGATCAATTCGACCCCCGGGTACTGTACTTGTCACAGTTGACAAGTACACGTCCTTTAACCTAACCTAACCATGCAATTTCAAGAATTTTCTTCTGGGTGTAATTAATTTTTGAAACTTTTGACCTACAAATACTGGAATAAATTTTTCTTTTCATAAATATTGTAAATTTGTTACTTACATTTTTTTATATCATCCTTTACAGCAGAAAAACATTAATTCGAAAGCTTTAGTGCCTACGAGTAAAAACTCGCAAGGTTGCTTTCGAATAATCACACGTTAACGAATGCCATCATTAGAAATTTCTATACACTTTACTCGATAACGAATAAGAGAATCCCAAAACTAAAAAAACTCGCACGTTCGAGTAATAATTCGTTCGTATACGAACGCTAGAATTAGCCCCCAGCTTTTCATAGTATATTTTAGAAAACCTACAACTTACATACATTTTACATTTTTCCATGGTTGTGCTCAAAACGAATTCATGTAACCGGTGGGACTATCTAAACAGCTGAGCTCTTTCTTAATGTCAAAATTTTGTTGTTTTTGTGTGTGTTTGTTGTGCGCGTGCGTGTTGTTGTTCATTTTTTTTCCTTTTCCATTTTTTTTCTTCCTATTTTGACAACATTAAAGGTCTTTAACAAAAACAAAATGCCTGTTGTTTTTGCATTGTTGTATTTGTTGTAGACCTGTGGCTACCATCTATGAATTTGCCTTGGTTGTGCTTCTTACTCGCGAATTTATTTATACTTGTTTGTGACAATTAAATGCAAACTCAGAAGATTTAAATAATTTTCAGAATATTATGCCAACATTTTTATTTTTCAGTTTTTGTTATTTTTATTGTGTATAACGCTTATATATTTGCGTTAAACTGACTTAAACCATGTTGTTTTTTTCTAAATTTTCTACAGGGTATTCAACTAAAGTTGAGCTCGTCATCTTTATTATTAACCCCCTACTGTTATATGAAGAAACTAAAAAAAAGCAGAAACTTTCAATGACACAATATTTTTTTGAATTGACAAGATACTTGCGGTGACTTTCATAGTAAAGTAACAGAGACTACTTCTAAAACTATTCGTTTAAGTGTTCCGGCAGTGGCGGTCAATTCTTTGTTTAATTAATTTCTTTTTAACTTCCTTCATATAAATTAATTAAAAATTTCTCATGATTAAATTAAATTTAAAGTACTTGTGCGCAATGGAGAGCATGTTGAATTTTAAATCATGTCTCGTTTAGAGGAATTCTATTCACATAAACAAGCAAAGATACTGAGAAATACGTAGAAATAAATTTGTTCTGCCAATTAAAGCGTGTCAGTGGTTGAATGATTTGATTTCACTTTGTTTTCGTTTATATTGGAAAGACGTCTTTAAACTAATTTCGGGACAATCCTTTGACGTCAAATTTAATTGATAAAACAATACTACGTTAGGTTGATTTTTTGTTTACAAACATTTGAAAACGTTGTGTAACTTGACCAATTAAATGTTTAGAACGTACTTTTATGAAATTTTATATTCTACCGTTTCATGCGTATTGCTTGACATAACAAAACTCGATCTGATTATGCATCCTATTTTTTTTAAAACACGTTTTTATTTGAAGTTAGTGGAGAAGTAATATTTAATCTGAACATCGTTAGTGCTTATGGGTTTAGAATATCTTCCAGGGAAGAGGAAGTCGCGCAGGGATAGTTTATGGAGACGGAAACGACATAATCTCAATTTTTAATGATGATTCGAAGAAACAAACGCATACAGAATTGGTTATTTATTCTAATAAACTTGCCTGACTTGGGTCTCCGTGAAAAAGCCTGATTGGTGCGCTTTTAAATGGAGGTTTACACGATTTTCAAGGAGTGCGATAAATGTTCGAAAACTCATTCTCTAAATTTTAGTCGTCGATACCCAACGTTGTGAGACGAGACATCAGATGTATTGACCTACTGCTTAGCTTGACTGACATCATGTCGAATTTTTTTGAATCCACGTTATTCCGGTCTTCGCGGGAATGATATCACTGAAGAGTGTGCTACTACAGGATTGTCTATTAGTGTACTACTTACGCAGAGGGACTAACATTGCATCTTTTATCGAACTTAATAGGTGGATGGATATTAAAGAAGGTAGAACTTCTAGACTCCTCTGGGGAGAATTATTTAAACTTTTTATCGGAGTAATTAGGTTAGGTTAGGTCGGAGTGGTAGCTTTGATATCACAAAGCTCACTTGAGCACGCATAGCGGCCCGTTGTGATGCCACGGGTGAACGCAGTCCCTTTACTAACCAAGTTCCACCAAAATCAGGGAAAAGGAGGAAGTTGGTCAGCGCAAGGGCTGCACATGGGAGTAATTACAGGCACCGTATATTTTAAAGCCGAAACCAGAGATCAGCAATGAATCGTTTTTTCGCTACTCATAAGCACTCATGAAATTCTGGATATAAGTGAGTCAACAGTATTGAAATTTAACTACTCTGATTCGTTAGTATTCACCACAGCATTGATTTATAAGAACAGGTTGCAATGAGTATGAGTACAACGTTAACATCAAACTCATAACATTCGAAATATATTTGATTCATACACCTACTCATTCAAATTCATAAATTTAGAAAAATATTTATAATACTCATAAATGATTCGAGTGACTCGACTAACCGAACAAATTGATTTGTGAAACCCATGTGCTTTCAAACGAGCTAATGTAATAAAGTACAAGAGGCATTCAATTAAGGAATTTCATGCAAAATTTTATTTTCCTATATGATGCATATACTTACTTAAACTGGCCATTACAACCCTTTAGTCAGAACTACGATCAAACTTCTCAGATCACTCATGTTGAGTCTGTTGAGTCATTTCATACATAAATGGCGGGACCTACGGTCTAAAGTCGACGACTAATTTTAAAGACGAACAGATTTTTGAGGGGTTGTACTATGGCTGTACTACCTACTAGACCATGGCGAGAACATTAAGATATAGGAGTGCCTAAAGTAAATTTAACAATTAGCCTAATTCACAAGCATAGAAGAAAACAATAATTTGAGTTTCTTTAAAGCGATGTACCATATTCGAAGTTAAAAGTCTGGCCACATCTGTGAGCTCGAGTGCCTCCCTAATATCACAGTATCTAAGTATTTAGTGCAGTAAGTGTATGAGTGAATAAGTATGTTTTGCAACATAATATTCATTCTGACTAACGCTGCTAAATATGGAACCGGAAACAGCTATTTATTATTGTACATCATGCTCTAGCTGCAACTACAAAAAAGCAACAACACCTAATAAAAAATGTTCTAAAATAATAATAAAAGAATAACGAAGAAATAAAACAAAAATTTTTTAATTTATTCTACCTGTCAAATTCACCCACCCAAAACTGGTATGTTTCTGGAGGACAGAAATGATTTTGTTGCTTTTGATTTATGGATTGCGGCGTTATCCTGCTGAAATATCCAATTGTTGCCTAACGAATCATCCCCAAAATTAATTAAAACGTCATCTAATAATTCAATATACTTCTCGCTATTTATTTTAGTTGATATAAAACAAGTAGGAGTCCTTCCCACAGTCGAAATTAGAGCCCAAACCATTACGGTGCCTTCACCGAAATTTCGAGACATTCGTCGATTTTTTTTTACGTGAATCCATCCAATATTTTTAGGAACCATCTGGACCATCTACATCAACTTTTTTTCATCAGAAAAAATAACTGATAACGTTGAATAACTTCAATGAATGTCGCGAAATTTCGGTGGAGGCACCGTAATGGTTTGGGCTCTAATTTCGACTGTGGGAAGGACTCCTACTTGTTTTATATCAACTAAAATGAATAGCGAGAAGTATATTGAATTATTAGATGACGTTTTAATTAATTTTGGGGATGATTCGTTAGGCAACAATTGGATATTTCAGCAGGATAACGCCGCAATCCATAAATCAAAAGGAACAAAATCATTTCTGTCCTCCAGAAACATACCAGTTTTGAATTGGACGGCATGTAGTCCAGATCTAAATCCGATAAAAAATTTATGGGCAATACTATCGGACCAAGTTTTCAATAATAACACTCAGTATAAGGATGTAAAATGTTTAAAAAGTGCCATCATAAGAGAATGGAGTAGGATTGGTCAAAATTGCATTGAAAACTTAATAAATTCTATGCCCCGTCGACATCAGGAAGTTATTATTAATCACGGTGGACACGCTAACTACTAATAAATACAAAAATTACTCAGTAGTTGTTTTCTATCATTGTTATTTTAGCTTTATGTGAATATTATTTAATTTTGGTCTTATAATTTTTTCGTTTGGAAATAAAATTCATTTTGTGTTATCCTTTTATTGAAGAAAGAAATAAATATTTTTTTTACATAAAGAGATTTATATTATAGTTAGTTATATTTAACCCAAAAATGGTACGAATTGGTCTAAAAGATTTTAAGTTTTTCGAGAAATACGTTTGGTCTTATAAATATTTCGGGGAGTGTATTAAGAGCGTTACTTAACATTCTCAAGGTATTCGGGTGAAATTGTTTTTAAAATTAAGGTGCCACTTGTCATAAGTAAATACAAATCCTTTATCTTCTGCAACTTATTCTGAACCTCTGCTGCGACCCTTTGTACAACCGTATGGTTTTTCGAGCACGAAAAGTAAAGTAAACAACCCCAACTTGCCTTAAGCAATGCAGACAACCAACCCACTAGCCTACTCAGTGGATAATGCAATGAGAGTCTGAGGTTGACAGTCAAATTGTCAAAAGTTAAATTCCTTTTTAATTGTTGTCATTGTTGTAATTTTGCTTCTATTGTTGGTATTATTGTTGTTTGTGATTTTCGTTATTTTATTTAAAAGAACTTTTTAATTAACTTTTCTGGTTTTCTTTTGAAATCTTTCGTGCGACTTTATGGTGACTGTTTTACGGGTGTTGTTGCTGTTGAAATAAATGAAAAGAATAGTAATAAGAAAAAAATAAAATTCATGTCCTCTCAATGATTCAATGTTTTTTAATTTCACTTCGAAGTGGTCTTTAGTATGCAAATTTAAGGCACAAAGATGCATAACAGATACATAAGTACGTACACCAGAAAAGAAAAGGATGCCATGTAAAATGGTAACCAAAGTTAGTCTATCTATGGATACCCTACGAATAGGATTAATGATACAATCATTAATCGTTTGAGAATATCGTTCATGTCCTATTATAATTACTTGTATTTAAAAACTGATACTTTTACTAATTTTGCCGAGCTCACTTTGTTTATGTTTCGATTTTTACTTAAGCAATTTTAAAATCATTTTCTTTCAGAAAAATTTGCGAAACATTTCGGAAACATAGGTTGGTATTTATTCAGTCTCTTTAGCTAAATCACCAAGAATGGATACAGAATTCAATAATGCTGGCAAATAATAAAATCGTGTTATCCTGGCAACTGACCTCAATTTTTATCGAAATATCATCATCGATTAGATCAATTTTTAAATGAATCCATATCGTATCCAAGAACATTCCGATAAGGCCAATGTTTCGTGTAGATTTTTATCTGGCGGCGTCGTGAACTGTCAACGACGTGCGCTATAGATAGAAGATTACAAATTTTTTTTGTCCTGAATTGGATGATTGGGCACTAGCGCCATGTGATTTCAAAAGGTCGGCGCTACACAGGTCATTTCACATTGGATATTCTGCAAGAAGGTGGAATTTTAACGGCGATAATACAAAGCAAATGAACGAAATATATATTGTTACGCAAATGGAAACGAACTAATATCGTTTCACATGAAAACAATAAGCAAAAGCTACAAAAGCAAAGACCATGTGAATGAAAGAGATAGATAATGAAAACGCAACGAAGTGCACGCAACAAAAGGCAATGTGTACACAATACACACTGACAAATACATCGAACACGTTCCAAGTAAACCAACAACAACAAGCATGAGAGACGATAGACAAGTGTGCGAGAACACGAACCTTCTACTTCAAGAATATTCGTTGGACTGTTTGTGTTGGACTATAAAAGGGCAAGACAAAGCAGGCAACAGTCAGTAAGAATACCGGCCAGTCTTGTGTGAAGACACGTTGCGTGCGAAGTCAGTTTGAAGATCGCTATTATGTGAATATCTCCGCTATACAGATCCAACGTACAAGTGTTATTGCTTACAAAAAGGTTGTAAGCACAGAAGAATAACGAACAAGCAAGTTGTTGTTGCATCATGAAGTTGTATACGGTGGTAGTGTGAATAATAAAGAGTTTAAAAGAAACTAAACACATACTTGTTTTTATTTTGGTTTGCAATCAACAAACTCATATTCTAAACGTTTTTAAAAAGGTAAAAACGTAACAACATGTTAAGTTACCACGAGAGAGGTTTTAATTATTTGCTTTTCGGATAATTTTCCAGTAATTTTCCTGCTTCATAGTATCATTGATTTTGACCCAACAAGTAAAGCACCTCCTTACCAATATTTTACCGTCTACCGAGCATCTTTTGTTGTTAAAAATGTGTCCTATTTCACTATTCTCATCAAAAGGTACTGTGTGTGTATAACTTATGTCCGGTCTCTGCGATATTTTTCTTCAATTTGAGTTATACGTAACTACTAGTCTCTTTGCGTCATGTCAATTAGATATCTGATCCTTTATAGATTGCGATAATATCTACCTGGCGAGGGTGCCAAATGCTTCCAACAAATTGAGATATTAATTAACGTGTGAACTAACATAATATAACATAGAAGTCGCCGTAGTCTAGTAGGTAGTGCGTTCGCTTATTAGACGTAAAGCACGGGTTCAAACCCCAGGCGACTTTCTCTCAGCAGATTTCTGGTAAAAGCTCTGAGAGTAAATAAACCTGCCATGAAAAAGTTACTCAAAAATCTGTCGTTCGAAATCGACGGTAAACTGTAGGTCCAATCATGTATAAAATTAAGGCGCACGACATGAGTGGTGTGAGAAGCTAGGTCGTAATCCTGACTGAAGTGTTGTAATGGCCAATTATGTATGTGAACGAACATACTAAATACATTTTTAAGGCCTAAGGAAAATTAAAAGTTTGACAAAAATATCTCTTTTAGAAGACTTATAGCAATGAAACGACCATTAGTTTAAAAATTTGGCCAAATTTCATTTCGTAAAACCACTCATAGTATTTGATCAACATCTGAAAACGCTTTATCGAATCAAAACATTCTATTATGCTCATCAAATCTCAGAATTAATTACAAGTTTTTCTTTTACCAGTTTGTTGTAGGTTTTGTTTAAAACCGAGTAAGCCAAACAGATACTTGAAATGGATAAGAAACGTGTGACACTTTTTTTACATTCCAATGAGAAAGTGTGAAAATTGAAAACGAAAAGTTAAGAAAAGAAAAATTAAACACAAATATTGTTTTAAATAAAACCCTTGTTTGTGTATTCCCTCCTTAGGTATTGAAAGAGCAAAGAGATATTGAGTATTATGGATAACTAATCTTTTTGAACTTATCATCTGATATTGAGATTGGAATTGGTAATGCTGGTTAAACAATGAAAGCTATTCAAAATTTTTCCTCAGGTGGTTGTTTTAATGTGAAAAAAACGAAAAGCTTAAAAGAAAAACTTAAAGTGGTTGTTTTGATAGAATTTCCAAATTAAAACTAAAAGAATAGAATGATTTTTTAATGAATATGGTTTTAGGCCACCTAAGTACTTAAGGAATTTTAGTCAGGAAGATTTAAAAACGAGAATTAAAAACGTTTCAAAAAAAATCCAAAGTGCCAATTAAATCAAGACAACAATCGAGGTCAACCATCACGTAACCTTAATTTTGATTAAACAGAAGCTAACTATTTCACATGGAAATAAAATGTCGCCGTAGTCTAGCAGGTAGTGTGTTGGCGTATTAGACGTAAAGTCCAAGGTTCAAACCACAGGTCAGACATCAAAAAACGAAATATGAAAAAAAAAATATTTCTTCGGCGACTTCCTCTCAGCAGATTTCTGGCAATAGCTCTGAGAGTTAATAAAATTTCCATGAAAAGTTTCTCAAAAATCTGTCGTTCGGACATGAGTCGTGTGAGAAGTTAGGCCGTAATCCTGACTGAAGGGTTGTAGTTGCACAAACAAGAAGACCTACCACACACACGACCACAAACACGAAGACCTATTAAACAAGGTAAAACCATAACACATCCAGAACAGAACTTTCATTTGAAAATGATTAATGCCTTGTAGATGTTGGCTATTTTTATTTGTAATTGAGAAGGCAGACAATATCATACTAAGCCTTTTGTTCAGGTTTCCCGGAGGTTGATTCCAGCAGGATGCAGCAATCACTCCAATATCTCTCACGAGTGGATGATTTGAAATATAATATGCTAATCCATGTGTTTGAGTCGCCGGATTTTTAAAACTAGAGGCTGTTACAAAGAAAATAAATTTGAAAATGGCTGGGCTTGAGAGAGTCTTTGCCTGTCGTTATCTTCCTCTACACAGAAGTTCTCTGGTCCCGCCAACGGCGTGGATGCTCCCCTCTTCGTAAGCTTATCTCTTTGCTCAATGCCTACAATTGCCACAGGACCTGGTTCCCAACAGAGCGTACCTTTATTTAACCTCATAAGAGCCGAGTGCACGAGTGGCGACCCGACAGTCTGGAGGTTTTTGTGCCTGCTTCCGAACTGAGCACATCTTTCGATATCATAGGCTTCCACTTGGAAAATACACGCATGTTGCCCCACCGTTTCGGAACATTTAATTCTACGAAAAAAAGCTTCTGCTCCAGGGTCAGTTCATGATTCAACATACTGCCTACTGTCAAAGAGTATACAGCTTCTAGATTATTCCATTTTTTTATTGAGTCTCGTTCCGAAACACTTCCCAAAATCAGAGAGTCTCCTGGTTCGAATCGATTTCTTAGGTCACAAAATCCCCAAATGAATTTCATGTTAGACTTGTCATCCCTCAACTAAACCACAGTCTACAAAGTTTTGGTTATCACTGCCATGTGCATCGAATTTAAATATAAAAGAGTTTTCAACGCCGATGTTGGACAAGCTTCCATTGCCCCTATTATGCCAACACAATATTCCTAGCGTCTGAATATTGTTCAATATGTTTTGAGTTTTGTTTTTTTTTTCAGATTTATTCTATCGATCCAGATGATTTGTCTGACCATTATGGTGTGCATCCAGGGTAAAAGTCGTGGTTTGCATCCCCAAGATTTCTGTCTCCTGCATACCATTATGCCATGTAGGGTCTTTCCTGAGATGCTCCGTAATTGACATAGATTGTCAATTAATTATCCAGTGGTATTCTTAGATATTTGACTTGCATTTCCTGTGATATTATCTCACCCAGGGGTCGTATATTTTTGTATTTAGAAAGTTTTCTTCTTTTTGTGAGTAATACTGCCCAGTCGTTAAACCCACTGTCATGCCCCATGACTTACAATCTCAAGACGTCTTTGAATGATGTCGCAGAGAGTCCCTTTAAATGTTCCTCTAGCCAAAAAATTTTGTCAGGAAGTTCGTCCCCATGACTGGAAGAAGGACACCACCCGGTGGGCATCAATATTATCCCGTATCCTGCCTAATTATCCAATCTGATTATATAAAGGGTGATTTTTTAGCTATTATCTTTTTGGCAACACTGCTTTAAACAGCTCACGCACGTTTCGTGTTTTGTTTCACTGTCCAACATCCACAGTTTGGTCTATAACTTAACCATGAGTCGTCTTACAAACGAACAACACTTACAAATCATTGAATTTTATTATCAAAATGCGTGCTCTGTTAAGAAAGTTCATCTCGCGCTTCTTTCATTTTATGGTCAGTTTAATCGACCCACTGAAGCGGTGGAGTGTTTTGGAGTGAAGATCAGCCAGAAGCATTCCAAAAGCTACCAACGCATCCAGAAAAAGTCACAGTTTGGTGCAGTTTATGGGCTGGGGGCATCATTGGACCGTACTTCTTCAAAGATGCTGCGAATCGTAACGTATCTGTGAATGGTGAGCGCTACCGTGAGATTATATCCAACTTTTTTTTGCCCAAAATGCAAGAGCTTGACATGCATGACATATGGTTTCACGGTGCCACATGTCACACAGCACGCGTAACAATGGACTTATTGAGAGGCGAGTTCGGTGAACACGTTCGGGACCGGTTAATTGGCCGCCTAGATCGTGCGATTCAACGCCTTTAGACTATTTTTTGTGGGGCTATGGTAAAGCTCATGTCTATACAGACAAGCCCGCTTCAATTGACGCATTGGAAGACAAATAATGGCCGAAATGTTGGAAAGAGTATGCCAAAATTGGACTAAGCGGATGGACCATTAGACGCGCAGTCGCGGTCAACATTTGCATGAAGCAATCTTCAAACATTAAATTATATGGACCGTACTATCGATTCAAATAAAGGTTTCATGCATTTTTCTGAATTTCAAGTGTTTTTTTCTTTTAAATTTTCCTATAGCTCTTAAAAAATCACCCCTTATATAGTATAATCGAAAATTGTTGGCAAGTTAAGTTTTCATGGCCCAGGCTTGACGTGAAGTAGCCTCCTACAGAGAATGTAGGTGGTTACGGTACAACGATATGTTGTAAAATGAGAGTGGAGGAGAAGGTAAAGAAAATAAATACATACTGATCGATCTTTAAAAACAGAGTAAGTATATATGTATATGTCGCCATAATTTACAGGTAGTGTGTTGGCTAATTAGACGTGAATCCCAAGGTTCAAACCTCAAGTCAGACAAATTCAACAAAACGAAATATAAAAAATTATATCTTCGGCGACTTCCTCTCAGCAGGTCTCTGGCAAAAACTCTGAGAGTAAATTAAATTGCCATGAAAAGTTTTTAAAAAATCTGTAGTTCGAAGTCGACTTTAAACTGTATAAAATTAACACACCCAACATAAGTGGACAGTAACGACCAATTCTGTATGTGTGTACGTTTTAGTTCGACTGAGATCTTGGATGTATTGAAAGTTTCCCTCTACTTTAGGTAAAAAAAGAGTTTAAGCTTTGGCTGATACATTAACAGTATGTATTGTGTTTTAACCTGATATGTGAGTAATTGAACTGAGTTGGGCAATTCAAACAAGCCATTGTATCGTTGTATTGAGTGTACTGTTGCATGAATATACAACAGTGTATGCTTTAACCTTATATGTGAGTAATTGAACTGAGTTGGGCAATTCAAACAAGCCATTGTATCGTTGTATTGAGTGTACCTACTGTTTTTTTTTTTTTTTTTTTTTGCGGGAAGGAGGGGAAATGCTTTATGCATTCATGTAGGCCGTCACCATACATGGTATGTCGGACTCTCCCATTAGGTATACCGACTAAAACCCCACCTTGTCTCCTCACCAGGGTATATTCCACCTCGGAACCACGGTTGTATTACTTCGAGGTGGACCCCTTTTCTGGCGGGTGTGCCAGTTCCATCATCATCAGCCTGCGTCAAGGCTCCGCTCTTCTCTTATTCCACTGCGTCTAGGTCGTATTTTTTCATACGCAGGACATGATGCACAAATTCTCTTACTGCGTTCCAGCTTTCTCTATTGCTTATCATTTTCAGCACGACGTTTGTTGCACTAATATTTCCGATTTCAGCTTCGAGTCGCTGACGGCTTTCGGCCCATCGACGACAGCTGAAGAAAGTGTGTTCGGAGTCATCTAACGTTTCCTTCTCTTCATAGATACAAAATGGCGAGTTGCATTTCCCCATGCGATGCAGGTAGTCTCTGAAGTATCCGTGACCGGTCAGCATCTGGGTTATGTAGTAGTCTACTTCTCCGTGTTTTCTATTTTTCCACACTTGCAACTCTGGAATCAGTTTGTATGTCCACCTTCCGTGCTGTTCATTCTCCCAGCGAGACTGCCATTTTAGGGAGACTTCGTGCTTTATTGCCTCCGTACTCTGTGGTTGAGTCGTATTTTGCCTGGCGTTGAAGATCATCCGGCGCTCAATTGCCTGTAGGTCTATGGGAACCATTCCGGCTATCACTAGGGCAGCTTGTGTTGATACCGTTCGATACGAGGATATCACTCGTAGAGCAGCTATTCTCTGCGCAGACAGCAGTTTCCTAGCTCTGATTTGGGTTTCCAAAGTAGAAGCCCAAATTTCAGATCCATAGGGGAGTATGCTATTTCCAGTCTCCATGAGTAGCTTCCTCTTACTTGGGAGGGGTCCACCAATGTTTGCCATCAGTCTGCTTAGTTGGGCTGTTATTCTAGCTGCTCTCGCTGCAGTATATTCTATTTGGTTTGAATAGGTCAGTTTCGAGTCCAATCTAACACCAAGGTATTTAATAGATTTCTTTGTGGGAATAACCAAGTCGCCTATGTTGATTTCAATCTCTATTGGAATGTGTCGTCTGGTTAGTAGGAGCAGCTCCGTCTTATGCATGGCCAGCTGTAGGCCGTGAAGTGTACCTACTGTTGGACGAATATACAACAGTGCATGCTTGTTGTTGATAATTTTCATGTGAAAATCCGATACACTTATACACATTTATTTCATATGTTTTTAAAAGTTGTATTGGTTTCGTACTATCAGTTTATGTAAATGCCAATAATCAAGAAGAAGAATAAAAATACGAAATATTTTCTACGGAACTTGAATCAACAATTAACATTTCAAAATTATATTGGTCGCACAGATAATTAATTAATTTACTTTTTTCCGTAATATTTTTCATTTTGTTGTTTAAAATTCAAATTATGAATACTGACAATCTACTTCTTATCGATTTTTGACGTTTGAAATACGAAATTCACAATACAGCATAGCAATGAGCGTTCACAAACGCTGTATTGAATACAACACATGTACACGATACAAAGTCGTGTGAATTGGCCAAGTAATTATACTTTCCACTACTCATTAGTAAATGCCGTAATGTAAACTACATTATGGATTCAAAAAAAGGATTTAAACTCAATAGCTTCTAAATATGCTTTGTTTTCTTTTAATAAACCTTTTAGGGATTTAGAACATTCAACGTATATCAGAATTGTTTTTGACAGTGTACATTGCAATCTTCCGTGGAAATGCACCGCTGTTCACGAATTGAATTGCAACTCTGTTTTATAAGACAGAGTTGTCAAAACAGTACACATGCGTTCTTCTGATTGTTGGAACGAACACTGCGCGTGGGTTGATTTGCAACCCGGTCTTATGGAGATGAAACGTCAAAAACGCTATACGTGGGTTCTTCTGATTGGTTAATCAATCATAACGGTATTGTCGTACGACGTTTTTTTTATGTATGCGTGACGCTTGGTTTTTTCCAGAAAAGGGCATAGGCAAAGAAAAAGAAGAATGTTAGGGAGGAAGTCAGTTGGGTGTTAGCGACTGCCGAGGTCGCATGTGCAAAAAAATTAAAAGGTGTTAAAATAAGTATAAACTGATCCAAAGAAAATATAAATAAATTAATTAACATAGTTAGAATGGAATCCAGCAATTTTGTGCAAACTTATAGTTACTCTTTGTTACTTATAAAAACTGAAAAAAATTAATGTGAATTTTTTCTGTTAAGAAGAATTAAATACAATTTCAAATAAAAATTTATAAAAAAAAAAAAAGTATAACATCCCTATAATTAAAATATCTTTAGTAATAGTGATTGTAATTAAATGTGGTAATTAAA
Source organism: Sarcophaga rosellei (assembly GCA_930367235.1). Lineage (NCBI taxonomy): Eukaryota > Metazoa > Arthropoda > Insecta > Diptera > Sarcophagidae > Sarcophaga > Sarcophaga rosellei. The sequence goes on from OV884019.1 coordinate 68,024,677, forward strand.
ATAATATAAACTAAATATAAAACAATTATGGAATTATATATTAAAGATCAAATGAACTAAAATAAAAAAAAGAAAAAAATTATAGATTAAATTTTTCCACAAATTTTCAAAAAAAAAAAGTTATAAAACAAACACCCAACAACTACGGAAAAGAAATAATAGCGAGTTAAGTTTAATTTTAAGTAAAACACTATTACCGACGTTTTAATAAAAAAAAAAAACACATCTGAAAATAATTATCCACTCTCATACAAAACCAAGAGGAAAGTGCCTTAACAATTTGAAACAATGGAAACGTGAATTATTAAATAAAATTATCTTAACCTGAAATCATTATACAAATTCAAAAAAAAAAATTAAATAGTTTAAGACAATAAAAAAATTAAAAACTTAAATGAGTAAATGGAATCAAGACTTGTACTTAAAATTAAAACAGACAAAAGAATATTATTATTAAAGAAATAAGAATATAATTAAAATTAGAATAAGCCAGTGAATTAAAAGAAAGTCTAGAATCTTCTATTATTTCCTTTAATTTTTATAAACACTTAAAAATATACTTACCATATAAACATTACTTATATGTAAAATCAATAAAAAAAAAAACACAACAAGAAAAGTTTAATTATAATGAATAAATATGAACGCAATAATAAAAATAAAAGAATTCTTAATATATTGTCCTCATGCTTTACATACCATTTAAATACATTAAAAGCAAACAACATAAGTACCTAATTATATATATATACATATAGTATATAGTGATAAAACCATATAAAACAATAAAAAGGACAGATATTGAAAAAAAAAGGAAAAAACAATAATACAAAAGAATAAAGAGAGCGACACAAATGTGTACCACGAGCACCAGTATCCAGCAGCACATCCGCCAACATCTGTACTACATCATCATCATCATCATCCTTCTCAACACCAGCAGCACATCCGCCAACATCTGTACTACATCATCATCATCATCATCCTTCTCAACACCAGCAGCGTAAGATGTAATTTTAAGAATATCTATTAGAAAAAAAAATGTTATAACTATAAACTCAATGAATAATTTTTATATATATATGTACACTTAGAGTAAATATTGTATAAATTACATACTCACTAACCCATACCTATAATAAAAAAATTAACCATTAATTATTTATATATATAAATATATTTATAGTTAGTATTTTTATAAATGACATAAAATTTCATTACCTACATTTTATTGCCTTTTCATATCTTTTTGTATAATTGGTACTGTTTTCAATAAATTTTCTTTTATTGTAATATAATGCATCTCTAGCAGTTTTTCTTTTTTTTTTTCTCTGCATGGGTGAAGGTTCCACGGGTGTGAGTGGGAGTGTGATTGAAGATGTGAGTAAGTAAATTTTCTTTTGCAACTCTTCGTCTATTTGGCATGTATGACTATTTCTATGCTTACGCTTCGCAAAATTTTGGGTCAGGAACACCCACGGGATTGAGCTAGCCGGACAATTCCCCATACATGCCAGGTTCCAAATTAGAATTTTTTTTTCTTCTATTAATAACTATTGACTTATCAAGCGAGCGTAACAAACCATGACAATGTTATCAGTCATAAGCTTTTTAATTCAGATATTTTTTGTAGAGTTTTTCATATAATGTCCAGAAATTTCGTATGACATAATCAGTCGGCATAAATTCAAAGGTAGTATGGAACGCAGAAAATTGAATGACAATATGTTGTGGTGCAGAAAGAAGGGAGTCATTGCGAATTAAATTTTGCCTTTACCGCAATTAGCGGCATTTTATAAACGTTAATAGTGATATTGATGATCATAATAAACCTGAAGCTAATATTTATGGTACAAAAGCAAACTAAATTATTCATGAGAGGTTATAGCCTCTGCAGTACTCGTCAGCTACTGTGCCTATAAACTAAAGATTAATGGAGCGTGGAGCATTATTTACTAACAATAGACAGAAAAAAAAAAATTCCTTTTATTATTGTAATAATAAACACCATCATGTAGTAAACTACATTAATGAAGGGGAAATTGTTTTTAATATGAGATGCGTAGTTTTTCATACGTATTTTAGAAAGGATTATTATGTATGTATTAATATTGCAACCCACACATGAAGCAGTGTAGTGCTAATAGCGTGCTATGCAATTCTTTTAAATAAATTAATTTAAAATTGTACAATTCAAAAAAAGTAATCTCTGTGAGGAAAAATCAATAAAATTATACTTAATATGTTTAGATATGCACTTTTATTGCGTAAATCGCAATAAACGCCATTATTGAGCTCAATATTTCATATAATATATATAATATAAATTAGTTATTACGCAATAAATACGCAAATGGTTATAATATCGAGTAAAACTTAAAATACAGCACTGTCATAAGTATGTTCAGTGAGTATATTACAATTTTCCGAACACTTTCTGTTGATATTTGACAACCCAAATGTCAACAACGACAAAAAACAAAAACAATGTTGTTGAAACAACCAGCTGTTTTGTTTACCAGCTGTTAAATGAATATTGCTTATATTATATCGGGACACTTAAAATACTGTATGTACTCAAATACTGTATAACTCAATAAAAGTGCATGTCTGAACATAGTATAAAAATGTTTATTGGTAGTTGTATTAAATTAAACTATAAGATTCATATTTTAATTATAAATTGATGATTCTTAAGGGTTATGTATAAAGAATAATATTCCTAGGCAAATATCAAAATATTACAGTGCACTCTTTTTTAAGGACTGACAAATATGTCCGCTTATTAGAGGTGTCGGCTTATGAAAGAACAAGAAAAGTAATTAATAATCTAATACATTTAATCCTTAAACACTCTTAATTTGAAAACAAAAACATATATACAGTCAAGAAAAAAATGTACATACACCGCTGTATGTAGACTTTTTTTCCCCGTGATTTTTATCAAATTGAAAATGGTGAAGTCGCCGCAGTCTAGTAGGTAGTGTGTTGGTTTATTAGACGCGAAGCCACGGTTCAAATCCTCGGTCAGACATCAAAACGAGATATGATTAAATATTTCTTCGGCGATTTCCTCTCAGCAGATTTCTGGCAAAAACTCTGAGAGTAAATAAAATTGACATGAAAAGTTTCTCCAAAATCTATCGTTCTGAGTCGACTGTAGGTCCCGCCACTCATGTATAAAATTAACACATACAACATGAGTGGTGTTTAGAAGCTAGGCCGTAATCCTGACTGAAGGGTTGTAATGCCCAATTATGTATGTGAAAAGGTGTTATAGCGTTCTTTAATGAAATTTCAATTAAGAACGTTTGAAGAATATAAAAAACTATAACCTAGAAATTATTATAAAAAAAAACAAATTAGCGGGACAACTGTGTACTTTTTTCTGTGAATTTGCGAATAAAAAGAAAACAGTTAGACCAAATAAATATTCAACTGTACTTAAAATGTCAGAAATTTTGTTTTGGCGAGTTTTTTCCTTTAATTCCAATATCCGGGAGATGCATTTGGAGATCAGATCAGTTTTAACACCTTCTAGGTCGCTGTGTTATAAAGAAAAAGGTTTAAGTTTTGTTATAATTATAAGAAGTTAACTTATCTTCAATTTCAGTTCCTAGCTCATATTTAGAAGAATTTGTCAACGATTCTTACATAGTAATTAAAAAATAAATAAGAAAGTTACCAAATTTGATTAAAAATAATCAGAACAGTCATACCGATTACGAATAAAGTAAAATGTAAACGAAAAAATTGTGTTACCCTACTGTAACCTGTCCGGTTATGGGATAATAAATTTCGTACGTCGTGGAAAAAATGTCGTGTCCTGTTATGCGAGGTTTGTCCGCTTAAGAGGAAAATATTTTAATAATCTTTTTTTTTTGGTACTGAAAAAAAATCCGTGTATGCGAAGTTTCTGCTCAAGAGAGGTGAATTTAAATTTTAGTATTTTGTATGATGACCTTTAGTGTCTGTCACTGCTATAGGTCTTCTGCACATTGAATACACAAGATTTCTGGCTGTCTGTAAGGGTAGAGATTGCCATAAAGGACAGTAGCCCTTAAAATTGCTTTTGTGCTATGGATAGTGGTTCCAGTCCTCTTCTTGTCCATACATGTCCAACAGAGTATGGCAATATTTCACATATCTTCCTGCCAACGAGATTGAGCCAATGAAATTGAGCCGTCCCGTAAAACGAGTGGACAATATCTAAATTAACCGAAGCAAGGGGAATACCTATGTCCTGCAACATGTTGGAGTTTGCCACCACCATAAAGGCCCAGTCCAGCTCAGAAGTAATGCAATTTCCAACGATATCGCTGTGTCCCGCAAACCATAAACAAATTATTTTTTCCGAGAAATCCTCGGACGTTTAACCTATGTTCGTAAGGCAGGAAAAATCCTGCCACATAACAAGCATTGTGCAGCTTTCAAAATTTATATAACTTTGCTTCGAAAAACACTGCAGTGATCAATCAGCCAATAAGAAAGTTTAATATCAGAACCCATAATAAAGATGCCGCAGTCCACCCTGTCACTCATCTTTTAGCCGCTTCCTCAGATAAGAAGGTTAACTCTTAATGAGAATGAACTTGTACTGAATTCGTACTGTATTTGTACTCTTCCATTCTTATTATTCACTAATCCACTTAATTTTTCGTATCATATTCATACCAGAAATCAGCAATACGAAATACGAATCCCTCGGTAGAACAGCTAATTTAAACCTAATATGTCAATTGTAAAGATCTGCCTGTATAATTATTAGTGGTTCCGTGCGTACCTCCATTGATAGTGGATGAAGTGGATCCGCTGCGGTGATGAAGAAGAATATGGTGTTATTCACCTGCTGAGTACATGCGCAGCAGGAGAATGGGGCACCGTGGTGCCTACTGTATAGATGATCTGGAAGAACTGTCTCGTATTGGCAATGGCAGTTAGAATCTCTTCATCAAAAGCTCCGAGATATTTCGGCACTAGCCTTTGTGGCCTTAATGTGTCTATCAGAGATCAGCAATGAATCCTTTTTTCGCTACCCATAAGTACTCATGAAATTTTGAGTATGAGTGAGTTAACAGTATTGAAATTCAACTGCCCTGATTTATTCATACTCACTACAACATTGATTTAAAAGTACAGATTGCAATGAGTGTGAGTACAACGTTGACATCAAACTCATAACATTCGTAACATATGTTTGATTCATAAATTTAGAAAAATACTCATAAATAATTCGAGTGATTCGAATCATTCAACAAAATTGACCATCTTAGTTGTTGTTGCATTTACAAAAAAAAAAAGAAAGAAAAAGACAAAGACAGCATGCATAGCTAACACACAACCTTCTAGTGAGTATTATAGTATTCGTACGCGAATCATACTTATTTTGTGATTCTTGTAAATGTTCAGTCATGAAGAGTCGAAATCAACAAAATGATGCGTATTGTTAAGTATGATAACGATGAGCACTTCAAACTTTGAATATGAGTAGTATGAATATGACATTAAAATGAGTATGAATGCGTATGAATTATCAGAAATTATGAGTATGATTCGAATCTATTCATCTTTTTGAATACTCATTGCTGATCTCTGATTCATACTAATGTATTGGCAAATAAGGAGAGGAAGTATTATTGCCAAAAACCGATAAATTTTTAGACCAGGGGGCTAATTCTAGCATTCGTATACGAACGAATTTTTACTCGAACGTACCATAACATCGTCTATAAACCATAGATGGGCACTTTGCAGTACCAGTAAAATTTCAGTAAAAATTGATTTTTACTGATTACTGAAAAAAATTACAGTATTCAGTAAAATTTTACTGGTAATGCAATCTAAATTTCATTACCAGTAAAAATTTACTGATTACTGAAAAAAAAATCAGTATTCAGTAAATTTTACTGGTTACTGAAAAACAAAAACAGTATTCAGTAAATTTTACTGGTTACTGAAAAACAAAAACAGTATTCAGTAAATTTTACTGGTTACTGAAAAAAAATTCAGTAAGTCAGTAAATTTTTACTGGTTACTGAAAAAAATCAGTACCAGTAAATTGAAATCCATTATACATTACCAGTAAATTTTTATTAATTATCAAAAAATTGTCAACATTTCTAATAGATGTTATTAGTTGAAATAGAGAGTATATATTTGTAAAAAACAAAAATTAAAATAATGTCTAATATGAAATTTAAAAAAAAGATGTAGCCCACTGGGTTTGAACCGACGACCACCCGATTTCTGATCGCCATTGTACTCACAACACCACTGAAATATTTATTTAAGCGTGTTGTTTCAATACTAATTTATTTTTTATTCGTGTGAAAAACAGTTCTAAAAATAAAATTATAGGTTTTTACTTTCAAATTAACGGTTCTTGTATTCAAATTAAATTTTTTGAAAGTCAAACACAATTTTTTGCAGCACAAATTAAATTTTTTTCATTTCATATTAAATCGTTTTTATTTTAAATTAAGTTATTTTTATTTCAAATTAAATTTATTTAACTTCGATTTAAATTTTCTGTTTATTTGGCCAAAAATTTTAAAATTAATTTTATAATAATACGATGATGGTCTTTGATAATGCATAAAACTCAAGAAGTAAAAGATAAGGTTGCAGATTTCCGGGCATATTTTAATGTTTCTTCCTCCTTACTCACTTATGCTTAATCCAATAGAAAAGTTTTTTATAAAACAAGGCTACATTCCCGAAATTTATTGGCTGATCGGGACATTAATTTGGTCCTGGTAACAATAATTAAATAATCAGTAGAAACGGTAACACATTCAGATTGTAGCAATTATTATCTCGATATGACCATGAATTTGTCATTAGCTGCATCTAGAGAAATGTTGCAATAATGAATTGAGCAATAAGTTTATTTTTATTTTATTTAGTAAATTTTTAGTCAAATAAACAAAAAATTTAATTCGAAGTTAATAAATTTAATTTGAAAAAAAAAAAATAATTTAAATTGAAATAAAAATAATTTAATTGGAAATACAAAAACTTTAATTTTAAATAAAAAGAATTTAATCTAAAATGAATAAAATTTATTTTGTGTTGCAAAAAGTTGTGTTTGAAATTTAATTTGAATACAAAAATCGTTAATTTGAGAGTAAAAACCTATATAAATAAATAGGCAAATTGACAAAAAGTAACTGTTCAATTTATCTACAAGAAACCATTCTTTACCTGTCCGAACAGGACACGACGACCAAGTGCTTCAAGACTCACTTTGCAATAAAAAATTTGTTTCCTAAATACAATACCCCATTGCCCTCGTCCGCCCCTGTAGAACGATTATTTTCATTCGCTGGAATTGTAAATCGTTCAAGAAGGCAGAAACACAGCGATGCAAATTTTGAAATGTTGGTCTTAAGAAAAGCTAATGGTGGACACTAATAATAATTTAGTGTATTTCATTTTTTTACGTATGTTTATTAAATTCCTATTAAGAAAGTGAAAGTAAAAAATATGGAAAATTTCTATTTTAAATCATCAAAAACTATATAGTAAATGAAAACATTATAGTAAAAACTTGTAAAAAAAGGTACATGTATAATTTTGATTAGTCGATATTGTAAACTATTTTGGTTTTAAATTGTTCTGACAATAATGTAAACAAAAGGTAATACAAAATAGAACTTGTAATAATTTGCAACGATAAAAAATGTTGATAATTTTAGTTTTTTGTTCTTCTTGCAAGTTTTTTGAGTTAATGAATGTTTTTCCAGTAACAATTGTTAATAATTCAGCTTATTGAACAGAGCAAATTTTATTCGAATCCTTGAACTGTAGGCAATTTTTCCAGAAAATAATTCCACTAACATGTAATTAATAAATTTTACTGATACTGATTTTTTTCAGTAATCAGTAAAAATTTACTGACTTACTGAATTTTTTTTCAGTAACCAGTAAAATTTACTGAATACTGATTTTTTTTCAGTAACCAGTAAAATTTACTGAATACCGTTTTTGTTTTTCAGTAACCAGTAAAATTTACTGAATACTGTTTTTGTTTTTCAGTAACCAGTAAAATTTACTGAATACTGATTTTCTTTTCAGTAATCAGTAAAATTTTACTGGTAATGCAATCTAAATTTCATTACCAGTAAACATTTACTGAATACTGAAAAGCTTAATGCATTAGAATTATAATGCAGTATGCCCATGTATGCTATAAACTTCAAACATACAAACATACAATCAAACACACATTCATTTTTATATATAAGATTCGAATTCGTGATCGAAATTGTGTTCGAATAGAAAATAATTTCGATAGCGAGAAATTTTCTGATGATGTTACTCGATACGAAACGAATCGATTTGTTGCTTAGCTGTTGTGAAACGAGTTAATTATTTCGTTTTAGAGCACTGACTAAAATTCAAAAATTGTAAACAAAAACATATGTTTTCTTAGAAAAATAAAAAAAAATTTAATTAATCCAAGGAAGAAAATTTTATTAAAGTTGTAATGTTTCGTATAATGGATAGTATATTTTGGTTTTACTCGTCGTCTTCTGATACTGAGGAAAAGGAAAGCGTATACTTAAAGACATACATATTACATTTACATTTATTATGTATACTAAAACAAGAGTTTGTTAAACTACCTTGCGCCACAATTTTGCATCTTTGATTGGTGGGTCGGAAGCATTGAGCTTAGCTGTGAGCTGTTCCCATAGCTGATTACCTCTCTTGTCTTTCCCTGAGGAGTATTTGGTAAAACACTCTTTGCCAATTCTGAATGCTTAACCATGAAATTATGTCGCCGTGGTCTAGTAGGTAGTGTGTTGGCTTATTAGACGAAAGGCCCGAGTTCAAATCCCAGGTCAGACATCAAAACGAAAATATTTCTTCGGCGACTTCCTCTCAGCAGATTCCTGGCAAAAACTCTGAGAGTAAAAATGCCATGAAAAGCTTCTCAAAAATCTGTCGTTCGGAGTCGACTTTAAACTGTAGATTCCGTTACTCATGTATAAAATTAACGCACACAACACGAGTGGTGTGAGAAGCTAGGACGTTGTACAATGGATCAATTCGACCCCCGGGTACTGTACTTGTCACAGTTGACAAGTACACGTCCTTTAACCTAACCTAACCATGCAATTTCAAGAATTTTCTTCTGGGTGTAATTAATTTTTGAAACTTTTGACCTACAAATACTGGAATAAATTTTTCTTTTCATAAATATTGTAAATTTGTTACTTACATTTTTTTATATCATCCTTTACAGCAGAAAAACATTAATTCGAAAGCTTTAGTGCCTACGAGTAAAAACTCGCAAGGTTGCTTTCGAATAATCACACGTTAACGAATGCCATCATTAGAAATTTCTATACACTTTACTCGATAACGAATAAGAGAATCCCAAAACTAAAAAAACTCGCACGTTCGAGTAATAATTCGTTCGTATACGAACGCTAGAATTAGCCCCCAGCTTTTCATAGTATATTTTAGAAAACCTACAACTTACATACATTTTACATTTTTCCATGGTTGTGCTCAAAACGAATTCATGTAACCGGTGGGACTATCTAAACAGCTGAGCTCTTTCTTAATGTCAAAATTTTGTTGTTTTTGTGTGTGTTTGTTGTGCGCGTGCGTGTTGTTGTTCATTTTTTTTCCTTTTCCATTTTTTTTCTTCCTATTTTGACAACATTAAAGGTCTTTAACAAAAACAAAATGCCTGTTGTTTTTGCATTGTTGTATTTGTTGTAGACCTGTGGCTACCATCTATGAATTTGCCTTGGTTGTGCTTCTTACTCGCGAATTTATTTATACTTGTTTGTGACAATTAAATGCAAACTCAGAAGATTTAAATAATTTTCAGAATATTATGCCAACATTTTTATTTTTCAGTTTTTGTTATTTTTATTGTGTATAACGCTTATATATTTGCGTTAAACTGACTTAAACCATGTTGTTTTTTTCTAAATTTTCTACAGGGTATTCAACTAAAGTTGAGCTCGTCATCTTTATTATTAACCCCCTACTGTTATATGAAGAAACTAAAAAAAAGCAGAAACTTTCAATGACACAATATTTTTTTGAATTGACAAGATACTTGCGGTGACTTTCATAGTAAAGTAACAGAGACTACTTCTAAAACTATTCGTTTAAGTGTTCCGGCAGTGGCGGTCAATTCTTTGTTTAATTAATTTCTTTTTAACTTCCTTCATATAAATTAATTAAAAATTTCTCATGATTAAATTAAATTTAAAGTACTTGTGCGCAATGGAGAGCATGTTGAATTTTAAATCATGTCTCGTTTAGAGGAATTCTATTCACATAAACAAGCAAAGATACTGAGAAATACGTAGAAATAAATTTGTTCTGCCAATTAAAGCGTGTCAGTGGTTGAATGATTTGATTTCACTTTGTTTTCGTTTATATTGGAAAGACGTCTTTAAACTAATTTCGGGACAATCCTTTGACGTCAAATTTAATTGATAAAACAATACTACGTTAGGTTGATTTTTTGTTTACAAACATTTGAAAACGTTGTGTAACTTGACCAATTAAATGTTTAGAACGTACTTTTATGAAATTTTATATTCTACCGTTTCATGCGTATTGCTTGACATAACAAAACTCGATCTGATTATGCATCCTATTTTTTTTAAAACACGTTTTTATTTGAAGTTAGTGGAGAAGTAATATTTAATCTGAACATCGTTAGTGCTTATGGGTTTAGAATATCTTCCAGGGAAGAGGAAGTCGCGCAGGGATAGTTTATGGAGACGGAAACGACATAATCTCAATTTTTAATGATGATTCGAAGAAACAAACGCATACAGAATTGGTTATTTATTCTAATAAACTTGCCTGACTTGGGTCTCCGTGAAAAAGCCTGATTGGTGCGCTTTTAAATGGAGGTTTACACGATTTTCAAGGAGTGCGATAAATGTTCGAAAACTCATTCTCTAAATTTTAGTCGTCGATACCCAACGTTGTGAGACGAGACATCAGATGTATTGACCTACTGCTTAGCTTGACTGACATCATGTCGAATTTTTTTGAATCCACGTTATTCCGGTCTTCGCGGGAATGATATCACTGAAGAGTGTGCTACTACAGGATTGTCTATTAGTGTACTACTTACGCAGAGGGACTAACATTGCATCTTTTATCGAACTTAATAGGTGGATGGATATTAAAGAAGGTAGAACTTCTAGACTCCTCTGGGGAGAATTATTTAAACTTTTTATCGGAGTAATTAGGTTAGGTTAGGTCGGAGTGGTAGCTTTGATATCACAAAGCTCACTTGAGCACGCATAGCGGCCCGTTGTGATGCCACGGGTGAACGCAGTCCCTTTACTAACCAAGTTCCACCAAAATCAGGGAAAAGGAGGAAGTTGGTCAGCGCAAGGGCTGCACATGGGAGTAATTACAGGCACCGTATATTTTAAAGCCGAAACCAGAGATCAGCAATGAATCGTTTTTTCGCTACTCATAAGCACTCATGAAATTCTGGATATAAGTGAGTCAACAGTATTGAAATTTAACTACTCTGATTCGTTAGTATTCACCACAGCATTGATTTATAAGAACAGGTTGCAATGAGTATGAGTACAACGTTAACATCAAACTCATAACATTCGAAATATATTTGATTCATACACCTACTCATTCAAATTCATAAATTTAGAAAAATATTTATAATACTCATAAATGATTCGAGTGACTCGACTAACCGAACAAATTGATTTGTGAAACCCATGTGCTTTCAAACGAGCTAATGTAATAAAGTACAAGAGGCATTCAATTAAGGAATTTCATGCAAAATTTTATTTTCCTATATGATGCATATACTTACTTAAACTGGCCATTACAACCCTTTAGTCAGAACTACGATCAAACTTCTCAGATCACTCATGTTGAGTCTGTTGAGTCATTTCATACATAAATGGCGGGACCTACGGTCTAAAGTCGACGACTAATTTTAAAGACGAACAGATTTTTGAGGGGTTGTACTATGGCTGTACTACCTACTAGACCATGGCGAGAACATTAAGATATAGGAGTGCCTAAAGTAAATTTAACAATTAGCCTAATTCACAAGCATAGAAGAAAACAATAATTTGAGTTTCTTTAAAGCGATGTACCATATTCGAAGTTAAAAGTCTGGCCACATCTGTGAGCTCGAGTGCCTCCCTAATATCACAGTATCTAAGTATTTAGTGCAGTAAGTGTATGAGTGAATAAGTATGTTTTGCAACATAATATTCATTCTGACTAACGCTGCTAAATATGGAACCGGAAACAGCTATTTATTATTGTACATCATGCTCTAGCTGCAACTACAAAAAAGCAACAACACCTAATAAAAAATGTTCTAAAATAATAATAAAAGAATAACGAAGAAATAAAACAAAAATTTTTTAATTTATTCTACCTGTCAAATTCACCCACACAAGCTTGTACGGTTATAGTCAGTAAAACAAAAAGATATGTGATGCACTATGTTTTCATGTTTGCTTGGAGCATTTATGCTGTGTGTCTGAACTAAACTAAGAATTGTTGGGTAAGTATTCGGTCGCAATGTAAACAATGTAGCAAACATTTTTAAATTTACACAAATTATTTATTTTTTACTAAGAAGAATTGGATGAATAAACTGAATTAAAAGAAATATACCAATAATTTCACCCAAAAAATTATTGATTGAATTTTCGCAAAGAGCCAAGAGCCGGAACATCATAGATATAGACACATAGAGCGGGTCAATAGCCATGTGTTTCGACCAGAGATCAGCAATGAGTATTCAAAAAGATGAGTAGAATCGAATCATACTCATAATGATGTTATCTATGCCGAAACAGTAACCTTCAGAAAAACTAGGTTTATATTATTATATGACTGAGAATAATTCTTTGGCAAAAGAATTATTTGCCAGTAGAAGGTGGTAATCTCTTGAAGCCAGGTCAATACTCTTATGATACTTGAGAATCTCAGAAACAAATTCCAGAACGTTTATTAAGTAACTATCGATCCGAATTGGAATCGAATTGTTGGCAGAACTTGACCGAGAGCGTCAATAGAAGATTCTTTGTAAGTCCTACTAAATATACAGACTATTTCTACTTCAGGTTGTAGTAAGTGATTACTTCTCACAGTCAGGTATATAACATTGAATTTCAGATGCAAATTTGGTTCTTAAGGAAGAACTTATACTTCGAATGTACTTTTGTATCCGCTATTATTTAACGGTGGCACTGTCGAGAACTATGTGACTCGACGATTTATATTATATTTATTGTAAAGGGTGCGCCATTTAAAAGTATTTAGAAATACGTTAGAAATGGAATATAATTTCATTCATATGGCTGCCGCGGCTGGCCTCACAGTACTTCATTCGATCGGACCAATTTTCATGGACTTTTTCGAGTGTAAGACGTCGTACCTCATATCGAGCCATAACCGCAAAAATATCTCAAGCGACAAAAGCAAAATTTTACAGGGGAAGGTTTTTATTATTTATTTCTTATACAAATTAAGTTAGAAAATGAGACTTTTTTCTGTTATAAATTTATAACGGTACAGAGTGTGACCCTGAAATATTTATAGATGATGCAAATGATGCCAATGAATTTATTTATAACAAAAAACGATATTTTAAAAATATGTCGCTTGAGATATTTTTGCGGTTATGGCTCGATATGTTCGACATCAACATCAACATCGGTTCACATCAATACTATGAAAAGAGGGTACAAAAAAATTGGTTATCATGATGCGATAGGTGACCGTAATCGTTGTGCCGCCCTTATATAATAAATTAAAGTTCTATGGATTGTTAAAGTAACCTGAAAGTAAAACTGAATATTTGTTAACATTTTCACGCGTTCAAGCAATGCTGTGCACAGCAATTCCAGAAGTCTCAAAGAAAATTTTGTAATATCGCCTCACCCACAGTAAACGTTGCAGCCATGTTTTTCATTTTCAACTATTGCATGTGGGTGCTCCATATTTGCTTATATAAAATATTTCACTTTCATTAATGCAATAAATGTTACGGTGAAATCTGAACATGAAGCAGATAAAAAGAAGACGATGAAATAACTGTATAGAAGTAAATTGCCCAACATTGAATTGTTTTAAATCGTGTACAAAAATATAATCACTTTTTTTAAAACAAAAATCACAAAATCTTTGACTCTGAGTGTGGCTGTGGGAAGGTAAGTTTTTATAAAATTTATCTTCGATTATTGAAAAGAAAAGAACGATTAACTTGGTTTCTTTCCTAATTTCTACATATAGAACACATATTCTATCGTAATGCTTTTCAAAAGGATAAAATTAAAACGTTTCCCTTTTAACTAAAGACTTCTAGAGTAGTTTTTTTTCTCAGTGTAAAGCGTTTAAAGTCGACAATCCATTGACTCTGCAAATTTCATCGTCTTCTCTTTTGTAAACAATTAAGTTCGAATTTGCTGAGCTTTTCCTGCCTGATACTGTTGAGTAATTATCGATTATCGTTTTCAAAGTAGTTTATGTACGACTTTTTTTACAAACACGACCAACACACTGGGAAAGACGTCTACTCTCCTAGTGCAATGCGTTGAAACCTACATAAACAGCTGAGGAAGGAAAAAAGCATAGTATTTCACATACGAAGAGAGTTGTTAAGAAACGAGTTATCTTTGAAATGTGCTGTGCTATCCACTTTTTAGTCACCCACAATTTAAAATATCAATAAAACAGTTATACAGTCCTGGGGTGAGTTACCTCGAAGTTGCGGTCACGGTTTAAACCCCAGGTCAGACATCAAAATGAAAATAATAAATATGAAAAAAATATATATGGCAGCCTCTGAGCAGATTTTGGTAAAAAATCTGAAAGTAAATGCAATGAAATGCTTCTAAAAAATCTGTCGTTCGGAGTCGACTGTCTCTCAGCAGGTTTCTGACAAAAACTCTGTAAAAAAATTGCAATGAAAAGTTTCTCAAAAATCTTAGAAGTTATATCGTAATCCTGAGTAAAGGATTTTAATGATCAATTATGTATGTTATATTATGTTCTTGTAGGCCGAATCAGCTAGAGCAATATGTTTGTTTTGTTAAGCACTACAGAATAATACAATGCTACATCAGTACATCAGTTTCCAGAAATAGTATCAAAACAAGTGGGACTTTGTAGCGTGCTACTAACACTAGTGGCATGCTTCAATTTAATTTATAGTCGATTGCACCAATTTTTAGTTGTTCGGTATGGCAAACCTGTGAGACGTACACAATTTCATCCATAATTTGGTTATGTTAGATGACGGCAATTATAGCTTAAATCAGATTTAGGTTAATACAGATTTACTAACGACTTTACTATACACGCAGAAGAATCTGTAGGTGATAAAAGGTAACCAAATATTTTCTGACAATAAGTCTTGAAATTTTAACGTCCTGGTTCATACACCCGTGTTTCCAAAGAATTTTCATAGAATATTTATTTATTATGGTGGTTGTGTTGGTATTTTACACCCCGTAATTCCTAATTAGGATTGTTTTTTGTTCGAATCATTGTATCATTTTAAGACACGTTTCATATTGAATAAAAGTTTGTCTATCCGACCTGCTCATATCCTGAGATGCTGGTTTTTATTACCACAGGAAAACTACACAGAAAAGTAGAGTAGATTGGGAAAAATAAGTAAGTAAGCATAAAGTTTCCGTTTCCTCGATGAGTTTTAGACTTTTTGGATGCTGCTGGTTGGCGTAAGGATATGTTCAGCATCATGTTCCTTTCCGCTCCACAAGAATATGAGTAAAAGTTAAAATAATTAACGGAAAATGCTAACAACTTATGAATATTTTTAAATAGGTTAGTTAAAGCAATGTAGAGATATTTTTTTTTAATACTCATGGAAAAATTTTGAATAATTATTGATTAATTTAAATACATATTCTCCTCTCAGACACACATATGTAGTATTGACAACAATACAAATGTATAAGAAATGTTTTCGGAGACAAAAACAAAAATATAATATTGTTACATGTTTTGTTCATTAATTATAATTTGGTTAAATTCTAAATTTTAATCGTTTAACATTAAAACGATAAACAAAAACCACACAAGCACATACAACGAACTTGTTTGCATATACCAATAAAAGGGGATAGAAGGTGAAACAACTAACATTATACTTCGAGAGTCTTCGTCGGACTATTTGTATAAGAATATAAAAAGGCAAGACGAAGCAGGCAGTGAGCAGTAAGAATTCAGTCTGTCTTGTGTGAAGACGCGTTGCGTGCGAAGTAAAAAAACGTGGTTTGAAAATCTCCATTATAAAGATCTGCGTTGTAAGCAATTATTGTTGTATACGTCAAGTTATAAACAGTAGTTCGAGCAATAAAGAATTTAATTGAAACTAAACATCAATTTATTTTTATTTTGTTTGCAATCAACGAACTCATGTTTTGAAAGTTTTTAAAAGGGTAAAAACGTAACAATATAATACAACAGTATTAATAGGTTGCTCTTACCTTTCGCTCTAATTATACTTTATTCGTTTTTTTAAATGACTCGATAAATTACTGACGGCAAATTAAAAATTCAAATGAAAGCATTCTAAATCATCAGTTGGAATGCATTAGAGAGTAAAACAGGAAACATTGTAAGAAAAGGTTGCCTTGTAAGAGAATGCAACATCCATCGGCCGGTTTAATGGTAGAATATTAATTCTTATGAAATATGACAGACATGTGGAGTGTAACTTAAGTATTGGTTGAAAAAAAGGTTTGATCGTAATGATTACCTCCGGGCTTGAGTCACTTTTTATACACACAAGTGTCTTTATACGAATTTAATTCGAACAAGCAATAATCAAGTCAATGTAATGATTCAAATCAGTTGCACTATATTTAAAATTAAGTGAAATATTGTATGTATATAGTAGTAGGTTTGTCCATGTAAACTTAAAACAAAAATATTGCCAAAACCATAGAATATTATAAAACTTTAATATCAGCATAGATTCCTTGAATAGACAAATAAATTTTTGGCTATATTTCTACCATATTTATTAACAACAGGTAGTACAGACAATAAATATTGTGCACTGAACTCAATAAATCAATACAATGACAACCATAGAGTAATTACGTTCAGAAAACCAAAATTAAATTGAATAATTTCCCAATATTCCCACTCTATTCTTCAAGAGTCAAGGCATGTATATACAGTTGTGGACATATAATTACAACATAAGTCCAATATTTCCGTTCAATTCCTTTTACACTTGATTCCTTCTTTATTTTTCTATTTTATCAAATTTTCTTACAAAATGAGTCATTATTTAGTGAAAGTGTTGTTCTTCAAAAAAAAAAAAAAAAATTATTTGTACTGAAATTAAGCAAAAGATGTGGCAAAAATTTCAAGTTGTTTCGAGACAAACGTAAGGTCATCATCATCCTCAGAGCAGCCGAGAAGAAGTTAAATAAAGTTTCACAGCTACTTGGTTGCTCTAGACGGAAAATTTATAATGTAAAGCGACATTTTAATACATTTGTAACTTAAAATAACGTAACCAAAGCAATCAAACTCCAGAAAAACAAATCCATGATAGGTAAAATTTTCATAAGAGCGTGTAAAGCTGACTCATTTCAGATCAGCAATGAGTATTCAAAATGATGAGTATATTCGAATCATACTCATAATTTCTGATACTTAACCGCATTCTTATTTTAATATCATACTCATGCTACTCATGTTCAAAGTTTGAAGTACTCATCGTACTCAGACTTAACAATACGCATGATCTTGTTGATTTCGACTCTCCTTTACTCAATATTTACAAGAAACACAAAATAAATTGGCGAATTTATACGACTTTGTATTGTGTATGTTGTATTGAATGCACTTTTTGTTTGTAAACGCTCAATGCTATGCTGTATTATGTATTTCGGATTCCAAACGTCAGAAAACGATAAGGAGAAGAACACAAGTATTCATAATTTGATTTTCAAACTACAAAATTAAAAGTAATACGGAAAGAAGTAAATTAATTAATTATCAGTGCGAACAATGTAATTTTGAAATGTTAATTGTTGACTCATTTTTATTCTTCTTGATTACTAGCATTTACATAAACTGATAGCACTAAACTCATACAACTTCCAAAAACATATGAAAAAAATGTGTATGAGTGTATCGGATTTTTATATGAAAATTATCAACAACAAGCATACACTGTTGTATATACAATACAACGATACAAGGGCTTGTGTGAATTGCCCAAGTATGATTCGCGTAGGAACACTACAATACCACTAGAAGGTTGTGTGTTTGCTTTGCTTTCTATCTTTGTCGTTTTCCTTGTCCTTTTTGCAACAACAGCTAAGACTGTAAATTCTGATGAATGATTCGAATCACTCGAATCATTTACTAGTATTAAAAGTATTTTTCTAAATTTATGAATCTGAATGAGTTGACGTATGAACCATACATATTTCGAATGTTATGGGTTTGATGTCAACGTTGTATTCATACTCATTGCAACCTGTACTTATAAATCAATGTTGTAGTGAGTACGAATGAATGAGAGTAGTTGAATTTCAATACTGTTAACTCACTCATACTCGAATTTTCATCAGAAGCGAAAAAACGATTTATTGCTGATCTCTGCTCTCAGCATGTAAAAATTGAATTATTATGTAAGTATATTATCCAGAACAATTAAACGACGTCTTAATGAAACTTTCTTACGTCAATGCGTCCTACTCATCCTTACGCATATAAAAAAATAAAAATTTATTGACTGTTTCCAAACGAAACATGATGGAGCAAATGAGTTTTTAGAAATATATTTTAGCTGGCAACAAATTCAAATTTTGCCGATGAAGATCAAATGGAAAATGGTAAGTATGGCATTCAGCTATGCAACAGTTATCCACAATTTGATTGCAAACATACCATCAATTACTTATCAACAATTAAGTTCGATAACGAGAATATTATGGTGTGGGGTACTTCTTCTCGGCATAGAAAATATGTTTTATTATTGGTTTTTAATTTTGAATATAAAACGAATAATATACAATACTGACGAAAGTCTTTATTATATGGCCACCACTGTATGTATATATATTGCAAGACATTATAAAAGCACACACTCTATGTTATTATACGAAATTTCTAAAATTACCTCCAGGATTTAAGACAAAGTTAGATGGATAAAAATATGAAAAAACTGGTATTATTATAACGTAAATAAATGCATACAAACACTAGGAATGTAAATGATTTACGAAATGTTTTTGCTTGTGCAAGATACGAGGGCTGCATAATATATTGCTACGTTTTTACCTTTTCTAAAACGTTTAAAATATGAGTTCGTTGATTGCAAACAAAATAAAACTAAATTGGTTTTTAGTTTCAATTTGATGAATCCTACAATAATTTGCTTCGTTATTCTGTACGTTAGATCTGTATGCATGTATTTACGTTAGATCTGTATAGCGGAGATCTTCAAACCGCGACTGTTTTCTTCACACAAGACTGATTGAATTACTCGCTGCCTGCTTTGTCTTGCCTTTTTATATGCCCACGTAAACAGTCTGATGAATGTTTTTGAAGTCTAAAGTTCGTGGCTTCGACTTCTCGAGATTTCTATCCTTGTTTCATTGTTGTTTACGTTGTCTGTTGTTGCCTTCTTATCTATTCCCTTTTCTTTCATACTTCTGTTGTTGGTATATGGTTTTTGTTTTTGTAGCTTTTGTTTGTCATTTTAATGTTAAACGATGTTACACCATTTCCATTTTAGTAACAATTTGTGCACAGTCTCAATCACTACACTAAGCAGGTGGATACTGTTTTTACAATATTTCAAAAACTTTTTACCAGAACTGAATAAAGTATGATATTTCATAGTAGTTGTATTGGTCGCCGTAGTCTAATACGTTGTATGAAGGCTTATTAGACGTGCAGCCACGGTACAAATCCCAAGTTAAATATCTCGGGCAAAATGAAATATGGAAAAATATTTCTTCAGCGAGTTTCTCTCAGCAGAATTGTGACAAAAACTCTGAGATTTAAAAAAATTCCCATGAAAAGCTTCCCAGAAATCTTTCGTTCGGACTCGACTTTAAACTGTATTCCCCACAGCTCATGTATAAAATTAACATGACATAAATTAAATAGGTGGTGAGAGAAATTAGGTCGTAAGCCTGATTGAGGGGTTTTAAAGACCAATTACGTTATGTACGTATTTTTTGAAATATAATGTAACATATTTACAATTCAGTCAGTAGCATGCTGTACGGACAATTATTTGCCTCAGTGTACATTTTAAAATGTAGAAACATAACAATAAAATATATTTTCTGCAGGGCATTTTCGAAATGGTACCGCTAAAAGCTAGATGAAACAGAATTAGATACAATACCATAAGAAGGATGCAACAGGTTGAAACTTTTAATGGCTTTCCAAAAAGGACTAATGCAGGCGTAGTTTACAGTATATTTTGCAAGTCCAGAAATTTACTATTGCTTTTGCATTTAAAGATAAAACGTATGAGAAGAAAAATTAGCCAAATAACTGCATTATAAACCATCTGAGCAAAAATTTAAAAGGCAGGCATTGAAGAAGAGGATTAATTTCCCTTTTGAAATTTTACTTTTATCCATTAACAGATCCTAAAATACTCACACAGATTGAATAATAATTTGTTGGTGAAGGTATTCGAACAACCATCGTATTTGCCTTATACTCCAAACAGTTGGTTTGGTCTTTAATGGCACATATCCTTCGAATGTACGCACTTTTAATCCGATTAACTATGATACTTTAAAATATTAAATGCCGGTTAGAAGTATTTCGTATTGCATGAAATATACACATTAAATGAATGTATGACTATAAGATATATGCACAGCCGTGCATATATACATAAACAATATATGTATATTGTAGAATTATAACTTTCACCTTAAGTGTTGGAATCGACACTGCACAGGTGATAAGCTTAAACTCAAATACAAGCAAAGAAAACCACAAATGCATTCATACTCACACATATGCCTGCATTAATACATATGCGAGAAACCCTACAAATTATGACCGTTACAATGTTACTGAGCATATTACCGTAAATTTCACTATTGCCACCATTCCAATATTGTGAATGAATGAAAGAAAAGGATACCAGGAATCCAGCAGTTCTTATTTCTCTCCAGTCTTACTTATTGTTATGATACGAAAGTAGAATAAAATAGTTCCTGCAATCTTATACATAGTTTACTTGCAGTATTATCACCATGAAGCAGTTATAAATATTATTACGAAAATGGAAACGGTGTAATATAGTTTAACATTAAAATTATAAACAAAAGCTACAAAAACCATAAGTATGAAAGAAAAGGTGATAGACAAGTAAGCGAGAACCAACAACAAAGAATGTAACCAAAATACACAAACAACAATGAAACCACGATAGATTTCTCTAGATCCGATTTATGTTTCTTATCCGTTCTAATTAACTGCGGTAATCGGAATCGCCGCAGTTTAGTGGGCAGTAGGTTGACTTACTAGACGCAAGGCCGTGGTTCAGACCTCAGCACAGATATCAACAAAACGAAATATAAAAAAACAATAACTTTGAGAGTAAAAAAAATTGTCATGAAAAGTTTCTCAAAAATCTGTCCTTTGGAGCCGACATTAAACTGTAGGTTCCGCCCCTCATGAATAAAATTAACAATTATTTTGAGAAGCTAGGTTATGATCCTGAGTTAAGTAAGGAAGTAATCGGATTGATCTGTACCATGTCGGAGAATGCGAGCAATTTCTGACAGTATCCCTATGTGCCGAAGTCCATATAAGAGTTATCTTTAAAGCATCCGAAATCCTCAGCACGTTGAGACTACGTTCGTTGGTATTCGGTAGTAGGGGTTTCTTTATTGACATACATAATTATTTTGATGTTGATGAAATTGAAATAAATTCAAATTTAAAATTCTTCGTGGCCCTATAGGAGATTTATTTACAAAAATCAAAAATATAGATTCAACATATTGTTACGTTTTTACCGTTTAAAAACGCTTAAAATATGATTTCGTTGATTGCAAACAAAATTAAAATAAATCGATGTTTAGTTTCAATTAAATTCTTTATTGTTCGCACTATTTTTGTGTGCCACTATTTACAACTTGACGAATACAACAATAATTGTATGTTCGCTCTTCTTCTTTGCTTATAGCGCAGATCTTTTCAATGGAGATCTTCAAACCACGACTGTTCTCTTCACACGCAAAGCATCTCCACACTAGACTGACTGAATTCTTCCTACTCGTTCCCTGCTTTGTCTTGCCTTTTTATATGCCAACGTAAACAGTCTGATGAATAATCTTGAAGTCGTACTTTCTTGGTTTCGCCTTCTCGAGAACTCTATCGCGACTTTATTGTTGTTTGTGTATTTTGTTCACATTGCTTATTGTTGCGTTCTCGCTTACTTGTCTATCCCCTTTTCTTTCATACTCATGGTTTTTGTTTTTGTAGCTTTTGTTTATCATTTTAATGTTAAACGATGTTACACCGTTTCCATTTTCGTAACAATATTTTTTCAAACGTTGAAAATATATATGTAGTATGATACTTTAAGGTTAAAATTCATGTTAAAATGTGTGTAATAAACTTTTAAATAGTTTTAAAAAAATCTGCTAATAATAAAAGAGACAAAATAAAATTCATAAAAATAAACTAAATTCATTATTGTGTGCATTCAGTTAAAATGCAACTTAATTGGATTTGTAGTTTTATGAAATGTGGATTTGAATTTTCTTTTCCTAAAAATACCTACAAATATTTGCAAATAATCATGAGAAAATTCTGGGAATCAATTAAGAGAACTTCTCTTGTCATCACCATAAAATCTGTAATATTTCTAATAAGTTATTGCGTTGCTGTTACAATTATTATTGTTATTGGTTTTGCTTTGTATATACAGTGAGCGTCAAAAGAAACTGCACATAATGGATAAAATTCTAGCAATTATAAAACTCAACTTTTACCACTTAAGGAGAGTGCCCGAAAAAATTTGACAATATTTCGAAATTTTTTGTAATTTTTTTGTTTCAATTTTTAAAACTGGCAATAAAACAATTTTAAAATAAAAATAACGATAATTTATTAATTTATATTTTTTTTAATGAACAGTTTCTTTTCACGCTCACTGCGCTTATTTATTTTGTCGTTTTCTAACCACAAAAAAAAATAAAGGATGTAAAACAAGAAAACTTCGTTAACATTTTCAAACATCGGTTTTATCGATTTTTAGATATGTAAGCTTATACCAAAAACAAAAATCATTTTTATCACAGAGCATATTTCCATCTGAATGGTTTAATTCTTTTATTTATTTGCTGATACATTCACCACTCTATTCCTTGGTATTCAGGTTACTTCTTCCTAGTCGAGCTAATTTTAATTATACTCACGATACTAATTTTAAATCTGAAATTATTTTAACAGTTTGAATAGATTTTTCTTTTCGCTTAATAATAGGTAGGCAGGAATTGAGATAGACACACTAAGGCCACATAGGCTCGTTGTGATACCATAGTTTTTCGTTATCCGCTAGTGCCGAAAGTATGTGAAGAACACTCTCCTCTTCTTCATCCCCGTAGCGCCTGGAAAATTATTCGCAAGATGCCTAGCCGTAGTTTAGTAATAGATGAAACAGGTTTCTGGCAAAAACTCTGAAAGTAAATTAAAATTACCATGAAAAGTTTCTCAAAAATCTATCGTTCGGAATCGACTTTAAACTGTAGGTCTCAACACATATGTATACTATTAACACACACAACATAAGTGGAGTGAGAAGCCAGGTCGTAATCCTGACTGTAGGGTTGTAATAACCAATTACGAAAGTACGTACAAGACCAATGCGCCTAGAATAATGCGTGCCCTTAATGCGACGCGTCGGAATAACTCCAACAACTATACTAAGCGTAGTTCTATTGAGTTTAAGCACACTTTTTGTGCGCCCTCCGTCCAGTCCTGCCCGTCTCAGAAGTCAACTATCTGCTAACAGGTCCTGTACTTTCAACACTTCCACATGAAAGGCGCTAAACTCTTTGGGTAGTCTTCTAAACTGAACTATTTAGAAACAACAGTTCCGTTCAATTTGGAGTCATTGGTGAAGATTTGCATGGAACCACTAATATGTAATTATGCAGGCAGATCCTTACAACGGGCATATTAGGTTTAAGTTAGCTGTTCTACCGAGAGATTCCCATTACACAAGATATGTTTGACGCGTGCTGTATACATCCAGTTAAACATTTTAGGACCAAGAATCCATATTTTTGCCGACACTTTGTCACAAGCGTTGAGGGCAATGAAAGTCTTTTTTAATTTGCTAATTATGTTTCTTTTTCAAGATAGTTTTCTATCCAAAACGAGAGCAAGAAAATATGTCTCATCATTGATGTCGAATTCCGTCTCGAGCAGTTTTAGTGGAAAAAATCGCCTCCATTTTCCCGGGTTTAAGCCGCGATCAGATTGCCTTGGCCTATCATCCGAATAGGCAATAGCCCCATATTCAAATAGTTCCAACATAATCAGCACTCGTTCATCACGAGATTATATAAGGGGATTCCCAATGAAGTTCCCCTACCTATCTTTCTGCGGTATGGGAATTCCCTAGCTTCGGGTAGATCATTTTTCCATTAAGTGCTTTTGATATTTAGTTCGCCATAGTGTCCTGTATACCCAATCTTGCTAGTGCGCCGGAAGTAACGCTTTAAATACATTTTCATTTACTTTAAAAATTATTTTCAATTCAATTGTATTTTATTTGTGCCAACAACAACAATTTAATCTGGTTTTAATTCCTTAACTCCTTTTTTTTGTGGATCTATCCTGATGATGATTAGGATTCTTATGAAATTCATTTTCGCAGGTGTCCAAGAGGCAAAGATGTCATTTATCTTTTTCACTCGTACAATGATCCTTACAAACTAATCAGACAATAGCAACAATAACAGCATGCATGAAACCATATGGGCAGTAAAACAAAACATTGAAAAGAAAGAAAAAAAGAGCATCATTACTTGCAGATTGTATCTGAATATAATTGATGATGGTCATAATAAACTCAACGTACATATGTATGTATGTGTGATCAAAAATTCACACACAATGAAGAATTCTTTCGATTGAAGGTTTCATTCATATTTTTCTCCTGTTTTATTTGAATTATTTGCTACACTCAAAATAAATTACGAGTAGCAGTAGTAGCAGTAGTTGCAATGTAAGTAGTAGTTCAATGATCTTATGTTTTTAAACTGCGTGTAAAAGATGAAGATGTGGTAAAATGATGTAAATTATAGTACAACTAGAAATAATTTTTGTATTCGATTTTTACCAATAACTCTGTCACTATAATATAGTAGGATGACTGCAATCGATACGAACTGGTGATCAAGAGTTAAAAGTAGTTGCTTGTGCATCATTCTGTCATATCGATTGCTGTTCAATAAGCTTATTTAGATTCAAAATTTTTAAATTTTTGTGGCTATTCTAAAGTTCATTCATTTATGACTTCTTTGTAGGAATCTATGTCCTTACTGGAAAAAGAAATGGATCATTCAGGTTTGAGAGGCATCTTTTGAGAATATTTTTTTTTTTTTTGGTGAAAGAAGAAACTACTATATAAGCCTGCTTTTGATTTGATTAATAGTGATATTTGCCATAAAGTCGCCGTGGTCTAGTAGGTAGTGTGTTGGCTTATTAGACGAAAGGCGCGAGTTCGAATCCCAGGTCAGACATCAAAGTTAAATTTTGAAAAAATTCTTCGGCGACTTCCTCTCAGCAGATTTCTGGCAAAAATTCTGAGAGTAAATAAAATTGTCATGAAAAAGCTTCTCAAAAAATGTGTCGTTCGGAGTCGACTTTGAACTGTAGGTCCCGCCACTCATGTATAAAATTAACGCATACAACATGAGTGGTGTTGAGAAGCTAGGCCGTAATCCTAACCTGAAGGATTGTAATGGCCAATTATGTATGCATGTATGTGTAATAGTGATATTTGCACCGTCAAAGCAACGCATAGAGTTGGTCAACTTTAACTAGCGTTGAGTACTTTGACAGCAAGATACAAGTCAAAGTACAAAAGACGGAATGCAGCAACACTATCTGACAGTCTCATAGCCATTAGAGCATTCTATTCTTCTGAGGTTAAATCAAAGATAATATG
The DNA here is from genome assembly GCA_930367235.1 of Sarcophaga rosellei. Taxonomy (NCBI): domain Eukaryota; kingdom Metazoa; phylum Arthropoda; class Insecta; order Diptera; family Sarcophagidae; genus Sarcophaga; species Sarcophaga rosellei. The sequence continues at coordinate 68,050,883 of OV884019.1, forward strand.
GGACTGCCTGGTAAACAAACTACGTTTACCTACTCAAGTTTTCAAATTTATAGTACTTTTATAGTCACAAATGATTTCAAATCGCATTACTTTTTTAAATATTTATTTGTTACGTTTTTACCTTTTCAAAAAATAAAAAAACGTTTAAAATATGAGTTCGTTGATTGCAAACAAAATAAAAATAAATTTGTGTTTAGTTTCAATTAAATTCTTTATTGTTCGGAAATTTTTGTATGCCACTGTTTACAGCTTGATGTATCCAATGATAATTTATTTAATCGTTATTCTTCTTTCCACTATTGCACAGGGACTAACAATGCAGATCTTTACAACGGAGATCTTCAAACCACGACTGTTGTCTTCACACGCAACGTGTCTTCGCACAAGACTGATTGAATTCTTACTACTCGTTGCCTGCTTTGTCTTGCCCTTTTATATACCCACGTAAACAGTCTAATAAATGTTCTTAAAGTCGAATGTTCGTTTCTTCGCCTTCTCGAGATCTCTATCGGTGTTTCATTGTTATTTGCGAATTTTTTTACGTTGTGTGTTGTTACCTTCTTGCTTACTAGTCTATCCCCTTTTCTTTCATACCGCTGGTGTTGATATATGGTTTTTGTTTTTGTAGCTTTTGTTCACCACTTTAATGTTAAACGATGTTATACCATTTCGATTTTCGTAACAATACACAATCATATTTTTCTGAGTGTATTTGGAAATGTATCCACAGACAAAAACAATATTTCATATCATGAGCAATCTTATGTTAAGAAAACAAAAAAAAACTTCATTACGTAAGTGATAGGGCATTGCAGTTCTAATAAATCATAAATGATTAGGTTTACACAGGAGTTAAATAAAAAAAATTTGTAAACGTACCAAGTAAAATAGTAACATAAAGCAAAAACAGTCTTGTCTCATATAATTTTTAATAAAACCAAGAGAACTTTCAAGAGATGATTAGGTCAAGTGTTTAACAAAATTTCCAAAAATTTGTCCTTGGGTAAAAAAATTCGAAATCCAACACAATTAATTTCGTGCTCAATTTATGAACGGCATTGCCAATTGGACCAAATTGTTGAATTGATTTTTGTCAATTGGCAGGAAATTTTGAACAGCAAGAAAACTTCTGGCATTTTTTTTTTCGTTTTTATTATCTTTGTTCAGAATTTCTATATACATACAGAAATATTTGTTACCGTAAGACAATTGGCCAATTTATACAACTTTGTATTGTGTATGTTGTATTGAATACAATTTTTGTTTGCGAACGCTAAATTCTACGCTGTATTGTGTATTTCGTATTCCAAACGTCAAAAAACGATAAGAAGAAGAAGACCAGTATTCATAATTTGATTTTCAAGCAATCAAATGAAAAATATTACAGCAAAAAAGTAAATTAATTAATTTTCTACGCGTACAATATAATTTTTACTCGTCAATTGTTGACTCAAGTTACACAGGAAATATTTTGTATTTGTATTCTTTATCTTGATGACTGGTATTTACATAAACTGATAGCACGAAACCAATACAACTTTTAAAAAGATATGAGCAAATGTCGGATTTTTATATGAAAATTATCAACAACAAGCATACACTGTTGTATATTCGCCCAACAATACACTCAAAACAACAATACAAGGCCTTGTGTGAATTACCCAAATGTTTGATAATGCGTTGTATTCAAAAGTGTTTAATATTTGAATTTATTTCCTCGACGAATTTCATTGTGCTGCTAATCTTTTATTAACTTTTATTCTGAATTTCAGACTTTCAAAGCTCGTTCGCATTTGGGATAAAATAGAATTAAATGTCGAAAAAAATATCAATATTTTAATCACAATAACCAAGCAATGAATAAACGAACGAATGGAACTTTTGTTCGATTTGTTTCACTCCATGCTGTTTGATTGTTTATGTCAAGCTGCTGTGTTTAGACAAATTGTTTTATTTTTATCGGATTTTAGTCAGTCGTTTGTCATTCGATAACATTTATCAAAATGGCTCAAATGTAAAAGTAAATATGCAAGAGAGCATTCTCATCTCACATATCTACTATAGCAGGATATAAAAGTCGTTTGGTTGCTGCATATTGGCCACAAAAATTCAAAAAGAAAACAAAAGTGAAACATTTTAAAGGAATTTAAGTGTAGATGGGATATTTTAAAATTCAATATAAATCCATACATAAAATAAGACAAATAGTAGTTCATGAAATTGTAACATTCGATATCCAATTCAGGTATAGATCTTTGTAAAATAATATCTAAAGTGTTTGTCGTTAACAGTGATGGCCTGGTCAGAGAGTCTTGCTCAAAGAAATATGAACCGCTAACAACGTCAGTGAACCAAACAGAGACTTTTTCGGTATGCATTGGCCATTCTTGGATTTCATGTGGATTGGTATCGCCCCATAATCATACATACTGTTACGTTTTTACCCTTTTTTTTACTCGTTTAAAATATGAGTTCGTAGATTGCAAATAAAAATAAAAATAAATTTCTGTTTAGTTTTAAATCAACTTTTTATTGTTCGCACTATTCCGTATGCCACTGTTCGTAACTTGATTTAAACAACAACAATTTGCTTTATTTGTTATTCTTCTTTACACTCTTCCGCGTACATACCAACAATTGTTTGTTAGAGCTTTAAAACGGAGAGCTTCAAACCACAATTATGCTCTTCACAACAATGCGTCTTCACACAAGAGTGACTGAATTCTTTCCGATCCCGTTGCTTGCTTTGTCTTGCCTTTTATATCGCAGGATAAACAGTCTGATGAATGCTCTGGAAGGAGAATGACTTTGCCTTCGCGAAATCTCTTTAAATGTAAACATGTTGTTCACGTTATTGTTGTTTTTGTATTTTGTTTACGTTTGTCTTTGCAGTGTTGTTGTTGCCTATTTGTTTACTTTGTTTATCCCTTTTTTTATACTGATGTTATTGCTATATTTTTATTTATTCGTTGATAATGTAAACAAGTCCATTGTTTTTGTTCCTGTAGCTTTTATTTACCCTTTTAATTTTAAACGATAACACCATTTCCGTTTTCGTAACAATACTCTCTTCTATTTAATTTCAAGGATAAGAAGCGCTTAAAGAAAAATTCGATATTTAGTGAAGCATTAAGAAAAGTACATAAGGCAGCAATATTTAAATGGAAAGAAATTTTTAAATATTTATTTATTTATATTATTACGAAAATGGTGTACCATCGTTTAACATTAAAATGAGCATAAGCTACACAAACACATGCAATGAACTTGTTACAAGTAAACCAACAACAGTATAAAAGAAAAGGGGAAAGACAAGTAAGCGAGAACGTAACAACAAGCAACGTGAACAAAATACACAAACAACAATGAAGTCGCGATAGAGTTCTCGAGTAGGCGAAACCCCGAAAGTTCGACTTCAGGAAACTTCATCAGACTGTTTACGTGGGCATATAAAAAGACAAGACAAAGCAGGGAACGAGTAGTAAGAATTCAGTCAGTCTTGTATGAAGACACGTTGCGTGTGAAGAGAACAGTCGTGGGTTGAAGATCGCCATTGAAAAGATCTGCGTTGTAAGCAAAGAAGAATTGTGAACTAGCAATTACTGTTGTATTCGTCTAGTTGTAATTGGTGGCACACAAAAATATTGCGAACAATAAAGAATTTAATTGAAACCAAACACATATGTATTTGTTTTTATTACGTTTCCAATCAACGAACTCATATTTTAAACGTTTTCAAAAAGGTAAAAACGTAACAATATGAACAATTTGGATATTTATTATAAATATTATCGATGACGGACGAAATATTGTACAAAAAAAGTTTCTTATGACGAATCTTAAGGTAGACTTCGTATTTATAGTAATTTTGCATTGTAGGCCATACGGTCACTTTAAACAAATGGAGAGACTTCTGATATGCTACTCCAGCAGTGGATTCGTCTTAATTATGCATTGAAAAACAAAATATTATTTAACGTTGAAAAGTGTTGAAATTACCACTTTCGCAAAACTATCGTCCGGGCATTCCTTAGCCGAGGCACACTTTATTTACTGAGGTTCAAAACAAATAAACTAAAATATATACTCCGAACGCTTCTCAAATTCGGCGTAGTCATACTATAATCTTACAAAAATATAAACTTTCTTTTGGCACACCCTATACCTATCATTTATTTATTGTTTACATATTTATTCTATTCAAAACATGTCACACTTAAGGCATACATCGATTAATTTTCGTAATTCTTATGAATGATTATCAGCTCAAGGAATAATGGGATACGCTGGTAAACTGACATACAACACATTCCCATATACGCTCACATTTAATTCATGAAATGATTGGCAATATTTCAAACAATAATTGATTGATTGATCGTTCGTTTATAATGAAAGGTGCTACTGTTTAAGGTTTTGATGAATAATGAAATATTAAAATGAATTGCCAAAAATATAGAAATTTTCCATCACTTTTTATGTTTTCTTGATACTACAATAGCATATTAGATGGCAGGTATAACATATCCTCTCAGGGATTATCCATGCAAAAAAATTTTAATGTTTTAAAAAAGGTATTAACGGGGTTCTATTTATGGGGGTCTATTTCGTAATAAATTTTAAAATGTGTATTTTACATCAAACAAAAAAGGGCTCAAATTTTTTCCACAATATAAAGGGAATATTTTTTAGAAATTGAATTGAGTGACAAGTCTAGACATACTTCTGACGAAATGCATCTGAAAGTATTTAAGCGAAATATACTGACACCATTAAACTGTCTTAAAAATATCTAACAGAGAGACATGAAAAGTATTTCGGTACAGTAAATAAAGATAGTGTTATGAAAATGGAAACAGTGTACCATCGTTTAACATTAAAACGATAAACAAAAGCTGCACAAATACAACGAACTTGTTCGCATATACCAACAACATTAGTATGGAAGAAAAGGAGACAGACAAGTAAGAAAGAAAGCAACAACAAACAACGTAAGAAAAGTACAAAAACAACAATGAAGTGGCGATAGAGTTCTCGAGAAGGCGAAACTCTGAACGTTCCACTTCAAGAACCTTCGACAGACTGATTACGGGGGCATATAAAAAGGCAAAACAAAGCAGGCAGCGAGTAAAAAGTTAGTCAGTCTTGCGTGTGAAGAAAACAGTCGTGGTTTGAAGATCTCCGCTATACAAATCTAACGTACAAGTGTTGTTGCTTACGCAAAGGGTGTGAGCAGAGAAGAATAACGGACAAGCAAATTATTATTAATGCTATTGAAGTCGCGATAGAGTTCTCGAGAAGACGAAATCCCAACCTTTATCAGACTGTTTACGTGGGCATATAGAAAGGCAAGACGAAGCAGGCTACGAGTAGTAAGAATCCAGGTAGTCTTTTGTGAGGACGAGTTGCGTGTAAAGATCTACGGAATATTTGTTAGCGTGTACGCGAACAGAAGTGTAAAGAATAATAACGAATAAGGCAAATTATTGTTGTATTCGTTAAGTTGTAAATGGTGGCACACAAAAGTAGTGCGAACAATAAAGAGTTTAATTGAAACTAAACTCATCTTTGTTTTTATTTTCGTTTGCAATCATCGAACTCATATTCTAAACGTTTTTAAAAATGTAAAAATATAATACCATTAAATATAATCGCTTCAATAGCCACTGCTAGAGCCAGAATATGCCGGGAAAACATAAAAAGGGTAAAATAATCCATGAAATTCTTAACTTTCACTGCATAATACACCAAGAAGAGCCTTGCGTTCAAACATTTCTGACCGAAAGAGTTGAAGTCATGCATTTGTTGATAGCATCTTGACAAAAGCGCTCTACCATCATCAGTTTAAACAATTTTTAGATAAAATGGAGACTCACTATTTCAATCTCCTTCTCACAGGAGAATGTTTAAATGAAATAAATACATTCCTAAAAGAAAAAGGTATTAATCATCTCGAATTAGTAAACGATAAATGGTTGGAAAAAGTTAAGTTAATGGTGGATATTATAGCGAAAACAAATGAGCTGAGTCTAATTGCAAATCGACTGAAATTGTAGAAAAAGTATTCCAAACAGTTTTTGAAAATTAATTCACTTGAGGTTTAACAAAGCATCAAATCTCCTTTTGGATAAACGTCTCTTCAGTCAGGATTACAACCTCGTTTCTCACATTACTCATGTTAGTTTTATTCATGAGCAGCGGAACCTACAGTTTAAAATCAACTCCGAACTCCAGATAATCGAGGAACTTTTCAGTTAATTATATTTACTCTCACAGTTTTTGCCAGAGACTGCTGGGAGGAAGTCACCGAAAGAAATATTTTTTTTTTGTTCGAGATGTCTGGGCTGGGTATTGTACCTCGGTCTCACTTTTAATAGTGTAGGCCTAACTACTAGATACTTGCAAAATATCTATATAAATAAATTATTGAAGCAGTAATAAGATGATGAAATTTCAAGGTCTGGGTATATGCTTACGTGGTCAGTTATCATTGTAGATAAAATACAAGAACACGTACAGGACAAAACGGACATGTGTTTTATGCACAAGCAAATAATAAATCATAAGTATTATGAATAATCCAAGAGATTGAATATTTTGCTCTTAGACCTCTTTGAATAATAACTACAATATGTGAAAAAAATCTTGCAACAGTCACAACAATAAAAACAAACATGAAAACATATTTTCACTTTTTTATGTGATAATTCTGAATTCACCTGTATTTCATACAAACTGTTTTGCTGTTTCTTTTTCCATTTACAATAGGCGGCGATCTGATTAAAGACACTATCGACTTCTACTAAGAGCATATAGTGTGAGGAAGTGGTAGCTTCGTTTTCATTAAAATGATAAGCCCTTCACAATCGGCATTGAATGTTCTTATTAAAGCATGACTTCCAATCAAGTTCGAAACCATGTTCAAAGTTTAATGAATGGAGTGACCGATAGACGTACGACAAAAGTAAGCGAAATGAGAAAGGAGAGAGCTAAGTTTCTCGCAGTTCCTACACATTACTTAAGGATCCTTAAAATAATTAGTGACTACAATCCAGTTTCAACAGTTGAACAGCATACTTCCTATTCCATTAGACCAAGTGAGACTGAAGAAAGTTTCTCCCTCTGCCCACTATTTTATTGAGCAGCCAAAGCATACTTTTTTCTAATGATATACCTATTTTCATAAGTGGATTGGTATACAGTGAGGTGAGCTGTTTTAGCAAATTCACCTATTATCCAGTATATTTCTGTGACCAGGAACCCAAATAAGATTAACATGAAACTCCCTCCAAAAACCAACAAACATGTCACGCATGTGCCAACCAGTTAACGCCAAGACAGTGATCCAATTGCTTACTGAAATATGGCTTTTACTAATACTTGCGTACATACATTGTTCATTACAACTCTTCAGTCAGGATTACGACCTAGCTTCTCAAACTTATGTTGTGTGTGTTAATTTTATACATGATTTGCGGACCTACAGTTTAAAGTCGACTCCGAACGATAGATTTTTTGAAAAACTTTTCATTCTAATTTTATTTACTTTCAGAGTTTTTTCCAGAGCGGAATTCGCCGAAGAAATATTTTTCACATTGCGTTTTATTTAGGATATCCGACCTGGCGTTTGAACCATGCACGTCTAATAAGCCAATAAACTACCTACTTATACTCTACTTATGCTCTAGTAAAACTTTTGTACGAAGTGATATAATGTTTTATATATAGTGTCTCTAATTCAAAATATAAGGTGTAGTGAAGAGAAATCGATTGTTTTTAAATAGACGATTTGAATGAATGAAACTATACTAACTAAACTTAATCCTAATAGACTGGCTTTGAATGGAAGCAATTTACTCCAAATGTATGTATATTATATCATTACATTCAAAACATTTCAAAAATATATTCTAGTTATAACGAACTTAAACTTCATGCTTTCTGTAATGTAACAGACCAGAGCCACTAGTGAACTACCAACCCGCATATTAATAGACTAACACATTGCCTCCTAGACTACTAGGGTATTCTACTTCAAATTTAATAACAAATGATCACTAGAACGATCAGTTTTATGTGATTGCGTCTAGGGTAATATTAATACCGATATCTGAAGCGAAAGCAAAAGTGACCTGTATACACAGAATAACGGAATAATATAGACTTCTTCATGGACAACATTCACTTTTTTCATTAATATCGTTTCTTTAATATGTACTATTATAAAACACTATAATACTATTGTGCAGTAATGTTGCGTGGAACCAACTATGCGGGTCGTTACTCTTGTGGTAAAGGTCTTTTTACCTTCACAATAAAAGCCAGGTATTTTGTCTAAGGCAATCTGTTCTGCAAAGGTTAACTATTTATTGCAAATCAAAGGCTAGAGATATTAGTCTTATTATAAGTATTAGACTCTCCACGATATTATGATATATCAATCTGGTGAGTTAGTGAGACTACCTATACAAATGAGTTAGTTAGACTACCTATACAAATACAGCTTAACCTTTAAAATAATGCCAAGAACGCTGTACTTAATAATGTTGCCGCTTACTATGATATGCATATCCTTAAATGACGTGTTCTTTTATCAATTTTTCCATTCCAGTTTTTCTTTATATTCTGATGGTCGATAGAGTTTCACTGAGAAATGAATAACTTTCAGAAGAGATGGACATTGAAAGTTATTTTTATTGTTTACATACTCTGACACCATAAATATAAATATTCGATATTGCCAGTTGGTATTTGGTTTCTGTTAACAACTGTCCATGGATTTTAAATCCTAGAAACAAATAAAAGTAGAAAAAGCAGAATAACTATGACTTTTCATATGTAGAACTATTTGCTCAGAGGTGAAAGAATTTTTTCTAGAATGTTTTTCTTAAATTCCAATTTCACATGTTCATGTCTTTGATTTGTGTTACATGCTGACCTTATTGTCTTGTGTTTTTACAGTGAAAAGAAATCGTTAAAAAGAAAATGTAATAAAATCCATTTGAGGTAAAAGAAGTAATAGAAGTGAGAAGCACTATTCACAATGGTTTACTTAAAATTTTTTTTTCTTTCAATGTTATGTACTTTTGTACAATATTTCTCAAACATTACAATTTAATGTTTAAGATTATGCATTTAATGGAAGATTATATTTCATTTCAACAAATCAAAATTTTTTATTCACGTTTTCTTTTCTTTTACGCCTACTAGGCCAACCATTAAAAAGTGTTAAAGTGACGAAGTGAGTATAAACGAAAACTTATTCTGTGACATAGCAATAGCAACCAATTGTATTACTCTAAACTAGACCGACTATACTAGGATACATACCGCAGCTACCCGTGGGCTATAGTTGCGAAATGGATGGCTCTAAACATGGGTCGATAGTGGCACTCTATATAAGGCCTCTTAATGGGGTATACATCAGAGATCAGCAATGAGTATTCAAAAAGATGAGTAGATTCGAATCATACTCATAATTTCTGATACTTATACGCAATCATACTTATTTTAATATCATACTCATCTTCAAAGTTTGAAGTACTCATCGTACTCATACTTAACAATACGCATAATGCTGTTGATTTCGACTCTCCCTTAAGCCCCAGTTATGCATCCGTAACGGAATGTAACCGCAACAGTAAGAAACAGCTGATCGTTTTTGTTATGTATAAAGCAATACGAATGGTTATAGAAATGTAATGTAACGTAACCGGAACGTAAGAATCTGTAAAAAAGAATTTTCTTACATTTTTACGTGACATCTGTTTAGCAGTGTTAACAACATGTCGATATCAAAAACCACCAAAACTGAAAATTGAAATTATAAACTGAATTTACATTTTGTACGTATATTATGTTTGGTTGTAATGTTACTGTTACATTCCGTTACGGATGTGTAACTGGGGCTTTACTCAACATATACAACATATATGTAGTGTTCGCGTACGAACGTTTGAGTTTGATGTCAACGTTGTACTCATTCTCATTGCAACCTGTACTTATAAATCAACGTTGTAGTGAGTACGAATGAATCAGTGTAGTTGAATTTCAATATTGTTGATTCACTCATACTCAAAATTTCATGAGTGCTTATGAGTAGCGAAAAAACGATTCATTGCTGACCTCTAATACAAAAGTTTAAAGTGATTTTGAATCAAATTCTTAAGCATGCTTTGTATGAATCTGCACCCTCAAAATTTGTACAACTACTCTTGTTAAAAAATTAGTGGAATAGAAATATTCAAAAGAGAGAATTTGTCCTTGTTTGACTTTTTTGTAAACTGAGTTTTGACTTTATTTGTCAATACCTGTCAATTTATAAGTGTTTAAGTCGCTTTGTATATGTTCTTGTTCTTTGTTGCTGCTTCATGAAAAATGTTTGTGTGAACAGAGGAGAAGGCCAACAATAAACAATCAAACAAACTTGACAGTGGTACTATTAGCACTGCTCTTATTGATGATGAATCGAAAGTAAAAAAACCCTAGTCATAGGTTCTCTTATCCGTTTGAATGCTCACACACGGAGACATTCAAAAAGTACTTTTTAGAAAGATATTTCCCCTACTTTCGAACTCTTCAGACATTGAAATAAAAAAATTAAAAGAGAGAAGTGAAAAGGAATACAACTAAAAGGCCTTAGCTACAAAGGAAAACCGTGAATGTTAGTTGAAGACAAAAAATTTTACTGAAAGACACTGACACTTGTAAACCCTTTGACATGGAAGCTCTATTCCTTTTGTATTTGACAAACTGCATGCAATCATCAAACTAAAAATGCGAGATTTACATAAAATTTCTACAGACTTTTCATTTTAGTTTGGTAAAAATTGTTATTTTTTTTTAATTCATATGAATGCTGAGAAGTAAAGGAATGTAATCTTAAATTACAATACACTTGTAATTTTAAATCCAAAATTGATGATTCAAAAATTAATTTTGTTTCTTTTAAATATTTTAGAATCCACTTAAGCAATAGGAACCTTAAGCCCTCATACTTGACTAAAATATAGAAGCAGGCCACTTTGTAGGCAAAAATAATGTGTAAGGAATGTTGTAATACGAACATATGTGGATAGGAAAGTCAAACATAAAACTCATAAAGCAAGAAACATATTGTTACGAAAGTGGAAATGGTGTTATAAAAATGATAAACAAAAGCTACAAAAACAAAACAATGAACTTGTTTACATGATCAAAGAATATGCAAAAATACAACTCAGTATAAAAAAGGTAGAGTACAAATGCCCACTAAATAAGTCAGCGCACGAATAATCACAAAAGCAGCACAAATGAAGACATGGATACATGCATCAACAAAACTCATCTTACCATTAACTCTGTGAACGTATATTATAACAGGTCCGGGTATATTATAACATAGATGTACAACTCGTAAGCTCACATTCTTATTTAATTATCAAACCTATGGCCTATTTACTAAACAATACATGGGAACATTGGTAACTTTACCAATGGATATTGAGCTGCTTCGTACTTCAATTTAAAACCAATCCAGTACAACACCTAACTTGAAAGTTTGACTTATTGAGTCAATATTCGGTTATTTGAGTACAATATTTTAAGTGTTCAGACATAATATAAGCAATATTCATTTGAAAGCTGGTAAACCAAAGAGATGGTTGTTTCAACCACATTGTTTTTGTTTTTTTTTTCTGTTGACATTTGAGTTGTCAAATATCAACAGAAAGTGTTCGGAAAATTGTAACATGTTCACTGACCGTACTTATGACAGTACTGTATTTCAAGTTTTACTCAATATTATAACAATTTGGGTATTTATTGCGCAATAATTAATTGAAACTTTATATAAAATATTGAGCAATAAAAGTGCATGTCTAAACATAGTATAAGTATTAAAGCACGACTACTTTAAAATTAAGATAGCTCCGTTCGAATATTGAAAAGGGTAAACCACTAATAAATAAAGTTGACAATATTCTTATTCTAACGATTCCTAGCTTTTGCAGAAGTCATTACGCAAAACCCGTTAAAACAAATAAAGTAAGAGAGATGTCATTATGATTCCTATTTAATTCAGGTTTTTATTTTGTGTTTTTCGGTAGGAGTGTACACTCCTTATCAAATTACAGCCACAAAATTACCTGATGTATTCTTGTGACCAATATGATCTATGAGATACAAAACCTCCACAAGAGAAAATCAAGAAAGCCGTGACTCATTGCAACTCGTTTAGATCATGAAAGTAATTTCATTCCCACTTGGCTTTCAAAGTAAAAAGTGGTGCTTTATGAGCATTACCTTAGCCTGATATGTACTAAAGCAGGCGCTGCTTGGACTTAATCAGGAATAATTTTTCCGCAAATACGTGTTTCGGTAACGTATTTAGTTGACATAGCTTGATTAATGAACCTGAAATAAAACGAAAATAGCAACCAAATGAGTGGAAATTCTTTGTTCTTCTTAAAGGAGCGAAAGTAACACAAAAATTTGTATTTTCAATTTGAATTGCCATCGTTACAAAAATGGTTGTGTTTTTTTCTTTATTTACTAATTTATTTTAACCATCGTCCTGTTAATGCTTTACTTGAAACAATCATCTCTTCATATATGTAAAACGAACGACACACACAAAATTATATGGTCTTGTAATAAATATATTGAATCACAAGTAAATTTGAATGACAGTAAGTGAGTAGAGAGTACAGACGTAGAAACTACTTATATGTGTGCATATTGAACATAGACGAAGACATACTTAGTTGGGATAATACGACACATATTTTCTTAATGTTATCTTTGATGAGAGTGTAACTATTTGCAAATACTCTCTTAATAATGTGTAATCGATAGATGTCGTATCGTATTTTTACCCTCATCCATCCAACGTATGGGATAAAATCCATCAGTTGGATGTGTGCGTGGAGTATTTAAAGAATATCGTCAATCAGCCACACTTCATTTCAAGGAATGTAGTACGACCCTTATCAACATCATAAAATTTCAATGACTATTGGTTTTCTTATAACAATTCCTTTTTAATTTTTTTCGTCCTTCTGCTCCTTAATGATGGATCCGAAGTCTATAGAAAAACACCCAGTTGGGAATATATCCTGCATTTCGGACTATTTCTTTGCGTTGGTTCAGTTTAATTAAGCAAGTATTCTCACCAAAGCAAATAAAAGTTTTAGTGCAGAAGGTAGTAGTATTGGGTGTAATACTCCTCCTCTTTTTGAATAGGTTAGGTTAGGTTAGGACAGCGAGTAGCTTGACGTTAACAGGCAAGTTCATTCGGTGGCCCATACGGCCCTCTGTGCTATCAACTTGGAGCTAAGTCATGATCCATTAGCGGTGTGTTTTAACCAAACCGAGATCCGAGATCGCCACCATGTTCGGAATTCCCTTTGTTCCACATGCTGACAGTTTCTGCAGAAATCCTGGTTGGGCGCACCAAGCTTTTCAGCGAAACTGCTAATAGCTGAGTGTCCCATTAGAATTTCTGTTAGAGTGCGAACCGTTCTTTTGTCGAACTCGAACTTTGGTTTTTCTGCTGTTCCCTCCTCGACACAGCAGTTATGAAATTCGGCAATCAGGAATATTGAACCACCTATGGTTTGCTGAATTTCATGCTGCTTTTTCAATTTGACAAAGTATCAATCTTCCTCAGATATCTACTTTCCCTTCTGTGCCCTCTGTGCCAATAGGTTGCTTTGGCTGATTATGATGCACGTTGCTGATGTTATTCTCTCTAGGGAACAGTGTTCAGATGCTGTTTCCTTTATGGATTTTGACAATGAAGCCTCGTAATTGAATTTTTAATTTATACGCTCAGGTTTTAAAATTTCGTCATTAAAAGCATTTCATTTCTTTTAAAATGTAAACAATGTATGCTAAACTCGTCACGACGAAAGATATGTGTTTATGAGGTCTTCTAACAGAGATTTCCAAACCCTAAAAAAACCTCTCTGAATAGTTGCCGTCTATTCGGACTGTTTTGCCAAATCACCGTGGGCGACCATAGCCTATGTTTTCATTAAATGGGTAATAGCAAATTCAAAAATCATCTTCATCATAATCATTATACTTATAATACTCATAAATGATTCGAGCGATCAAAATTTACAGTCTTAGTTGTTGTTGTATTTACAAAAAAAGAAAAAAGAAAAAGACAAGCAAAGCAAACACGCAACCTTCCAGTGAGTATTGTAGTGTTCATACGCGAATCATACTTATTTTTTGATTCTTGTAAATGTTGAGTAAAGAAGAGTCGAAATCAACAACATCATACGTATTGTTAAGTATGAGTACGATGAGTACTTCAAACTTTGAATATGAGTAGTATTAGTATGATATTAAAATAAGTACGAATACGTATAAGTATCAGAATTTATGAGTATGATTCGAATCTACTCATCTTTTTGAATACTCATTGCTGATCTCTGTATCACATCATATGCTGAATGAATAACAAATGGAGTCGGTAAAACTGTTGTTATGCTTAAGCAAGTCAATGTTTTCGATTACTTTTTAATTGCAATTTTACACTCTATGTTGTCTTCAAAGCTTTCAATTGTCTCTTCTTTATGAAAGCTTCCACTTCCACCTAACCTAACCCTGCAAATAGCAAAAATTATTTTTTTCTCATTTCGCCAACATCGATTATCATCAACAATCGATAAAAATACCCGCACATGAGTTATGTTATTATAAATGGCGATGATTTTCCAACTGTGAAAATATTAAAATTTAGGTTCTGCCTGATAAAATGGTCTTTCCAACAAAAACACTTTGTGGTCCTTCCACTGGATTTATAATTTATCGATGTAGCCCAATCCAGTCGCCTCTTAACCTCGCTTTTGGAGCCTAATACTTACATTAAAGGATCAGTTTTCAATGGCGGGGAAAAATTTCTTCTTTAATTTTCATGTCTTGCATTGAGGCTGTTAACTAAATTTTTTGGATCGAGTTCCTTATTCTTGCATGATAATCAACAACAGCTTAAAACTCTTCCTATTCATTTTAATGCCATTTTAATATGGATATTAAATATTATTTCAGTCTAAAGCAAAACAATTTGCCTAAGAGAACTTTTTTTGTTCTAAGAAAACGGAAGCAATCTACAGCTTCCCTTGTGCTTAAGCAATTATTTATTTGTTCCGGTCTATACGCTCAGTGCTATTTCCTGTTGGGATGGTGGTATGTAAAGAATTCTAGATACCATACATAAGCATAAATGTACATAAGTACTCTTGTACTAAAGTAGTGTTGAATAAATATTTTTCTATCGTATACGGGTAAACAATAAAATACAAGTTTAGATGTTAGTATGTATGTTAGTATGGTGTTATACTTTATGGACATAAAACGCAAAAATAATAAGAAAAATAAAAAGGAATAAAAACACCGAAGAGAGAGAGAGAGAACAGACCACAAAGATGACGATAGAGAAGAAACCACTTAATTTCTTGGGTCAATGTTAAAATCTTAATTGATTGACGTAAGTGTGAATGTAAACAATGTAGTAAACAAACTCTCAAGACTTAAGACATAAAGTTTTCTGTTATGTAAATCCACTACGGCAATATCATGTATGGGGTCTTTTTTAAGCGCTTTCCATCTTTAAATTTTTTTTGAAAGACCTATTGATAAAATTCGGTCACAGTTTCTCGGGTTTACGAGCATCAGAAATGTCGAATTTTCCATGACTAGAGTGAATAGTTCAGGCTTAATTTGAGGAATGGCTTGGATCATGTTGGATTTGACATCGCTGTGGATTGTGGCTTATTTAAAATACATCTGCGACATCTCAAACCATACAAAAAAAAAAGTCTGACGCTGTCAAATCATATGATCTCTGTAGTTATTTAACATCACCCGCAGGTGAGATGAACACGCCAACAAATCGATCCTGCAGAGCATCCAAAATGACATGAGCTGTATTGCTGTGATGAAATCACAGATCATAAAGTTTAGAACAAAAGAAGTTGGAAATCATGAACCTATAATGCTAGCCGTTGTCAGTGATGGTCTTGTCAACGTCGTTCTCAAAGAAATATGGACGACTGTATCCACACCAAATAGAGACTTTTTCGGGATGGATTGGTATCGTCCCAAATTAGACAATTTTGTTTGTTCATGATTTGTCAATGATTTGTCGAATCATAGTCTGTTGCTAACTACACTACTGCCTATTCAGCGAACACACGTTGTTGTCTATGCTAGTCCATGGTGATTTGGCAAAAAATATTTCGGAATACCCTATTTGAAAACCCCATATAATCGTACATAATGTAAGGAAATATTGACAAAACAATTTCCTTAACCCTACAATTAAGCACATAATGTATCGAACGAATGAAGAAATGGCAGGATGAAAAGATGAATGGTTTGCCAAGTGTGAATACTATTATTTCTTTCTTTTTTATTATTTAGTAGTTAGTTTTTCTTAAATTTCTTGTGGTTGAATAGCAATTTCAAGTCGCACTCAAGTGTAAATAATAAATCGTATATGAAATCTACATACAATCATGTACATGCTTAATAATAGTAAAATAACACACATATGTGCACGTGAAATTTCTTTAGATGCTATATCAAAATACGAGGACAGTACATAAATTGCTAACTATATAATACACAGTGCAGTACATAATTGGTTACAACAACCCTTCGGTTGATATAGCTTTCGTGAAATAACATCACGTATAGCGAACGGACTCAACCAACAACGACCATGTCAACGTACTGTTGTTTCGGACCTTAACCTTTCAAAGGCCTTTGACACGGTCGACCACTCCATACTCCTGGGAGACATAATGCACTCTACCTTGCCCAACGACCTGAAATGCTGGACCTCCAACTACCTTGGAGGTAGACAGGCCTTCGTTGAGTTTAGAAGGCAGAAATCTCCTCACAGGAGGTTAAAGATGGGAGTACCACAGGGGGGAGTTCTGTCGCCTATACTTTTTAACATTTATCTCACTCCACTCCCGGAACCACCTTCAAACATCTCCTTGGTCTCTTACGCGGACGATTGTACAGTTTTTGCTTCGGGCGTAAACATTGATGAAATCTGTGCCGGAATAACGAATTACCTTACGCCCTTAGTGGAATTTTTCCGAAATAGGAAACTACGCATATCTGCGCCCAAATCATCTATTTCTCTCTTCACTACATGGACGAAGGAAGTAACAAGAACGTTAAACGTCGAAGTGGAAGGCAACAACATTCCCACTCTGCGAATAGCCACCGGTTGCGTAAAGATGTCCAGTATCGATCACCTCCACGATGAGTCCAAAATACTGACTGTTAGGACGCACAATGTGCTACTAACTAAACAGTATCTCATAGCCTGCTACCTTCCTACCCATCCAAACCACCACATAGTCATGGACGATCCCCCTCCTCGCCGCATAAGACAGGACTTCACCATTTACAAATCGGGCATTACATTATCTGTTAGAGAGGCGCAAAACGCCTTACACCAAACGACTGTCACGACGGCCAGAGACGAGCTCAGCCATAACAGGGTCGTAAATCTACACCCACCACCTTTATCAGATTCTGAGAGGCAGCTACCAAGGGCTACAATAACCGTTCTGGCACAACTTAGATCAGGATGGTTGAACTTCCTGACCAGCTACAGGGCCAGGATCATCCCGGGAACCCAGGGTACCTGCCCCTTATACAACCTGGCACCACACGACACGGTGCATATCTTTAGCTGCCCAGCAAAACCGA
Source organism: Sarcophaga rosellei (assembly GCA_930367235.1). Taxonomy (NCBI): domain Eukaryota; kingdom Metazoa; phylum Arthropoda; class Insecta; order Diptera; family Sarcophagidae; genus Sarcophaga; species Sarcophaga rosellei. The sequence continues at coordinate 68,068,604 of OV884019.1, forward strand.
CAACGTTACGACCCATAGACCTATGGCTGAACCCAAGGACAACAGCAGACTTCCTAGGACTGCCGACTACATGACGTTGACAACACACTTACACAACCAACTACAAACAACACCATCTCTTACCCATCTCATCCTCACGGAATAACACGACATACAACCAACTAAAGGCATAAACTAAAACTAACATTATTATATCTTACATACAGGGAGATCCGGAAGCGACAGCCGAACTGCTACAACAACAACAACCCTTCAGTCAGGATTACGATCTAGATTCTCATACCACATATGTTGTGTGCGATAATTTTTATACGAGAGTGAGAGGACCTTTAGTTAAAGTCGACTCCTAACGACGGATTTTTTTGAGAAACATTTGACGGTAATTTTATTTACTCTCATAGTATTTGTCAGAAATCTGCTGAGAGGAAGTCGCCGAAGAAAAGAAATTTTTTTTTTTTTTCGTTTTGCTATGGATTGGAACGTGACCTCTTGTCTACGTCTACGGCGATTATTTTTGTAATACCACATCATAAATCGTTGAACTTTATATTTACAAAAAAAACTAATTTTTTAAATATAACTTAAATTTATCATTTAGTCCTCGCACAGTTGAAAAAAAAAAATCCACAATGTGTTCATCTCTTCAACTTCCCTTGCCTTATAGAACATCAATAAAAGAATAGAATCTATAGGATTCTTAAGCAAAAAAGAAATACAGCAGACACACCATATTCTTAAACACAGAGACCAACAAAAAATGGTCAAAAGAGTTCTTGTTTCAATCAATACAGGAGAAAAAGGAAAATTAAAGAATAGTGGGTAGACAACCTGAAAACAAAAGGAATTCTGTTTTAAAGACCCAAAAAAACATAGTTTTCGAGTTTCGAAATTGCTTTCTTATACGTATCTGTTAAAAAAAAAAAAAACTTAAGTTCAGCTCGATAAGCGCAATTTTTGAAATTGTAAATAATTTTGAAAGTTATGGAGCGTTTAATAAAGGCTATCAAATTCACTGAAAGTGTGCATATCGTAGAACAAGGTTTCTTGAGCTATATTTTGAGCTTAATCAATTGGTATTGCCTCCCTTATCTCACATGGAATTAATAAGACAATAGATATTTTCTTGTGGGGTTGTCTTAAATCAGAGGGATATGCGAATGAGCCACAAGGCAAAGCGGTCGTCAGAGACAGCATAACCCATGGCATCGATCAAATTCAGCCTAATTTATGCAACAGAGCCATGAAAAATTGGATAATTCGTGTTCCACTTAAATTAGCCGTTGCGAGCATTTAAACGATCATACGTAATGGCGTCATCAAAAATGCCCCTGAAGTCTCACACACACTTTGGTTTATTCAAACGCAGGAAGGTTTTAAAGAAAAATCTAATAGTGCTGCCAATTCTGTGTACACTAGGCTGATTAATGTGACAAATATCCCTGTAATCATCGTTGAAATTACTTCAGATATAAGAAATTGTTACAGTTTTTTCTTTTTAAAAACGTTTAAAATATGAGTTCGTTGAAAAATAAACGGGTGTTTAGTTTTAATTAAGCTCTTTATAGTTCCTACAATTTTGTGTGCCACTGTTCACAATTTGATATATACAACAATTATATCATATTCATATATTCTGCTTTATAACAACAATTGTTCGATAGATCTTCAAACCACGATTAATCTCTTCCCACGCAACTTTCTTCACATAAGGCTGACTGAATTTGCCTTTTTGTCTTGTCTTTTTATATGCCCACCTAAACAATCTGATGAATGTTCTTGAAATCGAACGTTCGAGGTTTCGCTTTTTCGTTTCATTGCTGTTTGTGTATTTTGTTTACGTTGTTTGTTGTTGCGTTCCTTACTTGTCTATCCCCTTTTCTTTCATACTATTGTTGTTGGTTTACTTGTAAACAAGTTCGTTGTATTTGTTTGTGTAGCTTTTGTTTATTATTTTAATGTTAAACCATGTTACACCGTTTCCATTTTCGTAATAATATTTAACAGCCTTGTAACTCCGACGGATTTGAAATCACTAAATGGATAACACATACAGGGGATTACTTGAAAATGTTACTTCATTGTTTCGGACTTTGCTTCCTCTTTTATCATCTCAACACGTATTATCTGAGTACTAACCTCGCCTATTGCATTAATAGGTTTGATTATCACCTATTAATAATAATAATTACTAAATAATTGCTCCAGTTTAATCTTGGAGTTCTACTAAGATTAAGGATACGTACTAGTTAATCAACAAATAATTTAGTTTTGTAATATGTTCAGGCAAACACTTTTATTGAGTCAACATTCGGTGATTTGAGAACAATATTTTAAGTGTTCAGATATAATAATGTACGCAGTTCAGCTGCTAATTTAATATTCATTTGACAGCTGGCAAGCAAAACAGTTGGTTGTATCAACAACATTGTTTTTTTTTGTTTTGTTGTTTTTTTTTTGTTTCTTTGTCGTTGTTGACATTTGAGTTGTCAAATATCACCAGAAATTGTTTGGATAATTGTAATATGCTCACCGAACATACTTATGACAGTGCTGTATTTTAAGTTTTACTCAATATTATCACAATTTGCGTATTATTTATTGCGCAATAATTAATTGAAACTTTATATGAAATATTGAGCTCAATAATGACGTTTATTGCGATTTACGTAATTAAAGTGCATGTCTGAACATAGTATTATAGTTCCTTGTACTGGATATTTGTACCTTATAAATTAAATTCATTCGGCTGTTTCTACTACGACGCGCTCAAGTATGTACTTTGCGAGGTTGCCTAAGACGCTGATGGAGGGAGGATTACAAAAAAATATGTGATAAAGCACTTAATTCGGTAGAACCCTTTTCAATTTATTTGATTACATTAAAACATTTTCTTTTTTATTCAATGTCCTATCTGATGGGCTTAGGAAGACAAAACATTCAAATTTAATTTTATTGTCATTCTCCACATAAGTTGGTTGTTTAAATGATGGGATGATGATGCCAGCATTGTCTCATCATCATTAAGTGCCCTGAAAGTATTTTGTTGAATGGCAAATACTACTTCCCCCAAGATTATTTGTTTTGTTTAGTTTTTCGTTTTTTTTTTTTATTTTGTTTCTCTTTATTTTTGGCCACCCATTTAGTTAAAAAACAATGAAATAAAACTTAAAGAATTTCATCTGGCACTCTTAATGTTTCCCAGTTCTTTGCATTACTAGTCGGTCTGAGAGGCTCCTTTCCTTTGTAAACATTTCAATGTGTCAAAAGTCATATTAAAAATGCATGTTTTGTTGAAGTGTTCTTATTGTTCGATTGTCTTTTGTTCTGAGAGTTTTTTGGATTACAGAGGAACATTTGAAGAGTCATGGGTAAGACAAAAAAAAGTATTTTTATGACAATTTGTTTCATGTGTGAAGATCAAATAATCATTTTGAGGAATTATAACACTAAACGATTATTGTGTTTTGTATTACAATAAGAGGAAGAAAGGAGTTGTATTCAAAATGTAAATGTATTTTTTATGTTCGCAGGTCAAGTATCATATTAATCATACAAAATAAATGGATTTCCAAAAACATCTGCCCTTAACCCGCAACCATTACAACCATTCACATATTACTCTACAGTGAAAATACAAATATACTCAAATAATACTCAAATATTTTTGAACCGATTATGAAAACTGTACAGATTTTTTCTCTGACTTTCTATTTTACTATTCCTACATATACGTATGCATACATACATAATTGATCATTACAACCCTTCAATCAGGATTGCGACCTGGCTTCTCACACCACTTCTGTTGTGTGCGTTAATTTTATACATGAGTGGCGTTATCAATAGTTTAAAGTCGACTACGAACAACAGATTTTTGAGAAACTTTTCATGGCAAGTTTATTTACTCGCAGAGTTTTTGCCAGAAATCTGCTCTGAAAAAATATTTTTTTTTTATATTTCGTTTTGATGTCTGGCCTGGGGCTCGAACCCGTGCTTTACATTTAATAAGCGAACACACTACCTACTAGACTACGGCGACTCCTGTTGCAGAACAAAATGCTAAAATCAATATTTAACTTGCCGTTGAGACAGCACAAGCTGGACCATTTAAAAACGTTGCCAAATGTACCCTTCCAATCAGGGGAATGTAAAAATTGCAGTTAGCGAAATTTGTTTTTAAATCAATTGAGAATATAGACTACAAGGCAAAGTTATAATATAGGGTGGACCATTTAAAAATTTTAAATTTGAAAATTGAATGAAACAAAAATGTTTTGAAATTTTGCCAAGTTTATATTTTTGGTGTGAAGTACAATTTAACTTGGCAAAGCCCAGTGCTATCCTTGTAAGTACATGTCAAGCAGCTTACAGCCTCCGTATCTTAGATCAAGCGCTCCCTTGTTACTGGTACCTAGCATCCGTTGGGTACTTGCTAATGTGACGATTTGGTACGACAATGGCCGACCAGTAGTCAACAAATCATTACCTTTCTTAACATAATTTCTTGCCCAACCACGAATGGATTTCTACAAAGGAAAATCATAATCATTTTAAGAATCCTTAAGAGTTTTACTCTGGTGTAGAATCAAGGCTTTCATAATTTACGTTACCTCATTGCAATAGCACTTTCTTTTCAGTAAAAAACTTTTCACCTTTAATTCGACTACTTCAGGCACGATCAGCAGCCCCCTTGATGTCATCATTAAGGTTAGAGATGGAAATATTTACATATATCCTCTGTGTACAACAGAAAATAATTTGTACAAAGAGTTTTTAGTTGTCTTTTCTAATTTTAGACTATTAGCTCACTCTTTTTAACGACTCAAACTCTTTTTACTGAGTTTGAGGTAGCAACAACAGTAAATACGGTCAAACTGAATGAAGGCCAAAACTAAGACAAATCTCAGTGACGACTCAACTTGTAGCCAATCTTTAGAAATACTTTGGGTACATCAAACAAAGCCTACGCCTCTAAGTTGGTTGGCCACTAGATACCAGACTTAAAGGCATTTTCTGACCATACTCTGACCCTTCAGTCAGGATTACGGCCTAGCTTCTCACACCACTAATGTTGTGTGCCTTAATTTTATACTTGAGTGGAGGGACCTACAGTTTAACGTCGACTCCGAACGATAGATTTTTGAGAAACTTTTTCATGGCAGGTTTATTTACTCTCAGAGTTTTACATATTAATTTAGCTTTTGGTAAATATTGTGTGTCATTGCGTGGAATACAATTCATTTTATGCAAATATTTTCACATGAATTTAAACCTGTAGATTATTTTTCAGTCAACCGTATAATACAACCGCAGAGATTCTCATTGAAATGTGGCTGTGTTCATGAAGCTCTAGATCATATATAGTAGATGTCTGCAGTTTAAGAAATATGTGCACGAGTATCTGTCTGCCACGACTGCATATTCTCATTGCGGAAAATAAAAGCAGTAGCAACACTGGAATACATAACATTTTAATCAAAGTTTTATCATCCATATTCACACACAAAAACGAAAGTGCAATAATAAATTTTTATAAATACAACAGCAGATCTGCACTGAAAACAACAATTCCACCTAGGAAAGACAGCAATAGGAAACATTAATATGTAGCAAATAATAAAAACCTCTCAAGGATGGCAATATTTTTTTGTCATACAAAAATGAAAGAAAAAACCGAAATCAAACGAAAAACATTCTTTAAAATTTATGGCAAAAAACGAAATAATTTGTTCAGAAACATAAAATCTATAGGCGAACACCTAAACAAATACATAAAAATGTCTTGGCCTTATAAACTTTAAAGTGTATCTGTTAGATGGTTGGTTTTATGTGTGTGTATGTTGGTGTTGCATCCTTTATTTTCATACATACAAACACTCTCATACATATTTTCGATGAGAAAGTGCGCCAAGGCAATGGGTTAATATCGATATAATTTATGATCTTCTATAAAACCATTGATGTGGTTGCACATGTATACAGTTGGGGCCAAATGTAGTCGTTCACCTTATTATGCTCGAACACTTTTTCCCATTAATTTTTACTTAATTAATGTTAAATTTTAATAAATTTTACAAACATTTAATTAAATAAACATGTCAGTCTGAATATGAGGTGTTTGATAAATTATATCGCTAACTGTATGTGCTTGCGTATCACAGAATGATGGCTATAAAAAGAACAACAAATATACAATTAATAAGAGAATGAAGCAGGAACTGAAACAAACCATAGGCGTATGAGTGCCGAATTTTGCAAGGTAATAAATTTGTTGCTACAGTATTTACTGTTGCAAATTACAACACTACTTCTGGGAAACTATTCGTTTCAATAAAATAAAAAACAACAACAATATTCAACATTTAAAAAGTATTTATGGCGGGAAGAACGAACAAAACCCAGTTAAACTCGAAAGTACGAAAGAACGTAGGAGAAAGTTTTTCACACATTTTATTCAAAAAAAACTAAGGTAGGTAGGTAGGTAGAGGTGGCTGCCCATCGAAGAAAAATTGGATGGACACACTTAGGCCGCATTGGGGGCATTGTGTTACCGCTATCCCCTAGTCCCGAAACCACTCGGAGCTTCTGATGAAGCGATTTAAGCTGTCAATGTCAATCCCTGACAGTTCCTCCAGGTCTTCTATGCAGTAAGAGCCGGGCATGTACCCACCAGGTGAGGGACAGTCTCCTTCTCTCCTTCTCTTCTTCATCTCTGCAGCTTTTGCAGAAATCGTTAGCAAGGTATCCAAGACCAATGCGCCTCTCATGCGTACCCATAATGCAATGCCCCGACGATCGAATTATCAATTATGAGCCCGCAGGTCCTCATAGGGATGCCCAGATTCGAAAACTCATCGGAGAGTTCGATGGTCGTGCCACGCCTGGCAAGTTCATCAGCTCTGCAGTTACCCGGAATATCACTGTGCCCCGGTACCCATACGATATGGACATCATATCGTTCCACTATCTCGTCGAGGTATCTGCGACAGCCGTACACCGTCTTGAAGTTACGATAGAACTTAGAACCCTGATAGCCAGGCGTTCCGTTCCGCTTGGAGACACTTCCGTCCCGACGCTGCAGTGATCTGGCAGTCTTATAGACTGGGCTATTCCACTGCCAACAGCTCCGTTCAGCTTCGAACTGTCAGTGTAGATTCGTACGGAGTCCCCTACCGGGTGGGTCATACCACCCTTCCAGACCTTTTTCTCCGGGACCGATGTCCTGAATCTCCTCGTAAAGTCGTACAGCGGTGTCATGTAGTCACTGCTCCCGACAGCTCCAACTTCCCTCAAGATATTTGCGGGGCCGATATCCAAGTCATGCCACTGTCCAGTCACCCAGAGACGTTTACTTATTTTAGCAGCCACTCCCCTACAGATGAAAAAAAATGAAAAAACCAAAGAAAAACTGTTAATTGTTGTTGTTAATTTGTTATTAAATTGTGATTTGGGAAAAATAGTAATAGAAACGTGCAAAAAGATCCTGTGCTGCCAATTTCGCCTCCCTCAAATGAACTCGGCCTTTCGAAAACCACAACTTGTGGAATTTTTCGTCGTGACTTTGGCCCTACACCCGTACATAATTCAGGTGACTCAGAAGCTCTAGAGCAGTTGACCATAATTTTCATAGAAAAATCATCTCCAGCGATTAGGCTCATTTTTGGTTAAACGGGTACATGTGCAAACAAAATTGTCATGTTTGAGAATCAAGAGCATCTAATGCATACGGAAAAAGTGTATATTTTAGACCGGTGTCATCGGTCCATAAACGGTCCGAAAACGTTGTTGCCTATCATCGGTAATTACCAACTTCTTTTAGCCTGAATTGGATGATTTGGACATCGTGATATGTGGTTTCAATAGCACGGAGCTGCGAGAGAAAATTTTTCCACTGCGCTCCTTCTTAATTTTTGTTATAGGGTTTGCATGTACGAGTATTTATGTTCTGCTGAACAATAGCAGAGCAAACACTACTTGGAAATGGATGGGATACGTGCTTTAAAAATACGTGGGAAAAAATTCAAAAGCAATACGTATGGTCGTTTTCGTAAGCCAAGCTAAAAAGGATGTGAAGAATGGTGTTGCTTCCGGGTTTTATTGGCATTTCATTTGCTCACGTATATGGTTACCTATACACTTAAACATACATTCAAAGCTAAATGAAATTGGCTAGTATGTGGCAATCCAATCTATGCATTAGTAATGCTGCACAATTTACTTTCACACTCACCCCTCTTCACTTCATTTTGCATTTGTTACTGTTTCTTTTGTTGTTGTTTTATAGTACGCTTACACACGGTTATTTACATACGAATTTAGCTCGATTAAGAAAGAAAGGCAATGCCGTATACTGTATTTGTATGACTTTTCCCACTTATACACCGCACCATGCGGCAGGCTCATTTCACACACAGTCTCTGCATACATGCCACCGTAGCACATAACCGATGTATATATTTGTTTTAGTCACGTGCAATGGACACACGCGTATCTGTGATTTGCTGAAAGGGTTTCATTTAATTGTTTTTAATAGAAAGATTCTGTTGCCATTTATTTTCTATTTTCTATCTCAGTCCATTGTTATTTTCTATTCTATTCTGTTTGTTTATTTGTAGATTTCAAATATTTTTATTTACATTTAACTTAAGGATTTTCATTCCTCTCTCTCCCTTAGCAAGCAATTTTCTGTTTCGAAGGCTGCGAAATCCAAGTGAAATAATTACAAGTCACAATTGTCATCATAATTTATTGGCAGGAGCTACTAAGCCAACGAGAGTACATAACCGTTGTAGTCCTGAAATATACTCAGTTTTTTCCTCTCTTCTTCTTTTTACCTTGTGTCTTCAGATAAGTAATACGAATGATAATTACGATGACATTTTATTATAACTGTTTACTACCATGATATTATTGGAGGATATTTTAAAAGGAATTACAAAAAATTTAGAAATAAAATGAATTTTAATTGAGTCAATATTCGTTTAATTTACAAAAGTATTTTAAGTGTTCAGGCATACGCAAATCAGCTTATTCAATAATAATTTTTTTATTTTTTATAACAATTCATAAATTTAACACTGAACCTGACGTGACGGTAAAAATTACTCATTTAAGACTTTTTATCAGAATTTCTTGAATATAACATTATACGTAACACCACCTCTTCAACTTCTATTAAAAAATACATCGAATATATTTTTGAAGATTTACTCCTATCTTGTATTTTTTTTACTGAGGAATGCATGTGATCTGCCCTAACTACTCCGAGAAGTTATTTACCCAGAGCACAGGTTCTGTATTCTGATTTGTATATAAAACCACTGTTTTGGAAATTTTTGACATTGCCTGGTATAATTCGGTATATTCTTTCTTTTCTGGCAGATGGATATTCACTCTACTCCAGGCGAGTATTACAGTAAAAATTTCTAGTGCTGTTTTGTTAATACATACATACATAATTGGCCATTACTACCCTTCAGTCAGGATTACGGCCTAGCTTCTCAACACCACTCATGTTGTGTGCGTTAATTTTATACATGAGTGGCGGGACCTACAGTTTAAAGTCGACTCCGAACGACAGATTTTTTGAGAAGCTTTTCATGGCAATTTTTACTCTCAGAGTTTTTGCCAGAAATCTGCTGAGAGGAAGTCGCCGAAGAAATACTTTTTGTATTTTGTTTTTGATGTCTGGCCTGGGATTCGAACTCGGGCCTTTCGTCTAATAAGCCAACACACTACCTACTAGACCACGGCGACTTTTGTTAATAAAATTTCTTATTTCATTCTTTTGTTGTAGTTCTTATCCCCAAAATTTCGAAACATTGAAACTATTATAAATCATTTGAAATTTTAAATAAGATATAGTAGAAAGAGAATGGAATAGGAATAGAAATACAAGAAGTATCGGTAGATTTAGTGTTAATATAAATAAACTTACCTTCCACCTCACTCGCCATTTTTATTTGACGTTGTTGATATTTGTATCTTTTTCAAACAGCAACAAAATTTGTAACGTTCTCACAGAACCTACTTATGACAGCGCTAGATATTAAGTTTTACTCAATATTATAACAATTTGCGTATTTATTGCGCAATTATTAATTGAAACTTTATATGAAATATTGAGCTCAATATTTGGCATTTATTGCGATTTACGCAATAAAGGTGCATATCTGAACATCGTATTAAAGAACAAAGAAGAATCTCCATGTTTATAATATGTACTAATGTTTGGTCTCCAGCTCTTGTCAAAGAAATCTGTAAAGATCTAAGGTGATAATGGTGCACAATTAATGCTGACATTTTTCATAAAAAATCTCAGAATCTACTCTCATAAAATAACATCCTATTGATATAGATAGCGGGTGCGACAGCGCTCAGAAAAGTAATACCTAGACGAAAAACCTGTGAAAAACGCCATAGATTTTAAATATAATCTCAATACAAAATGATAAACTGGCTCTAAAGTAATATAACCGAAGGATGTACTTATTGCCTGGAAATAAGCAGAGTGATGTGAACAATGAAAACTAGTGCATTGAAAACAATAATCACTGTCGAACCACTTAGCATAAGAGTGAGTAATGGAGGGGATTCTTCCGCCGGTCAACTCCAAATTATGGAAAAGTTACGATTTTACCTTTTTGAAAACGTTTAGAATATGTGTTCGTTGATTGCAAACAAACATAAAAACAAATATATGTTTCGTCTCAATTAAACTCTTTATTATTCACACTACTTTTGTGTGCCATCGTATACAACTTCACTATACAACAACAACTTGCTCGTTCGTTATTATTCTCTGCTCACATCCTTTGCGTAAGCAACAACATTTATACGTTAAGGCCGTGTCTGATAAAACTTTGTTGCTTTATAACTTTGTCAGAAAAGCGTAAAGCAAAAAGTGTACATATGTCATACATAAACCCGCGCATTGTTTAAAATCTTATTAGACGATTTATTGAAATTGGGTGTAATTTTGCTCTTAATGCATGAAGCATTGGGGCTGTAAGAACAAATTTCATCGCGTAGGTTCTGGTTAAGAAGACTTTACCAAGACCGCGACTACACAGGCCTATTCGCCAGCTTTGAAGAAATGCATAAAAGAGATCCAGATCAGTTCCAAAAAAGTGTCCGGATGACTCCCGCAGTTTTTGATATGTTGTTGGAACTTTTAAAGACACGCCTTACAAAAATGTCAAACAGACCATCGATATCTGCATCATGCAGACTGTTTTTAACACTAACGTGAGTCATAACAAACAGTTCAGTTAAAAAACCCTAAATTAAATTTACATTGCTTTGCGTCAAATAAACTTTATGTGACAAGTGTCATATAAATAAAGGGTGTTTTTTTAGAGGTATAGAACTTTAAGTTGGCATTACTTTTCAAGATGGCGACCGATTTAACAGCTGTCAAGTGATTTATTCTCAGTTTGGTTTGGCAATTCATCATGAATAGACTCACGCCTGAACAACGCTTGCAAATAGTGCAATTTTATTTCGAAAATAAAGGTTCTGTACGGAAAATGTATCGCGCACTACGTCCATTTTATCGCCGACAAAATCGTCCATCAGAGCAGTTAATTTGATTAACCATGGAACGTTTTCGCACCACGTTTACTCTTATTGATAACTCGCATCCCCAGAAACGCTGTACGGTGCGTACAGAAGAAACTATTGCTGCTGTAGAGCGTAGCATTGAGGAAGACCCGAATGAGTCCATCCGCCATCGAGCACAGGAATTTATGGAAGATTTTGCGGAAGGATCTTGGTTTGCGTGCTTACAAAATCCAACTCGTGCAAGAATTGAAGCCAAACGATCATCAAGTTAGGCGTAGATTCGTCGAATGGGCCCAAAACGAGATTACCGTCGTTCCCGATTTGCATAAGCGAATTTTGTTTAGCGATGAAGCGCACTTCTGGTTGAATGGCTACGTCAACAAACAAAACTGCCGCATTTGGAGTGAAGGTAATCTTCAAGTGTATGTGGAAATACCGTTACATCCAGAAAAATTGACTGTTTGGTGCGCTTTATGGGCTGGTGGAATCATTGGTCCGTACTTTTTCAAAAACGATGGTGGCCAGAACGTTATAGTCAATGGTGATAGGTATAGAGCTATGATTACTAGCTTTTTCATTCCTGAATTGAATAACCATGATGTCCAGGAGATGTGGTTTCAACAAGATGGCGCAACATGTCACACAACTCGTGCCTCAATATATTTATTGAAAGACACGTTTGGTGACCGCCTAATTTCACGTTTTGGACCTGTGAATTGGCCTCCAAGATCTTGTGATTTAACACCGCTAGACTACTTTCTGTGGGGCTATGTAAAGTCATAGGTCTATGCGGTAAAGCCACAAACGCTTGACCTATGACATATGACATATGCCAGAAATCATATTTAAAATGTAATGCCACAAGATTATCTTTCGGATAAATAAAATTCATGTCAATCGAATAATCCATCGTTGTTTTATTGCAACTTAAAGTTCTATACCTCTATAAAAAACACCCTTTATATACATTTATCTTAAATGTCAAAGCGTATATGTAACGCAACCCGAAGCAAAAGTTTTATCTGACACGGCCTTTAGATCTGTATAGCGGCGGTCTTCAAAACACGACTGTATACTTTGCACGCAACGTGTCTTCACACAAGACTGACTGAATTCTCACTACTCGTTGCCTAATTCGTCTTGCCTTTTTATATGCGCAATCAGTCTGATGAAGGTTCTTGAAGCAGAACGTTGGGGGTTTCGCCTTCTAGAGAACTCTATAGCGACTTCATTGTTGTTTGTGTACTTTGTTGACATTGTTTGTTGTTGCATTCTGGCTAACTTGCCTATACCGATGTTATTGCTTTACTTCTAACATGTTCGTTGTATTTGTGAGTGTGGCTATTGTTAATCATATTAATATTACAGGATATTTTCGTAACAATATTTTATAACCTGGCACAACTGTGCATGAAGTCTAGATGACATTGTGATTGAGTTTATATTGTAGAACCAAAAATCAGTCTATGCTTTCGTCTACCTAACCGCTATGCTATACCGTTTCCCAGATGAAGATACGCCCCACTAGGAAATATTTCGTTGAAATGGGTTCCAACTTTTTAGAACTATTAGATCTGAAGCTAGAAGTGTAACACATTACTTGAATACTTATCCACCAAGGAGTGGTCGCAAAGGAAGCGGTAAATGATCTGGCTAATATAGCTAGAAATCAATAATTTTCCTCTAAACTTTTAAGATTAAAAATTATTTTATTTGATTGTAAGAGGTAACAAGAGAATTTTATATTTTCTTCAACTGATTTCTTTTAAATTTTTCAATTTCAATGCCTTAAGAGCAGAATCATTTAAGTTTTGAGTTTTTGCTATTTGACCGAGTTTATATAAAAGAATAAAAAATTGCAAATATTTTCCAATCCAACAATTCTTTTTTCTTATTTTTCTTTTTTTAAAAATTTTTTTTGTAAAAACAAAAATTATTGTTTAAAAAATTAGAAAAAAAATCCAAACAATTCTTCGACAGAAAGTTTATTAAAACTGCTGGTCATAAAACAAAAAGGCAAACGTGCAACAGTGGCAAAAGAACTCAAGTAGACTTAAATGGAGTAATAATGCTCACAGGTTGTTGCAAATTGTTAGTTTCCTTTATTACTGTGCAACAGCGGACATAATGCCAAAAGAAAAAAGTAAACGACGAAAAACAGAACAAAGAAAAAAAAAGGATTTTTTAAGGATACCTTCTGAGAAAAAAATGAAATGAAATAAACTGCCCTTGAACACCTCATAAACTCCAACGAATCTCTAAGTGTCAGCAAAATAGACCAAGAAAAAATGGCGCAGTATGTAATCGGTGCCAACAGCTAGTGCTGCCAACACTCCACATTCTATAACCTCTCTTGGAATGTCAAATACAGAGTCTTCATAGTATAAGTTTTTTATTTTTCCTTCCTGTCCGATGTCAGGTATTGCGTAATTTACTACAATGAGTTAAATTTTATTCTAGAACCGTATAACAAATAATTAAAATTTATTATCTGGACTCATATTCTTTCTGAAATATGTGATAGTTGGTCCTGATCCCCCAATCTGCCACCTATACGGCCTCATCAATGGATTCGTCAGGGGAGAAGAGCAGAGGCGTTGGGATAATGGATCCGGTTGTTATGTTTCTAGGTGTCTATTAGTTCGCTGCTAGGACCTTGAACAGATCCCAGCCGGACTATTGCAGGGTATGTTGCCCCTTGGCACGGGCTTCATTGAGGGTTTGAAATCTGTGTCTTGAGCCGACATAAAATCTCTCCATACATTCATTATAAGCTTGAGCTGGTTGAGAATTGCTAGGGATTCAATGGTTATTCTCCCTTTCCGACTTCCTCTCCTTTTTCCCTAACTATCCTATTATCCTCTCCCCTTTAGGACGTTGTACAATGGGTCAACTGGACCTCCGTGTACTTTACTTGTCTCAATTGGCAAGTACACATCCTCTAAACTAAATCTGAACCTAGAGCATGTGAACAAGCAAGTTGTACTTGCAGTTTCTATTCTCGGTAATCCTGTCCACTTCAGTAAGCGTCATGATGAACTTTTACTTTCACCGTTGAACAACCACATTTTGAAGTCAAAGTAAAATACAGTTGACTCATGCATTATCCATATTGACTTTTATTTTGGCAATAATTCATTCAAACTTAATGTACAATCATGTTCCCACGTACATGAATTCGTCGACACTCTTGAGTGTACTATCGGGTTACATTAAAAAATAGTATGTGAGATGATTAAGGTATATTCTAGTAGCTAGTGTATTACCCTAGCTTACTCTTAGACAAGAGCCAGTGGTTCAATCCACAGCTAAAACATGTCGAACAAAACAATATATGAAAAATATTTCATTCCAAGACTTTCTGAGACAAAAACTCTCAAACTTCTTGATAAATTGTAAATAAAAAAAATATTTCTTTCCACATTCTCCTCCAAATAGTCCTCTTATCTAAAAGTAAATAAGTAAATAAGCTTATAATCATGAAGAACCTTCTGAATTTATACCTCAAAGTCGACATTAGATTCCGATATAAATGTATAAAATTACCATTCACAGGATACTTGGTGTCAGAAGCTAGCCCGTAATCCTAACTAAATACATGGTGTATGTTTGTGTGTAATTGTGTCTGTTTTATCGAAAAGTATCTCTGATTTAATCGAAAATATCTTCTGAGACTTAAGCTGCATGGCTTTTATTATAATTGTCTGTTTTATCTTCAAAAGCACATTTATTAATAATCAAAAAGGATGTAAAGGGTGTTTTTTATAGAGGCATTTTAAGTTGGCATTATTTTTCAAGATGGCGACCGATTTAACAGCTGTCAAGTGATTTATTCTCAGTTTGGTTTGGCAATTCATCATGAATAGACTCACGCCTGAACAACGCTTGCAAAAAGTGCAATTTTATTTTGAAAATAATGGTTCTGTGCGGAAAACGTATCGCGCACTACGTCCATTTTATCGTCGACAAAATCGTCCATCAGAGCAGTTAATTCGATTAACCATGGAACCAGAGATCAGCAATGAATCCCTTTTCCGCTACTCATAAGTACTCATGCAATTTTGAGTATGAATGCGTCAACAGTATTAAAATTCAACTACTCTGATTCATTCGTATTCATGACAACATTGATTTATAAATACAAGTTGCAATGAGTATGAGTACAACGTTGACATCAAATTCATAACATTCGACATGTGCTTGAGTCATACACCTACTTATTCAGATTCATAAATTTAGAAAAATACTTATAATACTCATAAATGATTAGAGTGATTCGAATCATTCATCAAAATTTACAGTTTTAGTTGTTGTTGCACTTACAAAAAAGAAGAAAGAAAAAGACAAAAACAGCAAGCAAAGCAAACACACAACCTTCTAGTGAGTATTGTAGTGTTCGTTCGTGAAACATACTTATTTTGTGATTCTTGTAAATGTTGAGTAAAAGAGAGTCGAAATCAACAACACCATGAGTATTGTTAAGTATGAGTACGATGAGTATTTCAAACTTTGAATATGAGTAGTATGAGTATGATATTAAAATTACTATGAATGCGTATAAGTAACAGAAATTATGAGTACGATTCGAATCTACTCATCTTTTTCAATACTCATTGCTGATCTCTGGTGCAGAGTACATTTATGCAGCGCTTGTAGTAAAAATCAAAAGTATTTTGATATTCTTCAAACTCATCTCGGGCTATAAGTGTGAGTATATTTTACCAACACGATAAGCAAAAAGATGTGTTTGATCCTCTAATTTGATGTGTGGTCGGACAGCTAAAATCATTACACAGCATAATTAATTAAAACTTCTGATATTCAATTGGTACGGGAATTAATTTGAATCGACAAATCTTTACTTTTGTTGAAGAATAATCAGAAAGTTTTTGTCCAAAAATAGGTTTCCAAGATGAAGCTCCTTTTATGTTGGTTAACAATACTAATCATATTTGGGCGTTAAAGTATTTACATCATACGTGGAGAACATAATTTCTTACAATTTCAAAAAAATAAAAACCTCTTTTCATATTTCTTTTAACAACGTGTGATCCATATTTTGAAAAATTTGAAAAAAGTTTTGATTTGTAATATACACTTGAACTTGAAAACCACTGTATTTAGTTTTTTTTTCTTTCTTATTTTTGTTTACAGCATTAGCAGAGTTTAGCTCACTTTATTTTTAAGTTTTTTGTTGCAGTTTAGGTGTCTGCTCATTTTGTGTTTTTTTTTTTTTGCCATCATTCCTGTTTGGTTGAGTTCATTTGGTAGTTTAGTCAGACTCGACCGGTGCAGACGAGACTATACTGTACTAGACTAACTGACATTCCTGTCTGGCTGGAAGCCAATGCAATGAATGCGATAATCTTTGACACTTGCCAAGTACAACCTCTTTCCCAATGAAGAAAAAAGAAAAACTCTGCTGCAACAACTGCTTCTGCTGCCACAACTATTAGGATATCAGTAGTTTGGTGCTGCTATTGTTGCTAATGGCGTGGAGTTTAACAAATATTTTTAGGGTGCTTTACTCCTTACATTGATAGTTATTTATTTAGCATGTACTAAAGATGCAACAGCAATAACAACAACAGCAAAAATAAATTCAAATACAATCTCATCATATTTGACTTTATTTGTTAAGCGGATTTACATACATTTTTAACATGAGTTTTTATTATGATACATTTTCGGGTTTTTTAGTACATTTTTCGTTATTTCACTTTTTCGTACGATAAGAGTTTTTACGCCTTTGCTCTTTACATGCTGCACACAATATGCTGAATACTGACTCAAAAGAATGACTTTCAAATACAATTGAGCTATAAAATGACACTTACAAAATATATTGGCAATCACAGATCAGCAATGAATCGTTTTTTCGCTACTCATAAGTACTCATGAAATTTCGAGTATGAGTGAGTCAACAGTATTGAAATTGAACTATTCTGATTTATTTGTACTCACTACAACATTGATTTATATGTAAGTACAGGTTGCAATAAGTATGAGTACAACGTTGACATCAAACTCATAACATTCGAAATATGTTTGATACATACGCCTAATCATTCAGATTCATAAATTTAGAAAAATTATACCCACAAATGATTCGAGTGATTCGAATCATTCATCAAAATTTACGGTCTTAGTTGTCGTTGCATTTCCAAAAAAAGAAGAAAGAAAAAAAAAACAAGGAGTAAAGGAGAGTCGAAATCTACAAACTTTGAATATGAGTAGTATGAGTATGATATTAAAATAAGTATGAATTCGTATAAGTATCAGAAATTATGAGTATGATTCGCATCTAATCATCTTTTTTAATATTAATTTCTGACCTCTGTTATAAATATAAATAGTTCTGGCATCACTTCAAGTATATGGAAGCTTGATTAATACTGTCCCAATAATACAAAGACTGTCAAGACCCAACACGGCCGCTCAAAATTTCAAGCAATTTATTACAATTCATAGTAAGGATATTATTTACAAAAATTCAGCTTCAGTCGACGTATATTGGGTAACATTAACTTCATCGCAAACATTTTCTTTCTATCATGAGCAGGCCGTAGTAATTTGTAGGTATTTTCAAATCGGTGTTTTCTTTTACTTTGAAATCACGTTGAAATCAAATCAAACTGACTTGTGATTAAATATTCATGGGTATTTACTAAAACAATGTTTTAAAAATTAGACAATAATTAACTCAAGACAATTTGAAATACAAACAAATGTATGGTTTTTCGACAGTAGATAACATAAACATGTTAAGCCGACAGCAAAGGAGGATACCAGTCGTTTAGTACACATGAAACTAACATGTTATCTTAAATTTCTCTATTTGCGGTACATGGACAAGTTCAAACAACACATGAACAAATTTTCCAAATGAAGGCATATTGAATATATTTCTACGAGACATGTTTTTATATTTCCATACAACATGGGCATGTAGTCGCATTGTGACGGAAACGAAATATGATATTCAACTAATTGTCATGTTAAAAATTTGACTACGTAGAGAAACACCATAAATTCAAAAATAAAAAAAAAATAATACGGTAAATCTAAGTGCACGGAATGAAACCTTCAATTAACGAAACATTGTCAAGTTGTAGAGACACTGTCATGGAAAGTTAATATTTACTGGCAATTATTTTTACATACAATTTTTAGTTTTCAAGGCTTGTAATTTCAAATTATCTTTCAGTGTCTTATCGTTTTCAGAAAATTACGTCTTGGTAGTCAGAGTTTTGTTTAATTTATAGGAAAATTAAAAAAGAACACTAATGAAATCGAAAGACAAATAAAAAAGAGATTCTCGAAGTTTGTACAACGGAAGAGTACAACATTTAATATACTTCAATTTTAATGAAACGTATGTAAGCAATCATACACATTTTTCATCATCATGTCTAAATAAGATTGTTCCGCTATTCTTCTGCATACTTCTCTATTCGGATTCTTGTTCTTTTAAGGGATGTCTGTATGTTACAAGCCTTCTTGAATGTAATCCGTCCATCTTAATCAAATGCTTTCATAGTTTATCATCGGGTTTTATGGAACTGTTCCATATCTTCTAAACGATCAGTTCATAGTTCATTCCACTAGTCGCACTGGGCGAAAAATTTGGATAAAAATTTCTGTTCCAAAGTCCTCAGACAGAGTTGTCATTGATTAGACAGATTTGGTTTTTAGATATCATTGTCCACTTCTCTCAGCCATATGTGACGGCTGGTCGCACAAAACTTGTATGTATTCTATTTCAACTATTTTGAGCATAATTTTGGTGTGAAAATAATTCATCTGTAAAAGTACACTGCATTTGCTGTAAAAAGTCGGTATGATAAGGTTCACACCAGAGATCAGCCAGGAATCGTTTTTTCGCTATTCATAAGTACCCATGACATTTTGAGTATGAGTGAGTCAACGGTATTGACATTCAACTACTATGATTCATTCGTACTCACTACAACATTGATTTAAATTTATAAGTACAGGTTGCAATGAGTATGAGTACAACGTTGACATCAAACTCATAACATTCGAAATATGTTTGATACATACGCCTACTCATTCAGATTCATAAATTTAGAAAAATACTTATAATACTCATAAATAATTCAAGTGATTCGAAACATTCATCAAAATTTACAGTCTTAGTAGTTGTGGCATTTACAAAGAAAGAAAAAAGAAAAAGACAAAGACAGCAAGCAAAACAGACACACAACTTTCTAGTGAGTATTGTAGTGTTAGTACGCGAATCATATTTATTTTGTGATTCTTGTAAATGTAAAGGAGAGCCGAAATCAACAATATCATGCGTATTGCTAAGTATGAGTACGATGAGTACTTTAACCTTTGAATATGAGTAGTATGAGTATGATTTTAAATTATGAGTATGATTATATTATGAGTATGATCATCTTTTTGAATACTCATAAATGTTTCTCAATTGAAATCGTCTGGTTCAGAAAATGACAATCAATAATCTAAACAAATTATAAGATTTTCTGAACTTTGCAAGTATCTCTGAGATATACCAGCCAAGCCAATTTCACTAAGACTTTGTAGTTTTAAAAGATGTCCATAAGAAGTATGGAAACATGATTATGACTTCGGGGCAACTAGAAAGATAAGTAATCTTTTTTTTTTTTTTTTTTTTTATTTATTTGACTATCAATGTAACAACTTAAAAATTAAAATTCCATTATTTACATATATTGAGTTTTTACATAAAGTATTGCAACAATTGAAATCTTATTTTTATACCATAAATGGTGCTTTTCTATTATATGTTTACGTTTATAGGAAAAAAGATAGTAAAAACCTATTGAATTTTAAAGAAATTTTGGTGTTATAAACTTCTTTCACCTTCGTGGAAGAAGGTTAAGAAAATATATATACTTACAAATTTCTTATTAAATTATAGTTAGATGATCTGTTTCGATCCTCAAAGCTTCTTGCTAGTTTACTGATGACTTCGTTGATGGTATATTCTTTGTAATATCTATGTAGTCGAAATGTTGGGTAACGCCTTGGTAAATTGTATATGATTTTGAGGTTCTTATTTTGGATAATCTGCAGCTTTCTTCGATATGTTTTAGCGACTTTAGTGTACCAAACTTGAGATCCATAAGTCATTATTGGTCGAATGCACATTTTATACAATAGCAACTTATTTTTAATGTTGAGCGTAGACCTGCGGTTCAAAAGAGGGAAAAGTGCACATCCGCATTTGATAGCCTTTTCACAAGTTTTTAAGACATGGTTTTTGAAAGTTAGTTTTTTATCTAAAGTTATACCCAGATATTTCACTTCATCTTGTATGGAAATTTCAGTTCCCTGAAAACATAGTGGAATGCTTGGAATTCTTTTAGGGGATTTATTAAATGGAAAGATTATGGCTTGAGTTTTTGTTTCATTAATCTTTATCTTCCATTTGGAGAAATATTTATCGGCATGCTCGAGAGCTCTTCTCATATTTTTTATTATAGCATTTGTAACTTTTCCGCTTGCTATAATAGCTGTATCATCAGCGTATAGGGCTGCGTGTTGGTCTTTTAAAACTTTAAAATCTGATGTATATAGGGAATACAAAATGGGTGAAAGCACAGAGCCTTGTGGAACTCCAGCTGGAATATTTCTTTGTGTAGAATTGCTTCCGTCGACGGTTACAATAAAGCTCCTATTGCTCAGAAAGCTGTTAAGGATTTTTTGCAGATACGTAGGAAATCCTAAAAGGTTGAGTTTATATATGAGACCGTTGTGCCATATTGCGTCAAATGCTTTTTCAATGTCTAAGAATACAATTCCAGTGCTTCGTCTAATGCGTTTATTGTTCTGTATGAAATTTATTATTCGTTTGACTTGATGAACTGTCGAATGTTCCTTTCTAAAACCAAATTGCTCATTATTTATTAAATTATTCTCTTCTGAAAAATCCAATACTCGTTGCAGTACAATTTTTTCAAAAATTTTGTCAAGGCAATTCAGCATACTAATTGGTCTATAACTTTTTGGTGATTTCGCATCTTTTCCTGGTTTTAGGATTGGAATAACCTTTGCTATTTTAAAACTATTGGGGAAATAACCATTTTTTAGGCACCAGTTATAGATATTTGTAATAGCAGTGAAGAAAGTGTCAGGCATATTTTTTAATATAATTGATTTTATACCATCAATACCAGGAGCTTTACAATTTTTGAGATTTTTTGTAACCATTTTAACCTCTTCCTTTGTAGTTAAATTTATATTGTTGGGTATAATTTGGGAGTTCAGCCATTGCATATGAACCATCACTTTGGATTCTGCTTTGGAAGTCATGTTTATTGTTGTTTTATGGGAGTTTTCGAAAACATTTGCAATTACGTTAGCTTTTTCAGTACTATTGTAAACTTCGGCGCCATCTACACATAAACTTTCACTTTTTACTTTTTCTCCTCTCATTGCTTTTGATAGTTTCCAAAATTTTTTGCTACCCAGTGGCAACCTTCTGATGAACTTTGACCAGCTGTTATTTCTATCTTTTAAGACGTGTTTATCTACCATAGAACTCAGCTGTTTTAAAATGCACATGTTTACATTTCTTTCTGATGGATTAACACTTCTTTGTACTTTTCTCCGAATTCTGTTTCTCTCACCAATTAAGAGTAATGTACCTGCAGAAAGTTTTTTCTGCCAGATTTGATTTTCTCCAATGGGAATTTGTTTTGCTGCTTCTTGTGCTATGTAAGTGATTTTGCTTAACAATTCTTCTACATTTAAACTAGTTACAAGTGCACAGTCAATATTGTTTTCTTTTATCTTACTATCGACCCATTTCCCTATAGATTTCCAATTGGCAAGGTTGTACAAAGGAATTTGTTGAATATGTTCCAACATTGAACCGTGAATTCTGCATGATATGGGTAGATGATCAGAGTTAAGTGCTGCCGGGTGTGCTATAAGCGAGGATATTTGTAACGAGGAATTGGAAAGAATAATATCTAAGACAGATGGTTGCGTTGGAGTTACGTTTTGACTAAAGCGTGTAAAAGAAGTTGTGGAATAAATATAATAGTTAGAGTTGAGTTGGTGATTAAATAAAGCTATGCCAGCAGTGTTATTTTGTATACAATTCCAACTAGTGTGGCGGGCGTTGAGGTCTCCAAATATAAAATAGTCTGTTGAACCAGCTGTTAATTTGTTTAAATCATTCAAAAAATGTGCGGTATATTTTGGACAGTAAGCAGACGTAAATCTTACCGGTCTATTGTTTATGGATATTATGATGGAAATGTTTTCTATTGCAGACGTTGATATTTTGGATATACGCTGATGTGGAATGGATTTTTTGATAGCTATTAATACACCACCTCCGTGCGTTGGACGATCTTCTCTGTATATAAAATAATTAAACAATTGTATTTTGTTACTTTTATTTAAAAATGTTTCATTAATAAACAAGATATCTATTTGTTTTTCGTGGAGAAAGTCTTCAAGCTGTGTAACAGAGGCTTTGGTTGTTATGCCCCTAGCGTTCCAGTGCATAACTTTTAATATCTGTTTCGTAATTGATCTATATGACATGTTTTAACATCATACCTAAAACACGCATTTTATCATACTTATTTTTACATTTCTGGAGAGCATCAAGTGCTTCAAAATAGATTTCTAAAATCTTTTCATTAGAAATATTGTCATCTTCATTATGCTTATTATTGGACTTTGTCATATCTGCATATGAAATTTTGCGGTCCTTTCCGTTTGATACACTAAATGGTGTTTGTCGAGGATCTTTAAAGCTATGTATAGAACTGTCATCATCAGACGTATTTAAAACATTTGAGAACTTTTTTGAGACCCTGCTCGGGGGTTGTTTCTGTGTTACTTTACGTCGGACAAGTAAATATTCTTTTCTGGATGGGCATTTAGGATCGTCCGCTCGGTGATTGACATTTTGTAGGTTCCTCTTTATGCAATTATAGCATTTATATATTACTGGACCTCCGTCAGGAACTTTGTTCAATTGGCAGATAGCGAAATCGTGAGGACCCCCACAGCCTAAACAGGCAGCTACGCGATGGCAGTTTGATGCTCCATGGCCATACATTGTACATTTCGTACATTGAGTAGGACCTTTAGCACGTTTTAGAGGGTTGCGCCAATGAACTACTACATTATAGAAGTACCTAATTTTTCGGACATCACGTTTTGCAACTTGACTTCTATCAAATTCCACACAGTATAAAGCATCATCCACATTAGACCGAGCGGTTGGAATTTCTTTAATGGAAACAGCATCTATATTGAAAGCTGATTTGAACTCATCTTTAATTGTCTTTATATCAAGCTTGGGTAGACCAAATAAGACTAATTTAAACATCTTAGCGTCTTTAACAGGATGTGTAAAGAATTTCACCTCATTTAATTTTAATTTTTTAATAGCCTCTTGGTATTCCACTAGAGAGTTTGGTATCACCTTTGTCCCAATAGATAATCGTTTGTACTTACAGTTTATTCCTAATAGTTGCATTACGTCTTTGAACCTGTGGCAATTATCTACAGTAATTGGCGGTACTCTTTGCTTCTCTTGAATGTCATGACCTACATCCGCTCTAGTATCATCGTCATCTCCATCTAGGTCAGATAGACACTGATATCTATTACTGCTGCTTGGTATGGCAGACTTTTGTTTTTTGTATTTAGGGTTATTTCCCCAAAATCGTTTGCGTTTAGAACTCATGACTCTTTTTTTTTTATTTTATTTTTTTTTTTTTTTATATATATAAATTAATATGCAAAAATAGTTTACAACAGTCAGCTGATATTTTACACGTCTTTATGCTACAAATGTTGCAGTAAGACTATGAAGATAAGTAATCTAGTGTTATGTGGCCAATTTTTCTCTTATTGTCCAAAATTCTCATTAAAAAAGTTTTACAAAAAATTAGTTATCGAATGTAATGAAAACCATTTTATTATGTTTAACTTAATAAAATGAAATTAAAAATTGAATTAACTTTAAAGTGGACTGTAGAATTTATAACTTTTTTAATTCCATTATTAGGTACTGACGTAATAATTTACTGTTGCGAAATTTCCTCTAAGCTTTACCATCTGTCGTCAAATTGGATGAGGTTTTTCACAAGTTTCCTGTTATTTTTAAATAATTTTTAATTAACGAAATTTTATAAGATGTCAATATGTTTCGCAATGATAAATTAAATCGAAATTTTTTCAATATAAAAACTTTATAGATTTTACACTAATTTCCACGAGTCTTTAGCGTAGAACGAATGTAAATATTTAAGGACCTCTCTTTATTAAATAATGAAATCTATAGGCATTACTAAACTTGTTCTCAATCCCAAGATATTTTTCATCAAGTTTAAATTTAAATTGTTCAATAATTGTTTATATAGAGCTGCTGAATAAATGATAATGGAAATACGTATGAGAATGTGATATTTTAAATGAAAAGATGAGAAAATTTAAAAAAAATTTGTTATGAAACCTGTGATTGAACATTAAAGACGTATAAATATTTCAATACATTTTAAATGAAAAACTGTTGCAACCTCTGGTTTGAAACGAACGCCAACAACGTCACTAAGGCCACTAACCCCATGAAAACCGTCAGTGTTTTTCTTCATTAAATCAACATTTAAAAACATTGCGGCCGTAGGCGATGACAAGACTGTTGAGAATGACTATGGAATACAGGAGTGAAAATGTTTTCTTGTTTTATTTAAATTTTTCCTTAATTAAAACGTGTCACTTTTCATGACTTTTTATAGCACAAAAATGATTTCCATATATCATTAAATTTTTAATTTGTACACATACAGTAAAACGAATTTGCTCATAATTAAAAAAAGATTCCATTTAAAATTGTTTAAAAATTTTTGCATGTCTCCTTGGCTTTATTTCAAAGAGATACCTTTTTAGTTCACGGGTGATTTTGTGTACATGCAAGAGCACTCTAAACTGGTTGAGAAGTGATACGGCTTCATTAGTATAGTCGCGCTCTATCTTGTGTGTTTGTTGGTCTGTGTAATTCCTCCCCTTTCTTATTCTTCCTTTCCTACTTCCTCTCCTTTTTCACTATCCCCTCTATTTTCTTTCATCTTAAGGACGTTTTGTACAATGGGTACACTTGTCCTCCGGGTACTGTACTTGTCTCATACCTACCGTTGCAAGTAAAACATTGCCAAATACACATATATCCTGATGATGTGCAGCTTTACATAAGTTGTAGTGCTAGTGATGCCCCCAACTGCATCCATTTGATGAACGAGGATTTTGGTTCAAATTTATTTATGGGCATCTGCAAATGGTCTAAGTAAAAACCCCAACAAATCAATGGCATTACTGATAGGAGCACCTGAAAGTTTGATCGCGTATCTACCACCAATTCAAATTAATGGATCAAATATAGGTTTTGTTAGAACAGCTAAAAATCTTGGCGTGACTCTGAATAGAGAACTAAATTGGTCGGATCACGTTAAAACAAACTTGGAAAAACTTTTGCAATGCTTCGAAGTCTCTGGATGTCACAGTATTTTACACCAACTAATATTTGAATGCTATTAGCGAAGACATATCTACTACCGACTCTTATGTAAGGATGTGAGTTTGATTGCTAGCTGCGATGCAGTTAGTAAACGAAGACTGAACGTAACTTACAATGCTATATCATGATATATTTTTGGCATTAGAAAAATAGGAGTATATCGCAATTCGCCCGACTAATTTATAATGTCACATTTGACAATTTAACGAATTGCCGGACTCTGCTGTTACCACACAAAGTAATATATAATCGACAGCCACCTGATTTATATGAGAGATTAATTTTTTCTAGATCGAATAGAGGCCATCTCTTAACAACACTTTTTCATTCACTCCATTCGGCTCTGGAGCCAACTTCCCCCTCAAATAAAAATGATCAAGAATACAAACCATTTCAAAACTGTCGTTTTCAAGCACTGCATAGTTAAGCTTCCCTAATTTTGTAAATGTTATAATTGTGATATTATTTTCTTTAATATTAATGTGATAATAATGTTTTTTTCCTTTTCTTACTTAACTTTCCTTTCATTTTCTTAAATTTTAAGTTTCTTTTCTTTTTAAATTGATTTTTTTTATTAAATTTGTTAAATTAGTTAAAATAAATGATTCAAAATTAATGTTAGTAACAATTTCTAAGCAATACTATAATATAAGATTTATTCTTGTTGTATTGTTTTGAACAAATAAATAAATAAAATAAATAAATAAATAAACACGTCCTCTAACCTAAACCAAAGAGCACTCTAACTTTGAGCAAATAGTAAAATGTTACACCATGAAATTTAATTGTAAAGTTAGATTGGCGGTCCTACGTCGATAGCCCATTAATATGCATGTGAATCACAGCAGCGATGATTTCATATCCGCACAAGGGTACTGGGTCTAATACAAAGACCATTTACACTTGACCAGATGTGTACACGATTAACGTGTAATTAATTTACAACATTAATTTAAAACATTAAATATAAATATTGAAATAAATATCGAAACTAATTTTAGAATTCCCAAAAAAAAAATTATAATTATAATGACAACCTGTCCAAACAATAGGGATTGTATTCTGGATGCCATCGTTTTACATAAAACTTTTATTTCCTGTGCAGTCAAAGTTTGTGATTAAAATAAATTAAATTATCTACTTTTTTCTTTGTTTCAATAACTCCCTTAAAGTGTTTAAAGCGCATTTTAATACAACTTTCGGTTAAGGTTAGAGGACGTGTACTGGTCAACTGTGACAAGTACAGTACCCGGAGGTCGAATTGACCCATTGTACAACGTCCTTGCTTCTCACACCACTCGTGTTGCGTGCGTTAATTTCATACATGAGTGGCGGGACCTACAGTTTAAAGTCGACTCCGAACGACAGATTTTTTGAGAAGCTTTTCATGGCAATTTTTACTCTCAGAGTTTTTGCCAGAAATCTGCTGAGAGGAAGTCGCCCAAGAAATATTTTTTCATATTTTCGTTTTAATGTCTGACCTGGGATTCGAACTCGGGCCTTTCGTTTAATAAGCCAACACACTACCTACTAGACCACGGCGACTTCACGGTTATTAATTACCGACTCACTTCTCATTATTGACTGATTCATTCAGCACTGACCGGGAGCTCTGTTTATGCCACTTCATTTTATGTATGTATGTCTGCTATCACGATCACAACCTTTCTATGAAGCTTTTGCTATTGGATTTTTAATCTTTGTTTTGTTTCCTTCTCGTAATTTCTTATGTATTTGTTTACATTACCGAATGTTGTTGTCTGTTTATCTTGTTTGCTTATTGTCGTTTAGTTTGATTTTGTTCGCATAACAGTATTATGGTTCGGTAGCCTAGGGCGTATTTTGATTTCTATTGTTTCTTCTTCATGCTTGTAGAACATCTTGGGCATCTGTGCCATAGTTCTTTTTAATCATGATAGTCAATCTGGGATCCAGTGTCCAGTTCTGGTAATACGATTTGAGGCTCGTGATGATCCCTTTTTCCACAGCCCGAAGCCTCTATAGTTCGGATAGTGAATTTTGACTACATATTTGGAATGAATTTGTTGGTGTCCTCTTCGTGATATATGAAGCATTACCTGTCAATCGGAGTATATCAGATTACTGACTTCTAGATGAGTAAAGATCTAATTATGCTCCTGTAAAGCCAATGCACCATTCTTGGCATGAAGTTCCATTTAGGACATGTTACGTATGGTTTATCATCTGTGGGCTTTTGTTGTTGTCCTCTTTTATAGATGTTGCCTCCATTTCAATTTCCAATACACGATAACATAAATAATTGTTTAAAATATGTTCTTATGTTGATGAGCACAAAGTGTGATCAATTTGGAATTATTTTGTTTGTGTTACTTTGCGGAAAGACGGAAACTGTTTTAATGCAATGGACTGAAGAAAAGTGTATCCTTATATTTCTTTTAATTTTATTACTTAGTATTTGATAAGTCCAACAATATATTTTAAATTGTAGTGAAGGGTGTTTTTTATAGAGGTATAGAACTTTAAGTTGGCATTACTTTTCAAGATGGCGACAGATTTAACAGCTGTCAAGTGATTTATTCTCAGTTTGGTTTGGCAATTCATCATGAATAGACTCACGCCTGAACAACGCTTGCAAATAGTGCAATTTTATTTCGAAAATAATGGTTCTGTGCAGAAAACGTATCGCGTACGTACGTCCATTTTATCGTCGACAAAATCGTCCATCAGAGCAGTTAATTTGATTAATTTTCGCACCACGTTTACTCTTATTGATAACTCGCATCCCCAGAGACGCTGTACGGTGCGTACAGAAGAAGCTATTGCTGCTGTAGAGCGTAGCATTGAGGAAGAACGTTACAGTCAATGGTGATCGGCATAGAGCCATGATTACTAACTTTTTCATTCCTGAATTGAATAACCATGATGTCCATGGAGATGTAGTTTCAACAAGACGGCACAACATGTCACACAGCTCCTGCCACAATAGATTTATTGAAAGACACGTTTGGTGACGGCCTAATTTCACGTTTTGGACCTATGAATTGGCCTCCAAGATCTTGTGATTTAACACCGCTAGACTACTTTCTGTGGGGCTATGTAAAGTCATTGGTCTATGCGGTAAAGCCACAAACGCTTGACCATTTGGAAGACAACATTCGCCGTGTTATTGCCGATAAATGGCCACAAATGTTGGAAAAAGTCATCGAAAATTGGACGTCCAGATTGGACTACATCCGCGCCAGCCGTGGCGGTCATATGCCAGAAATCATATTTAAAATGTAATGCCACAAGATTATCTTTCGGATAAATAAAATTCATGTCAATCGAATAATCCATCGTTGTTTTATTGCAACTTAAAGCTCTATACCTATATAAAAACACCCTATCTATTGCGGTTTAACCAAACGCTGTTTTATCTTCATCAATTGTTTTATCTTTAGCAATGACTATCTCTATGAACCTGTCAGGCAAGTACCTAATGAAGATAATAAATGAACTAGATTTCATATTTAAGATCAGAGCGAATAGTGAAACTAATTTCAAAAATAACAAAGATATACAGAAAACTTTGTTGAAATTAAAATTTAAGTTGAATATTAAAGTTTTTAATTTACTTTTTTCTAGAACTTTTTTCCAGTAAAGGCAACACCACAATTGTTTGTTTGTATTGACTGTAAATCAATATTTAATTAAAATCTCATTTGCTGTTGTTTACCCGCTTTTTTTTAAATTCGTTTATTGTATTAATAAAAAATTTAAAAAAAGTAGAAATTTAAGCTTTTACACAAATTAAAATTACATAAAAACGTAATTTTTATTCTTGTTTGCCAAAAGCCACAATTGCAACAAAAAATTTATAAAAAAATGTATGGCTGGAGTAAAATTTTAAATACAATTTCATGTATGATTGCTTTTTCAACTTACATATTGAAATGTTAATCAATCATTAAAATTTTGTATCACGTTCTGATAATTTATTTTCAATATTTACAATGAAATTTAAGAATAACATTTACTGGATATTTTGAAAATAAAAAAATTGCTTTAAAAATATAGGGCTATCCATTTCGTGGTTTCAAAAGTATGGGACTGGAGTTCGACATCTGTCAAACTAAGTTGTGAAACCAATTTTTTTCTCTTCGGTTGAAAGTCTGACATTGACGAAAATGGATCGCTACCACACAACGCATAAAAATTATCGAAACCTACTACAAAAATGGTGATTGGCGGTGGCCGGAAATTTTTCGAACAAAATTTTCTTCAGCGATGAAGCACATTTCACACTCGGTGCGTATGTTAATAAACAAAATTGTCGTATTTGGGGTTCTGAGAATCCTCAAGTAATTGAAGAGAGGCCATTACATCCAGAAAAAGTCACTGTTTGGTGCGCTGTTTGGTCCGAAGGTGTGATTGGACCTTACTGGCTGAGATACCGCCCAATATGTGTCAAAAAGTGGTCGAAAATTACCTCAAAAGAATCAATGCTTGCAACACTTCGCGTGGAGGTCATTTAAATGATGCAATGTTTCACACATAATGTCAACGTTCAAACTTTACAATAAAAAAGAAATATCATGACAAAAAATATTTTATATGTGTTTTATTTACGTTTACTTTTGAAACCACGAAATGGATAACCCTATATGTGTAGTTTTCACAAGAAATAGAAACGACTGACTGAATTATATGACTTCACCTGAAATCAATTGTTTAAAATTAAAAGAAATACAAATAAAAATAAGAAAAAAAAATAAAATAAACAATTTAAATCAAAAAAAATTAATATTCAACACAGCAACCACATCAAAGAAGATCCTTGAATACAGTGGTGGATAGGGTTTGCACCATTATTTGGTGAAATTAAAGAAAAAACGTACCTCGTATGATAACAAAGTACAATTTATTTGTCTCTATCGTTATATATAATAATGTATGTTTTATTGCTTCTCCCAGTTTTATTAAATAATTATCATTCTTAAACAGCTGTATCTCGCTTCTCGCACCACGCATGGTGTGAGTATTAATTTTATCCATGAGTGGTGGGATGAACAGTTCAAAGTCAACTCCGAATGAACGTTTTTTTTTGAGAACCTATTTCAAGGAAGTCGCCGTGGTCTAGTAGATAGTGTGTTGGCTTATTAGACGAAAGGCCCGAGTTCGAATCCCAGGTCAGACATCAAAACGAAAATATGAAAATATTTCTTCGGTGACTTCCTCTCAGCAGATTTCTGGCAAAAACGCTGAGAGTAAGAATTGCCATGAAAAGCTTCTCAAAAAATCTGTCGTTCGGAGTCGACTTTAAACTGTAGGTCCCGCCACTCATATATAAAATTAACGCACACAACATGAGTGGTGTTGAGAAGCTAGGCCGTAATCCTGACTGAAGGGTTGTAATGGCCAATTATGTATGTATGTATTTCATGGGAACTATTTACCCTTATTACAACTTGCCTGTAACTAAAGGGAGGATTTAAACGGACAGATAAATTGTTTTTCATTATTATAAGTGGACAATAAGATAAAAGTGAGCTGTAAGCTAAAGGGAAGGTCATCCTACATATAACTTTTAAAGTTAAGTTTATGTAAGAACTTGTCATATTATATATTATTTTCAAATACAATGAAAAATAGAAGCACGTTGTTGCCACTGTTTTAAAAACACTTGTATAATTGAGCAATGTTATCGACATTGCGCCGGCACTGCCATATTTTTGAAAAAGTTAACTTTATTTCGTCATTAGATTGCAATAACGAAAAGAAGTTAAAGGTGATTTTGAAGCTCACTTTAGCTAAAGTTGCCCTTAACTAAACCCAACTTGTAATAATGGCCCTTAAGGGATTTACCACAAGTTTGCTGAGAGGAAGAAGTTAAAAGAAATATTTTTTTTATGTGATACCATAGCTGAGGTTTGATATCTAAGGAGTCAACGCGTTACTTACTAGACTTTGACGTTTTAGGTTTAAGTATCAAAAAAATGATTACTGCTTCTTTTAAAATTGAGAGAAGAAGTAGATGGATGGGTACCACCCCCGCTCGTCCCTGTGTAAACAAATGTATACATAATAATAAAGATGTACAAGGAGTGGTACTCCACTTCCTTGGAGTACATAGTATATAACAAGAATAAATAAAAAAGAGAACTCAACTACAACTACAACTACTGTATTAACAAATGGTTTCGGATTGATGCCATTTTTGTGATGAAACACTTTTTCCATCTTTTTAATACAAAAATACCGGAGCATAATAGGGTCATTTATAGGTGCCGAGTGATATAGAATTCTAACTTAATTATTGCATGTTACACTTGAAAATTTGCATGAGTGTTATTTAACGTAATGCTAAATAAAAAACAATGCCGCATACAATTTTGTCTTTTCCTTTCTAGAGTAGATATGTATGTATGAATTTATAATCCCGAAAATCCTGGGAGAAGTTTTAAGAAATCACGAGATTTGAGAAATCATGAAAATCCCAAAATTTCGAGATCCCTTATGTTACAACAATCTTTAGGATGGCATAGTCAACCGCTCATATTTCTTTGAGAACGACGTTGGCCAGGCAATCA
Organism: Sarcophaga rosellei; assembly: GCA_930367235.1. NCBI lineage: Eukaryota > Metazoa > Arthropoda > Insecta > Diptera > Sarcophagidae > Sarcophaga > Sarcophaga rosellei. Next base: position 68,101,271 of record OV884019.1, read on the forward strand.
ATGTCAACCGCAACCGCTCTATAGGTCAATGATTACCACCAACAACTTGTGAGTTGGGCATAGAGATCGTGTGATTTGACCCTGTTATACTTTTTCTTCTAGACTTACACTTTATTTTATTTTTTCAATTTTATGGTAGGAAACGCGTACGAAATAACCTTTCAGAATGCAAATCGCAACAAACGTCATTATTGAGCTCAATATTCCACATAAATTTGCAATTAATTATTGCGCAATAAATACGCTAATTGTTATAATATTGAGTAAAACTTAAAATACGGCACTTTCATAAGTATGTTCAATGCGCAATTACAATTATCAGAACACTTTCTGTTGATATTTGACAACTCAAATGTAAACAACGACAAAAAAAAAATTTTTTTGAAACATGTTGTTGAGACAACCAGCTATTTTGTTTACCAGCTGTCAAATGAATATTGAATAAGCAGCTAAGCGGCGTATATTGTTATGTCTGAGCACTTATAATATTGTTCTTAAGAAACTGAATATTGCCTCAATAAAAGTACATATCTGAACATAGTATAAGACTAGCACGGTTGAAAATTATTTAAACTTGAGTAAACTTAAGTTATTTAAACACATTTCTTGTGATAGGGTTGCTATGTAAAAATGAATAACTTGGAGCTCTACCTATTTGTCACAGAAACTCCATTTTTGTATTACAGATAAGTGTGATCTAGGAAAGATTATGGTTTTGACGATAGTCGATGGAGTCTTTTATTGCATCTGAAAAGACCAGTAAGGCTTTAGTTCATCACTAAAGTCTAATGCGAAAATGGTCAGTTGCTTCACGCTTTTTGCTTCTAGTCTCTCCGGTTTTATTAAGTGAATCGCATAAACAACATTTTGAAACACTTCGTGATATAGTTGCTTCTAAGATTAAATTTAATTTTTAGTAGCATTGTGCATTGCTTATTAGGTTCCTTCTCAGATTTGGCTTATCATTATATTGCTTTAATACAGCAGAGTAGACTTTGTCTCGATATTTGATTGAAACACCATGTCTTTTTTTAGAGATAGAAATCTTTCCTTAACGTTTTTTTCTCGGTTGAACACGTGCTTGACCATTTCCACCATTCTATATATTGATTGAATTCATTGTTATCATTGTCCGTTTGTGGCTATAGGTAAATATTGTTACGAAAATGCAAACAGTGTACCATCGTTTAATATTAAAACGATAAATAAAAGCTACACAAAAACATATGACGAACTTGTTACAAGTAAACCAACAACATCGGTATGAAAGAAAAGGGGATAGACAAGCAAGCGCACTCAAGAACAAGCAATGAGAACAAAATACACAAACAGCAATGAAGTCGCGTTAGAGTTCTCGAGAAAGCGAAAAACCTTCATCAGACTGTTAGCGTGGGCATATAAAAAGGCAGGACAAAGCAGACAACGAGAACTAAGAATTCAGTCTGTCTTGTGTGAAGACGCGTTGCGTGTGATGAAAACAGCCGAGGTTTGAAGATCGCCGTTGAAAGACCTGCGTTGTAAGCAAAAAAGAATAGCGAACAAGCAATTATTGTTTTATTAGTCAAGTTATATACGGTGGCACACAAAGGTAGTGCGAACAATAAAGAATTTAATTGAAACTAAGCACAAATTTATTTTATTTTGTTTGTAATCAACGAACTCATATTTTAAACGTTTTTAAAAAGGTAAAAACGTAACAATATCATCTGCAAAATTCAAGTTTTTTAAATTGTTGCCGAGAATTATGCACTAATTCTGCCGGTTATTCAGACTACGATAAGTATTATTAAATATGAAAATATCTCTGGAAAGAATATCAAAACATTTATTGATTGCCAGTCGACTGTTAAAGCGTTGGGTTCTAACCCAGCCGGCTTATGGGAATTGCTAAGTGGGTTAACGGAGCAATACGCTATTCATATCATATATACATACATATATCATACCATATACATATATCATTCCATATATATACATATATACATATATATACATATATATATAGAGAGAGAGAGAATGCACGAAAAGTCTGTTCAGAATCTAAAGAAAGAAGCTCAGAGTGGATGAAAATTACATTATGTTCACTCATGTCAGACATATTGGTCTTGGATACAAGGTATGAAAACTAGAATGAGGAAAGAAATTAAGGTTTACCACGTAGATGACCGAAATGATGCATGGTTGGGAATAGCGCAGTAAATGATTGTGGTAGCACATTTGGCCATACACGGCTTAAGTGTCAATATCCTGAATTTTTTCCGTTGACAGTCACCTGTACTCACATTTCTGCGATAAAGTAGAGAAACATAAAAATTTTTGAAAAATTAAAGCTATTATAGTCCTTACAGGTAATATATTCAGCGTCATCTCTGTATTGTACTTCGTCAATACAAATTGCTACAAAGAGAATCATAATACTAAATTCTTCAAGTCATAAAAATAAAATTATAAATTTCACATTTCCAGTTATTTTTTATGTCATTTGCACTTTCTTCCATTTGTTTCTGGTTCTTCTGTTGTTTCATTGGTACATATTTCATTTACAATGCAAATATGATATGATGTAAAACTTTAAAAGTTTTTTATAATTTATGTCTTCTCTTGAACACCCTACTTTAATAAGTAATTGAGTAGTTAGTTACTGGAAGCAGTAAATAAAATTTTTTTTAATAATTTTTTAAATTGAATTAACTTTTAAGTGGTTTTTAAAAATCAAAAATAGTTACCATTTGATGTATACAAAGATTTCTTACTTACTTACTTAATTGGGCATTTACAACCCGATTAACGGATTTCGGCCTGCCGCAACACATTCTTCCAGGTACCTCTGCTTCTTGCGCGCCTACGCCTGTTGGTTACACCAATCGATGACAGTGCTTCCTCGATTTGATCCTCTTCGGCGATTTCCGCAGATCCCCGCATCAAATACATCTATTGGTCAACGTAATCCTGGAATTAATTAATTCAGCAACAAGATGAGGCATCTCTATAGAGCCTCGTGTATCCATGAGATTCACATTCTTATTTTCAGTGCAAATGTACGTCTTGGATATTACGGTCACAAGTGGAAGATGTAGCTAGTTAAAATTACACCTTAACCCAGCAAGGATCATACAAAAGCCTAGTTTTGCAGTCTTCTGACATAAATATGTATAAAATCCATAAAAAGTTTATCAGAAATCTGGCGTTCGGAGTCAACTTTAAACTGTAGGTCACGCCACTCATGTATACATTTAACACACAGAACATGGGTATGTATGAGAAACAAGGTTGTAAGCCTAACTAAAGGATTCTAATTAACAATTAAGTAAGTAGGTAAGATAAGAAATGCATTTCCCTTTTTATCTATGTTTCTCACCAATTCTAAAAAGTACTGTACAAGTATCTGATTCATAAGCTGAACCTAGATTTGTTCAAAATTTATTGGATAATTGCTAGAAACACCTGCTTAAGACTACATTGTAAACTCTTACTGTATAATTCTCTAATAACCAAAACTAATATGGAGTTATATTATTTACTTGTGGGGACCTGCATCTGCTTCATATATTAAATAAATTCAAGGATGTCAAAACAAGACTTTGAGCATGATCAAAGCATCTCCGTAGTACATCAAAAACTCGAATACACATCATCGATCAAACCATAGATTATAAGATATTATGAGAAATACTTGAAAAGACGTCTACTTTATTCAAATCTTCTCGCTCGAGACATATTGAAATACTGTGGGAGTTTTGCGTAAAAAAGTGGAACACACCAGCTTTCAGATTCGCACTAGAAATGTAATACATCCTGATATAAGTTAGGGTATAAATAGATTCTCTTAGCTTTAAGAATCGACTAAACATTGCCATTTCAATGATACCTACTTAAAGCCGGATTTATACTTACGTAAATACATTATTGGTTATTACTACCCTTCAGTCAGGATTACGACCTAGCTTCAAACTGATATTTGAGAATTTTATTAACTCTCGCAATTTTGGAATGAAGCTGCTGAGACCAAATATTTTGTCATATATGGTTTGGTTCCAGATGTCTGGCCTTGAATTTGAACCGAGACCTCATGGCCTTACGTCTAAAAAGCCAACACTTTACCTACTAGATTACACCGACTTTTTGGCATAAAGCGTAACAAATTCGAATATGTCATTTCAAACTTAGGAAAAGATGTATGAGCAGCCTCTTAAGTAGCTCGGCCACGGCATTTTTTGTTAATGTGTTGGTAAAACTGTACTCACACGTATAGACTGAGAACAGTTTAAAGAATATCAAAATACTTTTTGCTGCCTGCGTTGCATAAATCATATCGTTAGTATAATTCGCAATGACGCTAAGTCCACTTTTTTCCAAACTTGAGATTTTAATACAAAACGGTAGCACTATACAAAATACATATTTTACGACAACAAAAATGTCAGTATGTTGTTTAAAGTTGTTGTAATTTTGTGGTTAGCAAAAACGCTAAGTCCACAAAATACGAAATATATTAAAATCACGTGCTAATTTCACGAATATTAATTATTAATTATTATTAATTTTTGATCTAAGTCATTTAAAGAGAGCTATTTTGTAAAAATAATTGCGTTTAAAAATTTTAAAAACTGAAAAACCTACAATGTTTTTGTGTCTCCTGTACAATTTGAAAAATGGGACTTAACACATTTGCGAATTATACTAACGATATGTTCTTTTCTTCTTCACAACAACAATACAATGCTGTGCTAAGAAAACAAATATTACCAACACATATGCAAAATTTGATCAGTTAAATTTGATAGTCGCCATGCGCCATTACAGACATTTTAACAAAAAAAAAAAAAAAAAAAAAAAAAAATCTAGAGAGTAGAGTGCACAAGACGAAAATTAGTTTCTAGTTTTACATTTTCACTCTGTTTGTTCTTTCACCTATAAATCTAACAAAAATAAAATATTCAAAATGCAAAAAGGAAAAAAAAACTTTAATAACGAAAACAGAAACTTATAAACAATAAATTAAAAATTAAAAAACAACAATAATTAAATGATATTTGTAAATAAGATAACAAAGTTTCATTACAACCATAAATTAAAATTACATGCAAACAGGAAATTTCAGTTTCATTTGCACAACTGATTGTAAGATAAAAGTTTTAAGTGCAAACGACATAACGAAATAATTTTTTGTGTCATTAGAAAATTTATTTAATTTCGTAAATTATATACACATACATACATAGATGTGGATCATTTAAATAATAAATTCGTATAATAATAAATAATATGGAATTGGTGTGACCAGCATTGAACCTCAAATATCGAAATTTAAATAACTCTGGCACACAAACTAGGCTGAATTTGAACGATTGCGCTTATTCGTATACACCTGCGACATAAGAAAGCACAACAAGAAAAAGTCCAACGGGGCCAATCTCACGATATCGGAAACTGCTTCCACGTGAAACGATCATGCCCTGAAATTGTTCGTGCGGATAACGCCCTCAACCTAAAATCTCCGCCAACCAATGACCTTTTTGAGATTCAATGGACACTCTTGGATCTCATGTGGATTGGTATCGTCTTATTGACTTCATCGATAAACATGAGTTTTCTATGAAAATTGGGATCTGCTACCAACTGATCTACAGCCCATTCAGCGAACACACGTCTATAGCTGTATACTACTTTACTTGAATTCATCCACCATGTTGCAGTGTTTCGCAAAAATGTGTGAAAAACTTTGGGCGATGCCAAAATACCTATTTTAATAAAATAATTTTATAATTTGCACACATTGTTGAATGCTATATTGGTCCGTGGTGATTTGGCAAAACCGACTAAATGAATCTACTAATTTGACAGATGTAGCGCCAACAAAATAGTCGTTATCAACTGTGAAATTTCAAAAGTCCTTGTTGGATGCCTCATATATAAATTTCTTTCAATCCAATCGAATTCTCAACTCTTTGTCGCCAATGCAATCTTTGGAAATGTTTACGTAGTGTGAGTGGCAATTGGTCTTAATTTTCTTACTTAATGTTGTTGTCATTCGCTTAAAAATTTTTTTGATTTTTATGTGTTTTAGTAGTACATATTTAATTGATGGCAATTAAGTGAATCAAATTCAATAAATTAATGTGCCATCCACCATTATCATTACTAAAATACTTTGTGTAGGCAGGGTTTTTTAAATGATTCTAAACTGCTATGATCTCTTATGGCCATTATTACAATTTGCCGTTAACTAAAGGGAGGATTTTAACGAGCAGATAAATTATTTTTCATTATTATAAGTGGACAATAAGGTAGATGAGAGCATTAAGCTAAAGGGAGGATCATCCTACCTTTAACTTTTAAAGTTAAGTTTATGTAAGAACTTGCCGTATTATATATCATTTTCAATATGGCAACTTCACATCGTTGCCACTGTGTTTAAAAAAAAACTTGTTTAATTGAGCAGTTCTATCGACACTGCTCCGGCACTGGCATAATTTTTGAAAAAGTTATCTTAATTTTATCTGTAAGTTGTTATAACGAAAACAAGTTAAAGGTAACTTTACAGTTCCCTTTAGCTAAAGATACCTTTAACTGAACCCAAGTTAAACGGCAAGTTGTAATAATGGCCCTTAGTATCTTCTGTGATATATGTATGTATAAGAATACCACTATTGTATGTTCCTCACATTGTTTTCTCTGTTTTTCTCCTATTTTATAGTCGAAAACTTTTCACTTGTGTTCCAATCAATCGAACATTTTAGATCAGCGAGGGTTCCCTTTTATCAATGTATTCATTACAAACATCATCATCCAGCGACAAAACATCCGCAATTGACTTTTATATAACCCAATAAAATTCTCATTTCAAGTAAACAAAAAAATTTGTTTACTTTTGTTTCTGCTTTCCACATAGAGAGTTTTCTTTATCCTTTAAGAAGCAAAAGAACCAAGACAAATTCTTGAATAGAAAAAGCATTTCAAACACAAAGTAATCATTGAAGTGTTCAAAAAGAGAATTCAAAATACAACTCAGAGGAAATGAAGGAAGAAAGAAAGCAACACCTTTTACAAAGAAACAAACAAGTGGCAGAGCTGGCTCACTTTCACTTGACATCAGTCTGTTTATTAGATTTTCTCTCTTCAAGGTTCTCAAGCAATTTAAATTCTTTCTTTTCATTCTCTTCCTTTTAGATTCTGCACATTTTCGAACTTAACTTGAAAGCATTTGCCAGGATTTTAAGTGTCGCTCGACACAAATACTGATTGTCATTTTCAAGCACTGTAATGCAGCTGAACAGTAGAAATGTCAGTATGATGATGATGATGATGAAGATGACATCAGACTTACTTGTAAGATGCTTGTAGCATTAGAAAATATTTTTTTGAGAAAAAAATTTTTAAAAGAGACAAAAAGTTTAAAATTAAAAAAGAAACACAAGATCAAAAGAGAGACAAGAAAAAGGAAACACAATTAGTATGTTTTGTTGTTCTTTTGTTCAGTTTGTTCAAATAAAAATCAAGGAGTTGAATGGAAATGAGAACAAAAATATCATAACAAAACCGACAATATTGGTATATGAGAACAAAAAAAAAGTAAAATCTGTAAAATGGAAAGAAATCAGTGTCCTTGCAAAAACCAACTGCTTACATACAGTATGTGTTAGTGTAGATAGAAATATGGACATTAAACAAGTGCTTAGATACACACATAGTGTATCTAAGCGGAGGTGTGAACTCGGCAATTTCATCTAGTAGGTGTACATACTATCCACTAGTCCGCATCGAATTAGTTTTTTCAATTATGCAATAATGGGGCTTTCTAGGAGAGTTCAAAACATACGGTTTGACGTTCTCAGACAAACCCTTATTTTTTTTTTTATTAAACCTCTTAACACCACCACGGAACATTCCTTATTTCATTTTATATTTATATTGTAGTAAACTAGAGTACTCGGATGCTCCCGCTAGGTTAGGTTCGTTTTCTGTGGGCGATTTAATAGTTGGTCCTGATCGCCCAAGCTGTCCCCTCCACGGCCTCGTCAATGGAGGAGTCAGGGGGAAGGTCAGAGGCGTTGGGAGAATGAATCGGGTTGTTATGTTTCTAGGTGTCTATGGCCTGCTATAGACAGTGAAGAACAGGTCTGCTACTAGGCTTGGATAAGATTAGTTATTGGATTAATTATGGAGCACTGCGAGATTACGTCGCTGACAGCCGGACTATTGCAGGGTATGTTGCGAAGAAGAAGAGTTGGAGACTATCGAACACCTCCTCTGTAATTGCCCAGCCCTTAGTAGGTTGAGGTCGAAGACCCTTGGCAGGGGCTTCATTGACCGTTTGAATTCTGTGTTGAGAGCCGACATAAAGGCTCTCCATAGATTCATTAGTAGCTTTAGCTGGCTGAGAAGTGCAAGGGCTTCAGTAGTGTAGTCGCGTTCTCTCTTGCGTGTTTTGTGTTGGTGTTTGTTGGTCTGTGTAATTTCTTCGCTTCCTTACTCTTCTTTTCCTACTTCCTCTCTTTTTTTGTCCCATCCCCTCCTTTATTCACCCACTTAAAGGGCGTTTGTACAATGGGTCAACTTCACCTTCGGTTACTGTACTTGTCTCATTTGGCAAGTACACGTCTCTAACCTAAAACCTAAAAAACTAGTGTACTATGCAATAACAGTGAAAAAAAACAGTATCTGATTGGCAAGAAGGAGAACGTCATTATCCTTAATGTAGAGTCTACCTATCTGCAACAATCAAAACAATTTTGGTAATCATACATGTTTAATTGTTTTCAAAGAACTCATATACATTCACAGCGAAAGTTTGCTTCAATTTGAGTATTAGGAATGCATGTCACGCCTTACCAAAAGCTTGGGAAACATCTTTTAAGAGTGCGAAAGAATATCTTTTTTCCTCTAATAACAATAAACCTATATTGATGACGGTGTTGTATATATACGATCGTTTTTGAAGTAATTTCCAGAAGTTACCTAGAAAAAGTTATTGATCATATATGTGTGCACCAACCTTAGTATGGGCCTAACACGGCTACAGCGGTGGTTATAAGTTATGGTTATAAGTGAAACTTATTTGTGAAATAGTGCTGGAGACTCGTTCTCTATGAATATGATAATTCTTACTGGTACACCATATAAATCTGAGGGCATTTTATTGCCGATCTTGTCAATACCAGGAGTCTTTGATTCACACCAGAGATGAGCAATGAGTATTCAAAAAGATGAGTAGATTCGAATCATACTCACAATTTCTGATACTTATACGCATTCATACTTATTTTAATATCATACTCATACTACTCATATTCCAAGTTTGAAACACTTATCTTACTCATACTTAACAATACGCATTTCGACTCTCCTTCTCAATATTTCAAAGAATCACAAAATAAGTATGATTCGCGTACAAACACTGATACTTTGCACTGATTTGCTTGCTGTCTTTGTCTGTTTCTTTCTTCTTTTTTAGTAAATGCAACAACAATTAAGACTGTAAATTTTGATAAATGATTCGAATCACTCGAATCATTTATGAGTATTATAAGTATTTTTCTAAATTTATGAATCTGAATGAGTAGGTGTATGAATAAAAAATATTAAAATAAAATAAAAAAATATTTCCAATGTTATGAGTTTGATGTCAAAATTATAAAAAAATTATTTAAATAAAGTATTACATAATGACCAAAAGAAAATAATTGCAAATTTATTACTATTGTCACCATCAGGACTACTTCAACAAACAATTACCTACCGATTGTGGTACATAAGGCAAGTTTGTTTATTGAAGGACATTAGAAAAAAATCTGTGTTTTTTGCGATACAATGCATTCGATTTTTGTATTGCTAAAGTGCACAAAAAGGTAACAGTCACCTAGCAAAATAATGGCATCATAATTTTGGAGAGTACACACTGCTACTACTGCTATTGATACTATTACTAAACCTACCACGACTACTACTACTTCTACTATTACTAAACTTCTACGACTACTACTACTTCTACTATTACTACTGCTGTTAATACTATTACTAATCCTACTACGACCACTACTACTGCTTTTAATACTATTACTAATCCTACTACGAATACTACTACTGCTACTATCACTACTGTTATTAATACTATTACTAATCCTAATATGACAACTACTGCTGCTCCTACTACTACTGATACTACTACTATTACTAATGCTACTATCATTACGACTACTGCTACTACTCCTACTCCTACTATTATTAATACTACTACCACTTCTACTGCTAATAGTAATACTACTGCTACTACAACAACTACTGCAAATACTGCTATTACTTCTAATACTGCTATTACTTCTAATACTGCTATTACTTCTAATACTACTACTACTGCTACAGCTACCACTACAGCTACTACAGCTTCTAATACTACTACTACAGCTACTACTAGTACTACCACTGCTGCTACTGCTACTACAGCTACAGCAATCTTCTAAACAAAATTTATTTCTGCTACAAACAAGGAGTGCTGTGTATTTTGTATGCTCACGAAGATTAAATACGGATTTCAAAGTAGACATGAGCTAAAGAAATTTATTTATTATTGGTATTAGAATTTTGTTGTCAAGATCAAAAACTCTTATATAATGCTTGAAGATAAAATTCTCTAAAATATTTAACATACGTTGCTATTGTTTTCAAACCATAATTTACCGGATAATTTTTTAAAAGTTATTTTTTAAATTTTAATAAAAAAAAATATATTTTTAACTACATATAATATAACGATGATATCGTCTTAATGATCAGATAAGCTTTCACTTGTTCAAACTATTTATTGTTCATAAATGGAATAGACGAACGTTAATTATACAATAAATAATTAACCCAACACAGTGTGCATCTGATGAATATTCATGATGACGACGATACCGTGTATATTTATGATGCAAAACAGTAGGAACAGTTCAAAAGATTAATGCAGATATGAGTAACCCACATTAAAAAGATAACAAAACGTTCACTTTGTTTGCCTTGCACAGTTAACATGCGATTGTAATGGTTAAACATTTAAACAAGTTGCGTTTAAATTTAAATGCACGTTCAGTAATTGCCGCGAACTACATTCTCAAACGTACGATACATATTCATTCCACTATAGATACATACGTATGTATGTAGGTATGTTGCAATCATAATACAATGCGCAATTAAGACGAACACTTTGTTTGTTGTGTCGTTAACTGTTTCATCTTCTACGCACGTAACGCAAGAGTTTTCAGTCTGACAAAAAAGATCAAATAAGTCTGAAGAAGACTAAATAAACACAAGAAAGTAATAATTAATGAACCATGTTTAAATGACGGTAAAATCTATCTCCATTTCCCTTTAACGTTACTACTACTCCTATAACAATATGATCGATAGCTTTTTTTTTGTAAGATGCCATAAACGTATTGAATTTACCACCTATTGAGTAAAGAAAATTGATCAGATCAATTTGTTGTTGTTTACTGTCTTTACTGTTCCTTTTTTTGAGAAACTTGTTAGCTGTTAGCATGTTAGTTTAACTATTAGCTAAACTATACATGACCCTCTCTCGATTTTGTAACGAAAATACCATACTGGATGGTTTATACATACCAAAGAACATCATTCAGCCAAAAATTTGTAGTCGAATAAAAATTTTTCTTTATGATTTGTGATCAATGGCACTAAATTTCCTAATATTTAGTGACCTAAATCTGTCCAAAATTTGGGCTCTAACGTGGTTTTGCTATTCGTTAGTAGATTTTGCGAGGCATGAACTCCAAAAGTTTACCCACTGGATTCAAACGAGAGGTGAATGTCAGTGTTACCCTGTTTTTCATTTTATCACTCAATAATGAAATGAGAACAGCATCCAACAATTGTTACGGGAAGGGAAACGGTGTAGCATCAGATAAACAAAAGCTACACTAACAAATACAACGAACTTGTTACAACTAAACCAACAAAAACATCAGTATGAATGAAAAGGGTATAGGCAAGTAAGCGAGAAAGCAACAACAAGCAGTGTGAACAAAATACACAAGCAACAATGAAGTGGCGAATCTCGAGCAGGCGAACACACGAACATTCTATTTTAAGAACCTTCATCAGACAGGCAACGAGGAGTAATAATTCAGTCAGTCTTGCGTGAAGACGTGTTGCGTGTGAAGAAAACATTCGTGGTTTGAGGATCTCCGCTATACAGCTCTAACTTACAAGTGTTGTAGCTTACGCAAAGGGTGTGAGCAGAGAAGACTAACGAACTAGCAAATTATTGTTGGAAACATCAAGTTGTAAATAGTGGCACACAAAATTGTGCAAACAATAAGGAGTTCAATTGAAACTAAACACATATTTATGCTTATTTTGTTTGCAATCAACGAAACTCATTTCTACACGTTTTTAAAAAGGTAAAAACGTAACAATATAATTGGCAAGATGGACTAAACCCTAAAGGTTTAGGGATAAAGAAGGATTAAATCATTGTAAAATAAAAAAACAAAATGAAAAGACTGCGAAAGACACGGAATTACAATAACATATATCAGAGAGGTTCTAGAAGTTGCCAGACAGATGATGGATGATGTATGTTGTGTAGACGCCGTAGTTTAGTAGGTAGTGTGTTCGCTTATTAGACGTAAGGCCCGGGTTCGAGACCCCAGGCCAGACATCAAAACGAAATATGAAAAAAAAATTATTTCTTCGGCGACTTCCTCTCAGCAGATTTCTGGCAAAAACTCTGAAAGTAAGTAAACCTGCCATAAAAAAGGTTCTCACAATCTGTCGTTCAGAGTCGACGTTAAACTGTAGATCCCGCCACTCAAGTATAAAATTAATGCACACAACACGAGTGGTGTGAGAAGCTAGGCCGTAATCCTGACTGAAGGGTTGTAATGGCCAATTATGTATGTACTTATGTATATAATTGGCTATTGCGACGATGCGATGAGTTCGATTTTTTTAATACGACTTATTTTATGCTCAGTATTCCGTGCGGCATACTGTCGACTAAATAATTTATGGTTTCCAAGAGTACAGGCAACAACTCTTTTGATAAATTTCAAGAGGTATTCGATGGTGTTAAGATTGGCTAACTGGGGCCTCCTCTCAAGATTTTCTAACAGTTTTCATAGAACCATTTTTTATTAGTTTATCGGTAATTTAAAGTCGTTACTATCAGGCATGTCACAAAACGCAATTTCGATCGAAAGTTGTTTCAATTCCGAAAGTCGAGTCTTTAGAAAACGAAAAACGAAAAATTTCTTCGGAATGAAACCACTTTAAATTTTCAAAGTGGTTTTGATATTTTTGATGATTTATTAAAGAAAAATATTAATAAAACTTAGTCAAACTGAAAGACAAAATGGTATGTTTTATTATTACATAGGATTTTTAAGTATTTAGTTAATATTTATGCTTAAGAAATTTAATTTTGTAAACTTGCTGAGAAAAATTAAACAAAGTGATGTATTTTTCCATCGAAGTATTTCCATAGCCGGAATCGCCTAATTACCAGGAATTTTTGTTTCCAGTACAATAATTATTAAAATACAAAACTTACAATCATGGCGTTAATGCTAATTACTCCCGTCCTGTTTAAATACAAAGCTACATCTTCAGTTGGCTTAATTATTTTCACATGTGTCTGCTTTTTATTCACTAATTATGTTTTTTTTTCTTTTGTCATGCACTATCACATTTTATTTGAAAAACAGCAATTTTATAATTTTTATGAATGAACAAAATCGTTCGGAATCTGAAGAACCTAAAACAAAATCGATCGGAATTGCATATACGGAATCAAAACCATTCCGATCGGAATCTGTGACATGCCTGTATGTTGTAAAACGATATCCGAATTTTTCTCCAGTGGGCGGTAAGTTAGTGTTTAAAATTTTTACGTAAGATTGAGCGGTCGTCGTATTAATAATTCTATAGACTCTCTTAGTCATCACGCAACCCCATACCATCAGGAATCCGCTGCTAAACTTTAAAGGTAATCTGAGTGATTTTGCTTTCATTCTTCTTGATTTGTTGTCTCATAAAAAAATTGCATAACATTTCGGGTCATAACCGGACACACTTAGGCCGCACACAGGGACCATTGTGATACCACAGTTTTACATTCTCCCCTATTCCAGGAACCACTCGGTGCTTCCGATGAAGCGACTCAGACTGCCAATATCCATGCATGACAGTTCATCTAGATTCTCCATGTAGTAGTCACCCAGGTTCCTGTTTCTCCTTCGGCCAAATGCCTGCCATGTGCACAGTAGGTGAAGAACGGTCTCATCCTCCTCCCCATCCACACAGTTCCTGCAGAAATCAAGCAAGGTGTCATACAGTGCCCCGTAATAACCTCGATAATAGTGCTGAGACTACTACTACGCCTCCTATCCAGCCTTGGCCAGATTTTTTGCGCCGTTCTGCCCTTGTCTGAAGCTACCCACCTACTGGTCTACGATTGCATTGTCAATTATAAGCTTGCAGGTGCCCAAAGGGAACTCCAATGTAAAGAATTAATCAGAGAGTTCGATGGTCATGCCCCTTCTGGCCAGTTCATCCGCTCCGCAGTTGCCGGGAATATCTTTATGTCCCGGTACCCATGTGATACAAACATCATATCGGTTCGCCACCTCATAGCAATACATATCCTGTATAAATAATTTTATATTTAACTAAATTAAATATATCTACAGGACAGTTGTTATTATCATAAATTAATCGTTTAATTAAAAACACATTTCATGTACATTTTGCTACCATTTTCAAAGAGTCTGATTGAATTATCAAATTTAAATAAAAATTCAAATTACATCAAGATTTATTTGGTTTTTGTTTAAAAGCCGCAAGTAAAAATACTCACATGAAACTGAATTCAATTAAGAGATTTATGTACTGTGCTTTATTATAAAAAATAAAATTTTTAAACAAGCATTTCGATTTAAAAATTTGTTGAAATATAATTCCATTATATTTTTCAAATTAAAATCTGTTCAAACATTGTAATTATTTAAACCAATTACAAATACAGTGTACAAAACAGTGTACGGCCACAAATAATTGTTCATGTGGCAATCATACTGAGACATTTCTCAATACCAGTGTACTTTTTAAATTGAGTGCAAATCTTTTACTTTTTCCAATTTGCTAACGTTCATATATATTTATACCGATTATTAAGAATATAGCCCTTTACGAAAGAACTATAACGCTTTGTGAAAACTTATTACAAAAATTTGGAAAGTTATCTACGGCTGATTGTAATCTTTGAAAAAAATTTAATCGAGAAAAGGCCTACAATTTCAAGGAACTACATATATCTTTTATAGATACTAAGGCTCGTGTACCAAAACGTGTCGCTCGGAGTCATGACAACATTGCTGTTGTAAAAGACAGACAATTTTAAGCGCCAGCAATTCGTTCAATGATTAATGCAGAAAAGTGAATTCAAAGTCAATTTTTCGAAAAAGTCATCTTCTCCGATAGCTTAGTGAATCCATGAGAAATAAATACACACACAATGAAGAACTGTCTGGTGCCGATTTTACCGACATTCACTACAGGAACCTAATAAATGATATTTTGCGGCTTCAACACGGTGTGTCAGCCAGAAGACGCAAATGTCACGTCGATTTTACAAGAATTTTGCAGCAACGATGTCACATTTTTACCATGATAATACGGTTTAACAGGTTTATGCCAATAAACTAGAAAAACATTTCCTGTTTAAACTCAGAGCACCAGAAATCTGGCCGCGTTACATTACAACATTTAGAGCCCTTCAGAATGCGTACAGTCTAGGATTACAGAGATATATCTGTGAGAAAATTATAGATGATCACGATGTGGTCAGATTATTTAACGCCCGTTTAAGAAAGGGATAGTAATACGATGGGGGCACTCAGGGCATCGAA
Organism: Sarcophaga rosellei; assembly: GCA_930367235.1. Lineage (NCBI taxonomy): Eukaryota > Metazoa > Arthropoda > Insecta > Diptera > Sarcophagidae > Sarcophaga > Sarcophaga rosellei. The sequence goes on from OV884019.1 coordinate 68,117,182, forward strand.
ACCTCTACACCAGAATGCTGCACGCCACTAAATTTTATTCCTAAGATCCACTTGACTGCATACTAACTATATAAGGTAAATGCCATTATTTTAAAGGAAATGTTCGATATATTTAAATCGAGTCTAACAGTGAAATATGTTAGGATTATTTGAAGAAAACTACATAAATGTAATGTTCACATATAAGTAGTAGAAGGTAGTAAACCCTTTAAATTGTCATGGTCTTACATATCAATAGTAAAGACAATTAAGAATTTACGGGACCATAGCACACACTGTAAATTGTCGGGAAAGGCATCTGCGACAGCATTATGTAAACTTGTTTTCTGTGCTTCAATGGACATAGACTACCGAACCAAAGACCAGTTAGTGCCTCTCTAAATTGTCCAAGTCGGCATCAAAAGCGACACGAAGCCCTTGTATATAGGGACGACAAATTTGTAATAATTATGGTAATCAGATTATGATTATAGAGATGACACAGGATGAACTGTCTCAATTATTGTTCCATTTACCACGGGTTTAAAAATTATAAGAGGAAAAGAAACTTACTTGTCGTCGTAGTCTGGTAGGTAGTGTGTTGGCTTATTAGACGTAAGGTCCCGGTTCAAATCTCAGGGCAGACATCTCCAACAAAACGAAATACCAAAAAGTATTTCTTCAGCGACTTCCTTTCAGCAGATTTTAAACGGTAGCTCCCGCCACTCCTCTATAAACTTAACACATACAACACAAGTAGTGTGAGAAGTTAGGTCGTAATCCTGACCATTTCTATCATAATATCTGAGCATTAAAATCCAAACCGGTCTTACACTCAAATGATCAAACCAACGAAGCTATATATGATGCAGACAGGATTTGCAAGTAAAATTATACATTTACATACATACATATATATTTTATCAAAACAATCACTCTATCGATCTTCGGAAAACAACATGCTTAATGTGGCTAAAGAATAGATTGATATGCAAGCAATCTGCATCACAATGTGCTCAACAACCAGATCGTTAAGTATCGAATTACTTTAATAAAGGTCCCCGCATAGAATTCTATTCTCTACGCATTATTTCAACGTGAGTTTCCAATAAAACTTTCAATTCGACAACAAAAAAGGAGTGAAAATATTGATACGTTTTTACCTTTATAAAAACGTTTAAAATATGAGTTCGTAGATTGCAAATAAAAATAAATTTCTGTTTAGTTTTAAATAATCCTTTATTGTTCACACAATTCCATGTGCCACTGTTCACAATCTGATGTAAACAACAACAATTGCTTTATTGGTTATTCTTCTTTTCATTCTTTTGCGTAAGCAATAACAATTGTTCAATAGATCTTTATAAAGGAGATCTTTAAACCACGATTATTCTCTTTACACGTAACACGTCTTTACACAAGACTGACTGAATTCTTTCTGACTCCGTTGTCTGCTTTGGCTTGCATTTTATATAAACAGTCTGATAAATGCCCTTGAAAGAGAATGACTTCGCCTTCGCGAAATCTCTATAAATGTATACATGGTGTTTGTTGTTTGTGTAATTTGTTTACGTTTGTCCTTGCAGTGTTGTTGTTGCCTGTTTGTTTATTTGTTTATCTCTTTTTTATACTGATGTTGTTGCTTTAACTTTGTTTATTTGTTGATCATGTAAACAATTCCATAGTTTTTGTTTTTGTATATCACTTGAATGTTAAACAATGTAACTCTATTTTCGTAACAATATTATTTATGTCATGAGAATGTTATCATCACCATACAATAATTATTATAATTGTAAACAATTAAAAAAAATTGTTTTTTTATTTTAAATCTAGAGCTACAATAAACGACATAAGGCCACTTACGTTGTGCTCTTTCATTTTTATGCCTTTGTCCAGATAACGCCTTCATTCTAATCGCTTTCAAACCATAGCGGTGTAATACAAGCCAGAAAAATTCTTATCTAGAATTCTAATTTACCGGTGAGAAAAACGAACATGTTAAATTACCCGTTTTTACATCCACTCATTTAAGTACAAAAAATATTAAACCGACAAACGAAGAAAGGAATTCAAATAATTTTTTTTAAGTTACATGCAACATTACAGTTAATATACTATAATGGACGTTTGAATTCCGTTGTATGGGTAATTTAGTGGTAAATAGGAATTTCTCATGTTCTTAAGAACGTGATAAATGGATTTTACAGTTTATAAAGTGATTTTAATTTGAAACATGCACGCTAGAACTCTGATAAGAAGGGAAATATTTAGGGAAACAACATAACTCTCATTGAAATTATTTAATTTGTAAAAGTTAAAAGCAATTAAAATAAAATTTTTTGATTTCTAATTATCTTCTACACCCAATTTGAATAGTTAGACCCTACTCTCGATTATGACAGCGACTTCTCTATTTCGTACTTCCTGTACCCGTGCTATTCTTAGAATAGGAAATTACGATTAAAGGTCTGACGTAGACTGATCTCATGGTCTCCTACAACAAGAGTTATGGACTGATGAATCTACAATCATTAAGAGTTCCATGAGAGTTGTATTCCATTCAATTCCAATGGAATGTCATTAAACTGAAGGTTGATGGGGAATACCTCCCTAAGAATTTCATGCATGCCGCTCTCAGGTGCTGACTGAGTATATTTCGCCTGGTGCTGTATATTTAAACTGTTGAAGCCATGCAATCGCCCTTACATGTGTAAAGTGAGGGAGAATTTACGTTTGTATTAACGTTGCAGTTTGAATTGTCCTATAATGGCTCTGCAGACTGTGTTATATTTAGGTCCGTTGCATATGGTTGTGAGAACCAGAGCAATAGAGACTATGGTTAGGTTAATGGGGGACAAGTATCATTAGAGGGCATCGAATGAAAGTTACTTCCTTAATTGTTGTCCACCATTAAACTCTACGACTCTCCTAAGAGAGTGACTATCCTATTGTATACAGTTCGACATGTATTAAAACAGGCCAGAAATGTGCAGTCCCCAGACCCCATAGGGTAACTCAAAAAGGGATAATAAAAGATGCAATATATTACAGTCAGGCCGCTAGTTAAACACTAGAAATGGACTAAAATGGAAAGCTGAAATTTGCGGTAAGGAACAAGCAGGCTAGTTAGCGATGATATTAGTTTAATTTTTTATTGTTGTATTTTATTTGACATGGCCAATAGAATTAAGAAATAAACAGAAAATGTTTAAAATAAGTATTAAAAAAATAAATAAATAAATACGTGGTTTGTGTTCTCATTTTCAATGTCGAAACATCTCCAATGTATGCATGTCGATACCGAAAGGTCTTTTAGAAAGAATTCTAACCATGGTAAGGGGTGATTTTTTAAGAGCTATAGGAAAATTAAAAAAAAAATACATAAAATTCAGAAAAATGCATGAAATCTTTATTTGAATCGTTAATACGGTCCATATAATTTAATGTTTGAAGATTATTTCATGCAAATGTTGACCGCGACTGCGCCTCAAATGGTCCATCCGCTTAGTCCAATTTTGGCATACTCTTTCCAACATTTCGCCGGTATCTCACGAATAAATGCTTCAATGCTGTCTTCCAATGCGTCAGTTGAAGCGGGCTTGTCTGTATAGACATGAGCTTTAACATAGCTCCACAAAAAATAGTCTAATGGCGTTAAATCGCACGATCTAGGCGGCCAATTGACCGGTCCCGAACGTGAAATAAAATGTTCACCGAACTCGCCTCTCAATAAGTCCATTGTTACGCGTGCTGTGTGGCATGTGGCACCGTCTTGTTGAAACCACATGTCATGCAAGTCAAGCTCTTGCATTTTTGGCAAAAAAAAAGTTGGATATCATAGCGCTTGGTAGCGCTCACCATTCACAGTTACATTACGATTCGCAGCATCTTTGAAGAAGTACGGTCCAATGATGCCACCAGCCCATAAACCGCACCAAACTGTGACTTTTTCTGAATGCATTGGTAGCTTTTGAACGCTTCTGGCTGAACTTCACTCCAAAATCGACAATTCTGCTTATTTACGTATCCCGAATAGCCCCTTCAGTGGGTCGATTAAACTGACCATAAAATGGGAGAAGCGCGCGATGAACTTTCTTAACAGAGCACGCATTTTTATAATAAAATTCAATGATTTGCAAGCGTTGTTCGTTTGTAAGACGATTCATGGTTAAATTATAGACCAAACTGAAGATGTTTAACAGCGAAACAAAACACGAAACGTGCGTGAGCTGTTTAAACCAGTGTTGCCAAAAAGCTAATAGCTAAAAACTCACCCTTTATAAAATTTTTGTATAGAAAATTGAAAAATTATTATGAAAAAAAATATTATATTAGCCATGCAAGTACTAAACATACACGTTACATAAATTGAATTTGTACATAAATTAAATACGGTTGATATGCATAACAAATAAAATAAATAAATTAAATAAAAAACAATTAACAATAAAATAAAAACATCACAATGTTTGACATTTGCGCTTGTGCTTGTTGTGTCTCTTTAGTAATAGCATGCATAACTAAATTTTAATTATTAGTTTACATAGTAGCAACAACAGCCATTTAAATAAGTTTATAATCTAATAAATAAAAATTTTATTGAATTAAATAAATTAAAAAAAAAAAAAATATTGTGTGGCTGCCATTAATAGCTGAGTGATGAAAGGCAGCAAATTGTTGTGTTTTTCAGGAAAACTTGAAAACAACAATATTTTAATGAAAACAAAAAATAAATGGAAGTATAATCAGAGTAAAAAATACTTGAAATAAAAAATGTTATCATATTAAATAGAAAATGTGGAAAAAAGATATTTTTTATTGTTTTCAGCTGTTGTGAAAAAAAAATTAAACAAAATAGAGTGGGTTGTGTGGAATGCATCTTCATTCTAGTTTCCCACATATTGTAGGAGATCAAGGCGGTAATCTATGGAAATTTAAATAATATTATTGCCATATAAATTAATTCTGTTATAAATAACATTAAATTTAAACATTAAATGGCTTGAAATGACTTGAAGACTCAAACCGAAATTTGCTTGGTCTGTAGTTGTCATTAGGACAGATAGAACGACTTGCTTTAATTTTTTTTTTTTTTTGGTATATGTTCGTAACTTTAACGGCATTGCCATTAACGTCTTTAAACATTTTACCAATTAACACTTTAAGGGCTTTAAAAATGTCTTTTCGGTTGTTATCTGTTGTGTTACATTTTTTCAACTCAATTAACTAATTTTATAGCCATGTTTCTACCCGAATATATACTTGCCTTAATTTCTTTCCATGTATTTATTTTGTCATATAAAATCCAAACGACCACAAAATTTTCAGTTAAAATAATTTTAAAAAACCATTAAATTTTTGTTTATCTTCCTGTGGTGACCAGAAATAAATATTAAAGCACAAAGCAGTATAAAAAGAAACTGAAGCTGAGATTTTTGTATTGTAAACAGACAATATGTCCCGCTGTCTATAGCCTGCATGAAGTCAATGAATGAAATGCAAACAAGTTTAACACTGAAATGGAAAAAGTTAAAAATCAAAATTTATATTTTAATCATTATAATTTATAGTTGCATGGATTAGTATTTAAAGTATTTAAAATAATATAAATAGAATGACTTTTAAAAAAATTCTACGTTATTTAAAAAAAACATATTGTTACGTTTTTACCTTTTTAAAAACGTTTAAAATATGAGTTTTTGTGTGCCACTATTTAGAACTTGACGAATACAACAATAATTGCTTGTTCGCTCTTCTTCTTCAAACCACGACTGTTCTCGTCACACGCAACGCGTCTTCACACAAGACTGATTGAATTCTTACTACTCGTTGCCTGCTTTGTCTTGCCTTTTTATTTGCCGAGGTAATCAGTCTGATGAAGGTTCTTGAAGTAGAACGTTCTGGGTTTCGCCTCTATCGCGACTTCTTTATTGTTTGTGTATTTTGTTCACATTGCTTGTTGTCGCGTTCTCGCTTACTTGTCTATCCACTTTTCTTTCATACCGCTGTTGTTGGTTTACTTGTAACAAGTTCGTTGTATTTGTTAGTGTAGCTTTTGTTAATCATGTTAATGTTAAACAATGTTTCCATTTTAGTAACAATATATAAGAGTGTTGCAGTAGGATGGCACTTTTAAAATTTAACGTTAGGTTTTTTTTTTGTATAATCAACTTTGAAAATTGGTAGATCTCTTATACATTTATCGTACCATAAAAAGTGGAGTGATGGTCGGATCAATAGAGACCTACTAGGCAATTGGCTGGGCAGATAGAACAAGTCTTAAAACAGTTCAAGATACAGATAGTAGCGTGTTGGCATAATGGGTAACAGCGACACTGATTTTAAATTACCGCACATGGCAGTGGAGATTAAAGCTTTAGAGTGTTGATCACAGACAAGTCTAATATGAAATTTATTAGAAGAAATTACTCTCTCTTTTCAATTGTTCTCTGGACAGAATCAGTAGGCCCTCTGATTTTAGGAAATTCTACCCAACGAAATAAAAGAACAAAAAGAGTTATCTGGAACCTGTATAAACTTTTAAATGAGGTGCTATTTTGCAGTATATGTCAGAATATATCTTTAGACAGTAGTTGTAGTTTTTTGGTCTCAGAATAAAATACTCCAAGTTCATGGAAGAACTCGCGGGTAATTCCCAATCAGAAGTTTAAACCATCGAAAGATGTGCTCAATTCAACTTAGATCGTGGAAACAAAAAACAGGTCATATCAATACTATCTGACAGTCAGTCCGCCATTCAATCTTTCGGCTCTTATGAGGTTAAATCGACCATATTTAGAGTATCTAAATCGATAGGTTACCGGTTACTGCTAAGTCCTAGGCTAGGTGGTAATTTTAGGCAAATAACAAGCAGGCGAACTTGCGAAAAGGGTTTAAGACAAGCAAGGAGGTCCTACATCCCGGAAATTACCTGACGTTAGTAACCGGAGTTTTAACAGGGCTCCATATACTCAGGATGCGGGCTAACATGGGTAAAGATAATAACCCTGAAATCTACCACTAGTAATATGTCTCGCGTTTTCAAAGACTATGAAAAGTATAGTAAACTATCATAAAATATCTCGAATCTAATAACGTCGGAAGTGAGTGAGTCTCGGTCTACGATCGAATTAAAGAATGCACCCACGATGCATTTTTAAATTTTCCGAAATATTTTACTAATACGTAAGTGTGTTTAGATAAGACCAATACTGACGTGATGGCCTACATTAATGCAGTGTATTGTGTTGGAATTAAGAAAATGGGTTATAGGAGCTAGGAAAACTGAAATAATATTTGTGGATAATAGATTTGGTAGTAGGTAGTGAGTTGGCTTATTAGGCATAAGGCCTCAGTTCAAAACTAAATACGGCAAAAATATTTCTTTGGCAACTTCCTCCCAGCAGATTTCTGGCAAGAACTCTGGGAGTAAATAAACCTGCCATGAAAAAGTTTCTCAAAATCTGTCGTTCAGAGTCGACTCATGTATAACATTAACGCACACAACATGAGTGGTGTTGAGAAGCTAGGTTTTAATCCTGACTAACGGGTTGTAATGGCCTATTAGGTATATATATTGAGGCCAATTGATGAAGTCGCCTTAGTCTACTAGATAGTGTGTTGGCTTTCTAGACGCTAGGGCGTGGCTCAGACCAGGCGTCTCGAACAATACGAAAATGGAAAAATACTTCTTTGCAGTCTTCTGTCAAAAGCTCTGAGAGTAAATAAAATTGTGATGAAAACGTTTCTCAAATCTATCACTCATAGATTTAATTAAGACACACAACATGGATAGTGTGAGAAGCTAGGTGATAATAATCATAATAAAGGATTAATAAGCCATCAAGTAAGTAAGGTATTGATGTCATTAGGTATTGAATGTGACATCATTGAAAAGACCATCGTGGTTTTTTTTTGTGGAGCGCAATCGAATTATCTAATTTTCACACTGGCAAATAAATCCGACTGAATTTGACCGATGTTATGGATTATGTTGGCTTTAAGGACCGCAGTGGTTTGTGGCGAGACTTAAGAATACGACACAAGAAAAATTCGATGTCGAATCGCAACATCTCGGTGTCTAGTTTACATCATATCACCTTGTGTTCAGATCGTCCACTTTAGGCCAAAAGATGTCGGCAATGTTATTATATTATCATCAAGAAATAGACATCATTGATCAGAAATGAATATTCAAAAAGATGAGTAGATTTGAATCATACTCATAATTTCTGATACTTATACGCATTCATACTTATTTTAATATCATACTCATACTACTCATAATCAAAGTTTGAAGTACTTATCGTACTCATACTTAACAATACGCATGATGTTGTTGATTTCGACTCTCCTTTACTTAACATTTACAAGAATCACAAAATAAGTATGATTCGCGTACGAACACTACAATACTCACGAGAAGGTTGTGTATTTGTTTTACTTGCTGTCTTTGTCTTTTTCTTTCTTCTTTTTTTGTATATGTAACAACAACTAAGACTGTAAATGAATGATTCGAATCTCTCGAATTATTTATGAGTATTATAAGTATATTTCTAAATTTATGAATCTGAATGAGTAGGCGTGTGAACCAAACATATTTTGAATATTATGAGTTTGATGTCAACGTTGTACTCATACTCATTATAAATCAACGTTGTACTGAGTACGAATGAATCAGAGTAGTTGAATTTCAATACTGTTGGCTCACTCTTACTCAAAATTTCGTCATAGTCTAGTAGGTAGTGTGTTGGCTTATTAGACGCAAGGCCAGGGTTCAAACCCCAGGTTAGACATCAAAACTAAATATGAAAAAAAACATATTTCTTCAGTGACTTCCTCTCAGCAGATTTCTAACAAAAACTCTGAGAGTAAATAAAATTGCCATGAAGAGCTTCTCAAAAAATCTGTCGTTCAGAGACGACTTTAAACTGTAGGTCCCGCCACTCATGTATAAAATTTACACAGACAACATGAGTGGTGTGAGAGCCTGACTGTAGGGTTGTAATGGCCAATTGTGTATGTATGTAAATACTTATGAGTAGCGAAATAACGATTCATTGCTGATCGCTGCTAGGGAAACCACGAAAAATACATCGCCTGCTTAGCTGGAAACCCCGAATTAATAAGACTGAAATAAAGGAAAGAAAAAAGACGCAATTTCGTATAGTCAGTCATAGGTATACTAAGTATTTAAAAAAAGTCTGAGAGCTTTTTACAGTAAATTACGGAGAATTATATTAAAGGGTTAAATATGTAACAAAAGAAATTTTAAATGTACACTAGATTTCGCATCTACTGGCGAATGTCAATTGACAACAATGATGAGGCAAAACTATGCTCCTATTTAATGTTTGTCTCTGACAAATAGAAATATAATTCAGTAAATGCAGGCTGTGAGTCAATGTGCTACATTTTCGCTTCAATAGAAAATTGTCTTTAAACTGGAACAATAGTTAGTTCAACAATACAATACGGAAGCACTCAAGAAAGTAATTGTTAAACAAAAAAAGGCAAATAAAAAATCTAAAAGCCAATGACAATAAAATATTCAAAAACAAATAAAAAAACAAGCAGGAGGAAATATGCAAAGAAAATGCATTTTACTGTGAAGAGAAAATACAACGAAAAAAAAGCACAAATATTTACATCCTTACTCAGTCTGTTCTGACTAAAGTCTCCCTCTTCGAAATCCCAAGCAAATACAATTTTATTCCCGGTATAAAGCTTGTTTCCTGAAGAGGTCTTAATGGCTGAAGCACTTCATTTTTGGAAAAATAAAATGAAATTTAAAGGGAAGAGAAAAGGACAGAAGTGAAAAGTAACACAAAAAACAATGCAGTTTGTCATAATAATCGTTGACATCATCATCGTTTAACTTTATCGTCTCTTTTTATTTCTATTTTCTTACTCTTTTTTGTTGTTGTTTTTGCCAACAAAACATTTTCATTATTATAATTGTTGTTGTACAACAACAGCAACAACAGCCACTTTGAAAAATGTCTCAAATATTTTTCTTATTTCACTTTCCCACTTTCTGTCCCCTCTTTTCCCACCTCGAAATTTTCTTGCAGGCATTTAAGGAAGAATGTTTTTACTTGCCTTCAGAGAAGACGTATTCTTTTCTGTTTTCCTTTTTTAGGATTTTTTTATTTTTAAATAAAACTTGCTTTTGTTTCCTTACATTTGTTTCCTTAGACATGAAGAACAACGTGATACAGACGTTGATGATTCCTTTGCGACTGCCTTTCATATGGAAGAGTGTGACTTTTTGCTTGTGAATCAATGAATCTTTTTATCTTTTTTCCAATATAAGTATTATTGAAATGTTCAATAAAATTGTGTATCAAAAATCGTTTATTCGATTTTTATTTTTTTCACTTCTTGGCTTTCAGTCAGGATTTTTATATTCTTATTCTTATTTAATTTCTGTTTTTTTTTTGTTTTCTCTCAATATATTCCAAATTTTAAATTTTATGCCAATAAAAAATGGAAAAATTTATAGATAGAAGAAGATAAATAATAATAAAATGTGTGAAATATTAAAAAATTGACACAAAAGTCGAAATAAAATAGTATAGTCAAGTAAATGGAATGAGTTGGTCGCATCAATGGTGCTACTTTGGTATCAGGGACTTAGACTCAAGTCCACGAACATGCACCAACGGCTTAGAATCTCAAGATCGACACATCAAGTCCATATCATCTGCATACAAGAGATTCGTTAAGTGTTATTTCATAACCAACTGATTTTGTGCTAGAGTAATGGAAAATTGGACATTTTAAACACGTTCCATCCAAAGAAATTGAGTGTTGTATAGAGCGCCCATGATATCCAGATGGATAATAGAGGTTCTACATGTAAACCAGAGATTACCAAAAATTTTTTGCTTGTGTATTAGTGAGTAAGAGAGAGAAAATAAGTTGAGAGCTTACAGTCATAGAAAAATGTTAGTAATGTACCCTATTTTCATTTTCATTACATCAACTTAGACAAAGTTATACATCTTTGACTTAATAATTAGTTAATGTTTTTAAGATATTTCTGTTGGGTACTAATTCTAGTTCATAAATTTCCTCTCCTACTAATAACCAAGCAATAACCAAAATATTGATTTATGTCTATAAAAAGTGGTTGTTTTTCCATGTTATCTAAATTATTTACTTGACTATTAAAACAATCAAAATGTGTTTTAAGAACATATAAGACTTTGAATTTAAAAAAAAGTAATTTTTAACATAAAAGATTTTTTGAGTGAAAGCACAAAAAAAATATTATAGCATCCGCTGACGTGTGTGCTTTTCGCTGGCTGATCAACAACTAAACAAAAGAGCATAAGCAACATGTGTGAATTCTCTCTGCACAATTGTGCTATGAATTTGTAATCCCTGAAATAAACCATATTCAGAAACATACGATAAATAATAAGAATTACACAATCAGAGGATGTCCACAGGCCGTTCTAATGTGAAACATGGGTTTGGAAGAACTCTTCACAAAACTATCTAAAATTGTACATCGATTGGACACGGCAGTATGCTTAAGGACAAACTCGTCCAAGACCACAATAGTACAATTTGCAAGAAGTAGAAAGCTTTCTAAATGCAAAATATTGAATAGCTGGATGAGATAATATCACAGAAATTAGGGAATAAATATACAATTTAAAGTCGACTCTGATCGATAATTTTGAGAAACTTTTACTCTTAGAGATTTTACCAGAATTTAAATTATTGTCTTTAATCTGTTACTGTGAAATTTTAAATATTTATTCAGAAAATAGGAAAACGAATTGTAAGTTCAAAGTGGATTGTGAATACTGATTTCCTTTTGAAAATATTGTTATCACACCGAACTACATACATATATATACTAAAATTTCATAACGAACGATTTGCTAATGGCCTCAAACGGTATTGAAGGACTGAAAACAGGCCATAAAATATTGTTACGTTTTTACCTTTTTAAAAACGTTTAAAATATGAGTTCGTTTATTCCAAAGAAAATAAAAATAAATTGGTGTTTAGTTTCAATTAAACCCTTTATTGTACGCACTACTTTTGGGTGCTACCGTTTACAACTTGACGAATACAACAATAATTGCTTGTTCGTTATTCTTCTTTGCTTACAACGCAAGTCTTTTCAACGGCGATCTTCAAACCACGACTGTTCTCTTCACACTCAACGCGTCTTCGCACACGACTGACTGAATTCTTACTACTACTCATTGCCCGCTTTGTCTTGCCCTTTTATGTGCCCAGTCTGATAAAGGTGCTTGATGTAGAATGTTCGTGTTTTCGCCTTCTCGAGAACTCTATTGCGACTTCACTGTTGTTTGCGTATTTTGTTCACATTGCTTGTTGTTACGTTCTCGCTCACTTGTGTATCCCCTTTTCTTTCGTACTGATGTTGTTGGTTTACTTGTAATAAGTTAGTTGTATGTGTTTGTGTAACTTTTGCTCACTTTATTGTTAAACGATGATACACCGTTTCCATTTTTGTGACAATATAATTATGTATGGTAAATATGTTTTTTATATACATCTTTCATTATATTTTGCTATCTCGTTAAAACTAAGTTTTAACTTGTGGCAGTAACTCATTTAAAAAGACTCCCAGTGTACACTGGGTAACTGTATTTAATCGTCGCGCTTTTATTACAAATCTTAACTAATCGAGTTACGAACTAAATTCTCATACCACTTATGTTGTGTGTGCTAATTTTATAAATAAGTGGCAGGACCTACAGTTTAAAGTCGACTCCGAACCACAGATTTTCGAGAAAATTTTAATGGTACTTTTATTTATTCTAAGAGTTCTGACAAAAACTGCCGAGAGGAAATCGCCGAAGAAATATTGTTTCATATCTTGTTTTTGTTGAACCTTTAGTTTGAACCGTGGCCTCACGTCTAATAACCCAACATTCTACCTACTAAGCTACGGCGGCCTTTAGTGCTTGCCGTTAATAGTGATGGTCTGGCCAAAGTCGTTCTCAAATAATCTGGACATTGGACACTCCTGTTATTCATGCGGATTGCCCTATCAGAGCACCAATGCTGATAAAAAAAAACAAATTTTATTATTTTAATTCTCTATCCATCTATTGTGATTTGACGAAACAAACTGAACAAACGATAACTAATTTACCAGATGTAGCTTCAACAAGATGGTCGTTATCAACTGTCAAAGTTCAGAGGTTACATTTTGGAAGACCCGATGCATAATTTCCAATTTCAATTATGATCAACATAACTTAAGTTAAACAGATCATAGCGTATCCTATTGCTCAATAAATTGTAATAACAAACATACATAATATACATATGTGTATATGGTATCACATAGTAGAGATTGACCGATTATGGATTGTTCTGTGCTTATTCTTCTGGTTTTTGTTTTCTTGATTATTTTACCCTCAAGAAATCCGTTGATCACACCACGGGTAACTGCGGTAAATGCATGTTTTTTATCTGTCTGCCAGTATCTGCATCTACACATATCGTTTGTAGACTTCATCTATGAACATTTACATTGAGCAGTCCACAGGTAAAACGAAGAGATTGAAATTAAAGATAATTTGTTACTTGTCTGATCGCTCGTTAGTCGTAATCTACTGGTTTGCAACTGATGCATGCTGTTGATGTTGCTGTTGCGACTGCAATGTAATGGATGTGATACATAGCCACAGGTTGCCTGCAACATTTCACAAAAATTATAAATACCTGAAATGCCTTTGGCTGCTAATAAATCAAATATTTATTTAAAATAATTTATACGTTCTTCATTGTAAATGAAACGAATAGAAAATACCAGAAATAGAGAAACCGTTTTAGCCCCTCTAAACAGCAGTCTTTCATTCATTATGTGCTAGTAAAGGCAGGAGTTTTTTTTTTGTTTTTAAGAATTGGTGTCGTAAGCAAACACATGAAAATTAATTAATGATCTTGCAACTGTTTCAACATACCTACATACATACATACCTACATACATACATATTTGTAATGCGTATTAACTGGAAATTGAATGTAATTAGATTTTAAATTTCAAATTATCACTTCAAATTGATCTTGAATGGATATATATCTTAATGTTTGATTTGTAATGTTTGTCTCGAAATGCCAAAACCAAGACGTATAGTAGCGGGTAGTAGCAAGAATGAAAAATATTTAAAATACAGTGATGTGAAAAATAATAAGGACACCAGGTTTGATGTAAAAGTAAGTAAAATGAAAAAATTCTTAACAAGTAATCACATTTATCCTCATCGCGAAAACAAATTTGATTGAGATTTAAAAAAAATTCTTTATTTTTAAATTTTTATTAAAAATAAATAAGGACACCCTAGTTTTGTATGAAAATAGAGTTAAGTTCGAGTATTGTTCTAGATTCGTGAGTTTTAGAGGCCAAACTGGCAGATATCTTCGAAGCATATGGTCAATAAGATTGTGTCATTTCGAATCCGATATATTATACCATGCAGCCTGAATTAATTCCCAAAGCTTAACGCCATTTATTGGACACTCCTCTTTTGCTATATTCTACAAGTTCTCCATCAGATTTGAATCTCAAAACTGTACGAACCAGTCTAATGTATATATTGATATTGTTATCTTCAAACCATTTCTTTGTGTACTTTGCAGTATATTTAGGGTCATGGGTATATGGGTTAAATGTGTTATATTTGATTAGAGAACGTCTGTGATTTGAAACTTATTCGCTTACATCTGCGATTAAGAAAACCCTACAAGAAAAAGGCTTACAGTTCAAGTACCCTCTACATGAATTGAACATTCGTGCAGAATATCCAATGTGTTGTGGGGCATGTAAATGGACGGCGCGTCCTGTTAAAAACACATTTGGTTGGTTGGTGTCCATATCATTCAATTTAAACCAAAAGAAGTTGGTAATCATTCCGTTGACGTTGGTCTGGCCAATGCTATCCTCCACACCAAACAGTAACTTTTTCTGGATGCATTACTCGCTTTTGGATCTCATGTGATATTGATATCATACATACATACATACATACATAATAGGCCATTACAACGCTTTAGTCAGGATTACGGCCTAGCTTCTCACACCACTCATATTGTGTGCGTTAATTTTATACATGAGTGGCGAGATCTACAGTTTAACATCGACTCCGAACGACAGATTTTTGAGAAACTTTTTCATGCCATTTTTATTTACTCTCAGAGTTATAGCCAGAAATCTGCTAAGAGGAAGTCGCCGAATGAATTTTTTTTACGTACGGGCTTTACGTCTAATAAGCTAACACACTACCTACTAGACTACAGAGAGGACCATATCGTTCATCCTGAATTCGAGAATGTTGTTTGTTCATGTACCCATTTATCTAGAAATGGATCGTAACACTGAAGCCGATTTTTCGACGAAAATTAGGGTCAGTTACTAAATGCTGCAGCGCCTCTTGGCGAACAAACTTCGTTGCCTATGGTGGTCTATGGTGATGTGGCAAAACGGACTGATTAAATGACAACTAATTTGATAGATGCAGCTTCAACTAGATGGCCGTTATCAACTGCCTAAAATTGAAAATTCCTATTTGAAGACTCTAGATCTAACGTGGCAAAACTTGCTATCAGTAAGACTATGGAAACTATTATTCCATGACGAAAAGACTAGAATTTCATCAGAGGAATAAAAATATCAGAAATGGAAAAATTCCAAAGCAGAATGAGGCGCATAAAGAGACCAAATGTTTACAAGTAACAAATCGTTGTGATATATCTACTTAGGAATAAGGACGTCATTGAAGAGAATGTAATGCATTTGAAAAAGGTAATTAAGATTGAGCGAAAAGCTCCAATGATTGCATTGAGGGAAATACTGCATGTATCCTTATCAGTTAAATGGAATCAACCTTTCCAAAGACGTATATTGTCAGAAGGGTAATTCATTAAATAGTTACAGCAAGAAAATATTGTTTACTTTTTACTGTTTAATGTATCATTACAATTAAATATACCAAGTAACTCATCCCAATTGAAAGTAATCCCTTTTTAGCAGCATCTTTCTAAAAACTGATTGGATTTGTGGTGACAAAAAAAAAGAAGTCGCACTAGAGTTCTCGAGAAGGCGAAAGCACAAACATTCTACTTCAAGAGAAGCTAGGCCGTAATCCTGACTGAAGGGCTGTAATGGCTACTTATGTATGTATGTACATTAAGTTGTAAATAGTGGCACACAAAAGTAGTGCGATCAATAAAGAGTTTAATTGAAACTTAACACAAATTTATTTTTATTTTGTTTGCAATCAGCGAACTCATATTTTAAACGTATTTAAAAAATTATAACGTAACAATATTATTCGAACCTAATAATACTAAAGGCCAAAATTTCCTCTGAATTTGGATGATATCCCGATATCCTGTAATTATTTCATTAACAGCTACAATAACGTCCTGAATTATTTATTGTTCTATATGCTGCCAGAGATTTGAAGTGAAATAACTCATGGAAGAATTTTTTCCATTTCCGTGGTACGTTTGGTAGTCAGCAAGCATATCCGTAGTCTTTCTCGGTTTCGGTTTTTATCCTAGTGTTGTTTTTTTTTTCTTGCTAATAAATTTTTTGAAGATAAGTAGGTTATTGGCCAATTGTAGAAAATGGTCGGATACATTCGTGCTATATAGTAGATAATGCTCTCTGTGAGAATGTAATTTTTTTAGAGTGGTGAGAATCTTTATCCATCTTGAGTGGTTTTCTCAATATAGCCTTGCTATAATGTTCAGTGTTTATGTTATCCTCCTGGGGTGGTGTCAGAGAGCTTTCTGGATTAATTCCTTGAAATGAAGTTATCTAATTTTTAGAACTCAAAGACCATATTTAACACCCGTTATCCCGCATTTGATACTGTTATACGCGGTTGTGCTGGAATTGTAACCACTATACTACTTTAAGGTTGCATGAGAAAGAGTTCTTAAATTATCTTAAACTTCAAGCAACCATTTTCGTTTGGTTCTCTAATGAAGGTATTCGAAATTACCTTACCTGTGTATTAATTGCCTCCATTACAATTTGTAATCGTTCGTTTGCTTTGAAATTTAATCTCCTAATAAAAGAAGACAAAAAAGCAACATTAACAAGCACAAGTGATTCCCTGCGTATCCCACAAAATTGGCTTTTTTTATTGAAACTTTGCTCAGCTTAAACAAAAACACCCTCCGCCCCCCTCGTATTATTTCTCAAACATGTTGAAACAGACTCCGTGCCATGCACGTTTACATTGAAGAATAACTGTTCGTTCTTATTGTGATTATTTTCTGCTCCAATTCCCACAACTTTTTCCGTTTTCAGCTTTTCTTTTGCAATCTTCGTTTATTTTCTTCCATTTTATTTAACCAGATTAGTGGCAGGAACCATTGAAGGGGATAAAACCAAACGACAAAGACAAGCTCATTTTATATTTCCTTTGCAAACGTAATGCCGTTTCATTTATTGTTTCTTACGAAGAACGTATAATGACGATAATATTGAGCAATGCTTAGTTTGTTGCGTTGCTTGCTGTAGATTCATTCCTCAAATGTCTAATTAAGGAAATTAATTCTTGTAACTCCAATTCATTACCTGTGAATGGAAAACAAATGATAATTTCTGCATTGAGTTTTAAGTTTTAACACAGCTAGTAAATGCAAAAGCAGAATTCATTGGTGAAGTATTTTTACTTAATTTAAAATTTATTTATGAGTTATGACAGTTATTTAACAAATTGACACGCTATATTCCCAGTAAATCATGTTTTTATTGTCAATAATCACTACAGCCATTACCAGTGCAAAGCCTACACACTTAACCACATTCGCCCATCGGTACCAGAGATCAGCAATGAGTATTCAAATAGATGAGTAAATTTGAATCATACTTATAACTTCTGATACTTATACGCATTCATACTTATTTTAATATCATACTCATACTACTCATATACAAAGTTTGAAGTACTCATCGTACTCATACTTAACAATACGCATGATGTTGTTGATTTCGACTCTCCTTTACTCAACATTTACAAGAATCACAAAATAAGTAGGATTCGCGTACGAACACTACAATACTCACAAGAAGGTTGGATGTCTTTTTCTTTCTGTTGTTTTTGTAAATGCAACAACAACTAAGACTGTAAATTTTAATGAATGATTCGAATCACTCGAATAATTTATGAGTATTATAAGTATTTTTCTAAATTTATGAATCTGAATGAGTAGGCGTAGGAATCAAACATATACAATATATTCCGAATGTTACGAGTTTGATGCCAACGTTGCACTCATACTCATTGCAACCTGTACTTATAAATCATGAATTTTAATACTGTTGACTCACTCATACTCGAAATTTATGAGCTACTTATGACTAGCGAAAAAACAATTCATTGCTGATCTCTGATCGGTAACTTTCCACTCAATTATTTCCCTAACAAAGAGCAATAGGCCGAAACCATTTTGCTTTTCAAACAACAATTTATCAACTTTCCGGATGAAGTGGAATAAATCATAGATAGGAACAGCTCTAATTCACCAGTTTTATCAGTGTTGATACCGGCCGAAAACGTGCAATTACACAAAAATTGCCCCGAAGGTAAGAAATTATATGTGAAAGAAACCTAATGGCCTGTATTTGGTATAACCTATTTGGAGCTTCTAAAACAAGGCTCAACTATCACGGAAGATCAGTGTATTCAACAATTACCTCGTATGAAGCGAACCTTGGCCGAAAAATATTCTAAATATGTAACAAGGCACAAGGTCGTAATTCTCCAACATCGAAACGCGCATAGTGCTGGCGTATAACCTAGATTTAGCCCCTTCTGAGAGCCATTGGTTTCGACCTACATATGAACAACGCTCTCACTGGAATGGGTTGCACTTCAAACCAGTGCATAAACAATTGGCGCCATTCATTTTTGGCCGTAAAAATAGAGCGAGTTTTTTGGATACATAATCCACAAATTCCCAAGAAGACGGAAAAAGGGCATAGTTTCCAATGTATTGCACTTTTTTCCAATAAAATGACCAGTTACGTTGAACGTCACTTGAATAGCTCACCCCCTGAAGTTTAAAAAATCTCGCTTTTTCTCCTTAAATTTGTATAAAACAGTTGTATTAATACACTTGTGAACTGAAGTGATGACCCGTGTACAAATCAGAAATCAGCAAAATAAATCGTTTTTTCGCTACTCATAAGCACTCATGAAATTTTTAATATAAGTGAGTCAACAATATTTAAATTTAACTACTCCCAATCATTCGTACTCACTACAACGCTGATTAATAAGTATGAGTAGAATGAGTATGTTTACAACGTTGACATCAAACTCATACCATTCGAAATATGTTTGATTCATAAGCCTACTCATTCAAATTCATAACTTTAGGAAAATACTTATAATACTTGTAATAAATTCAAGTGCCTCGAATCACTCATCAAAATTTAGTCTTAGTTGTTGTTGCATTTACAACAAAAAAAGACAAATAAGCAAAAAAGACAAATAAGCAAAAAAGACAGAGCAGCAAGTAGCGCCAACACACAATCATTTAGAAATTATTTTATTGTTCGTGGGCAAATCACATTTATTTTGTGTTTCTTGTAAATGTTGAGTTATGGAGAGTCGAAATCAACAACATCATACGTGTTATTAAGTATGAATATGATGAGTATTTCAAACTTTGATTATGAGTAGAGGTTACATAAGTACATACATACATAATTGGCCATTACAACCCTTCAGTCAGGATTACGGCTTAGCTTCTCAACACCACTCATGTTGTGTGCGTTAATTTTATACATGAGTGGCGGGACCTACAGTTTAAAGTCGACTCCGAACGACAGATTTTTTCAGAAGCTTTTCATGGCAATTTTTAATCCTAGAGTTTTTGCCAGAAATCTGCTGAGAGGAAGTCGCCGAGAAAATATTTTCATATTTTCGTTTTGATGTCTGACCTGGGATTTGAACTCGGGCCTTTCGTCTAATAAGCGAACACACTACCTACTAGACCACGGCGACTTCAAGTAGAGGTTACATGATATTAAAGGAAGTATGAATGTATATAAGTATCAGAAATTATGAGTATGATTCGATGCTACTCATCCTTTTGAATACTCATTGCTGATCTCTATTACAAATACTGAATGAAAATTAAAATTTTACTAACATGCTGTATTTTTTAAAATAATCGATAAGTTACAAAACAAATTATGAAAAAATTATGTAACGGGAGATTTCTGTAGAGAATTTTTTTTTCTCGAAGAAGATAAAATAATATAACAACAACCCATAGAAGATTAAAGCGTTGCCACATTTGCAAAAAAAAAAAGAGAATATCTTAATCTCCAGTGGGTGTGCTATTCAAGTGGTAGTAATTATTTTAACTATTCGTTGTTTCGCTAAAATTCTTCTCCTTTTATAGGTAATCGCTGGAAATATCTCTATTATCTCACAACATTTTCAAAGCTGCATATTTAAATCCAGTTACTCATACCGCTTATGGTATAAGCTTATCAATATTAATTCCACCATTCCATTAATAATGGTGATAAAAATATTCCATATTGTTTAAAGCAGATTATTCTTAACCATAATACATTATTGGGGAGTCGCCGTGGTCTAGTAGGTAGTGTGTTGGCTTAATAGACGAAAGGCCCGAGTTCGAATCCCAGGCCAGACATCAAAAACAAAATACAAAAAGTATTTCTTCGGCGACTTCCTCTCAGCAGATTTCTGGCAAAAACTCTGAGAGTAAAAATTGCCATGAAAAGCTTCTCAAAAAATTTGTCGTTCGGAGTCGACTTTAAACTGTAGGTCCCGCCACTCATGTATAAAATTAACACACACAACATGAGTGGTGTTGAGAAGCTAGGCCGTAATCCTGACGAAGGGTTGTAATGGCCAATTATGTATGTATGTATGTGTATAATACATTATTGGAATACCGTGTTAATAGAAGTGCTGGAAAGTATCTCCTTGACTGTGTTAAAGCCTATAATCATGCTTTTAATGCCGGCTGCGGTACTTGTTTAAATTTTGCACTTTACAAACGCAGGAAACTCATTGCAACTCTGGGGTATATTAGTTTCATAATCGATAGATTAATGCTATTTAACACATAATGCAGACATGAGTAGAAATTATAATAGAAGAGGCATTAAGTGGTGCAACCAACCATGAAGCAACTGACCGAACAACCTTGTGCTATATTCCCCTATAGTGGAAATGTTCATCATGCAAAGTCAATATTAAGTACCATTTTGGTCTACTTTAGTTTGTTGATTAGTTTTTATAATTATGTATTAATACTTCATGTTGTTGTTGTTGTTATTGGTATTGCTTTTAATGAATTTAGTAATGAATAATGGCGTTATTAATTACCACAAATGAATTATTCATAATTATGATTATTAAAAGCATGAAAATAAAGAGTAAAACTTTTTATTGATGCTTTTGAAAAACTTATTTTAAAGTTTTAACTTTGCTTCTATAATACAGGGTCTTTCAACATTAAGTTTTTATTTTTAATTTGCGTTAAACACATATCTTGAGTGAGTCATTTATTTACCTTACAAGTGGCCTCTTCCTCATGTGAAAATTTTTCGAGTCATTTTACAAATTGATATTTGAAACTAGGCCTACATTTTACGTATTTTTTAATCAGAAATAAATCGTTTTTATCAACAACTTTCCCTTTTGTAAGTTAAAGCCATTATTTGATCAGAAAAGTATAGACGGTTAACTAACTTTTATGAAATGGGAAAACAGCAGTTGAAAACAAAGAAATTAAACTCAATATAAATAAATAAATCTCAACCTATCTGGAGTGTGGATGGGAACCTCACGACATCAATTGAGGGTTAAGTAGAGGGCTTGATAACAACACTTATGGTAGATTTTAAGTACATAATGGGATCTGCAATGGGTTGAAGAAATTATACCTTAACAACTGGAAACATGATAACTTTTATAATCGCCGCTATAGAAAGATATTTTTACGAATATGAAAACTGTGTACCATCGTTTAATATTAAAACGATAAACAAAAGCCACACAAACACATACAACGAACTTGTTATACCAATAACATCGGTATGAAATAAAAGGGGACAGACATGTAAGCGAGAACGCAACAGCAAGAAATGTGAATAAAATGCACAAGCAATAATGATGTCGCAATTGAGTTCTCGAGAAGGCGATACAACGAACATTCTACTTCGAGAGTCTTCGTCGGACTGTTTGTATGAGCAAGACGAAGCAAGCAGCGAGTTAGTAAGAATTCAGTCAGTCTAGTGTGTAGTCGCGCTGCGTCCGAATAAACAGTCGTGGTTTGAAGATCGCTGTTGTGAAGATTTCCGTTATACAGATCTAACCTACAAGTGTCGTTGCTTACGCAAAGGGTGTGAGCAAAGAATAATAGCGAACAAGCAAGTTGTTGTTCTATCGTGATGTTGTATACGGTAGCACACAAAAGTAGTGCGAACAATAAAGAGTTTAATTAAAACTAAACACATATTTGTTTTTATTTTTGTTTGCAAGCAACGAACTCATATTCCAAACGTTTTTAAAAAAGTAAAAACGTAACAATATTATAAAAATATCACAGAAAGAATGGTTGTCAGAAGAATAGTTAAATGAAGTCTCGGTTACCATCTCAACAAATGGAGATCTTTGTCAATGTCAAAGCATAACTTAAGTAAACTGACAGTCTCTTTAACCATATAAACGAGAAACTGGATTCAGTTATTCCCAACCAACACATCGATTTTCGATCCAACTATTTTTGGGTCGACCATTTAAATATATAACAGAACAGAAAATAGTCCGTAGCAATCAGCAGAAACCTCCGAGATTTATATGTCAATTATAGCATAGCATTCAACAGCGTAATTTAGATGTATTGCACCGAAACTAAAATCAGCTAGAAAGTGTTGCATACGCAGATGACAACTGTCTAATATAACAAGACATGTTCTAACGCAAGACATCGTTATGTGCAATACAAAATCGATTACCCCATATTTCAATGTCCAGCTCTGTTGGCCCAGGGATTAATTCAGCAAAAACCAGAAGTACTCAAAACAATGGTGATCAAAATTATTACAACGTTTTTAGCATGACGTGACCTTATGTACCACTTACATACGTTGCAAATGTCAGATAGTGTAGCAACAACCGACATAATAAATTTGTACTAAAAATATGACTTTGAAGAGTTGTAGAACATTCGTAGGTTGTCCTCGATCCATGCCAAAACTACTTATTTACAATTGCAATTATAAATCGGTATTTCTATGCGGATGAAGGAGATGACTGTTGATAAATATCCTTTAGAAAATTTTGCATATCAGGTGGAAAAATACCACCCTAAATAAAACTACTAGATAATCCGATACAAATAAAGTCAAGAAGAGGGAAAACGGAAGACTATGTACAAGCTTTATAGTTAAATCCACAAGGCAGCAGGCGAGGAAAACAAACTACTGTTAAAGACATGAACCAAATGTGATACAACTTGAACATCAACATAAAATCAATCACACGGAACTAAAGAAAATGTTGATACCATGCTAATACTATGTTCAGGCATGAATTTTAATTCAGTCAATATTCGTTTAATTGATAAAATTATTTTAAGTGTTCAGGCATACACAAATCAGCTTATTCAATAATCATTTGAGAGCTGGAAAACAACAACACCTTTTTTATTTTTTTTTTATAACAATTCATAAAGTTAACACTAAACCTACCGTGATGGGAAAAATTACTCATTTAAGACTTTTTTTATCAGAATTTCTTGAATATAACATTATAACACCGCTATTTGTTTTTACGAATTCTGAAGGGTGTTTTTTATAGAGGTATAGAACTTTAAGTTGTAATAAAACAACGATGGATTATTCGATTGACATGAATTTTATTTATCCGAAAGATAATCTTGTGACAATACATTTTAAATATGATTTTTGGCATATGACCACCACGGCTGGCGCGGATGTAGTCCAATCTGGACGTCCAATTGTCGATGACTTTTTCCAACATTTGTGGCCGTATATCGGTAATAACACGGCGAATGTTGTCTTCCAAATGGTCAAGCGTTTGTGGCTTTACCGCATAGACCAATGACTTTACATAGCCCCACAGAAAGTAGTCTAGCGGTGTTAAATCACAAGATCTTGGAGGCCAATTCACAGGTCCAAAAAGTGAAATTAGGCGGTCACCAAACGTGTCTTTCAATAAATCTATTGTGGCACGAGTTGTGTGACATGTTGCGCCGTCTTGTTGAAAGGACATCTCCTGGACATCATGGTTATTCAATTCAGGAATGAAAAAGTTAGTAATCATGGCTCTATACCGCGGATGGACTCATTGGGGTCTTCCTCAATGCTACGCTCTACAGCAGCAATAGCTTCTTCTGTACGCACCGTACAGCGTCTCTGGGGATGCGAGTTATCAATAAGAGTAAACGTGGTGCGAAAACGTTCCATGGTTAATCGAATTAACTGCTCTGATGGACGATTTTGTCGACGTAGTGCGCGATACGTTTTCCGCACAGAACAAACTAGAACAAACATTGCCAAACCCAGCTGAGAATAAATCACTTGACAGCTGTTAAATCGGTCGCCATCTTGAAAAGTAATGCCAACTTAAAGTTCAATACCTCTATAAAAAACACCCTTTATTAAAAATTACATCGAATATATTTTTAAAGATTTTCTCCTACCTTGTGTATTTTTTTTTACTGAGGAATGCATGTAATTTGCCCTAACTACTGCGGGAAGTTATTTGCCTTGAGCACAGGTTCTGTATCTTGATTTGCATATTTTGTGACATGAAACCACTGTTCTGGACATTTTTGGCATTGCCTGGTATGATTCGGTACATTGAGGTATATTGTTTGTTTTCTGGCAGATGGATATTCACTCTACTCCAAGTGAGTATTACAGTAAAAAATTTTTAGTGTTATTTTGTTAATAAAAATTCTTATTTCATTATAGAATAGGAATAGAAATACAAGAAGTATCGGTAGATTTAGTGTTAATATAAATACAGTAAGACCCTGCTTAACGCGGGGAATACGTTCCAATAAGTTCCAGCGCTAAACGAGGCAAGTAATAAATCAACTGTGACGCAGGATAGATGCGTTCGTACTGTGACTGCGACTTCGAAAAATACAGTTGGAATCTTTATTCTGGACAGACTAATAAAAGAGTGTTGAAAAAGATACATAGTATACACCGTGGCTATATAGTGCACCGGTTTTGTTCGTAATACTGAAACAGCGTTAAGCGGGGTCTTACTGTAAACTTATCTTCCATCTCACTCTCCATTTTTATTTGACGTTATTGATATAACTTACTTATTTGGCCATTACGACCCTTCAGTCAGGGTTACGGCCTAGCTTCTCAACACCACTCATGTTGTGTGCGTTAATTTTTTATACATGAGTGGCGGGACCTACAGTTTAATTATTACAGTTTATTTATTTGAGAAACTTTTCATGGAAATATTTTATTTAATCTCAGAGTTTTTGCCAGAAATCTACTGCGAGGAAGTCGCCGAAGAAATATTTTTTCATATTTCGTTTTGATGCCTGAAGGGGGGATTTGAACCCTGGCTTCGCGTCTAATAAGCCAACACACTACCTACTAGACTATGTTGTTGATATATGTATTTTCTAATATCGTTAAAATTTGATCGCATAAGTGGTAACGTTCTCACTGAACATACTTATGACTGTTCTGCATTTTAAGTTTTACTCAATATTGCAACAATTTGCGTATTTATTGCTCAATTATATAATTGAAACTTTATATGAAATATTGAGCTCAATAATGGCGTTTATTGCGATTTGCGCAATAAGGACGCGTATCTGAACACCGTATAAGGCCCTTAGTTCTGCTGGTGGTAAAGGAAATTGAGAAGAAAAAAAATTATTTTTCTTTAAAAAATTTTCCTCTTCAAATAATTACGATTTAAGAAAATTTTATTTTTTTACCAGTTGCCTCACACAAATAAATTTAAAAAAATTTAATAACAAAATAAGCATTTGAACAATCACCTAATGACAGCACTGTGCAGCAGTAAATGTTGTATTTATGATATGTGTTGTGTCTATTATTTTATATTTAGCTCTTTGTTATTACCGCAACTATCATTATAAGTACATATTTGAATGCATTTGTTAAGCAGTATTAACGATGGCATATTCGTTTAAAGTTCCTTTGTTTCTATTGAAACGAAATATTAAAAACAATTTTCGTTTATAATACGATACGCACGCTGATAGTTGTTATTCATTGCCTATTTGTATTCATTTCTGAGTCTGCCATTTAGTTCGGTAGTGTTATTTTGCAAACGAAGATTGAGTCATCACCAGTCAACATCCGCACTAAGGCGGTTTTGACAATTATTACAAGTGATGATAATGTCACTGACAAAGGCAGTGCTTCATGCAGCCATCTTAACTTGACAGTGTAAACAATAGAATCGAAAGTAGCTGTTGTAGGATAACGAATTGAGATGTTTCAAAGAAATACTTCATACCACATGACGACAGTCTATTGTATTTATAACGTGAATCGTATTCCAGACAACAAACACAATGAAAATACAAGACTTTAGTCGTGTAAAATGCAAGATTATAGAACGGATATATTCCCACTACTCAGCCATAGTAAGCGCAAATGTTTACAATTGTAAGTACAATTGATTGAATTTGTTACCGTTACTTCTTCCATTATATTAAGAGGATATTCAGGTGTAAGCATTAGTAAACAAATGTAAATGTGCACAACGACCATAATGCTATTAAAAGCCAAAATTATTCGCAGTTAAATCCAACTGTAGTACGATAATAAGTATTCTAATAAGATATCAAAAGTGTTTACCATTATGCTTTCATATTTTTGTATGGTATTAATATTGTTAAGTTTTTACTTTTTTAAAAACATTTAGAATATGAGTTCGTTGATTGCAAACAAAATAAAAATAAATTTATGTTTAGGTTTAGATAAATTCTTTATAGTTCGCACTATGTTATATGCCACTCTTCATAACCTGATGATACAACAACAATTTGTTTAGTTTGCTATTCTTCTTTACACTTCTGTTCGTGTAAGCACTAACAACTGTTCGGTAGATCTTTACAACGGCGATCTTCAAACCACGACTGTTTTTTTCACACGCAACGCGTCTTCACACAAGACTGACTGAATTCTTTCTACTCGTTGCCTGCTTTGTCTTGCCTTTTTATATGCTCACGTAAACAGTCTGTTGAAGATTCTTGAAGTAGAATGTTTGTGCTTTCGCCTTCTCGAGAACTCTATCGCAACTTCATTGTTGTTTGTGTATTTTGTTCACTTTGCTTGTTGTTGCGTTCTCGCTTACTTGTCTATCCCCTTTTCTTTCATACTGATGTTGTTGGTTTACTTGTAAACAAGTTTATTGTATTTGTTTGTGTAGCTTTTGTTCATTTTAATATGAAACGATGTTACACCGTTTCCATTTTCGAAACAAAATGAATGGAAAAACTGATGCAATATAACATATAATGTACGCCATGGGTGGGTCGCATCCGAAATGCTTAACTTTTTCATAACTCAGGCGTATAAATCAGACTGAATTTAACCGATAAAATCGATTATGTTAACCTTGAGACCACTGTGATTTTTCGCTTATTCATTTATATTTACGCATTCAGAAAATCCCGCAATAAAAAGTCTAATGGGGTCAAATCGTACAACCTCGGTGTCCATTTTCCATCAGCAGAATATTCAATGTGGCATAAGCTGTTACATAGCACCGTCCTCTTGTTAACACTTGTGGTTTTTGTTCAGATCATCGAACTCAGACCGCAGGAAGTTGGTTACCGTCGATCTAGCCCGCTGTTAACAGTGGTCACTGATGGCGAAGCATTCGGCATTCTTGGATCTGATGTATCGTTCCAAATTCATCAATTTTGTTTCCAGAAATGAACCGCATGACTGAAAATGATACTTCGTTATAAATTAGGGTCAGTAACCAACTGCACCAGAGTCTTTTCAGCGAACACACGTCGTAGTTTACGGTCGTCCATGATTATTTGGCAAATCAGGTCACATGAAGTCTTAACAAGATGGTCGTTAGAAGCAAGGTCGTAATCCTGACTGAAGGGTTGTAATGACCAAATTATGTATTATGTGTGGTCGTTATCAACTATAGAAACTCGAAAGTCCCCATTGGAAGTCTGAAAATATATAATTAAAGAAAATGTAGTTTACAACAGATTTCTTTCTCTATTGAGTTACCAACTTTTTTTTCGAATGTTTTCCATTACATCTCAACAGGGCGAAGCCTGGGTAATTTGGTGATTGATTGCGTGGGTGCATAAACAACTTCACTCGCAATTGCCACTTTCTATATACAAAAGTGAAATCCATATTGAAAGTGTCACGGTATTAGGCGCTAATAAGAGCAGATGTACGTTCGTTTTATTTTCAAATTGTCACAGTAAATAGAATAACCAATAAGTTATGAATTCCAATAAAAACAAATAAAGTTCTTTGATCCAAATTGATCAATATAACATCCAAATTGATCAAAGGGCTTTATTAGCCATAATAAGTCTTTAGAATAGGTGGAAACGAGAATGTGGTTTATAGAAAATGACGTTTTACATTTTGAGGACGTTTATGGTGGTTTCTGGGTTATGAAGACATGTAGAAGTGTCACGCAGGGGTCATGTCGCCCTTTGTATCATCCTAAAAGTCCAAAAAGCTCTTGAAGGAAAGATGAAAAGAGAGAGAGAAAGATAAATAAAAGACAAGTATCTTTCTTTACAGTAAACACCAATATTTTTAGGTATGACAAAAATTAAATTAGTACGATGATATAAACCAAGCGCGAGTCTCTGGTAACTACAGTCACTTGCATGAGCTCATTGCGCGCTTGTATACATTTTTACTAATCAAATGGGCATACATATCACAATACCTGCACTAGCCTAGTATAAAATAATTTTTTTTTACATACATACATACATACATTACAACCCTTCAGTCAGGATTACGGCCTAGCTTCTCTTTTTTTTTATATGAACCTATAATAACAACACTTTTATTACCAGTGGTCACATTATTACAACTTGCCGTTAACTAAAGAGATTATTTTAACGGGCAGATGAATTGTTTTTCATTATTATGAGCACCTAATAAGACGGAAGTGAGCGTTGAACTAAAGGGAGGATGATCCTACCTTTAATTTTTAAAGTTAAGTTTATGTTTGAACTTGCCGTATTATATTATATTTTCAATATGGCAACTTTAAATATAAACAAAATGAGAAAATACAAAAAAAAACTAATAAAAGCCCGTCTTTGCCAATGCGTTTAAAAAATCATGTTTAATTGTGCAATGTTATCGATACTGCTCCGGCACTGCCATATTTTTGAAAAAGTTAACTTTATTTTATCAATAGGTTGTAATAACCAAAACAAGTTCAAGATGACTTTAAAGTTCACTTTAGCTAAACCCAGCTTTAACGGCAAGTTGTAATAATGACCCTAAGTCTACTTAGGTGAATACGAGTTATGTATGCTATCATATTCTAACAACAAAACTCTATATTTACGTGAAACCCCATTTCTCTAACAATGTTTAAAAAAAAATTATTAATAAAAAACCGTTTTCGATCTTAGACCCGTATAAGTAACTTTAATTTCCCAATAATTTGTTTTTTACGCGAAATTTTCGACTTAAACTGTTATTGCTAGTGACCACAGATATGGATGTACAGCTATGGACATTAAATTAGCACAAAACTTCGTCATAAAAATGATCATATTTTTTATAGTATTTTAGGTCTACTCATAAAAAAATGTAAACATAGGAACTTAAAATACATATTCTTCTTTAAGAAGAAACAAAAATTTTGACGATATTGCCAGTCGTCTGCTCATTAAGACCTGAAATGTACCAAACGCCAGATTTTAGCTGGACAGTAAAATAGCACAAATTAAAATTTCTGGAATAAAAATGAGGTGCTTTAATAAATATAGTAAAAATATTAATGTTTTCAGCTTATTTGATTAATATTTAGTAGAGTAGCCCCTATTTTCAATCGCCGCGTGGCATCTACGGGACAATGTTCTTCGGGAAAGTTCTTTGGGAATCGAGTACCAAGCGTTCCGTATTCCAATGCTCAAATCGTGAAAATTTTTGTACTTTTGTTCAGCAATTGTACATTTCACATCGTTCTAGGGGGTTTTCAATCGAGTTTAAGTCAAAACTTTGCGATGGCCAGTCTAAAACGGGAATGTGCTCTTCATAAAATCAATCCTTTGCCTGCTTAGATGTGTGTTTGGGGCCACTGTCTTGCATAAATATGAATAAAACTGGCATGTATTTAAAAGCTTATGGTTCCATTGTATTCTTTATATTGTCCAAATACTGATAACAGTCCATTTTTTCATTAATTTTTACAATGGGACTTACACCGTGCCTTGAAAACGCTCCCCGCACCATTGTGTTTCCTCGAACATGCGTTATGGTCCTTTGAGCATAGCGTGGATTGAATGTCTGACATTTTGGCCAATGAACAACCACTCTACCATCCGGTCCCATACGATTTACCTTTGTTTCATCACTCCAAAATATTTTTTTTCAGAATGGGAGGTCTTTAGCATTGTGGGTGCGAGCAAACGCTAGAGT
This sequence comes from Sarcophaga rosellei, assembly GCA_930367235.1. Taxonomy (NCBI): domain Eukaryota; kingdom Metazoa; phylum Arthropoda; class Insecta; order Diptera; family Sarcophagidae; genus Sarcophaga; species Sarcophaga rosellei. The sequence continues at coordinate 68,147,861 of OV884019.1, forward strand.
ATATTTTTCTTTTGGTAGAAGTGGCTTCTTTCGGCAAGAGCGTCCAAAGAGCTTTTTGTGATTAAGACGTCTTTATAGGAGCCTGTCCGATAAATTTAATCTGAATTGGGAGTTAATTTCGTTCAAAATATCGCGCGACGACATGAAAAGCTCCTTCTTTGACTTCCGGACAATAGCACGACCAACGACTTCGGTTTGTTTTCTTGACACGTGGCCTTCAATTTTTGTTTTCTGCGACATTATTCTGTTTGGTTTAAAGGAAATGATGACGTTATAAATCATTTTTCGATAGCAATTCGAAACTTCGGCAATTTCAGCCAGCTTTTTCAGATCATGCCACAAGTTAACGATAATGCGCTTCTCCTCTGGTGAGTAATCTTTTCCACGTACCATTTTTTTAAAAAATTACTTTAAATGCCACAAAATTGAAAGAATATACCGTAAAAATAAAAATACTCGAACAAAACTTGTACCTAAAACACTTTTAGGCACGTTGTGCTAATTTACTGTCCAGCTCGAATTTAGGTACCGATACGAATTAGCAGTCAAAACAAAAAATATATACGATAATGGTAATATTTTTTGGTTAACAACAGCTAGATGTCATAGTGCAACATTGCAGACCAAAACAATTGGCCTAATTACGATACAAATGGGAAAAAAATCACAATCAAAGTATATATGGATTTTGTGCTAATTTAATGTCCATGGCTGTATATTGTTACGAAAATGGAAACGGTGTACATCGTTTAACATTAAAATGAGCTAAAGCAACACAAACAAATGCAACGAACTTGTTATAAGTAAACCAACAACATCAGTATGAGAGAAAAGGGAATAGACAAGTAAGCGAGAACGCAACAACAAGCAATGTGAACAAAATACACAAACAACAATGGTAGAGTTCTCGAAAAGGCGAAACCAGGAATGTTCGATTTCAAGAACCTTCATCAGACTGATTACGTTGCCATATAAAAAGGCAAGACAAAGCAGGCAACGAGTAGTAAGAATTCAGTCAGTCTCGTGTGAAGACGCGTGCGTATGAAGAAAATAGTCGTGGTTTTAAGGTCGCCGTTGTAAAGATCTACAGAACAGTTGTTAGTGCTTACGCGAAGAGAAGTGTAAAGAAGAATAACGAATAAAGCAAATTATTGTTGGATTCATCAAGTTGGTGGTAAACGGTGGCACATAAAAGTGGTGTGAACAATAAAGAATTTAATTGAAACTAAACAGTATTTATTTTTATTTTGTTTGCAATCAACGAACTCATATTCTAAACGTTTTTAAAAAGGTAAAAACGTAATAATATGAAAGTTATTTCCTACAGAAAATTGATAAGACCGACAATTAAAAGCAAGTTAGCAAGTTAAAATTAAAATAATTGATATGAGGGAATTAAAGAAATAATTATAGTAATTAAAAATATATTGCAGACATCGTTATATTAAACAAATTTCATATAAATGTTAATCAAATATTTAAGGAGTCTCTTTATGTACCTACATTTTGACAAGGGATATGGAATATGGACGAAAGCCCTTATTAGCCATAACTGCATTCCATAATCAAAATGTGTATGTGCACATACCATACTGGTAACTTGGATATTAACGGTACAAGAAATTAAAAAAACAACATCGTTTTTAATAACAGCATAAATCTTTAAAATTGCTTACATTATACATAAAACATTACAAAACAATTCCAATTAAATATGCCCAGTCCATACAGTTGCTCCCTCAAGCCCCATGACAATAAATTCTCTTTTGGATAGAAAAAAAAAAGAAAACATTCCGATTCATTCATAAAGTAAATGAGCAGGCGTGGTCTTATAAAGGAAGAGACCATTGTATTTGAATCTAAATTTTCCACAGAAGGCTCATTAACATATTGCAGGATTTTCTAATCTCTGGTAAGGGAATTTATTATGAGTATTTGTGGCATGGTCTACACCTGCAGACTAATCAGTGGACAATTAGATGATAATCTTTTTTCATCACATTTTGGTCTTATTGTATAAATTAGATTGAAGTTATTATCTCTTGTGAAGCAACGTTATTGTGCAGGCATAAACATTACCAGTAATGGGAGGCAAAATGAAAAATTCAAACAATAATGCTTCAACACCTCATTGTATTATTAAAATATTTTCTGCCATCCATATAATTCCAGTTACTGTTAGTGTTGTGCGTTTTGCATATGTTATTCGAATAAATGTTACATTGGTTTGAATAATAGATTCGTTTTTATATAAAATTGAAATCAATTATTATTTTTATTATATTGTTACGAAAATGAAAACATCGTTTAACATCAACATGATTAACAATAGCTACACTAACAAATACAACGAACATGTTACAAGTAAAGCAACAACACCGTGAAAGAAAAGGAGACAGACAAGTAAGAAAGAAAGCAGCAACAAACAACGTAAGCAAAATACACAAACTACACTGAGAAGGTGAAAATGCCAACATTACATTTTAAGCACATTCATCAGACTGTTTAAGCAAGCATATAAAAAGGCAAGACAAAGCAGGCAACGCGTAGTAGTACGAATTCAGTCAGTCTTTTGTAAAGACGCGTTGCGTGCAAAGTAAACAGTCGTGGTTTGAAGATTGCCGTTGAAAAGATCTGCGTTGTAAGCAAAGAATAATAGCGAACAAGCAAGTTGTTGTTGTATCGTAAAGTTGTATATGATGGCACGCAAATGTAGTGCGAACAATAAAGAGTTTAATTGAAATTAAACACATATTCGTTTTTATTTTTGTTTGCAATCAGCGAAATCATATTCTAAGCGTTTTTAAAAAAGATAAAAACGTAACAATATGCAGCAGGACGCTTGCCTGCTTTTTAAGTCTACCTGATAATTACAGAGTCTTCCAAACGGGAGTGTTCCTCGTTGCATCTGCTGAGGCGTTCCCAATATTTCTGAATGTCCGACAGCAGTGTCTTCTCAAATAATGACCTCTAGCTATTTCTCGAAACTGTAGACATGGACATACATATATGGCCTGCATAGCGAATATATGGCCGCCGAACATTCAAGTAAATCCCATTGGTAACCTGCAAGTTTATGATTCACTATGTCGTAATATAAATATGGATTCGCCGTAGTCTTGTAGGTAGTGTATTGGTTTGCTACACGTGAGGCCACATTTCAAACCGTAGGGCAAAGCTCTCCAATTTTGAGAAACTTTTTCATGGCAGGTTTATTTACTCTCAGAGTTTTTACCAGAAATCTGCTGAGAGGAAGTCGTCGAAGAAAAAAAAAATTTTTTTCATATTTCGTTTTGATGTCTGGTCTGGGGCTCGAACCCTGGCTTTACGTCTAATAAGCGAACACACAACCTACTAGACTACAACGACTACCATGCATACATACATATATGTACGTAATTGGTCATTACAACCCTCAATCAGGATTTTGACCCAGCTTCCCACACCACTTATGTTATTTGTGTTAAATTTATACATTAGCGGAGGGGCCTAAAGTCTAAAGTCGATACCAAACAGCCGACTTTTGGGAAACTTTTCATGACAATTTTATTCACTCTCAGAGTTTTTGGCAGAAATCTGCTGAGAGAAAGTCTCAGAAGAAATATTTTTTTTATTTGATTTCGATGGAGATGTCTGGCCTGCGTTTTGAACCATGGCCTGACGTTTAATAAGGCAACGCACTATCTACTGGACTACGGCGACGTACATCACACACACTTTGTTTTATTGAAATTAGAAGACAAAAAGGTTCCTAATGAAATATCCGATATGAAGAGATTTGTATTTTCGATGAGCATCATTATTGCTTTGGTACTTTTGTCTCTTGTTTGAGATAAATGTTCTGAGTTTGTGATATATCATGACGTTTCAATTTATAAGTACGGTGTGCTAAAAAACAAACATACATACATAATTGGTCATTACAACTTTGCAGTCAGGATTACGGCCTAGCTGCTCACACCACTTATTTTGGGTGCCTTAATTTTTACTTGACAATTATATTAATTGATGTAAAAAATCAATTGACAACACTTCAAGTATTACGGAAATTTTCATAAAAATTGATTGAATGCCGGTCTGATATCATGTATTCGAATTTATGCAAAATTTGTTGTCACTTGTTAATAATGCCACTCGAGTATTTGAGGAGCAACAGCATCATAAACAGCAGGACCCAGAACAATATTATCCTCGTCATCGTCATCATCATCATCGTCATTGTTTACTGTTGCGGATGAAAATTGGTTTTTTGTTCACATAAAATAATAAGATTCATACAAAAACAAATACTAACATGGATCCTACGTATGCATTACGTACATACATATGTATTACGTTTACCTTCATGTACAATATATTTTAATAACAAATAATTCTGGTTACAATAACAACAAAGTGTTGTTTACATGAAGAAGAGCATTATGTTGTCAACAAATAATTACAAACTGCAGAGGTAAATATTTATGATAACAACAGCAGTGTACAGACAGACACAATGTATTGTTGTAGTTGCCGTTGTAGTTGTTGTTATTGCGTTGAATGTTTTCATTGTATGGCATACGTAATCGTAAGCCCCATTGGCCAAAAAATGTTGGTGAAAAGAAAAAAAGTTTGCTTCGACATTAATGCGACAACAAAGGAGTGTCGTTGGTAAAGCAATTATGAAAAGAATAAACAAAACAAAGCGATGAAGTAAAAATGAAAAATGAAAAATTAAAATAAATCATCTTATTTCTAAATTACGTACATATAATTAGATAATCTGAATTAAATTAAATTTTTAATTAAATTCCACAATAATGAATTCATTCTTTTATTTGTAAACTACAAAGGAATTACAAAAAAAAATTATCGAAATTATTCACTTCATCTGCACACTTACAGTTCACATGCGAGTACGATTTTATAGAAGCGGGCGTTGCTGAATGTCAAGTGAGACTTTTTAAGATTAAATAATAGAGTATGATGGGATGTGAATTTTGTAGAGAGCATTCTAATGTTTTTACTATTTCTAGTAAAAGGTGTTTTAAGGACATGACTAGACAAGCGCTCTCTTGCTTATAAATTTTGTCCAGAATTGAGTCTATAACAATTCGAAAACAAATAATTTTCGTATTTTTTAACATGAGCCACATATGATGGACATTTGAAAAAAGGAGTCCTTTTATATTTATTTGTGGCAGTATCCGGGAAGCTAAAGAGTAAAGTTTGGCTACAAGCTAAGTATTTTGTATTCCTTTTCTTTTCTGACTTATTTAAGTCTTAGGTGGCATTTGAAATGAAATGTGGAAATGAATTTTGAAATTTTTTTTTAGTAATGTATGCTTCAAAAAAATTCAACATTGAAATAAGTGAATAAAAATGCGATTTTCCTCTTAGGGTCATTATTACAGCTTGCCGTTAACTAAAGGGAGGATTTTAACGGGCAGATAAATTGTTTTTCGTTATTATGAGTACCCACTAGGATAGAAGTGATCGTTAAGCTAAAGGGAGGATCATCCTACCTGTAACATTTAAAGGTCTCTTAATGTTTGAACTGGCCATATTATATATTATTTTCATTATGGTAACTTCAAATTTAAACAAAAAGAGCATATACAACAAAAAAATTAAGCCCGCAGTTGCTACTGCGTTAAAAAAAAAAACTTGTATAATTGAGCATTTTTATCGACATTGCTCCGGCACTGCCATATTTTTGGAAAATTTTATCTGTAAGTCGTAATAACGAAAATAAGTTAAAGGTAACTTTATAGTTCCCTTTAGTTAAAGGTACCTTTAACTAACCCCTAGTTTAACGGCAAGTTGTAGTAATGGCCCTTAGAAGCGTACCGTTATATTACGTTTATTTAAATTTATGTAAATAAGTGCAAAATGCAATGCGTCAAAATAATAAGGTCAGTGATTAATTTATCCAAAATTTTTATTTAAACTAAGTAATTATCAATTATTTTTAATTTATGCAGTTCCCATTCCCTTCTATTGTCTTAAAAATACGGCATGGCATCGATCTTACTAAACTTTCCAGAACGTTCGAATAGATTTCGCGCCAACTGTTTCAGATTGCTACTTTCAGTTCATCTTTTGTCCGGTACTGTTTGTTGGCTAAATAAACATTACGCACAAGCAGTCCCCACAATTTTTTCATGGAGTTTAAATCGGGGGAACATGCAAGTACTTTGATATTGTGCTCCTTAAAATACTGTCTGGTCAACTTGCTGACATGAATTGCTGAATTATCTTGTTGAAAGGTGAAAGTTTTGTCAGCATTTTGAGACAAATAAGGCAGTAAAAGTTCAGAAAGAATGCCCTGCTACTCTAAACTATTCATTCGAGTGGAAGGAAAGTAGAGTTCCAGCCAGCTCAAGCCATCCAACTGCCACCGCCGAAATTCCGTTTGGAAAAAAACAAGGGCTCCTTCCTTAAATCTCACCAATAGCAATTGAGACCAATAATATATGGAATACCTTATAACCTTCTTAGAAAATTGTTTACCTGATGCCAATTAGTTTCCATGTTGTCTTTCTCAAACTCCTTACGCTTAATCTTATGTTGCTTAGTCATACAGGGAATTTTGTTTAATTTTGCTCGAATAAGGTGTGCTTGGGCGTTGATAGCTCTTAGAATTGTACTTTTTGAAGCTTGTAAGTTCAATTTCTCTTTTATTGTTTCCGTACTCTTCATGGAATTCGAGACCCTTCGTCGATTTCAAGACATTGAAATTTCTAGACATTCAAAAATTGCTTTCATCAAGCCATTTATCGTTAGCCTGGCCTTGTGCTTCGGGTCAGTTTTATGAACAGTTGTCAATATACATACATATGTTCTTATATACGTTTTAAAGATTTATCACTCCCCTTTCAAAAAAAATGTAAATTTTCATTATCGGTGCAAAAATATTTAAGTAATCAATAAATTTGTATAAAAAACTCAGCTTTTTTCTTCAAATAGCACAAGTTTTGAGGATTCTATAAATAAAAAAATGTTTTTGAGTTCTACTCAACCAAATGCAGAACTTAGACAATGAAGTTACGTGGTTGTACTTAAAGGCCAACTGAAATATTAAAGACCAATTAAATACTAATTACATACTAATGAACTCTCTTCGTTCAAATTCACTTCGTTTCTCTAAGTGAAACTAAAATGGCCTCGACTTCCACATCATTCCCTCCTATGTAAATAAATATGAATTGGTGATTATGCATCAGAAAGCAGCTTGTAGAGAATATACTTAACTTATGTAGTTTTCCCAAAGTTTTTTTTTATTGTTTGGCTCATTCATCACTTTTATGATCGTATAACTTCGAAAGGCAACTTTATAGCAACTTAAAGTTTTACTTTCAACTCCATTAAACACTAAACTTTACATTAAAAAATAAAAGAATGGAGATAAACAACAACAAGAATCTACCAAACAATATACGAGAGAGGGGAAAGTGTAAAGAAATGCTGGTTGGTTTGTAGACACTCGATATTTTTTTTAAATATTATTGTGGTGTTCCGCCCATATCGTCTGTCATAACATTTCCCACTAACGTGTGTTACTTAAGTTTACATTCTCGGTTAACGTTAGAAAACTTTTACTTTAAAATTGAAATTGTTTTCCAGAGGAAACAAAACACCCGCATAACATGCGTTTTTGCCAGACCACAAATATACGTTAAGTAAACTGTTAAAATGAAAACTATTTTCAAACTAAAAAAATAACAACAATAAACTCCGTAGAAGAAGCAACAGTGAGTAAGACTTCAACAACAAAAACTATAGACACTAAAAAATGAAAAAAAAGCAATCGACCAACTACTAACTTCCACAACAGCGAAGATATTAATTTTACTTTTAGTTGTAGGACGGTAGTGGGATAAATCTGGTACACACTCATCCATTACACTTTTAATTTTAAAAATTTAGAGGACTGAATACAACTGGCCGAGAATTGTATTCTAACGGAGCTAATCTGTTTCTATGGATCAAAATTCCCCGTATTATTTTGAAATGAATTATACGGTGCACCATTATTGCGTAAATCGCACTAAACGCCTTTATTGAGCTCAATATTTCATATAAAGTTTCAATTAATTAATGCGCAATAAATACGCAAATTGTTATAATATTGAGTAAAACTTAAAATGCAGCACTGTCATGAGTATGTTCAGTGCGCATATTACAATTATCCGAACACTTTCTGTTGATTATTGACAACTCTAATGTCAACAACGACGAACAAACAAAAAGTAAAAGGCAAAACAAAAAATAAATAAAAACAATGCTGTCGAAACAACCAGCTGTTTTTTTACGATCTGTCAAATGAATATTGAATAAGCAGCTGCACTGCGTATATTGTTATGTCTGAACACTTAAAATATTGTACTCAATATTTACAGCAGATTAATGGCGAATATTGGAGTCCCGCTACCGACGAGAAGGAGACTCCTGATGGAGGTCGGAAACAGCATTATGCTCTATGGGAGCGAAATTTGGGCCGAAACGCTAGATGTCCAAAAGCGGGCAAAATCACTTGTATCAGTACAGAGAACGGCTGCACGGAGGGCTCAAAGAGCCAAAAGGACTCCACTCCGAAGTAATACCACCCTAGTTCAGGAGTGGGCACAACGAGTCCACGAGACGAGGGGGGGGGGGGAATTTAGTGGGTGAGGTCCCCACACACGGAGGATGTGACGACTTCCTCTATGGTGCGGTTAGGAACATTCACCCCTCCTATCTTCAAGTATGTAAAATATCATAGAAATTTCTTATGCTTTGAAAGAACTATAGATGACATTCTGCTCTTTCAAAAGTTAGCCAAATTATGTGTGTAAGACATGCGAAATGGTTATGGGTTATGTTAGCTTTCAGAACTTCTGTGATTTGTGGCTTATTCTTCAACTTAATAAAACCCCTCTGAAAGAAGTCTAATGACGTGAAATCACACGATTTCAGTGGACAGTTCACATCACCTTCACGTTGGATACCCACGCCCTCAAATTGATCGAACAGAATAGTCGTTGTAACATGAGTTGTGTGTACCGCCGTCCTATTAAAGCCAAAAGTATTTGGTAATCATTCTCATAATTCTTTGAGTGATGCGAATACTTGCGCATTTTAACAAAATTGAGAAGTTTCGCAAATACTGATTACAAAGGACCACACTATGATTCCTACCCCACTTAGATAGATATGGAGAGATTATAGATTTCGGGCATTTTCCGATAGAGACATAATAGAATTATAAAGATTAGATGCTACAAAGAATTTATTGTCTTACAAATCTCACTTAAATTGCTGAAGCTAATCATTTAAATTACACCCTGAGGAAATTATAAAACGACCATCGTGGTTTTGCAAAGTCCATGTGCGTTTATATTTTTGTTATACGATGGCGAAAGTAATCGTTTCGTATGTATTTGTGATAATTGTGAAATTGTTATATAACACATCACAATATACATATCTTTATATATGTATGTGTATTATAGAGATGGGAAAGAGACGGAAAGCAATGAACCACTAAAATTGAAGTTGCAAGAGTAAGTCTTCTTTCACATCTGGATGAGTAAATGTATCTGCCTATTGCTCTGTACGGAAGCAACTTCTCCGCCAACGTTTACCAACGCACTGTCATATTTCTAGAGATATAGCTCACGGCCAATATGTAATTGTGGTAGTGTTTTTAATTTGTTTGTATGTAGTACGTATATACCAGTTTTTAAACTATTTGTGTATAATTGTTGATTTAATAAAAATATGTACGTTGTAAACACAATTTAAAACCCACACATGCCGCATAATTGCGAGCTACCATGCATACGCTGGTACATGAGTCATCACAATTAAAAAACTGTATGAGATTATTTGTTTCCGTTCAATTTTTGTGTCCTTGTTTTGGAAATTTATCAATATTCCTCTGTCACAACTTTGCCATTTATGTTCCTTAGAATGTTATTCAAAGAAAACTTTAATTATATTCTTTGAACAGTTTCAGAAAAGAAAGGTTGAATTAAGGCTCTGACTGATCCAGCTATTAAAGATCTTAATTTACTTACGTGGAAGTAAGAACTTTTGGTTATTTCTTAAGAGAGATAGTAGCCGTATTAGTTCGATACTTAGATATTTGATATAAAACACGACCGATACCCCTGTAGCAAAAGCTGTTTTGTTGAGTTATTAATATACATACATACATACATAATTATCCATTACAAGCCTTCAGTCAGGATTATGGTCTAGCTTCTCACACCACTCATGCTGTGTGCCTTAATTTTATACCTGAGTGGTGGGACCTGCAGTTTAACGTCGACCCCGAGCGACAGATTTTGAGAAACTTTTTCATGGCAGGTGCATTTACTCTCAGAGTTTTTGTCAGAAATCTGCTGAGATGAAGTCGTCGAAGAAATATTTTTTTTTTTCATATTTCATTTTGATGTCTGGCCTGTGGCTCGAAACCGGGCTTTACGTCTAATAAGCGAACACTATCCTACTAGACTACGGCGACTACCAATTATTAACACTTAAAGCAATTAGCAACTCTTCAAACTAGAAATGCCTTGTCAAAAAAGTTCTCACTATGAACAAGCACTTGTTACGCTCCATGTAACAATATCAGAATTAATCCTCGCTGATCATAATCATAATAAGGAATCCTTGATGGAGGGCATACTTGATGTGAATTACCAATTATTATTTTTTGTTTTGACAGTAAATCAATCGTTATCGTAATACAATAAATGTAATGTCAGCCTTACAACTATTCTCTATGTTGTTGTTGACTTCGAATCTGATTTACTTAACATTTACAAGAATCACAAAATAAGTATGATTCGCGTACGAACACTACAGTACTCACTAGAAGGTTGTGTGTTTGCTTCGCTTGCTGTCTTTGCCTTTTTCTTTCTTCCTTTTTTTGTAAATGCAACAACAACTATGATTGTAAATTTTGATTAACGATTCTAATCACTCGAATCATTTATGAGTAAAAGTATTTTTCTAAATTTATGAATCTGAATGAGTAGGGGTATGAATCAAACATATTTCGAATGTTATGAATGTACTTATACTCATTGCAACCTGTACTTATAAAGCAATGTTGTAGTGAGTACGAATGAATCAGAGTAGTTGAATTTCAATATTGTTGATTCACTCATACTCAAACTTTCATGAGTACTTATGAGTAGCGAAAACACGATTCATTGCTGATCTCTGATTCACACCAAAGGCTGACTTTTTCGAAGAGCGTTGGATGGTCTTGGATCTTATGTAAGTTGAATTGAACTTATGTTAGTTGGATTTGTTTTAAGAGCGTAGGCCCAAGTCATTACGCAAAATTCGCACAAGCTGTGGTCTGCGAAATCGACTGCACACTCTGAAGAACAGGGGCAATGTTTAGACAGATTGGAAATGTAACAAGCACAATATTACACTTGCTTTACAACTGAATTTTTATCTTTACATGCTACATTATACATAAATAAATTCTTATGGAGACATTGTCTTGTCTAAATAGTCAGTAATTAAATAAACTAAAATTGAATTTATAATCTTAAGTGAGAACAATATCTTTATAGTTCCTTCAAGTCAAGTAGAAATGATAAAATTTATCACCATGTAGTTTACATTTATTGCAATAAAGTAATAAAATTAATTATTTCCCAAAAGCCTTTCATCGTCAAAACTCTTGCAACATACTTACATATGTGTGTATCTGTTTACATTAATGAAATTTATTACTTTCAGTGAATATAATTAAACTTTAAACATCTGTAAGGATTTAGAAGCTAAACAATCTTAAGTGTTAAAGTCAAATACGAGCATTAATGTGATTAAACTTAATCATACATGAAGTCCCAGTCAAACCTAAACTACATTATCATAGCATAGCATGCCAAATACTCGTATTTAATGTTCAGTTTCAGTCAAACCTCCCCCTGAGCTTACCGAAAAGGTGGCAGAAAGTAAAGCCTATTAAGTGAAGATTAATAAAGGACTACTATTACTGCCACACAACCAGTTGATGCATTCAAGAACTTCTTACTCTCGTAATCCGCCTGCTCCTTATGCCTTATGACAAATGATTGTTAAACAATATTCACAAACGGTGGCAAGTAACGCCAGACATGAATTACTGGCTCAATGTCGAATTCATGGTTGGTGTGTCATGTGTTGTCAGCACAAGAAAAAAAAACGAGGGAAAACACATACGCAATAACTTCCACATGAACACGAAAAGCATGTCTAAGTTCTATCCTTTACTGTCTTTTCTTTTCCTTCTCTTTAGCATTTATGCCTAGGTTAGGGATTGATTTACTATAATTGCAAAATGATACCTACAATTTACATACATACGTACATGCATGTATACATCAATAGGATGCATTTATATTTGTATGTATATTTAGCTTAAAAAGAACTAATTGTACATCTCAATGTAGGCAGACAACGACAGATTATTGCGTTGCATTTACAAACATTTTTCAACATGTAATGACTAATGACTGTCAATTCTCAGGGAATGACCCCTATTCATATAGTGCACTGTATTTGAACTACAAAATAGATTGTGGGAAGGACGAAAGAGCGAGTAGTGTTAATGAATAAAAAAAATATATTTTGTAGGAAAAACGTTTCCCACGCAAGGTTTGCGGATAAAATCTCCGTAATGTACAGTGCGATCCACACGAAATGATGTGGACGAGCACAATCAAAAACTGTGAGATTTCTCGGAACAAGCTCCTTTATTTCCATATTCCGACGGCGTCGTAATGCATCAGTAGCATCGGTTAGCTTACCGTTATTGCTGAGCACTATCTTTTTTTGCCTTGCGAGAGAGAATTCATAATCGTCCTATGTTAATCGTTATTATAAATAATTTATAATTACATAAACTACTTACACGCGATCGAGCAGCCCAGTAATATAATTCGCAACACTGGCCTACATACATATGAGAGAGTTTTATTTCATAAACCATGCAATTGTTGCAGAAATCCTATCAAGTGAAGTATGACTTAAAAATCGAACACAATTGAATGCCGATTCCAGTGAATATCGCATAGAAATTTGGTAACATCAAGACCTCCTGAATCCCTTACTACATATACATAGTTACATATGATGTATTAGGAATGGGAAGCTTGTGAATTAATAAACAACATTGGCTACTTCACGCATTTTAATCACCCTTTTTCTCACACCGAAATTGCCCGTGAGTCGGAAACAAGTAGTTACATATTAAAACTTCGCCTCAATCCTCAAAGAGCTGAGTTTGCGATGCAAAGTAATGTGAGTGATAAATACTACTGGCGTGTGCAAAAGAATATATACGATTGGAAATTAAAGACAGAATATGGCTCAGAAAGATGAGAAATACTTTTGGATATAAAACAGAATCTTTCTTTAAAACTTCACCGACTGCACTCTGCCTGAAACTTTGAAAATATCAATTGTTATAACCATACTCTCACTAAATCGTTACATGGATTAGTACAACATTTCAGGGAGAAACTACAACAAGTCACTACCAGTGCCATTGATTTACACATATCAAAATTAACTTTCCCTAGCCGGAGTGTTTGATTCAAATTATTTCAAAAATTCTGTTAAGAATGACATCATTTATACTGCATTTGACGGTCACTCTACAGAGTTATTAAAGAAAAATAATGGATAAATATTTAATTTGTTATACTCGGTGGGTATTATATTTTGAGGTAATATACCTAATAAACCTACTTGGTTTGACAAGAATTCTTGCTTCTCTTTGTCTTCCCTGTCGTGGAGTATACTTCTTTAAATATTTATCACCGCTGTGGAAGTTCATCTTCCTGCTCATTGCTGCGAATTCTGACATGACCCAGCAAAAGTAAAAAATATATTTCCTACCCAACCGATTCATCTTCCATGGACAATTTCATACTATCTTCGATTTAACCTCATAGAAGCCTAGTGCGCGGATGGTGGCCTGACAGTCAGATAGTATTGCTATGCCTATCCTTTTTATCTTCTATCCAAACGGAATTGAGCACATCTTTCTATGGAATAGACTTTCGTTTGAAAAATACAAGCAAATGGGTTTGGAATATTTCATTATGTGACTAAAAACCTCCACCCCTGTATCCAGATCTGTTATTGATACATTTGTATACAACAAAAGGGTATGTAGCATCCGGATTATTCCATTCACGTTTGGTACTAAGTATCGTTGCGAAGTATTTGTTAAAATCATAGATTTTACGGGTTTTAGTGTCCTGTTCATTGGACAATTAAGGATGGAGCTGTCAGATACTGGATTCATTAAGTCACGAAATTCTCTAATGAATTTTATATTAGACTTGTCTGCCGTTATCCTAGCCTGCGGCTTTTAAACTTAGTAATCACTACCATGATCAGCGAACTTAAATCCAACAGTGCTTACATTGCTGCTGCAGGACAGGCTTACTTTGCCTCACCTATATTAATGGCCGCTAGCCTCTGTATTTTGTTCAACTCTATCTGTTCTATCAGCTCCGTGTTCTTCCCAGATAGCTCAATTTGCTGTGATATTATCTCCCTCACGAGTCAAATATTATTATATTTAGGAAATTTTCTCCTACGATTAGAATAATATTCAATAATTTATTGCTATTGGATTGTTTGTTCTTATTTCCGCTGCTACATAGCAAATTAAATACCAGTCTTGAACGAAAATTGTACATGTTCCTATTTACAGTTTTTCAAAAATATTGTTACGTTTATAACTTTTTAAAAACGTTTAAAATATGAATTCGTTGATTGCAAACAAAAGAAAAATAAATTGGTGTTTGGTTTCAATTAAACTCTTTATTAGTGCTAACTTTTGTGCCACTGTTCACACTTGACGAATACAACAATAATTGCTTATTCATTATTATTCTCTGCTCACACTCTTTTCGTAAGCAACAACACATGTACGTTAGATCTGTATATCGGTGATCTTCAAACCACGACTGTTCTCTTCGCACGCAACGCGTCTTCACACAAGACTGACTGAATTCTTACTACTCGTTGCCTGCTCCGTTTTGAATTTTTAAATGCGCGCGCAAACAGTTTCTTCTCATGAACCCTTCATTTTTGTTTGTGTATTTGGTTCACATTGCTTGTTGTTGCGTTCTCGCTTATTTTTCTAACCCCGTTTCTTTCATACCGATGTTGTTGGTTTACTTGTAACAAGTTCGTTGTATTTGTTAGTGTAACTATTATCAATCATGTCAATGCTAAATGATGCTTTCATTTTCTTAACAAAATGTTTTTAAAATTTTGCAAACGATATAATGCACCGAAAATGCTCACTAAATCGTAAGTGATGAGTATAAAAAGAATAACATCGTTGTATAAAGGAAACTATACCACGTACAATGTATGAACCACATTGTATGGCTTTAATCCTATAATGTGAGAGTGTATTGCACATACAAGTGATTTACTGTGTATTTTAGTGTGTGTATGTATGCGTTAAAGTTAGTGTCTACTGAGACCTAAAAATCGATTAAATACTAAAAATGTTGATTCATATTGCACAAGGCAAGCAGTATTGTTCGCATATAAGAGGCTTTTCAGGATCATCATCTTCCATGTTATGGAGTAAAACATGTTATTGATGATGATAATACTCTTCCACTTCTTATTCTAGTTTCAAGGATGTCGTCTTCTTTGTACCTTGGCTAGTGTACGAGTATATGCTTTGTTACTATTTTTACCATCTGTTCAAATGGCTGATGCCAAGATATATTCTTTATTTTACTTTTAAAAATTTAATATCACCTGAACTGATTTGTTTGTCTTCATGCTAAAGAAGACTTTCTATTCTATTCTTCCATTTTGCTTATGCTTCACTTATAACGGAATATAAAGAGTAGGAAAAAATAAGCCGTTAACAGAATCCAATTTAAGGCAGGATTTATTTAATAATCATACACGCACACATTGCAACACCAGAAATCTACTTCAAATAGGTATGCATTGATTGATTCATTCATTCAACCATACAATTACACATACATATTTCTGCTAACCCACAGGTGGTGATGAATGATGGGTGGTGGTATGAATACCATCCATACAATGTGTTTCATAATACGATTTGATAAATACTCCACACATGATTAAAACGATGACTTATAATGGCAGTGTCAGTACTTTTTCGAGTTTTACGATATGAAATCATAATAATCAGGATATGTATTCTTTTTTAACACCTTTCATATGGAATAAGAGGATTTGTTCTTTTGTAGGAATTAATGAATCAATAATAATCTTCATCTTGAGTAATTCCATTATTTAACTTAAAAGCTAAAATTTTCTTCATTGTGGAAAGCGGAAAACTTAAAAAAGTTTGTTGACTTCAATATTAAGTCGCGAATTTTTAATTTTGTTTATATATTCAGTAATTCTTATGGGATCTTGGGTATTTATAATTTAAATGTTTTCTTATTTTATATCGTCAAATGGCCAGTTATTGTCAAACAATGGTTGGTGGCTATCGTCGTGACATCGGAAAGGCTCCAACGCAGTCTATATTGATGTGAGTAAAACGTTTCCTCGACAGTTGGCGTATTCCTATGCTGCTGGACGATTGAATGCTGACATGACAATTGTCTTACGTATCATTGTCAATTGGTAGTCGCCTTAGTCTAGTAGGTAGTGTGTTCGCTTATTAGACGTAAAGCCCGGGTTCGAGCCCCAGGCCAGACATCAAAATGAAATATAAAAAAAAAATTTCTTCGGCAACTTCCTCTAAGCAGATTTCTGGCAAAAACTCTGAGAGTAAATAAACTTGCCATGAAAAAGTTTCTCAAAATCTGTCGTTCGGAGTAGACGTTAAACTGTAGGTCCCGCCACTCAAGTATAAAATTAAGGCATACAACATGAGTGGAGCGAGAAGCTAGGCCGGAATCCTGACTGAAGGGTTGTCAATACAAAATGGGATGGAAGCAATTTTAGGTAGCTCGTCCGTGTTAGGCATTATTCCGGCAAGCGATTTGCACATTCCGATGACACCGTCAGCCTTAAATTTTATGTAAATTGGTATCGTCTCAAATACGACAATTTTGTTTGTTTACGTGAGTATCATTTAGATATGGTTTTAATCGCTAAAGACGATTTTTCAATGAAAATTAGGATCAGGGTACACATGTAGTTGTCTATGGTCACCCAAGGTGATTTGATAAAACAGACTGAATAAATAGCAACTATCTAATTTGGCGGATATAGCTTCAGCAAGATGACCGCTATCAACTGTGAAAGTTCGAAAATATGTAACTATTGGAAGACTTTTTCCTTTTTGGTTTGACAACTTCTAGAATGCCAATTTAAATCATATTGAAATCTCTTGGCAAGGGATAGCGGAATCCGTGCCCTAAAAGGTGAATTTATTATCTATAATTTAGAGACTCAATAACTTCACAAACGTGTCTCAAAGACTTATTACTGTTGCTTAAGTATTAACTCCATAACGACAAAAGAAAAATTTGTATTGATGGGTTTGAAAGGTAAATTTGAGTAGTGCTTGCATTTCTAAGTCAAAAAAATTTGCAGAAATCACTTGTCATTTAAGAAAAAAGGAAGTCGCCGAAGAGATATTTTTTCATATTTTCGTTTTGATGTCCGAACTGGGGTTTGAACCGAAGCCTTACGTCCAATAAAGCAACACACTACCTATTAAACCACGGCAACAGAGTTGGCAGTTTTCGTTAAATGTAGAAGTGAAGACAATGTTACATTGTAATAAACCAATGACCCTTAATCATCGCTACTTCGCCCTCTAGACTATTTTAGATAATGAAACACTGACATTTAACTCCTCCGGTTGCACAAAACTCCCCTGCGGACCTTCTTTCTAATACAATAATTGGAATTATAAACTACAATAATTCACACTTTGTTTTTACACATTAAATTTTACTTCAGAGAAATACACAGATAAATGTAGTATCCTGTGGAAATCGTGCCAACCGCCTCGACGCTCGTAGTTTGTCACACTATCAACCAGACTATCCGGGCAAGCAGTTGCATTCTAATTAATTAACAAAGAAATTTCTGAAGTCAATATCAGGTCACAAGATCCGAAATAATTCGCTCTAATTTTCTGCCTGGCCTACCGATTCAAAGCAGCTATTGGCCGAAGAAGGTGTGAAACAATTCTCGACCGTATATGTCATTTGTGTGTTTGCTGACTACTTCCAGCGGGTATCAGTTCCAGTCATAAAAGCTGTTTCTTTCTGTCCGTTCGAAAAGTTTAGTGCATTGAAAGCTGTTGTAGCTGTCTAGAGCTATCAATGTTGTAACATCGTTTAACGTTAAAATGATAAACAAAAGCTGGAAAAACAAAAAAACCATGAGTATAAAAGAAAAGAGAATAGGCAAGTAAGCGAGAACGCAACAACAAATAACGTAAACAAAATACACAAACAAACAAAAATGAAACAACGATAGAGATCTCGAGAAGGCGAAGCCACTAACATTCAACATGATACTGTTTACGTGGGCATATAAAATGGCAAGACAAAGCAGGCAACGAGTAGTAAGAATTCAGTCTTGTGTAAAAACGCGTTGCGTGTGAAGAGAATAGTCGTGGTTTGAAGATCTCCGTTGTAAAGATATGCGTTGTTAGTGTATACGCAATAGTGGAAAGAAGAATAACGAACAAAGCAAATTATTGTTGGATACATCAAGTTGTAAACAGTGGCACACAAAAATTGTGCAAATAATAAAGAATTTATCTAAAACTAAACACAAATTTATTTTTATTTTACTTGCAATCTACGAACTCATATTTTAAACGTTGAAACGTAACAATATTCTGGAGTAGGTACAATTTGCAAACAACTTGAACTTGATCCGTTCTAAAATGATCTTCTGGAAAAAATTAAGGAATTTTCAATTTGTTAATGGATTTCAACAAATTTAATGGCTAGCCAGTAAAATTTTAAGTACAAATACATCTCCAAGTTTTCTTGAGCCTCATTTTTACCAAAAAGTTTTTACCTGTATGTTCTCCAACATCCAATACAGTTCCAAACATCTTCGATGGATCCCTCTCACTATTTTCAATACTTTAAATTTCTTTACAAAAATGTCGGTGTTATCGGTATTACGATAAGAATAAATATTTGTTTATTTTTTTCTCTTCCATCTCTAACAATTGGGGTGGTCCATTGAAGTGCAACAGTTTATTTTGTATTCCATTAGATGGTGGCGTTTATATCGTAAACTTAATGTGACGACTTTCTTCGCAATGGGGGGGAGTCTTTAGCCTGCTTTTGATTTTATCTGCAGACGTTATTAGATGAGCCATACAATTCTGTCTTGTTGTTGTTGAAATTCTAACACTTGTCGTAATAATCACAGTTGGATACTTTAAATGAACAAAAGAACAGGCAGACAGACAGACCGACTGTTTCCAGTTCTTGTTGTTGAAAACAGCAATAAGGGCACCAACAACAAGAACAACTTTTCCAATTATTGAACTAATAAACTAACATAACCTCGAAACCCCCTTGATCAACCTCTTCAACAGTTACGCTCAAATAGAATATGAATGAGGCAGTGCTTGGCATCTTCTATGTGTTGGCTTACATACGGGGCGCTATTTTTAATGGATGGCAATTGATTTGAAATGATTTCTGCTGACTTTATATTCTTAATTTTCTTTTTGCTATTGTTCAAGTTCCTTTTTTTTTTTTTTGTTTGTTTGTTGGTTTCACAATATTTGTTTAATTTCTGGCGCTGATTATTTAGCTGTTGGCCACTTTATTCCCTCAAACCTTGTACTGTGCGATTGTACTTATTTTTGTTGCTATGTATGCTGGCAGATGATCGTAATTTGTATAGTTTATTGGACTTAGATTCGATTATAATCGAAACAATTATACCACCAAGTTGTTAAACAAAAATAAATTTCAGAAAAATGTCGATTTAATTGCCACTAAATTTTATTGTTTGTTTGTTTGTTTATTTATTTCTTAAATTGTTTGTATTTCCTTAAGTAGAATTAAGAAATATTGAATAAATAATCTGTATTTCAAGTGCTTAGAATTTTGCTACGGTATTAGGTTATAGTTTGAATAGAATTCGAATTGATTTTTTATTTTTTTTTGGAGATTATGTCGATTATAAGAAGTAAAACCAAGAACTTTAAGAAAAACTTTCATTATTTACGAATTTTATTAAAGCATTGGTAATATTCCAGGAGGTAGTATATTGGCTTATTGGACTCAAGTCCGTGGTTCAAACCACAGCTCAGACATTTCAACCAAAACGAAAAATGGAAAAAAAAATTTCGGCTTCTTGCTCTTAGCTGTCTTCTAGCAAAAACTCTGAGAATAAATAGAATTGCGATAAAAAGTGTCTTAAAAATCTGTCCCGGTTCCGCCAACACAGACACACAACATGGGCGGCGTGAGAAGCTAAGTTGTAATCGTGACAAAAGGGTTTTAATGATTAATTAAATAAGTAATATTTTACTGTAGCAAAATTATTGTTCAATAGATAAACTACGTCATAAATAGCATTATGCGCCGCAGCCACACGATTTTGTATTCGTTAGTAACGATAGTAACCATCTTAACAGCTGTTACTTGTCTGTTGTTTAGTTTAGTTTAATATGGATAGACTTACAGCATGTTATGGCGATATAATCATCCTCCTGAGTGATCAATTCGAATGAGCCTGATAATGTGTTTTCCGTCCCAGTAAAAAATGTTTAGGTTTTAGGAAGCTAAAAAGGGACTTTACTGCTGCTGTATTCGCTTACTATTAAGCCTTACTGAGAAGCAGGAAATAAGCTAATACCATTGAAAGGATTTTTATAATAATGTAAGCGAAAAAAAACTAAAAGCTTACTACTATCCCTTCCATAGAAGCAGGTTGTAAGTGAAACATTTAAATAATTGTTGAGCTTACCTCTGTCCCTTACGAAGAAGCAGGTTGTATTGCAAAGACTTCGAATTCAGGAGATTTACCGACCCTTTTCCGAAAAAAAATATTTTAAATTACGTAATAAAACATGCTCAGTAATCGACATGCATTTGAGCAGACAAGACGTGAATAAAAGCGCAAAGAATGTGTTATTATTTAGGTGAAATAAAAAATAAAATAAAAATTTAAGAAAAAAGTGACATTAAATTAATTAGTACATAGGTATTAAATGTAAGAAATTACATCTTATATATAAAAATGAATGTGTGTTTGTTTGTATGTTTGTATGTTTGAAGTTTATAGACGATTAAACGGCTGAACCGATTTTATTGAAATTTTCACAGTATCTTCCTGTATGTCTGGAAGGAGTTATAGGCTACTTTTTATGTTGATATTCCAAATGAGCGAGGGGCCATGCCCACGTATGCTACATACTACATACTTAATATTTAATTGCATTTGAAATATATTACTCATACGCATAGTAGTTACCCCTACAAGTATGCTATCTATGATTCTTGATGTATAAAACCAAAGAAAATAAAGTATAAAGAATGTGCATTTTGGCATATTTTGGAATATTTTTCAAAAATGTTTCACGATGCGAGAGGAAAGATAGAAGGGAAGGATAAAGAAACCAAGAGCGTAACAATGTTCTCAATTGTTCTCATCGTGCGTTTTTGTTGTTTGACTAATTTTTTATTTATTCTTCTGAAACAGTGTTGCCACGAAAAAAGATTTTGTAACCAACATTTGTGAAAAAATTCACCAAATAAGAAAAAATATAACCAAAATTAAATTCGTAGACTTTTGTTTTATTTTTTTTTTCAAGTTTAAATTATAATTAATAAAAAAAGAAACAAAAAATAGGTTTTTTTTAAAAGAAAAAGAAAAAAACCAAAAAAATCTACACATCTGCACATTGATCAAAAAATAAGCAATTTTGGTTAGAAATAACCAAAAACGGGAACACTGTTCTCAAATCACTTATTCTCAGACGTCGGCACAAAGAGGAAAATTGTTAGTAATATTTTCAAATCTACTTATTAACCCAATAATATGTATATGTGAGTGAAAAGTATAGAACAATTGTACTGCGCTAAAAACCTAAAAACACCGTATTTTACTTGGCAAGTATTCTTCCAAAAATCGAAATCATTTCTCATTGATATTAGTGAATCATACTATAATATTTCTTTGGGTGTAAAATTGAAGTCTGAAAAAAGCGACATGAACATTTTCCTTTAGAAGCTGACAAGCAACTGCGTGCATTTTTACGCTCTCATGATGGGAGCAACACATTGTTACGCTCTTTGTTTGTGTTTATTTTCCTTCTGTCTTCCGCCCCCCTTATCCAGAAATGATTTTTTAAAAAGATTTTGGTGATAGCGGGTCGTAATGCTACTTCTACATAATGCGTATTCTTTATACCCATATTCTTTGATAAAACATAATGGAATTGGGTATCACTCATACGTCACATATGTAGTTTTTTAATGAATTTTACATCTATATAAACAAAAATGAATGTGTGTTTATTTGTTTGTGGGTTTGTTTGTTTGAAGTCTATAGACGGCTAAGCGGCTGGACCGATTTTCTTGAAGTTTTGACAGTACCTTCCTGTATATCTGGAAGGAATTATAAGCTACTTTTTATTTTAAAATTTCAAGAAGGCGGGGTGCTACGCCCACATATTCAATAAGTATTTAATGTCGCATATCTCATAAACTGCGAATTTTGAATGGACGACTTTGACGTACTTATATATAAACAATATGGGCGGATTGGCTACAGTGGGTGTGTCACCTCCAATATAAAAAATATTAAATTATTATATCTATGAAAATATCACAGTTAGAGCCCTAAAATTTTTTCGAATCCACTTTAGTATCAATATGAATATTTTAGTCAAAAATGGGCTGACTAGGAAAAGGGTGTGGTACTTCCCATACGAATTAAATTTAAAACTTCTTCTATCTCGGACATCACCTATATATAAAAATTAATATGCATTTGTTTGTATGTTTGAAGTTTATAGACGACTAAACGGCTGAACCGATTTTCCTACTTTTTATGTTGATATTTTAAATGAGAGAGGTGCCACTCCCACATATACTACATAACCTACTATTGTAAGATAATAACAAAATGGATATATTGGAAAAACTATATCAGCAAGATACCTCAGATTTTGTACAAGTAACTACGGTTTTAATATAAATATTTTGGACAAAAATAGTCGACCTATCATTAGAGGACAATGCACCTTCCATATAAAGTAAATACTAAAATCTGCCTAACTGAAGAACTTTAACAGTTAGAGTCCCCAATTTTGTATAAATAACTTTTGTTTAAATATAAATATTTTGGACAAAAATAGGGAGTTCAGCAAAAGCGGGCGTGGCACCTCCCATATGAAGTAAATACTAAAATCTGCATATGTAGAACACCAGAACAGTTAGACTGCTAAAATTTTGTACGAATATCTAAAGGTTCAATATCAATATTTTTGTTAAAAATGGGCTATCAAGCATTAGGGGCGTGGCAAACTCCATATGAACAAATTATTAAAATCTGTATAAAAAAAACTATAAAAGCTAGAGTCCCCAATTTTGTATTCCAGCTATAGGAAGGTGGTGCCTCTCTGATTAGTGAGTGTGGAAATTATTATATCTTGAAATATGCAATAGTAAGGTAAATTATTGAGTTTGAAATTTTCAACTCATATAGATAGTAAAGTACTAAAGTTCATACTATTTAAATATTTATCTTGGAAAACATATACGTACATACATATGTAATAGTTATGTTATTGTTTACTTCTAAAAACGGGTAACTAATAAAAACTATTATTTATTTGAAAAATACATTAGGTAAACTTTATAATAAGCATTTTAGTGGGCAATGAATTCAGTACTTTTAATTACCTAAGTAATAAAATGTAAACTGTCAATATTTTTCCCAAATAAAATAAGTAGTTGCAAAACTCATCACAAAAAATTACCTGTGACCGACGCAATCACAATTATTAGTTAAATTTTAATAACATTAATTTTCTTCAAAAGGTTTTTGACTTGAACCGATTTCATATTAGGTAAAATATAGAGAAATAAATATAACACGCATTCGGTTTTGAAATTCAGTTGAATCTTTGATTCTAAATATGTTAAACGTTATCTGAGTGACATTTATTTTGCAACAATTTGTAAAAATGCCCCGAATAAAAGCATCTAAAATGCATTGCGTTTGCAATCCCAGAGAGCAAATGAAAGTTCGGAAGACGTGAAAGTCGCCTCAGGACTGAAAGGAGTCGAGCTTCAACCTTTAGAGCCGCAGAAACGCCATCACAACGTGGAGAACGCCTTGAAGGCCTACGACAACGCGCCACAACAGCAAGAGCTACTGAAACACTTTCAGCTTCTGAAACGCCGTCAGAACGCGAAAGACGTCTAGATGGTCTTCGACAACATGCCACAACCCCATGAGCTACCGAGACATCGTTGGAACATGAAGGTCGACTACAAAGCCAGCGAAATCGTATTGAAACATCACGAGCCACAGAAACACCTTCAGAACGTGAAAGACGTGTGGAAAGCCTTCGACAATAGGCGACAACCGCACGAGCTAGCGAGACACCTTTGGAACATGAAGGTACCACAACAGCGCGAGCTAATGAAACAGAAGTCCAACATGAATCACGAGTAGAAAGTCAGTGGATTCGAACATCAACAAGAAGAGCAGCAAAGAACAAAATCATAATCGAATGGCGGTGAATCGACGTAATGTTGTTCATGGATACTCAGGTATTGCATTTAACTACAGATCTGATATAGATGACAACATAATCGCAATTCATGCTGATAGAACTCCAGAACTCCAACAATGGCGTAACAATTTTGATGGTGGGCGATCCAGTTGCATTACGAGATATGTATTTAATTCCGATGGGGGTAGCGAAGCACACCGGGTATTAGCTAGTTTTAAATATTTATTAAAGTGTGTATGCAGCCATTATTTTTTCTACGGAATATTTTAAAGTATTTGCTTTTCTTTTGGTTTTGTGGTATTCTTATTGTGCATATAATGTCTGTTTGATTTGTGTTTACTTCTTTTTTTTTTTTTTTTGTAAAAAAAGTTAACGGCATTTTGTGTTTGTTTTTTCTCTCTCTAAATGTTGTTGTTGCGTTTTGTTTTTTGTTTAAAATAATATGTCAAAAGTGGTTGGAAAAAGACAATTTAATAAATTAAAACGAAAAGAAATAAATAAAAATTTGTTTAAACTTTTAAGGGCAACAGAAAGTAGTCCTGAAGAAGTACAAAATAATGAAAATGTGTCAAATTTTGAAAGTTCAAATGAAGGAGTACGAATGAATGAATGAAGGAGCTACGAACTTATGTACACCTTGATGTACAACGAAATCTTCTTAAAATCGTTAAAGTGATTAAAAACCTTGATATAAAAGAAATTCTTTTGGATATAGGCATCGATGGTTTACCCTTATTCAAAAGCTCTTCGATTTAAGATTTAAAAGGTATGTGTTTTAAGTAATAATATTATAAATTTACATATTATATTATCAAAATAAGATAATAGTTGGATTGGTATCAGAGGTCAAAACAATGCTAAAATGTTATGTAACACCAGCTCATTCTTCCACAAAATATTCTAATTTATTTCCTGTTCAATCAGAGGTCGAATTGAAAGAAATTGAGGATGTCATAGACGATAAAACTAATTTTGCAATGGTAAGAAAGCTATATTAATTTAGAATTTTGATTAATATTATTTTTAATTTGTATTTACAGGTAGCAACAATTAAAAGCATTTTAAGCATGGGGGGATTAAACAAAAATCTTTCAAAATTTATTAGATATAAAGATTGTTGCTCGATTTTAATGTGAATGGAAAGCAGGATAAAAAGAGTCTATTAGACTTCCCGAAATTTGTAAATGTTATTTATGGTAAGTATTTAATTATGTCTTTAATAAATTCCCATTATAAAATAAGCATTCTTATAATTACAGAATCTCTAAAAGTTGATGGTCTCTCTAAAACAAAATTCCTTCACAATTTACGCATAGCATTTAGATTAAACAAAAACCGCTACTACAAGAAAAATCGCTTTAAGAAAAAGAATAAAATTAATAACACCTTTTTAAACAGTGGAGAGGATTCGGATTTAGAAAATATTGATCCTGGTATAGCAGAATAAAATCCCTAATCTTCAACAGCAAAAGAATCAAAAGTAATGTACCATTTCTAATTGCACTTCAAAATTTTATTTTAGAAATTTACTATTTTATTAAAAAAAATTAATTTTGCCCCAAATTTTATTTAAATAATTTAAAATATTAATTAAATTTTTGTTATTTTCGAAAAAATTAAAAATAATTTTAACAATAAATTCGTATAGGTACATATAAATAAATGTATACCTTTTTCAAATCAATTAATTATAGTTATTTTAGTTTAACAATTTATCAAATTTATTTAAGTGTTAAGTAAGTGTTCCTTATTAGAATTAATTTATTTTTTTACATTTAAGAAACAAAGTAATTTTCCCTTATTTTTAATAATCTGATTATATTTAACATTGAATTTATTTTGTTAATTTTGAATAAAAAAATAAAGCAAAAAAATCAATTAGAAGTTATTATTTCACAGATTCTTAAGAAGCATGAAGTAATAGCTTCATATCAGGAAGGAATTCACGTTTTCAGAAAAAACATGATGGAAGAGCTGTAAGCAATGAATGTTGCAATTTCATAGAGACATGAATGAAGCGCTCACATGTAGCTGTTACTCACACCTGCATGTAACGAATGAAAGCGCGCTTCTTTTTTCAAAAGGTAATGCTTCCAAGTGGGAACTCGCCATATAAAAATCATGCCTTCTGGAAGCAGGTTTGTAAGGGGAAAATAGCTTCTCTCCCTTACAAACCTGCTTACATGTAAGCTCCAATTTTTACTGGGGTGGGACATCGAATAAGCTGCAGTTGCTGTACAGGAAAGCATTGAGGAATTAAGAATCTTAGCTTAAAACCAAGCGGCCATCCCATGCGTTACGAATACGATGAAAGGCGATTTGATATTGAATTTCTTTTTAAAATTTTATTCTCCAATGCAACTCAATATTTGGTTCAAACGGTAAGTAAATAAGCAAAGTTGTCACATTTGGAATGAGATTAGCAAAAGTGGGACCAATTCAAACATCTTAGAGCAGATCGGAATCGGTGGAGCAGTGGACGGCTGTTGTTCGCAGAGTGAAGGTCTTATTTTTGAGAAAAAAAAAAGAAAGTGTTCCTCAAGTCGCTGTAGTCTAGTAGTAGTGTGTTAGCTTATTACACTAGAGCACGTAATTCAAACTCCAACTCAAACATCTCGTACAGACCAATATCCTCTCAGCCTTATTTCATAAGCTCTGAGAGTAAATAAAATTGTCATGAAACAATTTTTCAGATCGGTCGTTTGGAGTCCACGTTGAACTGTATATAGGTCACGTCACACGCATGAATAAAATTATGAGTTGTAAGATGTTGTAATAACCAAGTGATCAAGTCATTCCACAACAAATCGTGTAAGTTTCGTACGCATTTGCTAGGACCACGATCTTATCTGCCAACTATTCAAATTAATTTCATTTATTTGTATATGGTCCACCTATTAGTTAAATTTAGCAAATAGGCATTTATCAGGTAGTAAATAGATACATAAAAATCTAAAACGACAATAAATCTCTTTACGGTTATTCAACTAATAAGCTTCTTCAGCTTGTAAGCTTATTCTTCATTTAATACGCATAAGAGACTTGAAGCTTTTAATACTCATTAAATGTGCTTCATGCTGCAATATATCGAACTTCATAACACACTCAAGGATATATGTATAGTAGAAGCGATGGAAGAATATAAAATCTTTCTATAGACAGATACATACATACTGTTTGTAACTGAATAGAGTGGCAATTAAAATAAGCCTCTAATACTGTAATTACTTGCTTAAAATTTTTTTCTACAGAAAATAATTTCACTTTTTTACTTATCCATGAAAGTATATATTAATTAAAGTAGCGTTACTAATACATATTTATACTTTAAAGATCAAGTAAAGGAAGGAAGCAAAAAACAAACCAAAAAAACAATTTTTGTAGCAACTGTAACCTTTTGATACCGAATAATATCGTGATCTTGTAATAAAATAATCTTGTCATCATAGTCATCTCCTTTCATAACAACAGACTACCGGCATGACCAACATTAAAAGCATGAACGGAAACAACAACAAAAATAATGAAACACTGCCATAGAAATTTTAAACAACTTATTAAAGAGAAATAGTTTTTCTTTCTTTTCTTTTTTAACTACAACAACGTTAGACTAAACCTTGTAAAAGAAAGTTTATTACTTCACTAACTTCGTTAGCCATCCCTCTTCTTATAGTCCAATTGGAGAAGCAAAACTAAAAGGTGGGCTTTACCTTGCAGCAAAAATCGTGCCAATATTGTGAGACTCGTAATTTTATATTGTTTTATGTTGTTTTGAGTTAAAAAAGTAACAGTTGGTAGGCTGGTTCGCCTATATGAGCCCCTACATCACTTCAGTTTCACGATCATTGGCATGTTATAAAAAGTAAGAAATGGTTTCTTTATTTAAAATTTCAATTTCAAAAATCGTTGCTGGAATTTAACGAAGTCATCATATTGCCTAAATACGGCCTTTACTGGTCGTAAAAGAATACGATTGGATAGAATCCAAACAGATCACCCCAGGCCAGTCATATCGGTAGGGATTCATCATAAGCTGTAGTAATTTATTCACCTTTTCTACCTAATTTATTATTTTTGTATACTTTTTCATTCCTGTCTGACACAAAACATTTCCTTCTTCTTCTCATTACTAGCTTTACCTTGTTTCAGTTTCATCAACCAAGCTTTTCCAGTTAGACAAGTGATTTATCTAATGTAGCGGATTGTAGAACGATATAGTGGCCATTTCCTTTACCACTTAGCTCTTATTACAACGCTCCCGATTTGCATATAACGAGCTTTTGTGTTGGGTGTAACGTAGATGAACTTTGCTCATTCTATCGTACTTTTATCTAGAGCAGACGTCGCCTGATCTTTCTATGGTGTTCTATTTTAAAGTTTTTCTTCTTGGGGGCAAAGGTCAGCTGTGTACATTGTTAGATTATTTAGGGAGATATTGAAGAGGTCGTCGTAGTCTAGTAGGTAGGTAGACGTGAGGCCGCGGTTCAAACCCCGGATCAGACATCTCCTAGAAAACAAAATATTAAAACATAGTTGTTCGGCGATTTCCTCTCAACAGATTTCTGACAAAAACCCTGAGGGAAAATAAAATTGCCGTGAAAGGTTTCTCAAAAATATCGTTTGGAGCGAACATTAAACTGTAGGTCCCGCTACTCATGTCTGAAGCTAGCTATACAACATTAGTGGTAGATTTTCAAACATATCCACATTAAACAAACGACTTAAATTCAGATTTCGGTATCGATTTTAGGACAATTGTGACCCTGAGTTACCTAGTGTTGTAGAGAAATTTTTTCAACAGCAATAATTTTATAAACAATCAAGTTTTCACATTAATCATGGATGTATTGCTGAGTCAGTAAATATGTCTAAAAGTTCTTAACCTTTCTTGACAATTTAAAGGCCTTCAACAATGAAGATCACACCTAACTTTCCATGAATCTTTCGATACACACCGTATTTTACCAAATGGTAAATTAGTTTACTAGCGAGGACTTTTAAGTTATAACCTCACCTTAAACTCTTGAATAAACATACTTTAACACGGCTTTCATTGTTATCTTGTTATTTTTAACACTCGCAAGTGAAATAATTCGGTATTCATCTTGCTAGATGCCTAGCCCACACTTTGAACACAACCGTTGATTATTTTTAATACGGATCTCCATTATCGTCAGTAACTGACAATTCATAACCCACTGGCTGCATCGCTCTTCCCTCTATATACACTGCGTTATTTAATGTCCCATAACTTTGCGATCTTTCTTTTAAAGTGCTGTTGTTGGACTTTTGACCTTTTGTTTTGCTCCCTTTAACTAATTTTGTACGTATTTGTTTGTGTGACCGTACGATGTGTATATTTTGTTGTATTCTATTTGTCTTGTTTACTTATATTCGCTAAGTTTATTTTCCAATATGAAAATGAAAGAGATTATCCATTCAGACCTATAGGATCATGTCGCCAAATTCAGTTTTTGTAAGATACATTCAGTAATATTTATTGAAGTTATTGTAGGTCAGTTTTCAATAGGGCATATGTTTAAGTTCTTGTAAAAACTAGGAATTATTTTTCCAAAACTCATATTTCGACGCCTCCGTTCTATAACATTCTAAGTCGAAAAGGTGTGTTTTGAGTTATGAGTTCTCAAAGTTTTCACGCGCCATACGACTATATGTATATTCTAAGTAGATTTTTTCCCTATAACTTCGGAACGGTTCGGCGCATCTTAACCAAATTTTGACAGTATTTAAGTTAGAGAACGTAAAATGCATATAACATTAAACGTTATAGAATGGAGGCGTCGATTTGTTTACTTAGAACTGACATTTCTCAAGAGCAGAACTCATGATCAAAACGAACCTTATAGTCTACGTGTTCACCTACGTTAGGGGCCCATTTACCATATTTCAAGCTAAGCTAATTGAAATCAGGAAGCAGTAGTTCCTCCGCAAGACAAGACAAGAAGTATCAGCAAGAGGAGTATAGGTGATATGATGATATGTAGGGTGTTCAGTAAACGTACAAAGAAAGCAACAAAAAAAAAAATAACAAAAAATAACTGGAACAGTAACATCATGCACAGAAAAAATCAATCGAAAAATCTATTGAGAGAAATTTTATGAGAATATACGAGTAACGTAAGGTTACAAAAGGGCACCACAGCAGAAATCATGTTGTCAAAATTTGTACAAAAGGAAGACGAGAAATACAAAACAAAATTGCAGTGAAGTGAGTCTTTTGTTTTAAGCAAGCCATTAATTACTGAAAATCTTAACAGTCATGGAGCATCAAAAAAAAACCGGAAAGAGCTGATTATAGATACGAGAACCAACACATAATAACATGCATATATAATTGGCCATTACAAACCTACAGTAAGGATTACGGCCTAGCTTCTAAATACCACTCATGTTGTGTGTGTTAATTTTATACTTGAGTGGCGGGACATACAGTTTAAAGTCGACTCCGAACGACAGATTTTTAAGAAACTTTTCATGGAAGGTTTATTTACTCTCAGATTTTTTGCCAGAAATCTGCTGAGATGAAGTCGTCGAAGAAATATTTTTTTATAGCATTTTCAGTTTAAATTAAACCTTTTTCAAAATAAATGAAACCTTTTTCAAAATGAACGAAACCTTTTTCAGATTAAACGAAACTCTTTTTAAAATAAACGAAACCTTTTTCACAATAAATGAAACTCTTTTCAGAATAAATAAAACTTTATTCAAATTCAATTAAACATTTTTCAAATTAAATTAAACCAGTTATAGACTTTAATAGAAAACAAACATATTCATTTTTATATAATACTTGTTAAAATTAATGAAGAATTTGTCCACTGACCGCTTTAGGAATTGTCATGATCATATCCATAACATAGTTCGCACAATCATTTTGATTAATTTGTGCAACACTTTCCTCAATTACACTTACTGTGTTATGCTCTATGGTAATGTCACTTAATAATGATCGGGCGTGGAATTTTATCTTAGAAAATGTTTTCTCTATCGGGTTCAACTTAGGAGAATAAAGTGGTAAAAATTTAAGTCTACAGTCACTATTATTCACCATATTTTGAATTTTCTGGGTTTTATGGATTCTGACATTATCCATAATTAAAAATGAATTTTGCAACTCTGGGCTGCTTACAATTTTATCCAGGAGCTCCCTCAGAAATATTTGCTTTTTTGTAGGAGATGCCTCACATGGGGTTTGAACCGTGGCCTCACGTCTAATATGCCAACATCTATTTACTAGACTAGGACGACTAGTGGCCTCTCTTGTTAATTACACGCTGCGCCCTCAAGTTCTGACGCCACTTTTTCAAAACAGTTACTTTGTTCGTATGACGTTCAAGATCTTAGATATCATAGTCACTAACTTTTGTTCTGTTTACGTCATCTGAATCAATTCTAAAATTGCCAACTTTAGAGAAAAAATGTGTACTTCTTTCTTTAGGTCTCTCATCATGCGTGTATAATGATAATATTCTGTATTTGGTAACATGAGATCTAACATTCAGTCTGTCTTTCTAGTTACTACTGAAAGTTGCAGAGCTATGCAAACAAATTTGCAAAGGCAGAAATCAAAGAAAAACCTAATTAAAGTTTAAATATTCAAATTTGTCATAAATCTTTAAGCCGATATGATTACAACAAGGTCAACAACAACAAATGTTCGGTTATACGGTGTTCAGGTATGCACCTATATTGCGTAAATCGCAATAAACGCCATTATTGAGCTCAATATTTCATATGAAGTTTCAATTAATTATTGCGCAATAAATACGCAAATTGTTATAATATTGAGTAAAACTTAAAATACAGCACTGTCATAAGTATGCTCAGTGAGCGTATTATAATTAACCGAACACTTTCTGTTGATATTTGACAACTCAAATGTCACAACGACAAACAAAAAATTAAAAACAATGTTGTTGAAACAACCAGCTGTTTTGTTTACCAGCTGTGAAATGAATATTTAATAAGCAGTTAAACTGTGTGTATTATTATGTCTGAACACTTAAAATATTGTATTCAATAAACCGAATATTGACTCAATAAAAGTGAATAGTATTACCTACTTTCAACAAGAAACTGAAAATATATACAGGCTCTAAAGAATCCAAGTACAGGCTGTGTCAAATTATTTACTGGGCCTGTTGGAGTGATAATGAATGCATTTTACGATATGCAACATTTACAAGGCATGTCGGTACACAAGATTCTACGTTCTCTACACCCTGCTTTCACAAAATTCGCTCGAACCGAAAGGCAAAGAGAAGTGAATGAATTTGAATGTGTATGGTTTTTGAGAAGAATAAATGTTAAGTTTGTAATGTAAATGGGAGGACAGAGCAACAACAACAACAACACCATAAACTATAATAGCAATATGGTTGCCAGGCGACAATATACTATACATGCGTTGTAAACTCTTACATATGTACATAATCATGTTCCAAAACTGCCACTATGAAGAGCACAACAATGAATGCTATGAAGAGGCTGATGTTGAAGATGTTAATGATTTTAGCTTGTTGCTGTGGTAGTTACTTGTCATTGCCCTTGTTGCTGTTGTTAATGCTATTGCCGTTTCTGTAATGTTTGTGGTTACACCTACACACATCCACCTATTATCCAAGCCAATATGATTATAGGCATCTTAATGGCAAAAGATTTTATGGTACGCTGGTAAATGTTGAATTTAATCGTTCGTTGGATGATTTGATGCCGTCTTTAAGTTGAGCCAAATGAAAATCTTTGCATGAATGAGCCAAGAAGGCATTTGGAGTCACTAGCATTCCGATGTTAAAAATCTTAATTATACAATTAAATATTTTAATACATGAGGCACAATATGTCGTTAAAGAATGCGTTTTCCTTTTAAATGTTTGTTAATTTGTTGCATAATAACGACAATAAGGCTTTACCGTTTGCCGGTCGGAATGTGTGTTCATTTACAATTCACTTTGAGAGCATTACACAGCCCTTCAGAAAGCATAGCTCTAAACTTAACATATAAAGACCCTTTTATTACAGTTACTTGGCAGCAAGCTATATAGCATGTGGTATTGTAGCCTGACTTGCTTGTATGCAACTAAATGTGACCCAAATGCCTGAAAAAGAGAATTTTATAGTAAAATTTTCTGCAAACAAAAGATTACTTTTATGACATACGAGTTAATATATTGTGTAACCCAGTTGCTACAAGCTGTACTATAGTGTGGGCATGAAAAAGAAATCTCTTTGTAAATTAAATAAGGAAATGTAAACTTTTTTGGCTAAAAAAGGCATCAATGTAAAGCTCACATAGAAATATTTTGTAATGCAGTATTCATCTTTGTTGTAAATATTGTTTCGCTTTTACCTTTTTAAAAACGTTTAGAATATGCGTTCGCTGATTGCAAACAAAATAAAAATAAGTATGTGTTTAGTTTGACGAATACAACAATAATTGCTTGTTCGCTATTCTTCTTTGCTTACAACGCAGATCTTTTCAACAACGATCTTCAAACCACGAATGTGTTTTTCACACTCAACGCGTCTTCACACAAGACTGACTGAATTCTTACTGGTTTATGTCTGCTTTGTCTTGCATTTTCTATACGCTCGCGTAAACAGTCTGATGAAAGTTCTTGAAGCAGAATGTTCGTGTGTTCGCCTTTACACGATTTCTATCGCGACTTCAATGTTGTTTGTGTAGTATTTCGTTCACATTGCTTGTTGTTGCGTTTGCTTACTTGTCTATCACCTTTTCTTTCTTACTAATGTTGTTGGTTTGCTTGTGACAAGTTCGTTGTATTTGTTTATCGTTTTCGTAACAATATTTTTGATTTTGGTCATCCTAAAGTATATAAACATGGTCCAACTATTTGTATTTGTTTTCTAATTTTTCTTTTTTGTTGTAAATATTTTTGTGTTTTTCAGCCTAAAGAATTAAAAATATACCAACTCCTCGTGGATTTAACTGTCAGAATAGCGGTAATTTAACGCACACTAAATCAGTAATCAAATAAATAATATCAACCGATACAGACTGAAAAACAATGTGAAAGTAGCTAAAACCTGTCTCTGACACAGCCTCAAAAGCAAAACATAATAATAATTAGTTAAGTATGTAACAAATTTGGGAGTTCTAAAGAACTCATATAACCTTTAGACTTAAGAATCGGGAACCCAGAGTAAAATAGTCATAGCCCATGGGGAAATTCGTCAGTTGTTTACAAGCGAAAGTTAACGTCATGAACTACACAGAGCGGTGTATATCAATACTATTTGATCAATACTATCTGACTGCCAACCGAGTAATCATTAAATCCATTTTTAAACATGAGTTCTCAAGATAAAAAAATAATTCCAGCAGAGTGAACATATTTTTTTTAATTTCTGGGAATAATGTTGAAGATTTGTTGGCCAAACGCTTTGAGGATCTTAATTAAATACGATAAGTAATTAAAGAAAGCTAAAGATGTTGTCTCAAAGTCCTACCACTAAAGATACATCATGAGAGAACAGGTTCGTTATTCAGACTAAATATCTTAGAAAGAACAAACAGCGGCGGTACTATTCGAAAAGTAAAAAAAATTGATACCATGGCCGCGCAGTAATCCAAACAAAAGAGATTAGTGCTTGACGGGGAGCTAAGCAAACTTTCAGAGTTCTGGGATGAGATACTTTTTTCGAAGATGATAGCGTGACAGCTGATACTTTATTTTCGATGCCAAAGGACGACAAATAGTGTAGCAAAAAAAAGTACTGATTTCTATATAAAGAACATTTGTCTACCTCTGTGAAGAATGGTATTGATGCTAGGGAAGTGGTTCTGTTCAATTTTAAAAAACAATATTGGTTGTTAAGATATTTTAAAAAGTCAATTTACCGCAAAGTGTCACAAAATTGGGTCTTCATAGTCATTTTATCTTCCAGCAAGATAATGACCCTAATCATACCGCTGATGTAGTGAAACAGTGACTTATATATAATAACGTCTTTAAACGAGAAAATTATTACTTCGAAGTAACTTCAAAATCTATGCTAATAGGAGAATGGAATAGCAAACAAAAATAAATATGTGTTTAGTTTCAATTAAACTCTTTATTGATCGCACAATTTTGTGTGCCACTAGTTACAAGTTGAAGTATGTACGAGGGTTGCCTTTTATAATTCGGGATTAGAGAACAGAAACAAATATTAATCATCGAAAATCGCTTTATTGTTTTTCAAAATATTCCCTATTAAAATCTATACAGTTTTGCATGCGTTTGAACCAATTGTCGAAGCCTTTTTTTGAGCGATTGACAAATTGTGTGGGATCCAACGCGAACAATTTTTTTTGACAGTCAAATGTTCATGCAATATTGAATGTATGCTGGTCCCACTAATGCCTAAGGTTGTCTCAATCTCACGATAGGTCACATGAGGATCTTGCAATATCAGTTGGCGCACAGCATCAATGGTTTCCGGAACAACAACCGATTTTGGGCGACCTTCACGAAATTCGTCTTGGAGTGAACTACGACCTCGGTTGAATTCACCATACCATCGGTAAACACTGGTCCTTGATGGACTTCATCGACAAAAATTGAATTAAGTTCATCGATGCACTGTTGTGTGTAAAAAATAATCGCACGAAAATGTTTACGATTTAATTCAATTTTTTGGGCGAGATGAATCTTTTAAGTTACTGTAAAAACACAAATAGCGCTCGTATGTCAAAACGTTCTGAGTACGTATAACCTCAAAAATGTCAAGCTTTACGATAGAGCTGTTAGTTGGCAGATTGCAACACTAGGGTTGCCAAATCCCGAAATATAAAAGGCAACCCTCGTATATAACAATAATTGCTTGTTCGTTATTCTTCTCTGCTAACACCCTTTGCGTAAGCAACACCAATTGTATGTTAGACCTCTATAGCGGAGATCTTCAAACCAAACTCTTCTCTTCACGCGCAACGCGTCTTCACACAAGACTGACTGAATTACTACTACTTTTTGTCTGCTTGGTCTTGCCTTTTTATATGCCCAGGCAAACAGTCTGATGAACGTTCTTGAAGTAGAACGTTCACGGTTTCGCTTTCTCGAGAATTCTATTGCGACTTCATTGTTGTTTGTGTACTTCGCTTACGTTGTTTGTTGTTGCTTTCCTTCCTCTTTGTCTGTCTCCTTTTCCTCCATACCGATGATGTTGCTTTACTTGTAACAGGTTCGTTGTATGTATTAGTTTAGCTTTTG
The DNA here is from genome assembly GCA_930367235.1 of Sarcophaga rosellei. Classification (NCBI taxonomy): domain Eukaryota; kingdom Metazoa; phylum Arthropoda; class Insecta; order Diptera; family Sarcophagidae; genus Sarcophaga; species Sarcophaga rosellei. The sequence goes on from OV884019.1 coordinate 68,184,782, forward strand.
TTTCTCATGTTAATCTTAAACTATACATCCATTTTCATAACAATACATAATTGGTCGTTACAACTCTTCAGTAAGTATTACGACCTAGCTTCTCACACCACTTATGTTGTGTGGGATTATTTAAAGAGTGGCGGGACCTATAGTTTAAAGTCGACTCCGAACTACGAAAATTGTATTTATTCTTAGAGTTTTTGCCAGCAGACTTCAGCAGAGGAATTCGCCGAAGAAATATTTTGTTGTATTCCGTTTTGTTGGAGATGTCTGACCTGGGGTTTGAATCGTGACATCACGTCTACCTACTAAACTAGTATGCCAAAATGATTGGCAGAGAATTTGAAATCTGAAGGCTACCCTACCAGCTATTAAGAAAAAGAAAAATTATCAATTAGTATAAGTTTCAAATTAACTCTTAAAATTATACGAATTTTTTTCGTGCATTTTTTATTGATTTTCTTTTGTTTTTATTACCAGAAACTCATTTTAAATTACGTTTTATGTTATTTCAAGCGACTAATAGACCCACTTTTTGAGTTATTTTTTATTTTGAAGCTACTAAGCTGAGTTGATGTACACAGACTTTTTATGCCTACTGTAAGCTTTTTCGAGGACTTATGGACTAATTTGAGGCTAATGATGTTATGTTGTGTGACATTTTAACTTTTCCTATGACCTTTGTAATTAAAGGGAATAATTAATCTTTCTTTGTACTCTTCATTAATAGAAGAAATTTTAAATAATTTTCATAAAACATACATACATATATGCAAGTATTATCTGTAAAGTAAATAAATTTGAAATCATTTACAATTAACGCTGGTGTATGAATGTCTGCTTTGTTTTCGTCCAATAAATGGCATACAAGATGAATGACCATTAAAATGTTTATAGACGCCAGATACTATTCATGTTATTGGGATGCATTTTTTTATAGCGTCTGTCATTTAATGAAGGGGAAATTTTCAATATCATAATCCATAAAGTCGGTAGAAATTCAAAAGAAGATGTATCCACTGCATGAAAGAGTTCCACAATATGAGGCTATACTGAGTGAGCACAGGGATTCAATGAAAACTTCGTAAATCATCATTAACACAGTTATTTATGAAACTGAAGCTAAATGCTCATCTTAATCATTGAAGCATTAAAATCTGCCCCCACATCTATCGTTGCGAGGCAAATTTATACATTTTATGAACGATAACAACACTGTGGAAGACTACGTACATATGTATATGGTACAAGAGTCCAAAACAATTTACGATGGTGGTTGCCATTCATAAGTCTCGTCTTGCAATTGTTAGTTTTTTTAAAGTAATGGTTAATGGTGCGTGGCAATATGTCTACAATTTACTTAAGCTTCCTACTTTCCAATAAAAATATTGCAAAAAAATATTGAACAATAAAACAGTGCACACAATATTTAAATGATAAAAGGCAAATAAAACTGTCATCGTAAAATAATGTGTATTATGAGGGAAATTGTCTTTAATAAGAAATAAGTGGCTTTAAATATGTTTTGCAAAATGGATTCTAATGTGCTCCTTCATCGATATTTTTTCCTACATTTGTTAAAAAAATTTGAATGTCATGTCATAACACTCATTTAAGTTCGCATTAATTTTAGTTTAAAATTCTCTAATTTTACGCCCTTTAATGCTTGCCTATCGAAATAGCGAAAAGTACCAACACCTTCAAAAACGATGCCGTTCACGTGCTGAGCTTGACGATTGTCGGTATACTTGTGCATGAATTTTTTCTTCCCTAGTTTCTTTTAAATCTCACTCTAAGGACCCATGTTACAACTTGCCGTTAAACTTGGGTTTAGTTAAAGGTACCTTTAGCTAAAGGGAACTGTAAAGTTACCTTTAACTTATTTTCGTTATTTCAACTTACAGATAAAATAAAATTAACTTTTTCAAATATATGGCAGTGCCGCAGTCATGTCGATAAAACTGCTCGATTAAACAATTTTTTTTAGCGCAGTATTTAAATTTGAAGTTGCCATATTGAAAATAATATATAATATGGCAAGTTCAAACATAAACTTAACTTTAAAAGTTAACGGCAGGATGATTCTAAATGATAATAATTGCCCTAACTGTAGCTACGTCAATACATCGAAGAGACTCTAATAGTTGCAGTAGTGTCAAAGAAAATGTGTGGGAGGACGCAAACGTTCTTGGCATAGTCAAAGTTAATTGAATTATGTTGGGCGCTAACGTAGCATTCTTCTTATAAACGCGGCGCACTAAGTGGCATTTACCCTGAAAAGCTGGCCAAAAAGGCAAAAATGAATTTAAAGAAATTTAAGAAACTGAGCGAGAGTTCGATAGACAACAAAATTCTGCGTTATATAGTGAATTTTCACGACTTTAAGTTGAGATTTATAGATTTGAGACGATGTCAAAGTCAGGAAAGTGAATAGAGGTTTAATATTGATTTTTTTTTATTTGAAGGGTATGAGCAACCGCTACTTTCAGTTTTATATATATATATATATATATATGTATATCCCATATATTAATGTTAAAATTATTCGTTAAAAATATAAAAATAATAAAAATTTCACATTTTTTTACCCTTCCCAAAAAAAAGATAAGGATTTTAAAGGTGAAAGTAGTTTTTAGTAGTTTAATGTTATACACCACAAGAAAATATGAACTCTCTACATTCAGGAACAAAAAAAAAAGTTTGCGCAAATTTGTGCAATTATTTTTGGCGATTTTTGGAAAATTTTACTTTTCTGAAAAATTAAAAAAAATTGATATATATTGTAATAAAATATGAAATCTCTATTTTCATCCTTTTTACCTGTAATCTGGTAAAAAAAAAATAATAAAATGCATACCTTTTAAAAGAAAAATTAGATTAAAAATGTCAAATATACATATGTCCCAGATGACGAGCTGTCATCGCATATATATTTAAAAATTTGAAGAATATGCATATAAAACTGCCGAAATGTATGTGCAACTCTATAGTTGGAACCCCAATTCTTATTCATGGCGGTACGGTAATAAAGCAAGCAATTTTGCCAATTGGACAATTGTCAGAAGAGGCTTCAGGGGCAAGAATTAAGCGCTTCAGATTATTTAGTACGAATTATGCGAGGAAATTCAGTAGAAGCGATACCAATCGAGATGTCCTGAATATGTTACTTTTAAGCAGTGATCCTTTTATAGGTTGCAGTACACAAAAATCGCGAAGGAATAGAAAAGCATTTTCATCAGATGCTATTAAATTACTCCTTCCTGACATTGATGATGAAAATGATAACGATTTTAACGATTGTATTGAGTTTTACTTTTCAAGTATTTTTAAGTTAATTATTAAATAATGTAAAATAAAAATTATAAATAAATATTAATTATTATAGAACTTTAAAAACTTAATTACATATGTATATCGACTATTATAACAATATGAGATGTATGTTTGATTTTTATGTTTGATAATAAAATCAGGTAAAATGATTCACTGGTTCAGTTTCTTAGTAGTCTAGTAGGATAGTTGGTTTACTCCACGAAATCCCTTGATATCAAATCACTGCTCTGACATCTCAAAAAAAAAATATATTTCTTTTGGCGACAGTCTTCTGGCAAAAGCACTAAGAGTAAACAAAAATATCATGAAAAGCTTTATAAATCTCTCGTTCGATCTCGACATTAAACAGTAGGTTCCGCCGCTCTTGAATAATAGTGTTACGTTTTAACCTTTTTAAAAATGTCTAAAATATGAGTTCATTGATTGCAAACAGAATAAAAATAAATTTGTGTACAGTTTTAAATAAATAATTTATTGTTCTCACTACTTTTGTGCCACTGTTCACACTTGACGAGTACAACAATAATTGCTTGTTCGTTATTATTCCCTTCTCACACGTACGTTAGATCTGTATAGCGGCGATCTTCCAACCATGACTGTTCTCTTCGCACGCAACGCGTCTTCACACAAGACTGACTGAATTCTTACTCCTTGTTGCCTGCTTTGTCTTGCATTCCTATATGCCTACGTAATCAGTCAGATGTAGGTCCTTGAAGTAGAACGTTCGGGGTTTCGCCTTCTCGAGAACTCTATCTAGACTTCATTGCTGTTTATGTATTTAGTTCACATTGCTTGTTGTTGCGTTCCCGCTTACTTGTCTATCCCCTTTTTTTTCATACTGATGTTGTTGGTTTACTTGTAACAAGTTCGTTGTATTTGTTTGGGTAGCTTTTTGTTTATCGTTTTCGTAACAATAGTTTCACAAGTTTTGAACAAGAAAGCAATTAAGTGAAAAGTACAAATTCCTGTTGAGATTTGTGGTCGATTCAGGTTGCGAATGTTAAATAAAACTTTAATTTGTGGATTAAAGTAAAAATAAAAAACTGTTAGGGGTTCTTGGGTGAAACCATATTAATCGTATATATTTCTACAAATAAACTCAGAGAGAAAACTTCATTGAATTTAATAAAACAGAAGCAGACATATACAAATCGAAAAAAAATTTTCGAAGAAAGTTAAGCTTGCGACCAAGTATACTCTCAGTTTTCCCCATGCAATTAAACTTGAGTTGAAATCTTCAGCGTAATTATTAACCCCCCTGCTACAATAATAATAAAAAATTTATAAAAAAGGGGCAAAATTTTTTCAATTGACAAGATACTTGCGGTGACTCTTATTTTATAGCAACAGATAGTATGAGTACTTTATCTGAAAGCATTCATTCAAGGGTAGCAGTAGGGTCGGCAATTTCTTTGTTCATTTAATTCGTATTCAACCTCCTTCATAAAAATTAAATGAATTTTTTCTCATGATTAAATTAAATTTAAAGCTTTTAAAGGCAAAGGAAAGAAAGCATGATGAGTGCTCTATTCATTTAGCCATTCAGTGGAATGATAGCAATTTAAAGAGTCTTTTAGTTCCTTAGATTGACATAAACAAGGAAGTAACATCACGATTTTTATGATTACGGGGAATACAACATCTTCTCTAAGTATTTGTGATATAACAATAATTTTCATAAAAAAAGCAGAAATCCGGTACTAATATTAATACGAATATAATTATTTTAATTTGCCTGCCCACCATTGTGTTTGGCTCTGACAGTATATCAAACTAATTTTATAGTCAACAAAAAGGTGTTAATGGAATTTCTTCGTATTACGATTATTAGTGAAAGATAAACTACACTTTAAATACGAAAATGGGTAATCACCTTTGTGTCCATTCTCCATTAACGATACGCTCAAATTAGACTCCATAAGTGGTACTATTTATTTAAGTGCTAGCTGAAGCACGGAAAAAATTATTTCGGAAAACTACTGGGAGAGGAATACGGATCATATGCGGATGCAAGAATCTGCAGAAGAAGGCAAACCCAAGGAAATTTCTGCAAATTTCATTGTTCTACAAGTCTAATAATGCCATCTTACACATCCAATATTATCCAAGACTACGAAAGGTCACTGTTTATTGATTGACCTCATATATAAAATTAACGCACACAACACGAGTGATGTGAGAAGCTAGGCCGTAATCCTGAGTGAAGGGTTGTAATGGCCAATTATGTATGTATGTATTTTTTAAAAAAGTACTATTTGATGCGAAAAAGTACTCTTTCAGTTATAGTTCAATACCATTTTAAAATTTCAATTTTGCAACACTGATTACAACCCTTTAGGCAGAATTAAAACTTAGCTCCTCACACTACTTACATGAGTGTCGTGTGTGTCAAATTTGTATGCCAGTGACCGATTTGAGATATTCTTTTTTATTCCCTAAGTTGTTGCCAGAAGACTGCTGAGAGAAATTAACAGAAATAAATAATATTTAATAGGCATATGATCCAGGGGTTGAATCATTGGCTCTCATCTAATAAAGCAACACACTACTACTACTAGACTACAATGAAATTGGTCAATAAATCCCAATTTCCTTTAGACTGAATTGGAAGATCTGAAAATCATCTACACGTGGTTTCAACTGGAAAGCTCTATGTGACACAGAATTAACGCCATATTGGATAACCAGAACAAGTGGTTTGAGGGCGTGGTCATCTTACGTGATGTTCAATTTAATCCCTTTAGATCTTTTCCTGTGGGGTTTTCTAAAGTCGCAAATAGAAGTGAACAAGTCGTAAACCGCAAAGACAACATAACCTAGAGAATCCGTGGTACTTCATACATACTTTGCAACATAAATCGCAAACGCAAACCACAAAATAGGCAGGATATTTATCTATTTTAATAGTTTTTCAAGTTTATGAAGAATAGATTCCTTTTCGCTCGTCCCTACAGTTATTACCAATTTCCAAGACATGGGATTTGCGAAGACTTTCGTTGCATCATCTATCCCAATTTCGACCGATTCGTTATATTACACGCATCCGAAGCCGCCCACGTGACGTTGACAGAATGCACAAGCAATTATGAGTTCACAAGTCTTCAAAGAATTTTAAAATATAGAGAACTCTCCAAAAAGTTCAATCGATGCGCCATGCTCTGTTTGTTACGTAAGAACTCAGTGCATCGGCTTTATTGCTACATCCATGCTATACTTTACGATGTAAGACACCACAACTCATATGACTATACGAGTACTCTCAATGTAACGAGTGATGTCAAATGAATTTTGACAACTTCCTAAACTCATGGTCATCTTTTCGAGTATCCGCGTGGTATGTTAGGACGTTCTGGCAAATTTACATCTGAAAGCCAAAACAAACCAAAATCAAAATAAGATACATGATCATCGGCAAAGAATTTTCAGCAATTTAAGCACTTCGTTTCTCAATTAAAGTTAAAATTAAGGTTTTGTATTTGAAATAGAAATAAGTTTATAACAAGAAAATATTGTTTCTTAATTAAACGTAACTTTCTTGAAAGCAACTTTATTAAGTGGCATTCAACCTTTGGGGTATTTCGTAAAGTGTATGGTAATGAGTGCAAAGGCTAGAAGCGACGTCATATGAAAAGTAGAATGTAAATGAAAAGTAACATGACATTTTATTTTTTCCATTTACACAACTTTTTACTTTGAAGTACTTGATAGAAAAATTCAAAAAGTTGTTATTGTTTTTTTTTAGGCATGTAACCACCTACATACCAACGTGTATGTAAATAAGTATGAGTAATAAAAGTATTATTTTAAAATGTCTACGTATGTACGTAAATGTTCATGTACATACAAATTTAAATGTACAAAGCATTCGTGTCCACATGAAAATATGAATGTTGCAAGAAATTTCTTTTATTTACAATTTTATGTTGCAAATTATCTTCGAGATAATATTGTGTGCCAGTGGATGGAAGGGAAATATTAAAAAGTGCAACCAACATGGTTTTTATGACACTCTTTAACGCAAAGAAAATGAAGAGAAAATTTTTTATATTATTACCTTTTTATCTTTTTAAAAACGTTTAGAATATGAGTTCGTGGATTGCAAACAAAATATGCGTTTAGTTTCAATTAAATACTTTATTATTCGATTTTTGTGTATCCAACAATAATTTGCTTGTTCGTTATTCTTCTTTGCGTAAATAATAACGACGCAGACCTTTACAGCGGAGATCTTCTAACCACGACTGTTTTCTTCACACGCAACGCGTCTTCTCCCAAGACTGACTGAATTCTTACTGCTCATTGCCTGTTTTGTATTGCCTTTTTATATGTTTTTCAGTCTAATGGGGGTTCTTGAAGTCGAACGTTCTTGGTTTCGCCTTCTCGAGAACTCTATCGTGGTTTCATTGTTGTCTGTGTATTCTGTTCACGTTGCTTGTTGTTGCGTTCTAGCTTACTATTCCCTTTTCTTTCAGACTCATGATTTTTGTAGTTTTTTTTTATATAATTTTAATGTTAAACGATGTTACGCCGTTTCCATTTTCGTAACAATATACAGCGTGCTCCAATCTCTAAGCATTTAACGAAAATGGGCGTTCAAATGAAAATTCATTTTGAGCAGTTCATGATATTTTTGGTCAGCATAATCGTGCAAATGTGTCCTCAATCGGGGGAATTGTGCAAATTTCGATAATCGGATCTGTAGAAAATGTAAATTGCTCGCCCATTGTTGTTGTTTCCGATAATGTGGCAGAAGAGCCGTCAAACTCAACATGTCGTCGTGCCCAACAATTGGTTATCTCGTGAACATCACTGATACGAATTTTGAATAAGGCTTTCAATTTACACGCTCATCACTACGCGAGTGGTTGGTTGAATAGACCGAAATGAATGGTGACTTTACCAAAAAAAAAATATTCTTTAGCTACGAGGCATACTTTCACCCTGCTGGATTCCTTAACCAACATCGTTAACGCATTTGGGCAACTGAGAATCCACGAATGCTTTTTGCAAAGGGAATACATACACAAAGAGTGACTATTTATTGCAGTTGATGGACTTTCGTTGTCATCGCGCCGTTCTTCTTCGAAAATGAGGTCTGCCAAGCTGTTACCGTGAAGTCGATTTGCCAATGCAAGATGATAAGGAATTTCCTGTGTTCAGAAATTAAGTACATGGACATGGACGATATATGGTTCTAACAGGGTAGCGTTACTTGCCACACAGTCAATATTGGATACCAGATTACGGCCAATAACTATACTATCGATACAGCTACTGAATTTGTTTATCTTATTTATGTAGTAAATGAATTTATGAATTATGAATTTACCACCAAAAATGATGTCCATCTGGAGATCAAGCGTAGGATCACTCTTGCCAACAGTTATTACAATGGTCCCAATAGGCAGTTGAGTAACAAATACTTCTCTAGTACGACAAAACTAATACTCTACATGATGCTCTTCCTCCCCGTACTTCTTTATAATGTAGAAGAATTGAAATTATTAAGCACTGATGCCTTGAGAGTATTCGAGAGAAAGGTCCTACGAAAGATCTTCTGTCCAGTGTTAGTGATTTTTGCATCCGTTGCAACAATGAGCAGTACAAGTTCTTCAACGACATGGACGTTGTGTTTCGTATTAACTGCGCTGGCTGGCCATGTCGTTCGAATGGAAAAGGATGCTTCGGCGAGATGGATAAATGTTGTGGGAATTTGCGGAAGTTGGCGTAGAGAACGACCTGGCTTGTGTTGGAAGGACCAAATCAAGAAAGCCCTCTCATCGATTGGTGTGACCAAGTGGCAAAGGCGCCAAGAAGCAGAGGCGCATAGAAGAACGTGTTAAGACAGGTCGAAATCCATTAATCGGGTTGTTAATGGCCAGTTAATTAAGTAAGTAGTCTCAATTATGTCTCAGAGTCATTGATACATTGCTTGCTGCAAGACCTACGGGAGTTCAAACTAAGTGGCTTGTGAAATTCGGATGCCCCCCAATAAAAAAATATTCAAAAATATCTAACAAAATACAATTTTACAGACAATAAGAACTATTTCTTGTTACTTATTTAATTGGGCATTACAGCTCTTTAATCAGGACCTAGCGTCGAGTGGCAGCATTTAGAATTTAACGTCGACTAAGAACAATAGACTTGAGAAGCTTTTTTATGGTAATTAGCTTCCCTCTGCGAATTTACCTTGAAACTGCTGAGACGAGGATGTTAGAGCTGTCACAGCTGATATTTAAAAACATGATCTCCCGTTTAGCTAGCCAATACACTACTCTACTCTACTCTAGACTACTGTCTAGACTACATCGTTAATTTAATAGCTATGTATTTCATCAACTAAAAATTTGCTGGACCTGAAAGACATTCTCTATTTTCAATTTTAAATTTCCTTAAAGACTTCTCGGTCAGTCAATTAAAATATTGTTACGAAAATGGAAACGGTGTACATCGTTTAACGTTAAAATGAGCAAAAGCTACACAAACAAATACAACGAACTTGTTACAAGTAAACCAACAACATCAGTACAAAAGAAAGGGGAATAGACAAGTAAGAGAGAACGCAACAACAAGCACTGTGAACAAAATACACAAATAACAATGGAGCCGCGATAGAGTTCTCGAGAAGGCGAAACCCCGAACGTATGACTTCAATCAAGAACCTTCATCAGACTGATTACGTGAGCATATAAAAAGGCAGGACAAAGCAGGCAAGTAGTAGGAAGAACTCAGTCAGTCTTGTGTGAAGACTAGTTGCGCATGAAGAAAACAGTCGTGATTTGAAGATCGCCGTTGTAAAGATCTAGTTGTTAGTGCTTACGCAAACAGAAGTGTAAACAAGAATAGCGAATTAAACAAATTGTTGTTGTATCATCAAGTTGTAAACGGTGGCACACAAGAGTAATGCTAACAATAAAGAGTTTAATTGAAACTACACACATATTTGTTTTTATTATGTCTGTAATCAACAAACTCATAATTTAAACGTTTTTTAAAGGGTAATAACGTAACAATGTGTCGAAAATTAAGTAAAGGGCCTCAGGGTAAATTATTTACCTCATAAAAATTTTAATAAAAGTAGTAAAAAAAGTCTACTTATGGCAACTCAATTTAAATTGTTAATGTTAAGGTTTTGTGCGATAAATTTAAGCTGGTGTCTGGTAGTTTTTGACACTCATAAAAATATTCCTCTGCAAAAACATGTGATGCTAATTAATGTTAAACACTGGTATTCTCTTCATAAATATGGTTTCTGTATGTTTTATACAGATTGTTTTAAAACCTGAAGAATGTATGAAATATCAGGAAATGTAAATGAATATTCTTTCATATTTTACTTTACTTTATAGTCGAGTACTTATCGAACAAATCTTAGCTTTGCAGAAAATTATGTAAATTTCGCCAGTATTCTAGGATATGAAAAAATGCATTCCACATCCATAAAACTTTTAGGACAAACTCACACTCTGCTTGCAAGTGAGAAGAGTGTGGCAATGATTATACGTGAGTTTCAGTAAATAACACTACAAAACATTTGTGCCACTGGCTGCTTCTCTTACTTATTTTAAACAAATCTTTCTTTATTTCTGTTTTCTTTTTTTGCATTCATCCACTTATAATGTTTTATATTTTGTAGTAATTTTTCTATTTTTAGTTTAGTTTAGCTCACCATTGTGTTGTTGTATTTACATGCCACATAATAATGAATTATGCTGTCGGTCCTACATTTTGCAGTGGTAGTCACAATGAATTTCCTTCTTGTGGCACATATTCACTCACTCAGAGCAGTAATAAAATCCATTCATACAGATTCTGGAAGCAGAGACGGAACGGCACAGAGCAGCATACATATATATATAACATTTCAGTATCTTAAATGAATGCTTTCTTTAGGGCACGAAATTAATTTCGCTCAATGTATTCAATTCTTATACTCTCTTTACTTTATCCTGTTTCGTTTTACCTCTTGGAAATAAAATAATAATCAGGTCAAAATAGGTATGTTTAACATTACAAAGGTTACGTAGCATTCATATGGAGCTATTAGTACAATAGAAGCTGCATTACGTTGCTCTGAACATATATTGGTTGAATATATTTGCCAACCTTTTTCGGACGAAGTGTAAGATTAAAGTGCTTGCCTAGAAAGAAGAGTGTTTACAGCTCAGTGGAACAAATTCCCATTGTAGCTTCGAAATTTTGAAAAAGTAGAAGGCTTTATTCTCCTCCAAAAATTACTCTATTCAGGAATATTTGGGAGTAGTGATTAACAATCATCTGAACTTCAAGTTGCACATGTATTTGAAGGCAACTAGATACGAAGGAGGAGGGCTATTCAGAGTAAAAGAATATTAAAACTAAATACATGAAGCACTAAGCTACAGACTCTGACAGAAAAAAATTGGTGGTTATAGAAGTTACTTGTCGCACGACTTATCGTTTGGTCAAGGTCAACATTGTGGAATTTCGCAAACATCAAAATGAATTGTAGGCTGTTATCAGTCAGATTCTCACGACAGACGAAGAAATTAGGGCAAGAATACTTTTTAAGAAGATAATAAGTTTTGGTACCTTCAATCCAATAATAATTATAACAACACAACAGAGAAGAATGATCCAATCATCTAGAGGGAGATTCAGCTTCAATTTCTAACAACTCCTACTTTCTTCCTTCTATGCCTAATCACTCAATGCCAAACTGAGTATTTGCTTCTGCCAAAACTAATAAGGAAATAATTCTTAATATTTGTAAAAGGACCTCAAGGAAGAAATAGGGTCTTAGACCAATATTCTGTTCATGCAGTCATACTAACATACTTTTTTATTATCAGCGGATCCGTCAGTTCCATCCCTCAAGTCACTCTTAAGATCGTGATAGAAATGTTGGTAGAAATATTTGTCTCAGACAGTCAAGTGGACTAAGATACTCTTAAATTGTTCGCGGCTGCATTCTGCGGGTTGTGGGCGGGCCAATTATGAAAGATATCGCGTATCATGTGATACTTACCCTAGTTTTAGAATAACTTCCAGACAAGATTGGTATTCGTATTCTTTTTCTTGGGATGGTCTTAATCTTTATTGAAGAAAATCGGAGCGGTAAACTTCAGTTTTTGGTCTCTCTCAGATAAATCGATAAGTGTTCTGTAATTGTAACTCTGGATGTCATCTTTAACGCAGTGATCGAAGTGTCTTTTCAACTTAATTTGTCATTGTTCCGCTTGGTAGACGTCATGGCAAAATTATATCTTTATCAAGTCTTTCGGACATGATACAACATTCCTGGCAAGTGTGCTGCCAGGTCTGGTTGTTAGGCTAAAAAATTTCTGTTCTTGGAAAGAGAATTGATTAGTAGAATCAAATGAGATAGTTAATGTGTTAAAACTGATATTCTGGGTATTGTGTGAGATGTTACGCTTTACGGTAACTTACACTTACATAGGTGTCTGCATATGCCATTATTTGGACCGTTTCAGTGATATGTCATTGACAAATTTGATTAATTCATATTTTCAGAAACGGGCTATCTCCGGTTTGCAACATTCTGATTGGACTTAGGAGGATTTCACTAATTTCATTAATGATTACAATAATGTTAGTATTGCATTTCAATGATTTAATTCTTCCTAAACTTTTCCAATTTTTTGAGTGTAAGTGCTCCATATTTCTTTTCTTATTCGTTGCTATTAGGGAAGAGTGTGGAATGGTAAAAATCCTTGACTGTAGTCGGCAATGATTGCAGCTGGTTTGCATTTTGTGGGAAAAGTAATTTGTGTTACACTCGTTATAATCACTGGCACACACACACACACTAACATTAAGTTGCTGATTTATACAGTTTTTGTAAGTCAGTAGCATCAACAAATTCAATGCAACATAACTAACACACAAAAAAAGAGAGAAGAAGATGAAGAAGAAGAAAAAAAGTAGAAGATGAAGATGAACAAAGTAGTAGAAAAAAGAGTAAAAAGAGTGCACAAAGCAAAGTTAAATTGTTTTAAATTGTGTGCTAAAAATGTTCTTTTATTTCTTTGATAGACAGAGAAAATCATACTCTTTTTGAAGAGTTTGGCTTTGAGTGTGTGTGTATGAGTGTGTGAGTAAGTTTTCATACAATTTATTACCGATTTTTTTAAAAGAAAAGATAAATTGTTCACTTTGAAAAGCCACAAAGTATTCTCCGTATACATACGTGCAACAGAGTGTACATACATATGTATATAGAAATTATTTTTAAAAGAATCAAATTAAAACGTTTACTTTTTTTTTACTAAACTAAGCCCCTTTATGGCATTAGAAAAGACTTTTTCCTTTTGAAGAGTAAACAATTTAAATTCTCTTGATTTGGCAGATTTCATTGCTTTGTGTCTTGTGACCAATTAAGTTTAATTTTATTGAGGCTTTTCTGTTGAATAATGATTCTCTAATGTTTTCTAAACATGTTTTTTTTCGTTGCCTTTAATTTGACTTTATTTATTTATTTATTCAACTGAAATTAAAATATTTGTTGTATTTTGTACAAATAATTGTTGTTTTACTTTTCTGTGTGATTCTTCTGATTTTAAATTAATACAGTTAATGTGTCGCACTGATCAACTGCTGAATAAAGAATTTCTATTCTAAGTTCTGCCCTTTTGAATTTTCTTATCCGAGTTGCTAGATGTTGTCGTGGGGAGTAACACCCACGTATGTTTTTACATGTACGATCAACGGTAAGATGATCCGTACCAGTGTTTAAAATTTCAGTACTTTTGTACTTTTTCATTTCAGTACTTTTTTATTATCATATATTTGATATCTTGCTCTTTTCAACTATTAAAGCACAAGCAACATGATCAACGTAATGCTAAAGGTAGAATTAGGCTTTAGCCCTGCTTAGCCAAACGTCCACTGTACGTACATTCGTTTTTAGAATACGAAAAGCATTGAAAACGCTTGCCGGACAGTAATGTAATTTCGGTTAGCATTTGTATTGCTCTTCATATGCTAAAAACGAACGTAGTATGTTATATTACGTTAAATCGACGTTTGACTAAATGGGGCTTTTACGTTTTGTTACTTGCCGAATCAGCTGTTTTTGTCCTGTAAATGTATTAAATATAAATAAATAAATAGTCTAGTAGGCAGTACAGATATATGTATTTTGTGGTAGGCAGTGTGCTGGCTACTAGACGTGAGCTCTCTATTCAAACACCATGGCAGACATCTCTATCAAAACGAAATATGAAAAAATATTTCTCCGGCGACTTTATTCTGGGAAAAATTCCGAGAGTAAATAAAATTGCCACGATAAAGTTTCTCAAAAATCTGTCCTTCGGGGTCGACTTTAAACTGTAGGTCCCGGTACTCATGTATATATAAAATTAACACGCGCTGAATAAATGGTCATAATCTTGATTCAAGGGTTGTAATGACCATTATTTATGTATGTATCTTTTACAAAACTACCATTTGACACAAAAAAGTACTTTTACAGTTATAGTTCAGTTTCATTTCAAAATTTCAATTTTGCAACATTAATCCGCACTCATCATGTGCATTGTAGAAAAATATTTTGCAGAAATAAGATAACAAAAAAAATCGTAATATATAGGACTAATATACAAATGAAAAATGGTATCAATGAACAAATTACAGTATTGCGGATAAAAGCATCCTGAAACTTAGGCAGTATTGACTCTTGCTTCGAAGTACACTCAAACTATATCGATAAATGCATTCTACTTTTAAGTATTCTCCGCGATAAATTTTACTTTAAATTTACTTAAAAAAATTCGTTTATACAAGTATGCATCCACTTTGTATCAACTTTCTTTCAAAAATTGGTGCTATTCACTAGATCTCTCGTTCATGTGACTATATTATATTTCTCAATTTCTTTTATGTTAAGTTATTGCATTATGCTGATAAAATAGTAATATTTGAGCCATTTGAAACCAATAATCAGTAGTAAAAAATTGGACAGCCCAATGCAGTTCCATAGAATTTTAGTTTTGGTATTATTCTTCTCGCGGTAGAGGCTGCACTCTGTCCAATCCAGAAGATGTAACCAAGCAACCCAATCTCAGATAATTTATTCGTGATAAAAGTTCCTCCTAAACTGGCTTTATTGTTGGACGATCATTGCTACAACAGGACTATTGATTATGCCTGTAATTCTACTGGGGATTTATGAAGCTGGAGGGCCCTGTATTTTATAACTTTGTTTACCACACGGAGTTGAAAGTTAGAGGTTAGAGGACGTGGTCAAATTGACCCATTGTACACGGAGTTGAAGAAGATTAACTAAACCTCCGACCACCCATTGAGTACGAAGCCATTGCTGTCACACAAACGAATAGTCCTACTAAAGAATGACTTCTGTAATGCCGTGTGCGATCTACTGGAAAATCTATCACAAATGGAGGTGTTCGCCGAGAAAGAGAAGTATTATGTAGGAGTAGATGATTTTCGTCAACAAGTCCTCTTTTTTCACTCAAGCAAAATCCGTTGTAGTGGCAATCGAACACAAGCCATATTGCAACGATGCTCTAATGAATCAATGCAGTTGGATACCCTACCGTCATTAACGAGAACCTTCGCCCACTCCTGTACGCGGTCAAGAAGTCTCAAAATAGACGTTGAGGCACCGGCCACACATGAGAGCACGATATATGTAAGTGGTGTAAATAGGATCTAGTGAAATATTTCTTGCACCGTCTTAAGAAGCCAAGGAACTGAATAATGTGTCGGCGAACATTACACTGAATTTTTTTAAAAATTTCAATTTATTTACTTATTTTTTCTGACGATTTCTTTACGATTTGAATGAACATCTTTAGGCGATTTTGACGATTTTTTCTTAACATTTGACGATTCATTTATCTGGCAGCTATGCTAATGAATTTAGTACTCCTCTATTAGTAGGTAGTCATACCATGGCGAATTTTTTTTAAGAATGATTGGAAAATGATTTCAATATTTTTTTTTTCGGTCATTCTTCGTTATTTTTTTTTTAATTTGTAATGCTGTCGACTTAGCGCTTTTTCTAACATATCCTATTGAATACCAATAGAAGGCCGTATTTTGTGTTGTTTATTGATCTTAAAAAGCAAATTCAACTCGAATAAATTTCATTAAACTGTTTAGTTAATTGCCACTAAATTTTGTTAATTTTTTTTCTATTCTATTCGTTTGTTTGTTTATTTCCAAATGTTTCTTTTCTTAGTTTGTTTTCCAATTTTGCTTCAGGAAATATTAAATAAATATTATTGCTTAGTAACATGAACATGTTATTTCAAGTTCTTGAAATTTACAATTTCGTTTGAATTGCTACTGTTCTAGCATTTTTCCTCTTGAGGACTGCCAGTTATATTTTAAATATTTTATTGTTTAACTTCAGAAGACCCTTCAGAAGACCACGGGAAACCACTGAAGTATCTCTGCTTGAAAGAATAATAATGAGCAATGAATAAATAATAACAATTAACGAGCAACAACACAAGGATATTAAGAATTCCCGAGGGGGGTAAAAACAAAAAGTATTTAAGCATCGTCACTTAGAAGATGAGAAGTATGTTAGAAGCAAGCAAACTTACAAAAACTCTAAACTTTCCTAGAGAGGTGTATTGAAAATAAATGAAATTTTTTTGGGCCAAATTCAAAAGAGTCCAAAAGTAATAATACTCCATGCGAATAGAAGCATCAGCTAAATGGAGTCGTCAAAATGTGATTGGAAATTATTAATGGTGTTTTCTTTTCTACCAAAAAATGTGCACTTTATTTAAAAAAATGCAATTTTGTGTTTGTTTCTTAAAAATGTTTCTCCCTCTAAAAGGGTGGTATGTTTTATTCTAAATAATTCGCACTTGAAAATGGTGGAGGGCATTGCATTTTACGCCCTGTATATATCGAGAGTGCTGATAATGCCCTGTTAAGCAAATGACTTTGTTTATTTATAGGGCTACCAGATGAAATTTAAAAAAGTCGCCTAGTATCGTTATCCAATTTTGAAGTTAATTTTTTCATTGTTTTGTGGGGTAACCTTAAGAGAACATTACGTTATTAAAGCTACATGGTCAGTAATATAAAAAATTGCGTTCAGTGTTAGAACTGTGTTAAACAAATTTTATTTGGTTATAAAAAAAAGCTCTAAAAAAATTATATCGAAAAATTAGCGATCTGGCAACACCTTTTTTATGTTTACATATTTTATTGAAAACAAATCAAAAAATTAAACATATTTTTAAGGGCACGGGGCATACCCTTTTTTCATATTTGTGTTATGTTCATCTCAAATAAAAATTACATTATAACAGGGTTGGTCAGCAATTTTTTTAATGCACCTTGTAAGAGGGTGACATTTTCTTTGTAGAATAGAAAACACCATAAGCGATAATTCTGACTAATACACTTAGATTACTACATACAATTAGCTTGAACATACAATTAGCTTCTGTGCATACGCGGACGATTTTAATATAGTTATTAAATCTAATCGAAAGAAACACCTTGTGCTTAATCTTGATAATCTTTTTTCTGATATAAACAATTGGTGCGACTTATCGGACACTTCACTGTCATCCTCAAAATATAAATACTTACATATCTGTCGTCTTAAAAACTGCTGCTGTAAGCTTCGATCTACACTCATATCCATATCGAAAGTAAATTCTCTTCGTTTGTTAGGCATACTGATAAATGAACGCTACAACTGGAACGACCATATTCAATTCCTACAGACCTCTCTTTCTCAACGATTAAATATTTTAAAATGCATATCTTACCCAAAATCGAATACAAATTCAATTTCGCTTCTTTCCATAGTTAGAGCACTTATTCTCTCAAAAATTAACTACGGTTTACAGTTCTTCGGCTATGCTCCTAAATCTCAACTAAATAAAATTGACATTATTATAAATTCCAGCATAAGGATATCCTTAGGCGTTTTGCGATCTACTCCTTTTCCTAACCTACGTTATGAGTCTAACATTAGATCTTTGGATACACAAAGAAACATACTTACTACTAGATTATTGTATCCATTGACTTATGACAAGAATAACCCACTGATATAAATAGTCAAAAATATAAGACATTTCAAAAGAAATCCAAAAGTACCCTCAGCCCTTCATAGAATAATCCAAAATATTAAAGCCCATGATTTTAATCAGAATCACTGAACAACCATCATGGCTTTTAGATTCTTCATCTATTGACATGTCACTTTATAAATTTCCGAAATCTACTGCTCCTCTTCAATATTGACAATTATTTGCAAACATCAAGGAATCCCTTACGGAATACGAATTTCTTTATACCGACGCACATTGGGGTTTTTGATGCCTAAAATGGGAATTAATTGGAAAATTAAATTCTTGAGTACCAAATATTTGTTTACATGAGCTGAAAGTCTGCACCACTTTCTTAAAAAAACGTGTCTCTAGCAAGTACCGTTACATTACAGTGTGAGATTTTTGATATTTTTTATCTTTCGTTCCAATCAACGAACACAACCTTCTAGTGAGTATTGGGATTCGTGTAAATGTCGAGTAAAGGAGAGTTGAAATCAACAACATCATGCGTATTGTTAAGTATGAGTACGATGAGTATTTCAAACTTTGAATATGAGTAGTATGTGTATGATATTAAAACAAGTATGAATGCTTATAAGTATCAGAAATTATGAGTATGATTCGAATCTACTCAGCTTTTTGAATACTGCCGTCCCTGGGTGCGTGAACAGATATAAAAGTTATCTTTAAATCATCCGAAATTTCTCCGAGAAATCCTCGGTATTCATGGATAAGGACGTATCAAGTCGTTAAAAAGTATGTAAAAATGTTCTCAGCAGATTAATAGCTTTGTTGATTTTTCAAAAGTTATAGGTGGTGAAAGAATCATGCTCAAATGAAGACGGTTTTAAGTGGTCAACTTGTATAGCCACTGCGGACTTTTTATAAAGATAACTTAAATATGACATTTCGTTTAAGGTTCCTGGTAGAAAGCCACAATGAATAATATTCCTCTGGTGTTGTATCACACACTTTCCAATATTTTTTAAAAGATAAAGCTAAGCATTGCATTAGAGTGGTCCAAAAATTTTTTTTTTTGTTTTTCAGATTGGCCACCCCGTAAATTTGTAACATGTATCCATAGCAATAACATTGTAAAATTTCAGTTGGCTAACTTTACCGGAAGAGGGTGCTCAATCGAGTGCTATTTTTGAAATTTTTAAGAAAAATTTTTGATTTTTATTTTTAAATGCTTTTATTGAACTCTCCTTAACTCTTTGTTTTTATGCTTTTACCTGTTTCTTCTGATCGAATTTTCACTACCTTCCCGACTAGCTAGACAATGACAATGCATTATTCATTCATTTTTTACACGATTTGATCTAGCGGTGAACGTAAAAGCATATTTTGAATTTTCTTTTTCGATATTCTTCTTTTATTACATGTCAAATTCAGTGAATCAGAGCAATAAAATGAGTTCATCAACTAGAAAAAATACGATATTTTTCTTCTTGGATGTCGCGATCTTGAGTCATTGGTAAGGTTTAACCAACCTCCAACGCTTCGGCAAGTTCTACTTTGTTATCATTACACATTAAATGAATGTGAAAGATTCTGCGCATATGCTTATTCAAGAAGTTAAAGAAGTGTGGAGCAAATCTGGTATTAAAACCAGGCAACCAAATCACTGCTTTGAAAAACTTATAAAAATTCATAAGAACTAGCTGCTTTTAAAGAAAAATAAAACAAGAGATTCACAAGCACAGAAAAATAGAGAACATTTGTTTACAGAAGAACTAGACAAACTTTTCGATATCACCAAAAAAGACACAGTTCGCTACAAGTAAAAGTGTCGTTGTGCCATCGACAAGTGGAATATATACACAACATGTTACCTGCGCTCTGGATCGTAACAAACTAACCGACAGAGAAGCAGTTCGGCTGATTATTCCATTGTCTGCTGCACTTGGTTGTAATCCTGCTTCACTCCCAATCTCTCGGAGCACAATTCGACGTGCAAGAAAAAAGCAGAATTCAATGCGAATATAAAAGAACTATTCGACCCAAAATATCCACTTGTCATATATTGGGATGGGAAAATACTGCCTGATATAATAGGTAAGAAGAAAGTAGAACGCCTTCCCATTACTGTCCCCGGTAATGGTTACGAAAAACTGTTTGGCGTACCCAAACTTACTGGTGGAACGGGGAAAACCCCGTCTGATGCTGTTTTTGACACAATGGAACAGTGGAATGTCACAAAGAATGTCCGAGGTATGAGTTTTGATACTACTCTAAATCTAAATCTAAATCTACACCTCTAACACAGGTGCCAAAGAAGGAGCGTGCACTCTCCTCGAAGCAAAGACAGGGCGAGATCTTTTATGGCTTGCTTTTCGTCATCACGTGTTTGAAATAATGCTTTCAAAAATATTTACACTGTGCTTTGGGCCATCAAACTCTCCTAAGATTCCATTATTCAAACGATTCTGCGATGTCTTGACTTTAATACTATCGAGAAACAGTTTGCCGAAAATAATCTTGAGGGTCTTACGACTGATGTAGCTAGAAAAAACAAGTTCGTGGTGATTACAAAGAGCTAATAGAGCTCACAATGTTTGTTCTGAACAAACCACCTGCAAGGATTAGTTGGCGTACTCCGGGTTCAATACATCATGCTAGATGGATGGCAAAACTGCTATATGCTATGAAGATTTTTCTCTTTCGAAAAAATTCTCAAGCATTTAAGCTTACCAAAAAAGAAGGAAAACAAATTGTTCGATTTGTTAATTTTGGTGCACTCATATATACGAAGATTTGGATCGAAGCGCCTTTGGAACAGATGCAGCGATTAATGACCTCCAACTTTGGAAGAGATTAAAAGCATACGAAGTCATTGATCCCGAAATCAGTGCAGCAGCAAGGGCTGTCTTAGAGCGCCACTTGTGGTACTTATCTGATGAGCTAGTTGCCTTTGCCTTGTTTTCCGATAAGCTGTCTTATGACGAGAAAATGGCCATTGTTCAAAGAATGGATGTTGACGGCGGTTCTCGTTTAGTAAGAGGCGACTCTGCCAAATTATCCACGGAAGCCACATTGGAAGTCTATGCATCGCAAAGAACGCTGAAAACGCTCTCAGTTTTAGAAATCAAGGACTCTTTCTTGGAATTACCTCTTGTGGCTTGGGATGACAATGTTGATTACCTTCAAGGCAAAAGTTGCATAAGAAATTTGCGTGTGGTTAACGACACTGCGGAGAGGGGTGTAAAACTATTTAAGATTACAATACGATACTTACTAACAATGAAAAGGAAAAACAATTTTTGCTTCATGTCGTTGAACAGAACAGAAAGATCATTTCTACTGATACTTCCAAAACGATGTTAACAAACTTAGTTTTAAGTTGAAAAAAAAAATTAATTAATATTATTTTTAAGTATTTCTTTATTTATATTATTTTGTGTGTGTTTTAATACTATTGCTGAATAAAAAAAAATATTTTTGATACATTCTTTACATTTTTTACTTAATCAGGATTTTTTCATAAAATTCAAATATTTTAAGGTCGATGAGCACTCCCTTGTATATAAGATATGTTACTGAAATTTTGAATACATAATAAGAATGGTACGTGTAACAAAACTAGGGGGTGGCGTAACTTCTTCTTGGAAGTTTTTTTTCTATATAAGCATGGACCACCCTACATTGCATATGTATTTGTATGTATTGTAAGGGATTAAAACCAAGATAGACACAGATTTACCACTGCCAACTTTCTCTTAGCCTATCTTATCCCTATATGGCAGTTTTCCTATTTCATTTTCTGTATAAATTTTTTTAAAAGTGTTGCCACAGTATGATGTTGTCTTGTCTTTTAAATTCTAAATATTTAGTATCCATTTCCACATATCTATTTTTGAGGGATTCAATTTAGAATTTAATTTGTCAAGTATTGTTAGTTTTCCTTAAGTAAACATAAATTTCAATCAAATAAACATTCATTTACTTAAGCAAACTCCTATTTAACATACTTACAAGGCATTCTTCAAACACATGTGCTACCATATCCTTTCGTTTTAAATATCAAACACTTTAAAAAAAGATTAACAAAATTGTCAACTTGAACTGTAAACTTGAGCAAAAATATTTAATATTTAAAGAAAACGCAAGAGCCCATAAAGACCTCTTTAAAAGCCACTTTGGCAAAAAAAATTAATTTAAATCACAATCAAAACACTGTGAACCTTTAACGTATTTTTAAATTCTTATAAAATTTTCAAAGTTCTCTGTATAGCAATTGCTTAATATCGAAGCATCAGTAAGAGTAGCAGCATTTATGGTTGTGTTTTCGTTTATGCCCAGAGGAATTGTTTCTTGCCACGTCCTCTATTGGTCTGGTTTTTTTGTTTTCTTTTGGGCAAACATTATATTTTTGACTCCAAAATGATTTTTCTATTATTTTCTTCTCGATATTATTTTCTTCTTCTATTTTCGATATTTTTTTGGTCCTTATTTTACACACAAACTAGTAAAGGATACGACATCACATTTTACTTCTGATTTAATTTTAAGTTTTTCTTTTCATTCCTTTTTTTTTTTTTTGTCTCCCATAAGTCAGTATGTGCGTATAATACAAGCAGTCCTTACGCCCTTTACCAAGATAGTTTAATATAGCACACACACACACAGTCATCGATTTAAAATGCTTTACCAAAATGGTAGAAATGCTTAAAATGGAAGGAATGAAAGGCAAAAGAATAGAAAAAAAAACTTTTGATTTCGCTTTATTCCCAATGTGTTTCTACTATTTTCTTTGATTTTTCATTCTTTTAAGAAGAGCAGCACCCTGCACTGATATTAATCGATATCATTGGTTATCGATCCAATATGTTTCGATTTTATTACCGTCTGGCTTTAGAATACTACATCAAACAGTGCCTTTTCAGAAATGATTCTCATTGCTGAAAATGATTTTGTGATGAAAATAATGGGAAGCTGCCAAATGCTGCAGAGCCCATTCAGCTAATGTACTTTGTTGTCTTTAGTCTCCACTGACACAGCTAGCGAGAGAAGAGTAAATCATGAGGACTTAGATGAAAAGCGAACAGCCTCCGAAGGCAATATAAATTTATACAGTGATAAACTAACTGCGTCCGAAGATGGCTTTTCATCTGGGGCTACAGTTCACAGCGCCGAACAAGAGTCATCAGATTTAATGCCTCATGTAGAAGCAGGGTCTTTAGGAACCAGATTATAATAGGACTGGGAATTGCCATGGCCGCAGTTGAGGAACCCCATCGCGGGTATACCATACACTTTATAACCTCAAAAAAATAAGCATTAATTACCACATTAAAAAAGAAATTGCAACCAAATATTATAAACGGCCAGTTGCATTTTGTACGGGTCATAAAATTCTTCAAGTTGTAGTTTGTGAGTTCTCGAAAGACCGAGTTCTTCTGTGTGACGTGAAATCGTCTGTCCTGACAGCGGCGATGTTTTTGGCTGTCCTCGCGTTTCGTCGATGTATTCATATTGGTCGATTATAATGAACCAGTGGACTAAGTCATACACCATCATCATTTGACCAAAGCCCACGATACATTGTTCGAACAGAACAACAATTTTATTATTTGCACATGTTGTTGAATGCTCTCTCCGTCATATTGATTTGGCAACAGAGATCAGCAATGAACCGTTTTTCTTTTCGCTACTCATAAGTACTCATGAAATTTCGACTATGAGTGAGTCAACAGTTGTTGTTGAAAAAGGCAAAGACAGCAAGCAAAGCAAGCACACAACCTTCAAGTGAGCATTGTAGTGTTCGCACGCGAATCATACTTATTTTGTGATTCTTGTAAATGTTGAGTAAAGGCGAGTCAAAATCAGTAACATCATGCGTATTGTTAAGTATGAGTACGATGAGTACTTCAAACTTTGAATATGAAAAGTATGAGTATGATTTTAAAATAAGTATTAATGCGTATAAGTCTGCTAGTATGATCCGAATCTACTCATCTTTTTGAATACTTATTGCTGATCTCTGTTGGGCAAATGACATTAAATAAATGTAGCATCAATAAAATGGTCGTCATCAAGTGTTAAGGTTTAGAAGGTACTATTGAATGGTAATGGCAAATGGTCGTAATAATAGAAATAAATCGAATAAATTTTAAACAAGAATAAATTTCATGAAACTATGCGAATCAATGTTGGAAGACCCTATAGTTATGGGATTGGTTTAGTGGTTAAACTAATTTACAACAAATATCTATGACAACAATCAAAAACACTCATCAGGATGTTCGAATTTGCCATCAGAGATTTCTTGAGATAATTCGTTTTGCATATCGTTGCTACAATAAATCGATTGTGTCAGGTGGAATCGTCTTCCTGCTCATAGAATTATTGATAATTTGCCAGAAATTAGATGTAATACATCGTCTTTATGAATATATTTTTCGCTTAAGTTCTCATTGGAGAAAAATAGCCGCAATTTTTGTTACAGGGTCAAGACGTTGGAAGAACTACTTAACGTCAATAAGATAAACATGATATTTGACACATATGTGGAGTATGTGTATGTATTATTTCTTTAGACTTAAAAACGACTTTATATCAGATATTTGGGTTTACAATTGAAATCCTTTAAAATTTGTATTTCAAATTGTTGTTGAAATAATTGGAAATCGTCGAGTAAGTTAATATAAAATACTGATCGATGTGAAAATAATTTAATATATCACTTAAAAAACTTAGCTTGCTCACATTGGAAAATAAACAATTCCCATTAAGTATTGAATTCATTTCGATACTTTCTGTATGGAATTGAGAATAAAAGGACATGTACATAGGTTGGAGTATAGTTTTAAAACGGCTTTCCATGAGGAGCTGTATGGCGTTCATTTGTAAATTTTGTGCAAGTATGTTAAAGTCGCATTAGTTTAGTAGGCAGTGTGTTGGCTTATTAGACGTTAGGCCACGGTTCAAGCCCTAGGTCAGACATCTAGAACAAAACGGAATATGACAACAAAATATTTTTTCGGCAACTTTTTCCCAGCATATACAAATACTCTGAGAGTAAATAAAATTGCCATGAAAGGCTTCTCAAAAATATGTCGTTCGGAGTCGACTTTAAACAGTAGGTTCCGCAACTCATGTATAAAATTAACACTCCTAACAGAAAGGGTATGAAAGCTAGGTTGTAACCCTGACTATAGGTTTCCAATGACCAATTATGTATTGAATTCTTTGTGGTACCTTATGTGTGGCCTTGAGAATAAAAGGACGATTGCGTCGGTTTCCGCATAGAAACGGCTTTGAATGAGCAGCTACACGACGTTCACTTATGAAAATTGTTTGGGATGTGGATGTTTAAAACTTACTGTTGTAACGTTTTACAAATTCGTTGTTGTTGCCTCAAACAAGACTCATCTTCGACCATTTGCAACCAAAAGTCAGCGTGATTTTTGGTCGCTTTATTTTCGTTCTGTTTTATTTCCTTCTTTTTTTTCTTATCTTTCAGCTGCTTATTAGATTTTACCTATAAACTGGCGTGTCTGCCAGTATGGTTGTTTGTTTCATTTTAGGACTGAAGGTTTTTTTCGTCTTTTTTTTTGTTTTTTCTTTGATTTTGGTCATGTTTACTTTCATCCTTATTTGTTTTTATTGGTTTTACTTGTAATCCAATTTTAGAGGAATAAAATCAAATTTAAAAAGTCTTCGTTCGTTTGATTGAGATCCTATAGATTGACTACTCATGCTACTCATGCTGTTTGTTCATCGTGTTCATCGTTGTAAGTTACATCATACTTAAATGTGTACCTCTTGCGTTTGATTCCAAATAAGATTTTCGAGAAATAAGTAAATAATGAAATCAAGTATAAAATCAAATATTAAATGAAAATGTTTAGATAGACTAGATAAACTATTTATTTAATTTTTTTCTTTGACTCTATATTTGGATTTTTTTAGTTTGAATTGTAAAAAAATTATATTTCAGATGAGACACTGGTTCGATAACAAATGTGATTTAATTTGTATTAATAATAATGGAGT
The DNA here is from genome assembly GCA_930367235.1 of Sarcophaga rosellei. Classification (NCBI taxonomy): domain Eukaryota; kingdom Metazoa; phylum Arthropoda; class Insecta; order Diptera; family Sarcophagidae; genus Sarcophaga; species Sarcophaga rosellei. The sequence continues at coordinate 68,211,157 of OV884019.1, forward strand.
CCTTTGAACAAATGATTGAATTACTCAATAATAACGTTGCTTAAATTAAATTATTGATCAATAAACTAATAGTCTAAAATAAAAATAAAACAAAAAAAATAACTGGAAAATAATATTATGTGATAGCCCAATGGTTCTTAAATATTATTTTTTGCTATTCATATGCTACCCTCGAAGTATTGAAATATTTAAAGTAGTTTCTCTTTGTTTTAGAACACAAAACTAATGGTATAGGGAGGTATCATTAGTATATGAATTCGTATGTGCAAATTAAAAATTCGTATTAAGCAAACTAACACTAGATTTACGGACCGAGCCAATTTGACTCATTAAAAATTTCAACTAGTGCTTATTTCGTGCATGGTAACACTTAGCTCATGTCTGATTTGGCAGACAATTAGTTTTATCCTTCCGCTGAACGAATATGGTTGTGCATACGCTTGAACAATGCTAGCAAATATTGTGACATTACTTTGAAAATCAAGGTAATGTTGCAGAATGTGTGCAACAATTGCGTACGGATTTTGGAAGAAGAGAAGCACCGTCAGCTCCGTATGATCGTTATCTTGTGAGAAAAGTGAAAAAACTGGCATCCTCATCGTGTGCCAGTGCGTACACCCGAGAATATTGCTGCTGTGGTAGAAAGTGTGCGTGAAACGCCATCAACATCAATTCACCGTCGTTCTCAACAATTGAACATTTCGGAGACATCATTGAGACGAATTTTGCATAAAGACCTTGGTATGACGCCATACAAAGTCCAATTGGTTCAGGAGTTGAAGCCAATTGACCATCCAATGCGTTTTCGCTTCGCTAAGTGGGCCTGCGATCGACGTACAGAAGATGCCGATTTTGGCAAAAAAAATCATCTTTTCAGATGAAGATCATTTTGATCTTGGCGGGTATGGCGGGTATACAAGCAAAATTGTCGCATTTGGGGCACAGATAAATTGAAAAGCCGACGCACCCAAAACGAGTCACTGTTTGGTGCGGATTTTGGTCCAGAGGCATAATTGAGCCATTTTTCTTCGAAAATGTGCAAGGTGTGGCCGTTACAGTCAATGGCGAACGTTATGGGGCCATGTTGAACGAATTTTTGTTCACAAAAATTGAAGAGGAGGATATTGGCAACATTTGGTTTCAACAGGACGGCGCTACGTGCCACACAGCCGAATCTATACTTGATGTTTTGCGCCCTGATTTTGAAGATCGCATTATAAGCCGCAGAGCTGATGTCGTTTGGCCACCTCGGAGCTGCGATTTGACACCGTTGGACTATTATTTGTGGGGTGCCGTCAAAGACAAGTGTTACGCCGACAAGTCAGAGACAATTGACGCTTTAAAGGACAATATTCGTGAAGCAATTGGTGAAATACAGCTGCAAACAATCGATGATGTGCTTAAAAGTTGGACCGATCATGTAGGCTACTGCATGGCCAGCCGAGTCAGCCATTTGAATGAAATTATTTTCCATTACTAACCGGAAGGATTGTACTTTCAAATAAAAAAAGAAATTTGAGAAAATATTCAGTAGTTTTTTTTAAAGCATTTTCAAAAACAAAGAAGTTATTTGACGGACCCTTTACTAGATTTACGTATATTGATTATGTACCTATTTTTACTGAAGTGAGCCAATCTGACTCATACAAGAAACTTGAAGTTTTTTCCAAAGAAAATAGTGCCAAATCAATTTAAATGAAATGTTTATTATCAAGAAATTCATGGAAAACATATTTTACATATATGTATACACAGAAAAAATTATGTCCAAAATCCGTGTAACAACTTTAGTTGTTAATTATCAATTTCAATATTGAAACATGCTTAATTAATACAATTAAGTACGATGTTAATATAACAATTATCCAAAACAAATTCAATAAATTGAATTGAATATCAGTTTTGTCAAATTTATGTTAAAATGTCAATATTTTGCATAAGAATTCTGATTGTTAATTTTTTTTTAAGATTTAACAATTTTTTTTATTAATAAAGCCAAAATATTTGTAAATTTTACAAATTTTGGTTTATTTTTTAATTATTAAAAAAAAAAACATTTAACAGTTAAAATATAAAAATGAAGAAGTTACCATTTTTTCATTTGTTAAAATATAGTTTTTATTAAATAAAAATTTTATTAATAACACCATCAACATTGTTAATATAACAATCTTCAACCTTTTTTTTTCAATTAAAAATGTTGACAAATCGTTTTGTTAAAAATAGCAAGACACGTATGGAAAATGTAAAAAATAAAAACAATGTCATTAATTTGCGTTTTATATACATGATAATTGAAAAAAAAGGAAAACACATTTCATCCATATATGTGCCTAACTTTCAAAAGCATATTGTGTTTTACTTTTTAAGCGATTATTTTAAATATGAAATTTAGCAACATTTTTTATTTGTTTTTTTGCAGTTTTTTTTATCACTTTAATTCGTTACAAAAACAGATATTATTGAACTTAGCAACAACATGTTGAATAAATATAATATTTGCTCTATATATATATGCATATATGCAGTGTCCATAAATTGTAAAACATACATACGTACTTAGAAGAACTAATTTTTAACTGCCATTATAACGGAACAAAACACGAATAGAAAAAAAGAACAGAACGAAACAAGATTTGAAAAACAAACAAAAAAGAAGGAACACATCTTCAGTTTTGTTTGATCTATGCGACTGTAAAGAAGTGAAGTGTTTTGTAAAAAATTAAAGTGTTTATTATAAAAAGTGATTATTTACATTAAATTGGTGTTAAAACAATAATTTAAATAAAATATATTAAAAAACAAGGTAAATTGTATTAATTGTTTTCTGTGTGATAAATATAATATGTTTTAAAAGATTTCGAACCAAATAAAAATGTAAATTTGGATCTTTATAATTTGAATGGAATCTGCGTCATTTATAATCATTTTGAAGGTGATTAGATTTAAATATAATTTTTGTACAAAATTAAAACTTTTCTTTTTAGAACAACTAATAAGTGTGGACCTATACTGGAGAAAATGTGCTTACAACAGATTTAAACAAATGAAAGAGAAGAAAAGTACATTGGAAATATTGAACGAGTGGCCGGAATATAAAAAATCATCAGGATTTCAATTAGTAAGTATTTTTATTGATTAGTAGATGTAGTTATAAATATTTATATTTCACTTATTTATTTATAGGTGTTAATATCACTTCTACTAAAGTTTCCAAAGGCTAAAGAACTGAAAACCAAATGGGTAGATTACGGGGAAAAATAACTAATTAAATTTTTCTTAAAATATTATTGTCTTTTCACATCAAATTTATGTATAAAATATATTTCTTTTGGAATTAACTTCTATTTTAACTAATGATAAAATTTGAACAGATAAGTTTTAAAATCAACATTTGTAATCAAATTAATTAGTTGTAAAACTCTATTGCACTTCTCTGTATAATTTTATTTATATAAAATCATTTTTATTAATGGAATATGTATATATATATTTTTTTAATAATAAAAAATACCAAACTTTTATGGCAAAACAGCGTTTTTTTTATTCAAAATAGAACAAAAAAACAACAAAATTTATTGTTAAAAAATAACAATTTTTTTTGTTAATAAATTTCGTTGAAAATATCAGCTAAATTAAAAAAAAATTTTGTTGAATTTGTTTGTAATAGTAACAATATTATTGTGACAATATATTTAATTCAAATGTGCGTGAAATTTAACTAAATATTTTATTACTATAACAACCAATTTTATTAAAAATATATTTCAGATTTAACAATTGGTTTTTTCAAAAAAACAATAATTTTAATTAAAAATATATTTTAATTCGACAATCGCATTTGTTAAAAATATATTTTGTTTTTAACAATTTCTTTAGTTAATAAAGCAAAAATATTAATTGAAAAAAAATAAATTCATTTTTTACAAAACTACAAAATCCCGTGTTTATATTCACAAAAAACTGTTGTTGGCTGAAAAACAAACAAATTTTTAATTGTATATGCAAAAAATTAATTGTATTTACAATCCATTTTTTTCTGTGTACTCTCTTTTTGAAACACATTTTCCGCAAACATTTCTATTACATTTAGTACAACAGTTTGAAGATCTGTTACTTTTGCATGATTGTTGACAATTTTTCCGTGCGTCAGTAGTAGTCTCTATATTTACTTTTTATCTCTTCAGCCAATTGGAAAGTAAAATCTTTTCGTGAAATATTTACTGTAGTCGTCTCTTTATACAGAATCCAATGATTGATAGCTGCGAGATCTAAAATGTTGTAGAAGGCCGTCTGCGTGAACTTGCTTTAATGCTTATTTTCCGGCCATTTGGTCAAGTACATCAACGCCGTACTTGGTGCTATTATAAAAGGTTACTGTTTCTGGAACAAGTTTTTTATTTTTTCAATTGTTATATTTTTATGTTTTGTACTAAGTAGTAAAACTATTTATTAGGTTTGCTTTTATGAATAGTAAGGGTACAATTCTCAGATCTATACAGTTTTGTAGAAAACTGTCTCATTTTACCTTTCTTGGCTTTCGCAATTTTTGGTATATCTTTTCGGATTGCACCTATAGTGCCAACCAACAATGTAGGTTTCTTTGCAAGTAACTTTTTTGAAAATGAAATGCCTAAATATGGCTCTGCAAGCTTTGTTACTACAAATTCGCTCAAGGGAATGTTTGATCCGCCGGAAACCCGTTTACAAGATATTTTCTTCTAACATCGGATGCCAGCCAAAATTTGATGCCTAATTTACCCGGCTTATTCGACATCTACTGCGTAATTCGGCATCTAGTTTCACCAGGGAATAACAATAACTAGCCTGACTGTTCAATAATCAATAATAATGTTCAATGTAGCGTAAACAAGTACAAATCAGAGGAACAAAATAACAGGCGACTTGACTGTTGTCCAGGCTGTTAATGAATTTGTGTCAATTTTTCTGTTCAACCACAATAGCCTTATAATGTGAGCAACAAATGTAAGTAAACATCCAATTTTATTTGATAAAAGTGTACATATATTTTGTTACTAATTGTAGTGGCATATCAAAAACAATCCTCAGTAGTTCATAGTTACTTAAAGAAGAATTAATTTAAAAGATAAAGAAAAAATAAATTTTAAAAATTCATTCTTTAAAAAATACGACTTTTTAAGTATCCACTCAATCCAATCAAATCAAACAGAAATCTCTGTATACTACTTCTTAGTATTCTGTTTGCCATCTTTTTGATGTTATTATGGCTTCTAGCCTCCTGGGAATGGAATCCACAAGTTTTAGATTGAATTGGTTATTTTATATCATTCATACAATACTAGCTTCTTTTTGAATGTACTCCCACAGATACTTAATTGGATTCAAGTCTAGCGAATGTGGCAGATTGTTAATTACTTTTGTGGTGGAGTTGTTCTTTGTTATCGTTGTTCTGTTGAGACACCCACTTGTGGGGTATACCCAATTTCTAGGCACTAAGCTCTAAGTTTTGTTGGAGAATATCTAGATTATGCCCTTTTTAATCGCTGATCCAATAAAAACTAGATTTCCATATATCGATACTGCATTGCATCTACACACCTCCACTGATCCCCCACCATGCTTTACTTCTTGTATACTGTATTTTTCGCTTTAGATTTCGCCATGTCTTTGGGGACTTTCTACACCAAATACTTCGTGTTTGCTTTCATCAGTTTATTTAATACTCCTTCAAAACGATAGGGATTCGTTCATTTAATTTTTTTTTTTTTTTGTTAAAATCAGAGATCAGCAATGAATCGTTTTTTTGCTTCTCATAAGTACTCATGAAATTTCGAATATGAGTGAGTCGACAGTACTATTACGAAAATGGAAATGGTGTTATTAAAATGCTAAACTAAAGCTACAAAAATAAAACAATGGACTTGTTTACATGATCAACGAATAAACAAAAATATAGCAAACAATATCAGTGTATAAGAAAAGGGATAAAAAAAGTAAACAAAAAAGCAACAACAACACTGCAAGGACAAACGTAAACAAAATACACAAACAACAATAATGAAAACAACTTGATTACATTTATAGATATTTCACGAAGGCAAAGTCATTCTCATTCGAGAGTATTCATCAGACTATTTACCCAGCGACATAAAAGGCAGACAAAGCTAGCAACGGGATTAGAAAGAATTCAGTCAGTCTTGTGACACGTTGTGTGCGAAGAGAATAATTGTGGTTTGAAGATCTCTGTTTTAAAGATCTATTTAACAATTGTTAGTGTGTACGCGGAAGAGTGTAGAGAAGAATAGGAAATAAAGCAAATTGTTGTTGTTTAAATCAAGTTGCCAAAGGTGGCAAAGAATTGAATTAAAACTAAACACAAATTAATTTTTTATTTGCAATCTACGAACTCATACTTAAAACGTTTTTAAAAATGTAAAAACGTATTGAAATTCAACTACTCTGATGACAGGTTGCAATGAGTATGAGTACAACGTTGACATCAACCTTATAACATTCGAAATATGTTTGATTCATACGCCTACTCATTCAGATTCATAAATTTGGAAAAATACTTATAATACTCATAAATGATTCGAGTGAATCGAATCATTCATCAAAATTTACAGTTTTAGTTGTTGTTGCATTTACAAAAAAAAAAGAAGAAAAAAAGGCAAAAGTAGCAAGCAAAGCAAACACACAACCTTCTAGTGAGTATTGTAGTGTTCGTATTTTGTGATTTCTGTAAATGTTGAGTTATGGAGAGTCGAAATCAACAACATCATACGTATTGTTAAGTATGAGTACGATGAATACTTCTAACTTTGAATATGAGTAGTATGAGTATGATACTAAAATAAGTATGAATGCGTATAAGTATCAGAATTTATGAGTATGATGCGAACATACTCATCTTTTTGAATATTCATCTTTGATCTTTGTTCCAGATACTCGAAAGCCTAAAAAACATTAGGAGCATCTCCAAACAATGTTTGTCATCAAAGCAATCAAATAAATCCCTCTCTATAAATACTAGATTGTAGTAAAAATATATCACAATATATCTAATTCAGTTTATTTATTGGCTCAAGGCTTATAAAAATATGTAAAATCATTCAATTTTCAACACATACATACATTTGTTGTTTCCCATTGATTGATTTTTTAATGCAATAAAACGCAGATGGAAATCAGATTATTATTATTGCAGCAATTTGCTATCTTCGTGCAACATTTGTATCTGCAAGTGCATAATTGTGTGTGCATGTTGCAGAAACTAAGTGCTTATAATTGATGGAGTCTTCTCAACAAACTTCAACTTCAATTCAACTCTTCAACATCTTTAAGACGTTTTTCTTCACTTCTTTTATTTTTTGATGAACAGTTTAATCGTAAAGAAGGCAAAGTGTTGTTGAGCAAATGAAAAGCAAAAATCAGTAAATGTTGCAGCAGCTTTCTTCTTTTTTGCCTTGTGTTTAACCAATCATCAATCAAGCAATCTCAACAAAGCATTGAAATCAAAATAGAAAACAATCGGGAACGAACGGCATTGAAGCAAATAAACAAAGCAACAACAATAAAACTTTCATGATTTCTTTTTAGAAATTGATTTTGTTGTTGTTTTTTCTTTGTCTGAAGTTCATTAAAGTTTTTCGTATACAATGGGGTTTTAATCACACACTGAAGTTTATTTTCAAGAAAAACTTTCATTCAGACAGATAAGCTGCCTGACAACGCATTCAGACCAGACCTCCAGAACGTCATGTTGACAGTACAATTTGTTGACACAAATTGTGAAAATTTTACTCAACAAAGTTTTGGTAACGTCATGGAACTCATACTGACTGACATTCCTGCGGTTAGAAATACTTACACATGCATACACGCACCCATCTTATAGATTTAACACTGAACACATATTCGTACTAACTATTTGTATCCCCAACCGGAAGTTGACTTTTAGTTTGAGTAAAACTTTCCAGAGATTGTCGCGTGGGATTTTTTGTTTGTATTTTTTTGTACTTGATTCGTTTTCGCGTGGGGTTGTTGTAAATTATCTGCAATACTTAAAACATAACCTCAATATGATGCCAATATTTATGCAATTCGTCAATAAACCTTTAGTTAGAATTACAAATTACAATCTCAAGCCACCCATGTGTTTTTATGATTGGCGAGGCCTAAAGTTTAACTTCGATTTTGAACGACAGATTCGATAAACTTTTATTTACTCTCACAGGTTTGGCCAGAGACTACTGATAGGAAGATGCCAAAAGAAATAATTTTTTCAGATTTCGTTCTGTTCGATATATCTAAAGTTGGAGTTTAAACTACGGTCTCTTGTCTAATTAACCAACACACTGCCTACTAGACTACGGTGACTTTCAACTGAAATTGCTGTCATGAAATAAATATGCTTGTCTCTAGGCGAGTAAAAATTATAGGTTTATGTATAAAATATCCGAATAGAATTTATTTTCACTTAATTTGTTGATGGTCCACGAGCTAATCATTGCGTCAAAAATTATTTGAAACACATTACGAACTAGCTTCTCATACCACTCATGTTGCGTGTGTTAGTTTTATATATGAGTGGCGATACCTACGATTTAAAATCAACTTGACATGGCTGTTAAACTTGGGTTTAGTCAAAAGTACCTTTAGCTAAAGGCAAGTGTAATGTTACCTTTAACTTATTTTGGTTATTACAACCTAGTGATAAAATAAAGTTAACTTTTTGAAAAATATGGCAGTGCCGGAGCAATGTCGATAAAACTGTTCAATTATACAAGTTTCTTTTTAACCCAGAAGCAAAGAAGGGCCTCTTTTTTGTTGTTGTGTTTCTTTTTTTGTTCATATTTGATGTTGCCATATTGAAAATAATATATAATATGGCAAGTTCAAACATAAACTTAACTTTAAAAGTTAAAGGTAGGATGATCCTCCCTTTAGCTTAATGCTTACTTTTACCTTATTGTCCACTTATAATAATGAAAAACAATTTATATGCCCATTATAATCCTCCCTTTAATGAAACGGCAAGTTGTAATAATGGCCATTAGAGGTTTTGTCAGAAATCTGCCGAGAAGCAGTCACCGAAGAAATATTTTTTCGTATTTCGTTTTGTTGGAGACGTCTGACCTGGGGATTAAAGTATAGCCTCACGTCTAATAACGTCTATCCACTAGACTACTAGACTAGAAATACAGTCGATGTAACATGAGCTTGTCTCCTATTGCTCCTTAATGCACCCATCCTTTAGGTTAATTGTTCTTGTGTAAGAGAATAAATTGGTTTATAAGGATCGATCGAATGGGATCATTCTAATTATGCTACACTGTTTTAATTTAAATTTTCATTACCTTGCATTTGATTTTGTGTTTGGAATTTTAATATTTAATATGAGAAATTATGTTAAGAAAATTATAAATCCAACTACTATGCATTAAAAGTTGTCAAATTATACTCCCATGAGAACTTACGAGTAGGGAAATTATAGTCAGTCAAGCTCGATTGTTTTACACCCCACACCAGTGATCAGAGAAATACTGCATTCTCCGGATATAATAATTCCCCGTTTAATAGCACTAAAACTTAACCAATATTGATTTTTGCTTTAACTACTATATAAGCATCTCGCTTTTAAGCGTTCTATCCTTATAAACGAAGGGTATATGAAATTGTATCTCATATTACAAAATTTACTTTAAAAAAAATTCGTTTATATGCACCCGCTTTGTGACAAAATCGGTCGTGTTCTCTCCCGTTCGTACGATTAAACGTTTCTGAATTTCCGGTTAATGCCATTAAACAGATTTATTGGAAAAATAGAAATAAAAATAATTAGGCTGCGCAGTGCATTCCATAAAAAGTGCCTTGTGGTTTCAATCTCCTTTACATAATCAACTGTGGTAACGCAATCTCAGATAATTGATTCCTGATAGAAAACTTACAATCCACCAATGTACTCCTTTCGTAATCTGAAAAGCTCTTCTTCTACTAGTCTAATCATACCATATATGAACTCCCCTATAAAGAGTTTCTCCCTGGTATGCGTTAATGTTCCACAGGTTACAAGAATATGTTCCAATGATTCGTACTTGACTCTGCATGTTCGACTCGAGGTGCAGGTCTTGGTTGAGTCAACGACCTTGTTCTCTGCCTAGTTAATGCTACAATAGGACTCTTGACTATAGCTATGAAGTCGAGGGCCCAGCAAATTACAACTTTGTTCATCACACCGACCAGCCGGCATTCCTCCGAAAAGGAAGTCATTGACAGTAATGAGACAAAGAGAAATCTATCAGCTGAAATGACACGCGTCTATTTGCTCTCAGGTACATGATTTCGATACAAGAATTCCCCGTTTGGAAGCACTGTTCTGCAAGCATGTTCGATAGTGTTTATACCGGGGAATACTGTAATACCTACATAACTTAAGTCATGTAAACTGCGTTTATAGTAGATGACAACCAAAGATGCTAATCTGTGTGAATAAGATATTGACTGTAATCTATAGATTAACGTAATCCACCTATTTTTAACAAAAACCAAAAGGGAAAGTGACCTGCAATATTTTCAAAATTCTGTTTCGCTGATATTTCTATGTATTACAACACATTAGTACAAGGTCCATAGTTCAATTACGTGTGCCTGTGTAGGTAGTGTGTTCGCTTATTAGACGTAAAGCCCGGGTTCGAGCCCCAGGCCAGACATGATGAGCAAAAGATTTCTTCGGCGACTTCCTCTCAGCAGATTTCTGGCAAAAACTCTGAGATTAAACATACCTGCCATGAAAAAGTTTCTCAAAAAATCTGTCGTTCGGAGTCGACGTTAAACTGTAGGTTCCGCCACTCAAGTATATAATTAAGGCACACAACATGAGTGGTGTGAGAAGCTAGGTCGTAATCCTGACTGAAGTGGTATATTGGCCAATTATGTATGTATGTATGTATGTAGTGTAGGGTATAATAACTTACAAATGAAGACATTGTTCTGTTTTAGTACTAAACATGACAAAGTTTTGTGTACTTTTCCTAAATGGAAATTTTCTGAGAATAATTCGCTGTGTGTTAACAAATGCGCGTTTTTTTTTCTTTTTTGCTGAACTTAACTTTTAACATTGAAAATATGAATGAAAGTCAACAAGTTTGTCTGTGTGTTTGCAATGCTTTTTATTGATATTTTTTTACTGTTTTTATTACTCTTCTTGGGAAATTCATTTCTTTTTTTGCTTTTCTTTTTATTGTATTTTGTTATATGTATGTACTCTTGAATGTATGTACTCGTACATATGTGTGTGTGGGGGTCTGGTACTTATTTTTAAGAGACTTTAAGTGTTCTTTTGGCTGATTTGAAGAACTGAAGCGGAAATAAACTTTTAAAACGCAATAAAACTTTCTGAAGTCGTCTGTCTTGTTGTTGCTTCTTTGTTTATAACAAATTTAAACATAAAAACTAAACAAGTTAATAAAAAACAAAATATTGTAAATATGTATGTACTTTCAAATATTTTCTCATACAAACGAAAGTGTCTGTGTTATTTTAAATAACCACAAAAACAATATTTGATAAGGCAAGTGGACGTATTTTTTTATTTTTTTGTTTTACCATCAGAATTTATTCAATCGAGAGTTAAATAAAATAAACTGTGAAGGAAGATAAAAATAAGAGATGAATAATGCGTTGTAGACAATTGAAAAATTTTTCAAAATATTTCAAAATTTTTCAATTTCATTACTTTTTCACTATAAACATGTGCTGGTTTAACCACATATCTCGTAAATGATAATCTCATTTGTTTTAACGTATCTATTTACACGTATGATTTGTATCAAATGCGCATTTGAGATCTAGATTCTCTGGTTTTCTTAGGATTCTATACCGGCAGTCTATCACAGGGATTTGTTACTTTCCCACTGGGAACATTTTCGAATTCCAAAAATGGAAGCCTATGGAAGATGAAAAAAATTCCGAAATGTGAGTTTTTTTGCAACTGTCTCGAAACAAAAACGGTAAGCGATTCGAAAGGTTGGTAACGGCAAATCTACTAACAATGTATTGGTACGTTTTTACCCTTTTAAAAACGTTTAAAATATGAGTTCCTAGATTCCAAATAAAATAGAAATAAATTTGTGTTTAGTTTTAAATCAATTCTTTATTGTTCGCACAATTCCGTATGCCACTGTTGGCAACTTGATTTAAACAACAACAATTTGCTTTATTTTTCTTCTTTACACACTTCTGCTTACACACTAACAATTGTTCGTTAGATCTTTTACATGGAGTTCTTCAAACCACAATTATTCTCTTCAAACGCGACGCATCTTCACACAAGACTGACTGAATTCTTTCTGATCCCGTTGGCTGCTTTCTATTGCCTTTTACATTGCAGGGTAAACAGTCTGATGAATGCTCTCGAAGGAGAATGACTTTGCCTTTGCGAAATCTCTATAAATGTAAACATGTTGTTTAAGTTATTGTTGTTTGTGTATTTTGTTTACGTTTGTCCTTGCAGTGTTGTTGCCTGTTTGTTTACTTTGCTTATCCCCTTTTTAAACTTGTGTTGTTGGTTCGTTGATCATGTAAACAAGTTCCTTGTTTTGTTTTTGTAGCTGTTGTTTATCATTTTAATAACACCATTTCCATTTTCGTAATAGTATTGTATGGAATTGTAATATTCCTTTGATTACACGTATGTCCTATTACTACCGGTTTTTGTAATGATTGTTATTATTACTGCTGTGAAGAGATGACTTAGTATTGTAATCATACCATCTATTGTACTCCCCTCAAACTTTGAGGGTTATTCCAATAAATTCTTCTTTTGAAAATGTTGAAAAATTTTTTTGTGTGTGCATAAAAAGTCTGTTAAAAGATAAAAGTTTCCAAAAGAAGTAGAAAAAAGTAAAACTTAGAAACAGCTGATTAGTTCTTCAGTATTACGAAAAAGGCTAACATGGTATTTTTCATACCATGTCTTAAAAAGAATCTTCCAAAAACATGAGTTTTCCATAACAAACGACCAGGTGCTAGTAAAGCGCATTGTACTGCAATTTAAGTTTGTTTTAGTTTTAACAGAATTAAAAAAGAATATTTTTTATTTAGTGTTGCAGAAACATTACTTCTCTTAACTTTTTTTAGACATTAAGCTTCGGAAAGTATATGTATGTATGTATGTAGAATGTATCCTGCGCCTTTTTGTTAAACGCTAAGGAATCGATGATGATTGTAAGTAGAATTGAAATATTTTCTACGTCACTTCATCCTCTAACTGTGGACAAGAGAAAATTTAGATTTTTACCCTGAAAGTCGCAGAATAAGTGTCATTTCAATGACTTTGTGACTTTTAAAAACATATGAAAAAAATGTGTATAAGTGTATCGGATTTTTATATGAAAATGTTCAACAACAAGCATACACTGTTGTATATTCGTCCAACAATACAATGAGTACAACGATACAAGCGCTTGTGTGAAATGTGTATAAGTGTGCCGGATTTTTACATGACAATTATCAACAACAAGCATACACTGTTGTAAAGGGTGATTTTTTTAAGAGCTATAGGAAATTTAAAAAAAACACATAAAATTCAGAAAAATGCATGAAATCTTTATTTGAATCGATAGTACGGTCCATATAATTTAATGTTTGAAGATTATTTCATGCAAATGTTGACCGCGACTGCGCCTCAAATGGTCCATCGGCTTAGTCTAATTTTGCCATACTCTTTCCAACACTTCGGCTGGTATCTCACGAATAAATGCTTCAATGTTGTCTTCCAATGCGTCAATTGAAGCGGGCTTGTCTGTATAGACATGAGCTTTAACATAGCTCCACAAAAAATAGTCTAAAGGATATAAAATGTTCACCGAACTCGCCTCTCAATAAGTCCATTGTTACGCGTGCTGTGTGACATGTGGCACCGTGAAACCATATGTCATACATCCATTCCATTCCATTGAGCCAAAAATGAGCTTCGTCGCTGAACACATTTTTTCGATAAAGAAGTGGATCTTCGGCCAACTTTCCAAGAGCCCATTCACCAAAAATTCTGCGTTGCGGTAGGTCGTTCGGCTTCAATTCTTGCACCAGCTGTATCTTGAAAGGCTTCACACCTAAATCCTTCCGCAAAATTTTCCACGTTATTGAGTAACAGAAGTGCAATTGCTGCGAACGGCGACGAATCGATAATTGATGGTCATCATTAACACTGGCCGATGCAGCTGCGATATTTTCTTCAGTTCGCACTCTACGTAAGCGTGTTGGTGGTTTAATGTCCAACAATGTAAATTTGGTGCGAAATTTAGTCACAATAGCCCGAATAGCCGCTTCAGTGGGTCCATTAAGCTGACCATAAAATGGAAGAAGCGCGCGATGAACTTTCTTAACAGAGCACGCATTTTGATAATAAAATTCAATGATTTGCAAGCGTTGTCCGTTTGTAAGACGATTCATGGTTATATTATAGACCAAACTGAAGATGTTTGATAGTGAAATAAAACACGAAACGTGCGTGAGCTGTTTAAACCAGTGTTGCCAAAAAGATAATAGCTAAAAAATCACTCGTTATATTAGTCCAACAATACACTCAATACAACGATACAACGGCTTGTGTGATTATTTAATATAATTTTAATTTATTTATGAAAGTATCAAAACAAAAAATGTATTAATAATTGCAACTACAATATGAAATTTATTAAAGAGCAGTCTCCATGCTTGATCCTGTGGGCTTAACAGTTATGTGTGTGAACACCCATAATGATCATACATGTGTACATGAAACTTTTGATATGTTTGGTTCAACTGTACTTTACTTTATATTATTATTTTTCTATTCTTTTTTAAATAAATTGATCATGCACAAACTTGTTTTCATTTGAGGTAACCGTAATTATTTATTCTTTACTTCTAATAATGCATATTTGGTACAACTGTACCATTTATTTGATATTATGCTTTTTCTATTCTTTTTTAAACGAACATGATTGAGCATGCACAATCTCGCTTTCTTTTGTTATGGTTTTACATAACAACCGTAAACGCATATATTGTGAATGTATGTACATACTTGTTTACTTAGCTACATGTAAAAAGAATGAAGTAAGAAGAAAAATATATAATAAACAAAGTCAAACATGATCATGCATGTACGATCATGTTTGGTTTTGTTCGTTTACATTAAGCTATAAAATCGGTTACATAGTAGGAAAAGAATCATTATTGATCTAGCTTTCGGACGGAAAGAATTAAAATAAGAATTATTAAATTGTGTTAAAGATTAAAAATAAGAATTAACAACAAGTATTGTTGAAGTTGTATTAAATAAATATTTTTATAAATTAACTAGTTAAAAGTGTGTTAAATATTAAAATAAGTGAAATTATAGAAAAAAATATTAAAATAAGTAATTTGTGTAAAAATTTAAAACATAAATTAAAACTATTGTTATAAAAGAATTTATTATTTCTTTAAATAAATAAAAAATATTAATAAAATTAAATAAATTCGGTTTTACTTAAAAACTAAATAACATAATTCTTAACTTCGCCTACTTCATCGCCTTCTGGTGTATTGTCATCGGCTGCATATAGAAGGTTTAAGGCACGTTTGCACCATTCAACATGATTCTCATTTTTAATGGATTCATTTAAGACGACTTCAATTTCGACTAATTTCTTATAGTAGCTATTACGCTCAAATTCCATATTCAATATTTGTTCAGCTAACTTCTCCTGGGTCTCTTGCAGTACACGTAAACTTGACGGTGATACCGATTTTTCTTCGCTCTGTTGAGTGTTCTTGGGAGTTTTTACAGTTTCGCTTTTGGGTGTAGACTTTTCTGAACCTCCACTTCCACTTAGTGGCTGTGTATTAGGTCTTCTTATAGGTTTTGGTGCATTTTGAGCAGCGCTAGCAATGGCCGATGGCAGTTTTAGATTCTCCTTACCACCCGAATGTGTATGTGAATTGAGCAAACATTTTATTGTCGATAGAAGGAAGGAATAGAACCCACCTTAATATTAATTGGATTAAGGCGTCATTTTCGACAATTAATTCAGTTACAAAGTTTATATTGCCAAATAGAACTTAAACCCAAATTTAAAAATATTTTCTGAAAAATATTTAAAAATCAGTTTTAAATTCAGTCAATTCAATTTATGATTAAACGTTTACACGTAGTTTGCGGAACAACATTTTTATTTAAAATTTAATTTAAAAAATGATTTCTTAATAAAAATTTATTCTAAAAAGCATATACAAGGATATTCATTTATTTTTTCGTTTTCCGTTTATCTACAACACAATATTTGGCCATTTTAACTTCAGTTTTCGGAAGAATTATTTGCACATTTAAATTCAAGACTGTTCGTGGACCGTTGAAGAAGCAATTTGTTCGCTATCACACCACAATTACTAGACTGGAAAACTGTATGACACAAAAACAAAAAAGAGTACCATGCGACATGTATATATTAATGCGGCAAAACGTAAATGTATCCAGACAGAACCCACAGCAAAGGGTCTCATAAAAGGAAATGACAATGGTTGTGTGTATCCCTTTCAACTTTACTGTTGAAATTCGAGAGTAATTTTTAAATATTTTTTTTCTTCTTTTAAATGATGATTTTTGATGCCTTTAAACCACAATTCCAATTGCAACTCGAATCGCTGAAAGGTAAAATAGGCGTGAATAACGGTAAATCGATCACCAGCAGGAGCCACAGGCAACTTGTAAATTTGGCTACAAATGCTTGTGGTTTTTAACGTTTTTGCTTAATAAATGAACACAAATAGTCAGTCATTGAGTAAATGGCTACTGACTCAGCCAACCAATCCAACCATTACGAAGAATCCAAAAAATATGTGAACATTTTCAACGTTTAAATAAAACTATGACAAGCAAAAAGAGTGAAATTATTGGGACAATCCATGGCAATACACTGCCGATCATAAGTAAAATTTTTAAACGTTTTGATTATATAATAGTTCTAACATAATTGAACTACATTTCTGAATTCTGTTACAATCGTGGATCTAGAAACTGCAGGGTAGTGAATATCCGATGAACTAGGTCACACGGATTTCGAAATAAACATGTTTCGTATTTACTAAATCATGTGCTCTTTAATTAATAAAATATAGATGAGGACTGAAAATCACCACTGCCTTGCTCCTGGGCATGTCGATTTTTGGATAATAACTTAAGAGGTTGTAGTCGCCGTAGTCTAGTAGGTAGTGTGTTCGCTTATTAGAAGTGAAGCCCGGGTTTGACCCCTAGGCCAGACATCAAAACAAAATATGAAAAAAATATTTCTTCGGCGACTTCCTCTCAACAGATTTCTGACAAAAAATCTGAGAGTAAATAAACCTGCCATGAAAAAGTGGTGCGTGAAGGTAGGCCTTAATCCTGACAGAAGGGTTGTAATGACCAATTATGTATGTATGTATGTATCTTAAGGGATTAGTATACTTCCCAATTTTGATGATTTTCGCTCAAACGATGCAAAAAGAAGGAGGAAAACGCAAAACATTACAACTCGTCCAGACGAACAAAAATTACTTGACCGACAATGCCCCTAAGATGAATAATTTTACCCCGTACTAGGATATTTTTGATCCGTCAATAATTAATAATTTTGTTTAACAATTAAAGTAGAAAAATAGTCAAAACCAAGGGAAAATGATTCAAAACGTACTTCCGACGATGGCCAATAACTTTATTTCGAAGAATCCATTTTGACATTTGCTTTCAAACACTCCTAACTCCTTATCAGATTTGAAGATGACCCTCTTCAGGCTGCCGCGCCAGCGTTGGATAAGTGAAAAAAAATTTTAGATTAGGTTTGATGGCGGACCCTTTCGAAAAAAGAGGTCCCAGCTTTCCGGGCCCACAATTACCATAATTAATTCTACCTTGTGGTCAACCATTACCTTGAGAAAAACAATCCGAAAATGAGAGGCCAGAAACTTCCGTCTCTACATGACAAGAGCAGCGCACTGACAGATATGATAGAAAACGGTATCTTCCTCCTCCTCAGACCTACAGCCCCTGCAGTAGTCATTAGTTGGAAAGTCGAATCTTTCGTCATGTCTACCAAATAGACAGTGGCCCTTAAGAATCACTATTGTGCTATGGATGCCATACGATTTAAGGACAAAAATGAATCCGTCCTCTTATTGTCCAATAGAGTCTGGCAATATTGGTCGTACGTTCCTGCTGCCAACGAAATTGAGTCTCCCTTTAAGTATTTTTTAACAATCAATTGATAGAAAGAATTATAAAGCTAAAATGGAACACTGATGTATAAAAAAAGAGAAAGATTTGCCGATTAATCTTAAATTAGACAAGAATTGAGACAAGAAATTTGCAGCTGCACCACTTCTTCAAAATTTATGAGATACGTTTACTGTCATCATCCTGTAGAAATAAAAATTCATTCGCAGGATATCCGTGAATGTCCACAAATTCGGGAAGGTAGAGCAGCAGAATGTCTAAATAATATTAACGATATTTTGTAAATGATCAAATAAAGCGCGTATAAATAAAGCAACCCCATCCATGTTTGTTTAACGTGGTGATTTCAAATTTGTTTTCATTGCGACCAATATTACCATAAATCATCAAATTTTCTTACCAAATAACCCGTGCCCAATTCCTAATACTTTGTTTTTGCTCTTCCTTACCGAATTTTAAAAAAAGAAGCAATATTCTTATGAGGCAATTCTAGCTTGGGCTTCTTCTTAGTGGCTATTAAATGTCTCTTTTTTTATCAAACCTTTATGTGTCCCATTGCTCTACTGTCCTTAATGTATACACGTATGTTGATATTATAAATCATTATTTAAAAATTAAATTATATATGCAATATAAAATATGAGCAAAATATGGAACATGCTTTGGTATTAGTGGACAATTTTAAAAATGTAACAATACTTTTAGTTCGCACTGTGAAATTAACAAATTGACCTTTATCGCCCTGTATGGGACTGTGATAACATTGATTTCTTTCTACGTATGAGCATACGATATGCAGTTGAAATAAACTTTTGTGGAGTAAATTCTGCCCAGAATAAAACTGAAAAAAGTTGAATCGCTCATACACAAGTACACGATCTCATATACAAGTTGATTTATTGTTTTGTGACCAGCATTTTTGCAACAGCAACAAATCGTTAGCAATGAGTGGTAAAACTGTTTAAACGGATTTTTCTAGTGGAATTACTTTCATTGGAGTTGCAGTTGAAAACAGTCCATTAAAGATTGTGAAAATTTCAAAGAGGTATTGGAAACTTAACATTTTGCTTAAAATATTTAAAATATAAATTTAACTTTGAAACACTACGCATATATATGTACATATTTATGTTATATTACTACATCAAGCTACATATTGTGGCTGTATATAACGTTGGTTCATTTCATGCCATAAAACTTAAGACTTATTATAGTATACGACTCTTTCACGTTTCACAATTTCGCCCGAGTATTTGTATGACTTTGTTTCAAGATATGAGCAACCAGTGTATCAATTGTAAAGTCCTCAATAAAACAATTCATTATTATTTTTCTGAATTGTAAAGGAATTTTGTCGTCCTCAAAGGAAAACGCTAAACGTATTCGAAGCATACATTGGTATACCTAAGACTCATGTTCACATTAATAAATTTAAACGTTCAATTGATTGAAAAAGTTAGAATATTGTACGAAAATGGAAATGGTGTTATTAATATGATAAACAAAAGCTACAAAAACCAAACAATGGACTTGTTTACATGATCAACGAATAAACCAAAATATAGCAACAACATCAGTATAAAAAAGCTATAAACAAGCAAACAAACAGGCAACAACAACACTGCAAGGACAAACGTAAACAAAATACACAAACAACAATAACGAAAACAACACGTTTACATTTATAGAGCTTTCGCGAAGACGAAGTCATTCTCCTTCGAGAGCATTCATCAGACTGTCAGCCTTGTGTGAAAACGCGTTGCGTGTAAAGAGAATAATTGTAGTTTGAAGAACTCCGTTGTAAAGATCTAACGAACAATTGTTAGTGTGTACGTGAAAGAGTGTAAAGAAGAATAACAAATAAAGCAAATTGTTGTTGTTTAATCTAAGTTGCGAACAATGGCACACGGAATTGTGCGAACAATAAAGAATTGATTTAAAACTAGACACAAATTTATTTTATTTGCAATCTACGAACTTATATTTAAACATTTTTAAAAAGGGTAAAAACGTAACAGTATGTTTCAGACTGCATTAGTTCATTAATTTTGTATGCTTCTGTATTCATTGACCCCAATTCTCTTATTCTCTGTGCTAAAACGTAAGGCTACTTAATTCACACAGTTTTGCCCATTTCTCTAGATCAACTCTCAAGTAGTAATTTGAATGACAATTTATGTTGCAAGTTCTTATTAAATTTGGAATTTTTTTGATACCAGTACGTTTCCAAGACTCCTTTAACTTAGGGTAATGAGTTGACGAAATTGTTGAGTGCCAAATAAAATTTCAGGTGTTGCACCAAGATTGTAAAGATGAAGATACAAATTTCCATATAATAGTGGCAGATAGGAGAAGAAAGGTTATAAAACCAGAGAGAGAGTTGGACTGCATTCAACTTTTGATTTCCATTTTTCTTTGGTTTTTTTTGGTTTTTTTTTTGGTTTTTTTTTTGTTGTATGCAGGTATGTAAATTTAATTAACGTCAAGGTACTGAAACGTCAACCTGATACTTTACTGTCAGTTGAAAATGTCTGATTAGAACATTTGACGGAATCTATACGACTCGGCTTTAATGCAGAAGTCCTCAAAATTTGAAATGGATTTTGTAACTAAACAGCTATGAAGGCATAGGAATATTAAGACAAGCGTAAATGTATTGCATTACATACTGTTTTATGCCGTATGACTTCAGATCCTATAGCCTTATAAGTTAAGTTATGCCAGCATTATTGCTTGTTGGAACCAACAGACAGATAATTATATTTAGAATGAAACCTTTAAAGATAATAACAAGCATTTCTATTGTCGTTGTTTGCAAACCAGTGTATCCAATAATAAGCCAATATTTGTTATCAATAATGTTGTTGCTTCTATTTTGCCGTGTAACATTTGGTAAACATTACATAGATTCTTTTACGGGAGGTTTTAATATGCGTCATCTTAACACACGTTTTATATTGAATAAAAGTTTGTCAAGCTGACTTTCCCTATTCTTGTCATGATCCCAATATAACTCATGTCTTACATTCGCTTTTATTATGAGAAGATAGATTTTAAAACCAACAAATTGTAAAATTTTAAATGTAAGAGAAACAGACAAATAGAGAGAGAGAGAGAGAAAGGTAAAGTATCTCGTACATAAAGTTTCCGTTTCCTTGATGAGTTTCTGACTATTTCGTTGCTGTTTGTTAATGTTCACATGGATATGTTTAACATGTTGAAAAAAGGGAAAACGTCTACATGTTGAAAATAATTTTATATTAGTTCCTCAGATATCTCATGCTATGAATTTAAACTTTGGTTTCTAGCGTAATCATACAGCCACAGAGGTGCATGTACCAGAAGGCATGGCAAGGAAGCCTCGTTGTACCTGCCGTGAATCTCTTGGTTTTATTTAATTAAAGTTGTAAATTAAATAAAATACGTTTTTCATTAAATCAGAAACAGCTCATGGATTACTTCTTTTCTGGCATCAACAAAATTTATGCAACTCCTGCCATCAACAAACATTTTATTTGGGTCACTGTGTACGAAGGTTTTTTCTCTTTCTTTATTTTATTTTGGATTTCAGTTTTATTAATTCCTCTTTTTTGCTATTTATATATACATATACTTTTGTTTTTGTTGTTTTAAGAATTGTTTAAAGGTTAAAATGTTAAATTTGAATCAAAATATTTAAAATTATGAAAGTTTATCAGTTACAGTAGTTTCAGAACAAAGTTATGAAAAACATGGAAAAAACAGAATTTCATCTTTAAAGTTTACATTTTACTTAAATATTGCTACGTTTTTACCCTTTTAAAAACGTTTAAAATATGAAGTCGACGTAGTCTAGTAGGTAGTGTGTTGGCTTATTAGACGTAAGGCCGCGGTTCAGACATCAGGTCAGACATCAAAACGAAATATGAAAACATATTTCTTCAGCGACTTCCTCTCAGCATATTTCTGGCAAAAACTCTGAGAGTAAATAAACCTGAAATGAACAAGTTTCTCAAAAATCTATCGTTCGGAGTCGACTTTAAAGTGTAGTTCCTGTCACTCATGTATATCCCAATTTAAGTAGCTCATAACGGATAGCAAATACATTGCATTACAATGTATTACATGGGTAATGAGTATTCTACTTAGCTGTGGATTTTGCTCATTGTCCGCACATTTCGCGCGCTTTCGCAATGGTAAAATGGGCTTTCGTAATGAATCACTTTTCGTCGAGTGATAATGCAATGAAAAAAATTAATTCCTTTTTAAAGCAATCAAATAGCATATAAACCATGCAAAATAGTCTTTCTCACGTCTCTCGACTTCAGTTCATGTGGCATCCAATTTTCTCGCTTTTGAATGAATCTTGCTGCTTTTAAACTCTATGATCGTGCAAGCGCTTGTGCTTGGCTCCACACAGAAAATAGTCCAATAGTGCCATTTCGTACAATTGTACATCATCATTTCGGCTCATTAAACAGTCATCAAACGTTCGATGCAATAAATCGATTGTGGCATGAGATGTTGAAACAAAACATCGTTCACATTAATACAATGAAGAGCGGGGACAAAGAAATCGGTATTCATGGTGTGATAAGTGTCTCCATTGACCATAATGGTTGCGCCGCCCTCATTTTCAAAGAAATATGGGCCAATGATGCCTCCTCTCAACAAAACGCAGCCAACAGTCACTCGTAATAGCTTCTGTAAGACCGCAAGGGGCAAATATATAATAAATGGGTGTTTTTTATAGAGGTATAGAACTTTAAGTTGCAATAAAACAACGATGGATTATTCGATTGACATGAATTTTATTTATCCGAAAGATAATCTTGTGGCATTACATTTTAAATATGATTTCTGGCATATGACCGCCACGGCTGGCGCGGATGTAGTCCAATCTGGACGTCCAATTTTCGATGACTTTTTCCAACATTTGTGGCCATATATCGGCAATAACACGGCGAATGTTGTCTTCCAAATGGTCAAGCGTTTGTGGCTTTACCGCATAGACCAATGACTTTATATAGCCCCACAGAAAGTAGTCTAGCGGTGTTAAATCGCAAGATCTTGGAGGCCAATTCACAGGTCCAAAACGTGAAATTAGGCGGTCACCAAACGTGTCTTTCAATAAATCTATTGAGGCACGAGCTGTGTGACATGTTGCGCCGTCTTGTTGAAACCACATCTCCTGGACATCATGGTTATTCAATTCAGGAATGAAAAAGTTAGTAATCATGGCTCTATACCTATCACCACCATATACCTATGGCCACCATCGTTTTTGAAAAAGTACGGACCAATGATTCCACCAGCCCATAAAGCGCACCAAACAGTCAGTTTTTCTGGATGTAACGGTGTTTCCACATACACTTGAGGATTACCTTCACTCCAAATGCGGCAGTTTTGTTTGTTGACGTAGCCACTCAACTAGAAGTGCGCTTCATCGCTAAACAAAGTTCGCGTATGAAAATCGGGAACAACGGTAATCTCGTTTTGGGCCCATTCGACGAATCTACGCCTTACTTGATGATCGTTTGGCTTTAATTCTTGCACGAGTTGGATTTTGTAAGCACGCAAACCAAGAACCTTCCGCAAAATCTTCCATAAATTGGATGGACACAGATCCAATTCCTGTGCTCGATGGCGGATGGACTCATTCCGGTCTTCCTCAATGCTACACTCTACAGCAGCAATAGCTTCTTCTGTACGCACCGTACAGGGTCTCTGGGGATGCGAGTTATCAATAAGAGTAAACGTGGTGCGAAAACGTTCCATGGTTAATCGAATTAACTGCTCTGATGGACGATTTTGTCGACGATAAAATGGACGTAGTGCGCGATACGTTTTCCGCGCACTGAACCATTATTTTCGAAATAAAATTGCACTATTTGCAAGCGTTGTTCAGGCGTGAGTTTATTCATGATGAAATGCCAAACCAAACTGAGAATAAATCACTTGACAGCTGTTAAATCGGTCGCCATCTTGAAAAGTAATGCCAACTTAAAGTTCTATACCTCTATAAAAAACACCCTTTACTTATCACCAAGATGAAATTATCTTGATATGAAAGATTATTTTTTTTTTGGCCAAATCGACATCATCGTGCAGTTTCTCGTTGGCCCAATAAATCCCAACGTTGCTTAAGCGTAAATCGATTCATTACATTCAGTGGAGAAAATATTGTTACAAAAATGGAAATGGTGTTATCGTTTAATATTAAAATAATAAACAAAAGCTACAAAAACAATGGACTTGTTTGCATGACCAACGAATAAACAAAAATATAGTATCAACATCAGTATAAAAAAGTGATAAACAAGTAAACAAACAGGCAACAACAACGCTACAAGGATAAACGTAAACAAAATACACAAACAACAATAACGTAAACAACATGTTTACATTTAGAGAGATTTCGCGAAGGCAACGCCATTCTCCTTCAAAAACATTCATCAGACTGTTTACGCAGCAATAAAAAAGGCAAGACAAAGCAGGAAACGAGATCAGTAAAAATTCAGTCAGTCTTGTATGAAGACGCGTGTGAAGAGAATAATCGTGGTTTGAAGATCTCTATTGTAAAGATCTAACGAAGAAGTACGCTGAAAAGTGTAAAAAAGGATAATAATTAAAGCAAACTGTTGTTGTTTAAATCAAGTTGAGAACAGTGGCACACAGAATTGTGTGAACAATAAAGAATTTATCTAAAACTAAACACAAATTTATGATTATTTTATTTGCAACCTACGAACTCATATTTTAAATGTTTTCAATAGTGTAAGAACGTAACAATATACTGTATTTTGTGACAAAATACAATGACACAAGTATTGCCAGATTCAAAACAACTGATGGTTCAAATTAAAACCGATAGTTGACCCACCCGATGAAACAAATAATTTTGGTCTGCGCAATGTTAACTGTTAACTGTTGATACGTAGCCTATCGATATAATATCTGAGGTAGTACCGTTCCGTTAGAAATCCTACTATCTTACTAATGGTCGCCTTTCACTTTTTATAAAATCCCCCAGTAATTGCTTAGCCTGATGCAGTCCTCGGGCGTCCTGCCAATATACAACTCAGACAATTATTGTTCTATTTTTCCTTTATCAGAGTCCTCAGTATCTGATTTATATATATTTATTGATTTAGATTTCTTAAAAAACACGGTGGAAATTTCCAGAGTAGCTTCTTCTGCAAGTTAAGTTGAGAATTTCGGAATAAGTGTGCTGCAGTGTACTCTGTCATGACTATATACATATTTTAATTATTTCCTTATATACAGTATGCCTGATATAACAATTTTAAAGTTAATAGATAACAACGAAAATGTTATATATATATATATAGCCCTGGATTAGTTCTAACCATTAAGGGAAAGAAGGGAAACTTAGATGCCAGCTATCAGTGTCTGTTCTATGTCTCCCTAATGCGTTACAAATTGTTCAAACTAGAAGTCAATTTTACAAAACACTTTATAGTCAATTAAATCTGCAATCCATTGTGGACAAATTTAATTTCAAATAATCTTTAATTGAAAACTCTTAAACTACTGTACACACCTACTTGCAAATATATTTACTTCCATACATTCCCTCTTAACATTATACGCTTAAGTTTGTTACCATTAATTCCACGTATCCTTCTAATGTACATACGTACTTTTAATCCGATTATAATATGAAATGTTGTATTAAATGTTGTTTAGGAGTATTCTGTGTTGCTCATCGTATACCATATGCATACACAGTTTCGATCAAAACTTTTACATAATGTTCTGGTATTAAAATTTCTCGATTAATAATAAAAAAGTCTACAGTCTAAAACACCTCAATAGACCAACTTAGTGTAATTGAACCCCAGTTATGGAATTCTTCGTCGATCTGAGCACATTACATTAGATTTACCAGTTATAAATTATGAAAAACTCTACTCATTTTATTTCGAACCAATCTCACATTCATAGCATACCCTTTCCTACATAGCTGCCACATCGTACATAGCTACCCTATTCTACATAGCAAGCCTATACTACATAGCTATCCTATCTTACTTTGTTAATCATATTCTCTACTCCAACTACTGAACTAATTTTCCTCTCAAGAAGAAATCTGTATCCCTAAAAGGAATACATACATATCTGGCATTCTGATACAATACTCATGCGAGGTAAACGGTGAATCTCGACGGTTCAAAAACTGATGAAGCTGAAGTAGGTAGAAGTCTACATTCCCATGACTGCGTTGAAGCCACTTCTTTAAATTGGAAATCAGATTGCACGTTAACGTTCCCTTTGGCTGTGCTGGGCCATGTTATCTGTCATTCTTCAATAATTTAATCTCTTGCTTCAATCAACGTACACTGTCCGAAATAAATCCTCATACATCATTTAGCCAATATATCAGTGGAAATACTTGCCTGCAATTAGAGATGTTGCCTCATTAGCGGTAGTTCTATAGCCATTACATACTTGCATACTCGATATGTCTATATTCTAACCCTAGTCTAACTTGGTAAAATGTTTACTTTAAACAATCTGTTCGAATGCCGTCAGCATAGTCAGGATTACGACCTACCTTCTCACACCACATTATGACGGCAATTTTATTTACTCTCTTGACAGAAATCCACTGAAGAAATATTTTGTCATATTTCGTTTTGTTGAAGATGTCTGGCCTGGGATTTGAAACGTGGCCTCACATTATCTACTAAACTAAGGGGCAGCACATGCATTTTATTAGGATCTACATCGAATGTATATTGTTACGAAAATGGAAACTGTGTATCATCGTTTAACATTAAAATGAGCAAATGCTACACAAACACACACAACGAACTTGTTACAAGTAAACCAACCAACAACATCAGTATGAAAGAAAAGGGGATAGACAAGTAAGCGAGAACGCAACAAAAAACAATGTGAACAAAATACACAAACAACAATGAAGTCGCGATAGAGTTGTCGAGAAGGCGAAACCCCGAATATTCTGCTTCAAGAACCTTCATCAGACTGATTACGTAGGCATAAAAAAGGAAAAACAAAGCAGCAACGAGTAGTAATAATTCAGTCAGTCTTGTGTAAAGACACGTTGCGTGTGAAGGGAACAGTCGTGGTTTAAAGATCTCCGCTATAGAGATCTAGCGTACATGTGTTGTTATTTACGCAAAGGGTGTGAGCAGAGAAGAATAACGAACAAGGAAGTTGTTGTTGTATCGTGTAGTTTTATACGGCGACACACAAAAGTAGTGTGAAATTAATTCAAACGAAACACATTTGTTTTTATTTTTGTTTGCAATCAACGAACTCATATTCTAATCGTTTTAAAAAAGGTAAAAACGTAAGAATATTAAAAAAAATCGTTTACTTTTAATCGACACTGTATTATATTAATGTCTTAACATTCAAAAAATAACTGAAGACATATACACAACAGATAGTCTACCAAGGGCAAAAAGGTAACTTACACCTTAAGTGTAGAAATCGACACTGTACAGGTGATAAGCTTATTTATCAGAATAAAAATAACACACACAATTCACATACCTACAGATCGCATTAAGACCTATATACGTACACAAGAAACTTCAAAAATTTATATTTCCTATATATTTTGAGAAGAACAAGCATTACATACAATGTTACTGGAATTTTACAATCTCTCCACCGTAGTCATCATTCACAGTGTAAACAAAATGTAACAAAATCAGCATACATACATACATAGTTCTGTTTAGTGTTGTTTGTTTTTGTTATTTTGATGCAAATACGGTGTGAAATGTTCATGAAATTGTAGTACAGAGTAGTGGTACTTTTACAATCCAACCAATGCACAATACCCCAGCTTCATTCAGAAAAGCAAACTAGAAAAACATGCTGTACATATGTAAGGGGTGATTTTTTAAGAGCTATAGGAAAATTAAAAAAAAAAACACATAAAATTCAGAAAAATGCATGAAATCTTTATTTGACTCGATGGTTCGGTCGATATAATTTAATGTTTGAAGATTATTTCATGCAAATGTTGACCGCGACTGCGCCTCAAATGGTCCATCCGCTTAGTCCAATTTTGGTATACTCTTTCCAACATTTCGGCCGGTATCCCATGAATAAATGCTTCAATGTTGTGAAATAAAATGTTCACCGAACTCGCCTCTCAATAAGTCCATTGTTACGCGTGCTGTATGGCATATGGCACCGTCTTGTTGAAACTACATGTCATGCAAGAAAAGCTCTTATATTTTGGGCAAAAAAAAAGTTGGATATCACCTCACGGTAGCACTCACCATTCACAGTTACGTTACGATTCGCAGCATCTTTGAAGAAGTACGGTCCAATGATGCCACCAGCCCATAAACCGCACCAAACTGTGACTTTTTCTGGATGCATTGGTAGCTTTTGCAATGCTTCTGGCTGATCTTCACTAAAAAATCGACAATTCTGCTTATATACGTATCCATTGAGCCAAAAATGAGCTTCGTTGCTGAACACAATTTTTCGATAAAGAAGTAGATCTTCGGAGCACGCATTTTGATAATAAAATTCAATGATTTGTAAGCGTTGTTCGTTTATAAGACGATTCATGGTTAAATTATAGACCAAACTGAAGATGTTTGACAGTGAAACAAAACACGAAACGTGCGTGAGCTGTTTAAACCAGTGTTGCCAAAAAGATAATAGCTAAGAAATCACCCTTTATGTATGAACATACATCGAAAGTCGGTAATGTTAAAAAATATTTCAATACCTAGATTGAGCTTGGATTATGTAATTTAAATTTAAATTACTTTTAAAGTTACGTAAACACATTCACCCTTTCCTTAATTGCAATAAAACTGATTGACTGACAGGTTGTTTACGTACAAACACAATTGATTGAGGTTAGAACCGGTTCAGGTTCTTGAGTGAAAAATCTAAAGATAAAGATATGGTAGCATAATTTTATAAGTTCGTTCAGAATAAATAAAGCTGCCATGAAAAACTTTCTCAAAAATCTGTCGTTCGCAGTCGACGTTAAACTGTAGGTCCCGCCGCTCACGTATAAAATTAAGGTATGTGTGTGGTGTGAGAAGCTAGGCCGTAATCCTGACTGAAGGGTTGTAATGGCCAATTATGTATGTATGTACTCGTATGCTGTTGTTGCCGTAAGTTTCGATTATCTTCATCCTATCTCGTTAATCTATTGTTCTTCCAGCTAAGCAAGTCTATCGTCGCCAAGAAACAACGTCCTCCGACTATCTGCTGTTGACTTCTACTTTTTCCCGGCACTGCCTTTTTTCCATTTCCAGGGAGTTAGGGAGCTTCTTAGATGGATTATATTGGATGGGTAAAGCCAAATAATTTGAAATTCGAAAACCATGATGAGCGATTTTTTAACTCCCTTTGAGATTCTAACCGGTTTTTTTTTTCCAACTCCATTATGTTTCGAAGCCGGGTTTCTCGACTTGTAGACAAGATGTCGTTAGATAGGTCACAAGCAGTGAAAACCAGCAGAGGATATTATAAGAATCGATAGATGAAGAATTGAGGTGTTACAAAAAATTGATAACTGGACGAAACGTTCGTACATCCCTTATGTGATTTTAGGAATAAATTTTATGTAACTACAATGAATGGACTTCAATTGATGAATAATTACAAAAAAAAAAAATTTTAATTAATAGTTGATGGCAATATTACTTAAATTTTTCTTTTATTTGTAAAGTACGTACTTAATACTGTATTCTCGCTGCTGTTGTTTACTTATGTGGTGTCGCAGTCTGTCTCTCCCGTTAACTCATTGACGGTCTGTTGTACACTTGGAAATGTTTCACTTTCTGTTGGTTACGGGCCATGTAAAACCAGTTGGGATATGAAAAATAGTTCGTTTGCAAAAGTAATCAGTTCCACAATTTCGCGTGGCTGCATACATGCTCGTGTATAGCATGAGCTGAAGAATTTAAAAGGTATGAGAGTTTAAATTTGTGTGTGTAGATTTTAAATGAAATGGAAATAGAAACTGGAGTATAACATTTTCACTTTATAGAGTAAGTGGAACAGATTCATTTAACATTGTATGTACACATAAACAGATACTGATATACGAGATAGTTTTTCTTTATGTGGGTGAATCGATATTAAAGCATGTAACAATTTATGAAGGAAAAATTATTTTTAAAATGTGAACACTTTAAGCATTTATTAAAAACTGAAATATAAATAGTGATTATTAAAAGATGCATTAATACAGTTCAAAAGTTTTAAATTGAATTTTTCTACTTAAATAAATTTAATTTTACAATTTAAGAAGCTGAGATATTAAAAATTAAAAAAAAAAATTTTAATAAAAAAATTAGTGTGAAGAGAGGAGGAATCCGGTTTAATTAGGAACATTTAATGGAACTATGGATTGTCCCCGATCGTTGTTTCTACAACGACTTAGGTAGGTAGGTAGGTAGAGGTGGCTGCCCATCCAAGAACGTTTCTTGGATGGACTCACTTAGGCCGCATTGGGCCCATTGTGCTACCACAGTTAAGTATTATCCCCTAATCTCGAAACCATTCGGAGCTCCTGATGAAGCGATTCAGGCTGCCAATGTCAATCCTTGACAGTCCCTCCAGATCATCCATATAGTAAGTGCCCAAGTACTTCCTTCTTCTTTGGCAAAGAGCCGGGCATGTACCCAGCAGGTGAGGGACAGTCTCCTCTTCCTCCTCATCCCTGCAGCTTCTGCAGAAGTCGTTAGCAAGGTGTCCAAGACCAATGCGCCTCGCATGTGTACCCATAATGCAATGCCCCGTAATGACGCCGACAACCACACTGAGCGCGCCTCTTTGGAGTTTAAGTAGACTCATTGTGCGCTCCTCATCCAGCCTTGGCCAGATTTTACGAGCCGTTCTACCCGTGTCCGAGGCCGCCCACCTGTCGTTGACGGAATCGACGATCGCATTATCAATTATGAGCTTGCAGGTCCTCATAGGTATGCCCAGATTCGAGAACTCATCGGAGAGTTCGATGGTTGTGCCCCGCCTGGCAAGTTCATCTGCTCTGCAGTTACCCGGAATTCCACTGTGCCCGGGTACCCATATGATATGGATATCATATCGTTCCGCTATCTCGTCGAGATATCTGCGACAGCCGTACACCGTCTTGGAGTTAATCACGTTAGAACTTAGAGCCTTGATAGCCGCCTGGCTATCAGAAAGTATGGTGACGTTCCGCTCGGAGACCCTTGCGTCTCCAATGATACTCGCCGCAGCCTGTATTGCCACCACCTCCGCCTGAAAGACACTACAGTGTCTGGCAGTCTTATAGACTGAGCTATTCCAACCGATTCCGAAAAAATTCCACTGCCAACAGCTCCATTCAGCTTAGAACCGTCGGTGTAGATTTGTATGGAGTCCCTTATCAGGTGGTTCCAATCACCCTTCCAGGCCCCGTTGTCCGGAACCGATGTCCTGAATCTCCTCGTGAAGTCGTACCTCGGTGTCATGTAGTCACATCTCCCGACAGCTCCAACTTCCCTCAGGATCCTTGCGTGGCCGATATCCGAGTCCTGCCACTGTCCAGTCGCCCAGAGACGTTTACTTATTTTAGCAGCCACTCCCCTACAGAAAAGGTCGAGCGGAAAGAGGCCCAAAATTATCTCCAGTGCCGACGTAGGTGTAGTGCGCAAGGCACCACTAATGATAATACAGGCAGATCTCTGCAGTCGCTGTATTAGTTTCGAATTCGTCGCCTTTTCAAGGGATTCCCACCAAACTAGGCATCCATAGGTCAAGATAGTTCTGACCACCGCTGTGTAGATCCAGTGAGTCATCCTAGGTCCTAGGCCCCATTTTCTCCCCAACACTCTGTTACAAGCATATAGGGCAATGGAAGCCTTTTTAATCCTGTTAATGATGTTCGATTTCCAGGACAGCTTCCTATCCAGAATGAGTCCTAGAAAGTGTGCCTCCTGTTTGAGTTTCAGTTCCGTCCCGTTCAGTTTCAGTGGACGAAAAGTCGGTGGCTTGTACCTTCTCGTGAAGAGTACTACTTCCGTTTTCACCGGGTTAACACCCAATCTACGATCAGATGCCCATACGCAGACACTTTTCAGAGCCAGTTGCATCCTATCCCTGATAGTATCGACAAACCTTCCGGAGATCACAAGAACAATGTCGTCCGCATAGGCAATTGCCTCACATCCATTTTTTTCCAGTATCACTAGTAGCTCATTCATCACCAGATTCCACAAAAGAGGAGAGAGTACTCCACCTTGTGGAGTTCCCCTCCCTATAGCCCTGGTTGTTTTTGAGCTCCCAAGTGCGGGGTAGATTGTTCTCCCACAAAGTAGCTTAGATATCCAGTTCACCACGGTGCTCTGTACACCCAGCCTTATCAGCGCCCCGGATATAGCGCAAAGTTCCACATTATTGAAGGCTCATTCGATATCAAGGAAAGTAGCCAGAGTGTATTCCTTCTGTGACAGCGATTTCTCTACTCTGCACACCAGGCTATGTAGGGCAGTCTCAACAGACCTTCCCCTATTGTATGCGTGTTGTCCCCTGGAAAGGAGATTTCCATCTAGGTTTTGTCGCAGATTCACGTCCACGAGTCTCTCCATGGTCTTCAATAAGAAGGAGGACAGACTTATGGGTCTGAAGTCCTTGGGTGTAGTATGAGAGTTTCTTCCAGCCTTCGGTATGAAGACTACCCCCACTTTACACCATTCCGACGGTATATGACTCATCCGAATACTGGCGACAAACATCGCCCCAAGCGTTCCGATGTGTTCCATTTTCAGACGTTGCAAGAGGGCCGGATATATTCCGTCCGGTCCCGGAGATTTAAACGGCTTAAATCCGTCTATTGCCCATTTTATTGCGTCCGCAGACATGATCGAACAGTAGTCCCACTGTGATTCACTCCCCGAAACAGTTGTCCGCGTATCCGAACCCTGTCCCGGTGGAAAGTGGGTGTCCACAAGAAGATCTAAAGTCTCCTTCTCAGAGTTGGTCCATGTGCCATCCTCTCTTTGCAGCACACTAGGTATAAAGGATGTTGTCGAGAGAATTCTCCTTAGCCTAGAAGTTTCGTTGATAGTTTCCATGTTACCACAGAAATTTCTCCACGAGTACCTCTTAGCTCGTCTTAGAACTCTCTTGTAATTTCCAAGAGACACTTTATAGTCTCTCCACTGATCCGCGTTACCAGATTTCCTCGCCATATTGAAAAGTCGCCGTGACTCCTTTCTGAGCATGTCTAGATCCCGGTCCCACCAGGGTGGTTTTCTTCCACCCCTGTTGACCCTTTCCGGACATGCTTTGTTAAAAGCCCCTACTATGACCTTTGTGAATTTAGCCACTGTAGCCTCAAGTTCAGAAATACTATCTATTCTACAGCGCGTGAGTGGCTCCAAGTCCAGGTTGACAAGGCGATCATAAAGTTCCCAATTCGTGTTCCTAGGATTCCTAATCGCCCTTACAGTATTGTTCCCCCTACCAAGGGAAAATTCAATAAACCTATGATCAGAAAAGGAGTGCTCCTCCGAGACCCTCCAATCTCTGACGTTGTCATAAATATTGCCGGAGGTAAGGGTTATGTCCAAAACCTCTCTTCTGTTCTTTGTTATAAATGTGGGCTTATTGCCCGTGTTACAAACCATTAAGTTATTAGAGATAATAAAATCAAAAAGTGACTCACCCCGTTCATTGACGTCCGTGCTGCCCCATATAGTGTGATGAGAGTTGGCATCACAGCCGATAAGCACGCCAACATTTGCGCATTTAGCTTCCATAACCAGTCTCTTCACTGGATCTGGTGGTGGGTGACTGCTTAGGTCATGCGGCATGTAACTGGAGGAGATCCAATGTTGTTTGCCATTGATCTCCGCCGTTACTGTGGTTAGGTCTTCATTGCTGAAATTAGGAAGCAAATATGCCATTAAGTTGTTCTTAATAAGTATACAGGATCTGGGCCTACCTACGCATTTGGCATGGACCAGCCTATAATTTTTGTGCCCTAATCCACAAACCTTGTTGGCTATCGACCATGGTTCTTGGATTAGGGCTATGTCTTCTCCTCTGTTCGCCAGTCGGAGAAGTAGTGCGGCAGACGCCGCTTTAGAGTGGTGGAGATTTATCTGGATTACTCGGACCATGGTCTTTTTCATCCATATTTCCCTCCACCATCGTCTTGTCTAGACCTTGGTCGTCTAGCTCTTCTTTTTCCTCTTCTAGGAGCTCGGATTCCCTAAGCAACATCCCAAAAACCGATGCCATATCCGATCCAGTGGAAGAAAAAGAACTGGCTCTGGATCGGGTATGGATCTGTGTCGAGGTTGTCGATAGGTCCTCCTTATCCTTTTCCTCATCCGTGACGTCCATATGTTCGTCCTGCGATATTTCCCCCTGGGGGGCACTATCACCGGACTCTATGGGACGGTTGTCTTTCTTGTAGACTTTTAGGATGATATGTCCAAATCCGAAGGCCAAAACACCATTGGATTTCGCCAGGTGCTCCAGGGATTCTTGATTGACTATAA
Organism: Sarcophaga rosellei; assembly: GCA_930367235.1. NCBI lineage: Eukaryota > Metazoa > Arthropoda > Insecta > Diptera > Sarcophagidae > Sarcophaga > Sarcophaga rosellei. The sequence goes on from OV884019.1 coordinate 68,245,864, forward strand.
TAGTCGCACAACGAGATCCATGGCGCTCCTCCAATTTGGCAATTTTCCAATTGTGAGTTGGTACCTTCGGATTACACATTTTGATCATCCTTAAGATTTTTTCCGGCTCCTTTGGATTTAGTGGTATCCAAGAGCGCGTTCGCGGTCGGCTTGGGATGGCGTCTTTCGATACCACCTCTAATTTGGCGCCCGGCCAGATTTCTCCCATCCTTGATATAGCGATGGAGAAAAGATCCAGAGCTCGCTGGTCGGCACACGTTACCAGCTTAACGTGTCCTTGGTGCCAGCCACACATTTGGTAGACTGGTACTGGCCCGGGATGTTCCTCCATCACATCTAGGAAGATATCTGCCAGGGCGTCTTCCACTAGCCTCCAATTTGACGGTGTGATGCTACCATCTGGGTCTGAGCGATCGACCACCGCCATCTCCATGCTATCTTTTAATACATCGCTGTATGTTATGCTGGTGCGGTGAGAGCTTCTTTGCTTCTTCGCACCAGGTGTGTCACTTTCTGCAGACCGCTGTCTTTTCACAGCCGTCTCGTTTGTCAACTTATCCAAGTCGGCCAGTTTCTCCTCAGCCCAGGCTAGCGATTGCGTATCACGCGGCGTTCGGCTGCCCTCTGGGATCTTTGAAATCCGTTCGAGGACCCGCTTAGCACTTAATCGCTCCCTGTATTTTTGTTTGGAGTCTTTTACATGTTTTGATGCCGCGTCAACCTTTACATTTCCAAGGCCGCTTTTGCTGGATGTGGATCCGGCTTTTGCAGCAACCTCGGTTTTGGTAAGGCCAACGCTTTTGGCTAGTAGTAATCTTGCATTTTTCGAGGTTTCAGGTTTTTGGCCTGCCATTGCATTAACCACTTCCTTTACCTCTTTTGTTGAGACGGACGTCGGTTTAACACCCGTACGCGGATTTTTACGAGTTCCGTTCTCGGCCTCCTGAGAGGACTTTTTGTCATTTTCCTTATTTATAATTTTTTCATTTTCCTTCATATTTTGGTCCCACGAGTTGCGGATAAGGGGATGGTCCACCTGAGCAGGGATCCGCTGTGCTCAGGTAAGGCTGGTTAATCCTGGAGGTCGCCAGGTATCCAGGATACTCCGTTAGCGACTGGGATATTTTTGATGGGCCCCCAGCCAGGCTGACTCTCGGCACGGGTCGTGTAACACCTTAGTCCAGCCCATACCTCTATCCTATGGTGAGAGCCACAATCCATCCGATCCTAGGATCAAATAAGTGTGGACTCCCCCCTTAGCTGGTGGACGCCCTATCGGGCAACCGCCATTTCCAGCCGACACCCACGTGGAGGGTTCGGTAGAGGATTTTCGTCGGCCTCTACAACGACTTACTTATAATGCAATTTGTTTGTTTCCGTACTCGTTCTAATGGAAATAAATGAACTGATTTAAATAAAATTTCTTAACAAAATCATACATACATATAATTGGTCATTACAACGTTTCAGTCAGGATTATGGACCTAGTTTCTCACACCACTTATGTTGTGTGTGTTAATTTTACCCATGAGTGGCGGGACCTACAGTTTAAAGTCGACTCCGAAGAACAGATTTTTTGAGAAACTTTTCATGCGAGTTTTATTTGCTCTCAGAGTTTTTTTTTGCCAGAAATCTGAAATTATACGGCTGATGAAACTGTTCAGTGAAGTTTACTCATGTCAAAAAAACCCGCCGTCTATCTGTATAGCAGGTACACTTAATTTTTGTGAATCTCAGTTAAATAACAAAATTTAAACGTTTTTATTGCAGTTATATTTTAAGCTACAAAACCGAGTTGAATATGAGCTGGTGGATAATAAAGGCAAATAATGGCATTCACTGTTGTGTAGGATGATAACATAAGTATGGGCCTGTTCGTAAATGCATCACTGCGCTGCATAATATGATTATTTTGCGCTCACACTGCTAATCACATGTTGCTGATGCTACTTTTTGCTGATTTATTTGTTTGCATTTACGAATGAACAAACACAGCAGAAGTGGAAAAGTTATTAATAAATTTGATTTTTGAACTGGACCATGGTGAAATAATTTATAAAGGTGTGAGCATTTCTACAACAAACCAAAAACAACAGGCAAATATGTTGTTTGTTTAGTTGGCTGAGACTGTCAAAATCACCTGATTGAAAATTCACTATGAAGGAAAATTAAAAAAAAAAATAAATAAAAACAAATTGATTTTTAAACTAAATATATTGTTTGTTCGAAAAAATTATTAATTGGAAACTAATATTTTTTATAGAATCTAATAATATTTTTCCCCAACACCAATTCGGTTTCCGAAAAGAACATAACACTGTTCAATCACTAGTCCGAATCAGAGATTTAGTTACCAATAATTTTGCTATTCAAAAATCGACGGGAATGGTGCTCCTAGATGTGAAAGCAGCTTTCGATTCTGTCTGGCACGAAGGTCTTATTTACAAAATGATTAACTTCAATTTTCCAAATTATTTAATTAAAATAATAGAAAGTTTTCTTTGTAATCGTACCTTCAAAGTACATATTGGATCATCACAATCGGAATTATTCAACATTCTTGCAGGTTGTCCCCAGGGTTCATGTCTATCTCCCACTTTATACAATCTTTATACGTCAGATTTTCCTCAGCTGGAAAATTGTACCATTTCCGTATTTGCTGACGACACTGCTACCTTATGCTCCGACATATTCTATTCAAATATTAGCGCTAACTTACAAATAGCATTAAACAAAGTGTTTAATTATTTCAATAAGTGGAAGATAACACTGAATGCAAGTAAAACAAAAGCAATATATTTTGCTAGAAAACGGAAGCCTTGTTTTACTCCTCAAGGCAATATAACGTTTTTAAATACAGAAGTTCAATGGGAACAGAGCGTCAAATACTTAGGTGTAATACTCGACCCGAAGATGAAATTTAAAGATCACATACAATACGTAATAAATAAAGTAAATGTTCTCACACGTGTACTATATCCATTTATAAACAGAAACTCGAGTCTATCTATTGAAAATAAAGTATTAATTTTTAAAGCAATTTTCCATGCCGTAATATTTTACGCAGCGCCTATGTGGGCAAAGAGCGCGTCTTGTCACATTAAGAAACTACAGATTTCTCAAAACAAATTATTAAAACTAATTTTTAACCTTCCTTGGTTTTTTTCAACAGCTAGACTGCATACAATTGCGAATATCGAACTTGTTGCATTAAAGTTATGTAGGTTGACATCTAATTTTTATTCTAGATGTATAGGATCTGAATACCCATATATTAATGATTTAACATCAGCATAGGTACATAGCTAGTAGGTAGATGTAAGTTGGTTTTAGCAAATCTAACAAAAATTATAAAAAAAAAAATATTCAAATAGGTTTTTTAAAATTTTGCCTCCAATACTATTATTAATATATACTTAATTATAATTTTGTAAATAACTATTAATTATTAAGAAGAAAAAGTTGTATAACTTGAACTATTTATGTATATGTATATTATTTTTAGTTGAAAAAGAATGTATATATTATTTGAAAATAAAGAATTGGAATTGGAATATTGTTTGTTATTTCTCGCTGTAAATTATATTGTAGAAATTACTAAAATGCTAAGGCAATTAGTGAAGGTGAATATAATTACAATGATTTGTTCTTGATTTCTTTAGTGACTAATGCATCACAATGTTCACTTACAAAGAAAATGAACAAATTACTTTAAAATTATTTAAATTCAAGAATTTTAACTGTCAAAACGTAGACAGAAACAAATAATAATTTGACAGTCTCTACCTCTATACAACAACATAATCACCTGGCGAACTAACCACACCTGATAAGTAATTTCACCATGAACTGGACTATAAAACAAATGACAAAATGTTGTTAAATGCACAAAAAAGTGTGATTTGTGCAAAAAAGAAGAAATTTAAGAAAGAAAAAAAAACTTATTGTTAAAACTCTCATTCTCTCTCTCTCACTCATTCAATACATCAGCCATTTTTATGATTAGTGTTTTGGGTTTATTTGCGCATAATATGATTTAATGTTGCATTTACGAACATTTGACAGCTGTAGTGCTGCCAAGATTTGCATTTATGAACATGATGCGCATAATATGCAGCGCAGTAATGCATTTACGAACAGGCCCTATGTTTGCTTATTAGGCCGTGAGGCCAAGGTTCAAACCTCATGTCAAATATCTCCAATAAAACGAAATATGAAAAAAAAAATGTTTCTTCGGCCTTTCAGCGGAAAAACTCTGGGAGTAAATAAATTTGACATGAAAAGTTTCCCAGAAATCTGTCGATCGGAGCTACCGACATTAATGTATAAAATTAAAATCCACAACACAAGTAGGTAGTAATTCTGACTAAAGGACTGTGTAGGAGGTATGGTTCAAATGTCCGCCATAGGTTTTCTGGGAGGAGCAAAATTTACATTACTCCGGCGCATTGATTAGGTTGAGCTTGGCTGAGCACATGGGTTATTTTGGCTTTGAGAATCGCTGTGGCTTGTGGTTTATTCGCACAGATCTGCAAATTAAGAAAACGCGAAAAGAACTTGAAAAGAGCTTAACGCGCTTAAACGGGTGGCTAGTTCACATCACCTCCCCTTGAGATGTCTTGCCTCTAAATCGCTTATAAAATGTGGTATGCGTTATGTTGCACGCAGTGCTGTCCTGCTGAAACCACATATTATTGATGTCTAGATCACCCAATTGAAGGCACAAGAAATTTGTTTTCTCCCCATTGACGGTGGTGGTTAACGTCGTTCTTAAAGGTGACGCAGCAGCTGTAATTTTTCGGAATACATTGGACTTTCTAGGATCTCATGTGGATTGGTATCATCTTAAATTCGACAATTTGGTTCTTCACACACCAATTCATCAAAAAATGGACCTTGTTTAATTTTACAATGAAAATTAGCGTCAGTTGTCAACGAACATATCGACGCCTCCGTTCTATAACATTCTAAGTCGAAAAAGTGTGTTTTGAGTTATGACCTCTCAAAGTTTTCACGCGCCATACGACTATATGTGTATTCTAAGTAGATTTTTCCCTATAACTTCGGAACGGATCGGCGCATTTTAACCAAATTTTGACAGTATTTAAGTTAGAGAGCGTAGAATTTAAAAATGTAAGAACATTAAAAACGTTCTAAGTACACTTAGAACGTTATAGAATGGAGGCGTCGGTATGTCGTTGTTTGTGGTCGTTCATTATTTTTTGGCAAAATAAATAACAACCAATTCAACAAAAAGGCTGTCAACGTTCGGAAGTCTCTTAACGGAAGGCCCTATGTAACAGAAATGAACATTACTAATAGAAGAAATTTTATCCAAATGTAATAAAATAAAATTAAATTCGATGTGAATGGTGTGCCTATATGAAGTTGAATTCAGTAGGATTTCCTAATTTTCTGTTCAACCGTAAAAACTCAATTTAAACAATTTCAAAAATAAACATTTCGTTGAATATTTAATCTCTTAATAACATATTTCTATGGGAAAATAAAAAAAATAAATATTTTATGAAGTCAAGAAAAATTCGTTATTAGCATGATGTAAAAATCATATTGGGGATTATACATTAAAATTAAAGTTCATAAAATGCATGAAATGAATTTGCAAATAGTTTTGGCAATATTTTGCTAAAAAAAAAAATAACAGAATAACCGTCGGAGAATGGAAATCATAAAATTAAAAATTAAAACAACATTTACAGACATTAATTTTTATGTTCAGTCAGTTTGATTCCATTTGATTGGATTCGTTTTTTATTATGAAATGCTTGCAATTTGGTTGTGTGGTGATGTTTTATGATGATATTGGAAATAAATCCTAAAAATTTTGAAAAAAAAAAATAAAAGACCACCATAAATAGAGACAATAAAACCGACAAAATCACCAAACCTACACATACATGTACAACATACAAATCCTCAAAATGAAATAGAAAAACTATTCACGAATAAAAAAAGATGAAAAAACTGGGAACCAATTACGAGATTTCAAAAATTGAATTTCAGTTGTCATCACCAGAAAATCTATGATATTTTTTATTTCTATTGCTGCTGTATTCATTGTTGTTGTATCGCATACATCTGCATGTTTTTTTGTTGTTGTTGTATGCCGTTTGATTCAATGTGCTGGTATTTTCGCAAAAACTGGAAAAAAAGAAAGACAAAAAATTATACAAAACGGAATCTGGAAACAAAATTACGAGGATGTAAAAACACCAATAATGCCAAAAACATAAAAATAACAAAAAAAATCTTCTAACAGTTGATTTTAACGGCTTTCAAATCACCTACTACGATGGCATAGTACAAAACTTTTTGGCAACCAGGCCATATTGAATATATAGTACATCAATTCAGTGATCAAACAACATCATTTCATATTTTTCCATCGTGTTAATTCGTGACGAATTTTATACCAGAAAATGATGATTTACGCAAAGCATTCATTTTTCGTTTTCATTTGAAGAAAATCACTGCAGAGTTGCATCGAATGCTTGTCTGGGCATATGGTGATCATGCCTTATCAGAAGCAACATTCAGAAAACGATTTTGATTTGAGAATTGAAGAATGTGGAAGATCATCAAAAAAGTTTGAAATATTTTGAGTCCGAAACAAATCGCAGAAAATCGAAAAGTCTGGACATTGGGTACTTCGCGAATTTATTGACTACTTGTGAAAAGTCACGATATAAAATCACCGTTACATCGAATTGTTACTGGCTATGGAAAAAATAGATTTATTTGCAAAATCCTAAAAGGAAGAAATCATGGGTTAATCCGGGATAACCATCCATCACGGCTGCAAAGCCAGATCGAATCTGAAGGTCCCCTGGAGGGACCCGAAAGGTGTTACTACACTTAATCACAATCAAAAACAAATGGTCAATTTAAACCATGAATCTTTGATTAATCACAATATTGACCAGACTTGGCTACTTCCGACTACCATTTGTTACCATAATTTCATTCCACAAAATTACTTGAAAGACAAAAAATATGTAGCCAGCAATGGCCAATGCTTTGAATAAAATGTTGTGTACTTGATCCATAAAGATAGCTACAGTCTTGAAACTCAAGAAATCTCAGAAGTTAAACTAAATTGTCTTTTTCACATAGTCCTTTCTGGGTGTAAAACAGTAAGAATGGAACAAAAAACCATCTGGGCGTATTGATACAACAAGCGGATCTTGTCGACCGAACTCATTCATAAGAGGTAAAGTAAAAATTGGTAGTATCTCGAGTGCCAACCCCCGATGGTCTAATTGGTAGTGTGCTAAGTGTGTTGACATTATTATTATTTCTATATTACATTAATTATTACATTAATTACACTATGCAACAAATAAAAAAAAATGAAATACACACATCTAATGACAATATTTTTTTTATTTTTCTCCAACCCTCCAAACTTCTTTTATTTGACAAAATGGTCCTTATAAACAAGTTAAAAAAAATATAAACTTTGTATTCGACGTAATGAAGTCGCCGTAGTCTAGTAGGTATTGTGTTGGCTTATTAGACGTAAGGCCCGAGTTCAAACCCCAGGCCAGACATCAAAACGAAAATTGAAAAAATATTTCTTTGGCGGGTTCTTCTTAGCAGATTTCTGGCAAAAACTCTGAGAATAAATAAAATTGCCATGAAAAGTTCCTGAAAAATCTGTCGTTCGGAGTCGACGTTGAACTGTAGATCCCGCCACTCAAGTATAAAATTAACGCACACAGCATGAGTGGTGTTGAGAAGCTAGGCCGTAATCCTGACTGAAGGGTTGTAATGGCCAATTATGTATGTATGTATTCAACGTAATATTCTATAAGATTTGATAAGTAAACTTGGCAAAAATGTTTTTTTTTCATATTTTTTCAAATTTGTCCATTCATAATAGCAAACTTTAATTATAAAATATAAAATAAGTCGTGACATTTTTAAAGCATATTCTCTTGTAAAGAGATTGACACTTTATTTGATATAATTTTTCTAAGTTTACCCGATCAAAACTAATAACATTTATGTTTCTAGCATATGTTTATGTATACCGTTTTAAAAGCTCATCTCTCCTCTTATCAAAAAAGTTTAGATTTTAAAATAGGTTAAAAAATATTTTGTAAACAGTAATTTTGTCGAAAAGAACAAAAAAAACAGTTTTTGTCAAATAAAACCAGTTTGGGGGTTCGGGAAATAAAAAAAAAATATTTTTCAGTTTTACTCAACATTAGCTGGGTGTATTTTGACTGTCGCACCGTATTATTACAGACCAATTCTCGAGAAAAAAATTGACGAAGATACATACCCTGGTCATTAACAAAAAAAACTACAAAACATTTTCCTGTTGTGGACTGCTCGATAAAACCAATTGAACTACAGGTAATTGTTTTATTACTTCCAATTTAAAGAAACGGTAGTATTTTTTTACACTTATGGATGATTACCTAAAATCTCCTGGTTGTCGAAAAGAGCATTTGAAGCCATCGAGTACTCTCCCAAACTTATTCTCTATATGTGTCCTATATTTCAAATTGAGGTAGATGGTTTTTGAGGTTCGGCCAAAAACAGCTAAGCAGTAAGAATTGGCGGCATTACCTCATAAAAATTGTCGGCAAACTGAAGAAAAACTGGCAAAATTATTAAAAGCTAAGCAAGCAGCAATTGAAAAATATTTACAAGCTACTAAACTCAACCAAAATTTAGACGCCTAGTGAACTTAAGCCGCCAGCCTTGATAGACAATTTGCCAAGCAAGAACGTTGTAATATTTAGATGAACGTCAAGGAGAAAAAAAAAATCGATTTTTACCGACGATAACAATCTAAAGCAGTGTTGCAAAGTTGAAATTTTGAAATGGTACTGAACTGTAACTGAAAAAGTATTTTTTTGAATCGAATGGTACTTTTGTAAAATACATAAATAAACCCTTTAATCAGGATTATGACCTAGCTTCAAACACCACTTATGCTATGTATTAATTTTATACAAGAGTGGCGGGACGTAAAATTTAATGACGAATCCGAACTACAGATTTTTTGAGAAACTGTTCATGGCAATTTTACTTACTCCCAGAGCTTTTGCCAGAAGGAATTCGCCGAAGAAATATATTTTTTATTTGGTTTTGTTGGAGTTGTCTGACATGGGGTTTCAACCGCGGGCTCACGTTTACTTAGTAGACTAGACGTGTTTTTCAAATACAAAAGAAAAACAGCTGATTCGGAAAGTAACAAAACGTAAGAGCCCCGTTTAGTTATACATCAAAGGAACGTAATGGAACATGCGTTCGTTTTCAGCATATGTAGAGCAATGTGAATGATTCCTGAAATTACATTACCGTTCGGCAAGCGTTCTCAATCCTTTTCGTATTTTTAAAACTAACGTACGTTTCGTGGACGTTTGACTAACCAAGGCTAAAGCCAAATTCTACCTTTAGCATGTAAAATAAAAAGTAGTGAAAGCGCCTCGAGGGTACTGCGGTATTTTTAAAATGGAAAGTACTGAAAAAAGGTACTAAAGTACTGAAGTTTTCAACACTGATAGATAGGCCAAACGACCAAATGTCAATGGTGCCATTTAGTGGTACGAGCAGACTCTCACTCATTATACTTACTTACTTAATTGATCATTACAACCTTTCAGTCAGGAGAACATAAAATTTCAAACCGACCACAAACGACATCTTTTTGAGAAACTTTTCATGTCAATTTTATTTAGTCTCAGAGTTTTGCTGAGAGGAAGTTGCCGAAGAAATATTTCTTTATATTTCGTTTTGTTCGAAATGTCTGGAGTTTGAAGTGCGGCCTAACGCGGCAACTTCAATTCATTCAAATACATTTATTATAAGGTTATACAATCCCAAGAGACCTAGATCGACACAAAATGTGTCATTTAAATTGTAAATGGCCAAAAAAATCTTAAGAGATATGAAACATTAATATTCAAACTGCATTTGCCCCAATGTTGCGATGCGCAGGTTGACTATTATTCTTTTAGATGGACAAAGAACTCTCTCTCTCTCTCTTGACATATAACTTTTATTTCAGAAAGTGTTATCCGGTATGGGCTAGATTTCTTCTTTGTATTAACAAATGGCCAGATCTTTTGAAGCGGGATCCATACATATTTTATTCAAGACTACTCCATTATTATTTAAGCTCCAAATTTTAAACTAGCATTTCTGTGAACTTGCGAAAGCTAAGTTCTCCGTTAATAAGCATACAAAGCACTATACTTTTCGTTACGTAAGTAAAAAAATAGAAAATGTTTTCCCCACAACTATAAAAACCTAAAGTCTCATCGTACATTGAACAAATGGATTCACAAGTCGCTCTATATTTATATCTGATGGAGAGTAGGGTATCTCCGAAATAAAAAGTAACAAATAAAAAACACGAGAAAACGTCTATTTTTGACAATCGAAGCCAATTTGGAATTATTTTTATATGCCGTCATGAATTTGAAACTGCCAACCAAATACTCGTAAAATGTGTCGACGAAAGAATTCACAATCCTAACACATACATACATACACATTTCAATACGTTTATGTATGTATGTGTAAAAAGAATTTGAATAATGGTGTCTGTGTGAATGTTAATCATGATGATGAAATTGCATGTTAAACCAGTAACAGGGTATGTGGCTTTGTATGTAATCTTTATGTGAAATAAGCCTAAACATGTTATCTCAGCATATTTTCCGATTCTGCGGTTACATTTACTGTTTTTTTATTTCATTTCATTCTATTCTTCTCTATTTTTATAACCATTTCCGTAAAAAAAAGTCATTTGTACAGCAATTTTACCTTTTTTTTCTAAATTCCATTTTCAGCCATTGCAATGACTACATTCCGGGTAATATTTAATATCCTTCATCCCGCCCGCATCTTTTTCACCATTCAACTAACTTACTAACTGGTTGAAATGTGTAAAAACGTTTTACATTAAATTTTTGGGTTCTTATACTTTCCATCATTTTTCTTTTCTACACTACAATTTCGATGAAAAATGGAAAGAAAAAAAATGTTTACAAAATAATAAAAGGATGCCTGAAATTCGCCAACTCATGTAACTACTCAAGATAAAAGGATGAACATTTTAAAGAAAAATAAGAAAAAAACACATACACGATGCACAACACTCCATGTAAGAACAATCTCATCTTGTTAGTTAGGAAGTCGACAAAATATGAAATAAAAAAAAAAATATGAACATATGAACATACTTGTAGTCTTGATAACAACGCTACCACCAACCGGAAAAAAATTCACGTGAAATGATTTCGCAGAAATAATTCGCCAGTTTGAAACCTTAAAGTATGGAAAAAATTATAAATTTTTTTTTAAAGTTAAAAATTTAAGAAAAACAATTTAGTAGCTTCAGATTTCCTTCTGCTAATCATCTGTCCCGGTAAATACATACAAGATTTCGTTCTGTTTTTTATGATGTGGATCCAAAGGAATAAAGTAAAGGAGCAATTTAAATCTTCATTAAAAATTAGATTCGTCCAAAAAATACTATTATGTGTTTAAATTTCACAAAACATTTATTTTTTCGATGATTTTTAAAATAAAGGAAAGGATTTACTTGTTTATTTAAATTATTCCTTTATATATTGTTACGTTTTTAACTTTTTAAAAACGTTTAAAATATAAGTTCGTTGATTGAAAACAAAATAAAAATTAATTTTTGTTTAGTTTCAATTAAACTTTTTATTGTTCGCACAATTTTATGTGCCACTGTTCACACTTGACGAATACAACAATAATTTGCTTGTTCATTATTCTTCTCTGCTCATACCCTTTGCGTAAGCAACAACACTTGCACGATTGATCTGTATAGCGGAGATCTTCAAACCACGACTGTTCTCTTCATACTTAAAGCGACTTCACACAAGAATGACTGAATTCTTATTACTCGTTGCCTGCTTGGTCTTGCCTTTTTATATGCCCACGCAAAACAGTCTGATGAACGTTCTTGAAGTAGAACGTTCACGGTTTCGCCTTCTCGAGAACTCTCTCATTTCATTGTTGTTTGTGTATTTACTTTATATTGCTTGTTGTTGCGTTCTCGCATACTAGTCTATTACCCTTTCTTTCACACTGATGTTGTTGTTGATTTATTTGTAACAAGTTCGTTGCATTGGTTTGTGTAGGTTTTTGTTTATCGTTTTAATGTTAAACGATGGTACGCCGTTTTCATTTTCATAACAATACTTATTAATTTTGTAAATCCTTTATTTATTTAAATAACAACACACTTCATTTACACTCCTTATTTAATTTTTAATTTTTATTTAATGTTCCGCAATTCCACTATATTTACTTCAAATGTTGTTTTTGATCTTTCCCTCATTGTTGTCATAGTTAACCTATGTGTACCGCCCACTTAAGCCTTCTCTATGTATGTGATTTCATTTTAAGTCTATTGAACTCTTAGTGTCAGGTAATTTAACATTACTTTACAGGGACCATTTCCGGTAGTCTGCATTTCGGGAGATAAACTTATCTTCTGTTGTAGACTGTTGGACTTTAGTTTTAGCTGTTCCAGCTCTCCTAGGTTTTAATACAATAAGTTTAATAGCTCTTTTCCTGTTTCTTCGCGTTGCCAAAGTCGTCATTCGTTACTGTTACATGTTTGATACCAAATGTTAAGTCACCATACTAGTCTTAGTCTATTACCGAATACAGGGATCTTAGTTGTTGAATTGTTTGCAGATGCCCTGTATGGTATATTCCATAGATTGGTAGTGCTACCACTCCGTACTTTCTAACCACATGTAATGTTGAAATTTAAAAACATGACATCCTTATTTCAATAAAGCTCTTCAACTTAACGTGCAACAATTACCTGCTTGTATTGATGGCAGTTGGATTTCTTCTTCGTATCACCAAAACTGTGGACATCAGTTTTCTCTAGAGTAGAAGTCTTGGCATCTACGTCAGTCACAATAATTTTCTCAAAGATAGAAAATTCCCACTTTTATCGTCGGAATGCCCTCCTCCTCCCCGTTACTCCAGTTTATCTAGATCCCCTTTTAGCTGATCCACTTCAAGATCATACAATTTCATTATATTTTGTTTGTTTGGCAATCACACTTCCGACACCGGTTGTTAGTAATTGTTTACATAACTTCCCACACCAGTGTTTGTTGTGTTTGTTAATTTTATCTGTAAGTGGCGGGACTAACACAGTTTGAAGCCTACTATGAACGACAGATTTTTGAGGAACTTTTCATGGCAATTTTATTTACTCACAGAGTTTTTGTCAGAAGGCTGTTGAGAGAAAGTCACCGAAGAAAATTTTTTTTATATTTTGTTTTGATGGTGATATCAGACTTGCGGTGTGAACCGCGGCCTCATGTCTAATTATCAAACACTAGACTTCTTGTATAGCTTATTTCAACTCGCATAACCATAGACAAGCTGCCAGATATTCATCAAAGAATTCTTAAAAAATATGAGAAGCTTTACAGTAACCGAAGAGAGCGCGGAAAGGGACAAAAGGAAGGATTTGTAAATCTGAAGGAATCAAGTAAAATAATAAGAATTTTGTCATAACACACAACTCTCGAATAAAAGTAGACCAACAAGTGAAATACTTCAAAAAAAAAAGGGTCAGAAGTTTATTAAAAAATATATACATATAATACAATATAAAGTCAATCTAGTGATAGTATTGATAAATTTTCTTCAAATTGAGCATACTGGTTAATAAAAATTTGTATCGGTAGAGGCTTCTTATAAGTTTTGTAAGGTTTGGTTTGCATGGACAATATAAATTTTGAAATTAAAATTATTGTTACGAAAATGGAAATGGTGTTATCGTTTAACATAAACAAAAAAACATTAAACAAAAGCTACAAAAACAATGGACTTGTTTACATGATCAACGAATAAACGAAAATATAGCAACAACATCAGCATAAAAAAGGGATAAACAAGTAAACAAACAGGTAACAACAACACTGCAAGTACAAACGTAAACAATATGTTTGCATTTATAGAGATTTCACGAAAGCAACGTCATTCTCCTTCAAGAGCATTCATCAGACTGTTTACCCAGCGATATAAAAGGCAAGACTAAGCAGGCAACGATCAGAAATAATTCAGCCAGTCTTGTGTGAAGACTCATTGCATGTGAAGAGAATAATTGTGGTAATAAGATCTCCGTTGTAAAGATCTAACGCACAATTATTAGTTTTACGCGGAAGAGTGTAAAGAAGAACAACAAATGAAGCAAATTGTTGTTGTTTAAATCAAGTTGCGAACAGTGGCACACGGAATTATGCAAACAATAAAGAATTTATTTAAAACTAAACACAAATTTATTTTTATTTTATTTGCAATCTACGAACTGATATTTTAAACGTTTTTACAAGGATAAAAATGTAACAATATTTTTACTGTATTGCAAAACTACCCGCGCTGTTTACTTTACAACATCTCAGGAGTATCTAATACATACATACATACATAATTGGCCATTACAACCCTTCAGTCAGGATTACGGCCTAGCTTCTCAAACACCACTCATGTTGTGTGCGTTAATTTTATACAAGAGTGGCGGGACCTACAGTTTAAAGTCGACTCCGAACGACAGATTTTTTGAGAAGGTTTTCATGGCAATTTTTACTCTCAGAGTTTTTGCCAGAAATCTGCTGAGAGAAAGTCGCCGAAGAAATATTTTCATATTTTCGTTTTGATGTCTGACCTGGGATTCGAACTCGGGCCTTTCGTCTAATAAGCCAGCACACCGCCTACTAGACCACGGCGACCATAGGAGTATCTAATACATACATCTAATACATTGGCCATTACAACCCTTCAGTCAGGAATACGTCCTAGCTTCTCACACCACTCAAGTTGTGTGCCTTAATTTTGTACTTGAGTGGCGGGACCTACAGTTTAACGTCGACTCCGAACGATAGGAGTATCTAATAACCCCACTAATTTCCTTAGTGTACTATTTTCTTAACTCTAGATCTATAATTATTCACTCCTATTCAAATTCCTTTTTTTTATTCGAAATACACATGCCTTCTTGTAACGCCCAATAAAAAAAAAATAAAACTTTTTCCAGATTAGGCAATAATTATTTTTAAATAAAAAAAAAAAAATATTTCAAACTACGTTAAGAGGTGCTCCGTGCACCAACAATGGAATCCAAGGTATTGTGCTTCAACCACGGTGATGATTATGATGCTCACGAGATTTATCTTTGCAGGTGTCTAAGAGACAAACATTTCATTTATCTTTTTGCTGTTGCACACAGATCCCTACAAAATTATTATACAAAACAAACTACAGCAACAACAACAACATTTTGTACTAGGACCATATGGACACAAAAACAATATATTGATAGAAAAGCGTTATTACTAGCAGATTGTATCACAATATAATTGATGATGGCCATAATAATCTTAAAGTAATGTGAACAAAACTTCAGTACACGCAGACCAAAAGAAGTCTTTCATTCTTCTAGTTGTAAGTTTTATTCAGTCTGTCTTGCTTTGGATATGTGTACACTACGTACATTCTCTTTTTGCTTCTACACTCGAAAATTTGAATGTTTTTTAAAGTTAATGTGTAAACTCAGAGCTCTGTTGGAAAAGTAGAATTGACCTCAAAATTATTTACTTGTAGAAAAAGTTTTTCGGTCTAAACAAGGATTATTCAGTTTGGAAGTCTCTCTCCCTTCTTACTGAAATCTATTCTACAGAAATATGTGGAAAAAATACAAACCAAAAGGAAAATCTTATCCCGAAAGGTACAGAAACTCAGAAGGAATTCAGGACCTCAACATGCTCGCTCTAGTCATTTTGGAGGAACTAAGTGTGAACTATACTTCCACTTTATGGGCTCATTCATAATACATAATATTTCCTTACTTTTTTGTCTACTACAGGATTATGATCTATCTTCAGTTATAGTGGCAGGATCTACAGTTTACCACTCACTGCGATCGACAACTTGTAATTTTATTTACTCTCAGAGCTTTTGCCAGAGGGAAGCCCTCCGAAAGAAACATTTTTTCATAATTTTTGTTTCTTCTCTTTTTTCCAAGATATTAGAGCTGAAGTTGCAAGTCACAATCTGTCATATAGTTAACCATTACACTATCATAATAGTGTAATATTGCCTCTCTGATTAAGGATGGCTGGAATAAAACCTGTAGATTAATGAGTCAGTTAGACAACAAAAAAATATTTTTTTGTCTGCCGAAAATATACAATCCAATAACAATGGTTTCTCCCTTTCCTACATTCGCTCCTTTTATCATATTCCCTCTATTATCTTTCCCTCTTTAAGGACGTTGTACAATGGGTCAATTGGACCTCCGGATACTGTACTTGTCTTAATTGACAAGTACACGTCCTCTAACCTAACCTAACCTAAAAACAAATGTTGATGTCGTGGAGCTAAGTTTAAAGCGATCAACTACAAAGCCGAGCAATCGAATTGTGAATATACAAAAATGCAAAAAATTTTCAGCATAGTTTCCGAATTTGAAAAAGTAAGATACTGTTACGTTTTAATCTTTTTAAAAACGTTTAAAATATGAGTTCGTTGGTTGCAAATAAAATAAAAATAAATTCGTGTTTAGTTTCAATTAAATTCTTTATTGCTCGCACAATTTTTGTGTGCCACTGTTCACAACTTGATGTATACAACAGTAATTGCTTTGGTTTTCTTCTTTGCTTATACCCCTTGCGTATACAACAACAATTGTTCGATAGATCTGTATAACGCAGATCTTCAAACCACGATTATTCTCTTCACACGCAACGCGTCGTCACACAAGACTGACTGAATTCTTACAAATACCATAAACATGTCAATTTATTCTCTTTCAGTTTACGCCAGAAGACTATTAAGAGGAGTGCTCCGAAATACATTTTTCAAGTTTCGTTTTATTTCAGACATCTATAAGCTGGGGGCTTGGCTTTGATCTAATAAGCCAAAATTCAACCTACTAGACTACTAGACGACTTCCAATAAGTGTTAACTTCCATTAGAATTTCGAATTAACTTTTTAAAAACGTTTCAAATACGAAAACGTTTAAATATGTTCAGTTTCAATTAAATTCTTAATGGTTCGCACTATTTTTGTGTTCCACAACACACACACAACAATAATTGCTAGTTCACTATTCTTATTTGCTTACGACGCAGATCTTTACAACGGATATCTTCAAACCACGACTGTTCTCTTCACACGAAACGCATCTTCACACAAGATTGACTGAATTCTTACCACTCGTTGCCTGCTTTGTCTTGCCTTTTTATATGCCCACGCAGACAGTCTGATGAATGTGCCTAAATTTCGAACGTCGGTATTTTCACCTTCTCGAGAACACTATTGTGGTTTCATTGTTGTTTGTTTATTTTATTTACATTATTTGTTGTTGCGTTCTCGCTTACTTGTCTATTCCCTTTTCTTTCATACTCATGTTGTGGGTTTACTTGTAAACAAGTTCATTGTATTTGTTTGTGTAGCTAACCATCTACAACATGAGAAAAGTTGCACTTGTTCTGAACCCACAAGTAATTTCAAATGCTTCTCGATTCTAATTTTTCTCTAATAATTTTACTTGTAACATATCTTGAGTGTATTCGAAAGTTTGTTTTTTTATCTACGGATAGAAACAATATTTCATTTCATGAGGAATCCTATGTTATACGAAAATAGAAACAAAATATTCTTCTTTTCATTTCTCTGATATGGCACTGCAGTTCTAATAAATCATAAATGATTAGTTCAACACACAGGAGTTAAGTAAAGAAAATTTGCAAAACTAACAACAACAATGGCTAGAAAAAGAAAAACTGAAGATATGAGCAGAAAAAACCTCAAATGAAAACAGTTAGCAATTCTTACTCTTCAATTTTCCTAAACGATAACGTAGTTAAACGATAACGATAATATTGAATATAAATTGTATCGATTTGTATTAAAAATTAAAAATCGAAATCAAAAATTTAAAACCAAGTTGTTAAGCAATTAAATCAAAATCACGCCAAATTGTTGAATTGATGAGAAATGAATAAAAATAAAGCAAAAACAAAAAAAAGTGGCAAAAAATCCTTTCCATTTATTCATTCATTTCTTATGTGAATAATTTAGAATCACAGATTTTTTTTTTTCAATATTCGAAATCATAGAATATTGGTGTTGGTTGATGGCAATATTGTATCCAATAACCATATTGTATTTGAATCTGTTGTTGAATCTGTATTTTGTATTGAAAATTCTGTTACGTATGCTGCTGCTGTCGTTCTTTTGTTAAATGTTGTTGAATATTTTAGCCATTTTAAGCTCATACGTATTTGGGTCAAAATGGAATAGAAGAAGAAAAAAAAATTCCTGAAACAACAAATGTAACTACAAATCGATATTTTAGTCCAATAACTTGCCATAGTATTGGAAAATATATTTGAATGAACGAATGAATGAAATGAAATTTCATTTCAAATTTTATTTCGATCCATTCATGCTGTGTGAGATTATTTATATTTGGCTGATGCGTTTAGACAAATTGTTTCCTTTTTTTTTGGAGATTTTAGCCATTCGCTTGTCATTTGAAAACATTTATCAAAATGGTTTATAAAAGTCAGTTGGTTTACAAATTTGTTCCTGATTCACACTGATTTAAACAATTCAAATTTAAATATTTATATACGGATTTAAAGTAAAACTTTTTTAAAAATTCAGTAAAGGCTTAAAAATAAATGGAAAAGAAGAATATATATGAACAAATTGTAATACGCTATTCAGATATGCACCTTTATATTGCGTAAATCGCAATAAAAGCCATTTTTGAGTTCAGTATTTCATATAAAATTTCAATTAATTATTGCGCAATAAATACGCAAATTGTTATAATATTGAGTAAAACTTAAAATGCAGCACTGTCATAAGTACGTTCAGTGCGCATATTACAATTATACGAACACTTTCTGTTGATATTTGACAACTCAAATGTCAACAACGACAAGAAAAAAACAAAAATCTGTTTTGTTTACCAGCTGTCAAATGAATATTGAATAAGCAGCTGAATTGCGTACACACTCCCCGAAATATTTATAAGACCAAACGTATTTCTCGAAAAACTTAAAATCTTTTAGACCAATTCGTACCATTTTTGGGATAAATATAACTAACTATAATATAAATCTTTTTATGTAAAAAAAATATTTTTTTCTTTGTTTAATAAAAGAATAGCACAAAATGAATTTCATTTTCAAACGAAAAAATTATAAGACCAAAATTAAATAATATTCACATAAAGCTAAAATAACAATGATGAAAAACAACTACTGAGTAATTTTTGTATTTATTAGTAACTAGTGTGTCCACCGTGATTAATAATGACTTCCTGAAGTCGACGGGGCATATAATTTATTAAATTTTCAATGCAATTTTGACCAATCCTACTCCATTCTCTTATGATGGCACTTTTTAAGCATTTTACATCCTTATACTGAGTGTTATTATTGAAAACTTGGTCCGATAGTATTGCCCATAAATTTTTTATCGGATTTAGATCTGGACTACATGCCGGCCAATTCAAAACTGGTATGTTTCTGGAGGACAGAAATGATTTTGTTGCCTTTGATTTATGGATTGCGGCGTTATCCTGCTGAAATATCCAATTGTTTCCTAACGAATCGTCCCCAAAATTAATTAAAACGTCATCTAATAATTCAATATACTTCTCGCTATTAATTTTAGTTGATATGAAACAAATTGGAGTCCTTTCCGTAGTCGAAATCCCAGCCCAAACCATTACGGTGCCTCCACCGAAATTTCGCGACATTCGTTGAAGTTTTTCAACGTTATCAGTTATTTTTCCTGATGAAAAAAAGTTGATTTAGATGGCCCAGATGGTTCCCAAAAATATTGGATGGATTCACGTAAAAAAAAAAATCAACGTGAATGGCTCGAAATTTCGGTGGAGGCACCGTAATGGTTTGGGCTGGGATTTCGACTACGGAAAGGACTCCAATTTGTTTCATATCAACTAAAATTAATAGCGAGAAGTATATTGAATTATTAGATGACGTTTTAATTAATTTTGGGGACGATTCGTTAGGAAACAATTGGATATTTCAGCAGGATAACGCCGCAATCCATAAATCAAAGGCAACAAAATCATTTCTGTCCTCCAGAAACATACCAGTTTTGAATTGGCCGGCATGTAGTCCAGATCTAAATCCGATAAAAAATTTATGGGCAATACTATCGGACCAAGTTTTCAATAATAACACTCAGTATAAGGATGTAAAATGCTTAAAAAGTGCCATCATAAGAGAATGGAGTAGGATTGGTCAAAATTGCATTGAAAATTTAATAAATTATATGCCCCGTCGACTTCAGGAAGTCATTATTAATCACGGTGGACACACTAATTACTAATAAATACAAAAATTACTCAGTAGTTGTTTTTCATCATTGTTATTTTAGCTTTATGTGAATATTATTTAATTTTGGTCTTATAATTTTTTCGTTTGAAAATGAAATTCATTTTGTGCTATCCTTTTATTAAACAAAGAAAAAAATATTTTTTTTACATAAAAAGATTTATATTATAGTTAGTTATATTTATCCCAAAAATGGTACGAATTTGTCTAAAAGATTTTAAGTTTTTCGAGAAATACGTTTGGTCTTATAAATATTTCGGGGAGTGTATTGTTAAGTCTGAACACTTAAAATATTGGACTCAATAAACCGAATATTGATTCAATAAAACTGCATACCTGAACATAGTAAAGGGTGTTTTTTATAGAGGTATAGAACTTTAAGTTGGCATTACTTTTCAAGATGGCGACCGATTTAACAGCCGTCAAGTGATTTATTCTCAGTTTGGTTTGGCAATACATCATGAATAGACTCACGCCTGAACAACGCTTGCAAATACTGCAATTTTATTTCGAAAATAATGGTTCTATGCGGAAAACCTATCGCGCACTACGTCCATTTTATCGTCGACAAAATCGTCCATCAGAGCAGTTAATTCGATTAACCATGGAACGTTTTCGCACCACGTTTAATCTTATTGATAACTGGCATCCCCAGAGACGCTTTACTGTGCGTACAGAAGAAGCTATTGCTGCTGTAGAGCGTAGCATTGAGGAAGACCCGAATGAGTCCATCCGCGGTATAGAGCCATGATTACTAACTTTTTCATTCCTGAATTGAATAACCATGATGTCCAGGAGATGTGGTTTCAACAAGACGGCGCAACATGTCACACAGCTCGTGCCACAATAGATTTATTGAAAGACACGTTTGGTGACCGCCTAATTTCACGTTTTGGACCTGTGAATTGGCCTCCAAGATTTTGTGATTTAACACCGCTAGACTACTTTCTGTGGGGCTATGTAAAGTCATTGGGCTATGCGGTAAAGCCACAAACGCTTGACCATTTGGAAGACAACATTCGCCGTGTTATTGCCGATATATGCCAGATTGGACAACATCCGCGACAGCCGTGGCGGTCATATGCCAGAAATCATATTTAAAATGCAATGCCACAAGATTATCTTTCGGATAAATAAAATTCATGTCAATCGAATAATCCATCGTTGTTTTATTGCAACTTAAAGTTCTATACCTCTATAAAAAACACCCTATATAAGGTTTGATCACAATTATTGAATACCATAATTGAATAACTATTGAAGTCGCCGTGGTCTAGTAGGTAGTGTGTTGGCTTATTAGACGAAAGGCTCGAGTTCGAATCCCAGGCCAGACATCAAAAACAAAATACAAAAAAAGTATTTCTTCGGCGACTTCCTCTCAGCAGATTTCTGGCAAAAACTCTGAGAGTAAAAATTGCCATGAAAAGCTTCTCAAAAAATCTGTCGTTCGGAGTCGACTTTAAACTGTAGGTCCCGCCACTCATGTATAAAATTAACGCACACAACATGAGTGGTGTTGAGAAGCTAGGCCGTAATCCTGACTGAAGGGTTGTAATGGCCAATTATGTATGTATGTAATTGAATAACTATAAATAGAAAATCCTTATGATAACATCTTGTATTTGAAAATGCAATGGATTCTGACTACTAACAGTAAAGATACTTTGAATGTACTCTTGGAAACTCAATTCCATGGCCGTTGAGCTCACTCCACTGACACTAGTCGGCTCAAATACAGATGCATATAATATATCGAATATACCGATCTCAGAACATTAGATTAGCATTAGATGGCCAGTGAAAAGCTCCATCACTGTATATCCCCATATTCTGATAGTATCATACCAGGGAACATGAAACATAGTCATCCTCATCTACGTAGCTTATGGTAATTTTCAGGGCATGTTTACCGTTATCTCATGTTCCGTTTAACAGGAGGTTGTACAAGATTGTCTTTATTCCCAAGGAAACTAAAATATTTCACACTAATACTATAGATATTAGACCCATCATTTCCACATTTTTTTTAAATCAAGAAAGTGCCAGGCAATTAAGATTTGAATTATTTTTCTATTAATTTTTAATTGACTTGCATTTCCTATCATATAGTTACGAAAATGGAAACGATGTAACATCGGTAAACAAAAGATACACAAACAATTACTAACAACATCAGTATGAAAGAAAAGGGGATAGACAAGTAAACAACAATACACAACGTAAACAAAATACACAAACAACAAATAAACAACGATATAGATCTCGAGAAGCCGAAGACACGAACGTTCGACTTCAAGACCATTCATCAGACTGTATACGTGGGCATATAAAAAGGCAAGACAAAGCAGGCAACGAGTAGCTAGAATTCAGTTAGTCTTGTCTGAAGATGCGTTGCGTGTGAAGAAGCAGTCGTGGTTTGAAGATCTCCGTTGTAAAGATCTGCGCTGTAAGCAAAGAAGAATAGCAAACAAGCAACTATTGTTGTATTCGTCAAGTTGTAAATTGTGACACACAAAAGTAATGAGAACAATAAAAAATTTAATTGAAACTAAACACAAATTTATTCTCATTTTGTTTGCAATCAACGAACTTATATTTTAAACATTTTTAAAAAGGTAAAAACGTAACAATATATAGTTATTGTTAATATCATTGAGTAGAAGTAAAAATTCCTCTCTAATAATTTTAATTGCTATTTAAGGATTAAAAAAATGTAACTTGGAATTTATTTAAACAAACTCTACACGATATAACTCTGTTTTAGTTTGTACCAATGTTTTCTCCGATTTGAAGATTAAATTTTAAATCACAATTTCAAGAAGAATTTGTGAAGAATTTCAGAATTTTGTTGGAAAAAATCAATTTTTCAATACCAACAACTTTGTGTAAATAAATCACAAGTTACAAGTCGTAACTGGTAATAAATTCTACTTTTACAAAAACAAACAAAAAATGAAATAAAAAACAAAATAAACATAAAAAACACGTGACACATTTAATTCCAAAATAGTTTATGTTTATAATACACACATATGTACGATACATACTATACATTAAACAGTACATGAGAATGCAGAAAGAAAAATGAACATGAAAATCCTTTGCTTAAGCTTGTCCCTCAAACCTTTTTTTGTTGCTTTTCATTTTATTCGATATCCCCTGATTGATAAATTATTTCATGTTCACATATCCGTTTGACGGAAGAACTTCTTTCACGTTCATGATGTAGTTTTCATTTCTGTCTTTACACACTGTCGGATGTATTTCGAAAGTATTACCAGCAGCTAAAGCAATAACAAAAGGACAATGAAAAAATATAAATAAAAAAAAAAATAAACTACAATAGAACTACAAAAACAACAGTAAATATTTATTATAAAAAGAAAATAAAAACTAAAGCAGAATCCTTGTTTTCTTATTTCTTGCCAACATTAAATAAAAATCAATATTCACTGGCAAATGGTAACACCACAAAATCAGTTACAGTGTGACAATGTATATTTCATATCACCATTTCAAATGGTTATAACGATATTATGTAATGTTGTGTAAAGCCGTTACCTTTTTTTTCGTTCGCCACCATGCCCAGATCTTCAAACGCTCTATCACCCAAAAACCGATGAAGTCTGTTCTGAGTGCAGGGCACTGGCATAAAAATTGGTGTACCGATTCCGTTTTCTCCACATCATGACAACTTCTGCAGTCAGCAGACCGGGTTTATTATCGAAAATAACAATAGCACAGTGTCCCGTTAGAATTTCTGTTCCCTGGTAGTTCTTCTGCTGTTTACTGCTGGACACAACAGTTTTGAAATTCGGCACCCCAGGTTTGTTGGACTACCCACGTACGGTTTGTTGCATTTCATGCTGCTTTTTTCAATTTTAGAAAGTATCTTTGTAGAGGCGTTAGTATTCCATCTATCGTCTCCTCCTCAGTCACAACCGATCCCTTCCGTGCCAGTACCTCCGCCTTTTCGTTGCCCTCAATGGCACAATGACCGGAATACCGGGCGTTGTGTCGACGTAGCCGGTGGAAAGAGTCCATACAACTCCTGACGACCTTTGATTTGACTAGGGACATCCCAGCACTTTGTTTGCTATTTGACTGTTCACACATATGACAAAGATCGAAGGACTATGTGTGTAGCTTGTTCAAAAGCATAATCTGCACTTGGTTGGGTTGGTTATGTAATTCGTATGGAAAAGGCTCGAGATTCAATTCCACATTCCATTTTTGAGCCATAGTTGAAGATCGTTATATCACGTACATAAATACATACATACATAATGGGTCATTACAACCCTTCAGTCAGGATTACGACCAACTTCTCACACCACTAATGTTGTGTGTGTTAATTTTATACATGAGCGGTTTAATGAGTTTAAAGTCGATTCCGAACGACAGATTTTTGAGAAACTTTTCATGGCAGTTTTATTTACTCTCAGAGTTTTTGCCAGAAATCTGCTGAGAGGAAGTCGCCGAAGAAATATTTTCATATTTTCGTTTTGATGTCTGACTTGGGGTTTGAACCTGGGCCTTTAATAAGCCAAGTCACTACCCACTAGACAGCGCTGCTCCAACTGTAGATAGTGTTATTCCTAATTACTATGAGGATATGAACTCAAAGCAGCAGTTTAAAGTAGACGATTTCCTATCAATTCCGCTAAAGAAACATTCAATTTATTTGTTTATTTATTATTAATTATTAAACAATTACAAGTTATATTATGATTACTGTGAGCTGAGTAACACATGCCTTATGCTCGGTGCAGTCCTCACGCTAATAGTCTAACACACCATCCACTAGACTACGAGGGCACCCAATTTCTGTATATTGTAGCTTCAAAGTATTATTGGGCCTAAAATAACGGTTACAATCTTAAAAAGCCCAATCAACATCCTTTTTAGATGAATATAGCCACGGTAGTTCTACATGTTGCGTACTAGCAGATTTAGATGGAATCAATATATTTTCCAATCTCTGATGTATCGGATGACCCGTTGAGATCCTCATGTATATATTTTGTACATCTTAATTCGGCATTTTTAAAATATTTCGTGGTGTAAAGCAGTGTCAGTTCGATGTGGTTTCAAATGCTTTTTATGCTCCATCAGTTCTGTAATGGACACGTATTACTTTCACAAGATTCTGATCAGAGATCAGCATTGTGCATTGAAAAAGATGAATAGATTCGAATCATACTCATTATTTCTGATACGCTCATATTCAAAATTTGAAGTACTCATCGTACTCATATTTAACAATACGCATGATGTTGATTTCGACTCTCCTTTACTCAACATTTACAAGAATCACAAAATAAGTATGATTCGCGTACCAACACTACTATACTCACAAGAAGTATGTGTGTTTCCTTTGCTTGCTGTCTTTGGCTTTTTCTTTCTTCTTTTTTTGTAAATGCAACAACAACTAAGACTGTAAATTTTGATGAATGATTCAAATCACTCGAATCATTTATATATGAGTACATAAATATTTTTCTAAATTCATGAATCTGAATGAATAGGCGTATAATTCAAACATATTTCGAATGTTATGAGTTCGATGTCAACGTTTTACTCATATTCATTGCAATCTGTACTTATAAATCAATGTTGTAGTGAGTACGAATGAATCAGAATAATTGAAGTTCAATACTCTTGACTTACTGATACTCGAAATTTCATGAGAACTTATGAGTAGAGAAAAAACGCTTCATGATTCTGATGTCAAATGTAAAGGAAAATATATGAAAAATAAAACATTTCTTTGGACAATACATACGACTTTTAATGACCATCTATTTAGCCTTATCCGTACTATTTGTCACTCTGTATCGACATGTGCTAGCTAGCAAGTATTCAATGCCAATATAAAACAAAAACAGGCAATATAACGAAAATGACATAAAAATACTGTGGAATTGTATCGAATTTCAAATGGCAAACCAACATTTCTTTATTATGTGGTTATGTGGTACATCCATGGTACATCCAATGTCTGTTCGTTTCAATACATAGTTTTTATGTATAATTTTTGTTGTTGTTTTTTTTTTTGATTGATCGAATGGTTGTGCTCATCATTTACATCTGGCCCAGCATAACTTTGTGCACTAAAACAAATAAATAGTTTTTGTTGTTGTTTCTCTTTTTAGATTTTATTTGTTTGATTTCTATTGAATGTTTTTTATTTTTTATTTTTAATTTTACTTTTTCAAATGTGAATTTACAATTGAAATGAAAAAAATTTACATTAAACAAGCGTAATAAAAAAAAGTTATCAAAAGGGCCTTGAGAAAAATCCGGTTTACGGCTGAAAAAAATGTTTTAAAGTTCCTCAAACCGATATTTAAAGGTTTAAAACAACCAAAGCTTATGGGAGCAAAAACTTTTAGTGCAATGAACTTAATAAATGTCAAAAAGTCCTTCACATTTATTTACTAAAATATAAAATGCATACGGGCGTACATCTGTTTGCACGAAAAAATATTTTAAGGGCCATTATTACAACATTCCGTTAACTAAAGGAGGATTTTAACGGGCAAATAAATTGTATTTCAATACTATGAGTACCCAATAAGATGGAAGTGAGCGTTAAGCTAAAGGGAGGATCATACTGCCGGTAACTTTGAAAGTTAAGTTTATGTTTGAACTTGCCATATTATAGATATATTATATTCAGTATGGCAACCTCAAATATAAACAGAATGAGGAAATACAACAACAAAAAGAGGCCCTTCGTTGCCACTGCGTTAAAAAAACTTGTTTAATTGAGCAGCCTTATCGACATTGCTTCGGCACTGCCATATTTTTTAAAACAGTAAACTTTTTTATAATTGGGTTGTAATAACGAAAAGAAGTTAAAGCTGACTTTAAAATTCACTTTAGCTAGAGTTACCTTTAACTAAACCCAACTTTAACGGCAAGTTCTAATAATGGCGCTAAGTCTTGTAAAGGGTGATTTTTTAACCAGTAGAGTAAAACGTGAGTCAAAGATCTATTTGGGACGAAGTATGTATACATGCCATCAACTTTTTAAAAATAACTGTGGCTCTCGTAGGTGATCAATTTTCTCACAGCAAGAACTTGTAATAAAGAATTCAAGAATCACCTGCTTAGCTGGTACAACAATACATACGAAACGAAAACAAGGCAGGATAACAATCAAATGGAACTTATGGCAACAATAGGAACAAACCTGAACAGGCGAAAAATGCTTTGTATGCTTCAAGAGGCGTAATGGAAAAAAAAATTGTTTTATAATGTAGAAAATTACATTGAAAAACCAAACTTGCAGAAAAGTCACCCATTAACATCAATATTTTAAAATTTTAAATACAATCTATTAAGGATACTGCCTACTAGATTGTCCGCAAAGAACACATACATAATTGGGCATTACAACCCTTTAGCCAGGGTTACGATATAGCTTCTTACCAGTGGTGTTGTGCTAATTTTTTTTTTACCGGAACGCGTTCCGGACGCCTGTTCACGGTTCGGAAAAACAAGCCGGTTAGTTCCGGTTTTTGTTCCGGTTCGGGTTCGATTCAAACCCTTGTTTATAAAAATACATACAAATAAAAATTCGTCAAAAATTAGGAAAAAAAATCAGCAATTCTTTTTATTATTTTTTTTCAAAACGTCTGCCATCATCATCTTTAGTTCCGGAACGCGTTCCTGTCCAAAAAGGAAGTACCGGAACGACGTTCCGGAGCGTTCCGGCTCGACAACACCACTGCTTCTTACACCACTTATGTTGTGTGTGTTAAGTTTATACATGAGTGGCGGGACCTAAAGTTTAAAGTCGACTCAAAACGGCAGATTTTTGAGAAACGTTTTCATGGCAATTTTATTTACTCTCTGAGTTTTCGGAAATCCGGAAATTTCTTCTTGCTAGACATGTCTGACCTGGGGTTTATACCGTGGACTCGGGTCTAATAAGCCAGCGCACTACCTAGTAGGCTACAACGACTTCTTGTTTGCACAAACCAACTTCAATTTTTTTAGATCTGCCCACATTATAAATGATTGCTTAGAAAAGAATTTCATGACAACGCTCGAAAAATTAAGGTTAGCCGTATCTATTCACTTAAGAATATTAATTTATTTATAACTTCACTTGTTATACAGTTGAAATTAAATTTATATTAGATAAGAGAGGTATCTTATCTCTTGATCCTTCTACATGCTCTTACGGTTGCTACCGTGTTACCGAAATAAGTAACCATTCAGATAATTCAATGTCCGATTTAAAGGAATCTAGGAGTTGAGAAAAGCCTTGTATGCCTGTAGTCAATCTATTAAACAACTGTTAGATTATCAACGTAGATTGAGGAAGTTGTCTAGCCCAAAAAGAAGGTAGATAGACATACATAGACCAAATGTCGGCTTCGGAGATTCAGACTACTCCATGTCCGACAGTTCGGTTAGATCTGCTATGTGGCAGACACCAAAATGCCTTTTCCTCAGATAGATAAGAGTTGAAGAACAGTTTCTTCCTTATCTCTACATATATTTCAGAAATCGTTTGCCAATGCACATTGCATGAGTGCCCATAATCCTATGTGTGGCAATGACTCCAATAATCACGCTCTTTTGAAGTTTAAGCAAACCTTTTACCCGCCTTCTATCTAACTGTCGTCAGATGTTGTACGCCGCTCTGCCCGTTCGGTTGAATTGTCAATTATAAGTTCACAAGTATTTAAAGGTATCAGTAGAGAATTCTTAGGAGAGTTCGATGGTTGTGCCCCACACAGACATCTTATCGTTCCCCCACCTCGTTGATATCTTTGCGACAGCTATACACCCTTTTGGAGTTCATTGTGTTGGATATTAGAATACAAATAGACGCATGGCTATTCACACCGGGAATATTTGCGTTTTTAATAATTCTCGTCTCAGCCTGTAATGCCGATACGTCCGCGTTAAAAACGCTGCAGTGATCCTGCAACAAACATATTAAGTGATATTAATGATAATCACTCATTACGTGTAATTTGTCTGCAATTTCCAGTTTAACTGAGTATTCTGAAGATCCCATACAATCAGACCGTATTGGGGTTAGGATCTGACTGGTTAATTAGGAGCTTGCATTTAGATCTGGAGCATCGCTTCTCAACGGGTTGTAATGTGTTAAATTTCAACGAAGATAGAAATATTTGAGAGATAATAATGTAGTCATTGCCCCCTTAACTAAAAATTTTAAATACAAAATGTCAATCATTCAGTAGGAATTCTGTATCAGAGAATACCTTATCGCGTGTACTTATCATTGCTCAGCGAATATTGCCTGTGAGGACTTCCATTGATGTTTGTTCTTTTAAATAAAGGGCTATCCATTTCGTGGTTTCAAAAGTATGGGACTGGAATTCGACATCTGTCAAACTAAGTTGGTAAACCAATTTTTTTCTTTTCAGTTAAAAATCTGACATTAACGAAAATGTCAACTAACTATCACACAACGCATAAAAATTATCAAAACCTACTACAAAAATGGTGATTCTGCCACAGCCACGTATCGTGCTTTAAGAGGAGATTATGGTTTACATAATCGTCCAACTACGCAAGCAATTGGCAAAACTGTGAAGAAATTTGAAGAGACTGGTGTGGTTACAAATATCGAAAGGCCTGTGCCATCGTTTCGCTCGTTCCGTTATCGCTATTGTAAGTGAAAGTGTTGCCGAAGATCCGAATGTGTCGATTCCTCGTTGTTCTCAGGAATTAGGACTGTCTTATATCACATTATGGCGTATTTTGCATTTAGATCTACACCTACATCCATATAAAGTCCAGCTCACGCAACAACTGAAGCCAGCTGACCATTCACAACGTCGTAGATACGTGGAATGGGTGCTTGAACAACAGGCGGTGGACGGCAATTTTTCGAACAAAATTTTCTTCAGCGATGAAGCACATTTCACACTCGGTGGGTATGTTAATAAACAAAATTATCGTATTTGGGGTTCTGAGAATCCTCAAGTAATTGAAGAGAGGCTATTACATCCAGAAAAATTCACTGTTTGGTGCGCTCTTTGGTCCGAAGGTGTGATTGGACCTTACTTCTTCGAAAACGACGATGAAACGACTGTCACCGTCAATTCAGAGCGTTATGGTCATATGATAGCCGACTTTTTTTTGCTTGCTATTGAAGAATACGACTGAGAGAATATGTGGTTTCAACAAGACGGTGCCACGTGCCACACAACCCGAGCGAATATGGCTTTATTGCAAGAGACATTTCCTGGCCGCGTAATTTCCAAGATCATGCGATTTGACACCATTAGACTTTTTTGTGGGGCTACGCGAAAGACCGTGTTTATGCAGATAAACCTTCAATTCTTGAGCACTTAAAACCCAACATTCGTCAAGTTATGGCTGAGATACCGCCCAATATGTGTCAAAAAGTGGTCGAAAATTACCTCAAAAGAATCAATGCTTGCAACATTTAGCGTGGAGGTCATTTAAATGATGTAGTGTTTCACACATAATGTCAACGTTCAAACTTTACAATAAAAAAGAAATACTTATGTATCATGAAAAAAATATTTTATATGTGTTTTATTTACGTTTACTTTTGAAACCACGAAATGGATAACCCGATTCAACGTACGACAGTGACTACAATTTGAATATGTTGCTGGATACAAATTACTTTGTATGAAGCTGCCTAATAAACTCAACAAAATGAAGAAACTTGCTTTTGTCTTTATGAATTAAACTCTTAGATTGAATATGGCGCCCAAAGCTGAAACGCTGCATCTACACAGGAGTGATCAAGCCTTTCTTGACCAATGATGTGACTCCTTGGTGAGAGTGATACGGTAATATATGTACATCGATACTACATCAATATCGGCCCTGGAAAGGATATTACAACACTTTCCGCCTTACATTTACTGCAGGGACGCTGCAGCTATTACTGGTCAGTGCCTCTAGGCGACTGAACAATGAAACAAATATTGGTTACTTTATGTTCCGAAAGGAATTGAGAGCTTTGAAAGCTTTGGTTATATTACTCCATACTTTTTAATGAAGTTCAAGACTTTCAATCAAGATACATCACCAACGATTTCATGCTAACCTTTGTATATGAAGTCGCTAGTGAAATATTAGAACATCTACCGAGTCGAAGAGTCGAGTTACGAATAGCGCTGTTGTTTATTAAGAACGACAATACCTTTGAGAGGTTTAGTATGTAGTGTGTTGGCTTATTAAACGTGAGGCCTTGGTCAGACATCTGTAACAAAACGAAATATGAAAAACATATTTCTTCGCTGACTGCCTTTCAGCAGATTTATGGCAGAGAAAAATAAAATTGCCATGAAAAATTTCTTAAGAATCTGTTGCTCGGAGTCGACTTTAAACTGTAGAAATTTAATACACACAATATAAGTGGTGGGACGAGCAAGGTCGTAATCTCGACTGAAGGGTTGTAATGGCCAAATGTGTATGTATGTATTATTTTCCCTTTTAATTTTATGATATAATTCTCATATAGAAAATTGTTAATGCTTCAAAAAGGCTTTTGACAAATAATATCACTTGCCATCAATCTGTTGTTTTGCTGAATTTCCTCTTGTACCATATGATTTGAAAGATTTGTAATGAAAAATTTTATATTTTGAAATAATTTCCATTGATGGCACAAGTATTTGATGAAATTTTAAGCAATTATTCGCAAAAACAATTTTTTTTTGTAACAATTGAAAATAAAGAGAAAGGCAACCAATATTTTATTAGCAATTGTTCATGAAGTTAAATTCCGTATAAATATTTTTATGATTTTCAACAATTGGATGGTGTTTGTTGGTCTCTTCGTCTCTGGCATGCAGTTTCTATCATCGTAGTCATAATGCACTTTGACTTGTTGTTTGGCCTCCGGTTCATGTGAAAGTCACGGTTTCATGTTAGACGTTCTATTTTATAACTGGTTGAAGACAACAACTATGAAAAATATTAAAAAAGAAAAAAAAATAATTTCCACAGGAGAAAAAAAGAAAACAGAATCCATTCATCGTTATTAGATGTTCAATGCTATTTTCCCATTAAAGTTCACAACCTTCCTTTCTTCTTTCACTCACTCACTCTTTTGCTCATATTCGATAGATAATTGTGATTTATAGTAGAAAAAATTACTCATAAACCCATAGTGGTGGTAATAAATGGTTTCGAAGGAAAAGGTTGTACAAACTAAAAACTTTTTGATTACTTTTTTCTCTTTTAAAAATAATAATGAAAAAACGAAACAAATCAAGAAACAAAAAAGGTTAACGAATTAGTTTTTAAAGACTTAAAAAGTTCATATTCATTCCTGCATTATTCAAAACATGTCACAATTAAGGGATACATCGATTAATTTTGTAATTTTTATGGAAAGTAATCAATTCAAAAAATAAAAAAATTTAAAAGATACATTGACGGATGAAATATTCTCATATGCGTATTGGGAAAGTCTTTTTCTTTTGTAAACGTTTTTTAGTTTAAAAAGGATTGGCAATATTTGATTGATTGATTGATTGATTGTCTGTTTGCTTACAGTAAACGGGCTATTGCTTGTAAGTAAGTATTTAATGAATAAATAAATGCTCAGTGAAATATTCTTTATGGTTAAACAAAATTCAAAAAGTTTTAATAAATCGTCTTGATACTATTGTATCATCTAAAGTGTTAAGTACATATATATGTACATACAGATACAGAGTTAAAACAAAAACATGGAAAAATCATTTACACATATGATCATTATAATAGATACACTTTTCTCATTATAAAAAACTACAATTATTCAAATTCTTTAATGAATTACAACTCATTATGCTAAAAGATATTGTTACGTTTTAACCTTTTTAAAAATGTTTAAAATATGAGTTCGTTGATTGCAAACAAAATAAAAATACATTGGTTTTTAGTTTCAATTAAACTCTTTATTGCTCGCACTACTTTTGTGTGCCACCGTTTACGACTTGCCGAATACAACAATAATTACTTGATCGCTATTCTTCTTTGCTTACAACGCAGATCTTTTCAACGGCGATCCTCAAACCACAGTTGTTCTCTTCACACGCAACGCGTCTTCATACAAGATGACTGAATTCTTACTACTCGTTGCCCGCTTTGTCTTGCGTTTTTATATGCTCACGTAAACAGTCTAATGAAGGTTCTTGAAGTCGAATTTTTGTGTGTTCTCAAGATCTCTATCTATCGGGACTTCATTGTTGTTTGTGTATTTTGTTCGCACTGCTTGTTGTTGCGTTCCTGCTTACTTGTCTATCCCGTTTTCTTTCATACCGATGTTGTTGGTTCACTTGTAACAAGTTCGTTGTATTTGTTTGTGTAGCTTATGTTAATCCTGTTAATGTTAAACGATGTTTCCATTTTCGTAACAATATCCACATAGTATTTATGTTGCTGTCACTGTAAAATTTCAATTTTGAATTTAGTCGTACATACCACACATACATTTGTTTATATCGCGTCGTTCATTTCATTCTCATCTTTAAATTTAAACAAAACGAAGTGAGTGTGAGATATCAGTCATTATTTATGGAACCAAACATCGCTTAAACGCCGGCCACAGCTTCTCTGATAGGAGCGCATTTGAAGTTTCCAATTTTCCATACACCAGTGACTTAAAAAAGTCCAACGGTGTGAAATCGTAAGATCTCTGTGACCAGTTCACAACTAGCTCGTGCAGAATCTCCAATGTGGCAGTAGCTGTTTAGCATCATGTAGCGTTGTCCTGTGGAAATCATCCAACTCAGACCAAAAGAAGTGACGTATAGTGCTCATCGTAAACACTGTTGGCCTGACCGACGGTGTTCTTAAAGAAATAAAGACCCATTTCGCCGACAAAATCCACATGAAACAGTTACTTTTTCGAAATGCATTGGACGGTCTTGAATCTCATCTGCATAAGTATCGTACTAAATTTAACCAGAAATAGGCCTTACAACTAAAGCTGATTTTTCAATGAAAATTAAGCACATATGCACACTACTCCAAAGCGCTCTAAACGCACGCTGTTGTCTACAGTCGTTTAACTTCAGGTCCTGGGACAGTTTAATTTTGTGAGAGCTCAGGCCAAATTCATTATGCAAAATTCAACAAATTGCGGTACGCGATAAGCCGAATTCTTGTGAGCGACATGAAATCAACTGGCACAGATTCTCCTGTACACGATCATTGACAGCAGCCATCATTTTGCGATTCTGCGTTTAGCGAATAGTTCCCTCTTAATAATTAATTGAAACTTTATATGAAATATTTAGCTCAATACATACATACATACATAATTGGCCATTACAACCCTTCAGTCAGGATTACGGCCTAGCTTCTCAACACCACTCATGTTGTGTGTGTTAATTTTATACATGAGTGGCGGGACCTATAGTTTAACGTTGACTCCGAACGACAGATTTTTTGAGAAGCTTTTCATAGCAATTTTTACTGTCAGAGTTTTTGCCAGAAATCTGCTGAGAGGAAGTCGTTTTCGTTTCGTTTTGATGTCTGACCTGGGATTCGAACTCGGGCCTTTCGTCTAATAAGCCAACACACTACCCACGGCGACTTCAGCTCAATAATGGCGTTTATTGCGATTTACGAAATATGATCTGATGAATCTGATTTAGATTTAAAACCACATTGTACAATTCATTTTAAAAGTTCTTCGTCTTCATTATCAAATCCTGTAGTTTCTTTAGAACATACATAAATACATATGTCAGCAATTGGCGCCAACGCCTGTATAGTATTAATAGATATGAGGGTCTTATCATTTATTTCGTTGAAATTAAAATTGGTTTTTTGCCCCCATTATCGATAAGCATTGCAAACATAGGCAAAAACTTTCAATCCACTATGATTGAGTGAAATATAATTGACAAGAAAAACGATTGCAAACAAAAGAAAATTGAATTTTAATTAAAAATAATTTTTTAAATCTCTTCGGTAATTGTAAATATAAACAATGAAAATGTAATTAAATTTAATTCTTATACGATTGTAATACATACAGTGGTGGCCTTATAATTAGAAACGACTTGGCAACATGTATGTTTGCTAATTTATTTCCAAAACTTTTGTTACTCACTTTAAAATTAATTGCTAAAAAAGCAATTAAACAAATTAGCTTTATGTTTATAATAAAAAAAATTCACAGCATCATTATCATTTTAAAAAAAATTAGCTAAAATCAAAAAATACCAATTTCAGGTTGGTCATATAACTAGCATACATGGGCATACTGCATTATAATTCTAATGCATTAAGCTTTTCAGTATTCAGTAAATGTTTACTGGTAATGAAATTTAGATTGCATTACCAGTAAATTTTTACTGATTACTGAAAAAAAAATCAGTATTCAGTAAATTTTACTGGTTACTGAAAAACAAAAACAGTATTCAGTAAATTTTACTGGTTACTGAAAAAAAAAATCAGTAAATTTTTACTGACTTACTGAATTTTTTTTTTTCCGTAACCAGGAAAATTTACTGAATACTGATTTTTTTTTCAGTAATCAGTAAAATTTTACTGGTAATGCAATCTAAATTTCATTACCAGTAAAAATTTACTGAATACTGTAATTTTTTCAGTAATCAGTAAAAATCAATTTTTACTGAAATTTTACTGGTACTGCAAAGTGCCCATCTATGATAATTAGAAACAAAAAATATTTTTACAAACAGCTTAAAAATATCTTAATATATTCACATTTAATGGGCATATTCTTTAATATTTTGTCGGATAGACCTTGTTTTGAACAACATCTGCAAGTCTTTTCGGCAAACTTTGTATCAAACGTTGGCATGTGTGTACTGATATGTTTTGCCAACTTTGTTGCACCAGCTGAAAGCATTTATCGTTATTTCGAAGGTTTTTGTCCTTAAGATCTCTATTAACAATTGCCCATACGTTTTCAATTGGGTTGGGATCAGGATTTTGGGGTGGCCAGTCCAGAACGTCAATATTTTGACCCGAAAGCCAACACTTCACTAACCTTGAAGTGTGCTTTGGGTCATTGTCATGCTGAAAAATTTAATTGAATACGGTTCCATTACATTTTCCAATATGCTTTTATATTGATATTGGTCCATTATTCCTTAAACTCTTACAATTGGACCCACACCACGCCAAGAAAAACGACTCCAAACAAAAAACCACTCCTTAACAAACATACATGTTGCCAAGTCGTTTCTAATTATAAGGCCACCACTGTACATATGTACGTACATACATACATACACATTGCGTATGCAAATAGAGATAAAACAGGATTATAGTAACAACGTATGTGCTACAACAACAGTTTTATTTAAATATGTGGGTCTGTGTTGCATTAATTTTATGAAAAGGTGTAGTAAAATGCAGTGGATTGGCATTAGAAAACTAAGGTTGGGTTGTAAGAAATCTTTATAATTTTGTGATTGCTTACTAAAGCAGTACTTTATGCTGATAAAGGCATATACGGAAGCATGTAATATGCAGCCACAGTCAATCTTCAAATTATCATGCCGAAATTATGGTTTCCTTATTACCATACCTTACATTTATACAAAGCCGCACACATTTATAAAACAAAAAATAAAAAAATTTATACATAATCAGGTTATTATAACAGCATTAAGATGATAACAATTAAATGGTATGCATGTGCATATGTATGTGTATGTGTATTTTACGTGGCCAGTTATCTTTTTAGTTGAAACTTTCCCAAACACCCACATAACACTCAACACTTGTGTTCGTGAATAAAAAGAAAAAGAGCATACAGGAGTATGTTTGTTTGTGTGATACTAATCCCAGTGATTACAGTCACCATAAATCACAATTATAATGCATAATCCAGTAAAATGAATATTTTATTCTAAAAATCCCTTTGAATAATAAAAATGAGAAGAAAAAAAACCAACAACAACAACAATAATAAAACAATCATAATAGAGAAGAAAAAGTAAAATTGTTTGCAACTTTCAAACCAACAAAATCATCGGAATGAAGGGAAAAGTTTTAGCACAGTCACACGTACTGATGCTGATACACGTACGTACTCTTACTCACACATGAAAACTTTCTTTTCACCTATATTTCATACAAAACGTTTAATATTTTCATTTTCTATTTACAGTCGTCGGCTATCTGACTGAGGACACACACTATCTACTACTTCTCTTACAATTAAATTTTAAAAAATAATTCTAGATGGATTTCAAATGGTTTTCTACCATCGCCTGCTGTCTAAACGCGATATTCTCGTTTAACGCATTCAGCTGGAAGGTGTTCTTAAATTAAATCTCCATTGTTTGTTGGTATCGCATCACAATGACCAAAGGCTGTCCGAATTTCAGTTAGTTGGACGGTTTATATCCTGGTGTCATTCTTATGTTTTCCTAGCTATCTACTGCTTGACTTTGTATTCACCAGACTATGTACATCGGTGAAATACTGAAATTCATTTCAGTATGACAAAGTCGCCGTAGTCTAGTAGCAGATTTTTTCTAATATCGCTTTTCAAGCCTCATAGTGGCCAAATAATAATAAGTGATGAAATCTAGAATCCAAATTTGAATGAACTTATAAGTCAATGGACCCTATCATAACATACCCTAAAACGAAATCACTTCTTATACGGTGCCAGATACATAACTCATTATATGTAGAAAATTATTCTTAAACATTGAATATCCATATTAAAAAATAACTGCTTTCTAAAATGTACTCATATACTTTTTCCTTTTTATCATATTCTTTCTATAATATTACTACATTGCTGAACTACATTACATTATACATAAATAAGTATAACGGTAGTAACATTCTTTGTTTAACTTCTTTCATTGTAATCTTTAAAAATCAATCAGTAATAAATGAATTGTTAAAGCCGACGTACCGGTGATCGTAGCGAAAAATCGAGTTTAAATAAAGATTTTTAACATGGTGCCGAAACCCGGGACTGCCGGCTATTAATTGTGTTTTATTAACAGTGAAATATTACTATTAAAAGTGAATCAAATTAAAATAAAATTATCCGAAAGAAAAATGGAAGCGGTATATCGGGCTACGTGCCGTACACAAGTTACTAAATTATGTAACACCATTACGGATTATTTAAAAACGTTTAAAGATATAGAAGTAAGCGACCCAAGCGGCGTGGAGTCTCAGATCGCCATTTATCTTCAGAGGTTACGTAATGCTCACGCCAACTTAAGAAAAGCTGATGATGATATGAAGACTCTAATAAAATCCGATGACTTAGCGAAAGAATGTGAGTCTGTCATTGAATATGACGACAGAGCCGTTACCGTTATAGCGCAACTTGAACATATTATGCGAATACATTTTAAACAATCTAGCGAAACATCAATAAGCGGTGCAGAAGAGCGTAATGTAACAATAAGCCACCAGGAAGACAATGGTTGTAGCGGAGTAAAACTGAAACCATTCCAACTAAAAAAGTTCGATGGTCATTTTGAAAATTGGCTGCCTTTTTGGGAATTATTCAAGAGAGCTGTTCATGAAAATAAACAATTATCAGTAACAGCAAAATTCAATTTTCTTAGCGAGTCATTAACAGGAAAAGCACAGGCAACCATTGCAGGCTTTACTCCCACAGAAAAATGTTATAAGGAAGCTATTGACTTGTTGTTGGAGGAATATGGCCATACAGACAAAATAGTAGAAAAATTTGTTCAAAAATTAATGAGCATGAAACCAGTGCAGTCAGCAAGCGATACTCATGGTCTGCGCCAGCTCTATAACGAAGTGACTTCTACTATGAGAACTCTGTCTTCATTTCAGATTTCTTCATCACAATATGATATAATGGTGAAATCGATTTTATTAAAAAGTATACCAACAACAATACGTATAGAATTTCATAGAAGAGTGGCTAAAGGAAATATGAGTACAATATTAAACTCCAGTGTTGATACTGCAATTGAAAAGCTTAAAGGTAATGGTCAAGAGGAGGAGCAGTTAAGTTTATTACTGAACCTTATTAAAAGTGAACTGGGAGCAATGGAAATGGCTCAATTATCAGAAAGTGATAAACGAGTGTTTGAAAAAAGAGAGTCAAAACCAAAAAATTACACTGCAGCTACTCTTCATGTGAACACCGAAAGAGGTCAGTATTGTGTCTTTTGCAAAAGAAATAACCACTCAACAGCTACATGTAAGAGTAGCTTAAGCATCAACGATAAAAAATCAATGTTAAAAAAAGAAGGAAGATGTTACAGATGTACCAACAAAAATCATAACTCCAAATTTTGCAGAACTACAAACATAAAGTGTAGGGAGTGTAGCGGCAAACATGTAACATCAATGTGTGAGCGTGCAGAAAGAGAAAATAGCCGAAGTGATGTACCACAAAAGAGCGCACAGAAAATACCAACACCAAAAGTAACAACCTCGAATGAAAGCCCAAACGGGAGCAGCAGCGCAGCAGCCACAACGCTAAATGTGAGCGAGGAGAAGGAGGCGGGGATATTTCTGCAAACAGCAAAGGCAATTATAAGTAACGTTGACGACTATGATCAAGTGCTGTCTAGAATAATAATGGATAATGGCAGTCAGCGTACATACATTACTGAAAAATTAAAGAATAAATTGAAATTAAAAACAAACGGGATAATTAAACTAAATATCGTGGCTTTTGGGAATAGACAAAATAAAAAAGAAAAGGAATATGAAAAAGTAAGAATAGCGTTGCGAAGTCAATATGATGAAAACATAATAACAATAAATGCAATTGTAGTGCCGTCGATTTGCGTCGATAATCTTCCACGTCCAGAGACATTAAATAACTTGTCTGATCGCATAAAATTAGAACTCGCTGATAATTCAATCAGTAATAAAAAAGCAGTAAGCGGTATAAATTTACTTATTGGTCAAGACAATTATTGGAAATTTAATACAAACAACAGCGAGAAAATTAGTGATACGTTAGTGGCTGTAAAAACATTTTTCGGTTGGACAATTCAAGGTTATACAAAGGCTAATAAATATCAATATGTGCTAAACGTTACGGAAAACGAAGAAAAAATTAGAAGTGAAGAATTTGACATAACAAAATTTTGGAATTTAGAATCAATCGGTATAAAACAAAAAACGACAGAGGATGACGATTTATATGAGAAAACTATACGGGGAATAAAATTCATAAACGGTCGTTACGTAGTAAATTTGCCATGGAGGAATATTAATGAACATTTGAACGACAATAGAAACGTAGCTGAAAAACGATTATACAATTTAACAAATAAATTAATTAAAAGTAATGAAAAACTGACAGAATATGACAATGAAATACGATCTTTAATTAACAGCGGTATAGCGGAAAAGGTAGCCGAAAATAAAAATTATACACCAATTTATTATATGCCACATAAGCCAGTGTATCGGGAGGATAAAACAACCTCTAAATTACGTATTGTTTTCGATGCATCATCCAGCGAAATGGGATTTACATCTTTAAATGACCATCTAAGTCCAGTTGATAATATGGTTGCAGATTTGTTAACGATGCTCTTGAGATTCCGATCTAATAAAATAGCAATGATTGCAGACATAGAAAAGGCTTTCCTGCAAATATTTATAGCGGAAAGGGATCGTGACTCTCATCGGTTTTTGTGGTATGAAACTTTACCACAAATAAACAAGAAGCTACCGAATATAGTTGAACTACGTATGACGAGAGTAACATTTGGTACAACATCCAGCCCATTTTTATTGGCAGCGACCATACAAACCCATATTGAGAAATATAAACAAAAATTTGGTGCTATTTGCAATAAACTGCAGCAGTCATTTTACGTTGACGATTTTATAATAAGCGTTGATAATTACGCAGAGGCCAAATGTATTTCTCAAGCGGCGAAAGAAATAATGAAAGATGCAAATTTTAATCTGAGAAAGTGGAACACAAACGATGCGGCAGTAGCGGCGTTATTTAGTGAGAGCACAGAAATTATGGAGCAAAAGGTTTTGGGTATAAATTGGTGCGTAGCGAGCGATTCTATTAGCGTCGATATAACAAACAATTTGTCTTATTTGCGTTCATTAAGACCAACAAAACGAAATGTAATGAAGGCAATGGCAAAATTATATGACCCGATGGGATTTTTAGGGCCATTTACTGTAAGAATAAAATTAATTTTACAGTCCATATGGAAAGAGAACACCAAATGGGATCAACTATTAAGCGGCGAAATACTTGATAATTTTCAAACTTGGCAAGATGAATTAAGCGATTTAAGCGAACTCCATATACCTCGATGTCTCTCATTGTCAAGAAAATCAAAAAAAGAGCTTCACATTTTTGCAGACGCTAGCCCAAAAGCTTTTGGTGCAGTAGCATACGTTCGACAAACAGCAGAAAATGGAGATGTAAGCACAAATTTAATATGTTCGAAGAATAGAGTAAGTCCAATAAAGCACGAAAGTAAAGAAGTTACTCTACCCAAATTGGAATTGACGGCAGCGTTAATAGCAGCGAGACTCAAAGAATATTTGGTCAAATCTTTGGATTTCAAAATAAATTCTACTACTCTGTGGACAGATTCGTCCATAACGTTGAGTTGGATAAACGGTCAAGGCAAACAATGTAAACCATATGTTAAAGCCAGGGTGAGTGAAATCAATAATTTAACAAATATTTACGACTGGAGACATTGCGATGGTAAAAGTAACCCTGCCGATTTACTCACAAGAGGAATTAGAGCAAATGAATTAAATAAATCGCATTTGTGGAAATTCGGACCCCCATGGCTGTTAGAGAGTGAATCCTATTGGCCTGAAAAAATTATTATTGAAAATTCAACAAATTTATTAGCCGCAGTACTAGAGACAAAAGTTGAAACAACTACTCCTGTTGTTGAAATTGAACGATTTAGTAAATTAACTAGACTTTTGAGATCTACAGCGTACATATTTCGATTTATACAGCGAATAAAAAGCGCATCAAAACCTAATAAAAATTCTAACGGACAATACTATCCTGAAGAACTTACAGCTGCCGAATTGCAAGAAGCTGAAAATTATTTAATAAAAGCTGAACAAAACCAACACTACAGCAAAGAAATTAAAGTGTTGGAGAACAATCAAAAATTAGCGGCTGATTCTAAGTTATCATCTTTAAACCCCAGTATTTTGAATGGTGTACTTAGAGCAAATTGTAGACTTCCCAAGGGAGAATTTTGCAGTGACATACGAAATCCAATAATTTTGCCAAAGAACTCTCACTTAAGTCAACTTATAGTACTAGACGCTCATCGTAAAACTCATCACAGTGGAATTTCTGCAGTATTAGCCCAAATCCGTAATAAATATTGGATAATACAGGCACGACAACTAATCAAGCGAATAATCCGACACTGTGTTGTGTGTTTACGCTTTTATGGAAAAAGCGCCATGGAACCTTGGACAGTATTGCCAGCAAAAAGAGTAGTTACCAGTCGTCCATTCGAAACCACAGGTGTTGACTTTGCTGGGCCACTCTATGTGACGTGTGAAGATAGTGAACGAAAAGTTTATATTATGCTATTTACATGCTCAGCTATAAGAGCAGTTCATTTAGAATTGGTCGGTGATATGACTACAAAAAGTTGTATAAACGCTTTACGTAGATTTGTGGCGAGAAGAGGCGTACCAGCAACAATTATTTCAGATAATGCAAAAACATTTAAGCGAGTTGATTTAGAGCTTAGAAAACTTGAAGAGTTACTGAAATCTAGCGATGTGCAAAGTATGGCAGCCCATCAAAATATTTCATGGGAATTTATACCAGAACGAGCGGCTTGGTGGGGCGGATTTTGGGAACGTCTTGTCAGAAGCGTTAAGGTTTGTTTAAAAGCGTCTATTGGAAAAGCAAAGTTAACTACAGATGACCTGACAACTCTATTAGCGGAAGTTGAAAGTGTCGTGAATGCCAGACCAATAACTTATATCACCAGCGATCATAACGATTTGGAGCCTTTGACTCCATCACATTTCTTAACTAATTGCAAATGCATTTTATCTTCAACAGATATGAAAGATGATGGGTCAGCAATAGCAAAGTCATGGTCTTTACGACAGTCACTAATAAAAAATTACATGAAGCGTTGGCGCACCGAATATTTGTGTCAGCTCAGATCCATACACCACAACAAATCCAACATATGCAAGAGTATAAAAGTTGGGGACGTCGTCCTGCTGCATGAGGATAATAAACCCAGGTTATTATGGCGACTAGCGCTGGTTCAACAAACGTTCCAAGGTAGAGATGGCCGAGTTCGAGCGTGTGATGT
The DNA here is from genome assembly GCA_930367235.1 of Sarcophaga rosellei. Lineage (NCBI taxonomy): Eukaryota > Metazoa > Arthropoda > Insecta > Diptera > Sarcophagidae > Sarcophaga > Sarcophaga rosellei. The sequence continues at coordinate 68,289,570 of OV884019.1, forward strand.
GCGACTTCAGAACCAACAAAAACTGAAAAGGCCTATCCAGCTTCTGTACCCTTTAGAGATATCAGCTGCCGGGGCGGAGGATGTAGAAAATTATTCTTAAACATTGAATATCCATATTAAAAAATAACTGCTTTCTAAAATGTACTCATATACTTTTTCCTTTTTATCATATTCTTTCTATAATATTACTACATTGCTGAATTACATTACATTATACATAAATAAGTATAACGGTAGTAACATTCTTTGTTTAACTTCTTTCATTGTAATCTTTAAAAATCAATCAGTAATAAATGAATTGTTAAAGCCGACGTACCGGTGATCGTAGCGAAAAATCGAGTTTTAATAAAGATTTTTAACATTATATAACTCAACAAAATTAAAATTCTTCGCATTCACAGCTCAGTTACGGATCTTAACATAAATAAATGCTCTGGGCCAGATAGTATCCCAGCACTGCTTCTAAAACAGTGGTCTTTGACGGTAACAGGTATTTGTACTCTTTGCTGGAACATAACCAATTACCATTACCAATCGGTGATAAGTAGTATGGTGTCCAAAAGACACATCATACTGGCTACATGTTGGCATTACTATCATAAAGATGGAATATGCTATTAATCTATCCACTAAGGTTAAGCTTGTGATTTCTATGGCACTAAGTTCAGGTGCCGGAAGTTACTTTCATTTCGTCAAATGACTTCAGTGGCAGCACAAATTCTTATGTACTGAAAAAGGTCAGGTTTGGAACAGAGATCAATCGTTTTTTCGCTACTCATAAGTACTCATGATATTTTGATTAGGAGTGAGTCAACAATATTGAAATTGAACTACTCTGATTCATTTGTACTCAATACAACATTAATTTATAAGTACAAGTTGCAATGGGTATGAGTACAACGTTGACATCAAACTCATAACATTCGAAATATGTTTGATTCATACGCCTACTCATTCAGATTCATAAATTTAGAAAAATACTTATAATACTCATAAATGATTCGAGTGATTCGAATCATACATCAAAATTTACAGTCTTTGTTGTTGTTGCATTTACGAAAAAAGAAGAAAGAAAAAAACAAAGACAGCAAGCAAAGCAAACACACAACCTTCTAGTGAGTATTGTTCATACGCGAATCATACTTATTTTGTGATTCTTGTAAATATTGAGTAAAGGTGAGTCGAAATCAACAACATCATGCGTATTGTATGTAAGTATGAGTACGATGAGTACTTCAAACTTTGAATATGAATAGTATGAGTATGATATTAAAATAAGTATGAATGCGTATAAGTATCAGAAATTATAAGTATGATTCGAATTTACTCATCTTTTTGAATACTCATTGTAGATCTTTAGATTGCAATAAAAAATATTAAAATTTTAATAGCATTCATAGTCAGGATTACAACCTATCTTCTCACACCACTTATGTTGTGTGTGTTAATTTCACATATGAATAGTGCGAGCTACAACAGTATACAGTCGATGCTGAATGACAGAGTTTTTTTGTTGTCAGGGGAATTTTATTTAATTCTCAGAGTTTTTGTCAGAAATCTACTGAGAGGAAGTCGCCGAAGAAATATTTTTTCATATTTGGTTTTGTTTGTAGATGTCTGACGTTTAGTTTGAACTGAGGTCTCACGTCTAATAAGCCAATACACAACCTACTAGACTGCATGGATTACAGCTGACTTTTCTGTCCAAAAACTGGTACTCATGTTTGTCATTGTCCGTAAAACACTTGTATATGAAAAGGACATAATTGATGCTGGACTCCCTGCAACAATAAAGATTACATACATACATAATTGGCCATTACAACCCTTCAGTCAGGATTACGGCCTAGCTTCTAACACCACTCATGTTGTGTGTCTTAATTTTATACTTGAGTGGCGAGAGCTACAGTTTAACGTCGACTCCGAACGACAGATTTTGAGAAACTTTTTCATGGCAGGTTTATTAATTCTCGGAGTTTTTGCCAGAAATCTGCTGAAAGGAAGTCGCCGAAGAAATATTTTTTTGTTCATATTTCGTTTTGATGTCTGGCCTGGGGTTCGAACCCGGGCTTTACGCCTAATAAGCGAACTCACTACCTACTAGGCTACGGCGACTCAATTGAGATTACAGGAAAATAAGTTTCTCTAGGAAATTAATCGAAAATTAACAAGTACTGACGATTTTAATCATTTGCTTGCATTATCTTATCTGATATATAAGACATGCGAGAGGATCTTTGTTTAAAAAATATCGTCGAAATTACACCAATACCCCGATTTGCGTCGCTTCAGTTTGCGTCGCTTCGAAGTTGCGTCTTTTTTTAAGTTTCTGGAATTTCAATGTTGCGTCATTTTTGTTTCAGTTTGCGTCGCATGGTTTCGAAGTTGCGTCGTAAATGCTTCGATTTGCGCCGTTGATATGAAAATGTTTTTACAAAGCTAAAGCAGAAAAAGGGGATTTCCCGTTTAGTATAAAGCAAATTTGCAGGTGTGCGTTGTTTTACATGTTAAGCGTAGTTATTAGTTTCGAATTATATGTCGTGGAGTGAAGTTCAGTCTGAAAGTTGAAATTGAAAATTCTGCTTCAGTTTGCGTCGTTTCGGTTTGCGTCTCATTTTTTCAGTCCCAATTAGCGACGCAAACCGGGGTATTGGTGTATTTAGTCTTTTGAAAAAACTATTCATGCCATTGTATAACAAATTTCCAATGTCAGCCACGGCTTTTCTGGATAAAGTGCATCTAAAATGCACTCTGACCCATAAATCTGGCTGAATTTAAATGATCGCATGGGTTATGTTGGCTATTTGTGACTTATTCCGTTACACTTGCCATTTTAGAAAACTCCAAAGGAAAAACTCCACTTGGGGAGTTTTATAAAGGTATTCCACAACGCAATGTATTTGCGTCACCATTTATCACTTCTGCTCATAATTGCCAACAACTTAGAAATAAGAATTAGCATTTTACTTATGCACTCTAGCCTCTGAATCAGAGTTTTAATATCGGAAAGTCCCTTAAAAAATATTAATTACACTGTACCCAATATTTTTACCACTCACTGTATTATATAACAGTAACATACAGAGTTTTACTAGTTAATGTTTGTAAACGACGTGTCCTTTATTCAATTTTTCACTTTTTCAGTGTTTTCTTTATTTTTTCCCAACTGGTCGGTACATATTTTCCGAGAAATGGTTCAACCGCTGTTCAACGGGAAGGGATGTGAAAGTAAGAAAAGTTGTTTTTATTGTTTGGTTTCTTTGCCACCATGAATATAAATATTTTGGTATTGTCAGTTGGTATTTTACTCTTGTTAACAACTGCCTGAAGAGTTAAAATACCAGAAACCGAATATATATGAGGGGGGATAAAGAAAGAAGAAGAAAAAGGACTACGATTGGAGAAACATTTTGTTACTGCATATGTTCAGAGATGGGAGAACATTTTTTTTTCTGTAGAATATCCCTTACATTCTAATGGCACATGTTCTGTATTTGATTTGCGATAAATGCTGACCTCATTGTCTTGCCTTTTTGGAAAATAAAGGAAAAAGGAAAACAATTTTCCAGTACAGCATACGAGTAATAGAAAGACAGTCTCTAAAAAATAATAGAAAAAAAACGAACAGGGAGAGCAGAAATAATAGAAATTGCAGTTCATATGAGTTTTATTTTATATTTTTTCCTCTTATTTTGTTTTCCATGTTTAAATTTAAAGCCTTTTGTATTCTACTCTAGTTTTTCCTTCTTCTAAGGAATTAAAGCTTTTGCATCAACTTAACCAAGACAGAAAGGATTAAGGCTAAATGGCAAATAAATTTCGCTTAAAACAATAAAACGTCATAAATAATGTTGCTTTAAAGTCTTAAAAAAAGGAAACTCTTCTGAAAAGGGATAAAATGACAAATAAAAGACACCAAATGGAGAAATAAAAACACAATAAAAAATATTTCCTTTCCACACAGTCAATATCACATGCACAGACTATATGACCTCAATCTTTAATTGTGAGAAAACAAAGTCATCAGGGGAAGATTCAAGGATATTTTGTTTGTGACAACAACACCACATATGTACATATGGTAAAAACTTTAAGCGCATACTGGTAGAACCAACCTTGTCTTACTAATATTATAAAGAAATAAAATATTTTAAAGACATTAAATACATCCATAGATTTATAGTCCTGCAGTGTACAAAATGATTGAAAATTTAAATGACAAAAGGATTCTAAAGGTAAGTATTTAAAAAGGTAAAAACGTAACACTATTTATAGAGACTAGAGCATTTCGGAAGTAGCACACTATTCACTACCACCATCACGAAGAATCCAATATTAAGAAAATTCTTCAAATTCCTGTAGTGAAGCTGTTTGTGCTTACAGTTAATGAATTTCGATATAAGCAAGGCTCATGAAAAAATTTGGTCAAACACTATTTTTCGAAATAATTAAAATTTTTGTTCAAATTTAAGAAAATATTGTTCAGTTGCATCAAAAACTGGAAAGACTTTAAATTTTTATTTTATTTTTTTGGAAGTCCCTCTATTAAGGCCTTCGTTGGTTTATCTGTTATCACTTTGCTATCAGTTCCCCATTTCCTAGAAAACTTAACTTTATTTTTAATTAAGCTTTTTGTATTATTCAATTTTTTTCTTTTGCTAGATTCAATAAATCTTAACAAAGTAAAGTTCTAGACTATGTGGTAGGTTGGCATGCCTAAATATTGGACTACTTAGTTCCTTTCTTTTTAATAGATCTGGCCAAAAAACACATACATAACGTATATAGTTGGTCATTACAACCTTTCATTTAGGATTACTACCTAGCTTCTCACACCACTTATGTTAATTTTATACGTTAGAAGCAGGGCCCTATAATTTAAAGTTAACTCCGAACGATAGATTTTTTGAGAAATTTTCATGGCAATTTTATTTATCCTCAAGTTTTTGAAAGAAATCGCCGCACAAATTTTTTAAATATTTCGACTTCAATAACACTAAAGTAGTTTAATAATTATACTCTTTTGCTTGCAGAACGTACAACAGGGATATCGGTATTGATAGGGCTTTTAGAGAGGAAAGAAGTACTTCTTTAACCACATATTTTTATAGTTTTGTATTCTAGAGCTATGAGCTTAACTGTTTCTTTTTTTTTTAATGAAGAAACAGAAATTTAAATTTTTTTTACTTACGTAATAGAAGTCGCCGTGGTCTAGTAGGTAGTGTATTTGCTTATTAGACGAAACTCCCGAGTTCCAATCACAGGTCAGACATCAAAAACGAAAATATGAAAGTATTTCTTCGGCGACTTCCTCTCAGCAGATTTCTGGCAAAAACTCCGAGAGTAAAAATTGCCATGAAAAGCATCTCAAAAATCTGTCGTTCGGAACCGACTTTAAACTGTAGGTCCCGCTACATATTGATAAAATTAACGCACACAACACGAGTGGTGTGAGAACCTAGGACGTTGTAAAATGGGTCAATTCGGCCTCCGGGTACTGTACTTGTCACAGTTGACAAGTACACGTCCTCTAACCTAACCTAACCTACTTAAGTGATTCTACGTCAGGTTTTTTTTGGAGTAAGCAGATCTTAGTAACAAAATACATCTTCATTTTGGCCAACAACATGGTGAAACTGTCACTCAATCCACTATACAATGATATTATTGCAAAACAATTTGCCAAAAGAACGTGTTCACAAACTGAGAAACAATATATCTGCCAACATTATCAGAGTTAAAGCCTTTAATAGATTATTTCTATGGAGGTATCGCAAGACGGAGTTTATTCTAACAAAACAGGAAAAGTTTAAGACTGCAACACAACATGAAAGCAGAAAGAAGTTAAAAGACATTTCGAAAATTTCAAAAAAGAGAAATCTAAAATTTAAAGCCTGCCTTTAGATTAACAAATAATATATTTGGCTGAAGTCGCCGTAGTCTAGTTACCTATTGTGTTGGCTTATTAGGCCCCATTTCAAACCATAGCCCACATATTTCGAACAAAACGAAATATGAAAAAAATATTTGAATTGGCGACTTCCTTTCAACAGTCTTTTGGCAAAAACTTTGAAATTCAATCAAATTGCTATGAAAAGCTTCTCAAATCTGTCGTTCAGAGTCATTGTTAAATATTAAGTTATACCACTCATGGATAAAATTAACACGCACAACATAGATTGTGTGAGAAGTTCAGCTCTAATCCTGACTAAAGGGTTGTAATGGAAAATAAAGATTATTTTTATTATAATGTAAATGAAAAAATGTTTACTTTTTGGCTTGAAAGACCTTGGATGATTTTGTTGAGAATTACAATATGATTATAATCAACCGTTAACATCTAAAGTTAACGACGTCAAACAAATTTAGAACAATGTCAGGAGAGATTATTCGTACTAATTTTGTGGCTACGGGTTTGAATTGATTTTATAGCTACCAATCAAAATTCCGCACGACAACTTAAAAAGTAAATAAAATTGACGAAGAAAGAAACTGCAGAGAAGCTAGACTGTAGATTGGGTTGCATAGAAATGTGACTGTGTGTGAATGTGAAACTTGTAGGGCGAATTCGCACAGTATGACTTGAGGAAAATATACCCAACAATTCGATTAATCTTCTCTATTCTGAAAAAGGAGAAACAATATAATACGGTGTTCAGATCTGCACTTTTATTGCGTAAATCGCAATAAATGCCATTATTGAGCTCAATATTTCATATAAAGTTTCAATTAAATATTGCGCAATAAATACCCAAATTGTTATAATATTGAGTAAAACTTAAAATACAGTACCGTCATAAGTATGTTCAGTGCGCATATTACAATTATCCGAACACTTTCTATTAATATTTGACAACTCAAATGTTAACAACAACAAACAAAACAAAACAAAAAAAAAAAATTAAAACAATGTTGATAAAACAACCAGCTGTTTTTTTTACCAGCTGTCAAATGAATATTGAATAAGCTGCTGAACTGCGTATATTGTTATGTCTGAATACTTAAAATATTGTACTCAATAAACAAAAAATTGGCTCATAAAAGGTCATATCTGAATATAGTATAAGGTTCTCATGAGTGTATTGTGTGAAAGGCTGGAGCTGTTGGGAAATAAGAGAACCTTATAAGTGCCTCTACAGACGTGGTATGCAAATATTCGCACCACCTGTTTATCATGATATCTCTCTCAATGTCGTCGTATAAAATACTGCCACTCTAAAGAATACCTGACATATCGTTATAGCAATATGTCAATACGCCGAAAGCAAAGCAATGGAACTAGAGTTAAGTCCAGTTATAAGGAAAAATAGAATCTTAAATCGTGAAAGAAAATGAAGCAAAATTCTGTTGGCTGGAGTTTATCGTTTTATTAACTGCATAATACCTAAACCCACTTTCGGAAAAATTTTATATGTTTTGTATTGGTTGGGTCATATTAAAATTAATCGTTCTACGAAAGTGTTGACTAGTTTAGTGGATTAATAACGATATATTTCAGATAGTGGTGTTATAATGTTATATTCAAGAAATTCTCATAAAAAATCTTAAATGAGTAATTTTTCCCCTCACGGTAAGCTTAGTGTTAAATTTGTAAACTGGTTTAAATTGGTTTTCCAGCTGTCAAATGATTATTGAATAAGCTCATCTGTGTATGCCTGAACACTTAAAATAACTTTGGCAATTCAACGAATATTGACTCAATTAAAATTCATGCTTGAACATAGTATAACAAAGAATGTCTCTATTCAATTTCAAAATTCTAGTAAAAATAATTTTTTACAAATATCACAATGACCTCTACATGTGATTCTTTTTGGAAGTCTATCTTATACAGTCAACCCTCTTACTCTGTTAGCCCATTTACCATCAGAAAATGTTGTGATGTATTAATTATCATCGGAATTGAATTTTAAAATGATATTCCTGTTGTGTCTTCTGCCACTCTAAGGTTGTACATCGTGAAAAATTCGTGGCGTAGAACAATAAAATTTTAATTGACTTGCGCACCCCTTATTTAACTTCATTATCATGCGACGACAGACATCAAACCAAATCTAATCAAAAATCATTTCGACGCCTTTATGTTTAAATTAAATTCATTTATTCATAAAGTTAATATGCGTTCATAAAAAAAAAAATTATTTCAAAATCTGAAAATTTAAATCTAAAAAAAGAGAATGAAAGTTTTTTCTTTTTTTCATTCAAGCTATTGAAAAGATGTACATTCATGTATGTATGCATGTTGTAATTGTGAATGAAACGAAAGAATACAGGATATACTGGGTATGAAAGAATGTATGTGATTAAACGCGAAAGAGAGTCCCTTTATTCTGCCTATTTAATACGAGCATTATATTGTTGCGTATCTTTGGCTGCCTGTCTGACTATTTGCCTCCCCATAGAGAGAAAAAAGGGTCTTTTTATTTGTCGGTTTCCATATGACAACGACATCTTCAATAACGAGTTTTGTTCCATTTTCCAAAAGAATTGTTCGTTATTAAATATTCCATTGTATTCAAGCATTTTTATATATTCAAGCGAATATAAATTTACATTTATGCATACGTACGCATGTTAACTATGTATGGATGCTTGTAGATGTATGGCATTGGAATTTTATTTCATTTAAGTTTCAAAAGTTAATTTACATGCATGTCTCTGTCTGAATAATATAAAATGCTTCCACTGTTATTTGAGATTGTTTTCTATTTATTTCCACAAAATTATAAACACTCAGATTGAAGGTTTTTACTCTGACAGAACTTCAGATATTTTACAATACTGTTACGAAAATTAACACGGCGTTCAATAGTTTAACATTAAACCGATAAACAAAAAGCTACACAAACCAATACAACAAACTTGTTACAAGTAAACCAACAACAACATCGGTATGAAAGAAACGGGGATAGACTAGTAAGCGAGAAAACAACAATAAGTAACGTAAACAAAATAAATACACAAACAACAATGAAACGGCAATAGAGTTCTCGAGAAGGCGAATACACGAACATTCTACTTCAAGAACCTTCATCAGATTGTTTACGTTAGCATATAAAAAGGCAAGACAAAGCAGGCAACGAGTAGTAAGAATTCAGTCAGCCTTGAGTGAAGAGAACAGTCGTGGTTTGAAGATCGCCGCTATACGTTAGATCTGTACAATTGTTGTTGCTTACGCAAAGGGTGTGAGCAGAGAATAATAACGAACAAGAAATTATTGTTGTATTCGCCAAGTGTGAACAGTGGCACTAAAGTAGTGCGAACAATAAAGAGTTTAATTGAAAATAAACACAAATTTATATTTATTTTGTTTGCAATCAACGAACTGATATTCTAAACTTTTTCAAAAAGGTAAAAACATAACAATACTTTGATTTGAGACATATTTCAATCGAATTTTTCAATGTTTGCATCCAAATAATTTTATTTTATTAAGTAGTTTGAGTTTGAAATGATGACAATAGCACTAAACGGTTACTTTTCTTTTGTTACTTTTCTTTTTATCACATTAATATGTATTCAGTTGTAATTGGAAATGATACCAGTTATGCAGCAACGACAGTAGTAGATTGTTGGATAAACTACGTTAATTTGCCGTGGATTGATTGCAATTAAAATAAAAGAAATTATTTCCTTTTAATCGTAGTTCATTTATTTATCCTTCATTTATTAATATAAAAACAAACAGTTTGATAACCCTTCTCTATCAACTTTATTCACTATCCTTTATTAACAAACATTCGGCTTACAATACCTTGGCTCACTTTTTACACTCCTTTTTACACCTGGCAACTTCGAGACTTTACTATCTGTGTTGTTCTTATACGAAATTTCTTTCGTTTGTGTAATTCTTTATTTTTCCTTTTGTTCGTGCTGTACAGTTTAAAGCCGACTCCGAACGACAGATTTTGAGAAACTTTTTCAAGGCAGGTATTTACGCTTAAAGTTTTTGCCAGAAATCTGCTGAGAGGAAGTCGGCAAAGAAAAAAAATTTTTTTTCATATTTCGTTTTGATGTCTGGTCTGGGTCTCGAACCCGGGTTTTACGTCTAATAAGCGAACACACTAACTACTAGACTACGATATATACACCTTTATTGCGTAAATCGCAATAAACACCATTATAGCGCTCAATATTTTATATAAAGTTTTAATTAATTATTGCGTAATAAATACGCAAATTGTTGTAATATTGAGTAAAACCTCAATGGCAGCACTGTCATAAGTATGTTCAGTAAGAACGTTAGAACTTATGCGAACAAATTTGAAAATACAAATATCAACAACGTCAAATAAAAATTGCGTGTGAGGTGGAAGATAAGTTTATACATATTAACACCAAATCCACCGATACTTCTTATATTTCTATTCCTATTCCATTCTCTTTTCACAATTCTTCTTTACAATTAACCGAACACTTTCGGTTGATATTTGACAACTCAAATGTCAACAACCATAAAACAAGTAACAACAAAAAAACCACTGTTGTTGAAACAACCAGTTGTTTTGACTATCAGCTGTCAAATGAATATTGAATAAACAGCTGACCTGCGTATATGTCTGAACACCTAAAATATTGTACTCAATAAACCGAATATTGACTCAATAAAAGTGCATATCTGTACATAGTATAAGACTGTAAAAACTTTTAAAGTTTTAGAATACAAAACTACAAAGGCAATACCCATTGGAAGTGACTGCAAAAGTTCAAAGGCTTCATATTAACTTTACTAAAAACTAATTTATAATGACGGAAAGCAAATAAAGAAGAAAAAAAGTTGTTGCATTTTTGATTACCATAGAAATTAAAATACAATTAAAAGGTCATCTACGCCCTTTGTTAAGTTTACGGAAATAGAAGAATTGCAAGTACATTGTTAGCCGCCCGTATAATGTTATTCATATTAATGGGCTACCGTCACTGTTAACAAAGACCTCCTCTTTTATAATGAATTGTTTCCATCTCTCTGTGTATTATTTGATAAGTTACTAGGCTCACGGTTGCTAAACAGAACCCTTTTGCAGTGTTTCTTTGAATTTTACTTCGTCATTCAATTGCAATGTTAAGCCAGTCGTTTTAATATGTAAGTTTGTATGTATTTGCAAAACTGCATGTTTGTTGAAATTAACCTTAAGCAGATTAAAAATGTATGTATGTATGTATGTTTTTAGAATGACAACAGAATGACAAATGTCATAGACATGATGTTTCTTTGTGTAATTTTATGTACACACGTTCTTGTGTCAAAGAAATGCACGTACATTTACTTTACGTACATTACGTTTAAATGTAAATGCAAATGCGAATGCATTTGTATCTGCATTTTAGCAAATTTCTCTTTTGCTGAGAGCTGACTTGGGATTTTCTTTGGCAACTGCAACTGCAATTATGAGTGTTTTAAGTCGCTTTGTTGTATGCATTTAATGTTTAGCCTTTGTTGGTTGTGATGTTCTAAAACAAACACGAAAACGAGAAAAAAAACAAATGTTTTGTTTTCAGCAGCATTTCTGTAAATTAAGGATTTTATTTATATATGTACAGTCAGTGAAAAAGAGAAAAAAACACAGACACACACAGATCCTTTGGCAATATAATAATCTTGACAGTGTCACTGTTGCTACTGCTTCTGTTTCTGCTTCTGCTGGTGATAATAATAATGATGGTGAATTCCATTATTTTTTTTCTTCTTCTGCATTTTGCTTTAATTTGAATGTAAAATGCATGTACATTCGAAAATAAAACTGCAACTCAAGTATCTTTTGTATAATTTTTAGCCTAGTCACTCTTCTTCTTGTCGTCCTTTTACATGCCCATACACATACGCACTTAACAAAAACATATTCATGGATATAAAGCAGCGTTGGCGTACAATACAGTACGAAACAAAAGTCTTTAAATACTAGAGAAAATTTAAAAAAAATTTAGTTGTAAAGAATAAAGATTTTACATTCCTTTTTTTTTGTTAAAGACGAGTTTCTCTCTGTACGTTTTACTTTGTGTTGGAATTCCAATTTTTATCCGCCAATCTATTGGCGGCAATTTGTGGTAGAATTTGAATTTTCAGAGCGTTGGATTTTGTTTATTAAAAAATTTGATAATCATCAACCTAAAGTGCTTGACACTATAGCGGCTGCCTTGTCAGCATCTTTTTCAAGCAGTTATGTTCCGATGATGCCACCAACCCATAATTCTTACCAAACACTGACATTTTCGATATTTATTGGACGCACTTGGATCACATGTGTCGTCAGAATTCGTTAACTTTGTTCCCGAAGCACACACACACAATTGGCCATTACAACCCTTCAGTCAGGATTACGAATCTAGCTTCTTACACCACTTATGTTGTGTGCGTTAGTTTTATACATGAGTGGCGGGACCTACAGTTTAAAGTGGACTCCGAACGACAGAGTTTTGAGAAAATTTTTCAAGGCAGTTTTATTTTACTCTCAAAGTTTTTGCCAGAAATCTGCTGAGAGGAAATCGCCGAAGAAATACTTGTTTTCATATTTCGTTTTGATGTCTGACCTGGGGTTTTGAACCGCGGCCTTTTGTCTAATAAGCCAACACACTACGGGGACTGTTCCCATAAGCATTTAATCAAATATGGATATAATTGACGAAGATGATTTTCTGATGACAACTGCTTCCAAGCAAATTCAGAGAACACATGTCAGTATATATAACTATTTGCCTTCAGTTCCTGAATCAGTAGAATTTTAAACAGTTTCAGGCCCAAGTAACGACGCAAAATTTGCCAAGTTATAGTTTACGAAAGGAAAAGCACTTGAGAGCGACGGTCCCGCATCCACTTACACATTCTCACCGAAAGCGACGATGGTCGATTGTTTACTGCACCAGAGGATTCGAATAATACTTTGCGGGGATTGGAATAGTCCTCTTGATGTGATAATTATGGCGACCTTATTATTGAACACTATATCTATTGCGGAAGATTTGGCAAAACAAAATAAATGTCAATTATTTTAACAGATATAGATTAAAAAATATGTCTGTGATCAAATGTTAAAGTTCGGAAGTTCCTGGTGAAAGACCCGATAATTAAAAAAGATATGTTTACAGATTGAGCCTAATATGAATTAGTACTTTTATAGTTTCTCATATACATTTAGAAATTTGGTTTCGTAAGGAAATGTTAAAGCATGGATAAATTAGTAAAGAATAGAATAAGTAACCTTCTTCTTTGAGTGCGTACATATTGTAATTCATCTTTAGATCCACTTTTCTTCTAGCAGAACTATCCGACAGCCAACAATATATGGTTAAGAAGGAGAAAACTTTCTCAATGCAAAGTAAAGTAACTTAGGAAAGGCTAGACATTCCATAAAAATATGCCAAAGATTTGCTAAGTAATGCTGAGAATGTAACCCAGGAACTATTTATTAAAGGTATATAATGGTAGCCAGGTCTGAAGTGATCTATTGACCCATTGCCTGTTTTTAAATTCGCTACACATGGCAGTGACGTCCAGGTCTTTAGAGGCTATGAAATTCATAAGGGGATTTCGTGATCTAAAATATTTGAGTGATTGATAGTTTTCAACTTAACTGCCCTCGGTCCACAGCCATAGGCTCAATGACTTTGAAAAATTCTTCACAATGAAACTTATTAACAAGAATTAAGTTCTTAGAGCTAGTCTGTGAATTTCAAGTCTGGTATTTCATTGTATGACGAATTCATATTTCATGTAGTGTGTTTAGTATTGATATCTTGCACAGTTTCTTTTGTAAATGAAGGGCTTCTTTTCTTCTGTTTTTTTAATTTATTAAAATTGTCAGCCTTTTCTTAAAAGAGATTGGAAACCAAAGGGTACGATATTAAACATTACAAACCACAATAATTGGCATCCATTATGTACTATTAGCGAGGTTAAACTAAAGGGTCCGCCAAATAACTTTCTTTTTTTTTTAAATGCTGTAAAAAAAATACTGAATATTTTCTCAAATTAATTTTTTTATTTGAAAGTACAATCCTTCCAGTTAATAATGGAAAATAATTTCATTCAAATGGCTGCCTCGGCTGGCCATGCAGTAGCCTACACGATCGGTCCAATTTTTAAGCACATTATCGATTGTGTGCAGCTGTATTTCACCAATGGCTTCACGAATATTGTCCTTTAAAGCGTCAATTGTCTCTGGCTTGTCGGCGTAACACTTATTTTTGACGGTACCCCACAAATAACAGTCGAACGGTGTCAAATCGCAGCTCCGAGGTGGCCAAACGACATCAACTCTGCGGCTGATAATGTGATCTTCGAAAACAGGGCGCAAAACATCGAGTGTAGCTTCGGCCGTGTGGTATGTAGCGCCGTCCTGTTGAAATCAAATGTTGCCAATATCCTCCTCTTCAATTTTTGTGAACAAAAATTCTTTCAACATGGCCCAATAACGACCGCCATTGACTGTAACGGCCACTCCTTGCTCAATTTTGAAGAAAAATGGCCCAATTATGCTTCTGGACCAAAATCCGCACCAAACAGTGACTCGTTTTGGGTGCGTCGGCCTTTCAATATATGCGTGCGGGTTTTCTGTGCCCCAAATGCGAAAATTTTGCTTGTTTACATACCCGCCAAGATCAAAATGAGCTTCATCTGAAAAGATGATTTTTTTTTGCCAAAATCGGCATCTTCTCTAAGTCGATCGCAGGCCCACTTAGCGAAGCGAAAACGCATTAGATGGTCAACATATTCAGCGGAAGGATAAAACTAATTATCTGTCAAATCAAACATGAGTTAAGTGTTACGATTCACGAAATAAGCACTAGTTGAAAAAAATACGTTAGATGGCGGACCTTTTAAATGAAAATGCAGTTTAGAATTAACTATTTGAACTTATAAGGGTTTAAAAGATTCAATATTGTGAAATCAACTACAGCAATGAGTAAAAAGGTGGAAACGTATAGAGATGCTATACGCTAAATAGACAACAACAAAATTTACCTATCGTACGGTACACGGAATTACACAAGCAAATACATATGTAGGAATATAAGTGAAAGGAACAAAACGATTATAAAAAATCCCACAACAACACTTAAAGGAAGAATTCGTTTTTTAGCATCATCAAAATAGATGACTAAATTGGTATCGAAGCTACATCCAGAGAATAAAGCAGATCAGGGGAAACCATAGAAAATATGATGAAAAGCTTTCACATCTTAACAAGTCGCTTAAAACATTGTATTGCTTACCACAAATAAAAAAAACTTCTTCAAATAAACGAAGGATAATTTATTATTCAGATTACAGATTTGAAAAGTTAAAGTGAGTATGTCTGCCTACAATATTTTTGTACTTCACTGTATTTCCAAAAGTGCTTTTTAGATGATGATGATGTGTTAGTGATACTCATCTTTTTGGGCTCTTCAGACTTACAAAAAAATAACAAAAAAAAAGTGTAAAGAGGAAGTTGATGAAGAGGCTTAGCGCGAGCAAAAGCGGGAAAGAGGAAACCGGTGAATGTAAATTAAAAAAGCATGTTTCTTATACAGCAGAAAAAATTTACAAAAAGATACCGACACTTTTAAATGCTTTGACATGTAAAACTCATCCCTTTTGTATTTGACGAACTGTACGCAGTCATCAAAATGTCATCGTTCCAATTTGAAGACGCGATATCGTAAAAGAATTTTACGGTCATAAAAAATACCAACATATTCACACAAAAATCTTCCAAATCACAAAAGAAAGCAGACGACAAGTGAAAAACTCTCTGGATTTTGTCCTATCAACGACTTTTCTTACTTTTAAGTTTGACAAGAATTTTTGTTAATGTATAAGTTAGCAGCGAATTAAAAGAATGCAAATTTAAATGACTACATGATGAATTATAGTTCTAACTTATAATTTTAGGTATAATATAGCTTCATGTTTCTTTTTTAATAGAATATTATTTACTTAACTGGTCGTTACAACACTTTAGTGTGGACTAGAACCTAGCTTCTCATAAAACTCATGTAGTGTGTGTTAATTTTATCCATGAGTGGAGGGACGTACAGTTTAACGTCGAACAATATGGTGGACTTGCCAGGTCTGAAGCCGCAGAGATAGGTCCAATCAGTCATTATCCGATAGGGAAAAGGCCTGTTGTTGACGCATATCATAAGGTCTCTCTTTTTCAGGACAGGACAAAGAACACTGAGGTTCCAAAGGTTGGGAATACTTTCCTCTAGCCATATTTTACATGTGGCCTACCAAGTCATTACTTCCGGTCTCAAACAATTCAGTGAGGACTTGCAGCTTCATTGTTCTTAAAATGCATAATTGCTACTTTGCATGGCTAGGCGGCGCATTGCACAAATAAGGCTGATGTTATAAAATTTTGTTCTGTGGCGGATTGTGGCTTCTTAGTGCCACAGATAGTGAAGCCTCTTATTAACCATAAATCCGCAACAGAATTTGTGCTTACCCTCATGGCATCTTTAGTACATATCGGATCGGAGCGTTTTGCATTTCCTGTTTGGCAGTGATATCAGTCCTGCATTTTATGAGAGCAAGCGCCTACGCTGTGAAAGGTGCGGACGTTCCATGTTCCTAATCTTAAATCATTTTTCTTTAAGCGTTGGCCGTGGTCGTAAACTTTTGAGAGAATCTTTGTAAAAGCTTGTGTTCTGGTTTTCATTATATTTATATATTTTTACGCGGTGGGTTACAAGCTCTACGCACAACCTAATTTAAATTCCAGGGGATTGAACTTCGCTGCACGCATTAGATAATATCTATAGGGTACTAGTATGCCATCCAAGAGGGGCAACGTGGAGGCATACGGCAATTCAAAGACCGTTCAGTAGGTCGCCAGAAACTTTACCTTGTTTGCATGCATCCCATCCTGACCCCAAAATGGTTTTATATCTAAAGGGTCCGCCAAATAACTTTTTTTTTTTGAAAATGCTTTAAAAAAAAAACTACTGAATATTTTCTCAAATTTCTTTTTTTATTTGAAAGTACAATCCTTCCGGTTAATAATGGAAAATAATTTCATTCAAATGGCTGCCTCGGCTGGCCATGCAGTAGCCTACACGATCGGTCCAATTTTTAAGCTGTATTTCACCAATGGCTTCACGAATATTGTCCTTTAAAGCGTCAATTGTCTCTGGCTTGTCGGCGCAACATTTATCTTTGACGGCACCCCACAAATAATAGTCCAACGGTGTCAAATCGCAGCTCCGAGGTGGCCAAACGACATCAGCTCTGCGGCTGATAATGCGATCTTCAAAAACAGGGCGCAAAACATCGAGTGTAGCTTCGGCTGTGTGGCACGTAGCGCCGTCCTGTTGAAACCAAATGTTGGCAATATCCTCCTCTTCAATTTTTTGAACAAAAATTGGTTCAACATGGCCCGATAACGATCGCCATTGACTGTAACGGCCAATTGCCCAATTATGCCTGTGGACCAAAATCCGCACCAAACAGTGACTCGTTTTGAGTGCGTCGGCTTTTCAATGTATGCGTGCGGGTTTTCAGTGCCCCAAATGCGGCAATTGTGCTTGTTTACATACCCGCCAAGAAATAAGCTTCATCTGAAAAGATGATTTTTTTTGCCAAAATCGGCACTTTCTGTAGGCTACTCGTGTAGGCTACTGCATGGCCAGCCGAGGCAGCCATTTGAATGAAATTATTTTCCATTATTAACCGGAAGGATCGTACTTTCAAATAAAAAAAGAAATTTGAGAAAATATTCAGTAGTTTTTTTTAAAGCATTTAAAAAAAAAAGTTATTTGGCGGACCCTTTACTATATTAATGCAAAGTATACCACGTGAACTATCGAGTCGGTGTTACGTTGTGAACATGATGGTTTTCAGTTTTGGATGTTCTGCGTTGATCATATCAATCATTGATCGCAATGTAAAGAATACAACTCATAACTTTTCCTATTTTTCGTTCAGCTGGAAAAATCAATTGACACCATTTCACGTAACGTCATATGATGTATACTGACAGATGAAAATATCCTTAACAGGATCGTACTCCTTACTCGTGAGTTATTCGTGAATGGAAAAAACCGAATTAGGTTTCAAAAGCTTGCGTTTACGAGTTTCTCTATAAACTCCCTTTAATGAAAAGCTTGTCTTTCACGACTTCCTTTGTATACTCTTCCCGGCACTATTCTTGCTGCTGTAAGATGTATGTGTGATATTGAAAATGAATAGTGAGGTTATAAACAGGATGTAATGGATCCTTTTCGAGCACTTAACAACATCAATTATGCAGTTCATCAAAATTTGACTGAAGACTCTGCAATCTTAGGCCTTTGAAAGAGTATTGGGAAAACACAATTAATGCAGTCGAAACACGACGATAATGCGAATTCTTTTTATTACCCCAGTAGCACAACATCTAATGATGGCGGTCGTGAAGTTGACACTTAAGTTAACATAGTAGCGTTACAGGCTCTATACAATATTTGGATGACCAACGATATTAGCTGCCAAACATAACTGTTTTAAATTTATAACAGCGTTAAATCTGCATTACTGTACAAAATTTATTAACACGTTGACTGCCGACTACGAGATAACTCGTAGATTGCGTTCCCTTCTAGAGTGCCAACTACGAGTTATCTCGTACCCACTAAACCTGTCATTTAGCTAAGAATAAAATCGTATTATATCAGTGCTAGTATCGATAAATGGCAGTGTTTGCGTGCGTGGTCAGTTTTCTGAAATTTGCCGTGGCAGTCAGCGTGTTAAGTAAATAGGTGCTCTAGTCGTATACTCTAAGTCCAATAGCTGTACATAACATTAATTTATCTGCTTTCGGCAATGTAATCTGAGATCAATAAGCGGAGATGGACGTAGATTCGTTGATATTAAGTGGTTTCGTCTGAAACTCCAAAGCTGTTGGTCTACAGTTAAAGGAATATGAATGACAAAGACTGCTGTCAACTGCAAAAGAATAGATAGGATTCGAGTACTAGATAGGAATTCAAAGAAATAGAATTAATTGTAGGGAACATAAATGTATGTGTAATTTCATGGAAAAAGAACCTTGTACTTCAAACATGCCCAATAAATGATTTTGTTTCTGCAAAAAGCGGTCTACGTTCTACGTGGGTGAATGTAAATGTCATAAAGACGCAGCATAAAAGGGGAACTTAACATTTTTATTAAGTGCCAAAGTAAAGCACTTTGAAGATATAACAAAAAAAATTCCAAAAAGGAAGGTGACAATATGAGATAGAAGGCATGTTAAGAAAATGAATTGTAAACCTCATAAAAAAAAACTCAGAAAACATAAAAATAGAAGCGTTTAATAGGGATGATATCATCACCTTTACCGTCATCGCCAAGATCTCGTCACCGTCACCGTCACCTGCAGCAGTAACACTTGGGCAATCATGGATGGTCTCGATTACATTGAAGTTAGCCGCGACAGAATGAAGTTTGAAGTATGTATTTGGAAACGTTAACAAAGCAAAAGCAAAATTCATAAAAAAAAAGATTAAAATATTGTCTGCCATAGAAGAGATGCGGGCGAATATTGTGAGTACTCACTCAACTTTGGACAAAGGAAGACAAAGCAGCTGCCTTAGAAGAAGCAAAAGATAAAGACGATGACATAATAGAAAATGAGGCATTTAAAGCTTATATCCAACTCTCTCTTCCTCTCTCTCCCTCTCTTTCTCTCTATCCATGAACTCTCGAATTAAGTTAAGTGCCAATGGTTGATGGTATAAAAGGGACTACTTCGTCGCTACTACTTCCGTTTTAAATCTTACACGTTGGCATGTAACGGAAATTGTGTCTTTTACTTCTAAAAGTGAAGATTTTTATCGTTACAAATGAATTTAATTTTCGTTTCTTAAAGAGACATCTTATTAAGCAAATTCAAATGCTCACGCACAAACACAAGTAGGATTTTATTGAAGTGTGAAATTATATAAGTGGGAATAATTAAAGCAAATGAATTTAATTATGTAGGGAAAATTAAATTTTTAATTGTTTCTAGGATTGTTACTAGGATTATTTGAAAAGAATTTCAGTACAATAGTAATAGTCAGGAGACATTGGTTTTTCATTCGAAGGAGTATGAATTTTTTTTGTGTGATGCACTGTAGGATGCTCAAGAAGTCAATAAAGACAGAGAATGTCTTTAATGATTCTTGACCATCATTATAGCTTTTGGAAAATATCTGATTTTTATACGAAATAAAATATAAGTTTGGGAGGGTCAAGAGGCATCGATTCCTAAGGAATCCTAGGAATCTTCCTGCTAACATTAGATAATCCCTTCCATAGTTGTTTTTTTATTTCTAATGATAATTCAGTGGAGGATTTTCCGAATTTTAATTATCCGGTTAAATCATTTCCTAAAAATCACGGAGTCTATAATAATTTTTATGTAATTTCAAGTTAGATCTAAGTACACACGAACCGCCCATCCGACTGAAGCTAGTGCTCAATGGCTCATGCAGTCTTCTTGGTCTAACTCCGGTACATGGGATGTTTCCACCTTTTACAACAATATTTGATAGGACTTCGCTTGTAAAAACATCGGAAGGCAATGACACCAGCTGAATTTGTTCTTCAGTGTACATAAACACAACAACCAATTTTAGTTATACATTTATTACAAAAAATGTAATTTAAGTATTTTATTTATTTATTAATTACAATACAATTATACAATTACAAATTATATTTAATTAAATACGAGCTGATTAACTTTGATTATATTCTCGGTTAGTGTCACAGAGCATAGTCTCTGCTGTGAATAGAGCAAACGACCCTCACGCTAACAGTCTATCACACGACCCACTATACTACCAGGGCGCAACGAAGATAGGTAATTTTACTATTGGTGGTACAACTTAAAAAGCGGTTATTTTTTATGGGAAATAAATGCTTTTTTAAAAGCGTTTTTTGAGAGAAAATTCTATTCAAATTCATGTCAGCTTCTTCAGCTTCTTCTCTTGACACCAAGAATATATCGAGCCAATTTGTAACACTCTGCTTTAAAGTGAAGCCTATGCCAGTAAAGCGTTCTGCATAGACCGAAACAAACGGTAGTCAGAACAGGCTAGATCTAGGCTACATGGTGGTTAAGTTAAATTTCTAATCCAAATATTTTTTGAAGTACTTGAAAAAAGATTGCATTCCAGGCACGTATTATGGAAGAAATAAAACATGTTGAATGTTGACAAATCAGGTGACCTGCATTATCCAGTTCAATTCCTGGTTATGGACGTGCACGTTCTCACTTTGCAAGAAGTTGAGATTGAGATTGATTTTGGGAAAATTTTTTCAAACAATTTTGGAGTTTATACTTCGGAATGTGCTCTTGAACATGATAATGCTTATGCGTTCGCCAACCTAAACACAATCTGGTCAAAAAAATTATAGTCACATTCTTGTACGCTTTCCAGTTCGACCAAATAACAAGCCATCTACATGTGATGGACCAGACATGCCAATTTTTTTTTTGTATACATACATATATGACTGGTGGAGCACAGCTCGAATAAGTCTGATAGATAAAAATATCACAATTATTAGATCCATCCTTTTTAATTACGCATCATATGTCGTTATTTTGAACTTTATTTTGAACAAATGCCATTTGATGCGAAATGAGAGATTTTTTTATATACAAGGTTTAATTGAAATTTTTTGTTATTAAATTACGTTTGTGTCTACGAGAACCATGACTCCTGACCAACTTGGTCAAATATATAGGAAATCACCTGACAGTCAGTATAGTCGCCTTATACAAAAATTGACTTCAGATACTTAATCTACAGCCTCAAATTACTTCACAATTAAATTTGCAGAATCTAATCTCAACTATTTCCATTCAATGTCTGAAAGGGTTAAGAACTTTCTTTGAAGTTAAGATATTCAATTCCCTTTTATTTTAAACATTTGTAGTGCGTGTCATTATCTCATCCTCTGCCTTTAAAAGTGGCCAAAATAAGTGTAGTTTTATTGTTCATCATGTTAATTTAATTGTGGCCTATTTAATGCTGTACTTGAGAAAATATTTATTACAATAGCTAGCGTACATATGTATGTAAATGGAAGTTTGTATGGCTAATAGATATAACTACAGATACTTAAGAAGTTATACATATGTTCGTGTATCAATACAATGATGATAGGCAGACTTATGAAATACTCTTATGCGATTGATACGGCACATGTGCTATTAATTCCAATACTCCGAAACCAATTCCAAAATAGATAGCTTTGGTAGAAGTGCATAAATGGCGTAGGAACCTAGAGCATAATCCTGACTGAAGGGTTTTAATGACAAATTATGTAGGTATGTCAACTTCTAGAAATTATTGTTCATTACTTTGCTTTGTTATTGTAATATATTTTTTTTTATTCATTTGTTGTTTTTTCTAAAATTTCTTTTCGCAATAGTGTATTAAGTGAGGAAAAGTTTTATATGATTGCAAACAAAATAAAAATGAATTTGTGTTTAGTTTCAATTAAATTCTTTATTGTTCGCACTACTTTTGTGTGTCACAATAATTGCTTGTTCACTATTATTCTTTGCTTACAACGCAGCTCTTTACAACGGAGATCTTCAAACCACGACTGTTCTCTTCACACGCAACGCGTCTTCATACAAGGCTGACTGAATTCTTACTATTGGTTGCCTAATTTGTCTTGTCTTTTTATATGCCCACATAAAGAGTCTGATGAATGTTGTTGGAGTCGAATGTTCGTGGTTTTGCCTTCTCGAGAAATCCATCGTAGTTTCATTGTCGTTTGCGTATTTTCGTAACATTGTTTGTTGTTGCGTTCTCGCTTACATGTCTATTCCCTTTTCTTTCATACTCATGGTTTTTCTTTTTGTAGCTTTAGTTTATCATTTTAATTTTAAACGATGTTACATCGTTTCCATTTTCGTAGTGATATTATAAGAGCTAGGTAGGTAGCCAAGAAAAATTTTGGAAGGACTCACTTAGGCCGCATGGGGCCTATTGAGCTGCCACAGTTATGCGCTATCCGCTAGTCTCAAAACCACTCGGAGCTCCTGATGAAGCGATTTAGGTTGCCAATGTCAATCCTTGACAGTTCCTCCAGATCTTCCATGTAGTAAGTACCCAAGTACTTCCTTCTCCTTTGGCACAGAGCCGGGCATGTACCCAGCAGGTGTGGGATAGTATCCTCTTCTTCCTCATCTCTGTAGCTTCTGCAGAAGTCGTTAGCAAGGTGTCCAAGACCAATGCGCCTAGCATGCGTACCCATAATGCTATGTACACTGAGCGCGCCTCTTTGGAGTTTAGGTAGACTCATTGTGCGGCCCTCATCCAGCATTGGCCAGATTTTGCAAGCCGTTCTACCCGTGTCCGAGGCCGCCCAAATCGAAATCGACGATTGCATTATCTATTATGAGCTTGCAGGTCCTCATTATAAGAGCTAAGAGACTTCCAAATCTATTCAGGAAACCTCTTTACCACTGACTCCTCGGCTAGCATAACATCAACATAATATAAAAGCAGACAAAGCAATCTAATATATAATATTAACTCTGTATGCAAAAAGTGTCATAATTCTAAGTTAAATACAAGACCACGTTATATAGGTAGATGGCAACTATCAGCATTCTAGAGTCTACTACAGTAGATTAAAGAAAATGGTATAACTGAATAATGACGATGCTTTTTATACTTCATAGGAATAATAAAAAACAATTTGAAACATTATTAATATTCTGGAAAACCCAATAAGAATGACTGAAAAAATTTTCTGTATTAGGAAATCGAAAGAATCTAAC
Organism: Sarcophaga rosellei; assembly: GCA_930367235.1. Taxonomy (NCBI): domain Eukaryota; kingdom Metazoa; phylum Arthropoda; class Insecta; order Diptera; family Sarcophagidae; genus Sarcophaga; species Sarcophaga rosellei. The sequence goes on from OV884019.1 coordinate 68,313,317, forward strand.
GGCTATTTTTGTAAATATGTCTTTAATTGTTAATTCCGTTCTGCAAGGCATAGTGCTACTTCCTGTTGGTTAGTGGAACGTGCAGAAGTGTGTGCGTCTGAACACATGTAAGTAAGTGTTAGTCACTTATAAATATTTTTGTATACGATAAACACTTAACTATCACACATTTACATACATACTTATGTACAAGTATTTAATACTGTTTTACTTTATGGCCATAAAAAGTTAAGATAATAAGAACGAATAAAAACAAAACAAACCAAAACAGACTATAACACTGACGATAGAGAAGAAACCACTTGATTGCTTGGCTCAATGTTAAAATCTTAATTAATTTATGTTGCTGCGAATATACGAGTATAAAGATAGTGTGAGAGAGAAATTCTTATAATGGCACTTCAGACTTATAAAGTTTTCTGTTTTATCTACTCCACTAGCATACAATCGTACATGTGTACATATGTATGTACATGTTGTGAAAATATTGACAAAACAATTTCCTTAGACCGACAATTAAGCACATAATGGCTATGGAAATGGGAAATGAGAATGAAAGAGTAGATGGCAGGATAATAAAATGGATGGTTTGGAAGTGTGAATGACTGTATATAAGTATTCCTTCCTTTTTCTTTTTATTTTTCTATTATTTTCCTTATCCTTTCTATTTTTCTTTTTTTTTGTTTTGTTTTTTGGCTTCATTGGTTGTGCTCGAACGTAATTTCATTTCGCACTCAAGTGTAAACATCAAATTTAATAAAAATCCATGAATATTCTTAATAAAGGAAACAAACACTCACGACTTTAAATAGAAGTCTAAAATACAATTAAAATGAAATTCTTTAATATGATTTCTTAAATCGACGAACTTAATATTATTAACTTGACTTCTGTAACATATTCTGAGTATATTAAATTATAATTTAATTTGTTTTTTGTACTTAAATAATCTATCGATTAAATAAGTGTGTGTGAGATATCATCGAAATTTTTTTATTCCTTCGAAAGATGCATTGATGCCATTAAAAATTTAATATTTCATAACAGCATCCAAATGTCTCGCATTAAAAATGTAAAATTTTCCATCTCTATGGTACATAAATCGAGTTTGACAGATGGCATCATTAATGAGAGCTTGGTGGACCACTGTAATTTATAAAAACCACAAAAGAAACAAGTCTAACGGGGTCAAAACTCATGATCATGGTGGCCAGTTCACATTATATCCACGTGACCATTCTCTAAAATCGCTCGTATTTATTAATATGGCGATATGGCATAATGGCTATGTGGCACGTAGAATAGTCACGGTGACCCACATGGTATTGGTGTCCACATAATCTAATTTAGCCCAAGAGAAATTCATAATCATCACCACCGATGGCCTGGCCATCATTGTGAATAGTTCTTTCAGCAGGACAATTATGGTGATCGTAAAATGGGCAAATTGAATTGAACACCCGTTTTGATATAACAATTATTTTCTTGTGAACATGGTGTTTTCGAAACCGACTAACTAAATCAGAACAAATTTAAAAGATGCAGCTTCAACTAGTTGACCATTATCAACTGCCAAAGTCCGCAAGTCCATGATGGAAAGCCCGATCGAGCAATAAGAGTCTTGTGAAATTATATTGGGGATGAAGCTGGCTAAAGGGAATCACAGTTATACATACATACGTACATACATCCATAATTGGCCGTTATAACCTTTTACGGCCTAGCTTCTCACACCACTCATGTGGCGTGCGTTAATTTTATACATGAGTGGCGGGACCTACAGTTTAAAGTCGACTCCGAACGACAGATTTTGAGAAACTTTTTCATGGCAGGTTCATTTTACGCTCAGAGTTTTTGGCAGAAATCTGATGAGAGAAAGTCGCCGAAGAAATATTTTTGTTTATGTTTCGTTTTGATGTCTAGCCAGGGTCTCGAATCCGGGCTTTACGTCTAATAAGTGAACACACTACCTACTAGACTACGGCGACTAATCACAGTTATAATAAAATATAATCGAGAGATTACTCTGAAATGCTCTACATGCGCTTAAGCGTGTATCCTAAACAGCACAAATTAGACTTAAAAAAAACAACAACGATGTAATATTCTAGTGATCTAATAATGTAATATTTTATGGGATTGCCGGTCTGTCGAAAACATTGCTGTAAATGGGAGCGCCGCCAAAAACACGAAAACGTAATTAGTCATCGCTTTAGACAACTTTAAATTTCACAAAGCGCTACGCAGCGGGTTTTGGTAAAAAATATCTTCATTTGCATGTGTACAAAACTCAGCATGCAGCTCAAACCAATAAACGTTGGAAAGCACTGGCAATTCGCTCAATGCGTAGTAGAGTCACGTGAAGTTGATATTGAAATATTTGAAAAAAGTCATCTTCTCAGATAAGATGAAAATTTATCGAATTTGGCGCTCAGAAAATCAGGCTGTGCAATTGGGACCTTATTTTTTGATAGTGAGGACTAAATTGCATTAAAGGTAGACGGCATTCGTTGCAGGAACATGGTAATCAAGTTCTTGTAGCCTCTGTTGAACGCCATGCATCTGAGCGAACTGTGGTTTCAGCATGATCTGCAACACCGCGCGTTCGGCAACTTATTGCAGAAACAAGTATCTTATGAGTTAACAACGTTTGATTGTTTCTTTCGGGTTATCTTACATTTATGAAACATTTCCTGAACTCAAATTCGAGATTTGATACATTATTTGAAAGATGCAACACGTCTCTGAGAAGTCCTGAATTTCATGAAATGATTTGTCATCAGAAGTCGCCGTGGTCTAGTAGTAGTGTGTTGACTTATAGATGTGAGGCCAGGTCAGACATCTCCAGCTAAAGGAAATATGGCAAAATATTTTTTCGGCGACTTCCTCTCAGCAGATTTCTGGCAAAAACACTGAGAGTAAATAAAATTGCCATGTAAAGTTCCTCAAAAATCTGTCCTTCGGAGTCGAGTTTAAACTGTAGGTCCCAGCACTCATGTATAAAAATTAACGCTGTGAGAAACTAGGTCGTAATCCTGACTAAAGACCAATTATGTATGTATGGTCCATCATCAAAGCTATGGCAGCCAGTGGACGATTATTTTATTTCATACTAACAATCCAATAAAAAGATCACATCTCAAAAATTCGTCAGTCTTACTGGGACACACTTTAGTAAATGAAATAATAAATGGTTTGATTAGTAATACATACTTAGAAAACATATTGTCACGTTTTTACCTTTTTAAAAACGTTTAGAATATGAGTTCATTGATTGCAAACAAAAATTAAAATAAATATCTGTTTCGTTTCAATTAAACTCTTTATCGTTCACACTACTTTTGTGTGCCATCATATAGAACTTCACGATACAACAACAACTTGCTTGTTCGTCATTACTCTCTGCTCACAAACCTTCGTAAGCAACAACACTTGTACGTTAGGTCTGTATAGCGGAGATCTTTACTACAGCGATCTTCAAACCACGACTGTTTACTTCGTACTCAACGCGTCTTCACACAAGACAGTCTGCATTCTTAGTACTCGCTGCCTGCTTCGTCTTGTCTTTTTATATGCTCACACAAACAGTTTGACAAACACTCTCAAAGTAGAATGTTCGTTGTTTCACCTTCTCGAGAACTCTATTGCGTCTTCATTGTTTTTTGTGTATTTTATTCGCATTGCTTGTTGTTGCGTTTTCGCTTACATGTCTATCATCTTTTCTTTCACACTGATGTTGTTGTCGGTTTACTTGTAACAAGTTTGTTGTATGTGTTTGTGTGGCTTTTGTTTATCGTTTTAATATTTTGTTTTAAAAATTCACCATGTCCCTATTATTTATTTCAGACATTATTTATAAGGATTTTATTGATTTGATTTTTAATGCAGACTTCTTCTAACATTTTTAAACTAAACTTCATCATTTGCTTAATTTATATATGTAAGGTTAAATAAAATACAAGAAAATGATGGAATTTTGATGGGTCCCTATTATTTCTGCTACCATTATACATAAATTCAAGGGTCTCTATTGATAGGATACTTAATTTTACAATTTCTGCCAGAAAAAAAATTAAAATTAAATTTAAATTGGACAATATTTTTAACATTGTGCTGTCACAGTACCTTTCGTACGGTGAGTTGTTCATTTTACCATCTTCTAATCGCCTGTAATCTTTTCTATCAGACATTGTAGGCTTTTGCAATAATTTCCAGTTGGTGCAACAAAATTTATTATCAGAATTATTTTTAAAATAATTGTAGATTGTATTTCTCAGACGGGGATTAAGATACAACCACACATACACACACGTTTGTTTAAGACAAATGTAAAGAAAATCCTTTTTCAATTGAAAAATGCATTCAATAGAGAAATAAATCTACAAGCAACCACACTTATAATTGAAACCTAACACATCTCAATCTAAATCCGATAATTTGCTTTCATTTGTTTTAAATTAAAAAAAGGAATACATTTTTATTTTACACTTGAAAACAATTGACAATGAAATACAATTCATTCACAGAACTGTTCAACAACAATACCTTCATCAATCAGCTCCCTTCTCATTTTATTCTCATACTTTTTTAAAACAGATTACCTCTCTCTCTCCATTGAATGTATTGTATTACAAATAACTGTCTGGGATTAACAATTACAACAAATACATAGAATATGAATAGCGAGTAAAAAAGAAAATTCAAACTCTTGACTACTCACGATAGACTGCTTTGGCAACTAACCAGTCGAAGTATGTACGTACCAGCATTTGTGTCTGTTGTGTTTAGTTATTAATACCTCACCCTTAAAGTAGAGGTTAAGTATGTTGTGCACAATTAACAATGGGAGTATATTACAGTTAATCGCAAAGTAATTAGTGAAATAACTTAACGAAAAAAATTAACTCAAACACACAATACCTCTATTATAGATACTTAAATACACTGGCACGTAAGTGGATAAGGACACTTTGAATTATTTTAAATGACAGTCGAAATAGCCGTAAGTACTTGATACATGATAAGAATACTGCCTTATTGACTAAAGCTTTTTATGCCTCACTTAATGTCCTAGTGGAATTCTTAGAAATAGACACAGAGTTCCTGTCCATTGGTTCTCGAGTAGATCTTTTCAACACTCGGTTCAGGGTAACTTTACAGTCCCGTTTAGCTAAAGGTACCTTTAACTAAACCCAAGTTTAACGGCTAGTTGTAATAATGTCCCTAAGGCAGATCTCTAACTAAACTATCATCGTACTGTACCATAATTTTTCCGAAGTATCTGGGGACATTAGGTCACCTTATTAACCAAAAAACTTGTTCACAGGATGTGTAATTTAATGAATGGAATGAAGTGCATATATAAATAATAAGAAGTTGCCCGATATGCTTCGAAGTAACCATATATTCCGCAAAATTAATCGCTAGAAATAAGAACGTATTCTACGAGCATTTGTTTTATATAAGTGGAGACAGTGGGTACCACTCATTATCTGTAGCCTTTTAAAGTTTCTCAAATATAAAGATTGCTGTAATAGAAAGAATTATTTTGGACTCGGGTTGGTTTCCTCTAGCGAATGTTTGATCCTCAAGTTGAATATTGAGTCCGAACCGTTTCCTTCTAGGGGCATTCGTCACTTTACCGAACCTAACCTAAATGAGTTTGACACGGAGATTTTAATTTGAAATTTATTGATTTTTTTATATTGATAGCAATTATCTCAGGGATCACATTATACGAGTGCGATTTAAATTTGTGAGTCACTCAAAGTTCGAAAATATGTATCTATCTCTAGACTATATAATGATCTTCTTATGGAACCATCCCTGACGAATTAGAATTGTAATTTGAGCTCAAAAATAGTTTCTCGAGATTAAACAAATCTACAAAGACGATATATTGACACACAAGAGATTTACTACCTATAATCGACCAAGTTTCTTCAAATATTTTTCCACCACATTTTTGCCACGACTTCCTTTCAGCAGATTTCTGGTAAAAAGTCTGAGAGCAAAATAAAATTGCCATGAAAAAGTTTCTCAAAAATATGTCGTAGGCCTCGCCACTCATATGTAAAATTAACACACACAAGTGGTGTGAAAACCTGGGTCGTAATCCTGACTGAAAGACCAATTATGAATAAATACGTAAAGTGGGTGTGAGATATCCTCGACATTTTCTATTTATTCCAAAGATCCATTGATGCCATTATGTCGCGGCTTCTCTAGGTGAAGCCCTCCAAGCATTGTCCTGTTGAAACCATATGTCGTTGGTGTCGAGATCATCCAATTCTAGCCAAAAGAAGTTGGCATTCACAGACCTATAGTGAAATGAGATCTTCAAAAAATATGGACCTATGATCTCGTTTGTAAAGTGACTTTTCTGGGCATGGTATCGTCCCGAATTCAACAATTTTATTCTGTTCATGTACCAATTCATCTAGTAAAGGGCCTCATCGCTGAAGATGTCTTTTCGATGACGATAAGGTTGAATTGGAACCTTGTCCTAACAGAATAACCAATTCGTACATTGCACGTATTGTTGAATACGGATAAATGACAAAAAATCAGACAGATGTAGCTCCAATAAGATATCCGCTGTTAATTGTCAAAAGTCGAAATTCCCTGTTGCAAGACCGTATAGAATAACTAATCGTAAGTAAGAAAGAAAGCAACAACAAACAACGTAAGCAGAGTACACAAACAACAATGCAGTCGTAATAGAGTTCCCGAGAATACGAAGACGCGACCATTCTACTTCAAGAACGTTCATCAGATAAAAAGGCAACGAACAGTAAGAATTCAGTCAGTCTTTTGTGAAGATGCGTTCGTGGTTTGAAGATCGCCGTTGAGAAGATCTGCGCTGTAAGCAAGCAAGCAATTATTGTTGTATTCGTCAAGTGTGAACAGCGGCACAAAAGTAGTGAGAACAATAAAGAATTTATCTAAAACTAAATACAAATTTATTTTTATTTTGTTTGCAATCAACGAACTCATATTCTAAACGTTTTTTGAAAAGGTAAAAACGTAACAATACAGTTAGCATTGACCAACTACAACAATTACATTTATTTTTCATTTGTTAACTGAACAGCTGATTGTTTAACTGTTTATTGTCTTTCTGTTTCCAGGTTGTAAACCATCGAGTGTAATTTGAAACTGTTCTGTCTGAGCTGTGTCTAACAACACAATTAAAGTAGTTTGAAATAAATAATCCATTGCAGCACAAAATAAAAAGGCAGTTGTTGTGCAAGGAAATATTGTAAGAATAGTAAACTGTCTGTGCACAATAGTGGTTTTGTATGATAATAATCATGTTCACCTTCATGACAACTCAATAAATATGTTTTGTTTGGCAATTGGATTTTGAGATTAATTGTAATGCAATTGTAAAACCAACAAAAAAAAATTACAGACTCAAGAACATTGTACTTGACTGCCCTTCATTTTTCATTTCCTCTATTTACAATAGTTTTTCAAACATTGTTTTATTGTGTTTTTTTGCATTCGTCGTAGTTATTTTCTTTGCATTCTCTCTCGTCAAAATCATCTTGTTATCTGAAGTAATTCAATACTGCCAGCTTATTGATTGCAGTCGAATATTGCTGCACATGAGAATGATTATCGTTTTTATTCAGTACGAATTATGATGGATTTTTAAATGGTTTTCTACAATATAATTAAAGAATTACACAAAGTGGTATCGATTACAACAAGTTGTTCTAAGAATTTCAAAATTAATACAGATGGACATGCTTTTACTGTAGTCATCTGCTCTTTTTTATACTAAAAAAAATAGAATAAAAAAGTAATAGAATTGTATGAAGGTTCATGAATTGATTTGACAGCTGCCGGTTGATATTTGTGCAGTTCATTATCGATAAAACTAGAGCAGAGCAACGGTTGCCAATTGTTATAAGATTCCATCACAATATTGCTTCTGTTCATCAAACAAATCCAGCATTTCGCCCACTTTAAGGTGTACATAAATGTCAAGATCAAGAGATCGCTTTACTACCACATTTCGCGTCCCGTGAGACGCTGAGAAAGAAGAAGTTCCAGCAGGAATGCGTTAAAGAAAAAGTTCGGAAACAACACATACGTCGCCGTTTTCACAAACGGCTGTGATTGTATTTTTCGATTTAATAGAAGATTTTCCGAAAGGATCTTCTCTTGAGAGCTTTTCTTGTGTAGGAATTAAAGCCAATCTAGCAATGTATGCGCCGCCATCTCAGAGATTGGCCTAAGACATTTGTATTGATATCATATTCCCATTTACAATTTAGTCCTCTGATGAAAGCCATATATATATTGTTACGTTTTTACCTTTTTAAAAACGTTTAAAATATGAGTTCGTAGATTGCAAACAAAATACAAATAAATTTGTGTTTAGTTTCAATTAAATTTTTTATTGTTCGCACTATTTTTGTGTGCCACTGTTTATAACTTGACGCACACAACAATAATTGCTTGTTCGCTCTTCTTCTTTGCTTACAACACAGATCTTTGCAACGGAGATTTTCAAACCACGGCTGTTCTCTTCACACGCAACGTGTCTTCACACAAGACTGACTGAATTCTTACTACTCGTTGCCTCGTTCTTTCATACTCATGATTTTTTTTAGCTTTTGTTTATCATTTTAATGTTAACCGATGTTACACCGTTTTCATTTTCTTAACAATATTGTATAGGGTGGACCATCTATCGGTATAAATTTTAACCATCAGATTTTTCAAATCTGTCTATACTTATGTCACTCTATTCTGTCACAAACTTCAGTATATTATGTCCACTGAAGGTAATGCATCAGTTTACGTGTGAGCAACGTTGGGATTTGTTGGACCGACGAGAAACTGCACGATGATGTCGATTTTGCCGATATAAGTCATGTTCTCGGATGAAGCTCATTTTCATCTTGGTGGGTATGTTAATAAGCAAAATTGCCGTATTTGCAGAAGCCAATGCACCCATTACAATGAAACTGTTTGGTGTGGATTGTGGAGCGGAGGCATTATTGGACCAAACTTCATTGAAAATGAGGACGGCGCAACAATAACGGTCAATGGAGACACCTATCACACTATGATAACCGTTTTTTTGTACCCGCTCTTTATAGTATTGGTGTAAACGATGTTTGGTTTCAGCAGAATGGTGCAACTTGCCACACCTCTCATTCCTCAATATATTGTTACGGAAATGGAAACGGTATAACATTAAAATGAGCAAAAGCTACACAAACAAATACAACGAACTTGTTACAAGCAAACCAACAACATCAGTATGAAAGAAAAGTGGATAGACAAGTAAGCTGCGTTCTCGCAACAAGCAATGTGAACAAAATACACAAACGACAAAAAAGTCGCGATAGAGTTCTCGAGAAGGCGAAACCATGAACGTTCGGCTTCAAGAACCTTCATCAGACTGATTAAGTGAGCATATAAAAAGGGAAGGCAAAGCAGGTAACGAGTAGTAATAATTCAGTCAGTCTTGTATGAAGACGCGTTGCGTGTGAAAAGAACATTTATGGTTTGAAGATCGCCGTTGAAAAGATCTGCGTTGTAAGTAAAGAAGAATAGCGAACAAGTAATTATTGTTGTATTCGTCAAGTTGTATACTGTGGCACACAAAATCAGTGCGAACAAGACTTTAATTGAAACTAAACAACAATTTATTTTAAACTGCTTTAAAAAGGTCAAAACGTAACAATATGGCATGCAAAAGCATCTTACAGCTGCCGAAACTTTCTCTGCTTCTGTTCCTAACTTTTTAAATAAAAAATATTATAATCATTTGAATCCCAAATTTTGAAAAATATCAATCAAGAAATCTTAAACATATCAAAAGTTTTATTATGATCTTTAGTAAATGGAATTCAACGTACGAGTATTTTAAATTAAAGTATGGAAGAATTTAATCGGCGCTTGTATAAAATAAAATTTAAAAAAAAATTGGAATGCTTTTAGAAAAAACATACAAACCAAAATCTCTGAGTGAATTATTGTATACGCGGGGGACATTAAAGGGTGTAACAAAAACAAAATACATATCAAATGTTTTTCGAGTATAAAAATTCATTTCAAAGCCAGACTGTCGAAAAAATTAAAGTAAGTTGACTTAAATAGAATCACCATATCATGAAAATAATAATGAAGATATTTTCGAATGGTAGTCAAAGACATACGTAGTTTCTTGTTTATTATAGGTTTAAACTTAAAATTTGTTTGGAAGGGTTTGAATTTCAATGCCCAACCAGCATTTCTAAATCTTCTCTCCAGGAACATTTACGATCGAACATTATCGTCTCTTTTAGTAAACTTTAGCTGCCAGGATTCTTCCTAGATTTTCGATGGTATTACGATCCGAACTCTATTCAGTACATTTGAAGAAGTTCAAAATTTTTTGAAGAAAACGATTTCTTACTTGTATGCGTAACATCTTAGCATCTATAGCCCCATTAGTTTGTTCAAAAATATAAAGCGATCTACAAAATTGTCGTCGAGATTTGTGTTAAGGAATACCAAAAGTAAGCTTGAAGTTTAAAGACAATGCTCTCCACCTTATAACGATTCCTTTATCAAAATCTCAATTGTATCATCCAACGATTGTTTGGTCAATCATGACATTTTCCATTTATCGGTTTATAACAGATCCATCTGGCAAATCCAATTTGTCTCTCGAATATACATGTTGTTATGTTTTTACCCTTTTAAAAACGTTTAAAATACGAGTTCGTTGGTTGCAGACCAAAATAAAAAGGAATATGTGTTTAGTATCAATTAAATTCTTCATTGTTCGCACTACTTTAGTGTGCTATCGTATACAACAACAATTTGTTTAGTTCGCTAATCTTCTTTACACTTCTGTTCGCGTAAGCACTAACAACCGTTCGGTAGCTCTTTACAACGGCTATCTTCAAACCACCACAATTTTCTTCGCACGCAACGCGTCTTCACATAAGATTGACTGAATTCTTACTGCTTGTTGCCTGCTTTGTCTTGCCTTTTTATATGCCCACGTAAACATTCTGATGAAGGTTCTTAAAGTAGAATGTTCGTATGTTTGACTTCTCGAGATCTCTATCGCGACTTCATTGTTGTTTGTGTATTTTGTTGCATTCTCGCTTACTTGTCTATCCCCTTTTCCTTCAGACTGATGTTGTCGGTTTACTTGTAACAATTTCGTTGTATTTGTTAGTGTACCTTTTGTTTATCGTTTTAATGTTAAACGATGGTACACCGTTTCCATATCCATTATGCCTTAAAAAATGTTGCATTACTTACCGTATTGGTCATTACAACCTTTCGGTCTGGATTACGACCTAGCTTTTCCACAGCACTTATATTGTGTGTGTTTATTCATAAGAGTTTAAAGTCATTTCCGAACGACAGGTTCTCGACAAACTTGTAATGACAATTTAAATTGCTCTCAGAGTTTTTGTCAGAAATCTGCTGAGATGAAGTCGCCAAAGAAATATTTTTTCTGATTTTGTTTTGGTTGGAGATGCCCGACTTAGGATTTGAACCGCAGCCTCACGCCTAATAAGCCAACACACTACCTACTAGATTACGGAGACTTTGCACTTTACTTTATAATTAAAGGTACTTAAAATCTATGCGTGTGCAAATAAAAAATACATAATATTTACACATCTTATGGTACAACCCTTTTGTAATTTATCTGATTGAAATAAGACACAACCCAATAATAAAGAGAATCACATTAATTTTCTTTTCATCCCATTGTCTCATTGTCCCATCCGATGGGCTTAAGACGACAAAACATTTGAATTTAATTTTATTGTCATCCTCCACATTAGTCGCTTGTCTAAATGCTTGGAGGATGATGATCTCGTCATTGTATCATCATCATCATCATTAAGCGCTCACTATACTCACAAGTATGCCTATATACATAATTGGAAATATGGTTGGTTGCTTGGTTGGTTTGATGGCAAACACTCCTTCCCCCAAGATTATTTGGTTTGTTTAGTTTTTGGTTTTCTTTTTCTGTATTTTTATTTTTTTAAGGCCACCCATTTAGTTTAAAAATAATGAAATAAAACTTAAGGAATTTCGTCTGGCACTTTCTTAATGTTCCTTGTTTCTCTGCGTCACTTGTCCGTCTGTGGGGCTATTCACATTTTAGGGAAATTCAATGTGTCAAAAGACATTTTGAATACATATTTACATTTTATTTAAGTGTCTCCGTTGTATCAAATGTTTTCTGTATTGGATTTAAAAAGGAACTTTTAAGGAGTTACGGGTGAGAAACAAAATGTAGAAATTTTTTCTTCTTTTATATGAATTTCAGATGAACAAGAACCGTTGCCGTTATATTGTGTGTGATATATGTATACACATAATCATAGGTCTACTGACACATTTCATGTATAAAGTACACAGATTCCAAAAAAAGGAAACATCTGCTTATAACAGGGCGTACATAACACTGCACCATCCTTTCTTTGTCTCATACCACACCATCCACCGCATTCTTAAATAAATTTTAATTAAAACAATAATAAGATTCCATATTTGAAATGAAAATATGAATAATTTTAATTAAATTTGTAATAAAAAGTGAGAAAAACACAATGTATTGTATTTGTCAAGTGTAACGGTATGAAACGAGCGTTTTTTGTTTTGCGAAAATAAAAAATATTTTATTCAAAGTATTGGCCATTGCTGGACAAACGTTTTCTTCATCCTTTAGGTAATTTGTGGACTAAACTGCACTGGCAATCTTTTAAAGCCAACCAATAAGTGACCTAATTTTCCACTTTCTCATAGTAATCAAAGTGCTGTTCAGACAATGCTGTATTCGAAAGGATCCAAGTCTGGTGAATACCAGACCGAATCGGTTTTGCATTCTATGCAGGCACATTGTCATGTCGCAAAATTATTTTGTCATATCTTGTGGCCCGTTATGGTCGTTTTCGATCAATGCATGTTTCAAATTCATTCCTATTTTTTTTCTTTTGGTAGCGATCTTCATTGACGGTTTCATCCAGTTTTAAGAGCTCGGGTTATACTACTACCAGATACACAGAATTGTCTTCCCCCCAACATCGATCTGGTTTTGCAGCTGAAGTTGATGGTTCTTCCGAATTAAGTCAGAATTTTTCCATTCAGGATTTCGAAAAACAATCCATTTTTTATTGCCAGCAACACTGCTTTTCTATCGTTTCTCTGCAGCAAAATTTCACAAGTAATTTTTAGCATTTCCATCTGTCTGTCATTCAAATCAGGTGGCACATATTTTCCTCACTTTTGAATCTTTCCCATACAAATCGTTTGCTGTGCAACATTTAACATTTCTGTTCAAAGTGTCATATTCATTCGATATTGTACGCTATTCGGCGTCTTTACACCTTTCTGTGGTCTTCCACGTTCTGCATTTCTCACATCACTCTCTTTATCTATGAACCGTTGCTTTTATTGTTTCAAAAAAAAAACGATGATCACCAAATGCCTCGACAAGCATTCGATGCGACTCTCCACCACTTCTTTTCAAATAGAATCATAATTTTCTGATACAAAATAGGATGTTATTTGTTCACTGATTTGATGTGCACATATTGAATATGTTTGGCAGATGTCTTCGCAATACTAAAAAGTAATAACAAATAACGCAAGCAAAGTACACAAACAACAATGACGCCGCGATAGAGTTCTGAAGAAAGCGAAACCCCGAACGTTCTACTTCAAGAACCTTCATCAGACTGTTTACGGGAGCATGTAAAAAGGCAAGACACAGCAGGCAACGAGCAATAAGAATTCAGTCAGTCTTGTGTGAAGACGCATTGCGTGTAAAGAAAATAGTCTTGGTTTGAAGATTTCCGCTATACAGATCTAACGTACAAGTGTTGTTGCTTACGCAAAGGATGTGAGCAGAGGAGAATAACGAACAAGTAAATTTTTGTTGGATACATCAAGTTGTAAATAGTGGCACACCAAAGTAGTGCGAACAATAAAGAGTTTAATTGAAACTAAATACAGATTTATTTTTATTTTGTTTGCAATCAACGAACTCATATTTTAAACATTCTTAAAAAGGTAAAAACGTAGCAATATATAAGATATTCATATAATTTCATTAATTTCTGCCCCAATCATAGGTTCAGGTTACTGTTCGGCGTCAGTAATGATAACTTTCTCCCTATTAAGAGCTAAACGCCTCTATGTTTCCTTCTGAAACGCCACACGGGTTCCTAGAATGTGTATTCGTCACAAGCATTAAACGATCCCAAAACAAGTGTTCTTTGAGGACACTATAACGACTATCGATGTTTTATCGACGTTGATCAATAAAAAAAAACATCGAATTGTTTTGATATATCGATATTAATTTGTGATGACCACACTAAAATAAATTCATGTTTCATAAACTTAAGATTCAGATCTGTCCTTATTTAAGTATGTATTGTTCAAGAACTGTCAACCGTTAACACGCGGCATTCTAATTTTAACACTTTGACTGCCGCGGCAATTTTGTGAAAACTGGCCACGCAAGCCAACATTGACTCTTTGTTCTTTTCCCAGAAGCCATTTATCGATACTATCACTAATATAATACGATTTATTCGTAGCTACACAAGAATGGCAGGTTTAGTGAGTACGAGATAACACGTAGTTGGCACCCTAAAAGGGAACGCAATCTACGAGTTATCTCGTAGTCGGCAGTCAACTTGTTAACCTATCCTGTGTGATTGGTTACGTTGGCAGTGACGAAAGTATACGAGTATTGGCTTTCACTTAAAAATGCGATATAACGAGACAATCTCGATTGGAAATCTACATGTGGGTGGTACGACGTAATTCAACCCGATAATAATGATATTTTGTTATTTTTAAGACCAACGCTCAATGTTATCGAAGCAAGGAAAGAGTGAGTAGTGCTTGTGAATTTTACATTTAAATCGAGAGAGAGACATTGGCCTATTTGGCCACAAATAGAAAAACGAGTATTATATTAAATATAATGTGTGAGTTTGGGGAACAAGTCCCTTTATTTCCCTCAAACACATTCCATTGAAGTAGCGATAGAATAGAAACACAAGCCAAATTGCGTAGATGTTCTAATGAATCAATAGAGGTGGATACCATACTGTCGTTAGTAAGCACCTTCGCCCACTCGTACACGCAGCCGCGAAGCCTCAAAATAAACTTTAAGACACCGGCCCATACACGAAACTTGTATTCCCTTTTCGGTCAGATAAAAGTGGTGTAAATAGTAAGGAGATTTAAAAAAATCAAGGCAATTGGATGCTTACCTTCACAGTTAGTTCGCTGGTCTTAGCGAACATCACATTAAATTTTCATGACCAAACCATCGTGAGCTTTGAACTCCATAATATTTACGCCACTCATAGGTACATATGATGTAGTGTAACATGTGATTTTGTCTTATCGATGGTAACGTGGGAAGTCTTGCTCCTTCATACAATGAATTTTTTAATTGCTGCATTGATGAGGGGGAATCACTCCGTCTATTATTACCTAATGTTGTATGTAAGCAAAACATGTTTACTAAACAAGCATTCTCTACGAATAGAGGAAAGCTAGATGTTTCCATTCGAACCTAGAATTAGTTTGAGTGTGACTAGGTTTCGTTGCGTAGAAAAAGCATTCCACTTATGTTTGAGTTCCAGTCTGACAGCTCATATTGTAGTATAGAACTGCCCCTGAGTCAATTGCCATTTTTCCTAACCTACCTACACCCACATTAAGCAAAATTATTACATTCTAAAGATCATTAATCGACAATTATTTATTTGTATGTAATTGTATAATATTTACACAATTCTTATACCAGCTAGAATTCATGAATGACTTTAGCCTGTCCTTTCCTTGCGGCCCTTACTTTATTTTATGCCCTAAATGTCCCTCATTTCTCTTCATTCGGAGCAAGCAAAGATGAAATACAAAGGGGGAAAACATTCATGTAAAGACAATACTGTTTGGCATTTCAAGCATTAAAATCCCCATAAAGTGGCACATAATTATTCCTACACCCACTATTATTGGGAATTTCTCCCTTTTCTGTAGCAAGCAGCTCACGATAGAGACAAAAATTTGTCGCCACTCTGACAAATTATGAACGGAATTCGACCGCCACTCGTAAATACCATACGATAAGTATGACATAAAAAAAGAAAAGATATTCGTATGTGCAATATACGAGTGTTCCTTCGTTACAACGGATATATCATGCACAGTTCTATTCTTAACCACTTCACCCAATTAAAATTTGACATTTAATAGCTTCATGGCAATCTGTGCTCCTAGAGATTACATAATTGTTTGTAGTCTGGATGTTAATGAAAATAATTGTTTACTTATACGGAAAAATGATTATTTTTTAATAAATATTTAAATTCTAATCGTGATATCTGTGGTCCCAATCAGCCTAAGTCGTTATGGTGATTTGGCAGAACAGAGTGAATAAATTACGACTAACTTTACAGATGTAGCTTCAACAAGAAAGCCATTATCAACTGTCAAAGTTTAGAAATTTTTGTTAGAAAACTCGATATAAGGAATGCGCATGAAAAAATTTGGGCATACATCTCTTCATAAAAACTAAAATCAAGTGTTTTAGTCATAGTGCAGGAGTGTAAAAGACTGGTTTTAAAATTTTGTTTGGATGTTCTGGATAACATTCAATGAAGGCCTTTATCCAGCACCTAAGTTGTAACGAACTTATTACAAGTAAACCAACAACATCAGTATGAAAGAAAAGGGGATAGACAAGTAAGCAAGAAAACAAAAACAAGCAGTGCGAACAAAATTCTATAGTCTACTCCAAAAGACAGATTTTTGAGTGACTTTTAATGGCAATTTTTTATTTGATTCTCAGAGTTTTTACCACTAGACTGTTGAGAGGAAGGCGGCGAGAAAGTATTTTTTAATATATCGTTTTGTTCGAGATGTCTGAGTTGCGGTGTGAACCATTGGCTCGCCTCTAATAAGCCAACACACTGCCTCCTAGACCAATGTTTCAAAATTGAAAGTTTGAAATGGTACTAAACTATAACTTAAAAAGTACCTTTTTGCATTGAATGGTACTTTTGTAAAAAAAAATACATACATACATAATTAGTCATTATAACCCTTCAATCAGGATTATGACCTAACTTCTTATACCACTTATTTAGTGTAAGTTAGTTTTATGAGTGGCGGGACCTACAGATTTTTGAGAAACTTTTCATGGCAGTTTTATTTACTCTCAGAGTTTTTGCCAGAAGGAGGTCGCCGAAGAAATATTTTTTTTGTTTAATTTTTCGTTTTGTTGCAGATGTCTGACATGGGGTTTGAACAGTGGGTTCACGTCTAGTTTGCCATCACTCTACCTTCTAGACTGTTTATTTATTTATATTTTATACACGTATGGAAAAATACACGGAAAAACTAACGACTTATGCGTGTTCCTCATTTACAAAACAGAAAAAGCCGATTCGGAACGTAACAAAACGTAAAAGCGCCGTATAGTAAAACAGCGTCGCAACGTAACAGAAAATACGTTCGTTTTCAGCATATGAAATTACATTACTGTTTGGCAAGCGTTCTCATTGCTTTTTATATTCTAAAAACGACCGTACGTTTCGTGAACGTTTGGCTAACCGGGGCTAAGGACTATTGCTACCTATTTTTTTTGCGGGAAGGAGGGGAATGCTTTATGCATTCATGAAGGTCGCCACCACACATGGTATGTCGGACTCTCCCACTGGGTATACCGACTAAAAACCCACCTTGTCTCCTCACCGGGGTATCATTCCACCTTGGAACCACGGATGTATTACTTCGAGGTGGACCCCTTTTTGGCACGTGTGCCAGTTCCATCAACGTCAGCTTGCGTCCAGGCTCCGTTCTTCTCCTATTCCACTGCGTCTAGGTGTCATATTTCTTCGTTCGCAGGATATCCATAGAGGAGTATGCTATTTCCAGCCTTTGCCATCAGTCTACTTAGTTGAGTTGTTATTCTAGCTGCTCTCGCTGCTAACGCTATTGCTACCTTTAGCATTACCTTGAACATGTTGCTAATGCATTTAAAGCGGGGTACTGCGGTAAATTTAAAATGAAAAAGTACTGAAAAAAGTACTAAATACTGAATTTTTCAACACTGTCCTAGATTATGGCGACTTCAACATTTTCATCAGAACCATTCTCTGTTTTATTGGAAAACTATACCGTTATTATTTTCCACTTTATTCGTTTGGCATTAATTTCGTGTGTGTGTGTGTGTGTGTGTGTGATGTTTTAAAACGGCTTACAATTTAAAATTCATTGTTTTAGCCAATATGTTAAAAAAAAGGGGCAGACGTAGAAAAACTCTTATCGTACGTAAAAGTGAATCGAGAGTATCATAATAAAAAACATGTTTAGCGAATGTAAATCCTCTTAAAAAATAAAGTCAAATATGATGGGATTTTTAAGCGAACCTTCCTTTTTTTGTGATGATGACGATGCTACTGTTGATTTTATTTGTAGCACATGCTAAATAACTGTAAATGTAATTGTGTATGTAAATCCTGTAATCTGGAATATAAAGTTGGAGTTGAATAGCCCAAAAATTTTTGTAAAAATATCGAAAGCAATGCTACAGCAACACTGATAGAGTAATAGTTGTGGCAGCAACAGAAGTTGTAACAATCGGTTCATTTCCTTTTTTTTCTCGTTTTTGTTTTTGTTAAAGTTGCACTTGGCAAGTGTCAAAGTTTACCCTGTATTATCACATTCATTACATTGGCTTCAGGCCAGACATGAATGTCAGTCAGTCTGGTATGGTCTGGCCTGTACCGGTTGAGTCTGAACGTAAGTGAAGTGAACCAAACAGAAATGCTGCAAACAAACAAGAACCAAACAACCGACACAAAAACTACTACAGAAACAACAGTAATTCTGCTTATGGTGCAAACAATAATAAAAACTAAATTTTACTGTCCTTTCTCCATACCAAGGGTCTTTCATTTCCATTTTTCGAGGCCAAATGCAAAAAAAATCGCACAAATTCATACAAGCTTATCATGGGTTTTAAATACGTATGGGAAACAATACAATTTCAGAGGATATACGACAAAGGTACCACTGTACCCCCACCCCCATGTACGTCGATTATTTTAGAAAAATTTTTGTTGACATTTCGGCATAATTTTGAGGATTTAAAATAAAAATAATGAATTATTGCGTTTGATCCGATGATCTTAGAGTGTTATATCGGGTTAACGACCACCTTGTTGAAGTTGCATCTGTCGTACTAGTTGTCATATTTTTAGCCCTATTTTCCAAATCACCATGGACTTATATTTCATTCAACAACACGTACAGATAATAAATATGCTTTATTAAAATGGTCGTTCTATTCGGGCAACGTTCAGAACACTTTGCGATCGATGAAAGGCAAAAATCTTTCAAAAACATAATCCGTATTTGTGAAAGTGCACAATAGAATCGGCAGCAGTCGATTTCGCTCATAAGAACTCAGACTTTCAGAGATCATAGCCTGATGACTTGGGCTTGCACCCGTACAAAATCCATCTGACACAGGAAAGTAAAGGGTTCTGGAGCAGTTGGCATGCTTCGGTGAGGCCCATTTTTCTGGCAAACAGAATTTTCGAATTTAAGACGATACCAATCCACATGAAATCCAATATCGTCTATTGAAATAGTAACTGTTTAGTGTAGATTTTTTGTATTTCTTTGAGAAGAACGTTTTACTACTTAGGATATTACGCACGAGCGATTTGAGGGTATGATCATCTTCGGTGTGAGGGATGTAAACTGGTAACCCCATTACACTCTTTCTTGTGTAGTTTTCTTAAGTTGGAGGTATGTATGTATATGGCAATACGCCCCCAAGCCATCAGTCAAATTCAGCCTGATTTAGGCTCCAGAGGAATATTAGGCATTTCGAACGCACTCCACCTAGAGAAGCCGTGGCGTATATTTGACTAATGTTATATTCTACACATTAAAGCGCCAATAGGTCTTTTAAAGATTATTAAATTTTTGGAATTTAAAAAGATTAAGCACTAAAGACCCAATATAAAGCCACTAAAGTTATGCCTGACCTCAAGCTATAATGACTCCTAAAATCTGTTGTCCTGTCGAACCTCAGAATACTGTCCTGTGTTAGTGAGGATAACTTTATATCTGATAAACCCTCAGGTTATTGCTTTGAAATGCATTAACGCCGCTTTGGTTCCAAGTACATACATGTTTTGAATATGATTCTACTGATTCAGAAATTCGTGAAATAATGTTTCTTAAATTTCTAATTTACCATTACATAGATGACGTATGACGAATAACACATACTGTATGGAAAAAAAAGAAACATAGTCTAGTAGGTAGTGTGTTGACTTATTAGAAAAGATCCGTGACTTGAATTCTAGCTCGAGCAAAACGAAGTCTGAACAAATTTTTATTCGGCGCTTTCCTCTCAGAAGCTTTCCACCAAAAAATCTTGAGAATAAATAAAATTGCCATGAAAGGTTTCTTAGACCTCTCGATCGGAGCCTAGGTTAAACGGTAGGCTCCGCAGCTCATAGATAAAACAACATGGGTGGTGGAAGAAGCTAGATTGTAGTCTTGACTAAAGGATTGGAAAAATTACTTAAGCAAATAATCTTCAATTGCACCCCAAATGAACCATAATGCGCATCATACAGTCCATTTTTTCGAATGAGTTTTCCACAATCACCTGTGATGACATACGTATACAAATCATATATGATACAATTTTGACTACTGATGTAATCACCGACTGAGAGACAACCCATATCGTTCAAGAAACTTTATCATTTATACGGCTTTGGACTTTGTATGGATGGAGGTGTAAATTCCAGTACAAAAAACGCCTGTGAATACGAATTGCTGGAAAATTAATCTTACCAGAGCGGCAGTTTTGAAAGCTCTAAATGGATAGCCCTTATTAGAGTCGCATATAGCAGGACTGGTGTCAGCTGGCTTCAGTGTATTCCTGTCTGTATTAATTTCTCTTATAGATCGCCTTTTGGGTTAGTTCTGGTAGGTATTGTACTGCCTTACAATGGTATCATTGTGATAGGATTCACTCAATAATATGCTGAGTACTATCCTCCTCCAATCCGCCGTGCCTCATCTAACCTGCTGACTTCTACAGTTTCTACTCAACTATTGTAAACCAAACTCAAACTAGAAAACCCTATATTTATTGCATGTGCATTTTTCAACAGACAATACATCAGATGCTATGGAGGATGAGAAGTGGCAGCAGCAGAGACAGCAGCAGAGACAGCAGCAGAGACAGCAGCAGTTGACAATGATTGCACACTGCGTCACTTTTTGTCTGTGTTTTTGGCTGCCAGTTGGAGACCCATTCGAGTTTATGAGGTGTTCAAGGGCAGTTTGCGACTTCATTTTTTCTTTCATTTTATAGCACACACCTCTAAAATATAAATTCTTCCTGTTGTCTTGCAGTTTTTTCTGTATTTTGCTTTTTCCCTTGGCATTACATCCGGCGTTGTAGGGAAAAAAGGAAAGTAGCAATTTGCAATAACCTGTATGCATTGCCACAGCATTTTATTCTGCCTGAGCTCTTTTGCCACTGTTGCACGTTCGTCTTTTTGTTTTCTAACCAGGAGTTGCAAACAAACTTTCTGTAGAAAAGTTGTCTGACTTCTTTTTTTCACCATTTTGAGAAAAAAGAAGTTTTGTTTTTAGAAAACAAAAACAAAAAGAAAAAAATTTTTGAAAAAATTTGGTATCTGTTTGCGTGTAAAATATTTGTAGTATTTTGTGCACTTAAACTCGGTCAAATAGCAAAAAAAAAACTTAATAGTTGGATGTTTTTTTTCCAAGTTTCTATCTTTTCAATGAAGTTTTTCAGTCCAATTGAAAAAGTTGAAAGAGGGGCCAGCTGGAAAACAATAATAAAATTCCTTTGTTTTCGTATACAAATTATTTTTGTGATATAATCAGGTTCATTTTATTTTATTTCATTTCCTTTGTTTTGTTTTATTTTCTTTCTAATTTTTTCTAACTTTTAAACAAATAAGTTTTCAATCTAAAATGTTCAAAAGCAGTTCTGTTCTGCATGAGAGCTGGTGACAATATACATACAACCAATAGTTTTCCTTGATTTTCAATTTTGAAAATAGTTGAGAAACTAATCTAAATAAAATTTATAATTTTGTAAAGGATCAAGTTCATCTACTTGATATGCCATCGAAACATGACCCAACTCAGTGCGATTGAATAAAATAATGAATTTGAGTTTGATTTACTAAAACCAATCCGTTTCAACATCATTACGATAACAAACCCAACAAGCTCAAGATTTTTGCTGGAAATAGAAGGCAACTAAGTTTTTTTTTTTCCTTAAATAACAGATTGTTAATTTAAAGGAAGATTGGAGTACCAGAATGAAGTGAGCGTCAAAATATAAATGTCTCCATAGATAACATTTTTTATGTATGTACAAGCCTTGATTTTTTTGTGTTGGCGATTTCATCTGTTAAACATAGTCATGTGTACATCATAACAGTAAACAAACAATATTGTTGCATTTTTACCTTTTAGAAAACATTTTGAATATGAGTTCCTTGATTGCAAACAAAATAAAAATTAATTTGTGTTTAATTTTAGATAAATTCTTTATAGTTCTCACTACTATTGTGCCACTGTTCATACTTGACGAATACAACAATAATTGCTTGCTTCAACGCCGATCTTTAGAACGGTGATCTTCAAACCACGACTGTTCTCTTCACACGCAACGCGTCTTCACACAAGACTGACAGAATTCTTACTGCTCGTTGCTTGATATGTCTTTCCTTTTTCTATGCTGACGTAATCCTTCTGGTGAAGGCTCTTAAAGTAAAATTTTTGTGTCTTCGCCTTCTCGAGAACTCTATCTCGACTTCATTGTTCACATTGCTTGTTTTGGCGTTCTCGCTTACTTGTCTATTCAGCTTTTCTCTCATACCGATGTTGTTGGTTTACTTGTAACAAGTTCGCTGTATTTGTGTAGCTTTTGCTCATTTTAATGTTAAACGATGATACTCCGTTTCCATTTTCGTAACAATATCATACAATATATAATCGTTGCGTATTTTGTACCAAAAAATGAAAATTTGCGGCAAGCATAAATTTTTTGTTTTTATTTGAAGAAAAGTGCAGGAGAACTGCGTCGAATGCTTGCCGAGGCATATGGTGATCATGCTCTATCAGAAGCAACATTTAGAAGACGATTCAAAGATAACGATTTATATGTCAGAAATGAAGAAGGTGGAATACCAACTAAAAAGTTTAAGGACTCCGAATTGCAAACTATATTGGATGGAGATTGCACTTTGAGTCAGAAACACGATAGAAAATCAGGGTTGCTACAAATTGATACTGAATTTATATTCAGAACGCTAAGCGGAAGAAACCATGGGCTCATCGGGAACAACCATCAACTTCGGTTGCAAATTCAGATCGATTCGGTATGAAGACAATATTGTGTGATCATGTATTGATCGAAAAACGACCAAAAGGGTCCACAAGACACAGCAAGGTAATTTTGCAACACAAGAATGTACGTATCTACTCCCAAATCAAAACCGATCCAGTATACTATCCGCCGAATTCACCAGATTGCTTTCAATGACTATTTGTTTTCATCGCGAGTTGAGCAGCAATTCGATCTTGACGAGAAAGACCGTCGTCCGAAAATTGGATGACTAATTGCTTTGCTTCAAAAGAGAAACAGCGGCGTGGAATATATAAATTATCTGAAAGATGGAAAAAATGTGTAGTCAGCAATGGACAATACTTTAAAAAAATGTTTTTTTTATTTTCCCATTAAAAATTAGTATTCTAATTTCTCAGAAAACGGTCATTTCATATCGATACACCAGGTATCTCGACTAGGGCCCCTCACTGATATTAATGTCAAGTATTCTTTTCGTCATTATTATTCACTTAGATCATAGGATCTGCAAATACAGCCTTTTTTCTGTGGCACAACAATGAATTTTGTCCGATACATGTATTTTGTCGAATTTCTCGTTAAGTGTCACAATATCTTTGGCAAGAGATTGTACAGAACTTCTTAAATACACCTGGATATCGTGTTAATTTCATAAATGAGTGGCGGGACCCAAAGTTTAAAGTCGACTCCGAACGGTAGATTTTTGAGAAACTTTTCATGGCAGGTTTATTTACTATCAGCGTTTTTTCCAGAAATCTGATCAGAAGAAGAAATATTTTTGCTATATTTCGTTTTCATGATTGATCTGGTGTTTGAACCTTAGCCTTACGTCTAATAAGCCAACACACTACCTACTAGACTACGGCGACTTCAGCAATATGTTCCCAAATTGTAGGGTACATGTCATCACAACCTATTTCATTCGACTTATTTGGATTGAAACAAAAAAGAACCTCGCACTAAAACACACAAGAGAAATGAAAAAGTTTTATCAGTTTCCAGAATTCATGAAAATAATAAGAATGTCCGCAAACTCAACAAGTGTTAATAGTTATATGAAGTTCTTATGAAACTGATATTCTGGTACTCCATCATTGGCCCAAAAGCAGTGTTCTTGGATATTGCTCGTCCATTACGTAGTATTTTTGCATCTTGCTAGAAGATTAAAATGTGACAACAATCCCTAAGCGCAATCTTCCACACTGTTCAGGTTGTAAAACATTTAAAACCAAAACCAGAAGATTCTATTCTGTCTCCAACTTTATTTCATATATTTCCTAACGATCTGCTCTCGTAAGCTTCCAATTTCATATAACATACACTGTTTCAGCTAAAATTAATGTTTGTCATTCATATAACTAGTTGGCTACCATGCCACCTCCTAGGATCCTTATCAGAGGTCAGCAATGAATCGTTTTTTTCGCTACGCATAAGTACTCATGAAGTTAACAGTATTGAAATTCAACTACTCTGATTCATTCGTACTCACTACAGCATTGATTTATAAGTACGGTGACATCAAACTGAGAAGCTAGGCTTAATCCTGACTGAAGGGTTGTAATGATAAATTATGTATGTATGTATGTGACATCAAACTCATACCATTCGAAATAGGTTTGATTCATACGCCTACTCATTCAGATTCATAAATTTAGAAAAATACTTCTAATACTTATAAATAATTCGAGTGATTCGAATCATTCACCAAATTTACAGTCTTGGTTGTTGTCGTATTTACAAAAAAAGAAGAAAGAAGACAAAGACAACCTTCTAGTGAGTATTGTAGTGTTCGTACGCGAATCATAGTTATTTAGTGTTTCTTGTAAATGTTGAGTAGAGGAGAGTCGGAATCAACAACATAATGCGTATTGTTAAGTATGAGTACGATGAGTACTTTAAACTTTAAATGAGTAGTATGAGTATGATATTAAAATAAGTATGAATGCATATAACTATCAGAAATTATGAGTAGGATTCAAATCTACTCATCTTTTTGAGTACTCATTGCTGATCTCTGATCTTTACCATTCCCTATACGCTTACCAGCCAAACATGATAAATGCAACAAAGTAAAGAAGTAATAAAAATCTACGATAGGAAAGATACTTTGTAACGACAGTCCTACGTTTCTTTTAGAAGTGAAAAGTAATAAAGAAAAACAATAACAAATAAGAGAGTTTTCTCTGTATTACCACATATAATTATCGAAATTCCTAGTAATCTTACATCGCATTTGAAGAAAACTAACGACTGTGTTGTTGGATTGAATTGGATTAATTTTTTGAAATTTGAATCTTTCTTTATAAATTGAGTGTGTGAACGATTTAGTTTCGTTATTAATTTCCCCGATTCAAAAAGAAGTGTCGCTTTTAAACAAATTTAATGTTCTTGGGAATTTCTTTAAAATTGTCAACATTTATTATGTTTTTTAGAAATTAAAATCGAAAAATGTTAGAAGACGACGAGGGTTTTGAATTTTTCCAAAAAAAAAAATACGGATGGGGAGTTTAAACATTATTTGTTGTTTTTATCATCTGCGTTTATTTGTTTCCTTTTCGGGGAAAAATCACAACAAAATCTTTGTAACAAAATACAATCAGAAATTCCCAATAAATAACCTTAAATGCACACACACACACACACACACACACTTATGCTCAAGAGCATATAAAGTCAATCTAAAATAAGATACTTATGTATGTACGTATATCGTCATCAATTAAGCTCGTTAACTCTGTATTAACCCGTCATCAATAGGGCCTTCAATAGGGCATTTGGTATGGACGAATAAATCCATATGTCCTATAGCCCGGAATGAAAACTAAAAAGGCAACAAAAACAAATAAAATTATTGTTGTAATGAAACATTTAATGTTTCTGATAAAAATCGTGTTGAGCCACAAGAGTTAAAATGTTGAAACAATAACAAAAACTATATATTCTCGACTACAGTACAATAATCATTATCATGATCGATCTGCTGATAGAGGGAGGGACAGAGGTATCAACACCATTCCAAAAACAAACAAAAAACGGCAACAAAAGCTACAATAACAATACACAGCATGTAGCCAACATTGAACCACACAAAAATGTTCCGTACCAAGTAGAAGGAAGGAAAGAAAAACTACGTCAGGAAAACGTACGACCGATCCAATGGAAAAAAGGTAAAAAATTGATTTTAATCTGTGCTACTCAGACTTTGTGTTCATTTTTTTAATTTCAATTCCTTTGTAGTTTTAGTTGTTGTTGTTGTCCTACTAAAGACATAAACTGTTTAAGAATTATTACAACTGCATGTTGAACCAAACAAATGAACAAAACGAAACGGTACCTTCACACGGTCGTATGTATGTACGTATGTACATTGGAAAACTTTAAACTGAAAATCTTCATTGTTTAGCTCACTCGTGAATACTTTATTGTTATTGTTGTTGTTACTGTTGTTATTGCATTATTAGATGTGTCTCGATAATCACGTACACAATCAATTAAAAATAAAATACACACTCACACAAAATAATGACAATGGAATGGAACGAGAAATAAAATCTAAAGAGAAGGTAAATTATTGTTTTGAGCCATTCAAACCTTTTTTCTGTTTTTTTGTTGAGCTGCTTAAGTCATTGTCAGACTTTGAAAGACTTAAATCATTAGATGTTGCAGTTCTTTAATAATTCTTGCATACGCGTATATTTTTTTCTCATATTGGTGGTAGAGTTCAAAATACAGAACACAAAAGTTGTATAGGGTGGGCCACCTATCGGTTTAAATTTGAACCATCGGTTATTACGAATCTTGCAATACCTGTGTCATTCTATTCTTTCACAAAATCCAATATGTACTTATATTATATCCACTGAAAGGAATTAATCAATTCATGCTTCGGTTTTGTTTCGCTAGATAGTCCAATGATATCGATCTTGCCAAAAAAAAATCATCTTTTATTTGGGGCTCAGAAAACCCACACATGGTACAGAAGCCAATGTAATGTCTTGTGGGATGGAGGTATATTTGGCCCATAGTTCTTTGAAAATGAAATTATGGTGAATGGAGACACCTATCGCACCATGATCACCGATTTTTTTTTTTTGTGCCCGTTCTTAATAGTATTGATGTGAACGATGTTTGTATACAACAAGATGGTGCAACTTGCCACACATCCCATACCACAATCGATTTATTTCATCCAACGTTTCATTGCCGTTTAATAAGCCGAAATGGTGATGTCAACTGGCCGCCAGGAAGGTTCGATTTGACACTGTAGGACTATTTTCTGTGTGGCGCCGTTCAAGAAAAGTGTTATGCCGACAAACCAGAGACAACTGAGCATTTGAAGGCCATCATTCGTAATGCCATTTCCAAGATACGACCCCATAGACTCGAAAAAGTACACTAAAATTGGTCCAATCCACTATGAGGTACTATGAGGTCAGACACGGTAGCCATATGAATGAAGTAATATTCCCTTTCTAACCGGAATAATTGTACTTCACACGAAAAAAATTAATTTGGCAAAATTTCAGACCGTTTTTGTTTTATTGCATTTTTAAATTTAAACTTTTAATTGGCCCACCCTTTACATCAGTGATGCTTTTTTGTAACTCAAAAGTAACAAATCTGCTGACTAGGTCCAAATGAAAGCGTGCAACTAAAATCTTACTCAAAATCATTAAACTACCAGCATCATCATCATATCTAGGGTGTTATTAAAAATATTCTTAAAGATCTAAATTTGATTGTATACCAGTATCAGTACTTCTGCCCCTCTGGCTAGATGTTTATTGTTATCACGTCGTTCTCAGTCAGTAAAAGAAGTTCCTTGCGACTTCACCCGTTAACACGTTCACTGAAGGCATTGTTATAGCTAAAGGCAGGCGGAGTTGTTATCATCCTAGAACTTCACTAATGAAACTAAAAAAAATTCCTAAATTTATATCGAGTCTTGAAACAAGGACTTCCGAACTTTGATATCTTGTTGAAGCTATTTCTGTCTGCGACCTTCGAATACGACGTGCTTTCGCTGGAACAGTTGGCACTTAAGTTTAATAATTGAGGAATTTTTAACGATACCAATCCATATGAGATACAAGAGTATCACTATTTATTTTGCATTTTTGGCTGGTTATGTCAGTGGTCCATATTTCTTTAACGAGTTGGTCAGACCATCATTGCTAAATCGCGCACTATAGGTCGATGATAACCAACTTAATTTGTCCTGAATTAGATGATCTGGATATATACTCCATGTGGCGCAAAGATAAAAAAATATTGGATATTATGCACAAGTGATTTAAAGGCATGGTCAACTCACGAGCTATTTGATCCAGTTAGCCTTTTTCTTGTGGGGGTTTCTTGAGTCGCAGGTATAAGCGAATAAGCTACAACCCGCAGCCGATCCTCAAAGGCAACATAACAAAAGCTAACCTTTTGATTAATTCTAATTTACGCGCCAAACTCTTTGAATTTTGAACATTTCGGATGCGCTCCACACAGAATAGCCATAACGGACTATTGCACAATGTAATACTGCTCACGTGATAGCATCAATAGATCCTTGAAGTGATTAAGAGAACTTCAATAATTTTTCTCATGCAATTTGTCTAATTCAAATTTAATGATAGAAAGCGCTTAAAAAAGACCCATACAAATACGAAAAACCCGGAAACATATACACAACATAATTGGCCATTTTATATGTGAGTGGCGGAATCGCCACTCCGAAAGACAGATTTTTGAGAAACTATTCATTGCAAGTTTATTTACTATCAGAGTTTTTGCCAGAAATCTGCTGAGAGGAAGTCGCCGAAGAAATATATTTTTTCGATGTCTGACCTGGGGTTTGAACCGAGGCATTTCTGTTCATAGACTAGCCACCACTAGTCTACGGTGACTTCCAGAACCCGGAAACTCTTATATCAAAAAGTATAATACCAACAACGAACGCCGAAGAAAGCATAACACTGAACGACCAAACTTTCTGCACTAAAAAGGTTTATTTCTATGTCATCTGATGAACTGGCAAATTGAATCAATAAAATTGAGAGGAAAGTACAGGAAACAGAATAAGAAGAAGTTGTTAAAAAATCTATTTCTATACCTCAGAGATTGTACACTTTTAAGACTCTGTTTTTTCTAATCTTTAAAGCAAGATTATTTCTAAACATTTTTTCTGCTTTTGCAACAAAATAAATAGAGTTGATGGTGTAATGAAGCGATTTCAAATGCTGATTAGGCTCATAAATCTTGTTGCAGACCTTTTTCTGTTTATTTTGACCTGCATCTTAAAGTCTTTTACGATTTCTAATCTTTTTCTTTTTTTATATTTTCCTGCTGCACAATTAATTTATATCTTTTAGTTTTATTTGTTGTTCTTGTACGTGATTTTCTACGAAGGCTGGCATGTGAGGCTGGTCTTTATCTTAAATGAGCTCCATAAAGAACATAGGAAAAAACAAAACAAAAACAACAAACAAAAGTAACAAAAAAAGAGGTGAAACATTAAGAAAAGTGTTTATGACTTCTGTTTAAACTGTCGATTAATGAGCTGGAATTGTTGTTATTAGAAAGGTGCAGGCAATCATTAGTTAAGAGGCGGCGCGGCGGACGATTAAAAATGTGAAAATAAAATTAATTAATATTGTGATGTTTATTACTTATTTACTCTTTCTACCACTCAAACGCATTTTTAAAGGTAACATTTTCGATTTTCATTTGGTTTTTCGGAGTTGTTGATTTTCATTTGCAGAGTTTAATATCATTTTGAAAATGTTCACTTTGTTGCTGCTGCTACATGTTGTTAAGACACGTGCATCCCGTATGTGCTTAAATGTATCAACCGCTAAATGGCATTCAACTGCACATCGTTATTATTTTTGCGATCATTATTTTCATCTTCCCTTAAGCTCTTTAACACACAAACCATATTTTATACATTCAACTCATACCTCAAATACGTGAAGAATTTATTAAGGGTGACCAGACGTTTAAGAAAATTGTGCAAATTATACTATTCACGAAATGCATAATTTTGTTGTAGCTTAAGGGGGAAAAATATTCGTTACATTAAAAGTTCCAAGGTCAATTGCTTACAATAAAAATTATACTTAGATTCAGTGTTGCAGAATAGAAATTTTAAAATGGTACTGAACTATAATGAAAGAGTACTTTTTAGCATTAAATGGTACTTTCGTAAAAAAATACATACATACGTACATAAATGGTCATTACAACCCTTCAATCAAGATTATGGCCTACCTACTCACGCCACTTATTTTGTATATGTTTATTTGTTATACATGAGTGCTGTGATCAACAGTTTAAGGTCGATTTCGAACGCTAGATTTTTGAGAAACTTTTTCATGGCAATTTTATTTACTCTGAGAGCTTTTGACAGAATGAGCTTGCCGAAGGAATATTTCCTTAATTTTTCGTTTTGTTGGAAATATCTGAAATCGTTGGCTCACATCTAATAAGCTAGCACATTTACTACTAGACTATTTATTTATTTATATTTTTTTTTTTTTTTTTTTTTTTTTTTTTTTATTATTTTATTTTCAAATTAGTTCATTACAATAGTTGACCTCAGCGCCTAAAGGCATTAGTGAGGCAAGTTGGCTAAATATTTTAAACTAAGTTTTATATATACATATTTAACATATTTACATATTTACAAAATAATAATATTTACATGATAATAATGATTGTTAAATTTACAGTAAAAGCTCATCCCTGTGCTCTAAGATATGTTCTTTCAGTAACTTTTTAAATATAGAAATTCTGTTTTCATTTTTAAGATTTTGTGGCAAGTTATTATACTTAAGGCTACCCATAAACTCTACACTTTGTTTAGTTGCTTCCAATCTACACCGGCTTATTCTTAGATTTCCATTATTTCTTGTATTGTACATATTTTGATTTGTTGTAAATGAAATGGTATGATGGCCAATATTATTCAGGCATTTGAATACATATAATAAAAGCTGCATTTGGTAAATACCATGTATTGGTAAAATAGTTTGACATATGTCTGTAAACATTGTTATAGTTGGATATAATATTGGTAAGTTGTAGACTGCCTTTAAAGCTTTATTCTGCATGCGCTGTAACGATTTTAATTCAGTAGTTTTTTTATATCCATAGATGATGGCTAAATAATTAAAATGACTGTGGATTAAAGCATTATAAATGGTTAATTTTACTTCTGTATCAAATTTATTCTTAAATTTGTATAATACACCAACAACTTGAGCAGCTTTCATTCTGAGAGATTGTATGTGTTTATCCCAAGCAAGGTTGCTCTGAATGCTTATTCCCAAGTACTTAATAGACTTCACTTCTGTCACCTCTTTTCCATCAACAATTATCGAAAAATTTGTATTATTATGAGTTGGCTTAAATCGTATAAGCTGAGTTTTACTAGCATTTAATATAAGTTTATTTATTCTTGCAAACTCACATATTAGTGCTGCATCTCGTTCCATATAAGCTTTGACAACAGTTTCATGCTTGTATGGGTAAAATAAGCAAACATCATCTGCATACATAAATATTTTTCCACTAGGAGCAAGGTTATGCAAATCATTAATGTAGATAGAAAATAATAACGGCCCAAGTACACTACCTTGTGGCACTCCATTTAAAATTCTTCTTGAGCTACTCTTATTAGCTCCAATCTGAACGAATTGCCAACGATTTGTTAGGTAGCTCCTTAACAATAGACGATCTCTTTTTTGAAAACCATAAAATTTCAGTTTATCAATTAAAATGTCATGATCTATGAGATCAAATGCTTTGCTAAAATCATAAAAAATCCCAGCTACCCCACTATGTCCTTCATCCAACCTCTTACAGATGTAGTTGACAACATTAACAACTGCTTCTTCAGTTCCACATCCTTTCCTGAAACCATATTGAAAATCATTAAGTGAATTGTTATATAAATACGATGACATTTGATTGTATAAAATTCTTTCGAAGATGTTATTAATGACTGGTAATACAGCAACAGGTCGGTATTTTTCAACCACAGAAGCGTTATTTTCCTTAGGAAGTGGAGTTACTTTATGAATTTTCAAAATATTTGGATATGTTTCAGTGCTAATCATGTTATTAAAAATGTGTACAAGAAAAGGAGTTATTTCATCCACACAAACTAACAATAATTTCGTTGGAATATTATCATGGCCACAGCTTTTATTTAATTTTAATTTTAAAATGATTTGTTTCACTTCATTTTGCATAGTATGTGCAAAATTAAATCTCGTACTGGTTTGATTTAAAGTTCGCAACAAATTAAAATGATCAGTTTGTGAGTAGTAAATTTGTGATTTTAAATTTGATATTGAATCGATAAAATAATTGTTCAACATTTCAGCTTTTTCTAAGTCATTAACTACTGCTGCTCCATTAATATCTTTTATATTAATGCTTACTCTTGAAGTTCTCCCAAGTGACTCATTTATAAATTTCCAACTCTTTTTTGGGTCTTCTTTAACAGCTTCTAATTTATTTTTGAAATAATCGTTCATGCATTCTCTTAGCGCTTTTTTGATTACATTACTAACACCTCTTAATCTTTCCATGATATCTATATTGTCGGATCTCTTTTTTCTCAGCCGTAACAGTTTTCTTTTATAAGTAATTAGTTTTTGCAAATTTCCATTAATCCAAGGAGCTATTTGTGTTTTCTTGTTGACTTTTAGAATTTTAACATTTGTTGAATTTTTAACAGCATTATCCAAGCAATCAATCAAAGCAGCTGTGTCTGTAGAAGGATCACCTGTCTCATGTAATTGAGGTAATTCAGATTGAATATATCTTTTAGCTCGATCAAAATCGCAATAAAAACGTGTTTCCTCATCAAAATCTCCATTTAATGGCTTAACATCAATTAGTATAGAAATTACATTGTGATCCGAAAATCGACATTCAATTGAATCTACAAATATGTTTCTACATATATTGCTATAAACGTGATCGATGGAAGTTTCACTTCTAGGGCGTGAGATCATATTGTGACAATTTAAAATATCATAATTGGCCAGCAAATTCATCAGTTCTTCAGATTGTTCAACGTCTAAAATATCAATATTTGAATCGCCAGCAAAAATACATTGATTACGACCATAACAACAAAGCATATTCTCCAAAAAATTTAAAAATCTGTTGTAACCACATTTTGGTGATCTGTAAAATGTTATAAATTTCATAACCTTTCCATTTAACTTTATATCATCTAACGATAAAGCAATGGCATCAATAAAATCTTTGCTTTCACATATTTCAATTTTATATTTGAGCTTATGATGTGCATAAACAGATGCACCTCCATATCCGTCAGCCCTGCAACAATGTATAGCGTTATAACCAGGAATATTGTATAACTGAAGTAATTCATTACTAAACCAAGTTTCTTGAACTGCTATAACACTTGGTAGCCGTGGTAATTGCACAATTAGATTTTTTAATTTATTGAATTTATCAATGGATGAGATACTACGAGCATTTATAGAAATAATACTACAGTATGAGCTTGAAATTTTGCTATAATTATCAACAAATGAATGTAAACTTGAAAAATATCTGTTTTTTAACATATAAAAAAGTAATAATTAAATACATTTCAAAAAAAAATAAAACTAATTTTTCAATAAATAAATATTTTAGGAAGATAAATAAACTTCATCCTCAGCATCTGCCACACTAGCATTCGATCTACGCATTTTCGGCTTATTAGTTGTTGCTTCAAGCAAAATTATGTCAACGTCTTCCTTACTTCGTATGATCCTTGGCTTAGATACTTCACTTTTTTTACAAAAAACTCTTCCTCCAGCAGCATACACAGCACGATATCCAACATTTTTTACTGACTTAGCATAATTTAATAAACTAAGTGTTTCGCGGCTTAAAAAATCGTTTATAAAAACAGAGGACTCTTCCCTTTTTAATTTAGGTTTAGCTGACATTAGCGCATCTTTCGATTTCTTTGTGTTAAATTTAACCACCAACGTTTTTTTCCCAGAATCATTACCGACAGCAGGTTCATTTCTTTTTTTAATAAAATATGCATCTTCAATACTGCTGGGTTGTACTTCTATACCGACATCACTAGTAAGCTTTAAAACAGCATCACTTGCTGATTGATCTTTAGGTGCAACTATTCCACTTATTATGCAGTCATTTTTCACCCTCTGGTCATTTAAAACTTTAATAGATTCCTTTAAAGATTTTACTTCCGTTTTTAATATTTTATTTTCTTTTTGAACTTCATCCAACTTTTTTTATTCTCGGCAACACCTTTCATTATTTCATCAAACTGTGTTGACATGAAGTTTAACGACTCTGTTAATATAGACAGCTGATCGAGTTTAATAACAGCTGATCGAGTTTAATACATGTACGGTATGGAAAAGAAAAACTAACGACTTATACGTGTTCCTTACATGCAAAACAAAAACTGTTGATTCTGAACGTAACAAAACGTCCCATTTAAATGATTATCGAAACTGTTTTTCGTATTCTAAAGCCGAATGTACGTTCCGTGTACGTTAGGCTAATCGGGGCTAAAGACTAATTCTACCATTAGCAATACATTGCTAATGCATTAATAGTTTAACTACCTAAAAAGCATAAAATATTTAATAATAAAAAGATACTGAAAGCCTGGCTGGGATAGTGCGGTATTTTTGAAATGAGAAAGTACTGAAAAAAGTACTAAAGTACTGAATTTTTCAACACTGTTTAGAATATCACTCTGACACGTGATTCGGTCAATGAGCTCGTATCTTTTTTAAATCAATCTGAGGTTTTATATGATAAATCTTTTTTTTTTTATCAAAACTGTATATAAAAAACAGATTCCTGATATCAATAAAACTAATTTTGTGTGATGATTCCATCGTTAAAGTTAAGTCTCTTTAAGCTATTGGTTCAGGTTCGGAGACAAGAACTAGTCCCACAAAACCGATGTGGTAGCGATTCGTAGACTAAATGCTGTATGTTTGCCATTTTTGAGTAAAATTCACGTTGCCTTAGTCTAGTAGGTAATCCGTTGGCTTACTAGACGCGAGCCCATGGTTCAAACCTCAGCTCAGGAATGTCGAACAAAATGAAACATAAAAACACATTTCTTTGACAACTTCTTCTCAGCAGTCAAAAACACAGAGAGAAAAAAATTCATATTAAAATTTTTAAAAATTTTTTGTTTGGAATCGGAATGTGAAATTAACACACCTAACATGGGTGGTTTGAGAAACTAGGTCGTGATCCTGATCATAAGGGTTGTAATGACCAATTAAGTAAATTCATGTTATTTTCCCTTTAAATCACGTGGTTGTGTACTGTTAATGGCCGTCAAACATAAATTAAATGGCATAGTTTGTTAAAATTTTGACAAATTTCAATTGACAGATAAATTTTGATAGCAGCAGTGGTGCCCTTTCGATTAAGAGGAGGGAAATTTAAAAAATCGTGTTCTTTTTAACTCATCGGCAAAAGTATAGTTTTGTTTATATGTAGCAATATCGTAATTCTATTTCTGAAAAATTTAATAGAAAAAGCATTTAGAATCCTCCAAATTTGCCCACTGGACTTATAGATGGCGGCACACATTCGAAAGAATTTACTTAAGAGGGAACATCCATATTGTTACAACACTGTACACATTCATTCTTAGAAATACCTTGAACACACCACGGTAATACTGCATGGGCTATGAAAAAAATTCATTTTACTTTAAAGTGGTCACCTTAGAGTGGTCAGCCAACGAGAACCGCATCGCTGACATGAGCAAAAGTGAGTCATGAGAAAAAGTGATATTTTCGAAACGATTCGTCCACCCGCGATATGTCGCATTTTTATTTACCATAAACAGTGCATAAAATCACTTTTAAAAACTGAAGACGGCAACGATCGCAAAAGCCCATGAGTCGACATGTAGCTTTGAAAAAAAATTGAACGTAATAATTTAAAAGTTTTATTGTGAAGCACGCTAATAAATTTTCTTTACATACATACATACATAATTGGCCATTACAACCCTTCAGTCAGGATTACGGCCTAGCTTCTCACACCACTCGCCACCTACAGTTTAACATCGACTCCGAACGACAGATTTTTAAGAAACTTTTCTTGACAATTTTATTTACTCTCAGACTTTTTGCCAGAAGTCTGCTGAGAGGAAGTCGCCCACAAAATGTTTTTTTTCATATTTCTTTTTGATGTCTGACATGGGGTTTGAACCCGGTATAATAAGCGAACACACTACCTACGAGACTATAGCGACTATATTTCTTTAACCGATGAAAATTGTTTACCGTTCATGAAAACTTTAACAAGCAATATGATCATCAAAAGAAGTATCTTAACAGACACGAAGATGCCACTAAATTCCACATCTGGATTTAAAAACTTTGCTAAATTTTTCTCAGAAGACATTTTGAAAACTGTTGTACAGCCACTTAACTGTTCTACATGTTCTAAAGCAAGTTGTGGAGTTTCCAACAAGATTCTGGAGTAGCTTATAAAGCGAAAAGAACCCAAGTCTGGCTCCGAAACAATTTACCAGCCTTCATCTTTTCTGAAAAATGATTTGCAACTGTCCTGCTTTGAAAATGCTGGATATGGTTTGCTACAGAAGACACCTGAAAATTAATTCCTTTAATTCGTGCTGTGGCAAATTTTCCAATTGCCAAGATGCGTGTGGGTATTGATGATTGGTCACATGAAAAAAAGGCTTAGTAGAGAACTATATATTTCGATGTTTTAAAAATACTCGATGTAATTTCTCGATGCCACGAAACAATTCCATTATTCCAGTACTCTGCTAAGCCTTTGTGCAGCGATCGTAGTCAATGACTTTTAACATCAAATTTAACAGAACGAAATCGATAATAGCGTCATCGACTATTACATTAGAAAAGTTTTTTAGATTCTAAAACAATAAGAAATTAATTTTCTCTTTTTTTGAAATTGGCCACCCTAATGTGATGGAAATTTTGCGCTAAAAATAAACAACGTACAAAAATAAAATAAAACAAAAAGAAATACAGTATAAGGACCGCATCATTTTGTCTCGTGCAATGCTTTGCGGTTATTGCAGTCAACACCCTCCCTTGCAATTAAGTTTTTTCCAACATTCGATTGTTGCAAGTCTTTTCACATTTCGTATTCAACACATAACTCAAGTGTGTGCTCCTTGTTAACTTTGCTTAGACACTGTGCAAGCGTCTCTGTCGCACTGTTTATTCGGATTTAGTATATGTGTGCGTATGTGTGTCTAAATGTGTGTTGCAGAGAGTGAGCGTTTAAATGTGGCAAATGGTGTGAGATAAATAAATAAATTCGCACGACACTTTGGCGGTGTGAAAATATTTTGCAAAAATAAAAACTTCATTGCATTTCCATTTTATACTGTTGCTGTTGCCGTTGCCGTTGCTGATAATCGAAACTCACACACATACATATATGTACTATAGAATATTTATAGAAGAAATTTTAATCTTTTTTTCAATAAAAAATCTGTTAATCTTCCACCACCACGTTCCCAACCATAGATTTGTTTTTCTGTTTGCATTGTTGTGGGTTGCATGTAAGTATGATATACGCATCGTGTTCATTCTCTTGTTCGCAGTATGTCACTAGGGGCTACACTCAGTACTTACATATTTGTGTATGGATGTATGTATATACATTCCTAGCGTATGTATGTATTTGTGTTCATAATGACTGCAATTAATGTTTTCTTTCGACCATCGCCGTTGAGTAGGAGTGTATGAAATCAAAATATTTTCTTTGAGTCTGTATTTTTATTTTGTCTGATGTGAAGTGATCCCATGATGATTGTTCGTCTGTCCGTCTTGCTGTCAATCTGTGACGAATGAATGTTTATTTTTTGATTTTAATTTTTTTTTAATTAAAGAAAATAAAATTGTACTCTGGAATGAAATATTTTCTGATTGCTTAATTATTTTATTCAGCGTAGACGATCGATATTCATTGAAAACAAACATATTGTAATTTATTCGTATAATATGTATGTATATATGAATAAATTGATGAAAAAAATGAATAAAATTGATAAAAGCAAAACAAAGAAGATAATAATAAATAAACAATAAATAAAAATAAATGAGGTGGTTAAGGTTAGTGGTCAAATTGGTACAGACCAGATATCACCAATGAATCGAAATTCTCCGCTCATAAGTTCTCATGAAATCTGAAGTATGAATGAGTCAACAGTATTGAAATTCAACTACTCTGATTCATTCGTACTCACTACACCATTAATTTATAAGTTCAGGTTGCAATGAGTATGACTACAACGTTGACATCAAACTTATAACATTCGAAATATGTTTGATTCATACGCCTACTCATTCAGATTCATAAATTTAGAAAAATACTGATAATACTCAGACATGATTCGAGTGATTCGAATCTTATTCGAAATGATAAGTATGATTCGAACGTGCTCATCTTTTTGAATACTCACTGTTGATCCCTAGTACAAACACAAGCATCTCATGTTTAAGTGTAGCAGAAGATAGAAAAATTTTTATTGAATAACTTTCAAATTTTTAAGAGTCTTTTACTTTTCCAAGTAACGGTAGTGTGATGTATTGACTAAAGAGGTTAACAACAAACTTGACTAGCATAACGAGATAATTGCTGTAACATCCGGTAAGGTACTGCAGAGATCCATGCGAAACAGCTTAGACTACCCTATAAAATATTCAAGTTGCACCACAGTCGTACGAGCGGATATTAAAGTCGAAAACGTACCGCTTCGATAGATGGTCTTATGCATTGTGCTCAACCGTAAATTACAAGACCACATGACAAACTGAATTATTACTTCACACAGATCCTGTCCGGGCATTAATACTTGCACTGATTTAAGCTATCAGATAGTCTTTTACACCAATGCTGTTTGGGAAACAGCGAAGCAGTGGAACACATAACTTTTTAGTGTCACAGATTCACAGAAGAACTAGGTTTTTGAAAGCATGCCAATAGTTGAAAATTAATTTCCGATATTTAACAAATGGAATATCAATCAATTACTTGACAAACGAGTTTTGCACAGACTTAACATAAACGATTTAGAATATATAGAGCAGCAGCAATTGGAGCTATAACCACATCGACAGCTGGTCACGCAAATGTTCCAGGAAACGATAATGCAACGAAAATAATTTTTGAGCATAACACTCTGGACTACTTCCCGACGTAAAACCTAATCTATGGTCCTGTATTGATATCACTGCCACACACGGGACTGACAGATCTTTATTTAAGATTGGAAGTCCCACACTAACTGAGACCTTCAAATAGACTGACAAGTTCCCTTGGGACCGGGAAGGATAGCTTATAGAAGAAAGAAAGGATGGGGTAGTGTGCAACAACTTTTTCAATAACCAGTGTATATACCAGAGATCAGCAACGAGTATTCAAGAAGATGAGTAGATTTGAATCATACTCATAATTTCTGATACTTATATGCATTCATACTTATTTTAGTATCATATTCATATGACTCATATTCAAAGTTTGAAGTACTCATTTCACTCATACTTAACAATACGCATTATGTTGTTGAATTCGACTCTCATTTACTCAACATTTACAAGAATCACAAAATTCGCGTACGAACACTACAATACTCACTAGAAGGTTGTGTGTTTGCTTTGCTTACTGTCTTTTTCTTTCTTCTTTTTTTTGTAAATGCAACAACAACTAAGACTGTAAACTTTGATGAATGATTTGAATCACTCCAATCATTAATGAGTATTATAAATATTTTTCAAGATTTATGAATCTGAATGAGTAGGCGTATGAATCAAACATATTTCGAATATTATGAGTTTGATGTGAATGTTGTACTCATACTTATTGCAACTTGTACTTATAACTCAATGTTGTAGTGAGTACGAATGAATCAGAGTAGTTGAATTTCAATACTGTTGACTCACTCATACTCAAGATTACATGTGTACTTATGAGTAGCGAAAAAACAATTCATTGCTGATCTCTGGTACATACCTTCCTCATTTTTTTTAATATTGCTTTTCAATGACAATTCAAATTCCTTCTATTGTGAGATCACATCTAATGTCAGACAAATAATAAGACGACAACAAACACCCAGAGTTTCTGGTGGGAATTGCTGTCACTGCCTCGGCACTTGAAGTTTAGCACACTACAAACTACACATCGGGACATTCTTGGCTGTACCGTTGCAATTAAAATTATTTTTGAAGAAGTACGGCCCAATAATGGCAGCGATCAACAAATCGCACTAAACCTTACATCTGAATTCGGCTGCTCTTCATACCAAATTTTACATATTGAGCAAGGCTTTATTACACACATAATTGATCATTACCACCACTAATGTTGTGTGCGTTATTTTTATACAAGAGTGGCGGGACCTACAGTTTAAAATCGACTCCGAAATACAGATTTTTGAGAAACTTTTCATGGCAATTTTATTTGTTCTCAGAGATTTTTCCAGAAATCTGCCGAGAGAAAGTCGCCGAAGAAATATTTTTTTTTTCATATTTTCGTCTTGATGTCTGACCTGGAGCTTGAACCGTGGCCTTACGCCTAATAAGCCAAGACACTGCCTAGTAGACTACGGCGTCTTCCAGACTTTATTGCTGAAGATAATTTTACGATACAATTCTCACACGGCAAGAATTCTAACAATGAAATTCATGTTCATTTTTAAGTCTACTCATAACGAAATGGCATACCTTTCTGAGGATTTTTGATATGGCCACATACCAAGAAACTATTTTTTTTTTTGTATTTAAAAAATTTGTTAAAAGTCATCTGTTTCATCGAATAATTAGTTTTTTTTTTCCAAAACTTCAATTATTTTTGTAAAATGCTCTACTCTTTTATTGTTTTATTAAAAACTATAAACAAGTACTCTTTGAGTGGCGCATATTTAATCTGAAAGCAATTATTTAAGTGGATTACTTAATTTTTAGAAATAAACCTCATCTAAACTTTTGAACAAACTGTGAATAACTTAAAAAAAACTAATAATAGAAAATTATCGTAAATGAATGAAACTATCCCATATATACCCTCCCCTCTATAGAAAGTATTCAATTACAGAAACTTATTTGAATACCATAAACCAGGAACCAGGTACTTAATGCTAAAAATCAACACCGGATATGGCACAACATGACTGAAGTGTGTCAGACAATTGATGTTCAATGAAGTACGCCATAAAAAAACGTTTCATCAATAAAACAATTAATTCTACTCATGATTGGCAAACAGATCATAAGGGTGGATATTTGATATTGAATGATAAAAAAGGAAAAAATAAAAGAAAATAAAAAAAAAACCATTAAATATGCGTGTATAATTCTTCATTGAAAGCAATAAAAAAAATAGAGAAGACTGAATACAATGTGAGTGTCAAAAGACTTCAATTAAACGATTTATCATACATAAATGCGTAACGGACGCCAACAACAATAATTCTGTTTACAAACTTATTAAACATAAAAGTGGAAAATTAATAAAAAAAGAAACAAAGAAATACTGGGAAAATTCTTCCAACTAAACGACTGTCTGTTTATTGGGCTCACTCCCTTGCATAAAAAACGTATGTTTTCTTAGGATTCTGACAATAATTATGATTATGAACATCAACAACAACAGAAACAACAACATTACGATTTTGATTAGGGACGAAACATTTTGAACGGAATGGTGGTTAAAAGATATTCAAATAAAACATTAATTAATAGATTCATTATGTTAATAGACAGCCAGTGCGGGGTAGGCAAAACGAAAAGCCATGAATAATTTTATTAAACAACAGACACACAACGAGACGGATATAAGTAGAAACAGGCACGAGCGGCAACTATAAAAATATTCCCACTGTCTCACTCTCTCCCGCTCTTTAACTCTGTTAAGCTAAACTGATGATGATGATGATGAGATGAAACAACTACAGCAACAACTGATACAATAGTATCGTATCTACCGACATCGTTTATCTTCTTTTATTTTTTTTTATGAAAATAATCCAGAGGCAAACAAATGGCATCAGTGTTGTGAATAGGCCTTAAAGGCATCATCGTCATCACTATCCGCATCCGCTTTAATATTAAAATCATCCTCCTTATCATAATCATTATCATAAACGTCGTGGTCGTTTTCGTCCTCGACATTACTGCCACTCACACAGGCACAGACACGCGCTCAATATTGCAAATATCTATGTAAAGTATTATGAAGGATTTTTCGCTTTATTTTACGTTTTTTGTTTTTGTATCAGTCGTTTGCCGCTATTCTGTGGTTGTTATTCATGAGTTGACTGATTCAAGTTTTAAATACTCGTAACCATTGACTGTATTTTTATAGCGAACATTATGTTTCAACCACATTTTGTAGGTTTTGGAATAGGCTGAGCAAAAGTTTTGAATGAAAGTACTATTTGAGAAAAAGTACCTTTTTATTTTAGGGATACATAAACATATTCATTTAATGTTCCAATATGATCCAGAAGTAAAACAGAACAAAAGAGATCTAAATTTAATTTATTATTAGACACCGTCTTATAGTCGAAATATATTAAGCATCGGGATGTGTGGAAGAGTAACTGATAGGAAATAATTTGTGGTACTTTTTCTTGATCTTCACGTTGTTTTGATATTCTTTAATGTTGTATTTCACAACTGTTGACAAGGAAATACTAGAGAGATCTATGATTAAAAATGTTGACCATTCAGCAGTCCTAAGTGGGAGTCCATTTATGTATATGACGAATATGCTTAGACTTACCACTATACACCAAATTCACTATTATTTATGAGACAAGCTCTGGATTGATTGAAATAGTTTTCAAGAATTTTTTAGCAAATTTCGAACGCTAGATCGTAGACAACTTGAGGAGAGTTGGCTTTTTAATACTTAAGACGTAATTTCAGAATAAAACTCAAACGGCATTAAAGTGTAAAGTATGCATGATTAACAGACGTCGCTACCACGTGAATTTACTTTCTGGAAATTTCTCAGATAACATACTGTTTAGTACATACACTACAACCCTGCAGTCAGGATAACGGCCTAGCTTCTCAACACCACTCAGGTTGTGTGTGTTAATTTTATACATGAGTGGAGAAACATACAGTGTACAATCGATTCCGAACGACAGATTTTTCATTGTAATTTTATTTACACTCAGACTTTTTGCAAGAAATCTGCTGAGAGGAAGACGCCGAAGAAATATTTTTTTCATATTCCGTTTTGATGTCTGACCGGGCATTTGAACCGTGGCCTCGCGTCTAATAAGCCAACACACCACCTCCTAGACTACGGCGACATTTAGTACACAATAAATAAAAATTACGGTAAGAGGTATTCCAGAGTCACTTTTGAAAAATGCGACTCGATACATTATATACATCAGGACGTACTTCATTTAAAAATGATATATGTATACCAACACCTCCAGTCCATAAAGTACCAAACACTTGCTTTTTCCGAATACAATGACTAAAATTACTTCTGGG
This sequence comes from Sarcophaga rosellei, assembly GCA_930367235.1. Lineage (NCBI taxonomy): Eukaryota > Metazoa > Arthropoda > Insecta > Diptera > Sarcophagidae > Sarcophaga > Sarcophaga rosellei. The sequence goes on from OV884019.1 coordinate 68,357,318, forward strand.
TTTTGCTTTGAGAACTGAGCTTCATTGCTGAAGAGAATTTTGGTTGAAAAATTAGCATGGCAAACAGTGTTGCCAGAAGATTCTGGTGAAAAATCATCATTTTAAGGAAAAAATCATATTTTGGGGGGAAAAATCATAACTTTTTAACTTTTATTTGTAAAATATTAAAAAATAAATAACAATTCAAAATAAAAGTGTATTATATTGATTGGTTATCGGGTTTTTTTATCATATACTAACTTTATTCTTGAGGATATGATATAACCCGATAATCTAAAAATTTTAAATTAATTCAGCTGACTGAAATTTAAAAGAAAATAATATTTCCAAATTTAGTTTAATACCAAACAAAAATGAAAAATATAGAACATTTAGTATCGTTTTCATCAAGACCAAATAAAGGGTCCGCCAAATAACATTTTTTTTAATGCTGTAAAAAATAAACTATTGAATATTTTCTCAAATTTCTTTTTTTATTTGAAAGTACAATCCTTCCATTACCTTTACATTACCTTTACTATTGACACGAACGAGCCTACTCCTTTCATGACCCCTCCGGTCAATAGGAGGAACACGAATTGAACCATTTGTAGAGAGAGACTGCGTAGCAGCCTTCCCTCTACCCCCCCGACAATAACGACCCGTTTCGACGTGGATAGGGCTGCGGATACACTGTCGACTGCGCTTAGGGCGGCAGCCACTTCCTCCGTCAAACCCGCTGCCCATAGGGGTAAGCGAAAACCGCCCTGGTGGAGCCAAGAGATCGATGATCTACGCCGATCTTGTGGCAGGCTCTTTAACAGGGCGAAGACGACAGGCGAATGGTCAGCCTACAAGGACAAAAAGAGGGAACTTAAATACGCTGTAAGGCGAGCGAAGAGGGCATCGTGGAGGAACTACTGCGCGAGCGTAGAATCCTCCGCCGAAACGGGCCGTCTCCGTAAAATTCTAAGTTCCACTCACAAATCCCTTGACTGTATCCGCCGACCTGACGGACGCTGGACTACTTCCAGTTTGGAGACGCTTGAGCTTCTCCTTGACACTCACTTTCCAGGAAGTGACACACTTGGTGGCCAGGCCTTTTATCAGGTTATTGTGTATATAATTTGGTAGTTTTACTAATAGAGCTTTTACACAATGCAAGTTAGTTGCTACTGATTTGCGTTGTGTAAAAGCCGTTTAACATTTGAAAATAATCAATGCTGCATTTTTGTGCATTTGTACCTTAATTAAATCAATCCACACAATGCATAAAACGTAACCGCAATTGTAATTAATTACTTAACTGAAACATAAAAGGCTTGGTTAAAAAAAATCATATTTTTAGAAAAAAAAAATCATATTTTTTGGAGAAAAATCATCAAATCATATTTTAGTTAAAAAATCATCAAAAATATGATAAAATCATCATTCTGGCAACGCTGATTGCAAACTTACGGCAAGTTGAATTGTCAACCGACTTTAATTTTTGAGTGAATTGCATATTATCTGCATGGAAGAGCAAACCCAAATACAAAATATGCCAAAAATCGTAAAATAGATCAATTTCTGGGTAGACCGGGAAATCAACAGTGCATATAAGTCAGATCACAAGAGTAATGATTCCAGTTAATTCAAAATCGTTTCTAATCTTAACAATTCCTTGCACAGTAAATCGATTATGTTGGCTATTATCACACAATATTGTTCGAAAGTTGTTAATTTTTATACATGAGTGGGGGACCTACAATTTAAAGTCGACTCCGAACGACAGACATTTGAGAAACTTCATATTTCATTTTGTAATAAGGTTTGCGCCGTGGCTTCCCGTCCTATTATATCTCCGTAATGTAAATTAATAAGCAAATTTGCCGTATTTGGGGCTCAGAAAACTCACACGTGGTCTTACAGAAGCCAATGCACTCGCATCGCACTGTCTGGTGCGGCTTGTGGAGCGGAGGGATCATTGGCCCATATTTCTTTGAAAATGAGAACGCAAAACCATTACGGTCAATAGAGACCACTATTGTACTATTTTTTTGTACCCACTCTTCATAGTATTGATGTCAACGATGTTTGATTTCAACAGAATTGTGGAACTTGTCACACATCTCAAGCTACAATCGATTTAGTGCGTCAAACGTTTAATTAGCCATAATGGTGTCAATTGGCCGCCCAGAAGCTGCGATTTGACACCGCTCGAAAATTTTTTGTGGGACGCCGTTGACAAAAAGTGTTACCGCTGCAAGCCAACGTCAATTGAACATTTGAAGGCCAACATTCGTGATGCCATTGCCGATATACGACCCCATACACTAGAAAAAATACACTCATAATAATGTTTCTATTTGAATTTGTAAGAAGTAATTTATCTTTGCTGTCTTGAAAGAATACTGTAGGGTTTGTTACTGAAAATTTTTTGTGAAAAAGGCTTTAACTAAACAACTAGTAGAGTTCAGAGTGATAACAGAATTGAATTTCCGGAATGCTAATGCCAAATGCCTACGCACTTCTCTTTGCATTCAATCAAATATTGGTTGAGATCTTATACTATGTTCAGATATGCACTTTTATTGCATAAATCTCAATAAACGCCATTATTGAGGTCAATATTTCATATAAAGTTTAAATTAATTATTGCGCAATAAATACGCAAATTGTTATAATATTGAGTAAAACTTAAAATACAGCACTGTCATAAGTATGTTCAGTACGCATATTACAATTATCCGAACATTTTCTGTTGATATTTGACAACTCAAATGTAAACAACGTCAAACAAAAAAAAAACAACAACAAACGAAAACAAAATAACAACAATGTTGCTGAAACACCCATCTGTTTTGTTTACCAGCTGGATATTGAATAAGCAGCGTATATTGTTATGTCTGAACACTTAAAATATTGTACTCAATAAACCGAATATTGACTCAATAAAAGTGCATATCTGAACATAGTATTACACTACAGCGTTTATAACAAATTAACATGTAGTAAGTGTGAATAACACCGCTCTGAAATTTTGCTGATAAAATCTAAAGAATTGTTATTAGAAAGGATAATAACCCTTCCCTTGCGATTACACCAACACGAATTGGCTCGTTATAAGCAGACTCGTACAAAAAACTGAAAGGGATGTAGTTTACCTCGTACACGCTTCAGGGAAAACTGTACCATACTATTGCAATTAAACGTACTTTTCTTACTTCGTACCATATTTACTCTCCTGCAGGAAAACAATTTTTATAGTTTCCACTGCTCAAGTAATACCGCGATGCCAAACTGTAGCAATAAAGTATCATCATCGTAATTATTGTTTTTATTACTCATCCAAAGGGGACAGTTAAAATAATAAAAAAGAAAGGGCAAAAACAGAGTAATAAAAACAAAATATTGAATATTTTATTAAGCCACAATATGTATGTACCGTTGGCCGATTAAATAGCTTTTGACAATAAATTATGATGACTATGATCACTTGAAATTATTACAATTCAAAAAAAAAAAAAAATGAATGAAAGGAAAGGAAACGAAACAAATATAAAATTCCCATCCTTTTGAAAGAAAAAAAACTCTAGCAAAGGACAAGGGAAGAACACGGAGAGAGGTGAAGAGAGCCTGTAAGTAAAATGGCAATAAAAATATTATAAATCTATAAATAAACAGATAGAAATAGGGAAAGAGCCATAGCGGAATGGGATAGAAAGCAAATAAATGGCAACAGAGTATCTATTAAAGACAATTACATGGAATCCTTTAGACAAAGCATACATAGGTACGAGTGTTGATTGCACGTGACTAAAACAAATACAACAGACAAACAAAATACACAACACATGCAACGTAGTCATAGTCCAAAAGTGAGCGCGTGAGTGAGTGGTCGGTCTCACGGTGTACAAGTGGGAAAAGTCATACAAATATTTCACATTGCCTTTCGAGCTTAATCGAGCGGAATTCCAAATGTAAATAACCGCGTACAGGCAGAATATAAAACAACAGCAGCAACAACAACAACAACACTAAAAGTAATATCAACAAATGCAAAAGAAAGTAGCATAATGAACAATGGGGGATGAACGTAAATTGTACAGCATTGCTAACAACAACATGCTACATACACACATACAAACAGAAGGGATAAAATGTTGGGATTGCAATGAGCTTGAAATGGATTGGGCTGCAACAACTGCATGCAGAGAGTGAAATATTGAAAAGAAATATATGCCACACACGAGCCAGTTTCATTTAACTTTGTACGTGTTAGTGTGAGAGTATCAAACAGCTTTGATTGCAGTGTATGCAAACATAACCCGGAAGCAACATATTCTCCTCATCCTTTTCAACTTGGCTTACGAACACGTCCATACGTAACGGTTTTGCTTGTTTGTTTTTTTCTTTCTTTCCTCACTGCATTTTTAGCTCACGAATTCCATTCATTCGTATACATTTTCTTTTGCCCTGCTATTGTTGAACTCTTGAATATTTTTCAACTCGCTTCTTGCATAAATACATACACGAAACCAATAATGAAAACAGAAAAATAAATATATCGACTGTGACTTTAAGACGTGCACAGTGGTACGTCGTTATATTTGCCTTTTGTTTTCATAGCAAAATTTTCATTTATTTTTTCTTTTTTTCCACTACCCCTCTTGGCAGCATATTGTGGAAGCCATATTTCCATCTTATCCGGTTAACTGCTCTTATTTTTGCGACTTCCCATGTATGATTGCTCCGTCCCAGATCTTGGAGTTCGTACGTGTCCAGGTGTTCCTTAGACGGCCACAGCTTCTTGAGCCTTGAGGATTGTACGTTATTATGGGTTCCTCGTTTGCAAGGTTCTAAAGAAACATACGGCTGATGTTATTAGGCCAGAATATTTTGTATACGATTCTGAGGCACCTCTTCATGAATACCTGTAGTTTTTTCATAATGGTGTTCGGTTTCACTTTCATACAACAAGGTCGATTTCACACATGCATTGAATATTCTGAGCTTGAATGCAGTCGTCCGAATGTTGCTCTCGCTTTATTGAGCCTGTTGATTACGTCTGTCTCTTACGTATTTAACTGGTCGGCCTTGTAGCATGATGGTGGCGGTGCTTACGTTGTTAATTCGCATGGCTTTGGTTTTCTTGATATTTATCTCAAAGTCCAACTTTGCGCGCTATTCTTTGTAAATCCTTTAGCTTTGTTTGCATATTGGAGACTTTGTGTGGGAGTGGACAAATATCATCCACAGAATCCAAATCCTCGAGTTGATGTGAGGTACTCCCTGATATTCCTCTTCTCTCTCATGTATCATTCAGCACGGTGGTGAATAGCTGAGATTAAAGGAGGCATCCTTGTTTTACTCCAGCATATGTGTAATATGTGCCATAGTGAAGAACAGAGAGCTGTGCATTCGCATCTCTGATTATTCGTATTATCATCTAGGGTATTCCTTTTCTTCTCAATGCTTTCCATATGGCAGATCGTTTGATATTGTTACGAAAATCGAAATTGTGTTATTAAAGTGATAAACAAAAGCTACAAAAACAAAACAATGGACTTGTTTACATGATCAACGAATTAACAAAAATATAGCAACAACATCAGTATAAAAAAGAGGATAAACAAAGTAAACATGTAGGCAACAAAACAACACTGCAAGGACAAACGTAAACAAAATCACAAACAATAATAACGAAAACAATATGTTTACATTTATAGAGATTCCGCGAACGCAAATTCATTCTCATTCGAGAGCATTCATCGCAGCGATATAAAAGGCAAAACAAAGCAGGCAACGGGATCAGAAAGAATTTTGTCAGTCTTGTGTGAAAACACGTTGCGAGAATAATCGTGGTTTGAAGATTTCCATTACTAAGATCTAACAAACGAGTGTAAATAAGAATAACAATTAATCAATCAAATGTTGTAGTTTATATCAATTTGCCAAAGGCCAATAAAGAATTGATTTAAAATTAAACACAAATTTATTTTTATTTTCAATCTACGAACTCATATTTAAAACGTATTTAAAAGGGTAAAAATGTAACAATATTATCGAAGGCTTTCTTGAAATCTGCTAACAGTAGATACAAGAGGAAATATGCACTTTTATAGAGTTAAACCTGTGGTTACGTGCCATGTCAGTAAAACGTATTTCCAATCTTTTAACATTTTTCGATGGCGCCATGATATTTTTTTTTTAGTAAGTCGTCGCAGTCTAGCAGGTAATGTGTTGGTTTATTAGACGTGAGGCCGCGGTACAAACCTAAGGTTAGACATCTCCAACAAAACGAAATATAAAAAAATATTTCTTGGACGAGTTCCAAAATTCTCAAAGTAAATTAAATTGAAATGAAAAGATTCTCAAAAATCTGTCGTTCGGAGTCGACTTTAAACTGTAGGTACCGCCACTTATAGATTAAATTAACACACACAACAAATGTAAGCGAGAAGCTAGGTTGTAATCATAACTGAAGGGCTGTAATGGCCAATTATGTACATATGTGTAAGTAAATTTATGATTCGGTTTCAATAGCTTAATTGTGAAAGTTTCTCGAAAGTCTTTGGGAAGGCGGTATAAAAATGATTGTTTGTCTGTATGTGCATTTGATCATGTTATGATCTTTAGCAAAGTTATTGCGCATGAGCCGACGAAGGTTTCTAAGTTGGTATGACCAATTTGCGATAGGCATCACTGAAAATTACTCAAAATGAATTCAATCGTAAACTGTGCATATGATCATGTTATGATCTTTATCAAAGTTGTTGTGCATGGGTTGACGGAGGTTTCTAATTTGGTGCGATTAACTTCCGATAGGTGGCGCCACTGAAAATTATTCAAAATGAATTATATCGTAAACTATGCATTTGATCATGTGTTGATCGGACATATAGCAGACATTTTAGGATCCATTATTTATGATTTTAATAACATTTTTTATAACATATAATTAAATGCATTTTTCACATCGCTCCCATACAATCATGCCTCCAAAGCGACGAGCAATTGATCGACCTGCACCTCAAGCACGGAAGTAAAGAGCATTACGAGCCTCAGAATCAGACGAGCAACGAGCTTTGAGACTAGAAAATCTTCGAGTATCATGGATCACTTGAACAATGCGATTGCGTACTACTCAGGCCCGTTCGGGAAACAAAATCAATAAACTGATTCAAAATTAATTGGAAATTTGTGCAATGTCTTTCCATCAAATTTATTTTAGTTGATAGCGCAGCAACGCGCGCTTTGTACAGCTAGTATACCTATAAACCTAAAAGACTCTACTTTCGTTAAAATAGAAGTTTATAGTCGTATATAAGTATTCTAACCGATTCAAGAGATAGCTGTAAAGTAATCTTATTTGATATTTTATCAATTTGAGCCCTTATGGTATGCAGTTATATTAACACCAAATTTGTCCATCTTCATTTACTACTTTTCTGCTGTGATAAATGCGATTGAAATCGGTCCATTATAGGCACTAACAAGCATAAAATGAATCACATTTTCATTAAACATCTACGATCCTTGTGTATCGGATTAAATTATTTTAAATTATATTAAATTATTTTAATCGGATAGTATTTACTTAAAGCCCCATTAGCCTACAAACGCACAAGTGAAATATTAATTGAAAGCGAATTTGTTGCAAACTACTGTTTCTTTTAACTGAAGTTTAAGGTTTTTTTTTTGTTTTGTTTTCTTTTTTTAACAAAATTTTCATTCTTATTTTTGTATTTTTTTTTTGCGTTTAAGTGTGTGAAAAACTCTTTTCATGTTTTCAGTTTGGGTGGGAAGTGGAAAAAGCACTTGAGTGCACAAACACAACCACTGCGGTTCACACCAATGCCATTACACACCCATATATATATACTATATATTTCCCCATAGCTGTATGCTGTGGGAATAAGTGAACGTATACCAAATCCTATCCTTTTTAAATTAAAAGGGTTTTGTACGTTCTTTCTCCCCATAAAATACTTTTTAATAGTCGAACGTTGTTTGTTGCTGCTGGTGTTGTGTTAGTACTAGCAACAGAGGATGTTGTAGCAACAAATTTATTACCCGGTGCTCGAATTTTGTATACAGCCTGTATTTTGTTTTACTTCCTTCATCATTTTCTTTTACAAATCGTGTGAAAGTATACGTTTTTTTTCTTTTTTGTATTGTAAATAGGATACTGTGTGTACATGTATGTACGGTGTATATGTATGTATGTATGTATACATGTGTGTAATATGAATAGTTTTTTAAAAAAATCATAAATTATTTCGGTATTAACCCATCGATTGCTTTGGCGTACTTTCTCGTCGCTGATATTTAGTATGTGAGAGAGTGCTTGAGGCTGGAAATACAGGGTAAAACTAACTACCTTTACTGACACACACACTCAACAATATATATTTACCCATACACTTAAAGGTTTACAAAGCCATAGCTTTTTACGTGTGTGTGTGTTTGCTTATAGATTTTTTAAATTTTGAGAAAAAAAAATCGATTTTTTTTCTCGCCATAAATTTTAAAAATTGTTTTTCGTGCTTCATCCTTCGTTCCTCCCGTTTTTTTTCATTTACGTACCACTAAAATATCTTTATCCTTGAGAGGTTTTTACTATTTGCTACACAGTTTTTTATTTCTTTTTTCTTTTTGTTTCCTTTGATGCCGTTACGTTTTCAGGTCCTGTCTTTTCTTGTTCGATTTTTGGGGCGACAACATTGTTGTTCTCAATGCAGATCTTGTGCTGCATTTATAAAAATTTATTGTTGCACTTCCGTTTTTATGTATGAATATGGATAATGTCACTTTGATTAAAACGTTATGGGTTATTTGTTGTTGGTGTCTGTTTTTTTATTTTTCTTTTCTTTTCGGCTATAAAAATATGCAGTCGGTGCAGACAACTAGATGCAGACGAATATGCATAGATATTGGAACTTACTTATGCACATACATATATACGATATTTTACTTTACCAGCAGACGTCTACATAAGTTAAGGATTCACGCATGCAGACATGTTTTTAGTATGATTCTCAAATTCTTATACAGTGGAGACAAAAACAATTAACATTTATTATTTCATGTAAATATCTTTTTGCTTAAATTTAATGAAATATTTTAATTGTTGAGTACATCCATAGACGTTATTAAAAATCGTAATCGTTATTAAAAATCTTTTATTGAAATATTATTTCACTGTGTTTACCTGTGGTGTCACAATGAGCCGCTAGGCGTATTTAAATGAGCCTTAGTATTAAAGCTCCACCTAACCTAATCTAACATAAATGTTATTTCACTACAGTATGCATTTCAACATATCTGTAATTTTTTTATAAATAACTCAGACAATCAGTGAAAGTGTTGAGCGACTCCATCAGGCAAGCTGACGCACAGAAAAATATCTTGAAAATATTCCTTGAAAATTTTGTGATGACAAAAACTTAAGTCAAGCGGACAGGAAAGTATACTGATTCTATTTTGCTAATTTTGACGCCAAGACGCTCCAAGAAGAGCAATTGCCTAAAAAGTAGATAAAATAATGAGACTGATCCATAAGAGTCCATTCAATACTTTTTTAAGGATAAAATTTCTTCCAAGATACTGCTCGGTGTTAACAAATCAATTTCCTGCCCAGCACCTGATATGCACAAATATGTTTTCTTCTACGATGTATTAATGTCCTACAGGTTCGCAGAATATGTTCCGGACATCCTTTCTCATCATTATAGAGTATATAAATAGTGCTTTGAGTCTGCAGTGCTAAAAGACCGGTTATGGACCTCAGTTTATTCATGCATAATTTGATTCATGACATAAATAACCTCTTATTGTAATTTTCTAACAATAATTTTGATTGCATGAAACCCACTTAGTTGGAGAAGAGTCTTTGACTGATTCAGCTTCCCCAGACAGTGCCAAACTATGCTGAAATGAATCTTATACATAAGTACCGAGAGCTCGATTGGAGGCCTGACTGTTAGATATGTGCTGTCTTCTGTACATCCAATTCAAAATGAATTGAACATATCTTTCGATGGCTTGATAGACACCGCGAGTGCTCCCATGGTTTAGGAAATTTCATTCTGGGACCAAATACTCCCGCTCATGTCGCAATATGCGTTCTTAACCCGTCTATAAGCCACAAAACAGACCCTTTCTTGTGTGTTTATGGCAGATTACTTTATTGATTGTTTCTACTAAGTGTCGTTGCAAATCACTACACAAAATTATAACGTCTACTGATTCTGTCCAGAAGATAATTAAGAAGGGGGTCAGCTATCAGCCACTCGATTCATGTTACACATGTTTCCCTAAAAGCCAGTATCCAAAACTTAGATTTAAGAATTTCGAGCGTCGCTGTAGGACTGTGATATTAAAATAAGTATGAATGCGTATAAGTATCAGAAATTATGAGTATGAGTCGATCTTTTTGAATATTCATCGCTGATCTCTGCAAATCATACTCTACTACATACTCTAATATTTGTATCTTGTGTGGACTCTTATTATTTCATTTCCTGCATATGTTTCCGCAGATCGTATGTATAGTACCTCTGCCATTCATCTAGATACCATAGGTTCCATACCTTCCGCCTAGTGGCCCATTTATGATCGTGAAGAGTTTTATCAAATGCGTCATATATGTCAATAAATGCATATTTGGTTACCTCATCACATTTATGGACCTCTGGATGGTTCCCACTAAGAGCTGCTCTACAAGCATACTATCTAGAAAGCAGTGCTCTCTTTCTTATATCTCACATCTTTTATAGTTGTCCACAACTTGCTCAAGTGTTTTCAAAATGAAGGAGTGAAACTAATTGGTAAAAAAGATTTTGGAATGGACACCACCCTATCCTTTCCCCAAGCTGTTTGTATAGGCATAAGACTACTTGAGCATATACCATGTTTATCATCTACGCCTATTTGTTATACAGCAGGAAAGTAAAATGAAAGTAAACGAACACAATTTTTTTTGTGTTTCACTGCAATTGCTAACATACAATCAAACAAATACTCTTCTACTCATGAACAAGTATTCCCACATTGTTTTCGTATGTACATATGTGTGATAAATTTATAAGCAGGATCAAAATTGCTTGTGTTAAAACAAATGGTTTTTGATAATTTATTTGATCTATCAAGAGTAAGTAGATGTGCTTATAGTAAATATTTATTACGGAAATATTTGCCAAACCATTATCTTCATTCCATAAAATGCTTTTGGTTGTGAATAATGGTTATGCTATTCGAAAAATTTTTGGTTTTTATTTTTGTGCTTTAGAATAGTTAAACTGCAAATGTTTAAGTGGTACTATTGCTCAATTTAAATAAGGTGGTAAATAAAAAAATTGCTTTAGAAATATTAAAAAAAAAATATTGAAGTAGGAGTGCATGCCCAATTTGAAAAGTTTTCGCAAATAGCTAGCCGCTTCGAACATTGAGCTGCGTAACAGAGACTTCAAATATTTTCGATGAGCTTGAATGGTTGAATATTTATAGAAATTCAGTGTTTTTGATACACAATTTCTATATTTATTTATTAATAAAAGCTAATTATACATTATAGCTTAAAAATACATACCAAAGCATTTACGAACGTAGTAGCATTACCAAAATTAAAATCCATCAAACTGATAAGAGTTTGAGTTGGCTGAGTTCTCATTAATAGAAAATGGGGTGAAACTATGCCATAATGCATTTCATAAGATTTATAAGGAAATATAGTTTCTTACTCCTCCTCAGATGCACAGCTCCTGCAGAAGCCATTTAAGGGAACGCAAAGTGAAAGTGGACTGAGAAAATCGCTTTAGTGCGATGGATGGCCAATATACAATTTAACTGAGACAATCGGAATACGTATACTCTGTAACATGTCGAATATTAAGTGCTGCTCACTCCCTGCTCAGCTTTTCAGCGATGTAACTTCCAACGATTTCCTGACGTCCCGGGTTACATAATCCGAAATTTTCTTAAGAAATCCTGGGCAGTTATGGACATGAGCGAAGGTTAAAAATACTTTGGTTAGAGATTTAAACGCATTCCGACTTCTGAGTAAATCAAGAGATTTTCGGTGAAAGTTCTGTCACCCAACAAACATTGCATCACTTTAAAATTGGACATGATCTTAACCTGGAAAACACTGCAGTGGTCAGGCAGGCCATAAGAAAATTTATTATCAGAACTTTCAATAAATATACCACAGCTCGCAATGTCAAACACCTTTAAGAACATCGGTTTACTTCATCAGAACTTAGGTTGTTACAATTACCATCTGCCTTTGTCCATAAATGATATGCGCTGTGCGAATACCCCGCATGATAGCAGTCATTATCTGAGAGTTAGTCATACAATATAAAAAAATGTTTTTATACTGGGTGTAGTGTTAAGAAATCTTACTCAATAAGCCTTACTAAAATATTCGTAATACTCCTCTCTAGTGGTGAAGAAACCTTTGTAAGAGGGAGTATAATCACCATAAGACTCATAGAAGGAATCTACACCACAATAGTGAAAAATTGAACACTGAACCAAATCTTATATTTTACTGATATACGGATTAAGAATTCATCTTAGGTACCCCACAGCGGTCAATACTAGAAAATTAGTTCTGCAGAAGCTATTAAACGAGGAGAGGAGTATATCCTTGTATACTGGAAGGTATAATCGGTTATCTGAAGCAAAACTATCTTTGCTAAAGGTGGTAACGTCCATATCTACATAAAATTGTCAGGATGTCTGTGAAACTTCGAGCGCAGCTACCTTATAGAAATCATTTGAACAAAAGATCCAAAAGAACCCTTCCGAGAGCACTTAAAATAACTGAAGTACATAGAAAACACCACGTAAATGGGTAAGGAAATGATATTAGAGAATAATGATAACTACATGTCATTTTGGTTAAAGGATAAAAAACAACGCAATACTATAAAATACTGTTACGTTTTTACCTTTTTAAAAATGTATAGAATATGAGTTCGTTGATTGCAAACAAAAATAAAAACAAATATGTGTTTCGTTTCAATTAAACTCTTTATTGTTCACACTACTTTTGTGTGCCACCTTATACAAGTTAACGTTAGAACAACAATAATTTGCTTGTTCGTTATTATTCTCTGCTCACACCCTTTGCGAAAGCAACAACTCTTGTACGTTAGATCTCTATAGCGGAGATCTTCAAACCACGACTGTTCTCTTCACACGCAATGCGTCTTCACACAAGACTGACTGAATTCTTACTGCCTGCTTTGTCTTGCCTTTTTATATGCCCACGTAAACAGTCTGATGAAGGTTGTTGAAGTCGAATGTCCGTGGTTTCGTTTTCTCGAGAACTCTATTGCGACTTCATTGTTGTTTGTGTACTTTGCTTACGTTGTTTATTGTTGCTTTCTTTCTTATTTGTCTGCATTCTCTTCTTTCATGCTGATGTTGTTGGTTTACTTGTAACAAGTTCGTTGTATGTGTTAGTGTAGCTTTTGTTTCTTATTTTAATGTTAAACGATGTTTCTTTTTCGTAACGATACTATAAAAAAACAACACAATAATAATATGTTCCAAATTGCAAGCATGATATCACAATTTTTCTGTGACTGATTTTTCTCTACTGAGCTTAACACACCATTTCATATTATCGGGGAGATACGAATGAGTATGTTTCTTTAGTGTCAACCAATGTACTTAAAATTTTACACTTTTTATACGAAAGCCCATTTTAAGCCGAAAAGATAAAGGGACTGTCATCATCTGTCATTAAATATCAGTAATAAGGACATTACATTACATACATTGGCAATTAACAGGCATTTATATATAAGCCTTAACTTGTGTTGTTTACAATATTTTCTCATCAATATTTTGCCAAATGAGATGTTGATTGATGTTGTCGTTCTGCCAAACAAACAAAACACTCAACCAACACAATAAACACTGATCTAATCAGACGGCCAATTAGACAACTAACCAGGCATTCAATCATTTGGAATGAAATCAATCATTTTTGGAAATTTTCATAAATTTTTTATTATATTTTATAATAATAATATTGCTGTTGTTATTGTTGGTGGTGGTAGTGGTAGTGGTAAAATAATTGTTATGCTAGAGAGCTGTTGTATACAGATGAATTTTGATTGTTTAGTTTTGTATAACAAAGAAATTATTAATGTTTGACGACAATACAACAATGCGACAATAATTTTTGTAATTCACAAACGGCCTACGTGTGACACATTCAACACCCATGTGGCTAATAAATGTCAAACGCATGCCAAATCGATTCATCATTGAAAGTTGAAACAATAATCAATACAAGCCAATGCACATTGAAGTGGGAATCTACAGTATATGAAACGTATTTCCGATGGGGTTATTATGAATACGAGTACACAGCATAACATATATTTATTCGAATATTTTCAAAATATTTAATAGGCACAGACATTCATGTAATATGTATGCGTACATACATGGAAGCAATTGTTTGAAATATTATTTCAAAATTGTGTTATTATTATTTGATTGATTCTAATGACTATATTTATGGTGTTTTTAACAATTTCGTTTTCAATAAATGATTTAATTTATATGATTGAGTTTGATTGAGAGCTGCTTTTGTATTGGTTTGTAAATGTAAATGTAAATTGTTAAACAGGTTTTTAGGCATAAATATTAAATATGTTTCGTATTTGTGGTACATATAGAGTTTAAAGAGTGCTCACGAAATAATTTCGGCACAATTCTAAGTTTATATATTTTACAGTGATTGAAGAAACATGATTATTGTTATATGTAAAGTTTCATTCTGATTACAAAATTAGTTCCTTTGAAATTGAATTATAAAACAACATCGGCATAAGGGAATAATTCAAATTTTTAATAAAAGTCCGCTTTAATCTCAAAAAAAATAAAATAATTGCCAAGCATACAAGTGTTAACCATTAAGCTATTTCCTTGCTTATAAACAGATATAAACAGCTTTTGAGTATTGAAAATAAATATGAAACTAAGAAAGAATTTACAGTTCTCAGTAAAGCATTTAAAAAAGAAATTGCCTAAGCAAACTAATATCACATACAAACATACATACATAATTGGCCATTACAACCCTTCAGTCAGGATTACGGCCTAGCTTCTCAACACCACTCATGATGTGTGCGTTAATTTTAGTCATGAGTGGCGGGACCTACAGTTTAAAGTCGACTCCGAACGACAGATTTTTTGAGAAGCTTTTCATGGCAATTTTTACTCTCAGAGTTTTTGCCAGAAATCTGCTGAGAGGAAGTCGCCGAAGAAGTATTTTCGTTTTGATGTTTGACCTGGGTTTCGAACTCGGGCCTTTCGTCTAATAAGCCAACACACCACCTACTAGACCACGGCGACTTCCTCTATGTTTACTTCTGAAATTCATAAACGCCACACAGGTTGCTAGAATGTGTTCTGGTAAATAGTTATATTCGTCACAAGCTCTAAACGATCCCAATACAAGTCTTCTTTGAGGACACTATAACGGTTATCGATGCTTTATCGAAGTTGATAAAAAAAAAAATATCGAATTGTTTTGATATATCGATAAGTAGCATCGAGTGCTTTTCAAACATCGATGTATATGATCCGCCTCTAATTTGTGATGACCACACTAAAATAAATTCATGTTTCATAAACTTAAGATTCAGATCTGTCAACCGTTAACACGAGACATTCTAATTCCTATCCCGCGTGATTGGTTACGTTGGCAGTGACGAAAGTATATTGACTTTCGGCTCAGCTTCCAACCATGGGATTGATCATACGATTAATGTGACTTTGTTTTCACTTAAAAATATGATATAATATACGCACGAGAGTTGAAACAATCTCGATAGGAAATATAAATGTATAATGTATAAATGTAATAGTACATTTATTACATCTCTGGAAGCAAATAGGGACCGTAAAGGATATTTACAAATCGTAAGCATATGGCCTCTTTTCTGTTCTCTTTGTTTACGTCATATGCTTACATACATACATACATAATTGGGCATTACAACCCTTCAGTCAGGATTACGGCCTAGCTTCTCACACCACACTTGTTGTGTGCGTTAACTTCATACATGAGTAGCGAGACCTACAGTTTAAAGTCGACTCCCAACGGCAGAGTTTTTGCCAGAAATCTGCTGAGAGGAAGTCGCCGAAGAAATATTTTCATATTTTCGTTTTGATGTATGACTTGGGATTTGAACTCAGGCCTTTCGTCTAATAAGCCGACACACTACCTACTAGACCACGGCGACTTCAATAAAATTCTTAAGTCCCGGAACCCATATAAGAGTTACCTTTGAAGGAAATTTCCATGAGAAATCCTTAACAGTCCAGTATGGGCCATGTCGAACCTTGAATATATGTTCGTTGGGGACTTTATCGGTCTGAGTAAATCAAAACCCTCTGCCTGAAGACACTGCAGTGGTCGGGCAGCCTAAAAGAAATTTTAATGTCAGAGTCCTTCATAAAGATACCACACCGCACCATTTCATGAGTCTTTGAGCCACCGGTATAAACCATAGAGCTAACGTTGGTGACCTCCGGTTCTTTAGATCAAAATCTCTAAGCAAAAAAATTTGGCAACCTTGTGAAAAATAAAATAAGTGAGAATTCTAAAGTCGAATGTTCTATTCAGGAAGTCTTAAGACACCTTTTATTTGACCCAGATGTGTCCGTATTCCCAAAAAAACAACCTGTCCAACAACAAAAACATTGGGTCAGGATTTAATTGCATTAAGCATTACTACCACCACAGCCCTCTGCTTTAATAGATGTTGCTTTACTTGTAACATGTTCGTTGTATTTGTTAGTGTAGCTATTGTTAGTCATGTAGATGTTAAATGATGTTTTCATTTTCGTCACAATATTTATTTTGGTCTTATTGTGCGCTCACATTTTTTGGGAAGTACCAAGGCGGCCAAAATTCAAAAGAAATAGGTGGTTTTTCCCTCCTTCTTCTTTTTAAATCTTCAGTAAATTTTGTTCGTAAACTTTAAACTTCGAAAAAGTTCATCACAATCGCGACAATGTCAAATAAGTATGAGGAAATATAATACTTTCAATATTTGATTTACTTTCCAGTTCAACAGGGGAAAAACGACTTTGATAGTTGGAAAATGGAATTCCTTTTCTTTACACAGAAAAAATACTATAAAAATAATGGAGAGTAGACGAGTAAACAAAACTAATGAAGTGAAAGTTTTTCTATTGCGAACATAAAAACGTTAATAAAGTTTTGATTTTCGTTTGTTTTTTTTTCAATTCTTATGAGAATTGTATACCGTTCAGTACGAAAATGAAAACGTGCTGGAAAGATGAATTATCAGGAAGTAATATAACCGCTTTCATCTACTTTAATACCATGTTGTTTCCTCTTCCGTTTCATTCGCTCTGCTCTCATAAGATAGGTAATATGAAACAAAAAAAACAAAAACGAAGGAGCATGAAATAATGTGGAAAGAAATTTAAACAATGTTTGTATTGCAAACAATTTATAAACATTTCTTGGACATTAGAAGTTCGTGCATTGGATATATATACAAGACTGTGAGCTGTGTGTGATTCTTTACATTTCTTATTTTATGTGAATGTTTACAATGGACATGTTTCAATAATAAATTTCATTCGACCATGTATCATTTCTGCGAAAGTAATAATCATTGATTGCCAACAACATTACAACAACAAATGTATCAGCAAGAACAATGAGCAAAACAAATCAAACATAATCGTCTACTACTACTACTATGTATGTAAACAATACAAAAATCGCACAAATCGTTCATTCAGTCATTATTTTTCTTTCATTTTGATACGTTCATTCACTCAGTCATTCAATCGTTCATCCATCAGTGAATCTGTCCGAAAACAATTTATAGCCACATTCGGTTATATTCGTAAATACCAATATTTTATGTGTAAGTTTCCGTGGTGCAAAAAAAGACCCACACTGCCTAAGAAACTAAAAATGTTTAGTTCAGAGGGCCTTCTAGTCGATTAAACTCTGAGTAGTAAATATCCTTGAAGCGACATGGCAAGCCATCGACGCCGTTTAAATACCCAATAACTCCTTAGGAACACCATTTTATCCGAAAGGCGAAGGAGTCAACCAGATTGGTTAACGTTTTTCAATTCTCTTTTGTTCCTTTAATGACAGATCATTCTCCCCACCTTTTTATATTTTCCTGTTTTATTTCAGTTTCGTTAGTCAGATATACGTTAGCTGAAGCTAATATTTGCAATAGGGGTAACTAACGCACGTTATTTCACTTATTACCATTCGAAAATTCAATGCAGACCTTCATCAACGTCTCTCCAATATACCAATATGTCTCGGTTCCTAAAAATATCTGCAAAAATATTTTCTTTCACACGGTTTCAGGTTGGAGCACTGGTCATAACTAAATTCTTCTGTTCTTATTTCAAACCAAATTATTCGAAGTTTATTCAACATTCGAGTGATTCGAATCATTCATCAAAATGTACAGTCTTAATTGTTGTTGCATTTCCAAAAACAGCAGAAAGAAAAAGACAAAGACAACAAGCAAACCAAACACCCAACCTTCTTATGAGTATTGTAGTGTTCGTATACGAATCATACTATTTTGTGATTCTTGTAAATGTTGAGTAAAGGAGAGCCGAAATCAACAACATCATGCGTATTGTTAAGTACGATGAGTACTTCAAACTTTGAATATGAGTATGATTTCAAAATAAGTATGAAAGTATCAGAAATTATGAGTATGATTCGAATCTTCTCATCTTTTTGAATAACTCATTGTTGATCTCTGGTATGTGCAAAAGCCACTGATCTTAAAAGAATTCTCTCTAACACTTCTAAATCGATTAATACTGACGATGTTTTCGAAGTTTTTTTGAAATTGACGAAAATTAATTTCAATTGCAAACCAAAATAAATGTAACTTATGCCCTTTTGTTTCATACCCATTCACAATTTTGATTTTTAATAAAAAATGAAATAAAAGTTCATTGTTGCAATTTTTGTTATTGGTGTTGTTGGTTGTTATTGTTGTTATTGTTTTTGTTGGCAATAGAATAAATGAAAATTGCTTTTGATTGTTTCATTTTTTAAGAGATTTTTCACATTAAGGTCATCAACAACAATTTATTGTTGTTGTTATTATTGTTACTATTGCTTTCAATATTATTTCATATACGGAATATGAAAAATCAGTCATGCATTTAAGATTCCCTATTATTTTCAATCTTTTTACAGACTGAAAAACAAGGAGAGCCTGAAGGCAAAACTACATAAAGAAACTATTGTCTAACAAAAGATACAACAAAAACTGAAAAGGATTGAAATGAAATTGCTTAAATAGAATTGTTTGTGTAGCAAAAATTTCAATATATTAAATTTATATTTTATATTGAAAGGAGATTAAAATCAAATTTCTGCAACTAATACAACAATACGATTTTGTTTAATATTGTACTTTAATACATCTCGTGCAAAATACTACACAACATACATACATAATTGCTCATTACAGCAGTTCATTCAGGGATACGGCCTAACTTCTCACACCACTCATGTTGTATGTTTTAATTTTATACATGAGTGGTGGCACCTACAGTTTAAAGCCGACTCCGAACTCAAGATTTTTTTGAGAAATTTTTCGTAGCAATTTTACTTACTACCAGAGTTTTTTTGCCAGAAATCTGCTGAGATGCTGTCACCGAAAAAATATTTATTTATATTTCTTTTTGATGCAGATGAGTGACCTCCAGATGAATGGATGTCCAGTAAGCCAACACACTACCTGCCAGTGTTGCAAAATTGAAATTTTGAAATGGTACTGAACTACAACTGAAAGAGTACTTTTTCGCATGAAATGGTACTTTTGTATAAAAATACATACATACATAATTGGCAATTACAACCCTTCAATCAGTATTATTAACTAGCTCCTCACACCACTTATTTTGTTTTATGGGACCTACAGTATAAACTCGACTCCGAACCAGAGATTTTTGAGAAACTTTTCATGGCTATCTCAGAGTTTTTTTTTTGCCAGAAATCTGTTGAGAGTCAGTCGCGGAAGAAATATTTTTCATACTTCGTTTTGCTGGAGAAGTCTGACGTGGGGTTTGAACCGTGGCATAGTGTAAGATTTTGCTAATCTAGCTGGACAAAAGTCGTTTTTTTGAGTTTCAATTTGAGTAAATATTTTTATCCAATATGAAAGAGCACTTGTTATAAAATAAGGAAATGCAAAAACTTTGCCTAATTTTTCAACAATAACATTATACCGGTACTTTAAACTTGTATATTTTTGAATGAATTAAAAATAACATAAACTCTTACATTAAATTACTCATTCTTAAAAGCTTGTAACTTTTTATTAGAATGGACATTATCATGTATACACACTGCTTTTTCACCTTTTTATTTATACAACGAGAATAATACCAGTTGTGTGGGAGGCGGGCGTGGCGTGTGATCCAATATGGCCCATTTTTTGACAATGGTAACAATAGTGCTGAATTTTGCAACACTGTTACCTACTAAGCTACAGAAGATATTTTCCTTCAGTGATTAATCATTGGATTCCCCAATCGTGTAGTGGTGTGTGTTAAAATTAGGAAAATAGTATTTTACACAAGGGAAATATGGAATACTAAATATTCAATTGATGCTAATTTTTCCACTTTTTGTACCCCTTCAACTACTGGATCATTCAAATCAGTATCTAAGATTTTTTAGTCTAGACAAAATCACAAGAGGACAATGAAAGTTTTGGTAAGCAAGAGTCGCCGTAGTCTAGCAAGTAGTGTGTTGGATTATTAGACATGAGGTTCGAACCTCAGACTTCTGAGATTTCTCCAGCAAAACAAAATAATAAAAAATATTTCTTCGGCGACTGACTCTCAAGAGATTTCTAGCAAACTAAACTGTGAAAGTAAATGAAATAGCCATGCAAAGTTTCTCAAAAATCTGTAGTTCGGAGTCGAAGGTTCTATACCACAACATAAGTGGTCCTAACTAAAGGGTTATAATGACCAATTATATATCTAAGCGAGATACGCTCGGATGATCGTCTATTTGAGACTACCGGGAAATTTCATTTGCAAGTACTTTCTTGATGACGAAGATTACAAAACTATACATTATCTTGTGTGCGATTATTTAACTCCGACTTTAAACGAAGGCCTTCCACCACTTGGAAGAAAAACAGACTACTTAATCAACTAATTTTTAAAAATGGATTTCATGTTAGTAAGCCTTAGTGTAAATAAATAAATAAAATAAATTTTGAAATAAAAAAAATTTAATTGCTTATTCAATAGGTTCCAAACTAATATATTCAACACTCATCACAATGTAACCCTTAAAGCCGAATTCTGTCGCATCACATCCATTCATTATGATTACGATCATAACATCATGATTATTTATGTCCAAATAAAACAAATACAGATAGCAACCAAGAGAGCAGCTGAAAATTTTAAGTAATTTATTGCTTCCTACGATTACAATCCCCAATTTGAAGTGTGGAAATTATTCATTGAAATTCCTTTAAGAGGCATTTCTACTCAATCAACATTGGGTAACATTAAACCGTTAGATCGACTTTAAAAAATCTTTATCTTTGAAATACACCGACTTTCGAAGACTGACTTTCCGTTTGTGTACAGGCGCGAGAAGTAATTTGTATGCGTCTGGGATAGCATATGAGAAATACGTTCAAATTGGTTTTGTTGCTTCCAGTTCAAATCAAATCAAATTGAGTGGAGTTTTTAAATTTCTTTTTTTTCTTTTCTTTTTGGGCATTTACTAAAGCAATGTTTAGAAAATTTACACAATAATTAACTGCAGACATTTTTGAAAACAAACAAACAAACAAACATTCAAACGAATATTGAGTTTTCCGACAGTAGACGACATAAACATGTCAAGAAAACTGATATGCAGTCCGTATTTGTGGGGGACACCTCTTTTTCAGTTCACATCAAATTAACATGTCATTTAATGTTCTCTATTCGACGAACATACAAGGGCACATACACGGGACGGACGGACATGGAGAAATTTCCCTGAATGAAAACATATTGAATATTTGCTTTCTCTAATAATATGGTCTCCCGTATTTGTATACTCTGACGGAAATGAAATATGATATCCAACTAATCGCCATGTTAAAAATTTGACAGTGTAGGAAAACACCATAAATTATTCAAAAGCAAATACAAATACAAGAAAAAAAAGAAAAGAAAATATACAAATACATCTTCGACAACAAAATTTATATTCAAACACACAAAATGAGACAAACAATAAACAAGACATTGTCAACTTAGACAGACATTGTCAAGTAACGTCAGTATTTACTGCAATTCTTTGTACATTCAATTGCAGTTTTCTGAGCCTTCAATTTTAAAATTTTATTATCGTTTTGTGTTCTTTGCCTTCTTTGGAAATTTATTTTTGATGGTAGTTTGAGTTTTCTTTAATTTATGCAAAAGAAAAAAAGAAAAAAAAATAAATATTTGTAGGCGGAAAAAAATGAATTTTTCTTCTATACATTCAGAAATGTTTTGCATTTTGTTGCTGTGTTTACAGTGGTAAGCAAATCCAGTGGCACAATTTTTCTGCTTTGTACAGAAAAATATAAAATATTTAAGATTAGCATGCCTTAAGAGAGTCCTAATAACATCCCTCAGGCATTCTGACAATTTTATATGTGTACGGATTTAATTTCAATAACCTTTGGACTCCCAAGTGTTGTACAATGACAGACCAATTTTTGCTTTTTGCTTAAGTCGTTTTTTTTTTTTTTCTTAAGTCGTTTTGCTTTTGCTTAAGTCGTTGTAACGAATTTTCACCCGATAATGGATTCAAGTGAAACTTAACACATTCGCGACGGATGACACCTAAAGTCGTCAAATATGATTTTCCCTTGGGTGCTGATGACGCTTTATGTAGTCATTTAAGTTATGGTTTAACTATGATTTATAATAATTGTTCAAAGATTTAAATCCATATTTGAACAAATGTCTTCATATATACACGCATACACATTCTCAAGTTTCTCTTGCATATCTATGCGAAATTTCAAATTTATTCTCCGACGACTCTTGCCTAATGTCCGGCTTCGGAGAATTCAATACAATTGCACGTATAACCAATACAGTAGGAAAGAAAAAGGAGCGATACCAAACACTTCTATCTTATGACTGAATTGGGTTCGAAAGATTTAAATTTTTTGCCGCCATGCAGTAGTGTGCACTGAAATTTCTTATAGTTTATGCGTTTAAATTGTAGTCGCCGTAGTCTAGTAGGTAGTGTGTTGGCTTATTAGACGCAAGGCCAGGGTTCAAATCATAGGTCAGACATCCGAACGAAAATTGAAAAAAAAATATTTCTTCGGCGACTTCCTCTCAGCAGATTTCTGGCAAAAACTCTGAGAGTAAATAAAATTGCCATGATGAGCTTCTCAAAAAATCTATCGTTCGGAGTTGACGTTTAACTGTAGGTCCCGCCACTCATGTATAAAAAATTAAGGCATACAACATGAGTAGTGTGCGAAGCTAGGCCGTAATCGTGGCTAAAGGGTTGTAATGACCAACTATATGTATGTTTTATTATTTGCATTGAGCACTACATCTGTTCATGGTGATCACAACGGTCAATGTTCGAAAGTTCGTGTTGGGAGACCCAGTATTAAGTTTTCAACCATACATGGCTTATACGATTCAGCAATAATAACACCTATCGCCAAAATTCTAAAAAATTAATTACCCAGGAACCAGACCAAACTTCTTTGAAGATTTTTTGGACGCTTCAATTACGAAATTCATCCAATTGAGTAAAAAAATGTTTAGATAACAGCCTATGAAAATATTTGTAAATTCAAGTAAAGACTGATATTCCTTTCATTGAAAATATCAAGAAATATTTCCAATTAAAATAATATTATATTGACAAATAATTTTATTGAAAAGTTTGAAAAATATCAAGCAAAAAATTAATTGTTTTAAATAAAATATTGGTTGGAAATAACTTTATAATTTAATAAACTTGTTATTCAATTTGATAATCAAAGTTATTAAAACTTCTGTATATAACCAATTAATACTATAATTGTTTTAATAAATTATTTAATTACTTTTGGCAAAAAAAAAGTAATAAAAATTTTAATTGATTTAAATAATATTTTACTTGGTTTTACCCCATAAAAAGTCTTGGAATTTATTTTTTTTCATATTTTTTATTATAAAAATATTACTTTAAAATAATAGTGCAAAATATGTACAATTGTATAATTTATATCTAATTCATTTGATTTACATATATGGCACATATAATAAGACAAAACAAATACATTTTTTTTTGTTTTAAAATTTCATGTTTTAGGGTTGACACCTTTACAATTTTTTCTGAGGGAGGTATGTCATAAAAAAAGTCTTGAATAAAATTATAAAATTTTTCAAATTCCTCGGGAAACTGAAGATTGAACACAAAAATATTTTAAAAAGTAATCAAATGCTTTTATAATACTCAAAAATGGATACCTAATGCCATCGAAATAAACAATTATAGATTTAATATCTTCTAAACTACCAGAAATTAATAATTTGGGCTGGATATTACGTACTTGAAGCACAAGAAGTTTCAATTTTATATCGATTTCTTCTTCGGATTCAGCCAAAATTGCAAAACTCTCCTGAGAATCTAATACAGATAACTCTTTGCGTATTTTTGCCCCACTCATGTCCGAGGTGACTTTTTGTGTTGGAGGAAATAAATGATGTATATTCCAAAGTATTGTTAAAATTATTGATTCTGAAAAGATATATGTAAACAAATAATTAGAAAGTAGAATTTTTTAACAAAAACAAAAATGTATATTTACCTTCATTAAATTTATGTATTTGTTGCATTTTTTTTGAAATAGCAGGGTTGGTGATTTTACTAACCGTTATAAAGTTTGTTGTTGTATTTTTTTTTGTTTCTTAAATTTTTTAACACTTATAAATAGACTTTATTATTGATGTTGTCACCACGAACACATAGGAAGAACTAATCTTGTTTTGTTCTTTTATTTTTTATGCAACCGAAATTCATAGGTGTTGCCGTTTTACATATTTATAGTTATAATTCTTATTATATTTTTTTTACATGCAAATTTTAACTTTATGACAATTATTTGCTTGTTTCACTGCATTAAAATGACTTCACAACAACACTGACACATACTGATCGTTTTATTCCATCATGCTGCATCTTGTTTTCCAAAACAGCAAAAAAAACTTCTCAAGTCAACAAAATTATTTGTTGAATTGAGTAATAAATTATTTAACTATTTTAATTGGTTATATTTTCCAAAATGTAAATGTTGTTTGGTAGCGCTTTATGCACTTGTAAAAATAGCTCAAATATTAACATGTGTTTAACATAGAGCAATTATTTGAATTTTTCCGTTTTTATTTTTTTTAACATATTGATAGCACTGTCAGAAAAAATCGACGATATTAATAAAAAAATTTATCGTATGAAATAAAAAATTACTCAAAATTAAAATTTTTAACAATTATCCATTTAATAGAAACAAAACTGGCAAAAATTTTTTCTGTGCGCAGAATCCGAATTCATCCGATATCCTGAAACATTGTTTTATACTTTATTCAAGTAATATTAGTATCTGAAAGAGTTAATCTTACCATTCAAAACTTTTTTGAATTTTGGGGATATTTTTGTTAGTCTCGAAGATATCATTGAGTAAAAATTTGTACTTAAGCGTTTTCATTGCTTTGGCAAGATTTTAACAGATGAGGCACACAATGTTCACCTCAGTCTAGTATGGAATTAATCTAAATCTCTTAAGTTTTAGTAACATTTGTTCGACTATTGATAAAGTTTCTCGTGCATATCACAGAGTCCGTGACAGATATCAAATTTATTCTCCGTCTAATCCAGTGACACTAGCCTAATGTTCGGCTTCAAGTTACACCATACAATGGCACCTACAGTTAATTCAGTAAGAAAGAAAAAGAGCAATATCTTTCGCCTGAGTTGGGGTCGAGAGATTTAAATTTCTTTCTGCAATGTAATGGTGTGCACTGAAATATCTCATAGTTTATGCGTTTAAATAAAAACATCCACTTGTGCACGCTTTGTAATGAATGTTTTCTTACAAATACGTATGTTTTCATAAAAAATCAAAAATTTTCTTATTATCAGCTCATATCTAATTATGAGTTCGACTGTAAATCTGCAATTTTGTTATTTACTTAGCAATCAGAAATTTATTTATCCACGCAACTCCTCATGCCTTCAACAACAATTCTATTGCAATTAAATTCTATTTTATTTTCAATTATATCCTCTAAATTCGTTTCTCTTTTTCTGTTTTTCTTTGAAAACAAACAATTTCTCTTTAATGAAGAGAACAAGCAACAATTGTCGTTTGAAATGCTAATGTGTTCTGTCATTGGCGAACCAGCAATGTTTGCCTATACTTGCTGGTACGACAGTGAAACATACAATGAAACGAAATCGAAAAATTAAAAATAAATGAAGAGTGTGCGTGCGTGAGTAAGTGGGTATGAGTGAGTGTATTTGCGTGAGTAAGTGTGAAGGAGTAAATGTTTGTTTTCGTTTATTTAAGTGCGCCTTCAATTACGGAAGTGTTAATTGTTACCGGTAAGTTTGTTAAACAAATACTGAAACACACATTCATTCGTTCGTCTGTCTGTCGGTCGGTCTAACAGTGTGCTTGCTATTCTTCTTATATTTCCTTATAAATATTTAATAAACATACCACAGTGGAAAGACACAAACACAAACTCACATTTCACATTTAACATTCCTGATATAAATATGTATGTCTACAGGAGTTTGCTTATAGGTTTGTAGTGCGTATACCCTGACCCTATTTTTAAGTGACTTTAAATAAATATTTATTGCTTTCGTTTCGCGTTTTGAATATTTTAAGTGTTTTTTCGTATGGCTTCTTCTGGGCATTTTGTATTCAAATTAGTTTCTGTTTAGTTATTTAGTTTCTAAATAATAGAAGGAACCCATAACAGAGGAGTATCAGTTTTCACTAATTCTGCATAAAAATACCCTACAATAGGGTTCATAATATATTGTTACGGTTTTACCTTTCTAAAAACGATGAAAATATGATTTCGTTGATTACAAACAAAATAAAAAGAATATGTTTTTAATTTCAATTAAACTCTTTATTGTTCGTACTACTTTGGTGTGTCACTATTTACAACTTGATGTATCCAACAATAATTTACTTGTTCTTTATACTTCTGTTTGCGTAAGCACTAACAACTGCGATCCTCAAACCACGACTGTTTTCTTCACACGCAACGCGTCTTCCAACAAGACTGACTGAATTCTTACTAGTCGTTGCTTGTTTTGTCTTGCCTTTTTATATGCTCGCGTAAACAGTCTGATGAAGGTTCCTGAAGTAGAGCGTTCGGGGTTTCGCTTTCTCTAGAACTCTATTGCGACTTCATTGTTGTTTGTGTATTTCGTTCACATTGATTGTTGTTGCATTGTTGCTTACTTGTCTATCCCCGTTTTTTTCATACTGATGTTGTTGGTTTACTTGAAACAATTCCGTTGTATTTGTTTGTGTAGCTTTTTGTTTATCGTTTTCGTAACAATATGTTAAGATGAATATTACATATGCATATCTTTAGTGAAATTCTTACTCTATTATCCAGTGAATTACAATATTGAAGTTACAATTTAAAGTTTGAAGCCTTTATTTGTATTTTCGACATTGTTCCCGCAAATAGAAAAAATATTCATACGAAAATCCGGCTTTAATTTGATTATAGATAAACCATCATGAGAACAACACTTTCGAGAGATAGAGATGATAGAGATCCGTTCGGAGAATGACGGAAAACTTTCGCTATTATTACCTTAAGTTTTAAAATGATTTTAACTGGATGAACTGGAAGGTCATTCTAACATTACCGTTAAAAGTTGTTAATTCGATAAATGTGGTGAGTCATGCATTAATACGTCACGATTTAGTTCTGTTTAAAATAACCGACGGCATCACCTATGATTCTGTCATATTTCTGTAATCAAGGCACGGTGCACAAGAAGGATGAACTGGAAGGACATTCGAACATCATTGTTAGAAGTTATTAATTCGATAAAGGTAGTGAGTCATGCTTTAATACGTCACGAATTAAATCTATTTTAGGACAATTGACGTCATCACCAATGATTCTGTCATATTTCTGTAATCAAAGCATTTGGAAAATGTGAAAACGAGAACTTTTTAATGTTGAAATCTAAATACCACGGAGCACAAGAAGGATGCAATCTTATGACCGGGAAATAACCGAGCTAAACAATATGTTAAAAGAAATTTCGAAAGTCTTGTAAAGAAATTTAAACCGAACTGAAACAAGATAATGTTGACAGAAATGGAAAATGGTCGAAGGTTCTAAAAGCTTATACCAGATATTAAAAAAAAAGCCTAGGCGAATCGAATGGAAATGGAAAAGGTGGTCGACCATATCCTTACGGTGGAGTTAATAATAGAGGTGATGCAGACGCCCTAGAGCGACTGAAAGGCAGAGGTTAAACTCATTAAAACAATCAAGAAAACAGTGACAATAGCAAACTACATCCTCAAAATCATTACGATCACACAATCCGTGTGTCCAGGTATGGCGCGAAGTAATAAAATTGTCTGTATTTGTATGATTCGTATCTAAGCTGGTGAAGTAATATTGAGTTGGGGTGGAATACATGCAAACAAGATGCATTTTTTAATTTTGATCAACATGGTGACCTTCAGAACAATCCTTGTCTTGCTGTAGTCAAGTAGACAAGCAGCCTCTACGTGGCCTTTAATGGATGGTATACTAGCACCCACTAGATTGTTAACCAATATGTGCAGTGCAGTCCAATTCCTTGGACTTTGAGTTCGGGTTGTTCATAGGTCTTGGAATCCACCACTTCAAAACTCTTTCCAATGAAATCCGCAACACTAGCCTCTATAAAGAGTTATTTGCTTACTCCCAACAGCCTTAGCCTCTTACGCCATTTAGGGTTTTTTCCACTTGAGGACTCAATCCATATATCTCTTGAAGTCGAGACAATCGGATATATATACATATATACATACATATATACATACATGTATACATACATACATAATACATAGCTTCTCTCGACACTCATGTTGTGTGCGTTAATTTTATATGTGAGTGGCGGGGACTACACGTCGACGCCGAACAACAGATTTTTTTAGAAACTATTTATGGCAATTTTATTTACTCTCAGAGTTTTTGCAAGAAATTTACTGAGAGGAAGTCGCCGAAGAAATATTTTTATTTTTTTTCATATTTCGTTCTGATGTCTGACCCTTTCGTCGCCAACACACTACCTACTAAACTGCGGCGACTTCTACTTATGTTGTATGTGTTAAATTTATACATGAATGGCGGGTCCTATAGGGTAAAGTCAACTCCGAACGACAGATTTTTGAGAATTGAGAGATTTTTTTACTCGCAGAGTTTTTGCCAGAAAGGAAGTCTCGAAGAAATATTTTTTCGTATTCCGTTTTGTTGAAACTGTCTGACCTGCAATTTGAAGCGTGACCTCACCTCTAATAAGCCAACACACTTCCTACTGAACTTCTAAAAAATATTTGACTGACTTCCAAGAGCTTAAATACACTTTTCACTTCTTTTAATGCTTACTACAACGATATTTCTATTTTCATTACCTTCCTATCTTTTTTGCTTATAATGTGCCACCTTTTACCATCATAATTTTTGATTTTTCCTACATTTTAAGCCACATGTTTACAAGCATCCTTCTACTACAGAATTCTAACAACTCGAATCAGCTTTGGCTGTCAATTGATTTAATTACCGTGTGCCACAAGTGAATTATAAATTTAATATGAATTTAAGTGTTCTATTTAAAGAGCGTCAATTGATTTCAGTTAATTAGCGTTGCCGCCATATGAATATATTTCGATACGAACAATACAAGAATAATTATGAACAACAATGACAATAATACTGTATAGAGTATGTTGTTGTCATTGTATCATCATATTGTATAGTAAGAATGTGAATATAAAGCAGACAAACAGAAAATGTTAATTTGTAAAACAAACTTTGAAACATTCATTCTAATATTTACATACGAGTACTCGTATTCAAGTAGTTTCCCATTTAAAATTTTTAAGGTATGCACCCTCATTCAAACGAGAAAATAATTTTCTTGGAAAATTTCTTATTTAAATAGCAATTTACGTTTTTAAGGAAATATTTTTATTTATTTTAGTTTCCATTCACATTATATTGCTAAAATATGCAGGAATTTCATTAGAATTTCTATCATTCGGTATTATTTCTTCGCAAATATAGTTTGTTGTTCAATAATTGAAAGCATTTTACAAGTACTTGTAACATAATAATGTAATACTGTATGTATGGAATAAAACACAGATGACTAGGTTTAGAAACCCTCCATTAGAACATACAAAACTGATGAAAGATATTTAGTGGGTTGGATTGGTGGTTGGACCCAAATCTAATCTTATATTCTTACATAAAATAAAATATTTTTTGGTTTCGTTAAGTTTACTCAATGTGAGTTTAAGGCCTATGGTATCAAGTTTTGACCTGTACACTTTCCTTTTGAGATTCATCTAAGTCCTGAAGCTTACAACTGAATTGTTCTCATCGTATGGTTTAAGTGACAATTGTTACGGGATTTAGACAATATAAGATATTGTTACGAAAATGGAAACGGTGTACCATCGTTTAACATTAAAACGATAAACAAAAGCCATACAAACACATACGTCGATAATGCTATATGCATGCCCAATATGGTCGGAGGCACTCTCCGTGGGGACGACAAGGAGAATACTGTCCTCGGTGTATCGTCTAAGCGCGATTAGACGGATAAGTGGCTTCAGGACAGTGTCTGATGAAGCGATATTGGTACTGGCAAAGACAATGCTAATAGACATATTAGCGGATGAGATGAGGAGGATATACTTTCGCCGTCTCGTGTATCCAGGACGAATAGCAGCTATAAAAGCGGAGGAACGAAGGACTTCCATACGCAAATGGCAGTCACGATGGGAGAGCAGTTTAAAGGGAAGATGGACATTTCGCCTTGTCCCTGATGTAACCCTTTGGATGAAGGACAAACATTGCGAGCTGAACTACTACGTGACCCAGTTCCTAACTGGTCATGGGTGCTTCAGGAAGTACCAGCACAGATTTGGTCATGACACTTCCCCTATATGCCCAAACGGTGTAGATGAGGAAGAAGATGCGGAGCATATTCTAACATGCTGCCCCAGATTTAGATGACCCGGAGAAACGAGTTTAGGACCAAACCGGCTAATGGAAAAGCTATTGAATTGTAGGAATCTATGGAGCCAATATAGTCAGAGAATGGCTGAAGTTATGCTAGAACTCCGAAGACTGGAGAAACGGAGGCGAAATTTGACTTAATGTGACGAAGCTTTCGAGCTAACCAGCCTTCCGCAAAGTAATACCTTACGGCAGTCCCGCGGGGGGAGAGTGGTTGAAGTGTGTAGGGGGTGGGTTTAGTACGTAGGCACCGGTGATGGTGAATCGTGCACTCTTTTGTTGGAACAAAAGTGTCTTTAGAAGATTCCCACCTCCGGCTCAAGACAAAAAAAAAACACAAACACATACAACAAACTTGTTTGCATATACCACCAACATCAGTATGAAAGAAAAGCAGACAGACAAGTAAGAAAGAAAGCAACAACAAACAACGTAAGCAAAATACACAAAAAACAATGCAGTCGCGATAGAGCTCTCGAGAAGTCAAAACCCCGAATATTCCACTTCAAGAACCTTCATCAGACTGTTTACGTGAGCATATAAAATGGCAAGACAAAGCAGGCAACGAGTAGTAATAATTCAGTCAGTCTTGTGTGAAGACACGTTGCGTGTGAAGAGAAAAGTCGTGGTTTGAAGATCGCCGTTGTAAAGACCTAGCGTACAAGTGTTGATGCTTACGCATAGGGTGTGAGCAGAGAAGAAAAACGAACAAGTAAATTATTGTTGGATACATCAAGTTGTAAATAATGGCACAAAAAAGTAGTACGAACAATAAAGAGTTTAATTGAAACTAAACACCAATTTATTTTTATTTTGTTTGCAATCAACCACCTCATATTCTAAACGTTTTTAAAAAGGTAAAATATGTTTCATTATAACTTTCTGAATAGAACGTGATTTTAGAACTCCAACTATAAACTTCTGGTCTAAAGATTCGGAGGTTCCCAATAGAAGCATTAAAGTTAACACTATTGACTCAAAGCGGCATAAAAAGGTGGGCTGGGGTATATTTATTAAGGATTCTGATATTAAATTTTGTACAGACTGCCTGACCACTAGAGTATTATTCAGGCAGAAATCATGACCAGTTTGAACTCGGATTTTCCATAAAAATCTCTTGATGTATTCGGACAGCTCGACTGTGATTAAATCCCTAACGAAAGCATTTTCAACGTCCGTCCTTGTGCAAGGGTTTCTCAGGAAAATTTCGGACCATTAAAAGGCAACTCTTACTCGGTTTCCGAAGCATAGAGATATCGTTAGCAATTGCTTGCTGATGAACTGGCCAGGATCGATAAAGAACTCCCATGTTCTAGCCCATTGATACCCAGATTATCTCAGTTAAATTGTAATTTCTCCACTCATTTTATGTGCAGGCTTAATCTCGTGGGCAAGAGGGTATCACGTATGAATAAGAAGAGTACCAACTCACTTTTATCCCTAAATCGCATGGTTATCCATTGCACAATAGGGATTCTCTCTGCCCTTTTGATAGGCATGCCGAAAGATTTGGCATTCCGGACTTAAGTTGGTTTCGTTTAGGGAAAGGGTGGATCACGGGTTGAATATTGACTACAGTATCAGAATGAGCCTACATGCGGGCTTAAGTTGAAGCAAGGAATGTTCTCCATCTTCCTAACATAACTAAATTAGAATTTCTTTTTAATTTCTAATACATATCAAATAAAAGAACATCAGATCTGCATTCTGTTAAAATATATTTAAAACGTGAAACACAACACGGCCATCATTCTTTATTGTTCGCACTATTTTATGTGCTACTGTTCACAACTTGATGATATAACAATACAATTTGTTTAGTTCGCTATTCTTCTTTACACTTCTGTTCGCATAAGCACTAACAACTTTTCGGTAGATCTTTACAACGGCGATCTTCAAACCATGACTGTTTTCTTCACACGCAACGCGTCTTCACACAAGACTGACTGAATTCTTACTACTACTGGTTGCCTGCTTTGTCTTGGATTTTTATATCCTACGTAAACAATCTGATTAAGGTTCTTGAAGTCGAACGTTCGAAGTTTCGCTTTCTCGAGAACTCTTCATTGTTGTTTGTGTATTTTGTTCACATTGCTTATTGTTGCGTTCTCGCTTACTTATCTATCCCCTTTTCTTTCCTACTGATGTTGTTTGTTTACTTGTAACAAGTTCGTTGCACTTGTTTGTGTTATATAATTAATTGAACCAATAATAATATAAAAACCTTCAATAATAATATAAAAACCACTAAAGTAACGTACGAAACAATGTGCAATTCACACTAAAACTGCATAGATTAACCCTTAAAATATGTAGATTAATTTGAAGAATGGTATATTCCTCTGTGCCTACCATTCATTGATTTCAAAATTTCATCACACAAACTGCATTGTAGAAAGATTTCTCATCGAGACGTTACTTCATTGTTCCTTTTTTATGTCTAAAGCCGACACAGTAGGTACTCATTAATCAGTTTTATAACAAACTACTGTAAATTCTTAATGTTTTCGTTGTTTTCTACATATATATTCAATTCCCCTTTTTATACATGTCCAATAACGAAAAGGTGGTCGTACTGTCACGGGAGGGACGATTGAGGGAATATGTGTGCCTCTACAGAAATTGTTTTCTAAATTGGAAAAGGCAGCATGGAATTCAATAAACCGTAGGTGGTTCGACATATCTGGTTGCCGAATTTCAAACTGCAGTGGACAGCGGGAGAACTACTACTTGAGTTCGATAGGAAAACGGTTCGCATTCTAACAGAATACTGCTCTATTGGCAGTCTTGCTGACAATCTCGGTCTACCCCACCAGGATTACTGCAGAAGCTGTCTTGATGTGGAGGCAATGGAATTGGAGCAACACCTTCAGGATAGATACAATCGAATTTTGGGTGACAGAATGTTTCAGCATGGTGGTGAGCGACACTTAGGTCACTGATCGGCTTCATCCGGAGCTGGAGGTGGTTCAAACCCAGTAATAACCGAACGTTTGAAGAGAAGCTACCCGCGAAGCTAACCTAACTAACCGTGTTTATCTCATGACTATCGTCAGAAAAATGTTAACAAACAATGAGGAATAATGCATCCTTTCTAAACAACGTCTTTATTATCCATAAATATTAAATACAGGTGGGGATAACATTTCACCAATTGCGTTATACTATGCGTTATACTATACTACAATTGCGTTATACACTTTTATTAAGTCAATATTCAGTTATT
This sequence comes from Sarcophaga rosellei, assembly GCA_930367235.1. NCBI lineage: Eukaryota > Metazoa > Arthropoda > Insecta > Diptera > Sarcophagidae > Sarcophaga > Sarcophaga rosellei. The sequence goes on from OV884019.1 coordinate 68,391,882, forward strand.
AGAGTACAATATTTTAAGTGTTCAGACATAATATAAGCAACATTCATTTGACAGCTGGTAAACAAAACAGCTGGTTGTTTCAACATTGTTTTTTTTTTTTTGTCGTTGTTGATATTTGAGTTGTCAAATATCAGCAGAAAGTCTTCGGAAAATTGTAATATGCTCACTGAACGTAATTATGACAGTGCTGTATTTTAAGTTTTACTCAATATTATAACAATTTGCATATTTATTGCGCAATAATTAATTGAAGCTTTATGTGAAACATTGAGCTCAATAATGGCGTTTAATGCGATTTACGCAATAAAACTGCATGTCTGAACATAGTATTAGAATCATTATCGTACTGTTTAATCCAAAACCAGATTTCTCCGCACGTAACCCAGAGGAAAGTTTGTTTGATATTCGTTTTGGTGAAGCGATTATGTGGTTCGTAACTCTACTTAACTAAATTTTTATAAACTCTATTTCTATTTACATTTCCTCACTTCCGAATTAATAAAATTCGATGATAATATATTTGTTTACATCTCCTTATTATAAACTTAAACAGAACTTTAACTATGTCTGTGTTTAAGAATTTTACACAATTTTCAGGAATTTTCTAGAAGCCAATATGAAATACATACATACATAAGTAACAACGGAAGTATTTTTTTCAACTCTTTCAATTAAATCACGAAATATTTGTAATCTTTCGTTAATTTCTCAGAATATATTTTATGGCATTTGGAAATTACAATCTATCTATTGGTGGAAGTTTATGAAGAAGAGCTGCTGAATAAACAAAAAATTAAATGAAATTGAATGGAATGGAATGAAAATAAACCAACGTATTCGAATGCGATTGTTTAAATGAAAATGAAAAGAAAATTAAAAAAAAAATAAATAAAATTTTTAATTATGGACACGATGAAACATTAAAAGACTTGTAAATATTTCAACACACTTTAAATGAGAAACTGTTGCAACCTCTGAGTTAAGACCAATGCTAACGCCACTAAGGCCACTCACACCGCCAAACACCATTATTACCCATTCCTGTGTGTTTTTCCCTCATTAAATAAACATTTGAACACATTGTGGCCGCAGGTGACTATGACGATGATGCTGATGATGAGGATGTGGATGTGAATGGCTATGTGTGTTCTTTTTTTATTTAATTTTTGTTTTTTTTCTTTCCTAAATTAAAGTATTATTTTTTTCATTATTTTTATAGTACTATAGATGCAATAGAAAGATCAATATACTATATAATATTATAGCAGCCATACATACATACCATATACATGAAAACGTTAATTTATGTTGTTTTCAGTTGGAATACTTCATTAAGTTTTTAATTTAAATTCGATGAGCAAAACGAATGTGTTGATATTTTCAACAGTAATTTAATGGATTTAAATTTGTTTAAAAACATTCAAATCATTCATCGATCTCATAAAGTGCAGTTTTTTCTTTTTTAAATAAATAAAAACCTTTCAATATAACAAATCACAATAAAATTATGTTCAAGATATTTTAAATGAATTTAAAGTTTAAACATACTCACACACAACGAGATAGTATGGTAGTAACGGTGAAACCTACAAATCCCAGAATGCTTGGGATATTGCAAAAGTCAGCCGTTATTGGTGCGCCCAATACGCTACTTCATTTGCTCATCATCGACTTGTTTATTCCGGCAACAACAGAAGATATAAAACAATAAAAATATTGTCCTCAAGAACGTGGAATGCTAGCACATTTAGTAGTGCTAGAATTCGATAAAATGTTCACGCTTTGTATGAAATTGTAATACCAATTTTATAACGCCTTCATATCACAGCCCACAAGGATATCTTTCAATCCTGTATCTTGGTTGACCTTTATGAATAACTGCTCACTACTACTTCAGAGTACTGTGTGGGTACATTTGGCAGCCAAATAACCATTTCTGTCTGCCCAATGCATATTACTTACTCTCATTTACTTACGCAGTGAAATAATGTATTGAATACTGGGTTTGACCGCGAATGAATGAATTTACACATGTTGGATATGACTAGTGCGAAAACTAGGTAATAAACCTCGATGATTTCGGCCTGCCGCAATACATCCTTCTAGACGCCTCTGCTTCTTGCGCACCTACGCCAATTTGTCACACTAATCGAGGACAGGGCTTTCTCGATTTGGTCCTTCCAACGAATACAAGGTCGTCCTCTTCGCCGACTTCCGCAGATCCCCGCGTCAAATACCCGTCTCGCCGGAGCATTCTCCTCCATTCGACCGACATGGCCGAGCCAGCGCAGCCGTTGGATATTAGTACGCTGAACAACGTCTATGTCGTTGAAGAGCTCATACATGGATCGGATGCGGAGATCATCGCCAACTCGCACTGGACCGAAGATCTTACGTAGGACTTTTCTCTCGAATACTCTCAAGGCTGCTGCATCAGTGTTTAATAGGGTCCATGTCCATGCCATAAAGAAGCACGGGGAGGATGAGCGTCTTATAGAGTATTAGTTTTGCCGCACGAGAGAGGTCTCTGCTTCTCAATTGCCTATCGAGACAGAATAAATGACCACTCTGTCAGAGTGGTGAAATAGCTCTTGGAAGACCTGATACCATGAAAAATGGTTTCCCCGCTTTTGATCTGTTAATTTTAATGTTAAAGATACAGCTCGTTTTGGTCGATCGATCACAAATAAATTTGATAGAAGCATGGATACACAAAGATTCTCTATTTTTATATGCCAAAGTGAAATTTAAAATTTTTCATTTACAATCTGAGGTGAACGATGGCGGACAATGAAAAGTGGATCACGTATAGTAATAGTGTGCAAAAAAGATCATATACAACTCTCGGTATCTCTGGCGGCATGTGGAGGGAATTGTTTATTAAGACCTTCCCTAAATTGGTAAATCGAATGAGTCTGATCTCTAGTCTGATTTCTGCATCCGATCCAACAATGAGCTGTATGAGCTCCTCAACGACAAGTACGTTGTACAGCGTATTAACATCCAGCAACTGCGCTGGCTCGGCAGAAGCAGGGCCGCCTGGAAGGATGTGTTGCGACAGGGCGAAATCCGTTAATCGGGTTGTTTATGGGCAATCAAGTAAGTTATTCAGTCTGTTGAAACAAATCACCTTAGACAGAAAAATTGTACATGGTACGTAAATATGGGCTTCGCCCATATTGCTATCGCCGGAATCGTCCTACCGATACAATTTACTCTGGTTGAGTAAACGATCGACCAACACCGTATGTATGCTGGCAAAACACAAGATCTGCCGGTAATATCACCACAGTTCATAAGGGTGTACAGGTGAACACGAGGCACTCGATTACGAGTCGCTCACAAGAACTCGTCCTCTCGCAAACCACAACTTGGCGGTTTTTTGTGTGTTTACTTAGAGATGCACCCCCAGCTGGGTGCGGCAACTGATCATTGAAAACAAACGTGAACAAAGAAAATAACCCAATTTGATACGACACCAATCCAAATGAGATACAAGTGTGTCTAATGCATTCCGAAAAAGTCTCTGTTTGGTGTGATGGCGTCATCGTAATTTTACTAAATATTTCAGTTCTTATTATTTAAGTTGCATGGTATTTGCAACACTTTTATAAAGCTTTCATACAAATTATTTAACTCAACAGCTTAATGAATTTGACCATTTCATTTAAAAATTATGTCATTAATCAAAAATTTTTTAATAATTAAACGTGTTATTTGTTTGACATTAAATACGTTCCTTGCAATTTAAAAAACATACTTACGGCTACATGACTCCGTTTTTATGATGTGAGGGTAAGAAAGTAAAAACCGAAATAAATTCATATGTTATGACGCTTTGCCTACGTGACTCAACTACTTTCAATTGCAGACGGAAAATCTGTAGATTCTCATATATGTATGTACTATGTATGTACTCGTACGTTCTGTCAACAATTAATTTCAAAATTTTATTTTTACTTTCAACATTGCTGTACTCTGATGCTGCGGTTGCTGTTGCAACCAGGACTGCCTCCTGCTGAAGGGCAGTTGTCTTACGGTTTATATTGTTATTAAATATGAGAACAAGAATTGAGTCTTCTAATGTTCAAACAAATACAACAAAAAATTTAATTAGTTTTTGAAAATAATGAAAATAAAATGGAAATAATTACAGTCCGTTAAACGTATTTTGGTGATACCCTACAATATAAAATTATGGCCACCTTAACTGATTTTCCTGAAATTTATTTATTTATATTTATTAATGAAATAAAATACAATTACAAATATAATTTAATTATTTACGAGCTGAGAAACATAGACCTTATAAGCCGTAGCAGACTAGAGACTCGAATCCACGGCCCTTAATCTAGTTAATAGTCTAGCGCACTACTCACTAAACTACCAGCGCATCGCATTTGAAATTTAATACAGTATTGTCACGTTTTTACCCTTTTAAAAATGTTTAAAATATGAGTTCGTTGATTGCAAACAAAATAAAAATAAATTGGTGTTTAGCTTCAATTAAACTCTTTATTGTTCGCACTACTTTTGTGTGCCACCATTTACAACTTGACGAATACAACAATAATTGCTTGTTCGCTATTATTCTTTGCTTAGAACGCAGATCCTTTCAACGGCGATCTTCAAACCACGACTGTTTTCATCTTCACACAAGACTGACCGAATTCTTACTCCTCGTTGCCTGATTTGTCTTGCCTTTTTATATGCCCACGTGATTAGTCTGATGAAGGTACTTGAAGTAGAATGTTCGTGTCTTCGCCTTCTCGAGGACTCTATCGCGACTTCATTGTTGTTTATGTACTTTGCTTACGTTGTTTGTTGTTGCTTTCTTTCTTACTTGTGTGTCTCCTTTTCTTTCATACTGATGTTGTTGGTTTATTTCTAACAAGTTCGTTGTATTTGTCTGTGTAGCTTTTGATCATTTTAATATTAAACGATGATACTCCGTTTCCATTTTCGTAACAATATTAACAACAAATCCAAATACTCAAGTAACTTTGAAGGCGGAGCGTTCAATTTTTAAAAACGAATATTAACGTCTTTTGCGGTGAATGGAAAGATTCGTAAATTATTAGATTCATAGTGATATGAATAAGAACGTAATTCGTCATGACTCGTGGCTTAATTTGGATGAATGTCATCCTTACACATTTAGCATCGTTCTGGAGAATGCTTTCGAAACTCCTTCATGTGATTTCCTCTGTCAGATTTATGTTCATAGACTGAAACTAGAATTGAGTGATTATAAGATGTGTTTGCACACAGCAACTCGTCTTTCAAATATCGTATATGCACAACCACTGCAGCATTATCTGCCAGCGTGCTTTGAAAGTGGTTTCCAATTTTCTTTTCCACAATAGTGTGTTACGCTCGGTTTTAAAGCCTATGATTAAATTGTATGAAACTTTAGGTAATTGGCATGTTCGTACGATATTCTGGCTAGCTCAATGGCGTGTTTGTTCTTACCCCAAGAATCATCGCAGCGTAAGCATAGAATAGTAAAATCATGCCAATATTGGAAGCCATTTTCTTTTACTTTTTTTTTCTTTAGATGAAGGAACGCCGAAAATACTCACTTTGCTACCCAGTTACCCACATCACTACCCGGGAACCTTCGCCTCAGTACAAATAAAAGGAAAATCTTAAAAAGGCATAATTTCAATTAAATTTTTCCTTAAAGAAAAAATTCAATATATATATATATTCCAAATATTATAATTGGGTTACAATAAGAAATATACTTAAGCAAGAAAAATTCAAAATAACAATAAAGTACAATTACATAGCACCCATATAATCCAATATAGTATAATTTACAAATTAAGTCTTACTTTATACTTAAAATAAGTTGATGCTGGAGGTAAAGTTGACGCTGGTGCTGGACGTGGATAGACACTGGAGGTAAGTTGTCGCTGGTGTTGGACGTGGATTCACGCTGGAGGTAAGTTGTCGCTGGTGTTGGACGTGGATTGACGCTGGAGGTAAGTTGTCGCTGGTGTTGGACGTGGATTGACGCTGGAGGTAAGTTGTCGCTGGTGTTGGACGTGGATTGACGCTGGAGGTAAGTGGTGGTTAGGTTGTAGTTCTTGTTGTTTTGTTTAATTTTATGTTGGGGACATTTATTTTGAAATTTATTTTTCTTTCTATTTTATCAAAATTACGGTCTTGTGTATTTTATCTTTTTTTTTTATTTTAATATATATATAAAAGAGATAATTCCGTTTAAGCCAATTTCTACCTTACACATAAAAGTTTTATTTTGTTCAATTTATGGCAAAAATATTTTTTTGTTTGTTTTTTTTTTTTGTTTTATATTTTTATTATTTAATTTTCACTTATTTTTTTTTTAAATATTTTACTCCATACATATATTTTTATTATTTCACTAATAAGTTTCTTATTTAATTTATAGATATATTTTATTTTTAAATATTTTTTTAGTTATTTTGTTTGTATTCATTTGTTGGGTTTTAAATTTATATTTTGGTTTTCATAGTTTTATTAAAATTTTTCTTTTAATTATTATTATTTTTATGTATTACTATTATTTTAACTATATAATGTTTTTTTTTTTTTTTATAATTTTTTTTTTGCGTTGTTAATTTTAGCTTACATTTTATAAGAGTCCTATGTTTAAGTTTTACAATAAAAATCTTATATTATAAATTTGTTTATATATGGTTTTTAATTTTATAATTTTTTCTTTATAATTTTCATTTTCTTTTTTTTTAATTTAATTTACAAAGTTTGCAAAATTCTTTCTTTTTCTTTACTTTTTTGAAATAACATTGTTTTTTATTTTTCTCCATCTCTAATATTTTTTCTTCCTTTCCAACCCTTCAAATTTTCTTCCCTTTATATTTTTTTTCCCCGCACTCACAATTATTTTATTTTTTTTTTTTTCGTACCAACACGTTCGAAAGTTCATCACCAACTGACTTTTCCTAACAAAAACTTTTGCCTCTTTCACTATGCCCTTTTTCTAGAAAAAACCTAAGCGTCACGCATAAAAAAATTGTCGTACGACATATACCGTTATGATTGGTTAACCAATCAGAAGAGCGCACGTGTAGCGTTTTTGACATTTCGTCTCCATAAGACAGGGTTGCAATTCCACCCACGCGCAGTGTTCGTTCAACCAATCAGAAGAACGCACGTGTAGTGTTCAGACAACTCTGTCTCTATAAGGCAGAGTTGCAATTCAATTCGTGAACAGCGGTGCATTTCCACGAAAGATCACAATGTACACTGTCAAAAACTAAACTCTAAATCCCTAACAAGTGATACCAGAATCGAACGTTAATGAATGCCTGATGTAATGGGAATGGGTCAATAAAACAGTGGAACTGACTTTGTTTAATGTTTCTTCATTATTTTATAATCCTCTGAAAAAATATTATTACTTACCACAAATCTCTTTCCGCCACACTGTTTCACTTTTTCTAAAGGAGGACTTAGATAATCACACTAGTCGTACAACATGTCAACTTAATAATGTAATGATGGTGTACGAAATTGTGGAAAAATGCGAATGTGTAAATACAAAAAAAACTTTTTAGTATGACTTTTACTCTCATTTTTAAAATATGGATGGAATTCTGTAACATTTTCTCTCTGACATTACACCGACCTATTCTCCGCAATGATTTAATGCTATATGAAGACATTTTTTAGTTACCAAGTTTACCACCTTTAACTCCTCAATACATACATACATACATAACATAATTGGCCATTACAACCCTTCAGTCAGGATTACGGCCTAGCTTCTCACACCACTCATGTTGTGTGCGTTAATTTTATATATAAGTGGCAGGACCTACAGTTTAACGTCGACTCCGAACGACAGATTTTTGAGAAACTTTTTCATGGCAGGTTTATTTACTCTAAGAGTCTTTGTCAGAAATCTGCTGAGAGGAAGTTGCCGAAGAAATATTTTTTCATATTTCGATTTGATGTCTGACTTAGGGTTTGAATTCGGGCCTTACGTCTAATAAGCCAACACATTACCTACTAGACTACGGCGACTTCAACTCCTCAATATATCGGTATAAATTTTAACCATTGGTTATTTATAATCTGAAAATACGTATGTCACTCTATTCTGTCACAAAATTCAGTATATTATCTCCATTGAATGTAATAAAACGATTTACGCTTAAGCAACGTTGCAATTTATTGGGCCAACGAGAAATTGCACGATGATGTTGATTTTGCCAAAAAATCATCTTTTCAGATGAAACTCATTTACATCTTGGTGGGCACCCATTACGAGTGACTGTTCGGTACGACTTGTGGAGCGGAGACATCATTGTCTCATATTTCTTTGAAAATGCGAACAACTATCGCACCCTGATAACCGATCTTTTTGTACATGCTCTTCCTGGTATTGATGTGAACAATGTTTGGATCCAACCGGATGGTGCAACTTGTCACACATCTCATGCCACATTATTACGTCAAACGTTTGATGGCCGCTTAATTAGCCGAAATGGTGATGCCAATTGGCCGCCAAGAGACTGAGATTTAACACCGTTGGACTATTTTCTGTGGGGGCCGTTAAAGGAAAGTGTTATGCCGACAAACCAGAGACAATTGAGCATTTGAAGGCCAACATTCGTGATTGCCGAGATACGACACCATACACTCGAAAAAGTTCACGAAAAATGGTCCGATCGAATAAGGTACAGTGACGCCAACCACGGCAGTCATATGAATGAAATAATATTCCATTTCTAATCGGAACAATTGTACTTCACAGCAGAAAAATTAGTTTGACAAAATTTCAAAGCGTTTTTGTTTTATTGCATTATTAAATTTAAAATTTTAAACTGGACTAGATAATACCCTTGCCATACTCCTATCTGTATTCTTTCGTGATTTCCCGCAGCTGTTTTTAACGCAGAAAATCGGGCCTCATAGATAAAAAATGGTATTGTCCATTGTGCGGAACTTGTATTAAATTTAAAAAGTCAATCTAAGCTGAGGATCATGATTAAAAATAAATCTTGTACTACATCCGCAATGCGAAGCAACAAAATTCAACACAATCTTAATGTACCGCAACCAACTAATCGGACGTAGGGTGTAACAAAGTAAAAAAAATAAAATTAAAGAAAAAAATAATAGAAAGAAAAAAATCTGTCATCGCAAGTCACGTTTACCAAATAGTACGAGGAAGAAATACAGACAAACGTTGGAAAAGGAAACCAAACGGAACATACGAATTGAATGAAATGAATGGAAGCAACTGAAGCTGAAGCAGGAAAAGACGTAAAGCAAATAGAAAACAAAACCAATCCGGACAAAATCAACAAAACCACAAAACGACTCACGAAACCAAAAAACTACAAATGAAATGAGTAAATGAAAAATAAAAATACTTACGTATGTATGTATGTGGAGTACGGCTTAACAAATGAAATTGCCAGAGGCCGGTGAGTCAGATAAAGTCGTAGAATAATCTTAAATTCATACACGACAACCACTTAAAATGATATATATGTACGTACGACTACAGAAGGATATGTGTTGCTACTAAAGCAAATATATTTTCTTTTTATTTACATATTCACCACATTAATAAACATATTAAAAACCGAATATAAAACTTTATATTTCGAAAATTGTGTAAAAATTCTAGGTGGATTAATAATGGAAGTAAAGCAAATCGATTTAAATTGTCAGAACATTTATTATTAGGTGTAGTGAAAATAAATAAATATACACGATATCGATTAAGAGTCAGAGGCTCAGGCAACACATTTACATTAATAGACGATCACTGGAAACTCTACTGCTTCAAATCATCCACTATATAGAAAAGTCTTCAAAAGACAACATGCATCGTCGATAATGTACGAACGGACACTGTCACACAATACTTAGGCCGATTACTTAAACGCTGAGAGAGTGGATTGAACGTAGGCTAAGAAGAAGTATATGGTCATTAAGTCGTTTGACATAAAGCTAAGAGATAAGGTTCAGCGAGCTATAAGAAAGAATTTAACCCACCTATTAAGCGGATAATGGAGCAATACTTTTTAAGAGAATGAATCCAAATCAAATGTATAGCAGAGTGGAAAAAACTCTTAACACATCACTGAACTGGTTATATGTATAAGTGAACTTAACCTAAACCCGGATAAAGCAGAGGTTTGCATACTTAGAAGTAAAATAAGAGTTGGGAGGAAAAGACTCTGATAGTACATAGAATTAGGATCATATGTAGTGGGTTCAAAGGTTCACAATCCAAGGATAATGTGTATACATACATAATTGGTCATTACAACCCTTCAGTCAGGATTACGGTCTAGCATCTCAATACCACTTATGATGTGTACCAAGGATACTTTACTGGATCTAAAAAAGAGTGGTTAGACCCCTATTAACATAAGCTTCTGTAGCTTAGGTTAGCGGGTAACTTGCTATTCAGAGCTAAGTTTACTCAGCGGCCCTTATGGCCCATTGTCTCACCCTGTTTGAGGTAAGCCTACTTGCCATAATCCTTTAGAAGTGGGTTTGAACAACCCCGAGCTCCGGATGAAACCGGCCAGTTCCCTTAGTGGCAAGTTCGACACCATGCCCAAATCTTTAAACGTTCTGGCATCTAATAGCTAGGTAAATACCATTAAAAGATACTGTTTAGGAATATACTGCTTCAGCGCAACTATTAATATTTTTATTCACATTCACATTACAATTACAGCAGTGTACATACAGTGTACATTTTTTCGATAAATGGCCACCAGGAAATGGTTACATGAAGTAAACTTGAGAATGAAAGTCCCATATAGTGACAACCGAGTTACTGAAGTTTTCGCATCTGAAAGAAGAGTGGAATGGAGTGAATTGTAAAATATACACGATACTTATTTCCAATGAATTGTTACGCGTTTGGTATCCACCATTGGTGAGCATCGAATAGGACGACGAATGGTAATAGCCTGCTTACATAACCGAAACTTCTTAATTACGTATATACCTTTCTCCTAGAAAACTCAGCTAATGGAAAACCGAACTGGTAATATCGTTTTGCACAGAATTTGATTTGAATTTTTATAAAAAAAATGTTGTCCTTAAGCAGTAGCAGGTGATAATAAATTGGTATCAAATCCGGATAATAAGTATCTCCAAAAAATCTGACGTAGATATGCCTGACAGAACACAATTTATTTGTTGCCTTTAGACGGTCAAATTATTAAGCAAAACTACATTTTATGATCGTCAATCGTGACTATTGTTTGTACCGACTAACACCAATTAAATTATGTCAGCTTTCGTTTGCGGTTACCGTAAGGGAATCATCTTCAATCAGCATCTCTTTCCAGAAATCGATCGATTTGGTTGCAACACATCACAGATTCGTTGATGTTTAGTTTCCGCTTTCTTAATACTGTTTTTTCTTTTCTTGACCCTTTAACGAGCATAAGTTTTCTACAAGGAACCTTCATCTTTGACTGTTTCTTGATTTTGTTTCTCTGCCTTCTTATTCCATTACTGCGGCCCGATGTGACGCCACAGACAAACGCAGGCCTTGTACTGACCGAATTCCACCAAACTCATCGAGGAAGTTGGTTAGTGGAAGGACTGCACATTAACATGCTGAAAACTAGCCTGAAATTTTAATAAAAGAAGCTATATCCCTGATATCAATGGATGGTAAGCCAGTTAAGCTGACAAGGAATGAAGTCGCCGTAGTCTAGTAGGTAGTGTGTTCGCTTATTAGATGTAAAGCCCTGGTTCGAGCCCCAGCCCAGACATTTAAACGAAATATAAAACAAAATTTCTTCGGCGACTTCCTTTCAGCAGATTTCTGTCAAAAACTCTGAGAGTAAATAAAATGGCCACTGGATAGTATCAGTTATAGGTTTTCGACTGTGACAGCTAAATCTAAAGCACAGCTAACCAGTAACGCATCGGTTTGACAGTTCATAGACCAGTCGTGAAAGAGACAGCAAATATTACCAAAAAGTATTTCTGTCTCTCTCTGATTGCAACTTTGTTTTGTTTATGTTTTATTTTCGGGGTGGATTTTTATTATTGGCGAGAGTTAATAAAAAATTTAATTTTTGTCTAAAACTATTAATAAATAATAAAAACAACTAATAACATTAATAATTTTTAACTTTTTCTCTCAAGAAATTAAAAAATATTGGCAACTTTCAACAAGAAAACTTTTTTATGAGCAGTACGTCTTATTTTGATCTTGTAATATTTAGCTTGTTAATAACCTTTTACACATGAAACTATATTCATTGTGACCGAAAATCAACCACATTTCGATTAATATTTAAATATTTAAGAATCTTTAAAATTTTCATTGAAGAAATTAAAAAATATTCCAAATTTTTCCTTTTTTAACACAAAATAAATGTTTGTTTACATTTAATTTTTCTGCTTTATCCGCCAGTTTTTCACTCTGTATATCTGTTGCTTCTAACACATTTGCTTTGCAATACATTGTAAGATTTTTTTTCTCCCTCTAAGCCGTCCTGCGTTTATATGTTATGAACGTTTTTCAACTGTCAAAGGTTGCACTACTTGTTATACTTTGATCTAAAGTGCAATTTTGTAGTAGTTTTGTTATATTCACTACATCACAGGTGATCGGATGATCGCGTATTTATACTATGTTCCGGCATACACTTTTATTGAGTCAATATTCGGTTTATTGAGTAAAATATTTTAAGTATTCAGACATAATAATATACGCAGTTCAACTGCTTATTCAATATTCATTTGACAGCTGGTAAACAAAACAGCTGGTTGTTTCAACAACATCGTTTTTATTTTGTCGTTGTTAACATTTAAGTTGTCAAATATCAACAGAAAGTATTCGGATAATTGTAATATTCGCACTGAGCATACTTATGACAGTGCTGAATTTTAAGTTTTACTCAATATTATAACAATTTGCGTATTTATTGCGCAATAATAAATTGAAACTATATATGAAATATTGAGCTCAATAATGGATTTTATTGCGATTTACGCAGTATAAGTTCATGTCTGAACATAGTATTAGGCAGATGTTTGTAACACCTTAAAATATTTAAAAGTAAACTTCAATTAAGATTTCGAAAATAAACTTTTCAGACTTTAACTAAAAATCAGAATTAATTCCTTAAGTCAATTACGTTTGAAACCTTAAATTAAAATGCTAATCGCGTTTTATTTGTGGGTATAAATCTTTCAATAATTTCAACTTTTGTTGAAGCCGACAATCAATACACGTGTAAACATTTAAACTTTAATTTTATTTATTTACATGGGGTCAGATTAATTTTATTTAAACACTTCAGAACATAAAACATACCGTTCTTGTCAATTAAATATTTAGTTCAGTTACTTTTGAACCACTATGCTCTTCCGATTTCCTTTAAAAAAAAAAGTGATTTGGAAGGTGCTTTAAAACAAACCCTAATGAATTGAATCACGTACTATTACAAACACACCGGCTTTGATTCCACGTGCCATTAGTATGCCGCTTTACATTTTCTTTTTTTTCGAATACACGACCCGTTCTGTTTTTTAAATTCATTTTACTTTTGAGGGCGTCTACAAGTATTTGTATTTTATATTGTAGCGGACAACAACTGAGTTCTTCAAATACAAGGCCAACAACACATACATACAAACTCAATAAGGAGAACTTAAAAGAAAACAAAACAAGTCATACGTAGATAGATTGTGTAATGTGCGTTAGCTGATGGGAATTCATATTCTATTTTTCCCATATTCCTTCCTCAATATCTCCATAATTCCACTTAACTTTTCTCTCTTTTACTTGATGGGATTAAAAATGAATCCGGGTGTATTTAAGTTATTTCTTCGTTTTATTTTCAATGTTTTGACAGAATGTAGACTGAACATGAAAATAAATATTTACATACACACATACATGTACAAGTAAGCAATCCAAACCCTTATACATATGTATGTAAGTATGTATGTAAGTATGTTGTTATAAACAAATACAAACACACTTAAAAGCATATGTATTTGCGTGCTTAAGTTCATTTGTGTTGAATACGATAACATTTCCAAACAAACACACACAAATACCCGCACACACACATAAATAATATGACATCAGCCAGAAGGATATTGTTTATGACAGCATTTTAAGTTGAAGGACAAACTACATGCACACATACACACGCACCCATGAAAATGCTCTTTAATATTCATACAAATACCACATCTAAATGCTATTTTATATGACAACAGAAACCAGAGATCCATATTTATTTTATATTTCACTTCTTGTTGTTTTTTTTGTTTTTGTTTTTCAACCACTTATGCCCTACTTCATGATAGGTGGTATATTGCAGAGATCAGCAATGAATCGTTTTTTCGCTACTCATAAGTACTCATGAAATTTTGAGTATGAGTGAGTCAACAGTATTGACATTCAACTACTCTGATTTATACGTACTCACTACAACATTGATTTACAAGTACAGGTTGCAATGAGTATGAGTACAACGTTGACATCGAACTCATAACATTCAGAATATGTTTGATTCATATGTCGACTCATTCAGATTCATAAATTTAGAAAAATGCTTATAATACTCATAAATGATTCGAGTGATTCGAATCATTCATCAAAATTTACAGTCTTAGTTGTTGTTGCAAGCAAAGCAAACACACAACCTTCTAGTGAGTATTGTAGTGTTCGTACGCGTATCATGCTTATTTTGTGATTCTTTTAAATGTTGAGTAGAGACAAGTCGAAATCAACAACATCATGCATATTGTTAAGTATGAGTGCGATGAGTACTTCCAACATTGAATATGAGTAGTATGAGTATGATATTAAAATAAGTATGAGTATCAGAAATTATGAGTATGATTCGAATCTACTCTTATTTTGTGAGTCTTTTAAATGTTGAGTAGAAACAAGTCGAAATCAACAACAAATCATGTGTATTATTAAATATGAGTACGATGAGTACTTCAAACTTTGAATATGAATATGATATTAAAATAAGTATGAATGCGTATAAGTATCAGAAATTATGAGTATGATTCGAATCTACTCATCTTTATGAATACTCATTGCTGATCTCTGGTTTAAATATCTTTATTTCCTTGTAAAGCAAAATGTAGAATGTTATAACGCGTTATCTGCGTTTTTCGTGTCAACAACGAGATCTCCATTTTATCCAGGTTACGATCAAACCTCTCGCACAAGCACAGTTCAGTGTTATGTTTTCTCCGCTCTATTACATAAGCGGTTTGAAATTTTTTCCACTCAGAAGTACTATGAAAACATTCAAGTCTTCCGCAGGACAATTTCCATAGAAAGTGGGTAATAATTCATCAAAGTTGGTATAGGGCATCAAAGTTGGTATAGAGCATCATGTAATCGTGCTTGACCGATTGTAGGTTTTTGTTTTCATTGTTATTATTTTACTCATGTATTATTGTGGTATTAGTCTGTCTTTTTTTTTCTTGTCATATTTTATTGTGAATGTTTTGCAATTTAACAACAACAACATCAACAATACAATTTAAATGTGTTTATTGATGTAAAACTTATTTCAATAAATTTATTTATTCAAACACCACTGGATAATTCAGCGAAATATTCCATATTACCACATACAATTTATTGAATATTTTTAAGCATTTAATTTAAAGTTTTATGAAATTTAAAACAATACGTATCTATAAGATTCGGAATTGTGTTGTATTGTTAAATTGTAAAGTAAAAAAAAAATTTAAATTGTTTAGTACGAACACTTTTAATCAATTTAACGAAAAGGAAAAATGTAAATGTTTCTTGATTGTGTATTAGTTTAATTTAATTTAAATTTTTATAAATTTTTCAGCTACTATAGACGATAAAAAGCTTACTTTTTCCGCTAAAGTCAGTTTTATACTTAAAACAAGCTGAAGTTGTTTTTAACAAAGTTAAAATCACTCTATCAGCTGTTTGTCATTTATCCAAATTTACAAAATCAAAACAAACCAAAAACAAAAGTTGTATGAATTGTGTTAAATTTTTTATAAATTGTGGAAAAAGTGTTGAAAAATAATTGGAGAGATGTGTACAATTGAGGACATTGAAAATGATTGCCCCTGATTCATTTTATGCAATTGTTTTTTTTTTCAAAATAACAATTTATATTTTGTTTATTTATTTGGCGCTTTTATTGCATCAGCTGTGCAGAGATGCCACTTATATAGTATTTATACCGGTGTGTATGCAAAATTTCAAAAATTACACTAATCACCCACTTAAAGCTGATTCAACTTAAAACTATTATTAATTTTCTTTATACAGTGAACTCGCGTTAACGTGAACTAGTTTTTACCAAGGCAGTTCAAATTTTCGAGTTTGTTCACGTTATCGAGTACCAAAATTTAAAACACAAAATTACGCTATTTAATATGAAAAATTATATTTTAATAAGTAAAAATGCTAAACACTATTTTAAATAATTTTTTTTTTTTTTATAATTAGTCAAGAACTCAGTTACCTAAAGCCAACAATTATAGAAAATTTTTCACTTTTTTGTCAGTTGAAATATACCTCTTTAACAAAACATTGATGAAACCGGTCATAAAAAATGTTACTTGTCATCCATGCTGACTTGGAGAATTTATAATTCACTGGATAACTAAAGTTTTTGAAACGTCGTGGATTTTTAGACTTTCCAAATACCAGTAATTAAGTTTGTGGATCTCCGACGCATTTGAATAGCCCATGAAAGTTAATCCTTTCTCCATCTTTGCGCCTGTAGAATTTTTCTCCATTGATGACACATATGTAAGTTTTATCTGGCAACTGCTTCAAATATAACCCGCATTCATCAGCATTATAAAGCTGATCTTCACAAAGAGATAATTCTTCCATTTCTGCTTTTAAATTTTCCTCAAATGGGTCAACAAGTTACTGCTGCGCAGAAAGCTTTTCTCTGGAAATTTTAAGAAGGCGAACACCAAACTTTTGCATAAATTTTTGAAGCCATCCGTCACTGGCGTTAAAACCACTATCATTTTCTTTCGTTTGACCATGAATTGGTTTTTAACATCAGTCCACTTACCGGCATATTTTTTGTTTCGCTCACTTTTCACTTATAAAGACTCTTTCCATTCTTGGAAATTCAGATGCACATAATTTTTTACGCTTTCCAGTACCATAAAGTGTATTATTTACTCGATTATTAAGTTCCCGTTTTTTCTTTTTAATGGAAGAAACTGTTGCTTTAACAACTCCATATTTTCTTGCCAAGCCACTAACACTATAACCCTTTTGCAATAACTCAAGAATATCAACTTTGTATTTTAAAGTTAGGTTTTTAATGACATTTTTCACTTTCTTACCGTGCCTCCACTGAAATTTCGCGACATACGTTGATTTCTTTTTTTACGTGAATCCATCCAATATTTTTGGGAACCATCTGGACCATCTAAATCAACTTTTTTTCATCAGAAAAAATAACTGATAACGTTGAATAACTTCAACGAATGTCGCGAAATTTCAGTGGAGGCACCGTAATGGTTTGGGCTGGGATTTCGACTACGGGAAGGACTCCTATTTGTTTTGTATCAACTATAATGAATAGCGAGAAGTATATTGAATTATTAGATGACGTTTTAATTAATTTTGGGCATGATTCGTTAGGTAACAATTGGATATTTCAGCAGGATAACGCCGCAATCCATAAATCAAAAGCAACAAAATCATTTCTGTCCTCCAGAAACATACCAGTTTTGAATTGGCCGGCATGTAGTCCAGATCTAAATCTGATAAAAAATTTATGGGCAATACTATCAGACCAAGTTTTCAATAATAACACTCAGTATAATAATGTAAAATGTTTAAAAAGTGGCATAATAAGAGAATGGAGTAGGATTGGTCAAAATTGCATTGAAAATTTAATAAATTCTATGCCCCGTCGACTTCAGGAAGTCATTATTAATCACGGTGGACACACTAATTACTAATAAATACAAAAATTACTCAGTAGTTGTTTTTTATCATTGTTATTTTAGCTTTAGGTGAATATTATTTAATTTTGGTCTTATAATTTTTTCGTTTGAAAATGAAATTCATTTTGTGCTATCCTTTTATTAAACAAAGAAAAAAATATTTTTTTTACATAAAAAGATTGATATTATAGTTAGTTATATTTAACCCAAAAATGGTAGGAATTGCTCTAAAAGATTTTAAGTTTTTCGAGAAATACGTTTGGTCTTATAAATATTTCGGGGAGTGTATCAAGCAAAGATAGCTGAAAACTCTCTACCTTGGAGATTCTAATTGCTAAACATGAACGTCCCGGGTCTACAGCAGAGATCAGCAATGAGTATTTAAAAAGATGAGTAGATTCGAATCATACTCATAATTTCTGATACTTATACGCATTCATACTTATTTTAATATCATACTCATACTACTAATATTCAAAGTTTGAAGTACTCATCGTACTCATACTTAACAATACGCATGATGTTGTTGATTTAGACTCTCATTTACTCAACATTGTTGATGTTGTTGATGTTAAATTGCAAAACATTCACAATAATACATGAGTAAAATAATAACAATGAAAACAA
The DNA here is from genome assembly GCA_930367235.1 of Sarcophaga rosellei. Lineage (NCBI taxonomy): Eukaryota > Metazoa > Arthropoda > Insecta > Diptera > Sarcophagidae > Sarcophaga > Sarcophaga rosellei. Next base: position 68,410,464 of record OV884019.1, read on the forward strand.
AAACCTACAATCGGTCAAGCACGATTACATGATGCTCTATACCAACTTTGATGCCCTATACCAACTTTGATGAATTATTACCCACTTTCTAGGGAAATTGTCCTACGGAAGACTTGAATGTTTTCATAGTACTTCTGAGTGGAAAAAATTTCAAACCGCTTATGTAATGGAGCGGAGAAAACAACACTGAACTGTGCTTGTGAGAGAGGTTTGATCGTAACCTGGATAAAATGGAGATCTCGTTGTTGACACGAAAAACGCAGATAACGCGTTATAACATTCTACATTTTGCTTTACAAGGAAATGCAGATATTTAAACCAGAGATCAGCAATGAGTTATCAAAAAGATGAGTAGATTCGAATCATACTCATAATTTCTGATACTTATACGTATTCATACTTATTTTAATATCATACTCATATTCAAAGTTTGAAGTACTCATCGTACTCATATTTAACAATACACATGGTTTGTTGTTGATTTCGACTTGTCTCTACTCAACATTTAAAAGAATCACAAAATAAGAGTAGATTCGAATCATACTCATAATTTCTGATACTTATACGCATTCATACTTATTTTAATATCATACTCATACTACTCATATTCAATGTTGGAAGTACTCATCGCACTCATACTTAACAATATGCATGATGTTGTTGATTTCGACTTTTCTCTACTCAACATTTAAAAGAATCACAAAATGAGCATGATACGCGTACGAACACTACAATACTCACTAGAAGGTTGTGTGTTTGTTTTGCTTGCAACAACAACTAAGACTGTAAATTTTGATGAATGATTCGAATCACTCGAATCATTTATGAGTATAAGCATTTTTCTAAATTTATGAATCTGAATGAGTGGACATATGAATCAAACATATTCTGAATGTTATGAGTTCGATGTCAACGTTGTACTCATACTCATTGCAACTTGTACTTATAAATCAATGTTGTAGTGAGTACGAATGAATCAGAGTAGCTGAATTTCAATACTGTTGACTCGCTCATACTCGAAATTTCATGAGTACTTATGAGCAGCAAAAAACATAACCATCGTACATATTTCCAATAATCAAAACAAGACAATAATTTTTCAAACGTTGTTTACCATTCGGACCATAAAATAAAAACAGAAACAGAACAATAAGAAAGACTTGACATAAAATACAATTCAATAAACTACTACTGCAAATAAAGAAAATGAAAAAGAGAGAGAGACACTCGTGTACAATGTAATAAAGACTGTAAGTATGTTTAAAACAATTAATCACTAAATCCAATTGCCAAAGCAGAACATATTTATTGAGTTGCCACGAAGGCAAACCTGATTGTTATACTCAACCACTCTTGCATATGGACAACAAACATTTCCTTTTCTTAGAATTGCCTTCCTACCAATGTATGTATTTTTACTGTGTGTGTGTGCATTTGTTTTAATAGATTTACTTTACTTCAAACTGCTTTAACGATGCTGTTAGACACAGCTCAGACAATAAAGTTTCACATTTCACTTGAGAATACACACGACATGAAAACGAAAACACAAAAGTCAGTAACACATCCACCATTAAACTAACCAGTCAGCTAAACAACTGGAATGGCCAGCCAATAAGGAAAGAAGTAAGACAACTATAGCTGGTCAAGATCATCTGAATGATACCGTATAGCCAAGCAATTACAATTTTTTTTTATAGAAAAAGGTGAAATCTTACGCGCCTTTTCTATGAAAATTTTACGTATTAATCGTGCAGCAAAATATGGTTCAATAATTCTATTCTCAGTCGCCGTAGTCTAGTAGGTAGTGTGTTGGCTTATTAGACCTAAAGCTCGGGTTCGTATCCCAGGTCAGACATCAAAACGAAATATGAAAAAAATATTTCTTCGGCGATTTCCTCTCAGCAGATTTCTGGTAAAAACTCTGCGAGTAAATAGACCTGCCATGAAAAAGTTTCTCAAAAATCTATCGTTCAGAGTCGACGTTAAACTGCAGGTCCAGCCACTCACGTAAAAAATTAACGCACACAACATGAATGGTGTGAGAAGATAGACCGAAATCCTGACAGAATGGTTGTAATGAGCAATTATGTATGTGTATATACATATATGTAAGCCGATTAAGATGTATGTAAACCGATTTAGGCGGTTCTACAAGTCATACAACTTGTCAAGTTTTTGTGTAGAACAGAGCTGATAATATCGTGTAAATTCAATACGCAAAACATCGAACGACATTGGGAGAAAATACGTAAGAAATGTTTCAAAATGTCTACGTCTTTTGAAATTTTTCAAAAGCCATCACACTTCAGTAGTGAAGTGAGCGTTAAGATATAAATGTCTCCAAGTTTATTTTTTGTTTTGGCGATAACAACTGTCGGGCATATTTGGAATACATCAAATCGGTGAACAAACAACGTCATATTTGGGCAATTCACACGACTTTGAAAAGTGTATTGAATACACTTTTTGTTTGTGAACGCTCAATTTTATGTTGTATTGTGTATTTCGTATTCCAAATGTCAAAAAGCGACAAGAAGAAGAATAACATTATTTGTAATTTGATTTTCAAGCAGCAGAAAAAAAAGTAAATTAAATAATTATCTGTGCGAAAAATATAATTTTAAAATGTTAATTGTTGGCTCAAGTTACATAGAAAATATTTTGTGTTTTTATTCTTCTTCTTGACTACTGGCATTTACATAAACTGATAGCGCGAAACTAACACAACTTTTAAAAACATATGAAAAAATGTGCATAAGTGTATCGGATTTTTTATATCGGATCTTTATATATTCATTTTTTTTATATTCATCCAACAATACACTCAATACAACGATACAAGGGCTTGTGTGAATTGCCCAATTGTTTCATCGTGTTAAAGATGAAATGATTATTTGCAGAAAGCATTAATTTTTTGAATATACAGTAGGTGGTTTGGACAGATTAGGGATAACGAATTTGATATGAGAAATGAAGCACGTTGAAGCCCGCCAAAAAAATTTTGAAAACGTCGTATTGCATGACGTTGGATGAAGATGACACTTTGATTCAGAAGCAAACTTCAGAAATGTTATGTGCACAACAAACAATTTCTGGCCGTTCAAAAGATCCAAAAATCTGGTAAATGAGTGCCATGTTGAATACCAGTCATATAGAAAACCGAAAAACTACTTTCGAAATTTTATTTCAAAGACACGATAAGTCATCAGTGTTGCATTTTATTATTACTGGCGGTGAAAAATAGATTTCTTTTCAACTTTGGCTGCAAGACCAGATCGATTCAGCAGAAAGACAATGCTGTGTATCTGATTGGACCAGAAGCGTGTGGTGTCCCACAAGCTCCTAAAACTGGATGCAGCCGTTAATACAGATATTGAATGAAAAACCACCAAACTGGGCCTTAAGGCACGGCAAAGTAATTTAGCAACATGACAATGCACATGCACTCAAAGCAAACCCAGTTCAGGATAAAATTAAAACATTAGACTGGAAGCTGCTATAATTTCCTTACTTTTTCTTCTGATCATATGTACAAAAAACTCTTATCGCGTAAACTAGTCTTTGCTGGTATTGTCATTGAAATTGTTTTTCCGTGGTATCCATTTCAAGAGGATCTTAATCCTCAAAGAAATCCTCCTAATCTTACTAACGCCTAGACAGATGCAGATGAGGTGTTCGATAAGCTTTAACTTCTCCTCTTCTACACCATACCCTGCAATAGTCCGATTGAGATCCGTTCCATATCCTTTTCAACTATCTAATTTTGCAGTACCCTGTAATACACGCAATAACTAACCTCTGTCGCAGAGGTTGTCTTCTAATTTTCCTCTAACCATAACGACTATATCATCTGCATATCGTTGGCAGCAAATGCCGGCCTCAGATAGGTTTGGCAATAGTTCATCTACAACAAAACAAATCTATTCTACCAGGCCATAGTCTCTATTCCCTCAACGCTAAAGACGAGGACGTTGAAATGACAGATGAGCAGATCAGGGCCCACTATTAAATTTTCTTCAGAAAATAAACTTAGCACCTGTGATTCACACCTGTGGCGATGCGTAAACATTTTTACGCCCGGAGTACCCCGCCATTTCTTAGTGCCTCATATAGTATTGAAATCCCCAAAGCAAGCAGAAACATCGTCTCAGACATAATATCGTCGGAAAGTTTCACTCCCTCAGTGAAGACAACGTTCAGAATTTCAGAGTGCCCTATTAAGTGCTGTTTCCAGCAGACCGATTGCTTCGGAAGTATGACACTGTGCGCTGTATATTGCTGAATATGATTAGTATGAGTGTGATACTAAAATAAGTATGAATGCGTATACTCATACTCATACTACTCATAATTTCTGATACTTATACGCATTCATACTTATTTTAGTATCACACTCATACTAATCATATTCAAAGTTTGAAGTACTCATCGTACTCATACTTAACAATACGCATGATGTTGTTGATTTCGTCTCTCCTTTACAAGACTCACAAAATAAGTATGATTCGTGTACGAACACTACAATACTCACTAGAAGGTTGTGTGTTTGCGTTGCATGCTGTCTTTGTCTTTTTCTTTCTTCTGCAACAACAACTAAGACTGTAAATTTTGATGAATGAGAGGAATCACTCGAATCATTTATGAGTATTATAGTATTTTTCTAAATTTATGAACCTGAATGTGTAGGCGTATGAATCAAACATATTTCAAATGTTATGAGTTTGATGTCAACGTTGTGCTCAAACTCATTGCAACCTATACTTATAAAACAATGTTGTAGTGAGTATGAATAAATCAGAGTAGCTAAATTTCAATACTGTTGACTCACTCATACTCAAAATTTCATGAGTACTTATGAGTACCGAAAAAACGATTCATTGCTAATCTCTGATATTTGTAACTGTAATTAGATTCCTATTACGGTAATTTATTTAATATTTTGTTATTGTTTGTTTTTATAGTCTTCATCACAATTGTGCATATAATAACGATTGGGGAGGTTAGAACTGGGAATACTTACGTTCGTTTTATAATTTTAATGGAAATGAAACTCTCGTTGTGTTGTTATTTGTCGGACGTTAAAATGTTTTCTTGTTTTCATCATTTTATTGTTAAATTAGTTTTGTATGGTTTTTTTTATGTTCAATTGAATTATTCTTATAATTATTTTTTAATTATTTTATTTCATATGTATGTGAGTGTTTAGTGTGTTTAGCTTAAAGAAGGAGTTTCTATTTTTGTTTTGTTTTTTTTTCTTTTTTGTTTATAATTAATTTCTATAAATTTTTACACAAAAGGATACACATTCAGTCCATTGGGAACTTAAACATAAGGTAGCAGTTTTTGACTTACAAATTAAATATTCACAAAGAGACATCCAAGAGACATTTTAATTTATAATTCAATAAGTCAAAGACTAGTTTTAGAAATAAAAAATTATACGATATTAAAAATAGAAATAAAAAATCATAAACATTCTATGGGAAACTGACCACTATTACATATTACGAATAGATTTTCACTACAGAAGACTACACTACTACACCTGAGTAGGAGGATCTTTTGGGAATGAAGCTGGGAAATGTTTAATGGGATTTCCTTTATCTTACCCAGCTAACGCGAGCCTCTCTCTAGTTAGAGTCTCTTTTTCAGTAGAATTTTATTACTTTTTAGTAGATTTTCTCTTTGTTTTGACAAGTTTCAAGTAAAAATTTAAAGTTTCAATTGCGAGAACGCCAGGGTATGACACTGGAATATGTACAACCAATCAGATGACCACTTTATGCTTAAATTTGCAATTGACAGGAATCACGTTTTCATCAATTATAAGGTTATGTTCGACATACTGGTCAAATGTTCGCCGTACATATATTATTCACGTATGCCAATGGTATTGATATCATGAGTCAAACTTCGCAAGATATAACTGCGATCTTTGACATTTCGAAAAGAAATCAAAGAAAGTGAGTCTCAAAGTGGATCGAAAAGAAGTCAAATATACTGGGTCCAACAGTAAAAAAGGAAAAAAAAGTTCTTAATTTTAACGTACATATAAAAATTCGCGAGACACCACGGAAACTTTGGTATTAACAACAACAACAATCAGAGAACTTATCTATTGGTATCATCAAAATGTTCGATCTAAACAAACAAGGTTGTCTTCAAGCATCTCACTGCACAAGCTGTTGTTCCAACATGTGCTATTAAGTGAGGCATAAAGACGGCTAATTGCTCAAGCAGACGTAGCTGTTTTTGTTGATTTCGAGAGAGATACTTCAAACAGCATTTAAGGCATACAGATATCACGTCAATCATGATTTATACCATCTTTATGGCGACACAAAATTATACTCATTAAATAGCAACAACTACAGCGGCTTGGCAACGTCGGTTGTATGAAAAATGTTTCGTTAATTTTTCCAAGGGAAATCGGAGAAGAGAATGGGAAAACTCCAATAGAAAATTAAGGTCTGTGTTCTCTGTGACCTGAGTAGCATGCAGTCTTACTACACGTTTGATGTAAATAATTGAAGAAGAAGCGATTGAAGTGCTTGGTCACCAACTTGTAATATAGCCATTTAAGTTAATAAGAAATAAAAATCACATTCCTTCGAATGATGGATATTGTTAGCTGTTGTAATTCTTTAACTATGGATATGCGCTCCGATTATTCAAATGAAAATGTCACGGCTATAAGAAATGCACCAAAGGTACGTTCTCTGTAATTCGAATTGTTTGAAACCACTTCGGGAAAATTTTACGTACGAACTTTCCTTAGATACACTTCATGCGAAAGTGGAAGCTAAACGACCATAAGCTTCGTCAATAATTCTCAAATTTCATTGAAAATTAAATATAAATAAATAAATAGTCTAGTAGGTTGTGTGCTGGCTTACTAGACGTGAGCTCACGGTTCAAACCCCCATGTCAGACATCTCCGACAAAACGAAAAATGAAGAAAGTATTTCTTCGACGACCTCATTCTGTCAAAAACTCTGAGAGTAAATAAAAATGCCATGAAAAAATTTCTCAGAAATCTGTCGTTCGGAGTCGACTTTAAACTGTAGGTCCTGCCACTCATGTATAAAATTAACACACAAAAAATTAGTGGTGTAAGAAGCTAAGTCATAATCCTGATTGAAGGGTTGTAATGACAAGCTATGTATGTATGTATTTTTTTAAAAAAATACTATTTGATGGGAAAAAGTACTCTTTCAGTTATAGTTCAGTACCATTTTAAAATTTCAATTTTGCAATACTGACTGAAAAATCAAGTTTTCAGTCAAAACTCATTTAATAAAACAAAATTACAGTACTTGGGCATTGGAATCCTATGCCTTTTGTTTTAGTGTATGCTGTATGCTCTTTGCGCTTGGGTAATTTTTATTAAAAATTTGCCGCCATCTTAAAATCATGTTGCAAAACATATTTGAAATGTTTAGCAATATTCCGTCCTATTTCCATCTTTTTACATTACCAAGCAAGTCCTTCATTGCATGAAAACAAAAAAAATTCATGAATATAGTAGTGAAGAACTCTGCTGAATACATCCTAACCTTTCTAAAGAAGTTCCTCGGCCTGACGTTACTGATCACCAAAAATATGATTTGAATTTTCTTCTGAAAAAGAGACTCACTATTGAATGACCCGGTATTTACTAACGATTCTCGATGGCTTATAGATCAAAAGATAAAATTTAAAACTTTTTTTATTTACAACTTAATCTAGAATAAATTTTGTTTTTCAAAAAATCTTTCCAACACAAGAAAGAATTCATGTTTAAAATTTTGAAAATGCTTTCAAATCCAAAGAATAATAAAAATTTAATTTCTTTGCATTAAATATTCATGGGAATCGTTTTTGTGCATTTTGTTTGCCATGGCAGTTTAAAAAGAATTTTTTTTTTGTTAGTTTTTAATTTTAAAAATGAAATCAAATCAATAGAAAATAAATGTATTTTCAGTTTTTCTTTTAAAGGAATTGAGGATGGTGTTTGGAATACTATCTACAAACTACAAAAATAAATAATTTATTTATATATTTTCTTTTTATCTTTTCTTTTCTTTTTTTTTTTTTTTGTTTTTTTTTTCTCATAAGGTTGCATATCTTTCCTCTCATCTGTAATTAATTATATTTTATGGTTTTTATTTACACAATTTATTATTAATTTAAATATTTTTTTTTATGCTTATATTTGAAAATAAAATTCAAATAATCATTGTAAATAAATTTAATTGTCACTTATTTACTTACTTACTTATTTACTTACTTACTTATTTCCTTATCTTATTTATTATTTATTTATACGATACATATTTATAAACTTTGTATACACAAACAAACAAAAAAGAAAATTGAAATGAAATTAATTTAAATTAAAATATTATTGAAGGATTAACAGTAGAAATGGATAAAACTGTTCATGGTTTACACATAACGTGTGATTTGTGTGTGGAATTCCGATAAGCAGACCTGCAGCTGGCTAAATGAAGGTCGTTCTGTGGGTAAAGATGCCCAACAATATGCCATAATAGTAAACCTGCAATGATAAAGCGAAAGGGAATTTTGACGTGAATATTTTTCTCAAATCATATGATTGTTCTTAACTTAAATATCATTGAACTTTAGCGTGAACATAATAAATATGGTTTAAATATTTACTTTTTAAAGCCTAATACTATGTTCACACACGCAATAAAAGCCATTATTGAGCTCAATATTTCATATAAAGTTTCAATTAATTATTGCGCAATAAATTCGGAAATTATTATAATATTGAGTAATACTTAAAATACAGCACTGTCATAAGTATATTAGTGCGCATATTATAAATATCCGAACACTTTCTATTGATATTTGACAACTCAAATGTCAGCAACGACAAACAAAAAAGAAAAACAAAAAATTAAATAAAAAATGTTGTTGAAACCACCAGCTGTCATATGAATATTAAATAAGTAGCTGAACTGCGTATATTCTTATGTCTGAACACTTAAAATATTGTTCTCAAATAACCGAATATTGACTCAATAAAAGTGCATGTCTGAACACAGTATAAAGTGTTGTCTTAAATTTTTGGTCCAAACACAACTTATTATAAGTCATGATTACATTTGATTCAACAATTGCAATTTGAAGTGAAAGAAATTGTTTACTTTTGACTGTATTGTTAAATAAATACTTAATTTATTTAAAATTAACGAACACAGTGCTATCAAATCTTATTATTACCAAGTATTTATACACGGTACTCATTGTAGTCGCCGTAGTCTAGTAGGTAGTGTGTTCGCTTATTAGACGTGAAGCTCGGGTTCGAACCCCAGGCTAAACTTCAAAAACGAAATATGAAAAAAATATTTCTTCGGCGACTTCCTCTCAGCAGATTTCTGCCTAAAACTCAGAAAGTAAATAAACCTGCCATGAAAAAGTTTCTCAAAAAAATCTGTAGTTCGGAGTCGACATTAAACTGTAGGTCCCGGCACTCAAGCATAAAATTAAGGCACACAACATGAGTGGTGTGATAAGCTAGCCCGTAATCCTGACTGAAGAGTTGTAATGGCCAATTCTGTATGTATATATATATTTACTCATTGGCAACATTACCTTTCGCTTAGTTTGTACTTCACTTACTTTCGGTCTGACAATACATATCATATTGTTCGTTAAGCTCTTCCTATCCTTTAATTTGATTACGCGGTTATGGATAGCATCTCAGCCTCAGTTGCGTTGCCAGTTACCAAAAATTGTTTTACAAACGGCAACTGACTACAAACATTTATAATTTTCAATTAAATTTTTTGGAGCAACTACAAATTTTTAGTTGCTAGCTGGTAACTCAACTGGCGCTTAATTGCCGTCCTTAATAGACCCATAAATAAAACGAAGTATGTGTACGATGTTACTGAAATTCATTATTCGTTTGCAAGGCGTATTGATGTCATTACATCTGAAATATCGTTAAAACGTCCGGCTTGGTTTCTCTAGTTGGAACGCATCCGAAAGCGTCAAATTTTCGAAAACCCCGGCACATAAATTAGGCCGACTTTGACTGATAAAATGCTATGTATTGGTTTGTGATTTATTCACATACACTTGAGACTTAAGAAAACCACCGTGCAAAAAATCTAACTTAACCTATAAGATCTTCTGTCTGGGAGAGCACGGAAAACTTTTACTGTATAATTCATATCCAGAACCGCTATGACTCTCAACTTTTGTAACGTAACGTGTAACTGTAGCATGTTCAGTTTTTTTAATACCTTACTGCTTTTCGATGAGTAGTTGAATTATATCGGGATTATAAAAGATTACAGCATATCTTCTTCTTATACTTCACTTATTCTGACATTCACACCACATTTATTCGATCAGGAATATAATATACCTTTCAGGGAGCCAGCGCCAGGAAGTTTATTTCGAGCCTTCTTAAATGCATACAGAGGAGTATGTATATCCATCTCGATTGCTTCATTAGGACATCGATGCAAAATGGATTGTATTCCTTTGTTTTATAAATGCAACAACATAATGCGAGCTCTTAAACTTATTCTGACAGAAGCAAATTTGTACTTAATATTGTTACGTTTTTACCTTTTTAAAAACGTTTAGAATATGAGTTCGTTGATTGCAAACAAAAATAAAAAAATGCGTTTTTATTTTCAATTAAATTCTTTATTGTTCACACTATTTATGTGCCACTGTTCACACTTGATGTTACAACAATAACTCGCTTGTTTACTATTTTTACTATTTTACACTTCCGTCCGCGCAAACACTAACAACTCTTCGGTATATCTTCACAACAACGATCTTCAAACCACGACTGTTTACTTCGCTCGCAACGCGTCTTCACAAAAGACTGACTGAATTCTTACTACTGGTTGTCTGCTTTGTCTTGCCTTTTTATATGTCCACAAAATCAGTCTGATGGACGTTCTTGAAGTAGAAGGTTCTTGTTTTCCCTTCTCGAGAATTCTATCGCGACTGCATTGTTGTTTGTGTTTTTTGTTCACGTTGTTTGTTGTTGCTTTCTTTCATACTTGTCTGTCTCCTTTCCTTTCATGTTGATGTTGTTGGTTTACTTGTAACAAGTTCGTTTTATGTGTTTGTGTGGCTTTTGTTTATAGTTAATGTTAAACGATGTTTTCATTTTCGTAACAATATTTATACAAAAGATGTTGCAGAATACTTCCTTTAATTCCCGTAATCGCACAAACCATTACACGAAATCGAATCACCATTATTCAACTTTGCAAAAGCATGCCTAAATCTTGATATTCCAATCAAAAAATTGTTGGCCTTCACATTTTCAGAAGTTTAAACATGTCTAGAATTGATAATATTTGATATGCTAATATTTTTGAATCTATCTTTTAGTTGTTTCAATTAAGGATTTAGGTCATTAGCTTCCTGAATGAGCAAACGGAGTCGTATTTTCTTTTCATCAAAATTGGAGTATGAAATGATTGAGACGTTTGTATAATGACTAGTTATCATTCTATCTTCAATTAGAGAGCAAGATTCTGGTCGAGTGTCCAAGAAATAACTTACTCTTCTTTAATTTTACTTTGACAGAAGCCCAATATTGGTCTGGAACAATTAGAGGTGTTTTTCAGCTTTTGAAAAGCGTAAGGTATAGCAATGATAGCTAAAACGCATTAAAAACTATCAACATTGCCCAATATGAATAGCAATTATTTTCCATGGGAGCACATACATTGAATCGCCAAAATGTCTAAGAGTTTAGGTCTTATGCTTTCCGTCTGTTTCTATTAATTAAGCTGTTTTTCAATAGTTAAAATTCCAACAGCTTTCCAAACCTGGCAGCGGATAATTGTCAGAAGTTTGGACTATAGTAACCAAACTCTTGGTTTGCTTTTTAATATGTGACTAACTTTGAAATATGGCTAGCTGAACTATAGCCATACAAAAACCGCAATTCTGCTGTAACATTAAAAAAAGAACTTTAAATAATCGTGCTACTTACAATTCATCCGGGCAATTGAAAGGCTGCGCCAATCGATAGCCATCCTTAAGGTAATGTTCCATCTCGTATGGATCGATTTCGGCATAAGGCATTTTTGCTAACGTGCACATCTCCCACATGAGAACACCGAACGACCACACGTCGCTACCCTCATTGAAGTGTTTCTTTTGTATGGCCTCAAGTGACATCCATTTGATGGGACGATTTTCACCGTCGCCCAGGCAATGATAGTCGCTGGGGAAAAGATCACGGCTCAAGGAGCTGTCACAAAGTTTAACGCGTAATTGATCGTCAATGCTAGAATAGAAAATTCAAAAAGAAAGATAGAGGGAAATCATTAAAAGGATTTATGAAAAATGAACTCGAAACTATTTGTGTGCTATAATTTTATGCAACACTGTTTTAATTAATTTTATAACACAGAAAGCAGTAAAAATAAAAGCATTTAAAAATCCCAATTCATTTTAATCCTCTTTAAATACTTACACACAATTCCTGGCAGCAATATCTTTATGTATCACACCGTGATTATGCAAATGTTCCATGGCCATGGCCAGCTGAGATGACATCAAGACTGTCTGTATTGTAGTGACACTGCGTGCATATGTTGGTTCCTGTAGGAACAGCTTCAAATTGCGTGTGTTATTGCCGGCCGCATATAAAACGAATGGTGTCGTATAGTCCTCTATGGAGACACCCAATATTGACAGAACATTGGGATGGGAAGCATCGTACAGCATCATACCCTCTTGCAGAAGCAGAGTAACTTGTATTTGATTGGCATGTTGGGCAACGGTTTTAACGAACACGTCTTGGCAGTCATTGTATGTACCGCGGTAAATACGACCATAGGTACCCTCTTGAACTAGGCACGAAAGACGCACACGACACTTTTGCACATTCAATTCGTTGAGGCGGCGATTAAATTCCTCGGGTTCGTGTTCATATTCACGGAATGGTCTGGTCAAAGTAGCGTAAGTGGGTGTAATGGTTGAGGGACAGGCATAAATGGAATTATGAGCCGTCGAAGAAATAGTGGGTAAACGCTGAAAACTGGCAGTTTTTATGAGATGAACACCATGGTTGGGCCGTTTGGTGGGTCCCTTAGCACAGTAGGCAATTAAGATCAATGTCGTAACCAGGATTAAAGCCAAAATAACGCCAATTATTAAAGTTATGAGCCCACCAGTGGGTGGGGCTATTGTTTCCTTTAGCATGGGATCAAATTCATTCATAATACCCACTGGCATTTGTTCGTTATTGTTTCTGCTGCTCGTAACGCTATTCCGGTTACGTGGATGATTATGATTATTTTCTGTCTCAGATGAATGCTCGTCAATGCGATTTTGTTCGTGTGTTGCATCAACCACAGATGATGTGTCGTGCATAAAACCATTATTACCACCACCACCACCATCGCTATCACCTAAGCCCAGACCATATTTATGCTCCTGCTCTAGTGTACTGTAGGGTTCATTGTTAACATGATGGCCAGTATCCTCTTGTACGCCAGCCAAACAAATTTTCTTGCGTCTAAATATCAAATCTGTGATGTTGTTTGTATGTTGGTCGAGTATTATCTCAACGGCAATGGTCACCTCAACTTCAGCATCACGCACACCCGAACACTTCATACTAATGGCGAATGTTTGTGTCTCTAATGGTATTTCACCGATGCGTGAAATATTCACCGTTGGCCGTGGCAACACTGATGCATCCGAACTGACTATATTCAGACTGTAGGGTAGAGGATGATGGGCCAGACTTTGCCATGTAAATGATATTTCATTAATGTTTGCCGGCACTGGTACCGCAAAGTTGAAGGCGTAATCGTTAACCTGGCCTTCACGTACATAATATAATTCCGCTGAAACACCTAAAAAAAACACAAAAAGAAGAATTCAAAATGAGTACAAGAGAATTACGAAACTACAAAAAGGAAATGAAAACAGAAAAGCTAAAAAGTATTAGTGTAATGTCAGTCAAGGCGTCCGTCTGCCTAACCAGTACAGTACCATCCCTTCGGCTGTCTATGTCACAGCCTCTGTTGGTGGCCAAGGCAAAGTCATCAGTGAAATAAATAACTGTCTACAGTATTCAGTATTTAGTCTTCAGTAGACTGAGAATCTTTATCCTTTTATCCTTTAAATCCTATACCTTTGGCGTTGTGTAGAGAAATACAGCTTCGGACTAAAATTGCACAAGTATGTGTAAGTTAAACTGAAATTTTCATGTAGAAAAAAAATGTAAGGATTTACGAAAGGATCCTTTTTTATTTGCATTGCAAAGCAAGAAATTGTGAAAAACAACTAATCGAGGAAAATGGAAAATGAATTCTAAAAAGGTAAAAAGAAAAACAACTCTTGGAGGGCAATAACAAAAAAATTCAATTTCATTTCATTTCTAAAAAGTGAAATTAAATTTCATACGCAAACTATGATGGCGAATGGCTTCACACAAATCGTTAAAGGAAATTGACAGGAATGAGCTGTGAATGCAGGAGCTGGTTTCTTTAAAAGAAAATTTTATTGAGATTGTTTGCAATGTGTTGGAGAGTTTATTTAAAATTGAATTATTGAAGTTGCATGGAAATGATACGGAATTACTTGAATATATATTGTTCTGCATAATGTGGCACATAAAAGCAACTCCATACGAAAAAGTCCTACAAAATTTCAAAATCAATTTTTTATTCTGAAATTATTTTAAACATACCACTAAAATGGTTCCATATTTAATATCTTGGACTGCGATTTATAGCACCTTGCGAAAGCAATTCTATACCTTTAAAAAATAAATTCTTATTCTTCAGAGAAATTCAAAATTGTTTCAAGTAATATGTTTTCGAAAACAGGTTTTCTTAATACTGCTAAAGGAGAAAAACAAACTCAACAAAAATAAACTACCAAGACAAATAGTCAACAACAAAATACTCACATCTTACGGTAAATACAAATTAAGCGAACAAACACATAGAATTTAGAATGACCATTGCTCTCCAATATATATTTGCTGAAGACCGCAATTCATTACCCGCAATTCTCTGAACCGTACTGCAAGACAGATTTAACACTTGCATTAAATAGTCACTCGAGAGAGTTTGTTCGAATTCTAGACATTGCATAGTTGACAAAAAAAAAACACTCCTAGCCTTGCGTATTCGATTTTCCATGTCTGCTAAGACGCCTTAGTCAAATAAGCAAATTTTTTACGTTTTTGGTACGAGTGCTTTTGATGTTAACGCGTTTTCTGCCGACTACGAGATAACTCGTAGATTGCATTCCCTTCTAGGGTGCCAACTACGCCTGGCATTTTTGTGTAGCTACGAATAAAATCGTATTATATCAGTGCTAGTATCGATAAATGGCTTCTGGGAAAAGAACAAAAAGTCAATGTTGTCTTGCGTAGCCAGTTTTCGGAAAATTGCCGCGGCAGTCAACGTGTTAAGGAGCGGTTGTATACGGCTGCAACAAAGGTCTTTATTTTTATTATCTTATATTTATACGAAAACCAATTTTTTCAGCTGTTGACACGAGATGGCTAATTTTATCTTTTTAGTGTTCTATCCTTCTTAGTAGTCGAGGTTTTCAAGATGCTGACTTATTCTCCTGCTTATAACGAGTATTGTATTGCCTTATTTATTAAAGAACACTTATACTGTCGCTACTTATTATTTTAAGTATTATTATGTATTACTACTTTAAAGGCAGATCTTCAAGTCTGGTATATTGCATCGAAAAATCGATGAATGTGAGGTATAAAGTTGAGCGGTATACATTGCATAGCTTTATCAACCAGAGGCTACTGATATGCCAATACAAGATATGTTATGTGCTGATCTATGGGGTCGAAAGTTCCATAAATTATTGTAAATATTGTTACGTTACTGTAAAACGTTTATTTATCGCAGATTCGATAATTGTAATTAAAGTAGAATAAAAACAGATTGACTCTACTCACTGGAAACATCGTTCTTTACTGTATTTATACTATATTTATTTTCATGTAAGTTAACTTCACAATATTTCGTTACGTGTATTATTGAACTTCATATCTTTGGTTTGTGCCCTTGTCGTAATTTCCTACGCATTTGTTCGTATAATTCTGTATACCGTACGGCATGTGTATTTTATTGTTAGCCGTTTGTTCTGTTTATTAATTTTCGTTGGTTTTATATTGAACCATCATTACAATATTTTTCTGATTGTCAGAGTCAATGCAATGTCTCTCCACGTGCTGAGTAGTTTTTAGGTTTCCTTTTTTAAATATAACCGTAGTCTAGACGGTAGTGTGTTCGCTTATTAAAGGTAAAGTCCGGGTTCGTATCCCAGGTCAGACATCAAAATGAAATATGAAAAATAAAATATTTCTTCGGCGACTTCCTCTCAGCAGATTTCTGGCAAAAACTCTGAGAGTAAATAAAAACCAGCCATGAAAAAGTTTCTCAAAAACCTGTCGTTCGGACTCGGCGTTAAACTGTAGGTCTCGCCACTCAAGTATAAAATTTACACACACAACATGAGGGGTGTTGAGAAGTTAGGCCGTTGTAGTGACTGAAGGGTTGTAATGGCCAATTATGTATGTACATATGTATGTATAAATTGTAACCACTATCCTTATTAGCAAAGATCAATCTTTCTTTCCAATAATACTGTGTTTAATGAGTACTTTTTAATATAATTCCCGAATATTAATTTTGATGGATTGACTCGACTTACTAGCAGCATCATACTTCGCTGTATTCATATTGCCGTATTTCAAGTGTGGTAAGTTTCTTTACGTATATTATTGAATGTACTTCTTTGTTTTGTCCTTTTCTTGGAATTGCCTACGTTTTTGTTTGTGTAATTCTATGTACCGTACAGCATGTGTATTTTGTTGTTGACTATTTGTTTTGTTTATTAATTTTCGTTGAGTTTATTTTTAATCAGCAAAACAATGTCTCTCTATTTGCTGAGTACCTTTTAAGTTTCGTTTTTTCAAATTTGCTGTAGTCTAAAACTATACCGTAATGGCAAATTATTTCTTTGAATATTCAATTCTATTTACACTGATAATACATACATACATAGCTGGCCATTACAACCCTTCATTCAGGATTACGGCCTAGCTTCTCACACCACTCATGTTGTGTTCGTTAATTTTATACGTGATGTTAATTATACATTTTTAAAATTATTGAAAAAAGAAACCTAAACTTAATATACCTGTATTTATTAGATTACAATGATTATACTACAGCGTAAGAACTTTTCTTGATATAATTACAATTTTGTTTTAATATTTGCTTCCTTCTTATAATAATTATGTTTTGTTGTTGTTTGTTTTTTTTTTTCGATTTTCCTTTGCTAACTAATAATTTTATTTGAAAAGTTATTTTCTAAAGTTGAATATATTTCTTTTATCCCGGCTATATATTTTACATTAAATCAAATTAACTTATAACGGCTCTTTTGTTAATATAACTACCGTTGCTGTTACCAGAAACGAAACGGCTCTTCTATTGTTATTATTAACGACTACAGATGAAGAAGAAGAGAAAAAAACGTTTTTAATAATTTATTTACCGTTAAAGTTTTTCAATTTATAAAAGTAAACACTTTTCCCCAAACACATTTACAAAAACGAACACTAACAACGAAATGGAAAAAAACAGTGGAAATTTTCATGACGACATTGTGTGCACACGTATCGCGACCAGCTAGGCGTAATAAACACACAATGAATGAATGACTGAATGAATAGAGGAACGAATAAACGAATGAATCAAAATGAGTGACTGAAAAGAAGAAATGTTGGTTAGAAAATAAAGTCATAAATCCTTAAAATGTAAACATTTGTGCAACACTCAGGCGTAAACCAGAACAAAACTCTCGAGCACGACAAAAACATTTTACCTGTAAAGTGCCAAGAGCAAAACGGCTCTAAATGGAATCTCGCCCACCTCACCTCACCTCAAACAAAATGAAAAAAGAAAAACGAATAAACGAATATTCTAAATATAATGGCTGTTTAATCAAATTTATCAAACTGCCTGTCAAAATACGCTTGCCTCTGATGTCCTTCCCAAAAAAACACTATTTTTCCCTTCAATGCTGAAGCAACAACAAAAAGCAACACCTAAAATTTAACGCCATACACTTTTTGTTCTCCTTTGTATCCCTAACTTGCCTGAGGCTATAATAAAAGGGAGGAAATATTTTTTGTAACCATTTTTGCATCATTTTTGGGCTTCACACTTCCATTTGAAAGGAGAGAAATTGATGGTTGTTTAAGTGTTTTTGTTCCAGGGAAAACATTTTCTTCTTTTTTTGGTACTTTTTGATGTTTTTAATAATAAAAAATGACAACAATAATCACAGTAACAAAAACATCACTGAAAAGTTTTGCTGTTTTTGTTGTCGTTGTTGTTATAATTTTGTTTACATTTTCGTTTTAATTGAATTTATAGGGGGTGGCTAGTACGGATGAGGTTTTGTGTTTGGGAAACATAAACAAAAATAATCTGAAAAGTCAACGATTAATGAATGACAATAATTGAAGAATGACCCTAGATTTGTTATACAAAAAAAAAAATAAAAAATAATAATAATAATAAAAAATTCAACTTTTAAGAAAATCTGTAATAATGCGACTCGTAGCTGGTATTAAAAAAGTTTTTGAAAATTATTGCCAAAGCTTAAAAATAAATCGACAAAGTTTCTGTAATAAAAGCAAAAGTATTTCTAAATTTTTATTTTTTATTTAAAAAAAAAATATTTCATTTTGTATCTGATGGGCATTCAAGAGATTTTCAAGTGCCATAAACTTCCTCAAACGTTCATTATTTAAATTATTTAAGCAACCAATGGTCACGTTGAAGGTATGAAAATACGTTATTAAATAAATTGTTGGTCATTAGATCAGAATTATTTCTGAATCGCAAATGTTATAAAATATCGCTCTCATATTGTACCATATAACATAGGGCCGCTAAAGAACGATTGAGCTCTATAATGTCCTTCACACTTAGGTTGTATCACATAACCTACTGACATACAAACCACATTATCACTGTGCTCTGATTATACAAACGAAAGAGAATTAGTTAGAGAAAACTATACATGGAACTGTGGCCAAAGCTTTGTTTCATAATCGATCAAATATAAATCTCTCAAGTTCCAGTTAAGTAGGTGGTTTGCTCTGATAGGGTTGTCCTTCGTCGTTGCATAGAGAATAATGTCTCTACGAAAGCGCATAGAGCGGTTGAACTAAGTTTACTGGAGAAATTTTCTCATTACTCATCAGAGATCAGCAATGAATTGTTTTTTCGCTACTCATAAGTACTCATGAAACTTTGAGTATGAGTATGTCAACAGTATTGAAATTCAACTACTCTGATTCATTCGTACACACTACAACATTGATTTATAAGTACAGGTTGCAATGAGTATGAGTACAACGTTGACATCAAACTCATACCATACCGAAATATGTTTGATTCATACGCCTACTCATTCAGATTCATAAATTTAAAAAAATATGTACTTATAATACTCATAAATGATACGAGTGATTCGAATCATTCATCAAAATTTACAGTCTTAGTTGTTGTTGTATTTACAAAAAAAAAAGAAGAAAAAGACAAACCCAAAGAGACAGCAAGCAAAGCAAACACACAACCTTCTAGTGAGTATTATACCATTCGTACGCGAATCATAACTATTTTGTGATTCTTGTAAATGTTGAGTAAAGGGAGTTGACTTCAACAACATCATGCTTATTGTTAAGTATGAGTACGATGAGTACTTAAAACTTTGAATATGAGTGGTATCAGTATGATATTAAAATAAGTATGAATGCAGAAATTATGAGTATAATTTGAATCTACTCATCTTTTTGAATACTTATTGCTGATCTATGTTATTCATACTCTTCATAAAGAGTCGATGCAGCCTCACCTTACCATGATTATTGTGGTAGCGATTACTCTCAGTTTCTAGGTTGGATTATTTGTAGGAGAAATTTTTTAATTCAAAAAACTTGATAAAAAGTGCGTCGTTTTCACCAAAATTCGAATGTAAATTTCTCGGGTATACAGAAACCTTTATTATACACAATTTTGTGAAATTTAAGCCGTTTGAAATAAAACAGAAATTGTCAAATTTGTAACGATATCGCGCCATGTCACTGATTGGCTACACCATCACTGACTATAAGTCGATGGTTATCAACTTCTTTCGACTTGAATTGGATGATCTTGATACCAACGATCGGTGGTTTCAACAGGATGGAGTTACGTACCACACAGCGTATTCCACATTTAACATTTTGCACAAGCGATTTGAGCTCATGATTATACCACGTGGAGCTCATATTAACTGGCCAACGAGACAAACTTTTCTTCTGGGGTTTTCATAAGTCTCAAGTGCATGCAAACATAACACTTGCTATTGGTCAAATTCAACCTCATTTATGTACTAGACTTGTGAAAAATTGGAAAATTCGGATGCTCTCCACCCAGGAAAGCCATTTGAACGATACTATACGTGAGTGGCGGGACCTACAGTTTAACGTCGACTACGAACGACAGATTTTGAGAAATTTTTCCATGGCAGGGTTATTTACTCTCAGATTTTTCGCCAGAAATCTGCTGAAAGGAAGTCGCCGAAGAAATATTTTTTTTTTTCATATTTTGTTTTTGATGTCTGGCCTGTGGCTCGAACCTTGGCTTTACGTCTAATAAGCGAACACACTACCTACTAGGCTGCGGCGACTTCAACGATATTATATTTGACTCGAAATATGTAGTATCAGAAGATCTTTCAAGCGAATAAAAAATGTCGATGATGAGCTAACCACCGTAGTTAAAACTAGTCTGATTACAAAATCGTACAGTCTGTATACCTTTTTAGGGCTAAAACCTCAGGTTAAATCTTCTGCTTTTTTTTCAGCAATATAGAGCTGGATTGAGGGTATTTGTTGTCATTGAATTCAGTAACTTCTACTCCATTGATACTAGGGTTTGTAAATTAAGCGATTTTTTTATCTTTTTTTGTGTGGTCAGATTTGTTGCCCCATTTAGTTAATATGTAAAATAAAAGTAAATAAAACGATAAAAGTCATATGTAGAGAAAAGACTGCTATATGAACAAGCACAGTGAAGTTTAATTTTCACAAATAATAAATTCGAATCCTTAGAAATTCATATGTATTCGCTTTTAAAACATTGGAAATAGAACAGTTTTTTTCGTATTAATCGAATACAAAATTGTTATAAATTTTTCAATTTTAAAAAAATTTTTAAATTTAAAAACTATTCATTCCGAATTTATAATAAAATCTATGAAGTAAATATCATTCTTTTTTTTTTTGTTAAGAATACTTGAAGCAAAAAATAATTGTTACTATAAATTTACACTTTTAAGAGAAAGTGTCAAACAAATCACCTTCGGCTTAGAAATTTTTCTTCTCTAACATATGAAAAACATATGGAAAATTTATTACAGCAATAAAATGCAAATATTTTTATTTAAAATTATCTCATCAATTTTCATAGATTTATTTGTAACCATAGTGATGCTGTACACAAAAGATAAGAATTAAAAATAAAAAAAGAAAAAGAAATTCAAAAAAAGTAGACATTTTCAATTAAAATTAATTTCCTACATATTTCACACATATACACTCACAGGCACACATGCACACATACATCCACACAGAGAGATAGATAGAAAAAAAATTGAAGAGAAACTTTTTATTCGAATATATTTTTGTTATTGGCATTGTTTGGAAATTTATTCTGAAATGGTTTACATAGATAAAACAACAACAACAGCAATAAGAAAAAATATTTTATTTTTAATGGCTTTTTTCCTGTTTACCTTACCGAGAATTGAGGCAAACAAACGAAAACTGTATTCGTAATAGATTTATTAGAAGACAAACTTTATATTTCCAATTAAAAACGCATCACCTTAAATGACAAACGCTCACTGAGAAACATTAAATTCCATAAACAGAGGGACAAACTTATGGATAAAAGTATCAACACTCTATTGGACGTACATATTTGGCAATCAAAATGGCAGCAGAGATGAGCAAAGACATTGATGCCTTAAGCTCCAAACACTTGAATTATTCTACCACATTCAATGACCAAAAAAACATATACATACGACCGGGCTGCTGCTGCTGCTCATCCATATGCAACCGTATGAAAAAGGCCATGAATGTTGATGAGCCAGCTAGCAGCCAACAGCCAACAACACCAGACATTGCCCATAATGGCTGTAATAATAACGATGACGATGATGATCATGAACGATAATAATGTTGATGGCAATGATGGTGTTGGTTGAGCAGCCATAAGGTTTCTTTTTATTTTTCTAAAGCAAACACATTCTGGTTGCCAAAGTATTCAGAAAGCAAAAAAAAAGACAAAAATTTACACTTCAATGATCATCATGGCTTAAAGAGGAAACAGAAAATATCATCAACAACAAACACCAAAAGTATATGGCCAGAATAGAGAAAAACTTTAGGCCAAATATGTTCAAATCCAAACCCAAACACAAACACATGTCACTCATACATAGAAAGAAAAAAAAATAGAGAGAAAAACTAAAATTCCTTTATTGTTGTAGTTTTCCCAATGATATTAACTTTTGTAGCCATATTCTGTTTTCATCTACTCTGGTTTCTATTTAATTTTCTTTTTTTCTTCCTTTTTTTGTATGTAAAAAAACCCAATGATGTGCTCATGTGACGGAAGAAGGTTTCTTTCTATTTTGTCTTGTTATTGTTATTGCTGTTGCTGTTATTTCTATCGTGTATCCAAAAAGCATCAATCCTTCTCTAGAATGGTTGGCAGTAAAGTTAACCAAATATTACGACAGTAAAAATGGATTTTAATACCGAAAAGAATAAAATACTTGTGACACAGCCTCTTACGATTACCATATTTACATACATATGTATGTATACGGTCTGACATAAGCATAATTCCAAAGGTATAAAATCGTTAAATAATGCGTCTAATAAGGACACGAAATATGAATGATTGAAGCCAAGACGTTTTCGAAAAAACTTTCAATAGAGGACTTTAGTAATCTTTCTGCAAGAAAAACTTCAAATCTTTTCGTAATTTTTCGAATTAAAATTTGGATGAACACACTTAGGCCGCATTGAGCCCATGTGTTACCACAGTTATCCGCTATCCCCTAGTCTCGAAACCACTCGGAGCTCCTGATGAAGCGATTTATGTTGCCAATGACAATCCCTGACAGTTCCTCTCGGTCATCCATGTAGTAAGCACCCAAGAACTACTTTCTCCTTTGGCAAAGAGCAGGGCATGTACCCAGCAGGTGAGGGATAGTCTCCTCCTCTTCCTCATCTCTGCAGCTTCTGCAGAAATCATTAGCAAGGTGTACAAGACCAATGAGCATATCATGCGTACCCACAAAGCAATGACACCGATAACCACCCTGAGCGCACCTCTTTGGAGTTTAAGTAGACTCATTGTGCGCCCATCATCCAGCCTTGGTCAGATTTTACGAGCCGTTCTACACTTGTCCGAGGCCGCCCACCTGTCGTTGTCGGAATCGACGATCGCATTATCAATTATGAGCCTGCAGGTCCTCATAGAGATGCCCAGATTCGAGAACTCATCGCAGAGTTCGATTGTTGTGGCCCGCCCGGCAAGTTCATCGGCTAATTGCTAAAGAGTTAAAAGTTGCTCGAAATAAGACGCTTGGAAGTTTGATTTCTGAATCCCCTAGAAATCAACACAAAATTCAAAATGAATCGATTCTTTCATTCTCAAGAAGCAATAAAATGTTATTATTTCTGAAACGGATAGTGATTGATTATGAAAATTTGATCACCTTACAACAATGTCGTGGGCAAAATAATCTTCGAACCAGAATTGACATTCAGAAAGGTTTGGCAATATGTTTGGTGAGATTTTGAACAAATTTTACCAAAGTGGATGATGACGCATAACGTAATGTGAAGCAAAATCAACTGTAAATAGTTGTTTCAAAGCAGCGGTTAGACCGCGTAAAGTGGTAAAACCAGAGATCAGCAATGAGTATTAAAAAAGATGAGTAGATTCGAATCATAATCATAATTTCTTTGATACTTATACGCATTCATACTTATTTTAATATCATACTCATAGTACCCATATTAAAAGCTTGAAGTACTCATCATACTAATACTTACATAAAATACGCATAACGTTGTTGATTTCGACTTTCCTTTACTCAACATTTACAAGAATCACAACATAAGTATGATTCGGGTACGAACACTACAATACTCACAAGAAGGTTGTGTGTTTACTTTGCTTGCTGTCTTTGTCTTTTTCTTTCTTCTTTTTTCGTAAATGCAACAACAACTAAGACTGTAAATTTTGGTGAATGATTCGAATCACTCGAATCATTTATGAGTATTATGAGAATTTTACTAAATTTATGAATCTAAATGAGTAGGTGTATGAATCAAACATATTTCGAATGTTATGAGTTTGATGTCGACGTTGTACTCATTCTCATTGCAGCCTGTACTTATAAATCAATGTTGTAATGAGTACGAATGCATCAGAGTAATTGAATTTCAATACTGTTTCACTCATACTCCAAATTTCATGAGTACTTATGAGTGGCGAAAAAACGATTTATTGCTGATCTCTAAGATCTAAGATAAAGAATGTAGAGTTGGAGAATAATATCACTCAGCAAGAAAGAACGTAAAAAAGAATGATCTTCCATTACTCTATTATACAGAGAAATAAACATATGTACTTTAACTGCCTGAACAGGGTATAGGCGTCAGTGTTGCAAAATTGAAATTTTAAAATGATACTGAACTATAATGGAAAGAGTACTTTTTCGCATCAAATGGTACTTTTGTAAAAAAGTACATACATACATAAATGGTCATTACAAAACTTCAATCAAGAAAACAGAAAAACTGACGACTTTACGCGCTGCTCACATGCAAAACAAAAACTGCTGAATCTGAACATAACAAAACGTAAAAGTCCCATTTAGTCAGCCATTGACATTCGTTTGTAGGATATGAAGAGCAATATAAATGCTTACCGAAATTACATTACGGTTCGGCAAGCATTCTCATTACCTTTCGTATTCTAAAAACTAACGTATCTTCCGTGAACGTTTGGCTAACCGGGGCTAAAGCCTAATTCTACATTTAGCATTGCATTGCTAATGCATTAATAGTCGAAAAGCGCAAGACATAAAATATGTAATAATAAAAATGTACTGAAATCGTTGCCGGGGTACTGCGGTATTTTTGAAATGGAAAAGTACGGAAAAAAGTACTAAAGTACTGAATTTTTTCAACACTGATAGGCGCTGTTCCATGTTTTATTATTTGCTCTTAAATGGTGCAGTATTACAGGTTTCGAAGAGGTTAAATGGCCTTTAATTGCATTTTTTTAAGACTTAATCGATCATGTTGTCAGACAAGTGGAGCAATTGCTTGGAAGGCATAAATTCGAGAAAAGTTCTTAAGCCAACCAATGGAACCTTCTGACTACAAAGAAACTTTGCTCGTGCAATCAAGAATAAATAAAAAAAGTTTATTCACTGCATTTGGTATTATCCAGAGAGTGTTAACACCGTTTGCTGTATTCTGTTTGATTAAATCGTAATCTTCCTCGAAGACTGCATTCTTTCTAAGTAACGTCTGCTACTGTTGCTTTAGCGCTTTATTGGCTTTTCCAAGTTTAGCATAAAAACTTAAAAAAAAAATGTCAGATGGATACCTTGTCTTCATTTAATTTTCGGTTTCCACATCAAAAACAGATTTTTGCGAAATAAAAGCACAACCAGACTAGGCTACAAGATTTAACATTCAAAAAACTACAACAACAAAAAAGACGAAAAATAATGGGAGACAGACACAGTAAAGCCTGCAAATGAGGCCTTATGTGTGGTGATTGCTGATATAGACCAACACTTGTGATGTGGCAGCAACAGTAGCCAGTACACCCAAAGGCATATTATGGCAACAGCAGTACGAACAACAAATATCATATCGTCAACATCATCAGGCATCAGGCAATTTTCTTCTAAGAATCACTGAAGAGAAATAGAAATTCTGTACAAGAGCATAGGAAAGCTTAACATGGTAAATTGGAAAATATGTTGGACATGCCACATATTGCATGTTCCATAACACACACACACACGCACACATCAAATCATATGAGGTAAAATAAGAATGTTGTGGCAACTATAAGAAAATCCTTATAAAGCTGTATATCTACTTTCATAATATGGAAAAAGGAACGAACGTCTAACATTATGATGATACTGATGCTGATGCTGATGCCTGATGCATAATAATTATGAGGCATCTAATGTTGAGCTGGATGCAATACACCTTCCGTTTATATACCATTGAACTATACAGCATACTCGTTTATTCGATCGCATAACCATGTTTGTAGGTTGAAAGATGTAAAACATTTTTGCTTGTTAGTAAAACAATAACAACAACTATAGCAACAACATGAACTACAAAAAGATAAAAGAAGAAATTTCAAATCTATGGCAATGAAGAAAACAATACTACAAACAACAACAACACCAACAAAAATAACAAGAACATCATTATACGATTACAAGTACAAACAAGAGTCAAATAGAGTTACATAGAAAAGATACACAAAAGCTTAAATAAATATGTGATCAGGCTTATATATGCAGCATAACAAAAGCAAAGCTGACTACAAAAAAAACAACGTGCTGTAATACACTGAGAAAAATTCGTGATATGGTTACAAATATATTTCACTTATGTGTGGAGAATGTTAGCTTACATAGCATTTCTAATCATAGAAAAATAATGTAAAAATTACAGTTACGCCATACAACCTGAAATATTCGTTCAGTGTACGTTCGCCCGGTGTACTGTCGGTCGCCTATTAAACTGTTACTGATACTTTTTTCCAAAAACATTGATGCAATATTGAAGTTACACTTCAAAAGAGTGACCAGTTTGAGTGCTTTACATTAAACTCACTGCTAACTTGCATTTTTGGCAAAAAACTTTATTTAAGAAACATAGAACACAATCGTTCATATCGTTATCTTCTTCTAATATTTTTTGATATCCGGCAAGCGCCACTTCCTAACCTTTGCCAGCCTTTTCCGTTTTCCAAGACGTCAACTATTATTCCATTTTAGTTGAGAAACTCACATTTGTTTGTAATAACCCTCCGGAACATAATAATTTGACAGTATTTTTAGTCAAAATGTTTCAGAATTTCGAAAAATCTTTAATTACTTTGCAATAAACTTGGTTTTTCTCCTTTATTTTTATTTATTCGTAGAAACCACATCTTGTCAATATTCTTTATGATAAGGATTTTGGCTTAAAAAAATACCTCAGGTTGTGATAATTTAATTTCTTGCCCCTTAAATGAAAGAGAAACACTGTTATTTTCAAAAGCAGAGCAATCAGCGACGAATATTATACCGACTTATTCGGTTACTTTGATGAGTGAATTGAAAAAATGATCACACTTGACCAAGAAAATATATTGTTACGTTTATACCTTTAAAAAAACGTTTAAAATATGAGTTCGTTGATTGCAAGCAAAATAAAAATAAATTTGTGTGAAGTTTCAACTAAACTCTTCATTGTTCGCACTACTTTTGTGACAACTTGATGAATACAACAATAATTGCTTGTTCGCTATTCTTCTTTGCTAACAACGCAGATCTTTTCAAAACGGCGATCTTCAAACCACGACTGTTCTCTTCACACAAGACTGACTGAATTCTTACTACTCGTTGTCTGCTTTGCCATCGCTTTTTATATGCTCACGCAAACAATTTGATGAAGGTTCTTGGAGTAGAATATCGTGTTTTCGCCTTCTCGAGAACTCTATTGCAACTTCATTGTTATTTCTGTATTTTGTTTACATGACTTGCTGTTGCGTTCTGGCTTACTTGTCTATCCCTTTTTCTTTCATACTGATGTTGTTGGTCTACTTGTAACAAATTCGTTGTATGTGTTTGTGTAGCTTTTGCTCATTTTATTGTTAAACGATAGTACACCGTTTCCATTTTCGTAACAATATTTTTGTACCACAACAACATACCGTGCTCACATGTGCTATTTCCATAGTAAAACTCCATGAATGAAGGATCGTATTACTGTCTTATCTAGCCAATGTTACGGATTTTGTCGCATGACTATTTCTTTTTTCCGAATCTAATGAGATGGCTTTGTAGAATGAGATTTGACTTCAACTATGAGGACAATTCACAAACCCATTTTTTAATCTCGGCGAAACTTACATTTTGGCAAAATTTAGAAAATTTGGATAGCGGACTTATTGACCTGCCTTCTTATTTTATGATAAATCGGCAAATCTATTTAATTTCTTTTGCTAGGTGTGGTTTTTACAGATCTATCGATTTTGGTAGTCAATATTATTTCTTGTGAAGAGATTTCAAATGAAATTGTACACTTTCAACATGACGTTTTTCGTGACAAATACCGACACGGGGATTAAACTGCTTTAATTCACTAGAAGGAGGACTGTGTACAAGGGTATAGTTATTTGCGTACGTAGAGCACATTAGGGAAATATTAGACATTTCAAGAATAATTATTGATGGCTGCGGGTATGCTTATGGGTAATGTAATAGCTATAAACATAGCTGCGAAACAAATTGAGCCGAATAGAGTCATATATCTACATATTTACTAATTGATGTAAGGGATTAAAACCACATAAAATCTGTCTTTATATTTTTTATTTCTTTTCTTTATTTCTTTAGATGTTGTCGCCTTTAATTTTATTTTACAACTGACAACTTTCTCTTAGCCTATCTTATCCCTATCTGGCAGTTTTCCTATTTCATTTTCTGTATACATTTTTTTAACAGTGTTGCTACATTAAAAAGTGGTCATTAGATCTCTAGAGAGTACGAATACCAAATTGAAGATTGTCCCCGAATGCAAGATATCATGACGATAAACTCACCAAGATGTGGTTTGCCAAAGACCGAGTTCTTTTGTGCGATGCGGAATCGACTGCCTCGGATTCTTCTGAACAATCTTAGTGACAGCGGCTATCTTGCGTTTCGTTGATGTTGGTCGTTCGTTTACTGAACCATTGGACTCACATTAATCCACCTCATTGCGAATAGGCCTCTCGGTAGGATTATTATAGTGACTCATTTGAATAAAACAATTTTATTAGATGCATGTGTTGTTGAATACTATATCTTTCCATGGTGATTTGGCAAGACAGACTGAATTTTTTTATTTTTTTTACGCCGAGGATTTTGGTAGCCCATGCAAGATGGTAACAACAAATAATTATATTAAAAGGTTTCAAGCAGTTTCAAACAAAAATCACTAAAAAAAAACTATGATTTTAAGAATAAAAAGGCTTCAGAGCCTTTTTCAAACTCATTAAGATACGTACTTAGATGGTCACCTTAAAATAAAATGTTCATTATAGCATGTATTAGATGCTCTTGTTGCAGGTGCTTTTGTACGTCATTATGAAATTCAGAGTGCGTATAACCGTTGCTGCAAGTCGGTTGCTACAACATGAATATGTTTTTGTTTTCATTTTAACATTTTCTAACTGTTTTTCAGTACGTCGGTCCAATTCACTATGTCCGTCGGTGCAATGGCCTTTTGTTTGTTTCCAATTATATGTGTGGTATGTAGCATATGCAAGCCTTACAAATTTTTCTCGTAATTCTGGGTATTAATAAGGAAAAGGAAATCACAGACAATAACAAACGACAGGCAATAGAAAATCCTATAAAGTCTACGTCTACATACATAAAACAGAATATATTTGCTAGCTGCTGCTTGCTGCTTGCATTTAAAGGAGAATTAGTTATTGATGTCCTTGTTATTGGTTTTACAAAATATTCTTATGGTAATTAGTTCTGCTACATTAAAACTAAATTGCATTTTTTTATGGCCTTACATTGCCAACACACACACACACATACAATATTGCAATGATTATTGATAATTATGTTGTGTCTTGTATCTTGCTGCTGCTATAGCACAACAATTAAGTCTTCTTATTTATTGTTAAACAATTAATTTGTTTTAAATGCAACAACAACAACAATAACAACAAATAAATTCATTAGAACAACAATAATTACAATATTAAAACCGTTACCTTATAACGAAGAAGGTAATTAAGAAATTAAAGACGTAATACGCTCACAAAACATGCAGATGCATTTAGGAAATCAACATATTTAAAGGAATGTAATCATTAATTAAATATAATAGTAGTGATGAAATATCTGTAAGAAATACTTTAAAAAGTTAATAATTTCTTTAAATAAATCCATTAATCTTTGGAACCATCAAACAAATGTATAACAAGTCAGTGTATCGTAACATCGCCCGGTATGTACCCACTGAAAGGGGACTTAGCAATCCTATCTGTCCCTAGTTTTCAAAATTTTTTTGATTTTGAAAATTTGTACAGAAGATATTTGAACACCAACAGTACGCGGCCAGTATATTTTTTTTTCTGCAGGGTCTTTTAATAGTTGCTTTTAAAGTTTGACGGTTGATACATGCTATCTTGTTGAAGCTACATCTATGAAATCAGTTCTCATTTATTCAGTCTTTTTTTCTTCACACTCTTCGGTGTGGTTTTCATGCTGGCGAATTGATTTGTTCAGATTTGCACTTTTATTAAGTCAATAATCGGATTATTGAGTACAATATTTTAAGTGTTCAGACATAACAATATACGCAGTTCAGCTGCTTATTCAATATTCACTTGAGAGCTGGTAAACAAAACAACTGGTTGCTTCAACAACATTGTTTTTAGTTTGTTTTTTTGTTTTGTTGTTTTTTTCTTTGTTTTGTTTTTTTTTGTTTGTCGTTGTTAACATTTCAGTTGTCGAATATCAACAGAAAGTGTTTGGATAATTGTAATATGCGCACTGAATATAAAATTGTGCGATTTGTATTTCGCACATATTGGCATCAATGGCATCTTGCAAACAAATAAAATATTTCGATTATATCATATACAGTGGTGGCCACGAATTTAAGCCACGACATATGATTGACTTATTTGTGATAATTTTTACATTTTATCGAAAAAGTTTTGGGTCCATGATATTTTTCTTAAGATTTTAGTAATGTTATGAAGAAAAATTAATAATATTTTGTTACCCATATTCGGTTATTTATTCTTATTTACGTAATATATACATAAATACAAATTTTATCCTGGTCATGAATTTAAGACATAGGCATAATATTACACTATTCTCTAAATTAAGCTCAGCTTCATAAAAAAAAATTCTAATATTTAGTGGAAAATCCTTTATTTTTGACCACAGCAGCACATCTCATGGGTAAACTTTCGACTAATGCCACGCAACGTTGCTTTGGAATCGCATACCATGCCTTTTGGATTTCTTCCCACAAATCGCTTGAATTTCTTGGTTTAACTGTTCGTACATGTTTCTCAACATCATTCCACAAGTTCTCAATTGGATTGAGGTCCGGGGATTGAGCTGGCCACTTAAGGACAACGATATCCTTTTCCTCTAAGCAACTCTTCACTAAACGTGAAGTGTGCTTAGGGTCATTATCATGCATAAATTTCCATATTAGAGACATGTTGTCTTCAGCGAATGGTATCATAGTGTCTGTTATAATGTTTTTGTAAACATGCTGGTCCATTTTAGAATCTATCTTGTAAATGGGACCTACACCATGCCAGGGAAATGCTGCCCACACCATCACATTTCCACCACCATGTCTGACCGTTTTTAGGGTGTACTTTGGATGATGCTCCAGGTTTGGAGGGCGCCATACGTACCGCTTTCCATCAGAGCCGAAGCGGCAAAACTTCGACTCGTCGCTCCAAAGAATATTTTTCCAAAATATCATGGGTTTCTTGAGATGTTCTCTCGAAAACGCTAGTCGGGCTTTGATATTTTTTTTTGACACAAGTGGTTTACGTTGTGCAATACACCCACGCAAGTTTTTTTTCATTTAACCGTCTTCTTATTGTCCTAGACGAAATATTAATGCCAAAATCCGATGCAATGTTATTTTTTATTTAAGCTGAGCTCGCGAAAGGATTACTAGCAGCTACTCTATAAATTAAAATATCCTCCCTGGGTGTAGTTTTTCGGGCTCTAGGTTGCTGTTTGATATTTTTGGTGGTACCATGTTGCTTGATGTGTTCCATCGCGTTGTAGATCTTGCATCTAGAACATTTAAGCAGCATGGATATCTCAATTACTGTTTTTCCAGCAGATTTTAGTTGTTGGATCAGTTTTCGCTCGGCATCGCAACTCCAAGTACCTCTGACCATTTCTAATTAAATATTTCGATGTATTTCAACATAAAATAATAAAAACATTCGTTACTCACCGTTTAGCTTCAAAAAACACAAAAAAATCGCTTAAAAACCAGAAAATTCTGAAATGTCTTAAATTCGTGGCCAGTTTCAAATACACGTTTTTAATTTAATATGATTAAAAAGCAACAAAATGTAAAAAAGAAACAAAATAAAATAACGGTACTTTTTATTAACATTACAGGGTACATAGAAAAATACAGAATATCTAATTTGATATTACAGGGTTGTCAAAATTATCACAAATAAGTCAGTCATATGTCGTGTCTTAAATTCGTGGCCACCACTGTATGTACCTAATATAAAAAAATATTTCTTCGACACTGCCTCTCATCAGATTTCTGACAAAAGCTCTGAGAGTAAATAAAAATTGCCATGAAAAGTTTCCCAAAACGCAGTTGTTCGGAGTCGACTATAAACTGTAGATCCCTCCACTCATATATAAAATTAACACACAACAAAGTCGTTTGTGAAGCGAGATCGTAATCCTGACTAAAGGGTTGTAACGATGAATTATGTATGTTGGATAAAAATATGAAGCGCTTAAAAATGTCCATATATATACATTTTAGCCCGATCTCACAGATAAAATCAAATTACTAGACGATATCATAGGTTTTCTTTTGCATTATGAAGAGCTATCAGTGTGTCGTCATATTAAAAAAATTTCTTAGGCGACATCAATAACGAAGTGCCTTTAAATGTGAATAGCACTTACACTTATTTTTCTCTAGTAACCATACATGAATGCTTTCGCTTCTAAATTTAATATAGAAGATGCACAACATTTTGGTACCATAACTACCGACTATTCTAGTACGTACTATTCACGCCGAAATAAAGAATGTAAAGGCGACCGCTATGAGTGTCCAGTATAAAAGTATGTGGAGTAGAGATATAGACATAATGATCGTTGTAATGACTGCATAAGACCAGTATATTTGGTTGACTTGATATCTTTAAGCACAGGACATGTAAAACAGAAATTAATTGTGTTGAGAAAACCAAGTTGCATTTCGAATCTGCATAGAAATTTATATGTGGAAGTATCTATTCCTTTAAATGTCTTTTAGGTTTAAAGAAATATTTTATTGTACATTTATTAGTATGATTATTGCAAATTTATAAACAAAATTATGATTTTATATATGGAATAAACGAAATAATTTTAATCACAAAATACAGGATAAAATTTAGAAATTTTATTAAAATTGTGGTTTCTTTAACTCCTATATTTAGTATAACTACAGTGCTTTTAAAAGTAAATTAAAAACAAATATTGTGATAATTTATTTATTCAACTGCGATGAATATAATTTACATCCTTAAAATGGTCTATATTTATGAACTACACGAATAATCGAAATATTCTGAAAATATACAGAGAAACAGTGGACAAATTTTAGGTACATCAATAGATTTTAATAATTTCATGAATTTTTATTTTTTATATTTATTTTATTAATTTATTTATATTTTATTATAAAATAAAAAGAAATTAATGTTTTTCACAACCCGAAAGAAAAATAAGGAAAACTTTCTTCATATAATTCAAAAACTCCATTTAACATATTTGGCGTTGCTTTTGTGTTTTCGGTTGATATTTGCCGCCGTTCACTAATGAACAAATATTTTAGACGACTTTTGTTTGAGGTTTAGCGACTACGTAACCATTCTTCCAAATGATCTCCTTCCTATACACTCTCTTGAAGTCATATCGGAACTTTGTGCAAAAGTATAAAACCTGTGAAGGCTTTAGTAGGCAGATCACAGCTTCACATTAGCGGCAGTATAATTGATTTCATTGACTTTCTGGTAGTAATAACCATTACATACATATATACATAATTGGCCATAACAACCCTTCAGTCAGAAATCTGCTAAGAGGAAATCGCCGAAGAAATATATTTTTTTCCATATTTCGTTTGGACCCGGGCTTTACGTCTTATAAGCGAACACATTACCTACTAGACTACGGCAATACATATATAGCAAATCCAAATCTAACGGTTGATTTCGATTTCTACTGCCAATATTTAACGAGATTGAAGTAAGCAACAGTCAGGATTGAACAAAAGAACAGCGATAACTCCAGACTGCATACAGTTTTTATGCTGGACTGGGAAGTTATAATGGCCACATTGTCCTTATAGCTCGGATCAAGGTGAATTCATATGTATAAGGTGGCCTTAAGTTACCAGCTATTGAGTATCCTCGTTGTCAGAAAAAATTTTTGTTTTTGTGTATTTTGTTTCGATAATCAATTTCGTATTTATATTAGTCATAAACCCTCATATGTACCGCATGTTTCCTTAAGGATACGCACTCTAGAAATTCTTCAGGATTACTATTTTAAATCCAATTATATTAAAATTTATGAAAGATGATTAGCAATGTTTAAGACTTTAACACTAAATACATATATCATATATAAGCTACAATCTAAATTTACCATATATATATATTTATTTAGACGAGAGTGATGAATTACCAAAAAAAACGAATTCTTACTCTCTAGCTAAGTGCCTAAACTATGGCAAATAAGTAAAAACGCTTGCAGCTGATATTTTTCTTGATGGCCATATAAAAACATGTTCTTTACGTAAAGTGGAAATGTTATTGACAGCATGAATTAATTTTTTTTATTTATAGGTGTTGCACTATTGTGTAATTTAGAGTGACATAAAAATCATAAGAATTTTCAATATATAAAATTTATTTAGTTTTTTTAATTGCTTTAATTAATTTCATATGGAGGTTTGAGGGTTAATTTTTTTAACAAGATAATTACTCTTTAACAGAAACAAAATGGCTGTTGTATTTACATTGTTGTATTTATTGTGGAGATAAGGTCACCTCCTAGAATGAATTCGCCTCGGACTTTAGACTTTCAAATTTGTTTCGATTTTTATCGATCTGTCATAACGACAACTTATTCGTGAAATAGCTTCTATTCTATTCTGCTCTATTCACCAAATTTCTAAGCGAAATTTTTCGATCATCAATCAATTGTGTTTTCTAAAGTTAAATAAATTCTTAAATTCCTTTTTATTCAATTTTTAATCTTTTATTTCTTAAATAAAAATTTTTCTCTCATATTTTTCCGTTAATAAATCATATTTTGTTCGTTTTTGTTTCACTTCTTTAATAATTTGTTTAAAAAAAAATATTTATTTTCTTTTTATTATTTATTGCCTACTTGCCACTCTTCATTAATTAAAAAATATTTTCATATTTATTCTGCTCTGCTCTGCTTCTACTTCTGGTTTGTCATTTTTTTCTGTTTTTCATTTTATTTATTTATGGTTATTTTTTATTGTTGCCGTAATTAAGTTTCGTGCATTAAAAATTCGTACAGGAAAATAGAAACTGGAAAATGATATAAAAATCTTGAAAATGAAATACTGAATGACAGTTATGTAGTTGGGGTTGGGATTGAGTATGCTGTACCCCACTGCTGTATACTGTATAACAGTGAGTAAGTGTGTGAATGTCATTTCTTATCCATTAGATAATTGTTAATTTTTATTTAAGCAACTTCTCTTGGCCAATTTATTATGCTTTTAATACGTTAGCCATAGGATTATTAAATTGAATTCTCTCCTCTCAACGGCAATACATAGCATTAACAAAACAAAAAATGTTTTTAATTGGATTTTCTTAACACAAAACGTGCTTGTGCTCAAAAAAACGAAATTTATTTTTTAATCAACAAAATCTAAAATTATTAGAAAATGAAAAACAAAAAAAAAGGCATTTTAAATGATTACCCTCATAAAAGTCGAATGAGCTGGGTGTGAACAAAATATTTAGAAAAATTATTGAAAGAAAAAACAACAACAATTTAAAAATATTCTTGTGGAAATAATTGAAGATAAATTTGATAAAAAAAAAATAACAAAAAAAATGTACAATTATGGGAATAAAAATATATTTAGAAATTTTCTCAGGATACGATTATTTTCTAAAAAATTTCATCTCAAATTTAAAAAATGTTTCTTACTTCTCGGGCATTGTCAAAATGTCATAAATTGTAAAATTTGCTGCGACTCATGAGAACCATTGCATAGCAGTAGGCACCCTCATTATTACCTTTTAGAAGAATATCTGAACGATCCCCGGTTAGACATCAAAACGAAATATGAAAAAAAAATATTTCTTTCGCAACTTCCTCTCAGCAGATTTCTGGCAAAAACTCTGAGATTCAAATAAAATTGCCATGAAATGTTTCTCAAAAATATCTGTCGTTCGGAGTCGACTTTAAACTGTAGAAAATTAACGCACACAACATAAGTGGTGTGAGAAGCTAAGTCGTAGTTCTGACTGAAGGGGTTGTAATGACCAATTATGTATGTATGTATGTATGTATTATGAAAGATCTTGTGCAATGTAGCATATTAAGACAACATGTATTATTTATACACGTATGCATAGATGGATGATATTGATTTTTAGGTCGAACACTAAAACCTTTGCAAATTTCGAAAAGAAAATGATAAAAGTAGATCTGACAGTAAAAGATGGTTGAACAAAGTTCTTGGTTTCAGCGAATAAGTAATCCACGAGAATAGAGAGCAGCTACCAGCTCTCGAGGAACTTATCTGTATTGGTATTCCATAAATAACATACATAATTGGCCATTCCAACCCTTCGTCAGGATTACGGCCTAGCTTCTCAACACCACTTGTGTGCGTTAATTTTATGCATGAGTGGCGGGGCCTACAGTTTAAAGTCGACTCCGAACGACAGATTTTTGAGAAGCTTTTCATGGCAATTTTTACTCTCAGAGTTTTTGCCAGAAATCTGCTGAGAGGAAGTCGCCGAAGAAATACTTTTTTGTATTTTGTTTTTGATGTCTGGCCTGGGATTCGAACTCGGGCCTTTCGTCTAATAAGCCAACACACTACCTACTAGACCACGGCGACTTCATTCCATAAATAAATCTAATAAAAATAAATCGCGTTATTTCGATCGGACCAAGGAACACCTAAGGTTACAATTTATATATAGTGGGATAACTGCAGCAAGTTCATATACATTTCAGCCAAGATCTCATCATAAAATCAAATTACTGGACGATATCATAGGCTTTCTTCTGCATTATGAAGAGCTATCAGTGTGTCGTCATATTAAAAAAAAATTCTTAGGCGACATCAATAACGAAGTGCCTTTAAATGTGAATAGCACTTACACATATCCTTTTTCTTTAGTAACCATACATGAATGCTTTCGCTTCTAAATTTAATATAGAAGATGCACAACATTATGGTACCATAACTACCGACTATTCTAGTACTATTCACGGAGAAACAAAGAATGTAAAGTATAGTGGGATATCTGCAGCAAGTCCCATTTTTCCACAATATCGATCATCCATCATCCTACCCAGACACTGTTCATATAGAGAATATTGGAAGCCCGATATCTCAAGTTCCAAAATTATTTGGGATATACCACTCATTGGGTTTTATTGGGGACACCATAGGCTATAATTTGTATATAGTGGGATATCTGCAGTAAGTCCCATTTTTCCACAAAATCGATCCACAGACATCCCTTAAACAAAAATATTTTTTTTGTCTAAATTTTGCAATTTTTAAAAGAATTTCCGTAAACCACAGTGTGGAGCACAATTTTAAAGGTATGGAATAGATATTCAATTCGCTGATATCGTATCGTATATTTGGGTAATTTCTTCCTTGACTATTTTTCGTATTTTTTGTTAACCACTTAACATTGCCTTGTTAACTTTAACATTAGCTCTGATAAAATGTTTGGTTTTTGTCTTTGCTAGTTGACTTTGAATTTATCTTCACACACATAAATTTTGCTACGCTTTCCTTTTACTGCAAAGATCAAACTGAGCAATTTTAAAACAGTGCTACTCAGGCTCTATTTATACATAAAGGTACATAAGTACATACATAGTTAATCATTAGAGTCCTTCAATCAGGATTACAACCTAGTTTCTCACACTACTTGTGTTGTATGTGTCGATGTTATCCGAATACAATTTTAAATTTTTTCTTGCTTGTAAAATGGCCAAGTTAAACCCTGTTAGAAACCAATGACTGTTGTTCGTTTCTACTTGAGCAATGCTGTTATACTAAATCGCATTGGTGCTGTACTAAAAGTACATACTGTCAACTTAAATGACGTTGTTTGCTCGTTTTAAATTTGACTTTTTTTTTTCTTAATATTTGTTGTTTACATTTTATATTGATGTCACTTTGTGTTGTTGTTGTTATTGTTGCTGTTATTGATTATTATTCAAATTTACATATGGTAATAATATTGCCACACCAATACCATTATAATATATATTATTTCCACTTAAAATATCCTGCGTTTTTTCGTTGAACAATTTATATTCCTTTCTCTTTTTTTCTTCATACCTCAGCATTTTTTTAAGCTTTGTTTATTTCCTCTTTTTTCTGTCAAATATGTATTGTGTAGGGGTTCTCTCATGAAATTACTATTTTTTTATTCTTTTATTGCTCGTATGTATTATTATTATTGTTTACGAATATTTCCATATTTTTTCTTACTCTCGTCATCAGTTGTTCTTTGTTTCATACTCATAAATTTGTTTATTGTTTGGCAATTTAAGGGCGTTCTTTTATTTTTTATTTT
Source organism: Sarcophaga rosellei (assembly GCA_930367235.1). Taxonomy (NCBI): domain Eukaryota; kingdom Metazoa; phylum Arthropoda; class Insecta; order Diptera; family Sarcophagidae; genus Sarcophaga; species Sarcophaga rosellei. The sequence goes on from OV884019.1 coordinate 68,449,484, forward strand.
TTTTTTTTTTTTCAAGTAAAATTCTATTAACAACTGCTACCAGGCTTGTAGAAAATTCTTTTCGATTGTTTTTGCTAAAGTTGTCAACTCAATGCTTTTGGAAATTTTTTGTAGAGCGTTTCGCAAAATATATGGCCAATATTTTTTCAGTTCATTCTTAGAATTCCGGTAATAGTATCTCCCATTCGAATTTTAATATTTAAAAAATGTTTTTCCTTTTTTTTTGGTGACGTGTTTGGAGTCGTCCAGAGTTTTGTTTCAACTGTTAAACTGAAACAAGAGCGGGCAGAATTTAACGCTAAAAGGCATTGGAAAGAAGCAATAACAATAATAAAACGCTCGAAATTCAAAGGATATTAATCATGGCATTTACTCTGTGAATCACATTCAAAAGTCATTCATTAAACCAAACTACGAACATACCGAATCCACCATATTCATCGAATTTTAAACATTTCAAGTGGACATGACACATTTAAAGTAAATTTTGTATTAAAAAAATAGTTAAAATTGACCGAATGGCAGTGGGAAAAGGTATCCTCCACTGCTTCAAAGAACCGTTATATTTTTACCATAAAACTGTATTGGTTTTAGAAGAGAGTTTATAGTCCTGTTATCAGTTGTAAGTTTTGACTTAATTTATATATAATTGCCCATTACAACCCTTCAGTCAGGATTACGGCCTAGCTTCTCACACCACTCAAGTTGTATGCGTTAATTTTATACTTGAGTGGCGGGACCTACAGTTTAACGTCTACTCCGAACGACAGATTTTTGAGAAACTTTTGCATGGCAGGTTTATTTACTCTCAGAGATTTTGCCAGAAATCTGCTGAGAGGAAGTCGCCGAAGAAATATTTTTTCTTTTTCATATTTCGTTTTGATGTTTGACCTGGGATACGAACCCGGGTTTTGCGGCTAATAAGCCAACACACTACCTACTAGACTACGGCGACTACAAACTATATCACGTCTTCAATTAACTAGCTAACTAACCTAATCTATCCTGTTATAGTATTTCGAAAACCTATTTCCATTGAAAAATAATTTTTTTTTAAATCGTAACGATTATTTGACCCACCAAAACCGAGTTGATGATAAACAAATGTTACCGCTATTACGCTACTGTTATGAAATATAAAGTTGACAACACATGTTTTCTTTATTATTAAATGGGATTTTGTATGTCTTCTTAAATAACAACAATAAAAAAAAACAATACGAAAATAATAATGAACAAAATGTCTTTTATATAATGATTGTAACCATAAAATATTGAAAAATAATTGAAATCAAATTGAATTTCATCAACAAAACCAAAAAAAAATGATTTTAAAGTCCTTCATTTATTTTTTTACAAGAATATTTTAAAAGGCCTTCGTGGAATAAGAATTTTAAAGGATATTTTTATTACACATTTCAAAAAAAATTTTTTTTTGCTAGAGTGGTTGTTTTGGTTGTCCTTTCAATAAGGGTAAGAAAAATACTTCAAAAACCAAAACCAAAAAAAGTTATTTTTTTAACCTTATTCAAACAAACTCTATTATTAGTTGAGGCGAACAAAAAATGTTGAAAACTATTTTTATCCTTCAATTTAAAAAATTGTTTTCCGGATTTAAAATTCAAGCGAAAACTAAAAGAAAACCTTAGAATTTCTAAAAATAAACAATAGATTTATATTTTAACCAAAAAACAAAAAGGAATTAATGGAAATAAAAGGATTCCTTTGTTCTGCTTTAAATATTCAATGACACGCTCCCTTCCACACAAAAACGACATGCATGCATACATATATAAAGCCTTCTTTTGGAATAGGAGAGCAAAGTGTGGTCAACTATTCCTCAGTTTAGTTAAAAAAAAATTCCATCATTCACAGAAATACAGTGAAACGTAGTAAACGTAGTCACTTTGGATCATAAAAAAACGCAGTATTTTTATTCGTTACGACATTCGAACTTTTAACGTGAAGAATCCTTACAGCCTCTATTGTCCAGTGTCATATGGCAAGGGAAGTAAATAGAGGCACAACACAAGATAATATTCTGCCACTCTTGCTGTGGAACATCATACAGTAGAGGGCTTGTTGGAAGAACCACAGCGATATGATTTTAAGGTCTATCTTTATGCGTTGATCTGGTCATTATAGCATCAAGTTTTGATACTAAGTCCTCACATCTTTCTTCAATTTGCAACCATGCCCTGAAATTTACAACTGACTGATGCTTATCGTGTGATTTATGCGGTTTAATAATTGAGAAATGGCGATATAAGATACTTAATATTAAACTACCGATTCTCAATCCAAAGAGATAAAATATCTGAGGATTATTCTTGATTCCAAGCTCTCATGGAAAAACAACATGATTGAGAGCGCTAGGAAGGCAATATATCGCTTAACACTTGCTAACGAACCATAGACATGATCTCGGGTCTACACAAACCATCACGTACTGGCTCCATCGAGAAGTGTTGGAACGAACATTGTTTTATGGCGCACATTTTTGGTGGATGGTGTGCAAACTCAAATGCCATTGTCCACTGAAAAACAGAGTGTGCAGGCAATCATCGTGGTTCGTGGCGCGCTCTGTTCCAATCCAACCAAGGGTTTATTTGCTATACTCAATTGGCTCCTCTCTGAGCTTCTACTGAAACAGATGGATGTTTCGACGATAGTAAGACTTGATGCAATTAAATATTGGTGCAAGATGGGCTATGAACATGATGCTATTTCAGAAGGACGTAGACATACATATCCGTGTCGATTATATGATTCCTTATAACTATCTGAATGAAAGATTTAATGTTAGAATTCCAACCAGAGACTTCCCAATGATACCCTTAAGGCTTATACCCCTGACTCAATTATATATGGCAGGATGGGCTGTGTCATATTTATTAAGCGGTCTGATATTTAACTTTCTTGAAGAGTTTTGGCCATATTGATAAATAAATGCCAAGGATCTCTCAAGGAAATATCAGATCATTTAAAGGTAATTCTAACTCTGAATATAACGTTGTTTCGAAGTACATTTTTAATCGCTTGAAATGACGAGTAGTTTCGAATTTACATTCTTTTTTTTTTGTGATTGGCACCACTGTGTTGATTTCTATTGTATACGGAAGTCGAGAGAGTGCCTGTGAGTGTATAAGTGAAAATTGTTTAAAACCAATTTATGTGCGTTTGTGTACACTTTCAAACTAATTCCAAATATTCTACATATACATAAGTATGGTACATGAGTATGTGTGTGATGACTTTGTTTCGGATTTTTTGGAAAAAACTTTTATTCCATTTAAGTTAAGAGCCCTTTTATAATTTTTCTTAATTTGACATGTGAAGATAATCAAATTAAATGTGTGAAATTTTTCTGTATTGTATTGTATTGCATTGTTATTGTTGTTTTTGAAGTGTTTCTCTTTTGGTCCTTATTTTTAACACAACAATGTTAGAGTGACATTTTGTTAGAACAAAAAACCCAAAAAGAACGGAAGTAATAGAAACAGAACATTCCATTTATAATGAGTTTAATTTTAATCGGATTAAATGATCACTTCTTACTTCATTCGTTAACACTACATTCATACAAACACAGAGACAAATTAATTTATAATGTGTGTGAATTCGAAATAAATTTAATTCTGCTTTCACTCTCTCACACTAGCACACACTCTTATAACTTCTTCGTTGAGTGAATGAAAATGAAATTAAGCGACCGTGAAATATTTGTTAATTAACTCTGACAAGTATTTAATACAGGGTTTTATATTTGACCTGTGTTGTTATCACTTTCCTTTTTAATTAAAAAGTGGAAATTTTTGTTTACAAAACCAGTGTGTTCTGTTGACAAGTATGTAAGAATAGTCATTGAATGTCATTTATATTGGGGAAGCAATAATTAAAAACAGTTTAATGTATTGTGCGATAACTAAAATTAACAGATAATCGAGAAGAGTATAAAAATTATCATAATCCCAATGGATATCGGATCTTAAGTGGTTACAATTCGGGCAGAATATTATTACCAAGATCTGATATCTATTGTCGAATATCCATTAGGACATACAAACATTATTGGTCATTACAACCCTTTAGTCAGGATTATGACCTAGCTTCTCCATACATGAGTGGCGGTACCTACAGTTTAAAGTCGGCTCCGAACGACAGATTCTTTTGAGAAACTTTTCATGACAATTTTATTTCAATCTCAGCGCTTTTGCCAGAAATCTGCTGAGAGAACCTCACCAAAGATATAATTTTTAGTATTTCGTTTTGTTAGAGATGTCTGACCTGGGGTTTGAACCGTCATTTCTGCTACTTTTTGAAAAAAATTCTTAATTAAGTTGAATTGTATTTAATATATTATAGGAATAATATTATCAATCAATTATTCAAGAAACATAGGCAAAACCAAAATCACCGATTTTAACATCTGTAAGACAATCGTCACTGCAGTGTTTAATCAAATAAATCAGAAAGCATAGAAAATTTAAAGCACAAGTTCACTCAAATTCTTGAGAAAGTAGAGCACATATGGGAAATTCTGTAAAGAACCTCGCGAACAACACCATTTTAATTTTCACGTTTGGTTAGAAACCGGATGGAACTGTGGGTGATGAAATCTTTTCGGATTTTGCACACTCCGGTTTATTGCAGAATCTTTAAGGAGGAAGTGTGATTGTACGTTTATAAATAAGTGTAAGTAAGATAATGTATCGGACGTAAATGTAGTCGCCGTAGTCTAGTAGGTAGTGTGTTGGCTTATTATATGCAAGGTCAGGGTTCAAATTCCAGGCAGACATCAAAACGAAATATGAAAAAAATATTTTTTCCGAGACTTCCTCTCAGCAGATTTCTGGCAAAAACTCTGAGAGCAAATAAAAACTGCCATGAAAAGTTTTTTAAAATCTGTCGTTCAGAGTCGTTGAACTGAAGGTCCCGCCACTCACTTATTAAATTAACGCACACGACATGAGTGGTGTGAGAAGCTAAGCCGTAATATTGACTGAAGAGTTGTAATGGTCATTTATGTATGTATGTACTTATGTATCGAACGTAAGCAATCTGTATAGAGAGATTTAATGTCAAAAACTGTATGAAAAACGAGGCGAGAAGTTTTGCTCTAATTCCCTAATTAAAAATAAAAAGAGACAAAGAATCTTCTCAAATCAAGATATACAATCAAAACTTTTGTTGGGAAATTACAATAAGATTAGATCTTAGGTCAGACTATCCAAGAGTATTATGAGGTTGGTAAGCGGTCTCTTGACTCAGAGTATACTTATTCAAAATAGATGTTTTCTCGAGCCTAATATATAAGTTCTGTGAAAATCAGAATGAACCATAGAAACATATGTGACGTCAATCAGGTGCTGGACAGAGTATTGCCATTGTTGACCGCGAGCAGCATCATAAAATTTCTCGGGGAAATAAGCTTGGAAGGGATATTTAGAGGAGTACCCTATAAAGTTGGAGGGGATTACTATAGATTGTATGCAACTTCGTGACAATAATAATTATCACCTCTAAGGACTATGTATTAATTTCGATTTACAGCCCATATGGTGTCTTAGATTATTTGCAAGATCAAGCATTTGTATTAGAGAACTTTCTCTACCACTGGAAAATAAAAGTCAGTGTTTAATCTGAAATCTCCGCAATGAGGCTAAATTGGTACAAATTAAAGTGAACATTGCTGCAGTTAATTAGTAAGTTTAAAATCAACTTTGATCAAAAATTGTAAACTCATTTTCATTCAATGTTAAAATCCATGGTGTATTACAGAATCCAGTTATAGCTTGCTGCCTCAGCTTCAAACATTGAGTGGAGCAGAGGGTGTCTGGTTACAGCAAAAAAATATCCATGCGAAGCACACTTCGCATTCAAATTTATTTAAAATTGATTTAAAGACTCAAAACTTGTTGTTAGTTGATTGATAAAATAGATTTAAAAAGGTATTTCGCTAAAAGGTATTTCGTCTGAGGCATGAAACGGAAAACTGTATTGTATTGTTACGAAAATGGAAGCATCGTTTAACATTAACATGAGAAACAAAAGCTATACTAACACATACAACGAACTTGTTTGCATATACCAGCAACATCAGTAGCCAGACTAGTATGAAAGAAAGCAAAAACAAACAACGTAAGCAAAGTACACAAACAACAATGAAGTCGCAATAGAGTTCTCGAGAAAGCGAAACTCTGAGTATATAAAAATACAAGACAAAGCAAGCAGTGAGTAGTAATTATTCAGTCAGTCTTGTGTGAAGACACGTTGCGTGCGAAGTAAACGGTCATGGTTTGAAGATCACTGTTGTGAAGATCTATCGAAGAGCTGTTAGTGTTTGCGCGAACAGAAGTATAAAGTAGAATAGTGAACATTATTGTTATATTCAAGTTGTATACAGTGGCACACAAAAGTAGTGCGAACAATAAAGAGTTTAAAAGAAGCAAAACACAAGTTTATTTTTATTTTTGTTTGCAATCAACGAACTCATATTCTAAACGTTTTTAAAAAGGTAAAAACGTAACAGTGTTCTCCAGTCAAAACATTTATTAGAAGAAAATATTAGAAAAACCATGTGAAACTGTACAGTGACTGCTGCGATCTAAGAGACAATACCACACCTCATCTGAAAACACAAAGAAACTAAAACAGGAACTAAAGAGAAAATATACTGTGTGGTCCACATGACCACCAAATTTGTGCTAAAAAAAAATAAACGGAAAGAAAAGCAGAAACATTTAATTCAATTGCCAACATAAAATTTTTATGAGCAGCACGTTCCAAAATAAAAACCAAAAAAAAAAATAAAAATAAATTATAGTTATTGTTTAAATAACAATGGATAGAGTACATAAATAAAAAAAAAATAGAAAAAGACGAAAGAAACTAAAAACCATAATGTCACCCGCATTATTAATAAACACAACGTCAGTTACTAAAAAAAAAATAAAAAGAGGAAAAGAGTGCACAGCTTGAATTGAATTGAAGCGAACTGCACTGGTTGTAGACACAAGCACAAGCAAACATGGAGTTTGCCGAAGCAGCTGAACGGTAATATGGGTTGCAGTGCAGCAGCAGCAGTTGGCATCACCAACTAACTAACAACTCTAAATACAGTTATTTTACAGGAAATAGAAAATTTTGTAGCAAAACAAACAAACAAAAAAACCAAATCAAAGGAAAATAAACATAAACAAAGAAGACTGACTAAACAAAACATGTCGAGTAAATAAATAAAATATTTTAGAAAATGGAAAATGAACAAAAAAAAGAAGTAAATTTTTCAGAGGAACCCTATTAAAAAGTAGAAAATATCTCAAATTGCATGTGCATGCATCTGTGTGTACGTATATGCATCGTTAGTATTAACATCATAATGATGATTAGAATCATTTGTACGACTGACTGACCATAATTTATACCCCCAGTTACTGTATGCAATTCTTTCTATGAGTTGTAATGTATTGTGATGTATTTGTAAAGGTTGTCTTTGTATGCAATCGTACATTCACATGTGCAGTGTGCAACCCCTGGTTACACATCTGGTACCGGTACTATTTATCTTGTGAGTTGTAACAACTTTTGAAATTTATTTTATTACAGACAACTTTTATTTTCGGTAATAAATTTCATCATCAAATTTTAAAATGATTTAAATTCGCAAAATCCTTTAAAAAAAAAAGGAATTTTTTTGTAAATAAATAAATATTAAAGCAATATTATCCCAGATATTGCAGTACTACTGTTGGAAAGAGGACTCTTCGAACCACTATTTATACGCAGTGGAGTAAGTGTACCTAGTTCCAATTTTTTTTTAAAATGAGCACTAATTTTCCCGAGCTGTTTCAAAAGCTTTCACCAGGAATTAAAGTTTTTAAATCCAAATTACATACTTTTACATTTTTACCTTTTTAAAAACGTTTAGAATATGAGTTCGTTGATTACAAACAAAATAAAAATAAATTGATGTTTAGTTTCAACGAAACTCTTTATTGTTCGCACTATTTTTGTGTGCCACTATTTTCAACTTGATGTATTCAATAATAATTTGCTTAATTCGCTATTCTTCTTTACACTTCTGTTCGCGTAAGCACTAACAACTGCAGATCTTTACCACGGCAATCTTCAAACCACAACTGTTTTCTTCACACGCAACGCGTCTTCACACAAGACTGACCGAATTCTTACTGCTTGTTGCCTGCTTTGGCTTGCCTTTTTATATGCCCACGTAATCAGTCTGATGAAGGTTCTTGAAGTAGAACGTTCAGGGTTTCGCCTTCTCGAGAATTCTATCGCGACTTCATTGTTGTTTGTGTAGTTTGTTCACATTGCTTATTGTTGCGTTCTCGCTTACTTGTCTATCCCCCTTTTATTTCTTATTTAAACAAGTTCGTTGTATTTGTTTGTGTAGCTTTTTGTTTATCGTTTTCGTGACAATACGTTCCAAAACTATTCCAGATATTGCAATACCACTGTTTCAAAGACACCCTGCAGGTCATCATTTGTTTTATTTTTGGTGACCACTTTGATTGGTTGCTGAGGAAAAGGCTTTTAATACTGATTTTTATTATATTCAGCGAAAAAGCTCACTTCCCATTGTCTAATAGTCATTGTGGAAAAGCCATTGCATTCGGAAAGTCTAACAGTTTGGTGCACATTATTATCTGAAGTTGTCATTGGACGGTATATTTTCGAAAATGATCCTGAGAATTATGAAATTCACAGTTTGAAGTTTCAACAAATCGATGTTATGACCCGCCAACACCGTACTTGCTTTAGTGCTACTAAGTTTCCAGATATACTAGTTCCACGTTTAGACGACGTCTATTGGCCACCATAACCATCCGGCTTAACGCTGTTAGACTTTTTTGGTGGTGTTACGCCAAATACTGAGCAATCATTCGCATATTGTAGTTGATACATACATACATAATTTGTCATTATAGCCCTTCACTCAGGATTACAACTTAGCTTCCCAAACCACTCATGTTTTGTGTGTTCATTTTATACATGACCGGCGGGACCTACAGTTTAAAGTCGACTACGAATGACAGATTTTTAGAGAAATTTTTCATGGCAATTATTTTATTTCACTTTCTTTCATTGTGAGAGATGGAGTTTAGAAAGAAGGAATCTTGAGGACAAAGTCGGCGTCTGTACTGTCGAAAACTTCTGCAGCGAAGAAAATTGGGATAGCACGGCCAGTTACACTGAGGTCTTGCTAAAATCTAAGAAATTTGACCTGGATGAGAGAATTAGAATGGATGTTTGAACACCCTCTCAGATTTTGTTGCGCAATCCGGGCACGGATATGGATATGGAAAGGCCAAATGGACAGATGGACTCCACTTCGAAGTTATAGTACGGTAGTTCCGGAGAGGGCACAAAGAGTCCAAAAGAGGAGGGGGAGATTTAGTTTGCGAGAGCCCCACACACGGGGGACAGTGACGACTTCCCCTATGGTGCGGTTAAGTACATTTACTTCTCCTCAGCGGAAAAAAATGGCGTAACCTACCGTTTAAAGTCGACTGCGAATGACAGATTTTTAGAAAAACTTTTCATGGCAATTTTTATTTACTCTCGGGGCTTGTGGCAGAAATCTGTTGAGTGGAAGTCGCTGAAGAAATATTTTTTCGTATTTCATTTTGTTCGAGATGTCTGACCTGAAGTTTGAACCGTGGCTTTACGTCTACTTGACTAGGAAGATTGTAGTTGATATTCTATCAAATATTCCGATATTATCATTCAAGCCAATGGATGAAATTGAAACGAATGATTTTTTTCTTATAAAGCTTTCTGAATAAGTTGTTTATCAATTACGAGACTGCATTTCGACTTACTATTCAATGAATAGGCCTATGTTTTCTAAATCAAAGAAAAAACAAGAAAACTTTATTTTAAAAAGCCTTTTTGCTAACTTTAGCTCATCACAAACTTCAAAAAAATGACAAAAATGTTTGTTTTAATTGACTAGTTGCTGCATGCATGCATGCAGCATTCATGTTGCCAATACAATTTCAATTTAGACCAGTTTTTTTTTGTTGTTGTTGTCGACCGTAATGTCTAATCAAATTAACATCTGCATAAATAAATTTACAACAACAATAACAATAACTAGACTAATGAACATAGAAAGACCTCCTGACAATATTGCAATTTAAATCAAATTGACACTTATTAAGAGTGGAATGTGGCAACAACGACGAAACAAACAAACTTACAAACAAACATACAAAGAAAAAAACTAATAAACATAGCATAACGGTATGCTACAACAACAACAAACAAACAGAATTTAAATTTCTCTACAATATGGAAAATGGACCACACCACAGATAGAAACTCAGACACAGACTCGTGCACAGAGAGAGCCACAAATAAAGTTGGAAGTGAGGTAAAAATAATATAAACAGGGTAGTATCCGCAACAAGACAATCCAAACCTGTCTTGTATATATACTAAAAGCTATTTCAAGTAGTTGCACACACACGTAGACAGACAAACCATAGAGACAAACGGACAAACAACAACAACAAACAGAAAAAGAGAAGCGCAATAATACTCGTAATAGAATGTGACACGTGCAAGTCGTTTGTTTTAAAGCATCGGAACGAATGAATATTGTCCATGAATGCTTAATCAAAAGCATTTAAAAAGGTTTCTACTTTTTCTACCTTCTATCCTTTGTTACCTTTTTTTTTCTTTCCTTTGCAGCATGCCACACATGTTGCAAATATAAAATAGAAAATAGAAAACTAAGTGGTGGTAAGTCCATATAATTGTTTTCTAGTGGCAACATAAACGTATCGTATCGTATCGTATCGTATAATTATTAACATTGATTTGATACGGTTTTTGCCACTCATAAACAACATTGTTGCACATTCGTTCTGCTACGTTCTACGACGTACATACATAGATGTGTAGCACAGTTATCAACTGTGTTAGCACAGCAGACAGATACTAAACAGACCGTCATCGTTGCGCTTGGAACAATTACAAAGCAAATGTGTAATCGCTGATCGGTATTATCATTGTCATCAACATTAACTGTGTAATTGAAACTTATGTACGACTATATTATTAAATAAAAGAAAAATGTTATATTCTATAGCAATTGGAAGGCATTATAAATAGGGATATCAGTACAGAATAATCAAAGAATGCATTCGTGAATTGAAGTGCAGATAGATAGGTTTTGAAATTCGAATCTCTGGTTAAATAATTGCTATTAAATATGGTTGTATGACACATGCAGCCATTTTCTGGAGTCCCATTTGACAAAAATGTCATGTCATACATATGTACATACATACATAATTGGCCATTACAACCCTTCAGTCAGGATTACGGTCTAGCTTCTCACACCACTCATGTTGTGTGCCTTAGTTTTTTTATACTTGAGTGGCGGGGCCTGCAGTTTAATGTCGACTCCGAACGACAGATTTTTTTTGAGAAACTTCTTCATGGCAGGTTTACTCTCAGAGTTTTTGCCATGAAGATTTTCTCAAAAATCAGTCGTTCGGAGTCGAATTTAAACTGTTGGCTACGCCACTCATGTATAAAGGTAACACACATAACATGAGTGGTATGAGAAGCTATGTTGTAATCCTGACAGAAGGGCTATAATGACCAATTATGCACATATGTATAACAAATAGGCTGATCGTTTTGATCAGTCGAAAAAATGTTTCTAGGGACTGCTTATTTTCTAACTCAGCAGAACGTTCCATCAAAAAGAAATTTCAGTCAACGATTACACAAACACAAAAGGTACTTATTCCCAAACAATCTTCAAGAGAATATGCAGAGAATGAAAAAGCAACAAAAGTTCTTTTAAAGATAATAGGCGCAAGCTTCATAGTGCTTCTTATTAACTCCTGTTCAAAATTTAGAACGCCAAGATTATGCCAAAAGAGTAGAGCGTCTAAATAAGTTTTCTCAATATTTCTTATAAAATCATGTCGGCTTTTTATATGAAAGCTTAAACTCTCTCGTATTGGCCATTCATGCCTATGTGGTTTCATTATTGGTTGCTCCTCAACTCATCAGATTTTAACACTCAAGTTCACAAATGACAAGGATCTACTAATCCCATGTCGATGTGCATCCCTACTTGTTCGATTTGTGCAGCCTTATGGTACATTTAAACGATTTTAAGTATTCAAAGCTTTTAACTTATCGAACTTTGACAAATGAGTTTGAACAATATTTTGGGTTGCATGAAAGATGGCACAGACACATTTGAAATGTTTTATATTATCATAGGTTTTCGGCAAGGTAACGCTCTAATATCGAGCGAATAATATCGAAACGAACATACGTTCCATTATATAAACGTGAATGTGAACGTACGTAAAGCTTAATTGAGTGTCCCAATAAACAGTGAGTGGTTCTAGTAACGACTCCTAAAAGCATGCTACATTGTTGAACGTTTAAGATTAAAAATTAAATATTTTTAGCTAATGAATGCACTCCTTGACTTCCTATGGTAAATTATTCTTTAAATTGATTTTAAGCGCCTGAATGCAAAAGTTTCTGCACTAGTGTGCATGTGCACATCCATTTTATTCAGAGAATAAAAACTGAGTGTAAGAGAGAACGTTAAAGTGTGAGTGTATAGCAGAAGAGGAAATACATTTAAAAACATATGCGTCACTTAAAGATACATACGAGTTTTATTATTGCAATAGTTGTTGTTATTAATGTTGCTGTTAATAATACTGTTGTTGTTGCTGTTGTGATTGCTTTTCATGCTGTTTATTTAATGGTTACACCCACTCATACGCCGCCCCTTCTAAATTAATCATGCAACAAGAACAACAGCAGCAGCAGCATCAACAGAAATGCATCATCAGTTGGTTTAAGTGTTTTATAATATAACAACACTCCAGAGTATTTGTTCAAGTAAATGTACATATGTATGCAAGTGTGTGTATATGTTACAGAGTGTTTGGTAATCTAACATGAGAATATTTAAAATCATGATTGGTAGGGCTATGGGGAGTTATAATATTCACACTAAAAATTGATTCATAACATACCAACAACAACAACAAGTTTAACACTTTGTTATTTATTTGTTAGTTGTTAGTGTAGTGTGTGTTTAAAATGCAAACGCTCTTTTATTTTTGTTTTTATTAAACTTGTTTACATTTTTTGTTTTTTTTTATAAATCATGGTGTACGAAGTATGTTGTGTATATGTATACTTGTGTAAGTATGAGTTTCGGTTAGTGTACGTTTAATAGCTGTAATTAAGTTTTTTTTTTCTCTGTACAATTTTTAAAGAGAGTTGCAAGTGCTGTTGTTGTTATAGCAGCTGTTTTTAAATACTCTACGAGAGTTAAAATATTGAATAAAAAAAAACTTTAATACAGAGTAGGAGTTAAAGTGTATGAGTGTGTGGGTGTTTGGTGTTATTGTTTTTTGTAGCACCTCTTATTGCCATCATCATCGTCATAGCGATATTGTTGATGTTTTCGTTGTTGCTGTTTGTAACAGTTGTTTTGGTTTTGTTTTTAATTTCTCTACTTGTTTTATACATTTTTTTTTCCTTTTGCTTTATAACTGCGAGTGAGTGGTACTTGAATATATGAGGAAATGTATGTTGTCTGTGCGTGAGAGCATTCTCTGCACAGTGCATTCTATTGAAATATAAGTGTTTACAAATTAAGGATTAACATACATACAATCTTCAGTCAGGATTATGGACCTAGTTCCTCACACCACTTATGTTGTGTGTGTTAATTTTATACATGAGTGGCGGGATATACAGTTTAAAGTCGACAAATTTTTTAAGAAACTTTTCATAGCAATTTTATTTACTCTCAGAGTTTTTGGCAGTTTTTGCCCCAAATCTGCTGAGAGGAAGTCACCAAAGAAATATTTTGTTTATAGTTTCTTTTTGACCTGGGGTTTGAACCGTGGCCTTACGTCTAATAAGCCAACACACTATCTACTAGACTACGGTGACTCCGACAGACTTGCTTACCTTGTCATAAAAAATGCAATGAAATTAAATTCACAGACAAGGCTCCTACAAAAAGATACTGAGAGTAATACTGAGGCAACTGTATGGAATGGATCTCGAAATGCCACTGTATGTTTCATCTCTTCAATTGCGATAGTTGATAAGCCGGTCAGACTATGCCTTCCAGAGTCTTCAACTTAAAACTTCATATACAACTGAATTCAATTACTAGAGGGATTAACCGGAAATAGCTTTAAAGCTAGAATACCAGTTGGGTACCAGAACACTAGGCTTTTCATTGCATTGGTATGTTGCTGGCTTAGCTATGCCATGCATTTGAGTAATTGCGCTTCTGCGAAAAGACATATATGATGAAAGCAATAAAATTACCCACCAAGCTTTTTCAGTTTCTGTTTCGTAATCAAAGATGTAAGTGGTTTGGAACTGTCATAATAGAACACAACAACTTTTCTATTGATTAATTGAAGCCATTTCAATTGAATTGTTTACTTCAATTGCTGATATGTTCCCACTAGCATTACCTTTCTTTCCATATTCAATTTAGAGATAAATTTAAATAGAATTATTTTTCTTATTAAAACTACTGTGCACACGAACATTACTTTGGGTATGTTTGAGTATTATCGTGAAAATATCCCATGTTGCACGTTTATTTATTTAAAAACATTTTTGAAATGTTGTTTGTTTCTGGTTTGTTCGTTCATACGAGATATGCTCCAAAATGAGAGTGGTTGCTAGGTTGGCATACATTGATAAGTACAATAATAAGTTTTAATTTCTTATATGATTCTAAAAGCTTTTAATTTAAGGTAATAAAATATAAATTTAAATTAAAACTTCTTAAGAAAACATAAATGTTGTCTTACGCACTGACATTCGTTTCTTTATTTTATTTTTAACTGAACAATTTACCTACGTTTAATAAATATAATCCTGTTAAGGGGCAAAAACCATGTAAGATGTATGGCATGTGTGGGAGGGGGGTGTGTATGTTCAGAGCTAAAAGCGGAAGTGAAATATTATTATAACAGTAGTTACACTCTTTATAGAGCGTATATTTTTATAATTACATTTTAATTATTAAATTTAAAAACTTTTTTCTCCCTCCGCATACTTCTTCTGTGACCGCTGTTGCTGTTACTGTTGCTGCTGCTGCTGATGTTGTAATATTTGCATTTTATTGCCTGGTTGCTGTAATATAAGTAAGTCAAGAGGTTTGTAGGAATTTTAAGTTCAGAATATTTTATTTTACTTTATATGGCATGTTGATGCTTGAAATTATTTAATTAATTTTAAATTATTATAAATCATTGAAAATAATATCCAACCACAGAAAACAAAATATGTTTTTAAACAGCCACCATAAGAATGTTGCACAAGTACACGGCAAATTCGAGCAGGAGTAATTAAATATTTATTAATCCCGAACCAGGCATTACAAAACGCCAACGGGAGTTTGTTACTGTTGCACTTACATACATATTTTGCTCATATCTTCACCATACAACTTTTAAAGTTACATTAAATCTTTACCACCCTAACCCAAACCTAAACCAATGGAAAAACTACAAGGAAGAGAGCATAAATACAGCCACAATAAAGTAAAGTTAACAGAACATTGGTGTGCTCGTTGCTATTTTAAACGTTAATGCTTTACTTGATAATATAAAAGTACACTAAGTATTGTGAATGTGTGAGTGAGTGTGGCTGCAATGTCATCTCATACTTTAAAGAAATGTACATACATACATTACTTCTGAAATGAACGTATATAAAAGGAATACCATATTAGGGAAAGTTTAAAGCAATTTCAAACACATTAGATTAGGGTTGTTAGCGCGTTTTGTTATTTCTTCTTTCTGCTTTTTTTCATTTTTTAACGTTTCAACGTTGAACGTTAGAACACCTTAATGTCTGTAATAATCTTAGTAAATACCAATTCAGTTGGCAGTTAAGGTTGGGTTAGGTTAAATTGACAGTTGCCTTAAGCATACATAGCTCTTAAAGGCCCTATCACAGGTTCCGTCGTAACACCGTTATGCTTATTTTGCCTATGACTTTAAAAGAATCATTTTTTGCTAGATAAGCTGTGTCGAAGAATTCATTAAAACTTCTGCAAAAGCTGTTGTATGTGTAAGGCATGTATACCTAAGCACCAATATTCCATTGGTAAGAATTGCTATGGAACGCCTCAGATGGATTCTGTGGAAATTTAAAGCAAATAATGTTATTCATATGCACAGAACGTACTAGATTTGCCTGGATTCCGCACGAATTTGTTGTCAGATCATTTGCTTAAGATAGTTTGCAATTGCATCAATTATTTTGTTACCTACTACGCCTCCGTATCCTAGGCTTATAGTCTAACGATTCTCACCTGAAATAACCTGCATCTTTACACATTCTTCTGTATTATATACGCACGCTTAACAGATCTAAAGGCCGCTTTGGCAGCAGATTTATATGTGTATACGTCTATTCATTACAAATTTAGATATCATTTTCACTTTGGTTCATTCAGAAATTACGTATATACATAATTGATCAGTACAACCCTTTATTCAGGGTTGAGTATTAAAAAAGATGAGTAGATTCGAATCATACTCATAATTTGTGATACTTATACGCATTGATACTTATTTTAATATCATACTCATACTACTCATATTCAAAGTTTGAAGTACTCATACTTAACAATACGCATGATGTTGTTGATTTCGACTCTCCTTTACTCAGCATTTACAGGAATCACAAAATAAGTATGATTCGCGTACGAACACTAGAATACTTACTAGAAGGTTGTGTGTTTGCTTTGCTTGCTGTCTTCGCCTTTTGCTTTCTTCTTTTTTTTTGTAAATGGAACAACAACTAAGACTGTAAATTTTGATGAATGATTCGAATCACTCTAATCATTTATGAGTATTATAAGTATTTTTCTAAATTTATGAATCCGAATGTGTAGTGGTATGAATCAAACATATATCGAATGTTAAGAGTTTGATGTCAACGTTGTACTCATACTCATTGCAACGTGTATTTATAAATCAATGTTGTAGTGAGTACGAATGAATCAGAGCAGTTCAATTTCAATACTGTTGACTAACTCATACTAAAAATTTCATGATCACTTATGAGTAGCGAAAAAACGATTCATTGCTGATCACTGTTGTGTACAGCGAGATATTTCGGAGTTACCTTCATGTTGATTCCTGACATAGATGACATTAACATAGCTGATGCAATTACAAAAGCTGGTACAATAATTTATTCGAACGAATTCAAATATGAAATTAGCAGCCACTTCTTGAGGAGTAAATAAATGCTACCACACCAATTCCACTTATTCGTCAGATAAACATGGGCAAAGAGACCCAAACCTATTGAATCCAAACAAATTCGGCCTATTACTGGTATATTCCATTGCCAGCAATTTAAAAACAAATTTTTTAATGAAAACCTTTTTGTATCTCAAAAAATTTGTAAAGAAGGAAGACTTACCAAATGACGACACTATTAATACACGAATATCGCGGTTTGCGTATTCAGGACAGTCAGAACGAAACAAATTATATAAAATGCAGAAAAATGCCTTACATGACTTCTAAATTAATAATCCTCCTGTCAAAATTAGGAGAAGCTACGTCATTTGGTTTATGTTTAACAGCAATTGATAGCAGACAACCGCATGATTTGAGGAGTAAATGAAAAAAATTCTAATTTCAATATGCCCTTAAAAGGGTACGAGTACAAAAGAACATTATTTTCTAAGATACAGTTTTGAAAATATCCCAGTCTAGGGTGGGCATTTCTCAGAACTGTTTTGAACCATAACTATAATTTACTTATTTGTGTTTGACTGTCTTCCTTTACGGTAGCAGTGCTACCGTTGCACAGCCATAGAGGCATGAATTTGGCTTTATTGGTACAAAACACATTTCCTCTTCTATTTCTCTCCCGTATTTTCCTTGATTTTGGTTGCTTGAAGCTACACATGTTGAAGTATTAAAGTGTGCGTGGTTTCAATACAAAAGTGAGTGAATTTGTTTATCTACCAGTTTATATCAATATTGTGGATTTCTTTGACTCTACCATATGCATACATATATGTATGTATATCCGTATATCCTGAATATATATGTACATATACATATACATACATTCATATAACTGACAACAGACATGTATTATTTTCTGTTTATTTCATTTGTGTCTAAGTGTACATAAAGTGTGTGTACGAGTATATTTTGTTTACACTGGATATTCTGCTCGATTAAGCAAAGCAGGAAAAAAGGGAGTGGCATGGCAAAAAATGTTTGTCAAAGTTGTCAGACCGTAGACAACTTTTCTCGCATTATTTTGTTAGCAGTGGATTGCTTTTACACAAGTGTCTGTCTGTCTCTATCTCTCTCTCCCTCTCCCTTAGTGGTATGCATGTATGCGTGCTTTTATGCCAATTTAGTGTTGTTGCTGTTGTTTAAGTACCTAAAATAATAAGAGAAAACACAAGTACTCCATTCGTAGTACTTCAATGAAAACAAAAAAAAAAAGAAAATAATTTTTTTAAGAAAATACTGGGAATTCATTTATTTAAATTTACTTAGACGAAATGAGATTTTCGTATTTATTTTATTTACTCATACTCATACTAAATTACTTATCGAGACTAAATCTAATATTGCCAAAGTGAGAATCAAATCAAAGTAAATTTTATTAAAAGTCTTGTGACAACTTGTCACATTTTGTTTGTCAAACAGTTTGACAGTTAAATATTTGAAGAAATAAATATTTCAGATATTAAAGCATTATAGGCGTTTAACATGGTTTTTTTTAAAGGGGTGCTTAATTTAAACAGAAATCAATAACGAATGAATAAAAAATTAAGCTCTAAATAAACTTTTTAAAGAAGAATAACTTTGATCTTCAATTTCAGTTTGAATTTTTACTAAACGGGGATTACGATGCGAATCAGCCGTTTTTGTTTTAGTAACTGAGGAACACGTATATGTCGTTAATTTTTCTGTTCCATTCAGTATGTGTATTAAATATAAATAAATAAATTATATAATAAGTAATTTGCATACTAGACGTGAGTCCACGGTTCAAACCCCATGTTAGACATCTCCAACAAAACAAAACTCAGGGAGCGAATAAAATTGGGATGAAAAAGTTTCTCAAAAATCTGTCATTCGGAGTGAACTTTAAACTGTAGATCCCGCCACTCATGTATAAAAAATAACACACACAAAATAAGTGGTATGAGAAGCTAAGTCATAATCCTGATTGAAGTGTTGTAATGACTAATTCTATATGTATGTATGTACATATGTATTTTTTTACAAAAGTACCATTCGATGCAAAAAGGTACTTTTTCAGTTATTATTCAGTACCATTTTAAAATTTTGATGCAATTAGAAAAAATGGCGAACTATACATACGTAGTCGCTGTAGTATAGTAGGTAGAGTGTTGGCTTATTAGGATTCGTATCCCGGTCAGACATCAACACGAAATATAAAAAATATTTCTTTTGCGACTTCTTCTCAGCAGATCTCTGGCAAAAACTCTGAGAGTAAATAATAAGTTGCCACAAAAAGTTTCCCAAAAAAAAATCTGTCGTTCGCAGTCGACTTTAAACTGTAGGTCTCGCCACTCATGTATAAAATTAACGCACACAACATGAGTGGTGTTGAGAAACTAGGCCGTAATCCTGACTGAAGGGTTGTAGTGGCCAATTATGTATGTATACATACGTGTAATGTAAAAGAAAAATTTTCTTATTTTTAATCGATTTTGCCTGAGTTTTTTCGTTTTAAATTTTCAAGACCTAAACGATTAAAAACTTAGCAGCACTGTTTTCCTATTTCATGCTACTTATTTCATTTGTTTAACCTATAATCTCTCCACTCGTATTAATTAAAAATCATAAAAAAAAATCATAAAAAAAAACTGATGAGAATACTTTTATATGCCTATTAGTTAGTTATTAAGAAAAACCCCAATCAATTAATATGAAATCAATTTATAATTAAATATGTGTGTGCATTACTGGTGGCAATCAATATATAATTTTCTTTTTTTTCAAATGATTTGATTGCATTAACATTAAATTTATTTTTTCCTCAGTTTTTAATTTATTTTAAAAGCTTTTAAATTTTCATTTCCAATAAATAACAATAATAATAAGAAATAATAGGCGAAATACAACCAAAACGAAAAAGAAAACAGGGAATAGAAATAGAAAGAGAAAAAAAAAGATGAAAGAAATTAAATGTATAATTTAATATAGGTCGGGCATACTTTATAAATAAATTCATTTTAATTAAATTCAATTGCTTGTGTCCACTCAATGTGATTTATGGCCATTACTCACGAACCGAACAGTGGAAAAAAATGGAAAAAATAAAGAAAAATAAAAATAATAAGAAAACGTAATAGATTTTCATACAACGTACGATAATGATGATTGAAGTGGATAGATGGCACTACCACCACCATCAGCATTTCCATCGCATTATTTTTATTATAATGGTGGGTCACTAGAGGCTAAAATAAAATATATTTTTACTAGACCAACCATTATTACAATATCATCATTATCATCATCATCATTATTATTATCAATTTTCAGAAGACTTTAATTTCTTATTGTTGTATAGGCATACCACATATCAAGTAGAAGTATTTAAATGAATGACGAAATGAACGAAAGAATTAATGAATGAACATAAAAAAAAATATTTATTTTAAAAAAAATTTACTGCCTCAATAAAAATATTAAAAAAATATATAAATTTTAAACTTATTATGCACCAGCCAACAACAGTAAATTGTTCTTCTCTCTTTTTTCTTTTAAATAAAAGCAGTCAACTGGCTATGGGGCCATTTGCTAATACTATGTTCAGACATGCACTTTTATTGCGTAAATCGCAATAAACGCCATTATTGAGCTTAATATTCCTTTAAAGTTTCAATTAATTATTGTGCAATAAATACGCAAATTGTTATAATATTGAGTAAAACTTAAAATATAGCACTGTAATAAGTATGTTCAGTGAGCATATTATAATTATCCGAACAGTTTCTGTTGATATTTGACAACTGAAATGTCAACAACGACAAACCCTACAAGAAATTAATAACCGAAACTAACCCATACAAAACTTACTTACTACTACACATGCAGCTTTTATTTGACTTTTTATGCTTCAGAGTTGTATTGGTTAATATTTATTAATTTCAAAAACTCAATCGTAGTAAGCTTTGTTAACAAACAAAAAACCAATATTGTTGAAACAACCAGCTGTTTTATTCACCAGCTGTCAAATGAATATTGAATAAGCAGCTGAACTGCGTATATTATTATGTCTGAACACTTAAAATATTGTTCTCAAAGAACCGAATATTGATTTAATAAAGTCCATGTCTAAATATAAACTAACAAACATTGTAAAATTTCCTTTTTTTGTATTCTCTTTTTAATTGTATTTATTCTATGTAAAGCAAAGCAAATATTTATCAAACATACTCCTGCAGCAATTGCAAATAATAGTCAAAAAAAAAATATGTTTTAAATTTAATTAGTGATTATTAAAGTAATATTTTATTGTCCATTTACTACAGCCATACTCCCATATACACAGGATCATCTAAGTGATTGTATGTCAATAAATGCATGCATACATATTTTATGAACAAATTTATTTCGAAATGGAATTTACAAGTATGTATTACAAATATTTTCATTTGAAAAACACATTCATTCATATGTACATATGTATGTACTTATGTATATATATGGTATTGGCAATAATAATAATTATGTTATAAAATGCAGATTTAGAAATATTTTCTTATTTGCATTTGATTTTTCTAAATTAAATGTTTTGAACAGTTCAAGAAAAAAGTATTCACACACACACAGAATTATATAAAACTTATCCGCGTATTTTTATAAAAGCACTTGTGGTCCATTAAACAGCTTGATAGTCACCGTAGTCTAATAGGTAGTATGTTTGCTTATTAGACGTAAGGCCACTGTTCCAGCCCCAGCTCAGACATCTCGAACAAAATGAAATACAAAAAATATTTCTTTAGCGACTTCCCCTCAGCAGATATCTGGAGAGCAAATAAAAATTGCTATGAAAAAGTTGCTCAAAAATCTGTCATGCGCAGTCGACTTCAAACTGTAGGTCCCGCCAACCATGTATAAAATGAACACGCAAAACATAAGTGGTGTTGAGAAGCTAGGTCGTAATCCTGACTGAAGGATAGTAATGACGAATTATGAATGTGTGTATGTAATAGTCTGCCATTGTATGTCATTCTAAGTTTAACTTTTCTTGAAAATTCTCTATAATTCTAGAGGATGGGTACCAACTTCCAGAAATCGGCTTTTTAGGGGCCTCTTAGGCTACAATTTGTATATGGTGTGGTACCTGCAGTAAGTCTCATTTTTCCACATGTCCGATTTTATCGAAATCCAAATCCAATTTGGATATACATATCTCTAATTGGATTTTATTAGGAACGTCTTGGATTACAATTCCCATATAGAAACGGTAGCATTAAGTCAGGTTGGTGTCTTGATAACAAATGCTCTTAAAATTACATCATCTAAGTGATTGTTGACATTCCTAACTAGCTACCTCCAGAAATATTAACGAAACAATTAACTGTGACTTGGGCAATGAGACCGAACGCTATTGGGGCACGGAAATATGGACGCTATGGCCATATTAAACTCTTTGCTACAATTAATATGAATATACCTAACGACCATACAACATCCTTTCGATTCTTGCTTTATAATAAATAAATATATTTATGATAATGATATACAGCAAGTATTCACTTTTGGATCCAGATTACACAACAAAGTCAGATGTGGAACCTCTTCAAAGCAACTGAATTTTGGTTTCCAGATTACTGTAGTGCTATTTAGCTAAAATAAAGATTTTCGCTGTGTAAATCCGGTGGCGGAGTATATCGTATGGTGATGTACGCATATTTTTCGACAGTGCAGCCGCCATAAAGTCCATGAAGAATGTCTGCACACATTACGTGTATATTACGTGTATTCATTAGGCATTAAAAGCTATAGTGATTGACGTTACTTAACATCAATAGGAACAAGATTTTATGACGTTTCGTAACTATGGATAATACATGAATCCATTACACTGTGTCTGTGGATATCTGTGCTCTAACTGACAATATAAAACCCTCAAATCTAATTTCCATAAAGGATGCTACTTCCTCTCACAAAAACAAATTTTTCTGATTCGAAAGCAATGCACTGTATGAATAGGAGTCATCCCCTGAGTATTGGTCATTATAAAAATATTAAAGCTGAAGGCATAGTTCTCCTGTTTTTTCAACTTAAAATAACGACGCTGTAAAGAAAAATATTTATCGCTTGTGTAGCTTATTTACAACCATTTCAGGACGAATTTGACGTAAAGATTTGACTCATAATCGTTTCAGATGGTTAAAGACATGATTTTTATGAATAAAAATTCCGCAGATGAAATTCGTTTCTCTAAAAACAATAATTTGACTTGGTACTGTCCACTAAATATGAGGAAATTCTTAGAAAAAATTCGGTAAAATAGACAAAATGTTAATACGTTGCTACTCCCATTTAAGATCTCTAACATACAAGCTGAACTCGAAAATCCGAAGAGATTAGCGCTTAATGTCGGGCTTCAACTAAATTTAAAGGAAATCAAAGCCTTGAGAATGAAAACCGTTAGCAGAGAGAACACCACAAAACAAGATTAGGACCATGAATACTAGAATACTTCTATTTAATATGAAGCAAATTTAAAATACTAAACGCATGCGTGAAATCTATTGCGTTGTACCGAATTGAAACATGGTTTCAATCGAACACAATCAAGCAGATATTTGTCTGAGTCGTATGCAGCCTACTCTGGTCCAATTTAAGCAACGAGGAACCCATGCAGAAGCAAATTAAATGTAAAAAAGTGAATCAGGCCTACCATCAATACTTCTAGAACTTGGACAATGTAAACTTATATAGTAGGATTCAAAAATACTAGCAATATAATATGCAGGTACTTTATGTTCGGATGAAAAAGATATATGAACAGTCCTTGTTAAAGACACTCCTAATTGATGTGGTAGAAGCCAACACCAAAACTACTGTAATTTAAATATTTTCTGTTTTCCAAACGTCTGCATAATTGTGTTAAACAGTGTATTTAAAATATGATCGTATTTAAGCTGTTATTTTTTTCAACACAAACAAATACGGACAGCTGTTAAATAATTTATTTGGCATAAACCATCATAAAATCTTTTCAAATACATACACTCGTATTGTATAGAAATATATTATTTTTATAATAAATATTATGATTTCATTGCATTTTAATTTAATTTCGTATTTCATAAATTTGCATTTTGTTTTTCATTGCAAAATATGAGCATAGCATTGCGGGCAGCCTAAAGCAAAAATTTACACAAATTTTCTCAGACGGTTCATATGAGTTGGGTTTTTAAAACCCGCAGACAGACAAACTAAACCGCACGTACATACACTATAAAATGAAATGTTCAGATAATAAAATTTGAACAAAACACCGGATAAACTTTAAATGTTAAATTGTGAATGAAATTTAACTATTATGGGCCATTATATTAGGCCATTATACTGCAGGTAGGCTATGGTTATCGGAAGGTTTAGCAAGGAATGGAATGAAATTTTTTTTAACGAATTGTTAAATTATTGCCTAGCAAATCATGTGCATTTAATAAAATTTTAATTTATTAAAAAAAAACATATTAAAGATCCTTCTTTTATAAGCATTTCAGTTCAGTTCTTTTTATAAAAATTTACATCATTTATCATTTCTTTTTTCTGTATAATATTCTTGTCTATAAGTTTTAATTTGTTGATACTTAATGCCCTTTTTAATCCAGCTTATCGTATCGAAAAGTTAAACTCATATTTTAAAGTCTTCATTAACTTTCCATTGTTTCAAATGCTTTAAAAACACTCGCATGCAACTTTAATGTTTGAACCATCGCAATAAACTTTTTTATTAACTCTATCTATAGCTCCCCCTCTTGCTCTCCCTCGTATAAAAACAGTTTGATTTTCTCTATACACATACATACAAATATGTGTATAAAATGTATATACATTTACCGGGTGTGTAAGACAAAAATATGCAATAATGATGTACGTAACGTTTAGTTTTTAAACAATTGAAATTGTTAAAATGGCCGGGACCTACAATTTAAAATCGGCTCCGAACGACAGATTTTTGAGAAACTCTTCATGGCAATTATACTCAATTACTCTGAGTTTTTACAAGAAATCTGTTGAGAGGAAGTTGCCGAAGAAATATTCCAATTTCATTTTGAATTCATCATACTTATTAACATTATACATATGTCAGAAGCCGTATATAATTTATGATATTGTTACGAAAATGGAAACGGTGTAACATCGTTTAACTTTAAAATGATACGCAAAAGCTACACAAACAAATACAACGAACTTGTTTACATGTAAACCAACAACATCATTATGAAAGAAAAGGGAATAGACATGTAAGCGAGAATGCAACAACAAGCAGTGAAACAGTGAACAAAATACACAAACAGCAATGAAACAGCGATAGAGGCGAAACTACGAACGTTCAACTTCAAGAACTTTCATCAGACTGTTTACGTGGGCATTTAAAAAGACAAGACAAAGCAGGCAATGGGTAATAAGAATTCAGTCAGTCTTGTGTGAAGACTCATTGCTTGTGAAGAGAACAGTCGTGGCTTGAATATCTCCGTTGTAAAGACCTGCGTTGATAGTTTCTGTTTGAAACGTCGATTGTGAAAATCCCATACGAATAATCATTATCTGTGTTTCTCAATAAAATCAACCTCACAAAAAGAGGTTCATATACGATCTGTTGTTCTACAAAACGCCGTAGTCTAGTAGGTAGTGTGATCGCTTATTAGACATAAAGCCCGGGTTCGAGCCCCAGGCCAGACATCAAAACGAAATATGAAAAAAAAAAATATTTCTTTGGCGACTTCCGCTCAGCAGATTTGTGGCAAAAACTCTGAGCGTAAATATACCAGCCATGAAAAAGTTTCTCAAAATCTGTCGTTCGGAGTCGATGTTAAACTGTAGGGCCCGTCACTCAAGTATAAAATTAAGGCACACAACATGAGTAGTGTGAGAAGCTAGGTCGTAATCCTGACTACAGCGTTGTAATTATGTATGCTATGGTAGATTGCTACTAACAATAAGAACAATTACTTGCCTAAAACTCTGGGATCTGTTACTTACAAGCGTTATGTGAACTGTGCTTGCCGGTGGGCAATGGAAGTTTTAAATAGATTATTCGAATTGATGTCAAATGTCAATAAGCGATTCTAGGCAGAATAAGAAGATGTTATTAGTTGTGAAGGTAATAGCCGCACTGTTACTTTATGCTTCAGCAATATGAGAAGATATTTTGAAAGTGTAGTCGTAGTGCGTATGTTATTAATTTTTAATGATGCGTAGAGGATATCTCATCTATTATATATGACATCTGGACACGGTATATGGAAATCTACTATCCGGTACAGAAAAACGATTGAAAAAAAATATCACTGTTGAAATAGCAGTTCAAATATCAGCAAATTAATTCCATATATTAAAATATCAATAAATAGAAGTTATAAGAGATCAAGTATGACTGAATCCAGAAAATGATGGCTACAAGAGCTACCTATATCGCTACGTGTGTGACAGCTCAGCTATCAAATGAAGAGGAAACTGCATAATACGGTGTTCAATAAACGGCATTATTGAACTCAATATTTCATATAAAGTTTCAATTAATTATTGCGCAAATTGTTATAATAATATTGACTAAAACTTAAAATGCAACACTGTCATAAATATGTTCAGTGCGCATATTACAATTATCCGAACACTTTCTGTTGATATTTGACAATTCAAATGCCAACAACGACAAAAAACAATAAAAAGAAAACAAAACAAAATAAAAACAGTGTTGGTGAAACAACCAGCTGTTTTGTTTACCAGCTGTCAAATGAATATTGAATAAGCAGCTGAACTACGTATATTGCTATGTCTGAACACTTGAAATATTATACTCAATAAGCCGAATATTGACTCAATAAAAGTGCATATCTGAACATAGTATAACACGCTATATTTAAAAGCTCAGGATTTGACAAGTCTATTACGTTAACACAATCCGTGTTAGAAAAAGACAATGCTGTGTGATGCTTGAGATGATATTGGTTTTAATCACTGAAAATCCGATATACTCAATGAGAATTGAGACCTAAAAAAGGTCCTCCACTTCCAAAAAATTGCTTAAGATGTTCCTTGGCATCCAGCTAACAGTCCAAACGTAACACTCGTGCCTGTGAAAATCGATTAGTTGAATACTTTATAAAGGGGATGAGGATTTCTATGACAGAAATGCAAACTTACTACATAATAAAGAACAAAACGTTGCGTATTTCACCTGAATACGATCTTTCTAACTATGCAATAATAAACCCTTATTGAAAAAAATGGATTTCATTTCAGTGTGTTATTATGACATGTGACTTTCACAATTTTATTACCATACCCTGTATCAGAACCCTTCTGGTTATAATACAAACGTATGCAAATATCCTTCCTGTTGGCAATATTCAAATTTACTTTTTCGTGTGCTTCGCTACAAAAAAAAAGATATCAAATATGCTTAGATAATATTGTTGTATTTGTTGTTGTTCTTTTTTATTTTTTGATTTTCTTTATTAGATGTTTATTTGTATGAGTTCATTTAAATTTTTAACACGTCTAATATATTGAAACAAAGTACGATTGTAACAATGAGAACAGCTTAAACACATAGAACGTACACAAATATATTCAGGAATAATGGATGACATGTACTAATATAAGCGCTAATAGAGCAGACGAGAGCACAAGAATAGCAAAGATCAAAATGTATTCATTAATCACTGCTATATTTTAGCTCACTACTATAACTTCTGGGAAAGATTTTGCATTTACCCGCTTATATTTGAATTCAACGAAAACAAGACAAACATAAATCATTGTGTGTTAGTGTGAGTGTATGTGTAAAGAAAATCTGTTACATGTTAATTCCATCTACGTTGATGTCTATGACTATGAAGTCTATTATTAAGTTGTCTGTCGGCCTGTCTGTCCGTCATATTGTCATATGTTGTCATAAGGTTTTGGTGGCAAAGACTGATGGTTTTGAGGAAGAATTTTTTTTGTTTTTTCGTTAAATAAGTACGTGATTTACTATAATCGAAATGTTTTATAAACTTTACAATATGTATGTAAATTATACTCATACTTACACATACATTGTCATCTTATCTTATAGATCTCAATTAAAAGTTTTCAAATCATTACAACAATCACGTTTTTCAAACTTTTCAAAAACTGACATCTTTTTCCCCCTTTTTTCATATTTAACATATGCTTACATACATGTAACATACATGCGAGAGAGTGTGTGGATAGGAGCGTGTTTATGTATGCATGTGTGAAAAAATATTATTAAGAAATATTTAACCTCTTACACCAAAAAGTTTTATTATCGACAAAAGCAAAAAGTAAATCTAATTTAAATGTAAAAAAGAAGGAAATTGGATTTTGATTAAGTGACAATCCGTCTAAATGTGTATGTACATATATACATACATACATCCATCCATATGTGTATGCCCAACTTTTCAACTGATAATATGTTAAAAAGATTTTAAATTTAATACGAATTAAAATTGATAAATAATGTGGTGTTTAACTTTTTAAAGATTTACGTACTTGCTTAATTGTTCATTACAGCCCTTTAGCCAGGATTACAACCTAGCTTCTCACACCACTTTATGTGTTGTGCTTTAATTCTATCCCTGAGTGGCGGAATCCACAGTTTACCGTCAACTCCGAAAGACAGATTTAAGAAACATTTGATGACAATTTTATTTATGCTCAGACTGCTGAGAGGAAGTCGCCGAAAGAAATATTTTTTTCCTAGTTCGTTTTGCTCTGAGCTTTGGTTTGAAACTCGAGCTCTCATCAAATAACCCAATTAGCTAATTACTAGACTACAAAATTTTAATTTTCCATACTGTCGTATTATACACAATCTACATTTTTACTATCCGCTCTATACAATAGTAACGCAGAATGGCACAGAAACGAACACAAACAGTAAGTAACGTCAACAAAGCAGAAGATTGCAATCAATATGGAGAAGCTTTAAAAATTCAGTCGATGTGAGCTTAGAATATCCAACATATATGTAAAGTCTGCTCTGTGTGGAAGTGAAACTTAAAAACTTGAAAGTCAATTGCTCTAAAACTATAGGAACTGATCAATAAGTACCTGACAGTCATATGACAAATATTATAGCCCAAAACAGATATCACGGATCTGAGGAACTTAAGCAACGAGAAATCCATATTGAAGCAAATTAAACGTAGATGCTTAAGATGCTTATGAAGTCGCCGAAGTCTAGTAGGCAGTGTGTTGGCTTATTAGACATTTGGACACGGGCAAAACGAAATATGGAAAAATATTTCTTTGGACGACTTCCTCTCAGTAGAATTACTGCAAAAACTCTGAGAGTAAATAAAATTGCCATGAAAAGTTTCTCAAAAATCTTCCGACTTTAGATTGTAGATTCCACCACTCACGTATAAAATTAGCACACACAAAATAAGTGTCGTGAAAAACATTTGGTCAATTCACACGACTTTGTATTGTGTATGTTGTATTAAATACACTTTTTGTTTGCGAATGCTCAATGCTTTGCTGTATTGTATAATTCGTATTCCAAACGTCAAAAAACGATAAGAAGAAAAGGAAAACGGAAAAAAGTAAATTAATTATTTATCTGTAAGAACAATTATAATTTTGAAATGTTAATAGTTGACTCAAGTTACATAGAAAATATTTTGTAGTTTTATTCTTCTTCTTGATTACTGGCATTTGCATAAACTGATAGCACGAAACCAATACAACTTCCAAAAAAAATTTGTATGAGTGTATAGGATTTTTATATGAAAATTATCAACAAAAACCATACACTGTTGTATATTCGTTCAACAATACAATGAATACAACGATACAAGGACTTGTGTGAATTGCCCAAGAACTAGGACAATATAACGGAACATGGAAAGGTGCAACTATATGCGGTTTCGCTAAAGCGGTATTGTATTAACCATAGAATACTAATATAAAAACCAAGTTGTCTGCGATTTATGAATTCATTTATGTAATGAATTCCGAATATCTAAGCAAAGCGCACGTAAGAATTTGGATATGCGCCTTAAGAAAACTAAAATTTATTTAAATTAAGAAAAATATTACGAGTAAATTCTAATGCATAAAGAAGTATTCAATTTCTTTAGGTTTCATAATTTTTCTTTTTTTTCTAGAATTCAATTTGTTAGTGTGGATGTTTTGTTCTTTGTTGACATTTTGAAGACAATGATTTACTTCTTTGTAAACTCTTTTATATTTTTCAAGAAAGTGCTTATTTTAACACATTTGCAAATTACTTGTCAAACTAGCTTTTTTAAAGAGTACTTCGCTTCTTTGACATTGACTGACATCTGAAAGAATCTCTTGTATTCGAAACATAGAATTATTGCGTAGCAGGCAACACATAAGCCTCATCATAAATTTTTTGTCATTCTGTGAAAAAGGAACAAAAAACTCTTAGAATTTTACATTTTGAACTCACTTGCTAGACAAAATCATTATTATTCTACTGTTTTCTATGTTTTCTTTCGTGTTTTTATCATTTATGGGATAACGCAACTTTCCCAACCGTGTAGAATTTCTGCATTTTCTGAGCGATTAAAAAATAATTATATTACGATTTGCAGGCTCAAGCCCTCTCATTTTCCGCCAGATTAGCAAATTTCAATTATTTCAATCTCATTGAATATTGACAGAGAGATCAAACACTCATAATGAACAATTTACTTCCAATCCCGCGAGATTCAATTCATGAACTTTTTCGCACATTATTGTCGCATATGATATACTTTTCAGCTCTCCCGTACTCATACACTTCAGAAATGATTCGATTTAGTTCCATTTTTGCATGATCTCGCATTATTCACAATTAGCATATGTAGCACCAAAAATTCAAGTCTCTTTGCGTATCCAGCTTTCTTTAAATGCTTTGATGATGGATGCCTAGTCCTTTAGTAGCGTCAACTTTGCTTGTATAACTTGTTTTCATCAACTTTTTAGAGGCGAATGGTCAATCAAATCTAAGTAAATCCTGAACATCAAAATCACCACAGCGCAAACAAGCAAAGTATTTGCAGCATCATCTCCCCAAACTTCTTAAATTTGTTCAGCAGCCTACGAATCATTCATAATTTTTTAAATTATAAAAGCTTAATAAGACTATAATGTTCTGAATTTTCTCTCATTTAAAGTAAACGTAGTAACGAACGACAGTTTCAGACCCATCTATCTATCGACAATTTGTAACCGAACTTTCTCTAGAATCCCAAGTTCTGGCATCTCATCTTGTCAAATCAAAGGACGTCGGGAGGTGTATCAACTCGTATACGTTGACACAACACCCACCTATACTGGGTTTCGGGCTACTGTGGCATAGAGGGAAACGAAAAGGCAGACGAACTAGCAGATGTCTGAGAAAAAGATGGTAGATAAGTAAGGGATATATGCGCATCTACAGGAATACTTTTCCAAATTAGAAAAAGCAGCATGGAATTCACCAAGCCGTGGGAGATCAGACATACCTTATTGCTGGATTTCAAGACTGCTGTATTCAGCATTGGACAGCAGGAGAAGAAGGGAACTAAATGAGTTCGACAAGAAATTGGCAGTTTCGCTGACAAGCTCGGTCTGCCCCTCAAGGATTACTGAAGAAGTTGCCATGATGTAGAAGAAGCGGAATCGGTACAACACCTTTTACGCGACTGTCCAGCACTTCAAGAAGGACGTTTTCATCCGGAGCTTGAGGTGGTTTAATATTCGGCATATTTACGTACATTGTGTGGGGAACCCCCTCAATTGTTTGTAGGCCTTAAATCTTATAAAGTCTATGCACATTTACACCTGTCGACGCCACTTTGTGTCGTTTAGTCTTCCCTAATGAAATTACAATATATTGAGGGTTCTGTTTAACCCGATGAATGGCCAGACAATTGCCAAATGAATGCATTTCAATGAATATTAACACTTTCCACCATCAATCTATCCATCATAAATTAAAAAGTGTGTCACACAATGATATGATACCATCCATAGTGTTGGATAAATCATAAAAATATCATAATAACCATGCATATCTCTACATACATACGTACATATTCATACACTCTAGGATTGATTAATAAAAGAAACAAACAAAACAAACAAACAAAACAAAAATTATTACAATATATGACGGCTGATAGTAAACAAATGATAATGAAAAAAAATTGTATGAAAAGCAGAAAAAGCAGAATTAAACTAGCTGACTGACTGACTGCTTGACTGACTGATATCATCATACTCGTACAAACATAGTGAAATGATTGATCGATCGATTGTTGGTATGGTCGAAAATGATTCAAGGGATAAATGGAGGAAAAAAACAAAAACAAAGAACAGGAGTTACTATTTTGACTAACTGACTGATGAAATGACAAAAGGCATGAAATGAAATGAAACGAATGACTGTCAGTTCTTTGTCGTTGTAATATGTTGTTGCCTCATTGGCCATTTCGATGGCAGATAAAAATTATGAATGACTGACATAAATATTTATACATATGACAACAATAATGATGAGTATAATAATCATAATGACCATAATGATAATAACAATGATAAAGACAATGTCAGTGATATATTTTGCAGTTTAATTTTTTTCTTTCTTTCTTGGTTTGATTTTTATCAGTATTTAATCATTAAAAAGGGAATGAAAATTAGTTTTTACCACACATACACACTCACATACAGACGAACATTCATCATCATCATCAACAATTTGAAAAACGTTTTAACATTTATAACGTTTAACTGATGACATATTAACGAGAATATGTATTTAGAATTGTTTCATTATGACATACAGAATAGGAAAGAAAGAAAACAAAAAAGCGATAAATTAGCACTGGCGCTTAAATATGATACTCCTTCTCTTCTACTACACAACACAAACGTTGTGATTGTTTACGCTGTTGGTCACAAAGAGTCTATCTCCACTGCGTTGATAGTTGATAGGAAAGGGCTAATGGATATTGTATTGCATTTATTTACTTTGGAAATAGTTGGAGTGCAGACCATTAAGACGCCACTGATAGCCCATTTGCCACCATCACCACCACCACCACTACAACCACAATTACAACGTAAATCTATTTATTCTTCTAGTCGCATAGAAGTATCATACAAAAATGATACTGTAAGTGTGGGTACGTGTGTGTGTATGTGTGTTAACGAAGTGTTTACTTAATATTTATTACCCGTTGCGCTACAATTAATTTAAGGGGAGTTATAAATTTGAAAGACAGTTTGTAACAGACGTGAAGAGAAGGCATCAAAATAGCTGGAAAAAATCACACATGCTTCCCGGCTACAATTTAAAGGAAATTAGGCGTGGAATCTTTTGTAGCAGAGCCTATAATAATGGAACTGCAGTCTGCAAAAATTATGTTCATTGCTAATCCTGTTCTTTCTGTGGGCAGAGAAAGATGACTTTACGAATGAATTATTTTTGAAGGGTACTACTATGTATAATTCTTATATTCCTAATACAGTATTCCTCGGACATATACACCCCAGATAATAATTCCCCGCTTTGTAGCACTGAAACTTAAGCGGTCTAGATTTTTGCATGAAAATATACTAAAAGTATTTCGATATATGCATCCCGCTTCTAAGCATTCCCAGTTTATAAACGTGAAAAATTGTACTTTATATTTTAAATTTACTTTATTTATAAATTTTATTTCTAAATCCTGCTCTATGATGACTCCCTCGTTCGAGCGATTAAACATGTCTAGAAGCCAATATTCACAATTAACGCTGTACGATAGATCTATTGATAAAAGTATTAAAAAATTGGACAGCGGAGTGCAATTCCATAAATGTTCTTTATGGTTTCATTCGCCTCGAAGCAGAGGCTACACTCTGTCCTATCCCGAAAATATAACTAAATGAGGCAACGCAATCTCAGATAATTGTTTCTTGGTAGAAAACTTACAATCCACCAATGTTCGCCTTTCGTAATTTGTAAAACACTTCTACTGATCTGGCCTAGTGCAAATGCCGGCCGAGTGAACTACCTGATTCTCTGCATAGTTAATGCTATAATAAGGCTATTGACTGTACCTGCGACTCCAACTTCTTCAGAAATTTTTTCGCATGATCAAAGCCCTCTTTGACCAGCCGGCATTCCATCGAATGCGAAACTATTGCTGTCATTAAGACAAATAGAATTCTATCAGCTTGAATGACACTCTACTATTCATTCTCAGGCGCTGGATTACGATATAAGAATGTTCTGCCAGTGCTTATATCTGAGGAATACTGTTCTGGAATTGACATAAAGAATTTGTAAAATTTTTTCTCACTGAATAAACTTAGATTAGGATGTCATCCAGCACGATGTTAAGCACTTCAACTGAAAGAGAGAGTATCCTAGTTTTACTCCAGCGTTGGTATTAAATAATTGACTGATGCGCCCGTTGTGAGCTGCATACATACATATTTACTTTTATTAATTCGAATTATTTCCTTTCTCCTAGTCTAGTAGGTAGTGTGTTGACTTATTAGACGTAAAGCCCGGGTTCGTATCCCAGGTCAGACGTCAAAAACGAAATATGAAAAAAAAAATATTTTTTCGGCGACTTCCTCTCACCAGATTCCTGGTAAAAGCTCTGAGAGTAAAGTAAAAATTGGCAATAAAAGTCTCTCAAAAATCTGTCGCTCGGAGTCGAAATTAAACTATAGGTCCTGCTGATCATGTATAAAATTAACGCAGAGAACATAAGTAGTTGAGAAGCTAGGTTGGAATCCTGACTGAAGGGCTATAGTGACCAATTATGTATGTATGTATGCTTTTCTTTTCGATATACAAAATACTGAATAATAATAAAATCAGTTTAAATGTAAAGCTTCATTAGGTCACTGCATGCCAACAATCTTTTTCTTCACTATACCTTCAGAAGCAATGTGTGTTAAATGTTAATCGATAAATCTGACACTACTGTAAAGGGCTTATCTTGCATTTTTTTTGTATGCTTTAAATAAATATATATGTATGGTGGTGACATTATAGCACATTATAAATAAATCAAAACTGTTTTTCCACTGTACTTCTGTAGTTTAGTAAATAAATAATAAATTTTATATAACACATGTTGAAAACAACCATTATTAGTTTAAGATAAACTATATCTTTTTTGTTTTTGTTTTTGTTTTATAATGTTGGTTGCATTTTAAATGCAGGCGAGAAGCAAAGGGAAGTGTAAGTGTTTCATATGCAATTTGGGTTAACGCCGATAACAACGAACAAATGTCATAAAAAGCAAATGAAGGTAAATAATCAACATAAAAAACAACAAAATAAACAGGTAGTATTCTTGTTTTCTTGTTTTTTTTTTTCTCTAAAAATAAATATGACGATACATCGTATACAATTTATGCTTTACAGATAAGAATGCATTCTATTATGCGTATGTAGTATAACGTACGTACGTACGTCTTCATGTTGCATGTTTGTTGTTTAAATGCCAAGTGCCTGGTATTGCGCCACCACTTTGAAAATAAACACTTCAATTATTAACTTTGAAATCCAAATCTCTGGCAAACATAATTTATTTAATACTTTAAACCCTTCAAACGAAAAAAAGCCTACAAATCTTTTATCAGTTCTTCATTTCTAAACAAAAGAGAAATCAACGGGAGTAAATCAAAATTAAATATTTATATGTGGTTCTATGGGTTGGCAGGGCAATCAATCGATCAATCACATCGATTTGTTTATTTATCGAATGCAATTGAAGTTTCTTTGCTTTTATTATTAATTTCCTAAAATAAATAGAAATGAAAAATTTATTACAATTTGAAATAGAACACACTCAGTTGAAGGAGTTCTCAAATAGTACAAGATAACACAGTTAATGATTTACGAGCTATTTCAGATTATTATACGATTTGAAGAAGAAGCCTATTATGATAGAGCAAAAGAAAATGTTTGAAACGAAGGCATGGTAAATTTTAAGTAATATTTTAAATTGTTTCAACTTAATAAAGAGTCATGTACATTCAAACACTACTAATACTACTTATCTTTTGTAACATCTAAGATGTTGGATTATTATTATTCATCCATTGAAAGATTTTTTTAGTTGCAATACACTGCCCGAAATATTTATAAGACCAAACGTATTTCTCGAAAAACTTAAAGTCTTTTAGACCAATTCGTACCATTTTTGGGTTAAATATAACTAACTATAATATAAATCTTTTTATGTAAAAAAAAATATTTTTTTCTTTGTTTAATAAAAGGATAGCACAAAATGAATTTCATTTTCAAACGAAAAAATTATAAGACCAAATTAAATAATATTCAGCTAAAGCTAAAATAACAATGATAAAAAACAACTACTGAGTAATTTTTGTATTCATTAGTAATTAGTGTGTCCACCGTGATTAATAATGACTTGCTGAAGTCGACGGGGCATAGAATTTATTAAATTTTCAATGCAATTTTGACCAATCCTACTCCATTCTCTTATGATGGCACTTTTTAAGCATTTACATCCTTATACTGAGTGTTATTATTGAAAACTTGGTCCGATAGTATTGCCCATAAATTTTTTATCGGATTTAGATCTGGACTACATGCCGGCCAATTCAAAACTGGTATGTTTCTGGAGGACAGAAATGATTTTGTTGCTTTTGATTTATGAATTGCGGCGTTATCCTGCTGAAATATCCAATTGTTGCCTAACGCGTCATCCCCAAAATTAATTAAAACGTCACCTAATAATTCAATGTACTTCTCGCTATTCATTTTAGTTGATATAAAACAAATAGGAGTCCTTCCCGTAGTCGAAATCCCAGCCCAAACCATTACGGTGCCACCACCGACATTTTGCGACATTCGTTGATTTTTTTTTTACTTGAATCCATCCAATATTTTTGGGAACCATCTAGACCATCTAAATCAACTTTTTTTCATCAGGAAAAATAACTGATAACGTTGAAAAACTTCAACGAATGTCGCGAATTTCGGTGGTGGCACCGTAAAAGTTTTTCGAGAAATACGTTTGGTCTTATAAATATTTCGGGGAGTGTATTATTTTGACATTTCATCACATACATATAACATCCAGTTACCAGTTATCTAAAGCGAGGAATGTATATCAACTAGTTTGTTTATTAAGACATTTCATTTTGGGATGCTCATTTCCATGTCATTTAGGAAGGCTTACGGGTCTCATGATAGCTTCGTGTATGATATATGTTCCAGATTTTCAAGCGACGTGTATTGATATTATTAACACTTTCTGCAGCAAATTTCCTAAGCAATGCCTTGTTTTTTTGATAGTTTCTCATAAATGCTCATAGTTTATGGTCCTGGGCTACCATCTTATTAAATTGACGTATCCCTTCCAAATTAACATTCGTTTAGCATTGCATTCTTTAAAGAACTGAATTCAACAGTATTTCTCAAAGAGCTACAATCTAATTTCTATCAATCAGAGATTATCAATGAATCGTTTTTTCGATACTCATAAGTACTAATGAAATTTTGAGTATGAGTAAGTTAACAGTATTGAAATTCAACTACTCTGATTCATTCGTACTCACTACAACATTGATTTATAAGTATAGGTTGCAATGAATATGAGTACAACGTTGAAATCAAACTCATATCATTCGAAATATGTTTGATTCATACGGGTACTCATTTAGATTCATAAATTTAGAAAAAATGCTTATAATACTCATAAATGATTCGACTGATTCAAATTATTCATCCAAATTTACAGTCTTAGTTGTTGTTGCAATTACAAAACAAGATGAAAGAAAAAGACAAGGACAGCAAGCAAAGCAAACACACAGTCTTCTAGTGAGTATTGTAGTGTTCGTAAGCGAATTATAATTAGTTTGTTATTCTAATAAATGTTGAGTAAAGCAGAGTCGAAATCAACAACATCATGGGTATTGTTAAGCATGAGTAGGATGAGTACCTCAAACTTTGAATACGAGTAGTATTAGTATGATATTAAAATAAGTATGAATGCGTATAAGTATCAGAAATTATGAGTATGATTCGAGTCTACTCATCTTTTTGAATACTCATTGCTGATCTCTGTTATCAATTATCCCTCCAAGTGAATTTTACAAATCTGGACTTATTGCAAGGGAATTCTATGGTATTTAATGAAAGAGTTATGAACTTCTGCTTGTTTGCCTTCGAAATTGTGAATACATTTCATTTACTTTTATATTACGAAGGATTTAACCACTTTTCTAACTGGACGATGATGGGTAACGAGAGGCTTCTTGAGAATTCACATGTATACTAATAAAAACTTTGTCATTAGTAAACACAAAAATGAAATACTATTTCCAAGGTGCATATTAAGTAGCACTAACAAGCCACCCATAATCTATATTAATTAAGTTACAGGTTTACTAATACAAATGTGAAAGCTAAATCATTTCCACAGGGTGGTTATTTTTGAGAAACTTTTTCATAACAATTTTTACTCTCAGATTTCTTGCCAAAAATCTGCTGAGAGGAAGTCGCCGAAGGAATATTTTTCACTGTCATTGACCAATAGGATCCCTAGACCTAAAGGTGTTGTGTAAAATGAAATAAATCACAAGGCGGGCAAGTCTCGCCGTGTGGGAAATGAAACATACTGTGATATTAAAACGATCCACGGCCAAGTAAAAAATTGATAAGTGTAAATATAAATTCGGCTTATTGTATCAGACATAAAGCCCTGCTACAACAGGCAACTGCGTTGAGGGTATCAGATACCTGAAGTAAAGCGCTGCGTCGCTTAGGCTAAAGTATTATAAGGAATCGCATTATAGATCACCCATCTTGTGTATGTCAATTTTATACATGAATGTCGGGAACTACAGTTTAACATTGGCTCCGAACGACAGATTTAATCATCTCTTCATGGCAATTTTATTTACTCTCAGAGTATTTTCCAGAATTCTGCTGAGCGGATGTCGACGAAAGAAATATTTTTTGTCTTATTTCGTGTTGTTCTGATGTGTAAACTGGGATTTGAGCCTCGAGCTCTCTCCTAATAACCCACGAAATTAACTTCTAAATTACGTCCACTAGTATGTGTAATTTTCCCCTGTAATATTTCAATGTAACCCCTGACGGAATGTTAGTTATGTATGTAGAGAGGGGTTCTTTGTGTTATACAAGCAAACCCACTGGAATTCTAATAATAGACATAACCCATTAGGCTACATTTGTGTAGAGTATAAACAAATTTTTCTTAAAAGTTTTCATGTTACATACTACAGTGAAAAAAATAAAAATCTTTTAAATTATTAAGACATTATGAGTTTGTTTATGATTTAAATTTTATAATTTTTTAAAATAAAACCGCACATAATAACGTTAAAAATAAAAGTTTTCCATTTACATACAAACATGTTTATCGTTATTAATCAGTTTAAGTTGAAGTGAAAAACCATTAACTGTTGATTTTAAATGTGTATGTGAATGGAAAAAAAAGAAATAACGTTAAAGGAAAATATGTATGTTGGCAACGCCAATGCTAAATAACACTCATTTACAATGATAATGATCAACCAACATAACGATGGCACTTTAATGAGACGATAGCTGAACTGGACAACAAGACTGGTTAATGATGACGATTACGATGACGTTGTTGATAGTGGTCAAACAAATTTAATGTTATTTTGTTGTATGATTATGGTTTGATGCTATTATCGTTAATATTGTTGTTATTATTGTTATCGTATTGTTGTTGGTATTGTGTTAGCATTTTGTGCGTGATTTGCATTTAAACAACAAGCACCGCAAATTAAACACCCACTCACACACACACACAAATACACACATTTATATATTATACTAAATGTATTTATGTTTATAAGTATATGTATGTATGTAAATAAACATAAATTTTTATACCACTATGTGCGTACATATGTACATATGTGTGGGTGCTTATGTTTACAACTCTCTTATTTATTAAAATATCCGAATAAATAACTTCATGAGAGTTTTTGCTTTTTTCACTATTTTAATACTAGTATTACAAAAAACTATACACTATACATAGTACATATGAATGTATGTGTGTATATAAAATCAATTTTACGATTATTCATGTGTATGCATGTGTTAGAGTACAATTTATTGTTTAAATATAAAATCTGCATAGATGTATATTATTGCTCTCGTAAATCTCATGAAGAATAAAAAAAATAACAGCAACTATTACTCTCACTGCAACTACAACTACAACTACAACCACAACAATAAAAAGTGAGGATTAACAAAGAAAAAAAGCCCAAAAGAAAAACTATAAAATCAAAATGTATGTAAATAAGAGCACAAGTCAATTTTAATTTTTTTTTGTTAAACAAATAAAAATATTCGAATGACATGCAAAACTATAAATAAATGCCTGTGTATGTGTGTTGTTATTAAATCTGCTGGTGTAAAATTCACTTAAAAAACGTAAGAAAAAGTGTTAAGTATTATTTTTTTGTATTTTTCTGGAATAGATTTATAGCAAAAGAGGTGATAAGTAATACATATTTTGTTAATTATAATTTTTATGAATGTTGAGTAATATACATACATATGTATACATATGTATACATACATACTTCCATAATTGGTCATTACAACACTTCAGTCAGGATTACTACCTAGTTTCTCATAGCACTTATGTTATATGTATTCATTTTATACTTGAGTGGCAGGACCTACAATTTAAAGTCGATTTCGAATGACAGATTTTTCAGAAACATTTCGTGGCAGGTTTATTTACTTTCAGAGTTTCTGCCAGAAATCTGCTGAGGGGATGCCTGACCTGGGGTTTTAACCAAGGCCTCACGTCTAACATCAGACTACCTACTAGACTACGACTTTAATTTAATATCTTTATCAAAATATCTTTCTACATACATACATACATAATTGGTCATTACAACCCTTCAGTCAGGATTACGGCCTAGCTTCTCAACACCACTCATGTTGTGTGCGTTAATTTTATACATGGGCCGCAGGACCTACAGTTTAAAATCGACCCCGAACGACAGACTTTTGAGAAACTTTTCAAAGCATTTTTATTTACTCTCAGAGTTTTTGCCAGAAATCTGTTGAGAGAAAGCCACCGAAGAAATATTTATTCATATTTCGTTTTGATGTCTGACCGGGGATCTGAACCGTGGCTTCGTGTCAAATAAGCCAACACACTACCTACTAGACTACGGCGACTTCTCTAAATATCTTTCCACCAACCGGTAAATCTGTTGCCCATATTTTCTAAATTATTTGAAGGAATCTTATTACGGAGAGACTACTTCCAATTTTGAAACTAGACAACAAAATTCCTTATGATCAATTCAGATTTAGGTAGAGTCATGGCACTCCAGAACAATGTCCTCGTATCGTAAGGCGATAAAAAGTTCATTGGAAAGAAAACTGTACGATTCAGCTATATTCTTGGACATAAGTCAAGGGTTTGATCGAATATG
This sequence comes from Sarcophaga rosellei, assembly GCA_930367235.1. NCBI lineage: Eukaryota > Metazoa > Arthropoda > Insecta > Diptera > Sarcophagidae > Sarcophaga > Sarcophaga rosellei. Next base: position 68,491,267 of record OV884019.1, read on the forward strand.
ACGTTATGGTCTCCTGATTAAACTAAAGAAATTAATTCCTGCATCATATTATATTATTACATTTTTACCCTTTTAAAACCCTTTAAAATATGAGTTTGTGTTTAATTTTTAATAAATTCTTTATTGTTCTCACAATTCCGTGTGCCACTGTTCGCAACTTAATTTAAACAACAACAATTTGTTTTATTTGTTATTTTTCTTTATAATTTTATAAAAATTTAATAAATATATACAACGATGTTGTATATAAAATATCTATAAATACAACAACATAATAGAACTATTTTATAAATCGCTCTCTCCATTAAATGTATTCACTATTTTTAATTTCAATGAAATTCGGTAGAAATAAATAAAATAAAATGAAATGAAACATATTATGTAGTTTTGTTTAAAAAAATCAATACGAACAAAATAAAAGTTGTTATTCATATTTGTAATAAAAAAAAATGGCATGACATGACATGCATGACATGACATGATTTTTTCACGAAATATTTAAAACATACTTTATTAGATTGTTATTAAAATTTCCGTTTACGTAGATATTAATTTGTTTGATAAGTTGTTGATATTTTAAAGAGAACTTCCATAGAATCCTTCATTCCCAATGGCAAATTACTATTGGTGAATTTTCTACAAAGAAATGTTGGACAACAACAGATGGTAGTCACTTTGTTTTTAAGAAATTCGCAATCAAGCTTTTACACTGATTCGATTACATTTTTTATACAACTCAAAATCATTGAAAATGTGAAAAATTTAACAATTTTTTAAAAGTGTTCACACCCGCTTCTAAACTTTAAAACCGTTTGTCGTCTTAACCCGTTACGTGGAAATGATGAGTGTCGCTCGAAAACATTTTCTGTGCCAAACTCGACATTGACGGGCAATGTCCGCCGCATTATTAAATGCTTCAAAATAGGCTTCCATATTTTTATAAATGTATTCATTAAAATGAAGTTCAAACCCCAGGACAAACCTCAAAATGAAATATGAAAAAAATATTTCTTTGGCGACTTCTTCTCAGCAGATTTCTGGCAAAAACTCTGAGAGTAAATAAAATTGCCATGATAAAGTTTCTCAAAAAAAAAATCTGTCGTTCTGAGTCGACGTTATCACACACACAACATGAGTGGTGTGAGAAGCTAGGCCGTAATCCTGACTGCAGGGCTTTAATTCTACAAAATAAATATTTCGGCTGTTTCGTGTAAATTATTTTATAAAGTAGAATAAGACATTTAATTTTCAGGAGATTATAAAATTTTATACTAAGAATCTGGTAGGCCAAATGAGAAAAATATCTAGCTATGTTATTAAATGCTAAGTTAAGTTTTCGGTTGCCTTCATAATCGCAGTTTGCGAAGATTTCACACCCACACAAAAGTACTGGAAATAAGTATGTTTTAGCCAGTTGCATTCGAATGACAAAAGGAGTTGAATCAGTGATAGTCCACAAGTGCGTAAGCATACAAAAATTCTACTAACAACGACATTTACATCGTTAGTCCACGATAAACTGCCATTAAAGACAATACCCAGATTTGTTGCAGATGTGACAAAGTCAATTTTATTTCCCCTGATGCTCAACTCAGGTATGACAAATGATCTGTTGGTCCGCGAAAGAATAATACATTTAGACTTAGAAGGATTGATGCATAGTCCATTAGCTGCGGCCCAGCTGTCAATCTTAACTAAATCACAATTAATATAATCCAAACAAGAATTAATAATCTCCTTAGGAGTACTAGTACAAAGCTGCACATCATCAGCATACATATGAACATTAAACTTAACCAAAACATTTAGTAGATCATTTATATACATACATACAAAACAACAGAGGCCCGAGTATTGTTCCAACAAACGTGATTGGAAATTTATTAATTTTTAAAATTTTTTTATTTTAATTTTTTAATTTTATGAGTCCAAGTTCAGTTGTGTTAGATAAGGAATTTAAATTACAGAAAAAAAAATATTTTTCAATGTAAAATTTAAAGTATCGATTGTCAGTTGCCAACCGCAATAACTATATTTTTAGGTAACTGACAACTACAGTTAGATTGCCATTTATAATCGACCCAGCTTAATTTAGAATTAGTTATTCAAGGCCAAAATAGCGCATGTGAATTTAGAATAAAAAACATCAAATCAATTTCAATAATTTCAAAAACCATAAATCATAAAAACTTTGTTTAAAGTTTAAACTTTAGCAAAAAAAGCTGAAACTACAAACAATTCTTTGTTCAATATTGTATTTCGCTCAATTCAATTAGGAGTAGAAGAAGGCCCCTTACGATGTATTAGTATTGAAGTGAAACAAATTTCTAAAATAACAAAAAAAAAATTCTAAAAACATTTTCTTAACCTTGTCTACATCACAAAAGTAAGGCTAATTTAAAACGCTTTTCCAGCTTTAAAAAGCAAACAAAATTTCAAGAAAACTTACCTATTAGACGCATCACCTCATGCAGATTTAGATAAACGTTGAGGTGACATTGCGTCATAGAGCTTAAGGCCAGGAATAGTAATCCAATGGTAAACCAAGCGCCGCTATGCATGTTAGTTTGGGTTGAGCTTACTTTGAAACAAAAACTTTTTAAAAAAAAACGCAAATTGCGGTTGTATTTTTGAGTTTCTATTTCATAAAAATATATTCACATATAACTTTTATTTGATTATAATCAAAAATAATTATGGCATTAATTATTTTTTAATAAATAATTTTTTAATTTTTAAAACTTTATTTCACTTATACTCTTTAATTATTTTTCTTTTTTATTCTTTTTTTTTCTTCTCATAAACACTTTAATTTCTGGATTAGCAATTGTAATCCATTTATAATATTTTTTTTTATTTATTTTTCTTTTTTCTTTTCTCTCTATTTAATAAATATTTCCGTTTCAATTCCTTTTGATTTGATTGCAATAATTATTCCTTTATCGACCATCACTGCCGTAATGAAGCTGTTGTAACCGAATAGATGCTTACAATAGCCATAGAATACATTCTTCGTTTATTTTTTATTTGAATTTTCACGTTAAATTTCGTTTTTATCTGAATTTTTTTTGTTTCTTTTCTTTTGATTACAGTCCGTTCGCCTCTGCGAGCATCCGAGTTTTAATGTGCACACCGTAACGAGTTTCCAAGAACTGTCAACTGGATAAATAAACAAATCGCATCTGAGCCAAGGCAACAGCAGCAGCAGTAATCAACCGACCAACCGACCGACCAAACAGCCACCAAAATATTCGTGACTATAAGCAAACGAGAAAACATTAAAACAACAACAACAACACCATAGCGCCAGCTAAGGAAAATATCCATCCATCCATCCACACAACAACTTCAGTAGCGAGTGTATATTTTAGTTTGAATGTATTTTCTTATTGTAATAGGGGAGATAAATGCATTCTAAAACATATATCTCTCTCTCTCCATACTCTCTGTTTACACACAATGTAATATTAAAAATTACGCTCTCATTTTCCATCTCCCATGTAAAAGTAATGGAAGTAACTGAATTTTTTAAGACTCACTGCTCTATCTATGATAAAAATTAAGCATTAAAGAGAATATTATTTTCATACTCCCCTTCAAAATGAAAGGGGAAATGTGGATAGCAATAACATCATCGAACTAATTTAATACTAATTGCGACATCTATAGCAAAATATATGTACTAAAAGGGTAATGAATAGTCTCCTCTGTTAGAATGGGGTAAATTTGGATTATGACTTTATAACAAATAATTATGGAACGTAAGAGCAATAAAAAATGTTCTCCCTTATTATTCCTCCTTTAAATCAAATAAGGGGTAATGAAAGTGGTGATTATAAAAGTTTTTTTTTGTATAAAAGTTCGTTGATGAAAACTGTGATACTGAAGAAGGAGAACTATTTATGTATAACAGTATATTGTATAACAACATTTACAGTTTGGGTTTGTACAAATAACATATTTTAACCATTCTTTTTATTGTCGAAATTGTTGCCCACAGGTTTCAAGAATATATTCCAACATCTAAATGTCGGGCTCTAGACAACCCCATTCTGAATAACTGTAATATATACGTAATAATAATTGCATTGCAATGTCCTATCTTTTGTTTCACCTATCCAAGTTAAATTGAGCACATCCTTCGATTGAATAAGCTTTCATGGGTTCGAAATATTTCATTCTGGGAGCAAAAACTTCTGCTGCCTTTCCAAGATCCGCTCTTGGTCTATCTGTGTACCAGAGATTAGCAATATATATATATGTTCCTCTTACTCCTCTAGGGAGCATAGGGCTGCAGAGATTAGCAATGAGTATTCAAAAAGATGAGTAGATTCGAATCATACTCATAATTTCTGATACTTATATGCATTCATACTTATTTTGACATCATACTCATACTACACATATTTAAAGTTTGAAGTACTCATCGTACTCATACTTAACAACACTCTCCTTTAGTCAACATTTACTAAAATCACAAAATATGTATGATTCGCTTACGAACACTACAATACTCACTAGAAGACTGTGTGTTTGCTTTGCTTGCTGTCTTTGTCTTTTTCTTTCTTCTTTTTTTTTTGTAAATGCAACAACAACTAAGACTGTAAATTTTGATGAATGATTCGAATTACTCGAATCATTTATAAATATTATAAGTACATATTTTTCTAAATTTATGAATCTAAATGAGTAGGCATATGAATCAAACATATTTCAAATGTTATGAGTTTAATGTCAACGTTTTACTCATACTCATTGCACCCTTTACTTATAAATCAATGTTGTAGTGAGTACGAATGAATCAGAGTAGTTGAATTTCAATACTTTTGACTTACTCATACTCCAAATTTCATGAGTACTTATGAGTAGCGAAAAAACGATACATTGCTGATCTCTGCTGTGTACGTAGCTTCCACATTGCTCCATTCATTTAGTCTCGCTGCAAAGCATTTCCCCAAATCATACATTCTACTTTGGTTCTATCCAGGAAGCAGTTAAGAAGGTAATTATTTGCCAATCTATTCCTTAGGTCCGAAAACCCGTAATGAATTTTAATGTTAGACGTAACTCCCTTCAGCCTAAGCATAGACACCAAAGTTCTGGTATTCCACCACCAAAACAACATTTGACACCGCTGTAGATCAGATTCTCATTGCCTCTATTATGCCAATACACACTAGTCTCTGTATCTAGTCCAACTCCGTTTGAGATGTTTTCAGAATTTTTTTCTATCTGCCCAAACAATACAGAGATGCTCTCTATATGAGCCCTCCACATCAGTTTACTATCCGGTGTTATTCCTAGATATTTAATCAATTTTAAACATAGGTCTAAAAAGGAGTGTTCAAAAATTACCCTCCCTTCTTGGATCACATGTAAAGGTTTTCTGAACAAATTTCCACTTTTAACACTTCTTTCCTAATTTTGCTAGCTTTTTTACCTAAACAAAGCTTTCTTATCTATATTAACTAAGATGGATTATGTTATTTGAGGTAGATATTTTATCAGGGCCCCTACTTTTACAGATAGTTTTACTACCCTTTTGCAAGATGGAGAGCATTGGCCTCGCACCCTATGAATATTTCCTTACATGTTTGTTTGGTTTCTCTGAGTAGATGTTGAGTCTCTGGCGTTGGTGGTAGTGCTGGAAAGCTGAATGCCAAATAAGCTGAAACTAGGTACATGTTTTCACCGCCCTGTTAGAGAACTGGTGCATCAGATATCCACAACTCTGGAGAGAAAAGAAAACATAAATCGTAAAATACAAGTTCTCCAACGAGTTCTGTATTCTCATAAAATAGTTTGTAATTGACAAGAATTAAATCTAGCAACACTGTTTCGGTGAGTCCAGGGTTACTGGATTAAGGCAATATGTATATTAATTTTGTTTATATTATCCAACAGAGCGCTAGTTGCCATCTTGCTGTGGTGGAGGTTGATCTGGATGACCTTGACATATAGTCTGTTTACTTGGGAGTTAGTGATATTGGTGGCTCCTCTTTCTCCTTTCCAATCGGCCGGATAATATTAAAGGCTTAATGAAGCCTTAAAAATGTCTGTCTAACTTTACTAATTTTATGGGAATAGTCCGTTTATGATATAGCGTCGAGCAACCGCAAATAGCTTTTGACGATCATAATCTGGGATGTTTTCAGCAGTTTAGTGCATTTGTTTAAAACAGACCTTAGCGACGGAGTAAACTGTAGCAAGAAGTGCAACATATGAGAAGTGTTTCGGAAACTCTTTACTGGAATCATCTATGTCTGCATAGATGGTCTCTGAACTATAAGTACTCCAAAATTTTTTATATTTCAATCAATTAACGTGGCCTCAGGTAAATCTGAAATTAGGAAATATTCTAAGCAAGATCTGGAAAGTTTCTGTTCGGCACATATCAAGCCAAAAGTGTGATTTCAAAATATCAGTAAAAACTTTTTAAATTCAAAAACGTATTATTCTACTCCAATTTGTGGTTTAATAACTAAAACCATCTATGTAAAATAACGGATTTAATTTTACTACACCTTGCACGCCAAGTATGTATCTATTAACCATAACTGGGGCAATGAACACTTGTGATGGGGCGACGCCTGAGGCTCTGTTGATAATGGTTAGGATGACATACTAATCTAATACGAAAATCATTAGAGAGGATCATGACGTGGCAAATCGAAAGATGTGTTCAATTCAAAGTTGAAAAGGTACAGTAGACAAAAGGAAAGTAAGGGAGACTGAGACTCATCTCAAATCAAATCTAAACTTATGCTAGAAAGTTAGTCGCAGAACCTGATTCTTTAGTAGTTTACACAAAAGTACATTAAATTATTTTCCATATTCTTGCAAATCAGCATACAGCAATATTGGATAATTACTCAATCAATTATTTTCTAGTAAAACAAACACAATGTTTTGAATAAGAATTTTATTATTTACTGTTGAGAAAACAATATCATTTCAAAAAAATCCAATACTCATTGAAAAAAAAACACACAAAAGTTGTATAAATAGTACTTAAACACTGCAAAACAATATGGAATGTAGTATAAAAACATAACTTAATATTAACTTAATAATAAAACATAATTAAATATAACTATATAATAGCCTCAAAAATAAAATACAACAACAAAAAAAAAACATTGTTTAAATATAATACCCGACAAATGCAATACAGTAAGTGTTTTAAATTCTTATTTAATAAATACTACTAATCATGATACAAGTTATTTAGTTATTTAGCACAATGTTATAACACGAATGGCACGTTGGATATTTAATTAACATTTAAATGATCCATGGATGACACTGTAGTTTCAATAAGTAAATTATAGTCCAATTCATTAAGACTAGCTTTGGCAGTTAAGAGATCCAAAAATGAATCCAACGGAGATAATTTTTCAGCAGCAATGCCTAAAGAAAAAAATGAAGACAATATTTCTTAAACATTTCGTTTAGATTACATCCTACGAAACAATGAAATGAACAATGAAATGACCTTTAAATACAACTTCACATGACGTGCACAACAACGTTTTGTATTTCGATTCGTTTAGTTTTTGGAAACGAAAACTTTTATTCGAAAATTTACACACAAATATCGCATAAATCTTTAGATAAAAGTTTTTAAGAATTATCTGCTTTTACATATACATGTACAGTTTACACAAATACACACATACAGTTTTAACAGATATCTTACCAATTTATATTTCATATTTGAGAATAATTGATATTACTATAATAAATGCAACAATCATTAGAAGCAGTATGAAATGACATAATAGTGGGTGTGTTTCTTTAAAGTCTACATGAAAATGAAAATGAAATTTAAATATAAATAAGGTGAACAAAAAAGTGTTTAATGGTGAAGAGATTTTATGTTAAATGATTAACTTAAAAGCAAACTTAATCATTTTCCAAATACAGGAATCGACGCTCGAAGTGTTACCAAATTTAATCTGCTATAGTGACTAAACTGCTCATTTTTAGCAAATGCTGGATCAATGTCTAAAATATTCAGACAGATTTGCAATTTGACCCTGAATAGACTAACTACCGAACAACGCTTGCACATCACTGAAGTTTATTATCAAAGTGCGTGCTTAAAGAGTTCTCCAACAAACAGAATTGTTAGAATATGCGGCACATTTGGCCTGTTTTCATTTTGTTTGATGTTATACTTGTTAGTTTTCGTGGCAGTGGCAGTGGTAGAGGTGATGCAATCCGCCTGACTATCTGCCAGACAGCCTTTTTATTGGCCACTTAGTTGAAAAGTGCATCGCTGTTGTATTGATGACAATGATGACAATCAATGGGGAATGGTACTGATCGATGATTACTGATTTTCACAACCCGGCATTTGTAACTAAACTATCGACAAACAAAAATCTTCGCGTCGACCCAATACAGTGACTAATGGCACCGGCAGCATCAGAAATCGACAGGAAGGTGGACACTACTTAAAAATCAATTTCTCCAATAAAACAAAGGCCTTAAAACGTAGAACGTGGTAGAAGGTTTAAGAAATTAGTATTTTATAGCGAAAAGATTTTTATGATTTATGATTGTGTGTGACTAGAATGCAAAACAAATAAGTCCAAATCTTCATCGAAAGCAAGCGTCACCGATAACTGTAATAATTTGTCAATTACGCGTTATTCATTCATAGGATTCTATTAAAAGTCCTTGGCGATGTAGTCACCATTACACAACCATAATTAAATTCCTCTTTTTTACAGGAAACAGTAACAAGTTTTACTCCTTTCCAATATTCGTCCTTCATTCTGTAGGCCAAAAAGGCAATAAAATACGGAACATAATACACCTTAAAGTCCGCACGAGTACGTCGCAATCTATCATCATATGAATTCACTGTATTCTTAAATGGTAACACTTGTACAGTTGAGACCTGTAAGATATTTTAAATATGTATGTTTACAACTTACCGCTCCTAATATTTGATCGTACTTGGTTGTTTGCATTACAAACACTACCCTTGCGTTGCTGCACCGGATTACCGGAAAGTATATTGGAAGCATGTTCACGTCCTCGAATCATTAAACTTTCCGGATGATGCCAATTCTTTAACAAACGTTGGGCGCGCTGTTTTGGCAAAGCCGACAATAAAGAAAGTTTCCTTTCTATACCTTCCTCAGAATCATTAATATCTTCACGAAAAATAAAATTTTAATACAACTTGCAATTTAAAAATAAAACAAAATATAAAGGACATACCATTAATAATTGTTTTCATAACATCAACTTGTAATTCGAAAACATGATTCTGAACATACTGCAAGAACATATCAAACGATAGAGCCCGATAGCCCAAATAAGTGAAGAAGGAGGCAAAGCCTTGTGGCAGAGGAAATGCAATTGAGTCCACTGCTAAACAATAACGCTCCAATATCAAAAATAGCGAATACTGCTGACCATTACTCATTTGATCGCTAATAACAATATCGCAATAACAATCATTACAAATTAAATTCCTACTCTCTGTGCTGATTAATACTTACATCAATTGAAAGCCTCTAGCTGTTTCATGACGAGCATCCAAACCGGCCGCTCTACATACCAGCGAACACAGAGAACGTGAAAGATCTAATTGAGAGGTCACATATTGCGAAGCTACAGCATGCACATGTGCCGGTGCTTGAGATCGTTCAAAGAAAGTTTCCTTAAGCCAACGGAAACCAGTATTTGGTTTCGAAGAATTCTTTACCAAATGAACACTTAATTCTCGTAATGTCTTTCGAAGAGAGAATATATTTATTTTACATGTAAAAATATTGTTTTAAGATAACTTACCACAGACATAACATGTTCCTGTTTAGTAGCTGTACAGGATTCAACTTCTATGAAGGGCATGACTTCATTGCAGTTACGCCGACTGGCCGATGAAAAATCATTCAAATTGCTACCTGCTGTACTGGGCGTTTGCGGTGTGGTACAACGTGAAAGAGCTTCTGGCTGATAGCAGGCCAACGAAAACATAAGTTTTTCACTCACTTGTTCCACAGTAAAACGTCTGGTGGCACAATTTGTGTTTTCTTTTTGACCTGCTTCATTCAAATGCTCCCACAAACGTGTCCATATGTCGGCTTTATATGGAGACAGCCTTTGTTGAGGCGATAATAACATCATGCTCGTATTATACAAGCTCTCATGTGAAATACCCACACTTATATCAGCCACTCTAGCCTGTATGGGTTTTGTAGCATCACCCGTTGTAAGAGGCAAAAATTTACACATTGCCATAGCCTCAGCTGGCAATCCTCGTAAAGCAGCTGCATAACTTCCAGCCACTAAAGACTCTTTCAATAACTCCACAGTATCCAAAGATAAAGGACGTTCCATTATAATACTTAACAGTTCTGATAGAACATCCAACTGATCATTGGAAGAATGTGCCAAGAAATGATGTATAATACTGAGACGATTATCCACAGAAGTGTCGTTGCGAAAGGCTTCAATTAAATGAGAACGCGGTACAGATAGGGAAACCAAATCTAAAGTAGCTGTATCGAAAGCCAAAGAACCCCATTTACGACAGGGCACCAGCTGAGTCAAGGGATTGCGATTGTGAGCTGGACATACTATATGACAACAGGGTTCGTGGGTCAAACCCACATCCAAAAGATGTACAAACAGATCAGGTTGAAAGACCAGCAAATGATGATTACCATGCAAAGCAAATGTCGGTTTAAGCAAACGAGCTTTTTCCCATGGTACCCCAGGCATAACACAGTGCACAACACATCCATGATGGAGTAGGGTAACAGAATATGCAAAGTGTACATCAACTTTACGTGCATTTGTAGCGGAAGATGCCGATGAACCGGCTGTAGAACTGCCCGTAGAAGGTGTTTCACTCTCATCTACATTTTTGGGTTGTATGGGCTGATATAAGTAATAATGGCACACAAATAACATGCCACTAGAATCTGCCAGTATAATCAAATTCAACGAAGTGTCATGGACACGCAGCGGCATTACATCATCTTCGTAAGTGGGATCGTCATCGTTGAACGAACCGGCTGGTAATTTTGGTAAGTTTAAAGGTATGTTAAGCTGTAAAACAATAAATATTAGAAACATTTTAAATTAAAGTTTCGCTATTGTTGTGATACTTACCACCGTTTCTGTGGGCAGCTTGTCATTGAACTGGAATGCCGATAAAGTGGGACTTAAGTTTTCCATAACCTCATTCTCATTCTCTGGATCTAATAAACTGATACTTTTGGCTTTTGGTTTCATGTGAATATAATAGAGAGCCTGATTTTCGCTATCCCACTGAGCCCATGTAAAACTTTTAGCCAAACACTCTGAGACTAATATCGATGTATCCAAATACCACATATCTTCTTGCGAAAGGTCTAAACTCAAAGCACCAGGATCTTTTGATTTAATAGTGCAAGTGAACTGAAGAATATCTGAAAAAGTACATGAAAATTGATTATTAAACATTTTATTTGTGAATTTGCAACTAAAAAAGAAGAAAAAATGAATATATTTATGGTACCACAAATTCATATAAAAAATGACAACCTATAGAACGATTAACGTCTCCGCGTGGTATTCTGGGGAACATCTAACCAAATGAAATTGGCAAAAGGTGCAAATCTATCGAAATTTTGGATGAATTCTTTACATTGAGAAACCCATTGACACCCTGCAAACCTATAATTGACTTTGAAGCAATTGATTTCGTCAACGACGCGTGGACAACACCGGATTAAGGCAAGATAGCATAGTAAATCTAGCCAAGACAAGTCTACTCATGCGGAACGCTTTGATCTGGCTATATAGTTAATTTCTTGTGCAGAAGAAAGAAACTGTTCTTTACCTATTGGGTATAATTTCAGCGTTATGTTGTAGAAAATGGAGGTAACTGCATCTTTATTACGATATTAAGATAAGTTACTGCATCAGAAGCAGCGGATAGAATTGCGGTTTCAGAACAGGCCATATTTGCCTCTCGGATAAGGATACTGTTAATATATAGTTTTACCAAAACTGTAGCAGTATTTATTCAAAATAAATTCATGAGAATAATTTTAAGCGAAACGGAAAGAATTAGATCAGCATGAAAAACACACTTAATGTCTGTACATTGCTTTCCGAATGCTATCTCAAAACTAACTAACAGCGTAATCTTTATGTCAACACATCTTCGAGAGAAAATTATATTTCATACACATGTCGTTAAAGACCCAAGTTTTGAAATTTTTGGGCTCAAAAAGACTCAAGAATGACAGGCCACCGTGATGATAGAATCATCCTAATAGTTACCAACAATGCAGAGCTACATAGCTCTCTCTCTCTCTCTCTGAATAGACACATAAAAGTATAATGTCTTTATTTTAAATTACTCACTTTGACCGTGTACCATCACCAAAAGCTTATCCTGCAAGATTTTATCAACACGATTTTCAGATCGCCATAAAAACTGTGTCATCACTTGACGCCTACTTGGCTGCTTCAATATTGGTGTTGCTTCACTTCGTGCACTTTTACGTATTTCCACTATGTAAGAAAAATAATGGAGCATCGGTGGTTTAGTTTCGCCATTGTCATTGTCTTCCGCCCAGGGTCTTTTCACAACGTATGCCAGCAAACTTAAAGAACTATTGACTGTTGCCTGCACCACTTCCACTTGTTCTCCAAGACGATGTAAAATTGTTAGAGTTTTCTTAACGGCATTAAAGTGGCCAATACAGGATTCACTAATGTTCAAATCCAAGTATTCAAATTGCCAAGAGGCTAGCATAGAACCATCTTGTTCCTGTCCCAAAACACGCCATTCGACTGCCTTGTCTGTCAAACAAAAACAATTCCGTTACATTGTTAGCCGTGTGATTTTAATGTATTCGATTATTTCTATATACCTGTACATCCTTGACTTGCTAGTAAGCCACAAAAGTTGGCTGCCAAATTCTCTTGTCTTAACATTGTTAAAATTATTATTTTAAAAGTTCTTTATAAATTTTGTCATTTTGATGTAGACAGGAATTTTTATTTTATTCCAAATCAATAATTTTATACACCATGCCAACAACAATATTAATAACCATTCACAATAATTACTCTTATTGACTATTACTGTGATCAGCTGTTTAGGGTTACCAAATTTATGTTTAAATATATTTTGTATGTAGAGTACTCTATCGGTATTAGGAATTTATACAGTTTTATATATTGTTATAGATTTAGACAAATAATTTTACCGTTTTATTTTTTTAGTGACTTAGGGCCAATATTTGAATTGTGTTACATTTTCGCGTGTAGTCAACAGCAAAATAAAAGGCGTATAAAATATTTGTTTTAAAATTAAAATATTTTTATTGCTACATCTTCTGCAGTGTAATTATAAATGTAGTTTCAAAATTCTTTCAAGTTGCCCGGAATGACTTTTGGAATTATGTTTTATTTAAAATAAATTCGTGAAATCTTTCAATCATTTGCTGATTATCTTTATAACCGACAATTTCCATTGCTGCCTCTTTTCCCAACCATTTCAATTGCGTATGTTCTTTTGATAGTACAGGCTCTTTAGATGGATCTTTTAATTCGGCTAACCAATAGATAACTATTTTAGGTTTACCCCTGACTTCATAATTTAACGATATCGGATTATCTTTGTATATAATTAAATCATCTTCGGTATAACTGTAAACGGAAAAATACCTTAATTATTTTTAATGAAATAGTCTTCTACTTAAATATTTTTAATGAAGTAATCTAAGGGCTATTTTTTGAGATCAAGATTAAACTCAAGTTTAAGATAATCTTCAGTTTACGTTAATTGAGTTTGCATTTTTTGAGTAAGAGTTAAACCCATGTATAGCTGACACACTTGTAAGTAAAAATGGAAGCGCGTTTCACAAAAATTTGCTTTTGTATGGAACAAAAACAGTTCAGTAAGATTGATCTTTAAGTAAAATATATTTTTTGAAAAATAATAAATAAATTAAGAATGTCAGTTGTCAATTTGTGTTTTATATAATTCGCAATCACTTAGATATTTGTCTTATTTCGCTTTCTTTCACTTAAAAGCTTTTTTTTAAATAAAATTTGTCAACTACTTTTGATGGTTAATCTTAAGTTTAAACCAACAACGTTGGTTGTTTAAACTTAAGGTTAAGCGAAAGATTAAGTAAACTCAAAAACCCAATACCAAGATTAAAACTACTTAATCGTTAACCTCAACCTCAAAAAATTGCCCTTAATCTGTTATTGTTTTAACCCGTATATGCCCTACTTTTTTTTTAAACATGGATTTTTTGTATTTATTGGAATCTACATACATATCCATATATCTACACAGCTGATCAATATCTTGCCGTATAACAAAAACGAATAATTTTATCCGTCACTGTATAAATATATTTTGTAAGTACGGATACTATGAACTTTTGAACAATTCGAAAGCACCATATTTAAATTCTGATTGTTTGTACTTACCCCGATTCTTCTCTTGTTTCTCGGACAGCAGTAGTGTAATCGTCTTCACCGGGGTCAACATGGCCCTTAGGCGAACTCCAGTGAAAATCACCATAAGATGCTTTTAACAGCAAATATTCAATTCGTTCATGTAAACGACGAAATATTACAAAACCTGCAGCACGCTTTACCATTCTAACTTTACTTTTTTAATCAATTTTGCAAAACGTCTATTTACCAAATTTAATTAATAGCAACAGCTGACAAATGCACCAAATTAATACATATACGTGCGCTACAGCTGTGTTATATTGTGATTTATTCAAATTAGAGATGTGAGCTGTTCGATTAATGTGTAAAAATGAATAATCAATGAATGAATTTAAGAAAAACAAGAATATGTTGATCAAAACAAATTAGACTATGATATATAAATAAAATAAATGTATGATAAGAAAGTTTATATTATCGTTTTAAAATTAAAACCACATCATTTCCTACATGTGTATGAGTGTTTAAGAATGGATCTCAAATATAATTCCAATAAAAACTTACGTTATGTACTACATTTTGTGTTTTAATCTTAAGCCAGCGCGAAAGCTGTGAAAAAATGCTAAGTATCAGCATTAATAAATGGAAAAAACTATTTATTTTTTTATTCCTGTTGGTTGTGTTTTTCTTTATTCTCGGCCAGCTTTTGCACGAAAAAAATGGCAAACAAGGTTCGCGTGAGTGGCGGAAAACAAAAGAAATTCCGCTTATAATCTGGTGGACACCATTATTGAGCGGCTACGAAGATACCCGCATTTGTGACAAATACTTTTGCCAATTCACAACCAGCAGAGAAGGAATAAAAAATGCCAAAGTTAGTACTATAAAAATATTATAAACCTTTTCTAGTAAATTGATTATTGCGTTCTCAACTGTTTTAGGCGTTTCTATTTTATGGATCGGATATAAAAATTGATGATTTTCCGCTGCCACGGCAGCCAAATCAAGTGTGGGGTTTGATGCATGAAGAATCACCACGCAATGTAGCATTTATGCCATATAATGAATGGCTGCAACATTTTAATTTTACCTCCACATTTAGTAGACACAGCGATCTACCACTGACAACATATTATTTACCACATTCCGATAATTTAACTACCCCCGCCTATACTGTTCCTATTGGGCAAAAATCTCTTCTAAATAAAGATCAAGGACTTGTGTTATTTATGCAATCTGATTGCGATACAATGTCAGGACGAGATGATTATATAAAAGAGCTTATGAACTACATCAGTATAGATTCATATGGTGCCTGCCTAAAGAACAAAGAATTACCCGAAAGGTAAACATAATTATAATCGTAAGTGTTTCTATAAAACCAATAGAATATAATCATGGTTTTAAAAACCCAATGAGAATGAACAAATTTATTCAAATTCAAGAAGACATTTATGTAAGCTGAATTAATAATGAGTAATTCTTGTATGTAGTAAGTGCAATGAATCACTAGGTTCCATTATGAGATTTTATTCTAAAAGTATTGCGCTGAATCAGATTGACGAGAAGATTGAATAATCTTTTGTTGTAACAACTCTGCTGCTGAGCCCGAAAGTATTTCCGTGTTGAAGATTTCAGAAAATTGAATTAAATTTGAAAAGTCTGTATTGTTTTTAAGTTTGTATATCGTATTTACGCTCCTGATACTATAACAAAACAATGAAGAATGGTTTAGCCGACCTCGTTCATTGGAAAAATAATCAAGGAAAGCGATGAAAGCAAAAAACACACAGCTACATAGATTATTAGAATTTACTGCCGTTTAGCTAAGAGTACGGCATAGGAAATATTGTGCTTTAACTCCACATAATATGAATACATTTCAGTGGCTGTGAGGATGCTAAATATAACTGAGTATCTAAACCGAATAGTCGGGAACTATTACTCTGTCAGGGCATCAAGTAGATATTTCGTTACTTTATCATATGCTAAGTTTGTCTGGAATCGATTGGATGGGTACAAAATACTTTTACAGGAAGGCGTTTACAGATGAGGAATTTGAATCCATTTTCAAAAGTACAAACTGTTAGTTAGCGCCTCCTTATGTTAAGCTCGTAATTCAGATCCATGTCATTAACATTTAGACCATTTATAGATAAAAGTCTCCCTTAAGCAGTCAGCTTTGACCATTTGGAGAGAAATTCTGTTCTGTAAAATCCAATATTTATCAAAAAAACAAAACTATTGCAAGGTAATGCCTTCAATTTCATATAAAAATCATAGATTTCTTTTTACTAGACCTCATGAATAAGATTTTATTTATACTTATTTTCCATGTAATTTCATTTCAGTTTACAAAAAGTCCAGCATGATTATCTCAATAATTTATATGCCCCAGAGTTATTGAAGTTAATGGCTCGTTATAAGTTTGTTATATCCTATGAAAACGGTGTTTGTGAGGATTACATCACTGAGAAATTTTGGCGCCCTCTTATTGCTGGTTCAATACCAATTTATTTCGGTTCGCCTTCAGCCAAAGTAAGTAAATCTTAAAGTAAAAGAAGAACTAAATAACAATAACCATAAAAAAAATTTTCAGGATTGGGCTCCTAACGAAAAATCCTTCATAGACGTCTCCAACTTCAGCAGTCCTAAAGAGTTAGCATCGTTTCTAAAGGAATTGAACACAAATGACAGAGCTTACAACTCGTATTTAAATCATAAATACAATATTTTAACGCCGATTACAAACAAAAGACTCTTAAATGAATTAGCCCGCCGCAAAACGGCCATGTATACTGACAATCAATTTCAAAGTTTTGAATGTGCCATCTGTTCTTTTGTACACGAACATTCCGAAGTAACACGAAAACATATTGCCAATGAATTGCATTATCAATGTCCACAAGAACCTGTTTATCCTCCCATGCCTAAAAAGCCATCAAATCATGATGAATGGCTTTCGGTTATGTCTATTGGGAAATGTAAAGCAATTTTATTCGAAAAGTTTTTTAAGTTCAACAAAAATTATACCAAAGATGAATTTATGAATTTATTGACCAAGGAAGTAACGCTTGGTAAATGTTAAATACTCGTAAATAAAACTATGCATTGTGAAATTCTGTAATTGAAAGCATTCTCATTTGCAATTGATTAAATAAAACCTACAAGATGTTGGGTGAGTAAAGCATAAGCACATATTTGGAAAAGAGGCACTAAATACAAAGGCCAGGAATCAATGGATTGGAATTAAAAAAATGTATAATAAACATTGTTTTAGAATTGCCGGGGATTTTTTTTAGATATTTAGCTAGACAAGTTTTGTGGTTAGAACGAAAAGATTGCGCTGCTTGTCCGCATGTAAACATAATACTTAAGAATTATCTTACATAAGACCGACATACAGTGGTGGCCACGAATTTAAGACACGACATATGACTGAGTTATTTGAGATAATTTTTACATTTTATCGAAAAAATTATGGGTCCATGATATTTTTTTAGGATTTTAGTAATGTTATGAAGAAAAATTAATAATATTTTCTTACCTATATTCGGTTAAGAATTTTTATTTACATATTATACACATAAACACACATTTTATCCTGGTCACGAATTTAAGACATAGGCATAATATAACACTATTCTCTAATTTAAGCTCAGCTTCATAAAAAAATCATAGTATTTTGTGGGAAATCCTTTATTTTTGATAACAGCAGCACATCTCCTGGGTAAACTTTCGACTAATGCCACATAACGTTGCTTTGGAATTGCATACCAAGCCTTTTGGATTTTTTCCCACAAATCGCTTGAATTTTTTGGTTTAACTGTTCGTACATATTCCTCAACATCATTCCACAAGTTCTCAATTGGATTGAGGTCCGGGGATTGAGCTGGCCACTTAAGAACAATGATATCGTTTTCCTCTAAGCAACTCTTCACTAGATGTGAAATGTGCTTAGGGTCATTATCATGCATAAATTTCTATATTGGAGGCATGTTGTCTTCAGCGAATGGTATCATTGTGTCTGTTATAATATTTTTGTAAACATGGTGGTCCATTTTAGAATTTATATTGTAAATGGGACCTACACCATACCAGGAAAATGCTGCCCACACCGTCACATTTCCACCACCATGTTGTTTTTAGGGTGTACTTTGGATGATGCTCTAGGTTTGGAGGGCGCCAGACGTACTGCTTTCCATCAGAGCCGAAGCGGCAAAACTCCAAAGTATATTTTTCCAAAATATCATGGGTTTCTTGAGATTTCTCAATTATCACAAATAAGTCCATCATATGTCGTGTCTTAAATTCGTGGCCACCACTGTATATAAGGAATTCCTGAATATCTTCGTAGTTAGCAGTACTAACGCATATACACTTCTCGTTATACTGTGATTTTCAATCCGCTGTTTTCGTTACTTGCGGGACTTAACACGGAGTTGCTAGATTTAATTATGATCAATGCGAAAATTATGTTTCTCAAGCCCTACAAAATGATATCATCTAGCCCTATCATTGTAATTAATTTTAGACATTAAAAAAATATTGAATCGTACCCATTTAGGTGTGATTTAAAATTAGAAATTTGATATATTACAGTGTTAGTTTTTCCCACGGCAGGAAAATGAATCAGCATCGCTGCATTTATAATGGCTAAAGAGAGAACTTACAGATTCTAACTAGGTGTACTAGTCAAACAGTTTGTCTACAAGCCTAGAAAGCTCGAATCCCTATGAAGAAAAACCAAGGTTGGAGTCCCACTAGAGAAAAAATTGTTCAACATAGTTTTCGAGTTTTTAAATTAAGTGGCTTCAATCACCACCAATACAATTCAACTAATAAGCCCCCTCACCTCCTGGAAATGAAAAAAGGATAACGTCACAAGAAGGTCAGGCAGTGTCGCCACCTAGCAGGAAATAAGGTAGGAATCAACGATTGGCAAGATGTCGCTCCACTACACCAAGTACTTGCAGGACATTGTTAATAGGCAACGACAGATGGCAGCGTCATTATCCTAATACCTGCTACAGCAGATCAAAATCCTGCTTAACTGTAATAACGAAAGGGAAACAAGGCAGAAATGCTTTTTGTGGGAACCATATTCTCCCAAGAGCGGTAATGGAAAGAAAATACGTTTTAAATAAAATTTGAAGTTTTTTTGTTGGTCAGTACTACAGGACTTAAGCTTAAATAATTTTTTTAATTAGACAATTAACATCAGTTTTAGGGAATATAATACGGACGAGTTTAATTGCAAGAAAAACCTTACCAGAGACATTATTTATTTCAGAGTCCTAAATGTATTGCTAACGCGAAATTAATTACATACATACATATATAATTGGCCATTACAACCCTTCAGTCAGGATTATGACCTAGCTTCTTACACCACTCATGTTGTGTGCCTTAATTTTATACTTGTGTGGCGGGACCAGCGTTGCCAAATGTGCAGATTTATCTGCATTTTGCAGTTTTTCTGAGCATTGAGCAGTTTTGAAGTTTTTTGTTTAAAAAAGTAAGTTTTTCTGTAAATTATGCAGATTTTGCAGTTTTTACATTTAAATTTTTTAATTTCAATTTTGTTATTTTAATTCCAATTGCTAAAGCCATAATTGTGAAAAATAACAATAAAAGTATTTTTAATTATGTCGTTTTGTGCCAAATGTAGTAGAAATGAACTACATTCAAGAAACAGATGATGAGTGGCGTGAACTACTGCACATTAATTTTGAAGACTTGGGTTTATTAGAAGTAGAAAATATTGAAACTTTTTGGGAAGTCATATTTAAAACAAAACGTGGCGACGGAACTAAAGCTTTTCCTAATTTAAAAAAAACTGGTATATGCAATGTTGTCAGTACCTGTTGCAACTGCTAATGGTGAAAGAATTTTTTCACAAATTAATATTACTAAAAATAAAACTAGGAACAGATTAGAAGTGCCAACACTGTGTGGCATTTTAAGAACTAAACATTTAAAAAAAAAAAAATAACAGTAATTGCAGCAATTTCGTGCAATCAAAAGAAATGGCAATCAAATTTACCAAAGAAATGTACAAATCTAACTAGTATTAAGTGCCAGGAGAAATTAACTCAATTTACGAAAATGCATGTTATTTCAAATACTTTTTATAAAACTGAATTATATTTATATTTTTTATTATATGCATTTAATTTAATTTGTTTTGTTATGTTTTAATAAAAAAATATATGAACTGAATTATAAATTTTTTGGATGTGCAGTTTTTTCAGTTGAAAATCAGTTTTTTTTCTCTAAATTTGCAGTTTTTGAAAAAAAAATATGGCAACGCTGGGCGGGACCTACATACTTTTTTCACATACTTTTTCTATTTTTAGCCCACTGTCTCTTAAGCAGCTGTTATACAGCTGACTGAGCACATGTCATCATTTCATTTGTTTTGATCTAACTTTATTGAACAGAACACATTCCTCCGATAAGTCTGCAAAAGTTGACGACAAAAAAATATTACGAAATAAATAAAATAAAAGAAAAAAATTAAATAAAAACTATGATGATAAATATTTGCAAGAAAGCTTTACTGAGATGCTGGGTCAGCAGACAACAATGTGGTGTTATTGCCCTGCAAAATTATGCAACATTTGCTGTAAAAGATATTCTATACGAGACATCAGACGAAGCCGGCACTTTGGCAATACGTTTTGCCAAGCATGTTGCTTTGGAACGTCAGAAAGTGTGTGATCAAGTGGCCACAGAGGTGAGATATTCGGATTATTTCCCGATAAGTGATCTGAGATATTTCGAAAAGGAATTGCGTAAAACGTCCAAAGAACAATTGGCAGCCGTTATAATTTATGCCTTCACGTATCGCTCTAATGCAGATCCCTCCAAATTTGCAGTCATTCTGAATGAACTTGATCGGCATGCCGCAAATAATGTTGGAGAAATGAATGCTGATACAATTCTAAGGACTTTGTATGCATTTCTGTTTCTCATACCGAATTGGATGACTCGCCTGGACTTCTATGGACCTGCTATGCAACGTTTATTTGAAGAATTTCAAAAGTCCGAAGGAAAATCAAAGCAACATTTTGTTCAGATGTGTTTTTATATGGGCTTAAGCAAAAAGCAAACGAGATTTAATGTGAATAAAATGCTGGGAACTCTTTTAAATGAACATCTTGGAGGGTACTTAAAGGAATTGAGTACATTAGATATGGCATTAGTAAGTAATGCAGCTTACAAAACCTCGACCATCGTTAAAGACAAAGAATTTGATGAACGTTTACTTAAAGAAGTGTTGGATATTTCAAACGCAGCCAATGTGGATGATGCACTTTTGATAACGTTTATAAAATCCATGCGGCTACAGCGTTTACATTCCCCTGCAGTATGTGAATACATTACGAATATATGCCAGAATCCAGTCAAATTACAACAATTACAACCTAAAGGTAAAGTGCATTTGTTTGCCTATCTAGCCGACAACCTATGGGACAGTAACGATTGCACTCAGCCCTTAATAGAATCAATAACTGAGCACATTACACGTGCACGTCGGTTTGATAGCCAATATGCCCAGAGTATGAGAGGCAAAGATATTGATACTTTTCTATGGGCATGTGCCCAACTAAATTGTTCGTTGTCTTCCGTACAATTGCGCTCGATAGAGAATAGTCTCATTGAAAAATTACAAGCCAATGAGTTTAATTATTTCCCGGATCAATTGGTGAACTCTTGTCTTTCCTTATGGACACTTGGATTTAGAGTTAAAGAACTTTTACAGGCTGCTGTGCAACTCAAATCGGAATCCTCCTCAAAACGCCATCAACCCAAGGTAGATAGTCGTCTTACTGTATTGCTGTCGGCAGCCCAAATTGAAGAGCCTACCTGGTGTTCAACTGTTATAAAAGGTTTTGAATCATTTAAACCCACAGCTAAGGTGCCTGCATACCTCTTAAATAATCATGATATTCCTTATCAAGACATATTATCGCAAATATTAAACGAAGAAGCAGTAGCTTCTGCTAATATTTCTTGTCCCATTAATGGCATTAATATACCAGGCATTCATATCAAGTTTTCTTTACCCGAGCACAACCAAATATTTTTAGAATTTTTAACGCCTGCCCAAATGTTACATTTTTCCAAGGAGCCTGTGGGAATTTTAAGATTGAAATTGCGTCTGTTACAGGCAAAGGGTTGCAAAGTTAAAGTAGTAAGTTACAAATGTTTGAATGGCAATTTAAATTAAAAGAGTTTATTGAATTGTTTTTTTCTTTTAGATATCTCCGAGCGCTATTGTTGATTCTCAAAATTTAAAAAATATTCTTAAGGAATGTGTAGAACAAGAGGAGCCTGTTAAGGAACCCACCAAGAAAAGTATTAAAGTTTAATTTGTTTATATGATTTAAATTGAAAGATGATTAGTTTTTTATTTTATTTTATGTATTTGTTAAGTACCTGGTAATATAAATTCAATATAACGACCATGAACAAAGTAGTTGGAATATTTTACAATAGAAAAAAATAAAACCCAAATCAATCTACAAAAATCATTTACATGTTTGAGATCTTTCCAATGCTAATACAGTGCACGCGCGCTAATGTGAACTAATTAAAACTGGCGTTGTTCACTTTTGCGAATTGTTCACATTTCCGAATACCGAAAATTTTAAAACAGAATTATACCATCTTTTAAACAAAAAATTTATGAATTTTTTTAACACCAAATTATAATTTAATTTGTGTATATTTATATATATGAATATGTTCATAATTACACACATACATATGTACATACAAAACAAGCACATGTTAATAACTAAGCTCAGCAAAAACTATTTATTAAAAAATCTGTTGCTTTCTTCTTTCCAAAATTTGCAACAGAGCTTTCTCCCGTTGGCGTCGAAGAACATTGGTGTCATTTTGATCTCTGCATTCATTTTCAGCCCATTCTAACGCTTTATTAAACACTGCTATGGCTTCATTTGCATCAACTTTTTTGGCAGGAATTTCCAGTTCAACATCATCTTCAGTTTCTACTTCCACTTCTGTCTCAAAAATTTAAATAAATATGCAAGCAGATGTACTAACACATACATATATATCGACGCCTCCGTTCTATAACGTTCTAAGTCGAAAAAGTGTGTTTTGAGTTATGAGCTCTCAAAGTTTTCACGCGACATACGACTATATGTGTATTCTAAGTATATTTTTCCCTATAACTTCGGAACGGATCGGCGCATCTTAACCAAATTTTGACGGTATTTAAATTAGAGAACGTAGAATTTAAAAATGCAAGAACATTAAAAACGTTCTAAGTACACTAAGAACGTTATAGAATGGAGGCGTCGATATATGTGCACCTAAAACGGGGATTCCCGCAATTTTAACGTTTCAAATAAAAAAAATTCTGTTCAAATTTATAGGGCTTTTTACATTTGTTCATCTTTTAGAGTAGTCAATGAAGCAAAAAAATTGTTCACATTAAGCGATGTTCATATAATGCGGTGTTCACATTAGCGTGCGTGCACTGTACCTCTATAACGATTTTTACCATAATTAGAGATGGCGGTCAGCCATCTCTATGCCATGAGCCATGAGAAACATTTATTTAGAGCCCTATCCACAGCGAATGCCGGATCTATAATAGAAAAAAGAACATCCCTGATGTAATTCTGGCTGAAGTGACTGAGTAAGTGACATGAATTGCTATTTCAGTGGTTCACTAGCAGCTTCTTAACTGCCTCATGAAGACTTTTTATGTTGACCGTCTTAACACAACCAGTAGCGATTAAATTGTATGTTATTAATATAATTTTTTTTTTATTTTGCATATCTTAAATGTAAAGAAATCTTTAAATTCTCATAACACTATCGCTTGATGAGTAGGCGTCATTAGAAGAGTTTTCTCACTGAGACCATCACCTGTATTCATGCAGTGCATTCTGTTAGAAGACCAAATAGTAAGTTACAGGGTAAAGGAACAGAATGAGTAGTGTGCGCCGAATTGGTGTTGAATCATTCTCATTTTTTAATTCAAAAACTGACGTTAACGATACCACTATATATATATATATTCACGATTTTTTTTGGACAATTGTTAGCTTCTTTTGCACCAGATTTAGTGCTTATACTACATAGCGGTGATACATTTGTTGTTACAAAATGAACTTATATAGCATTTGAAGAAAACTCAAACTATAAAGACACTCTATACATATTTATTTAAATGAAGACATGCATACAGTTTCCGTACAGTCAACCCTCCTATAACGCGGTACTCTCAGAACACGGTTTCCATATAACGCGGAGCTGAAATTGCGACAGCCCTCCTATAACGCGGTACTCTCAGAACACAGTTTTCATATAACGCGGAGTTGAAATTGTGGACAGTCCTCCTATAACACGGTACTCTTACAGCGCGGTTTCCGTTTAATAACACATCCCATAAGTTCCTTCCGCACAGCCTATGAATGACTCTAGTAACTAGATATTGTAAGAGGGTTTAATATCAGTTTTATTTTCGACGCAAAAGCACATGTTTATATAAACATGCCAGCTTATGTCATAGCCGTCTACGACCTCGGTTTCAGTCTTCTTAGAGCTCTTTCACAGTACATACGTTTTGTTGGCGACAAAGTCTTTCCAAAAAATTTTCTGCAACTCATATCTGACAGTGAGGATGAATGTTGAAAATTAGATAATTTTACAAGTCTTTCTTATTTTTGTTGGAAAACAGTCTCTTAGTTTAGTTCTTGTTTCATGTTTTTTTACCAATCCTTATATGAACTCTTTAATTCAATAAAAATAATTTATAATTTATCTTGTCTTGGTCTCCATAAAACGCGGTACGAATGAAGTGGTTTGGACTAATTCCGAGTTTCTTATAGCGCGGTTTCCATACAACGCGGTACGCACACACCGCGTTATAGAAGGGTTGACTGTATACCGAATAGCTAAGTTAATCAGTTATGACGATTACAAAAACGTGTGCAAAAATTAAGTTGTATTTATACAAAACCAGGTTAATTAGGTAGATTTTTCGGTATTTTTATTTGAAATGTCATGAAGAAACATGTGCATATAAATACAAATTAAAAGTATACATTTATATAAAAGCAATTTATTTAATTAAAATTACAAGTACATAACACATTTGTCAATATTTCGCTCTTAATGAAGGTGTGACATACATACATACATATTTATAACAATTTTGTTTTACTTAAATTATAATTAACAAGTTTAATTAAAATTTTTGAAATATAATTACACTAAAAAATTGATGTTTATATAAAAAATTAAATTAAAAATAGAAATAGAAATAGACACAGAAAGGAAAATATATGCTAATAAAATTAAAATACATACACATATGGTCAAAATAATAGGTGTAAAAAATTTTTTTTCTTTCAACTTATTACAAAATGCAAAAAATTATAACCATGCTAAAATTATTTTATATAAATTATAGTATTGTTGTTGCAGAAAGAAAAAAGTGCAATTTCATTAAAAATAAGCTTGTCTCAGATAAATAGTGTGGCATTTTTCTTTTAAGTGCGAATTTCACATGGACAAAATAATAGGTGTGTGATTTTTAATTTAGTTAAAATTTGATTTATTGTAAAAAAAATTAAAAAAAAGGACGAAAGTAAGTGAAATAATATTAATTAAAAATAATTGTTTATGAGGACAGCTTCTATTCTTCGAGGCATAGACGAAATTAAATTACGGCAAGCCTCTACCCCAATATTGTACCAAACATGATGAACGTTTGCCCATAATTGGTCTTTATTACAACAAGGAAGCTTGGAAACTCTTCTTTTAATTCTCCCCAAAGGTTTTCTAGCGGGTTCAAGTCGGGGGACTGACTAGGCCATTCAATAACGTCTATCTTCCTTTGACGAAACCATGCACTTACTAACTTTGATGAGAGTTTTGGATCGTTATCCTGTTGAAACTTCCACATCAGAGGCATATTTTCCTCGGCAAAGGGTAGCATGGCATTCTCTAACAAATTTTTGTACACAAATCTGTCCATTGTTTGCTCTATTCGGTGAATTGGATCTACTCTATACCAGAAAAAGCAACCCCATACCATGATATTGCCTCCTCCATGCTTGATGGTCTTTTTTGTGTACCTACTGTCGAATTTTTTACCTTTTGGCCGACGAACATTTCTTTCGGCATCGTTTTTAAATAAATTGATTTTGGTTTCGTCGCTCCAAAGGATATTTCGCTACTTTTTTTCTGCCTCTGCTCCACACAAATCTTTGTGAGCCAATGCAAAATTGTTCCTCTTCTTTAAATTGTTTGTTCTAAGCAGAGGGACTTTGCGAGCTATCCTACCTTGTAGGCCTGCCTTCTGTAATCGTCTTCGTACAGTTCGTGATGACACTGTATTTTCAATTTCTCTATCAATCGCTTTAGATGACTTAAAAGGGTCCCGTTTGGATAGTGTGACTATGCGTTTGTCTGTAGTTAATGAAGTTTTTCTATGACTACCTCGTGTTTCAAAGTTATTTTTTTTTTAAGCGTTGGCTACAAAATTCTTAGACCAATTTAACGCATCTACAATGAATTTGTAGGTTTTAGCTTGCTCGCGAAGTTTAAGAACGAGGAGTCTTTCTTAATTACTGCAATGGAGCCCACGACCCGTCTTAAAAATTAATTATGTCTGATATAATGTTTAATTTAGTTTTAATTAATATTATTTCACTTACTTTCGTCCTTTTTTTTTAATTTTTTTTACAATAAATCAAATTTTAACTAAATTAAAAATCACACACCTATTATTTTGTCCATGTGAAATTCGCACTTAAAAGAAAAATGCCACACTATTTATCTGAGACAAGCTTATTTTTAATGAAATTGCACTTTTTTTCTTTCTGCAACAATAATACTATAATTTATATAAAATAATTTTAGCATGGTTATAATTTTTTGCATTTTTTAATAAGTTGAAAGAAAAAAAATTTTTTACACCTATTATTTTGACCATATGTGTATAAAATAAAAATTTTATTACTACTACAATATAAACGTAATGTAATTATAAAGCAAAGTACAATACAAATCATTTGAATTAATTATAATAAAAAAATACACTTTTTAGCGCAAACTAAGATACATACATATGTATAATAAAAGAAAAATTTATTTAACAGACTTAATTTTGGCTTGAAGTATTACAAATGCAGCTATTCTAAATATTACTACTATAATACATAAGGCTATAAAATCATACCAAAATCGATCACCTTCCATGGTAATTTCCTCTAAGAACTTTCGTGGATAACTGTAAAAACGAAAACGAAAATACATGTTAGAATAACTAAGTAATGTAAAATACTAGAAAACATTTAAATACCGATAATGACAGTAGATGGCCTCTTCACAGTCCAAAGTACCACGATTTTCGCCATAAATAGCACCAACGAAACCTTCTAGACCATAGCGTAAGTATGATATGTGACTACCCCATTTCAAGTAGCCAGGCATATCACGCAGAGTTACACCGAAACCGGCAAACATCATCATTGGTATGGTTAAGACTGGTGCCAAGAAAGTGCCGTTCACTACATCGAACCAAGCACCCACCATTAAACCAAAACTTTGACCAACAAACACGGTAAGAACACTAATGGCGAAAAACATCCAAAAACGGAACCATTCCATGGGTTGGTAACTCCATAAATAAATTATAACGGTAAATAATAAACTGCCAATAATCTGAAAGAAAAAAAACATACGAATATCTCTTGTATTATATATGTATGCATCAAATGATATTGTTTTTTCTAATTTACCGATATGGGTAGATCAAGTAAAGTTATTGATGTGTAATAGGCCTTTAAAGAATACCAACGATTGAAGTGTTCCTTTAGCAATATAGACATCTCAATAGGGACTGTAAATTATTATTTATTATTATTATTATTTTCTACTCCTTACATTTGAATAACTTACATGTTAAGACTGTCAACATCATGGTGGTCATGGAATGATGGATTAATATAGCAAATAATAAATTATAATTGTCTATCACACGAGAACCCTCCTTGCCGGAACTGGCATAAACAGCTCCTAACATAAGGGCCACAACCACATTAACGCCTATACGCAAATGGGTCATGGTTGTATCACGTTTTGCTTTGATATAGCCACGATGCATGAGAACTGACAACTGATTCATGTAACTGGTGTCTTCCAACGAACGTTTTTTCGTCTTCTTTGGTATGGGGTATTGGCGCATAAGCTCTTCCGACTTAAGCAATCTATCGGGATTGTCAAACCAACTTAAACAGTTGCCATTTTGGGTTGCCGATACTAATGTTTGGACTTTATCTTGACCGTATTCACCGCAGGCTAATTCAATAACTGAATGGGGGGAAAAATGAACTGTTAATAGAAACCGTTTATAATTTCAGCTTTGAATACATACTATAATCAGCAGGATTATGATATACAGGACAGGGTAAATCAACTGTCTGTAAGAATGGCACCAGACATTCTGTGCTACCCTGATAGACACAATTGCCGGCAGCCAAGACATAAACTTGATCGAAAATCTGAAATAATTTGGCAGTGGGCTGATGTATAGTGCATATAATAGTGCGTCCTTGTTCTGCTAGCTTTTTACACAATTCCAAAACTTTGGTACAAGAACTACTGTCTAGACCTCTGTTGAGTATAAAAAAGGAATACAAGTGTAGGTATATAGCAATTATTTTTCAATTTTATTTAACTTACGTTGTGGGTTCGTCTAAAAACATCACAGTTGGATTATTTATAAGTTCCATAGCTATAGAGAGCCTCTTCTTTTGGCCGCCCGATAAACGTTTTGCCAAGGTTTGATCATGGTCATACAAGCCCAATAATAATAAAATATCTTCAATCTATTAAAAATAAAGCGCAATTGAAACCATCAACTTAAATTGTCAATTAATTTCTTAATCTTACTCTGGCTTCCTTCTCTTCGTATGTCACATTGGGACCTAATTTCAAATCGGCTGCTATATGCATATTCTCATTTACCGTTAGCAATGGCTGTAAACGATCATCTTGCGTAATATAACAAGACATTCTTCTAAAAGTAGCTGTAAAATATTGTGTAATTTTTTTTATATGTTTTCAAATGATATTTAATTTAATTTAATAAAGCTTACCTAAATCACGTCTTCTACCATTAATTAATATGGAACCATTTACACCAGTCGTTTTAAAACCAGATAATGCATCTAAAAGTGTAGATTTGCCAGCACCGGATGGACCCATAATTGCTATTAATTGACTGCCGGGAAACTTTCCCGAAACATTGTGTAAAATTTCCTTGGTTCCTTTAATTAGACGAACATACATACGTAAATAAGTATTATAGATACAAAATATATTGTATTCAATATTCAATTCAATATTTATATGAATTTACTGTTAAAGTTTATTCTTAATACACGAAGGATGAACATTTATTAAAACATTTTCCATTAAATCAAATACTTTTGGTTATATTTTGTATAATTACTACAGTTATATATATATATATATTTTTTTTTGTATCCTTCTAGTTCCTTTAATCGTTATAAGTTTGCTATGTTTGTGTTTCATTAGTAAAGGTTTTCTTGTGTGTGAAGATAGATTTTAAAATTTATCTCCCCAGACACAAACCAAGTCAGCTAACAGAGATCTATTATGTTATTAACATAGCTGTGTAAAAAACTTAATTTAATTCCTGGGTAAAATAATTAATTAAATTCCTGGGTAAATTAAGACAAAAAAGGAAAAGTTGATAAAAAAAATAAGTCCTATAGTTAATCGTTGTAACAAAATATTGCGAAATAAGAACTACAATAAAAAGATAATCACACATTTCCGAAAGCTATTGTAATCCGATAAAAAAAAGTCAATATTGTGGGAAAACAGGACAACATGAGCGGACAAAGTAAAAAGTTTTTAAAGCATTTTACGTTCCTTTAACTAAATCAATTGCCAGAATCCTTAACAGAAAATAACAGAGCTCTGTTAACTGACTTGGTTTGCGTCTGGGGAGATGGACTTTAAAATCTATCTTCACACACATATGTAAATTTTTCCAGCTAAACAAGTGATTGGTTTACTGAATCGGGTTCTAGGATAAGGCCTAGAAACTACATCCTCTTTGAATATCCATTCCATTGTTCTATTAGGTGTAATAGTGAGAAACTTTACTTATTACATCCTACTCTTTGCCTTCTTATGATGTTTGCTGTTGAGATTATCTCCTCTACAAGTGTGAAGTGTCTTCCTAATTGGGATATTAAAGCCTCTTTATTTAAATCGAAAACTGTGCGAAAAATATAATCATACATACATACATACATTATTGGACATTACAACAACCCAGTCAGGATTACGGCCTAGCTTCTCACACCACTCATGTTGTATGCGTTAATTTTTTTTATGCAGTTTAACGTGGACTCTGAACGACAGATTTTTGAGAAACTTTTCATGGCAATTTTATTTACTCTCAGAGTTTGTGCCAGAAATCTTCTGAGAGGAAGTCGACGAAGAAATATTTTTTTCCATGTTTCGTTTTGACGCCTGACCTGGGGTTTGAACTCGGGCCTTACGTCTCATAAGCCAACACACTACCTACTAGACTATGGCGACTTACACAAAATTCGAAACCGTACCATAAAGTCTACACTACTCCAGATATTTATTAATTTAGATTTAATTTTTTATTTCGAGTCATTATCTTATTGAAACACCCACCAATGCGTTATTTCTCGTTCCGTCAAAAAAACTGCATAGACTAGCATCCTCTATTTGGTTAATGCCAAGTGCATTAGATAGCTTAAGCGTATAGAAAAGATTTGTTGTTTTTGTTTGTATCTACTTATTTATTTAATTGGTCACTACAGACCTTTAGTCATTATTAGAAGCTAGGCTCTAACCCGAGTTGTGTTTGATAATGTTATTCATGAGTGGAGGAAACATTTAAGCCCATGTACAAGTCCTAACGCCAAGTTATTGACAGAAGACTACTAAGGGTACGATTTTTCATATTTCGTCTTGTTCGAGATGTCTGCGTTGGGATTGGCACCACATTCTCTAGTCTAAGAAGCCAATACACTACATACCAGATTATGGTGACCCAACGAGTTACGTCTACTATTTGGCTAAACTTCCTTTTCATATAAAGCGTGTATGGTACTCGCTCATTACGGTGATATTCAATCTTGCTTTTCATTGCTCAGATGAAATCGAGTAAGTTAATTAGCTAACCTCGCTGATAAAAGCCTATGGGGATAATATTGCAATAGTGAGTTGTTGACAAATATTGAAGGCAAATATCGTAACTGCAGTGATGACAAAATACACAGTAGCATGGTATTCCTGACCGGCTACCGGCAGCCAGCAGAGTGTTTTTGGGCAGAAAAAAATTTTCAAAAAATGTTTTCGAAGGAAAAAGTCTCTTCGTCCCTCTATAAGTTATGTTCCGTTATTCCACACACAATGAACAATATGAATAGGGGATATTCTCTGAGTAACGGTGTCAGTTTAAAATAGTTTCGCATCAAAATTAGTCCCCAATTGAATGGTGACTATGTTCTAAAGGAAATGGGAACATCACTTTGCAGAATGAAAATATTTTGGATTTAAATTACTTAAAATAAAAAAACCGAATATTAATTATAGCCACTGAAGGTTATTTTATCAAACATCTCAAATTTTAAATGAACAGATCTGGTTCCCCTTTAGCTAGTTAATCAAAGCTGAATTGTTTAAAATCGGAAGTAATGAGTTGATAGGCATGCTCCAACTTATTTACAACATATGGCTAGAGGAAAGCATGCCCAACGATTGGAACCTTAGTGTCCTCAGTCCTGTCCTGAAAAAAGGAGACCCTACGATAGGCGCCAACTGCAGGGGCATAAGCCTTTTCCCTATCGCATTTAAGGTTCTTACAGGCGTATTGTGTGAACGACTGAAGCTACTCGTCAAAACAATGATTGGACCTTATCAGTGCGGCTTCATACCTGGCAAGTCCACCATCGACCAGATCTTCACACTACGCCAAATCATGGAAAAGACCCATGAACAACAAGTCGACACACACCATCTTTTTGTCGACTATAAGGCAGCCTTTGATAGCACCATAAGGGATCGTGTTTTTGCCGCAATGTCTGAGCTCGGTATACCTGCGAAGCTGATAAGACTATGCAGAATGACGTTGAGCAATTCCTGCAGCTCCGTCAAGGTAGGAATGGACCTCTCTGAACCTTTTGATACCGTGCGAGGTTTCAGACAAGGTGATCCCTTATCATGCGACTTCTTCAACTTCGTCATGGAGAGTGTTCTGCGAAAAGCGGGAGTGCATCGCAATGGCACTATTTTTCAAAAAAGTATCAAGTTGCTTGCGTACACCGACGACATGACATCATAGGGCTGCCTTTAATGCTATTGAAAAGGAGTCTACTAAGATGGGTTTGGCAGTAAATGAGGGCAAAACAAATTATATGTTATTGACAAGTAGAGACGCGCAACGTATTGATCCTCAGATTACGGTCGATAACTATACTTTTGATACAGTCAAGGAATTTATTTATCTTGGCTCCGCCGGTACCACCAAAACTGATGTCAGTCTGGAGATCAAGCGCAGGATCACTCTTGCCAACAAGTGCTACTATGGCCTCAATAGGCAATTGAATTGCAGAGACCCATCTCGCATGACAAAACTAATACTCTACGAGACGCTCATCCTACCCGTGCTTCTTTATGGCGCAGAGGCATGGACCCTATTAAGCACTGATGCAGTAGCCTTGAAAGTATTTGAGATAAAAAACCTACGTAAGATCTTCGGTCTAGTGCGATTTGGCGATGACTTCCGCATCCGATCCAACAGTGAGCTGTATGAGCTCCTCAACGATAGACGTTGTGCAGCGTATTAATATCCAGCGGTTGCGCTGGCTCGGCCATTCGTTCGAATGGAGGAGGATGCTCTGGCGAGACGGGTATTTGAAGCGAAGAGGACGACCTTGTATCCGTTGCAAGTGCCAAATCGAGGAAGCCCTGTCATCGATTGGTGAGACAAACTGGCGTAGGCGCACAAGAAGCAGATGCGCGTTGAAGAATGTGTTTCGGCAGGCCGAAATCCGTTAATCGGGTTGTTAATGGCTAATTAAGTAAGTAAGTAAGTAACAGAATGTTAAATATATAACTTATATTTGTCTTATTCTGCCTATTGAGGAAAAAAAGAATTGTATTCTTTTATATTTCTTTTATTATAAAATTGTTATTAATATCAGCAATGAGTGTTTAACATTTGAAATTATTTTTTTGTTATTTAAACTTCTTTGATGTTTTGGTCAGAAAAAAACACCAAAATTATGATCGCATTTGGCTGTCATTAGGTAATAAAATACGAAATTTCTTAACCGCTGTTGTGATAAGATAACGTTTAAAAATTGTTGTTAACTTAAAATGTGTGTTTCAATTAAAAAATGAAAGAGCAATAAACAAATATTTCCCTTTAATAAAACATTCTAAATGATAATGAATAATTACTGGCATGAGTTTATAACGATTTCATTTCAATTAAATAATAATTTTGTACGTTTTATAAAACAATTTAAGTTTGTTTTTTTTTGCTGTATTTTCACTTTGAAGAGTTAGGAATTGATAAGTTTATAAAGTTCAAGGCTGTGCAATTAGAAACAATTTCCATTCAACTAATCTCTAAGTGCAATTAATAATGAGATATACGACTAAATTAATAATAAATTACTTTATTATGGTGTACAACTAATGCATTGTTAGAAAGGTTTAACAGGCATTAACTAACTTTAGTACATAAAGAGAAAGGAATCGTTTCTCTAAAATACTTCAGTACTTTCAGTAACATTGTATACAAATAACGAAGAAAGATGTTTATAGCCTAACCCTGTATTACTATAAAAAATTTGATGATGGGATGAACTTTTCAACTTTAACAGTTGCGAACGACCATCATGTCGAAGTTACCTCTGACAATTTTGTTGCCATTTATGCTGTCTATTTTGCTAAGTCGCCATTTTGTTTTATGAAATTGGGTGTTCTGTTCGGCCAAGGTACCGATCGCTTGGCTTCGCTACGAAAAATTATCTTCAGCGATGAGACTATTTCTGAATTAATGTTTCTTCGCTGTCAACAGCGAGCACTACAAATCGATCCTAATTCTCCTAGGTTAGGTTAGGACGGAGTGGTAGCTCTGATACCACAAAGCTGACTTGAGCACGCATAGCGGCCCGTTGTGATTCCACAGGCGAAAGCAGTCTTTATACTGATCAAGCTCTACCAAAACCAGGGAAGAGGAAGAAGTTGGTCAGTGCAAGGGCTGCCCATCAAATGTACGACTACCCCACGCTGTAAAACCAGCCAGAAAGCCCGATAAACGAAGCTACAAGGGTTGGAGAGCCAAATAACCTATATCTGCACCTCGCAAGAGACGGGATAAGAGTCTCCTATTCCTCAACGCATCTGCACCCACGGCAGAAGTCGTTAAATGGGAGCCGCATCCTTTCCGCGTGTTTACCCATAACGCAATGACCTGTAAGCATGGCCACTGTGGTTGAGATAATGTCACGACTAAGTCCAAGTAACTGGTTGGTACGTCTTCTATCCATCAGGCGCCAGGTGAGTCTAGCGGTGGAGCAGGACTCCTCATTGACCCAGGATAGGTTGGCGTCCCGAAAGAATTTCCGCGCAATGGCCAACTTGATCGAGGCAAGTGGCATATCCAATTCAATTGAAGAGGATTCCGGAAGGAGTGCACCAGCTATGGCGAGTTCGTCGGCCCGGAATATTACTGTGCCCGGGGACCCAGAACAGTGAGACACTGAAGCGCCCAGGAAGAAGGTCGAGAAAGCGGTGACATTCCCTTACGATCCTGGAGTTATTCACTAAACCTGACAGAGATCTTATGGCGGCCAGACTGTCAGAAAAGACCGAAGCGCGGGTAAAAGGATGAGATAAAAATAACGGTAATTTAGTCTTTTATATTTTTTTAGTGTACAGTTTTTTTTGATGCTCACTGTATGTAATCTAGATCTGACGCCAAGTGCTTATGGCGAACAATTTTGTTGCTGCAAAATTCGTTTGAATAGATTTTTACAGATAAAAATTGAGTAAAATCAGAAGAAATAGACCTATGTGAGTTAGGAGATACGAAAGGACAACACTTCACTTGTCAACAGGCATCTATCAGTTGACTCAACATTTAATGCAAAAATGACAATTCATGAATTAACTCTCCGGATTAAGTTTCGCGCAACTAACACTAGGGGGATGCTTATTGTAAATGTTCCTACCATTCCACATGACATCAAATTACACTTCAACAAAGTAAGTAAGTAAACTTACATCTAACTTAAAACTTATACTACAGTCGTAATCCTTGTGTTGCTCATACACTGATCTTATTCAAACGGTATCTTCTGTTATTTTATGTTTTTGAATACGTAACGTAAGGTTTATAATTGTGAAGGAGTTAATTATTGAATTATTAATTGTTGTGTACTTATTTTTGGTTTTTTTTTATAAAATAATAAAAATGACTTACCTTTTCTAAATCCCAATTTAACTGTTAATGATAAATTCTTAAATTCCATATCGATTGGATTTCGGGAGGGTAAATTTGAAAAACGGCCATTATCCGTTTGTGATTTGATTTTAGGTACTTGAGTGTCAACAGGTGAATTTGCTGGCGTGCGCCCATTAGTTTTTTCCATATGTCCATTCGAGCTAACAAGAGGCATTGTCGTGGGACTGTATACTGGTGGCTGCTGACTTGAACTGACAATTTCAACGCCTAGACCAATACCCGCCGTTGAAGACGTTGTACTGGATAAAAATTGATCTCTGGCCGATAACATCAGTAGGCAAAACTATCGAGATGGACCAGACTAACAACAGAACTTATTACTAGAGCAGGCAAGAAATTTACAGAATAAATCGGCGCGTTTGTTGCTGTAAATTAAA
This sequence comes from Sarcophaga rosellei, assembly GCA_930367235.1. Classification (NCBI taxonomy): domain Eukaryota; kingdom Metazoa; phylum Arthropoda; class Insecta; order Diptera; family Sarcophagidae; genus Sarcophaga; species Sarcophaga rosellei. The sequence goes on from OV884019.1 coordinate 68,527,690, forward strand.
AATAAATAAAAAATGCAATTTTAAAATAATTTCACGTAGAATATTTCACCTGGTAAGTGAGGAGTTGTCTTTCAAAATGAAATTTAAAAATTTTGTGATATTTTAATAAATCAAGTACAGTAACTTTTGATAACACTGTAGTGATAACATCAATCATTCTGTCAATATGTCATATTCTTTAATAAATATTCGCCATGATTATTTTCGTAAATCATTTTAATTGGTTTAATTACAGCGTTTTAGATTTCAATTTTAGTACCAAAAAAAATTAGTTTATTAAACTTTAAAACTGGTTTAAAACGTGATACATAAAGGAAATCTAACTATTTATGAAATTATTTTGACTTTTAACGGTATTAAACTTGACTTTGAATTGAAGTCATAAAATATTCGAAATATGTACATATTTCAAAGTGCAACTTTTAATTGTGACGTAAATAAAAACGCGTTAGTTTTTTCTTAAGTTTATTTGCTTGTAATTATTTTTAATTACTCAATAAAAATATTATACATAGTTTTTTTGTAATAATATACGCTAAATATTAGTTTTTTAATGCTAACAAATTAAGGGCCATTATTACAGCCTTGGGTTTAATTAAAGGTACCTTTAGCTAAAGTTATTACACCTTACAGATAAAGTAAAGTTAACTGTTTTCAAAAATATGGCAGCGGCGGAGCAATGTCGATAAAACTGCTCAATTAAACAAGTTTTTTTAACGCAGTGGCAACGACGGGCTCCTTTTTTGTTGTATATGGTCAGTTTGTTTAAATTTGAAGTTGCCATATTATAATAATATATAATATGGCAAGTTCAAACATAAACTTAACTTTAAAAGTTACCGGCAGGATGATCCTCCATTTAGCTTAATGGTCACTTCTATCTTATTGGGTACTCATAATAATGAAAAACAATTTATCTGCTCGTTAAATTCCTCCCTTTAGTTAACGGCAAGTTGTAATAAAGGTAACTTTACAGTTCCCTTTAGCTAAAGGTACTTAGTTCAAACATAAACTTAACTTTAAAAGTTACCGGCCGGATGATCCTCCCTTTAGCTCAATGGTCACTTCTATCTTATTGGGTACTCATAATAATGAAAAACAATTCATCTGCTCGTTAAAATCCTCCCTTTAGTTAACGGCAAGTTGTAATAAAGGTAACTTTACAGTTCCCTTTAGCTAAAGGTAACTTTAACTAAACCCAAGTTTAACGGCAAGTTGTAATAATGGCCCTAAATATAATAAATTCAATAATTAATAAGTTAATAATTATTCTTGTTTGAAAAAAGACTACATTAAAATGTCATCAACATTGTTTTAATTGAAATAATTACTACAATGATTATTTCTCCACGTTTACATTCTAAACAAAGAATTTTTTTATTTTCCTTGTTGAACTTTACACTCAAATAGAATGTGGAATTAGTTACAGACTTTTCTATTCGGTAGATTTTAATTCATGCTTTCCGTATAATGAACTAAAAGTTATTTCTATCCAGTAGTAGTTTCTCAAGTTAAAAGTCCATTCAAAATGAACGACAGCTAAAGTTTAGATCGTAATGAATCACGTTACGCAATTGTCTAGAATATTTAATGAAAAAAAATGAATTAAATTTTAATTATACAGGAGACAGTCGAAAAGCAGATCATACTTAGTAAATTAAGTATAGAAAATGGAATCAGCTAAACAAGGGAGATAAAGTTCAGTTTTAAGCGTTATCACTAATTTTATAGCCATTTTTTTGAAACATTGTTGTCTAAACGATTTTAAACAATAAGTTGCAATTAAAAGTCGTTAACTTTTCAAAAAATATTGTACTTAGAAGGAACATAAATACTGTCATAATAGATGATTGACAATAATTTTTTTTATTTTTTACAAATCTATAAATATAATATAATTTATACAAAAAGCAAATCAGACTTTATGTGAACACCAAAAACTGCACGAATCAAAACTGTCTTAACACATTCGCGGCGGTTGACGTCTAAAGTCGTTATTTAAGATTTTCACTTGTGTGCGGATGACGCTTTACGTAGTCATTTAAGTTATTGTTTAACTATTCTTTAAGAATGTATTTTTTAGATTCAAATTACACCTTTTACAATAAAATATATAATTATTTGTCGACACACCCACTTTTAGAAACTTAAGTTTTCTGTACTACTATTAGCAGAGATCGGTTTTTACGAATTTGCACTTTGCTCCATTTTCAACGTAACACAGGTTAATAAAAGTGCAAGAAATTATAGATTACATAATTGTTACACAAGGTAAGAGTTTGTGGGACAATAAGATCAAATCGGGAAGTACCGAATGTTTTAAGAACTATAAAATTGCGACACGGATAGGCACGTTACAAGCGAAGAGGTGAAATTATGATACAAGTATGGAACAGTAAAAAAAGCGCAGTATTCAAATGATCTCTACTATTCAGAATGCCGACATGATCGATTCTAATAAAATCGACCGAAATAACCAACTTTTCATCAAGAAACCGCACTGCATCATTGATTACAATCAACACATGAATGGTGTCGATCATGGCGATCAATATCTTGCCTATAGCCCTATCATCAGAAAAACTCTCAAATGGACAAAAAGGTATTTTTCTACCTTCTTCATTACGCCATATTTAATTCATTCCATGTTTATCAAATACTGAATTCGCAATCAAAAATTATATTTCACGATTTCATGCTGAGTTTAGCGGAAAGTTATATCACATTCTAATACCGAAGAAGCAACCAATGAGCCCTCAACTTCCACACGAACGCCCCGTTTTGATTGAACAAAAAGGTTATCAGGAAATATGAAACATCACGAATTAGTGAAAATTTTGAGCAACGGTAAGACTGTGAAAACAAAGATATCGTGTATGTTACATACATAATTGGTCATTACAACCCTTCAGTCAGGATTACGGCCTAGCTTCTCAACACCACTCATGTTGTGTGCGTTAATTTTATACATGAGTGGCGGGACCTACAGTTTAAAGTCGACCCCGAACGACAGATTTTTTGAGAAGCTTTTCATGGCAATTTTTACTCTCAGAGTTTTTGCCAGAAATCTGCTGAGAGGAAGTCGCCGAAGAAATAATTTCGTTTTGATGTCTGACCTGGGATTCGAACTCGGGCCTTTCGTCTAATAAGCCAACACATTACGTACTAGACCACGGCGACTTCGTGTACGTTATCAGCACAAAATACATGGAGATACGTCATATATCGACGTCTCCATTCTATAACGTTCTAAGTGTACTTAGAACGTTTTTTATGTTCTTGCATTTTTAAGTTCTACATTCTCTAATTTAAATACTGTCAAAATTTGGTTAAGATGCGCCGATCCGTTCCGAAGTTATAGGGAAAAATCTACTTAGAATACACATATAGTCGTATGGCGCGTGAAAACTTTGAGAGCTCATAACTCAAAACACAGTTTTTCGACTAAGAATGTTATAGAACGGAGGCGTCGATATGTGTAGGAGCTGTAAAGTTTCCCTACATATTGAAAACTGTTTTCATGCATACGGTACAAAAAAGAATATTGACTTACAATGAAATAAAATTTGAAAATTATTGAAAAATATGTATATAATTATAATAAATAACAAAAAATATTTAGAAGAATACCCTCATTTTTGTGTATAAACAAGTCATATGCTGCCTTCTTTTAAATTTAATACAGAAATAGTAATTACATTAAAAGCTATGGCAATTTGTCTAAACCTTTCCGCGGTTGTTACGTTGTAATTGGCAAAAAAAAAAGGCCCCATACCCACAGCAAGCGAAGCCTGCAACGCCCCGTCGCCAATGTGTTAAGAAAATCAATATTGAGGTACCATTTGAGGCAAAACATCTTATCTAAAACTGTCCGCAATTTGTAGTACTACAGGTTCAAACTAGGACCGTCAAAAGATCATTTTTCAGAGAAGATGAGTGCCGTTAAATTGTTTTGGAGCAAGCAATTTGAATTTACAAATATAGAACGGTTAAGTGGTTTTACAACAGCTGACAAAACAGTTTGTGGGGAAATTTTAGCCTATATTATAATCCCTTGTTCGCAGAAATGCACTCATTTTAAAGGCGCATGGACTTTTACAAGGCATTTAATTACAGATGAATTCTTGATGTGATAACTTGCCGTCTTCGAATTATAACCTCTTCTCATATCACACTTAAATAGCGCCATAATTGAGATATGGTTTTTTTTTATCGTGGTGATAACTGAAATAATTTGCAAAACCAATCATATTATATTCTACTCTGTGTTACCCAAAAAACCGTTTGAAAACACTTGAATAAGGTTGAAGGCTGAAAGCCTGTGGTTTATGGATTTGACGCTAGTTTACACAAGAAGTCTCAAGAACCGATTTCCATAGGTGGATCACTTATGACTCTGCGATAACATACATAATTATTTGGTCACTACAGCCCTTCAGTCGGGATTACGACATAGCTTCTCACACCATTTGTGGTGTGTGTGTTAATTTTATACATGAATGGCAGGACATACAGTTTAAAGTCGATTCCGACAGATTTTTGAGAAACTTTACATTGCAATGTTATTAACCCTCGGAGTTTTTGCAGGAATTCTGCTAAGAGGTAGTCAGCGATGAAATATTATTTCATATTACGTTTTGTTGGAGATGTCTGACCTGTGGTTTGAACCGTGACCTCATGTCTAATAAGCCAACATACTACCTACTAGACTACGGCGATTGGCTTTAGTTAATAGGTGAGAAATGGTGTCTCATATGTTGAAAATCGAATTAAAGCGTGAATATTTAATTTGAATTAAATCAATTTAACTATGCTAATTGAAGGCATTTTATTTACATTTTTATTATCGTACCTTCTTAAAATTAAAGCTTTTTTATTTATTGCACTTGCATTAGGAAATAAAATCTTGCAATAGTTTTAATTTTTTTATTTTTTTCTATTTTTCTTTTCTGCTGAATTTCATTAATTGTGCAACAGCCGATAACAATTTGAATAAGTTGAACAATTATAAAAAGGGGTGAATGAACGTCTATTTGAATATTTATAATACTTTAAATGAAAAGTTATTCATTCAATGACATTTGCAAGTTTTTACAGTAAAAACTCAATTCGGGGAAGTCCACCATAGCATATGAAGATTATGACGCATTAAATTGAAAAACAAAGATGATGTTTTAATGGCAAAAACTAGAAAACAACAAGAAAAACTTGTCATCCAAAAAGGCCGAAGTCAACTCTAATAGAAAAATTATATTTAGATTCTCTGGGTTTAGGAAAATTAACAAATCCATGTGGAAATAGTTCGCAGATCAAAAAGTAAAAAACTTACCGATATCAAGTGATGTGCTGAAGTCGAAATTCTAGTTACCACGTGAAAAAACCTGGGAAAGGTCAAGTGGCTTTAACACCAGTATTGTTTGAACTTTTGTCTTTAAAAATAGCTTCATATTTTTGGAAAAAAAATAGAGTTACTTAGATGGTTATACATGCCGGATTCATACGTACATTTCTGTCATTAGAATGGTAGAGTGGAAGTCGAGAACCTTCTTCTCTATATTTACTCGTTAGCTCTTCAGCCAATTGAAAAATAAAATCTTTTCGTGAAATATTTACTTGAGTCATCTCTTTATACAGAATCCAAGCATCGATAGCTTCTAAATCTAAAATGTTGTAGAAAACTTGTAGAGACCATCTGCGTGAACTTGCTTTAACGCTATATTTTCGGGTCATTTTGGTCAAGTACATCAACGCCATTCTTGGTACTATTATAACAGATTACTGTTTCTGGAACAAGTTTTTTATTTTTTTTCAATTATATTTTTATGTTTTGTATGTGTTAGTAGTAAAACTTTTTTATTAGGTTTGCTTTTATAAATGGTCAGGGTACAATTCAAAAGGTACAAGGTACAAAATTTTTGTAGAAAACTGTGTCATTTTATCTTTCTCGGCTTTCGTAATTTTAGGTAATTCTTTTCGGTTTGCACATACAGTGCCAACCAAAGTAGTTTTCTTTGCAAGTGAAATGCTAGTAAAAAATTATCTGTGGTAATATTTCGTCCACAGCCTAAATATGGCTCTGCTAGCTTTGTTACTACAAATTCGCACAAGGGCATGTTTGATCCTCGGGTTTCATCCTTGCCCAAGTCTTCCGACCGTTTACAAGATATTTACTTCTAACGTCGGATGTCAGCCAAAATTTGATGCCGAAATTATCCGACTTATTCGGCATGTACCGCATAAATCGGCATCTAGCTTTAGTAGGGAATAATTGCTCAGGTTTGTAACAAGCCTGACTGTTCTGTATAAATCGAAATGATGACAGAACTGGGTAATAATGTAGCGAAAACAAGTAACAATCAGAGAAACAAAATCACAGGGGACTTGACTGTTGCCCAGGCTGTTAAACTATTAAACCATTCTATGAGTCAAATAGGCTCACAACCGTGAAAATAGATATACCACATTCGATAATGCGAAATGAAGGGGTGTGTGGGGAAGAGGAATGAACGTTTACATATATTTCAATACTTAACTAAAAACCAACGTATGATTTAAAAAGTAATATTAAAGTTTTATATAGTGATCAAATTTTTAATGAGTCAAATTGGTTCGATCCGTAAATCTAGTGTTAACTCATATCGTTGGAAGTAGACTAACTGTCGATTACTCTCGACTTTTTGTTTCCTAAATTTTTGCTGTTATTCTCCTTAATGAGCTATTACGATAGCAGCTAGTTAATGATGCCTCTATATTTTACTAAATTTTTTAAACGAATATTACGCTCACAGAGCCTAACGTAATCGATTCATTAACAAAAAAGAAAAATAAAAATTTTCTTTTAATTTTTTCATTACTTTTTCCAATTATTGTAACTGTTTTTTTGTTTCATTTTCTTTCTTCACTTTCCGGCATCGATTATGGTAACTTAAAAGTCTCTGTTATCGATCAATATTCAATGACTCCACTATTTTTTAATAATTTTTTCTTAGTATTTTTAGCCGTTAATTTACTCTCTTTATACTCAATTTAAATATAAATAAACAAAAACTTTTATAACTGTGTGTGTGTTGTGTGTGTGTGTGCGTATGTGTTTATGAGTGTTTCTTTCTTCATTCTTTTGCAATGTTATACTGTAATTGCATGTTACAAAGAGAGATTACAAGAAAAATAAAAGATCATATACCCCCAATAATAATTCAAATGAAACAATTGTTCAAAGAATAAGGGAATCCAACAACAAGAACAAAGAATCAGTGTAAAAATTTATTAAATGCCGTAACAGATCATAAAAGTAATAACAGTTTGCATATAGTGGGTGACAAAATAAGTCATGTATCTATAAAACGTTCAAATGAAGCGTACGTCCCACATATGTACGTACACTGGAGAGCAAAAATGATCCAAAAATATTTTTACTTAAAATGTTATTTTGTGAAACTCTCTGAATTATATCGCAGTGCTGCCAATCATTTAAAAATATGTATTCCATAGTTAACTAAAAAATGATAGGATGATTACAATTTAATCATTCTACCATGGTTGAACTTAATTTTTAGCTGTAGTCTTAAATTATATTCAGAATAGAATGAAGACAACGGTCAAAGGACTGGAGTGTCTGTACTGCACACTATAGTCTATAAAGTATACTATTTGTTACTGGCCAACACATAGGTTTGAAACAGGGATATTTCCCTAGACATGTGCTACCATCAATTAAACTTGATGGCAAGACAATAACGGCAATAATAATGTATTTAAAATAAAATAAGCGATTTATTTCTTTTTCTCATAAGTACTCATGAAATTTCGAGTATGAGTGGGTCAACAGTATTGAAATTCAACTACTCTGATCCATTCGTACTCACTACATCATTGATTTATAAGTACAGGTTGCTATGAGTATGAGTACAACGTTGATATCGAACTCATAACATTCGAAATATGTTTGATTCATACGCCTACTCATTCAGATTCATAAATTTAGAAAAATGCTTATAATACTCATAAATGATTCGAGTGATTCGAATTATTCATCAAAATTTACAGTCTTAGTTGTTGTTGCATTTACAAAAAAAGAAGAAAGACAAAGACAGCAAGCAAAGCAAACACACAACCTTCTAGTGAGTACGCGAATCATACATATTTTGTGATTCTTGTAAATGTTGAGTAAAGGAGAGTCGAAATATGAATATGAGTAGCATGAGTATGATATTAAAATAAGTATGAATGCGTATAAGTATCAGAATATATGAGTATGATTCGAATCTACTACTCTTTTTGAATACTCATTGCTGATCTCTGATTGATACCATGATTAAAATAGCAAGGTTATAACTACCAATAAGTACGAAGGATTTCTCTAAATGAGCAGACCTCGCCTGCAGACGGTGGCCTGGAAGTTGATACGAGAGGTGGCAGTGTTTTATGTGGTATTTTGTCGCTAAAGTGGGAGATGAGAAGAAAATAACAAAAACCGTGTGGACAATATATTTTAATACAGTGATTGGTTACATTTCACGACAATGAAAATAAGTTCTTCCATCAATTTGTGACCATGATTGGAACATGAATTCACCTCTTCATAGTGGAGACATGAGAAGAAGAATGAAAGGCGTGAACTAGATGAGGAATATCGTATTCAATGAGGGCAGAAATAGTATCATCCTCAGAGATGGCATCTTTATTTTTAGGATAGTATTTATTCATTATCGTCAAAAAGAGAAACCAATAAACACTAAGTACTAAGCTAATTTATTGCAGTGCTTAAGAGAAAAAATTGTTATTTCGAAATGTCGAAATCAGTTCGAATTGCTTCAGTTAGTTTTATTTAGCTCTCTCATATAAAAACTTGACAAATGGCTTGTTGGTAAAGGATTCAACGGCTGATACATACATACATACATACATAATTGGCCATTACAACCCTTCGTGTGGATTAAAGTCGACTCCGAACGACAGATTTTTTGAGAAGCTTTTCATGGCAATTTTTACTCTCAGAGTTTTTGCCAGAAATCTGCTGAGAGGAAGTCGCCGAAGAAATACTTTTTGTATTTTGTTTTTGATGTCTTGAAATAACAGAGTTTATGATGAATAAAAAGAAAATGATTTGAAATTTGTGATATTTCTGAGGTGAAACATAATTTTATTATATATAAATAAGAATTTATTTCAATAAAAATATAACTTTTTTTTATTTATTATTTTTTTATTTTATATCTGTTGAATCAGATATGCGGTATTTTTTGATACCAACTGTATTATTTAATACAGGAATACAAACATTATAGCAACAAAAGCAAAATGTGTACATTCGATTCGATTAAAATCAAATCTCGTCACAAATTGAAGAACAAAAATTTCAAACACAAGAGATTAAAAATAATTTTTATATGAATTTGTATACAACGTCGTTTCTGTGTGATTTACTTCTTTTATTGATTGCAAACAATGAAGAAGAGCACTGTTTTAATACTTTTTTTAATTACTTATTGTTGTTGGTGTTGTTGTTGTTGTTGTTGATGATAATTTGTACCTTGATCTTTTTTATTTGCAATAATGGTTGTTATGGTTGTTATTGTGGTTGTGGTTATAATTATTATTGCTATTGTTTTTGTTGTTATTGCATTTTGTTTCGTTTAATTTAAAAAAAATAAAAGAAATAATTAAGGAAAGAAAACGAAAACACAGCAATATACGCATTGTATTTAAATCACATTTCGAATATTATTAATTTCATATGAAATTATTTATTATTATGAGTTGTTTTATTAAAACAAATACCAAGACACTGTTTCCTAACACGTCACATCAAAAGTTCAAAGTTTTGCAATTGTAGGTTGGAGATTATTATTAATACAGTCCGCAGAGAAAGTAACTACACTGTGGTTTGATTTTCATTTATAATTATAGATTATTGATCAAATAAGAAGGTACCTATCCAAACATTAAATATTTTAATTTCGTATATCATCTTTAGTAAAATAGAGATTGGTTTTCATGTAGTAATATTCTCTAAATTTTTAATAGTCAGAAGCATATCAAATAGAATACATTTTATGTCAATCATTTGTCAAAAAATCTATTAGGCCATATTTGAATTAATAAGTTAACTCTGTATTAGTCACAATGAGGGTATTATTCAGTGTTAAAGAATTCAGTACTTTTGTACTTTTTTATTTCAAAAATACCACAACGCTTTCAGTACTTTTTTATTATTACATACATATTTCAGCTATTAATGCAACATGTTCAACGTAATGCTAAAGGTAGAATTAGTCTTTAGCCCCGGTTAGCCAAACGTCCACGAAACATACATTCGTTTTTAAATACGATAAATTTCGCTAAGCATTTGCATTGCTCTTCTTATTCATAAAAACGAACGTATGTTAAATTACGTTACGTCAACGTTTGACTAAACGGGGCTTTTACGTTTTGTTACGTTTCGCATCAACTGTTTTTGTCTGGTATGTGAGGAACACGAATAAGTCGTTAGTTTTTCTGTTCCATGCCGTATGTGTATTAAATATAAATAAAAAATAGTCCAATGGGTAGTATGCGGGCTTACTAGACGTGAGCCCACAGTTCAAACCCCATGTCAGACATCTCCATCAAAACGAGACTTCCTCTCAGCAGATTTCTGGCAAGAACTCTGAGAGTCTGAGAGTAAAATTGCCATGATAAAGCTTCTCAAAATTCTGTCGTTCGGAGTCGAATTTAAGCAGTAGGTCCCACCACTCATGTATAAAATTAACACACACAAAATAAGTGGTGTTAGAATTTTGGGTCATAATGATTGAAGGATTATAACCATATTGGTCGTTATGTATGTATTTTTTTTTACAAAAGTACCATTTGATGTAAAAAAGTACTCTTTCAGTTATAGTTCAGTACCATTTCGAAATTTCTGTTTCGCAGCACTGATATTATTACTAACAAATATATGTATATGCATGATGGTACTTCTTTATTTGCAATTCTTGTAAATATATTGTTGTGCCATATTTTAAAATCAAAAAAATTAATTTCGTCATCCAAATCCAAAGTTCATCGAAGGAAAATCGTTATCAAATTGCGTATTTATTATGTGTTGCAGTTTCTAACAATTATTGACCCAATTTAGCAAAAAAAACAGCTGCAGTTTAATTAATACAATTTATTATCGAAACGAATTCGAAGTTCATAACAACCTAAACATATGATTATTAGAGGTTTAATTTTTTCAGAATACAATATTCAGGAGATAAAGAATTTAATTTATAGTAGTCCTTTGATTTCACTAATTGAATGTTCAACTTTGTTTTTAGTAATAAATATACCAAGCATTAAAGAAATTGAACTTAGGGCAATTATTACAACTTGCCGTTAAACTTGGGTTTAGTTAAAGGTAGCTTTAGCTAAATCGAACTGTAAAGTTACCATATACTAGTTGGATTATTTGGATCGAATCGAACTATCTTAGTTTTATAAATTCAAAAATAATAACGAAAATTTTTTTGTCTTTCTTAACCTTTTACCTTTCACTTAACTATTATATGACGTCACAGATTGGATAAGAAAATGCGCCAACATGTTTCGATATCGTAATAACACAAAAATCATGTAAAGAATCATTTCATAAAATTCTCCAACAGAAACACTAACTAACGGTTTTCTGTATTACTATCTCTAAGAATCATGAGAATTAAAATTTTGAATATTCTTGACAAATTGCAGAGTAAATTTTAATTACTATACACAATAAAGTCAATTAACACAAATTTAGTTCGTTTGCCAATTAATGCTCAAAACAAATTTTTTTATCCAAAATAGTCGGATAAATTATGACCTTTGTTCCCTTTTTTCATGGATTTTGGAGGATATATTGTTTATTTTTTTTACAATATAATAATGTATAATTTTCTTGATACAGTCGGGCCTCGATTATCCGTGATCCGGTTAAACGGTAACCCCGATAAACCGTGATGGCCAAAGATCGGTCTATTGTTTTTTGTTTGCAATGTTTTCAAATTGTTTCCTTCGATTAACCGTTATTACCTCTATTAACCGTGATGGCAGAATTTTTTTTATTAACTTAAAATTCATACATACAATACAGTGGTGTTGTGCTAATTTTTTTTTACCGGAACGCGTTCCGGACTTCGGTTCACGGTTCGGAAAACAAGCCGGTTCGTTCCGGATCGGGTTCGGTTCAAACCCTTGTTTATAAAAATATATATAAAAATACGTCAAAAATTAGAAGAAAAAAAATCAGCAATTCTTTAAAATTTTTTTTTTCAAACCGTCAGCCAATTCTCGTTATCAGAAATCATCTTTAGTTCCGGAACGCGTTCCTGTCCAAAAAGGAAGTACCGGAACGACGTTCCGGAGCGTTCCGGCTCGACAACACCCCTGATACAATATAATAAACATGAAGACTGGGAATTCCCTTGTTTGCATACGATGAGTCAGAAACATTATTAATTTAATTTTGAAATTCATAAAATTATGTATAAAAGAAAATTATAAGTTGAAAAATATTAGATATTACATTACATGACTTTTTTAATAAGTTGTATTCTTTTTTTGCTTAATGTCCTTATTTTGTCTCATGTTTTCAATAGAAAATTTAATGTATACATAATTATTTAATTTAAAAATGTACATAAACTTATTGAATTAATTTTTTTAACGTAAATACACCAGTTGGAAAGAGGACCCTCTGGACTACCATTTGCATATAGGCTGTATGGTGTACTATTTCTTATATGTTCCCAAATGGCCACTGATCTTCTAGAGAATTTTCAATCAAAAACTAAATTTTTTTTGTGCAAAGCCAATTTCAACAATACCGTATCACTTTCTATGTGTCTATGTTGTTGATTATATTAAGACGCCTTGGAACACTCCTTTGAGTATGATATGGTACTCAAAGACGTAGTATTTGCCCTAAAATTAGCTTCTAAACAAGTGACCTTGTTCAGATGGATACTGTTAAACATTTAACAGTGCTCTGTTAAGTGCAAATTTTGCTCTGTTAACGGTAAATGTGGCGCTGCTAAAATTTATGGATTGCATCTTGGGTTTTCAAATTCGAATTTATATTCACACACATTATATCGTACCAATGAAGGAAGGTAGGTTTAGATTTAGGTTAGAGGAGACGAGTACAGTACCCGGAGGTCGAATTGACCCATTGTACGGAACGTCCGTAACGTGTATGGATAATAGAGGGGATAGGAAAAAGGAGAGAAAGTAGGAAAGGGAGAAAGGTAAGAATTTACAATACAATATACGCGTGTGTCCAAATATCGGTAGAAGTACAAACGATAATTTTGCAACTATTTTAACAACTTAATACTTATCATAAACATATAAATACTTATAGCTAGCAAAATTTTACATTATCCATATCTAAATACAATTATTACTGCTATAATAAAATTTACTGTAGTTAAGCGTTTAATTTAATTCCTCTAATTTTTATCGTTTTATTTTTGTACCTTGACCACACATACATATTTTTAAATTTCAAAGTGTTTACTCGTACAACTAATCAAACACTTGTATGATTTAAAGTACAATTCCAATTTGAAATAACAACAACAAAACGAAAAATATAAATTTTTATTTCGGAAGGGTATAATTAAAACAAACAATACCGCCTAGCATTGCTTATCAAGATGCTTGTTTTAACACTTCTTAGTCATTTTCTTTATTTTACCTATAGCAACTGTTTGATCAATTTCGCCATTTGTTTGAGTTGATTAATAGACTTGTATTTAATAATTTCTATTTCTATTTACTTATAAGTCAATCTACGGAAAATTTAAATACATACAATGACTTTTTTTCAAAGTGATAATGCAATTAAAATCTGTTTAAAATGTAGCAACTACTATAGCTACTGATGGAATGTGTACCATTATAAAATACTGACGTGATCTTAGCTCAAACAAAACGCCAGGAATGTTTTCAATTTGTGAAAGTTTGATGTTAAAGGCCATTTATATTAGAATGGAAATGCTACCCCATTTACATTTTGCAATTTTCAGAATAGAGCAAGAAAGGGTCATATATGTAAGTCGTAGTTAAATTAAACGAAATTGAATACTTTATTTAAGGAAAAATATTTAGGGCCATTATTACAAATTGCCGTTGGCTAAAGGGAGGATTTTAACGGGCAGATAAATTGTTTTTCATTATTATGAGTACCCAACAAGATAGAAATGAGCGTTAAGCTAAATGGAGGATCATCCTACCTTTAACTTTTAAAGTTAAGTTTATGTTAGAATTTGCAATATTATATATTATTTTCAATATGGCAACTTCAAGTTTAAACAAAATGGACACATACAGCTTTGTTTTATTAGCACGAAAACGAATCCCGTCGTTGCCACTTCATTAAAAAAACTTGTTTAATTGAGCAGTTTTATCGACATTGCTCCGGCACTGCCATATTTTTGAAAAAGTTAACTTTATTTTATCTGTAACTTGTAATAACGAAAATAAGTTAAAGGTAACTTTACAGTTCCCTTTAGCAAAAGGTACCTTTAATTAAACCCAAGTTTAACGGCAAATTGTAATAATGTACCTTACAGTTTGTTGTCATTTCAAATATAGCTGCATTATGCCACTCTTGTAGAAATAACACTTGGTGGTATATATGTATGTATATATTAGAACTCATGAATTTTAGCTTACAGCCTTACAAGCGAAAATGATGAGCATTTTTAATATTGGCCATGACAATTTTCTGATGTTAGATGGTTAGAGCTTGAAATATGACACTTCATGTTCTTTAATTCAAACCACTTGTCTTACAGAAACAACACATAAGCCTTTGAGAGCACGTTTATATGTAATATTGTTGAATACGATTGTAAGGAATACATATGTATGAATGACTAGTGTACCCAAAAAAGGCCACTGTAACCAAAAAGTCTGAGGTTAGAAATTACAGTGATATTGCCATAGTGTTGTATCGCGAACCTTAGATATCGATAATACAATGAGCTAAAATATTTTTTTTTTACTAAAAACAAATCTGAAACTCATAACTTGGTGCATATATAGCTAGTAAGTACGGCAGCTCAATCATCAGATATCTATGTTACGAACCTTTAAGACTGAGAGTTCTCTAAAAACAGAAAAATTTGAACAATCGAAGAACCTAGGGTGTTTTTTATAGAGGTATAGAACTTTAAGTTGCAATAAAACAACGATGGATTATTCGATTGACATGAATTTTATTTATCCGAAAGATAATCTTGTGGCATTACATTTTAAATATGATTTCTGGCATATGACCGCCATGGCTGGCGCGGATGTAGTCCAATCTGGACGTCCAATTTTCGATGACTTTTTCCAACATTTGTGGCCGTATATCGGCAATAACACGGCGAATGTTGTCTTCCAAATGGTCAAGCGTTTGTGGCTTTACCGCATAGACCAATGACTTTACATAGTCCCACAGAAAGTAGTCCAGCGGTGTTAAATCACAAGATCTTGGAGGCCAATTCACAGGTCCAAAACGTGAAATTAGGATGTCACCAAACGTGTCTTTCAATAAATCTATTGTGGCACGAGCTGTGTGACATGTTGCGCCGTCTTGTTGAAATCACATCTCCTGGACATCATGGTTATTCAATTCAGGAATGAAAAAGTTAGTAATCATGGCTCTATACCGCGGATGGACTCATTCGGGTCTTCCTCAATGCTACGCTCTACAGCAGCAATAGCTTCTTCTGTACGCACCGTACAGCGTCTCTGGGGATGCGAGTTATCAATAAGAGTAAACGTAGTGCGAAAACGTTCCATGGTTAATCGAATTAACTGCTCTGATGGACGATTTTGTCGACGATAAAATGGACGTAGTGCGCGATACGTTTTCCGCACAGAACAATTATTTTCGAAATAAAATTGCACTATTTGCAAGCGTTGTTCAGGCGTGAGTCTATTCATGATGAATTGCCAAACCAAACTGAGAATAAATCACTTGACAGCTGTTAAATCGGTCGCCACCTTGAAAAGTAATGCCAACTTAAAGTTCTATACCTCTATAAAAAACACCCTTTACATCCTTGGTCATGACAACCCTTCAGTCAGGATTATGGACCTAGTTTCTCACACCACTAATGTTGCGTGTGTTAAGTTTATACATGAGTGGCGGTACCTACAGTTTAAAGTCAACTCCGAACGACAGATTTTTGAGAAACTTTTCATAGCAATTTTAATTACTCTCAGAGATTTTGCCAGAAATCTGTTGAGAGGCAGTCGCCGAAGAAAAATTTTTTTCGTATATTCTTTTTGATGTCTGACCTGGGGTTTGAACCGTGGCCTCACGTCTAATAAGCCAACACACTACCTTCTAGACTACGGCGACTTCAAATATAAAGACAGCTAATAATGCAATTTGAACGCCAGAAACTAGTACAGTCAATGCAATATAGTCCAAAAACTGCTTTAAAATGAAAGGGTATACCAAAATATAGTACATACATACATAATTGGTCATTATAACCCTTCAGTCGGGAGCTTTTCACACCACTTTAGCTGTGTGTGGTAATTTTATACATTAATCGTGGAACCTAGAGTTTAAAGTCGACTCGGAACAACAGATTTTTAACAAACTTTCATGGCAATTTTATTTACTCTCAGAGTTTTTGCCCGAAATTTATTGAGAGGAAGTCGCCGAGAAAAATATTTTTTCGTATTTTGTTTTGTTGGAGATATTTGAACCGAGGCCTCACATCTAATAAACCAACACAGTGCCTATTATATTACGGCGACTTCACCACGATCAAAAATATTAGATTCTATAAATTCAGTAATAAGTTCAGAGTCCTTATTTAGCTTCAGACAAAGATATTTTTAAGCTTTTGTTATTACGAATATATTTCCTTTGTCCTTAGATCAAAGGATTTCAATTGTTACATTATATTACATTTTGATTTTGAATCAATTTTCTTAATTATTTTGCCATGAACTGCACAAAATTCTACACAACAATAGCAATATACACAAAAAGCCTTCAATTTTCTGTTATTTTTGCTGTTTTAGGGAAACAGTGTAAATGCATATATTATTTTGCAAAATTTATTGTAAATTAAAATGTTTTTAAATTAAACCACTTTTGTAAAATAAATAGGTTGAATGGATGGTCTTCATTAATAATAAAAAAAAGAGGAAATATTAATATAATCAATTTTATATTTATTCGTTTCATTTAATTATTTTCTTTATATGTATTTCATGCATTGATTAATATTTTCTTTTCGATTATTTTGAATATGACAAGAAAGCAATTTCTTTTGTTACGATTTTGCTGATTAAGTTGAAATAAATTATTATCATTAATACTGTATTCTTTGTTTACTACTCGTACAATACATATGTACGTATATTTTGTAATGTAAAATAAATTATTTGATTTTTATAACATTTATTTGCTGTACAAACAGCTGATTTTGTTTTTATTTACTTGTTTATTGTTATTATTGTAATATTTCTTTATTTTTTTTTTGTTTTGATTTTCGTTACACATATGCCACAGTTTTTTATGTTTTCGTTGGTTTTTGTTGTTATTATGGATGGAGTTTTTAATTTGTTTGCTTATTTTGTTAAACCGAAAAACTGGATACTCTTGAGTAATCTTTTTATTCGTTTTTGTTGCTTTTTCCTTTATTGAACTAAAAACCGGTTTAACACTCAATTTTACCAAAAAAAAAATATACACACCGCAAAACATACAATCAAAAACACATCGTTAAATAAGAGACAGCAACTACAACAATGGGTATTTAAATAAAATAGTAAAACCAATAAAAAAATAAGGCAGATGTTTTACAGATTCACAACAGCGACTGTTAAAGCTCTTGCACTCACTCACATAATTTGTTAAGTAACATTACGCAGAAACATAAACTTACTCGAAAATAAACAAACACCGAAAACTGTTACACAGCATTCAAGGAACAATTAATAATTTTCAAACGAACTGATTTTTAACAATAAAATAAACGAAGAATATCAAGGAAATTTTAAAAGACAAATCCCCGATTGCTTTTTTTTATTTAAATTTCTCTACGTTTTTTTATTAATTTTTTTTTTTAATAAAACACGAAGAACTGACCGATCGCTTGTTTGTACTGTCCGGGTTGTAAATTGTACATAAATAATTATGAATTTGAGCGAAAAGGTTTATGGTACTCCAGTATTGTAGAAATGCAAATCAAATGAATGGAACACAAACGAAAAAAAACAATTGAAATTATAATCCAACCTTACCGATCGAGAGTAGTCAACACTTTGTGCTATTTCTTGTCGAAGTAAAATATGGAAGTACTCTGTTATAAACGACACTGAAAAGAAAACAATCATCTACTACCACTACTAACAGCGCTGTTATTGTTTATGGCCGTTGCCGTCAAGTTGTTGTTGCTTATTGTCATAGTGTTTGAACATGATCGTAACGTGTAAACGAAAAAAAGTTTAAAGGCATTGTACGTACATGTGTTTTATTTAAATTGTGTTAGTATTTGCTTTCTTAGTTGTTTGTTGTGATTGGTTTTGTTGTTTTACTTATGCTTTTAAAATAATATCAGTTATTGCAACAATAAAAACAATATTGAATTAATAATCATAGAATTTTCCAATATACACTCTGCTTGCGATCAATTTTTTTTTGTTCAGCGATTAATTATTAAAATGCAAAAACAACAAAGTGGAAATGTTATAGACAGCCAAAACTGTTATGTGATACCCTATCTCACAGTCAATATATTTCTACAAATTTTAGTTTTTTCTTCTTAATTGCAAACATTGCATGATGAACTTTCGCTAATGAAATTGAGGAGTGGGCACCAAAAATTTTAGAATATTGTTTTCTTTATTAAAACTAAATTTAGAGGTTAATTTTGTTCAATATTTATTTTTATCAATGAAAATATTGTTTAAAGTTAATAACTTCTGTAAGATCTTTGTTTTCTTATCTGTTGCCATTTTCTTCAATTCCTATTAAACTCTTCTTTTTTTAATGCCCAATATCTCTTAATAGCGTGGAAGTCTTGGAAATTTGGTGAATTGTTTTACCTAGGTATATAAAAAATTGGATGTGCATGGTTCCCCTCAATTGCTTTTTCGGTATACAGATAAGTGGGCAAGCTCTGGCCAGAAAAATAAGAACTCTTTATGGTAATTAAAAAATGTAAAAATCTTTTTACACACTCTTATTAGCACGGTATTAATATAACAGTTTAGTCTAGTAAATAGTGTGTTGGCTTATTAGACATGAAGCCTCGATACAAATACTAGGTCACACAACTCTAACAAAGTGAAGTATGAAAGTAACATTTCTTCAGCGACTTCCTGACAGCCATTAAAAGTTTCTCAAAAATATGTCGTTCGGAGTCGACGTTCGGCACTCATGTATAAAATTAACACACACAACATAAGTTTTTTGAGAAGTTATAGCGCAATCCTGACTGAAAGGTTGAATTAACCAATTATGTATGGATATTTTTAATGAAAGGAGTGCTTCTTTTACCGCACGTGTAAGTTAAGATACTACATGTTTTCTATTTTCTAATTTTTTATATTTAAATTATATAGTTTTAAGGATTAGGTTTAAATTAATATTATACTAAGCCTACATAGTAGGTAGTTGTTAAATAATTTATAATAATAACAAATGTAATAATAACGAAGATAATGATAATTAAGTTAGATTAAGATTAACATTTTTCCCAATGATCATTTATTTACTACCGTTAAAAAGTTCTTTACATTTTTTTAATTTTAATCAAAAAGTAAGAGACTAATATAAATTATACCAACAACTGATTTCAAAGTCATTTAAAGTCATTCCAACTGATGACTTTTAATTGATCTTTACATTTATGTTGTTGGTATCCTTTGACATTGAATTACTATTTTTAGATTTTGTTTTTTTTTTAATTTCTTTCTTTTTGTGTTTTTGTAAATTACTGTTTAAAAATTCTGCTACTGCAAATAATTGATCAGAGTTGAAGAAGTAATTAGAATTAAGATATTGTTTATTAATAAAATTGACTTCAACAAAAGCAGAACATAGTTCGCAAATTAATTAAATAAAAAAAATTAAAATAAGAATAAAATAAATAATGTGAAAATTAAAATATTAAGAAATTAAATTTAAGTGTTAAATAAATAAAGAATAAGTAAAGAAAAGTAAACAAGTAATGTGAAAATTATAATAATAAATGAATAAAGAAAATATTAAAAAAACAAATTGTGAAATATAACAACTTGCTTGTCATACTTAAGTTTTTTTTAGAGTACTTGCATTTTTTTCCACAGTTTTTCCTCAAAATTTGGTTTTCAATCCACAATATAGTTCAAGAAACTGTAAGAAATTATGCAAAAGTTTTGCAGCAAAACATACATGGGCCCACAAAAGTATACATATATATATACGATTAACAATTTGCTGAAATTACTGAACAGCAGTTTCAAAAATTAATAAATTCATCATTTAGGAGGACGACCTTGAAAACCTACGCCTACTTTCTCTTTAAACTTTTTTCCTAACGAAAATAAGTTACTACTTACAATCAAGGAAATAATAGAGAAGTTCTTTAAAAATTAAAATTGCTTCAAATTTGTTCATATAAGTATACTAAATTATTTTACTCAGACGAACTCCCGGATTTTTATTTATTTATTTATTTATGTCTATGGATAGTAGTTCCTTACAGACTAAATTTAAATATACAAACAATATATATAATTAATATTTAATGATTTAAGTACAGTATAATTTTTCTCTTTAAAGAATAATTGCTTTCAGAAAGATCAATTAAATGATAAAGATTATTAAACTTTAAACATATTTGACGAAAAGGGTCGTTGTTGGCATAGACTGATCGGTGAAATTGTAAATTTAAGAAGTTAAAATTACGAGAATGTCTAATTGGAACATTAAGATTAAGATGAAAACTGCCAATATAGAAGGCCTTAATATTCTATACATTTATTTATCTTTTTTACAGAATATCCTTAAATAAGGACATGCATAATCGTCCTTGGACAAATTGTATATACAGTTGGACTCGCCTTAAAAAAACCTTCCTTATGATACCCATATTGTATCTGTTGGTAAGGTAATATATTCTGAAGTTAACAAAACATACAAAAATAGTCCAGCTCACGAGAGGTCAAAGCTGGAGCCGAAATATTTTAAATGTCATCTTAAAAAGGTTCAAGGTTCATTTTTAGGAGGGAACACCCAGCACTTTTTTTTGTGAGTCGCTCTAATGTATATACAAATTCTATTATAATTATTACAAGCTGAGAAACATGGATTTTGTACTCGGTGTTGTGTATCGAACTACGATCCTTATTGTATAGCGCACTATCTATCTATTAGTCAACAATGACATCCTTATTCTCATATTAATTTTCTTTTATAAATAATTTATTTAAATTAATATACTTACTTAATTGGCCATAACAACCCGTTTAACGGATTTCGGCCTGCCGCAACACATCTTTCCAGGCGCCTACGCCAGTTGGTCACACCAATCGATGACAGAGTTTCCTCAATTTGGTCCTTCCAACGGATACAAGATCGTCCTCTTCGCCGACTTCCGCAGATCCCCGCTCAAATACCCGTCTCGCCGGATCATCCTCCTCCATTCGAACGACATAGCCGAGCCAGTGCAGCCGCTGGATGTTAATGAGCTGCACAACGTCTATGTCGTAGAGGAGCTCATACAGCTCACTGTTAGATCGGATGCGGAAATCATCGCCAACTTGCACTGGACCGAAGATCTTACGTAGGACCACAGTAGCACCTATTGGGAAGAGTGGTCCTGCACTTGATCTCCAGACTGACATCATTTTTAGTGGTAACGGCGGAGCCAAAATAAATAAATAAATTGACTGTTTCAAAAGTATAGTTATCGGCCGTAATCTGAGATTCAATACGCCGCACGTCTCTACTAGTCGATAACATATACTTTGTTTTGCCCTAATTTACTGCCAAACCCATCTTAGTAGGCCCCCGTTCAATAGCACTAAAGGCAGCAGTAACATCTCTCTTGGTACGCCCTATGATGTCAATGTCGTCAGCGTATGCAAGCAACTGGACGCTTTTCTGAAAAATAGTGCTTTTGCGATGCACTCCCGCCTTTCACAGAACACTCTCCATGACGAAGTTGAAGAGAAAATGATATGATATTTAGAAATTTAGTAATATTTGCACCAACCTTGAGAGTTTAACTAAGGAAGTTTGTGAAGTTACAATTAATTGCATTTAAACTAACACAATGATAATCGATAAAGCTAAGGAAATTTCTAGAAATTAGTTTCTAAGATGTTACAAATACAAGAAACAAAATGCTTTATGACACTATCATATTAGTTTTACTATATGTAGGGTAGAAAATCTTAAACAATTAATAATAAATTCTTTGAAAACGTTTACAACAATCAATAGCAATAACAAAATTGTAAAATTTTAATACAACAACAGAAGATTAAAATTGAAATTGAAATTGTAAAACATGTACCGCCTTTATTTGAAAGTACAAGTACTGTTTACAACAGTTGTCATAGTAAAACGATTCAGTTGTGTAGAGTCTAGAGTCCAAACTTAACGAATTTATAATGAATAAATAAAAATAATAAAATTCTATAAAAAACAAAAACAATGTTCCATTTGAATTTGATAATGATTTGTTAAATGTTAGTGTTTCTAATTTGTAGATATCGCTTGTATGCGAAATACAGTGTTTCTCTAACTTTGTTTGTTTCTGTTTGATAATAATTGCCACCCACACTTAATTGTGGTCGATTTATATACATACATAGTATATAAATTTACTACCGACTTTAGGACAGTAGAAAAAATATTGCAGTTATTCGTATTTTAATTTATTGTTTTGTTTAGAACTTTTCAATCATTAAGTTGGTGATCGATTAGTCGTAATAAAAATGTTTATTAAATGCACCAAAATAAATTTCTTTAATGGTGTATATATTCTCAATATTTTTACTATTGGCTCAGTCTAAGATCGCCTAGTCAAACATACGATACGTTGCATTAACCATTTGATTGAAATGAGTATGATTTTTAAGTCAAAACAACTAATGCGATTTCCGTACATTATAGATTTAAACAAACCTTTGTCAACCGCATTTTCACAAAAACATTCGAAACAGTAAAAGTGCAATTTACAAAGCAATCTGACTACAAATACAAATAATACATACGTAGTATCAATCTCAATGTCTAACCGAGGGTTATAAGCCCGGAACGTCTTCCTGCAAAGATGTGAACGGAAACTTGGTAACAGCTCTGCAGGGGGTGCTGAGGTTGTGGAGGAAACACTTCTCTGCTCTGCTACAAGGCGATGATGGCACCAATTCCGCCTTTAGAGATAATGTTCCGAACCCGATCGATGATGACGGCGTGGAGATTCCGCCGCCTAGCCATGAAGAGGTCAAAGTCGCAATTATGCGTCTTAAAAACAATAAAGCGGCGGCTCCTGATGGCTTCCCCTCTGAATTGTTTAAGACCGGATGTATTGAGTTGGTAGGGCGCATGCACCAACTTATTTACAAAATATGGCTCGAGGAAAGTATGCCCAACGATTGGAACCTCAATGTCCTATGTCCTGTCCTGAAAAAAGGAGACCCTACGATATGCGCCAACTACAGGGGTATAAGCCTTCTGCCTATCGAATATAAGGTTCTTAGAGGCGTATTGTGTGAACGACTGAAGCCACTCGCCAAAACTCGGCTTCAGACCTGGCAAGTTCACCATCGACCAGATCTTCACACTACGCCAAATCCTGGAAAAGACCCACGAAAAACTAGTCGACACACACCATCTTTTTGTCGATTATAAGGCTGCCTTCGATAGCCCCTTAAGGGATCGTGTTTTTGCCGCAATGTCTGAGCTCGGTATACCTGCGAAGCTGATAAGGCTATGTAGAATGACGTTGAGCAATTCCTGCAGCTCCGTCAAGGTCGGAATGGACCTCTCCAAGCCTTGTGATACCGTGTGAGACAAGGCGACCCCTTATCATGGGACAACTTCAACTTCGTCATGGAGAGTATTCTGCGAAAGGCGGGAGTGCATCGCAATGCCACTATTTTTCAAAAGAGTGTCCAGCTGCTTGCGTACGCTGACGACATTGATATCATAGTACCAAGCGAGATGTTACTGTTGCCTTTATTGAAAGGGAGTCTACTAAGATGGGTCTAGCAATAAATGACAAGTGATCGACAAATAGAGACGTAGTAGAGAGTATTAGGGCGATAACTATACTTTTGAAACAGTCAAGGAATTTATTTAACTTGGCTCTGCCGTTACCACCTAAAATTATGGACATAGACGTTGTGCAGCGTATTAACATCCAGCGGCTGCGCTGGCTCAGCCATGTCGTTCGAAAGGAGGAGGATGCTCCGGCGAGGCGGGTATTTGATGCGGTAATCTGCGGATGTCGGCGAAGAGAACGAGCGCTGTCATCGATTGATGTGACCAACTGCGCAAGGTGTGCAAGAAGCAGAGGCGCCTGGAAGGATGCGGCAGGCCGAAATCCGATAAACGGGTTGTTTTGGCCAATTAAAGTAAAATAAAGTATCAATCTCAAAACGTGCAACTGACTGTCGCTAACATTTTCCTTAACATAAAAGAAAATCGACGTAAGTATAGACGGTCTGATAAAAACCTACCTTTACTTAGAACAACAGTCCGGAATTATCAGTTCAGCAACGATCAGATCCATAATTTGAACATTCCATTATTTTCTTGTTAGTCAAACACAGTAAAGCAATCAGTAGCACGACGATCGTTTCATCATCAGACGATCTTTTCGCATTTCAATGTAAAGGAGTTCTAGTCGTATGCACCACACTCGTTAGAACTTTTCATCTCAAAGATCCATCGGAGTATTACAACCATTTCTATTAAGCAGTCCCAGGGGAGTAGGCCATCTGCTTTTCAAACGAAACTTCTAGTCTACACTGTATCCGACTTCTGCCAAATTGAATCAAATATAACAGACAGTATAGTATAGTATAGTAAATAAAGAAATGTTCAACCGATTGACATCGGTATCACTTACAAGTTTATGATAAAAACGCAGACCTTACGCTACTTTACTAAACGATAGTGTGGTGATTATTTAATAATATTTATAATATGTAGATGGCAAAGAGCGCTAGAACTTAGCATGAGTTGACCATGTTTTGTAAGGGCCTAAATTATGCTCAAGGTAGCAGAAGGAGGAAGTAAATAACATCTCCATAATCAAGTTCTTCCAACTTATCTTGGGCTCATAGGTGATGTCATTCAATTAATGCAATGAAGTATTAGGTTTAAAGAACGTGGTGACAAAATACACACTTTTCGGATAGCTTGGAATCTCAATTTTTCTCGGATTGTCCATTTCCAATCTTAATTCTACACATAGCATTACTGTGCATTGGTTTAACAAGTGTGATCAGTTTATTGGGGACTCTTTGACGCCTCTTAGTTAGCTTCCATGATATTTAACGTCGTAATGCTCATCTAATTGCTAAGTTCAGTACTTTCGGCATTGTCAAAGTAAATTATAAATTTATAAAAAATAATTAAAACAAATTTCGTAAGATTACATTTTTTTGTCACGCTCTGTATTTACCGTTTGCCAAACGCTGTATGTATTATGTTTTGAACTTTGGCGGCACAAAATAAGTCGTAGAGTTTTTTTCTGTATATTTTCTCACCAAAAAATTTACTATTCTTTACAAAAAAAAGTAGTATTTAAAATATTTTACAACAAAAAAATAAAAAAAATAAAGCTTTGTTGTTTTTTTTATTCTGTTTTTTTATTGTTATACCACACCTACTGAGATATCGACACTACAATACGATCACTAATCGTTTAGCTTTGTCGCATTGACATCGTTACATATAAACATAAATAAATAAATTTAAAATAGAAGGAATAAGTGAGAGCTACTATTTATATTTAATTATACGCATACTAACTCACTCATTTAATCAATCACATTCTACGAGTATATCAACACAATGTTTTTGTGGGTACCTTTAATTCAATTCTCATTGTTGTTGACACTTTCTTATAAACAAACTTCGCATTTATTTTGAAATATATGTGAATACACCCTCTAATACATACATGGAACCGCACAGTGATAAAGGTAATTATTGTAGGGAGCAAAAGAAAAATAGGGTGGAAAATAACAAAGTGTTAGAAAAACAAAAATAATTTTAAAGAATATAACGTTCAAGTACGACCACTGTATACCCTACACAACCCTACAAATTTTCTCTAAGCGAAAATGTTAAATGAGCTCTATGAATTAGATTAAAGTATGAACAATTTTTGTTTTAATTTTTTTATTTGTTTTTTTTTTGTATAGTTCACCTTACATATACATATATATATCCATGATATTCTTACCTGCAAAAGTAACCTTCCTATTTAATACTTATCCTTTTGTACACAGACTGTCTTGACTTTGGTGCTGTGCTCTTCTTCTTCTGTGTTCATCATCACCTTTTTGCATCACGGACAACAACCTCAATTCCATTGAATATATACACACATACATACATACATAATTGGCCACCACTCATGTTGAGTGTGTTAATTTTATACATGAGTAGCGGGACCTACAGTTTAACGTCGACTCCGAACGACAGATTTTGAGAAACTTTCCCATGGCAGGTTTATTTACTCTCAGAGTTTTTGCCAGAAATCTGCTAAGAGGAAGTCGCCGAAGAAATATTTTTTTTTCATATTTCGTTTTTTGATGTCTGGCCTGGGGCTCGAACCCGGACTGAGTTGATCAAACTCTACATTGAATTACTAAATTTTTTTTTGCGTTACAAATAATATTAAAAACTAAACATATTAATTAATCCCCCTACAATTATGTAGAGGCGAGATAACACTGAAACAATGAAATCTAAATCTTTCTTGGTGGCATTGTGATGCGTCATTTCTAATCGTAAAATTGTAGAATCAAAGTCCAAAAATGTCTTGATATTTTATTTACTTATTTGTTTACAGTCGAGAGTAATTTAAACGCAGCTACAAAGGCTACGTACTTTAAAATAACCTGTTACATATTTGAAATTGTTTTCACGTTTTACTCAAGATTGATTTCAAGAAATGATTTCTTATTAATACTTGTATCCTCTTAAGGTTAATATACATATTTCTGTATTATTATAAAGTATAATAATCTATAATGTTATTATGAAAACGCTATGCAGAATGACGTTGACCAATTCCCATTCCTCCGTCAAGGTAGGAATGGACCTCTCCGAACCTTTTGATACCGTGCGAGGTTTCAGACAAGGCGATCCCTTATCATGCGACCTCTTCAACTTCATCATAGAGAGTGTTCTGCGGAAGACAGGAGTGCATCGTAACGGCACTATTTTTCAAAAAAGCGTCCAGTTGCTTGCGTACGCTGACGACATTGACATCATAGGGCGTACCAAGCGAGATGTTACTGCTGCCTTTAGTGGTATTGAACGGGAGTCTACTAAGATGGGGATAGCAGTAAACGGGGGCAAAACAAAGTATATGTTATTGACAAGTAGGGACATGCGGCGTATTGATTCTCAGATTAAGGCCGATAACTATACTTTCTATACAGTCAAGGAATTTATTTATCTTGGCTCCGCCTTACCACCAAAAATGATGTCAGTCTGGAGATCAAGCGTAGGATCACTCTTGCCAAGAGGTGCTACTATGGTCTCAATAGGCAATTGAGTTACAGAGACCTCTCTCGTACAATAAAAGTAATACTCTACAAGACGCTCATCCTCCCCGTGCTTCTTAATGCCGCAGAGGCATGGACCCTATTAAGCACTGATGCAGCAGCCTTCAGAGTATTCGAGAAAAAAGTATTACGTAAGATCTTACGTCCAGTACGCGTTGGCGATGATTTCCGCATCCGATCTAACAGTAAGGTGTGTGAGCTCCTCAACGACGAATAGACGTTATGCAGCGTATTAATATCCAGCGGCTGCGCTGGCTCGGCCATGTCGTTCGAATGGAGGAGGATGCTCCGGCGAGACGGGTATTTGATGCGGGGATCTTCGAAAGTCGCTGAAGAGGAGGACCTTGTATCCGTTGGAAGGACCAAATAGAGGAAGCCCTGTCATCGATTGGTGTGACCAACTGGCGTAGGTGCACAGGAAGCAGAAGTGCCTGGAAGGATGTGTTGCGGCAGGCCGAAATCCGGTAACGGGTTGTAGTGATTCCTTGCTCTCAACATTTCGATAATTGAAAACATAAAAAACTCCAAGCAAGTGATTATCTGGCAATACCACCTAACACGCAGCAAAGCTTCAGAGTATTCGAGAAAAAAGAAAAGAAAGTAATTTGAATACTACTAAATAAATAAATAAATAAAAAAAAATAAAATAATTTTAAGTCCTGATTTTAACAAAATTCGGAAAACTTTTCGCTTGGCATTATCACAAAACAATCAGATTTTATAATTAGATGGAGGGTTGCTTTTGAAGTAAGCGTACAAGATGCCTTTGGACCAACCCTCACTTTATGCAAAACAATTTTGATCATCTATGATCGTTTCTCACGATTTCGGAACCCTTAATACATAAGACCAATCTGGTGCCACCTGACACACAGATTATTATTTTGGCGACATGGCTATTGAATTTTGACGTTGGTTCGAGTGGCCGATTGTGATGAACGATTTTCGAAATTCAAGTCTTCGTAATAATCACAGTACAGTCTTCGTCGTTAATAATAATTCAAATTTTCCAATTTCACGGCGTTCTCAGTAATTGGATTTATCTTACGGCTCATTATGGCGTATTTCGCATTTAAATTTTATTAAAACTTCTAAGCGACGTATCAAATAAAGTCATCCGTAAATACACTGACTGGGTGCCAGAGCAACAGCTTTTGAATGTTGATTTTTCGAACAAAATTTTCTATATCGATGAATCTCATTTCCCATTCGCTGATCAACAAACGAAATGAGAGAGAAAACTCTGTAGTTCTTGTGAAAATTATAAGTTGAAAAATATTAGACAAACAACATTCCACAATTTTTTTTTTAAGAGGTTGTATTCTTTTTCTACTTATGCCCTTTTTTGCCCTATGTTTTCAGTAGAAAACGTAATGTATACATACTATTTATTAAATTAAATATGTACATCAACTTCTTAAATTAATTCAATTTATTTATGCAGATACACTAATGTTCACTTGTAAAATAATAAAAATATTAAAAAAAAACTGTACAATCAAAATTGTTATTCGATTAATCGTGAAAAACGATTATCCGTAATGCTTCTAGTCCCGGTCATCACGGATAAACACAATTTAGTTGTTCACAAATAGTATTATCAATACTATTCTATATTGTATTAAATATAAATAAAATTTTATTTTATTTGCTTACAGCCTATAAATTAACAAATTAGTACAAAGAAGAAAAATAAACTATTGATATAACACTCTGTAGTATGTATGTATATTGTTTTGAAGCGTTTGCTAGATTACATTCAATTTGGTGAAAGATGTAAACTATTCTTTTGTCTTTTAGCTTCTATGAGAGATTCTATAATATTGTCAATTTGCCTGTAAACATGAAGAAAAGTTGATAAAAATATTTTTTGTGAAAGAGGGGGTATTATATGTTAAGAAGCGTATAAGCATTCGACATGGATAGGTTTGAATCAGTATATCTAATAGAATGTATCCTCTGCTGCGTCGCATTTCTAACATTTTCCAGTTAAAATTAAACAAAACCTGCTTTGTAATATGTTTATTGGTTGAGATAAAAGAAATTTAGGTGCCACCCTATCAAACTTTGATAGTTGCTAACGGCCATCCTGTTGAGGCTACATCGGTCAAACTAGTTTTGATTCAGCCTCTTTTGCCAAATCGCCATGAGCGACCATAGACCATCATATGTTGCCAACTGACACTAATTTTCATTAAAAAATCATCTTCAGCAAGAAATAAAATTATCGAACTTGACATGATACCAATCCACATGAGATCCAAAAACGTCCAATGCATCCCAAAGAAGTCACTGTATGGTGTGGATTTTTGGCCGGTGGTATCAACGGCGCGCACTACATGTCGATGATTACCAACTTCCAATTTGCCGGTAATGATCTGGACACCAAAGATATATGGTTTCACATTAAAATTAATAATTTCGAATGCGCTCTTAACAATTCATCCGTAACTTAGTTTCTAGGTAGACCCTATGTATTCTCAAGAGTCTTCATAATAATCTGCCATTTCCGGAGAAATCGACAAGTTTGGACATCAACATGATATTTAAAGGTGACATTATGGCTAATCTCAATTACTGCTAGATAATATAGATAATACCGACAAATATGATTATTAACATCGCCACTAATCAAAAAAAAAATATCACGAGGTTTTCCTTTTTCAGATCTTATTTAACATTTAACTGATACTAACTTTTTTCTATTTTCGACGCGATAATTTCCTGGCTGAAGTTAATTAAATCTCATTTAAAGAAGATACCAACAATGGACCTGATATATTAGTACATATATCAGTAGCAAATGGAAAACTTTACATTATTACAATTTGCACTATTATTATTAAATTATTGTGTTCCCTTATTAGAATTTATCAAAACGAAATATGAAAAAAAAATATTTCTTCGGCGACTTCCTCTCAGCAGATTTCTGGCAAAAAAAACTCTAAGAGTAAATAAACCGGCCATGAAAAAGTTTCCCAAAAATCTGTCGGTCGGAGTCGACGTTAAACTGTAGGTCCTGCCACTCATGTTTAAAATTAACGTACACAACATGAGTGGTGTGAGAAGCTAGGCCGTAATCCTGACTGACTGGGTTGTAATGGCCAATTATGTATGTATGTATGTACTTATAATACTCATAAATCATTGGAGTGATTCGAATTTCGAATCATTCATCAAAATTTACAGTCTTAGTTGTTGTTGTATTTACAAAAAAAGGAAAAAAGAAAGAAAAAGACAAGGACAGCATGCAAAGCAAACATACAACCTTCTAGTGAGTATTGTAGTGTTCGTACGCGAATCATACTTATTTTGTGATTCTTGTAAATGTTAAGTAAAGGAGAGTCGAAATCAACTACATCATGCGTATTGTTATTGAGTACGATGAGTTCCTCAAACTTTGAATATGAGTAGTATGAGTATAATATTAAAATAAGTATGAATGCGTCGAAGTATCAGAAATTATGAGTATGATTCGAATCTACTCATTGCTGATCACTGATGGCTATCTCTAAAATGTTTAATTCTTACATATGTTTTCAATTTTAACGTGTGAAAAAAATTCGATATAATTATCACATTATTATTTATTAAAATGATACTGACAGCATTAGAAAACGACAATACCGTGAGCAAGAAGATGAGAACAGATCAATTGCAAAACTTCTCAATGCATCTCCAGGTAACATAAAACAGTTGCGAACAATTTAACCCATACACTTCGTATGGCTTAACAAATTGATTTTTATGGTTCAACTAGACTAAATGATCGTATGTATGTATGTATGTGTTTTTAATGTAAATAAAACAGCATTTCAGATCAGTGAATCGCTTTGTGAAAACAACAACCTGCTCAATGTTGTTTTTGTTGCAGTCGCTATAAAACTAAATCAACCGTAAAAGATTATTCACCACTACTCATCACTACTCATGCCCGCAACATAAAGCCGTGAAACTCGAGAGACTATCTTCACAATAAAAGAGTATTGAAGTCGAACAGTGGATTTTTCTACTGTAAATATGAAATGATCTAAGCCATAAAAACTCCTCTTAGCCGCAATATTACACCACATTCATAAGGGCTAGTCGAGCTGACTAGGTCTGTTCCTCAACTTATTTCTTATAGGCAATCTTTGAATGGGGTCGTATTTAATGCACAAAAGGCCCAATGTTGTTTATTGTCATACAAGCGCATCAATAATAATCCGTCATCTATAGTCACTGGTGGTGTCAATATTAATGAGTCAGAAGCCATAAAATGACGATTTCATCATGAAAATTTAATGTAATGTCTGCTGGAACCAGCACATTTTTCAAGTGTTGAAAGGAGCATTCAAATCTCCTTACTGCAATTCTGATCTCCATACTATTTACACCACTTTTATATGACCGACAATGAAATACGACTTTCATATATGGGTTGACGTCCTGGCATCTATTGTGAGCATCCTCAATCACATACAGGAGAGGTCGAAAGTGCTCATTAATATTGGTAGGTATCCAACTCTATTGAGTCATTGGAGGACACCGTCACAATGTAGCTTGTTTTTCACTATCCTATCGCTACTACATTGTATTTTTGTGTAGTAAAATAACACTCTGCTCTTACGTAACACTTGTCTTTCTCGCAGAATACATCCGTTTGTGATCGATTGATCAGTGGGTCAGCATTACAGACAGTATTTGTGTTTTAGGCTAACTGTCCGTAGAGGTTCACAAACCAGTGCTGAAAAATTCAGTACTTTTGTACTTTTTTCAGTACTGTTTCATTTCACTGTTGAGAAGCTAGGCCGTAATCCTGACTGAAGGGTTGTAATGACCAATTATGTATGTATGTATGTATTTCATTTCAAAAATACCGCAGTACCCCCGCAACGCTTTCAGTACTTTTTTATTATTACATACATACATATTTCAACTATTAATGCATTAGCAACATGTTCAACGCAATGCTAAAAGTAGAATTAGGCCTTAGCCCTGCTTAGCCAAACGTCCACGAAACGTACATTCGTTTTTAGAACACGAAAAGCAATTCAAACGCCTGCCGCCGAACCGTAATGTAATTTCGGTAAGCATTTATATCAGGGACCGAAAATAACTGTTATTTTTGAATTTTTGATTAAAAAAAGCAACCGCAAGGAAATGTCGGAGAACAAAACCAAGTATACCATTTTGATTGTCTTGGACCAAACTTTTATAAAATGCGATGCTTTTTAAAAACATGATTTTTATTTTTTAGAAAAAAATAACTGTTATTTTTTGATTTTTATTTTTTCGAGCAAAAATAACAGTTATTTTTGACTTTTATTTTTTCGAGCAAAAATAACAGTTATTTTTAACTTTTATTTTTTCGAGCAGAAATAAAAGTTATTTTTGTTTCAATTCATGATGAATTCATAATATTTATTAAAAAATTCTTTAAAAAAAATTAAAGTAATTTATGTCAGAAAATTATTAGAATTAAGTTTTGGGTATATTAAACACTAATCTTTGGTTTGAAATAACCAAAATAACTTTTATTTCTGCTCGAAAAAATAAAAGTCAAAAAATAACTTTTATTTCTGCTCGGAAAAATAAAAATCCAAAAATAACTTTTATTTCTGCTCTTAAAAATAAAAGTCAAAAAATAACTTTTATTTCTGCTCGGAAAAATAAAAGTCAAAAATAACTTTTATTTCTGCTCGGAAAAATAAAAGTCAAAAATAACTGCTATTTCTGCTCGAAAAAATAAAAGTCAAAACATAACTTTTATTTCTGCTCGAAAAAATAAAAGTTAAAAAATAACTTTTATTTTCTGACTTTTACGATAAAAGTTATAACAGTTACGGTCCCTGATTTATATTGCTCTTCATATTCATAAAAACGAACGTATGTTACTTTACGTTCCATCGACGTTTGACTGAACGGGGCTTTTACATTTTGTTACGTTCCGAATCAGCTGTTTTTGACCTGTATGTGAGGAACACGAATAAGTCGTTAGTTTTTCTGTTCCGTGCCGTATGTGTATTAAATATAAATTAATAAATAGCCTAGTAGGTAGTATGCGGGCTTACTAAACGTGAGCCCACGGTTCAAACCCCATGTTAGAGCTCTGCATCAAAACGAATATGAAAAAATTCTGCCAGAAACTCTGAGAGGGAATAAAATTACCATGGTAAAGTTTCTCAAAAATCTGTCGTTCTAAGTCGACTTTAAACAGTAGGTCCTGCCACACATGTATAAAATTAACACACACACAAAATAAGTGGTGTGAGAATTTAGGTTATAACCCTAAGCTTACAAAAGTACCATTTGATGCAAAAAAGTACTCATTCAGTTATAGTGCAGTACCATTTCGAAATTTCAGTTTTGCAACTCTGTCACAATCACTACCTGGCTTTCCTTCTTCCCATAACCTATTTTTCTACTTCAAACACAATGCTCAGCATGAGAGGACGGTTGTAAATAGAAAAATTCTATATTTTTCTGACCTAGAATGCGTAAGAACGGTGTTCATGGAGTACATTTGTGCCCACAGTACACAGTAGGTTTAAGTTGGTCTATTGTCAATCGATGATCGATAATTTTTTTTTTTTTTTTGTTATTTAGTTTTATTTTTAATTAGGTTTCCAATAACCAATTAATTAATTATCCATTTTATTGTGATCGCATTTCTATGCCAAACACAAAATACTCGTACACGTATTTATACAATTGTTGATCTCTAGATAAATTTCTCACACACCTGAAATTTTGCTCAACCGGAAATGGAATCGTTAAAATACGGTTCAGCAAGATACAGGTGCGAATGAAATAAATCGTTTTAAATATTATTTTTTTAAGTATTTTTTGAGTTTTTTTATATTCAAAATAAATAATCCTTTCAAAGGCAGGTAGACAAATTAATTTTTTTTTAATTTTAATTTTTTTTATTTAGTTTTAAGGGAACCTTTCTCTTCGACGCTTTAAAAAACACTGATGATACCAAACTGCCAAAGTTTCTGTTGTTAACTTGAAACGCTAATGGAGGGTTTCATTTGTAACTGGAACTTGCGCATCTTCAAAATGCACATTTTTTTATTTTTTTTTTTTGATGGAAATTAAATTTAGTGAATAATAGTTTAGTGGATGACCCACCCACAAACAATAATGCGAATACAAACACAATACCGCTGTGTATAGTCCCACTAGAACTATTATGCTAGCAAAACTTTTTGTATTTTGTATTTTGACTTAAATTCGCGGTATTAGAAATTTGTTTATTGAAATGCTTCTTCTTTTTAGAATGAGACTAACAGCCGTATGACGACGCTGCCTTTTTAGTGAACAGTATCTCAGACCGGGCTAACATGCTGTCACTAATGCTGATGTTGCTGTTGTTGTCATTGTTATTGCTGATATTATACTGCTTTGGCGCATGCTTTCAATAGAATTTTTTCATAACATTTATCCACACAACTACTACTATGCCATGAAATTTAATGTAACTTTGGCCATATGGTATACGTATGTTGTTGTAGAAATGGTCGCACCTTCTTAACTGACATCGACTAATTGACTTCTTCTTATTCTATAACAATAAAAAAAAAGAATAAAGTTACCCACAATAACAACAATAACGACAAAACGAAAATAGACGAAAAAAAATTAAAATCGGGTTCGAACATATCATTTCAACCCCGTGTAATGTGACTACTATGTAAGGCGCCAAACCTTAAATATTTTGTTGTTTAAATATGACACTTATCGCCTTTTTCCGCGTTATATGTACGTTTTACATATAGAAGGTGTGTATTATACTTAAGGATACCATTATATGTATGATGGTCCTTATCCACTTAAATAGCGTACGAGGACAGTGACTACGTCATCACGCATAATGTCCATTTCTACATCCATTCATATACTGTAGGGAAAACATTTCAAAATAAAAACTCGCTAGAAGGCTCTAAAATTAGAAAATTAATATTATACGTATGTATGTATACTTTATATAACGACAGATAGATGTCAGTTGTTCAAATAGTATGTATATGAAAAATAAAAATTTTTATATACATCATTAGAGGGTTTCTTTTATTGTAAAAAGATTTAAATGTACTCTCCTATTAAATTAGTTTATTATTTAAAAAATTTATTTAAATAGGTATCCCTTAAAACTGATCCCCACTGTTGTTCTGCACTGTAGTTGTCGACTTTTTAATTAAATTAAATTAAACTTTTAGTAAAAAATATATTTCAAACATACATATGGTATGTACAGTATCGGCCAAAACCTAAGCACCCCCTTAGAACATTTTCTTTAAATGATAATTTTTTTACGAACACAAAGTTATTAATTTTTTTTTATTATTTTTATTTTTTTTTTATTTATTGATATCTTTATTATTGAAAAACACAAACTTAAGGAATTCAGAATTTAATAAAATTAAAATTCAAAAAAAACATTTTAAGTCGCAAATATAAGCGGACTAAACTAAAGCATCCCCAGTTTAAGGTACAGAAAAAACTATTGAAATCAATATTTCGTTACGAATCCTTTATTCTGAATGACACACGCACATTTTTTAGGCATAGAGGATATTAAATTATTAATTATTTCCGGTGATATTGCTTCCCAGGCTATTTTTGAGAATTCAAATAAATCTTCTTTGGTTTTGCAATTTTTGCGGTTGATTTTAACCCATATTATCTCCCATTTTTAAAACGGTAAGACATTGATCAGCTGTGTGGTATACCATATAGATTCCAATAAATACAAAAAATCCATGTTTTTACGAGAAAAAAAACTTGGGCACATACGAGATAAGTTAACGATCTCCCACAAGTTCTCGACTGGGTTAAGATCAATTCAGTGCAAAATATTCGATCAACAGATCAATTATTTTTGCAGACTAGTCGCACATCTCCTACTCATTCTGAAGGCAGATCACATGAAACTTCGCGACATGAAGACTCCTTAATTAAAAGGACAATCCAAAATGATCCTACGGCATCTTCTAGTCACATACGAAACCGCTTAGATTTAAAAATTAGCGAAAGAACAATTCGTAGAATGGCGGTAGATTCCGGATTATTTAATCGGCGACCAGCAAAAAAACCTTTCTATCACCAAAAAATAAAAAAGGGAGATTTGAATTCGCCAAGGCCCATCTCAACTGGAATGTCCAAAAATGGAGGACTGTGCTGTTTTCTAACGAATCTAAGTTTAATTTAAATCATTCAGAATGCATAAGGCGTGTACGCAGACGATATTGAAACGTTTGACGATATGAATTAATTAAATTAAATTTTTTTACGAAAAATTTAATGAAAATATATTTCAAACATACAGCTATGGACATTAACCGTTTGACTGCTAAGCGATTCTGATGAGAACGTTCGAAAACTGCGGGACATATTTTGACTTGATGTTGTCAAAATATCGCTCTCATTTAGACAGATGTCAATAAATTTTAATAATTCTTTTCGTATTATAAAGAAACAATATTAATTGTGAATGTGAATAAGAAAAAATAAACATTAAATTGTGTAGTCGCCGTAGTCTAGTAGGTATTGTGTTAGCTTATTATTATTATATTATTAGTTGGGGTTCGTACCCCAGGTGAGACATCAAAACGAAATTGTAGTTAAATTGTAGTTTCCGCCACTCAAGTATAAAATTAAGGCACACAACATGAGTGGTGCGAGAAGCTAGGCCGTAATCCTGACTGAAGGCTTTTAATGGCCAATTATGTTATGATAAACATTAAATTGTTTTTTCTTTGAAAATTAGAATTTAATTACACTGAAACTCGCAGCGCAAAATCGCTGCGTTCATTTGTTACGAAAAATGCGACGCAGCGATTTTGCGCCGCGTAGCAGTCAAACGGTTAAATTAGCACAAAACTTCGTCATAAAAACAATCATATTTTTTATAGTATTTTAGGTCTATTCATAAAAAATGTAAACATAGGAACTTAAAATACATATTCTTCTTTATAAAAAAAAAACAAAAATTTTGACGAAATTGCCAGTCGTTTGCTCATTAAGACCTGCAACATATCAAACGCCAGATTTTAGCTGGACAGTAAAATAGCACAAATTAAAACTTCTGGAATAAAAATGATGTGCTTTAATAAATAGTAAAAATAATAATGTTTTCAGCTTATTTGATTAATATTTAGTAGAGTAGCCTCTATTTTCAAGCGCCGCGTGGCATCTATGGAACAATGTTCTTCGGGAAAGTTCTATGGGAATCTAGTACCAAGCGTCCCATATTCCAATGCACAAATCTTCCAAATTTTTGTAGTTTTGTTAAGCAATTGTACATTTCACATCGTTCCAGGGGTTTTCAATCGAGTTTAAGTCAGAACTTTGCGCCGGCCAGTCTAAAACGTGAATGTGCACTTCATAAAATCAATCCTTTGCCTGCTTAGATGTGTATTTGGAGTCACTATCTTGCATAAATATGAATAAAACTGGCATGTATTTAAAAGCTTATGGTTCTATTTTGTTCTTTATATTGTCCAAATACTGATAACAGCCCATTTTTTCATTAATTTTTATAATGGGACATACACCGTGCCTTGAAAACAATCCCCGCACCATTGTGTTTCCTCGGATAACGGCATAACGTGGATTGAATGTCTGACATTTTGGCCAATGAAAAACCACTCTACTATCCGGTCCCATACGATTTACCTCTGTTTCATCACTTTAAAGTATTTTTTTTCTAGAATGGGAGGTCTTTATCCTTTTGGGTGCGTGGACAATAGCACGGTCCACGACTTCGGTTGTTTCTTGACACGTGGCTTTCGTTTTTTGTTTTCTGCGACATTATTATGTTTGGTTTGAAGGAAATGATGACGTTATAAATCATTTTTTGCTAGCAATTCGAAATTTCGGGAATTTCAGCCAGCTTTTCCCATCATTCCACAAGTTAATGATAATGCACTTCTCCTCTGGAGAGGAATCTTTTCCACGTGCCATTTTTTTCCAAAAATTACTTTAAATACCACAAAATTAAAATAATATACAATAAGAATAAAAATACTCGAACAAAACTTGTACCTAAAACACTTTTAGGCACGTTGTGCTAATTTACTGTCCAGCTGGAATTTAGGTACCGATACAAATTAGCAATCAAAACAAAAAATATATACGATAATGGTAATATTTTTTTGTTAAACAACAGCTAGATGTCATCGTGCAACATTGGAGACCAAAACAATTGGCCTAATTACGGTATAAATGAGAAAAAAATCACAATCAAACTATATATGGATTTTGTGCTAATTTAATGTCCATGGCTGTACATATGGTATGTATATACATAGCTTAAAATACACCTTTAGAATACATTTCACCATTAAAATACATTTCGTTGAATGGATTTCCACTACGGATCCAACTGTTAAACTGTTTAAAATGCAATTGATATTTGCCACCGTTTAATTTACTGTTGTACAATCGTTTCACCACCCACAAGTAGTCAACCAGGTAGCCACTTCTTATAAACAGTATCCAATTGTCATTAGCTTCATTCGAGCGATATAAAGGGTAGTAAAAAGAAACATATTTCTTATAATAAATGCAAAATAGTGTATAAATACACTTGGATCACACTTTGTAACGTCCAATTTGTTTTAATAATAATGCTAATAAAAACTTTTCTATTTTTTTTTTATTGTTTCTTATGTTTATTTGTACGCCAAACTCTACAGTATTTCTCCGATAAAGATAAATATGAAAGTCAAAAAACTGAATCTTGGAATAGTGTTTATGATCTTCATAGCTGCCAGATTTGACGATTTATAGCTCCAAAAATATTACATTGACGATTTGCCGATTTATGCCCTTATTTTGACAATTATTAAAAATTAAAAATTTTATCATATTCTGCACTTGAGTACACTAAAAGCCATTTTAAGCTTTATATTTACTTTGCAGTTGTTACTATTTTGGGAATTTAGGTCGGTAAAAACAAGGAGTAAAGTATTATATTTTTAAGTTTGTTTCGAATGATGATTTTTCTGTATTTTATTCCTTCTTAATCCCTTAAAAGCCAAAAAATTATAACTCCTAAATAATCTCGTAGTTGAAAATATTTTATCACTTGTCGTTGCAGACAATTTTAAAAATTCCAGTATAGCTTCTAATATTACCATCGGAAAAACAAAGGCAAGCGCCGTTATTTTTTCGTACGACCAACACTCAGGGGATGGATGCCATTGTGTTTGGAACTATGAAAATATGTTATGGGAAGAAGGAAATAGAGAACAGTGTTAATGGACACTAGGCTTGTATATTTTTATACTATAAGTAACGGGAAAGACCACTGTAGGAATTGAGTTCCACATACGAATAGTCCGGCTAAAAAATTTATTTTTACTGCAATGCAGTGTGCGATCCAGTGGCCAATCGACCACATATGGATGTGCTGGCCAAGAAAGACCAGTGGTACGTAGGAATATATGATTTTCAGGAACAAGTCCCGTTATTTCGTTCGAGCAAAATCCTTTTGTAGTAGCGATAGAACAGTGAAACACAAACCACATTGCAACGATACTCCAATGATTTAATCTAGCTGTATACACTACCATCAGTTACAAGCTACTACGGCCTCTCCTATACACGGTCGAGAAACCTCGAGATGAGGCTAGCGTCCCTCATCTTTTTCTTTTAATTTCTAACAAATTTTTTTAAATGTTTTATTTTTGAACTCAGATATGTATATTAGAGCGACTCAAGTTGTATGGAAGCGAAATTCGGGCAAGATGTACCCCCCACAGAATGAACATTGGTATGTTTTACGATGACATTTAAAATATTTCGGCTCCAGCTTTGACCTCTCGTGAGCTGGACCATTTTGAAAAAAGGTCTGTTTTTCCATGTTTTGCCAATTTGAGAATCTGTTTCCTAACCAACATATACAATATGAGTGTCATAAGAAAAGTTTTTTAAAGGCGCGTCCAACCGTGTATACAATTTGTCCAAGGACAATCATCCATGTCCTTTTTTTCAGGATATTCTGTAAAAAAGAACGGTTTTTGAATTTTTTCTTCGCGGTTGTTTGTAATAAAATAACCAAATTAACATATTTTAATCTTTAGTCGATTTAATTAAATACGGGTCTCAGCTTTTTTTGAAATTCGCCCTAGTTCGCGTTTTGACAAAAAAGCAATGGTTAAATAGGTCAATACGGGTATCAAATTTTTTCTTTTGCCAAGTACATCATCTTTGTATGTAAATAATTTAGATTTCTGCAGATTAAATGCATTTTACACAGTGCTCTGGAATATATCGACGCCTCCATTCTATAACGTTCTAAGTGTACTTAGAACGTTTTTAATGTTCTTGCATTTTTAAATTCTACGTTCTCTAACTTAAATACTGTCAAAATTTGGTTAAGATGCGCCTATCCGTTCCGAAGTTATAGGGAAAAATCTACTTAGAATACACATATAGTCGTATGGTGCGTGAAAACTTTGAGAGCTCATAACTCAAAACACACTTTTTCAACTTAGAATGTTATAGAACGGAGGCGTCGATATATAAATGCAATTTTGTGGTAACTCTAATATGATAGCGGATCTAGTTTCTAGATGATGTATGGATGAAAATAGGACTAAAGAAAGAAAAAAAGAAATGATCCACGACTTTTTCTCGGCATATTTTTTTTCCAAAATTAAAAAAAGTTATTAAATTTTATTGTTTATATTTACAAAACTACCCTCAAAAAACGCGAACTAGGGCGAATTTCAAAAAAAGCTGAGACCCGTAAAAAAATAGACCCTTTTTCAAAATCGTCCAGCTCACGAGAGGTCAAAGCTGGAGCCGAAATATTTTAAATGTCATCATAAAAAAGCCCAAGGTTAATTTTTAGGAGGGTACATCGAGCACTTTTTTTGGTGAGTCGCTCTAATGTACATACATTGACTTTATATGTTTTATTACAATAGAAATCATTTTGGTTTTTAAAAACTTTTAATTTATTTATTTGTTTTTTTTTTTTGACGATTTCAATAAACGTCTTTAACGATTTTTTTCTCGAATATTTGACGATTTGGTGCCTCATTTATCTGGCAGCAATGGGCCTGTTACTTAACTGACCGAAAACAATGCATTTAGAAATTTTTTAACAATTTCAATCAATAACTTTATAATGTTATTAGAAAACTTAAATCTATTATTTTACTGCTTTAAATAATAAATGTATAGAAGAAATTTCTTTAGAAATAGTCGCCATTATTTCATATAATATATCTACCACTTATGCGCAGGTAAATAAATTTCTAAACGCTAAAAACACAAAATGATCGATAAAACGAATGTCCATAGGGATAATCCACTCAGAGTAACAAGTAATTTATCTTTCAATGATTAAATATACGTTTATTTCATTACATAGAAAAACAAGTTAATATTTACTAGTAAATATAAGCTTATACACATGTATTTGTATGTATGTATACGTTTGTATAGTATGTAAACAAATGGGTTTGTAATCGAGTAATAAATAGATCATAAATGTTAAATTTGCTAATGAAACCAATGGTTAGTACAAATGTATCCATTCATCTCCTTTTATACAAGACTACTCATAAAAAAATTAACGATATTATTATACAAAACACGCACACATTTAAGCATACACGTATCCCACTTGATCCCTTGCTTTCGCAATAGAACATAGAATATAAGTAAGTATAATGAGCAATTAAAAGAATTTCATTATCTTTCGATTAAGTTCAGGATTACATAAAATGTGTCATTTTATTAAATTTTTTTCCAGCATTCACACTATTAACAGGCTGCTGTCGATTTGAATTTTTCAATACCAGATTTATTCATAATGAAGGACATTTGCCATATTGAACCACAAGGTGGATGATTGAGAACATTTTTAATAAGACGCCGGAGCTTCACAGTTTTCCTCAAAGGATACCAACTCATATTACATGATTCTTTTCTAACATCCAACAAAACCTTTCTCAATTTATCCAACGTTTTCATTGTCACATTTCAATCCTACCGCTATCGTTTTGTAAATAAACCAGTCACTATTCACTGGAAGTAACATATAGAAGTTTCATACATATCAGACAATTTGGTGCGAAACTTAACTTCTCATCTGCAATAAAACTGCTTTTGATATTCATCTGAACTCCAGACATTAATCAACGTGAATTGCTTCACTATCTCACTGTACTGCTGAACATTACATGCCTCTGCTTCTTGCGCGCCTACGCCAGTTGGTCACACCAATCGAAGACAGGGCTTCCTCGATTTGGTCTTTACAACGCAGACAAGATCGTCCTCTTCGCCGACTTCTGCAGATCCTCGCTTCAAATACCCGTCTCGCCGGAGCATCCTTCTCCATTCGAACGATATGGCCGAGCCAACGCAGCCGCTGGATGTTAATACGCTGCACAACGTCTATGTCGTAGAGGATCTCATACAGCTCACTGTTGGATCGAATGCGGAAAACATGGCCAACTCGCACTGGACCGAAGATCTTACGTAGGACTT
Source organism: Sarcophaga rosellei (assembly GCA_930367235.1). Lineage (NCBI taxonomy): Eukaryota > Metazoa > Arthropoda > Insecta > Diptera > Sarcophagidae > Sarcophaga > Sarcophaga rosellei. The sequence goes on from OV884019.1 coordinate 68,570,947, forward strand.
TTCTCTCGAATACTCTCAAGGCTACTGCATCAGTGCTGAATAGGGTCCTTGCCTCTGCGCCATAAAGAAGCACGGGTAGGATGAGTGTCTTGCAATTCAATTGCCTATTGAAACCATAGTAGCACCTGTTGGCAAGAGTGATCCTGCGCTTGATCTCCAGACTGACATCATTTTTAGTGGAAACGGCGGAGACAAGATAAATAAATTCTTTGACTGTATCCAAGGTATAGTTATCGGCCGTAATCTGAGATCCAATACGCCGCATGTCTCTACTTGTCGATAACATATACTTCGTTTTGCCTTCATTTACTGCCAGACCCATCTTAGTAGACTCCCTTTCAATAGCACTAAAGGCAGCAGTAACATCTCTCTTGGTACGCCCTATGTTGTCAATGTCGTCAGTGTATCCAAGCAACTGGACGCTTTTTTGGTTTCAATGTCGTCGGCGTACGCAAGTAACTCGACACTTTTTTGAAAAATAGTACCGTTACGATGCACTCCCGCCTTTCGCAGAACACTCTTCATAACGAAGTTGAAGAGGTCCCATGATAAGGGATCGCCTTGTCTGAAACTCGCACGGTATCAAAAGGTTCAGAGAGGTTCATTCCTACCTTGAAGGAGCTGCAGGAATTGCTCAACGTCATTCTGCAGAGCCTTATCAGCTTCGCTGGTATTCCGAGCTCAGACATTGCGGCAAAAGCACGATCCCTTATGGGGCTATCGAAGGCTGCCTTATAGTCGACAAAAAGATGGTAGAAGAAGGCGAACCATTCCGATAGCGAAAGGTGAAGGGCAATAAAATATCAATCACGTAAGACAATAATGTGCGAAAGAAAATCATTGAAAAGAAGAAAGATAGAGGTTTGTATCAGAGATCACCAATGAGTATTCAAAAAGATGAGTAGATTTGAATCATACTCATACCATTGATACTTATACGCATTCATACTTATTTTATTATCATACTGCTCATATTCAAAGTTTGAAGTACTCATCGTACTAATACTTAACAATGCGCATGATGTTGTTGATTTCGACTTTCCTTTACTCAACATTTACAAGAATCACAAAATAAGTATGATTCGCGTACGAACACTACAATACTCACCAGAAGGTTGTGTGCCTGCTTTGCCTGCTGTCTTTGTCTTTTCCTTTCTTCTTTTTTTGTAAATGCAACAACAACTAAGACTGTAAATTTTGATGAATGATTCGAATCACTCGAATCATTTATGAGTATACGTACATACATAATTGGCCATTACAACCCTTCAGTCAGGATTACGGCCTAGCTTCTCACACCACTCATGTTGTGTGCCTTAATTTTATACTTGAGTGGCGGGACCTACAGTTTAACGTCGACTCCGAACAACAGATTTCTGAGAAACATTTTCATGGCAGGTTTTTATTTACTCTCAGAGTTTTTGCCAGAAATTTGCTGAGAGGAAGTCGCCGAAGAAATATTTTTTCATATTTCGTTTTGATGACTGGCCTGGGGCTCGAACCCGGGCTTTACATCTAATAAGCGTACACACTACCTACTAGACTACGGCGACTACATTTATGAGAATTATAAGTATTTTTCTAAATTTATGAATCCGAATGAGTAAACGTATGAATCAAACATATTTCGAATATTATGAGTTTGATGTCAACGTTGTACTCATACTCATTGCAACATGTACTTATAAATCAATGTTGTAATGAGTACAAATGAATCAGAGTAGTTGAATTTTAGTACTGTTGACTCACTCATACTCAAAAGTTCATGAGTAAATGATTCATTGCTGATCTCTGGTGTGTAGACGATGTCAAAGCAAAGATTGATACCAAAGAAAGGTAATGTTGTATGTTTAACGGGATTGGAAGGAAATTGATCAAATGATCTGGTCAAACAATGAAACCTTTTATTCCGTATACCGATCAGGAACTCAATTCCATATCGTTTGCATTAATCTCAAAGGCCGGAGAAGGAGGATCCATGACAAGAATTTGATTTGATTTTGTTGCTATGGAAAGTAATAGCAAAACAAGTTTCCAATGCATAGATGGCCCAGTATCGTAAATACATATTCGTTTTATATTACATCTAATGAAACTTTTTAACTGTTTTATTTTTCTCTATTTCAGTTTTTTTGTTTGTTCTAAATTGTATTTTTAAATGGAATTATACTGGAAAATGTATAAAAGAAAGTAAACGTAGTCAATTTGACTGGACAGCCAAACCCCGTTTTGCAAAACAAAACCAGCAACAGCAAAAAATAATTGTAAAAAACAATAGTGTTAAACAAAAAAAAAATAAAATAAAAAGAGAGAATAATACTAAAGAAATATTACAAACTGATGTTTTTGTTGTTGTAATAGTTAGTGTTCTTCTCATTGGTATTGTTTGATGTTGTCATGTGAAATGAACTCTCCCTTTTCATACAAATTAACAACATTTAAACAACAACAACAACTACATTACTAAATAATGTTGATAAACAGAACAAAACGAATAAATATCTATATAATCTATAATAAATTTTCTATTCGTGTGTGTAAGTGAGCGTACATATTTGTTGATGTGTACGAGTGTTTGTTTAGGGAGGAGAAGAATGTAAGGAAAAAACAGTCTTTCAAAGTGATGACCAGATCAACCTTACCCATACTCCTCCAAACCCATTAACTGTTGGTTTTTTGTGTGTTTGTATATAAATTTAATATCTGTCTCTTATACACACACACCTACATACGTAAACACATAAGCTCATATGCGCACCTTCACATACATGTATTGAAAGCGGCTTGGAAAGACATATTTTTTCTATTTAATCTAAAAGGACTCCATATTGTTTGTGTGTAGGTATAAGTGAGTACGTGTGCTTGTTTTGTTGGCAGTTTAAGGATTGGCCTTTAACTAGGTGTGTTGCCAACCAGTCAAATAGTCGGGAAAAAAGCCAAAGGCATTAAAATTGTATTAAAAAAAAGGCCATCGGCGAGAAACAAACACACATACACACATATTATATATTAATTCTATATTCTATTACGTTTTTTGTTTTTTTTCTTATAAATATAGGATAAACCCGGTGCGCTTTGTTTCCCCTTTGAAACGTTTTTAAATTAAATCAAACTAAAGATCATAACGGACCTTTTTTGTATTCACTTTAATTGGCAGAGTAATCTAAGAGAGTGCTTGAAACATCTTAGGTTAGGTTAGGTCGGACTGGTAGCTCTGATATAACAAAGCTCACTTCAGCACACATAGCGGCCCGTTGTGACGCCGCAGTTGAACACAGTCCCTGTGCTGACCAAGTTCCACCAAAAACAGGGAAGGGAAAGATGTTGGTCAGCGCAAGGGCTGCCCATCAAAAGCACGACTACCCTACGCTGGAAAACCAGCCAGAAAGTTTGATAATCGAAGCTATATCCTTGATGTCAATAGATGATAGCTCCGTCAAGCTGACAAGAAATGGAGAGCCAAATAACCTATATCTGCACCTATCAATAGACGGGCACTGACAGAAAAGTTGATAACAGTCTCCTCTTCCTCAGCGTATCTGCACCCACGGCATAAGTCGTTAAATGGGAGGTGCATCCTTCCGCGTGTCTTCCCATACCGCAATGACGTGTAAGTATGGCCACTGTGGTTGAGATGATGTCGCGACCAAGTCCAAGGACCTGGTTGGTACGCCTTCTATCCATCATGGGACAGGTGAGTCTAGCGGTGGAGCAGGACTCCTCATTGACCCAGGATAGGTTGGCGTCCCGAAAGAATTTCCTCGCAATGGCCAACTTGAGCGAGGCAAGTGGCATACCTAATTCAATTGAAGAGGATTCCGGAAGGAGTGCACCAGCTCTGGCTTGTCGTCAGCCCTACAGTTTCCCGGAATGTTGCTGTGCCCGGGGACCCAGACCAGTGAGACACTGAAGCGCCCAGAAAGGAGGTCGAGGCAGCGGCGACATTCTCTAACGGTCCTGGAATTATTTAGAAAACCTGACAGAGATCTTATGGCGGCCTGACTGTCAGAAAAGACCGAGACGCAGGTGAAGGGAGCACCGTTGACGCGGATTCATTGAGGGGCTCGGTAAATGGCCATCACCTCCTCCTGAAACACGCTACAGTAATCCGGCAGTCGGAGAGAAATGTTCAGGTCCAGTTTTCCGCTCCCAACCCCATTATCGAGTTTAGAGCCGTCGGTGTATATATCCAGGTGTTCCGGGTGGACGATCGTATTGGATCCCAGTCGTCCCTACTCGGAATCAGAAAATGGAAACCCCTGTCAAGACAATATTCCGCAGGGAGATAGTCGATGTTCACAGGGGCCACGGGATCAACCTCCAAAATAGTGGAGTGACCAGAAGGTACAATGTGCCAACGAGACAGGGCATTAAGCCTAATCACAGCAAACTTAGCTGCCTGCTTAGCGAGAAGCACAGTAGGAAGCCAGTTGGGCATTGCGAATAAGACCTTTGCGGGGGCGGTGCGCAGAGCACCGGTTATATAAATGGCCGCAAACCGTCTGACCTTGTCAAGAAGGCTGACGTTGTGTTCTCTGTGCAGAGCAGAACATCTTAGATACGAACAATTTAATTGTCTGAAAGTCCAGTATATTACCTTAACCTACTAAATTCAGCACCTTGCGAAGAACGATAAATGCGTTTGGATACAGCGTGCAATACCTAGTAGAGATTGGCACAAAATTGCTAAATGGATTCCAGGAAACTTCAGTTAACCCACTTGGCGCCGAATTTTTTTTTTGGAAACAGTGTAATTTTGTTTTAAAAAAGCAGATCAATAGATCAAGTGTTGGTAAAGAAATAGAAGAAAAATAACGGGACCTTTTAAAAGGACGGTGGCGCCAACTGGGTTAAACCGCATATCAAGTAATAGATCTTCATTGTCGGATGATCTACAATTGCTCGACATAACACTACTACTGTTCATAATCTCTTATAGTACATATTCGAAATAAATAAGTCGACTTAATACCACATCGTTTTTTGTTCTGAGCACTTAAATCTATAAAATTGCAATTTTCATTATTGTACAATCATGATCGACAGAATTCACTTCAGCTCAAGGAAGTTCTATCTTGTTGATTAAACTGTATAAACATTCGCCAAGAAATAACGGGTCTCCTAACTAGGGACATTAAAAATTTTGAAAGTTGATAACGGCCATCTTGTTAAAGCTAAACATGACCATCTCACGTAAAGTTGTTGTGCACTATCCACTGAGATCGTGGATACCGTTAGTCGCATTTCGCATGTGTAAGCGAATAAGCCACAAACCACCACTGTCCTCAGAATTAATATAACACATGCTATCGTTCGTTATCCCTGTTATTCAAATAGCATTTGGATTCGGTTATGCAGCAAGTACCGCACATTACAAAGCATACTAAATGGGGTACAAGTGATGAAAGATCTAGACATGGTCGTTAATATTTGGCAGCTCGCTCATAATTTTCCCTTCGTATCATCCAAATTAGATCTCATACATAAGATGGAAGTCGATGTCAGACTGCATATTAAAATTGACCAAATAAAGGTTACTAAGGTTGAAAAAGTTTCCACTGTTTTGTAAGACAGTTTAAATGTAAATTCCCTAAATGTTCCCTAGATATTAATCTATTGGAAAGTGTTTGAGGAATTTTATTTTTCTGTCTAAGGTCTTTAACTTTGAACTCTTTCTGTCTTTGACTGTCTTTGACAAATTTGTGATAAGTACTATCACATTCTAATAAAATATCAAATTCTAATTGATGTATAAAATTAAATTAAAAATGTACATTATTCCCAAGATAAATATTATCACCAAAAAGATATACCCAAATAACTAAATTTGTATTCAAAATTTCCTAACGGAAAATATGTAATTAAAGATGTGGCAATATCAACAGGAATTTTATAACAAACGATGTGGCAATCCTATCTAAATCAACGGCACTGAACGTATTGCAGGAAATTTGTTTTGTTTACATCAGTGTTGCAAAACTGAAATTTTAAAATAGTACTGAACTATAACCTTTTTGCATTAAATGGTACTTTTATAAAAATCTTAATCTAAAAGCGAACTTACATAAGGTCTAAAAAGGCCTTTAGCGTTAGTCTCACCACATTTATCAATATAAACTATAGTTGAAGAAAAAAACCATAAAATCTGTAATAATAAAAAAGTACTGAAATGTTTTGAAATTGAAATATTGCCAGGAAACTAAAAATCTGTAACAACTTCTGAAAAATAAAAAAATTAATAAATTCTTTAATAATTTTTCCTGATGTCAAATTTAGAATGCCTTTCGAACAAGGCACAAACAGTCATAAATATTTCAACAAAGAATTTCCAAATTTCAAGCATTTTGGGGATAAAAGAAAGAAATTATTAAAAACTTAATTTACAAAATAATTTAAATTTAATTATTTTTTGCATGCAGTATTCTAAATTTAATTTTTTAGAGTTTTAAATAGAATGACACAATGGCAACACTGTTAATGCAGACATATCGGTGAATGTCTCCACTAACAGATGTGAAAATTAATTAGGATAGACATTTACCGTCCAAATCACGATGTGCAGTACATGGATCTATGATAATACAGTAGCATTTCGAATAACGGCACTTTGGTGAGTTTCGATTTTATTCACCACACTGGATCAATTCACCACATTTTGTAAGAACTCACCACACTTCGATTTTATTCACCACACCGGATAAATTCACTACATTTTGTAAAAACTCACCACAACTACAAAGGAACAACTTCACAAAAAAAATATAAAAAAAATTAAAAAAAATTACATTTTTTTGCTTTTCCTCTTTCCTTTTCCAAATAGCAGCGGCCATCATATCATCAACCATCCATCCCCACACAACAACAACTCCACACAAACAAACCATTATATGTTTTTGTCCGAACCGTGCCTTCTTTTTCTCTTTGTGCTTACAACACACAACATTTAAGCCGAAAGTCCATACCATCCGTTTCATGCGACCTTGCATTACATGCGTATACCGAAAAAGTAGAATCAGGGTAGTTGTTTGTGACAAGAAACAGGAGAAAATGCATGGAATGCATAGACGCATAGAACGCATCAAGTAGGTTTACTTTCAACTTTTCTATGCGACTCATGCGGCGGCGAAAAAAGAGGATAAATTAACTGAAAACACTTGTGTTGTGTTCTTTTGAAGCCTTTCGTAGGCCTTAGCAGCACAAAATAACATATATGTAAATTTATAAACATGTAATTAATTCCAAAATTCTTTTAAAATCAGAATTTAATTTTCCAAATTTTCTAAAAATTTGCTAATTATTTTACCACACAACAGCTGATCAAACCAAAAAACCCGTCGCATAACACGCATTGTGTGTAACTTGCAATAAAAACCGCATAGAATGCAAGAATCGCATGTAACGCAAGGTCGCATGAAACGGATGGTATGGACTTTCGGCTTTAAGGCCAGCATGTTTTTTGTTTTCGTTATGTCTGACCTGGGGCCTTTGGGCGTCTAATAAGGAAACTGAAAAAGAATGTGCGAATTATTTATTGTTTATATTATATATATATTTATTTTTCGAACGAACAAAAACGAATTTGATGAAAAAAGTACTGAAAGCTTGGCGGGGGTACTACGGTATTTTTCAAATGAAAAAGTACTAAAAAAATACAAAAGTACTGAATTTTTCAACACTGGTGGTTTGTTTACATTTTCTTTTAACAAAATCTCTTTGGCTCAGTTCTTTAAATTAAAATTTATTTTCTTCTGAATAAAGTCCTCTTGAAACATGGAGGAATATGGACATCAGGTATACAAAACTTAGTTTAATAATAAAACAAATCATATGTTATTCATTCTTCCAGCTACTGACAGTGGAGCAGGCTCTTTTGTCAACGCAAGATGAAAATGCACGTAAGGAGTTACGGACACTTAAAGACAATCTTATCGAGTTAATAGCTTTAACACAAGTAACACAGGAGGAGAAGGATGGACAAAATAATACCACCGCCGTTAACGAAAGCGAAATTTATGAAGATGAAATGCAAAAATTCATGAAAGAAATAAACGAAATTGGCAAGGATAAAGAACGGGATGACAACTCCAAACAGCAGGAATTGAAAAAGAAATTCGAAAAAATGGTAGGAGAAAAGTGTTCTGCGCCACATAAACACAGTTGGGGAGCCGTAGCATATCACAATGCTATTATTTGTGGCATAGAGGATGAATCCTACATAGACGAAGAAGGCAATGTGGATGTTAAACTAAGAATTCTCTTCACAAATCCGACCCATCGAGAAATGGTACCATGTAATTATTACTTTGAAGGAAATTGTCGTTTTGATGATGCCAATTGCCACTTTTCACATGGAGAAAGTGTAGCAGCGGCTGATATTAAGGATTATACTGTACCCGACTTTTCTCGTTTAGCCAGAAACTGCGTTGTTTTAGCTAAACTAAATGACCACATATGGCATCGAGGTAGAGTGCTATGTGCTAATTTTGTTGAAAAGATTTGTCGCGTTCGTTTGGACAATCGCGAACACAAAGAAAGAGAACGGGACTTTAATTTTGAGGATTTATTGCCCATATTTCATGGTAAATATGTTTTTTTTTTATTATTCGATTTATTAATATCCTCGGCACCACAGAGAGGCTAAAAATACTACAAATAGATTACTTTTCTTGTTAGAACAATCTTTCAAATAGGTGACAAATTTATTCGCACCGTTTTAAAATATCTTGGTGTTATGATTGATGACTCATCATCATACCCAGAAACACTAATTTTCCTTTTACACACTCGAAAATATTTTATTTACCCTTTATTTTGAAATCAGTCGGCTTTATTGGTCGGTATAATTTACAGCAAGGTCTGTTGTTCTGAAGGATAAAGTGTAAAATGTTAAACTTCAAAAAAGTTGTGGTGAAAAGGTATTTCTAAATCGGAACAGAGTTACTTTTTATCTATTTGTTATAATTAATAATGATACAAACCAAATTTGACAGATGAAGATTTATCCAGCGGTACTTCAAGCGATTCGGATAGTGAATCCGATGAATGCAATGCAGCTGATTATTTGAATACCCAAAATACTTTACATAACTTATTCACTTATCAATTAACGCAACCCCTAGGCAGTTGGGAGAAACATACCAGAGTAAAACAATCAGTTTTTTATTTGAAAATTTAAAAAAGAATATGTTTTTCATGTTTGCAGGGCATCGGTTCAAAGTTAATGGAAAAAATGGGCTATGTCTACGGCACCGGCTTAGGCTCTGGTGGTCGTGGAATAATTACACCTGTAACAGCACAAATTCTACCTCCTGGCCGTTCATTGGACCACTGCATGGAATTACGTGAAGCAGCAAATGGTGATAAAGATTTATTTAGCGTAGAGAAAAAGTTACGAAAAGATCAAAAGAAACAAGAAATTCTGAATGCCAAAGCCTACGAAAGAGAGTCGCAAAAAGTGAACACTGATGTCTTCTCGTTCATTAATGACACAATTTTAGCTACACCCAAAAGCAATGAAACCCCGAAGAACAAGTCGTCATTACAAAGTCATTCCTCAAAATCACTTAATGTAGAAAGTGTACGTATAGCAGATGACATTCGCCGTAAAGAACGTGAAATTGCTGAAGTGGAAAGATCGTTAAAGCGTAATGCAAATGGTTCGAAAATTCATGATCATTTAAAACAAAAACTTTACGTAAAAAACGAAGAATTAAACGCTTTGCAACGTGAGGAAAAATCCCTTACGCGTGAACAAGCAACACGAAAAACAAAAGAAAAACTATGCGTTTTTTAATAGGAGTTGTTTGTGCTATTACGATTATTTTTATTTATTTACAGCAAAGTTTATGTTTAGTTACAAATAATTAGAAAATTTTCTTTGATATTGAAAATATATTAAGGAATGTAATTAATATTGTATTGGCATTTGAATTTTAATGAGATCGTTAGGCGATGTAGTCAAAGCTTTTTAGGCATGAATCATGACACCTCAACTCAAATTTCCTTAAATTAAAATTGTTTATTCCTATGAAACAACATCTTGACACAAGTTTTTTGCCTTCCGTGTTCATCATAGAAGTTCAGACCCGGCTAAAAATATGTTATCAAATTATTGCAATATTTGCAACTTACTTGGCATAAGTATTTCTAATTCAACTATAAAAGATGAACGAAAACATATTTTCAAAAGCTTTTATAACGATTCATGGTTTCTTATTATAGTTTAACGTTTTTTAGGAAAGAGGTATATTGAAAAATTCCCACCGAATGCGTTCCTAGTTGTCTGACGATAAAACAGCAACTTCATTCACTAACGGACAATAAAACCGACTGAGAAGTTCGAACTCAGTAATTTTGAAAGAAAAACAATAATAGAACATAAATGAATTTTATTCCAAAACATTCAGTCTTTATGGGGATACAAATCCATTTATTTTCAATTGAATGATGCACCACGCATGTAATGCTAATTTTTGAAATTGTCCAAAAATTATCCCACGCGAATTAAACCAAACATAAAATCACTCCGCGAAATCAGAATTTCACTCCGCGATTGGCAACACAATAACCTTTTGTATGTGCTCATGAATACTTTATAATGACAAGTGAAATCAGCTGTAACATACGTTACCCGACCCAATCCGTAATTCTAAACTACAGATAATAGGAAGCAATTACAGCAAGATTTGGCCGAGAGGAAATTAATCAGTTGTCATCAGAACTACGCTTATGAGTAGTGAATTACAGTTTGGGAGACTGGCGTGTATGCAAATATCTTACATCCAATATTCTCTGACGATTGCCAGAAACGAACTCATCCTTCCTGATTGTTAACTTTTACTTTCTTGCAACGTATAGTCTATTATTAAAATTCAAATATATTTTAAATATTAAATAGCAGAAAAACATAAAAGGCATTAGTTGTCCACAAATCTATGAACATATGACATAACGTCAAATTCGTATGCGGGGAAATCCAACTTTATTTCTGATTCAGGTATAATGTAGGTGAATGGTTCAACTGGTTCAATAAAATCACGTAAATCTGGTTCTGGAATTTTTTCCTTACTACGAACATATTTTTTCGGAATGGGTACCTTCTCTTTTGGCAACAAGAGCGAATCATTTACATTTATCGGAGTTAGGTTTTTAAACACTGTGTGACAAGTACCAAAATTAAGTTTTTGTGTAACCTAAAATAGAAAAATTTATGAAAAAATGTAAAGAAATATATGTATATTGACACTACATACCTTTGAGGAAGACGCTACTGCCGGGGTCTCATTATCGGGAACTGCATTCAGTTTCAATTTACTTAATTGTTCCATACAATGCAAGTGGCGATGAGATGAATTAATTACTGGCTTTGATAATTTCTGTTTCGAGTTTAAGGAGCATGCCCAAGTATTTTCGGGTTTACACTTACAAAACTCTGTACACGTTGATCCTTTCTTTGAGATAGACTTTGGTTTTGTGGTATTATTCTTATTCATCTTTTTAAGACTTGAATATTTAATTTTCAAAACTTTCTTATTTGCGTGGGAAATAATTTTTAGTAATCGATACTTTAGAGATGGAACACTTGTAAAAAAACGCTACTTAGAGCTTTTCAAAAATATTAGCGCGTGTTTTATAGTTACACAAGGTTTTAGTTTACAAGGTTACCTTATTGTTTCAAATAAAAAAAATTTAACCACAGAATTTAAATTAATTTTGCAGTTGTTTTTATAGATTTTTTATATAGTAAAGCCACGGTTTTAGTATTGGTACATTTACGTAATTTTACTTTACTGTTATTTACTATTAATTTAAAAAAGTGGCGTCTGCTGAATCTCTTAAAAGTCAACCAATTAATTGTAGTATTTACGATATCTCGTACTGGTGTGAAACTTAAGTCCTTAAAACCGAGACGATGACACACTTGTCAGAGGGCTGTAAGTTATAAAGAAAACTAAGAACTATCTCTAATGTATATTAGAGCGCCTGTTTCGCTAGTTGAGGCGGCTCGGACCCAAATGAGATTTTTCGTGTGTTAGTCCACAGCCCTAAATCCAATATCGTCTGTACTCATCGTGAATGACTAATGGTCTGACAGGATAGACAGGTTTAAGAACGTTTACTGTCATGGCGACAAAGACTATTTTACTCTGAACTTTAACAACTTGTACGATAAATCGTAATGTTTAGGGGCCACATAATAATAAATATATTCAAAAATCCTTTTTAAATATTATTTAATTTTTTGTTAATTCCTTAACAACTTTAGAAAATGAAGAACGAAACTAGTTAACGAGTAATTATTTATTTCTAAATGCCGAGACTCATTGAATCCATAATGCGTAAAGCGTTAATTTTTCCAACTGACTACAACGCAACAAAGGCATGTGTATGCCGCAATGAGTACTTCAATAGATTAGCTCAAGGCAAATTCATAGATGGTAGCCGCAGGTCTACAACAAATACAACAATGCAAAAACAACAGGCATTTTGTTTTTGTTAAAGACCTTTAATGTTGTCAAAATAGGAAGAAAAAAAATGGAAAAGGAAAAAAAAAATGAACAACAACACGCACACGCACAACAAACACACACAAAATCAACAAAATTTTGACATTAAGAAAGAGGTCAGCTGTTTAGATAGTCCCACCGGTTACATGAATTCGCTTTGGATTAGCTGTTTCTTTTGCATGTTTTTGTTATTGCGTTTTAAATGGGGTTTGACGTCTTTCTGGATAGAGATTTTTGTTTATTTTTCCTCCAAATGACAAAAAATAGAGAAAAACAAACAAATAAACAGCTAATAATTGTTAAAGTAAATTTTGTGTAACTTTCTGCGTTGCGTAAACGCAGATCTACTAAATGTAACAACTCTCATGAGAAAACATGTATTTCAATTTAGCTGCCAGTTGAAAAAATTTACGGATTACGGTTTCTATGTGTCTCGGCCTTTAAAAAATCTCAATAAAAAACAATTACCGATTACTCGCATTGTTGGCTGTTTTATTTTAGTTTTTAATTTTCACTTCATTCAATCAACACTCAACGACACTGTTACGAATTTGTAGAGATAAGAAACAAATTGACTTGTGCATTTTTGTGTGACTGGACGACAAAGCCAAAGTATCTCTTATATTTTTCTCAACTGTGTTTTTTTTCATTTTGCACCTTCTGCAATTGCAATTTTACATATTGCGCATTTCGTTTCGAATAAAACAAAGTGATTAATTTGTTTGGACAACCCATTTGATTGTTGTTATTCACGTGCGGATCTGACGACAACCCGATAAAAAGAAAACAAACAATAGAAATTTTTTTAGAGAAAAAAAAAAATAGAATAGAATAACATGGGTAATTCAACATCAAAGTCCGATGGTGTAAGTGACGGAGGGGGTGAAGTACCAGACGGGAAAGCTAAAAGTAACAAAGGCAATCATCATACCAATGGTGGACATTCTAATGCTATAGCCAGTGCTTCTTCTGCAGCTATGCTAAAGGCTGAAAATACTATAAGCCGTTCAGCTTCGGGTTCAGACGTCACCGAGAAATATTTTACACAGTTGGTGCCAATTGAAAAATTATCAGAGATTCTTAAAGAGAAATCTTCAGCTAAATGTGGCGTTAATGGCATAGTAGAAGAGGTGTTTGTGGTAAGTTGATATATGACCGTACATTTAAATATCATGCTTGATCTAATTGACTTTAATGATCTGTCAGTAATGTTTCTATATGTATGTGTTAATTGAATTTGATTTGACATTTTAAATTGTTAATTTTCTATTCTAGTCTCAAGTTTTTCCGCGCTACACTGATTTGGGTAAACGTCTATTCAAATTAATGCACACAACATCACGAGCAACAACTGCTCACTTGGGTGCGGTAGCGTTTCGTCAACAATGTGAACGTTTCTTGGGTATAATGGATGATGCTAAAGCTTTGGAGTGTTATATTAAAATGTATGCCGAACAAGATAATCCTGATTTTATTGACAAGGAGGGTGTTACACGCCTATTACACATATGCTATACTATTGCAATGCAACATTCCGGCAATTCTGTACTTTGTCCATCGGTAAGCATATGTATGATTGATTATAGAGATAGTAAATAATTGTTATTATAGCTATTGCCTTTGTAGTGTATAGCATTTTCTTTAATTAAGCAGTTACCAAGGTCATTTATTCATCTAGACTTATTTTTGCCAGTAGAATGTAAACCTTTTAGAAATGTCGGAGTATAGGAGAAAAACCTTAATAATTTAGACTTTCTTCAAGTTCGTAGAGCACTTTGGACTCTGATGAGTCTTTTCTACATGATACTTTTGATAACCCGATTTATTTTGTTGATCCCTTTTTTGTTTTAATTAAATAATTACCCTGTCGTTAGATCGGTTGATATCCGGTTCAGACTCGATGATCTTGATTATAATCTGCAGTCTGTTGTAGTTGTAACAAATGTGCTGATTTCGGACTTGAAAACATGTCTAGTTGGTATCGATTTGGATGTGTTAGTTATTCTTGATCGAACTGAATACGTGTCTCTTACGGATCGTAGACGCGAATGCCATGGTCAAATAGAATATTAACTCAGCATACATTTGGTTTATACATATCCCTTTTTATTCGTCAAAAAGCAGTCAGTTATAGTTGAAAAATTTCATCATCAAATGACTTCTAAACAGAATTAAAGATATTTTCTATGATACTTAGCCGGGTGATAAATATTTACATCAACTGCAATAATAATATGGATGGAATTGCAGTATTGTCTCACCTATAATAGTGTAAGAAGGGAAAGTATTTGTCAGATTAGACAATCGACGAGTCTAAATATTAATTAAAATTTAATTCATATAAGGTAATCATCATTTTTCATTATAACACTTAATTCTGAATTATTTAGAATTCTTGCTGTTACATCTATGGGTTGGACGTAAGTAAGACGAATTTTTCTGTTTGTTATAGGGAATTAGTTTTCCTTCTGAAGTTGCTTGCTAAAGAAGCGTTTTTCACTATGCATTTTAGTCATTTGGGACTTATTTACTAATGCTGGCCTAGTAACACTAATTTAGGCTCCTAACATTTGAAAGGTTGAAAGTTTTATACCCTCAATACACTCATAAATTTTTATTTACGCTTAATAAAACAAATATTTATATTTCTTATATTACAGATAAACCGCACATTCAGCTCTGTTACGAAATCGATATTCTTTAGTCATGATACCCTTAGTATTGGTTACGTTTGTCGCTGGTTCGAACAAAACCTAATTCGTTTAGTATTATTGGTACATAAATATTGTGTTCATACTTTATCTACCGCATATCGCGGCCTTGAACAAGACGGTCAGTCCTGTGGAATTGAATTGCAAACTCCTGTTCTGGAACAGCGTAATCCATTTCCTTCTGATAAATCATCGACATCATCAAATGATGGCAATGGTAGTTCGATAGATATTGTAGACGCCTCTTCAAATTTGATGCCATTATCCGAAGCCTGGTTAGTAGCTGGCGCTTTACCTCCACTCTATTCGAAACCACAAAAGGTGACTTCACCTAGTGCCAACAAAGCCTCGGCATCACAAATTTTCATAGAAAAATTATCAATGATGCCCTCGCATTGGACATTGCTATACGATTCAAATGAACATGGTCTTGGAGCAAATCGGTTTTTGCATCACGTTCTAGGCTACCGAGGACCAACATTGATTTTAATACACACGAAAGACGATCAAACATATTTGATTGCTTCGCCAAATGAATGGAAAGAAACGCATCTATATACAGGTGGTGAAGGAAGTTGCGTTATTCAATTATGGCCCAAGTAAATATTTTTATGAGCTACTAACCTTAATATTTCCGAAATGATTTAATATTTTTGCTATAGATTCTCAATTTTGGAAAAGAAGCCTAACAGTTTATATTTGAACACAACTATACGTGGATATCCTAAAGGTTTGCGAGCTGGTTCGGATCCCAGAAAACCGATATTAGCAGTTGATGAACATTTTGAAAATGTTGATTGTAAAGGCATTGCAGCAGTATTGCTTTCGATTGAGGTACGTACATACATACATCCATACGTATATAATAATAATTATACGCTTATGTATATGTAATATGCAATAAAAGTAATCAAGCATGCAATTACATCTAAGCTATATAAAAAATCAGAACCGATACAGTGTCGCTATAAATAATGAGAACACATTAAGAAAGGAAATCCTGTTTCTTTTGAGAAATGTGTTTTAAATATTTAACACCGCGAAATTCATTTTCGTTAAATATAACTTTCTAATGTCTGCATTATTTCAATGTATTTTCATTTCAATTATGTTTTGACTTCTTGTACTTCATCCAAGGTATTCTTCTAATTTTTGCATTCACCTGCACATGGACTAAATTAGTTTTAGAACTCTCTCAGAGTGCTGGATGGAATTCAAATCTAATAAACTAAATCATATTGTTTTGCTGTACAAAACAAATAATTCTCAACGTTTTTTATGTTTAAGCTCTGTTAATCAGATTATGTACAAACGATTTCTCATATAATTGAAATAAATATTTGAGTCATGATGACACCCCTGCCAAAGGGAGATAATTTACTTTGACTCCGATCCGTAAGTCCAGTTTCATGGAGTCTACTATTTGTCACTAGAGCTCAAAGGTCACTTAAATCACACAGTTTTTTCTAATAGTACCAAAGTTGAGCGTGCTTTTTGATGAATTCTTAAGAGTACTTTGTTTTTGTAGAAATTCACTGCTTCCGCTATTTATTTGTTTGTGAACGTTTTTAGTTTTAATTTATAAATCACTTATAATTTAGTCCTTAGACTCATATTTCCTATAATCTCTCATAAGGTATCACTACAATTTGCAGATAAAAAACAATAAAGTGCG
The DNA here is from genome assembly GCA_930367235.1 of Sarcophaga rosellei. Taxonomy (NCBI): domain Eukaryota; kingdom Metazoa; phylum Arthropoda; class Insecta; order Diptera; family Sarcophagidae; genus Sarcophaga; species Sarcophaga rosellei. The sequence continues at coordinate 68,587,839 of OV884019.1, forward strand.
GTACATTTAGTTCATTACAACGTCAACAAGTTAGACATTGTGCAATATAATCTTTCTGATATAAATTCAGTTTGTAGCTACGTATTTGTAATGAATTTCAGTTTAAACAGGCAATTAAAAATTGATACTTTTGAACATTTCGTTTTTATTATTTTATTTATTTAATGTAATTAAATTAATATATTTGATTTAGTATCTTATGTAGAACAATTGTTAAATATGCAATTCATTTATTTTGTTTTTTTACAGCTATTAAATTTCGTTAGTTTTAATTTTCAAGATATTCACACAATATAAAAAACAATAGAAATCATATTTATTAATATAGAAATAGTATTAATAATTATCACGCATCAAAGCTTCCATAACAAACACACGAATGTTATACTTTTGTTAATTAATTTTGTTTTTTTACTTTATTTTTGCTTTTGTATGTACGAGTATATGCCATAAATTTTATTGTTCGTTTCTTTTTTTTTTTTAGGTATGGGGCTGTGGAGATAAGACATCACGTGAAGTGCAATTGGATATTAAGAAGTGGCAAATAAAAGAAGCTGAACGTCAACGTACAGTTAAATTAACTGCCGCAGATTGGATGGATCATCCGGATCGTTTCCTTTTAGAATTGGGTGGACGACAAAACTATAACAATTAATAATTACCAACAACGGAAAGTGAGTAGCCATAATCGTTGATTGATAATGGTACAGAGGGACAACTCAGTTTACTATTTAGTTTGATAAGAATATACAATTATGGGTGTGTCAGATGAAAAATGAAGAAAACTCATAGAAACAAGAAATATAAGATGGTACTGGAAATTGTTGCTAAAATAAACCGTAATATATATATATTATTGTGCCTTTGTTGTTTTCAAAATAAAAAAGACATAAATAGAAATGCTTGCAAATGGTGTTAAACTTCTTGTATTCTAAATATGTTTCGTTATATTTTTGTTAGCAATTTTAATTAATTTAAAAAGAAAACTAAATGCCTTGTGTTTTAAGTTTTTTTTGTCTTATACAAATGACGAATTGTTAATATTGTACTTAAACTTGTCTCCTAATAATGAAATGTCTGTATTAGTCAAATTTTTTAAGCAAAATGATAAACAAAATAAAGTATTAATTTACAAAAAAATCCAATTTAAATAAAGATTTAACTTAATAATAAAAATAAATCTCAATGTGAATACAACGTCTAGTTCAATTCATTACATTATGTGTCTTATCATTATATCAATGTATAAAACGCAAATGTTCTAAATGCACACATTTTGTTACTATACGAGTACTTTCTTTTAATATTTGTCTTAAATTTACAAGGTCACAAGATAAACTGTGCATTAAGTGAAAGTATTTCCATTCCTATTTAAATAATAATAGAAAAAATAAAAAATAACGAAATAAAACAAACTTTTTTAAAATAATTCAAAGGGTTTTATATTTTTTTTCAGTTATATTAAAATTTTATTTAAAATAAATAGAAAAATAAAATAAAAATCAATTTGTTTTTTATAATATTGACCTAAAGCTATAACTAACTACATAATTTTATTTAAATGTACACGACGCTTAATTATTGTGTTTCATAATTCGTTTACAATTTTTTTCCCGCCATAGAATTGAGAAAAGCTGTAATTATATCATATTCTTTGCTATTGAAACTATACAAAAAAAAGAATCTTAATGCTTGATTTCCAATTTGTTCTGTTTAAAATGAATTGAGAATGCATCTGCTGTTGAGAATTAAAAAGAAAAAAAACACATTTGACAATTTGTTAGCTTAAAGCTTACAAAATTACTAATTAAGGTTAGAGGACGTGTACTTGTCAATTAAGACAAGTACAGTACCCGGAGGTCGAATTGACCCATTGTACCTAATTTACTAATTTGTCTTAAAGACTTTTTATTTGTGAATGATTTAATGTGAATTTAATAATGGAAATTTTATTAATTTGTTTATTTTAAACAAAGGCCACTTGCTATACATTTTTTAAACATAATTTCTAATACCTATACACAATATCTATAAAAAATAAGTCTTATTTTCTTAGTATTTAAAACAGTGGACAAAAAAAAGTAATAGAAATATGAGAAAAATTCAAAATCAATACAGATGCAATAAATCAGAACAATTTAATTATACAAAATCAGAAATTGTAAGAATATAACGATATTAAAATTAGTAAATAATGATTAAAGAAAAAATACAATTTTTTTTAGTTAGAATCTGATTAAAACAAATTGAAAAGCTGTACAGATCAAATAAAATGTTACATATCATAACCTAAATGTTTGTTTTTCTTCTTTTGGCTATTTAAACACAAAGAAGAGGTGAAATTAATAGAGCACACATATTTTCAACAATATAACTTAATGGTGTTAAAACTGAGTATTTAAGTATATAGAGTTAAAGTACAAATACGTATAATGTTCATAATCTAGATGAACCACGTAAAAATATTGCAGTTACTATAATTTACATATTGCGATTAATTGTAATAATTAATTAATAAGCGATTTTAAACACTCTGCCTTTTAATGTATATGCAAAAGCATAAAATAAGAAAATATAAGTAGTCAATTCCGAAAGGAAAATTACACAAAACGTATTCAAAATCTTTTAATCTTCAGCTGATATGCTATCAAAGTTCTTGAGGACTTAGAAAAAGTTAATCTTGAACTTACTTCTTATACAACAAGAAAATTCATACTACTTATCAATAATGTACATTAAAATATTCTAGGGAAGTAGCTTTACAGAAAAAAGAGATATAGGGAAAACTGATTACAATTTCAACAAGATAACTATGTATGAATGACTTAAAGTTGTCTTCATAGATGAGACTAAAGTAACCATGTTTTGTGCAGAATATTTCCCGTTAGAGACTTCGCTTTAAATACTGAATGACAAGGAGGTGCGATAATATATTGTTCCAACACAAAATATGCAAACATACCTTTATAATTCTGGTTTACTAGCAGGACATTGATGTTATGGATTAGACTGCTCTATCATCGAATCTCAATCCGCTCTGAATTTTGTGAAGCAAAACAGAAAAATGAGTTGGAATTGCGGAATTGATAGAATTGTTCTCGCAACGAATTGCAATAGGGAGACATTTTTTGATTTCATGACTCGTTAATGCAATTTTTGATACAGTATAAGAAATAATGAATAATCTAGGAATATTAATGTATAACTTCGTCTCCAACTGCCGTAAAAATATAAACTAAATGCATACACAACATGTGTAAATATTTAACGTTAATAAAATTATAGATTAAAAATAGTTTTAAGACTACTATGAGATTCCTAAACATGACCTACAGCTATTACTTTGAATGATAAAGAAAATAAGAATAATTTTTTCTATCCTTAACTTTTCGTATTCATTTGTTATCTCAAGGAATTTATTTTACTCGACCCGAATTAGAAATATTTATGTATAAGTACTTTATCGCAATCTATATGTAAAGTCAGCATGTAAACGAATTGCTGCCTTTTGCCATAGGAAATATGATTTCAAACAATTCCAATTACAGTCAAATAAAAAAACTTAATCTTTCGAAAATGTATTTGCCTTAAAGATGGACACAATCAATGAGAACTTCATAGGAATTATTTCGCTTAAAAGGCAAAGGAATGTTTAAAATTATTTAAATCACTATCAATACTTTGCAAAGTGGAAATATAATTAGATACTGCTCTGCATGTTTTAACACCCCTTAAAATAATATTGGCAAATGAAAATAGTGCAAATTCGAACTTGAAATAAAAACAAACATTTGATAAACATTTAAATTAATACAAAAAAAAATATCAGAATGTAAAACAATGCTAATAGTTTTTTTTTTTTTGTTCATTATTTTTTGGGCTGTCTGTCATCTTCTGATCTGTAAGCTTGTTTCATTTCCTTGCTTTATTTAATCTAATAAAAAAAATTGTAAGTTATTTCATTTGTGTTGGATGTCGTGATTGTTATTAGTATTAGTGATCAATTTAAGTGATGTATTCTGTAGGTTCATTTGGTGGTGGGTGGCAAATTCGTTCGCTTTCTGTTGAACTTGTTGGTTCTACATCATCGAATGTATTTTGGCCCGCCCTATCTTCGGGCGAACGTAAACACTGAAATGAGTTATTATGCTCATTTGATTGGCTAATTTGAGGATTAAAAAATTGTTTATGTCGTTCTGGTTGTGTAGAACTTGTGGGTTCTACATCATCAAAAGTCTTATTAATACCTCCGCCATCTGCGGGTGAACTTAACCAATCAAATGAATTATTACTATTGTTACTGTTGCTCCCACCCGTCGATAGTTTAAGACTACTGGAAAACCCTATGGAAATCGACTCACTTGCGGATGGATTATAATTTAAACTATTGCTATCATAACGCTGTCATCTTGAGGAACCGGTGAATGATGCAAAATCATCCACGGACTCTGGAATGGGACTGGGGGCGTTTGTAGTTGAAACGTTACGTGCTTGCAGGAAACTAGTACCACCCGCCAAGGGTGCACCATAATGTGTAGGAAAATCTCTAACAGACGACTCTCGTTTCTGTATACTTATGCCACCGAAATTTGACTGAGTAGCAGAGGGTTGATTGTTAGTGTTGGTAGCTATGATGGCTGCGCCAATATTTGTGGTATTGCCGGCGGTTATGGAAGCTTTGGACGTTGTGGGACGGTTACCTGCTAATTGGGATTGAGATTGAAAATCATTGGTTATTGCAGCATCACAAACGGGTAGTACAAGACTATCTGTAGCTCCATAGCGACTGGCCTTGGCCAGTGGTTTAGCATAGTGCGTTTGATATTGATTTCTTTTATTACCTGTTTTGTCGTTTAAATCACCATCCGATACGAGCAGTTGACTACCAACCGAGCCATCGCCTTCTTGTCGTCTATTTATTAAGTACTCTGATTCGCTGCTTGAACGTCGAGGGCCACGCGATAACGGCTGATAGGTACTGCGTCCTTGGAACCGTCGACTTATTGAACCGGTGACGACACCTAAATGTTCGGAGACATCTTCCTGTATATCGGATATGTCAATCATAGACAAGAAAGCGCGACACCAGTTATGATTCGGATTATTCCAATATTGTGGAGAATTAATATGGAATGGATAGTGGGGAAAACTATAAATGTGTGCTACCGCTGCTATAAACATTTCAATGCATATTATGAAATTCTATAAAGAAAAAGTTTCAATTGCAAGAGATACTATGTAGGTTTAATTGATAATATTATAGAAGAATTGAAACTTACTTGCAACATTGACGCTAAATTAGTATCTTTTCCCAAAACATCAGCTCCAAAAATGTTAATTATATTATAATAAACTAAAACATTTAACAATACTCCTTGGCTGAAAAAGATATAAATAATAGATTATTATTACTGTTTGCACTTTATGCCTTTCCTATGTTTGTACTTACAAAAATGAAAAGAATACTACCGCCTTAATACATAAGAATTTCGGTATTGGTTTCATTGGCTTTAGATCCTCCTACAAAAACAATGGTTGTTAAATTAAGAATTACAAAATTTTGTATGACTTACCTTATTTGCTTTGTAAAATAATACAAGACAATACATTGCCACAAATTGTGAGATGTTATTAATAACAATTATATAAGGGAATGCTACATTCGCCGCAAAAGTACCTTCTCCATAGACACCACATAGTTCGCAAATACTAAAAATTATATAATTAGAGAGAATTATATTGAATTATACAACAAAAGAGCGATTTAAAATATATAATTCTGTGTTCGACTTTGCTTCAGAATCTTATTTGAACTATACTTATAAAATTTCAGAGACTACTTTGTAAAAATATTTATTATTTAACAAATAAACCATAAATTGGAAAATTTTTTACTTGGAATTTTGTTAGACGCCCTGATAAATGCATTGCTTACCCCTGGAACTGACAAAGTGAAGCTTTTTCCAAAGAAGTGTTTGGAAAATATGTTTATCATATAATATTGAATATTAGACAAACAAAATTGCCGCATCTGCATAGATATGTAAATAGCTGCATCAACATCTAGATAAACATTTACAATCCTCGCCGTACAGTTCATTTTAAAACTCTTTCGCTTAACATTGAAGGATACCGCTTCATATTAATACTTCCTATGGTCAATTTTATAAATACTGGCTTTAACTCAATGATAGGTCGTAAGTTAGGTCGTAAAACTACGAATTAAAAAATCTTTGGATTAATAATTTAAAAAAGTTTAGGAACTTTTTGACCACATTATCACCACTTCTAACATCAATGGACTAGTGTCTATCCCAACAGTAAATTGTACTTATTCAACCTGAAACAATTAAAGCTTTGGCAGCTTCGGTTCGAAACTTGCGAGCTAGATCAGAATGATGCAGAAACAACATTTAATTCATTCAACTGTAAGTTATTATGTATCATTAACAAATTAAAAAACAGCACACAACTTGGTCTACACAGCAATGGAATACATTACATCGGATAAATCCAATAACAATGATGAAAGAGCATTTCTTAGGCTACCGAAAGAAAAAAGACTGGATTTTAATTATACGAATAAGACAGTCAAGTTTGTTAATAGTTTGGGGTTATTTTTCAGGGCAAGGAATGGGTCCAATTTATGTTATAAAAGATGATCTGACTGGCGTTAGATGCACATCAATTTTAAATGACATTATTTACTCATACATTATCTTAACTTGGAGTAGTTTTTCGAGGTCTTCCTCCCAATTGATGAATCTTCACAGTACCTGATTCACAAAATTGTCTTTTTTTTTTGCTTATTTCCGGCATTAAAATTGTTTATTATTCTAATCGTTTATTATTATAGCATTATAATTATACATTGAATTTGCAAACTGATTCAAAAAAAAAATTAAAAAAAATTGTTTTTAAAAAAAACCAAAGAAACGGTAAAACACAATAAACTTTTATTAATTTTTTTATCGAAATATTTTTCTTAGTCCCTTTTTTTTGCAGAATCATAAAAGTTTCCATTGTTTTGTTAGCAACGAAAGAATGAATAATCTTATTTTTTATGTATGTATTTTAAAATATATAAATGTTACAAACAGCGTATTAATAAATAAATAAATCAATTTCTTAAGAAAATTATTTAATTTTCGAGCGGTTAGAACACATAAATACATTTTTGAAAAAGTTTCCACTGTTTTGTCTGCTTAATATGAACGTGATTAATTTCTAATTATATGATGTCTTCTAATTGTATTTGGAAAAGAATCCTCATAGGTAACAATAATAATTGAACAAGTTGTTACTTATTTCCTCTGCTTGCACGCGCAAATTTTGTCAAAACAACATTTTTCAATTCTCTTTCGAAAATATTCATTTTTAGTCTTCAGATTTCTTGTTTTAGAATCAATCTATCTACAAACTATGGAGTGGACGGTGATCTCTTCAGAACGAAGTTTCAAAATACAATTAATTCAGAATACATGTAATAACATTAGTTTTTATTACATTACTTTAATCGAAAGTACAGAAACTCAAACATTATTAGAAAATATCAGCATCAGATCCTAGACTAAGTAAAAAATACTAACTTTGGAGTTAAAGATCTAACGTATTGGGTTCATTAACACAGTACAAAATTAGAGTTAGAACATCAATTCTATGAATGAACAATCTAACGAACTTGCGACACGCATATGATAAAATTGTTAATTGAAATTAAAAAAACCAACTCAAAAAAAAATAACAATAATAATAATAATAATTGTGGCTACACTGTACAAGATTTTAATTGTTAATCCAAACAAACTCAAACAGCCTTGTAGCAATTGTCCTCGAGGACAAAAATCCATTTGAAATTGGACAATAACAAAAAATCTCGAAGTCCAAAAAATGGTCTTTTGAAAACTGTTCTTGAAAAAAGTATTTAATTTTAAGTTATAGCTTTTAAAATCTTAATTATTAAAAGGGGTTAAATACTTCGAATAGAAATAAAAAAGAAACCATTCCTTAATAAACTCGAATACATACAAACATATGTATTATTATGTGTGCACTATGGACCCAATTTTTTTTTTTTTTTTTGTATTATCTTTGCCGATTTGCAAAGAAATGTTTGACAAACAGCTAGTTCTATACATGCATATGTATGTACAATATTCAATTATTTAAAAAATATCACTATAAATCCCATTTGCGCTTATAATAATTGCTCAACATTTTTCTACGTAAATTTTGCAAACAATAAAAGCGATTGAGCAACTGACAATAATTAATATGCAACAGTATTTAATTGAACTTGACATTTTTCTACTTACACTGAAATAAATGTTGTTATAGGCCGCACAACCGTATATTGCAAGATACCATGTTTACAATTGTGTATGAATTCCCGACCCATGACCCAAGGCCGCATACAGCACATCGGAAAGAAATGATGTACTTGAGGTCTATATTCCATGGTAGCTTCTAAATCCATACCCAAGTTTAAATAGTTAAGTAAATAAACCATAAAGTTGTAGATCACATAGGCTTCATAGCACTCACGTAAGGAATCGGCATATATCGAATGTTTTGGAAAAAACAAGCCAATCCACTTAAAATAAAGGACATACATTAATCTTTGATAACAATCAATTATGACTGGATACAATTTTAACTTACGGCATTTAAGGCGTATATAGGCACCATCCACAATATGCGTATAATGTGCTTTTGCAAAATTGGTTTTGTAAAATGAATAACATGTTGAATGATATGCCAAATTGATATGGGCACTGCTGTTAAGACAAAAAGACCACCGATTAATATCAATTGATCGCGCCGGTTAAAACCATCTTTGACTGAATTAACAATGAGTAGCGGAACAACGATTATCGCAAATATGCCATAGGTTACGATAAGTAGTGGTCGTATCCATATGCGCCACTCCTCGCAGAATCTTCGCAATGAATAATTCTGACACATATTTTTTTTTATTATTGTCGCTTTTTGATGTTTACTGCTATGAACTCTGCTATTGCTACTTATATTTTTATCGGTTTTTATTGTTCCGTTAATCCTTTATCTTAAATGCAAAATATGTGAAGAATATGTCCAAATCGTTGAATTTGTAATTTAATAAGTTTTGGGTATCTTTACGTATTTATACACATTATTTTCTTATTTCATTTTATTGATGGTCATTTAATTGGTGTTGAATTTCTAATTGGTTGGCACTTTATATTTGTTGTTTTTTATTCACTGATTATATTTTTCTTGTTTTCCTCTTCTCGCTGGCACTTTTTAATCAATTTTTTCTCTAGCACTTTTACTATGAAAATACCGAATGCAGGTCATTTTCTATGCTAATAAATTCAATAGAAATTGGCAAATTTATTAGTTACAATTTAAATTATGCACTAATTAAAAATAAATAAACAATAATTTTCTTTGTTTAGATGAAAATATCCAAACTTTTTTTTCGCGAGCGGAATATGAAAATTTTACTTTCGTTCAGTTTGACTATGAGTTGTCCATCATATAGGGTTGCCAAAGTCAAAACTCAAAAAAATTGTCTTTAGTTTCATTATAGTTTTATGTTTTCGGGCATATATATCTAATAGTTCTCTTTGTATTTTAATATGAAGGTGGCGAAACTTCTTGAAGAGTATGTTCTAACTAACTCTGAGTATGGATCACAGTAATATCATAATTAATATACAATTCATCAATCAAACATTCTACACATTAAAAAAAAATCACTTCAATAATTCAATCCAAATTTCGAGCATCACTCTACCAGAAATTGGAATATAGATCACTCATTCGTAATCCTGATATCAACACGGTTAAGTGAACAAAGAAACGAGCCAAAACATAATCGACCTATATGAATCAAAGACCTGGCGACTACATAACATAAGCAATTTAAACGGGAAGGAAGTGGAAAGAACAGCAGATACGAAGAACTCTAAGCTTCCTATGAAATAAAAAAATTTTAGCACTTATACTAATAATTCGTTTATTTATATTTGTGCTCGAACCAGAAATTAGTATAATTCTTAAATTTAAAATATTTAAAATTTATTGTTCTATTTATTAATAAAATTCAATAACTCTGGCATCTTTGTTGAGGCTAAACTTAACGAGCGAGCTGAGTGCAACGTTGCTTAAAAGAGTAGTGTTTGTCAAATAGTGGTTATCAAAATCGATCATTGATGAAGAAAATATGAATTTCGTCATAAAAATTATATTTTGCAAATTTTATGAAAATTTAAATTTTATATAGTCTTATTGCAAGATATTTTTAGAATAATTCGTAAATCGAATGGGACACTTTTAAGAGAACAAAGCTACGAGCGTTCATGAATTGTTTTTCTTTCATTTTATTATGCTAAAATTTTTTGACGTTGATACGCTTTCATTTTATGTTTTTTCCTTTATGAAGGACCAAGACTTTTCTTAAAATCGTAGTAATAAAAAGGTAAATACTTTATATTAGTAATTATTTAACTGTTAGTATATGAATGCCTTTAGTTGCGAAAAATTGATTTAACTTACTAATAACTATCGACTTTATCAATGAATAATAATCGAAATTTTTACCATCATTAAATATAACTTATTCAATCAGCTGATAGCATTAAATTGTAATTTTGTTTTTAAATTTCAAGTTTGTTAAGTTCAAATGTTAAAAAATATGAATTTATCTATGAAAAATGTAATACAACCTTTGAGATATAAAATATTTGAACATTTCATAAGATGTACCAGCAAAATTGCGGTTGAAGTTGATGCTCAAGTTTCTCAAAAGATTGAAAATGAAGAATGTAAAGAACGACAGCATCCAGGGGTTATGAAATTTAATCGCACGCTTTTGCCTACTAACATTGGTCAGGCGTTGGAAAAAGTTGTGGGTGATTACCCTGTAAAAGCTCTGATAGAGGATTGCAAAAAGTTGAATCGCTTCATATCGTCACGACATCCACCCCCAGAAGCTGAAGAGTTGAATTCAAAACTGAAAAAGATTATGGCAGAAATTGACGTCCTAATGCCAAATGAACAATGTGAAAACTTCAGTAAAGAAGAAGAACTTAAGAGTTGGCAACAGCGGAAGGAACAATTGCTACAGAAGCGCCTTAAGGAAAGAACTTTTGCGTGGAAACCTATGCAATATGGGCATTACGAATCTGTTGCCTATGCTGTGGGGAGAGGTGCTCTAGAATATGCAATTTTAATGCGTGTGCTTCAGGAGATAAAAACTCGTGACGTGAAATATAAGCCACAAAGTTTTTTTGATTTTGGTTCTGGTGTTGGCACTGGCATGTGGGCAGCAAGCAGCTTATGGAAGGACTCGATATTTGAATACTTCAATGTAGACAGTTCTAAGCATATGAACGAATTATCCGATTTAATATTAAGGGATGGCAATGAAAATCAACAAATAACTTTGAAAAATGTTTTCTATAGGCAATTCTTACCTGGTTTAGAGGTAAGTAACAAGAAAAGTATTTAAATATTCTTAATTAAATTACCAAACAATTATAAATTTAAGACAAAATACGATTTGGTTGTTTGCTCACACACATTATTTGAATTGGCCAGCTCAGAAAGTCGCTTGGATGTTGTATTAAATTTATGGAAGAAATGCGATGGATATCTGGTTATAGTAGAGGAAGGAAGCAGAAAAGGTTTTGAACTGGTCAACGAGGCTAGAGATTATATTTTGTCTTTAGAAGAACATAGTCTAGTGGGTCATGTTTTCTCACCGGTAAGTAATGCTACGTATAAATATCTAAAATTTATTTATTAAAAGAAAGGTAAAACATGTGCTACGTCAAAAAGTTAGCGAAGATTGGTAACAACTATGGAATATGGAATGATAGAACAGATCTTGAGATATATTAAATAATAGGTCAAAAACGTGAAATGGATATTGTTTTTAATGCTTGGGACAGCCCAATTCAGATAATGGTATTTTTATATCACGTGTATAACTTTTTCGACTTAAAAATTATGCTTGTGAAAGTTATTCCAGCTAAACAGACTGCTGTGGCTTTTCTTGGAACAGAGATTCGCAATTGACTGTTCAAATCGCAATCGATCTGTTCAAATGATGAACCAATCACAATGCTTGCAACACTCGTAATTTGAAGAATTGGTAAAAAGTCTTCCATACGAATAGTAACGCGTAAATAATTTACAATTTCTATTAAAATAACCTCCTCATCTATATATTTCAGACAGAAGTCAGTTATTAAGTGAGATATTAATTTTATTGAAATTTTGGACGACATATATTATTTTAAGACCTTTCGCACTATTGGTTTCTGATATATGCGAATTTATACTGTCGTTTATTGTTTATTCAATTCTAACTCTGAAAATAATACAAATTTTTAAACGTACATTCCGAAAAGGCAAAATTAAATCAAAATACTAATATTTTTGCAGAAATTATCAGGACAAATAAAATATTTGGTAAAAGTTCTTATAAAGTTATTAAACTTAAAAAAAACATCCACATAACATAATTATTAAATTGTTTAGTTTTACAGTATCAATTTATATCAGGTATATAAAATTTCTTGTTATATAATTTCTAGTGTTCACATGATAATATTTGCCCTCGTATATCAAATCCAGAGGATCGTACACCTTGTAATTTTGAAATTAAGTTTGAGCCTACAAATTTAAGTAAAAATTCACAGATTACAAAGAGCGCCAGATTTAGTTACGTTGTTCTTAAAAAAGGACTGCCCGAAGATGATACACGTTCCTGGCCACGTCTTGTTCGGCCCACTTTAGTACGTTCAAAGCATACAATTTGCAGAATGTGTACGTCGGAAGGGAAATTACAAGAAATAATATTTACCAAATCTAAACATGGAAAGTAAGTATACTTTGAAAGCATAAAAATTAAATCACATTAATTCAATTCATTTTTTAGACTCGCGTACAGATGTGCCAAAGCCAGCCGTTGGGGTGATCGTCTACCTATAACTGTTGGTGAACGTTTTGAAACAATAACTAAGCTAAGGAATAAAGATAAAACTGCTCAGAATACAGAGGCTAGCGAAGAGTTACAGCCTCCAAAAGAATAGTTGTAGTTTTAAGTAGATGTTATTTCAAATATATTTTACAGTCTCAATAAAATGTTAAATATTTTATAAGGATAAAAGGATATTTCATTTTAACTATTCACTATTTTAATAAAAATAGACAATTTTATGTTTATTTCATCATAAATATACAACAACATTTGTAATATTTGTTAAAAAACACTTAAAGACTACCTTCTTAACGTAAGAAAATTAACATTTTTAAAGAAATTAATATTTTTTCTAAAATCTATCTTTGATTAATTGTAATGTAAAAACAAAATAGCATCTATAAGATTGCCGGTCAACATGTAGCGTTTTTGACTTTCAGAAATTTGTTCTTTAATAGTTTTTCTATACGTCATATTCACAACACAGGGTACACATTGATATTGCTGTGCCAAATATTTTAAAGAACCATACATATGACCCATTCGATTCCACCATATAAAGGGTGACTCGTCCAAACTGCAATACACATCACTGTGATAACGTTTTAAATCACTCTCAATGGTGTTTGGTTCAGTTACAGTTGGTTGTTCGGCATGACTTTCTGTTAAATCGAAGAATAATTCTAAATCTAAAAAAAAACACAAAAATTCCATTATTTAATTTTGGAAACGAAACGAAAAACCACAAACATACTTGATTTTTTCGTTGTGACTGTATTTGCAGTTTTTGGACGGTTTTGTGATGACTTGGGTGAGCTAATCACTGGTGAAATACCTTGGGAATCAACGATTTTTTCATATTTTGCAGTTAAAAGCTTTACACAGTTACTCAAGTTATTGATATTAATCAAACGATGGAATCTAGGATCTAATAATGCTGAAATGGTCAGATGGATGTCCGATAAAACTCTGTAAATATATAAGGAATTTCATTAATACACGCAAGACCTTTATATAAGTTGTATATGTACTTACAATTTATGTAGTGTCGTGCTAATGGCATTTTTAATTAATTCTACAAAATTATCATCAGTTTCGAGTATGGCAAGTTTTTTCGTTATGACTTTGGATGTAATCGGAGATAACATACTACTTAAAGGTATATCCTCTCCTTTCAATGTCTCCAAAGTTACCTAGATAAATAAATTTAAATGGATTATTGACTTTAAGCCAATGATAAGTTATTATTTACCGAAAGTGTATTTAAAATTTCATATATTGCTTTAGCGGAAGCTACTAGAATTTCGATTTCTTCGGGCCAAGATAACGTTTCAGAAAAAAATTTCAATAATTCGTAATAAGTCCAAGGGAAATCATCACATATCGTAGGTATTTCAACATCCTAAATGACAAAAAAGAGTAAATAATATAATGAAAATGGGGTTGTTAAACGATAAAGTAGATTAATACCTTTGATGTAATTTCTACATTGTAACGCATTATAGTATCCTTAATTTCGTTAATAATGGATGATACGGCAGGTAAGGCAATTACATCTTTAATGCAATGGTTAACAATGGTATCGTAAGATAATATCACTGGTATATCTAAAAAAAGAGAAGTACATAATTGAAAATTTTCCACTTTTTTCTATACATCATTGTTTATTATTTACCTTTACTATTTAGAAAATGTTTTAAATAGTCATCATGATCGCAATTAAGTATAGCCGCTGTACAATTTTGTAAATTGAACTCTTCGAATATTGAATCGATTGCTGTAAATTTATTATATTCTATTGTACAGTAGATTTGATTTACTAAATTGTAATCGGGAGCATCTGTAGTGTAGTTAAAAAATATTGAAAGGAAATTTTTTTGTTCTACATTCGTCCACAATTCAAAACCCAATGAGAAAGGTTTAATCTGTGAATGTACTTTTATTTGATCCGCCAGTGTTGTAAGTTTATCACTATGCAATTCTTTGATATAAAGTTCAATCTAAAAAGAAATAAATATATAATATCATGTATACACATATGTATGTATGTACATAAGTAAACCAGAACCACAAGTAAAAATTCGTTTCTACAATTTTTATAATTGTTCAAATTAACTTTTATCCTATTAACTATGGTATACAAAAGCTTTAAGTATGAGTTTCTTCATTGTTTTTATATTTTGAACAATTATTCATAGATGTTAAAGACTTGTATTTTATAAAATGCAAACAGTTTATGGAAATCAAATTATATATTAAATATTCATTCAAATTCACCAAACAGAAATGACAATTTCCTTCCAAACAGACGATTGCATCTCTATTTATAATTACTCCTTTAAAAGAATTTTTTATACGGAAATTTCAAAGTTTTACTATCTAATTCCTAGTTCCTAATTATGGGTTTGTGAAGCTTTTTCATGTGAAATTACTCTCAGAACATTTGCCAGATATCTGCATAGAGTGGTCATAGGAAGAAATATTCTTTTCTTTATTTTTCACATTTCTTTTTTCAAAATATCAGAGTTCAAACCTAAACTCAATGTTTTCGTCTAGTCCAACATACATACTTTTAAATCATGTTCTATTATATCTCGCTATTATTGCGTTTAAGATACATCAAGTGAAAACAATGTTATCAGTGTGAAAAGCAGATTCATGATTAACTTTAATTGAATGTACTCTTAATTTCAGACGTGTGCACTGAGTAAAGTATTGTTTCTAAGGTTTCTGCCTTTTGCTAGGAATCATTTTTATAAAATATTTATTACCTGGAAAATGGAGGGAATTCAATTTGAACACTAGCCCAAAGAGGCGGACAAAGAAAAGGAATGTTTTTCTAATTCTATTCATTACAATTATTAATACTTAGTTTTGTTTAAAATACCTTTGGTTTACCTTTTTCATTGACGGTATTGTAGTACTTCCTCCACATAACGTTCTAATAAACTTTGTCATACTGGGATCATATAAACTCTCCACATTCCGCAAGTCGTCTATCACTAAATTCGTTAGGGCTTCTTGAACCTGATAATTATCGATACCCATATCATTGGTTAAGCAGTTAATATTATTTATACGAAACTTGGAATGCTCCACATTACGATTACTTAATTGTAAGAGATCACTACACGAAGGCTTAATATCACTGGCAGCACTGGATACTTCAATTTTTGTAAAATGATTATTGTCTACAACCTCATCATCGTCGTAAGTCATTGGAACCACAGTCTCATACAGAATCGAGTGGTCATCATTGCCACTAATGGAGGCATCATTCGAATACGAGTCACTCATTGCAGGCGACGAATATTCCATTTTAATTTTAGCTTTACGTTCCGGCGGTTCCCGCTTGATTTTAGCTGTACCTGTTACTCCCGCCTTTGTCTGTGGTTTCCGTGGTGGCACTCGTATGCCATTTTCTTGTATAATTTGATTGAAAACATCCTTGTGGCGATATTGTAAGTGAGCTCTTAGATTGGTAGTATTTCCATGGTTAGTTAAGACTCTGTGACAGAGAATGCAAACAACGTTTTGTTTTGTTATGATGCAGTTGTCTTCATTCGTTGGAAATCCAAAATGACGCCAGTAGACGCTTTTCATTTTAGGACTATGCAATTTAGCAAATTTTAATTGAGCTATATGTGGCGTTACAGGAGGATCTTGCAAAGGATCCGACATTATTAATATTTTTTTTATTTTTCGGAAATTTTTCAAACTGTCAACAAAAATTTTGATAAAAAATGATAATTGGCCTTTTACAATCGCGTCATCGAATTTTATCAATATCGACCATCCACATGAATAATCGACTATGAATCGGTTATTTGCAGGGATGAAATTTAAATACTAAAAATGGCGTACAGAGTTGTATATTTTGTACAAAATAAACAACTATAAAGCGAAAAATGTTTTTTGGACATTTCTAAGTTGGCTGCACTTTTCCTTTTTGATTCGTTGTTGGGAAGAAAAGGTTTGTAAAATTTTTTAGCTGCTGATTTTTTAAGAAAATATAATAAGTTAAGAAAAGATTGTGAAAATATTGAAATAAGAAGCATCAAGGTTAATGCCAGAATATATAATAGTCATCAAACAAGATGTTGTAGTGTGAAAATCTTCTAAAAAAATGTGAAAAAACCGCGAGGCCACGTGGTGTGTGATTCTAAAGTAAATTATTGTGTTTTTTTTTGTGGTTATAATAATTTTAAATAAATTCTTGTTTATGCTGACATATTAAAAGTGCTTTAATAATAAATTATGTATCTTTTTGCCATACAAATTGCAGACTAAACAACAAAATGGGTAAGGGAAATAATATGATTCCAAATGCTCACTTCCACAAGTGGTGGCAGCGTCATGTTAAGACTTGGTTCAATCAACCCGCCCGCAAGATCCGCAGGCGTAATAACCGTATTAAGAAAGCTAAGGAAGTTTTCCCCCGTCCTGCCGCTGGTCCCCTCCGCCCAGTTGTCAGATGCCCCACCATCCGTTATCATACTAAATTGCGTGCCGGTCGCGGCTTCACTTTGGAGGAATTGAAGGTAGGTTTTCGGAAATAATTTTCTCATCGTTAATGAATTCATATTAATGGAGTTTATACGTGCTATTTGTAGGGTGCTGGTATCCCTGCCGGTTTCGCCAAGACTATTGGCATCGCTGTTGACCGCAGACGCAAGAACAAATCCATTGAATCCCGTCAACGCAATATCCAGCGCTTGAAGGAATACAAGAGCAAATTGATTCTATTCCCCATTAATGAGAAGAAGGTCCGCAAGGGTGAATCTTCTGTTGAAGAATGCAAGTTGGCCACCCAACTTAAGGGTGACGTTATGCCCATTAAGAAGGAGCAACCCGTCATTGAATTCCGTGAAGTTACCAAGGATGAAAAGAAATTCAAGGCTTTCGCTACTTTGCGCAAGGTATATATACATTTGTTTTCAGCTGTAATACGTAACTCTTACGATTTTATATATTTTTTTAATTTTAGGCTCGTACTGATGCTCGTCTTGTTGGTATCCGTGCCAAGCAAGCCCGTGAAGCTGCCGAAAATGTTGATGAGAAGAAAAAGTAAACTAGTAATGGTCTTTAATAAAACTATAGTTTTATAATAAAAAAAACAAAATAGTGTGAAAAAATTTTATTTTTTAAAGAAATTGTGCAGTGTTTTGATTCTAGAAACAGCATCCCTATGACCTAGTGAAATGTGCTGTTTTCGGTTATATCAAAGGAAAAGTGATGAAAATCATCTTATTCGTTTTAATAGCCGATTTATCTTGTCGTATGTAAAACAGACTTTATTATCTTATTAGGAATGTGAATTTTAAACTTAGAATAAAATACTTTAAAGTTTTGTAGTTTATGATCAAGACATCTTTGGAGATGTTGCTAATTTCGAGCTAATTGTTTTTTAAAAGCCAAACTTGCAAAATTTTATAAGGATTCGATTGGTCAGATGAAGATCACGCAATTGTGTTGGGAATTCAACTACGAATATGCACTCGGGGCATATAAGTATGTATAATAGACCGGGTTGCGATATTCTATAACGGACAAATTGTCATTTTGTTGAAGATTGAATTTTATAATTTGGTTAAATAGCTCTCTTGTGTTCTACACTTGCACACTTTCCAAAGTAATAAAATACGGGAGGACTAATATATACACTGCTGTTCAAAAAAATTGATTCGCCTACTCTCTGAAAGGTTTACTAGACATCTCTTATGCAAAGGAGTATGTGTAAAAAAGTAACTGCACTTTGTTTACTGTCCTCTTATGAATATAATTTCGATACATTTCAAAAATTTGAAGCGTGACTGTTCTTTAATTAATTGCAAGATGTTGATCGTGGTGAATCTATTTTATTGAACAGCAGTGTATGTATAGAAAAACTTAAAAACTGAAATTGATAAAGATATATGTATAAACGAAAGTTCGGCAGGTTGCGAACACCGCAAATAGTGAAATTTAGTACGTACGACTACGTTTAGTAGTTTACAATTATTCAATGACAATTTACAAATACGTTTTCCTGCTTCTAATTCGAATTTGATGATTGGGACTTTACTAACAATGAAACTTGAGTATTAATTGGTTTAAGGAATTTTTACGTATTTGAGAAAGGTAACTGTCATGTATCTAAATAATGTTGGAGTTTAAAGATATGTTTTCAGAAGATGCGTTTTTAAAAACAAAGCTTGAACTACTACTCTACTTAAGCCAGCCTTGTTAATATTGTTTTGTTTTATTATTTTGGCCGAGGTACCAATGGCCGTTGCTTTTTTGTCTTTGATTTAATTGCAAATTTTGCGCTTTCTGTAATTAACCTGTCCGTGCGATTGTATCACAGTTTGAGATTCCCTCGTTTCAAATTCGTTTTTTTCCATAAGTTCGAATACACAATAGCTCACGGCGATACATTCTAAACGCCTTTTTTTCTTGTAATTGTCGAGTAATATTTGTAACCTTTCGCATTATCTGTTGAGTTTGTACTTTGGAGGGCGTGTTGGAATTCTGATAGAATAGAACATGTTTAGAATAGTTAGAATTTTTGATGTGTGCTTCGTTCTAAGCGAAATTCACAAATTACTTCGCTGACTGATGTACAATGAAGAATACAAAATTTTGAAAACAATATATATCATAATCTTTTGACTACACCTTATATTAAAAAAAGTGAAAAAAACAAATAATTTTACATATTTATATACATTTATTGTAAGTAATGAATAAGAAATTGCTTTTGCTAAATATTTGTGTATGTTTGTAAGTAATTAGACGGAATATATAAATAAGAAGCATTAAGTATTGATATTTTTGGCACAAATGCTTGAATTTCTTTTTTTTTATTAAAAAATGGCTTTTAAATTCTTTGACAGTTGCAATTGCTTTCTAGTTGCATTTAATATCGATCGTTTTACTAGCAGCTGTAGAATTTGATTGATTATAAATACTGCCCTTGGCTAAACTGGATTGAGGTCCTTTACATAAATCATTATTATGACCGAAAGGCTTATAAGTGCGCTCGGTGATTAAAGAAGTATCAGGACCATGAGCAAAATTTCGTTGGCCTTGATAGAAATCTGGATTTGCACCATTCCAAGTAACATAATCGGCTCTATTTAAAAATTAAATTTTAGTCAAATAAAATATTAAATTTAACAGAGTATTTAAACAAAATGTTGTCTACTTACAGCAATAGGCCTTCGTTAGCGCCTTTCGCCAAAGTGGCATTTGGACCATTTGTTGATATACGTCCCACTAATGATTTAAATTCCTTACAAAGTTTATCGGTGGCTACTTCCGTTTGGTCACGATGTGAATGCCTTTTCATGTATCATAGAAATATTTCAAAATTATATTATTTCTATCTGTGTAAATGATATACGAGTATATATGCTATTGTAATTTAGTTTTAATATAAACGTTCATGATACAAGTTAAAATATGTTTTAAAAATCTTAAGACTTGTAGACTTTAGTTTACGTTCTGTTTTATTGCAATCGTTTATGACAACAATTTATATGTAGTTCTTTAGTTATATACGTCTAAAATACAACAAACTTAAGATTTTTATAACATTATTTCTTAATATAAATATGATCTAATGAGTTAATGAAGTGAAAAAAGGCATGCAATATTTTATATGTATTCAAGATTAAAATCTATATTATTTTATTAGAAAAATATTTACGTACATACATATATACTAAGTATATATTAAAATAGTACAGAGTCTTTCAAGATCGAGTTTCTTTTAGGCGGCGAGTGTAAAAACGATTTAAATAAGTTTAATTTCAATAGATTGCTAAATAAGAATAATTGATAACAATGTCTACTAGTGGATCTGTGAAAACCACAAATTACATATCGCCCACATTGCAGCAGAACGATATGGATATTGAACATATCGGTTTTGAACAAGGAATTAGAGCAACATAAATCTCATGAGTAATTACTATTTTGTATGAACTTTTTAAATTTATTTAAACACTGCCAGCTTTGAGGACAAAATTCAGATTTTATCTACCAATTATGCCGAAATCTTATAGAAAATTGTATGCATTGGAGTACATTCGGAAATTTTTTTATTCCTTTCCGTTCCTTTAAGAAACGTAATTGTCAGAAAGCATCGCCATCATCTTATTATTATTATTTTTGCTTTATTTCAGTTTCGTTACTCAAGCTTTTGTGGCGAAGATCTCTACTAATATAGTCCTATCCTTTTTCAAGAGATCGCATGATTTTCCCGATATTTGTTTGTGGTTGTTAAATTCTCTGAAAATTTATAGGGCTTCCTGAATGAATTATTTGTAGGGGGTTTGAACTCTTTTAAATTTAATAATTATTTCAAAAAACATCGATCATAATTTTTTCTGTCTCAACCTCGCCGGAATGAATTATCATGCGGAAATTGTAGACACTATATGTAGTACATGTGGTGATAAACATGATAAAATTTGTTTGGAAGGCTATGTGTACGCTAACACTTGAGAAAATTTTTTCGAAACTTGAAGACCCTGCAATACAGAATAAACTGATTTCTAAATTTTGTGAAAAAGCTTTATATAGGAGATATACAGTGGTGATCTTATAACTAGCACACCCATCCATATGACCTTTTTTAAGTAATAAAAATTAAATATTTTTTAAAATTAATTTAAGGGCAGTTATATATTAAATGGGGTATACTTAAACGATGTATAGAGTAAAGGAAACTTCAATAAAATAATTTAACAATAAACGACACTTCAAATTATAAAAGCAACAAATTCCCTGATCACGTAATTAGCACACCTACATTAAAAGTGGGCAAAACCCATAATTTGGGTTTAATTTTTCTTTATAGTTTGTGTAGGCAATCCTTCTGTTTAATAGCCCATTATAAACTTCCAGAAAGACTTTCAACAAGTCTCTGACATCTTGCATGTTGTATGCAATTCCATACCGCTCGAACTACTTTAGGCAGGTCCTGAAGATTTTTTAATTTTTTGTTCATCTTTGTTGTTGGCTGTCTTTAGTCTTCAACGGATGATTTTTGTTAAAATTAATATGTTGTGTTCCTCTTATAGGAGTTTCTGCATTTCTTCCGATTCTTCTTTGTATGAGTAATTATTAGACAATCTACGGTTAGGTTAGGTTCGTGGTAGCTCACTCGAGCACCCATAGCGGGAGAAGTTGGTCAGCGCATCTACTACGGCTGCACCACGATCTATGGTACTAGTAGTGGTTTTTGGTCGGGGCTATCCTCTAATTATCGCAGATGTTTTGTTATATTTTTGATACGACAGTATTATTGGTTAATTTTAAGGTATGAAGCTAATTTTAATAATTATTGCTCGTGTTACTATTTACATATTTACTAGGTTTTTTTAATTACAATCAGAAAGTTATTTTAATAGCATTTGACAACAAAATTAATCTTTTTAAGAATGAAATATTCAGCACAAACTTTTTGGTAGATGAGTGTGCTAATTACTAGACAATCACTGTACATACATATATACATAAGAATAGGTAAAATTTTAACATATTTACTAATTAAAATACTTAAATATCTATAATAAAATGTTTAATATATAATTTTCGTTTCAAAATATGAAGTCTTTTAAAGTCGAGATACTATTAAAAAAGAAATATATTTCTCTGTCTAAAAAAGTGTGAAGTTTTAGGCAACTAAAAATGTTTGAGGTTATCTAAGTATTATAATATACTATACATATACTGTAACCTTACAAGTATTTATTCCGCATTGATAACTACTTTTTTAAATTTATGTATGTGCATATATACGTATGTATTAGTTTTATAATTTAAACAATTTTAAATTTTGGAATACTTGAATAGATTATTTTTGAAGGAGAACGAACTCAAAAACTATAATGAAAAAATGTTTCCCTTCTTTGGAGTTTGAAACTGGTGTCCTCGAGTTAGTAGTCAAGCACACCACGGAAGGATTAGAATGCACATGCACTTAATTTGAACCAATTCTGAAATGAATGATTTCTGACGACCGGAAGAGAATCACACGAAACAATAATGTGTGGAAAAGTTCACGAACGATGCCAGTATTGTAATGCAATGTATCTGGTAAAATTGGAAAATAGTTGTTCATTACGAATTTCTACAATCGGGTTAAACGATTGTCTCTTGACCTCTACTATCAATAAATAACGAGATCGAACAAACAATTCAATAAAAACGTCTGGAACTGATAAAGATAAAAGTTTTTGCTTTACGTCATGAACACGTGTATGAATCTTAGGATGATCATTTGTTTCGAACTGTAGAAGTCTGATGGCGCACAAACTAATACATAAACACCACAAAACCAATACACATACAAATATATGTTGAACGGTAAACGTCAAATAAGTAAAAAAAAAACTAATGCACACAAAGCAGAGTACATGTATACAATTTTATGCCAGATGAAATAGTCTCGTGTGTGACTGAAAGAACAAAAATTGTGCGGCTTAAAAAATAGTCTCGTGTGTGATAGCACATTGATGAACACAGGTAGTGAACATCAAAAGTATTTTGATACTCTTCAAACTCTTCTAAGTCTATACGTGTGAGTATATTTTTACCAACCCATTAATCAAAAAGAAAAGGTGAGTTTGACCTATTATTTGATACGTGGCCGGGCGACTTAAAAACGCAGTTTTTCACTCAGAAAACAGAAAGATTTACAAGGAATAGTACATCAAAAGTTCCAAATTTAACCATACATATGAGACATATTTGTTTGAAATAAAGTTCATTTCAAGATATAAGTTCATTTCAGGATGTTTCATTTTCCATAAATAATAATATTGGCATTTCGAGAAAATTATATTCCAAACTGAATTTTCTCGTCTTATGTATGTATGACCAATTTAAGAAGGTGGCGCCACTGAAAATTACTCATAATGAATTAAATCGTAAACTGTGCATTTGATCATGATATGTTCTTTAGCAAAGTTGTTGCGCATGAGCCGACGGAGGTTTCTAAGTTGGTGCGATTAAGACATTGGTCGACCTACACCTCAAGCACGGAAGAAAAGAGCATTACGAGCCTCACAATCGCTGAGACCCGTTCGCATGAATCACTTGAACAACGAGAAGTGAGATTCGTAACTGATCGAATGCGTACTAATCAGGCCCGTTCGTTTAAATCATCTGTACAACGGGAAACAAAATCAATAAAATGATTCAAAATTAATTGGATTTTTGTGTAATATCTTTCCTTCAAATTTATTTTAGATGGTGAGGCAGCAACGCACGCAGGATAAATAAAATAAAAAAAAATAAAATAAATTTATTTTATGCTTGTTGTCCTCAAGGACATTAACGCACTACGGTTTCATGTGTTTTAGACGAATTCAAAGAGCTTGGGTCAATTAACACCGAGAGTAGAAAATAGGTATAATTGGAAGAAATTTCAAAAAAATTGTTAGAACCTTTTAAAATCTATTTTCAACTTAAATAATAGTTTATTTAATTTAAATAATGATTGAAATAATATTACCATTAAGTTCAGTATTTCAGTATTCATATAGAAAAGTATATGGCCAAATTTGTTCAAATGTTCTCCTTATATCGTTAGTATAATTCGCAAAGACGCTAAGTCCACATTTTTCCAAACTTGAGATTTTAATGCAAAACGGTAGCACTATACAAAATACATATTTTACGACAACAAAAATGTCAGTATGTAGTTTAAAATTGTTGTAATTTTGTGGTTAGCAAAAACGCTAAGTCCACAAAATACGAAAAATATTAAAATCACGTGCTAATTTCACGAATATTAATTATTAATTATTATTAATTTTTGATCTAAATCATTTAAAGAGAGCTATTTTGTAAAAATAATTGCGTTTAAAAAGTTTAAAAATTTTAAAAACTGAAAAAGCTACAATGTTTTTTGTGTCTCCTGTACAATTTGAAAAAAGGGACTTAACACATTTGCGAATTATACTAACGATATGTATAAATCTATGTATATAATTATTAACTCTACTTATGTGTACTAAATGCGATATAACAGCTTAAAATATCAAATAAATAATGTGCATTGAAAACAGTAACATTTAAAAAATACGTAAACTACAAGGAACACTTATTAGATTGTAATAATTTTAAAAATATATATACAGTCAGCGTCAAAAGAAACTGTACACTAAGGATAAAATTCTAACAATCACCAAACTCAACTTTTATCACTTAAGGAGAGTGTCCGAAAAAATTTGACAATGTTTCGAAATTTCTTGTAATTTTTTGTTTCAATTAAAAAAAAAAAAACAATTTTAAAAAAACTGTAAAATAAAAATAACGGTAATTTAATAATGTACATTTTTTTAAATGCATAGTTTCTTTTAATGCTCACTGTATATGCAATATATATATATATATGTATATATATAAATAAATATGCCTTTTAACAGAAACATGTTAAAATACTTTAAAAAGAATAATGGTCATACTTTAAAGAATCAGATTTATCACGCGAATGTGGGGATAATTTATCGCAAATCTGTGATGTTGCTGGATATGTGCCACGTATAAAATCATTAGCAGTGATTTTATTATTCAAACGATAACGATCTAAAATACTTTTTGTGCTCATGGTAACCGATGATAATTTTAAAGTTGACTGTATAGATGGTGCTAAAATACCGTTAGCATTCTTCTGATTTTCCATATTGTTATTGTTATCATCAATAATCTCTGGGTATTTGTTGATTGAAATCTCTTTACGTGAATAGGCTTCAGTTGTTTTTAAAATTGATGTTAATGTTCTGCTTCTTTGTTTTTTTTTATTGGAATAGCAATTTATGGCGTAAAAATAAAGCATTAAAGTTGATGAATTATAATGTTAAAGCGAAATAAATAAGGAGTACCAAAACAAAAAAAGAAAATCTCAGCGTAATGATATAATGTAATGAGTGTATATGTAGTTGATGATCACTTACAGCTAGTAAAGCTAATTGTTGAATGGTTATTTTGATGTTCTTACATACCTAGTAGCAGATCGAGAACTTTTATTATCACCGCCATCAATATCTTCACGTTCAGATGGTAAGCTTGTTGGAAAATGTGTAGTGGACGGCAAATTGTTTCTTAATTGTTTTCGCTGCTCTTCCTCATCTTGTACGATTTGTAATATTTGCATGGCACGATCTTCTGCATAATTGACCGAATCCAAAGCCATAAGCAATATTCGATCCACAATTTGTGGAAATTTTTCCTTTAAATGTTGCTTAACTGTAGCAAGTACATATAGAAATAATTTTAGTTAATTTCATTTGAATGTAACTTTTATTACTTACTAGTCTCCTTTTCTTCTTCGGTATATTCTTTGGGACGCAAAGGTATTATTTTTATTTCGTCTTCATTCGCCTGTTTTGTATAATCAGTCATTACACCTTGTGGTCGATTGGTAAGTTTGGGTGGTGGAGCAAAATCTTTTTTTATGTAACCCAATGTTATTAATTTTTCGGAAGCCTTTTGCACATTATTATCGGCATTAGCCAATACATCCAATAGTAGAGTTTCATCAGCTTTAGGGAATATGGTTTTCATATATCTAAATAAATTATACATTTAAATATATATTAATTATGCTTATTAAATTTCTAAAAGACAGAAGAAATCAGAAAGGGAATTAAAATAAAAAATAAAATAAAATAAAAATTACTAAAAATAATAATAACAATAATAAAATTAACAGTGAAACGAAAAAAGTAAAATTTTAAAACAAATTCATAATGGGTTAAGACGAATTTATTCACACTTGTGGTCATTATTTCAGTGTTTTCTATACGAAATGCATTTTGCTTTTACAAACCTTGGATTTATTGATATTCGATCTAAAATAGATCTTAGCAGGTTTACGAATTACATGTTGCACTATTATATAGTCAGGGGTCCGATCTTAAGTCTGTGTGTCAATTTTGATTGCAATACGATTTTCTACCAAAGAAAACTTGTCGGTAACTCCTAATAGATTCAAATATTAAGGCTTGATAGAATGTGAACTTTTCTTTGTTGCGCACTGTGTCACATTACAGGTGGGAGAAGTTTTCTCCTTAGGTTAGGTTAGGTTAGGTTAGAGGACGTGTACTTGTCAACTGTGATAAGTACAGTGTACCTGGAGGTCGAATTGACCCATTGTACAACGTCCTAGCTTCTCACACCATTTATGTTGCGTGTGTTAATTTTATACATGAGTGGCGGGACCTAGAGTTTAAAGTCGACTCCGAACGACAGATTTATGAGAAGCTTTTCATGGCAATTTTTACTCCAGAGTTTTTGCCAGAAATCTGCTGAGAGGAAACCACCGAAGAAATATTTCTTTTTTCATATTTCGTTTTGATGTCTGGCCTGGGATTTGAACTCGGGCCTTTCGTCTAATAAGCCAACACACTACCTACTAGACCACGGCGACTTCAGTTTTCCTCTTACTTTCTCATACTATTTACATTTATATTTGTAAAAAGTTTGGTATTTCAATCTGAATTCAGAACCCACAATTATTGTCAATATCCATCTATGTATTTGGATTTTGTAAATGAATTAAAAGAGTTCCGAGAAATATTTATTTTTCTCAGACATCCCGAATAAAAATGAAATCTGAAGTATTTCTTTTGGCGACTTACTTACAAGCCACTCACGCAACATAGCTGGTGTGAGGAACTAGGCTGTAATTCTGACTGAAGGTTTGTAATGTTAAAGTTAAGTCAGGCATTTTTCACTCGATCTATTGATCGATTTGTTAGACTGTCGAGAATTTTTGGGGGATAATCAGAAGACCATTTTGCCTGTAATTTTTAGTTTAAAATACTTTTGGTTCAAAGAAGCGACAGATAACGAAATTTAGTAAACCAGTTATTATTTGTTCAATGAGTCCATAAAGCACTGGTATATAGACTCAATAACTCCTCGTTATTAACCATTGGTGAAACGTGGTGAAATTTGTACAGTACGTGTATATTTATATACATAAGATTTTTAACGAAATAAAATATAAAATTTTTTGCTAAAATAATTAAAAATAATATAAAATTAAAATGTCATACAAAAATAAAAAACAATGTTATTTGGCGTTATAGAACATAACAAGAATGTTTACTGTCCACTGCCTAGTGGTGCACAGGCGTTCAATTCTTACTATGTTTAAGCAAAGAAAAATTCATTTCAAACCTCAATTTCATTTTTGGTGATGAATGCGGTTTTGGTGAATTACGTATTTGATCACCAAAACGAGGTGATGCTTGGTATGGCGGTACTGCCATGTGACCCATAATACCATGACCACCGCTACTAACACTCACGACACTACCAAGACGTCCTGGTGGTACTGGACTGCCTGTGCGTGAATAGCTGGCGTATTCAAGGCAGCCTCGCAAATGTGAAGCCGTATCAACACGACGTGCTGGTGGTGTCATATGAATGGCCGAATTGCTATGAAATAAATGACGTTGAGATGGTGGTGTAACATATGGTCCAGGCATGGTGACCGGATGTTTTTCAACCTGCAAAGCACTGATGACAACAGCCTCACGATTATAATATCTACCATTGTATCCACATTTACAAGAGTGAAAGCATGTAGAAAGCGTGCGAATGAAGTATTAGTAGAGATACGAATATATGTACGTGTGTTAGTTATTCTTATGATTAGTAATGAAACTATTGCTATTGATACTTTCTTTCGCTAATATATATTTTAATTTGTAAGGTGTAGTAAAAAGAAAATTGTTATGTTCGAACTTAATAAAGACTAAAACCTTTAATAGGTTAATATGTTATCATTCAGATCAAATATGTACCATACAACTTCATAAACATCATATGCTGATAATTGTTTATTAATAATGCTCTTTGGTATAAAAGGTGTTATTCATTTTTTTTCCATTACCCCTCTGGGGAGCAAATGGCTTTGCGAATTCCCATGTCAGGTCAATTAGATTTAGTTCTTGAAGGACCGTGTGTCTCCAGGTCCACTCTAGCGCCACTCTTGTAATACTGTCGGGCTTCTTTCTCAATGTATGGCCGATCTGCGCCCATTTTTTCTTTTTGCTCTGTTTCTGTATGGGTTCCTCATCTGTAAGAGTCCAGAGATCTGCGTTGTTGATGGTGTTGGGCCAGAATATTCTACATATGATTCTCAGGCAGGAAGTCGCCGTGGTCTAGTAGGTAGTGTGTTGGCTTATTAGACGAAAGGCCCGAGTTCGTATCCCAGGCCAGACTTCAAACAAAATACAGAAAGTATTTCTTCGGCGACTTCCTCTCAGCAGCAAAACTCTGGCAAAAACTCTTTCTGGCAAAAACTCTGAGAGTAAAAATTGCCATGAAAAGCTTCTCAAAAAATCTGTCGTTCGGAACCGACTTTAAACTGTAGGTCCCGCCACTCATGTATAAAATTAGCGCACACAACATGAGTGGTGTTGAGAAGCTAGGCCGTAATCCTGACGAAGGGTTGTAATGGCCAATTATGTATGTGTATGTATTCTCAGGCATTTATTGAAGAATACCTGAAGTTTTTGCGTAATGGTGTTAGATATAAGCCAAGTTTCGCTACTATATAGTAACGTTGACTTTACACAAGCGTAGAATATTCTTAGCTTCGTACACCTAGATATATATGAGCTTCTTCATACGGAGTGCAGTCGCCCGAATGCTGCTCTCGCTCTATTGAGTCTTTTATCCATGTCTGCTTCTGCGCCGCTGTTTGTTGTCATAGTACTGCCTAGATAGCAGAAGCTATCGACGTACTCGACTATTTGGCCCTGTAGCATGATGTTTCTGTGTTAGTGTTGTTAATTCTCATGGCTTTGATTTTCTTGATATTTATCTAAAGTCGAACGTTGCAAGCAAATCTTTCCAGGTGTTCGAGTTTTGACTGCATGTTGGAGACCTTGTGCGAGAGAAGACAAATAACATCTGCGTAATCCAAACCCATCGTCATCGATTGGTGTGATCAACTGGCGTAGGCGCGCAAGAAGCAGAGGCGCCTGGAAGGATGTGTTGCGGCAGGCGTTAATCGGGTTGTTAATGGCCAATTAAGTAAGTAATCCAAACCCTCGAGTTGGCATGAGAGAGAGTTATTCATTTATAGCTAGGTCCATACTATAATATGGATACATAAAAAACTCACGATCAAGCACACTGAATTTCACACGAATCACTATCTATGTATGTGCGCCATGTGGTATTGACTTTTCCCTTTCATTAGAGCTTTTACGGACGATGGCTTCTTTCTGACGTTGCAATAGATGATTAGCTGATATTATTGTAATCAAATAAATGGATAAATTCAAGCCGCCTAGCTTAAATTATATCACAGATCTTCTTATTTTAAAAGCCACTAATTTTTTAGCATTTCAAACATAATTTTTTAATTTTAAACTGCACGTCTAACATGACTGTCGGTTTCTTCGGCTTCCATTATTTCATCGACATTTTTAACAATTGAACTACCTGAGTATGGTGTGTCTTTGAAATCACTATGACCGGAACAGAATTGCGTAATTGCTTGTGATTGAGTGCAACAGTAAAAAAAAAACTATAAAATTTTATGAGTCATTCCAGGAGCTCCGTTATTGACGCTAGGTCAAATACTATAAACCAAGCAACCAAAAACTGTCAAAGAGATTTTCTTATCATTTTTTCTAACGTAACCTAGCCTAGTTATAAATAATACAGATACGAAAACTATCTGCAGATAGAAAACAAAGTATTTCTTTTTACTACACTTTACGTTTTGAATTTTCTCTTACTTCTTTAAAAGTAATCGTATGTGATTTTCGCTAGCAGTTGGAAATATATTTTGAATTTTTTGCACAACTGCATCCGTCTCGATTTGATTTGTAAATGATGTTTCCTGTATAGTTTGACGTCTGGACATATTGACTGTGCGTGGAGCTTGAGCAAATTGAGTCTTTGGTACTGGTAATGGAGACATATCCTGGAAAAAAATTTAATTTAATTAAGTTTATTCATACATATGTATATGTATATTAGAAGATATACATATATTGTATTCTATATATTATTACAATATTACTAAAAAAAATTTTGAAAAATTTGTCTATAAGTTTGTGGTCGCCGTAGTCTAGTAGGTAGAGTGTCGCTTATTAGACGTAAAGCCCAGGTTCGAGCCCCAGGCCAGACATCAAAACGAAAATATGAAAAAAAAATATTTCTTCGGCGACTTCCTCTCAGCAGATTTCTGGCAAAAACTCTGAGAGCAAATAAACCTGTCATGAAAAAGTTTCTCAAAAAATCTGTCGTTCGGAGTCGACTTTAAACTGTAGGTCCCGCCACTCAAGTATTTTAAGGCACACAACATGAGTGGTGTGAGAAGCTAGGCCGTAATCCTGACTGAAGGGTTGTAATGACCAATTATGTATGTATGTTATGTCTAAAAGTCTTAAGTTAATTACGTAACTTACTTACTTAAATTGGTATTACAACTCTTCAGTCAGGATTACAATCTAGCTTCTCACACGACTTATGTATGTTGTGTGTGTGTGTTGATTTTATAAAGGGTCCGCCATCTAACGTTTTTTTTTCAACTAGTGCTTATTTCGTGTATGGTAACACTTAGCTCATGTCTGATTTGACAGATAATTAGTTTTATCCTTCCGCTGAACGAATATGGTTGTGTATACGCTTGAACAACGCTGGGAAATATTGCGACATTACTTTAAAAATCGTGGTAATCTTGCAGAATGTGTGCGAAAATTGCGTACGGATTTTGGAAGAAGAGAAGCACCGTCAGCTCCGTATGTTCGTTATCTTGGGAAAAAAGTGAAAGAAACTGGCATCCTCATCAATAAACCAAAGCGTGAAAAGCCAAAAACAGTGCGAACACCCGAGAATATTGCTGCTGTGGCAGAAAGTGTGCGTGAAGCGCCATCAACATCAATTCACTGTCGGTCTCAAAAATTGAACATTTCGGAGACATCATTAAGAAGAATTTTGCATAAAGACCTTGGTATGACGCCATACAAAGTCCAATTGGTTCAGGAGTTGAAGCCAATTGACCATCCAATGCGTTTTCGCTTCGCTAAGTGGGCCTGCGATCGACTTACAGAAGATGCCGATTTTAGCAAAAAAAATCATCTTTTCAGATGAATCTCATTTTGATCTTGGCGGGTATGTAAACAAGCAAAATTGCCGCATTTGTGGCACAGAAAACCCGCACGCATACATTGAAAAGCCGACGCACCCAAACCGAGTCACTGTTTGGTGCGGATTTTGGTCCAGAGGCATAATTGGGCCATTTTTCTTCGAAAATGAGCAATCAATGGCGATCGTTATCGGGCCATGTTGAACGAATTTTTGTTCACAAAAATTGAAGAGGAGGATATTGGCAACATTTGGTTTCAACAGGACGGCGCTACGGGCCACATAGCCGAAGCTACACTCGATGTTTTGCGCCCTGTTTTTGAAGATCGCATTATCAGCCGCAGAGCTGATGTCGTTTGGCCACCTCGGAGCTGCAGTTTGACACCGTTGGACTATTATTTGTGGGCTGCCGTCAAAGACAAGTGTTACGCCGACAAGCCAGAGACAATTGACGCTTTAAAGGACAATATTCGTAAAGCCATTGGTGAAATACAGCTGCACACATTCGATAATGTGCTTAAAAATTGGACCGATCGTGTAGGCTACTGCATGGCCAGTCGAGGCAGCCACTTGAATGAAATTATTTTCCATTATTAACCGGAAGGATTGTACTTTCAAATAAAAAAAGAAACTTGAGAAAATATTCAGTAGTTTTTTAAAGCATTTTCAAAAAAAAAAGAAGTTATTTGGCGGACCCTTTACATAAATGGCGGGACCTGCAGCTTAAAGTCGACTCCAAATGGCAGTTTCTTTTTTTTGAGAAACTTTTTCATGGCAATTTTATTTGCTCTCAGAGTTTTTGTCAGAAATCTGCTGAGAGGAGTTCGCAGAAGAAATATTTTTTTCATATTTCGTTTTGTTCGATATGTCTGATCTGCAGATTGAATCATGGCTTCACGGTTTGGTAAGCTAACACAATACTACCAATTACACTATGGCGTCTTCCGTCTTAAGTTAAGTCGGACAAAAGTTAGATCTTTGTTTCCCTATAGTTCTTTATAATCGAGTTTTGGTTAAACACCACATGGATCAACTTAACTTTAAAACTTACGTTAATCAATTGTGTTCTGGAAGAAGCCAATAGTGGACTGGTAGACATATGATGTACACTTGAGTTTGGTGTTTGGAAGGCTCTCATAGCTGGCATATTGTTAGTGGGATAGACATGATATGGTGATCCTCCTGGTCCATGAAATGACTAAAAATAAAAACAAAACAAAATTATATTTCCCTGCATTCTCAGATTAATTTAGAAACTTACATGCATGGCTATAGATTCATTGGAACACCGTTCATTTTGTAATGGTCGATAACGTGCACCTCGGGGATCTTCAAGTTGCATGGCCTTCGTTAAATAGTTTATATAATAGCTGAAAACAACAAATAGAAAAGTTATTATTAGTATTTAATTCTTTTTCTTATTTATATAGAACTAAACCAAGTTTATTCTTATATTTTGTAGAACTAAACATATTTTGGAAATATATATGTGATCGACTCCACCATGTGACAATGCAATTTCAAATAAGTGATTGTAATCTTTTTTAAATTAATCGTCTTATAATACATACATAATTCGAAATTACAAAGCTTTAGTCAGAACTACGACTTAGTTTTTCATACCACTGATGTTGTGTGCGTTAATTTGTATACATGAGTGGCGGGACCTACAGTTAAAAATTGACTCCGAACGACAGATTTTTGAGAAACTTTTCATGGCAATTTTGCTTACTCTCAGAGTTTTTGGCAGAAATCTGCTGTGAGGAAGTCGCCGAATAAATATTTTTTCATATTTGGTTTTGATGTCTGACCAGTTAAGTACGTAATTAAATGCAAATATTTTTGAACCATACATTTTGCTTAAGAAAGCAACAGAGTACTATTAAATCAACCCACAGATTGGTGTAAGTCAAAAGAAGAACGTTCGAAGTGAGGAAGTCCTGCTATTCATTTGGTATAGACGTTTCTCAAGCACTTGAGAGAGTTTGGAACGAATGGATGGGACGTAAATTAAAATGAAATTTTCCTAATAATATTGTTATGCTATTTCATAATTATGTTATCGACTGAAACTGTGTAGCTTATGTAGGCGACTCTGTGAGTGCATCCCAGCTGATTGGCGCCAGTGTGTCAGAGAGTAGTATATTACGCTCAGTTTTTTTTTTTTTTGGCATAGATCGGATATGCCATTGAGCAATAATTGTATATCTTCCCTGATGACATACATAACATAACACATAATTGGCCATTACAACCCTTCAGTCAAGATTACGGCCTAGCTTCTCAACACCACTCATGTTGTGTGCGTTAATTTTATACATGAGTGGCGGGACCTACAGTTTAAAGTCGACTCCGAACGACAGATTTTTTTGAGAAGCTTTTCATGGCAATTTTTACTCTCAGAGTTTTTGCCAGAAATCTGCTGAGAGGAAGTCGCCGAAGATATATTTTTTCATTTTGATGTCTGACCTGGGATTCGAACTCGGGCCTTTCGTCTAATAAGCCAACACACTACCTACTAGACCACGGCGACTCTTCCCTGATGACGCTACCTTTATATGTTTATATAGACGCCTGAAAACCTTCTCCGTGGAAAATACAAGTTAATTCACAAAAATGTATTCCATTCCACTCATGTTGTGTGTCTTAATTTTATACTAAAGTGGCTTGATCTACAGTTTAATGTCGACTCCGAAAGACAGATTTTGAGAAACTTTTTCATGGCAGTTTTTTTTACTCTCAGAACTTTTGCCAGATCTCTGCTGAGAGGAAGTCGCCGAAGAAATATTTTTTTTCATATTTCGTTTTGATGTCTGACCTGGGATACGAACCCGGGCCTTACGTCTAATAAGACAACACACTACCTACTAGACTACGCTGGCTTCACGTATAAAATTAACGCACACAACATGAGTGGTGTGATTAGTTAGGCCGTAGTCCTGACTGAAGGGTTGTAATGGCCAATTATGTATGTATGTAATATTTACACACATAAAATATTAAGGCATTCACGTAACTTGGAAATTTCATATAAAGTTACAATTAAAAAAAAACATTGTTGAGCATTCCAAGAAATATCTGCTAAAGCTCCTCCTGTTTCAACTAATTCTCTTGGCTACTAACAGCCTGGATTACAGTGGCACGATCGTAGTAAAGGAACTGAACACTACAGCTACACATACATATGAGCGCTGTTCACAATCTTGGGCAAATGGTCTGGCATCATGGCATTTGCAAATGTTGGGTATTTTTTTTACCATACACTAACAAAATACACAGAAATACCATTGGCATGGTTTGGCAATTATCCCACACTCAAAACCGTAGTTTATATTTGCCATACTTAAGCAAATGAACAGCTGATCATAAAAATAAAAACATTGCAAAATAAAGTCACAAAAAATGGAAACGTACAACATAAAAAATCGAATTAAAAGAGAAGAGCCGAATGAAACATGGACAGAGGACGAAATAATTAAATAAAATAATAAATTATATGATAGTCAGCTGTGTGTTGAAAAGTTTGCAATAAGTGTTCAAAGTTAAACAAAACAAACCCGTTCTCAATTAACGGCAAATATTTACAATGGTATAAATTTACCATCTAAATGCCCAAGATTGTGAACTAGGCTATGGTATATAGACATATGGTATATAGTCAACAAAAAAAGTGAATTTTTTCGTATTGATGACCGGGAATAGATAATATTTATTTACTACTGGGATTGAACAACTTATCGTCAGTTCAATATCAATTCAATGATTCAGTAAATAAATTATGGGAAACGGTCTGTTGTTACACGCTTTTTCTAAAATCTCTGGAGTTTCTTTAAATGGATTGTAACGCGTATTCGAAATGTCAAATTAAATCAAGCTGGATTTGACCGATAACATATTGGTTTCACGGTCCGCTCTGGTTTATACCTTATTTCACTACATGTGCGACTTTAGAAAACCCCAAACGAAAAAGTCTAAGAGGATCAAATCGCACTCTCTCAGTGGCCAGTTTACATCACCTTCACGTAAGATAACAACACCATCAACCCCCGCGGTGAATCTCCAATGTGGCATAATCTGCATGACATGTAGCGCTGTTCTGTTGAAACAACATGCGTTTTGTGTCCAAATCATCCAAATGGGGTCAAGAGAAGTTGGTAATCATTGACCTATAGCGCTCGTCGTTGACACTAAGGATCTGACCAATGTCAAATAAATATGGACCGATGACATTGACACACTGTTCACATGTCCATTCATCCAGAAATAAGCCTCATCGCCATAACGATTTTTGAATGCAAATTAGGACCGAACACAAAACGCGTAGTTGAATGCTATATTCGTCCATGGTGATTTGGTAAAAGAGACTGAATGAATGATAAATGTTTCGACAGATGTAGTGAACAAGATGAGCGGTGTTATAGCGGAAACTTTTGATTTTAAGTTTAACTCCACATGTTTTCAGCATCGGTCGTATGAATCCTTTTAAATACCTTTTACAAAATGAAATTTTATATTTTATATTTCATTCATTCAATTTTATATTTCATTTTGTCGAGTAATGCCGAATAACTTAATCCGTGTTCCAGCAGGATAATGATCTGGTTCGATAATGAAATGATTCGAAAATTACAATATCAATGTATTATACTAGGTCGAACTATCTTCAGATGCAAATTTGATCGAGAACTTGAGGAATATTGTATAGCATTTTCAGTTTAAATTAAACCTTTTTCAAAATAAATGAAAACTTTTTCAAAATGAACGAAACCTTTTTCAGATTAAACGAAACTCTTTTTAAATTAAACGAAACCTTTTTCAAAATAAATGAAACTCTTTTCAGAATAAATAAAACTTTATTCAAATTCAATTAAACATTTTTCAAATTAAATTAAACCAGTTATAGAATTTAATAGAAAACAAACATATTCATTTTTATAATACTTGTTAAAATTAATGAAGAATTTGTCCACTGACCGCTTTAGGAATTGTCATGATCATATCCATAACATAGTTCGCACAGTCATTTTGATTAATTTGTGCGACACTTTCCTCAATTACACTTACTATGTTATGCTCTGTGACAATGCAAACGTTACATTAAATTGTTCAAATAACTTTTTGCGAATATTTCTCAAAGTTATTCCGGGCTCACTCTCCACAATCGTCTCAATTTTTTCCAGGATTTGGGGAATTAATTTTTTTGCCTATTTTTCCACGAGGAAGTTCCACTAGTTTGCAGTCATTTTTTTATAACGCGAAATAATACTTTTAGTGGTGTTTAGATTTACTCATGTTATACGAGATACTTCCGCGATGGTATTCCCCTCCTCATACAATTTTATTATCATTAGTTTCACATTTTTTGAAATGTTGGCATATTTTCCTCTACTTCTTATTGTTCCACTAAATTCTGTTTCTTCTAAATCACTCATTTTCAACTTTTGACTTTGAATGTGCAATTATCAAGTAAAGAAATTAATCCAACCGTTATCAGACACCAAAAACAATATGTCATTTACAGTAATCGGTTAAAAAAAAATTGCAAATCAAAAAACAAAAATACAACAAAATATGACAAAAAATTCTACAACTAGTTTAATTTAATTTGAAATATGTTTTATTGAATTTGAATAAAGTTTAATTTATTCTGAAAAGAGTTTCATTTATTTTGAAAATGGTTTCGTTTAATTTAAAAAGAGTTTCGTTTAATCTGAAAAAGGTTTCATTTATTTTGAAAAAGGTTTAATTTAAACTGAAAATGCTATAAAAACAACAATCGAAGGAAAGTGCCTCACAAATTGTGATAAACCAAAATCTTGTTGACTTGGACGATGTCTGTATATTTTAATAGTAAGCTTAAAACAAACAAAAAAAATACAAAAGCGCATTAAATATGTACGGGTGACAGCGTTTGTCATTTGCGATATTTTTACAATTTTCGTTATTCTATGTGGTATAAGCCTTCTGCCTATCGCATACAAGATCCTTATGGGCGTACAAATCAGCTCTACAGAAAAATCTGCAAGATAGGAATATCAAAAAGTACACGGAGAAAATCGATACTAATTAAGTAGTCTAAGCCGTGTAATAAATTAAGATATTCACCGATTTTTAGAAGCAGAAGGAAAGGTAATGTTAATTTATGATTTTAATGGAATTATTCTTTATTTCTTTATTCTTCTTATTCGCAGAAGAATGGATTTATTTTTATTGTAGTACTAGCTGTACCCTGCGCGCTTTGCTGCACTACAAACTAAAATAAATTTGAAGGGAAGACATTAGACAAATATCCAATTAAGTTTGAATCATTTTATTGATTTTGTTTCCCGTTGTCCAGATGATTCAGACGAACGGGCCTGAGTAGGACGCATTCGATCAAGTGATTCATTGTTCAAGTGATTCATGCGAACGGATCTGTGCGGCATGTACTCGGAGATTTTTCAGTCTCAATGCTGATTCTGAGGCTAGTAATGCTCTTTTCTTTTCAACACAGGATCAAATGCACAGTTTACGATTTAATTAATTTCGAAGACTTTTCAGTGGCGCCACCTGTCGGAAATTGGTTATACCAACTTAGAAAACTTCGTCGGCTCATGCGCAACAACTTTGCTAAAGATTAAATGCATAGTTTACGATTCCATAAAGTACATTCATTTTTATATATATAGATAATTTAAACTTGAAAAAAAATAAATAAAACAAAAGTCTACTAATTTAATTTTGGTTATATTTTTTCTTATTTGGTGAATTTTTTCACAAATGTTGGTTACAAAATTTTTTTCTTTCCCTTCTATCTTTCCCCCCGCGTCGTTCTTTACACTTTATTTTCTTTGGTTTTATACATCAAGAATCACAGATAGCATACTTGTAGGGGTAACTACTATGCGTATGAGTAATATATTTCAAATGCAATTAAATATTAAGTATGTAGTATGTAGCATACGTGGGCATGGCCCCTCGCTCATTTGGAATATCAACATAAAAAGTAGCCTATAACTCCTTCCAGACATACAGGAAGATACTGTGAAAATTTCAAGAAAATCGGTTCAGCCGTTTAATCGTCTATAAACTTCAAACATACAAACATACAATCAAACACACATTCATTTTTATATATAAGAAGATTAGTAAAGCATTATGAGATTTAGTCTCCTAAATGTTTGTTTTTATATGTACAGTTAAGCAACAGATAATTTTTGGGCATTATTATGGTAATACGAGGGGCCAACAGTGGGCATCAAAAGAAATTAAATTTCTTAAAAATATAAAATAATAAAATCTTTAAGAATTTCATTTTGGCTTTATATAATTATTCTACTAAATTATTTTTAAATACGAGTACTCAGTGTCTATTGACATATAAAATTGTGTGCAGCGAAAATGTGCCAACGTTTTGAAGTATCAACATGCCTTGCATAAAACATTCACTCATTCACTCATTCACCCACTTCTATTTTTATTCTATTTCAAATGTCCTTGTTTGTTTTGAAAATTGTCTATATTAAATATTTTTTAAATTAACATATACAAATACCACACATATGCACAACATACATACATACGTACGTTCGTTCATAGGCATGTACAAGTGTTTAAATACACTCACTTTAGCTAACGAAGAAGAAGAAGCTATAAAAACAACAAATAAAAGAAAGAAACAGAAACAACAGAGTATCCTCTTGAAGCCTTTAAGTATCAAGGAGACAAGAAGTGGGTACTTTTTTGCAACGACCCAATTTTGTTTTTTGTTTTCTTAAGGTTAAATCGTAAAATCACGAAATTTAACGTCACAATTATTATAAAATGATTTTATTTAATGACGGCCTTAAAGTATGCATAAATTGTATACATATAATTTGATGCCAAGTAAAATATTTTTTTACTCTGGCATACAGCACACATACATAACGGTAGATTAAGCAAAAATTCTCTTATACGCCGCCATCTTGAAATAGTGGTATAAAGTCGTTTTCTTGTCCACTTACCAATTTCCGGTCGTCTGGTCATATTTACAGTCCCATCCGGGAGGTAATTTTTGATATTGCCTACCACCGGAATCGGCCATTACGACGAATTAACGTTGAACACAAAACACACTAATTAAATAAATATTTTGTTGTTATTTAGCTGAAATTTCTTAATATTCTTTCTTATTGAGCTCTTTATAGTTTTATTTCGCATGGATTTTATTAACAACAAAAAAAAACACAAACAAACACTCAACTATTGTTGTTTCTATTAAATACAACCACTTTTATCACCAACCACCCCCTTTGTGGTTTCACATAAAATAAAAAATAAAATTATTAATAATAATCGACGTTCCACCTGCAGTCACAAGCTGTTCAACGTCATAAGCTTCGCGAAACACTGATTTCAATTACTCACAATTACTTCCAATCCACACTTGAAGCTTTTTTGTTTCTATATTCTTGCTGTTTTGTTCTTGTTGTTGTTATTTTCTCTTCATATTTGAAATGTATGCAGTTTAATTATTTCTCTCAAAATCTCTTAAAGTTTGGCATACAACGAATTTGTGTATAAAAACAAAAACAGCGTAAAAATAATGATGCCTACATTTGCTTTCATCTCTCTTGCTTTTATTTCAGTGGTTGTTGTATTGTAAACAAAACTTCCTTTGAACATCCACTTTACTACATATTCAAACGTTTGCGTTTGTATTGTAAGTTTTTGCGTGTTTAGTGGAATTTAAAAACAAATGAAATAAAGGAAAACATAACGGCACATGGTTAAGTAACATGCGCAGTAGTTTGTTTTGTCGGCATAAAACCCAATAGGGAATGTAAGGAATTTGGTATACGAGTATAATGAAAACAAATGGACTTTAATACTGGAATTTTTGGATTGCTGTATACATAATAACCGGTTTAATTATAAAAAAAAATTTCGTGTTAATTGTTTAATTTTTTTTATGACTTTTAATTTATATTTTTATTATTTTATATTTATTTTAATTATTTTTATTATTATTATACAATAATAAATTTATTTCTTTTTAATAAATTTGAATGGATAATGTAGTCAGATCTAATAACTAAAAGAATATTATTGTGCAGACTCGACTATATGCGTTTCCATACTAGATTAGATGTAATTATAAAAAAGTAATGTAAAGCTATTTATGCTAAATCAGAGCAATCTCTTGTTCTCTAAGTTCATTATGCCTGTATAACAAAAATATAATCCATCTCGGCACAGGTTGTTCCACTTGTGGACCAACTAACTAATCTCATTGTGATGGTTTATAATCGATGTACACTTGTTCTTCACATATTAAGAGCATCACGATTTGTTTATCGCCTAGGAGGGGTAAATGTACCTAACCGCACCATAGTGGAAGTCGTCACATCCTCCGTGTGTGGGGCCCTCACCCACTGAAACCCCCCCTCGTCAATTGTGGACTTATTTGTGCCCACTCCGGGGCTACGGTGGTATTACTTCGGAGTGGAGTCCTTTTGGCCTCTTCATGTTTATATCCGCGTAAGGATTGCGTAACGAAAGTTGAGGAGACGTTTAAGCGTCTCCACTATTCCTCTCGTGTAAGTCCCTGTTTCGGTTTCGTTTGGCACGTGTGCCAGTATCATCTATGCCGACATGTTTACATGTTCCGCAGCCTCAAGATCTCTTTTCTTCA
Organism: Sarcophaga rosellei; assembly: GCA_930367235.1. Lineage (NCBI taxonomy): Eukaryota > Metazoa > Arthropoda > Insecta > Diptera > Sarcophagidae > Sarcophaga > Sarcophaga rosellei. Next base: position 68,629,577 of record OV884019.1, read on the forward strand.
GTCTTAGAATGCACTCTACCTACTTCACCACTTAGGTCCAATTTTCAATATTCGCAATCATAACCTCAACAATGTTCGCAACCGTGATCATTCCAGCTATTGACATCAGTACAGAACGATAGCAATGCCAGAGTGTACATCCGAAAATAGTGTGCTCTGCTTCATCAATTACTTCCTCTTCCTCGTAAAGGCAATAAGAGGATCACGATATTTCCACATAACCTAAATGCGTAATTTTATATTGGTTTTCGAAGTGAACTATATGGTAAAAGTTCAAATTTAAACGTGAGTTTTAACTAATTAACCAATATGAGCTAATTTTGCTTCCATTGTCGGACGTCTGTTAATGTGAATGCCAAAATATATTTTATATTCGATTGATGAGGTACTATATGGTTACTTATTTTATTTTCGAACGGAACTAATGTACCTTCGTAACGTATGTAAGTGTTGTGATAACACATTTTTGTTTACTTAATTTTATTCTTCAAAGTTTTAATTGCATCTCTTGATGGAAAATTTGTCCCTCTAATCATAGAGATACTTCGTAGGGTTCACATGCGTGTTGAGAAAACCGGTATCATCTGTATCATATTCATAAATAACAAAGTGACAGCTTTCAAAGAGGTTCTGTTTATTAAAACAATAATAAAACTTAATTTCTATTTTGTGTAAGGCCATCGTACTGTACTTTGCCGAATGCTTGGAACATATGTACATATCTATAAAAAGAGTAGATTTACTACTCTTCTCCAAATGTAGCTCTAATGACTTGCACTAATGTTGTTTAAAGAATTTTGACGGATTTAGATATCATTATAACTAATGTAACCTTCCATATCTGAGGGTACTGTATTAGTCGTAAAATGCTAATAATTTATCAGCAGGTTCTAAATCGTTTATATCATTACAGAAATTTGGAGTATGCATTATTTTCTGTCTAAGGTAGATTAAATATAACTGGTTTTTTTCAGATCTTGTTTATTGAGATACAAGCGCAGCAATAATATTACGTCATTTGCAGTCGTTGGTAGTGTTATTAGCATATTTTTTAAAACTTTACGAATAAAACTTGTTTTCTAGTAAAGGTTTAAAATTTTAAAAGAAATCAGTGCAGTCCGGTGATTGGTGTTTCTTTGAAGAGATACTGACGTTAAATCTAATGCTATCGGCTATGATGGTATCCATCCAAAATTTATTAGACTAACGCTCCCTTATACAATTATTTATTTCACTCTTTTCTTCAATACAATTGTCACCATCTCTATATACCCATCTGTTTGGAAACATGCTAAAATAGTAACAATTTTAAGACAAGATAATAGTTTTCGGTTTATTGCTATATTGCCTTACTTATCGAAGGTCTTTGAAAAGTTAGTTTATTTGCAAATTAGTAGTTATCTATATACTATCTCGTTATTGACGTAAATGCAATCCGGATTTATACCACATCACAGCTGTCTTAGTGCGTTGGTTGATGTAACCGAGAAAATGAGTTGCCAGATTGATAAACGTCACACTATGTCATTTCTTGTGCTACTGGATCATTCTAAGGCATTTGACACTGTCCATCATTCTGTATTGAAACCTCGATTGCAATAAAGCTGATATCCTCGTATCTAAGCTACAGAAGTCAAAGTGTTAGCCATAATTCGGTCATATCCAGAAACTGTTCAATGCCAAGAGGTGTGCCACAGGGCTCTATACTTGGCCCATTGTTGTTGCACTCGATTTATGCTCGATACCGTTGCAAGTAAAACATTGCCAAATGCACATGTATGCTGATGTATCCGTTTGAGGAACCAGGATTTGGATCAAATTTATTAATGGGCATCTGCAAATGGTCTGAGTATAAACTCCAAAAAATCAATGGCGTTACTGATCAGAGGACCTGAAAATTTGAACGCGTATCTAACACCAATTCAAATTAACAGATCAAGTGCATAGGCTTTGTTAGAACAGCTAAAAATCTTGGCATAACTCTTAATAAGGAACTAAATTGGTCGGATCACTTTAAAATGAAGTGTGGAAAAACACTTTGAAATCGCTGGATGTCACAGTGTTTTACATCAACTAATATTCGAATGCTGAAAGGTCGTCGTAGTCTAGTAGGTAGCGTGTTGGCTTATTAGACGTAAAGCCCGTGTTCGTATCCCAGGTCAAACATCAAAACGAAATATGAAAAAAAAATATTTCTCGGCGACTTCCTCTCAGCAGATTTCTGACTCTGAGAGTAAATAAACCTGCCATGAAAAAGTTTCTCAAAATCTGTCGTTCGGAGTTGACGTTAAACTGGGACATACAGTATAAAAATTAAGGCACACAACATGAGTGTTGTGAGAAGCTAGGCCGTAATCCTGACTGAAGGGTTGTAATGGCCAATTATGTATGTATGCATGTATGTAATATTCTAATGCTATTAGCGAAGACATATTTACTACCGACTCTTATGTACGGATGTGAGCTGTTTGCTAGCTACAATGCAGTTAGTAGACGAAGACTTAACGTAACTTACAATTCTATAGCACGATATATTTTTGGCATTAGGAGAAATAGGAGCATTTCGCATTTCGACCGACTAATTTACAATGTCACATTTGACAATTTAATGAATTGCCGGACTCTGCTGTTTCTACACAAATTAATATACATATAATCGACAGCCACCTTATTTATATGAGAGATTAATATTTTCTTGATCAAATAGAGGAAACAAAATAAATTCTATAAAATATAACAAGGCCATCTCTCAACAACACTTTTTCCCCCTCAAATACAAATGATCAACAATGCAAACCATTTTAAAACTGCCATTTGCAAGCACTCTGCATTGTTACATAACATAATTGACCATTACAACCCTTTTGAGAGAGGTTTTCTGGCAGGTTTATTTACTCTCAGAATTTTTGCCAGAAATCTGCTGAGAGGAAGTCGCCGAAGAAATATTTTTTTTTTTTCATATTTCGTTTTGATGTCTGGCCTGGGGCTCGAACCCTGGCTTTATGTCTAATAAGCGAACACACTACCTACTAGACTACGGCGACTACTCTTATAAGGATATCCTTAGTAAAATTCTGCAAGCAGTGATTGTTTGGAACGAGCACTTAAATACTATTTCGTATTTCTATTCAAACTAATTTTGTTTGTTAAATTAGTTAAAATAAATGATTCAAAATTAATGCTAGCAACAATAGCTAAGCAATACTATATTTGGCTAATTCACACAAGCCATTGTATCGTTGTATTCATTGTATTGTTGGACGAATATACAACAGTGTATGCTTGTTGTTGATAATTTTCATGTAAAAATCCGATACACTTATACACATTTTTTTCATTTAGCCAGTAATCAAGAAGAAGAATAGAAATAAATACAAAATATTTTCTATGGTACTTGAGTCAATACTTAACATTTCAAAATTATAATTGTTCGCACAAACAATTAATTAATTTACTTTTTTCCGTTATATTTTTCATTTTGTTGCTTGAAAATCAAATTATGTATACTGGTCTTCTTCTTCTTCTTATAATTTTCTGACTTTTGCAATACGAAATACACAATACAGCGTAGCATTGAGCGTTCACAAACAAAAAGTGTATTCAATACAACATACACGATACAAAGTCATGTGAATTGGCCAAATATAAGATTTATTCTTGTTGTATTGTTTTAAACAAATAAATAAATAAAAAAAGGTGCTTTAGTAACTAAGACATTAGTTTGCAAAATTTTAGTATTTTTGTTTAGAATGATTTGTTAAATTTACTTGCTTTACTTTAATCTTATCAAAACACTTTAGTCATACGGTATCTATCAGATAATAGATCTATTAAATCGTATAATTTATAAAAAATTGTCTGCTGGCATAGCTTATGGAAATCTTATTTAAGATTAAGAACGAAAACAATTGACGTAATCTTAAGTTGTATTTTTATTAGAATATCAAAATAATTTCAAGCAATTTAACTCAATTATAATTCAAAAAAGGGGTGTGCGAGAAATCATTGCATAATAAATATTAAAATTTTTAAGTTTGAATTGTTAAGAAAGTATACAAGTACAAAATAAAATTTCAGTAAAATAAAAAAACTGAAAGGAGTTTATCTAAAAAGTAATTCCATAACAATTAAGCGAAACTTAAAGGCTTAATGTTGAAACGTTTTGAGAGACTTTCACAATTTTGCAATTGATTTGGCAAATATTGAATGCCACCAGCAGCATCGACAGCATTCATGTTTGTAGACTCCTTATCACCAGCAATTAGTACAGGTTTTTCGGGATCAATCTGTTAATTAAAGAAAAAATAAAAAATGAAGCAGTCATGGTTTTAGTACGCAGAGATAAAGAACTTACAGCTTCACAACCGCGTAAACGGGAATTAAAATCGACCATTCTGTCTTCAAAATCGGGTGCAAAGCAATTGGGATCCACAGCAATAAATACTTGACCCAAATCAGCAATGGCATCGGAAGCATTATGTGTCCAATGGCGAATTTTTGTGGAATAATTGGCACCAGCCATAACGCCAGTTAAGATATCTACCAAGGCACCCAAACCTTCAAACATAAATTATGTATTTTCATTATAATGAAACTATACATACATATATAATTGGTCATTACAACCCTTCAGTCAGGATTACGACCTAGCTTCTCACAACACTTATGTTGTGTGCGTTAATTTTTTGTTTTACGTGAGCGGCGAGACCTACAGTTTAAAGTCGACTCCGGCTTCTTGAGAAGCTCTCCATGGCAATTTTATTTACTCTCAGAGTTTTTACCAGAAATCTGCTGAGAGTCAGTCGCCGAAGAAATATTTTTTTTCAAAATTGCGTTTTGATGTCTGACCTGAGGTTTGAACCTTGGCCTTACGTCTAATAAACCGACACACTACCTACCAGACTACGGCGACTACACTAATATAATATGTCAGACATTATAATGGGGCCCCTACACTATGCGACCAGTTGTACAACTTTATAATTGTATACAAACAATTTTTATGTTGAATGGTTGGTTGGTCGTCGATGCTACAATAACAATTTATAAGTTAATTTGGTTGAAAAACGGAAGTGAGTGAAGAAAATGACCAACCGTTGATTCAACTTGTTATACAACTAACAGCAACGTGTAGGGGTCGCATAATAATTGATAGTGCACATCCGCATTAAGAGTTTAGCCGTGGAGAGGCTTCCCTATCCATCTCCTCAAATAGAAAGTCAACGCTGGTTAGCTGGTTGTGACCCACTTTAAGTCACTAGTCACCATACACATTAGAAATGTTGAATTTGTTTCGATTTGTAAGAAAGGTTTTCGAGTTAAGATTTAAGCCGTAAAGTAGCGTTCCTGGCGCTCTCACCTAACATATTTGACATTCCATTATGTCTAGTAAAAACTCACTGCTTTTAATCGACCGTTAACAAACTGTTAATTTCAATTTTTTGATGAGAATTTTTTTAACTCGTATATGTTTCGGGAACCGTGTTTATATGGCGGCCGCCCTCTACGTCTTTACTTGATCGACAGTCTCATGTTTGGCTTTTTAGAAAGTGTTAGACCTCTGATATTAAAATTAGCAAAAAGATATTTAGTCGCAGTAGTTTAGTAGGTACTATGTTCGCTTATTGGATGTAAAGGCCGGGTTCGAGCCCCAGGCCAGACATCAAAACGAAATATGAAAAAAAAATATTTCTTCGGCCACTTCCCCTCAGCAGATTTCTGGCAAAAACTCTGAAAATAAATAAAATTGTCATGAAAAAGTTTCTCAAAAATCTGTCATTCGGAGCCTAAGTTAAACTGTAGGTCCCGCCCCTCACGTATAAAATTAACGCACACAACATGAGTGGTATTAGATGCTAAGCCGTAATCATGAGATGAAGGGTTGTAATGGCCAATTATGTATGCAAATTTAATGTCCGAATACTCTTTTATTTTATTTCGATTAGAAAACGCTTGGGAAACCCAAATCAAAATTACGAACTTTTTTAATTCGAACTAAGTAGATTTGAAAACTCTATGAAGTCGCCGTAGCCTAATAGGTAGAGTGTTCGCTTATTAGACGTAAAGCCCGGGTTCAAACCCCAGGCCAGACATCAAAAAACGAAATATAAAAAGAAATATTTCTTCGGCGACTTCCTCTCAGCAGATTTCTGGCAAAAACTCTGAGAGTAAATAAACCTGCCATGAAAAAGTTTCTCAAAAATCTGTCGTTCGGAGTCGACTTTAAACTGTAGGTCCCGCCACTAACGTATAAAATGGTGTAAGAAGCTAGGCCGTAATCCTGACTAAAGGGTTGTAATGGGAAATTATGTATGAATGTATGCATATGTTTGTAGAAAATCTTATAGCAATTATCTTACCATATCCCTTGTAGCCAGAATTAACTTCAGCTCCTCCCAAAGGCATGAGACGACCACTTTCAAAGGCTAAATCGGCATCAGTTGTTTCTTTACCATTGTGATCTAAGGCCCAGCCGTTAGGCAATGCTTCACCTTTACGTCGTTGTATTTCAACCTTTCCTAGAGCTACAGCTGTGGTGGCCATGTCAAGTAAAAATTTATCATCCTTGGCGGGAACACCCATAGATAATGGATTTGTGCCCAATACAGCATCTTTGCCGCGAGTGGGCACCATAATTGGTGAGGTATTAGTCATGGAAAATCCTATTAAACCCTCCTTAATGGCTCTCATAGGATACCAACCGGCCATGCCGTAGTGGTTTGAGCCCTTAGCACATACCCAGCCCACACCAACTTGTTTAGCCTTCTTAATAGCCAAATCCATACAGAAATTGCCTATAACTGCTCCCAGGCCATTGTTGCCATCTACCCAGGCTGTTGATGGTGTTTCCTTTAAAATTGTGGGCACGGCAGCACCATTGGTAGAGTTGATAGACAAATCATTGAGGTACATTTCCAAACGGTTCATGCCATGACTGAAATGGCCGCGATAATCGGCTGCCACCAATAAATCGGCCTGTTGTTCAGCATGATCTTGTGGTACATTTACCGCCTTAAAACAATCGATCATAAAACGTCTCGACTCCTCTACTTTCACTAATTTTGGTTTGTCCCCCCCAACTGATGCCATATTTCTTTGTGGAAAATTTTAATACGAACACAATATTAATACTTTAGTGAACTTTAAAACAGCACTTGTCAGACTAACTGCCCAAACGTTTCCGAATCAACTAAATTAACAAAATTTTTACGGTCTCAAAATAAAGATTGTTAGAACACTTATTTTTGCAATCGTAAACTATTTTGGAAAAGAGAGCCGCTTATAATACAATCTCCCTACCTGTTAATTACTCTACCTGATAATCATTAAAGTGAGATGGTAAGATAATTAAAGGTATGTATGTATGTACATATCATTCTGCTCATTTCTGCCGACAGCAGTTAATAAAAACAAAAATTTCTTTCTTAAAATACTTACTACGCTGAAAAAATAACATTCGAATGAGTACAGAATATCAGAACTGCCAGGAATGTGGTCATACAGAAACAAAATGTGTGTAGGTAGTCATACGCTAATATAAGAACGAGCTTTAACATTACTTAATAAATAATATTTCCGACACAAGCGCTTCTTGAGAATGATCACATGGAGGCTCAGCAATACCAATAAGGGCACAATTGAAAGTTTATCTAACGTATTCTTTTCGTGAGAATTTATCTTCCACCTACAAGTAAACGGTTTGAAGATTTTCAACGTTAGTTGGTAAATTCCTTCATTTTTTCTCTAGATTATGGAAGGCTATTAAATATAGGTTTTAAAGCACTAAGCCTCTGGGTATTGTACTTTTCCTGAAGACAAGTACGAAGTGGTCTCAGTGGCATGTTGCTCGTCTGAAAAATGCGTTTAAATTTATTAGAATCTTACAATGTACCCAATCCAATGTTTAAAATTTGTGATTGACATTTTACGGGAGTGAGTTAAACCAAATGTTATTAAAATCATAAATGATGAATCCTAAAATGTCTGGTATTTGTCCGATCAACACATGATCAAATGCACAGTTTACGATTTAATTAATTTTGAGTAATTTTCAGTGGCGCCATCTATCGGAAATTGGTCATACCAACTTAGAAACCTTCGTCGGCTCATGCGCAACATACATACATACATAATTGGCCATTATAAACCTTCAGTCAGGATCACGGCCTATCTTATCGCACCACTCATGTTGTGTGCCTTAATTTTATACTTGAGTGGCGGAACCTACAGTTTAACGTCGACTCTGAACGACAGATTTTTGAGAAACTTTTTCATGGCAGGTTTATTTACTCTCAGAGTTTTTGCCAGAAATCTGCTGAAAGGTAGTCGCCGAAGAAATATTTTTTTATATTTCGTTTTGATGTCTGGCATGGGGCTCGAACGCGGGCTTTTCGTCTAATAAGCGAACACACTACCTACTACACTACGGCGACTCATGCGCAACAACTTTGCTAAAGATCATAGCATGATCAAATGCACAGTTTACAATTTAATTCATTTTGAGGAATTTTCAGTCGCGCCATCTGTCGGATATTGGTCATACCAACTTAGAAAACTTCGTCGGCTCATGCGCAACAACTTTCCTAAAGATCATAACATGATCAAATGCATAGTTTACTATTCTATAAAGGTCATACAATCAAACATTAACTTTTATATACATACTCGTACATATGTACATAGGTTTAGATTTGAAAATTCATTGTCCGTGCAATATAAGATTGAATCTATAAAAGATGTGAAGAAAAAACAGGGCCACAGATTTATAGCAGCTAGTGATTCAATGGCCCTTGTCTAAGATTCGGACACTAGCCTACACTTCATAATTTGTAATTGATCACTTTGCTTGAAGTTCCCACGCATAAACTAACCTGTACTTTTTTCAAAAATAAAAATCTCGTTTGTAAATTATGATAAAAATCTCTTTTTTTTTATAAATAATGCAACACTTAAATACATAAATAAATGCTTTAAGATACAAACGTATTTGTAACAATTTTAAATAAATTAAAAAATAAAATTCATAGACTCTTTAGAAGCGAAACATTACGAATAATTTATAAAACAAACGAAGTTAAATGATATGTATGTATGTATATACAAAAATTTATAAAAAAATAAAAATTATAAAAAATATCGTTGGCAAATTTCGATTATAACATAAAATTAAACGAAACCTAAAGGTTTGACTTTGAAACGTTTCGATAAGCTCTCGCATGTTTGCAATTGATTTGGCAAATATTGAATGCCACCAGCACAATCAACAGCTTGCATATTCATGGCTTCCTTATCACCAGCAATGATTACAGGTTTTTTGGGGTCAGTCTGTAAGAGAGAAGAAAATAAACAATAAAAATTATTTTGTGAATACATAATATGAGTATTAGGAAAGGAAAAGTATTTACAGGTTTGCAACTGCGTAGACGGCAGTTGAAATCGACCATTCTGTCTTCAAAGTCGGGAGCAAAGCAGTTGGGATCGACAGCAATGAAGACTTGACCCAAATCAGCGGCAGAATTAGCACCAGCATGAGTCCATTTACGTACTTTAGTAGAATAATTGGCACCAGCCATAACACCAGATAAAATATCTACCAAAGCGCCCATACCTAAAAATTTAAAAGATTTCAGCTGTAGCTCTAAGCTGTACAAATTTTCAATAGCAATCAACTTACCAAAACCCTTGTAGCCTGAGTTGATTTCAGCACCACCCAATGGCATAAGACAACCAGTTTTGAAAGCTAATTCGGGATCGGTAGTTACGTTTCCTTCAGGATCTTGAGCCCAACCAGGCGGCAGTGCTTCACCCTTACGACGTTGAATTTCAATTTTACCTACAGCAACCGCTGTGGTAGCCATATCAAGCAGAAATTTGTCATCCTTTGCGGGAACACCCAAAGCTATGGGATTTGTGCCCAAAGCGGCTTCTTTAGAGCGGGTAGGTGCCATCAATGGTGATGTATTGGTCATGGATAAACCAACCAAACCCTCTTTCATAGCTCGCATGGGATACCAACCGGCCATGCCGTAGTGGTTTGAACCCTTGGCACATACCCAACCTACACCAACTTGTTTAGCCTTCTTAATAGCCAAATCCATACAGAAATTGCCTACAACAGCTCCCAGACCATTGTTTCCATCTACCCAGGCTGTTGATGGTGTTTCCTTGCAAATTGTGGGCACGGCAGCACCATTGGTAGAGTTGATTGACAAATCATTGAGGTACATTTCCAAACGGTTCATGCCATGACTGAAATGGCCGCGATAGTCTGCTCCCACCAATAAATCGGCCTGTTGTTCAGCATGAGCTTGTGGCACATTTACCGCCTTAAAACAATCGATCATAAAACGTTTCGACTCCTCTACCTTCACTAATTTTGACTTGTCCCCAACTGATGCCATATTTCTTTGTAATAAATTTAAACGATCTAAAAATTTAAAAATAAAAATAAATTGGAATTTAATTTAATATGACTCTTGCGAACATGCGAAACTATGCGCCTGCCTCTATGGTTCAAGAACAACTAAACAAACGTCAGCTATTTTGTTACCAAATAGAATTTTTGTTAAAGTAATTCCAGAGACAAACAAGAGAATCAGTGATCATCTTTAGAATTATGTACTCAGAAGAGAATTCAAAAGAGAATCTTAAACGATCCAAAAACAACAACTATCGGTTGGATACATATGTGTGAATAATTAATAACTAAAAAAAACAAAAACACACAATAATAAAAAGCTTTTCGATTTTAAAATTCTTATCAGAATTATTATCGTACAATAACAATGCCAGCATGTGTCAACAAAAACAAACTTGCTTTCAAATGCTTTGGACCCGCCAAACAAATCTATAAAATATACACACTTATAAATAATTTTTTTTATTTCTTCTTTATTTAGCTTTTTTGTTATTGTTTTTGTTTATTTATTTATTTATAATAATTTGTTTTCTTTTTTTTGGTGAATAATAATACCGAATTTTATCCCTTTTAAATAGAAGCTCATAAAAACAAATAAAAATTTGTTTACTTCAGTCTTTTATCGTGACAGTCCCCGTAGGTAAGCCGGTAGCATGGTGCGAGAACGTCATTCTATTATACAACTGCTACATACAAAAAAATGTTTGAATATGCTACACTCGCCTATACATATCGATCTCATCTCTCTCTTTCCATCTAGTCTCTATTTACTAGCTAGCACTGACCTTCATGTGTATCTTATTTTTATAAATATTTCAATGAATTTCGAACATAAAATTTCGAACCGTTCTTGACATTGAACTTGTGTTGATGTAATTGAAGCCTGTAAGAATACATACGACTTGTTCCGTAACAAATTATTGTAGAAAATTAATAACGAGTATTTTATAACAAGACATAAATTGATAACAAAAAAATACATACACAATACCGCCATTGAATTTGTTTACGCTTTTGAAAATGATAAATAGCCGTGCCTCTTTCAAAGCATAAGCGACATATTAGAACGAGAGATTGCAACACGTCACACAGTCCTCGAAATAATGATGATATGGAAATACAAATTGTAAAGGAAATTCCTGGGAAGAATAATTTCATACAATTATGAAACAGTTTATCCGTCAAGATTGTCATATTTAGCACCTAGAGCGTCTATCTATTATGTATGCGAATTGGACATTTGCTAAATGTTATTTATATCATTGGCTCTAATCACACGAGAACAATTTTTAGTCGCACAATTTTCGTTCTTTTCAAATCACACGGTATTAAAATTAGTTTGGCATGAAATGTATACGTCAGTGTTCGAAAAAATACTCTAAAGTACGCAACGTTTATATACTGTACTGAATGTAGTGGATAAAGAACACAAACACATTCACTACAACCATAGCAAAACTCTTCGTTTCTATTTTAATGCTTATGAACATGTACGCAAACTCTAACATATCGTGCTGAACAGAGTTCATAAACTCTATTTCTTAGTGTTTGTGTACAAAGTACGCTAAAAAGATCAGTACACAACGAAAAAATTGGGTTTTAGTGAACTTTTTCGGAGTACACTAGCATTTTTAGTGTACCCGAGAGTTTATGTTCTCATTCAGTATTTTATAGATCGCGTCATTATCCTTTAGGAATAAGAGACATATTTCGCTTAAGAATACAAATAAAAACTGATCATTTTTCTCTCTCTCTCTCTCTTACTGAATGAGAACATAAACTCTCGCGTACACTTGCGTATAAACTATAATTTTACGCCAACATAATTGTTCTCGTGTGATTGAAGCCATTCATAAATTGTATAGCACACACACAGTATTGGAAGAAATAATAGATACACAAGCAACAATTTTAACATTCTCTCAAATATTCATTTACCGTTACGTAAACAGAATATATTTTATATATTTTAAGTCATACGTGGCTATTTCTTTGGTGGAGTCAGATTTTTCTTTTGAAACAAATATATTCTTCTTCTTTCATTAGACCACATTAACACGTTGATGCCTATCAAACCTCAATCTATGCAGAACATTTCGTTTTCAGAGAAGATGTATGTACTGTTTAAGGCAGGGGTGCCCAAAAGTTCCTTATGGAAGTGCAAACACCAATACATTTAAAGAAAAACAAATTTTTATTAAATATTTTTTGTTGTGTAAACTAATACATACAAAGAAAAAACAAAAACAAAATCTATATTGATGCTCGCTGTTGTCAATGTTTACCAGCAAAGTATACGAAAGTGTTGTTGCTTTGTATGCAACGAAGAAAGACGAAAAAACTAACAAAGCAAAGTTGTTTGTGTTTTTGTATTACTCGTGCTGAGTGTGCCCTATGCGTATATAAAATACACAGCCTACTGCTAAGCGCTTTTACAAAAACAAATGTGCATGAAGTGTATAGGGCTTGGGCACTACTGCTTTAAGGAATACGACCTATAAATTCAGATTCATGAAGTTCTGTTGCTATTGTGTGCCTTAAGAAAAAGGTTACTGAGTTCACTTTTAAGTTATTTTATGATTTGAAGATCGTCGCTGTAGTCTAGTAGGTAGTGTGTTGGCATATTGGACCCAGCAGTTTTCTGCCAAAAAGGCTGAAAGTAAATAAAATTGCTATGAAAAGTTTCTCAAAAACCTGTCATTCGGAGTCGACTTGAATAAAATTAACACATTGGTGGTATGAGAAGAGTTGTAATGACTAATTATAAAATGATTTGAATACCAACGATTTGAAAGAATTAATCATTGTGGTTCAATTTAAAAGACTATTTAAATGTTTGGTTGTTTTTCTCTGAATTTTATTGTATTTGACACTTTACTTTTGGAGCAGTTCATCGTCCGAGCAATTTTCTTTATAATTTTACTTTTTTTGTACACTGTACGACACAATTCTAGGGCTTATAAAAATCACAATTCAATATAAATTCTTCAATTAAAGGATCATTAATGCCAACATATTTTTATTATTATTATTTTTATTATTTCTCGCCGTAGTCTAGTAGGTAGTAGCTTATTAGACGTAAAACCCGGGTTCGAGCCCCAGGCCAGACATCAAAACGAAATATGAAATAAAATTTTTCTTTGGCGACTTGATTTCAGCAGTTTTCTGGCAAAAACTCTTGAGAGCAAATAAACCTGCCATGAAAAAGGTACTCGAAAACCTGTCGTTCGGAGTCGACTTTAAACTATAGGTTAACCACTCACGCATAAAATTAACACACACAACATGAGTGGTGTAAGAAGCTAGGCCGTAATCCTGACTGAAGGGTTGTAATGGCCAATTATGTATGTAAAGGACCATTAATGTCAATAAACCTATTATTTATCCCATGTGATTACGATTGTTGATAACATTTCAACAAATAAATTTTCACTTAAAAGAAAATCCCGTCAATATAATGAAATAATTTTTTAGTGGGTTCATCAATAAAGGTTCAGTAAACAAGTGATTGAGAAAAAATTGTCCTTTACATACACACGTACTTTTAATATATTGGCTCTCTAGAACTTATTTAAGAAAACATGACAAATTCCAATTTTAAATTTGTGTTTAATTTTCATTTGAATTCTAATTAATTATATTGACTGATTTTTTAAATTTTAACACTGTATTTAACTTAATATGTATTATATTATTATAAAATTTATAATTTAACTTATAAAACTTAATTAAAATACTATGTATTTCACATATATGTATGTATGTTATAAAGTTTGAGGTTTAATTTGTTACAATGTTTATTGATTGAGAGGAAAATACGCGGTCAAATTAATTGTTTCTTTAACATACTACACTACATAATTTGAAAATATCTTTATTTTTTTTAATTTTGAGAATTCTTACAGTTTTTCTACGAACCTTTCTCTTAGAAGTTTATAAGTCTACTAAGTTTGTGTATATGTATAATTGGACACTGTAGCAAAGCTGAAAGCTTATTTTGTTTTAGGAATATATTATTTTTAATATTTGTATTGTTTTGTTTTTATTTGCATAATTGGTTATAATATAAAATTCGTAAATACTGGTCTTAAGTGGTATTAAATTTCATACAAAACGTTCTAGCAGTAGTAGTAAAAATGCTAGTACGATAAATGTTTAACTTTAGGTATTAAATAAATATTTATTTTTTCGAGTATATAAAGCATAAAGGAATATAAAAAATAGTACTACTACTATTGAAAAATTGTGTGTCAAAGACAGCTAACCAGTATTTAACTTTCTTTTTTTTAAATAGATTAATTTCGATTTTTTTTTTAATTTCTGATCATAATTTAACACAATTTGAATGGAAATTTCGTATATAAAGTCTATAAAGTTCATAAAAACTAAACTGAAAGGTGAAATTATTGTAATCTTAAAGAAAATATCGTTTAAGTTAAAATGCATTGAAAATTCGTTCTTAACATTTTCTTACAATTCTTTTTATTTTTTCTGAAATTTCCCCCATCGCCGCCCATTAAGGTTTCTATTGTATTACATGTTATTTTTCTAGCAGCTCTCTACTTTCTATTAAAATCGTTTTTAATTAATATTTGCCTTTTTTGTGTCTATTAAACGATTCTTTCACTAATGCCCAATACAGGTGTGGAGCCTGTGAAATTTGGTCGATTGGTTTTCCTAGTAAGCAACAGTATTAGTAAATGGTAAGAAAAAGGAGAGCTTAATCTATACATATGTATATATGTATGTATAAAAATGAATGTTTGTATGTAACTTATAGAATGTTATCGTCTTCAGCAAAGTTGTTGCGCATGAGCCGGCGAAGGTTTATAAGTTGGTATGACCAATTTAAGACAGGTGGCGCCACTGAAAAGTACTCAAAATGAATTAAATCGTAAACTGTGAATTTGATAATGATATGATCTTTAGCAAAGTTGTTGCGCATAAGTCGACGGAGGTTTCTAAGTTGGTGCGATTAATTTCCGATAGATGGCGCCACTGAGAATTATTCAAAATAAATTGAATCGTAAGCTATGTATTTGATCGTGTATTGATTGGACAAATACCAGACATTTTGGGATTCATCATTTATGATTTTAATAACATTTAGTTTAACTCATTCCCGTAAAATGTCAATCACAAATTTGAAACATTTTAATTCTGGAAAATTTTAAAAAATGCTGTTGGGTTCAATTGGATTGGGTATATTGTGAGATTCTAATAAATTTAAACGTATTTTTCAGGTTGTTCCAGTGTAATCATGCCTCCAAAGCGACAAGCAATTGGTCGACCTACACCTCAAGTAAGGAAGAAAAGAGCATTACGAGCCTCAGAATCAGACGGGCAGCGAGCATTGAGACTGGAAAATCTTCGAGTACATGCCGCTGAGAAAAGTATGAGACTCTTAAAATGAGAAATATTTAGTACAGCAATATCTCAGTTAGAATGTAACCAAATGGCGGTACTAGATTTTATGAATGTTTTGATCTTACAAAATAATTTGTCTCATTCCTTAAATAATTGATCATTTTTATTTTTCCATACAAAAATTCGAATGTATATATTCATTGTGGTATTCATTTATTAGTTAATTATAAGACAGCAGAATTTGAAATTATTTTCCATTTAAATTGTATACATATTGTAATTGTGTTGTTTTTGTTCTAACGATATTCTAAGAAAAATTAGTCTAAGTAAATAATATCGATTTCTTCGAAATGGGTGCAATGCGATTCGAAATACATACAACTTATAAGATTTTTTTTAAATTTTTTAATATGGGTTTTAATTAAACATCAGTTAAAACTAAAGCAAGTACATAAAAATCCAACGTACATCGTCACTACGATTCACAAAGAATCGTTAAAAGGAAATATAATGTATATACATCTTCTAATACAATATAAAATTCTCGTGTCACGGTGTTAGTGATTAAACTCCTCCGAAATGGATCGACCGATTTTCATGAAATTTTGTGTGCATATCGGGTAGGTCTGAGAATCGGACAACATCTATTTTTCATATCCCTAAATGTTAAGAGGGCGTGGCAAATCGTTAAAATTGAATAATTAGGTACATATTGATCGTAGACGAATAAACTTTTGTGGGTAAGTTTGTAGAGTCGATATCGACAATCCCACCAAAAATAGGCGTGACAACCCTTCCCCTTCAAGTGATACCTATAACTCCTAAACTACTGAACCGATTTTAACCATTCTTTTTTTGTTCGAAAACTCATCAGGTTTAGATGGTTTTAAAAAAATAATTCGATACAGCAAAAAGTAGGCGTGGCAAACCTTTAAAATTGAATATTTAGGGACATAGTAATCGTAGACGAATGCAATTTGGTGGGTAAGTTCGTAGAGTCGATATCGATAAACTCACCAAAAATGGTGAGAGATACCTATAAGTCGGCTAATTTGATGGTTTAAAACTATATAAGATGTATGTTTGTTAGTTTTTGTTTTGAAGCGAGTACAACAACTACAACTTTGTCATCGCTATTACAATAAATTATTACAAAAAATATATAATGTGACCTGTTTTGGGCAATAAAAAATCAATTTTGGGCGGGACGAAGTTCGCCGGGTCAGCTAGTATGTATATAAAAAGCTTAGCTGGGATCATTTTTTTTTTGTACAAATGTAGGCTTAGATATATACGGTGAAAATATATTATACTAATCCCTTTTATTAGGTAGTCGCCGTAGTCTAGTAGGTAGTGTGTTCGCCCGGGTGTAAGCCCGGGTTCGTCACCTCTTTTTTCTTTTTGCTGTATATAACCCTCACTATACCAATTTTTTTTTAATATCTAACCTTGTGCTATGTTAGTTTTCCCAGTATGACGAACCCGGGCTTTACGTCTAATAAGTCAACACACTACCTACTAGACTACGGCGACTAACGTTTTGATTTCTCAATTAGATTTCTCTATTATATGTATATGCGTCTCTGGCTGGTGGAAGAATTTTTTTAGTTTGTAATTAGAAATTAGAACAATTAGTAACAGATTGAAGAAATTTTGGTACACAAAAATTACTTATGTTTATAAAATATGTTTAGAAATAATTTAATGGGTCAAATTTCACTTGAGATTAATTGCTGTAACGGAAAGAATTAGAACCATTCTTGAAGCGAGTGATACGATCAATGAAAAGCTAATAACGAACGGCATTAATGTGGGTAAAAAATTATGGCTGAAACATGATTTGCGATCCCGATGAGGTATTCTATCTATTTGATTTCATAGGAGCAATAGAGAAAGGCACAATATCAATATGATTTTGTTAAATAGTTATTCATTCATTTCTGAAGTGTACTGATATAGACGTACAATTTTACTTTTATTTACAAATGTTCATCATTATGAGATCTACACCATACCGTGAAGAATTTACAGTTAAAATGTCAAGTTTCTAGATTCACAAGTTCATAACTATGTACATACAGATTTCTTTGTATATAGTACGATAATATGTTAATAACATTGTCCCTTTTACATTTGACAGTGAATTTATGATATGATTTCTTGCTTACTTTCTTTAAAACTAACGAAAAAAATGATTTAATCAATAAAATAACAATGAATAACAAACAACAAACATAAATAGTGTAAACAGCTCTTAAAATAAATATAACGGTCACGCAAACTTATAATATGATATACAGAGATACACACACGCAGCTTTGAGAGGTATAATTAAAATTATTCTGAGTACTTTCATTTATCAGTAAACAAGTTTGACACACATTTTTTAGCAATAAAATTAACGTAACATACATACATACATACTTACCACATTTTTTCATAAGATCACTTGAAGATAATTGCTGAGGAGAATGATTGTGTACCGATGAGAGTATAGCATAAAAACGTTTTTTATTTTTAAAACATTTTGTCAATAACGAACGTTGAACGGCAGGATTTGATGACTTCAGTGTGGTGAATAATTTTAGGGATGCCATTGCTGAATTGACTTTATTTTATAATTTCCTCTTTCACAGTCAGCTGATTTGTTGTTGTTTATTGTCTTTAATGTTTTGTTTCTCTCTGTATTCACAACAAAACTACGAACACACATTCATACGCTGTACCATCTGCAGTGTTTTAGAGGTTTATGCACTCTTGATTTTGGTTTGTTTTGTTTCTCTTGTCGTCTTGTCGTGTTCTAAATATAAACGAAAAGAAAATTTATATTTGAAATACATAATACAAATTGATTGAAAGTTAAATAAATGCTGTCTCTCCAAAAATTATTGACATTATCAAATAATCTTGTGGTAAAACATACGAATTGGCAAAAACTATTAAACAATTCAGAGTCTGTGTCAATAACCTTAAGCAACGGTAAAAAATCAAAACAAGTTGTACTCCATCCATATAACGCTCATAGCTCTTGCATAAGAACTTCCTATGAAAATTTGTTCTGATTGTGTAGACACCCGTGTAAAAATATTTTATTGAAAAGTTTGATGTAATTAAAAAAAAAATAAATAAAAATCAATTTATTTATTAAAAGCACTCTGCTTTGTTTCGCTCCAAACACTCGACTGGGAAAGCACCAAACAATTGAACTGCCTTGAACTGTTGGTTAGCTAATGTTTTTAGAGAAAATGCCAAGTGAAAATAGAAGTGAAACCATTGCCAATCGTTTTAAAAATTAATACTACCGACCCATATTCCCCGCCGTAATAGTTGTTCCATAATAACAAACAACATGAGTAAATTCGCATATATTTTCCACGTATTTTATTGTTGTTTTTATTTGTTTTTTGTTTTCATCATTATCTTTTTATTTATTATCATATTTTTGCTTTATCTCCATATTCCTATTGTTGCTTCAATACATGCGCATTAGTTGGTCGCCAATTTTAGTTTTGTGTTGTGCAGTTTTTGCCGGTACGAGTGATTACTTTAGCCAATTTTATTCGCAATATGTAGTATGAATTTTCGAGATCGCAACTAACTATTTTACCAGCATTCATTCAGAATAATTTATGTTGTTTTTAGCACAAAAAAATAAAGCATGGTTTGGTTGCAAAGGTAGAGCAAAATGCATTGCAACTTAGAGATCAGAGAGGTTAATTGTACATCAACCATTTACTGTTGCTTGGAGTTGACTTAAAACTGTAGGTTCCGCCACTCATGTCTGAAGCTAGGTCCTAATCCTGCGTAAAGGATTGTAAAGATCATTTAAATAAATAATACCGTTTTTTTTTACAATTTTTTTAATTTTATTATTAATTACAATACAATTACAAATTATATTCTAATATTTATACGAGCGGAGTAACAAGACCATATGCTCGGTGTAGTGTCACAGACCAGAGTCTCTGGTGGGAATCGAACCCACGACCCTCACGCTAATAGTCTAGCACACTACCCACTAGACTACCAGGGCACCCAATACCGTTTTTTACTACCTTGTTATTTACTATAGCGTGGACTGTATTAACGTCTTTTTATCAAGAACTCCTACGAGTTATATCATTCTTTCAATATATTCATCCTCTTATATTCAATTACAATTCATTTTAATTTTTCATTATTTTTAGGAAGTAAACGGAACATGGCTACGTCTAGCTACAAATTAACAGAGATAGAAGGTGATCTTTTCAGCGCACCAAAAGAATATAGTTTAGCACATTGCGTTGCAGCTGACCTTGGAATGGGTGCTGGCATTGCTGTCAAGTTTAAACAAACCTATGGCCAATTGGACACATTACATGCACAAAACGTTCAAACCGGTGGTGTAGCTGTCCTTAAGGATAATGAACGCTTTATATATTATCTGGTCACAAAGCCTCAAAGCTGGGACAAACCAACGTATGAAAGTTTAAGATCATCCTTGAATGCAATGCGTGAACATATGGTAAAAAATTTAGTGGATATATAAATATTTGTTAATGCAAAAGAAACTTAATTTTCTTTTTTAATGAAATTATTAGCGCTCTAATAATGTCAATAAATTGGCTATACCCAGGATTGGTTGTGGTATTGATGGACTCGAATGGGAAAAAGTTAACAGTGAATTGAAAAGTGTTTTCGATAAAGAGGATTTGGAAATTGTTGTTTATAACTTTGTACCAAAATAAAATATATTTAAGTATGTTGAAAACAAAAAAAAAAGAACTAAAACTTACATAGATTTTAATCATAATTGCATTTTTCTTAAAATACTACTTAGCACGATTGGGGTGGTGAGTAATTATAAATGACAATAGAGACGACATCGTTATAAAACATTTCCTTAATCATATCCTTGACTTTAGACCGTCTAAGCCTCAGACAATTTTGGGCATGGCCAACTTGGTTACATTATGTTTTAACTGCAACACAAAGTTTTTATAACATTGGCTTACCATATGCTCCCAGATGGATGACAGGGAACTGTGAACCAGTTGATAAGTTGGCTTTTTCCCACTATTTTGTTTTGTTACCAAATTATAAATGTAGCGATTTTTATCGGTTAAGATGGTGACAGCGCCTGGTTGAACATCTTGTTATTGTAGAATTGAAGCGTCCTTAAATTATCGCTGCAAGGAGAATGTTTTAATAATTTTACTCCAAAAGATTTCCTTGGAATTTTACCGAAAGTTGACGGCAATATCTTTGCACATTTTCATATCTGCAGCTACACAATGCGCCATAGAGTAACTGTCGTCTGCAGAGAATAAATCTCCGTTTATTTCCTTTATTGTACAGAACATTTTAGGTTTTAAATAAAAGGCAATACATTTTTATAAAAATTTAAAATGTGATTCCTTTTTGCAATTGCCACCAAATTCAACACAGAACTGCCAGGTTAAATTATTGAAATTGAAAAATTAACAGCTAAAACCAGCAACGCTACCAGATCTGTGAAGATTTATGTAGCCCATAAAACTTGATGAAGTTGTACAACAAATTTTAATGTTTGATGGCGGTTGGTCAACGAAAATTTGGTTTTTTATAATAAAGCATTGTTCTTGCAGTAATAAATTTGGTCGTATTCACATTCTACAACAACAAAATATTAAACCAGGCGGAGTGGCCGTCTTAACCGATAAAAATCGGTTCATTTATAATTTGGTAACAAAACAAAGTAGTTGGGGAAAGCCAACATATCAATTGATGCACAGTTCCCTGTCATCCATGAGGGAACATATGGTAAGTCAGTAAGAAAATAACAATAAATTTTATTACTTGTTATAAAAACTGTTTGTGTTGCAGTTAAAACATAATGTAACCAAGTTGGCCATGCCAAAAATTGGCTGCGGTTTAGACGGTCTTGCGTGGCCTAAAGTCAAGGATATCATTAAGGAAATATTTTATAACGATGTCGTCTCTATTGTCATTTATAATTACTCACCACCCCAATCAGGCTAAGCAGAATCGTAAGAAAAATGTAACTATGATTGATATCTATGTACGTTTTAGTTCTTTTGTTTTTATTGTTTTCTACATACATAAATATATTTTTGTTTGTTACAAAGTTATAAACTACAATTCACTGTTGACTTTTTTCCATTCGAGTCTATCAATACCACAACCAATCCTGGGTATAGCCAATTTATTGACGTTATTAGAGCGCTGATAATAAATTAAGTTTCTTTTGCATATAAATATATAAAATAAATCCACTAAATTTTTTGCCATGTGTTCACGCATTGCATTCAAGGATGATCTTAAACTTCCATACGTTAGTTTATCCTAATTTTGAGGCTTTGTGAGCAAATAATATATAAAGCGTTCGTTATCCTTAAGGACAGCTACACCACCGGTTTGAAAGTTTTCTTCGTGTTTGCAAATTTAAACAAACAATTGGCTGAAAAATTTAAACGTATGAAAAAAGACCAATTTGTTTATTCAACTTCTTGTATAATAAATCGAGGCGTGTATGGGCCGCATTAGAGCATTTTTTAAATCCAAATTAAACCGATTTTTCGATATAACTTAGTCAAACAAAGGCATACATGTACGCTCATTCGCTTTTAATTTAACATTTTATAATTGTAGCAATGTCAAGGCAAATGTTTCAAAGATCTAATTTTTTTTGATGCTACTGATTGCTACTTACTATGTAAAATGTTAGTCGGTTGACAGGCGAAATGTTATCCATTTGCAATCGGTAAAGTTCTTAAATAGATTCAACTTGCTGTAGATGTAACATATGGCCGAAAATCATAATCTATGGGATTAGTCCATATTTCTGAAAAAAATCTTGACATTCCTGTGATATTTAGACTCAAAGCCTATTCATCAGTTTAGTAAGAAGAAAAATTAAAATCATAACAAGCGCTTTTTTAGGAGTTGTTAGACCCTTCTTGTACGTTCAAAGTCCACTTTGACAAACTCTTTTTTTTTATAACAAACTTTTCGTTATGCATAATTAGGTTAGGTATTATGAGTAGGAGGAAGGTGATAACCCTAGCTTTTTAACATAGGTCAAAATATGTAGGAAGTACCTAGAGGTCACAACTTTGCTCCACCGAAGAAATGGAAGATATAATTAATACAAATATTTCATTCACTTTCTTTGTTCTTATAACAGCGTATCTAATTATATTTATACTTTGTGATTATATTGATGTAAATTATTATTAAAGAAATTATCATGATTATTTCCATTCATGCCCACTGTTCTAATTTGCAATGCTGCCGTATTGAAAATTCCAAATTTAGGACTCAATTTTCCAACACTGTATTGCAAATAAATAACAAACAGCTGATCATCTCTTGTTATTGTTATTATTTTAATTATTTTAACAACATTACGTGCGTGCTTGTGTTTAAGATATTTAAAGTGTTTTTCTTTTTTGTTTTTAAATAAATGTTTTACCATTTAATAATTAATTATTGTATTAAGTTAAATGAGTTTTCTAATCGATTTAATAAGAACCTTTATCGATAAAATGTTGGCATTATTATCGTTTAGTCGTAAAACAATTACCAATACACTGAGCATTTATGTTAAAACCAATACTGGTCGGACCATATCGGTGAATTTAGAACCACAATGGGATATAAAAAATGTTAAAGAGTTAGTAGCACCCCAATTGGGCTTGCAGCCCGAAGAAGTGAAAATAATTTTTGCTGGCAAAGAGCTAAGCGATGCAACGACAATTGAGGTTAGAAAAATCATTGCAAGTGAAAATTAAGAAATTAAATTGCACCGAATTGATGATGTTTATTACAATAGGAATGTGATTTGGGACAGCAAAGTATTCTTCATGCGATACAGGCTAGACCTGTAGCTCAGAGGAGACGTTTGCATTCAACGGTAACCGAAGAAGAACCAACGGAAGAACAGCCTTCGAAACCTCTATGTGAAACTCTTGTTGACCTTCAGCTACTGAGTGAGGAGAGGTCCAATATAACAGAGGAAAGTATGTCAAGACAAAATATTGAATTTAAGTTTGTTGCGTAAAGTAATATTTGTTTGTTTTTCTAGATCGAGAACGTTCAAAAGCTCATTTCTTTGTCCACTGTTCGCAGTGCAATAAGCTTTGCAAGGGCAAATTACGTGTGCGTTGCTCTCTTTGTAAGGGTGGCGCATTTACAGTACATCGCGATCCGGAATGTTGGGATGATGTACTGAAATCACGTCGCATACGTGGTCATTGCGAATCTTTGGAAATTGCATGTGTAGATAATGATATTGGAGATCCGCCATTTGCGGAATTCTATTTTAAGTGTGCAGAACACATATCAGGAGGTGAAAAAGATTTTGCTGCACCTTTAAATTTAATAAAAATTAATATTAAAGATATTCCCTGCCTTGCCTGCACTGATGTAAGGTAATGTTAACTATTTTCATACATACATACATATATATTTGGCCATTACAACCCTTTAGTCAGGATTACGGCCTAGCTTCTCACACGAAGTCACTGTAGTCTAGTAGGTAGTGTGTTCGCTTATAAGACGTAAAGCCCGGGTTCGTATCTGAAATATGAAAAATAATATGTCTTCGGCAACTTCCTCTCAGCAGATTTCTGGCAAAAACTCTGAGAGCAAATAAAATTGCCATGAAAAGTTTCTCAAAAATCTTTCGTTCGGAGTCGACGTTAAACTGTAGGTCCCGCCACTCAAGTATATAATTAAGGCACTATTTTCATACATTACATGTAGTAAGAAATTTGTAAAGATATAATGTTTATACATGTCGGAGAGATCTACAATTTACCCACTGGCACATTTACTCGATGCTTTTGGTGAAATATTTGATGACTCATAAATTCCTTCTTTTCTTTCTGATTTATTGTTGAGATATCATCACAGAAAATCCACTTTTCAAAGATCTGCTAGTTTTGTTTCAAATTCTAATGAATTTTACATGGTTCCCAAATGAAATTGAACTAAATTTAATAAGTCGAGTGCACTCTACAGACATTAGTCTAATCATAATAATAAAATACAGAAAAACAATAATTAAGTATAAACTTGCACTTGAAACCTGTACTTTCTAATTGAATTTTGTACATTACATAAGCAATGTGTCTTTTAGATGAACGTAGGAGAATTAAAATTTGAATATCCGCGTGCTAGAATGTTGAATTGGACAAAAATAGACTAAATCAACCAAACCAACGACATTGAACTTGAACCTCTTGAGCTTATGGGATGTAGGGTAACAGCAAGCACCATATTGCCAGCATAGCGTTCGACATGGCGAAGCGTTGTATATGGTATGCCAAGAAGCTCGATGTTTCTATGCAACAGTTTTAGATGCTTTTGTTATTTCCGTACGTCGAATAAAAATAGTACTCTTTACAAGAAACTAGCATGCTTTTAAACTTCCCCCTAAGGCTTATTTTTCTGCGTTCTCAACAGCAAAGCATGATAGGCATAAGCGAGGTTAGCTCGAAATGTAATCTCTTGTTCTTCGATGTAGCGATTTAATAGATATTTTTGTAAAAGCAACTGTTTCACGGTGGTCATCTCTTAAAAATGCTTTAAACGTTAAATTCTACTTCTTTCCCGCGAAAGCACTTTAGGCTGAATACGATATCTAAAATTCAGAAGTTGAGCATTTGAAACGAATACGGAACATAATGTATATATAGGGGTAATCGTAGAAATAAGTTGGGTGTAACTTTTACTTCAAAGATGTGCATAAAACAATACGATTTAGATAGTAACTAGTGATTAAAATTTAAAAGCCTTGAATGACTATAAAGCTTACATTTTTATTGAAAACGGTCTGTCATCGTTAAATGACAACCATATTGCTTTTTGTTTGAATACCGGGACATGAAGATATTATGGGTATCAGATTGCAAGTTTGAAAGGAAGGAGATTAATCCTCAGTATTGTGGGATCGTATGTAGAGGCTATGGAAAAAACAATCTTGATTTCCATAGCATCCAACCTATTCCATTATACACAACAGGTTTGGAAGCCTCTTCCACTGCAATGACAGATTCTAACAAATCATTTTTTAACATCAACTTTATTCGTTATTTTTTACGTTGATTTTTAAAAGTGTATTATATTGACCTATACTTACAGTGAAACGGTTTTAGTTTTCCCTTGCGAATCTAAACATGTAACCTGTATTGAATGTTTTTTACACTATTGTCGTTCGCGTTTATTGGAGCGGCAATTTATGCCTCACCCGGATATTGGTTATACTTTGGCTTGTCCAGCTGGATGTGAGAATTCATTTATAGAGGAAATACATCACTTTAAATTATTGACTCGAGATGAATATGACCGTTACCAAAGATTTGCTACTGAGGAATATGTATTACAGGCAGGCGGTGTTTTGTGCCCACAGCCTGGCTGTGGTATGGGTCTGTTAGTAGAACCTGATTGTAAAAAGGTTACCTGTCAAAATGGATGTGGCGTAAGTTTAAAATTCAATACATTATAATGCTTTTTATTAATAGATACAAAAAATTTTTTAGTATGTCTTTTGTCGCAATTGTTTGCAAGGTTATCATTTAGGCGATTGTTTACCAGAAAATGGTATTGGAAATACTACTGGCAGCTGTGAATACGCCGTTGACCCTAACGTAAGTAAAAATCAGAAGAGCTGATATAAATTTTTTGATAATAAACTTTTTAACACCAATCAATAGCGCGCTGCTGAAGCTCGTTGGGATGAAGCTAGTAATGTTACCATTAAAGTTTCAACCAAACCCTGCCCTAAATGTCGTACTCCTACTGAAAGAGATGGCGGTTGTATGCATATGGTTTGCACTCGAGCTGGTTGTGGTTTCGAATGGTGTTGGGTTTGCCAAACTGAATGGACTAGAGATTGTATGGGTGCTCACTGGTTCGGTTAAATTTGTTAATTTATCTTTTCTTTTAATTATTGTAAATATGTATTATTAAAATACGGAGACAATTAAGTTGAAAATCTAAAATAGTAATTAAATTATGCCGTTAAAAGGATTTTTAAAAATTGAATTTACGTAGAATTATTTCTTGTTCGAGATTTAGATACGACCATTGTTGATATCTCGGAATTCATCTTTTGGTTCCTTTTCATATAATTATGGATTGTGAAGCTCGTGTTATATTAATCTTTCATATTTGGCGGTTTGGATTGGAAACGATCTGAAATCGTAGGAGTTGTCGTGCTTGGACGACGATGTGCTCTTTGTAAAACGTAAGTATTAATCAATAATAGGTAATGAAATTAAGACGTTACGATAACCTTTAGAGAGGTTTATAGTCAAAGGATTAAAAGCCTCGAATAAGGAAATGATACTCTTCAAATGGAAATAGGCATTTATAAATTTAAATAAGTTGCCCAAAGGCAACTTTAACTTTAGACCTTAAAGCTTCTTGTCTGATGGGTGTTTGGGTTGGACAGATGGCTATTTTGTGTCAAACGACGAATTTCTCCTCATTGATTATGTTATTCGATAAACCGTTTGTTGTATTCCTTTCGCCTAGAAATAATTGAATAAATGAACTGCGATGGCTCGTAGATAAATATTGAAACGAATGTTAACCTCAGCTTTTCGTAGCAATGAAATGGAAAATAAATGTGTTCAAGGTGGTTCGGCTCTGAAAGCATGAGCACAATGACCTTTTGGTAAAAATTTCAAATCTCAATGAACGGTGAGCTCAAGTTAATCTTTTTGTGTGATGAAATAATTTCGTAAGCAAATCTAGTTTGATATTTTTAGGGCAGAAGAAAAAAGTTTAACAAATTTTAGTTTAAGCGTATAGAGTTTAAAACGGGGTTTTTTATCCAAATTCGTTAAAATAAAAAAAGATACAAGTCTATTGATCCGTCAGTGTGTGTTACTAAGCTACCTGTTTAAGCATCAACGGACTCAATCATGCTTATAGCATTTTGAAAAGCTATTTAGCCCATTAAATACTCTGACTTTAGTCTCCCCCTACTATGGTACCACACCACGATTGGGAAATACTGAATTTTTAGGAACTTACATTTTATAAACCTCATGCAAAATTAAATTCCAATGCAGTTATGTATTTATTTTGAAAGAGTATATTTGGTTTTAGTTTGTATATGATTTAAATATTTTCTTAATTTTATAAAAAATGTTTAATTAGTAATTTATTTTCTTTTATGGAAATAATAAATACAATACAAAATACATCTAGGATCCATAAGAAAATATTTTCATTTTATAAAATTTTTTACAATTTTTATAAATCGAAATAATTTTTATGAATTCCAGCATAAATATTCAAATACCATGTATATATAGTAAAGATAAAACTTATAAATTACATAATTATAAATATTTATATTGCAGTGAAAGTAATATAAAACGATTTTCATTAATGATCCTTACAAATGATCCTTTATAATAAATTGTGAGATGTGGAACACAAGATACTTGTTTTTGTTTTTAATATATTTGTCAAAATAATAAATCATATGAATGTGTATGTATGTATAGAAATAAATAATTGTTCTTTTTTTTTGTTTTTTAATAACCTTAAAATATAATTAAATTAAAAAGAAAAATGAAATTGTATTAAATTATACCAAAAAAATATTAATTTTGCATATTCGATATCCAAATACTGTGTATTTATATTGGACGCTTAATGGAAATTTTCAATATAAAAAAGTTCGTTGTAATTGCTGTTGACGTAGATCGGTCTTCTTCAAACATACAGAGATTAACAGTTTCAGTTCAGTTTGAAACTCAAGCATAATCATGACCACCTTCCAATTTTCTCATCTGTATTTGAAGAAAGATGTGATTTTTAATACACAAAAATCTATGATATTAAATGATTAAAAATTATTAAATTTTTTTTTGTATTAAACAAACAAAAGCAAGCACTTATTAAAAAACATACATATATAGTAGAATAATAAAATTAAATAAAATACACTGTATAACTTAAAAGTTGAGAAAATATATAAAATTCGTATAAATTCGCTGTGTTTTGTTTTTTGAGTGTGTTTTAGAGACGTATAAAACTTGACAAAATTCTAATAGACAAAGAAATTTTGTTTGTGGTTTTGATTGCTACAGTTTGTGTTCAGTTCTGAAAATGAAATGTATGAAAAAGTGTTTTTAATTTAAGAATCCTGTTGGGATAATAAAATTTATTATTCGGTTTTGTTTTTAAATAATTACATTTATGTGCCGAAAGTGTATTTTAATAAATAGCATATGTTATATGGTTCCTGTGTGTGGATGAGTAGTGTATGTACATATGTATGTATATGAGTGTAAACATAAAAATGTAGTTGGTTTTGTAATTTTTATGTTTGGCTGACATAAACAATTAGAGAAATTAATTTTTTATTTTTATTTTAAACGAATGAATAAAATAATAAAATTTCATGTTGCATTCTTTAAGTATGAATAAAACACTCACATATTACTATAGAAAACGCTATAATATTTAATTTCTTCTTTTCCCATCTTTTCATTGCCTCTAATCACACGAGAACTAGTTTTAGTCGCACAGTTTTGTCCTTTTCAAATCACTCGGGATGAATACTAGTTTGGCATGAAATGTATACGTATACACAACTTTGTATGTATTAGTGTTTTTGTATTCATTTGATTTTTAAAAATGTACATGTATTAGTTTTGTGCTGGTAGTGCGGGGTTGTAGCTGGTTAAAACTTTATGCCACCGAAAAACGATTTTCTTCACCTCTCTTGCCTATAAACAATCATTTTACGTCAGCACAATTGTTCTCGTGTGATTAGAGCCATTCTGAACAAGTTTTTGTGAGTATAGTTCAATGTACCACCATTTTTTATCGCTCTTGGGTAAAACCAATGCATTATTTGATCGCTATTTCCGAAAATATTGAAATGTGTGTGTTATCAATTTGAAATGATAAAGTAACCAAGTGACGAGGGTACTGCGTTTAAATTATGGTGTGGTATGCAATATCCAGTAATATTGTACTATATGCTCATTACGCCAAATAGACCAACACGTATCATCTTAGTCAGTTAGTGAAATAAAATGGAAGAAGTTGTGAAGTTGCTCTTAGGATCATAACCGACCAGATATCAGCAATGTGTATTCAAAAAGATGACTAGATTCGAGTCATACTCATAATTTCTGATACTTATACGCATTCATACTTATTTCAATATCATACTCATTCTACTCATATTCAAAGTTTGAAGTATTCATCGTACTCATACTTAACAATAGGCAAGAAACACAAAATAGGTATAATTCGCGTACGAACACTACAATACTCACTAGAAGGTTGTACGTTTGCTTTGCTTTTTCTTTCTTCTTGATTTCGACTCTCCTTTACTCAACATAAACAAGAATCATAAAATAAGTATAATTCGCGTACGAACACTACAATACTCATTAGAAGGTTGTGTGTTTGCTTTGATTGCTGTCTTTGTCTATTTCTTTCTTATTTTTTTGTAAATGCAACAACAACTAAGACTGTAAATTTTGATGAATGATTCGAATCATTTATGAGTATTCTAAGTATTTTTCAAAATGTATGAATCTGAATGAGTAGGCGTATGAATCAAACATATTTCGAATGTTATGAATTTGATGTCAACGTTGTAATCATACTCATTGCAATCTGTACTTATAAATCAAAGTTGCTGTGAGTACGAATTAATCAGAGTAGTTGAAGTTCAATACTGTTGACTCACTAATACTCGAAATTCTATGTGTACTTATGAGTAGCGAAAAAACGATTCATTGCTGTTCTCTGTTACTGACACCTGCCAGAGGGCACGAAGAACAAACGACATTATTTTATCGAAGCAGTTTCATTTATATTGAGGTATATGAAAAATATCTTTGTGCGTATTGAGAATGCATCAAACCATATCTGCATTCCATTTCGAAATTCACTTCATCTGAACGACTTCACTCTTAACGACTTTATATGGGAACATAGCTGACATATGTATTTGCGAAACCTGGTCTAACTACTAGTTCGAATGTGAGATGTTCACAAAAATAGAAATGTATTTACAGAGAGATGAAATAAATCAAATCTCTTCTACGAATATACGAGGTAGAATCCATCTTAAGAAACTCATAGCGGGGTTAATGGAAAACCTAAACACTGAGAATATGCTACCACGACTTTTGCTAAAGCTGTAATGAACAGGAAAATGCATCATTTTCAAACCATTGTAGTCTTGTTACGGATGATTTTGAGTATAATCAAGACATCATAAAATTCTCACAACGGCTGAGAAATGATGCTAGCCAAGAATTACAGGTATGTGGTTCAATAATCATAATAATAGGATTTGAACGGGTTCCAATGATTCTATCCTATCAATATAGGACCTAAGTGAGCTATATTTAATTCGATTGCAAATGTACAAGAACAGCTGATGACCCGAAGTTGACGCTGAAGATACACCATGAATGGTTTTTAATAAAATGAGTGACTTAATGTTCACCGAATATCTGGTAGAAGTAGTCGAGCTAATGTATTTCAACATTGACACGTTGACTGCCGACTACGAGATAACTCGCAGTTGGCACCCTAGAAGGGAACGCAATCTACGAGTTATCTCGTACTCACTAAACCTGCCATTTTTGTGTAGCTAAGAATAAAATCGTATTATATCAGTGCTAGTATCGATAAATGGCTTCTGGGAAAAGAACAAAAAGTCAATGTTGGCGTGCGTGGCCATTTTCTTTCCGCGGCAGTCAACGTATTATTAATTACAATAAAATTTGTGGAAAATGGTTTTCAAAATTTTGCATGAAGTTAGAAATACTCATAACAACTTTGGCCTCTAATTAATTTGTATTTGTATATACGGTATGTATGTATGTATATGTCAGCCAATTTCCTGTTTATACTTCATTCAGTGTATGTTTTCTCCAAAATGCAATACATATTAATTTAGAAGCGATAAAAAGGATAAAGAGTTACACAAATGCAAATTTGTTAATCTGATGAATATAAAACCCTCACCTCACGTTCATCGGCATGTGTCCTGTATTTGTCCGATACTTCACTAACCTTTGCAGCAGCTGGTTTCTCCAAAATTTGTGTATAAATCAAGGCAGCTGCAATACCTCCCAAAATTGGACCGGCCCAGTAGACCCAATGAGCATCCCAATTGTTGGTGGCAA
This sequence comes from Sarcophaga rosellei, assembly GCA_930367235.1. Classification (NCBI taxonomy): domain Eukaryota; kingdom Metazoa; phylum Arthropoda; class Insecta; order Diptera; family Sarcophagidae; genus Sarcophaga; species Sarcophaga rosellei. Next base: position 68,661,524 of record OV884019.1, read on the forward strand.
AAGCAGTACCAACAGTACGAGCTGGATTCATACTGGCACCAGTATAGCTAATAGTGCCCAAGTGGCCCAAAGTTACAGCCATGCCAATGGCCAAAGGAGCAGTATAACGAGAGTCTATCAAAATAAATACTCATATATTTGTATACAATATTAGAAAAACAAAAAATAAATCTTAATACCAGGCTTATTAGCATCGCAAGCACCGAATACAGTAAGAACCAAAACCAAACCTAAGAAGAACTCAATGCCAAGTCCTTGTAGTTCAGTTATATTGGGAGCCAAATTAGTGTGACCCAAACCGCGGTAATATGATTCATCAATTAAGGTCTAAACAAAAAAAAAAAAAAAATAATGAGAATATTAGTTTATCATATAAGAATAAATAAATGCACAATAACCACAATATATGTATGTATGTACGTACTCGTATGTATTTATATTTACCTTTATAGCAGCTGTACCAGCTATTGATCCCAGACATTGGAAAATTATATAAAGTACAGCTCGTAATACGCTTACACGACCTGCTACTAACATGCCCAATGTTACAGCAGGATTTACATGACCACCGCTCATATGTCCAACAATCTAGAAGAGAATAGCATGTGAGTGTCGTAAATAATGTCATAAAAAATTTACATTTTTTTAAATTTTTCCAGGTAATAATATCAGTTTTTATAACATCTCGGTACGATTTGCTTCTATTTAAACAAAAGGTACAGAGCATTCAAACTATGTACAGGTTGTTTAAATTACGTTATATTTTTTACTCTTAAAATATTTAAAAAAAAAGTTTACTTTGTTAATATATTTAACAAATGGGTTGAGTCATGCCTGCTTCTACAGTCCGAACAAATGTGAACATCGTATACTTTGCATTAAAAGTGTCAAACGATACAATTTGTTCCATTCTACTTCATTTTGTGTAGCAAAGGGAACTGTAGACAATTTTGAGATCCTAACTATAGAGGAGATATCACAGATGTAGCTCAAAATCGAAGATATTACATTTATTTTTAAAATTCTAACTGTTGTATTGTTGTATATATATATATATATATATATATATATATATATATATATACTAGCTGTACCCTGCGCGTGTTACTTCGCCACCAACTAAAATAAATTTCAAGGAAAGACATTACACAAATATTCAATTAATTTTGAATCATTTTATTGATTTTGTTTCTCATTGTCCAAATGATTCAGACGAACAGGCATGAGTAGTAAGCATTCGATCAGTTTCTAATCGCACTTCTCAATCTAATCTCACAGTTCAAGTGATTCATGCGAACGGGTCTCAGCGACATGTACTCGAAGATTTTCCAGTCTCAATGCTCGTTGCCCGTCTGATTCTGATGCCCGTAATGCTCTTTTATTCCGTGTTTGAGGTGTAGTTCGACCAATTGCTTGTCGCTTTGGAGGCATGATTGCACGGGAACGACGTGAAAAATTCGTTTAAATTTATTAGAATCTCACAATGTACCCAATCCAGTTGAACCCAACAGTATTTTTAAAAATTTTCCAAAATTAAAATGTTTCAAATTTGTGATTGACATTTTACGGGAATGAGTTAAAATCATAAATGATTAACCCTAAAATGTCTGGTATTTGTCCAATCAATACATGATCAATATTTCATAATTTACGATTCAATTCATTTTGAATAATTCTCAGTGGCGCCATCTATCGGAAATTAATCACACCCACTTAGAAACCTATGCGCAACAACTTTGCTAAAGATCATATCATGATCCAATGCAAAGTTTACGATTTAATACGCTTTTAGAACTTTCCACTGGCGCCGCCTGTCGGATATTGGTCATACCAACTTAGAAACCTTTGTCGGATCATGCGCAACAACTTTGCTAAAAGTCATAACATGATTAAGTACACAGTTTACGATTCTATAAGTTGCATACAAACAAACATTCTTTTTTATATATATATAGATAGATAGATAATATAGATATAAGGGAATTTATAAACTATGTACGAGGAATTGTTTGGACTCCTTTTCAACGTAAGCGGTTCAAGTCACTTGTCTATGTAAGCTACAAGCACGAATTAACTCAGATGTTTCGTTTCACGCAAATCAAGCTACACCACATTTCCAAAAGCATTCAACAATGTTGTCGGCGTAGTCTATTATATAGTGTAGCTTATTAGACTTGATGCCACGGTTCAAACTTCAGGTCAGTCCTCTCCAACAATACGAAATATGAAAAAATATTTATTGGGCGACTTCCTCTATGCAGATTTCTGGCAAAAACTCTGAGAGCAAATAAAATTGCCATGAAAAAGTTTCTCAAAAGACTGTCATTCGGAATCGACTTTAAACTATAGGCCCCGCCGCTCTTGCATAAAATTAGCACAATCAACATAAGTAGTGTGAGAAGCTGGGTTGAAATCCTGACTGAAAGGTTGTAATGACCAATTATGTGTGTATGTTATGTATGTTTTGTGTTATGCAAAACAAGCTACACCACATCTAAAGCCTTGAACAAACTTTGGTATTGAAGACTAGTTATTGTAAACCAAGCACATACACGTAAATCCCTGATTTCTTTCAATTTTCTTCAATTTATTGTTATTGAATTGGTCATACACTTCGTGGTCCTTTTGAGGAAATATGCAATCAAGCATTTTTTACAACCCGTAGGGAAAACTAAATTTAAAAATACATATCGATAAGCTCAAAGACATAGTGGAGCCTCGATAAAGATGAAGGTACATACTTTATATAGTGTCTATATCGAGTATAGTGGCCGATCTAAGGATAAAGAGACAGACACTATATACAGATATACTGTATTTATTGCAATAGATATATTCAATATCGTTTTCAGTTATGGTCCAGCTTAGTGCCAACATTACATTCATATCTTAGCTATTATATAGCCGAGTTGATAGGTTCCAATTTGTATGGATGTTGCTCTTTTTACGTCTTCTCAGTTTAAATTGAGTCACACAAAATTGGATATTGAATCTCAGATATTAAATTTGGGCTCAATTATAAAATTCAATATGCATCCAATGTGAATATAAAAGTATCCAAGTTTTAGAAACCAATTTTGAAAATTTTATCTCATGTACTTTCTGGGACACAAGCTTATTCATTTTGTGTAGGAGATGCCACGCCTACTTCAACAAACAACTATTTATTAGATATTTCTACTCCCATCAAAATAGTAAAATAATAAAAATAAATAAAAGTCGTAAATATGGGAGCATTGTAGTATTGGTTATCGATATAGGCTAATGCTGACTAGGTTATCAGTGATAGGTATCTGTAGATATTAGGCTCCATGAATGTTATTCCGTTTTGTAGACGGAAATACATATATTATTGGCATAGCATAATATTATTTATGTAAATAGACTCGTATTAATTAAGTTTTTTAAGTCTTTACAGTCTTCCAACACATGCATTAGATAGAGTGCCCTGGAGTCTAATGAGTAGTGTGCTATACTATTAGCATTGTGTTAGTGGGTTCGATTCCCAGTAGAGACTCTGGTATGTTGCATTACACCTAGCATAAGGTCTATGCTATGCAGATCGTCATAATTATAGTAAATTTGGAATTACATTCTAATAAATAAATAAATAAATAAATAAATCAACAAATAAATAGCATTAGACGATTAGGTCACCAAAGCACTTAAGTTCAATAAGGCATGCAATGTTCGGAGACACAAAATGACGTCTCCATTGACTTGGTGGAAATCTTAAAGGCGGCTGATAAGTAGTCACAAAATTAAGAATTTTTATCCCAATTCATTCGTTAAAGCCTTTAATCGTTTTTCTTTTAATATCTTTGATGACTCAGTTCAATTAATGGGGGTTTTCAGGTCTTCAGATGATGGGGCTATAGCAGGACTATGATAGGGTTGCCATCTCCTTAGATGGGCTTGTTATGGAGGGATTGATGTTTCTTATTTAGAAATTTCGAAATTTATGATGAACATTTTTCCATTGTCTTCCAGAATAGAAATTGAATTACTTGTGTTTGCTTTTAAGTATTTTAACGATTACACGGCGTAGTTGTCAGAAGCGCATATCAGATAGAAATTCGGTCCACTGTATATCGAACTTATTAATAGATATATATATATATATAAATATATACATACATTCGGCTTTATTAAGTATTTCTAAACAGTGCTTAACAAGAAGTTTGTAGTCGCAATTGTCTTATAGAAAGTTTCGACGATTGACCTTCCTAAACTGGTTGTAAAATTGTTATCAAAATTACTAGAACGGAACCGACGAAATTATTAGTGCACACATTGTGTCAAGACTATAATCAAATGATATGTCACAGTGTTTTATTTATTTTCAAAATTCCAACAGTTTACCTAAGAAAACGAATCATATTTGTCCTGAAGTATCATTTTCCTTGAAACCTTAAATTATACGACAACTTTTTAGTTTTTACTACACCTTATAATATATGTATACGAGTATTAATATAATAAATTTTAATTTGTGCAACAACTATGCTAAAATCGTTATTGAGGCGTGCATGCTCATATACATTTTCCAATAAATCGACGGATGGTAGTTGAGTGTCAAACTTTAAATTGTGTCAACTGCTTGTCAATTGTTTACATTTTCATACCAAATGGCTATTTAAGGACAATCAGCTAATAAAACAAGTGAATAAAATAAAATAAAATAAAATAAAAAAAGAAAACAAAAAAACGTCGACAAATTTGGTTAAAACATTTTTCATACACATTTTAATTTGGACTTGTAGTCGATACAAAAATATGAAAAAAAACATAAAAAATGATTGACACCTGAAGCAGTGTATTGTTAACAACAATATATAGTCGAATATGAACATGTGTAAAGTATGTACATTGTATGTATGTATGTTACCACTTACAGTGATGGCCATAAAAACACCGAGACCAAATGCTAACGCCTTAAATGTACCGTCTTCGGCTTGAGTACAAGCACCGCAAGCAAAAAAGTTTAATATTAAATTTCCTAAAAATATAAAAAATAAAATCAAATCAATATTGTATGTATGTAGAAAATGTATTGCTTGTAATTTATTTTTTATGCGAGATTTGATGAAAAAAAAATACAACAACTGAAATCATATTACAGACTTACCAATAAATTCGCCAATAAGTGATTGCCATAAACGAAATTCTTTCGATTTGAGTTCATTGACGCCTAATGAGTATTCATATTTGCCTGCCATTGTGTCGGTCTTGTTACAAATTCGTGACTATTTCCAAAACTGCAAAAATAGAAAAAAATTATTATTATTTTTTATTTGAATGCAAAAAGAGTCCATAAAAAACAATTTGTGATTCTTTCAAATTTTTCATTTGAAATTATGCGTTTGCATTTGGACAATATTTTCAAATTTATATTGAGTTTATGCGTATGATGAACATTTCCGTTTTATTTTTTGATTTGAAGAAAAATGTAAATTATGTAAATTATGTACATACGTACAGTGCTAGAAAATATTAAACGCTCGTTCTAATTTAATGCTTACATTTTTATTAGTTTTTAGACAGATAATGTTGATTATTAAAATGAAACAAATGATGAATAATGAATCTGCAATTTTTGATAAATTAATGTAGTTTTCAACAAGTAGTTAGGTTAAGATGCGGATGCTATCGTTTAAATGATCTGTCCTACGACTTATCGGCATATACTTAAATCTTTGACTCGGTCTGCTTCAAATAAATATGCATAAAAATATTACAAGAAATATATAGTGAAACATTGATACGTATAACGTACTGTACGAATTTTTATTTTCTCCTAAGTGAAGTTAAAAAGCTATTAATTTAAAGAGAATAACGAAGGAAACTGATTATAGAATCCCATGAATATCTTTATTTTTTATATGAAAAAAAGAAATATCAGATTTTAATTAACAGGAAGATACCGTTCCCATTATTTTTCCTCATACTGTATATGCTGGATGTAAAGATAAAAATACTAAGTATGTTAGCATAGCATAGCATTGTTTTTAATATTAATAGTCTGTAACTAATTTAAAGTTAAATGTTTTTTAATACTTCTTTCATATTTATGACTTAATTAGATCAAATGGAATTTATATCCCAACAATTTTTGCTGTAATTTAATATTACCAAAGTACACATGAGCACGTATAGCGGCCCGTTGTAACTTTATATAGGGTAGATTGCAACGTATTTAGAGGAACCTGTAACCCTTAGAGAATGGAGTAGCTATGAACTCCGAATATAAATTATGGAATTAGATGTAGTCGCCGTGGTCTAGTAGGTAGTGTGTTGGTTTATTAGACATCTTTAACAAAACGAAATATGAAAAATTTTTCTTCGGGGACTGCCTCTCAGCAGATTTCTGGCCAAAATTCTGATATTAAATAAAATTACCAAAGTGTTTAAAATAAAAAATTGAGTCGCCGTACTCTAGTAGGTAATGTGTTGGCTTATTAGACGCAAGGCTACGGTTAAAACCCCAGGTCAGACATCAAAACGAAATATGAACAATTTTTCTTAGGGAACTGCCTCTCAGCAGATTTCTGGCCAAAATTCTGAGATTAAATAAACCTGCCGTGAAAACTTTCTCAAAAATCTGTAGTTTGGAGTCGACTTTAAATTGTAGGTCCCGCAACTCGTGTATAAAATTAACGCACACAACATAAGCAGTGTGAGAAAGTAAGTCGTAATCCTGACTGAAGGATTGTAATGACTAATTATGTCTGTATGTATGGGATGGAAATAGTTTTGAAGCTTTCGAGGCAGAATACATGTTTAAAATATCTACGAAACCGCTTAATATGAATACAAATCAGGTCTACACTTCATTATGACGTAGATCAATTTTATATAGAATTTAATAAAGCAGTGAAACTGATAAAGTCATTACGAACATTCAGGGAGAATTTAATGTCGGCTTGTTGTGGCAATTCTTTTATCGAGTCTTCTAAAATGATCAATGTTCGATTAAGTGCCATGCACAACATTTTTCGATCTCGCGCATCCAAAAGCCGGATAATGACATACAAAGAGTTCTACTATTTCGAAGTTCTCACCTCAAGACCAGTATTCATTGTTAAATGTCGCTCTTCAGTGTATCCAAAGTTTTTGAATTTTGTGTGATTCTATAGCTATGTTAACTAGATCATTCGCCCATTTATATGTGACTACTCTCTAATAACCACATACCGCATCACACATGGACTCCTTACAGCTCAAAATAGTCCTAGGTTTTGTATCACTAGAAGTTGGTCTAATTGTTATTTGACTAACAGTAAAAATATTAACTGCTACAGCGAAGTTTGTGCTGACCCTAATCACATTCCCTAACTACACATACATATGTATCACCGTCTGAAAAACGGTGTTTTAATTTGATGAGGAATTAAAATGAAAATATGAAAAAATATTTCTTCGGCGACTTCCTCTCAGCAGATTTCTGGCAAAAACTCTCAGAGTAAATAAAATTACCTGAAAAGTTTCTCAAAAATCTGTCGTTCGGAGTCGACTTTAAACTATAGGTCTCGCCACTCATGTATTTTTTTCCGCTGAGGGGGAGTAAATGTAACTAACCGCACCATAGGGGAAGTCGTCACAATCCCCCGTGTGTGGGGCCCTCACCCACTAAATCTCCCCCACCTCTTTTGGACTCCCTGTGCCCACTCTGGAACTACCGTGGTATTACTTCGAAGTGGAGTCCGTCTGGCTATTTGGCCCCTTTATATCCATATCCGCGTCCGGATTGCGCAAGAAAATCTGGGAATGCGTTTAAACGTCAATTCTAATTCTCTCATTCAAGTCAAGTTTCTTAGATTTCATCAAGGCTTCGGTGTAACTGGGTATGCGATTCTAATTTTCTTCACTGTTCAGAAGTACATAGCAGAAGTTTTCGACAGTACAGTATCTAGTCCAGTCCTGTCCCCACGTTTAAACCCGTCCGTGTAACAATTCTATATATTATACAATCCTATCTTATATCTCAGACTCCGATAGACAGACTCGACAGAATTGAAAAATATAATGTGAACAGCTTTTAGGGGAGATACAGTTTAGCTCCATGCTTGGTATTTTACTTGCAATTCAAAACTACTTTTTTTTTTACCTTTCGTGTGGTGACAACACGACAAATTAAAACTATTTTTTTAACAATACAACCCTCTAATGCATTAGGGTGGTTAATATTTTATATGTATTAGATTTAGGGCCATTATTACAACTTGCCGTTAACGAAAGGGAGGATTTTAAAGGGCAGATAAATTGTTTTTCATTATTATGAGTACCCAATAAGATAGAAGTGAGCGTTAAGCTAAAAAGAGGAACATCCTACCGTTAACTTTTAAAGTTAAGTTTATGTCAGAACTTGCCATATTATATATTATTTTCAATATGGCAACTTCAAATATAAACAAAATGAGAAAACACAACAACAAAAAGAGAGGCCCTTCGTTGCCACTGCGTTTAAAAAAACTTGTTTAATTGAGCAGCTTTTTCGACATTGCTCCGGTACTTCCGCATTATTGAAAACAGTTAACTTAATTTTTTCTGTAAGTTATAAAAACGAAAATAAGTTAAAGGTAACTTTACAGTTCCTTTTAGCTTAAGGTACCTTTAACTAAACCCAAGTTTAACGGCAAGTTATAATAATGGCCCTTAGAGAGTGATTTTAAAATACAGAAAATATTTCAAGCACATTATCCCAGTAATTATAGGGTATTCAATGCAACAGTGTAGTTTTCTCTCTATTATAATAATTGTTAATAATACGCTTCTTGTTAATTGGAAATTAATAGTTTTTATATTTATTTTGTTGGTTTTTTCTTAATCGACTAATTCCATATCATTTTACATCATTCAAAAAGGTGTGAATGAGCAAATAAATTTACAAACCCTCAATGCAATAACAAATTGATTACTATCGTTACTATGAATACAACAAGTATTTACAATGATGTATTACGATCGAAATATGTATGTACGTACAGATGTACACACATCTATACACAAATATAAAACTTAATCTGACACTGCAGTTGTAAATGAAAAATGAAATAATTTTTCTCAATGAAACTGTATGTAAGAATAGAAAGGGAAGTTTCCTAATGGACATTAATAAGCAATGGAGGAATTTTCTTCATTTCGTGTTAATTGAAATGGTGCAGCATTTTATTTCATACTTGTATCCATTTTAACGAGAGCGGAATAAAGCTAAACGGAGTCTGAATTTTTCTAATTGTATCGTATTAACGTTTTATGTTTACTGGGTATATTTCCCCATTTTTGTAATTTAATAACTTGAAATAACGTAACAATACTCATAAATATATGAAGTGTTACAATAGCTGTGTGAAAAATGCATTCATAGCTGATTATATCAATTATTATTTAACAAAAAGTCGACTTCTGTTCTTTTTGTTGCATGAAATCAAATAAGATTAAAAAAAAAACAGCAAAAAAAACAATTAAATTTATTTCATTATTAATTCATAAATGATTTAACATTCATTTATTTTCATTTTATTTCTAAACTAGGTGGTTTTGTATGTATTTTCGTGACAAAGTTTAAATGGAGTTGAACTTGGAATGATCAAGTCTAGTCGGTGTAATGTCATCATCTGTCTGTGAGAAGTGTTAATGAGTTTCAAAGTTTTTGAATTTCCATTTTAAATGTAACAAAAGTAAACGTGACTATAATTATTCACTGTTAAAAAACAAGTGAATAGATTTAACATTTTCTTTAATGTTTCAGTCTTATGTGTAGTATGGTATTAATCTTCTAAGGGCCATTATTACAACTTGCCGTTAAACTTGGGTTTAGTTAAAGGTACCTTTAGCTAAAGGGAACTGGAAAATTAACTTTAACTTATTTTCGTTATTACAACTTACAGATAAAATAAAGTTAACTGTTTTCAAAAATATGGCAGTGCCGGAGCAATGTCGATAAAACTGCTCAATTAAACATGTTTTTTTAACGCAGTGGCAACGACGGGCTCCTTTTTTTGTTGTATGTATATGCTCAGTTTGTTTAAAATTGAAGTTGCCATATTGAAGAAAATATATATGATATGGCAAGTTCAAAAATAAACTTAACTTTAAAAGTGAGCGGCAGGATGATCCTCCCTTTAGCTTAATGCTCACTTCTATCTTATTGGGTACTCATAATAATGAAAAAACAATTTATCTGCCCGTTAAAATCCTTCCTTTAGTTAACGGCAAGTTGTAATAATGGCCCTAATTGTAGTAATAAATTGTGCTACGAATAATTAGAAAACGAGTAACCACTTCAGTCAGGGTCGTCAGGCTACGGCGAGAAACCGTTAATCTAATTAAGTTATTAATCATTACAACTCTTCAGTCAGGGAGTTACAACCTAGCTTCTCACACCACTTATGTTGTGAGTATTAATTTTACACACGAGGGGCGGGACCTACAGTTTAAAGTCGACTCCGAACGACATATTTTGAGAAACATTTCACTGTAGTTTTATTTACTCTCACAGTGTTTGCCAAAAATATGTGGAGAGGAAGCCGCCGAAGAAATAATTTTTAAATTTCATTTTGCTGGCGATGTCTGGTGATTTGAACCGTGATCTCACATCTAATAAACCAACACACTAGTATAGTAAGACTAGGGACTGTTTATTTACATACATACATAATTGGCCATTAAAACCCTTCAGTCAGGATTACGGCCTAGCTTCGCACACCACTCGTGTTGTGTGCATTAATTTTATACGTGAGTGACGGGACCTACAGTTTAACATCGACTCCGAATGACAGATTTTTGAGAAACTTTTTAATGGCAGGTTTTTTTACTCTCAGAGATTTTACTGAGAGGAAGTCGCCGAAGAAATATTTTTTTTTATGTTTCGTTTTAATGTCTCGCCTGGGGCTCGAACCCGGGCTTTACGTCTAATAAGCGAACACAACACCTACTAGACTATGGCGACTGCTTGTTTATTTATTAAAGAATAATTGCAGAATGCTTTGTAAAATTTCCTATCATTACTTAATAAGTAACAGCATAAAGTAAAATTATTCTGAAAACGCATCCGCTTTGATCAGCATCTGGTAATTACCCGCTGCCAATAGTTTTTATTCTAAACATTCTTGAAAATTATGGCTTTATATTGAAATAACTTCGAAAATTCGAACATTATATTTGTTACAATTTCCTGTTTAAATAGAATATATTCTACGTACAATTAGTAATGGTGGTATCAAAATCATTAGAATTAGTTGTTATTTTCTTCAATTATAAAATATTTTAATATTAATTGCATTCATTTACAATGAGATTATCCCATGAGTAATAATTGTTAGTCATTAAAAATAGATTGACATAGACTCCGTCACCCTCTATTTCTAAAGTCGCATTAATTTAAGAAAGTCTACTTCGATAATTTCACATACAATTTTACGCAAATTATAATTAATAATTGGTAATTGTTTTATTTTTTTGGCAAATAGAGATATTAGTATGTATAGTGTAATTAAAATTAATTTGTTTTATAAATAAAAAAACAATGAAAATAATAATGCTTTAATAATTTATTTGTTAATATGTATAGAGAATGGAATATTTTTAGTCAAATATACAATCAAATAATGATTAAATTAATTTAAACTTAAAATACACTGAAACATTTTTATGAAGTATGAAAACGTTATTTCTCCTGCTCTTGGTTTCAAACATGTGTTTCTGCATTTGTAGGCAACAGAGATCAGCAATGAATAGTATTTTCGCTACTCATAAGTACTCATGAAATTTCGAGTATGAGTGAGTCAACAGTATTGATATTCAACTACTCTGATTCATTCGTACTCACTACAACATTGATTTATAAATACAGGTTGCAATGAGTATGATTACAACGTTGGCATCAAACTCATAACATTCGAAATATGTTTGATTCATACGCCGACTCATTTAGATTCATAAATTTAAAAAAATAGTTATAATATTGTTACGAAAATGAAAACATCGTTTAACATTAACATGAATAACAATAGCTACACTAACAAATACAACAAACATGTTACAAGTAAAGCGACAACATTGTTGAAAGAAAAGCAGACAGACAGGTATGAAATAAAGCAACAACAAACAACCTAAGCAAAGTACACAAACAACAATAAAGTAGCAATCGAGTTCTCGAGAAGGCGAAAATGCGAACATTCCATTTCAAGAACATTCATCGGACTGATTACGTGAGCATATAAAAAGTCAAGACAAAGCAGGCAACCAGTAGTAAAAATTCAGTCAGGCTTATGTGAAGACGCGTTGCGTGCGAAGTAAACAGTCGTGGTTTGAAGATCGCCGCTATACAGATGTAACGTACAAGTGTTGTTGCTTACGCAAAGGGTGTGAGCAGAGGATAATAACGAACAAGAAAGTTGTTGTTGTTTCGTGAAGTTGTATAAGGTGACACACAAAAGTAGTGTGAACAATAAAGAGTTTAATTGAAACGAAACACATATTTGTTTTTATTTTTTGTTTGCAATCAACGAACTCATATTCTGAACGTTTTAAAAAAGGTAAAAACGTAAAAAATGTAGAAATGATTTGAGTATTCGAATCATTTATCAAAATTTACAGCCTTAGTTGTTGTTGCATTTACAAAAAAAGAAGAAAGAAAAAGACAAAGACAGGAAACACACAACCTTCTAGTGAGTATTGTATTGTTCGTACGCGAATCATACTAATTTTGTGAGTCTTGTAAATGTTGAGTAAAGGAGAGTCGAAATCAACAACATCATGCGTATTGTTAAGTATGAGTACGATGAGTACCTTAAAGTTTGAATATGAGTAGTATGAGTGTGATATTAAAATAAGTATGAATGCGTATAAGCATCAGAAATTATGAGTAAGATTCGAATCTAGTCATCTTTTTGAATACTCATTGCTGATCTCTGGTGGACAAAAACTTGAGCCCCTACTCCACGTATAATATATGTATTTCTATATTCAAAAGTTCAGTTATATATCGAAAAACATTTCTTAAAGTGTGGCTGCTCTGGTAGCCTAGTTGGTAGTGTGCTAGACTACTAGCGTGAGGGTCGTGGGTTCGTTTCCCACCAGAGATTCTGGTCTGTGACACTACACCGAGTATATGGTCAAAGTTACTCAGCTCGAATATAATTTAATATAATTTGTAATTGTATTGTAATTAATAAATAAATTTCTTACAGTGTAGTTAACATTTTTTAAGTTAACCGCAACAAAATAAAAACATGAATAACACGTTCCATATGACATGACAATATGAACACAATATATTTCCATTGGAGCTTTTATTCATAATAAAACTTTGAATTCAAATCATGATTTAAATTGTGAATGTCTGTCTGTTCATAATAAGATATTCTTGGGAATTAAACTTTGATTTTTTTGTTTGTTTCTGTTGCATTGTATTGTCCGGATAACAATTAAGTATTAATTGGTTGTAAATCCACCGGCAATTATAAATGTTTTTATTTTTAATTTGTAATCAGAAATTGATCTGTAGTTATTATTCGAATACGTGGAGATATTCTCGTTTTGTGTGCAAGTTTATCGAAATAAAATTGCGTGATACATAGACAATAGTAGAATTGGGTCAATAGCCCAAATATGATTCCGAATGACCGTCTTATATTAAATGAATCACATTCAGTCAGGGATTCTTAAACTTGAATTTACTTCTGTAGACTTAATTTTAAATAATAAAATAGTTTAACAAATTTATGTACTTTTTTAAAGAAAGTTATTTAATTAATTTAAAAATTGATTAAAATAATAAACAACAATTTATTAGAAAGGAGAGGGATGGGCCTTTAAAACGATATACATATATGTATTATTTGATTTAATATGCTATGGGGTTTGATGCGGTAAACTTGACAAATGCGAATTTTTTTCAAACTTCTTCTAGTTTGTCCGTTCATAGTAACAAACTTGAATTAAAAAATATGAAATAAGTGATGACATTCTGAATGTGCATTACCTTGTGAAAAGGCTGACACTTTATTTGATCAAATCGGACAAAAATTGTCTTAGTTATTATTTAAAGAGTCTAACAGTCGAGTTATATTTTTCATATATATATTTTCAGAATTTTTGATGGATCTTGATTGTTTATCGGAAAATGTGTCAATTTCACGTTATAGCCATCACCAGAAGTTGGTCAATGTTTGCGCAAAAAGAAATAATAATATTTGCAAAAAAACACAAATAATAGTCAACTTCTGGTAGTCATGCAAACGTGAAATTGGCACATTCAACCAATCAAGATCCATCAAAACTTTTGAAAATTTTTGAACTGAAAGTTCATTTGATAAGATGACATATATAAAAAGTATAACACGACTGTTATACAATTTAAATAATAACTATGGTAATTTTTGTCTGATTTGATCAAACGAAGTGTCAGTCAATGTACTTTAAAAATGTCATCACTTATTTCATTTTTTTAATTAAATTTTGCAAATACGAATAGCTAAACTTAAAAAAAATTAGAAAAAAATCATATTTTCCAGGTTTACACGATCAAAACTCATAACATGTATGCTTGAACCTGATATTTATGTATACCATTTGAAAGGCTCATTTGTCCTCTTTTCAAAAAACTTTGGATTTTGAAATTTTGTTAAAAAATATTTGGGTAAGTAATAATTTTCTGTCAAAAGATCAAAAATACCGTTTTTGTCAAATAAAACAATTTTGAAGAATTCGAGAAATATAAAAAATATTTTTGATTTCTACTCAACAAAACTCACAACTTACACTATGTGTGTATTTTGTCTATCGCACCCTGTAATTAAACAACTAATTTGATTAATTTTTCATCTGTCTAAAGTTTCTGTATAAACACCAAGTAGACTGATTACTGTGGCAAACGAAAACGGCCGTGATCGAAATGTATTGAACTAGCTCAAAGCGTTGTAGAGATGGCTTTACTATTGTTCAGTGAGTTTGATGATTAGATGAAATCGACTACCGTAAGCTGCATCTGTACTGTCAAAAATTTAGAAGGTGGTAATTGTGAGTATCAATTGTTTCCGTCTTTTGTCCGTGTGTCAAAGTTTACGTTTTTTGAATTTAATATTTTAGAACCTACATATGTATTCCAAAGCTTTATTTTAAAACATAAAAACTCTTAATGTGACGTCACACCATCATTCGGTGAAAATAAGTGTCTTTGAGAAAACAAATACTTGTTTTTATTACCAAATTGGTAAATAAAATTATAAATACAAAAACAAAAAAATTAAATATAATGTACATTAAAAAGTGTTGAAAATGGCAAACAAAACAATTGCTAATAAATATGAAGTATATATATATATACATACATACATATATATGTTTTGTTCATAGAATGTTCAATTAAAATGAAAAACTGAAATCATCTTCTTCAGACTTTTATGGTTGCAAGCTTATAAGCAAACATTTCGATAATGACATAATTTTTGCTTAAAAATATTTTAAAGAACAATTAAAATTTGAATGGATATTAAATTTTTAAATAAAGAGGAAAACATGAGGGGTGTGGAAACAAAGGCAGCAATATCCACTTTTGTAGTTTTCGAAATTAATAAGAAAAACTTGTATTTTTAAAGACAATTGTATTTTATAACGAATTTTTTTGTTAATTAGTATAGAAGAAAAATATAAATATGCCGACCAAGTTTGATCCATATCCTCACTGAAGTTTTTGGGAAAATGCTTACTGAAATTTGGAAATTTTGTTTTAACAAAGTGGACATTGCTGCCTTTGTTTCCACAGCCCTCACATATTCAATTTTTTTTTCTTTTTTTAAATACACATTGTGCCTAAAGTGGTAGAAATATAATTCCTCAGTTCTATCCATATACTTTTAAGGGCCATTATTACAACTTGCCGTTAACTAAAGGGAGGATTTTAACGGGCAGATAAATTGTTTTTCATTGTTAAGAGTACCCAATAAGATAGAAGTGAGCGTAAAGCTAAAGGGAGGATCATACTTTACTACATCACTTATAAAGTTAAGTTTATGTTTGAACTTGCCATATTATATGTTATTTTCAATATCGCAACTTCAAATTTAAAAAAACGAGCATATACAACATATGGCCCGTCGTTGCCACTGCGCTTAAAAAACTTGTTTAATTAAGCAGTTTTATCGACATTGCTCCGGCACTGCCATATTTTTCATTTTATCTGTAAGTTGTAATAACGAAAATAAGTTAAAGGTAACTTTAAAGTTCCCTTTAGCTAAAGGTACCTTTAACTAAACCCAAGTTTAAAGGCAAGTTGTAATAATGGCCCTAAATATTTCTAAATATGTAAATTATTTGAGCATGTTTTTACTTAAACAAGAAAGTAATTAAATAATAAAATTAACACAATTATTAATTTAATTCTATTATTGAGCTTCGGCGTCACAATTAAAACAAACACAAGTGGCTGCTACAATTGATCTTGTTTGTTAAATGGAATAAATATTTACTTTAATTTGTTGTTTTTTTCTGAATATACTCATATATTTACATACTTGAAGTGAAATAATAAAGTAGACATTATGATTATTGTTCATTATTTGTTTTAAATATTATCCAAAGCAATTAAAATTCCATTGAAATTGTGAAGTAATCAATTCGATAGGGTATGCGTGACAATTCGAATACCCTTTCTAAATTCAACAAAACAAATAAGATTTGATTAATAAGTTTATGATTAAAAATAAATTTATATTACAAGTCGTACTGGAGTCAATTCACATTAATAACGTCTCACTCGAATCGAGACTGAGACTAGTTGGTTGTTGTATAATCGCATGGGGTTATCAAAAATCTTTACCCTCAATTTTCTTATTTTTTATTTGCCGCTCTCTTTGTTTATTTTAGTTTCATTAATAAATTCTTTCCTGCTAAGCAGGTGTAGCGGGTTCTAGAATGGTAAAGTGAGTTAGATTTTGTCGATTAAGGGCCATTACTACAACTTGCCGTTAACTAAAGGGAGGATTTTAACGGACAGATAAATTGCTTTTCATTATTATGAGTACCCAATAAGATAGAAGTGAGCGAAAAGCTAAAGGGAGGATCATCCCACCTTTAACTTATATATTATATATTATTTTTAATATGGCAAGTTCAAATTTAAGCAAAATGAGCATATACAACAAAAAAAAAAGGTAGCCCCTCGTTGCGACTTTGTTAAAAAAATTTGTTTAATTAAGCAGTTTTATCAACATTGCTCCGGCACTGCCATATTTTTGAAAACAGTTAATTTTATTTTATCTTTAAGTTGTTATAACGAAAATAAGTTAAAGGTAACTTTACAGTTCTCTTTACTTTTAACTAAACTCGATTTTAACGGCAAGTTAAACACTTTCTCAAGTGTTGGCCTTTTCAGTGCCATGTTAGTATTTTTCTACATTGGTGGTTGTTTGTTGGTTGTAGCTCTAATAATGTATCGGGCTCATCAAACGACAGCTCTAAGTTCAAACTTCATCTCTGAAGCATTAAAAAAGATCTGTTGAAAAAATAATAATTTTGACAACCCCGTCTCAGCAGTATTCTTGCAAAAGCTCTGAGAATAACTATTTGCCATTATCTATTTTTAGAATCAACGTTAGACTGTAGGTCACCACTCAAATTTTGTAAAGTGAGAAGCAAGGCTGAAATCCTTGCTCAAGGCTTGTAATCCATGTGTTCTGGATTAACGTAATGATAATTCCATAAAAGGATGAGACTTGTAACCTACCGCTCTATGTCAATGTTGTGAAATATTTGTTGTGTAACTGTCTGTCGCCGTAGTCTAGTAGGTGGTGTGTTCGCTTATTAGAAAAAAAAAATTTTTTCTTCGGCGACTTCCTCTCATCAGATTTCTGGCAAAAACTCTGAGAGTAAATAAAATTGCCATGAAAAGTTTCTCAAAAATCTGTCGTTCGGAGTCGACTTTAAACTGTAGGTTCCGCCCACTCATTCATAAAATTAAAGCACACAACATTAAGTGGTGTGAGGACCTAAACCGTAATCCTGACTGAAGAGTTGTAATAGCCAATTATGTATGTATGCAACTATCTGACCAACGATAGGCAGAATGGTTTTTGTAAGACGCGATACTCTCAAAAAGTTGAAATAAGTCCAGACAACAAGCAATGCGGTGAAATTTGAGAGAGTGTGGTATGGCTGGAGTTTTTTGAAATGTTTTTTTTCGCTTCTCTAGATTTATGTATAGTGAGTTACTCCCTCTTTTCTTCTTGCACAAACTGATTTCTTAGTTTTAACAGATTGCACTACAGGAGTGTGGGGGTATTATCTAAGTTTTGATTGTATTAAAAAATTTCGCAAATTGCAAAATCTACGTATGTGTAAAGGAATGCTAACAATCCTCATGTGTTAGTGTTTGGTTTACAGTTTGGAGGTGTCTGTGAGCTATTTTTCTTTGAAAGTATGTTTCATAGTCAACGTATTGTTACTTTGGCCATTTGGAATGCCAAAATATAGTCGTCGTAGTCTAGTAGGTAGTGTGTTCGCTTATTAGACGTGAATCCTTACGTCAAACCCCAGGTCAGGTTTTTGGTGGCGAAAATTTTCAACCAGCTACAACCCCGCATTATCAGCACAAAACTAATACATGTACATTTTTAAAAAGTCAGCCAAAGATCAAATGAGTGCAAAAACACTAATCCATACAAAGCTATGTGTACGTACACGTTTCATGCTAAACTAATATTCATCCCGTGTGATTTGAAAAGAACAAAAATTGTGCGACTAAAAATTGTTCTCGTGTGATTAGAGCCAAAACCGAAATGTTGTCAATTCACTAAAAGAATTCTTATAAATTATGGCGTCTTTATTGCAAAAATAAGCTTTTAATTTAAAAGCGGGTGCCCTGGTAGTCTAGTGGGTAGTGTGCTAGACTATTAGCGTGAGGGTCGTGGGTTCGATTCCCACCAGAGACTCTGGTCTGTGACACTACACCGAGCATATGGTCAAGTTACTCCGCTCGTATAAAATTAGAATATAATTTGTAATTGTATTGTAATTAATAAATAAATAAATAAATAATTTAAAAGCTTGCACTGTTAAGATCCTGTACAATTGATTGGATTGAAAGTGATATCTTGTATGATGTTGTATGATTTAATTTGAAATGAACTCATTTAAGCGTATGTACTTATAATTGTAATGCTTTGTTTGAAAAGATTTATTAAATTAAAATGCATGAACGCAGTAAATTGAATACATTTTTATGTTTATTTTTACTGCATATATGGGGCTAGTGACCGTTCATCCAGACGCGTGCCTGCCTCACATTAAATACAAGTGAATGCGTGTGGTTTTTATTGTTTCTGATAAATATGTCATTAAATATTTACAATAAGCAAAAAAATTTTTTTATTTTTTTCATGTTTCTTTTCAAGATTCAATATCAAGACAAACATGATTAACACTTTAATGTTAATTAGCTGGCAAATAGATGTCTTGAATGTTTGTTTGTTTGTTTTTTTTTTATCTTCAATGAGGCATAAAAATGTATGCATAAATGACAATAGACAGATTCCAAATATGTAATTAAATAATAATAGAAAATATTTTGTTTTATTATTGAAATTACTTTGTAGAAATTAAATGACAATTTTCGTCTTCTTTTTATGAAATCAAAAGCACGTACGCAATTAAAACATATTATGAAATTAACTGTTCATTTGTTTCTTACCCCACCTGTTGCTGTAATTACATACATACATACCCTTCAGTCAGGATTAAGGCCTAGCTTCTCCCACCACTCATGTTGTGTGCGTCAATTGTATGCGTTAGTGGCGGGACCTACAGTGTAATGTCGACTCCGAACGACAGATTTTGCGAAACTTTTTACTTACTCTCAGAGTGCTGCAATTTTATCCATTATTACGATGCCTAGTTACGCTGGCACATTATTCCTTATGCGTACACCTCAATCCCATCTATGAATCCCTATGGTCTGAGTGAATCTTGATAGGAGATTTCACACTAGAGTGTGAACGGACTGCAGCATTTTCTCTCACAACTTGCTAGAGCGAATGCAATCCTACCGAATACCAACCTACATATGAATACTAACCCTACCTACATTGGTCATTACAACCCTTCAATCAGCATTACGACCTAGCTTCTCATACCACCTACGCAGTGTGTGTTAATTTGTATACATGAGTGACGGGACCTACAGTTTAAAGTCGACTCTGAAGGACAGATTTTTGAGAAACTTTTCACGGCATAGCAATTTTATTTACTCTGAGAATTTTTGCCAGAAACCTGTTGAGGGGAAGTCGACCAAGGAATATTTTTCATATTTCGTTGTTGAAGATGTCTGACCGGGGGTTTGAATCGTGGCCTTACGTCTAATAAATGAATACTAACCCACATATTGTTATTAAGTCCTAAGCTGAGCAAGAATCTGGTTTTAAATTTAATGTGAGACGTACCAATTTTACTGCATCGTAGGGATATCTCTGTACGAGAGGCTTCCTTTACTTATAAATGACTTCTGCATTGGTTGTAGATCCGTCGAGGTCCGAGAGTATATTGTCTAATTTATTTGCCTGTATTTATCTTTAAGTTGTCGTAGTCTAGTAGGTACTGTGTTGGCTTATTAGACGTAAAGCCCGAGTTCAGACCCCAGGTCAAACATCAAAACGAAATATGAAAAAAAAAAATATTTCTACGGCGACTTCCTCGCAGCAGATTTCTGGCAAAAACTCTAAAATTGCCATGAATAGTTTCTCCAAAAAATCTGTCGTTCGAAGTCGACGTTAATCTGTACGTCCCGCTACTCACGTATAAAATTAACGCACACAACTTGAATGGTGTGAGAAGCTAGGCTGTAATCCTGGCTGAAGGGTTGTAATGACCAATTATGTATGTATTTATATTTGACTCAGACTCCACTCATTTGCCTTCTTACACTTTCTCGATTATCTAACGTAACTAACGTTGATTAATATCAAATCGATCACTAAAGGCTCTGAACTTTTAGATTAATTCTAAGAGAATCATGTTTAATGCAATGATGATTGTCAAGATCTTAAGCAGATCTTCTCAGTTAGTTCTGTGGCATTGTTTAATGTGCTTCTGTAAGCTTTGATTTTAATGAAGCTGTCACTTCGTTCTATTCTATCCTCCTCAGATGCTCTTCGTATACTTATGGAATTTTTAAAATCATTTCGTTCGAATATTTATTGAAAACAATAAGAATAAATAAACCATCGATTTAATACATCGATAATCTGCTTTGATTAAACTTCCTCGAAAATTGTATAAAATATGTATAAAAATTAGAATTCAAAATAAAATATTTTTTTTATTCGAATGTTTTGCAAAAATTATTTGAATGTAAAATATGTATTTTCATGCCGACATGCAATATTTAAAATTTAATAGCCACTAAGAAAATAAAAAATTAAAAACAATTCCTGTGAATGACAATTTACGAATGCATTTTTATTTGAATGCGTGATCAAAAACACACGGTTGAAAGAAAAAAATTTAAATTAAGCCTCAAGTGAATAGTGAGTGAGAAAATTAGACGCTGTTATACATTTCATACTTATTTATAGACTCGAAACATTTCTAATAGCATAAGACAATAGGCTGCCGTCCGTCAGTGAGTCAGTCAGTCAGTAAGTTAGTCAATCAGTCATGTGACAACGATCATATTTCACTTTGTCTATAAACCGTTTTAGTGGTCGACTTACATACCTACTGCTTCGGATTATTCAAATGCCTACAGTTAGTGTGCCGTAAAGAGGATTTTATTCATTTAGATCACATATTTAACCTTAATTTCCATTTTAGTGCAGTGAATAAATAAAAAGAGATTTTCATAAAGTGTGCGTAGGAGCCGTCAAATATGTAATAGCGATGAATACATATAATGATAATCATATGAGCATAATGATCATTGTAAGTTATGTCAGCCGTTAAATAGTAGCAAATTTTTGTCTTTAAATTTTACTCTTTACAAAAAGAATGTCCATTAAAATAACAACGTAATAAATTTTTATAAACTTGTGTGTCTATTTAATGTAAAATATTGTTTTTTATGTACATATATACATGCATAAGTATGTAGTTAATGTTTTTGAAAAATATTTTTAATAAATACCACGAAAATAATTTTTAATTATAAAAGCACTTAAAAATTTTTTTTCATTTTGTCATCGGTATTTAAATATTAATTTTGGTGTCTTCATACATACATATATAATTGGCTATTACAACCCTTCAGTCAGGATTATGACCTTACACCTATGACACCGCTTATGTTGTGTGCGTTAATTTTATACTTGAGTGGCGGGACCTACAGTTTAACGTCGATCCCCAACGACAGATTTTGAGAAACTTTTTCATGGCAGGTTTATTTACTCTGAAATCTGCTGAGAGGAAGTCGCCGAAGAAATATTTTTTTTCATATTTCGTTTTGTTGTCAGACCTACTAGACTACAAAATAAATAAAATATATTATGTGGTAAAGTTCTATACTGAACAATCTTTAGCTCTATAAATGAAACCTATTACTCTGATACATACGTGCATAATTGGTCACTGCAACCCTTCAGTTAGGATTACGACCCATTTTCTCACTTCACTCTTGTATTTTGCGTTATTTTCATGGCAATTTTATATATTGTCATAGTTTTTGCCAGAAATCTGCTGAGAGAAAGTTCGTCGACGAAATTTTTTTATATTTCGTTTTATTGAAAATGTCTGACCTGGGATGTGAACCATGGCTTCATGTCTAATAAGCCAACACACAACCTAAAACGGTGTTCAGATATGAACCTTTATTGCGTAAATCACAATAAACGCCATTATTGAACTCAATATTTCATACAAAGTTTCAAGTAATTATTGCGTAATAAATACGCAAATTGTTATAATATTGAGTAAAACTTATTTGACAACTCACATGTCAACGACAAACAAAAAAAAAAAAACAAAACAAAATAAAAACAATGTTGTTCAAACAACCAGCTGTTTTGTTTACCAGCTATCAAATGAATATTGAATAAGCAGCTGAACTGCGTATATTATTATGTCTGAACACTTAAAATATTGTACTCAATAAACCGAATATTGACTAAATAAAAATGCATATCTGAACATAGTACAATACGTTACCTACGATATTTATATAAATGAAAGATGTTGTTTAAATAACAATATGTACATACATACATACAACAGTTAATGTTATATTCAATGTTACATCGGCAATTATAAGATTTTAATCAAAATTATAGTCTAGTCTTTTAAATTTATGTATTTGATTAAATTTTAAATAATGTTGCCTAGTAGTGCTATTATTTATATATTAACTGTTAAAAATTTTACGAATTTGTTGGAAGTGTGTATGTTCTTCTCACATTATAAATTCTATTCATATTCAAATGGCATGGCTCTATTTAAAAAGTCGTAAAAATGCCCAAATTTGTATTCGTATTCAATATTTATAATGTTGTTGATCAAACGTTTTACGACTATGTTTTTTTTCTATCTTTTATCTTTATATCGGTTTTAGTGATTTATTAATTATTATATTTTTATTAAAATTAAAAACGAATAATTGTTATGCGATTTATGGTGATTCAAAATTGATTTCCATATTTGTCGCCGAGAGATTCAGACAGACAAACAGCGAGTAATCAATCATTTGTGTAGTTTAAAAAGTAAAAGAAATTTCATAAATAAAAATTATAAGAAATTTTAAAAAATATATACACCCAAACCTGTTTTTACACGGTTTTTTTTACGCGAATTTGAAATAACACGGTTTTTTTTGACATGTGATAACATAATTGAAAGCGCTGTGAAATTTCAATCAGACCTGCAAACATGTATGACTAGATACAATGAGCTCTATAAAGAGCTTTCCAAATTTGGATCACAACGAACTATAACAGAATTTGCTGTTAAAAGAAATAAACCAGCGCCAGAAGCAGCTTCTGAAGATGTAGAAGTAATAAGTATTTCTACTGACGAGACTGATATTGAGCCACCCCAGCAAAAGAGAATGCGCTTGCATTTTTATAAAGTTATTCAATTTTATAGGCATATGTAGGCTGCTGCATCAATCCTATGTATATATTTTCAGTTTGTTTATACACTTACATACATACATAATATTTGTCTTTTTTTACGCGCTTTTTTTTACACGGTATCCACTGGAACGCATCTACCGTGTAAAAAAAGGTTTGGGTGTATATACATATGTAAGAATATTTAGTAATATATGTATAATAATATTGTAATATAAATAAGAACTTAAGATATAAGTACGTTGAATATGTTACATTCAACATTTACTTTCATTTAAATTGATTACTGATATTCGCAAATGAGGTCACACTTAAGAGTATTTTGTAAAGTAAACAAACAACATGAGATCATATACTTACGAGTATGTATATAATTATAAACAAATCTTTTTAAATGTTTTATTTAAAAAAAAATTTGTGCAAAAATTTGGTGTTCTTAACCAGTATGTTTTACGAACAAAAAAAAAAATTATAAAACAACAATATTTTGATTTTGGTTGTACAATGAAATACAGGAATTCTAATTTTAACTGTGCTCAAATCGAATACAATACGAAAATGCGTAATTTTTTATCATACTAAGTAATAACTTCAACTTACATTGGCCAGCAAAAGTAAGTGCTTGTTCAAAATCTTTTGAAAAACTCATACGATAAATTATAAATAAAATTTTATAAATGTTTCACCAGTTATTCTTTAAAACATAAGCCAATATATTTAATTGTCAATTTAATGATAATAAAATAAAAACAAATATATGTTTTTTCCTATTTTTACTATCAACTATCAGGTATAATTAGAGACAGTTATCGATTTGCATAGAATAAAGTACTTTTTGCACCAAATATTCATTGAATTCAAAATATTTATCCTTTCTATGCTTACAAGTAATGAAAACCCTTATGTCTAGTAGCAGTGTAGGCTATAAACTTTCGGTCGGGACTTTTTTCTGTCAGTTTATTTATGTAATTAGATCTTCACTGTAAAAGTGAGCTAACAATTATTATATCAAATCTTAAAACTAATAACAATAATTAACACCCTATAGCGCGGGACAAAATTTCATGGTTTCATAGAATCTTAAGTCAATTTGATATTATTTGCGCTCGTCTTCTCTCTTCTTAGTCGGCTATGGCCGGCATCATTCAATATAGCACGAGCTAGTGGATTCGGGTGATCCCTTAGCTTCTCTAGATACTTTTCAGCATATTTCACGATTTCCTCTCTAATGGTGGGCACGTTTAGGTCTTTGTGTATGTTCGAATTTTTTATGTACCAAGGGGAATTTTATTTTGGCGCCTTTATATTCTATTAATGTTTGAAGATGAGGCAGTGCCTGATAGCTGTATTCCATAGCACCAGATTGGTTTTAATATTACTTTATATAGAAGAAGCTTGCAGTCCAAGCTAAGGACCGAGTTTCTATTAATTAGCCAACTTAACTGTATCACCTTTAACTTAATTTGTGATAACTTAGCATCTAATTGATTCTTCCATGTTTGTCGCCGGTCAAGATGTAAGCCTAAATATTCAACCCCAGTACTCTGAGATATTATTTAGTTGTATATTTCAACGGGTGGGCATGATTCCCTAAGCAATGTGAATGTTACGTGAGTGCATTTTTGTTCGTTGACCTTTGTTCTCCATTGCTTTGAACCAAGCTTCCAGCTGCACAATATGGTCTTGCAAATACTGAGGTCCTTCCTGAGGGTCTTCATCGATGCTTAGTCGAGGTAAGGGTACTGCATATCGGAGGTATGTATATACTAATTTTAATAAAGGACCTAAGATGCTTCACTGAGGTACACCGGTCTTAATTGTCTGGGGTTCGCTTACATAATTGAAAGTCGACTTGATGCTTGTTATTTGAATGCTCGAAATTTTTGGTAAACTTTTAAATTTACTGAATATACCATCGCTTTTACTCCCCATTGTATTTACCAAAATATTTTATTTTGAAAAAAAAAACGTATGATTGCAATAAATTTTGAAGTCATTAAAAAAGATCAGATCATTTAACTCTTAAAAAAAATGTTGTATTTTGTGTTCAGTAAATGATATTGAACTTGCAAGACGTTGGTTATGGCACCGGTTTCAATTAAATTCAATAAGAAAAAAAATTGATTACATTAATACGTATAGAAAGGAGATCTTAAAATAAAGATATTTTGGTGACCATATTATCAAATGATCAAAGTTTTCTTCAAACAAAGGAGGTCTTTGTATGCTTTTCCAACTAAGTATTATTATACATTTACGCTGCTAAACAAATTCAGAAACCAATCTATTATGTTATTTGGAAGCGATCCAAGAGTATCAATGCATTCTGAAAAAATTATTGTTTGATGTGAATATTGTGTTGGCAGTGCCATCGGTCCATGTTTTTTTGAGACCGACGTTGGTCAGGCTATCACTGTCAACGGCGAGCACTATAGATCGATAATTACCAACTTCTTGTGGTCTGAATTCGATGACATATGGTTTCAACAATACGTTACTACGTGTCACACCATATTAAATATACTGCATGTGGGATTTGAAGGCATTGTTATCACATGTGGATGTTATGTGAATTGTCCACTGAGATCGTGCAATTTGATACCATTATATCTTTGCTAGTGAGCTTTTCTGAAGTCGCAGGTGTATTTAAATAAGCAACAAGCTACAGCTATACTCAAAGCCAACATAACTGATGATATCGATCAAATTTAGTCTGATTTATTAGACAGAGTCATGAAAATTTAAGTTATAGAATGCGTACTAGCCAGGGAAAAATATTATATTCCAGACATAATGGCACTATTAGACCTTGGACACGCTTTGCTTCATTTAAATTTAAAGATAGAAAGCTCTAAATGAAATCCCAGATAGAGGCTTAGTGACAAAGCTAATTTTCTTAAAGGCACAAAAAAAGGAACATTTTTATCAAATAAATTTTTGGACAAAAACAACATTGCATCAGTTTGCATACTCATTGTGTATCAAAGTTGAAAAATTCCGTACTTTTTCAGTACTATTCCATTTCAAAAATACCGTAGTACCCCCGAGACGCTTTCAGTCCTTTTTTATTATTTACATATTTTATATTTTGCAATTTTCAACTATCAATGCATTACCAGCATATTGCTAAAGGTAGAATTATTCTTTAGGCCCGATTAGCCGAACGTACATATGTCCGCTTTTAGAATACGAAAGGAAGGACAATACTTGCCGAACAGTAATGTAATTTCGATAAGCATTTACGTTGCTCTTCATGTGCTACCAACGAACGTCGACGTTTGACTAAATGGGGCGTTTACGTTTTCTTACGTTCAGGATCAACAATTCAGGACCCACGATTCAAACCCCATGTCAGACATTTCCAACAAAACGAAAAATGAAGAAAATATTCCTTCGGCAACCTCATTCTGTCAAAAACTCTCAGAGTAAATTAATTGCTATGAAGAAGTTCGACAGGGTCGACTTTAAACTGTCGGTCCTGCCACTCATGTATAAAATTAACACACACAAAATAAATGGCCTGAGAAACTAGATCATAATCCTGATTGAAGGTTGTAATGTATGTATGTATTTTTTTTACAAAAGTACCATTTGATGCGAAAAAGTACTATTTCAATTGTAGTTCAGTACCATTTTAAAATTTCAATTTTGCAACACTATTGTGTATGGGCAAGGCAACCATTTCTTTGTGTTTGCAAGTGACTAAGGTAAAAAAGACTAGGTGAAGTTTCTATTCATAGTGCAACGAGAATTTAGTCAACAAATTATTTGCTGGGTTATCTTATATTTTTGGGTTAAATAATTCTGTCGTTTTTATTACTTTCTTTATTATCATTTGAATTTTGGGCGTTCTTTTTGGCGCTTATTTAAGAAAATATTTACTTAAAATTATCAACAATTAAATGCTTTT
The DNA here is from genome assembly GCA_930367235.1 of Sarcophaga rosellei. NCBI lineage: Eukaryota > Metazoa > Arthropoda > Insecta > Diptera > Sarcophagidae > Sarcophaga > Sarcophaga rosellei. Next base: position 68,689,484 of record OV884019.1, read on the forward strand.
ATTTTACTTTATTCTTTTCGAAAATAAAATTTATACAATTAAAATTTCGAGGTCACAATCAAAAGAAAAAAAAACAACAACATTTGAAAATGTTTTTCTTGAATTAAATTTAAACATTTTGTCGTTATATATATATATGTACTCGTAAGTACATATATATTAGAGGGTGCGTTTGATAGAAAATGAAAATATTTTATATTACGATGATCTACTTGTCTGAGTGCTCAAAAGAATTCTTAAGTATTAAAAAAAATAATAAGAATGATAGAAAATAATATATATGAAATGATTTTAGACTGAAAGACACCTGTAAAGAATAATTTATAAACATTTACTTTTACTTCTTTACCTTATTCATTCATTCTATTAATATGTACCAACCCCAGTTCATTTATAACTAATTATTTATGTTTATGATTTAAGTAAATAATTATTAATAATAAATGTATTTAAAACTTTCCTATTATTTTATATTATACGCTTTAATTTTATTATTTATTTTTTATTTTTTTTTATTAAATATAAAACAATAAAATGCTTTGTGACTGTGTTTGGGTCGGTGTCTGTGAATAATAACATTCTTCTTAATTATACCGCCACTCTGTTGTTTATTTCTTAATTTATTTCTGTCTGCTTCTTATTCGATATTTTTCTTTCATACTTCAAAAACTTGTATTATTTCATGAAATTTAATTCTTGTTTTAAAATTGCATTTTATACGTTTTGTTATTTTATACATATATTAGGTCATGTTAAAAATTTCCAATAAAATTACCAAAAACAAGTTCCTTTAGCATCCTAAAGATATTTAGGTTTTCTTAGTATGTATTACAAATAATCTGAATATAAATGAATTTATTGTAACTGTACAAGGGAAAATTTTACAATGTTTCAACTGCAAATCTTGGAATTGAGACGGCATGGAAAAGTACTCTGTCTTGAAGAAAGCTGACAAATAAACGTGATGCTGTAGTTCATATAAAGATATAAATGTAATGTTTTCAGTAGTAAGGAGTGAGGCCGAAAAAATGTTGCAACAAATCTTTTACTGTGAGTGAAAAAATTACCGTTAATCATTTAGCTTTAGAGCCATTATTACAACAACTTGTCGTTAACTAAAGGGAGGATTTTAATCGGCAGATAAATTGTTTTTCATTATTATAAGCGGACATGAAGTCGACGTAGCCCAGGTCAGACATCATAACGAAATATGAAAAATAAAGCATTTTTCGGCGACTTCCTCTCAGCTGACTTCTGGCAAAAACTCTGAGAGTAAATAAAATTGCCATGAAAAAATTTCTCAAAATCAGTCGTTCGAAGTCGACGTTAAATTGTAGGTTCTGCCACTCAAGTATAAAAATTAAGGCACATAACATGAGTGGTGTGAGAAGCCAGGCCGTAATCTTGATTGAAGGGTTGTAATGGCCAATTATGTATGTACGTATTAAAATAATTTTACTATTAAGTTCACCTTTTTCTAAAGAAAAGAGTGTACAGTTTTTTTTTTCGAACACACTCCTTAAATAAATAAATACTTTAGGGGAGTTTTAAACCTATTTTGTAACCATTATTTTTATTTGATATTTTTTGAAATTATAAAATGACGCAATTCTATCATTATTTGTTAATTCAGCCAATTAAATGGTCCCCTTGAAGCGTCATTTTTAATACAAATATTTTACCAATTTTAAGGTGTTGTATGGGATTTCTTTTTTAAATTGTGAAATATTTGAAGTTTTTCTACCTGCCTTGATTACGGTTAATATTCTGGAAGAAATATGCCCAAAAAAAGGGGGAAATGAAACTGGTTTGATGAAAACAAATTCATTCAAGAAAGGTAAAGTTAAATCTGTTTAGGTACCTTTTAATGTAGCATTTTAAGGGCAAAAAACTTTGGGCATTGTACTGTAGTATTTTATTATACAATGATGAAAGATGAACAAACAGGCTTTTATGATACACTCTTTCTGTGTGTATTTTAAAACGCAAAAATTTTGTTATAAATTGGAAAGATAAATGATTGTAATATTTGTACTACATTCACATTTTTTGGAGGTATGACAGACTTACATGTTAAATTTATAGAAATGCAACCAGGATCGCCTAGAGGATACATTTATTTCTAATAAGTAACATTTCTCGTTCGTACCTATCTGGAGATCAACACTCAGACTATCGTCCCTTCTTACGCTGCACATAGTGTTGAAAGTAGGACAATATGTTATGGGGCGGATAACGGAAGAATCTTTGATATAAGGTATGAATTTGACTAAAAAAGAACATTTTCTCCATGTAACATTACATTTAAAATGTTATATTGTAGTATTCCTAGGTACATACAAAGTCCAATAAACCGCTGTTATTGTAGTGCAACTTCGTGTTCTTCTGTATACGATAGAGAAAGCTTAAAATATATTTCAAAGCAACAGCAACAACGTATTTGATAACATTTGGTCAATTCACACGACTTTGTATCGTGAATGTTGTATTGAATACACTTGGTTGTTTGTGATCGCTCAATGCTATGCTGTATTTTGTATTCCAAATGTCTTCTTTGGCATTCAAAAAATTTCATATCACGAAACCAACACAACTTTTAAAAACATATGAAAATAATTGGGCAATTCACACAAGCCCTTGTATTGTTGTATGCATTGTATTGTTGGAACAACATACAACAGTGTATGATTGTTGTTGATAATTTTCATATAAAAATCTAATACACTTATACACATTTTTTCCATATGTTTTTAAAAGTTGTATTGGTTTCGTGCTATCAAATTGTGTGAATGAAAAAAATGTGTACATGTTTTCATATGTTGTGTTGGTTTCGGGCTATCAAATTGCTTGAATGCCTCGGAATACACGATACAGCATAGCATTGAGCGTTCACAAACAAACAAATGTATTCAATACAACATACACAATACAAAGTTGTGTGAATTGCCCACATGTGTATAAATGTATCGGATTTTTACATGAAAATTATCAACAACAAGCATACGCTGTTGTATATTCGACCAATAATACACTCAATACAACGATTCAATGGCTTGTGTGAATTGACCAATTATTATATTTGCTGTCGGATATAAGTGAAGTAAAGAAGGTCAGATAAGATGCGGTATTTATTCCATCGTTTTAAGAATCCAGTACACTTTAATGCTTCTTCGATACTTTACAAATATGCTACTTCCAGGCAACATTGTCTCCTTTGTATTTTCATTATCCATTCGTCTAGACAAATCATCAATATCACAATTATGAGTCAACAGAAAATATTAAGTGTTGGGCGCATTGTATTGCATTGTAGAGGAGTGGTACCGTTTTTAACCTAGCTAGGGTTCCTCTATAATGTGTTTCCAAAATTTGTTGCCATTACCCATCTCCGAAAATCTGTTAGATATCAGAAGCACAGGCTCTAAATATGTATTCTGGTGGTTGGTTTTTATCATTTTAGAAGCTACACATTGAACTAAAAGGAATTCCTATCCAAAAGATATATTAAGAACAGTTGTAATAATGGCACTAAGTTAGCTTTTTAAATTTTTGGATAGATTACGATTATATATTAAAATAATAAGAGTAGTAATAAGGTTTGGTCATCATCATATAAGAATGAATTATAATTTGTTTATGAACTGCATAGCATTAAATTTTTATTGGTTATTTAAGAGACGAATTGTACGAAATCGGTGAAAATCTGAAACATAATATTTTTAAACATAATCAAAAAAATAATTGTACAAATACAACCATTTCATATAAACATATACGTACATACATATTATATACACTAAACCTACATATTATATTTACTCAAAATACATTTAAAATCACAATATTAAAGAAGGGGTTTTAATCTGGTTTTCATATGTACTTTATTTCTATAAATACCATGCAAAATAAAAGAGTTGAAGATAGTTCTTTTTAAATGTTTTTATGTTTTTATGTTCTGGAATGTTCTTTATGTTATCACAAAGTAAATACAGGGTAATTGAAAATGTTATAATTGTTCATTCAGTTTTATAATTATTATGATAATTTATAAATTTATTTGGTATTTTTTTTTAGTAAATATTTATTACAGAAAACGTGTTTAACTACTGAATAATTTGTTACCATAGAATAATTTAATTATAAAAGAAAATTTGGAAGCCCTTTGGCCATAATTAATAATGTTTTACCAGTTTTTTTTTAATATTGCTAAGCGCCGTCATATGGCAAAGTGATCGATTGATTTTGCTTTTAATCACAGTAATTCGACAGGCAAGTGTCTTTCGATAGTTTTTATCAACATTTTTCGCTTCTGACTTTTTACGTTTATTTTCGCTTTTATGACGAAACATTTTCTGGTATTCTCAAACAAAACATGTCTTTTTTTTAATAATCAAATTAAAGGAATTAATAAATTATTTATTAATATACGAATTCATTTTAAAGCCTACAAATTATGAAATAATATTCAAAATATTATAATGCGCCACACATTGTTAAAAATAATTTTTTTAATTTAATTACACGGAATTAAAAAAAAAATATTAAAAATCTTATGAGTTTTTAATGCCCAAAAGTAGCAGAGTAGACTTAATTAATTTTTAATAATAACAGCTAATAAACAATAACAATTGCGCATATTAATGAAGTACGATCGTTCGTACGTTCCTATTTTTTATGTGCATTTGGAAGTTATATTCAGATATTTGATTGTAATTGAAAAACGAAATAATACCACATTCATTCATTGAAATCGCAGTAGTCTAGTAGGTAGTGTGTTGGCTTATTAGACGAAAGGCCCGAGTTCGAATCCCCGGTCAGTCATCAAAACAAAATATGAAAAATATTTCTTCTCCAACTTCCTTTCAGCGGATTACTGGCAAAAACTCTGAGAGTAAATAAAATTGCCGTGTAAAGTTTCTCAAACATCTGTCGTTCTGAGTCGACTTTAAACTGTATGTCCCGCCACTCTTGTATAAAATTAACACACACAGCATGAGTGATGTTGAGAAGCTATAGGCCGTAATCCTGACTGAAGGGTTGTAATGGTTATGTACGTATCACATTCATTCGCTGCGGATAATAAATATTTCATTGATGTCTGCGTTCTTTTACAGTGTCAAAGGCTAAATGCTTACAAAATCTGCCATAATTTTTTTTAATAAAATTGATCGCTAAGGATATATAATTCTATTTTTTTTTTATTAATTTAAAGGTTGTGATAAGCTTGTTCAAACCTTATCTCTGACATTTTGAATAAATCGAAATATGAAAATAATACATTCGCCGATTACTTTTCAGCAGTCTTGTGGCAAAAACTCTGACGGTAAATAAAATTGACTGACTCAACCCTTTAGTCAGTAAGTAAGTAAGCCTAATACTATGTTCAGATATGCACTTTTATTGAGTCAGTATTCGGTTTATTGAGTACAATATTTTAAGTGTTCAGACATAACAATATACGCAGTTCAGCTGCTTATTCAATATTCATTTGACAGCTGGTAAACAAAACAGCTGGTTGTTTCAACAATATTGTTTTTATTTTGTTTTCTTTTTTTTCGTTTTGTTTGTCGTTGTTGATATTTGAGTTGTCAAATATCAACAGAAAGTGTTCGGATAATTGTAATATGCGCACTAAACATACTTATGACAGTGCTGCGTTTTAAGTTTTAATCAATATTATAACAATTTGCGTATTTATTACGCAATAATTAATTGAAACTTTTTATGAAATATTGAGCTCAATAATGGCGTTTATTGCGATTTACTCAATAAAGTTTCATATCTGAACACTGTATAACCTAAAATTAACCACAGAACCTCACCCCACCCTATCATCGTATAACCAATTACACCTGGTTAACTGGAAAAACTTGTTTAATTAAACTGAAACAAAGCAATGGAAGAATGGCAAGAAGATAACATAAACGGGTTGAGACGACCAAATGTTTCTTAACACGTTGACTGCCGACTACGAGATAACTCGTAGTTGGCGCCCTAGAAGGGAACGCAATCTACGAGTTATCTCGTACTCACTAAACCTGCTATATTTGTGTAGCTACGAATAAAATCGTATTATATCAGTGCTAGTATCGGTAAATGGCTTCTGGGAAAAGAACAAAAATTCAATGTTGGCTTGCGTGGCCAGTTTTCTGAAAATTGCCGCGGCAGTCGACGTGTTAAAAGCATAAAAAAGAGTATGCAGAGCATTGTGTTGAATATTCAAATCGTGTCTCGATATACTGATGCAACAATAATAATGCAAAAATCAATACGATATTCTATGATTTGTATGAACACTTTCATGAAGTCGCCGTAGTCTAGTAGGTAGTGTGTTCGCTTATTAGACGAAAAGCCCGGCTTCGAACCTCAGGCCAGACATCAAAACGAAAATATGAAAAAATATTTCTTCGTCGATTTCCTCTCAGCAGATTTCTGGCAAAAACTCTGAGAGGAAATAAACCTGCCATGAAAAAGTTTCTCAAAAATCTGCCGTTCGGAGTCAACTCGTATAAAATGAACGCACACACCATGAGTGGTGGGAGTAGCTAGGCCGTAATACTGACTGAAGGGTTGTAATGGCCAATTATTTATGTATGTATGAACACTTTCAACTGCCTGGGTTTATAAAATATACAACAAATAAAATCTAAACACCTTTAAGTTTGGCTTGCTAATAGTAGATTGATTTCCTTCAAATAATATTTACCTTTATCATCAATAGGGCTTGACATTAAATTATGTGAATTAAATTTATTGTTTTCCTTCCCAATTGGATGAATTAATCCTGATTTCGTTTCCTCATTAGGTGCCCTGGTAGTTTAGTGGGAAAATCTATATTCAAATATGGGTACTCTGGTAGTCTTGGAGGTAGTCTTCTAGACTATTAGCATGAGAGTCGTGGGTTCGATTCTCACCAGAGGCTCTGGTCTTTTACACTACACCAAGCATATGGTCTAAGCTACTCCGCTCAAAATAGGTAGATATAATTTGTAATTCTATTGCAATTAATAATTAAATTAGTAAGTAAAAATAAATACTTTCTTTATTATTTAAATTAAGTGTTGCTTCAAAATTTATTCAAAATATTCAAATTTATAAATTTTTTTAAAGTAAATATGTATGTTTGTTTATTTTTATGTTTTTCAAAATATATATGTATGTACTAAAAATATTAAAAAGTGAACAAATATGAAAAAGGAAAATTTGAATGAATATTTCAAAATAATAAAATAATATTGTAATTCACGATATTTTCGGTTTCGGTTGCTTTAGTTATAAAGAATGCTCGTAAAAGTAATTTTTTTATTTTTATTAGGAATGAATGCAAATTGTACAGAAAAAGTTATTAAATTAAAAATAAAATTTTGAAAAACAAAACATCTACACTTTGAGAAAATTTGTGGTATCGGCGAGGCGATTTATTAATTTAAAAATAAAAGTGCACAGTATACAGTATATAAAATATTACTTTCATTTGTGAACCATCTTTTCAGTTCATGTTACTTTTATTTCTCTTGAAAGATTTTTTTTGATTTTCCTTTTGCCAGGTACTGAAGCGCGTTGAATTTAACTCGAGAACCGTTTAATATTCAATGATTGAAACGACAGTTAATAACAGTATTGCAAAATTTAAATTTTGAAATGGTACTGAATTATATGTGAAAAAGTACTTTTTCGGAACGAATGGTACTTAAAAAAAAAATAAAAAAATACATACACAAATATTCATTACAATCCTTCAATCCTAGCCTCTCATATAACCTATGTTGTGTGTGTTAATTTTATACATGAGTGGCGCGACCTACAATTTAAAGTCGAAAAGATTTTTGAGAAACGTATTTTATTTTATATTATTTACTTCCAGAAGAAAATACGTAAACGCCCCGTTTAGTAAAACATCGACGGAACGTAATAGATTGATTACACATCCGTTTTCAGCATACGAAGAGCAATATAAATGCTTACTGAAATTACATTACTGTTCGGCAAGCGTTCTGAATGCTTTTCGTATTCTAAAAATGAACGTACGTTTCGTGGACGTTTGGCTAATCGGGGCTAATACTACCTATTCTTGAACATGTTGCTAATGCATTAATATTTGAAAAGTACAAGACATAAAATATGTAATAATAAAAAAGTACTGAAAGAGCCGCTGGGGTACTGCGGTAAGTACTGAAAAAATACTAAAGTACTGAATTTTTCAAAACTGGTTAATAAACCAAACTTTGGCGCAGTAAGAGATACTTTGAATTTTACTGTGTATCCCAGTTAGTTGCAGGCTGTTTAAGACAGGAAAGATTTCTAAACTCGTTCTATACTTTACATATTTGGTGCTTCAGAAAAGTCAAAAAGTACTCAAAATAAAATTTTCAAACCCGTAACATTTTTGACTTTTACATGTACATTCGTTTAAAGAGAAGGCATTCCTTAGCTGTTTATAAGATATGGCTTCAACAAAATGGTGCTACATGAGCCATGAATATTTTTGTAAACGATTGTTTTGTGAAGCATAATTCCACGAAAGTCATGGAAAATTTTGTCGTTAAAATAGTAAAATTTATTGAGGTTTAGCTAGTTTCTTGGGTTCAATCTTAAAGAGTGTATTTAAATACACTAGAAATAGTTGAAGTCCAGGGAAATTATCGACAAGTGTTAGATGAAAGTTTTTCAGCGGTTGCTTAATATCTATTTGAATAATAATCTCGAACTTGAAAGATCTTGTATGTTAGCTTCAGTTTGAAAAAATTACTTGTTGATCGGTTGAAATTATTTTTTTTACAGTTTTCTTTAAATATTAACTTTAAAATTAAATTTAACGACACTAAGATTTTATAGTTTTTTACTTTACGCTAGTAAATGTTAATTCTAAATGTAAATGCTATGTAATGTACATGTATGTACATGTATGGTAGGTATACAGTGTGTTAAACAATTTTAAATATGAAAAATAATAAAATATTTTGTAAAACCATTTTTAGCTTTTTTTATACGATAAAAACAATAATAAAATATAAAAAAATTATATTAAATTAAAAAGCTATTGAAATACTTGTATGGCTTATTGGCGAATCCTTGGTTTTACAGCACTTACCTAAACAAGCTAATCAGCTTTTTTTTCTTGGGATTTAAAAAATATCAATTTTAAATAAAAATATTTTCTTTTTTAATCCTTTTCAAAATAAATAATTCCTTTTTAATATTTTATAATAACACCGTTGTTATCTATCTATTGATAATTATTTGGGATTATTATTTTTATTTATTCTACACAATTTGTTTTTTTTTCAAATTATTTCTTTTTTTTATTATTATTAAAACACAATAAAAAGAATTATTATTTCTTTCAGAGGTTTGTTTTCAACACAATAAAATTGAGCGATGCGCGCGCTTTGGCTTTTAAATTTGAACTGTTTGCGATGAAAATTCGCAAATCTAAAGACAACAACAGCGTTAAGACAGACACCAACAGTACGACCATTGTCGCTGTACTCAGTCAATGAGCCAACAAAAACAAATTTAATTAGCAGAATATCAATTGTGTATAAAGAAACCACAACAACAATTGCTGTAGCAGTACTACACTAAAGATGGAAAAGTCTCAGTAACGACGTCGTATAGCAGCACTACCAGCTGCAGCAGCAGTAACAACAAAAACTTTTTAAAATATTGGTTATAATATTATCAACCGGTGTATTCGCGCTAAATGTTGTCAATATCGACGATATTACGCAGCATTGGGTGCGTGTTAAACGGGTAGTTCGATCATTTAGTAATAATTGGGAACGAAATAGGAACGCTAGTTTCGATAGCTGCGATGGTAATGCCCTAAAATACCTTTGGATTGAGTAGTTAAAACACTTAAAGGCGTGTGTATGTATGCATGTGTTTAGTAAAAATAGGGAATGTTAAATGAAATTCTAATAATAAACTGTTTAATAATCATTTATGAATACTGTTAACATGGTGGAGTTAACTGTGATTTCAAGAAGTTTCCTCAAACGTCGCCTAATGCGTTCAACTTTTATAAACAAAAGCAGATAACCATACAACTTGAAGTTGCAATTCTGCTAAATTGAATATAGCATATGGGATTATATAAGAAGTTGTCGTAGTCTAGTAGGTAGTGTGTTGGCTTATTAGACGTAAAGCCCGGTTTGTATCCCAGGTTAGACATCAAAACGAAATTTCTTCGCGACTTTCTCTCAGCAGATTTCTGGCAAAAACTCTGAGAGTAAATAAACATACGTACACTGGCGAGCAAAAATGGATACATAATATCAAAAAAAATATAAACTTTATATTTGTACCATATTTATTAAAATAAAATTTGTAAATTGTAAAACGAAAATTGGTACAGTATGAAAACCCTCCAAATAACCTTAGCGAATTGTGGCTAAGAATTGAGACAGAGTGGCAATGTATACACAGCGAAACCATCAAAAAACTGGTAGAAAGCTTACCAAAATGCATTAAATCAGTAATAAAGAATAAACGATTATGGACAAAATACTGAATTTTTCATTTGAAACGAAACGAGCAAAATTGGATAAATGCTACTAAATAATATTAAGCTGTGTTTTATATTGAAAAGGAAATAATATTACTGAATGGCTTTTGTTTTAATTAGAGGATAGTCTAAATAAATGTTTAACATATAGGTTGTTTTTTTTATTTTAATAAATAAAGTACAAATATAAAGTTTATATATTTTTCAATATTATGTATCCATTTTTGCTCGCCAGTGTACATACATAATTGGCCATTACAACCCTTTAGTCAGAATTACGGCCTAGCTTCTCACACCACTCATTTTGTGTGCCTTAATTTTTTACTTGAGTGGCGGGACCTACAGTTTTAACGTCGACTCCGAACTACAGATTTTGAGAAATTTTTACATGGCAGGTTTATTTACTCTCAGAGTTTATGCCAGAAATCTGCTGAGAGGAAGTCGCCGAAGAAATATATTTTTTCATATTTCGTTTTGATGTCTGACCTGGAATACGAACCTGGGCTTTACATCTAATAAGCGAACACACTACCTACTAGACTACGGCCACTTCATTAAATAAACTTTTGTAAATAAACCTGCCGTGAAAAACTTTCTCAAAAAAATCTGTTGTTCCGAGTCGACGTTAAAATGTAGGTTCCGCCACTCACGTATAAAATTAACGCACACAACATGAGTGGTGTGAGAAGCTAGGCCGTAATCCTGACTGAAGGGTTGTAATGGCCAATTATGTATGTATGTATCAGAGATCAGCAATGAATTGTATTTTCGCTACTCATAAGTATTCATGAAATTTTGAGTATGAGTGAGTTAACAGTATTGAAATTGAACTACTCTGATTCATTCATACTCACTACAACAGTGATTTATAAGTACAGGTTGCAATGAGTATGAGTAAAATGTTAATATCAAACTCATAACATTCGAAATATGTTTGATTCATAAGCCTACTCATTCAGATTCATAAATTTAGAAAAATACTTATAATACTCATAAATGATTCGAGTGATTCGAATCATTAAACTAAATTTCCAGTCCTAGTTGTGTGAGCATTTTAGTGTTCGTACGCGAATCATATTTATGTTGTGATTCTGGTAAATGTTGAGTAAAGAATAGTCGAAATCAACAACATCATGCGTATTGTTAAGTATGAGTACGATGAGTACTTCAAACTTTGAATATGAGTAGTATGAGTATGATATTAAAATAAGTATGAATGCGCATAAGTATCAGAAATTATGAGTATGATTCGAATCTACTCATATTTTTGAATACTCATTGCTGATCTCTGGTATGTATGTATATGGGATTATATCGTTGTTTTTTTATTACTGGTCGTTTCTTTAAGGACCATAGGACTGTCACGAAGCATTTGCTCTGTCTTCTAAATATTTTATTTTGCATTGTTTCAGTTTCAATAAAAGATATTTCCAGCAAAGTACGTGCTTGTCTGAAGAGAACATCAAGTGTGAAACTTTATTGGGTAATGAACTTTATTAATTGAGATCTTCTCTGTCTCAAGGAATGCCATACGACCTTAATAGGATCTTCGTTGTTGATGGGAGATTAGGTTAGGTAAGGTAATGTTAGAGGACGTGTACTTGTCAACTGTGACATAAGCCGACACACTACCTACTAGACCACGGCGACTTCTTGATGGGAGATTAGCGCAAAGATTAATCTCTGAATAGATGATTTGGAGCGTGATTGAAACGTCTTAATTTTAAAAATTTAAAGCCTATGTTGAGAATTCCTGTCCTGCATTGAATTTGAACATATAGGGTAAAGTAAAAGCAAATCTTTTTTTTTGACTGTAGCAGTATATACTAATGTTGCATAAGAGCCATTTCATTAGACTAGATAATGTTAGAAATATCAGATTCCGTAATAATGAAATCGAAAGCCAAGAGGCTTAAAAGGTAAATATCGGTTAGTGATTCCGGTACTGTAAGGACTACCTTGCAGAATTTTGTTTCCTTCTAGTACGTTCCAGTCACTGAAATTGGTCACTTACGATAGAGTTATGTGAAAAGAAACACCATCTATTAGCAGAGGGCGATGCAAACAGGTGTTCGGACTTTCTATAAGCTAGTTTAAGCAGTGTAGATTATACTGTTAAGTTTTGAATCGTCTAACGGTATTGATTGACATATATATATTTCCGATCGACCCAGTTGTTTGCTGATAGGGTTAATGGTTTATATGTAACCTGAATGAACTAATTGTGATTTCTTATTAATCGAACTAATGTTTTATTATGTAAATTCAAATGATATTTATTTGTACTCTCTCTCAAGAATTATTTCGAATCCAAGAAAGAAATATCACGACTATACAAACGACTTACAGTCTTATCGCCTCTTAACTGAAAGGGTCAACACTGCTCCTGTCAAAAGGCATATGTAAGTTGACAGCTGTCAAAATTGTTGGAAAAACTGCATGATTTAGTTTGTGTAGCTGAATACCAAGTGAAAAATTCATCAATTAGGCTCATTCATGTGACCTACCTTGGATTTAGCATCGAGTGACTGAAAATTGAAAAAAGGAGATAGATTTCACTGCAACGAAAAAAACGTGTCGCCAACTAATCAGTTTTGATGACCTTGACATATCGCATTTTTTGAAAGGGATATAAAAGATGGAGAAATATTCAGCCCGGATTACGGCTTAACTTCTTTCTCGCTTAACATTTTGATAAAAAAATTTAAATAAAAATTTACAATGAAACAAATTCAAAAAACACCTTCTGTCATTATGGCATGTTCTTTCATAGACGTTAAATGCGTAATTAAGGCACTTTATGTAATTAAAGCTTTGAGTTTATTACGGTGTTCAGATATGCACCTTTATTGCGTAAATCGCAATAAACGCCATTATTGAGCACAATATTTCATATAAAGTTCCAATTAATTATTGCGCAATAAATACGCAAATTGGTATAATATTGAGTAAAACTTAAAATACAGCACTGTCACTGTAAGTATGTTCAGAACGCATATTACAATTATCCGAACACTTTCTGATAATATTTGACAACTCAAGTGTCAACAAAGACAAACAAAAGAACAAAAATACAAAATAAAAACAATGTTGTTGAAACAACCAGCTATTTTGTTTACCAGTTGTCAAATGAATATTGCATAAGCAGCTGAACTGCGTATATTGTTATGTCTGAACACTTAAAATATTGTACTCAATAAACTGAATATTGACTCAATAAAAGTGCATATCTGAACATGGACACAAAAGGATTAGAAAGTGTGTTCAATGAAAAGTGAAAACGGCAATACGAAATAACAATAACGTTAAAAAAATCGGAATAGATATGACCAGTAAATTAAATAAAATTAAAAATATATGTATATGATTGAAATAATTATGTAGGCATATGTTTTTCTGTATTTTATCAATACCAAAAACTTTACGAGCTAAGACGATTTTTGTTCTGAGGACAGTGAATCAGACTTTCTAATTGAATAAGCTTAATTGCGTTATGTGTGAACATCATACTGATAACTCAATTTAAAAAATTACAATTTACCAATATTTGATCTATTTATACAATATAAGAATCTTTTTATTAATAACTTTACATCACCAAGATGTGGCGTAAAAGTCTTCGAATGTCAGATAAGAAGTAACACTTTATTTCTTTATAGTATTTCAAATTGCATATTGTATGAAAATATATTTCGAAGCTCTTAAAGTTCTTTTCTAATGTTTTTTATCTTTTTCAACGACCATGATATCTATTGAAATCAATCAAGAAGTTATCTAGGTTATCATATAAAACGCCAAAACTCTCAATATTAACACCATTATGTGTGAGAAATTCTCAATAGTTATCAACAATTAGGTGTAGGTTTTATATGTTCTTCAAAAAAGAAAAAATTTAAATACATAAATAATTATGACTTTCGAAAAGATTGGTTTTTAAATTAGAAAACTATTACACCTACCGCAAAGCAGAATTGCATCGATCACACGTTGTAAAAATATGGGAAATTTTTAAATTGTTTTATTATAATTCCATAATGAATTGAATTGTTTACTTAGCGTTAATTATTTAATTTATATTGCATTTATTTTACATTTTCTATACATTTCATTTCCTATCACATGAACCGTGACGTAGTGAGTAAAAAACGTGATGACAATGACGAAGCTTCTTCACTGGAATTTATTACGGTATACGATTTATTTGATCGTGTAAAATAATTCTGTTGATCTCAAATTCCATGTATCAACCTAACTGTTCATTTCCATTCATTTTTTTCTTTGACAATTAATTCAAAATACAATTATTAATTGAAATCAATCCAGACATTGTCTTTACATTAGATTAAACAACATTTTACGGTGGGTTTTCCAATTAGTGTACAATGATAATCAGTTTTATAGGTAAACTTCGATTCGATGTGGTATTGTATTAGTAATCAAAATCAATGTTTAATAGTGATTCCCAAACGTTACTTTTTCGCGTTCTCAAACTTTTTATATCTGTATTTTATTTTCTTTGGTTAAGTTCTCCCTCGTTTGTGGAAGACTGTTTTGAACAGAACAGTGTTTTAGTTAGGCTTTGAACGATCGATGTGATAAGTAACTCACAAACAGTTTATGTCCATTCAACTGTAATATTTATATACATACATATATATATATACATAATTGGCCATTACAACCCTTCAGTCAGGATCACGGCCTAGCTTCTCACACCACTCATGTTAGGTGCGTTAATTTACTACGTGAGTGGCGGGATCTACAGTTTAACGTCGACTCCGAATAACAGATTTTTGAGAAACTTTTTCATGGCAGGTTTATTTGCTCTTAGAGTTTTTGCCAGAAATCTGCTGAGAGGAAGTCGCCGAAGATATATTTTTGTTTCATATTTCGTTTTTGTTGTCTGACCTGCGATACGAACCCGGGCTTTATGTCTAATAAGCCAACACCTACTAAACTACGGCGACTACATACTTTATCATAAAGTTATCTATAAACATAGTGGAACAGTCTTAGTGGCTCCCATAGGATTTTCTTATTAAAGATATTATACAATCTCTTATGAGGATTCTTTCAAAATCCAAACTGGTGATCAGAAATGACACAGTTTGTTGATGGCGTTAGTTTCTTTAACAGATTCTTTACAATCTTTTTTAAATACTTTTAGGGACACTATTACAACTTGCCGTTAACTAAAGGGAGGATTTTAAAGGGCAGATAGATTGTTTTTCATTATTATGAGTACCCAATAAGATAGAAGTCAGCATAGTGAGTGAGGTAGGATGATCCTCCCTTTAGCTTTTAAAGTTAAGTTTATGTTTGAACTTGCCATCTTATATATTATTTTCAATATGGCAACTTCAAATTTAAACAAAATGAGGAAACACTACAAACAAACGAAGCCCGTCGTTGCCACTGCGTTATAAAAACATGTTTAATTGAGCAGTTTTATCGACATTGCTCCGGCTCTGCCATATTTTTGAAAAAGTTAACTTTATTTTATCTGTAAGTTGTAATAACGAAAATAAGTTAAAGCTAACTTAACAGATCCCTTTAGCTACAGGTACCGTTAACTAAACCTAAGTTTAACGGCAAATCTTATCCTTAGCCATGGAAAATTGAGCATTTTTTATGACATTGTAATGATATTACCTTCCAAAGGAAAAAAATATAGAATAAAGTTTTTTGAACGACTAAAAAAATTCCGATGATATCTTACTTAAGCTTTTACTGTAACAATTTTTTCAATATACAGTAGACAGCAAAAGTCTAAGCACATCAATGTCTTTTAGCAGTTTCATAAGATTGAAACAATTATATGTAAAAATATTTGATGTTTCTTAGATATGTTTAATTAATTTATTCCTATTTTATTATAAAAAAATTTATTATGTTTTTCATGAACCAAAAGAAAAATAAGAAAAAGTTTCTGTCCATTACAACCCTTCAGTCAGGATTACGGCCTAGCTTCTCAACACCACTCATGTTGTGTGCGTTAATTTTATACATGAGTGGCGGGACCTACAGTTTAAAGTCGACTCTGAACGACAGATTTTTTGAGAAGCTTTTCATGGCAATTTTTACTCTCAGAGTTTTTGCCAGAAATCTGCTGAGAGGAAGTCGCCGAAGAAATATTTTCATATTTTTTTTTATGTCTGACCTGGGATTCGGACTCGGGCCTTTCGTCTAATAAGCAAACACACTACCTACTCGACCACGGCGACTTCGAAATATATAGTTTTTTTAATTTAACAAAATATTAATAAAAAATATTTTTTTCATTTAGGAACTTATGTCGATTCACAAAATTTTCTTAATAATATAAGAAAATATAATTCGTGCTTCCAAATATCTTTTGGTGCTACCAAAGTAATTCGAGACAACTTTATGCCAACGTTTCGTGTTCAAGGTCAAATTTACTATTAAATGGGATCATTGTTATCAATTCCAAATGAAGATCCTAAGTTCTTACAAATTTATTTCATAGGAGAAGCGGATAACAATGATCAAGTGCACCACCGCCAGCATTATAACCCTGACACAAAACAATGGATTGTTATGTATTTAATTTCGATGGGGGGTAGCGAAGCACACCGGGTATTAGCTAGTGTTAAGTCAATAAAAATTAAATTTTAAATTTCTAAGTATAAATCTATAACTTATATTGAAACATATAAGAAATATTTTTATACATTAATACAATGTTTTTTATAAACTATTCTAAATCTGATTCTTACTTTCGATACGGATTCATTTCTTAAAGAATTCTTTTTTTCGCCATGTCAACTATTTATGCTGATTAGATTTTTTAATTTATATTTAATAAAAAACTTAAAACAACTATTCCAAGTTAAAAAATATAAAATTTTCCTTTATTTATTTTATTCAAAATAAATTAAAATTATTTTTTATTTTATTTTATCAAAGTTGTCTATGAACCTATCCCAATAGAATTAAGGGAGTTCACCTGAATTAATTTATGGGTTTATAAACCCACAAATAGCGTCACATGACATAAAATTGAGGAATATCACACCTTGAAAATTATCGGATGGGTTATTAAATTATAAAATAATATAAAATCAATGTTTTGTATCATCAAGAAACCAACGTATTCATTGCAGCCTTTTATATCTAGCAGAACCTTAAAAGAATTAATTCCAAAGCTGTGACTAACTAATGTTCCATATTTTTATAAAAAAAAAAAATAATTTAGAAAATTAAGTTAAAGATTTGTAATTATAATTTAAATAATTAAACATTGAAGAAGGGTTTCAAATCAAATTAAATACAAAGAATTAATATAATCATCATTGTAGCAAAATTCAAATTTTGGAATGGTACTGGACAACTGAAACTGAACTGAAAGAGTACTTTTTTGCATGCAATGGTACTTTTGTTAAAAAAAATATTTACTTATACTTAATACACGAACGGGAAGGAATAGAAAAATTAACTATTTATACATGTTTCTCACATACAAAACAAAAACATCTGCTTCAAAACGTAAAAGCCCCGTTTAGTCAAACATCGACGTAATGTACGTTCATTTTTAGCATATGAAGATCAAATTAAACGCTTACCGAAATTACATTACGGTTCGGCATGCGAACTTTTCGTATTCTAAAAACATACGTGCGTTCCGCGGATATTAGGCTAACCGGGGCTAAGGATTAATTCTACCTTACCTAAGATATAAAATTTGGTTTCATTCATTAGCTGAAAAATATTGACAGATTCTGCTCTAGTTTTGGTTTATGAACATAGGAACATAGTATCGCAAAGACCTTGGTGGAGCTGCAAATTATGAAAAAAATGTTCATCATGTTTCTTTTGAATTTTAGGAAATTAAGAAAATGTATTCTTCTTTAATCCATTATGAAGTTACCTGGTCCTGCAAAGATTAAACATTTTCACCCACTATTAAAGCACTTTACATTTTCACAACATTTAACTTCTACTACTGTAGACTTGGGAGCCATTAACGAAGTTTTGATTAGCGTATAGGCTGTCTAAAGCCGAATCCATTTTTCGCGGCAGATAGTTCTATTGGCGACCTAAGATGTCCGGCATGCGTTCAACAGCCTCCGATGGGTTGACGTACTTGATGCTTTGAGGACAAAGTTCGCTGTTATTTGTTGAAGATCATGCTGAGCTATTTACGAGATCGTAAGCTTATTTACGATACAAACGAAGGACGTAAGAGAAAACAGGTTACATCTGGTGCAGCTCAAGGATCAATTCTTGGCCCTGACCTAAGGAATATAACCTATGCTGATAACTTTCGCATTGAGGTGCCACACGGTACATATCTTGTTGGATATGCCGATGACATTGCGGCCATGATTGTGGCTCGAAATGTCAAAGAGGCTAGAAGAAAGGTCAATCAGGTGATAATAAGAACAAAGTCGTCGCTCGAGGACTCAAACTCGCAACGGAGAAGACTGAGTTAATACTTCTTACGAGGAATCGTATGCCACTGGAAATTTATATTACGATATGCGGCACCACTTTGACGACGCGGAAAGTAGTCAACCATCTTGGCATTCGACTGGACCCCAAACTGACGTTCTGGGCTCAGCTCCAACAAGCTGCAACCAAGGCCACTCAGCTTATCTCCTTATTTAGTAGGGTTCTGGCAAATATTGGTGCTCCTGTACAGAGCAGACGCAGATTGATGATGACAATTACGGACTCTATTCTGCTTTACGGCAGTGAGATCTGGGCAGAAGCATTAAAAGCCGACTGTAGAATGAAATTTTAATCATCAGTACAACGAACCGCTGTACTGAGGGTGGCATCGGCATATAGGACTGTATCTAAGTCAGCAGTACTGGTAATCAGTGGTGTAATACCTATAGGTCTACAGGCAAGCGAGTGGAGGAGGGTGTGGGAGACTAAAAACGCGCACGGTGAAAGCAAACCATACAACACTGGCAAGAGGGATGGAATACTGAAACATGTGGTAGATGGACGGCAAGACTTTTCCCAGATATTACCCTCTGTATTGAGAGGAAATTTGGTGAGGTTAATTACTATTTAAGGACCAAATTGCATTTATGATAATGCGGCGATTGATGACGCCGACCACACTTTCTTTCATTGTGAGAGGTGGAGTTTAGAAAGAACGAATCTTGAGGCCAAAGTTGGCGTTTGTACTGTTGAAAACTTCTGCGGTGTACTTCTGAACAGCGAAGAAAATTGGAATAGCATAGCCAGTTACACCGAAGCCTTGATGAAATCTAAGAAACTTGACTTGGATGAGACAATTAGAATGGATGTTTAAACACCTTCTCAGATTTTGTTGCGCAATCCGTTCGCGGATATGGATATAAAGGGACAATTGGCGAGAGGGACTCCACTTCGAAGTAATACTATATATAATAATATCTACGATTGTAAAGCGATTAAATAATAATAAAAGGTATGAAGATGGGGTAGATGATTTGTGACAGTCTATATGTTCTCAAAAGAAACGAAAGGAATAAAAGTATGTAATTACAAAAGTGAAAATTAATTTCTAAACTTACGCTTAATAAATATGTACTCACATGTCCTTCGCAAGTGAATGACTTCTGAAGTAGATAAAGCGATCTGACGACGTATTAGTGAATCTAAGGTTATTACGTCAACCAAGAATAGCGATTATTTATCTCCCTTGTGGCAACCCTTGCTCACAGAATAAAATTTAACAACAATAAATTAAAACTATTTCTTAAGAGTCCAAAAGATAAATTTCCATTGAAATCTCATTGGCTTAACATGAAGTGTAATTATAAAAATTTAAAGAGTTTAAGCGATATAAGTCGGTTATACTTAGGTAAATTAACAAAATATAACACGACATTTAATACAGTTGGCCAATTCAACCGAGTTTGTATCGTGTACGTTGTATTGAATACACTTGGTTGTTTGTGAGCTATGCTGTATTGTGTATTTCGTATTCCAAATGTCAAAAAGCGACAAGAAGATGAATATTCTTCATAATTTTTGGCATTCAAGCAATTTGATAGCACGACACCCATACAACTTTTTACAAACACATGTAAAAAATGTGTATAAGTGTATCGGATTTTTACATGAAAGTTATCAACAATAAGCATACACTGTTGTATATTTGTCCAACAATACACTCAATACAACGATACAACGGCTTGTGTGAATTGACCAAATAGTCTTTTAAGTTAAAGCCAAGAATAACAAAAACCTGTTTAAATAAAGAAAAAAGTTTTTATATTGAAACAAAAATTAAAATCTAAGTGATAACTTATTATAATTTTTTAACCCTATTTCTGCTAGGTATGCATGCATTCCCCGTAGTGGAATTGTTATTTAATTCCTTCCCATCTCTGCAACTTATCATTATTGTAATAAAAAATAAAATTCAAGTATAAAACCCTTCAAATGAATAAACAAATAAAGTGAGACAATTCTATTGTATTGTTTTTAAAAAATCTATGTACAATAAACAACAAATTAACTACTCGTAATATTTGTTTTCGAATGAAAAATGTCGGGCCAAGTATTTTTTTTTTCTTTCAATAATTAACTAACTAACTTACAATAAAACTTGAAAATTATTACTTTTAAATGATATTTTCGACATTTCCCGTATAAACTTACAATTAATATGTTTATTTATATTATTGAAATTATCAATTCGTTTTTTTTTATTGTCATTACAGATTACGAGCAGAATTAATACCTAATAATGACTGTGTAATAAAAATTAAAAATAAACAAACAGGGAATTAATTGATAAAAATATTAAAAAGTTTAAAGTATTACTAATCATAATCAAACGTTATACTAACATACGACAGACAGCCAGCCAGCCAGAAGAAATTCAAAATTTCTATAAAAAAGAAGGTTTAAAAACATTTTGCCACTGAATTCGATTGCATACTTTACGGCTTAAACAGACAACATACTTGTCTATACAGTATAGTGGCTTTGACATAAGTATACCTTCAAGTTATTATAATTGTATGATGTTGTTAAACAACTATCAATTAATTGTATTGTATGGTGTTGTTAAACAACTATCAATTAAATGTATTTTATAATACAGGGTGTTTTAAGTTCGAATGTCTTTTTCAAAATATTTTAGAAAAAAGCATACAATTGCAACCTTAATATAATTTGGGATACCATGTAAAATGTAGTCGCCGTGGTCTAGTAGGTAGTGTGTTGGCTTATTAGACGTAAGGCCCGAGTTCAAACCCCAGGTCTGACATCAAAACGAAATATGAAAATAAAAAATATTTCTTCGGCGACTTCCTCTCAGCAGATTTCTGGCAAAAAACTCTGAGAGTAAATAAAATTGCCATGACTGAAGGGTTGTAATGGCCAATTATGTATGTATACCGTGTAAAATTAATTAGAAATGCAAAATCGTATTTCGAAATATTATGAATATGAATAAAACCTTTGAGTAGTCGACACCAGAGGTCAGCAATGAGTCCTTTTTATCGCTACTCATAAGTACTCATGAAATTTTGAATATGAGTGAGTCAACAGTATTGAAATTCAACTACTCTGATTCATTCGTACTCACTACAACATTGATTTATAAGCACAGGTTACAATGAGTATGAGTACAACATTGACATCAAACTCAGAACATTCGAAATATGTTTGATTCATACGCCTACTCATTCAGATTCACAAATTTAGAAAAATACTTATAATACTCATAAATGATTCGAGTGATTCGAATCATTCAACAAAATTTCCAGTCTTAGTTGTTGTTGCATTTATAAAAAAAGAAGAAAGAAAAAATACAAAGACAACAAGCAAAGCAAACACACCAGTGTCGAAAAATTCAGTACTTTAGTAATTTTTTCAGTACTTTTCCATTTCAAAAATACCGTAGTACCCCCGCGACGATTTCAGTACTTTTTTATTATTAAATACTTTATGTCTTGCGCTTTCCAACTGTTAATGCATTAGCAACGTATTGCTAAAGGTAGAATTAGTCTTTAGCCCCGGTTAGCCAAACGTCCACAAAACATACGTTCGTTTTTAGACTACGAAAAGCAATGAGAACGCTTGCCGAACCGTAATGTAATTTCGGTAAGCATTTATATTGCTTTTCATATGCTACAAACGAACGTCAACGTTTGAATAACTGGAATTTTAACGTTTTGTTATGTTCAAAATCAGCAGTTTTTGTTTTGCATGTGAGGAACACGTATAAGTCGTCAGTTTTCTGTTCAGTTCCGTACGTGTACTTGTGCTGACTTACTTGATGTGTCAGACATTTCCAACAAAGCGAAAAATGAAGAAAATATCCCATCGGCAACTTCAAATATAAACAAAATGAGGAAGTACAACAACAAAACAGGGCCAGACGTTGCCACTGCATTTAAACACTTGTTTAATTGAGCCGTGTTATCGACTTTGCTCCGACATTGCCATATTTTTTGAAAAAGTTAACTTTATTTTATCATTAGGTTGTAATAACGAAAAGAAGTTAAAGGTGACTTTAAAGTTCACTTTAGCTAAAGTTTCCTTTATCTAAACCCAACTTTAACACACACATACATAATTGGCCATTACAACCCATCAGTCAGTATTACGGCCTATCTTCTCGCACCATTCATGTTGTGTGAGTTAATTTTAGACGTGAGTGGTGGGACCTACAGTTTAACGTCGACTCCGAACGACAGATTTTTGAGAAATTTTTTCAAACTCAGAGTTTTTCTTACTCTCAGAGTTTTTGGCAGAGATCTGCTGAGAGGAAGTCGCCGAAGAAATATTATTTTTCATATCTCGTTTTTGATGTCTGATCTGGGATACGAACCAGGGCTTTACGTCTAATAAGCCAACACACTACCTACTAGACTACGGCGACCCAACTTTAACAGCAAGATGTAATAATGGCTCTAATTGTGTCAATACAATGAAATTTTTATTAATTTTTGAAACTGGTAACCCTAGTGAGACATCAAACCATTCATACCTTGTTCGGGGTGTGGGAATTTAAGTTTAGAATAATAATTTCAACATTTTGTTAATTGTTATTGTTCTATTCTATGCTGTTGTTATTGTTCTTATTATTATTCTTTTTTCTTTGCTTCTGTTTTATGCCGTCCATCATACATTCATGCTCGTACGTATACATTTCATTTGCTATAGTTTGTTAAACAATTTAATATTTGCCATTAAAGAATATTTAAATTTCATTAAATCGTTATTTTTGTATATGCGCAGCATTATAACAAAATTTTATTTAATTTCACTTAATGGGAATTATTTATAAAGTTTCTTTCTTCTCTTTTTTTATAATTTATTTTCTACGTCAAATATATGTATTTGTTTTTGTTGTAATTTTTTTGGTGATTAACGAGTCAATGAGCGCATAAAATTCTAAATAATATTCGTCTTATTGTGTATTCTTTTAGTGATCATAATGTAATACAGCAATTAGTTGCCAAAATATAAACGAAATAAAAAGGAAATCAAAGAAAATAAAATTTAATAATTATTTTTATTGTTGTTTCTAAATCTGTTTCTATTAACAATATTCTTTTTTAATTAAAACCAGTTTATTTCCCCAAAACATAACTTCAAAATTGGTTTTTATTACAGATAATTACACTCATTACAATATTATATATGAACGAGTGCTAATTTACAATTTCAGTAAATAGAATATCTTTCAAAATAAATATTTTAGAATTTTTTAAAGACCATCTAGAATCACTTACTCAATTTCAAGAAATAAGTATTACTACAAATTTTTTATCGCGTACATACTAATTCTCTTATTTAAACCACATACATACATAATTGACCAATACAACCCTTCAGTCAGGATTACGGCCTAGCTTCCCATACCACTAATGTCGTGTGCCTTAATTTTATACTTGAGTGGCGGGACCTTCAGTTTAACGTCGACTCCGAACGACAGGTTTTGAGAAACTTTTTCATGGCATTTACTCTCAGCGTTTTTGTCACAAATCTGCTGAGAGGAAGTCGCCGAAGAAATATTTTTTTTTCTAATTCTAATAAGCGAACACACTACCTACTAGACTATGGCGACTATTTAAACCACATCAAAAGTAATTTCTGACCATCCGTTAAGGTTCTTATAATTTGAAATATTTTGGGTCACGAACTATGAAGTTGCGTTTGATGTGACTCGCCAAAAATATGTGACTTAGTACGAGGCAATCAAAATGTAAAGGAAGGGTAATTAATGCCAAAAACGTCATAAACAATGGTCACAGAAAAAGAGCTCAGATGTAAAAATGCAGTAGAATTTGACGATGGCAAAAAAAAATATAAAATGAAGCAACGCGGAAATATGCAGAAAATTTAAATATAATGATCTGTTATGGATAACTGAAAGTCTAAGGGTCATTATCACAACTTGCCTTTAAACTTGGGTTTAGTTAAAGGTACCTTTAGCTAAAGGGAACTGGAAAGTTACCTTTAACTTATTTTCTTTATTACAACTTACATATAAAATTAAGTTAATTGTTTTCAAAAATATGGCAGTGCCGGAGCAATTAAACAAGTTTATTTTTAAACGCAGTGGCAATAAAGGGCCTCTCTTTTTTTTTGTTGTGTTTCCTCATTTTGTTTATATTTGAAGTTGCCATATTGAAAATAATATATGTATAATATGGCAAGTTCTAACATAAACTTAACTTTAAAAGTTAAAGGTAGGATGATCCTCCCTTTAGCTTAATGCTAAAGTTAAGTTGTAATAATGGCCCTAAATCTGATGATCTGCTATGGATACCAGAAAGTCTAAGCAATCCTTTTAGGGGTGTTTTTTTGTGGGAACTTTGTTGAAAGAAATTCGATAATTTTTTTACTCTGCAAAAGTGATTAAACAGAAAAAATTTAATTTTTTTATTTAAGAAAATAAAAAAAACAAAATTAGCAATTATTTTTTATAGTTCGATTGTGGAGCTGAATCTTGAAAGAGAAATCTTGAAAGAGAAAGTCTCTGTTCAGAGAGATAGAGTTTGTTAAACTTGTACACTTTGTCATGGTAACTAATTCGCGAAAGTATTTAGTTTCGTTTACTTTGGCAGTAATAACTTGTTGTGCACATTCGCACTATTCTGGAAAGGGCATTTTAAACTTTTGTTAACCTTTCTACAAGCATAGCCATTAAGACACAGTGAGTTTTATAATTTTTTGTATAATTGCTAAGAGATATTGGTATGATTTCTAGTTACAATTTTTGCAGACTAGAACAAGACACATACATACATAATTGGGCATTACAACTCTTTAGTCAGGATTACCATCTAGCTTCTCGCACCACTTATGTTGTGTGTGTTAATTTTATACATGAGTGGCGGGACCTACAGTTTAAAGTCGACAGATTTTTGAGAAACATTTCATGGCAATTTTTTTCACTCTCAGAGTCTTTCCCAGCAATCTCTGAGAGGAAGTCGAAGAAGAAATATTTTTCCATATATCATATCCATATATATTTCTTGGAAATGTCTGATCTGGGGTTTGAACTGTGGTCTCATATCCAATAAGCCAACACACTACCTATTAGACTACGGAACATGAATCTGAACATGGAACGTGATCTGAGTATAAATTACGCAGCCAAGTTATTGAATCAATGAATAGTAGTGTAGAGTTAGATGGCAAAAGGTCAATTGTCGATGCCTGTCTGTAGCAGAGATTTTAAGGAAATCTAGTGGGGTTAGGTGGATAATACATACATATTGTTACGAAAAGGGAAACGGTGTACCATCGTTTAACATTAAAATGCTGACAAACACACTAACACTAACAAATACAACGAACTTGTTGCAAGTTAACCAACAACAGCATGTGAAAGAAAAGGGGATCGACAAGTAAGAATGAAACAACAAACAATGTGAATAAAATACACAAACAACAATCAAGTCGCTATAGAGTTCCCGAGAAGGCGAAACCGCGAACGTTCTACATCAAGAACGTTCATCAGATTGATTGCTTGCGCATATAAAAAGGCAAAACAAAGCAGGCAACGAGTAGTAAGAATTCAGTCAGTCTTGTGTGAAGAGGCGTTGCGTGTGAAGTAAACCGTCGTGGTTTGAAGATCGCTGTTGTGAAGATCTATCGAAGTGTTGTTAGTGTTTGAGCGGACAGAAGTATGCAATAGAATAGTGAACAAGCAATTATTGTTGTATTCGTCAAGCTGTATACGATGGTACACAAAAGTAGTGCGAACAATAAAGAGTTTAATTGAAATTGAACACAAATTTGTTTTTACTTTGTTGGCAATCAACAAACTCATATTATAAACGTTTATTAAAAAGGTAAAAACTTAACAATATAATAATTATTATTATTTTAGTGTCTAAATAGGAGATTACCACTAGTATCCGACTTAGCGCAGTTTTAACTGATATGATTTAGATCGCCCAGGATGAAGGAATAGCTGGTTGAGGATGTCATCAGATCGCGGATCAAATCAGGAGTATAACGAGGACAATAAGCTGATATTAATTTCACTTTACAATTGAGAATCTCCACAGATACGAATAAGTTTTCTATTAGACTGGTTGGGATCTCTCCTTTAGTAATAATCATATAAATTTGGGTATGGAATGAAGCAAAATATTTAATCTTGCCAAACTTTAATCAGATACGAACAGAATGATTGAGGAGAGAAAAAAGAAGTAATTTTTTACGTTTATTTTTGCAGCAATATGTGTTGAAAGTAATTTATTTGAAACGTATTTAGAAGAATTTGATTTCATGAAAGCTATCCCAACTGTGGTTAATTTATTGGCGTGTGAAAAATGAAATGTAGTTTTTATTTTCACACGCGATGAAACGTCACATTTCGTACTAATATGCCAGAACTACTGGAAACCATTAAATATTTTGAAAACGTATTTCCTAAACCAAGACAATGATTTATCAATAAAGAATAAAATATATATCACTTCAAAGTATTGGGTCTTTCTTTAAGTGCTTCCTATCTTCCAATTTAAAGAAACAAAGCGTGTGTGTGTGGAATATAGTTGCGCACACGACTCTGTGTGGAGCTTAACCGAAATGTCAAATTTACCATCAGTCTGGTGCATAAATCAGGCTGAATTTAACCGACGGTTTTGAGTTTGCATACACTTACCACTTGAGAAAACCCCACAAGAAGAAGTCTAACGAGGTTAAATCGCATGATCTCTTTGAACAGTTCACGTTAACTTCATGTGAGATGACCATGCTGTTATGGCGTAGCCAGCGTCATTTTTAAAGAAACATACATACACACATAATTGGCCATTATCAGTCAGGATTACGGCCTAGCTTCTCACACCACTCATGTTTTGTGCCTTAATTTTTATACTTGGGTGGCGGGATCTACAGTTTAACGTCGACCCCGAACGATAGATTTTGAGCGACTTTTTCATAGCAAGTTTTATTTACACTCATAGTTTTTGCCAGGAATCTGCTGAGAGAAAGTCGCCGAAGAAATATTTTTTTGTCATATTTCGTTTTGATGTCTGACCTGGGGCTCAAATCCGGGCTTTACGTCTAATAAGCGAACACACTACCTACTAGATTACGGCGACTACAACCTAGTCTAATCTAACTTTACAGTTCCCTTTAGCTAAAGTTACCTTTAACTAAACCCAAGTTTAACGGCAAGTTGTAATAATGGCCCTAAATGTTTAGGGTAGGTCAACTGTAATTTACAGAGCCCAATATAGCTGTCGCCAAAAAGTCAGATGGTTACACTTAGCGCCAGAAAACTTGGAAGTACTAAGAGGATAACAGCGATTCAAAGTAGGGATGTGCGGATATAGTTTGCTCCAATCGAAATTTTCTTAAAGGTTCATACAGACAACAGTAAGTAAAGTAAGATTAATACTGATAGGCTTCAACATGCGTCCCAGTGTTGCAAACAGGAAATTTTGAAATGGTACTGAACTATAACTGAAATAGTACTTATTTGCATCAAATGCTACTTTTGTAAAAAATATCTATTTATACTTAATACACGTACGGAATGGAATAGGAAAACTAACGACTTACACATGTTACTCATCTACAAAACAAAAACAATTGATTCGAAACGTAAAAGCCCTGTTTAGTCAATTGTCGACGGAACGTAACGGAATGTACGTTCGTTTTAGCATGTATAAAGCAAATTAAATACTTACCGAAATTACATTACGATTCGACAAGCGTTTTCATTGCTTTTCTTGTTCTAAAAACGAACGTGCGCTGTATGGAAGTTGGGCTAACATGTTGCTAACCCGTTAATAGTTGAAAAGCGCGAAATATAAAATATGTAATAACATAAAAGTACTGAAAATGTAGCGGGGGTACTGCGGTATTTTTGTAATGAAAAAAGTACTGAAAAAAAATACTAAAGTACTGAATTTTTCAACATTGATGCGTCCTAACTGCCTACAAATCTGAAGGAATACATTTTATTTTATCGCTTGCACAGTGCAAGCAATGGTACAGAAATTTAATCAATGTTAATGGCGTACAAGTATTGTGCGTCGGTCCAGTTAATTGTTTTTTTTCTGTGGTCATTAAAATTTCTGTTTTTGTTTTACGAAATACACCTTTTACTGGATTGTTTCCTTTTCACGCTTCGTTAGTATTTCATGGAAAATGAAATCATTTTGTGTGAATTTATTTAAAATGCTTACGGCTGAAGATTATATTTTAAAAATCTTTGAAATGGATTGTGGTTTGAAAATTTTAGAGAAGCCTTATCTGAATACAAATCTATAAATGTTTACTACCTACCTATCTATACATATATCGTGTACATACTTATCTGTCCTATTATTTAATAGTTTTTCTATGACAACAATCAATATTAAAAAGTCTTCATTAAATGAAAACAAATCCAGGTTAACGATGTGAAATGCTAATGTAGGAAGTGTTATTATTATTTTTAATATTTGTGCAGATATTGTTTGTTCGATAAATTAACCAACTGTTGGTAGAATGTAATAAAAAAAATAATTATGTAAACAGTGTCAAACAAAACTTGTTAAACTCTTTTATGTCTTCATGCATGTATTCTAACTTACATTATAAAAAAAAATATTAATTTAAAGAAAAATACTATACATATTTACTTCTAAAGAAGTAAACAAAATGAAATGTAACAATCAGAGATCAGCAATGAGTATTCAAAAAGATGAATAGATTCGAATCATACTCATAATTTCTGATACTTATACGGATTCATACTTGTTTTAATATCATACTCATACTACTCATATTCAAAGTTTGAAGTACTCATCGTACTCATACTCATCGTACTTTTCTCATGATTTTGGCCCAACAATACACACTGAGGAACTGGCGAGAGACTTCATGTAATTATTTTCTCTCTAAACAGTATGGATTCTTGATATTACTCAGCATGATGGTGAGCAATTAAAGTAACAGACGGCATATTTGTTTTGCTCTAGCATTAGTATGTAGCGATTGACTGTTAATGCAGTCGTGGAGGACTGAGATTTCCTTGTACATAGTTTTAGTAATTTCAATTATTTTTTGATTAATGCTTTCTATATTCGCAGAATGTCAGTAAAGTTCGCCTCACTTTGCTTTGCATCACCACTAGAAGCTCACGATCGTTTTTGCTTGATATTGTGTCGTTTTTAAACGCACTTTTCGATATTTGTCCTTCAAAAAGAAAGTGTATCCTCAACATTATTGTCATGGGCATATCATAGTTGAAGCAATTTAATTTTTATTTTATTGACAATTTCTACAAGTAAGCATAGGTCGACGTAGTCTAGTAGGTAGTCTGTTCGCTTATTAGACGTAAAGCAAGGGTTCGAGCCCCAAGCCAGACATCAAAACGAAATATGGAAAAAAATATTTATTCGGCGATTTCCTCTCAGCAGATTTCTGGCAAAAACTCTGAGAGTAAATAAAATTGCCATGAAAACAGTTTCTCAAAAAAATCTGTCGTTCGCAGTCGACGTTAAACTTTAGGTCCCACCGCTCAAGTATAAAATTAAGGCACACACCATGAGTGGTGTGAGAAGCTAGACCGTGCTCCTGACTGAAGGGTTGTAATGGCCAATTATGTATGTATATAAGCATAGGATCATAAAGCAAAATATTCGAATCTCAGAATAAATCACACGAATTTGATTAATAGTAAATATATGCATGTATATGTATGTAGGAATTAAATATTACTTCCCTAATCGTGTAAATAAAGATGTGTATCAATTCTGATAAATATTGTATGCTGAATGGTGTTAAATTACAGATAAGAAAACATTATGCAACAATTTTATCGTATCATTTCCACAACATACAAATATTTAGTGAAGTTGTCATTTATTCCATACAACATAATATATTTGAACACCCTAGAGTAGTACAGTAAGACCCCGCATTAAACGAGACAACTTCATTCTTTTTCATTTGATATTCTTTGTTTTTTTCTGACAAAGTCATCTAAAGTCGTGTGTCTTTTCCAGTTTCGTTCAGCAAGCAGTTGTCGATAACAAGATACCGCATCAATGACACTTCGTCTTGCCTTTGAACTTTTATCCCAATACTACAGCGTAGTACTTAAACAGCGTTAAACGGAGCAGTGTTAAGCGAGGTCTTACTGTAGATACTAAAACTATTTGACAAACAACGAAATTAAAATCTGTAATAAAAATACCAACGCAAGCAATTAAGCGAGAAAGTTTAGATTATCGAGCCTAAATTTGTGCTACCTATTAGCATGCCGACCAATAGATCAATCAATAAGCAATTTGAATAATAAATTATCACCTATTATTGTGTCTGCTGAACAGACATACTTAGATATTACACTAAAGAGAAAAATTCTGACATTCATATATACATTAGAGCGACTCAAGTTGTATGGAAGCAAAATTCGTGCTCGATGTACCCCTCTCAAAATGAACCTTTGACTATTTTAAGATGACATTTCAAATATTTCGGCTCCAGCTTTGACCTCTCGTGAGCTGGACCATTTTGAAAAAGGGTCTATTTTTCAATGTTTTGTCAATTTGAGAATTTGTTTCCTAACCAACATATACAGTACGGGTGTCATAAGAAAGGTTTGTTCAAGACGCGTCCAACTGTATATACAATTTGTCCAAGGGCAATCATCCATGTCTTTTTTTTAAGGATATTCTGTAAAAAAGAACGGGTTTTGAATTTTTTATTCGGGGTTATTTGTAATAAAATAACCAAATTAACTCTAATATGATGCCGGATTTAGTTTCTAGATGATGTATGGATGAAAATAGGACTAAAGAAAGAAAAAAAGAAATGATCCACGACTTTTTCTCTGCATATTTTTATTCCAAATTAAAAAAAGTTATTAACTTTTTTTGTTTATATTTACAAAACTATACTCAAAAAACGCAAACTAGGGTGAATTTCAAAAAAAGCTGAGACCCGTATTTAATTAAATCGACTAAAGATTAAAATATGTTAATTTGGTTATTTTATTACAAACAACCCCGAAGAAAAAATTCAAAAACCCTTCTTTTTTACAGAATATCCTTAAAAAAAAGACATGGATGATTGCCCTTAGACAAATTGTATATACAGTTGGACGCGTCCTGAAAAAACCTTTCACCCATACTGTATATGTTGGTTAGGAAACAAATTCTCAAATTGACAAAACATAGAAAAATAGACCCTTTTTCAAAATGGTCCAGCTCACGAGAGGTCAAAGCTGGAGCCGAAATATTTTAAATGTCATCTTAAAAAAGTCCAAGGTTCATTTTTAGGAGGGTACATCGAGCACTTTTTTTTGTGAGTCGCTCTAATATACATACATCATTGGTCATTACAATCGTTCAGTCAGGATTACGACCTAGCTTCTTAACACCGCTGGTGTTGTGTGTTAATTTTATACATAAAAGACGGGACCTACAGCTTAAAGTCGACTCCGAACGACAGAGTTTTTGCCAGAAATCGGCTGGGAGGAAGTCGCCGAAGAAATATTTGTTCTTATTTTGTTTTGTTGGAGATGTCTGACCTGGAGTTTAAATCGAGGCCTCACGTCTAATAAGGCGACACACTACCTATCAGAGTACGGCTAATTATAATTTATTTGCAGAATATTGTTCAAGGATGATAAGATAGACTATAGAAAATCTCGATAAAATAAGCAATATTCTTCCCGTCATTATGTAAGCGCTGCACAGGACAACCAAAAATAATTGAATAAAGTAAAGGCTGCAAGAAGTCGCCGTGGTCTAGTAGGTAGTGTGTTGGCTTATTAGACGAAAGGCCCGAGTTCGAATCCCAGGTCAGACATCAAAATGAAATATGAAAAAATATTTCTTCGGCGACTTCCTCTCAGCAGATTTCTGGCAAAAACTCTGAGAGTAAAAATTGCCATGAAAAGCTTCTCAAAAAAAAAAAAAAAATATGTCGTTCGGAGTCGACTTTAAACTGTAGGTCCCGCCACTCATGTATAAAATTAACGCACACAACATGAGTGGTGTTGAGAAGCTAGGATGTAATCCTGACTGAAGGATTGTAATGGCCAATTATGTATGTATGTAAAGGCTGCAAACTTCGTGAGATTCGCAGAGAATATATATATTCTATTCTTATTCTAATATCATACTCATACTACTCATATTCAAAGTTTGAAGTACTTATCGTACTCATACTTAACAATACGCATGATGTTGTAGATTTCGACTCTCCTTTACTCAACATTTACAAGAATCACAAATTAAGTATGATTATCGCGTACGAACACTCCAATACTCACTAGAAGATTGTGAGTTTGCTTCGCTTGCTGTCTTTGTCTCGTAAATGCAACAACAACTAAGACTGTAAATTTTGATGAATGGTTCGAATCACTCGTATCATTTATGAGTATTATAAGAATTTTTCTAAATTTATGAATCTGAATGAGTAGGCGTATGAATAAAAGATATTTCGAATGTTATGAGTTTGATGGAAACGTTGTATTCATACTCATTGCAACCTGCACTTATGAATCAATGCTGTAGTGAGTATGAATGAATCAGAGTAGTTGATTTTCAATGCTGTTGACCCACTCATATTCAAAATTTCATGAGTAATTATGAGTAGCGAAAAAACGATTCATTGCTGATCTCTGATGTGTATTAAAGTAAGCTGCTCTTAGGCCAGATGACCATATCTTAAGACATAAATTAAGCAATTAATTGCAATGGATCCAAAACTACTACAAAAACTGGCCAAAAATTTTGTTACACTATTACAATTGAAATACATAATAAATTTCATTGGTGTTGTTTTGTTTGCTACTGTTGTTATGATAATGGTGTGATTAATGTTATACGATTATCTTTCTTAAAGGAAGAAGCTAAATCGCAATAGTTAATAATAGTTAATAACAACAACACAATGTTGCTTGCAGCTAAATACTATTTTATCCAATTACCCATTCAGTCTTTCTTTCATTCATTCATTTACTCATCCGTAGGATTGTTTGTAAATGAACGACAAGCGAAACGAAAACGAATAAACGTAATAGCGCCTAATGGCTTTCTCTGTACGAATATGAAAATGTTTTTATTAAAACGCCATATCTCATGTCTTTAAAGCATTTCATGGATATCAAATTGTATACAACAACAACTGAACTGATGAAGTATCTTGACTTCGAGTGTGCACAAGTGTATACAGTAGAGTGGAGTGGAGTAGAGTGTGTGCGATTTGTCTAGAAAGCTTGCGCGCAAATTTAACGCCACTACTTGAAAAGCGCAAAATCAAATTTTGTTTTTTTTTTTTGCCGTCAGTCAGTCTTATATTCTTTTGTTTAGTAGTTGTTTGATAGGAAAACACACGTTAAAATATAAAATTTATGAATTTAGTTGTCTGCAAAGTGTTTCTAACTTTTATTCGCGCTTTAACAACGGTCGTGTAAACAACGCAAAACAAAATTGTCAGACTCTGAATATTAAATTAACCTGACCTGATCTGGCTAGCTGCTAGACAATCTGACGACGACGAAGACTACGACGATACCAAACAATTTATTTCTCAAGTTCAATTATTAAACTTTTTTTTATTTCATTCATCATATCTGGAACGAAGCGTATCTATGAAATGATAGATGAATCGATAGATTGATCATTCATTCATCATTGTTAAAATAAATTAAAAAATAAATTGTGCTACAATACCAGCCAACCAACCAGCCAACCAACCAACATCTTTATTAAGACCACAAAGATTTATTTCTTGCCATTACCAACGCCACTTCATCATTACGCATTCATTCACTTCACAGTACGAAACCACTTAAGAGGTCTTTACAAATCAAAGCAAAACATACATAAATTAACGGTTTTTGTGCTTTTGAAGAATTGACTTTCATTAACGGCGTCAGATTTAATTCAATCAATGTTAACTTACATACATATGCTCATATTTTGACTGTTATTTTTTCTTTGTTTGTTCGTTACTGTATTATTATTGAATAATTGTCGAAAATAATTTGAAAAAAAAACGAATGAAATTTTAAAATTAAAGTGAAATTACAAAAATAACAACACCGCCAAAATTGTACTTAATGTGCCTTGATGTGCCACTGAAAACTGAAAAGCATTTCTTTACACTCGACCAGCGAGTGAATGTGCACTGCCCACTTGAATCTTTAATACCGTTCGTTGTCTGAGTTGTGAAAATAAAACTTAAATTTTTTATAAACGTTTATAATAATAAAAACACTTTCTTTGAAAGCAATAAAAATAAGAAATAAAAATAAAAAAAAACAAAAAATAATAAAACTAAAAAACATTATTTAATACGTTTGTAAATAGTGATTTAATTGGTCTGTTAAGACAGAAAAAAAACAAAGAGAAACAAAAATAAAATTTAATTCAACAATTGTTCAATAACTAACAATATACATTATGGTGGAAAAAGTTGGTAAGTAACAGTAATAAAATTACAAACACTGCTGAAGCGTGCAAAATTTTGAAAATTTTCTCTAAAATTTAAAAACTTTAAATTATAAACTTAATTAAATTTTTAATTCGAATCATCTATAAGTCGCCGTGGTCTAGTAGGTAGTGTGTTTGCTTATTAAACGCAAGGCCACGGTTCAAACCCCAGGTCAGACATCAAAACGTAATATAAAAAAAAAATTTCTTCGGCGACTTCCTCTCAGCAGATTACTGGCAAAAACTCTGAGAATAAATAAAATTGCCATGAAAGGTTTCTCAAAAAAAAAAAAATCTCTCGTTCGGAGTCGACTTTAAACTGTAGGTCCCGCCACTCATGTATAAAATTAAAACATACATGAGTGGTGTGAGAAGCTAGGCCGTAATCCTGACTGAAGGGTTGTAATGGCCAATTATGTACATATGTATGTATTCGAATCATCTACCTAAAACTTTGTTTTAAAATACTACAAAATAATAGATAGTTTACTTCGAATGAAGAGAGGACATTGAAAAACCATAATGGTTATAAAGCTATTTTATAATTAGTTTTTTCAATAAAATGCTATCAAAACAGTTGTTTTTTAACGGAAAATAAAAAGTTGCAGTAAAATTGACAAAAAGATAATAAAACTCTCTCAGTCATAAAATAGAACTCATTTTGGGATTTTTATTCCTCAGTCATAAAATAGAACTCATTTTGGGAGTTTTATTCCATAGTCATAAACTATAAATTACTTACAGTATTTTTATTTATGTTTTGAGTTTGACTTTTTTTTTGTAATAAAATCAACTTTGTTTTAAGTAACGATCTTATACATTCATAATTGGTCATTACAACCCTTCAGTCAGGATTACGGCCTAGTGTAGTAAAATGAAAGAGTTTTAGTTTTGTTGTTAAGTTCGGCTCGATACGCACAGTTTGGCTTTTGTTTATTGATTGCTTCTTGAGGGAAAATGTCCCTTCTTTTATACTAAATTTTGGTTGATTTAGCATTTCTAAATCAACCCCTTAACTCTAACATATTTCTTATATTTACTTAATACATTTAACAATTGTTTACATATTTATTCTATATTAAATAATATTGCATTGGTTTGTGTGTGTACTAACCATGGGACAAGTGGGTGCAATATGACACGCGCCCGTTGTTCATATAAACATAATAATTCCCACGGTTAAGTGTAAAGAGAGCCATACACGATCACCAGCAATGCAATACAACAACAACACACATTATAATAAAACCAATGCGGCTGGCGGCCTGACAACAAAGTATCAAGTGATCGTCGCATGTGCGCGACGGTCAATAACATTGAGTCAAGTGGCCGCTGCTCATATGCAATTGGATATTCTTTTGTTTATGCATATGAAATATTGTGCTGGTATTGACAACTGTAAAATCATAGCTTCTCAACCCCACTCATGGTGTCTGTGTGTTAATTTTATACATGAGTGGCGGGACCTACGGTTTAAAGTCGACTCCGAACGACAGGTTTTTGATAAACTTTTCATGGTAATTTTTTACTCTCAGAGTTTTTGCCAGGAATCTGCTGAGAGACAGTCGCCGAAGAAATATTTTTTTTTCATGTTTTCGTTTTGATGTCTGACCTGGCCGACTCGTTTTGGGTGCGTCGCCTTTTCAATGTATGAATGCGGGTTTTCTGTGCCCCAAATTCGACAATTTTGCTTGTTTACATACCCGCCAAGATCAAAATGAGCTTCATCTGAAAATATGTTTTTTTGCCAAAATCGGCATCTTCTGTAGGCTACTCGTATGGGCTACTGCATGGCCAGCCGAGGCAGCCATTTGAATAAAATTATTTTCCATTATTAACCGGAAGGATTGTACTTTCAATTAAAAAAGAAATTTGATAAAATATTCAGTAGTTTTTTTTTAAAGCATTTTCAAAAAAAAAAGTTATTTGGCGGACCCTTTATTATATACATATGTATGTATTATTATTATATACATATGTATATAATACATTATATGTATTATTATACATATGTATATAATACATTATATGTATTATTATATGTATTATATACATATATGTATTGTATACATTATATACATATGTATTTACATATGTATATATACATATATATTATATACATATGTATGTAAATATATAGAAAGAGGGATTAGCATATGAAAAATTAGTGTTCATTTTTTATTTTATTATGGTGTTCATTTATTATTTCATTAAGTCAAATTATCAATTAATGGTTATACTCATTAATTTGGCGTGATTACCGTAGTGTAATGCAAAAAGCATAATCATAAGAACTACAGTAGGAAAACAGTTGCTTTCGCACAATCACATTAAAGACCATTATTACAACTTGCCGTTAAAGTTGGGTTTAGTTAAAGGTAACTTTAGCTAAAGTGAACTTTAAAGTCACCTTTAACTTCTTTTCGTATTTAACTTTTTAAAAAAATATGGCAATGTCGGAGCAATGTCGATAAAACTGCTCAATTATACAAGTTCTTTTTAAACGCTGTGGCAACGAGGGGCTTTTTTCTTTTTCAATAATGGGGTTGGGAGCGGTGTCTACTCTGGGAAACTGGACCTGAATATTTCTCTCCGTCTGCCGGACTACTGCAGTGTGTTTCAGGCGTAGGTGATGGCAATTTACCGGGCCGCTCAATGGATCCTCGTCAACGATGCTCCTTTCACTCGCGTCTCGATCTTCTCTGATAGTCAGGCCGCGATAGGATCTCTATCGGGTTCCGTGATTAACTCTAGGATCGTTAGGGAATGTCGCCGCTGTCTCGACCTTCTCTCGGGGCGCTTCACCAGTATCTCTCTGGTGTGGGTCCCCGGCCACAGTGGAATTCCGGGAAACTGTAGGGCCGACGAGCTCGCCAGAATTGGTGCGCTCCTTCCGGAATCCTCTTATGTTGAATTGGGTATGCCACTTGCTTCGGTCAAGTTGACCATTGCGCGGAGGATCTTTCGGGACGCCAACCTATCCTGGGTCAATGAGAAGTCCTGCTCCACCGCTAGACTCACCTGGCCCAAGGTGGATAGAAGGCGTACCAACCGATTACTTGGCCTTGGTCGTGATGTCATCTCGACTACAGTGGCCGAGCTTACGGGTCAGTGCGTCATGGGTAGACACGCGGAAAGGATGAGGCTCCCTTTCAACGACTTCTGCCGTGGATGCAGGTCCACTGAGGAAGAGGAGACTGTTGTTCACTTTCTTTGCCAGTGCCCGTCTCTTCCTAGGTGTAGATATAGGTTATTTGGCTCCCCATTCCTTGTTAGCTTAATGGAGCTATCATCTATTGACATCAAGGATATAGCTCCGTTCATCAAACTTTTTGGCTGGTTTTCCAGTGCGGGGTAGTCGTGCTTTTGTTGTGCAGCCCTTGCGCTGACCAACTTCTTCCATTTCTCTGATTTTGGTAGAACTTGGTTAGTACAGGGACTGCGTTCACCCGTGGCATCACAACGGGCCGCTATGCGTGCTCAAGTGAGCTTTGTGATATCAGAGCTACCACTCCGACCTAAAGCTAAACCTATATTTGCTCATTTTGTTTATGTTTGAAGTTGCCATATTGAAAATAATATATAATATGGCAAGTTCTAA
This sequence comes from Sarcophaga rosellei, assembly GCA_930367235.1. Taxonomy (NCBI): domain Eukaryota; kingdom Metazoa; phylum Arthropoda; class Insecta; order Diptera; family Sarcophagidae; genus Sarcophaga; species Sarcophaga rosellei. The sequence continues at coordinate 68,728,479 of OV884019.1, forward strand.
CATAAACTTAACTTTAAAAGTTACCGGCAGGATGATCCTCCCTTTAGCTTAACGCTCACTTCTACCTTATTGTCCACTTATATTAATGAAAAACAAATTATCTGCAAGTTAAAATCCTCCCCTTAGTTGACGGCAAGTTGTAATAATGGCCCTTAAACTGATCTTTTATTGTTAAGATAACGAGAAGAATCTTATATATGTATGCATATATACAACACTGGAGTTGCTCGTATTTTTGGGCCTTGGTATAATGAGAATGAGGAAAACTTTTCTTGAACTCTAGTTTCAACGTTTTATGAGTACATTGCTTTACTTTTTTTAAATTAATTTTACTGTAATGATGGAGGCTTTGCACAACAGGAAGATTTGAAGAAAGCATTTACCACGTTAATTACGAATATTATTTTTAATGCATTAAATTTAAATTATTTTTTAATTTGGAATTTTAAAAATGTTTCCTCAAACATGTGTTTTGAAGCATAAAAACGCGATTCATATGTAAAGTTTTTTTTTTGTGAATTTTGTGTGAATATTTCATGCATTAAACCCGTTAATATAATTAAATAAAATGTAACTAAAATGCGGAGGTTTCCATTGTAATCTTAAGCAGGCGATAAGAAAAGTTATAAAAATTTAAAAAATTTTATTTTCAATTCATTGCTTCGCCATTTTCCAGTTGAAACAATGGTATCTTTAAGGGTTTGTTGTTTATTTCATAAATTCAGTTTCAACAAGTTCGACTGAAATCTGACAATTTACAATCTAAAAGCATATTACCCTGTGCACGCTTACCTATTGTTATAATTGTCGTTTGTACATAAGTACTACAGCACTATGACCAAATTGGGCTATTGGCAATCTATAATGTCTCACCTGCTGACCTGATAAAGCTTAAAGTGTTACCCGGTGTTAGTTAGAATAACTAGCTGTTTAGAGCCTAGTACTACAATTTTGGCTTTTTCTTAGGAGTGTTATATCAAACGTTGCTTTTCAAGTCTTCTTCTGTTTCTGCTTTATTTGAATAAACTCTACTCAATCTTATTTTTTTATAAACACTTGGGCAATTCACACAACTTTGTATCGTGTATGTTGTATTGAATATATTTGTTTTTTTGTAAATGCTCGTGGCATTCAAACAATTTGATAGCCCGAAACCAACACAACTTTCTAAAAACATATGAAAACATATACACATTTTTCTCATTCACACAATTTGATAGCACGAAACCAATACAACCTCCAAAAAAAAATTGGGCAATTCACACAACTTTGTATCGTGTATGTTGTATTGAATACATTTGTTTGTTTGTGAACGCTCAATGCTATGCTGTATTGTGTATTTCGTGGCATTCAAACAATTTGATAGCCCGAAACCAGCACAACATATGAAAACATATACACATTTTTTCATTCACACAATTTGATAGCACGAAACCAATACAACTTTTAAAAACATATGAAAAAAATGTATATAAGTGTATGAAATTTGTATATGAAAATTATCAACAACAATCATACACTGTTGTACGTTCTTCCAACAATATAATGAATACAACGATACAACGGCTTGTGTGAATTGACCATATGAAAAAAATGTGTATAAGTGTATCGGATTTTTACATGAAAATTATCAACAACAATCATACACTGTTGTTTGTTCTTCCAACAATACAATGAATACAACGAAACAACGGCTTGTGTGAATTGACCAACTGTTTTGTTGGTTGTATAGTATATCGCCGTAATCTAGTGGGTAGTGTGATGAATGACACTATGCGACAAAATAAAAAAAAATGAAATACACCTAGCTAATGACATAGTATAAATTGTGAGTTTTGTTGAGTAGAACTTAAAAATATTTTTTTTTATTTCTTGAACCATCCAAACTTGTTTTATTTGACAAAAACTCTTTTTTCGCCTTTACGCACAAATTTATTGATTGAACATTTTTGCACCAATGTCACAAATTTCAAGACAGGAGAGGAATGGGCCTTTAAAACAGTATACATGTATATATTATTCGACTTAATATTCTATGAGGTTTGATGAGATAAACTTGGTAAATACAAATTTTCTTCATATTTTCTCAAGTTTGTCCATTCATAGTAGCAAACTTTAATTCAAAAATATAAATAAAGTGGTTACATTGTTAAAGTGCATTCTCTTGTGAGGATATTGCCACTTAATTTGATAAAATCGAACAAAAATTACAATAGTATCGGGTTATCCATTTCGTGGTTTCAAAAGTAAACGTAAATAAAACACATACAAATTTTTTTTCATGATATTTCTTTTTTATTGTAAAGTTTGAACGTTGACATTATGTTTGAAACACTACATCACGCGAATTGTTGTAAGCATTTTTTTTTCTGAGGTAATTTTCGACCACTTTTTGACACTTATTGGGCGGTATCTCAGCCATAACTTGACGAATGTTGGTTTTTAAATGCTCAAGAGTTGAAGGTTTATCTGCATTAACACGGTCTTTCGGGTAGCCCCACAAAAAAGTCTAATGGTGTCAAATCGCATGATCTTGGTGGCCAGTTGATATCGCCACGACGAGAAATTACGCGGTCAGGAAATGTCTCTTGCCATATTCGCTCGAGTTGTGTGGCATGTGGCACCGTCTTGTTGAAACCATTCTTCAATATTCAGGCAATAGCAGGCAAAAAAAAATCTGTTATCATATGACCATAACGCTCCGAATTGACGGTGACAGTCATTCCATCGTCGTTTTCGAAGAAGTAAGATCCAATCACACCTTCGGACCAAAGAGCGCACCAAACAGTGACTTTTTCTGGATGTAATGACCTCTCTTCAATTACTTGAGGATTCTCAGAACCCCAAATACGGCAATTTTGTTTATTAACATACCCACCGAGTGTGAAATGTGATTCATCGCTGAAGAAACTTTTGTTAAAAAAATTGCCGTCCACCGCCTGTTGTTCAAGCACCCATTCCACGTATCTACGACGTTGTGAATGGTCAGCTGGCTTCAGTTGTTGCGTGAGCTGGACTTTATATGGATGTAGGTGTAGATCTAAATGTAAAATACGCCACAATGTGCCGTAAGACAATCCTAATTCCTGAGAACGACGAGGAATCGACACATTCGGGTCTTCGGCAACACTTTCACTTACAATAGCGATATTTTCAGCGGAACGAGCGAAACGATGATGCACAGGCCTTTCAATATTTCTAACCACTCCAGTCTCTTCAAATTTCTTCACAATTTTGCCAATTGCTTGCGTAGTTGGACGATTATGTAAACCATAATCTCCTCTTAAAGCATGATACGTGGCTGTGACTGAATCACCATTTTTGTAGTAGGTTTTGATAATTTGTATGCGTTGTGTGATAGTTAAGCGATCCATTTTCGTCAATATCAGACTTTCACTGAAAAGAAAAAAATTGGTTTCACAACTTAGTTTGACAGATGTCGAATTCCAGTCCCATACTTTTGAAACCACGAAATGGATAGCCCTTTATTTGTTTAAAGAATATAACACACAAAGCGAAATAATAATATTTGCAAAAAACACAAATATTAGCCGACTTCTGGTAGTCGCCCAAACGTGAAATTGACACATTTTGCGGTAAACAATCAAGATCCATCAAAAATTTTGAACATTTTTCAACTGAAAGTTCATTTGATAAGATGACATATACAAAAAATGTATCACGACTGTTATACTATTTAAATTATAACTACGGTAATTCTTGTCCGATTTGATCAAACGTAGTGTCAACTTTTTCACAAGATAAAGCACTTTCAGAATATTACCACTCACTTTATATTTTAGAATTAAATTTTGCAATTAAGAATATCTAAAACTGAAAAAATATGAAAGAAAATACCTTTTTTCAGATTTACCCCATCAAAACTTTTACCCCAAACAAACGTTTTAAAGGCTTATCTCTTCCCTTTTCAAAAAACTATGAATTTTGAAAATAGCTTAAAAAATATTTGGATAAACAATAACTTTGTGTGAAAAGATGTCAAATAAGAAATATAAAAAAAAATATTTTTGAGTTCTACTCAACAAAACTCACAACATACACTATGTCATTAGCTGGGTGTATTTTGACTGTCGCACCGTGTTATTAGACGTGAGTACATCAGTGGTGTTGTCGAGCCGGAACGCTCCGGAACGTCGTTCCGGTACTTCCTTTTTGGATAGGAACGCGTTCCGGAACTAAAGATGATTTCTGGGTAAAATCTCCCTCCCCCCTGTCGTCAAATTTGGGACATGAGACCTAAAAAAAAACGCCGCCGCCAGGATTATCATGGAAAATCACCCCTGTCGTTAAATTTGGGACATGAAACCGCACAGAGCGGCCGCCTACTCAGGATCGGCCCTGTCTATATAATTATATATACGCGTTCCAGCAAAAAAAAATTAGCACAACGCCACTGGAGTACATGGTTCAAATCTCAGGTCAAACATTTCCAACAAAACGAGAAATGAAAAAATTTTTCTTCGGCGAAGTTCTCTCAGCAGTTTTCTGCCTAGAATTCTGAGAGTAAATAAAAGTGCCATGAAAAGTTTTTCGAAAATCTGTTGTTCGGAGTCGACTTTCAACTGTAGGTGCGTGCCACCACTCATGAATAAAATTAACACACACAACATAAGTGGTGTTGGAAGCTAGGTCGGAATACTGACTGAAAGGTTGTAATGACCAATTATGTATGTACATATGTATAGCATGTCACACCGCCTATTTGGAACAACATTCATGTCAGTAGCTATGGAGGAAAAATAAATTCCAATATCGTACTTTGTTGGAGGTAAGATCAAATGTCACTTGCATTTTTATAGGAAAATTTATCAGGAATATCATTAAAATAAAATTCTTATGAAAGGAACGTAAAAGAGGTTCCTTTACATATTAAAAGAAACAAATCGGAATAACAGAAAATAAAATCCGTTGTCCTCATAAATGAGTTGTAGACGTTGCAGCCGATCGCTTAAGAGTTGCTTGACAATAATATCTAATTGACAACAGTGTTACTACATATTTGCATAATAAATTTGAATTTGTCGATTGAGTTGAACGAATGTGAGTATTAGAAATGTACACAATTTTATAAATTGTGTTTTTCACAGATTAACCATTTGCATTGGTCGTTTTATATTGCTCTTTGCGCTCTTTTGACATGACACTTGTGCATCATCCAATGCAATATTGAGAGTGGAAAAAGTCCCAGTGATCAAAAATTCGTCAAGAATTTGATTGCTACCTAAGCAACGGTAATGCAAAAGCAATTGATATGTTGAAAAGTGGAAAAAACTTTTCCGTTAAATTCCGTTGAATTGTAAACATTCAACACTATTTATTTATTACGATTTTATTTTTCGCAATCAGTATGCAACAACTCTTTCTAAAACATATAAAAGTTTACTTGAATCAGTGAAAACTTTGTGAAGGTTTGTTATAAATAATAATAAATTTGGAATGCAAGCGGTATAACGCATGAATTAACTGCAAAGGTTAAAACAAAAACTTTTTAATGTAAGGCGAAATTATTAAATTAAAAAAATTTCTGTTTGTACCAGGCCAATACATGGCCAGTCTACAGCAAAAACACATGAGTTCAGCACTTGCTTCGATATTTGAAAAAATGATTCGATGGAAAGAGATTTGTCTCTAACGATGAAATCATACCACATTATTACGATGATTTTGAAAAATCAATAAAAATTTAAGAAACATTGAACGAAGGGTATAGAGAGAGTTCCAAGCAGGCTAGTCGTATGTTCAAAAAAAAAAATAAGGCGATTTATTTTAAATCCTGAGTTTCATTAAAAATTCACCACCGCGCATGAATAAACAGTATAACAAATTAAAATAAAAATAAACAAACAAGACCAACAAATGTAATTAAAAAACACACAAATCGTACGATATAAAGAACTTCTAGAGCAGGGATTACCATTTCATTGCACAATTGTGCACAGAGAAAATTCGCACATATTGCATATGCTCTTTTGTTTAATTGTCGATCAGACTGCGACAAGCACACATGTTAGCGGACGCTATAATATTTTTTTAAGGTTTACACTCAAAAAATAAAATGCTTTTATTAAAATCGAATGTCTATATGTTCTTAAAACACATTTTGATTGTTTTAATAGCCAAGTAAATAATTTCGATGTCATGAATAGAAAAATACTTTTTTATAGACATAAATCAATATTTTGGAAAAATTAAAAGATTGGTTATTAGTAGAAGAGGAAATTTATGAACCAGAATTAATACCCAGCAAATATCTAAAAAACTTTCCCTAATTATTAAGTCAAAGATGTATAACTTTATGTATTTTGATGTAATGAGAATCAAAATAGGCTATATTATTAACATTTTTCTATGACTGTAAGCTCTCAACTTATTCTCTCTCTCTTACTTACTAATACACAATCAAAAATTTTTTGGTAACCCCTGGTCTAAACTGACCTTTACTGATGACTGGCATCATTGTCCTTTGCTCGTTTCGGAATTTTTCTGTGCAGAGATGTTCTTGTATTTTGATTTTCTCGTTCCTATTCACATAATTTCCTTGGTATTTGTTCTAGAACAGCGGTATTGTTCTAAACAAAAGAGCATAAGCAATATGTGTGTATTCTCTCCGCATAATTGTGCTATGAAATGGTAATCCCTGGTTTAGACGTTAAGACTGAATATGTAATGACAGCGTACGATATTCATAGAAAATATTTTTCTTTGAAATTTTTCAAAAACCATCACAAACTTCACTAGATCAGGCGTAAATTTTTGCATGTAAAGAAATAAAATATACACCGTAATAACTGTTTTACATTGTTTTGAATTTTAACAAATCATGTAATCGGAAAAAATGTATCGTAAGCCTGAATTGGCCTTAAGGAAAAGAAGGTTACTTAAAAAAATTATATAAAGCACAGTACTAAAAATTGATTTCTAAGATTTGAGGATCGAGTAATAAAGCTTAAAAGCACAGTTAGTCAATTCACACGACTTTGTATCGTGTATGTTGTATTGAACACACTTGGTTGTTTGTGAACGCCCAATGCTGTGCTGTATTGTGTATTCCAAATGTCTTCTTCTTATTCTTCTTCATAATTTTTGGCATTCGAACAATTTGATAGCACGAAACCAATACAACTTTTCAAAAACATATGAAAAAAATGTGTATAAGTGTATTGGAATTTTTTATGAAAATTATCAACAATAAGCATATACTGCAAGGGTGTTTTCTATAGAGGTATAGAACTTTGAGTTTTCATTACTTTTCAAGATGGCGACCGATTTAACAGCTGTCAAGTGATTTATTCTCAGTTTGGTTTGGCAATTCATCATGAATAGACTCACGCCTGAACAACGCTTGCAAATAGTGCAATTTTATTTCGAAAATAATGGTTCTGTGCGGAAAACGTATCGCGCACTACGTCCATTTTATCGTCGACAAAATCGTCCATCAGAGCAGTTAATTCGATTAACCATAGAACGCTTTTGCACCACGTTTACTCTTATTGATAACTCGCATCCCCAGAGACGCTGTACGGTGCGTACAGAAGAAGCTATTGCTGCTGTAGAGCGTAGCATTGAGGAAGAACGTTACAGTCAATGGTGATGGGTATAGAGCCATGATTACTAACTTTTTCATTCTTGAATTGAATAACCATGATGTCCAGGAGATGTGGTTTCAACAAGACGGCGCAACATGTCACACAGCTCGTGCCACAATAGATTTATTGAAAGACACGTTTGATAACCGCCTAATTTCACGTTTTGGACCTGTGAATTGGCCTCCAAGATCTTGTGATTTAACACCGCTAGACTACTTTCTGTGGGGCTATGTAAAGTCATTGGTCTATGCAGTAAAGCCACAAACGCTTGACCATTTGGAAGACAACATTCGCCGTGTTATTGCCGATATACGGCCACAAATGTTGGAAAAAGTCATCGAAAATTGGACGTCCAGATTGGACTACATCCGCGCCAACCGTGGCGGTCATCTGCCAGAAATCATATTTAAAATGTAATGCCAGAAGATTATCTTTCGGGTAAATAAAATTCATGTCAATCGAATAATCCATCGTTGTTTTATTGCAAATTAAAGTTCTATACCTCTATAAAAAACACCCTTTATATATGTCCAACAATACACTCAATACAACGGCTTGTGTGAATTGACCAAGTGTTATTTAATAAAAGTGTATTGTTATAAAGAATTCATTTAAATGTGGTTTAAATAAATAAAGGATTTATACAAATAAAATAAATACCGACAATAAAAGGAGAATATTTTAAAAAAATATAGACTCAGGAATCTAAAAACGCTGTAGTACGAGCCACCACAGTCTAGTAAGTAGTGTGTTGGCTTATGAAACATGAGGTCTCGTTTCAAACCTCAAGTCAGACATCTAAAACTAAACGAAATATTTCCTGGGGCGACTTCCTTTCAGCAGATTTCTGGCAAAAACTCTGAGAGCAAATAAGATAGCCATGAAAAGTTTCTTAAAAATCTGTCGTTCGGAGTCGACTTTAAACAGTAGGTCACGGCACTTACATATGTATAAATTAACACATACAACATAAGTGGTGAGAGAAGCAGTTCGTAATCCTGACTAAAGGATTCTAATGTCCAATTATGTATGTATGTGTGCGTCATTTAAAAATTTAATTTTAAATATAATTTCAATTTGACTAGAAGGTCCAATATCTTAACAAATTCTTCATTTTATCTACAATCCAAAAGTGTGGTGAATAAATTTGAAATATTTACCTTTACAATGAAATAAATCAATTTTAAAATCATTAATATCGTATAACAAATCGTTTTTAATAAATCAAAACTATGAATATTTTAATAATTAATCTTGTGCTCGTTGAGATGTCAATTATGCTCATTGTTAACGCCTCCATGTTGTTTTTGTTTTCATTTCAGAAATGTCAAAATTTGTGGGTATTACAGATATAACGGAGAATAAGAAAATATGGCGCATGCTGTTTGGCGAAATGATTGGCACATTTCTGCTGGTAGTGATCGGTATTGGCAGTTGTACGGGCAGCATTGATTGGACACCCACAGTGCCACAAATCGCATTTACGTTTGGCTTAACAGTGGCCACATTGGCACAGGTCAGTAAACAAAAAAAAAAAAACAAATTGTAAAATCTTTAAATCTTTTGAATTATTTTAGACTTTTGGTCATATTAGTGGTTGTCACATAAATCCGGCAGTAACCATCAGTTTCATGATTGTTGGCGAAATGAGTGTTTTAAAAGCCGTCTTCTATATCATTGTACAGTGTGTGGGAGCAATTGCTGGTGCTGCTATCTTAAGTGTAAGTACTCGTATTCTTTAAATGTGATTTATCTTTTGAAATTTCATTTTTAAAATGGTTGTCTAATGATTAAATGTATTGTTATTTAGGTTGCTATACCAGAAGCAATAGGCGGTATTGGTCTTGGAGTTTCCACAAAGTCAGCCACTTTAAGTGAAGGTCAAGCTGTGCTCATTGAAGCTTTGATTACTTCAATTTTGATTTTAGTTGTGAAAGCTGTAAGTGATCCAAAACGACAAGATATCAAGGGATCTGCACCATTGGCTGTGGGCTTAGCTATTGTTACTGGGCATTTGTGTGCGGTAAGTGTACCTATAAATCAATTTTAAAATCTTTTAACACAAATAAGTTTCATGAAAAAGTACATAAAAATACACAACGTTTTCACAATTAGTTTAAGATTTTATAAATTTATCAGCAACATTAAAATACTGCAGCATTAATTGAACTTGACTCCATACTTGACGTAATTAAAAAAAAAACTTAACCAAAAGCACCTTGTACCATGAATTAATATTTAATCGTTTAGATCAGTGTTGAAGAATTCAGTAATTTAGTACTTTTTTCAGTATTTATTCATTTCACAAATACCTCAGTACCCTCGCTACGCTTTTAGTACTTTTTATTATTACATATTTTAATTCAGTACTTTTTTCAGTACTTATTCATTTCAAAAATACCTCAGTACCCTCGCTTTTAGTACTTTTTTATTATTACATATTTTATGTCTTGCGCTTTTCAACTATAAATGCATTAGCAACACGTTTAACGCAATGCTAAAGTAGAAATAGGGTTTAGCCCCGGTTAGCCAAACGTCCACAGAATGTTTTGTTTTTAGAATACGAAAAGCAATGAAAACGCTTACTTTCGGTAAAAGCATTTGCATCGCTGTTCATATGCTAAAAACGAACGTATGTTACATTACGTTCCATCGACGTGACTAAACGGGCCTTTTTCATAGCCCACGATTCAAACCATTGGCAGACATCTCCATCAAAACGAAATATGAAAAATATTTCTTCGGCGACTTCCTCTCAGCAGATTTCTGGCAAAAACTTTGAGAGGAAATAAAATTGCCACGATAAAGTTTCTCAAAAATCTGTCGTTCGGAGTCGACTTTAAACAGTAGGTCCCGCCACTCATGTATAAAATTAACATACACATAATAATTGGTGTGAGAAGTTAGATCGTAATCCCGATTGAATGGTTATAATGGCCAATTATGTATGTATGTATCTTTTACAACAGTACTATTTGATGCAAAAAAGTACTTTTTCAGTTATAATTCAGTACCATTTCAAAATGTCAGTTTTGCAACACTGGCATAGATCAGAGTGATATACACATCCTCAAACAATTGTCAGTACACTATGCTATTGAAAATATATTTGTTTGAATTTCAAAAAAATTCAGCTCGATTTCTTCCAATAAAAATTTTTTCAAGACAACCAAACAATTGTCTGCACAGCTTAGAAAGAATTTTTGCGAATTGTATTGTTTTCGTAATATCTAAGAATTCTACGTTATTCAATGTTATTTGATCTGATGGAACCTAAAAATTAATATTAAAGTGAGCGCAAAGACGGCAAAGAGTTAAACTGCATAATGGTGTCATATGGTTTGCATAAAGCCCGGGTTAGCCACACGTTCACGATACGCAACGTACGTTCGTTTTTAGAATACGAAAACCAATGAGAGCGATTACCGAACCGTAATGTAATTTCGGAAAGCATTTACATTGCTTTTCATAAGCTAAAAACAAACGTACCTTCGTCTAATCGAGGCTTAACACAGAGTATGCGTTCGTGTTAATTTCTGCAGAAAGAGCAAAAAAATTTAATATGTATGTTTCTTTGGGGAAGAAAATCGCACTATGGTTTCTAACAAGCAATTATATTTACTGAGTAGAGTAAAATTAACATTTTCCTATCGGATGGTAGATGTTTTGTTTGGCGGACCTAAAACACTGCATTAAATAACCTTAAAGTTTTCGTGGAATATGTAGTTGTGGTATGAAGTACAATGGCCTCAAATCTCAAGTGCCTCTTATTGTATGTTTGTCGTAATAAGGACGGAAAAATGTTATTATTTAAATATTTTGAAAAGAAAATTTTGAAATGAGTGCTATAAATTTGACCATACAATACCATTTTCAATACAATATTAAAGAAGTAATATCTCAAGCCTAAGGGTACAAATGTTGCAGAAATTTGAAATGTTCAGACAGAATCACACGATAACTGGTCATTTGTATGAAAAATTATAGTCTATAAGAAATTTGATAGAAAAAATATTAGGGCCGTAGTCTAGTAAGTAGTGTGTTGGCTTATTAGACGTAATTCCATGGTTCAAACCTCAGATCAGAAATCAAAACGATATTTCTGGCAATAACTCTGAGAGTAAATAAAATTGCCATGAAAAGTTCCTCACAAATTTGTCGTTCGGAATCGACTTTAAACAGTAGATCCCTCCACTCATGTATGAAATTAACGCACATAACATAAGTGGTGTGAGAAACTACATCGTAATCCTGACTGAAGAGTTGTAATGACTTTTGACTTTTAATGATTCCTCAAATTCATTTGATATGGTCCGACTCCATTACGAGTATTTGATTTTGCCTCGCTTTTTGAAGGACTTCGCTCATTTAGCGTCTTGAACGTTCAGCAGTTTCAGTAATTTTTCTTCTACATTCTTCCTTAAATGGATCATGTTGATTATCTTCCTTTTTGGGCAATTCCTAGTTAAATCCCTAGCTTTTAATTTTAAAATTACATTTTTTTCAGCATCTCTTGTACTGTTCACACACAATTTAAAATAGTAATGAAGTAGTTAAATCTTAGGCGTTTTTAACCCATATCTGCTTATCGCCCTATTTTTAAAACGGTAAGATTTTGATCAGCTGTGTGGTATACCATATAGATTCCAATAAATACAAGAAATCCATGCTTTTACGAGAAAAAAAGAGTAGGGCATATACGAACTAATTATTATTTTCTAAAATTGTCTTTTTGATTTTTAATTTTGAACACAATCAATAAAAGTGTCCCCGTGTGTTTCTTCCATGAGAATTTGAAAAACTAATACAGGATATTAGAAATTTTACACTGAGCTCAATCGTTGAAAGAAATTGTCTGCACGGTATTTTATTTGGTCAATTCACACAAGCCCTTGTATCGTTGTATTAAGTATGTTATTGGACGAATATACAACAGTGTATGCTTGTTATTGACAATTTTCATGTAAAATTCCGATACACTTGTACACATTTTTTTATATGTTTTTAAAAATTGTATTGGTTTCGTGCTATCAAATTGTTTGAACGCCAAAAATTATGAAGAAGACATTTGGAATACGAAATGCACAACACAACATACACGATACAAAGTCGTGTGAATTGGCCAATTGTATTATATTGTATGATTATGAATCAATAACTACGAATTATTATCAAATGAATTATTTTTTGATTACAGATTAAACTAAGCGGTGCCAGTATGAATCCGGCTCGTTCCTTTGGTCCAGCAGTAGTGCATAGTATGTGGTCGGGACATTGGGTTTACTGGGCTGGTCCTATAGCTGGCGGCATTGTAGCTGCTTTGGTATATAAAATCTTCTTTCAAGTACGTAAAGGAGACGATGAAAATAATTCCTACGATTTTTAAGCGATTATTAGATTGTAAATTGTATATGTATTTGAATAATTAAAATTTTACTCGTTATTGTAATATAATTAGTTGCTAAGATAAGTCAGATTTTTAATTTTGTTGTTTTAAAACAAAACCAAGCAATAAATCAATAAAATACTCGTAAGCAATAATAAATGAATAAAACAATGTAGATAACTTTACATATATGTATTAAGAAAGAGGTATGTATGCATGCATGTATTTGCTACTGTAATTTGAATTGTCAATGAAAACAAAAACAAAAAAATCGTTAAAATCACACCCGAAATCTTTGTACAATAATTTAAATTTCAATGATACGATTTGTAGATCTTAGTAATTGAGCCATTTATCGCCCTGAGCAACATTTAATATTTGATTTGTTATCAATTAAACATAATTTTAAAACTCATTCACAACACCTTAAAAAACCACCACCAGCACCAGCACTAACCACCAGCACCTTCAGTGACATTGAAATTTTTCATTCAATTCATAATTCAAAAGCAAATAATTTTAGCAAAAAAAAAAATTTTTTTTCTTTAATAGTTGGCATGACGTGCAAATTTTGTTTTATTTTTAATAGTTTGTTGTTTTTTATGTTTTTGTTAAATCAATGGTCCAACCAATATGTATCTATGTACACAATAGGTGCGTGTTTTAATCATACGTATCATATAATGGGGAGAATGTATAATATTCATGTGCGTTTTATACAGTGTTGGTAGAAAATGGTACATGTCACAAAAAACATTTTTCTGAAGTCAGGCTTTAAGTTAAGTATAAAGGGTTTATCCAGTATAAGTTTTTGTTTTAAATAGCAGCCAGATTTGAAGATTTATGGTCATTTAATGATCTTGAGCTCCAAATATATTATAGTGACGATTTGACGATTTATGCCCTTATTTTGAAGATTTATAAAAATTAAAAATTTACATCATATTCTTTACTTTAGTACATTAAAGGCCACTTTAAGCTTTGTATTTACTTTGCAATTGTTACTATTGGAAATTTATGTCACAAGAAACAAGGACTGAAGTATTATATTTCTAAGTTTCTTTCCAATATCTGTGATGATTTTTCTGTATTTTATTCCATTTTAACCCCTTAAAACTCAAAAAATTGCAACTCCTATTTATATAGGTTATACTCGTAGTTGAGAATAATTTATCACTTGTCGTTGCAGACAATTTTAAAAATTCAAGTATATGTAGCTTCTAATATTACCATTGGAAGAGCAAAATCAAGCGCCGTTATTTTTTCGTACGACCAACACTCAGGGGATGGATGACATTGTGTTTGGAACTATGAAAATATGTTATGGGAAGAAGGAAAGAGAGAACAGTGTTTATGTACACTAAGCTTGTATATTTTTATACCATAAGTAACGGGAAAGACCTCTGCAGGAAATGAGTTGCACGAATAGTCCGACTAAAAAACGTATTTTTCTGTAATGCAGTGTGCGATCGGGAAAAAATTGAGGCGTTTGAAATGTGGATATATCGACGAATTTTGAAGATACTCTATACTTCCCACATTACAAACCAGGAAGTTCTGAGACGAATGAATATTGACAGACAAGTACTGAAAACGGCCAAAAGAAGGAAAACCGCATATTTGGGACATATTTGATGAGGAACGAAAAATATAAATTTATACAAACCATAGCAAAAAGCACAATTGAAGGACGCCGAAGCAGAAGCAGAAAAGAGATATACTGGCTCAGAAACATTCAGGATTTGACTGGATACAGGGATGAAACAAACATACTACATTCTTCCAAATATCGAGAGCTGTCACAGTTACTATAAAATATAATGAAAAAAATTTAAAAAAAAAATATTGGATTCCAAACATTTACTATTGTATGATCGCTTTATATCCTAATAACGGATCCGCAAACAAAGAAGAAGAAGGGTACGATCCACTGGCTAATCGACCACATACGGATGTGGTGGCCGAGAAAGACGAGCGTTACGTAGGAATATGTATATGATTTTCGGGAACAAGTCCCCTTATTTCATTCGAGCAAAATTGTTTTGTAGTAGCGATTGAACAGTGAAACACAAACCACATTGCAACGACGCTCCAATAATTCAATAGAATTGGATACAGTGCCGTCATTAACGAGCTACTACGGCCTCTTCTGTACACGGCCGAGAAACCTCAAAATAGACATTTAGACACCCACTCCTACATGAGAGTTGTATTCCATTTTTAGTCGGTTATAAATGGTGTAAGGAGTAAGATCAGATGATAAGATCTTAAGAAGGAACTGACGGAACTGAAAAATGTATCGGTTCCAGCCAACATTACACTGAGTTTTCATGCTCCGAATGTCAAGATTTCTTAATATTTACACCCCCCATAGATTAAGATGATGAAATAAACAACACTGGGATAGACTGTTTAAATCTTAAACAATTTTTTCCAGAAAATTATATAAAATTTCTCCATTTTTGGGGAAAAAAAATTAATAAATGAAGATGGGGGACGCTAGCTTTCAATTTCTAACACATTTTTCAAATTATTTTTTCTGACGATTTTTTGATGATTTCAATAAACGTCTTTGACGGTTTTCTCGATTTTTTCTCAAATATTTGATGATTTGGTGCCTCATTTATCTGGCAGCTATGACCTTATACATATATGCTAAACGGTATGTAGTTTATAAATTATAATTAATATAATACACTGTTGAATGCCTTTTCACATAATTGTTCCTTAATCTCAAGAGCTTTACACGGAAGTGTGTGTTCTTAAATACAGTTGGCATTATATCCAGCGAACTTGCACCAGTTAGTTAGTGAAATTATTCCTTCTTTAACTCTTAAATACTGCATTCACGAAAATACTCTCGGGTTAGGTGTATATCACAAACTAAAAAAGCTTAAGGTATTTTTGAAATACAGAGTCAATATTTTCCGTTGAACTGCTGAGAAGAATATGTATGTACATCTAATGGACTTGAAAAAGTAAAAAGACGAAAAGAAAAAGTTGTACAAAGGCTCAAGCTTGTATGACCCAAAAGTCATTAGGTAAAACTGGTAGTCGCCTTAATCTATCTTACTTGGGTCCTTTCAAAGTGCCCGTTTTAATACCGTTCTTCCTATTTTACTGCATGTCTATTGTAATATAATTGATATGCAAATGTGTAAGCGTAAGAATTTTATTATAATAACTACAGACCATATATTCCGGGTGCCCAAAAAACTTGTAGCTAAGACCTCCAAGGGCCGAGGAATGGCAGAGAAAATGCTTACCATTTTTTTCTCGTAACTACAGGATCTCTGCACAGGTTGTTGTAATGCTTAGATAGCAGATTTCCGTTATAATTTCTATGAAAATTTTAAAGTGAATACGAGTTACATCGGGAAAGGATAAGATTTTATGTTATCTGCTGATACTAACTCCGTCTATACGATCATATTTTCAGGTTGTTCAAGGAGAATTTATGTAACGGAATCGAAAAGATTTATCGACTGACCTTGATCCGTCAATGAATCCAGGCTTATTCATTGTCGTTAAAGGATCTTCCATTAGTTTTTTTTTATAATTGAACAAGGATTTAAAAGAAGTGAAAGAAAAAAATCCGAATTAGCAAGTATCTAAAATTTCGATACTGCTTCAGTGCTTTATTGCTTTTATTGCTGCTTGTTTCGCCAACATATATGGTGGCAGATAGCTGAGGAGAGGGAACAATGCCTTAAATGGAGTCCTTCTAAGAGCTTCTGTTATCGTGATAACTCAAATCAGTTTTGAAGTTGCCGTGGTCTAGTAGGTAGTGTGTTGGCTTATTAGACGTGAGGCCTCGGTTCAAACCCCAAGTCAGGCATCTCCAACTAAACGAAATATGAAATAATATTTCTACAGCGACTTCCTCACAGCAGGCAAAAACTCTGAGAGTAAATAAAATCGCAATGAAAAGTTTCTCAAAAATCTGTCGTTCGGAGTCGACTTTAAACTGTAGGTCCCGCCACTCATGTATAAAAATTAACGCACACAACACAAGTGGTGTGAGAACTAGGTTGTAATCCTGACTAAAAGGTTGTTATGACCAATTCAAATCAGTTTTAGTATTTTTTTTTTGTACATGACCACACAACAATATAGGAATTGCAATTATTTTATTTTTCCAACACTTTTGTTTCCCACTGTAGATAAATACTTATCTTTAGACAATTTACCCATGGATACAGTTAACGTTATATGTATATCCATGTATGATACGCCCCCGGTTAAACAATTAAAGAATATGTTACAATGATTGTATTAATAAAACGTGATACAAAACTATAATAGATTTGTTTTTAAACAAATAAATACATACATCGCCATTATTATTTATTAATTTTTTTAAAGGTGAAATAAAAAAGAAACAATCAGACACAATAACAAAAAAACATTTCCGATCTGCATGTGTTAAAACTTTTATTGACATTAAAATTGGCAAAAAAGAAAAAAAAATTCAGTTCAAATGATTAATAAATGTTTGGCACGAGAGATACATAAATACGTTCCTTTGAAATGGGTCCAGCGTAAACAAAACAAGAATTATTATTTCCACTACCCTTCAAATATTCTTTCAAAGTCAACTTTATACAATAAAAAGAATTTTTAAATCATTAACGATTCCGGGCTATAAAAAGTGGATTATGTACAAGCGCTACGTCGCTAAAAAAGTAACGACGTACATACGACAGTTGGACTTGGAGGCATAGCTGCCAGATAAATGAGGCACCAAATCGTCAAAGACGTTTATTGAAATCGTCAGAAAAAATAAAGAAATAAATTAAAAGTTTTTAAAAACCAAAATTATTTCTATTGTAGTAAAACATATAAAGTCAATGCATGTATGTATCCGTGTTCAAAAATAAAAATGTGAAAAAAAATTTGTTAGAAATTAAAAGCTAGAGTCCCTCATCCTCATTTATTAATTTTTTCCCCAAAAATGGAGACATTTTATATCATTTTCAGGAGAAAATTGTTTAATGTTTAAACAATCTATACCAGTGTTGTTTATTGCATCATCTTAATCTATGGGTGGTATAAATATTAAGGAGTCAGAAACTCTTGACCTTCTGAGCATGAAAATTCAGTGTAATGTTGGCTGAAACTGACACATTTTTCAGTTCCGTCAGTTCCTTCTTAAGATCTTATCATCTGATCTTACTATTTATGTGGTTTGTGTTTCACTGTCCTATCGCTACAACAAAATTATTTTGCTCGAACGGAATAAGGAGACTTGTGACCGAAAATCATATGTATATTCCTACGTAACGCTCGTCTTTCTCGGCCAACACATCCGTCTTGTGTCGATTGGCCAGTGGATATTATATATATCCATTATAGTAAAAATACGTTTCTTAGTTGGACTATTCGTATGTGAAACTCATTTCCTGCAGAGGTCTTTCCTGTTACTTATGCTATAAAAATATACAAGCTTAGTGTACATAAACACTGTTCTCTTTTTCCTTCATCCCATAACATATTTTCATATTTCCAAACACAATGCCATCCACCCCTGGAGTGTTGATTGTTTGAGAAAATAACGGCACTTGCCTTTGTTCTTCCGATGGTAATATCGGGTGATTTTTTAAAAGCTATAGGAAAATTACAAAAAAAAAAACACATAAAATTCAGAAAAATACATGAAATCTTTATTTGAATCGATAGTACGGTCCATATAATTTAATGTTTGAAGATTATTTCATGCAAATGTTGACCGCGACTGCGCCCCAAATGGTCCATCCGCTTAGTCCAATTTTGGCATACTCTTTCCAACATTTCGGCCGGTATCTCACGAATGAATGCTTCAATGTTGTCTTCCAATGCGTCAATTGAAGCGGGCTTGTCTGTATAGACATGAGCTTTAACATAGCCCCACAAAAAATAGTCTAAAGGCGTTAAATCGCACGATCTAGGCGGGATTAAAAAAACTTAGTTAGATGAGATTTTACGTTCTGAAAACCTCGAAGTTCTACTCTGATAGAATAATGCCTATAGTCCGCTTATATTAAAATGGTATATAACCGGCGTAACAAATTTGAGAAATTTTATAATTTAATAATAAATTTTTATAATTGCTTGTTGCTCCATTACTTACTTACTTAATTGCTCATTACAACTCTTCAGTCTGGATTGCGACTAGCTTCTGAAAAAAAGAGTCTTTTGTTGATTCAGAAATTTCTGGAATTTGTTAATCGTATGTATACTTTTGTCGCCGTAGTTAGTAGGTAGTGTGTTGGCTTATTAGACGTAAGGCCAGGGTTCATATCCCAGGTCGGACATCAAAACGAAATATGAAACAAAAAAAATATTTCCCCGGCGACTTCCTCTCAGCAGATTTCTGGCAAAAACTCTGAGAGTAAATAAAATTGCCATGAAAAGTTTCACAAAAAAAAATAATTAAATCCGTCGTTCGGAGTCGACTTTAAACTGTAGGTACCGCCACTCATATCTAAAATTAACGCACATAACATAAGTGGTGTGAGAAACTAGGTCGTAATCCTGACTAAAGGGTTGTAATGACCAATTATGTATGCATGTACGAGTATGTATGTATACTTTTGTGAGCCTCGTTTCAAATATCAGAACTATTTCAACCTACTATATAACTAAAGATATCACTGCAACCGTAGAACCGGAATATAGGACACGATTAAGTGGAGGGTACAAATGGCAAAAAAGTTTTTCCCAATTCTGGAATATCGTATAAATTTGATGCAGTTTAAAGTGTGCAACTTCAGATTTCATTGATTTCTCAGGTAATATATTTATTTCTGGAAAATATTCACTTCATAACCCAGACTATGTTTTAAATAGACGCGAAAATTCATCAAAAATGAGAAACTGACTAAGTACCAAACATATAATAACACTAGTTTGTCTACAACAATTCCATTAAATACTTTAGGTAACGTTGAGCCAGCGATACAATTTTTTAATTGGCACGCATAATAATGTCATTGAGAGCTCAGCCTTAATACATCACCGTTACGAAGGTCGATCTACTGAAGATGGTCCGAGAATGGTAGGTAGAGTTGCTATTAGTCGTTGCCCAGAGGCAATATTCTGTGTTGTTGTGTTATTGGCTGTGGTGGCTGAGAACTTTGTTCTCAAGTAAAAGTGTGAGTGCGATTACTCAATGGCAATTCCGTAGTACTGCAATTCGACCGCAATCAGATGAAAAGCACCTTCAGTAATTCCAAGCTTTCGGTCGACAATATAACTTTATAATACTTCCTTATTGTTTCTGAAGTCGCAGTAGACTAGTAGGTAGGGTGTTGGCTTATTAGACGAGCGTCCATCGTTCAAATACCTCTTCAGACATCTCGAAAACACGAAAAATGAGAAAAATTACTCTGAGAGTAAATTGTTTCTGAAATCCGTCATCCGTAGCAGAGATCAGCAATGAATCGAATTTTCGCTACTCATAAGTGCTCATGAAATTTTGAGTATATGCGACAGTATTGAATACTGTGATTCATTCGCACTCACTACAACATTGATTTATAAGTACAGGTTGCAATGAGTATGAGTACAACGTTGATATCAAACTCATAACATTTTAAATATGTTTGATTTATACGCCTACTCATTCAGATTCATAAATTTAGAAAACTTTTTATAATACTCATAAATGATTCGAGTAATTCGAAGCATTCATCAAAATTTACAGTCTTATGTATCATGCGTATTGTTAAGTATGAGTGCGATGAGTACTTCAAACTTTGATTATGAGTAGTATGAGTATGATATTAGAATAAATGTGAATGCATATAAGTATCAGAAATTATGAGTATGATTCGAATCTACTTATCTTTTTGAATACTCATTGCTGATTTCTGATCCGTAGTCGGCGCTAAATTGTCGGCCCCTTTACTCTTGAATAAAATTAGCACAACAACGTGAGTGGTGTGAGAAGCTAGGTTGTATTGTAATCTGAAGAGTTGTAGTGCCTCATTAAGAAAGTAGTAGGTTCTAAATTTTAAAATTATAAAACAATTAGGAAGGTTGATATAGGATTCAGTTGAACTATACTTTTTATGTCGGCTACCCTAACTTAGCCTAACCTTCTCCGAAGCCAAATCGATAAATGGAAACTAATATTCCAAGCTTTGTTGTTTAGGTAAATGCCTTTTATGATTCTGTTTGTGTATAAATTTCTGACTCACACCGAATTGAGCGTGTGAAAATTGCGTATATAAAATTTTGAGGTCAAGTTATTGTTTTTATTGTTAATAAGATTTCTTAATCGTCTGATTTCATTACTGACACATTGACTTGCCCACTTGCTAAAACAAAAATTGAAAAATCTACAAGTGAATTTTGCATTATTCTTCATTATTCATCTGTATATGAGCAGACGCACAGACAGACAGACAGATGAGGAATAATCGATTTCTCTAAATCTTGTGTCTATACGCCTATTGATCTGTGTGCTTCTTTTTCAACGCATCGTTTTCAGATTGTTTTGCTTCGTGTTGAAACCTTGAAATTTTAATTTTAACACTTAAGATCAGGTACTTTTTGGCAATTCAACATATTCTTATCGGTGGATAAACAATATGGGCATTGTTAATGAAGATCACAAAACCGTTATAATGTAAAAAAATAATGGTTTAATGTCAAATTTTTGTTGACTATCAAAAACAGCCAATTATTGCAGCATTTGTAGAGGAATAACAATTTGTTATTAATAAAGTTTTTAACAATATCTCATTCATGGATTCCATTCAGTCCGATGTTAATTTTTTATGTAGTTAAACTTTTTCGCATTTAAATTAATTCATTAACAAATTAAAAATATACTTTAAGGGCCGTTATTACAACTTGACGTTAATTAAAGGGAGTATTTTAACGGGCAGATAAATTGTTTTTCATTATTATGAGTACCCAATAAGATAGAAGTGAGCGTTAAGCTAAAGGGAGGATCATCCTACCTTTAACTTTTAAAGTTAAGTTTATGTTAGAACTTGCCATATTATATATTATTTTCTATATGACAACTTCAAATATAAAAAAAATGACGAAACACAACAAGAAAAAGTGAGGCCCTTCGTTGCCACTGCGTTTAAAAAAAACTTGTTCAATTGAGCAGTTTTATCGACATTGCACCAGCACTGCCATATTTTTGAAAACAGTTAACTTTATTTTATTTATAAGTTGTAATAACGAAAATAAGTTAAATGTAACTTTACAGTTCCCTTTAGCTAAAGGTGCCTTTAACTAAGGTTTTATCACGGGGCACTTCGAGATTAGGTCGCTGACGGGGATCTGGAACAGATCCCAGCCGGACTATCATGTTGCGATGAGGAGGAGTTGGAGACTATCGAACACCTCCTCTGTAACTGCCCAGCCCTTGGTAGGTTGAGGACCCTTGGCAGGGCCTCCTTTGAGAGTTTCAACTCTGTGTCGAGAGCCGACATCAAGGCTTTCCACAGATTCATTAGTGGCTTAGGCTGGTTGAAAGGCGCTAGGGCTTCATCAGGATAGTCGCGCTCACTCTTTTTTGTTGTGTCTGGTCTGTGTGACCCCTCCGCTTCCCATTCTCCCTTTTCTACATCCTCTCCTTTTTATCCTATTCCCTCTATTATCCTTCTTCTTTAAGGACGTTGTACAATGGGTCAATTCGACCTCCGGGTACTGTACTTGTCTTAATTGACAAGTACACGTCCTCTAACCTAACCTAACCTACCTTTAACTAAGCCCAAGTTTAACGGCAAGTTGTAATAAAGGCCCTAAAAGTTTTATATGTAATAATATGTGTGGTTGAGGTGATTGTGTATATTAATGTTTGAGTTATCCGGAAGATTCGAGGCAATTGAATTTCAGTGGGCTGTAAATGGTCTAAATGATGTTCGGCATTTGGGAAGAAGTTATTTTCTATTGTGCTCCACTGCCCCCTTTTTTCATTTGTATGGAATATGTAAATTGTAGTTCTTACAGCATAGAATGAATTTCCATATATTGTTTGATGTGGGATTTTGGTTATGTTATGTCCTCGTTTTATTAAATTTGGCTGGGACTATAGTTTTGTTGTAGCACCTATATTTATTGACACTTGCTAAACATTAAGATACTTGTTTCAGTGACTGTATGAGAAAGAAATTTCTTCAAAAGAATTAATATTTTAAACCAATCTAGCGTTTAAAATAGAAAAATTACTATGCTATTGTTATGGTTTTCCAAAATAAAAGAAGACTTTTATCCAGTTTAAAAGGTTCTTTAATAATCCAATGAAAAGTTTCTTTATATAATATTTTATGAAAAGTTTTCTCTTTGACATTAGAAGAAAAGGGTGCTGTCTTAAAAACGATTCAAAAGCAAAAGTATAACAACAAGTAAAAAACCAGTCAGTACATTGGTTCCGACTACTGCCAGATGAAAGGTTATCACAATTCTGTCACCCTTATTACAAAAATTATAATTCTAAAGTACATATAATCTAAATATATATGTATGTATATAACATTCTAATCAAACTCTATAATATAATCCGCAAAACGCTTGGAAGTTTTACGTGTTCGTGTTGATACTCTTGTTGCCTGTTGTGGTAAAAGTTGGTTTGAAGCCGCTGATGCTTTTCTTCTAGAGATAGATAGAATTGGTTGATTTGCTGTCGATGGTTGCGCACTTGCCGTATATGTTGACGTAGATTGTTGATTGGATGTAGAAGGTTGTGTGCTTCTAGTAGATGTAGATGGTTGGTCTGGTATAGAAGGTTGTGTGCTTCTCGTAGATGTAGATTGTTGATTTGGTATAGAAGGTTGTTGTGCATTTGTATCAGTCGTGTTATTGGTTATTTCCACTAAGTCTCCTATATTCGGTTCATTATTATTGTGCTGCTCATTAATACTAGCAGGATGTTCATCGTGAGTAACATCTGCAACCGGATTTTGCACTTCAGTGGAATGAAGCTGATTGATACGTCTTTTAAATACGAAGCCGTCATTTAGTGTTACAATATAGTGGAGATTGCCAAGCTTTATAGTGATTGTACCAAGTTTCCAAATTGCCTTGTTGTTTGTATAGTAACGGGCCTGTACCCTTTTCCCCTTGACTAATTGTCTTGCCATACTAGTGGGAAATTTAGTTTTTCCCTAAATATTGTTCTGAGGGTGTTCTGTTGTTTATCAAAGGTGTGGCTCGATATCTGAAAAGTATCTCCTGAACTTTCTCCGGAATCGACAGAGCTTCATTCTCCATTGTGGTTAGTTTGTGTTTCAAGGTTTGAACGTTCCTCTCGGCTAACCCGTTAGTAGCGGGGTGCCCTGGAGCAATGAATTTTTGAAAAATTCCACTATTTTTGCAGAACGTTCTAAATTCCAGGCTTGTGAAAATCGTCGCGTTATCGGAAACCATTACGTTCGGAAAACCATTCCTTGAAAAAATATTTTGCAAAATTTGTATTGTTGAAGACGATGTTGGCGCAGATTTTCAAAGTCCCACTTCTGCCCACTTTGAGTTTGCGTCTATTACCACCAAAAAATAGTATCCTTGGAATAAACCCGCATAATCAACATGTATGCGTTGCCAATTTTCATCCGGCTCCTCCCATGGATGTAATTCCACTTTAGCCGGGGAGCTTCGTGTTACTGCACAGGATGATCAAGATCGTACTAAGTTCTCAATCTCTTTATCGATCGACTTCCAATAAACATAACGAACAGCGAGCAAGTTGCTTCATCTTAGTCATACCAAGATGTGTTGCATGAAGTTTTTGTAAGAGGTGTGGTCGTAGTGTTGCAGGAATTACGACTCTTTGGCCTCTAAATAATACATCGCTGTCGATGGTATACTCAGCTTCGATTCCATTCTCAGAATTGTTTTTACCGTTACGCAGTTTATATAAAATGTCTACCAATTCTTTATCTTTACTGGTTTCCTCTTTGAGCGATTTAAAATTAATATTTAAATTACAAATTTGGTTTATGCTTGTGCTGCATATAAAGTGCACCTCGTGACCCATTGCACTTTCCTTGGGAGCCATCGAAATATCTGGTGCCCGTGATAAGCAATCCGCATTATAATTTTCAATTCCTTTTTTGCATACTATCTATATATAGTTGAATCCCGACAAAAACGCTGCATAACGCTGTAACCGTGAATAGGTCATCTGTGGCAATTTTGCTGTTTGGTGGAAAATTCTCATGATTGGCTGATTATCAGTTATAAGCTTAAACGGAAAAATGTTGTACGGAAAAAACTATTGCCAGCGCTTCTCTATCAAGCTGTGAGTAGTTTTGCTCCGCTGGCATCAATGCCCTTGATGCGTAAGCAATTGGCCTTCCGATATTTCAATGACTCCCAAGGAAAGTGCAATGGGTCACGAGGTGCACCTTATATGCAGCACAAGCATAAACCAAATTAGCTATTCAAAAGTCTTAAGAACAAAATACTTGTGCATTTAATAACCCTCAAATCGTAAGATCTGCTCTTGAATTTGTGGATCGGATCGTGGATCGTTTAACACTTTTCAAAAGAACAAACTATCAATTTTTACATGATAGAAATCAATAATATTTTAACTCTTTATAATTTCTTCTTTTACGAATACATGCATATAAAAATGTCAAAATTTATTCTCTCAATTCAATTTTGAATTGTAAATAATTTGTAAAAACAGAATTTTTTTTTGTAATTTTTTATTTTTGCAATCTATGTATTTACAAATAAATATTAAGCAAAACTTATAGCTACTACAACAATTTCACAGAGTGTTAGGTTCCTATGAATCTAACTATTTATGTATGTTTACAATGATTAAAATAGTCATTTACATTAACTTATTTATACATATTGAAAGTTATATTCGGAATGGGAGATATAGTATGTGTAACCTTTTTAAGCGTCTAACTTCAAAAGTATCATCTAACAGCGAGATCGCAAGTAAATTTTGGTGGTTGCTCAGTCTTTGTTGGTATTTTGTACTGTAAATTTTAATGTCGTCGTTTCTCATAAACCTAAGTCTAAGTGTTTTCGACTGGTATTTTTGAATTATATCAATATTTGAGTAGGATGCAGTTCCCCATAGCTGTATTCCGTAAGTCCATATTGGCTTTAGTACCGTTTTATAAACCAAAAGTTTGTTGTTAAGACTTAATTTGGACCTAGGACTAAGAAGCCAATACATCTTTTTTGTTTTGAGTTCAAATTGCTTTCTTTTCTGTTTTATATGGTCTTTCCAAGTCAAGCGTTTATCCATTATAAGATCTAAATATTTTACGTGATCGGACTTCGGTATAACAGTTCCGTCAAGGTAAACGGGGGGACAGTCCCTTTTTTCTTAGTGAGGATGTGACATGATTGGATTTTTCCGCATTCACTTTTATATTCGAATTTTTTTGCCAATTGCTTGTTACATTAAGCTGTGTTTGTACTATATCGGCTGCTAAAGCGGTGGATTTGCTGGTAGCTAATATAGCAGTGTCATCGGCATACGTAGCAATCAAAACATTTTCTTTTGTCGGAATATCAGCGATTAATAATGTATATAGTATTGGGCCTAATACGCTTCCCTGAGGCACACCTGCTTCTATTTTTCCGATTTCTAAGTTTTCCCCATTGATACTAACTAAAAAGCTGTGTTCATGTAAGTATGATTTGAGTAAAAGATAATATGGAGCTGGCAAAAGTTTTTTTAACTTATATAGAAGGCCATTGTGCCATACTCTATCAAAGGCTTATTTGACGTTAAGAAAAACTGAAGTACAGTACTCCTTGTTTTCTAGAGAATCTCTAATTTTTTTAACTATTCTATGACACTGCTCGGGAGTTTCATGTTTGTGTCGGAATGCAAATTGATGAACAGGTATGATTTGTAGAGACTCTAGGTACCGGTAGTAGTCTTTTTTGAAAAAGCTTTTCAAATAATTAAGATATAGAAGGCAGCAAACTGATAAGCCGGTATGATTCAATACAATGCTCTGGCTTATGAGGTTTACTAACCATTAGAATTGTTGCATGTTTCCACTGGGTAGGAAAGTGTGATAGCCTTAAAATAGCATTGAACAAACCCGTAAGAAAAATTAAAGCTTTTTCGGCAGATTTTTTAGAACTTTTGCATCAATATTATCATATCCTGCTGATTTCTTTGGATTAAACTTTTTTATTTCAGCTATAATTTCATTAACCCTAAAAGGTTTAATGGGTACACTCATTTGGCATGGAATATCTAAAAAGGAGTTTATTGTGGAATCTTGTTTTAGCGTACAGAATGAAAAAGGAGTAAATATGTCTTCAAGGTAGCTATTAAAGGCAGCAGCTTTATTGGAACCTTACGCTTTTGTGCATGTTTTAGATATTTAGTTGCTTTCCAGAGATTGTAATAGTTATTATTAGCAGGACTTAGCTTGTAAAGATAACTATTGATTGAAACACTTTTTAATTCTCGTAGGCTTTTCTTTAAATGACTAGCTGCACGATTAAAATTTGTCTTATCCACCGGCATCCTTGACCTCTACCAGATATTACGCAGTCTTCTTTTCGCTGTGATAGGTGATCTTATTTCAACAGACAGCCGAAAATTTGAACTATAATTTAAATTTTGCGGTGTAGCCCTAACCGAAGCTTCATGTATCACTTTTGAAAACATTTCTACAGCATAGTCAATTTCGCCTTCGGTATTAAAAAACGAACTGAGATCAAGTTGAAATTCAATTTGGCGTTGAAAAAGATTAATATTAGTTTTTGCAAGGGCAAGCTTGGTATTTAATAGCATTTTTTACATGCTGTCTTGAAGCTAACAATAATTGGATTATGATCAGAGCTGATATCATCACTAGATACGATATCTAGAGGGGTTTGTGGAATTCCTTTGTATATGAAAAAATCGAATACATCTGGCCAGTATGTAGGTGATCCCGTTGATAGCGAATTGTACTGATTTTTCGTAATGCATTTAAAGAGTTCTTTTCCTTTAGGGTTAGTTAGACGTGATCCCCACCATGTATGTTTTGCATTGAAATCACCACGTACTAAAAATCGATTGCCAATGTTGTTGAAGAATCGTTCGTACTGATCACATTCGATGTTATATCTTACTTACTTACTTAATTGGCCATAATAACCCGTTTAACGGATTTCGGCCTTCCTTCCAGTCACCTCTGCTTCTTGCGCGCGTACGCCAGTTGGTCACACCAATCGATGACAGGGCTTCCTCAATTTGGTCCTTCCAACGGATACAAGGTCGTCCTCTTCGCCGACTTCCGCAGATTCTCACATCAAATACCCATTTCGCCGGAGCATCCTCCCCCATTCGAACGACATGGCCGAGCCAGCGCAGCTGCTGGATATTAATACACTGTACAACGTCAATGTCGTTAAGGAGCTCATACAGCTCACTGTTGAATCGGATACGGAAATCATCGCCAACACGCATTTTACCGAAGATCTTACGTAAGAGTTTTCTCTCAAACACTCTCAATGCCGCTGCATCAGTACTTAATAAGGTCCATGCCTCTAAATCTAAATTATATCTTGGGGGAAAATAAGCAGAGTATATAGAAACACTACTGTTATTGCAAGATATTTGTATTCCTGCGGCATGCAAGTATAACTCAGTAACAAGTTCTAAAACTTCATAAGAAATGCTTGATTTAATAACAATAGCAGCACCTGCATGTGCTCTGTTATTAGGCTGATTGGCGACTATTACGTCGTATCCTATTATACGGCAAAGGGATTTGTTAGTCGGATGGGTCTCTGAGGCTAGTAAAATATCAATAACATTATTTTTAAGAAAGACTTCTATTTCGTTAATATGGTTCAAAATTCCATTCGCGTTTCATTCTGCTATTATAAGGTTTAATTGCATAATTTTGTCATTAACGTAGACATCATGTTCATTAATGTATTTTTTTACTCGATTTGTTTTTCAAGCATCGTCTAGATTTTTTTAAGAACAATTTGGCGATTTTGTACATTCCGATATTGAATGTTCTAATCCACATTTAACGCATCTATACAATTTTTCTACAATAAGTCCTTGTATGACCAAACTGGACAATATCATCAACATGTTTTTTTGGGTGCTTCTACGACAATGGTCGCATGACCAAATATTCTCAAATCATAAATTTCAATATTATTAGGTTTTGGGTCCAGGTTAACAAAAAACAGGGGAAGTGGCTGCTTTGTAAAGCGACTTATGATATTTGTAACACTCCTTACCTGATGCTCTAACAATAACAAATTTGCCTTAATATATGTAATTGATATAGAGTGATGAAAGCCTTTAATGACTACACTAAAATTTCTCTCTTATTTTAGTTGAAATGTGTGATATATTACATTGTTTTTGTCAAGGTAATCAACTACTTTTCTGTACGAGTCAACTGTCTTAACACTTAAGCGAACCTGACCGTCTCTTAAAGAAAAATTATTATAAAATTCATGACTATCTACAATCTTACTTATGTTATTAACAATTTTTGCGACGTCATCAACATTAGGTATACAAATTGGTGGCGGTTTTGGCTGATGTGATTTCTGGGGTGATACTTCATTGTCATCATATTCCTCATTATTAGATGCTAGAGTAGCAAAACGATTTGAAGTAGAAGGATCGGATTCTAGGTGTTGTCTCTTTGGAATATTTATTTGTGTTGATTTGGAACTGGACCTCTTACGGTGGTTATTTCCAGGGACTCGCTGCCAGCTGCATTCATTATCAGAACTGCTTTCACTTAAAGTCATATTATCAGTTTCAATTCCATCATTGTTGTTTTTCTTTGATAATATCACTGGTTGGCATGTTGATGCTTACGTAGCTTATTTTTGTTGCTATCAACAAAAATACTACTTAAGTGTGCGCTTATTGTAACGGGATATTTTCTTTTGTTATTGTAAGAATGAATGTACAAATATTTAAGCAGTCGATAATAAATATTAAATAATAATATTAAAAGTTAAAGTTTTTTTAATTTTTCACAATTTTTCGATAAATTCTTTTTTTTATTTTTTCACACAACCACAATGACACAAAATTCGAAGCGAACTGAGTATTTATTTGAAGGCATTTTTTAAAATTAACGTCATCTATATATGTATGTATTCCAATGCTTGACGTTACCTTACTTGCTTTTGCGATTATTTGAAATGGCAACATCTAGCACAACCACTTTCTAAAAAATATTTTCTATTGCATTGGCAACACTTCAGTTAACATCTGTTTTGTATTTTTCTTTTGTTGTTTCTTTGCTAGCTTCCACGGTAATAGTATTAAATAAAAAATAAGAAGCAAGAAAAAGAAGCAAAAAAATTAATATAAACAAATTATTTTTTATCTTAAGTTGTAAAATATAAAATGAATATATCTAAAGCGACCGGTGAACAAAAACTTCAGTTGTCTCGTACATATTTTCGTGCGGGTTTCGCTTTGTTGCCTTTCCTATGGGCGGTGAATTTTTGTTGGTTCTTCAAGGAAGCTTTCAGCAGACAACCATACCCCGAACAGTCACAGATTAAAAAATATGTCATTTATTCTGGCATTGGAACATTTGTGTGGATAGTGGCGTTAACCATATGGATAATTATATTCCAAACTCAACGGGCGCAATGGGGAGCAACTGCAGATTATATGAGTTTCATTATACCATTGGGAAAACCTTAAACAATTCTTAACATTCCAAATAAGGATCGGTATGAATTTAATACTGTTATTATACATGAGTCTATCGTATTGAATACAATATTAAGTAAAGTTAAGTTATTTTGTGACAAATACATGCATATATTATGAATCATATAATTTTCTATTGTTGCTGTTTAACTTATTTTTTGTTTTTATCGATCAGTGTGCACAATTAAATATCTTGAGAAAAATTTACATACAGTAGACAAAGAAACCATATTTAATATAATTTTTTTAAATCTTGTAAAAACATTATAGTGCTTGTGATTATAGTATCTGCTACAAAGTTGTTGTTAAAGTGCATTAAAAGTCTTTTAGTATATGAAAATCTTTGGCTAAGAAATTCATCACTTTTAAAGTTCTAACTATAATATGCTAATCCATCTTCGTTCAACTCTGCGACCACACACAATCGCATTTGCCAAAACATAACATGTTAAGTGAACTTTACGTTGCCTCCTCAAAAAAATGTCATTGAGTACATAACGAAACTGATTGCAACTTACTTAGCTGTTTATATGTACGATAAATAATAACAAACAACAAGTTGTGATGTTTATAATAGAATCGTAAAAAATGCAGTGAATGTTTACAACACATTTTGTTCTATATTTTCTTGCATATTTAATTCTATTACTTAAATTAAAAAAAGTAAAAATAGCCACTTAAAAGCCTTAAAGAAATTTCCTACGTATTTGACAGACATTTCGTAAAATGTTGACTGGAGGATTAGCATGTTGGGGCATCGACTGCACGAGCAAGAGCTAACGCGTGAGTTCTTCCCAATCATGCTCAGTAATGTTGAGGTCTATTGTTGTTGGTGTAACAGCTCTGCTGCTGTCTCCAGAAGTGTCTGCCTGTTGGATATTAAGCAAAATGTAAGTTTATATGTTCGTTGTACGCCTATGTGATTCTGGTAGAGATGATATTATGAGGTGTGTATGTTAGTGGTCCTCGTTAAATAATTGGTAGTCCTAGGAAAGTCATCTACTTGTGTTGGATTCAGCCACAAGTCTACTAGTCGAAGGGTTGTCGGTTTGGCAGGGCAACCAAAAAGCTGCGCCATGTCGTGATGTCCTTGGTTGCATGATGGGCGGCGATTCAGGTTCCCAAGAGTAATCCTCGTCTTGTCTTGAAGCGTCCAAAGTCTTGTCTTATGCGGCGAGGAATTGGATCGTCCATGACTATGTGGTGGTTGGGATGGGAGGGTAAATAGCAGGTCACGATATACTGTTTCGTCAAGAGTTCCTTGTGTTGTCTCACTAACAGTATTTGGAACTCTTCGTGAAAATGATCCACACTTGACATCTTCACACATCGCGTAGCGATACGTAATGCGTCGTTTGTAACGCGCGCCATTGTGTATTACTCAGGAAGAAGTCTAGATCGGAGCAACATAATTGAGGAGGAAGCGGCCAATTGTCTTGTAGGTGGTAATGATTGCTTCTTTTTGTCCATGCCCCATGCGGCTCCTGGCAGCGCCTTCCGGACCCTGTTTCTCGTCCTCACTTATCTATTGATGTTGGTCGCATGGGAGGAGAAGTGAAGGAGAATGACGAAGATAACCCCAGGGATCTTGAGGTTACGTACCGTGGGTATGATTTTACCTTCGATGGAGATGTTGATTGGTTTCCTTACTTCATTTGTCCGCATTGTGAAAAGCGAAACGCAGGATTTAGGAGCGGATAGCTGTAAGTTCCTATTCCGGAAGTAGTCTACAATGGTCGCCAGATAGTCTGTAGTCCTAGCGCTTATGTCATCTATGTTGACACCTGATGCAAAGACTGTACAGTAATCTGCATATGACACCATTAAGACGTTTGGGGCGGGTCCGGAAGCGAAGTAAGATATATATAGAATAGGATAGGCGACAATAGGAGACATGAAACACCAAAACACGGTTCTGTTGTGTGTGGCCACACTAAATCATCTTACTCATCTACTCATTTGTACTGGACAACCGCAGTTTTTGAATCTTCTAATCAAAATTGGTAATTTTTTCTTCAAGGTGTATTTTCCCGGTTTTAGTTCTTATTTTTTCTTTTTTTGTTGTTGTCAAAAAAAGTACTTTTTAATTATTATTTTGTATGTAAAAAATACAATTTGAATTTTTTAAAGTAAAAATTTAAAAAAATTTATTGATGATTTTTTTCTTAATTTGGTTACAAAAATTTTTTTCGTCGTGACAACACTGCTGTGCTTGTTTGCCCTGTGGTGTGTGTGTGTGAGCGTCTAGAGGGGTTTTGTTAGTGGTGTGGGAATTTGATGGACGGACCGACGACCCCAAAAATATGTATCAATTCTTCTTATTGTTGTGTGTTTCTAACGTGGTGAATAAAATTAAAATTCACTAAAAAGGTGTTTTTTCGATATAAGTACTGTATTACCATATATTAAAGCACTATCGGTGGTAAATGAACCAGTGTGTGTCTAGAATAAGTAATTTTCACTTTACTTAGTGGAGCCATTGGGCTAATTGTCATGCCGTTACCCCAGCATTATGCACTGTATTACCACCTGAATGGTTTGTGTTTGGATTAATCTCGATTTTTGAAACACCGAATAAAAGAAGCACACTCAATGAACGTAGTATTACCACTGTCTAAGTAAATTCTATTTATTACACATTAAAAAAAAAAACAAAAAAATTAAATTAAAATATTATGTATAAAAAATAAAATTTAAATTATTTTGTTTTGTTTAATATGACCCAAATAATATAAACCAAAATTTAGCATGGATTTAACATACGAGTTATTTAAAATGTATTTCTTATCCACTCGCTAAATGCATGCTAACGAACGATCAAAGACTTGCTAAGTCTTTAAACAACAGCTGTTTTGTGTCAAAGTAAATTTGTAAATAAATTTTTGATCTTGTCAGATATATTTCGTATGGGAGATACAATTTCTACAGAATTGGAATCTATTTCGAAATGACTAGACAATCTGGTAACCAACTGTTCCTCAATATCATTAAGTGGTACAGGTGGTGGACCACCAACAGTCTGCTTCATTTGTTTTTTATACCCTGAATTTTTGGACTTGGAAGTTGACTTCGTTTTGCGCCACTGATTTTGTATTTGCTCCAAACTTCTGTTAGTTTTGGATACTTTGTTGAATAGGTCGAGGGTTGTGTTCCAAGCTTCTTTTTTCTTCCTATTAGTGATTGTATCGATTTTGACATTTCGATAATATCTAGTTTATTCAAAACTAGATTTGGAAGTATGTCCTGAAAACAAATAAATTTTGATACAACCATTGATAGACAATTACAATAAACTTACTTTTTCATCCTGACCCCAATTTGCGGATCTTTTTACAATTTTTGTTTCTTTCCATATTTTGTACTTCTTGAAACATTTTACAATTTGAGTGAAAAAACTTAAATAGAAATGTCAACAAATACATCAGAGTTGATTTTATGTAAATTGTTGGCAATGCATCACACTTTTCAGAGTTGATTTTCAAACGATTTATTGACAAATAAAAATGCATTATAAATAAACTCTTGTCTAAGCTTAATCGGTCTGCTAGTTAGCAGATCGTTGTGTGTGATGTCTACACAGTGGCTAATTTTTCGTTATAGATACGGCCGTATGTATGTTTAAATTGTTTTACTTTTTTTTTATACTTTGTCAAGCAATGATTTAGTGGAGATAAAAAATTAAGAAATTATTTTTTTCAACTTCTTTCTTAACTTAAAGATTTGCTGCAAACTTAATATAAAAGATAATTAATTATGATACAAACCAGAGATAAGCAATGAGTATTCAAAAAGATGAGTAGATTCGAATCATACTCATTATTTCAATAATACGCATTCATACTTCTTTTAATATCATTCTCATACTACTCATATTCATACGGAGGATACCGATTTTACTAACGTATATATTCCACCCGTAAACAGCATTGGAATATATCATAGCTCGTCCAGGATGATCGGTTTATACTTAGTGATTTTAACGCATACCACGAAAGCTAGTTAGCATCGAAAATAACAATGACTTTATAGAACCATATCAACATACATACGTCAACACAACAAAGCCAAGTGGGTAGGCTTCAACGCCTTTATAGAAAATAACATCGGCTAACTGCCCACTCTCAAATGCTGCAGTAGTGTACAAAAGGCATTGAGGACAATTGTCCTGATAGCGGCAAACCGCTTTATAAAAAAAATGATTGGAACACTTAAACCAATGTTTCGCAGTTCCGAAAAACCAATGGAAGACTATTAGACATCTCTCTGGTTCTAAAAGTAGCTAAAATTTGACTGCAGTTGAATTAAATGTTAGCCAACACTTAGAGGTGAAAAAATGTGCTTCGGTGTTCTGCAAACAATTTATTGAACGCCCTACATCGCAGAACAAAGAAAAAAGAGCAATATTAAGAGTTATTAGAAACTTACGTAGGCACCATCAGGGACACTCCTTCGGTCAGGCCGAAGTTGAGATTACCATCGCCAACTCCAAACCATCCAAAGCCTTGGGACGTGAAACTGGGAGCTAATGTATTGAGTTTCCTTTCTAAGCTGATCAATTTGTCGGACCACAGCTTGGTGATACAGGACATCTGGAAAGTCGCTAGGACCATCCCGAACCTAAAACCAAACAAACCAGCGACCAAAGGGTACTCCTAACGCCCAATCTCGTTATTATCACCAGTGGTAAAGATCTTGGAAACCCGACTGCTCCCAGCCTTTAACCAACACTTCCCTTTAGCCAATCACCAACATGGCTTTAGGGAAGCGTGCAGTAAAACCACCCGTAGATACGGGCGATATTATTTTTATCACTTTAACGTGTTTGACGTGTTTTTTGTGCTCTCGTTGTGCGATATTTTTTTGTCCAAAATATTCGGAATTTATTTGCCGGTTTCTTAAAATCCGTATTTTGTTACAATATTTTAACTGTTGCCATCCATTCAGTTAATAAGTGTCAATGTTTATCTTAAAAACTAAGCTATAAACAATAATTTGAAATTTTAATATTTTATTTTGCAACAACAACAATAAACAATTGTTACTTTCATAAACATAAATAAAACAACAACATATTTCACCACCATAAGTAAATTAAATTTTATGTATTGTAATTATTCTAATAAATATTTTAATTTCCATAGAAATAAACGAGCCGAGCCAAGCCCTTGTACTCTGTACAGTTTAAGGCTTATAAATACTGTTCATAGCAAACCTCCTATCTTCAAGATATTCTTAGTTGCAGCCGTAACAAGTACAGATTTTTAAGTTCAGTGTTGTTTTTCACCAATCTTCTACGTTTAACGCTCAATCTTCTGAATGTAAACATAGCTTCAAGCAACCAACACATACATATTTTCATTATCATATCAATTACATGTAACTTTACAATTTATGCGGTAACGGCAGCACTCACCTATTACACGTTCAAACTTCGCCTGCAAACCACAGCTAACCAGTAACGCATCGGTTTGACAGTTCATAGACCAGTCGTGAAAGAGACAGCAAATATTACCAAAAAGTATTTCTGTCTCTCTCTGATTGCAACTTTGTTTTGTTTATGTTTTATTTTCGGGGTGGATTTTTATTATTGGCGAGAGTTAATAAAAAATTTAATTTTTGTCTAAAACTATTAATAAATAATAAAAACAACTAATAACATTAATAATTTTTAAGTTTTTCTCTCAAGAAATTAAAAAATATTGGCAACTTTCAACAAGAAACCTTTTTTATGAGCAGCACGACTTATTTTGATTTAGCTTGTTAATAACCTTTTGCACATGAGACTATATTCATTGTGACCGAAAATCAACCACATTTCGATTAATATTTAAATATTTAAGAATCTTCAAAATTTTCATTGAAGAAATTAAAAAATATTCCAAATTTTCCCTTTTTTAACACAAAATAAATGTTTGTTTACATTTAATTTTTCTGCTTTTTCCGCCAGTTTTCACTCTGTATATCTGTTGCTTCTAACACATTTGCTTTGCAATACATTGTAAGATTTTTTTTCTCCCTCTAAGCCGTCCTGCGTTTATATGTTATGAACGTTTTTCAACTGTCAAAGGTTGCACTACTTGTTATACTTTGCTGCAAACACTACTACGCGTAATAGGGCTAAATTCGTGTTTGCCAAGTTAAAATTAAATATATTTATACAAATAGTAGCAACATTACAACAATGTATTTGTTACATTTTTTCAAGTACCCCTCCTGTCAAATCTGATTCGCCCTGGCTATTTCGCCTGCTAAAAATGACAAACGTTACAAACACACATAAAAAGTAAATATAAGCAAACTTTTCGGCTTATTTTTGACAATTTAGAGACAATAAAAAAGCAGCATTCAGCTGCGTTGACAACATTATCTGCATCTTGGTTGACCTGATGAAGATCAAATTATTTTGATATTTGGCTGGATAGTGTAACAGCAAAACACTACCCCTTATCGCGTAGTGCTTGCTGGCGAAGTTGGTAAGCGTAATAGGTGCTTAAGATAACCGGTTTCAGACGAACGTCTATTTGTATGAAAGTACATGAAAGTATTTGAGTAAAAAAGGGTAATATTAGGAAAAATTAAGACAAAATCAAAATGCATAACAAATATACAGAGGCTTCCTATCTTTAAACCAAAATTGAACAAAGTGTGTGCTTTTCCAATCAGACTGATTTTAACAGATGACATGGCGCGCCTTGAGATCAATTTAGGTATGTAGCTTAATCGCATATATCTGTAACATAAAAAAACCCTCTAAAGCCCCCTTCACACTATCACACAAGTAATATGTAAAGTCTGATGAAAAAGTAAAATGAAATTCCATCCGTATTTCAAAAAAGAGAATAATAGTCGTATGATTATTTTTTCTGCGTTTACACGATTGGTATAAGACAATAATAAAGTAAGACGAAAACAGCTGTTAAAAAACATAAACAAAGTGAAAAAATTTGCTTAAAGTTTCTACTGAAATTAAAATGCCGGGAATGGCTACTACGGCGTAAAACTGTAGACAAATCAACAACTTTTTCTAAATCCATTAAATTATTAATTAAATAATGAATATAATTCTAAAAATATTTTCACAAAATAGGAATAATTGTTTGTGCCAAAAATTGTTTTTGTTTTTGTTTTTTTTTGCACATGTGTTTTACACTTTTTTGTTTAGTTTACATAAAAATGCATCCCTGATCTAATGAAATTTTCTTGTTTTTTGAAACATTTCAAAAAATGAAGAGAGTCATACGACTGTCAAATTTTCATCCGTATTTTCTCTCTTTGTGTGATAGTTTCATTACATATTATGTTTAGACGATCCCATCCGTACTCTCCTACATAAAATTTTGACAGATGATATTACTTGTGTGATAGTGTGAAGGGGGCTTAAGAAAAACTCCAGCGGGGTCATATTGTGTAGTAGTATATACTTTGCCTTAATATATTTTGTTTATACTGTATGTACCACTTATTGTATTTTATATTTCTCTACTCTATATTTCTCGAATTGTCTTATGCCATGTTCGCACGAGCCTTTGAATTACTTCGCTCTCTGTTTTAAGTACTTATTTGAATTACCATGTTCACACGGCAGTTTTGTAATTCTTTTTTGCGGTTCTTCTTCTTTTTATTATTAATATTTTTAAATAAAGTTCATACAGCTTCTTCAAAAGCTGCAAATACTTTTCCTGTAGATTCAACAGGTTTTATACACACATAGTGGCTTCCTCCGCTAATTTCGCGAATAACTTTCTTCTAAATAATACTTTTCTAAAATGTTATTTTTGGATTCCATTATTGTTTATTGTTTACAATATTTTTTGTGCTTTGATAGCTGGTGATGGCAAGAATACGATAAAATTTAGAGATTACATTGGTTTTTAAGTAATTCACAGGGTAATAGATTTTGAATTACACACAATTTATGTAATTCGCTCACAAAATTTTGTATGGCGAATTACGTAATTTATCACATAATTGGATGGTGAATTACGAATGAGAAAGCGAATTACGAAAAATTGCTGCCGTGCAAACATAGCATTATGTATTCTAGAATAGTGGTATTTATTTACGTATACGCAATTTTAATGAAATATTTGCTATATTATATATATATTTGTCTCTGTTCTTCTTTCATATTGGAACGTAGATAATAAGTTAGATAATAACCTAATAATAACATACATAAGTTTGATTTTGATATGTAAAAGAAACAAGCGTCATTAATAACACAGAGTCGAAACTTTTGACGTTTAATAAACGCTCAAAGCAGTAGCTTAACTTATCTCTTAGAGGGAGAAACAAAATATTACAATGTATTGCGAAACAAATGTGTTAGAAGCAGCAGATATACGGAGTGAAAACTGGCGGTTAAAGTAGAAAAACTAAATTTAAATAAAATTTTTTTTTTTTTTTTTTTAAAACTAGCACTCAGGGGTGCAGACCTTGCGCTGACCAACTTCCTCCTTTTCCCTGATTTTGGTGGAACTTGGTTAGTACAGGGACTGCGTACACCCGTGGCATCACAACGGGCCGCTATGCGTGCTCAAGTAAGCTTTGTGACATCAGAGCTACCACTCCGACCTAACCTAATATAGCACTCAGGGGATGGCCCCTATTCATGCCGTGCATTGTGCAGGTTTAGGAAAATAGATTATAGGAAGGTGGAAAGAAGTAGTAGTGTTTGTGGACATTTGATTTAAACCTACCAATCGAACGCCCTAACTTAAGATGTGAACGGCAAGGAAACGAGTTGCTGCTAGGTGACTATAAAATGGCCAGTGTTATACCTTCACCATTAGACAGTCTACAGCAATCGTCCCCAAGAAGCCCGCATCATAAGGTTATTTGAGTTTAAGGGTGGAGGATAGAAATGAAAAGAAAAATGCACCGCCTATGGGTGCCATAAAAGCCCCAAGTGTGGCCCATAA
The DNA here is from genome assembly GCA_930367235.1 of Sarcophaga rosellei. Taxonomy (NCBI): domain Eukaryota; kingdom Metazoa; phylum Arthropoda; class Insecta; order Diptera; family Sarcophagidae; genus Sarcophaga; species Sarcophaga rosellei. The sequence continues at coordinate 68,768,022 of OV884019.1, forward strand.
ATGTCCCTTCAAATCTACGGAACACTAAACAACGCCGCAGTAGCCAATTCCACTTTAGTGTGCCTATATTTGATGATGTAATTTGTTTAAAAAACTGTAGTTTGTTGTTATTGTATTATTATTATTCAAATTATTGCGGTTAGGTGTATGTAATAGGTATGTATTTAATGTAATAGGTATGTATTTAATGTAAAAGGTATGTAATAGGTTATGGTGATATTTTAATGAAATTATATTCTCTAAATAGTGGATATTGTGGATATTGTTCAATTCCAATTTGCGAATGTACATTGCAGAATAATGTAAAATTATATGGATTGCTTCAGATGTTAGTGAGCATTCTGTCATGACATCATTTACTCATTATAATACAGAAGAAAAGTATTTCGGCGCGATTGATGGATATAAAGATTTTTACACTTCGAACGCCATACTCCATGGAGTATAGCATACACGAATTGTGGACAGATTTTTATCAATTTCAAATGTTCGTCGAAGTCGAGATAACGTAATATCGACTCTAATACATCACAGTTGGTGATAATTTTCTCAGAACTATCCATTTCCGTTTATATATTCACTTGTTTAATTTTCTATTCTTTAATTTTCTATTCAATAAAACTTTGTTGCTTATGAAGACGAGAGCTGTCCGCGAAATGATATGAGTTTAACGATATTGTAATAAAAATACTTCGGAATAGTATCCTTTCGCACAAAACCATATGTATATAGACTTATGTACGTACATATTAACACACTCAGACGAAGAGAGAGAGAGAAAGCGAAAGAGATTATCTTTTATGATCGTTGAAGATGAAGGTTTCCGTTCAAAAATATGCAAAAAAAAACACACACACATTTTGTTCTTTGTTGATTCAGGAAAGAAGGAATAACTAATGATCGTAGAAAAATAAATATTTTATTGACGATAATATACATAGTTCAATAGACTGTTTAAAATTCGAAGAATTTTCCTTATATCCTTTTCATTTTTCATTTCGTTACTTAACTCTGAGACAGGTAGACCATAAATACGGCCAAAAATAAATTCGTTTCTATTTTTCCATTTCATCTCTAATGTTGTCGTCCTTAGACAAAGAAATTTTTCAGTGGAAACTAAAAATTGTCACCCTTGGAATAATTACTGTTTGACTAGCTGGCTGGATAGGTTTCTATTTGTCTTGCTACCTGTTTAGCAACAACAGAATTGTGCGAATTGTAATGAATTTTAATTAAACTAAACACAAATTTATTTGTATTTTATTTTCAATCTACGAGCTGATGTTTTAAACGTTTTTAAATGCTAAATATAAATAAAACAATATTATTAGGCACACAACAAAACCATTCTGGCTCTCATACCTTGTTTTATCTACCAATTACGCAGATTCATTACATTTTCAGTGCTTCAGAAGTGGATCGATTTTGTTTACCTTTCTTAGTCGTGATATCATCTGGCTTCAAATTAAATTCGTTCCATGAAAAAAGTTTCCTTTCTTTGAAGTTTTCTTAGACAGCTTCTTAATAAAATTTTGTGCATTTACGATAGTAGGTTTCCCAGAGCCTAACGCATCTTTGACATCAAAGTCAAAGTCGAATATTATACGGCATTTCTAATGTCATGCCTCCCACGTATGTAACACAGTACATGGCATTAGGGGTGTCAAAATATCGATGGCACTATCGATAGTATCGATAGTTTATATTTTTCGTTACTATCGATGTTTTTTTTTTACAAAATATAAACATTTAACTATTACCGATAGTTTTTTTCCACTATCGATAGTAAATTGAGGGGTGTGGAAACGAAGGCACCAATCTCAACTTTTGTAGTTTTCCAAATTAATAAGAAAAACTTGTATTTTTAAAGACAATTGTATTTTATAATGAATTATTTTGTAAAGTTTGATCCATATCCTCACTGAAGTTTTTGGGAAAATGCGAACTGAAATTTTGAGATTGAGTTTGTTTCAACAAAGTGGTGATTTATAAACTGGTGATTCCCACAGTATTATTATAAAATGGAGAGTGAAGTAAAGACATTAACTCACTAACATGTGCTACTTAGATGTATTTATTTATAACTTAAAACAATTATTTTATTTCCAGACACGTTCAAGTGTTATGAAAGAGATGCAAATACTTGCTTTTGTGTATTTGTGTTTGTGTATCCCAGCTACCTCGACTGAGCCGAAAAGAATGTTTAGTAAAGCTGGTCAAATAGTTTCGGATAGGCGTACAGAATTAAAAGAAAATGTCGTTGATATGCTTCCTTTTACAAACAAAAACAATTGGTTGACGGACCCTTCATCTTAAATACTTCATGTTTAATTTTTGGATTTTTGAACTAAGAAATAAAGTTCGGTTTTGTTTATTTTTGTTTATACAAAATGCGTTATTTAGTATTTTAAACTATTAAATTCAAATATGTATATAAATGTATTATTTGAGAGACTCCGATAGTGTTACGATAGTATCGCCGATATATCGATATTTTTTATAAGAACTGATAGTTTAGATTCGATATATCGATATATTTTTATGAACTATCAAAAACTATCGATAGTACTACTATCGATAGTTTGACACCTCTAAACTAAAGCAAATTCTTTTGCGATCGGATTTTTTGCCATCTCTCGGAATTGAATTGTAGGGCCATTTTCGTACTTCTCACACTGTAAGAACATAATCTTTAAATTTATTTTGGTTGTCAAAATTTCAATTCATTTTATATTAAAATTTTTTCGATAACTGTCTATTACAAATTTATTAAAAAAATATTTATGTACTATTCACATTAATTTTTAATTGTCTTGTCTGAATTTTGTTTCGTATTTATTTTAAATTTTTTTTTTACTATAAAAGAGTTCATTTGCACTGAATGCTTTCAGTGTTTTTACGTTTGCTATGCTGATGACATGGCTTTGATAATTTTTTTCATACCCACACTTGTGGTGAAATTTATTCTCGAAATGATAGCCTTACTTGTATATCTTTTGCTAGATAGTATAAATTACTTATTTGGTGTTGATCAAAGTTAATTATGGTACATTGTGATATTTTATGTTTGGAATGGTATGTTTTAAAACAGATGTCAATACAATACAATAATTTTAAATAATGTAATCAAATTGTTAATTAATTTTCTTTTTACAATATCGTTTTTGATACAATGTTTTATGATGTGGTAAAAAAAATGTCCGTGGTTTTAACGCCGACTAGGAGTTGGTTAAGTTGAAACACAAAATTGTAAGCAGTAGTGATGAAATATTATTTCCTTATATTTATTTAATTTTATGTTTTATTCATACCTATTAAGTAATAATTAATAATTGTAATGATTAATAATTTGATTACTTTTTTTTGAATGGTGAAATAATGTTTACAATTATGAATATTTTTGGTTAAAATAGTTAATAATTGATTACGATTACAAAATAATCAAAAAATAATCACGATTAGTTTTATAAAAAGAATCAAAAGTAATAGAATTGTTTTCAATGATTCTTTTTCTTTATTTTCAATAAATCAAAATTCATGCTTTCTACAATTTATTCGAAACCGTTGAATTTTAGTTTTATATACACTGCCCGTCATAACTATAACCGCACCCCTATTAATGTTAATATTTCAGCTCGTACAGCTTGTAAGAAATTTAGTTTTTTAGTATAAGAGAAAATAGACGAAAACTTACATTATATAATAAAAATAAATTATTTATTCACTTTAGTTTCATAAATATAATTAATTTTAACAAAAACAGCTGTTTCATAACTATAACCGCACTTTAACAAATTTAACAAAATTATAAATTAAACAAAAAAAAATATATTTAATAATATTTCCTATTGGGTTTTGATCCAGAGAACAGGCGGGCCAGTTAATCACTTCTATGTTTTTTGATTTAAGTCATTCAATCGTTTGACGTCTTTTGAATACTGACGCGGTGTCTTGCTGAAAAATGAAAGTTTTTTCAGCCTGGGCTTCCAAGAAAGGCATCAGTTTTTCATTAAGAATGCCTATGTATTCTCTGGAATTCATTCGAGTGCTCGGAAAGGCCAAATCAAGCATTGCATAGCTGCAAAAGGCTCCCCATACCATTAAGGAACCGCCACCGAAATTTCGTTTAGAAAAATATCGTTATTCCTCCAATATCCACTGAAACCATCTGGACCGTCAAGATAAAATTTTTTCTCGTCCGAAAAAAATCACCCAAAAGAGAAGAGAATCAATTAAATATGTACATACATAAAAAATAAAAATATTTACTTACCTGACTCCAGTTTGTTTGCAAATTTTTCCTTGCGAATTCCATCCGGGCTGTCTTGTGGCGCGTGAGTAATCTTATCATAGTCATTAGCGATTGTCTGGTTATTGTTCCGGATTCTTTTAGCACTCTTCTTATTGTGGAATTTGAAAGGCTTTTCATAGAATTGCTTGCGCCTTTAACAATTCTGAGTAGATCTTTTTCAGATTACTTTCTTTTTGGTCCGCCGGTCTTATTTTTGGCATACTGCCTCTGGTTTTTGACCAAATTTCTTACCATTCTGTCCGATCGACTTAGTTTTCTACCGATCTCTACCTTTTCCAAAAAGGCCAAAATTTTTCCTTTTTCGACATCTGTAAGATATGTTCCCCTTGGCATTTTATTTTAATTGAAATAAAACGTTAACTTGCCAACAAAAAATTTACAATTTGGACGCATTTATAATTTATTTTTAATTTAAACGCGATGCGGTTATAGTTATAGAAATACATTAATTGTTGTGGATTTACCAATTCAAAGAGTAACTGACAACTTTTTTGTTTGAATAAAACTACCGTTATAATACTATAATATACCGTAAACCCTTTCATGAAAAATGTCTTTTTATTTTTTGTATTTATTTTAATAAAATCAAAAACAATATCAATTAAAACACAAACTGAACAAACCAAATATTAAAGATATAAATAATAATATAGTTCTTAATATAGTAATAATAGTTCTTAAAATGCCACACAGTGTTGGCACTTCTAATCTGTTCCCAGTTTTATTTTTATTAATATTAATTTGTGAAAAAATTCTTTCAACATTAGCAGTTGCAACAGGTACTGACAAAATTGCATATACCAGTTTTTTTAAATTAGGAAAAGCTTTAGTTCCGTCGCCACGTTTTGTTTTAAATATGACTTCCCAAAAAGTTTCAATATTTTCTACTTCAAATAAACCCAAGTCTTCAAAATTAATGTGCAGTAGTTCACGCCACTCATCATCTGTTTCTTGAATGTAGTTCATTTCTACTACATTTGGCACAAAACGACATAATTAAAAATACTTTTATTGTTATTTTTCACAATTATGGCTTTAGAAATTGGAATTAAAATAACAAAATTGAAATTAAAAAATTTAAATGTAAAAACTGCAAAATCTGCATAATTTACAGAAAAACTTACTTTTTTAAACAAAAAACTTCAAAACTGCTCAATGCTCAGAAAAACTGCAAAATGCAGATAAATCTGCACATTTGGCAACGCTGCCCAGAACATACATACATTTTCACATTACATGTTACAAACCTATCGACTAACCGACTGTAGCGTACGCATGCTGCCAAATTTGTATGGAAAAACTGATCCAGAACATACTGCTGAGGCGCTTATATTGGTAGTAAAAGTGATTTCAATGAGCTGCCCATTGACGGTATGAATCCGGACTTATTGGAAGAACACTATGACTTATGCCTTGCAACGAATAATGCCAAAGTGGGTGATAATTCTAATGAAATACTTATCAATTATAAGAATTTCATGCCACACAATTCAGCCGTGCAAAAGAAGTCATCCTATCAACTAAGGGAGGAAATGCCACCTATAACGTTTTTGGCCAAGTCACGCGACTATCGGCATCTATTGCAACATCCTGTTATAACCAGTTTCCTGTCCCTTAAATGGCATCGCCTGTCGGTTATATTTTATTTGAATGCCATTTTGTATCTGTCCTTTGCTGTCTCCTTTGTAACCCACACCATGTTGAAGTTTCGCGAAGGTGAATATGAGTACTTAGCCTCTTTGTTTGACTTGTTATCTTGGAATGGCATTTGCTTTATGATATATATTGAGAGAATGTTTACAGTTTATCATGTCGCTCGTAAATTATTTCCGTTCGTTCATTAATTACATGGAACTGACCTTGTTAGTGCTGTCCATTACGACAAAGAGACTCAACGGAATATTGCAGTGTGTACGTTTCTTTTAATAGCAGTTGAGTTGTGCTTCCTAGTAGGCTTTCTGCCTGTGACCTCCATGTCTACGCATATGCTAATGTTGGATACCGTATTTCGTAACTTTTTAAAAAGTTTTATATTGTATTCCATATTTTGCGTAACGTTTACTCTCATATTTTATACCATGTTTGGTAAATTGGGAATAACGGCTGGCAAAGAGCAGAATACAGATGATAATGAAAATGACAACGAATTTAGTCAATTCAGGAATTCAATAGGAGCTTTGGCCAAGACTATTGTCATGTTGACAGGAGAATTTGATGCTGGTGACTTGCAATTCGATACTCTCTTCAGTTACTGGGTGTTTAAGCTTTTCGTCTTTGCCATGACCATTGTATTATTTAATCTTCTGAATGGTTTATCTGTTAGAGATACCCAGGCCATTAGGAGTCAAGCCGAACTGAATGGCGTTATAGTGCGTGCCAATATCTTGGCCCGCTATCAGGAGGTGCTCACCGGCTGTTCAGAACGTGCCAATTTTAAAGTGAATTTATATTCTAACTATATTTTCGGCCATTAAATAGCTATATTGCCTAATGAATGATGATATCGGCGTGCTAATACCCGTAATCAATTCCTACGAAATTAGGGATTTGGCAAACAATGAAGACTCCTTTATACCGTTGCCCACTCATGACAGTGAAAAGCAACAGAAACTTTTAGATCCTCCAGTACAATTTCTTTCGTACTGCTGTTCATTCATCACAAATAAATGCTCAGAGATGGATAAGCGTACCGTGAAATTGGCCATGGCTATCATAGATCGAAAATCGGATAACATTCAGATCCATAGATGTGTATAACGTACTGGGAAACGCTTAGAGAAATTCGAAGAGGAATTTGAGAAATTATTTGAACTGTTACAGGCAAGATAATGGATGAGATGCGACGAAGCAAAAACCGAATTATATTAAGTATTTTAATTATTCATTGATTCATACATTTTATTTTTGTTTAATATTAATTTTTAATTATTTAATAACATATTAATGACTGTGTAATAAAAAATAAACCTCCAATTATAGGTTTCACACAAGTTTATTTGTCCAGTACTGTTACGGAGTGCCCTAATAAGTTCCACATGAACAGCTGATCTTGTTATTGTGAATTACTGTTTATTCACGCTGGCCACCTTAATCTTAAGCTTAACTTAAGTTTTTGTACAACCGTGTGGTTGTGTGATTGTGAATTGAGATATTATTATCAAATTGAGATATTATTATCAAATCCACCCCCGAATTGTAAGGTACGTTCTATGTACAATATAATCATTATATAGAAAATTAATACCCGATTTTTTATTTCTTATCTCCGCCAAATATTTTATTTTATTGCTTCCCCGCTCACCCCCACACTGTTTTTATTTGACGTTTGTTTGTAAGCCACCTTTTAATTTCCATAGAAATAAACGAGCCGAGCCAAGCCCTTGTACTCTGTACAGTTCGAGGCTTACACATACTGTTTATAGCAAACCTCCTATCTTCAAGATATTCTTAGTTGCAGCCGTAACAAGTACAGATTTTTAAGTTCAGTGTTGTTTTTCACCAATCTTCTACGTTTAACGTGTAATCTTCAAATGATTTAAATTTCTACAGAGTTCTGAATGTAAACATAGCTTCAAGCAACCAACACATACATACTTTGATTATCATATCAATTATATGTAGCTTGACAATTTATGCGGTAACTGCAGCATTCACCTATTACACTTTCAAACTTCGCCTGCAAACACTACCATCTCGCGTAATGGGGTAAAATTCGTGTTAACTTTAAAATATATTTATACAAATAGTAGCAACATTACAACAATGTATTTGTTACATTTTTTCAAGTACCCCTCCTGTCAAATCTGATACGCCCGGGCTATTTCGCCTGCTAAAAATGACAAACGTTACAAACACACATAAAAAGTAAATATAAGCAAACTTTTCGCCTTATTTTTGACAATTTAGAGACAATAAAAAAGCAGCACTCAGCTGCGTTGACAACATTATCTGCATCTTGGTTGACCTGATGAAGATCAAATTATTTTGATATTTGGCTGGATAGTGTAATAGCAAAACACTACCCCTTATCGCGTAGTGCTTGCTGGCGAAGTTGGTAAGCGTAATAGGTGCTTAAGATAACCGGTTTAAGACGAACGTCTATTTGTATGAAAGTACATGAAAGTATTTGAGTAAAAAAGGGTAATATTAGGAAAAATTAAAACAAAATAAAAATGCATAAAAAATATACAGAGGCTTCCTATCTTTAAACCAACATTTAACAAAGTGTGTGCTTTTCCATGACTCTAGCGCATAAATCAGACTGATTTTAACAGATGACATGGCCCGCCTTGAGATGAATTTAGTTAAGTAGCTTATTCGCATATATCTGTAACATAAAAAAACCCTCTAAGAAAAAGTTCAGCGGGGTCATATTGTGTAGTAGTATATACTTTGCCTTAATATATTTTGTTTATACTGTATGTACCACTTATTGTATTTTATATTTCTCTACTCTATATTTCTCGAATTGTCTTATGCCATGTTCGCACGAGCCTTGGAATTACTTCGCTCTCTGTTTGAATTACTTACGGTTCTTCTTTTCTTCTTCTTTTTATTATTAATATTTTTAAAATATAAAGTTCATACAGCTTCTTCAAAAGCTGCAAATACTTTTCCTGCAGATTCAACAGGTTTTATACACACATAGTGGCTTCCTCCGCTAATTTCGCGAATAACGTTCTTCTAAATAATACTTTTATAAAATGTTATTTTTGGATTCCATTATTGTTTATTGTTTACAATATTTTTTGTGCTTTGATAGCTGGTGATGGCAAGAATACGATAAAATTTAGAGATTACATTGGTTTTTAAGTAATTCACAGGGTAATAGAAATTGAATTACACACAATTTGGGTAATTCGCTCACAAAATTTTGTATGGCGAATTACGTAATTTATCACATAATTGGATGTTGAATTACGAATGAGAAAGCGAATTACGAAAAATTGCTGGCGTGCGAACATAGCATTATGTATTCTAGAATAGTGGTATTTATTTACGTATACGCAATTTTAATGAAATATTTGCTATATTATATATATATTTGTCTCTGTTCTTCTTTCATATTGGAACGTAGATAATAAGTTAGATAATAACCTAATAATAACATACATACATAAGTTTGATTTTGATATGTAAAAGAAACAAGCGTCATTAATAACACAGAGTCGAAACTTTTGACGTTTAATAAATGCTCAAAGCAGTAGCTTAACTTATCTCTTAGAGAGAGAAACAAAATATTACAATGTATTGCGAAACAAATGTGTTAGAAGCAGCAGATATACAGAGTGAAAACTGGAGGTTAAAGTAGAAAAACTAAATTTAAATAAAAATTTTTTTTTTTTGTTTGTAAAACCAGCACTCAGGGGATGGCCCCTATTCATGCAGTGCATTGTGCAGGTTTAGAAAAATAGATTATAGGAAGGTGGAAAGAAGGAGTAGTGTTTGTGGACATTTGATTTAAACCTACCAATCGAACGCCCTAACTTAAGATGTGAACGGCAAGGAAAAGAGTTGCTGCTAGGTGACTATAAAATGGCCAGTGTTATACCTTCACCATTAGACAGTCTACAGCAATCGTCCCCAAGAAGCCCGCATCATAAGGTTATTTGAGTTCAAGGGTGGAGGATAGAAATGAAAAGAAAAATGCACCGTCTATGGGTGCCATAAAAGTCCCAAGTGTGGCCCATAAATGTCCCTTCAAATCTACGGAACACTAAACAACGCCGCGGTAGCCAATTCCACTTTAGTGTGCCTATATTTGATGATGTAATTTGTTTAAAAAACTGTAGTTTGTTGTTATTGTATTATTATTATTCAAATTATTGTGGTTAGGTGTATGTAATAGGTATGTATTTAATGTAATAGGTATATACTTATGTATGTAATAGGTTATCTTTAATAAATATTTCGTTTGATGGTGTTGTTGTTTAAAAACTGTAATTATTGACCGCGGAATTGTTATTGCTTCGGTTTTGTTTTATTTTAATTATTATTTTTTATATTTTTATGTTATTGTTTGGGTATGTAATAGGTATGTATGTATGTAATAGGTTATTTTTAATAAATATTTCTTTTAATGGTGTTGTTGTTTAAAACTGTAATTCTTCGTTTGGTGGTGTTGTTGTTTAAAAACTGTAATTGACACAAAATACAGCGCGAATACGTCTGCAAGGGAAAATTTGGAATATTTTTTAATTTCTTCAATGAAAAGTTTAAAGATTCTTAAATATTTAAATATTAATCGAAATGTGGGTGATTTTCGGTCATAATGAATATAGTTTCTTGTGCAAGAGGTAATTAAGAAGCTAAATATTACAAGATCAAAATAAGACGTACTGCTCATAAAAAATTTTCCTTGCTGAAAGATTCCAATATTTTTTAATTTCTTGAAAGGAAAAGTTAAAAAGGTTATTGTTATTAGCTGTTTTTATTATTTAAATTAGTTTTAGACAAAAATTACATTTTTTATTAATATAAAAAACCCACCCCGAAAACTAAAAAAAAACATAAATAAACAAAACAGAGTTACAATCAGAGAGGGACAGAAATACTTTTTGGTAATATTTGTCGTCCCTTTCTCAACGTTAGGTTATCAGTCAAAATCGCGTTTCTATTCTGTGCCTGTGTTGGTATTTCTTTGCCGGAGCTAATAAAATACACAGTTTTTTTTATGAATATTTAAATATCTCATGTTATTATTATTGAATTTTCTGAAAAAAAAATTTTAATTGAAATTTGTCGAAAAAACTCGTTTTGTTAGAAAACAAATTTAATAAAAACTTTTTCGCATCTTAAAAAACTTGGAAAAAGGAAAAACTTGCCAAATGGCAACGCTGAGCATAAACAATATGTGTGAATTCTCTCTGCACAATTGTGCCAATTTTTTATGGATCCAAACACGCAGGAGCTTGAATAGGTCTCGTCTAGATTGGAAAAACGAATTCAGAGAAGTTCTGTCATCGATTGGTGGGATTAACTCACAAAGTCACTTGGGAAGCAGTGACGCCTGAAATGAAGTGCAAGCTCAGGCCTAAATCCAATTAACGGGTTGTTCCCCAGTTTATTAAGAGCTTTTATTTCGCCGAAAATATTCGAGTCTTGAACCTTAACAAAGTAGAACTTTGTAAATTTAAGCAATTTTTTAGCCACTTATTGTATGTGAGTGTCTTATCCAAAACTATTGTCGATTATTAATTCTGTAAGTCATCTCTAACTCCACATTTGGTGGAATTAAAATACATTTCAATTCTTAACGCAGAGTTTAAATGAATTTCATCACACTCAAATTTATTTTGCATTTCGGCATTTTCTTTATTCTACACTTATTGTAGGGTAAACAGTTTAAAATATTTCAAATTACACCATCGCACGATATTGTCAATCAACAAATATACTCCAAAACGGCCTTCAGTAGGGAGGTTACCACATTGGGACAGTCCCTTTTAAAATCAAAATAAAAAATTATTTCTTCTTTCTAACCCTGGAAACATTTTCAAATGTATGTTGCTGATTAAAAAATGTTGTTACAGTATTCAGATCAAACCCATCTGTTATTGTAAGAGTTTCCAGTGTATTCGATATGTAGTTATAATCGGAAATATCCTCTGCTTTAACTGTCATTTGAACATCCACAAGGCTTAACGATTTTAATTTAAGTTTTCGAAAAATTTCTCACATTTATATCCGAGCACCTTTCGAATGTTAAATGCATGAGATTGTTCATACGCGGAAATTCTTTAAACTTAAGATCACATCCAACGAATGACAATTCACACAGGATGGGATATGCATTGTTTATGTGTCAGAACTTTATCATCGATTGACATTGTCAATCTTAACGATAATTTTGTTAAATTTTCGAAACGTATTAAATCTTGTATAAAACATATACTCCCGGATTGTAGGTATGTCAGTACTCCAATCTTTAGATTTTCAATATTATATACACGGTCTGTGCTATTATTATTGCTTCCTTTGTTATCGTTGCTATCGCTTATGTCAATAAGGATACTGAGGGTCTTCAGATGGGCGAGACAAAACAACTGCTGTACATCGAAATAGTTCCAAGCGTCGTAATTTCCAGTTTATTGAGAGCTTTCATTTCACCAAACATATTTGGGCGAATATTCGATTCTTTTTTTCAGAAGCTTATCAGAGTAAGACTTTGCAAATTTAAACAATTTTCAGCCACTTGGTTTAGGTGAGTGTCGTCTACAATAACACCGCATATTGATAATTCTGTAAGATGGTGATATTTTAATGAAATTATATTCTCTAAATAGTGGATATTGTTCAATTCCAATTTGCGAATGTACATTGCAGAATAATGTAAAATTATATGGATTGTATCCATTTCCGTTTATATGTTCACTTGTTTAATTTTCTATTCAATAAAACTTTGTTGCTTATGAAGACGAGAGCTGTCCGCGAAATGATATGAGTTTAACGATATTGTAATAAAAATACTTCGGAATAATATCCTTTCGCACAAAACCATATGTATATAGACTTATGTACGTACATATTAACACACTCAGACGAAGAGAGAGAGAGAAAGAGATTATCTTTTATGATCGTTGAAGATGAAGGTTTCCGTTCAAAAATATGCAAAAAAAAACACACACATTTTGTTCATTCAGGAAAGAAGGAATAACTAATGATCGTAGAAAAATAAATATTTTATTGACGATAATATAGTTCAATAGACTGTTTAAAATTCGAAGAATTTTCCTTATATCCTTTTCATTTTTCATTTCGTTACTTAACTCTGAGACAGGTAGACCATAAATACGGCCAAAAATAAATTCGTTTCTATTTTTCCATTTCATCTCTAATGTTGTCGTCCTTAGACAAAGAAATTTTTCAGTGGAAACTAAAAATTGTCACCCTTGGAATAATTACTGTTTGACTAGCTGGCTGGATAGGTTTCTACTTGTCTTGCTACCTGTTTAGCAACAACAGAATTGTGCGAATAGTAATGAATTTTAATTAAAACTAAACACAAATTTATTTGTATTTTATTTTCAATCTACGAGCTGATGTTTTAAACGTTTTTAAATGGTAAAATATAAATAAAACAATATTATTAAGCACACAACAAAACCATTCTGGCTCTCAAACCTTGTTTTATCCACCAATTATGCAGATTCATTACGTTTTCAGTGCTTCAGAAGTGGATCGATTTTGTTTACCTTTCTTAGTCGTGATATCATCTGGCTTGAAATTAAATTCGTTCCATGAAAAAAGTTTCCTTTCTTTGAAGTTTTCTTAGACAGCTTCTTAATGAAATTTTGTGCATTTACGATAGTAGGTTTCCCAGAGCCTAACGCATCTTCGACATCAAAGTCAAATATTATACGGCATTTCTAATGTCATGCCTCCCACGTATGTAACACAGTACATGGCATCCATTGTGATGACTTCTCTTACTGGATCTTCTCCTCCTCTAGCACATTGTAATGCGTATTAAAATTTAACGCAAATAAGTTCATCAATCATGAAAATTTCAAATCCAGCGCAAATAAATTTTCGTGGACAATTGATAGCCTTTTACTATAAACACTGCTGCTGCTTTACAATAAATTTGAGTTTGAAGGTAAATTTAGGCATGTTGATTTATACGTGTTAGTATTTCTTTCACTTGCTTGCCAGTACAATCCACTCTTTGCAATTATAACAGCCTAACTTTGAAATTTTCAAAGTCTAAAACAACATAACCTATTGAAGCTTTCATAACCTATTAAGTAATCACAGTCTAGAAATGTATCATATCTTCAAATTACCCAATCTTTTCTACGTATAATATACGAATATACTAATTGTGCTGAAATCTATTCTAATTAATCTTTATGAATACCTGAATTAAATATAATATTGTTTATAAAAATTAAGTTAACTATTCATATTTTCGTATATACATAATTCGCGCATGAATTCTTTTAAAAAAATTTATGATTATTCTGAATTTATAATTACCATTAACGTTAATAAAATTAGTCACTAATGTATTTTGCTAACATTTTCTAGGAAATCAATTAAATAATCTATAATTTACAAACACAGAATATTGGGTTCTTTAAAATCAAGGTTGGCAACCGTTATAATACCGATACCGATTAAATACCGTTTAAAAGTAGGTACCGGTATTTATACCGATACCGAAATAAGTTTTTCGGTACAAATACCGGTATTCATATACCGTTTAGCCTTATACCGTTATCAATTATGGATCAATACCGGTATGGTAGAAGTAAGTGTTAAAATGGACATACTTTCCCAAAACTGCTGCACATCCGTTGATGATAATATGAGTTGTAGCTCGAGTTCATCCTCTGACAGCGTAGAAGCTATTCTTAGAAATATGGAGAAAGAAAGTACCTATACAACACAAATAGCAATAAAATACGTAAATTGCTAAGTGCTTTTAGAAATGAATAACGAGTACAAAGAGATATGAATGTTCTCAATTGGTGAAAAGAAAAAAGTACAGCCAAACCAGAGCTATATGCCATTTCTAAAGTTATATTAGCTGTACCTGCCATACAAGTAAGTGTGGAACGGTTATTTTCAGGAGTAAAGTATATCATGAACCCAAGTCGGAATAGGTTGGATGATGACATTTTAAACGCAGTTGTAGTCATTCGATCTAATGAGGAATTATTTTAAAATTTTAAGTTGTATTCATTCAATTAAATTGAATTAACATTTAACTTTTCTTTTTGAGGATGTAATCTAAAATGTTAGTCTAATGTTTTTATATTCTAAAGTATTTATTCATGAATTGAATTATTTTTTTTTTACAAAAATTTAATTTTGTATGATCTCCTAATACAAATATTTAATATTTGTAAACTTTTGTGTTCTTAGATTTAAGGGGAATGTTATACCGGTATAAATACCGATATATTACTTTTATACCGGTATACCGAAACCGATATAATTTAAATACCGTTACCGATACCGAAATAATAATAAATTGATTACCGATACCGTTATTCGTTTCGGTTGCCAATCTTGTTTAAAATAATGAACGCGAATACCATAAAATACTTGCGAGCTAAATAATTTCACTGAACTGATTCTCTTTTTCAACTGAACTTTATTTAATGGTTTCTTAATTCTAAAAATAACTATTCATGGCAATTTTATTTACTCTCAGAGTTTATGCTAGAAATCTGGTGAGAGGAAGTCATCGAAGAAATATTTTTCGTTTTGTTGGAGATATCTTGACCTGGGGTTTGATTCGAGGCCTCACGCCCAATAAGCCAGCACACTACCTATTACAATACGGCGACTTCTAAAATTCATTATTACTTTCTATTATAAATCTTCATTACAAATTAAAATATAAGAAAAATTAATAAAATAAAATGATTGGAATGACCCAACATTCCGGCCACATTGAAGGACTCGAAGTTTTCAATCGAATTGAAGTAAACGTCGTTGGCGTTGCCGTCTTCTCCTTCTACTACCTTGACCATCGTATGCCATAGGCTTTATTAACCATCATTGAAATATTATCACGAAAGTTACGTCTATGAGCCAACAGTATTCCAAGATCCAAAAAAGTTTAAATTTTATGCAAAACAGCGTTGTCAACACAGTAGAAGTTATCAAACGGAGTGTGTCTAAAAAATGTCATGTGTTTACACTTTTTAATATTGAATTTCAACAAATTGTAATTATCCAACAAATCATTAATTGGGGATTTACTTTTCGTTTATTAATATTAATACTGTTTCTTCAAATTTACATACATACATAATTGGTCATTACAACCCTTCAGTCAGGATTATGGATTAGGTGAGAGTGGTTGGTTATTTTATTACAAACAACTCCGAAGAAAAAAATTCAAAAACCGTTCTTTTTAACAGAATATCATAAAAAAAAGGACATGGATGATCGTACTTGGACAAATTGTATATACTGTTGGACGCGCATTGAAAAAACCTTTCTTATGACACCCATACTGTATATGTTGGTAAGGAAACAGATTTTCAAATTGACAAAACATGGAAAAATAGACCCTTTTTCGAAATGGTCCAGCTCACGAGAGGGTAAAGCTGGAGCCGAAATATTTTAAATGTCATCTTAGAAAAGTCCAAGGTTCATTTTTAGGAGGGTACATCGAGCACTTTTTTGGTGAGTCGCTCTAATATTTATATATTATATATTTCATATATAAAATATTCATTTAGTACAAAATATACAAGTTATTTGGTTGCGATTTGTAAAGATGGTTTGTACATCCTATACAAGATGGTCTTTTGTATTCCATCCAGCAAAATGCAGGATTTGAAGTTTTGTCACCACAATGAATACAAGTTTCATTCATAGACTGTACCCTCCTACATCTTTTAAAATAATTGTAATAGGTATATATATAAACTACATTATTAAAAAGGCATTGAGTTGGCTCAAGGCTCTTATAATCATTTAAGTCTATTATTGGTGCGTAAAAGACTAATTTATTTTCATATACAGCATTGAAAGTAAAAAGCATATATCTTTTATCTTCAAGACTTCGTGGCCAATGGTTATATAGTTTACATATATTTTCAATAAAAATCTTACGAATTATTTTTGTTTTCCTATTTTCGGAGTTCTTCTCCGAACATCTTCCTCCAATTTTATTGTGTTTTTTCAATTACAGGTTCATCGTTGCTCTTTTGTTTGATATTCGCTTCGGTTAATTTTGCTATAATATAAACATATGATTTTCTAATATGTATACTCGGAAGGTACCACTTTAGTTTTTCCTTCTAGAGTTCTATTTGTCGTTATGTTGAAATAAGACTACAGAACTATTTGCAACACGACATCTACTTGCGCCCACAAAGTTTCCCATTATATTCGTCCATAATGGTATGTACGCTGAATATTTTTTTTAAAAATATGTTTGCGAACTCTTCGTTGTAATAAATGTTTCGTTCTCTACAAATGATCTTCGATATTATAATATTTTCATAAAGCCGTAGGCTCTCTAAGTAAAATGGGCTTTTTTTTATATAATGGAAGTTTTGACTTAGCTTCATTTGGAAAATCATATTCGTTAATATTTTCATCACGGATGTTATAGCTAATGCTTCTTAGTTTTAAGATTGCGCTTTCGACATTTGGAGTGGCATATTGTTTTAATAAAATCGTAATTAAATCTTTTTACCCACCAAAGATTATATCCAGTTCACTTACACCGTTTACATAAAAAAATTGCCCTTACATAAATTAATTAATGTTCCACGATTGAAAATTACTTTCAATGTCGTTGTAAATTATTTTAAGAAAGTGTACACAACACACTTGTATTCCAATTAATTTATTTTTGGCATTGGACTTGCATATTGTATACGATTTGGATATATACTGTTCAAGGTTATGAACGTTGTTTTCCTTATTGAAAACCCTTGATGCGGCATTTTTCGATGCTAGTTTCCAATCTAAACATACTCTTTTACAAATTGGCCATAGAATTGAATTTTGTATGCAAAACAATTTAATAGATATTAAAAATCGCTCTATATCATCAGCGTAGTGGCTACTCAGTAATCCTTCCGCGATTGGTATTACGAGTCCCCTCTCATTTTTCCCCTAATATGGGCTATAAATGAGTACAAAAAAACTCTCTTTGAATCTGTGCTCAGTTTCCGCACAATATTGCCAGTGGCATCAAAAAATTATGTGTTGGGGCTCAACTTCAGATATTTTCTATTTTTTTTCGCACATAACTTCAGTTGCGACAGAGAAAATAAATAAATTTCGAGAAGTTTTGATATTTTTTGTATAAATGAACACCAATTTTTATCACACTGCATTCTAGAAATATCAATAAACATATCTGGACCTCTTTGAGCAGAACGAAGATTTTCCGATTTTATTTTTCGTTACCCAACATCAAAGCGTCCTTGCTGACTTTATAAAGTTTTCTATTTCTCCAATTTGCAGCTTTTTGGAACTGCAATTCAGTCTTTGCAATAGTTCTGCGAAGACTCCGAATTTATTGTACTTTTATATTTTCTGGATGAGAAAGTTTCTTTCCGTTTGACTCAATTGTACATTCCAAGCCTTCTTTAATAAAATGTATTACAAACCTATGCCGTCCGCAACCGTTTCGGTACTAAATGCATCTTGCATATAAAAATTACTTTGTTTTTTGCTTGTTCCACACATAACTTTTAAAAGTTATGGGGCAAACATTATAAAAAAATTTAAATTTCTCCCTTCTAAAAAGGATACGATAGATCCTAATTTATTTTCTTCAATGAAATGTTGTTTTAAGAATAAGTATTCTCTTGGAGTGGTTTGTATATATTCTCCCTTGGAATTTTTTAGAGTTGACGGATTTAAAACTATTTTTGTATTTTTGCTTTCCTTAATTTTGTTCCTCAGCACTCTATATTCCTCGATCTGAGAACACGTAGACTCTGTAACATTTATAGCATCTCTGGTGGATGACAGCGGAACATTATCATGGAATTGTTCCAAATCTGCCAGAAGTCTATAGTATCATCAATACGCATTTTTGAACAAATCGCTGTAAGTAAGTATTATTAATAACACATTTAATACATTAAAGAAGACTGTCTTACCGTCACCAAACAATTTCTTACTCTCCGAAGATAAATCACGTTTCGTTTAACTATCTATAATATACTGATTATCTTCTAAAAGTTAAACATTGTTTTGTTATTTACCTGATGGAATTTTTTTTCAAAATTAAAGATTCTCGCTGGTATATATACCCTACGTTTGAACTATTTGTAAGGTAGAAAATATGGAACATAAGTTCCTCGACCGTAACGGTTTGAATATCATGCAGAACAATATATATATATATATATATATATACTCATTTGAATCCACCCAAACAAATATGGCCACATAATTCAAATAAATTAACGAAACGGGAGTTTTAATAAGCTAAACTGAACTGAATAAACTGAAGTTATATGATGAAGGATTATAATTCAATTCTTACAAAAGATGAGCACCAAAAACAGTACATTTTACAAGTTGTACAAGATTATAGGCAATGGAATTATGGTTCTCTAAAAAGTGAATTAATTAACACTCTTTAAAGCCTGGAGACGTACGATGCTTTAAAAACAATTTACTTTGTCCGCCCACTCAGTCCTGTTTTCCCACAAAAGGACTTACAGTGGATTTTAAAATCTGAAATGTAGGAAAATTTCAAAATCTGCTATGAAAACTCGCTCTGTTAAGGGTTCTGGCGATTAAGTTAGTTAAAGAGACGTACAATGCTTTAAAAACAATTTACTTTGTCCGCCCACTCACTCCTGTTTTCCCTCAAAAGGACTTACAGTGGATTTTAAAATCTGAAATCTACTATAAAAACTCGCTCTGTTAAGGGTTCTGGCGATTGGGTTAGTTAAAGGAACGTACAATGCTTTAAAAACAATTTACTTTGTCCGCCTATTCAGTTCTGTTTTCCTTCAATATTGATTTTTTTTTTATCGGATTACAATAGCTTTTGGAAATGTGGGATTATCTGTTTATTGTAGTTCTGATTTCGAAATATTTTGTAACAGTGATTGACTATAGGACTTATTTGATCAACTTTTGCTTTTTCTTCTTAGTTTATCCAGGAATTTAATTAATTTTTCCTGTTTTTCTTTCCCAGCTTTAAATTAAATGTTTAACAGAGTTCTGTTAGTGACATAACAGAGCTGTGTTAACTAACTTGGTTTGCGTCTGGGGAAATAGATTTTAAAATCTATCTTCACATACAGGTCCTGACGGCCAAGTTGTATTCTTAATAGTTGTGCATTGTTACCAGCTGGGCCCCTTACTGTAATTTTCAGCATGTCTCTTAAATGATTAGATTTATTTAATTGTATTTAGTTTTAAGAATTTATTATTTATTGTTAGTTCAAAACCCGATGAAGATTCAATTAATAAATAAATGTGAAACCAAAAATAAATCAGGGCATTCTGAAATGCTTATGAATTTATATTTTATATAATTCAGCAAGAGTAAAATTGTTTTCTTTTTTTCTTTTTAGGAGCTAGGTTGTAATTCTGATTGAAGGGTTTTAATGACCCATTATTTCTGTATGTATACATGTAATAGGCGTTTAATATGTTTATTTTTGTTTTCTGAAATATTCCAAATTTATTTTAACCTAATTTCAAATTATAATTTTTACAATCCGCTAAGACCTTGCGATCTCTGTAGCGTATTGAATTTTTTTTTTATACAACACAAACATGGAATTAAATATTCATTATTTTGGATTATTATTTGTACAAACTGATACAGAAGAATTACATTTAGGGCGATTATTACAACTTGCCGTTAAAGTTGGTTTCAGTTAAAGGTAACTTTAGCTAAAGTGAACTTTAAAGTCACTTTTAACTTCTTTTTTAAGATTTAAGATAAATCCTTAAAACAATTATATTTATACTCTGGGATGTTGATGAAGGTGTAATACATTTTAGAAGTAATGGGCAGTAAATTCAATTATATATACATATATTATACATATTTCTATACATTTCATGCTTATCAGTTTAAAATTAAAGATCTTTATAACACAAAAAACACAACAACAACAACACGTACAACTATATTTCCTATTTCTTCAACATTAAATCATACAAAAAATAAACAAAACAAAAGCATAACATTGTACAAGTCGACAACATGAACTCAGACTCGAGACGAATCTACTCACTTTCAATCAAAGGATGGTCAACCACACACTTTAAAAATGTCACATACACACATTCATTCTGTCCGTCCAATCATTCGTTTGAAAATCAATATAAATAAAAGGAACAAGAAGAAGCAGGCATGATACCAATTTTGTATGGAAAAAGTGCCCCAGAACCAGCGTTGCCATAATTTTTTTTTCAAAAACTGCAAATTTAGTGAAAAAAAACTGATTTTCAACTGAAAAAACTGCACATCCAAAAAATTTATAATTCAGTTCATATATTTTTTTTTTTATTAAAACATAACAAAACAAATTAAATTAAATGCATATAATAAAAAATATAAATATAATTCAGTTTTATAAAAAGTATTTGAAATAACATGCATTTTCGTAAATTGAGTTAATTTCTCCTGGCACTTAATACTAATTAGATTTGTACATTTCTTTGGTAAATTTGATTGCCATTTCTTTTAATTGCACGAAATTGCTGCAATTACTGTTATTTTTTTTTAAGAAAATCTTTAGTTCTTAAAATGCCACACAGTGTTGGCACTTCTAATCTGTTCCCAGTTTTATTTTTATTAATATTAATTTGTGAAAAAATTCTTTCAACATTAGCAGTTGCAACAGGTACTGACAAAATTGCATATACCAGTTTTTTTAAATTAGGAAAAGCTTTAGTTCCGTCGCCACGTTTTGTTTTAAATATGACTTCCCAAAAAGTTTCAATATTTTCTACTTCAAATAAACCCAAGTCTTCAAAATTAATGTGCAGTAGTTCACGCCACTCATCATCTGTTTCTTGAATGTAGTTCATTTCTACTACATTTGGCACAAAACGACATAATTAAAAATACTTTTATTGTTATTTTTCACAATTATGGCTTTAGAAATTGGAATTAAAATAACAAAATTGAAATTAAAAAATTTAAATGTAAAAACTGCAAAATCTGCATAATTTACAGAAAAACTTACTTTTTTAAACAAAAAACTTCAAAACTGCTCAATGCTCAGAAAAACTGCAAAATGCAGATAAATCTGCACATTTGGCAACGCTGCCCAGAACATACATACATTTTCACATTACATGTTACAAACCTATCGACTAACCGACTGTAGCGTACGCATGCTGCCAAATTTGTATGGAAAAACTGATCCAGAACATACTGCTGAGGCGCTTATATTGGTAGTAAAAGTGATTTCAATGAGCTGCCCATTGACGGTATGAATCCGGACTTATTGGAAGAACACTATGACTTATGCCTTGCAACGAATAATGCCAAAGTGGGTGATAATTCTAATGAAATACTTATCAATTATAAGAATTTCATGCCACACAATTCAGCCGTGCAAAAGAAGTCATCCTATCAACTAAGGGAGGAAATGCCACCTATAACGTTTTTGGCCAAGTCACGCGACTATCGGCATCTATTGCAACATCCTGTTATAACCAGTTTCCTGTCCCTTAAATGGCATCGCCTGTCGGTTATATTTTATTTGAATGCCATTTTGTATCTGTCCTTTGCTGTCTCCTTTGTAACCCACACCATGTTGAAGTTTCGCGAAGGTGAATATGAGTACTTAGCCTCTTTGTTTGACTTGTTATCTTGGAATGGCATTTGCTTTATGATATATATTGAGAGAATGTTTACAGTTTATCATGTCGCTCGTAAATTATTTCCGTTCGTTCATTAATTACATGGAACTGACCTTGTTAGTGCTGTCCATTACGACAAAGAGACTCAACGGAATATTGCAGTGTGTACGTTTCTTTTAATAGCAGTTGAGTTGTGCTTCCTAGTAGGCTTTCTGCCTGTGACCTCCATGTCTACGCATATGCTAATGTTGGATACCGTATTTCGTAACTTTTTAAAAAGTTTTATATTGTATTCCATATTTTGCGTAACGTTTACTCTCATATTTTATACCATGTTTGGTAAATTGGGAATAACGGCTGGCAAAGAGCAGAATACAGATGATAATGAAAATGACAACGAATTTAGTCAATTCAGGAATTCAATAGGAGCTTTGGCCAAGACTATTGTCATGTTGACAGGAGAATTTGATGCTGGTGACTTGCAATTCGATACTCTCTTCAGTTACTGGGTGTTTAAGCTTTTCGTCTTTGCCATGACCATTGTATTATTTAATCTTCTGAATGGTTTATCTGTTAGAGATACCCAGGCCATTAGGAGTCAAGCCGAACTGAATGGCGTTATAGTGCGTGCCAATATCTTGGCCCGCTATCAGGAGGTGCTCACCGGCTGTTCAGAACGTGCCAATTTTAAAGTGAATTTATATTCTAACTATATTTTCGGCCATTAAATAGCTATATTGCCTAATGAATGATGATATCGGCGTGCTAATACCCGTAATCAATTCCTACGAAATTAGGGATTTGGCAAACAATGAAGACTCCTTTATACCGTTGCCCACTCATGACAGTGAAAAGCAACAGAAACTTTTAGATCCTCCAGTACAATTTCTTTCGTACTGCTGTTCATTCATCACAAATAAATGCTCAGAGATGGATAAGCGTACCGTGAAATTGGCCATGGCTATCATAGATCGAAAATCGGATAACATTCAGATCCATAGATGTGTATAACGTACTGGGAAACGCTTAGAGAAATTCGAAGAGGAATTTGAGAAATTATTTGAACTGTTACAGGCAAGATAATGGATGAGATGCGACGAAGCAAAAACCGAATTATATTAAGTATTTTAATTATTCATTGATTCATACATTTTATTTTTGTTTAATATTAATTTTTAATTATTTAATAACATATTAATGACTGTGTAATAAAAAATAAACCTCCAATTATAGGTTTCACACAAGTTTATTTGTCCAGTACTGTTACGGAGTGCCCTAATAAGTTCCACATGAACAGCTGATCTTGTTATTGTGAATTACTGTTTATTCACGCTGGCCACCTTAATCTTAAGCTTAACTTAAGTTTTTGTACAACCGTGTGGTTGTGTGATTGTGAATTGAGATATTATTATCAAATTGAGATATTATTATCAAATCCACCCCCGAATTGTAAGGTACGTTCTATGTACAATATAATCATTATATAGAAAATTAATACCCGATTTTTTATTTCTTATCTCCGCCAAATATTTTATTTTATTGCTTCCCCGCTCACCCCCACACTGTTTTTATTTGACGTTTGTTTGTAAGCCACCTTTTAATTTCCATAGAAATAAACGAGCCGAGCCAAGCCCTTGTACTCTGTACAGTTCGAGGCTTACACATACTGTTTATAGCAAACCTCCTATCTTCAAGATATTCTTAGTTGCAGCCGTAACAAGTACAGATTTTTAAGTTCAGTGTTGTTTTTCACCAATCTTCTACGTTTAACGTGTAATCTTCAAATGATTTAAATTTCTACAGAGTTCTGAATGTAAACATAGCTTCAAGCAACCAACACATACATACTTTGATTATCATATCAATTATATGTAGCTTGACAATTTATGCGGTAACTGCAGCATTCACCTATTACACTTTCAAACTTCGCCTGCAAACACTACCATCTCGCGTAATGGGGTAAAATTCGTGTTAACTTTAAAATATATTTATACAAATAGTAGCAACATTACAACAATGTATTTGTTACATTTTTTCAAGTACCCCTCCTGTCAAATCTGATACGCCCGGGCTATTTCGCCTGCTAAAAATGACAAACGTTACAAACACACATAAAAAGTAAATATAAGCAAACTTTTCGCCTTATTTTTGACAATTTAGAGACAATAAAAAAGCAGCACTCAGCTGCGTTGACAACATTATCTGCATCTTGGTTGACCTGATGAAGATCAAATTATTTTGATATTTGGCTGGATAGTGTAATAGCAAAACACTACCCCTTATCGCGTAGTGCTTGCTGGCGAAGTTGGTAAGCGTAATAGGTGCTTAAGATAACCGGTTTAAGACGAACGTCTATTTGTATGAAAGTACATGAAAGTATTTGAGTAAAAAAGGGTAATATTAGGAAAAATTAAAACAAAATAAAAATGCATAAAAAATATACAGAGGCTTCCTATCTTTAAACCAACATTTAACAAAGTGTGTGCTTTTCCATGACTCTAGCGCATAAATCAGACTGATTTTAACAGATGACATGGCCCGCCTTGAGATGAATTTAGTTAAGTAGCTTATTCGCATATATCTGTAACATAAAAAAACCCTCTAAGAAAAAGTTCAGCGGGGTCATATTGTGTAGTAGTATATACTTTGCCTTAATATATTTTGTTTATACTGTATGTACCACTTATTGTATTTTATATTTCTCTACTCTATATTTCTCGAATTGTCTTATGCCATGTTCGCACGAGCCTTGGAATTACTTCGCTCTCTGTTTGAATTACTTACGGTTCTTCTTTTCTTCTTCTTTTTATTATTAATATTTTTAAAATATAAAGTTCATACAGCTTCTTCAAAAGCTGCAAATACTTTTCCTGCAGATTCAACAGGTTTTATACACACATAGTGGCTTCCTCCGCTAATTTCGCGAATAACGTTCTTCTAAATAATACTTTTATAAAATGTTATTTTTGGATTCCATTATTGTTTATTGTTTACAATATTTTTTGTGCTTTGATAGCTGGTGATGGCAAGAATACGATAAAATTTAGAGATTACATTGGTTTTTAAGTAATTCACAGGGTAATAGAAATTGAATTACACACAATTTGGGTAATTCGCTCACAAAATTTTGTATGGCGAATTACGTAATTTATCACATAATTGGATGTTGAATTACGAATGAGAAAGCGAATTACGAAAAATTGCTGCCGTGCGAACATAGCATTATGTATTCTAGAATAGTGGTATTTATTTACGTATACGCAATTTTAATGAAATATTTGCTATATTATATATATATTTGTCTCTGTTCTTCTTTCATATTGGAACGTAGATAATAAGTTAGATAATAACCTAATAATAACATACATACATAAGTTTGATTTTGATATGTAAAAGAAACAAGCGTCATTAATAACACAGAGTCGAAACTTTTGACGTTTAATAAATGCTCAAAGCAGTAGCTTAACTTATCTCTTAGAGAGAGAAACAAAATATTACAATGTATTGCGAAACAAATGTGTTAGAAGCAGCAGATATACAGAGTGAAAACTGGAGGTTAAAGTAGAAAAACTAAATTTAAATAAAAATTTTTTTTTTTTGTTTGTAAAACCAGCACTCAGGGGATGGCCCCTATTCATGCAGTGCATTGTGCAGGTTTAGAAAAATAGATTATAGGAAGGTGGAAAGAAGGAGTAGTGTTTGTGGACATTTGATTTAAACCTACCAATCGAACGCCCTAACTTAAGATGTGAACGGCAAGGAAAAGAGTTGCTGCTAGGTGACTATAAAATGGCCAGTGTTATACCTTCACCATTAGACAGTCTACAGCAATCGTCCCCAAGAAGCCCGCATCATAAGGTTATTTGAGTTCAAGGGTGGAGGATAGAAATGAAAAGAAAAATGCACCGTCTATGGGTGCCATAAAAGTCCCAAGTGTGGCCCATAAATGTCCCTTCAAATCTACGGAACACTAAACAACGCCGCGGTAGCCAATTCCACTTTAGTGTGCCTATATTTGATGATGTAATTTGTTTAAAAAACTGTAGTTTGTTGTTATTGTATTATTATTATTCAAATTATTGTGGTTAGGTGTATGTAATAGGTATGTATTTAATGTAATAGGTATATACTTATGTATGTAATAGGTTATCTTTAATAAATATTTCGTTTGATGGTGTTGTTGTTTAAAAACTGTAATTATTGACCGCGGAATTGTTATTGCTTCGGTTTTGTTTTATTTTAATTATTATTTTTTATATTTTTATGTTATTGTTTGGGTATGTAATAGGTATGTATGTATGTAATAGGTTATTTTTAATAAATATTTCTTTTAATGGTGTTGTTGTTTAAAACTGTAATTCTTCGTTTGGTGGTGTTGTTGTTTAAAAACTGTAATTGACACAAAATACAGCGCGAATACGTCTGCAAGGGAAAATTTGGAATATTTTTTAATTTCTTCAATGAAAAGTTTAAAGATTCTTAAATATTTAAATATTAATCGAAATGTGGGTGATTTTCGGTCATAATGAATATAGTTTCTTGTGCAAGAGGTAATTAAGAAGCTAAATATTACAAGATCAAAATAAGACGTACTGCTCATAAAAAATTTTCCTTGCTGAAAGATTCCAATATTTTTTAATTTCTTGAAAGGAAAAGTTAAAAAGGTTATTGTTATTAGCTGTTTTTATTATTTAAATTAGTTTTAGACAAAAATTACATTTTTTATTAATATAAAAAACCCACCCCGAAAACTAAAAAAAAACATAAATAAACAAAACAGAGTTACAATCAGAGAGGGACAGAAATACTTTTTGGTAATATTTGTCGTCCCTTTCTCAACGTTAGGTTATCAGTCAAAATCGCGTTTCTATTCTGTGTCTGTGTTGGTATTTCTTTGCCGGAGCTAATAAAATACACAGTTTTTTTTTATGAAAATTTAAATATCTCATGTTATTATTATTGAATTTTCTGAAAAAAAAATTTTAATTGAAATTTGTCGAAAAAACTCGTTTTGTTAGAAAACAAATTTAATAAAAACTTTTTCGCATCTTAAAAAACTTGGAAAAAGGAAAAACTTGCCAAATGGCAACGCTGAGCATAAACAATATGTGTGAATTCTCTCTGCACAATTGTGCCAATTTTTTATGGATCCAAACACGCAGGAGCTTGAATAGGTCTCGTCTAGATTGGAAAAACGAATTCAGAGAAGTTCTGTCATCGATTGGTGGGATTAACTCACAAAGTCACTTGGGAAGCAGTGACGCCTGAAATGAAGTGCAAGCTCAGGCCTAAATCCAATTAACGGGTTGTTCCCCAGTTTATTAAGAGCTTTTATTTCGCCGAAAATATTCGAGTCTTGAACCTTAACAAAGTAGAACTTTGTAAATTTAAGCAATTTTTTAGCCACTTATTGTATGTGAGTGTCTTATCCAAAACTATTGTCGATTATTAATTCTGTAAGTCATCTCTAACTCCACATTTGGTGGAATTAAAATACATTTCAATTCTTAACGCAGAGTTTAAATGAATTTCATCACACTCAAATTTATTTTGCATTTCGGCATTTTCTTTATTCTACACTTATTGTAGGGTAAACAGTTTAAAATATTTCAAATTACACCATCGCACGATATTGTCAATCAACAAATATACTCCAAAACGGCCTTCAGTAGGGAGGTTACCACATTGGGACAGTCCCTTTTAAAATCAAAATAAAAAATTATTTCTTCTTTCTAACCCTGGAAACATTTTCAAATGTATGTTGCTGATTAAAAAATGTTGTTACAGTATTCAGATCAAACCCATCTGTTATTGTAAGAGTTTCCAGTGTATTCGATATGTAGTTATAATCGGAAATATCCTCTGCTTTAACTGTCATTTGAACATCCACAAGGCTTAACGATTTTAATTTAAGTTTTCGAAAAATTTCTCACATTTATATCCGAGCACCTTTCGAATGTTAAATGCATGAGATTGTTCATACGCGGAAATTCTTTAAACTTAAGATCACATCCAACGAATGACAATTCACACAGGATGGGATATGCATTGTTTATGTGTCAGAACTTTATCATCGATTGACATTGTCAATCTTAACGATAATTTTGTTAAATTTTCGAAACGTATTAAATCTTGTATAAAACATATACTCCCGGATTGTAGGTATGTCAGTACTCCAATCTTTAGATTTTCAATATTATATACACGGTCTGTGCTATTATTATTGCTTCCTTTGTTATCGTTGCTATCGCTTATGTCAATAAGGATACTGAGGGTCTTCAGATGGGCGAGACAAAACAACTGCTGTACATCGAAATAGTTCCAAGCGTCGTAATTTCCAGTTTATTGAGAGCTTTCATTTCACCAAACATATTTGGGCGAATATTCGATTCTTTTTTTCAGAAGCTTATCAGAGTAAGACTTTGCAAATTTAAACAATTTTCAGCCACTTGGTTTAGGTGAGTGTCGTCTACAATAACACCGCATATTGATAATTCTGTAAGATGGTGATATTTTAATGAAATTATATTCTCTAAATAGTGGATATTGTTCAATTCCAATTTGCGAATGTACATTGCAGAATAATGTAAAATTATATGGATTGTATCCATTTCCGTTTATATGTTCACTTGTTTAATTTTCTATTCAATAAAACTTTGTTGCTTATGAAGACGAGAGCTGTCCGCGAAATGATATGAGTTTAACGATATTGTAATAAAAATACTTCGGAATAATATCCTTTCGCACAAAACCATATGTATATAGACTTATGTACGTACATATTAACACACTCAGACGAAGAGAGAGAGAGAAAGAGATTATCTTTTATGATCGTTGAAGATGAAGGTTTCCGTTCAAAAATATGCAAAAAAAAACACACACATTTTGTTCATTCAGGAAAGAAGGAATAACTAATGATCGTAGAAAAATAAATATTTTATTGACGATAATATAGTTCAATAGACTGTTTAAAATTCGAAGAATTTTCCTTATATCCTTTTCATTTTTCATTTCGTTACTTAACTCTGAGACAGGTAGACCATAAATACGGCCAAAAATAAATTCGTTTCTATTTTTCCATTTCATCTCTAATGTTGTCGTCCTTAGACAAAGAACTTTTTCAGTGGAAACTAAAAATTGTCACCCTTGGAATAATTACTGTTTGACTAGCTGGCTGGATAGGTTTCTATTTGTCTTGCTACCTGTTTAGCAACAACAGAATTGTGCGAATTGTAATGAATTTTAATTAAACTAAACACAAATTTATTTGTATTTTATTTTCAATCTACGAGCTGATGTTTTAAACGTTTTTAAATGGTAAAATATAAATCAAACAATATTATTAGGCACACAACAAACCCATTCTGGCTCTCATACCTTGTTTTATCTACCAATTACGCAGATTCATTACATTTTCAGTGCTTCAGAAGTGGATCGATTTTGTTTACCTTTCTTAGTCGTGATATCATCTGGCTTGAAATTAAATTCGTTCCATGAAAAAAGTTTCCTTTCTTTGAAGTTTTCTTAGACAGCTTCTTAATGAAATTTTGTGCATTTACAATAGTAGGTTTCCCAGAGCCTAACGCATCTTTGACATCAAAGTCAAAGTAGAATATTATACGGCATTTCTAATGTCATGCCTCCCACGTATGTAACACAGTACATGGCATCCATTGTGATGACTTCTCTTACTGGATCTTCTCCTCCTCTAGCACATTGTAATGCGTATTAAAATTTAACGCAAATAAGTTCATCAATCATGAAAATTTCAAATCCAGCGAAAATAAATTTTCGTGAACAATTGATAGCCTTTTACTATAAAAACTGCTTTACAATAAATTTGAGTTTGAAGGTCCATTTAGGCATGTTGATTTATACGTGTTAGTATTTCTTTCACTTGCTTGCCAGTACAATCCACTCTTTGCAATTATAACAGCCTAACTTTGAAATTTTCAAAGTCTAAAACAACATAACCTATTGAAGCTTTCATAACCTATTAAGTAATCACAGTCTAGAAATGTATCATATCTTCAAATTACCTAATCTTTTCTACGTATAATATACGAATATACTAATTGTGCTGAAATCTATTCTAATTAATCTTTATGAATACCTGAATTAAATATAATATTGTTTATAAAAATTAAGTTAACTATTCATATTTTCGTATATACATAATTCGCGCA
Source organism: Sarcophaga rosellei (assembly GCA_930367235.1). NCBI lineage: Eukaryota > Metazoa > Arthropoda > Insecta > Diptera > Sarcophagidae > Sarcophaga > Sarcophaga rosellei. Next base: position 68,798,793 of record OV884019.1, read on the forward strand.
TGAATTCTTTTAAAAAATGTATAATTATTCTGAATTTATAATTATCATTAACGTTAATAAAATTAATCACTAATGTATTTTGCTAACATTTTCTAGGAAATCAATTAAATAATCTATAATTTACAAACACAGAATATTGGGTTCTTTAAAATCAAGGTTGGCAACCGTTATAATACCGATACCGATTAAATACCGTTTAAAAGTAGGTACCGGTATTTATACCGATACCGAAATAAGTTTTTCGGTACAAATACCGGTAATCATATACCGTTTACCCTTATACCGGTATCAATTATGGATCAATACCGGTATGGTAGAAGTAAGTGTTAAAATGGACATACTTTCCCAAAACTGCTGCACATCCGTTGATGATAATATGAGTTGTAGCTCGAGTTCATCCTCTGACAGCGTAGAAGCTATTCTTAGAAATATGGAGAAAGAAAGTACCTATACAACACAAATAGCAATAAAATACGTGAATTGCTAAGTGCTTTTAGAAATGAATAACGAGTACAAAGAGATATGAATGTTCTCAATTATTGAAAACAAAAAAGTACAGCCAAACCAGAGCTATATGCCATTTCTAAAGTTATATTAGCTGTACCTGCCATACAAGTAAGTGTGGAACGGTTATTTTCAGGAGTAAAGTATATCATGAACCCAAGTCGGAATAGGTTGGATGAGGATATTTTAAATGCAGTTGTAGTCATTCGATCTAATGAGGAATTATTTTAAAATTTTAAGTTTATGTGTATTCATTCAATTAAATTGAATTAACATTTAACTTTTCTTTTTGAGGATGTAATCTAAAATGTTAGTCTAATGTTTTTATATTCTAAAGTATTTATTCATGAATTGAATTATTTTTTCTTTACAAAAATTTAATTTTGTATGATCTCCTAATACAAATATTTAATATTTGTAAACTTTTGTGTTCTTAGATTTAAGGGGAATGTTATACCGGCATAAATACCGATATATTACTTTTATACCGGTATACCGAAACCGATATAATTTAAATACCGTTACCGAAATAATAATAAATTGATTACCGATACCGTTACCGATACCGTTATTCGTTTCGGTTGCCAACCTTGTTTAAAATAATGAACGCGAATACCATAAAATACTTGCGAGCTAAATAATTTCACTGAACTGATTCTCTTTTTCAACTGAACTTTATTTAATGGTTTCTTAATTCTAAAAATAACTATTCATGGCAATTTTATTTACTCTCAGAGTTTATGCTAGAAATCTGGTGAGAGGAAGTCATCGAAGAAATATTTTTCGTTTTGTTGGAGATATCTTGACCTGGGGTTTGATTCGAGGCCTCACGCCCAATAAGCCAGCACACTACCTGTTACAATACGGCGACTTCTAAAATTCATTATTACTTTCTATTATAAATCTTCATTACAAATTAAAATATAAGAAAAATTAATAAAATAAAATGATTGGAATGACCCAACATTCCGGCCACATTGAAGGACTCGAAGTTTTCAATCGAATTGAAGTAAACGTCGTTGGCGTTGCCGTCTTCTCCTTCTACTACCTTGACGATCGTATGCCATAGTCTTTATTAACCATCATTGAAATATTATCACGAAAGTCACGTCTATGATCCAACAGTATGCCAAGATCCAAAAAAGTTTAAATTTTATGCAAAACAGCGTTGTCAACACAGTAGAAGTTATTAAACGGAGTGTGTCTAAAAAATGTCATGTGTTTACACTTTTTAATATTGAATTTCAACAAATTGTAATTATCCAACAAATCATTAATTGGGGATTTACTTTTCGTTTATTAATGTTAATACAGTTTCTTCAAATTTACATACATACATAATTAGCCATTACAACCCTTCAGTCCGGATTATGGCCTAGCTTCTCACACCACCCTTGTTCAATTTATTTAAGAACCTATTAAAAATGTGCCCCTCACAAAACTAACAAATCAAAATGAATACAGAGAAGTTATGGAAAGCACACTATTAATTTAAGTAGTCTGGTGGATGACAGCTTCAAACCCTGTATTGCATTTTGATCTTGTACATTTTGTGCTAAATAAATATTCTATATATGAAATTAAATAAAACGTACTTCACATTCATTATTATGTTAATAATATTATTATATTTATTAGAGCGACTCAAGTTGTATGGAAGCAAAATTCGTGCTCGATGTACCCCCCTCAAAATGAACCTTGGACTTTTTTAAGATGACATCTAAAATATTTCGGCCCTAGCTTTGACATCTCGTGAGCTGGACCATTTTGAAAAAGGGTCTATTTTTGTATGTTTTGTTAATTTGAGAATTTGTTTCCTAACCAACATAAGTATAGAGTATGGGAGTCATAAGAAAGGGTTTTTCAAGGCGCGTCCAGCGGTATATACAATTTGTCCACGGACATTCATCCATGTCCTTTTTTTAAGGATATTCTGTAATATTTTTTTTTTCCAAATTAAAAAAAGTTATTAAATTATTTTGTTTATATTTACAAAACTATACTAAAAAAACGCAAACTAGGGCAAATTTCAAAAAAAAACTAAGACCCGTATTTAATTAAATCAACTAAAGATTAAAATATGTTAATTTGGTTATTTTATTACAAACAACCCCGAAGAAAAAATCAAAAACCGTTCTTTTTAACAGAATATCATTAAAAAAGGACATTAATGATCGTCCTTGGACAAATTGTATATACAGTTGGACGCGCATTGAAAAAACCTTTCTTATGACACCCATATTGTATATGTTGGTAAGGAAACAGATTTTCAAATTGACAAAACATGGAAAATAGACCCTTTTTCGAAATGGTCCAGCTCACGAGAGGGTAAAGCTGGAGCCGAAATATTTTAAATGTCATCTTAGAAAAGTCCAAGGTTCATTTTTAGGAGGGTACATCGAGCACTTTTTTTGGTGAGTCGCTCTAATATTTATATATTATATATTTCATATATAAAATATTCATTTAGTACAAAATATACAAGTTATTTGGTTGCGATTTGTAAAGATGGTTTGTACATCCTATACAAGATGGTCTTTTGCATTCTATGCAGCAAAATGCAGGATTTTAAGTTTTGTCACCACAATGAATACAAATTTCATCCATACAATCTGCATTATTAAGCAGTGTGTTTTTCATAATTTCTCAATATTCATTTTGATTTTGTAGATTACAGATGGGCACATTTTTAGCAAGTGCTTCAATATTCAATTGTCATATGAACACACCGCAGTTAAAGCTGTAACCATGCTCTAAATCGATATTTTTCCATATCTCAGTATTTAATATTTTTTAAAGACTTTAAACATTATTAGTCAGTAAGGAATTTGTCCATTGACTTGAATAAATAAATAAATAAATAAATAAATAAAATAAATAAATAAATTATTGGAATAAATATTTGTTCATATAATTCTAAAGGTATTCGAATAATATCTTCCGTATACAAAAATATTTTTCCTTCTTTGCAAGAAAGTGCATAGGCTGTACATACATCTTTTAAAATAATTGTAATGTACATATATATCAACTACATTATTAAAAAGGCATTGAGTTGGCTCAATTCTCCTATATACATTTAAGTCTATTATTGATGCGTAAAATACTGGTTTATTTTCATATACAGCATTGAAAGTAAAAAGTATATATCTTTTATCTTTAAAACTTCGTGGCCAATGGTTATATAGTTTACTTATATTTTCAATAAAAATCTTACAATTTATTTTTTTACTTTTCTTCTCCAAACATCTTCCTCCGATTTTATTGCTCTCTGTGGTGTTTTTTTCAATTACAGGTTCATCGTTGCTCTTATATTTGATATTCGCTTCGGTTAATTTTGCTTTAATATAAACATATGATATTCTAATATAGTCGGAAGGTACCATTTTACTTTTTCCTTCTAGAGTTCTATTTTTTATTATGTTGAAATAAGACTCTACAGGACTATTTGCAACACGACATCTACTTGCGTCCACAAAGTTTCCCATTATATTCGTCCATAAAGGTATGTACATACGCTGAATATTATTTTTTAAAAATATGTTTTCGAACTCTTCGTTGTAATAAATGTTTCGTTCTCTGCAAATGATCTTCGATTTAATATTTTCATACAGCCGTAGGCTCTCTAAATGGAATGGGCTTTTTTTTATATAATGGAAGTTTTGACTTAGCTTCATTCGGAAAATCATATTCGCTAATATTTTTATCACGGATGTTATAGCTAATGTTTCTTAGTTTTAAGATTGCGCTTTCGACATTTGGAGTGGCATATTGATTTAATAAAATCATAAATAAATCTTTTACCCGCTTACATAAAAAAATTGCCCTTTCATATATTAAATAATGTTCGACGATTGAAAATTACTTTCAATTTCGTTGTAAACTGTAAATTTTTGACATTGGACTTGAATATTGTATACGATTTGGATATATACTGTTCAAGGTTATGAACGTTGTTTTCCTTATTGAAAAACCTTGATACGGCATTTATCGATACTAGTTTCCAATCTAAACATATTCTTTCACAAATGGGCCATAGAATTGAATTTTGTATGCAAAACAATTTAATAGATATTAAAAATCGCTCTATATCATCAGCGTAGTGGCTACTCAGTAATCCTTCCGCAATTGGTATTACGAGCCCTCTCTCATTTTTTCCCTAATATGGGCTATAAATGAATATAAAAATGAATATATAAATGAATGAAATAAATGGGCTATACAAAAAAACTCTCTTTGAATCTGTGCTCAGTTTCCGCACAATACTGCCAGTGGCATCAAAAAATAATGTGTTGGGGCTCAACTTCAGATATTTTCTATTTTTTTCGCACATAACTTCAGTTGTGACAGAGAAAATAAATAAATTTCGAGAGGTTTTGATATTTTTTGTATAAATGTCCTCCAATTTTTATCACACTGCATTCTAGAAATATCAATAAACAAATCTGGACCTCTTTGAGCAGAACGAAATTTTTCCGATTTTATTTTTCGTGCAACATCAGCAGACGGTACTTCTTGGTCGTTACCCAACATCAAAGCGTCCTTGTTGACTTTATAAAGTTTTTTATTTCTCCAATTTGCAGCTTTTTGGAACTGCAATTCAGTCTTTGCAATAGTTCTGCGAACACTCCGAATTTGTTGTACTTTTATTTTTTTTTTGAGTGAGAAAGTTTCTTTCAGTTGTACATTCATTCCATGCCTTCTTTAATAAAATTTATTACAAACCTATGCTGTCCGCAACCGTTTTGGTAGTAAATGCACCTTGCATATAAAAATTACTTTGTTTTTTGCTTGTTCCACACATAACTTTTAAAAGTTATGGGGCAAACATAAAAAAATTTAAATTTCTCCCTTCTAAAAAGGATACGATAGATCCTAATTTATTTTCTTCAATGAAATGTTGTTTTAAGAATAAGTATTCTCTTGGAGTGGTTTGTATATATTCTCCCTTGGAATTTTTTAGAGTTGACGGATTTAAAACTATTTTTGTATTTTTGCTTTCCTTAATTTTGTTCCTCAGCACTCTATATTCCTCGATCTGAGAACACGTAGACTCTGTAACATTTATAGCATCTCTAATGGATGACAGCGGAACATTCTCATGGAATTCTTCCAAATCTACCAGAGTGCTGTTACAAAAGTCTATAGTATCATCAATATGTATTTTTGAACAAATCACTGTAAGTAAGTATTATTAATAACACATTTAATACATTAAAGAAGACTATCTTACCGTCACCAAACAATTTCTTACTCTCCGGAGATAAATCACGTATCGTTGAACTGTCTATAATATTCTGATTATCTCCTAAAAGTTAAACATTGTTTTGTTATTAAGACACACCTTTTTAAGTTGAATATTTACCTGATGGAATTTTTTTTTTTCAAAATTAAAGATTCTCGCTGTCGCCGTATATATGTATATACCCTACGTTTGAACTATTTGTAAGGTAGAAAATCTGGAACATAAAATCTCGACCGTAACGGTTTGAATATCCTGCAGAACATATATATGTGGCAGCCCGACCAAAAATTACCAGCGGCTTATGCTGAAAGTTATCCGCAAGAATATCAATGATCCGGCAACCCGACTTTTTCATCCGGCAACATTACTCAGTCAGGTTTTTTCCTTCTGTCGTGACACCACGCTTTTTATCCTGCGCTTTTTAGAAGTTATTAATAAAATATTTCATTTTATTTAATATTTTAATATAAACGACTATATATGTATCCACACAAACAAATATGGCCACATAATTCAGATAAATTAACGAAACGGCAGTTTTAATAAACTAAACTGAAGTTATATGATGAAGGATTATAATTCAATTCTTACGAAAGATGAGCACCAAAAACAGTACATTTTACAAGTTGTACAAGATTATAGGCAATGGAATTATGGTTCTCTAAAAAGTGAATTAATTAACACTCTTTAAAGCCTGGAGACGTACGATGCTTTAAAAACAATTTACTTTGTCCGCCCACTCAGTCCTGTTTTCCCACAAAAGGACTTACAATGGATGTTAAAATCTGAAATCTCGGAAAATTTCAAAATCTACTATGAAAACTCGCTCTGTTAAGGGTTCTGGCGATTAAGTTAGTTAAAGGGACGTACAATGCTTTAAAAACAATTTACTTTTTCCGCCCACTCAGTTCTGTTTTCCCACAATATCGATTTTTTTTTTATCGGACTACAATAGCTTTCGGAAATGTAGGATTATCTGTTCATTGTAGTTCTGATTTCGAAATATTTTGTAATAGTGATTGACTATAGGACTTATTTTATCAACTTTTGCTTTTTTTTCTTATTTTATCCAGGAATTTAATTAATTTTTCCTGTTTTTCTTTCCCAGCCGTAAATTAAATGTTTAACAGAGCTCTGTTAACTGACTTGGTTTGCGTCTGGGGAGATAGATTTTAAAATCTCTCTTCACACACGTGTCCTGATGGCCAAGTTGTATTCTTAAAAGTTGTGCATCGTTACCAGCTGTAATTTTCTGCATATCTCTTAAATGATTAGATTTATTTAATTGTATTTCGTTTTAAAATTTTATTATTTATTGTTAGTTCAAAAGCCGATGAAGATTAAATTAATAAATAAAGGTGGAACAAAAAATAAATCAGGACATTCTGAAATGCTTGTGAATTTATATTTTATATAACTCAACAAGAGTAAAATTGTTTTTTTTTTCTTTTGAAAAGCTAGGTTGTAATTCTGATTGAAGGGTTTTAATGACCATTATGTCTGTATGTATATATGTAATAGGCTTTTATTGTGTTTACTTTTGGTTTTTGCAAGACTTTCCGATCTCTGTAGCGTATTGAATTTTTTTTTCATACAACAAAAACATGGAATTAAATATGCATTATTTTGGATTATTATTTGTACAAACTGAAACAGAAGAATTACATTTAGGGCGATTATTACAACTTGCCGTTAAAGTTTGTTTTAGTTAAAGGTAACTTTAGCTAAAGTGAACTTTAAAGTCACCTTTAACTTCTTTTCGTTAATACAACCTACAGATAAAATAAAGTAAAGTTTTTCAAAAATATGGCAGTGCCGGAGCAATGTCGATAACACTGCTCAAATGAACAAGTACTTTAAAAACGCAATGGAAAAGAAATGCCCTCTTATTTGTTATGTTTATTCAATTTGTGTATAATGAATACGCCAATATTCATTTTGATTTGAAAAACTATTAATATATTAACGTTTGTTTTTCATGTTTATATTTTAAGTTGCCATATTGAAAATATTATATATAATATGGCAAGCACAAAGATAAAGTGAACATTAAAAGTTAAAGGTAGGCTGATCTTCCCTTTAGCTTAACGCTCACTTTTATCTTATTTTTTACTCATAATAATGAAAATCAAGTTATTTGCCCGTTAAAATCCAGCCTTTAGTTAAAGGCAAGTTATAATAATGGTCCTTAACCTATTACCACGATCGTTAGATATTTTTTTATTTTATTAACAAACTTTTTTTTCACCCTTGTTTTTCATGGTTTTTAATTGAACTTTAACAACCAACAAAGCCTGTTTTAGTATTAACGCCTTTTGTGAATTTTTTTATAATTCTAAGGGCCATTATTACAACTTGCCTTTAAGCTTGGATTTAGTTAAAGGTACCTTTAGCTAAAGGGAACTGTAAAGTGACCTTTAACTTATATTCGCTAATACAGCTTACAGATAAAATAAAGTTATTTGTTTTTAAAGATATGACAGTGCCGGAGCAATGTCGATAAAAACTGCTCAATTATACAAGTTTTTTAACGCAGCGGCAATGAGGGGCTTCGTTTTTTTTTGTTGTATATGCTCTTTTTGTTTAAAGAAGTTGCCATATTGAAAACAATATATATATAATATGTCAAGTTAAAACATAAACTTAACTTTAAAAGTTAAAGATAGGATGATCCTTCCTTTAGCTTAAGGCTCACTTCTATCTTATTAGGTACTAGGGTGATCGGCCCGGTTTTTAATAACCGGGTTTTTTGGTTAAGTCGGTTTCGGTTTTTCTGAAAAGCTCACTTTTCGAATATCGAAGAAACCGGGTTTTTCTCCTCGAATAGCCGGTTTTTTCTAAAAGTGTGTTTTTATGAATTTTAGTGTATTAAAAACTTTAAAAATATTTTCTTTAAGTGTTTAATTTTCTTATTTGTTTATTCATCTGGCATCCTTTAAACTACAGCTGTTTTAATAAACAAATGCGCCAATTACTCAGTAGAATGTGAGAAGAAGAAGAAACACACCTTTAGAGAAAATATCAAAATATAAAGACGTAAGGTTATTCTGAATATTTAGTATACAAAACAAATAATACTAATTTTATTTCCAGATATCGTCGAAAGTATGGAGTAATTTTAAGTGTGTCGGTAAAGACAAGGCCACATGCCTAAATTGTTCTAAAATATTGAATGAACTGTTTTTAATAAATACAAATTTTTTTCTTATTACTTCTAGGCGTTTTAAAATTTTGCCAAAAAAAAAACCGGTTATTATTAAAAACCGAAACCGGTTTATATTAATCTGCAATTTTTCGAACAAACCGAAAATCGGCTTCTAAAAAATGTCGAAGAATCGATCACCCTATTAGGTACTCATAACAATGAAAAAGAATTTATCTGTCCATTAAAATCCTCCCTTTAATTAACGGCAAGTTGTAATAATGGCAATTATACTTTTACATTTTATTATCACTTTTATGAAACCAACGCCAAAATTTTTTTAACATGATGTACATTATAGCATGGTTTTCTAGGTAAAAATCAAACATTTTATGTCAACACCCTTGCTTTGCAGGGATTTATAAGTTTTCAATTATTAAGATGGGGCAGCTTTTTGTCACTCACATCAGTCACGCTCTCAGTCGAGGGCTGGCTGAAATCTAATACTACAAATCATTTTTATATTTCGTTATAAGATTTCAAGGCCATAAGAGATAAAATGGCTTCCCATAGCTATATTATTTACCCATAGAACATAGACTATGTCAATAACAATCACCTTTATTTGATTCTCTTCTTGTATATCGGATAAAGGTTTCTGGAGTACGGCTGCAAGTATACTTGCTACGTACGTGGCATGTACATGAATCTAAACCTACCAATTCGATTTCAGTAGACCACGAAATTTATTATGATCACAAAATTCAATTAATTACTCACCCACAGTAGCAAAGTTATAAGGATTACAAAAAAGACTTTCAGCTCATTTTCCGAACAAGCGTAATAGGTGTAAATTTTGCATCACTCCCGATTAGCACATCATCAAATTAAATGATTCCGTTTATCAGGTCGCTCAAACTTGAAATTGACGCATTTTGCGATAAAAAATCAAGATTCGTCTAAAGTTCGGAGAATTTTTGAACTAAAAGTTCATTTGAAAAATATATGTATATACGAAAAATATAACTCGACTGTTAGACTCTTTAAATAATAACTACGATAATTTTTGTCCGATTTGATCAAACGAAGTGTCAATGCCTTCACAAGATAATGCACTTTAAGAAGGTTCTGAATTATTTCATATTTTTAATTAAATCTTGCTACTATGAATGGACAAACCATGAAAAAATTGGTAAAATTTACCACATCAAACCCCATATCATGTTAAGTCAAATAATATATATATGTATAGCGTTTTAAAGGCCCACCCCTCTCCTTTCTAATAGGCATTAAATTTTGGACATCGGTTCAGAAGTGTTTGTGTAATCAATGAATTTGTGCATAAAGTAAAAGAAAACAATTTTTAATTAAATCAAACAAGTTTGGAGGGTTCGAGAAAAATAAAAAAAAATATTTTTGAGTTCTACTGAACTAATTGAACAACTTAGACTAGATAGTTACTCGGGTGTATTTAATTTTTTGTATTTTGTCGCATAATGTTATTTTAAAATATTTTTTTTCATACTTGTAACACAACATTTGTGATATTTCCATCATAAAAGTTTGACATTTTATTTGTCGAGTTCACGTGTGGATTGTGGTGCTCTTTTAAAATGCACGACCTTTCCCTGTTTTCACATTTTACATTCTGTACATGAGGATAAAGAAATCTGCTACTTTTTTAAGACGATCATAATTTTACGAATTTTATTTTGCGAACAACCTCGCAGAAGGGAATTATCTAGTCGTTTCTCATCAAATTCTAATAAATACCTACTTACATATATTTTACAAAATTTCGTTTATATTTCTTTAATGTTTTCAAATTTGTCATTCTAATTCATCTCCGAAATTTATTGACAATCGCATCGCTATGATTCATATTCATTTTTAAAATTTGTTTGTGTTTTGCTTCGTATGTCTTTTAATTTTTTTTTCTTTTTTTTTGCTATAAAAGACAGAATTTGCTTCAAGTGTTGTCAGTGCATTTTCGTTTTCAGTGGTGATAAGATGTGGCCAGTTTATATAATTTGGGGTTTTAATGTTTTCGAGTTTTTACTCATTATGTCAGCATTATTTATGACATTGGTTGTTATTTTTGAGGATCTTTTGCACATGATTATATATCACCGGTGATTTTATTTGTGTTTCATTTTTAATTGTTTCCTGTTGAATTAGTTGGTATTGTCTTAATAGTTTTTCTCTTCAGATTTATAATAATGTGTACTTAATTCCCGAATACAAATATTTCCCTAGTAGGCCTATGAACAAAAATCCCTCAAAACTACGAGACTATCAGGGCACCACAATTAATAATTAAATTATAATGGAATAATTCTAATGTAAAAATAAAACAATCTTTTCTGTCTCTCAAAAGGTAAAAATGATTAAAACTTTCACAAATCCAATAAGCATTGTCTTTATAGGCAGAAAATCTGCTGAAGCTATTGAGCTTAAAAGTTATTTTGTTAAACAATCAATATCTTGTAAAATTATTTCTAGAGAAAAATTGATAGTCAGCGCTACTTGATAATATTTATAATAATTCCAAACCTATTACCATATAATGGCATTACTTTTAAACTCCATGCACGGTAGGAAAAACGAAATTAAAAAAGGGCCATAAAACAACAACTTTTAAATATAGCACAAGATAATCTAATAGTTGGCTAATATCGTGTATGTTGTATTCAATACGCTTTTCGTTTGTGAATGCTCAATGTCATGCTGTATTGTGTATTTCAGTATTCATAATTTAATTTTCAAGCAACAAAATGATAGATACAGGGTAATTTTTTAAGAGCTATGGGAAAATTTAAGAAATTCAGAAAAATGCATGAAATCTTTATTTGAATCGATAGTACGTTCCATATAATATAATGTTTGAAGATTACTTCATGCAAATGTTGACCGCGACTGCGCCTCAAATGGTCCATCCACTTAGTCCAATTTTGGCATACTCTTTCCAACATTTCGCCCGGGTATCTCTCGTTGAAAGCTTCCCTTTAGTTAACGGCAAGTTGTAATAGTGACCCTGCTAATGTAATAAGTCCAAACCTATTACCATATAATGGCATCACTTTTAAACTCCATGCACGTAAACTCTGGTAAACTCTAACGAAATTAAAAAAGGCCAATAAAACAACCAACAAGATAATTTAATAGTTGGCTAATTCAGACGACTTTGTATCGTGTATGTTGTATTCAATACACTTTTCGTTTGTGAAAGCTCAATGTTATGCTGTATTGTGTATTTCGTATTCAGTGTATTCCAGTATTCATAATTTGATTTTCAAGCAACAAAATGATTAATATTACGGAAAAAAGTTAATTAATTAATTATCTGTAGGAAATATATAACTTTGATATATTAATTGTTGCCTCAAGTTACATAGAAAATATTTTGTATTTCTATTCTTCTTCATGATTACTGGCATTTACATAAACTGTTAGCACCAAACCAATACAAATTTTAAAAACATATGAAAATAATGTGTATAAGTGTATCGGATTTTTATATGAAAATTGTCAACAAAATACAATACACTTAATACAACGATACAAGGGCTTGTGTGAATTGCCCAAATATTTTGTATTTTTATTCTTCTTCTTGATTACTGGCATTAACATAAACTGTTAGCACGAAACCAGTACCAGTCCAAATCTTTCCAACTTGTTCATAATCATCTCTCTTGCATGACTCATTTGTAGTGGTAACAGTTTCTTCGAGGCGATATACTGAATCTAGATAAGTAGATGGAAAGACATCTTCATGCTTCCTTAACATAAATTTATTACTATCCTCATAAAATAATTTAATTGTCCTTAAATCAGCATCAGAAAAATAACCAGCTAAGTTTTCTAAGATTGATGGCATGAAACGAAACACGTCCAAAAAACTCAATTCAATGGTTTTTCTTTAATTTATCAATATTCTCTCGGATATGGATGCAAACAATTCCTTAATTAATGGAATTGTATTGATGACTTCATCAGCAGTTGAGAGTTTTTATACGGTGTAAATTACGTCTTATGCAACACCTAGGTATGTGACAAGGCTTGTCCCACGGAAAGCCTTTTCCCATGCAATCCGAATCAGTAGGTGATTGTAATATTGGGTTGGATGTATCCTGTCTGATGAGAGGATTTCTAGTTGGGGAACTTACCTCCCCACTGCTTGCAGTGGTAAGCTGAATACTACTTAAAAGAAGCTTTTCGGTGATAGTGCTATCACAGTCGTCATCTGATAGTGAGGAGACATAATCTGACTTCACGCCTATCGTCCGAGGGGAGGTCGCCGAACCAGTCTCCTCACTAAAGCACTCCTGTACAGTTGTGACCTTCATACCATTAGGGACGAAATTTAAGGACGAGTGTTGTTTCCAACAATGCTTGCCTGAATACGCGCAATGAGAAGGAACGGGTCATGCCCAGGTTCAGTAAACAGGTTGTCATCAATGTTCGTATTCTTGTCCATGTTCTTGTTTTCCGGTTCTTTGTTGTCCATTTAGTTGCCACGAGTGAAGGGAAAACGAGGTTGATGATGTCATACCCCCAATAGCATGACAAGAAGTTATAATACAGTTCGATTAGACTTCTGACTGCAAACGATCTGATGAGCACGTGTTGAAAAGATCTTATGATATTAGGGTAACTTTTTATCATGCACTCCAAACCAAAATGGGTGACAGATTGCAGAGAGGTACACCTATGACCCCACATCTCGACAAGATTGTTACCCATACTCAAGATTTGTATGATCCTTACCAGGTTTAGGTAAGGAGCAACCTTCCACTCGTCTGGGTAATATGCAAGTAGAATTGCGGTGATGGTAAGAGGAGCTCTTACGCCTATAAGGGGCATTTTTGTAAGCATCTTGTTGCTGACCCTATAAAACACAGATTCGGATATTAGCGAAACATGTAAACACTCAATTTTTGTTTATCAATAAAAGTTAAAATTAACTGTAAAGTTCACTTTGGCTAAAGTTAGCTTTTACTAAACTCAACTTTAATGGCAAGCTGTAATAATTGCGTGCATTTTAAGCATTTTCGTCTTCACGTCGACCGCGGTATAATTAAAGCATGGAACTTTAAGCTGATTCTCCATTTCTAATAACATATGGGTATTTTTTCGTTAGCCACGTAGCTCTCACGTCATGTCTCTGGCAGTGCTTCCCACGTGCTTGCACTTTTTCTTGCTACTTACAATTAAAAAAATATAAAAATACATTTATTTTGCTTTTAAAATCGTTTTAATTTAATTTGTTGCATTTTTTACGGTTTAATAGGTACCTCACGCTGTAAATAGGATGGATCTGGTTTTGTTTTAGTATGGCGTTACCAGGCTTAATTTTAACTCGGAAAAGGGATTGTGTAATTCTTTCTCGGTTCCTTCTGTTAGTAACATTTTTAATTTTGAAACACTCGTCAACAAGACCAGCTTTTACCTCTTCGCAGTATACGCTGGCGCCAATGCCTTTGATAACGATTTGTAGGCCTTTTGGTAATTATAGAAATTCAATTTACTCTTTTCGAATTCTGTAACTGTATTCAGGTAATCGCTTTCTCAGTTCATGTGGATTTTGGTCTCATCTGTATTTCCAAATTTTATGGAGGGACGTAAAACGAATTTTCTCCGATTCGGCTGCAATTAATCTCTTTTAACAAGGCATTTGAGTTTTTTGGCTTACATAAGTTGGAAGTTGTTTAATAGATTTTGTAGTCGTAATAGGTGCTTCAGATCCATCTTAAAGCGCAGAGAAACGCGAGCAGTATTCTCACGCCTTAAGATCTCAGCTATCTTCGATGACACTGAGGTTCTTAAGGCTAAAGTTCCTACCATCCGTTTCATGAGACCTTGCATTACATGCGTATACCGAAACATTAGAATCAGTGTAGTTGTTTGTGACCAGATACAGAAGAACATGCATAGACGCATAGAATGCATCAAGTAGGTTTACTTTCTACTTTTCTATTCGACTCATGCGGGGGCGAAAAAAAGTCAGCTGTTTCTCATGCTTCGACGAAAAAAGTCAGCTGTTTCTTAGGCATGACAAATTATATTCTATTGTGAATGGTTTCGATAAATATGTTGGAATAGTGCATTACTATTTTCCTATTTTTTTTATTTGAATTATAAAAATATTAATAAAAACATGTCTTAATAAATTTTACTAATAATTGAAGAGGAAAATGCATTAAAATACATTTTTTAACACACTTGTTTCATGAACAAAATTTGTATACAAGTTATCGATTGTTTTTATGTACTGAATGTCATCTCCTTTGAATTTATTAATTTGTAAACAAGAAAAATGGAGGATAAATTAACTGAAAAGACTTGTGTTGTGTTGTTTTGAATCCTTTCGTAGGCCTTAGCAGTACAAAATATAACATATATGTAAATTCGTAAATAGAAGTAAACTTTCTTATGGCGGGTTGTAACATCATGACCCGCTCTCACTAAAATCATTTCTTGATGAGGAGGGTGGAAGACAGAAGGAAAATAAACACAAACAAAGAGCGTAACAATGTGTTGCTCTCATCATGAGAGCGTAAAATGCATTCAGTTGCTTTGCTTGTCAGCTTCTAAAGGATAATGTTCACGTCGCTTTTTTCAGACTTCAATTTTACACCCAAAGAAATATTACAGTATGATTCACTAATATCAATGAGAAATGATTTCAATTTTTGGAAAAATACTTGCCAAGTTAAATACGGTGTTTTTAGGTTTTTAGCGCAGTACAATTTTTCTATATTTTTCCCTCACATATACTCACATATATGTACATATTATTGGGTTAATAAGTAGACTTGAAAATATTACTAACAATTTTCCTCTGGGTTAACACATGCCTCTCATAATTTTTATCATGTTCTCTTTGTGCCGAGAACAGTGTTGCCGTTTTTGGTTATTTCTAACCAAAATCGGTTATTTTTTTGATCAATGCGTAGATGTGTAGATTTTTTTGGTTTTGGTTATTTTTTTTTTTTTCTTATAAAAAAAGCTATTTTTTGTTTCTTTTGTTTTATTAATTATAATTTAAACTTAAAAAAAAAATAAAACAAAAGTCTACGAATTTGATTTTGGTTATATTTTTTCTTATTTGGTGATTTTTTTCACAAATCTTGGTTACAAAATTTTTTTTCGTGGCAACACTGTTTTAGAAAAATAAATAAAAAAGTAGTCAAACAACAAAAACGCACAATGAGAACAACGCATTCTAACGCTCTTAGTTTCTTTATCCTTCCCCCCGCGTCATGAAACATTTTTGAGAAATATTCCAAAATATGCCAAAATGCAGTCTTTATACTTTATTTTCTTTGCTATAGCTTAACGCTCACTTCTATCTTATTGGCCCTTAGAGTTACTTACAGTAGTATAGTTGGATATACATATCTTTGACACTGGACTGCATGGGCCAATTATCCAATTTTCATATTGAAATAATAGAATGAGCTTTGAAAATCTACTGATATATACAGTGGTGGCCACGAATTTAAGACACGACATATGACTGACTTATTTGTGATAATTTTGACAACCCTGTAATATCAAATTAGATATTCTTTATTTTTCTATGTACCCTGTAATGTTAATAAAAAATACCGTTATTTTATTTTGTTTCTTTTTTACATTTTGTTGCTTTTTAATCATATTAATTTAAAAACGAGTATTTGAAACTGGCCACGAATTTAAGACATTTCAGAATTTTCTGGTTTTTAAGCGATTTTTTTGTGTTTTTTGAAGCCAAACGGTGAGTAACGAATGTTTTTATTATTTTATGTTGAAATACATCGAAATATTTGATTAGAAATGGCCAGAGGTACTTGGAGTTCCGATGCCGAGCGAAAACTGATCCAACAACTAATATCTGCTGGAAAAACAGTAATAGAGATATCCATGCTACTTAAATGTTCTAGATGGAAGATCTACAACGCGATGGAACACATCAAGCAACATGGTACCACCAAAAATATCAAACAGCAACCTAGAGCCCGAAAAACTACACCCAGGGAGGATATTTTAATTTATAGAGTAGTTGCTAGTAATCCTTTCACGAGCTCAACTAAGATACAAAATAACATTGCATCGGATTTTGGCATTAATATTTCATCTAGGACAATAAGAAGACGGTTAAATGAAAAAAAACTTGCGTGGGTGTATTGCACAACGTAAAACACTTGTGTCAAAAAAAAAATATCAAAGCCCGGCTAGCGTTTTCGAGAGAACATCTCAAGAAAGCCATGATATTTTGGAAAAATATTCTTTGGAGCGACGAGTCGAAGTTTTGCCGCTTCGGCTCTGATGGAAAGCGGTACGTATGGCGCCCTCCAAACCTGGAGCATCATCCAAAGTACACCCTGAAAACGGTCAGACATTTACAAGATAGATTCTAAAATGGACCAGCATGTTTACAAAAATATTATAACAGACATTCGCTGAAGACAACATGCCTCTAATATAGAAATTTATGCATGATAATGACCCTAAGCACACTTCACGTCTAGTGAAGAGTTGCTTAGAGGAAAAGGATATCGTTATTTTTAAGTGGCCAGCTCAATCCTCGGACCTCAATACAATTGAGAACTTGTGGAATGATGTTGAGAAACATGTACGAACAGTTAAACCAAGAAATTCCAGCGATTTGTGGGAAGAAATCCAAA
The DNA here is from genome assembly GCA_930367235.1 of Sarcophaga rosellei. Lineage (NCBI taxonomy): Eukaryota > Metazoa > Arthropoda > Insecta > Diptera > Sarcophagidae > Sarcophaga > Sarcophaga rosellei. Next base: position 68,816,353 of record OV884019.1, read on the forward strand.
AGGCTTGGTATGCGATTCCAAAGCAACGTTGTGTGGCATTAGTCGAAAGTTTACCCAGGAGATGTGCTGCTGTGATCAAAAATAAAGGATTTCCCACTAAATATTAGAATTTTTTTATGAAGATGAGCTTAATTTAGAGAATAATGTTATATTATGCCTATGTCTTAAATTCGTGACCAGGTAAAAACCGAATATAGGTAAGAAAATATTATTAACTTTTCTTCATAACATTACTAAGATCCTAAAAAAATATCATGGACCCATAATTTTTTCGATAAAATGTAAAAATTATCTCAAATAACTCAGTCATATGTCGTGTCTTAAATTCGTGGCCACCACTGTATATGCATTATCTCTTTACATAAAAATTACCAGGCAACCAGATTATCTTTTCAAATTCTTAAGATTAAGATTTTTATTTCATATGATTTATAAATTGTCTTATTTTTATTTTTCTTTAATTTATTCTTAGTTAACTTTTTTTGTGTTAGTATTATGAATTTATGTATACATATACTTTTTATGAATTAGCTTTTAATTATTATTATGTTCTGATTCAAGCAAACAAATTTCAATCTAAACGTAAAAAAACACCACATTTTCCTATTGCAAAAATATAGCATAAGTTTTGGTCTATAAAAGCAAAATTACAATATTCTTTGTCGTATCTTTTTAATTAAATTTAATTATTGGTATCATTATTATTATAAATCTTTTTTTAATAGAAATAAAAGGAAGGATTTATTTTTCATTCGTTCAATTCCTTACATAGTATGGAAAACCTCTTATGGATTGGCCTACTTAGAAAGAGTAGTTAGGGTATTAAGCATTTCAAAGCGTACAATTAAACATCAAATATCACAATATTACAATAATAAATCAATAATATTTATATTAGATACCTCGCACAAAAAAACAATGCCCTCCAAAATCTTTCACTCACTTCCATAGCAAGACCTAATACAAGTATAAGAAATACCTCTATCGCTTTCAAGAAAAGGCAATCAGCGATAAGGTAAAGTTCTACAATATCATCCCACATCATCCTTTGAATACAAAACAGCACTGAAAACAACCAAAGTAGACCGATTCTTTTATAGCAAAAAATTAAGGGACATCCAAAGCAATATAATGGCTACGAAAATCAAAAAAAAAACTTAACTAAACTATTGAAAATTTTACTCATAACATTTTTAATAGGTATTTCCACCAAAATTATAAATTGATATGATTTTTATCTTTTTTTTGCTGCAGTGAAATGAAACTCAATAATATTTTTCATTGAGAAAATTGAATGGAATAGGTTGAAAAATTTCACGCAGTTTGATGAATATGAGCGATTAGAAAATTCCCAATGAATATAAAATCCAAAACTAAGAAGCAAACCTGTCCGACAATGTACTCTATTAAGATTAATACGTTGTTCAGATATGCACCATTATTGCGTAAATCGCAATAAACGCCATTATTGAGCTCAATATTTCATATAAAGTTTCAATTAATTATTGCGCAATAAATACGAAAATTTTTATAATATTGAGTAAAATTTAATATGCAGCACTGTCATAAGTATGTTCAGTGCGCATATTACAATTATCCGAACAATTTCTGTTGATATTTGACAACTCAAATGTCAACAACGACAAACAAAAAAAAAACTAAAATAAAAACAATGTTGTTGAAACAAACAGCTGTTTTGTTTACCAGCTATCAAATGAATATTTAATAAGCAGCTGAACTGCGTATGCGTCTAAACACTTAAAATATTGCAGTCAATAAACCGAATATTGACTCAATAAAAGTGCATATCTGTACATAGTATAACAAAATTTGCAATTTTTTACATAAAAATTGTGGAAAATTTTAAGTTTAATTGCACTTTTTTCCTGCATTGTCGACCTGGGGCCGAATTACCGCATTCGATATCAAATAGGTTGTATCGAAATTTGAGATGATTGCATACGATAACGAGTGTGCAATCGAATGGATATTTTTTAAATGTCATTCGTTAACACTATAGATATCGAAAAGAAATATTTTTACTTAAGCGTGAAGTCGCCGTGGTCTAGTAGGTAGTGTGTTGGCTTATTAGACGAAAGGCCCGCGTTCGAATCCCAGGTCAGACATCAAAACGAAAAATATGAAAATATTTCTTCGGCGACTTCCTCTCAGCAGATTTCTGGCAAAAACTCTGAGAGTAAAAATTGCCATGAAAAGCTTCTCAAAAAATCTGTCGTTCGGAGTCGACTTTAAACCATAGTTTACCATTTCATAGCACAGTTGTGCAGAGAGAACTCACACGCATTCTTGTGTTTTTTTTAATTAGTTGTCGATCAGACTGCGACAAGAACATATGTGCGGCGGATGCTTTGTCATTTTATTCCAGAATGACACTCAAAAAATATTTTATGTTAAAAAATGCTTTTGATAACATTCAATGCCTTATATGTTACAAAACATTTAAAGAATGTGGGGAATATGTTCTTAAAAGACATTTTGCATGTTATCATATTAATAATTTAAATAATAAGGAAAGGGTAGAGTTTTTTTATAGACAAGATTAAAAATACCGCTTTTATTAAATAAAAGAAGTTTGGAGGGTTCTAGAAATAATTTTTTTTTTGGGTTCTATTCAACAACATGAACTATGAACTAATTTCTAAGCCAAAGATGGATAGCTTTATGTTCTTTTAATAAAAAATGGATTTTTTTATTTTTATTTATCTAAAATTATTAAGCCAAAGATAAATAGCTTTATGTATGTTGATGAAATTAAAATCAAAATAGCGTATATTACTAACACTTTTCTATGGGTGTAAATCAATAAATTCTCTCAACTTATTTTTTCTCTCTTACTCACTAATACATATCCAAAAAATTTTTGGTAACCTCTGCTTTAAACTGTAGATCCCGCCACTCAAGCATAAAATTAAGGCACACAACATGAATGGTGTCGAGAAGCTAGGCCGTAATCCTGACTGAAGGGTTGTAATGGCCAATTATGTATGTATGTATGTTCATAAAAAAACCAAAAAATGTAAGTTTTTATAATTTGTTTTCTTTTTTTAAAAGTTAAATAAGAAAAAAAAAAAATATTTAATGGACCAATATAAACAAAATAAATGGAACAAAAGGATGAAATGGCTCAGTTCATGGTGGATCATCCTAATTTAGCCAAAAACATACTACCAAAAGTAGGACATAATTTATTTTCGATTTTCTTCAGTACCCTGTTTATCGTTTTGCAAAAAGCGCTTTGACTCATTCCCATCAGGTAACCATTCCCTATTGTATGTTGATATCTCCCACTGGATAGAAGCGAAAGAGTTACGGCTAACTGCAATTTTTGTGGTATATACCCTTCAAAATATAATTTGCTAAGAATAAAATTGAAAACTTCTTTTAAAAGCCGAAAGCGCTTAATAAATCTGTAAAAAATAAAAGTTTAATTAAAATAAAATTTAAAAATGAAATTCGCTCACGCAGGCGCCAGCAATGATAGTGGGTCACTTTTGTCTCGGATTTGTTTTCTAATACATACGTATAGTATTAGAATCATCCTCTGAGTCAGACGACAATAAAGAATATAAAATATCAAATGACATTCTTTTAACAAATATGCATAAATATTTAATATACCGGCGAAATTTTTGTTTACTTTTCTTCCTATTCTTCTTCGATGAATGCTTTTTAATGTATTAATACATATGTTTTTAATAAAACATATGTGTCAATTCTATTACATACTAGAAAAAGTCTTGTACATTTTATTGTAATTTCGATACGTGAGCTATCGAATGCGGTAATCTATCCATTCGATTCGTCACTAAATTGTACTCGATACGAAAGTCTGTTTGATCACGATTGCGGTAATTCAGCCCCTGAATTCAAAATACAGTTTTTGTATATTCTTGGTTACTTATAAAGCAAAATTGGTTTCTAATTGTAGTAGCTGAAGTTCACCAAAGCAGTCACTGTTGAGATTGACATTGAGAGAGCATTCTAAAATATCTATGAAATTATGAAAAGTTGGAATTACGGTAAAACTATGGCTATCTTGACTTTTGCTTTGAAATGTATCGGAATAATTTCGTTATATCCCCGCTTATAAACGTGAAAAATTGCATCTAATATTTTAAATTTACTTAAAAGAATTCGTTTATAGGCATCCTCTTTGCGACAACTTCCTTTCTAAAATTGATCCTGTTCATTGCGGCTTCACTCTGTCCTATCCAGAAGACAGAGGCAACGTAATCTCAAATAATTGATCATTGATAGGAAACTTACAAACCATAAATCATCGCCTTTCGTAATTTGTAAAACTCTTCTACTAATCTGGTCTTAGGTGAGACAACGACCTGATTCTCTGCCTAGGTAATGCTATAAATCGATACCTTTGCATTGTTGTTGTTAAGAATTGTTCTACTTATTAAATATAAATAAATGAAGGTAGTAGGTAATAGGGGTGTCAAAATATCGATGGCACTATCGATAGTATCGATAGTTTATATATTTCGTTACTATCGATGTTTTTTTTTTACCACATATAAACATTTAACTATTATCGGTAGTTTTTGCAACTATCGATAGTAAATGTTCCACCACAAATTTTTTGTTTGCATTTATAAACTGATTATTCCCATAGTATTATTATAAAATGTCGGAAAGGATGTTTAGTAAGGCTTACAAAATTAAAAGAAAATTGGTTGACTGGCCATACATCTTAAATACTTCATGTTAAATTTTTTGATTTTTGAACTAAGAAATAAAGTTTGGTTTTGTTTATGCAAAATGCGTTAATTAGTATTTTAACCTATTAAATTCAAATATGTATGTAAATGTATTATTTGAGAGACTCCGATAGTGTTACGGTAGTATTGCCGATATATCGATATTTTATATAAGAACTGATAGTTTAGATTCGATATATCGATATATTTTTAAGAACTATCAACAATTTTCGATAGTAGCGCTATCGATAGTTTGACACCTCTAGTAGGTAATGTGCTAAGCGTAACGTGGACTTGATTCCTACCAGTCTGTCATACTATATTGAAAATTAATGTAATTGTATTCTAATAGATAAATAAATTCAATGGTCTAGTTGGCAGGATGCAAATGTTGAGACCATGAGCTCGATTCCAACGAGAGACTCTGCGTGTTTGTGATTGTCAATTGATTCGCCTGACAATTCTGGTTGATTAATTGGTATAGAAAAATTGCTGAAAAAAACTGACTTAAATATCTTTTCGGTATTTCAACACAGGGCACTTATTACAACTTGCCGTTAAACTTGGGTTTAGTTAAAGGTACCTTTAGCTAAAGGGAACTGTAAAGTTACCTTTAACTTATTTTCGTAAGTACAGTTTGCAGATAAAATAAAGTTAACTTTTTCAAAAATATGGCAGAGCCGGAGCAATGTCGATAAAACTGCTCAATTAAACAAGTTTTTTTTTAAACGCAGTGGCAACGAAGGGCCACTTTTTTGTTGTTGTGTTTCCTCATTTTGTTTATATTTGAAGATGCCATATTAAAAATAATATATAATATGGCAAGTTCAAACATAAACTTAACTTTAAAAGTTAAAGGTAAGATGATCCTCCCTTTAGCTTAACGCTCACATCTACCTTATTTTCCATTTATAATGATAAAAAACAATTTATCTGCGCGTTAAAAAATCCGTTTAGTTAACGGCAAGTTATAATAATGGCCATAAGAGTCATCTCCTAAGTGTTGGTCCTATATTAGAATTACTACAAGTAACTGAGATCATATGAATGATATAATGTAACAGTTGATGAGTACATACTGGTAAAAAAAAACAAAATATACTTATACAGTAGAATTACATTCAACCATTTACCAGTGCATTAGGAATTGTTTGCATTTTTTACTTATATTTATTACTGATTGTTTTCGGTAGTCATTATTCATAATTCAAATTTCTAGTCTTTAAATTTGGGTGTTGACAGATAAACTATAAAATTTAAACTGTCTCTTACATACATATATATTGGTAAATGCGTGTCATTCACATCAATTTCTAAAATTTCTATATGTTTCGTTTGTATGTCTTCTAATGTTTTGTTATAAAACTATCAATTTGCCTCACATGCTTTCATTATTGTTTCGTTTCGTGTGTTGATGAAATTTGTACGATACTTGTACTCTTTATATTTCCTGTGGTCGAATTTTTTTCTTATAATGGCTGCAATACTTGTACTTGTGTTTATTTTTTTGGAAGGCGTTATTGAACTTTAAATTTCAAGTATAAGTTAAGTTTTGTTTAGGCATTGTGATCTTTGATGTTTCCTTTTTTGTTTTGAAGTACATAGTTAGTTTAGTCTCAACCAGTGTTCGAAAAAATACTCTAAATTACGCAACATTTATATACTGTACTGAATGTCGTGTGCAAAGAACACAAATGCATTAACTACAACGAGAGAAAAAACTCTTTGTTTCTGTTTTAATGTTTGTGGACATGTACGCAAACTCTGACAAAACAGTATTTCTTAGTGTTTGTGTACAAAGTATGCTAATATCAGTACACAACGAAAAAATTGGGTTTTAGTGAAATTTTTTGAGTACACTAACAGTACACGAGAGTTTATGTTCTCATTCGTATTTTTAAAGATCGCTTTGTGAACATTATCCCAAGAACACTTGAGTCTATTCCAGCTGCTGCGCCAATTTTTAATGATATTAATTTGTTGTTCGGGTAAATGTCCACAACGCGATCTCTCGCCGTTTTGCGTCAGCGATGGTGAGTGGAATAACCTCGAAGCCCTCCGGAAAGGATTCAGGTAAGGGCTGTTCCGTTATGTCTCCTTTGCATTTGAATTCCATTCTTTTCTATTGGTTCCCAACTTGGAATTATTGTATAATGCATTTGAGAGAGCAATTCTTAAGATATCAAAATAAGTTAACACAGTTTGGGTTGGTAATACATCATATTCTTTTTTTGTTTCGTCATGAGACGGAGGTGGGAACTGTGAACCAACGGTACTGCCATTTGTGCATGGAGGACTTTAATTCAATCTCCTATTTTAGCGGATGCGGTCTATATTTCCTCTCCTTTAACTTCTGGTATGGTATGAGCCGCTTCCGGCTCCATAATAAAAGTGTATGGCTGGCCTTGGGGGAATAATGTGTCCTTAATCTCCCCTATCAAAATTGGGCAACCTAGTTTAGGCTGTTACCGAGCTTCAATTTTTCACTGAAAGGATAGTTTCTTGTTAATTTTTGTGGCCCTTCTAAGTCGATTCTGTAGATTCTCGTATCTATCCCGTTCGGCTTCCCATGTCGGTCTTCTGTTTTGTTGAGTCACATTTTTTGCGAAGAAACCTACACATCGTTTGCTTCTAGAATTATACGGCGATCGAGCTCTATCAAAAGCACAGTGAGCAAAGCGGTTTGATCGTTTCAAAAGTGGTGATTTTTCGGGACAACCAAACAAGTTTCAAGAGCATTAATTGGAAACATTATTCGATCAAGCTTCATGTCAGACGCAAAAGGAATTAGAAAAACCAATAGTCCCGTCTATGGCAAATGGCAAGTAGCCATTTCACAGTGTTTAAAAAGAGTTGGTTTTAAATTATGTTTGCATCGAATTATAATTGGATTCGTTACGAAAACATCAAGCACTAGAAGTCATATATGAAGCGTAATTCTCTGTATTTGGTGTATTAAAGGACGAACGGTGTTTTTGCAAGGGAATCCATAAATTGCCAAAAGAGATGGGTAAAAGTCGTAGGTTCCGATAAAAAACTTTTTGAACGACATGTTCTTTCAAAATATTATCTTTAAAACATTTATTTTTCAATAAAAGTACTCCTTAAGGGAAAAAATGTCATACATACGAGTACATCAGGATTACGACCTAGTTTCTCACACCACTTATATTGTGTGTGTTAATTTTATACATGAGTGGCGGGACCTACAGTTTAACATCGACTTCGAACGTAAATTTTTGAGAAACTTTTCATGGAAAATTTTTATTTACCCTGAGAGTTTCTGCCAGAAATCTGCTGAGAGGAAGTTGACAAAGAAATACTTTTTGCATTTCGTTTTGATGTATGGCCAGGGGTTTGAACCCTGGCTTTACATGTGATAAGCCAACGCACTACCTACTAGATTACGACGACTTCGAAGGGAAAAATGTGAATCGACACTATTCGAGAACTTTTAGAATTTAGCAGGTAATTTAACATTAGACTGAGTCCAATTATTTGCATGCCAAAATCTTTCGAAAGATTCTAAATTATTACTTTGATTTCATCTTAGCAAACTCATACCTACAACCTATTATCAGTTACCAGAAAATGTTTGAATTTATTTTAGTAGCAAATTTGCATGTAAGCTGTCTCTTATAAATTTATCAATATTTAGAATTTCAATGTATGTTGCTTTGTATGTGTTTTCGTTTTTTCGCTATAAAAGAGTCACATTGTCTGGCATAATTTCAGTGTGTTTTCGTTCTCTATGCTGGTGAAATGGTTTTAGTAGAAGCAGGAGTTTTTTTTACGTATATTCTTATACAGAGTATTTTGGACTTGATCAGGTTTCGCCGAAATCCTATGATTGCAATAGAAGCAGGAGCTCTATTTGCGTATATTATTCTAGAGGGTATTTTGAACTTGATCATATCCTGAAATCCTTGTTTGTTTCGTTTTGAAGTCTTTCGTGTTGTCCCAATTGTTTCTTTTACGCAGATGGGTAATCCAAATACTTATCATAAAATGCAAATATGTACGCGGACAGAATTGTTCTTTGGCAGGTCAATAAAAAAAATATGTAAATCCATCGAAATCAATGAAATACAACAAACAGATCAACAAATTTTAACACCTTTTAATTGTTAATTACTAGTTAGTCTAGATTAATTTTTAAAATTTATTTTGTTAATCAGAAGAGTCAACATTTCATTTTTTCAAATTATTTCGAAAGGAACAGTGCCTCTATGCATCTATAATTATTAGTTTTATTAATTATTAGTGCAATGTTTTTATTTTATTTATTTTCCCAATTCTTGCTCAACAACACATAATCTTATAATTATAGTAAAGTGCTGGTCAACAATTAAATTAATTAAAATTAAATCAATCATTAAATTACTAACGTTTCATAATTATAAAACCATTATTAAAATTATAAATTATTATAAATAGTAAATAGATACGTGTTGGCTTAGACGTCAGGCCACAGTTCAAATCCCAAGTCCAACAAAACGAAATTTGAAAAATGTTTATTCGGCGACTACTTCTTAGCAGATTTCTGAGAGTAACATAAAATTGCCATGATAAATTCCTCAAAAAAAAAAAAAAGTTCGTTAAACTGTAGGTACCGCCACATCATAAGTGGTGTGAGAGGCTAGGTCGTAACCCGGACTGAGGGGACCATTTATATATACAGTGGTGGCCACGAATTTAAGACACGACATATGACTGACTTATTTGTGATAATTTTTGCATTTTATCGAAAAAGTTTTGGGTCCATGATATTTTTCTTAAGAATTTAGTAATATTATGAAGAAAAATTAATAATATTTTGTTACCTATATTCGGTTATTTATTTCTATTTACATAATGTATACATAAACACAAATTTTATCCTGGTCATAAATTTAAGACATAGGCATAATATAACACTATTCTCTAAATTAAGCTCAGCTTCATAAAAAATTCTAATATTTAGTGCGAAATCCTTTATTTTTGATCACAGCAGCACATATCCTGGGTAAACTTTCGACTAATGCCACACAACGTTGCTTTGGAAACGCATTCCAAGCCTTTTGGATTTCTTCCCACAAATCGCTTGAATTTCTTGGTTTAACTGTTCGTACATGTTTCTCAACATCATTCCACAAGTTCTCAATTGGATTGAGGTCCGAGGATTGAGCTGGCCACTTAAGAACAACGATATCCTTTTCCTCTAAGCAACTCTTCACTAGACGTGAAGTGTGCTTAGGGTCATTATCATGCATAAATTTCCATATTAGAGGCATGTTGTCTTCAGCGAATGGTATCATAATGTCTGTTATAATATTTTTGTAAACATGCTGGTCCATTTTAGAATCTATCTTGTAAATGGGACCTACACCATGCCAGGAAAATGCTGCCCACACCATCACATTTCCACCACCATGGCTGACCATTTTTAGGGTGTACTTTGGATGATGCTCCAGGTTTGGTGGGCGCCATACGTACCGCTTTCCATCAGAGCCGAAGCGGCAAAACTTCGACTCGTCGCTCCAAAGAATATTTTTCCAAAATATCATGGCTTTCTTGAGATGTTCTCTCGAAAACGCTAGTCGGGCTTTGATATTTTTTTTTGACACAAGTGGTTTACGTTGTGCAATACACCCACGCAAGTTTTTTTCATTTAACCGTCTTCTTATTGTCCTAGACGAAATATTAATGCGAAAATCCGATGCAATGTTATTTTTTATTTAAATTGAGCTCGCGAAAGGATTACTAGCAGCTACTCTATAAATTCAAATATCCTCCCTGGGTGTAGTTTTTCGGGCTCTAGGTTGCTGTTTGATATTTTTGGTGGTACCATGTTGCTTGATGTGTTCCATCGCGTTGTAGATCTTGCATCTAGAACATTTAAGCAGCATGGATATCTCTATTACTGTTTTTCCATCAGATTTTAGTTGTTGGATCAGTTTTCGCTCGGCATCGGAACTCCAAGCACAGAATACACACAGAATCGAATCGAGATTTTGACAGTTAACCTAGGATTGCGAAAGGGACAGAAAATATTACCAAAAAGTATTTCTATCCCTCTCTAAATACAACTCTTTTTTGTTTATTTACGTTTTTTTTAAGTTTTCGGGGTGGGGTTTTTATATTGGCGAGAGTTCATAAAAAATGTAATTTTTGTCTAAAACTATCAATAAATAATAAAAACAACTAATAACAATAACCTTTTTAACTTTTCCTTTCAAGAAATTAAAAAATATTGACATATTTAAGCAAGAAACATTTTTTATGAGCAGTACGTCTTATTTTGATCTTGTAATATTTGGCTTCTTAATTACCTCTTGCACAAGAAACTATATTCATTGTGACCGAAAATCACCCACATTTCGATTAATATTTAAATATTTAAGAATCTTTAAACTTTTCATTGAAGAAATTAAAAAATATTCCAAATTTTCCCTTGCAGACGTATTCGCGCTGTATTTTGTGTCAATTACAGTTTTTAAACAACAACACCACCAAACGAAGAATTACAGTTTTAAACAACAACACCATTAAAAGAAATATTTATTAAAAATAACCTATTACATACATACATACCTATTACATACCCAAACAATAACATAAATATAAAAAATAATAATTAAAATAAAACAAAACCGAAGCAATAACAATTCCGCGGTCAATAATTACAGTTTTTAAACAACAACACCATCAAACGAAATATTTATTAGAGATAACCTATTACATACATATATACCTATTACATTAAATACATACCTATTACATACACCTAACCGCAATAATTTGAATAATAATAATACAATAACAACAAACTACAGTTTTTTAAACAAATTACATCATCAAATATAGGCACACTAAAGTGGAATTGGCTACTGCGACGTTGTTTAGTGTTCCGTAGATTTGAAGGGACATTTATGGGCCACACTTGGGGCTTTTATGGCACCCATAGGCGGTGCATTTTTTTCATTTCTATCCTCCACCCTTGAACTCAAATAACCTTATGATGCGGGCTTCTTGGGGACGATTGCTGTAGACTGTCTAATGGTGAAGGTATAACACTGGCCATTTTATAGTCACCTAGCAGCAACTCGTTTCCTTGCCGTTCACATCTTAAGTTAGGGCGTTCGATTGGTAGGTTTAAATCAAATGTCCACAAACACTACTCCTTCTTTCCACCTTCCTATAATCTATTTTCCTAAACCTGCACAATGCACTGCATGAATAGGGGCCATCCCCTGAGTGCTGGTTTTACAAAAAAAAAAAAAAAAATAATTGTTATTTAAATTTAGTTTTTCTACTTTAACCGCCAGTTTTCACTCCGTATATCTATTGCTTCTAACACATTTGTTTCGCAATACATTTTAATATTTTGTTTCTCCCTCTAATTGGCAGGTTAAGCTACTGCTTTGAGCGTTTATTAAACGTCAAAGGTATCGATTCTGTGTGTATTCTGTGACTCCAAGTACGTCTGGCCATTTCTAAACAAAAAATTCGATAAAATAATAAAAACATTCGTTACTCACCTTTTAGCTTCAAAAAACACAAAAAAATCGCTTAAAAACCAGAAAATTCTGAAATGTCTTAAATTCGTGGCCTGTTTCAAATACTCGTTTTTACATTAATATGATTAAAAAGCGACAATATGTAAAAACCAAATAAAATAACGGTACTTTTTCTTAACATTACAGGGTACATAGAAAAATAAAGAATATCTAATTTGATATTACAGGGTTGTCAAAATTATCACAAATAAGTCAGTCATATGTCGTGTCTTAAATTCGTGGCCACCACTGTATATATATCAGTGTTGAAAAATTCAGTACTTTAGTACTTTTTCCAGTACTTTTCCATTTCAAAAATACCGCAGTAACACCCGGACGCCTTAAACACATTTTTATTATTATATATTTTATGTCTTGCGCTTTTCAACGATTAATGCATGAGAAACGTAATACCAAATGTAGAATTATTCTTCAGTTCCAGTCCGCCAAACGTCCACGGTACGTACATTTGTTTTTAGAATACGAAAAGCAATGAGAACACTTGCCGAACCGTAATGTAATGGTTTCGATTAAACAATTAAACAAATAATATATTAAATTTTTCGTTATTACGAATTAAAAACGAGAATTGGGATAATTTTTCCATATATATTGAATTTGTCTCACCAAATTACCCGAATATACCTTAGCATTTCAGAGCAATCTCAAAGGCCTTCTTCATACTAGCCAAAGTGGAGTAAAACGGATGAGTTCTTGACGGCCAGATATCGGAGTTTGAAATCGATTTCGGACATTATTGAAAGTCACAATTTAATCGAATCTACTGCAAGAAATAATCTGGTCACACAGTCCTATAATATCTTTGAGCCGACTGCTCCAATGATGGTCTGATTCAGAGATCAGCAATGAGTATTCAAAAAGATGAGTAGATTTGAATCATACTCATAGTTTCTGATACTTATACGCATTCATACTTATTTTAATACTTACTTACTTACTTAATTGGCCATAACAACCCGTTTAACGGATTTCGGCCTGCCGCAACACATCCTTCCAGACGCCTCTGCTTCTTGCGCGCCTACGCCTGTTGGTCACACCAATCGATGACAGGGCTTCCTCGATTTGGTCCTTCCAACGGATACAAGGTCGTCCTCTTCGCCGACTTCCGCAGATACCCGCATCAAATACTCGTCTCGCCGGAGCATCCTCATCCATTCGAACGACCTGGCTGAGCCAGCGCAGCCGCTGGATGTTAATACGCTGTACAACGTCAATGTCGTTGAGGAGCTCATGCAGCTCACTGTTGAATCGGATACGGAAATCATCGCCAACACGCACTGGACCGAAGATCTTACGTAGGACTTTTCTCTCGAACACTCTCAAGGCCGCTGCATCAGTACTTAATAGGGTCCATGCCTCAGCGCCATAAAGAAGCACGGGTAGGATGAGTGTCTTGTAGAGTGTTAGTTTGGTCGCTCGAGAGAGGTCTCTGCTACTCAATTGTCTATTGAGACCATAGTAGCACCTGTTGGAAAGAGTGATCCTACGCTTGATCTCCAGACTGACATCATTTTTGGTGGTAACGGCGAAGCCAAGATAAATAAATTCCTTGACTGTTTCAAAAGTATAGTTATCGGCCGTAATCTGTGAATCATCATCTGTGAATGATTCACAGATACTTATTTTAATATAATACTCATATTCATAGTCTGAAGTACTCATCGTACTCATACTTAACAATACGCATGATGTTGTTGATTTCGACTTTCCATGACTCAACATTTACAAGAATCATAAATCATTCAAATCATTTATGAGTATTATAAGTATTTTTTTAAATTTATGAATCTGAATGAGTAGGCGTATAAATCAAACATTTTTCGAAAGTTATGGTTTTGATGTCAATGTTGTACTCATACTCATTGTAGCCTGTGCTTATACATAAATCAATGTGGTAGTGAGTACGAATGAATCAGAGTAGTTGAATTTCAATACGGTTGACTCACTCATACTCAAAAATTCATGAGTACTTATGAGTAGCGAAAAAAACGATTCATTGCTGATCTTTGGTCTGATTGTGAGACAATATTGGTTTGTTCTATCTTTTGTACCTCTTACCGAGTTGAAATATACACACCTTTTTATGTTATAGACTTTAGTTTCGAAGTTACCCCCCGAGTTGCCTCCTGGCTTCGAAATATTTCAGTCTGTAACCAAAAACTCCTGAGCCATTTCCAAGATCAGTTCTTTACCCATTTATATACCATAAAATACTCCCTTTTTAAAAGAGTATGCATCGTCCAGATTACTTCATTAATTTTTGTTACTAAGTCTCTTAGCGAAGCACTTCACAAAATAATAGAGTCCTACAGAATTACATTCAACCTATTACACTATCCGACAAAATTAAAAAACTTAAATACACCCAGCTAATGACATAGTGTAAGTTGTGAGTTTTGTTAAGTAGAACCCAAAAATATTTTTTTTATATTCCTTGAACCCTCCAAACTAGTCTTATTTGACAAAAACCCTTCTTTTTTTGACTTTACGCACAAATTTATTGATTACACAAACATTTCTGAACTGATGTCCAAAGTCTAAAACTTATTAGAAAGGAGAGGGATGGGCCTTTAAAACGATATACATATATGTAAATATTATTTGACTTAATATGCATGGAGTTCGATGAGGTAAACTTGACAAATGCTAATTTTTTCATATTTTTTCAAGTTTGCCCGTTAATAGTAACAAACTTGAATTAAAAAATATGAAGTAAGTAATGACATTCTGAGAGTGCATTATCTTGTGAAGAGATTGACACTTCGTATGATCAAATCGAATAAAAATTAACCTAGTTATTATATAAAGAGTCTAACAGTCGAGTTATATTTTTCATATACGAGTATATATATTTTTTCAAATCAACTTTTAGTTCAAAAATTTTCAGAATTTTTGAAGGATCTTTTCACATTTGAGCGATAGCTAGAAGTTGGACAATGTTTGCACAAAGAGAAATAATAATAGTTGCAGAAAACACAAATATTAGCCGACTTCTGGTGGTCGTTCAAATGTGAAATTGACACATTTTGCGATAAACAATCAAGATCCATCAAAACTTTTGAACATTTTTGAGCTGAACGTTCATTTGATAAGATAAGATATATAAAAAATATATGAAAATATGTAAAACACATATCAAAATTCATAACTTTGAAGTTTGAATCATATATTTATGTATACCATTTTAAAGGGTAATTTCTCACCTTTCTAAAAAACTTTAGATTTTTAAAATAGATTGAAATATATTTGAGTAATTAATAATTTTGTCTGTAAAGATCAAAAAATAGTTTTGGAGGGTTCGAGGAATAAAAAAAAGTATTTTTGACTCCAACTCAACGTAGTGAACAGCTTAGATTATGTAGTTACCCGGGTGTATTTTCACTGTCGCACCGTGTTATCAATGTTTTCGAATATGTTCACTTTTTTCTTGGTTGTGTATGTACGAGTATTTAGCTCATAAAATAAAAAAAACTATATACCACATTGAAGTATCGACGTGTAAGACCAACTAAAGTAGGGCTGTCAAAATATCGATGGCACTATCGATAGTTTATATTTTTCCTTTCTATCGATGTTTTTTTTTTACAAAATATAAACATTTAACTATTGCCGATAGTTTTTTTTCCACTATCGATAGTAAATTGAGGGGTGTGAAACAAAGGCAGCAATCTCCACTTTTGTAGTTTTCGAAATTAATAAGAAAAACTTGTATTTTTAAAGACAATTGTATTTTATAATGAATTTTTTTGTTAATTAGTATAGAAGAAAAAGTTAAATATGCCGACCAAGTTTGATCCATATCATCACTGAAGTTTTTGGGAAAATGCGAACTGAAATTTGGAGATTGAGTTTGTTTCAACAAAGTGGAGATTGCTGTCTTTGTTTCCACGCCCCTCAAATGTTCCACCACTAACTTTTTGTTTGCATTTATAAACTGGTGATTCCCACAGTATAATTATAAAATGGAGAGTGAAGTCAGTAAAGACATTAACTCACTAATATGTGCTACTTAGATGTATTTATTTATCACTAAAACAATTATTTTATTTCCAGACACGTTCCAGTGATATGAAAGAGATGCAAATACTTGCTTTTGTGTACATATTTGTATTTGTGTATCCCAGCTACCTCGACTGAGTCGAAAAGAATGTTTAGTAAAGCTGGTCAAATAGTTTCAAATAGGCGTACAGAATTAAAAGAAAATGTCGTTGATATGCTTCTTTTTACAAACAAAAACAATTGGTTGACTGACCCTTCATCTTAAATACTTCATGTTTAATTTTTCGATTTTTGAACTAAGAAATAAAGTTCGGTTTTGTTTATTTTTGTTTATACAAAATGCGTTATTCAGTATTTTAACCTATTAAATTCAAATATGTATATAAATGTATTATTTGAGAGACTCCGATAGTGTTACGATAGTATCGCCGATATATCGATATTTTTTATAAGAACTGATAGTTTAGATTCGATATATCGATATATTTTTATGAACTATCAAAAACTATCGATAGTACTACTATCGATAGTTTGACACCTCTAAACTAAAGCAAATTCTTTTGCGATCGGATTTTTTGCCATCTCTCGGAATTGAATTGTAGGGCCATTTTCGTACTTCCCACACTGTAAGAACATAATCTTTAAATTTATTTTGATTGTCAAAATTCCAATTCATTTTATATTAAAATTTGTTCGTTAACTGTCTATTACAAATTTATTAAAAAAATATTTATGTACTATTCACATTAATTTTTAATTGTCATGCCTGAATTTTGCTTTGTATTTATTATAAATTTTTTTTTTACTATAAAAGAGTTCATTTGCACTGAATGCTTTCAGTGTTTTTACGTTTTCTATGCTGATGACATGGCTTTGATAATTTTTTTCATACCCACACTTGTGGTGAAATTTATTCTCGAAATGATAGCCTTACTTGTATATCTTTTGCTAGATAGTATAAATTACTTATTTGGTATTGAACAAAGTTAATTATGGTACATTGTGATATTTTATGTTTTGAATGGTATGTTTTAAAACAGATGGTCTTGTGTCAATACAATACAATAATTTTAAATAATGTAATCAAATTGTTAATTAATTTTCTTTTTACAATATCGTTTTTAATACAATGTTTTATGATATGTCAAAATAATGTCCGTAGTTTTAGTGCCTAATAGGAGTTAGTTTAGTTGAAACACAAAATTGTCCCGCAGTAGTGATGAAATATTATTTCCTTATATTTATTTAATTTTTTATATATTCATATTATATTAAATTTTATATTTTATTCATACCTATTAAATAATGATTAATAATCGTAATGATTAGTAATTTGATTACTTTTTTTGAATAGTGAAATAATGATTACAATTACGATTATTTTTGGTTAAAATAGTTCATAATTGATTACGATTACAAAATAATCAAAAAATAATCACGATTAGTCTACTTATCAAAAAGAATCAAAAGTAATCGAATTGTTTTCAATGATTCTTTTTCTTTATTTTCAATAAATGAAAATTCATGCTTTCTACAATTTATTCGAAACAGTTGAATTTTAGTTTTATATACACTCCCGTCATAACTATAACCGCACCCCTATTAATGTTAATATTTCAGCTTGTAAGAAATTTAGTTTTTTAGTATAAGAGAAAATAGACGAAAACTTACATTATATAATAAAAATAAATTATTTAAACACTTTAGTTTCATAAATATAATTAATTTTAAGAAAAACAGCTGTTTCATAACTATAACCGCACTTTAACAAATTTAACAAAATTATAAATTAAACAAAAAAAATATATTTAATAATATTTTCTATTGGGTTTTGATCCGGAGTCAATAACTTCTATGTTTTTTGATTTAAGTCATTCAATTGTCTGACGACTTTTGTATACTGACGCGTTGTCTTGCTGAAAAATGAAAGTTTTTTCAGCCTGGGCTTCCAAGAAAGGCATTAGTTTTTCATTAAGAATTCCTATGTATTCTCCGGAATTCATTCGAGTGCTCGGAAAGGCCAAATCAAGCATTGCATTGCTGCAAAAGGATCCCCATACCATTAAGGAAACGCCACCGAAATTTCGTTTAGAAAAATATCGTGGTTCCTTTCGCAGATCCCTCCAATATGCACTGAAACCATCTGGACCGTCAAGATAAAATTTTTACTCGTCTGAAAAAATCACCAAAAAAAGAGAAGAGAATCAATTAAATATGTACATACATAAAAAATAAAAATATTTACTTACCTGACTCCAGTTTGTTTGCAAATTTTTCCTTGCGAATTCCATCCGGGCTGTCTTGTGGCGCGTGAGTAATCTTAGCATAGTCATTAGCGATTGTCTGGTTATTGTTCCGGATTCTTTTAGCACTCTACTTATTGTGGAATTTGAAAGGCTTTTCATAGAATTGCTTGCGCCTTTAACAATTCTGAGTAGATCTTTTTCAGATAACTTTCTTTTTGGTCCGCCGGTCTTATTTTTGCCATACTGCCTCTGGTTTTTGACCAAATTTCTTACCATTCTGTCCGATCGACTTAGTTTTCTACCGATCTCTACCTTTTCCAAAAAGGCCAAAATTTTTGCTTTTTCGACATTTGTAAGATATGTTAACTTGCCAACAAAAAATTTACAATTTGGACGCATTTATAATTTATTTTTAATTTAAACGCGATGCGGTTATAGTTATAGAAATACATTAATTGTTGTGGATTTACCAATTCAAAGAGTAACTGACAACTTTTTTGTTTGAATAAAACTACCGTTATAATACTATAATATACCGTAAACCCTTTCATGAAAAATTTCTTTTTATTTTTTGCATTTATTTTAATAAAATCAAAAACAATATCAATTAAAACACAAACTGAACAAACCAAATATTAAAGATATAAATAATAACAGAAAATGGACATTTGATGAAACACAACAAAAAAAAAAATAAGATCATGTAGCACCTAAAAAATAAAACACGTCCTCTCGTCTCAATCACAATTTTATTAATGACGCTTCTTTCTTTTACATATCAAAATCAAACTTATGTATGCTTATTATCTAGCTTATTATCTACATACGTTACAATATGAAAGAAGAACAGAGACAAATATATATAATATAGCAAATATTTCATAAAGATTGCGTATACGTATAAAACCCGTTATCAATTCGAGAAATATAGCATAGAGATATACAATAACTAGTACAGTATAAACAAAATATATGAAGGCAAGGAATATATTACTACAATCATACAATTACACATTTGCCTTCATTAACACTAATTAATTTGGCTTGGCGAAAAGAAAACAGTCGTTCCACTGTACTTTTTAAAATGTTCAATATGCTTGACTTGCAAATGTTTAATAAAGTTGGAAGTCACTTCACCGCTTCCTCTTGTCATGGGATGGCATAAAACACACTTAGCACATCTTGTCTTATCTGTAATATACAATAAGTTTTTTAAGTGCCGTGGCCACGATCAAATTTAACTGATCGAATTTTGCATATGTGTTGGTAATATTTGTTTGACTCAGCACAGCAACACATCATATTTCAGCATTCAAATCACAGGAAAGCGTCTTCGGATGAAAGAATGGTTGAAGAAAAGGGATGAATTTACGCACGAAAATCCTCTCAATGAATTCAAGCTGAGTTCTCCAAATGATTTTCGAAACTTTTAAGGATGGATGAAGACACATATGAGGAACTTTTAAATTTGATTGGCCCAAAAATTGAGAAACAAAATACTCAAATGCGTGATGCCATCTCTTCGAATCAACGTCTATCTATAACATTGCGTTTTCTTGCTACAGGCAATTCTTTTTCTGATTTAAAATTTGTTAGCGCTATTTCGGAACGGGCCGCAATTGGTCGCATTGTTATGGAAACTTGTGAAGAAATAAACAAGATATTAAAATATATAATATAAAGTTAATTAAAACAAATTATTAATGGACTTAATTTTTTCGGTTTATGTATAACTAAATAATTTTTATTAAACAAAAAAAGTTCATAAAAATAAAATAAATAAATAACTTCATAGAATTCATGAATAACAACAAGACTAAGTTAAAAATATCTTAAAAATAAATTAAAAATATCACAAAATTCAATTTTAATCAATAAATAAAATAGTATCACAAAATGCAGCCTTACATATATAAAAATTCCCTTAAATAGGGAATTTCTGACTATTGAAAAGACGAGAAATATTCTGCAATTGTACTCTCTGGCTCTATCTGATTCATTTGTGGGGTCATTAATGATAAAGGCATTTGGCGCGGTTGTGGGGTCATTAATGGTAGTGGTATTTGAGTCGGTTGCGGACTAAATGTATTTGGATGGGCTATAATCGATGGTGTTGGCGTTAAGCTATATTCACTACTTGGAGTATGGCATAAAATGTTAAGCTGCATACAATTCCTATGCAGAGTTCCCATTTGTCCCTCTAAAAGAATATCATTTATGAATTTTTCCGCATATATCCTTTGAGTGGGATTCATTTTCCTTAATTTACACGCCCAGCTTCCAGCAACCTGATCGTATTCGTCCGGCGGCTGTTGGAGTCGTTTTGCTGCCAAACTTATCAGCTCGTCAGCCGCATCGGACTTTTTTCATTTCTTGGGCTTTTGGTAATTCTGACAAAAAATAAATTTTACTTGGTTGATTATACCCAAATGAAAATATAATGCATGTCGTATATATTGTACATTTATTTTCAGCTTCCTACAAACGAAGATCAATGGATAAAACATGCTGCAGAATTTCACCGCCGTTCGAATTTTCCTAACTGTTTGGGTGCTATCGATGGAGAGCACATTGCAATTAAAAAAAACACCGAACTCTTGGTCGTTCTATTTTAGCTACAAAAAGTTCTTTAGCATTGTTCTAATGGCAATAGTGGATGCAAACTATGAATTCATTATGGTCAATGTTGGCACAAACGGAAGAGCACTATCTGAAGATGAATTAAATTTTATCAAAACCATGCCCATTACCATCCAGCGATAAGGAAATGCCTTTTGTTTTTGTAAGCCAAATAGCTCTTACCGAGGAGCGACGTAGTTTCAATTATCGCTTCAGCCGTGCCCGACGAATTGTTGAAAATGCCTTTGGTATATTCGTTTCTCGATTTAGAGTTTTACAAGGAGCTATTGATCTTTCTCCCGAAAAAGTTTAAACGATTGTATTAACTTGTTGCCATTTACACAATTTCTTAAGAAGAAAGAAGTCTAATGAATACATTACTGTAGGTGCAGTTGCTAGTGAGAACTTGATAGAAGGAAATATTACAGAAGGTTTATGGAGAGAAGATTGCCCTTCTACATCATTGCAAAGCACTCACTGCCGAAGTTCTACAATCACAGCTAAATTAATTAGGTACCAATTTTGTAACTATTTTAATAATGATGGTCAAGTGTCTTGGCAAAAGCAACAAATTGAACTGTAATTGCATTGTATCATTATTTATTTGTAAGATCTACGCACAAAGAAATACATATCGAAAAGTAATTTTTAGGGAGACTGTTTTGGAACAAAAATCATTTTCTATTTTAAAAAATTTCCTATATTTTATGTCACTTCGCTAATAAAATTACGATAAGGAAATGCTCTTACCATTTCATATCCTTCATCCACAGTTAATTGGGATGTACATGGCTGCTCATTATCCCTCAGGAAATCCATGGCGGAAAAATAGTACAAATTAGATTCCGCTACTTCGTCATTTGCTCCAGCACCACTTTTTTTGTAAACTCTCAATCCTTTTTAATTCTTTTCTATACCCAGTACGTGCAGTTTATTTTTTGCGCCACATCTTTTTTTCCGCATTTGGGAATTTTTCTTCATATTTATTTAATAAAATTTCGTACTGCGCATTTTTTTCTACTCTATTGCTATATGCTTTTGATTTTACCTGCCATAAAGCAGGCAAATTGCGATATACTTCGATAAATTCTAAAATAAAAATTAGACTTTCAAAACACCTGCGAAAAAAGAGTGACGTTGCTCGCACGAAATCTGCAGAAAAATTAAATTTGAAGTAATTGCCCGCACACACATCAAATTTCCTTCCAATTTCTGCGGAGCAGGTAGCGAAAATCAAAGGTATTTTGATATTCTTCAAATTCTTCTCAGTCTGTACGTGCGAGGACAGTATTCTGTACGTGTGAGTACAGTTTTTCCAATACATTCGCAAAAATGGCAGATTGATCAGTTTTGTTTGATCGTGGCTGTGCTACTTTATAAATATATACTAAACTTCAACTAATTAGTAGAGTAGCTAAAGATCTCACTGTTTCTACTTCCGTATAAAATTCGTTTTTAAAAATTGTTTTATGGAAATTCAAACACATTTGTTTAACAGATTGTTCAGATGCAGATTCAATCAGAGTTGTATTTTCCTTTCACTTGAAGAAGATTTAAAGTTTGGATACTTAAAATTATCATCTGACGAAGGATCGCTCTCGGATATATTTTCCGACATTTCGAAATCTAGTCTAGTAGGTAGTGTATTCGCTTATTAGACGTAAAGCCCGGGGTCGAGCGCCAGGTCAGACATCAAAACGAAATATAAAAAAAATGTTTCTTTGGCAACTTCCTCTCAGCAGATTTCTGGCAAAAACTCTGTGAGTAAATAAACCTGCCATGAAAAAGTAAAGTGCGAGGACTCTAAGACCCCCGTAGATGAAAAATCTTTGGAATTGATATGCTCGGGGATGGCAAAAGGAGATCAACAAACTAACCGATGAGGAGCACGATTGGCTCTATACGGCCTGAATGCGGGTGAATTACAGAGGCAGACTACCAATGAAAAGTGTTGCAACAGTTCTGCTACACAAATATAACCTTGGATGATTGTAATTCTATTTAATTTTATTCGATTTGGGTTATTAGTCAGTAAGGAATTTGTCCATTGACAATAAATAAATAAAATGAGGAACTACAAGGAACAAAGACGAGACAGGAGAAAACTGTTGAGGTTTCTGAAGTTATGGGGAGAACTCTAAATCCTGCATCAGAAGTTTTAGCGAGGAAGGACGCTCGGGGACGACTTTAAGTCGGCAGGAAAACGCTAGGGGAGCGACTGAAGAACCTGAGTGGAAAAAAAGTTACGAAGAAGAAAAGGAAGGAAAAGAAACCGCAGGGAATGATACATTGTATGCCGACATTCAGGAGAACGTGACCAAAATTAGGAGAACTAGTAGCACACGGAGCACCTTAGAGGAGCCATAGGAGATCTCTTCAGGGAATGTGCGCCTGTCCACACTCTAAAGAAAAGGAGGACGATTGAAATATAGGACATCGATAAGGTTATGGAGAAGGAGAGTATCTATAATGCTATACAAAACATTCCAAGTCTCGAGGGTTTCGATAAACCCGACATAGTTGGTCTTAAGAAAGCATACGGTGGGACGCAAATGGCCTGAAGGAAGGTAATACATATGAAGATCGGCTGGGTGATATGTAGGATACGCGAAAGGAATATTCAGACGAACTGCTTCTGATGCTTGCAATATGGAGATGTAGCCCATCGGTGCAGGAGTAAGGTTGACCGTTTAGGAACATGCCACTAGTGTGGACAGAAGGGTCAGATTACTAAGAATTG
The DNA here is from genome assembly GCA_930367235.1 of Sarcophaga rosellei. Lineage (NCBI taxonomy): Eukaryota > Metazoa > Arthropoda > Insecta > Diptera > Sarcophagidae > Sarcophaga > Sarcophaga rosellei. Next base: position 68,840,246 of record OV884019.1, read on the forward strand.
CGACCAGGAAATACTCTGTATGTTCTGCTAAGCGGACAACCCGAAGTGAGCTAAACATATCGCAGGGAGTGGAAAGTGGTCGCAGTTTCTAAGCTCTATTAATTCAGGTTTAAGGAGATAAGGATAATACAGATTAATTTGAATCATTGTGTAGCAGTCCAGGGTCTATTAATCGGAAGGGTGAAAGAGGAGAAATACTTCGATCACGGACAAATCTACTATTGCAGCTTTATGGATTTGTGGTTCATTACCCTTCCAACGAATCTATACGCCGTACACTTGTTTCGTAATGGCCAGGGTAAAGGGAATTTACATCTATAGCTGTTAAGCGCCCCCGAGGTGGACGATATTAGAATTACAGCAAATGCTGGAGACACATGAGCGACTAAACACCCCCGAGAGAACATTTAACGTGGAAACTACCTCAGGAATTCACGAATATCGTATCAACTCGATACGCATGCACATTCATTGTTGGCTAAGTGACGGCTAAACGAAATGTATTTTATTTTTATTTTAACAAGCAACCTATTGCCATCGGCTGCCCCGCATGCCTAGTTGGCAGCGTGCTAAACTTCAACTGTCGAGGCTGTGGCTACGATATTCCCACTGTGTTTGTGATTGTCTGATGGCTTTTCTGACATTATATGCGATTACCTACAACAGAACTTACTTAGATATTAGAAATCTCATTGTTAAGCATAGAGAAAATGGCAAATCCTTGCTGGACATTTCTAAAATTGTTGGACACTCAAAGTCTAGTGTGCAAACCGTATTTAGAAATTATAAAAAGAATAACAGTATACATAATAAGCCAATGAAGTTGAGAAAAATCCGAGGACAACGCCCGTTGATATTGCAAAAGACATGAAAAAATTTCGATTGCCAATGTACACCCAGAAACAGTACGAAGCGTATTAAGAAGTATTGGTTACAATAGTCGAGTGCCCCGGAAAAAGCCATTCATAAGTGATGTTAATAAAGCCAAACGGTTAGAATTTTCTAAAAAGCATGTAAATACATACATACATACATATTTGGCCATTACGAGAGAGAAATGTGCTGAGAGGAAGTCGCCGAAGAAATATTTTTTTTCATATTGCTTTTCGATGTCTGGCCTGGGGCTCAAACCCGGGCTTTATGTCTAATAAGCGAATACACTACCTACTAGACTACAGCGACTACGCATGTAAATAACTGCGAAAAATTCTCGAAAAATGTAGTCTTTAGCGACGAAAGTAAATTCAACTTATTTGGATACGATGGGAAACAAAAAGTTTGGCGAAAAAAGAATCAGGAGCTGCAACCTAAGAACTTAATGGCCACAGTAAAACATGGTGGCGGCTCTGTTATGTTGTGGGGTTGTATGTCGGCGGCTGGAGTTGGCAATTTAGTTTTTATTGAGACAACAATGGATCGGTATATCTATTTGAATGTTTTGAAAAACAATCTGCAGGGATCGGAACGCAACTGGGTATGTCTGAAAGGTGGTACTTTCAACAGGACAACGATTCAACATACACAACAGCCATTGTAAAGGAATGGCTGCTCTATAATGTGCCACAACAACTCCATTCACCACCCCAGTCGCCTGACTTAAACCAAATTGAAAACTTATGTGACGAATTGGACCGCAGAGTGAGAAAAAGAACCATAAGTGCTCTAATGGATGAATGGAATAAAACCACCAAACTGGTCAATTCAATGAATAATCGATTAAAAACCGTTTTAGAAAGCAAAGGAGGTCCAACAAAATATTAATAAATTTATGTACAAATTAATTAACCTATCGAGTATGTATATTTTTCTGTGCATTAAAAACTGATTTTTTTTTAATTTTTAATAAATGTTTCCTTTTTTAAAAAAAACTAAATGTTTGGAAAATGTTTTATTTATTACGAGGAATAATGAAGTCGCCGTGGTATAGTAGGTAGTGTGTTGGCTTATTAGACGAAAGGCCCGAGTTCAATTCCCAGGTCAGACATCAAAACGAAAATATTTCTTAGGCGACTTCCTCCCAGCAGATTTCTGGCAAAAACTCTGAGAGTAAATATTGCCTTGAAAAGCTTCTCAAAAATCTGTCGTTCGGAGTCGACTTTAAAACTGTAGGTCCCGCTACTCATGTATAAAATTAACGCGCACAACACGAGTGGTGTGAGAAGCTAGGACATTGTACAATGGGTCAATTCGACCTCCGGGTACTGTACTTGTCACAGTTGACAACCTCTAACCTAACCTACCAGGAATAACACGATATAATTTTTTTTATATAAAGATTTAAAGGTTTTACTCCGAACGACAGATTTTCGGGAAACTTTTCATGATAATTTTATATACTTTAAGAGTTTTTGCCTGAGGTAGTACATACGTACATAATTGGCCATTACAACCCTTGAGTCAGATTACGGCCTAGCTTCCCACACCACTCATGTTGTGTGCCTTAATTTTATACTTGAGTGGCGGGCCCTACAGTTTAACGCCGATTTCGAACGACAGATTTTTTTTGAGATACTTTTTAATGGCGGGTTTATTTACTCTCAGAGTTTTTGCTAGAAATCTGTCGAGAGGAAGTCGCCGAAGAAATATTTTCTTCATATTTCGTTTTGAAATATGGAGCTCGAACCCGGGCTTTATGTCTAATAAGCGAATACACTACCTACTAGACGACAGCGACTACGCATGTAAATAACTGCGAAAAATTCTGAAAAAATGTAGTTTTTAGCGACGAAAGTAAATTCAAATTATTTGGATACGATGGGAAACAAAAAGTTTGGCGAAAAAAGAATCAAGATCTGCAATCTAAGAACTTAATGGCCACAGTAAAACATGGTGGCGGCTCTGTTATGTTGTGGGGTTGTATGTCGGCGGCTGGAGTTGGCAATTTTAATTTAATTAATTATTTAATTTTATATACTCTAAGAGTTTTTGACTGAGGTAGTACATACGTACATACATAATTAGCCATTACAACCCTTCAGTCAGGATTACGGCCTAGCTTCTCATACCACTCATGCTGTGTGCCTTAATTTTATAGTAGAGATGTCTGAAATGGGTTTTTTTACCGAGGCCTCACGTCCAATAAGCCAACACACTACCTATTAGACTGCGGATGATTTCTTTCATTCATCCTTAAATTTACATTAACTTAATATTTCTTGTCTTGAAATAAATTATTTCATATTTTGCCATTTATAGTCACATTATTTGTTTCACACTTGAAAATTTTTAATATTTTCCTATAAAAGAGTCAATTTGCTTCGAGTGCATTCAGTGCGTTGTCGTTTCATATCGTGATAAAATGGATGTGTTTCCACATTTTGTTATTCCTGCGTTTATTTTGATTGTGATAATAGAGATCTGCCTTGTAATGGCAATAGGGATGGTTCTGAATATTTGGTTAAAGTTTTAGGGGGCGTGCGTGTTCAAAAGATATTATGTTTGTAGTATTGCGTGTAAATATGTCTGGTCAAGTCAAGCATTGATACATTTTATTCTTTCAAATTGTAAGATTTTTCGTTTTAAAATAGTTTTTTTTTATAAGTTTTATTTATCAACGGTAATCAACACCTATTACTTGCTAATTACGAGTTACTTTCGTTAAAACTCAAAAGTAAGTTATGAAAATGGAACTCTGAATTAACTTTGAATAAGTATTACTGCAAGACCTACAATAACTTTTTAAATTTGGTATCTTAATAACACAAAGCATAGTAGTATTGAATTAACCCAATCTTAATTTTAGGTGAACTTAGGAAGTACGTAGGTGATTGCAAAGTTCTGTAAACAATCCTCTGGTGTACTCCAAAGATGTGTTGGAAACCGAGTGCCTGTTATAGTACAACATTAGTGTAAACGATTAAAACCAAGATAGATTTTATATTTTTTGTTTTATTTTTCAATCGAATCTCTTTTTTATTGAACTTTTTCGCCTTGACTCTTTTTTTTTTAAAAAAATGACAACTTTCTCTAGGTCTATCTTATGACTATATCGGCAGTTTTCCTATACTTGTTTTCTGAATACATTTTTTTAACAGTGTTGCCACAATTCGGCCATCTTGACTCTAAATCGCCCCGATTTCACCTTCAATTTTTAATACATTTTTGTCTTCATCAGCCCCAACGTTTTTATTTTTTAAAATTCCATTTTCAATTTTTAACGATTCTATTTCTCTCCTTTGCACTTCCATTTCTCGCACCATTATTTTCATTTCTTTCTTCATTAATTCAATTTCTTTCATTTTCAGTTAATTTTTTTCATTTTCAATTCATTTTCTTTCATTTTCAATTCATATTCTTTAGGTACACTACGCTCTTTTGATTCATTTGCTTCTTCTACACACAGTTTATTGTCGATTATTTGTTAACTCTTTTTTTCGTTCCACCTACGACGTTCATTTTTTAAATTGTATTGACGGTATCACCGCCGCCACATTGGTCTTCCATCTCAGCCACACTGCCACTGCTGCTACTTTCTGGTTTTCTTTTCCTTTCGTTCAGCAAACGGTGACTTTCTTCTGGGAACTCCAACAGACGCAACACTAATTCATTTGTATTGCCTGTGGGTTTTTCTTTTATTTCTTCCAAGATATTCTTGAGTTCCCTTACCGTGCAAGAATTTAATGTTTCTTCAGCCATCTTTTCGGTTTTATCCCACTTCTGATGTTGTAAACGATTAAAACCAACATAGATTTTATATTTTTTGTTTTATTTTTCAATCGAATCTTTTTTTTTATTGAATTTTTTCGCCTTGACTCTTTTTTTACAAAAATGACAACTTTCTCTAGGTCTATCTTATGACTATATCGGCAGTTTTCCTATACTTGTTTTCTGAATACATTTTTTTAACATTGTTGCCACATTAGTAGAAATAGATCCGTTATAATTTAGGATTCCAATAATTTTTTTTTAATTTTTCTAGTTAGTTTTTTATATACAAAAAAATAAAATAAACTATTTAAAAAATATGGGAGTAACGGGGCAATGTCGTTAACATTTGCCTAATTAAACAAGTTTTTTTAAAACGCAGCGGCAACGGCGAACTTAATTATTGTTGTGTTTACTCATTTTGTTTATATTTGAAGTTGCCATATTGAAAATAATGTATAATATGGCAAGTTAACTTTAAAAGTTACATGTAGAATTATCTTACCTTTTGCTTAACGCTCACTTCTACCTTATTGTTCACTTAGGAAATGAGGAACAATTTATCTAACCGTTAAAATCCTGGCTTAAGTTAACGGCAAGTTGTAATAATGTCCCTTATTATGATTAAATTTTTTTTAGTTGGTAATTACAGGATATTAATACATCAATGACAATTTTCAACGTTGGATGATAATAATATTTAGGTAAAGTTACATGCCCAGAATTAATGACGGTGGCATTATTAAGATAATTTACAAATTCCAAATCAAATATTTTCCCATAGTCATTACAAACCAATGTAATCTGGAATGGTAAAAAGGAAGAAGTCATCATTGCAATTTTTATTCCTTATTAGAAATTAATTAGCACATCAGGTACATACATACATATATCACTGAAATTGAAGAAAGGCTAATACTATGTTCACACATGGACTCTTATTGCGTAAATCACAATAAACGCCATTATTGAGGTCAATATTTCGTATAAAATTTCAATTAATTATTGCGCAATAAATACGCAAATTGTTAAAATATTGATTAAAACTTAAAATACAGCACTGTCATAAGTACGTTCAGTGAGCATATTACAGTTTACCGAACACTTTCTGTTGACATTTGACAATTCAAATGTCTTGAAACAACCAGTGCTTGGTTTATCAGCTGTCAAATAAATATTACTTATTTTATATCTGAACACTTAAAATATTGTACTCAAATAATCGAATATTGGCTCAATAAAAGTACATGTCTGAACATAGTATAAAATCCATAACTACAAGAATAGTATGATTCTCATTTGCAAGTTTTGCTACTGACTTAATAAAGGGTGAGTTTTTAAGAGCTATAGGAAAATTTAAAAAAAAACATAATTCAGAAGAATGCATGAAGTCTTTATTTGAATCGATATTACGGTCCACATAATTTAAGGTTTGAAGATTATTTCATGCTAATGTTGACCGCGACTGCGCCTCAAATGGTCCATCCGCTTAGTCCAATTTTGGCATACTCTTTCCAACATTTCAGCCGGTATCTCACGAATAAATGCTTCAAGGTTGTGTTCCAATGCATCAATTGAAGCGGGCTTGTCTGTATAGACATGAGCTTTAACATAGCCCCACAAAAAACAGTCTAAAGGCGCACGATCTAGGCGGCCAATTGACCGGTCCCGAACGTGAAATAAAAAGTTCACCGAACTCGCCTCTCAATAAGTCCATTGTTACGCGTGCTATGTGGCATGTGGCACCGTCTTGTTGAAACCACATGTCATGCAAGTCAAGCTCTTGCATTATGAGCAAAAAAAAGTTCGATATCATCTCACGGTAGCGCTCACCATTCACAGTTACGTTACGATTCGCAGTATCTTTGAAGAAGTACGGTCCAATGATGCCACCAGCCCATAAATCGCACCAAACTGTGACTTTTTCTGGGTGCATTGGTAGCTTTTGCAATGCTTCTGGCTGATTTTCACTCCAAAAATAGCCCGAACAGCCGCTTCAGTGGGTCGATTAAACTGACCATAAAATGGAAGAAGCGCGCGATGAACTTTCTTAACAGAGCACGCATTTTGATCAGTAGTTTTGACTTACCTGCACAACTAACTTTTGAAAGAATTTTTGTACAGGTAAGCCAAAAATGCAGCTAACTTAAATGCTTTTACCTGACTTATAAAGATACGAAACAAAATTTGTGTGCAGGTAAAGCCAATGCGCACGTAAGTAAAAGGACGCTAAATCAAAACTACTGTAATAAAATTCAATGATTTGCAAGCGTTGTTCGTTTGTAAGACGATTCATGGTTAAATTATAGACCAAACTGAAGATGTTTGACGGTGAAACAAAACACGAAACGTGCGTGAGCTGTTTAAACCAGTGTTGCCAAAAAGATAATAGCTAAAAAATCGTTACCATTAACATGGTTGTAGTAAATAGTACATCTAAAATTCGGTGGAGCATAAGAGCAAGTAAAGTAAACTTTTGAACTTCGTTGTTTGACTACTATAGTGACGCCTTCAATTTATTCAGAATGAGTTGCAATAATTTCAGTTGAATGTAAAGCAGGCACTGCGATTAGAACATCACCTACTCTACATGAATTACAATTGAATATACAGCGGTGTATGTAGACTATTTTCCATACACATACATAATAATAGAGATTATTTTGCTACAGAAAATTGGGTATATGAAATAATCCATGAGCAATTATTAAAGTATAAGAATCACAAATTCCATAATAAGTTATTGTCATTAATTCAGCCAAAATAATTCCTATATGAGCAACTGATGAATAAGCAATTAAACCTTTTACTAATCTAATTCTAACTCAAATATAATTAAATTTCAATCCTATTAATTGTAAAAAAGTTAAAACTCCATAACCCCCTAATTTTAATATGATACCAGCTAAAATTATAGAACCAGAAACAGGAGCCTCTACATGAGCCTTAGGAAGTCATAAATAAACTAAAAATATTGGTATTTTAACTAAAAAAGCTATTACCAGTGAAAAATATAAAAGTTCTGAATCAAATGTGTAATTATTTAATAAATAAAAATTTATAGTACCTGTAATCTTATAAGTGTAAAAAAAACCTACTAACATAGGTAAAGAAACTAATAAAGTATAAAATAATAAATATACACCAACCTGCAAACGTTCAGGTTGATAACCCCACCCTAAAATAAGAAATAAAGTAGGAATTAATCTTCTTTCAAAAAATAAATAAAACATAAATAATCTTATACTTCTAAAAGTTAATACTAATATAATTAATAATAAAATAATATTAACTAAAAATAAATTAACATAATTGTTATACTACTTATAAACAGATTCTCTAGCCTACGGTGACCATATTTTTTTCAGCAAAATACAGAATAGGAGAAAATAAAATACACTAAACTCCATTTTCTAAATCACGTTATTTTTAACCGTCAAAATTTCAATTGTCAATAAAGTTTTAAACATTATTACATTGATTGTTAGACAAATAAAAATTTATTAATTCAATTTAATAAAGAAAAAAAAGAAAGAAAATAATAAATACAAAAAGGCGCAGCAATAAATACATAAATACTAAAAAATATAACAAAATAACATAAAATACACTAAAAATTTATTTATACTTCAAGGTTAGGTTAGATTAGCGGACGTGTACTTATCAACTGTGACAAGTACAGTACCCGGAGGTCGAATTGACCCATTGTACAACGTCCTAGCTTCTCACACCACTCGTGTTGTATGCGTTAATTTTATACATGAGTAGCGGGACCTACAGTTTAAAGTCGACTCCCAACGACAGATTTTTGAGAAGCTCTTCACGGCAATTTTTACTCTCAGAGTTTTTGTCAGAAATCTGACGAGAGGAAGTCGCCGAAGAAGTATTTCCATATTTTCGTTTTGATGTCTGACTTGGGATTTGAACTCGGGCCTTTCGTTTAACAAGCCAACACACTACCTACTAGACCACGGCGACTTCATAAATATACTTCAAAATATGACAATATTTAAAAGAGCGTTTTAAAATCAATTTTTAATATTACAAAACCAACATGAAAAAAAATAATAAAATTAATTTGTAATTCAAAAAAGCACAAGAACAAAAAAAAAAATTAAAAATGTTTAATTATAGTATTTTTCAGAGGAATAAATTTGCTTTGTTAAATTTTAATTTTGTTTTAAATATTCTTTAAATTCTGTACAATTTTGTTCATAATTTAATTTTGTGTTTAAAATTGCTTTAATAGTTTCTATTTTTATTTGAGTCTTTTCATTTGTCAAAACATTATTTAAAATGGAAAATACCCTTTAAGTTGGGGCATTTGACCCAGGTAAAAATAAACAAAATTCTACAATTTTAAGAATATTTTCAAAACCAATACGTTTTCATGAATATGTATGAAAATTTCTACCCAACGATTTTCGGTAGATGTTTGATCGTTATTCCATTCTAAACTAGTATAATTTTTAATAAATGAAAATTCATCAAGTAATTCAGAATCATTAATGTTTAATTCTGTCCTTTTTTCCATTATAAAAACACAACTTGTTTCCACTTTCGTCCGAAGTAGGAACTTCATGAAGAAGAACCCATTTTAATAGTACAACTTCTTGATATGCAAAATCCTATTGATTTAAATATTCAATACAATTTGTATAAAAATAAGCTGAGTTTTTTTTAAATTCATTAACGTCTATTCATTTTTTCCATTTAACTCATTCAATATTTTTTTTACTGCTAAAGGTAAAAATATTTCAGCCCTTCATTGTGTAACTTTAAACTGAAGCTCATTTATAATAAGAGAAACTTCCAACATGCAAATTTTTTGCGACTCAATCTGCTTTATATAATTGTGAAATAAGGTGGCTTGGTAATATATAAATAAAAGCCAGGCTTCAGAAGAAGGATTGTCAAAAAATATTTTTAAAATAAATGGGCACTTTGGGTGAGAAAAAAAATATTCCTTTAGTTAAAAAGTTATAATATTCTTTCAATGGACGGTTTAAGAGTCAGCCACCTGTCTTGCTATATCCAAATATTTTTTTATATTCTACATCTTCTGTATTACAAATTAATTTAAATTGTTCAACACGAACGGTATAAATATAAAAATATGAATACATTTTGACAATAATAACTTCAATATCTACCGGAAGACATTCAGTAGACGTTTGAAGACAATTATTTAATACATGTGCAGCACAATTGACTCCAATAAGAACATTTCCAGTAGATGAGTCTACTTTTTTAAAAACATTGGCTGACTTCATAAACGCAGTTTGCAATGCAACTTTGCAATGCATGGTGTTCATAAAAGCAGTAAAATTTGTTTTGGCAATGCCTCATGTTCATTATTGCATGCCAATGCTTTTCAGTGTGCATTATTTGTCAAATTCGTGCATGGTTTTTATTTATGATGCCTTGTAAACATTTATTGGCGACAAAAATTTTGTGGTAATTTGATTTTTTTTAATATAATTACAAATGTGATTTAACATTTAATTTTTTATATATAAAGAAAAAAATGGAATCATGAAAGAAAAAACCTACTCATAGAAGTGCGTTTGAGGCATGAGCCAGACTTCATAGCGAAAAAAAAGAAAATAAACTCAATTTGGGAACAAATAATGCGGGATATTAAGGAAATTGATAGCACACCTTTGAAAGAACAATTATTGCTCAGTTTCCAAATTGTTATTTGTAATGCTTTGAATGCCACCAGAGTTTAATCGCAACCTGCAACTTTTTAAAATTTTAAATATTAATTAGTTTTATCAAATTATACCATTTAGTAATAAATACCTGAAATGTATTTATACGAAAATGAGAATAAATCATACCGTCCTGCATGTTTGCGATAATTTTACAAAAATTTTAGGAATTGTTCTCTTTGAGGCTTGGCTAGTTAATAATGCTTCTGTTTAAAATATTTTTCATCAAACTGCGGCTTGAATTTTTATTCTCAGGCAAATCGAAAAGGGTTTTCAAAAAAACCCTGCTTTTTTCTGAACGTTCATTTAAAAAAATTAAATTATACAAAAAGTCATGCAAGGATCGAAAGTTTTCGCGTTCATAAACGTATTAAAATGCCATCTCATTATTTGACAAAGCAGTGTTGCAATAAAACATTGCTTTGCCTTGTAATGAATTTCTTTGCAGTGTTGCATTGCAAACTGCGTTTATGAAGTCAGCCATTATTTTGTCCTCGTCTGCACATATAGCAAGTATTTTGTTTTTTATTTAAATCAAATTTAAGAAGAAGATCGCAAATATATGTATGTTGTTAAAATGTCGGACGTTTCTCCTGGTAAGTTATCAACTTCTAGTATTTTTACTAGCACACCTTTCAGTGGTATAAAAAAACGAACAAGTATTGGACATACATATTTTTATGTTGTTATGATTTGAACAATCAAAAATATCGACACTACTTATCAGTGTTGCTAAATGGTTATAGTTGGAAAAAATGTATTACATACATTTGTGTCAGAATTTTTTAATATTTATGTATTTCTTTTGTAAAACTGAAAAAATAACGAAATACTGAACAAATACAGAACACTAAATAAAATACAGAACATTTTCACGTTTTGTATTGTACTTGTATTGTAATAGTATTGTACTACTACTAGACTAAAAGAATGTAAATAACATGAATGTTGAACCGATGGTGTAACAGAATACGGTGTGCAGTGATTATGCAGGAAGAGGACTGCGGGAGCCATTGAGTTGCTAGCAACAGTCGGGTGGGGGAGTTCGGTCCTTTCCTAACAAAATCTGTCTACAATACAAATTTATTATAGACTCCCTATTTTGTGATGGTGTTTAATGTGTATGGTCTGGGATGACTAGATTCTAATTTAAGAAGTTAACTAAGCCCCAATCTAGTCATTTTGGAAGTTCAACTATGGTTTGGGTTAGTCAAAACTCTCAGATAAATATCATCACCTCTGTTGTTGTTGAGGGATGTTGCCTCATAACCCACGCCTTCCAAGTTTCCTAGGCAAAAGAAAGTATTTTGTGGAAACCCCAAATTTAGCCTACGTCTAGCACTAATCTATATCTTCCCTTTTCGAAAACACCCCTATTTTAAAATCTTAAATTCGCATTCTATTTAAATACATATTTATTAAATTCATAACTTCTAAAGATAATTATAAAGATTCTTCCTAAGCTTAAACATATTCAAATATAATTTAGAAAAAGTAAATATATGTGTACAATTCAATTATTGTAATACAAAAAAAAAAAATATAGATCAATATACAAAAATTCTAAAAATTACAAAAAAATGTAAGTTTAAAAATAATTTAACAATTAGGCCGAGCCTCAATGGGTTATATCATTGTAAATATAAAAGAAACAAAAACCAAAAGAAATTTAAAAGATACGATCGCAAGCATTATGGGAACAATTTGGAATTGGAACCAAACAATAATGTTATTAAAAATGAAAATACATAACAAACATATGTTAATGTGCAGTGGGATAAAAAAGTATGCTAGCGATCTAATTGGTTGTGGTTTCTTTTAGGTTTTATTAAGTTAAATGCAATAATTGAAATAAAATGTTATTATTGACTTACCAAATCAATCGAACTAATGATGAAGGCCTCCAGCATGATGTCGATGATGTGGTTGCTATATTATATATTAAAATATCTTCTAGGAAATATGTTAAATTCATTAAGGAAAATTTATAAGTTAATTTCTAGGTTAAGTCTTAATTTAATATTAGTCTTCATAATTCTAATATATGTATTTAAATTTACTGTGATATTACATTTTTGTTTTCTTCATTTTTATGTAGAAATTTAGATACAAGTATTTATTTCCATAGAATTTTATTATAATGTAGAAAAATAATTTTATGTTAACATAATCAAAATTTTGAGATTTATCTTTTAAACTTTTTAATTATAAAACTCATTATTTAAGGTTATTGCATTTAAAATTATTACATTTAATATTTCTTTCAAATTTTAGGTTAATTCAAAAATAATTATGATGTTTCCAGCCATCTTGGATAACAGATATATAAATACATAATTTCTTTATTTAATTCACTTTTATAATAATTTCTTCACTTTTTATAAATTTGTATCCAAAAATATGCAAAAATTAAAATAATTCATTATTCTTTTGATTTAAATTCATAATTTCATAGTTTTTTTTTTTCATTTTTAGAATACTAAATGCGACTTTTTATTCAGAATAAGCAATAATTACAAGAGTTAGAACAGAATAGAATAAGAAAAAGTTTTTAATAATAATTTTCAATAATAATTAAGTAATTATTAATATTTACATTTACGTATACAATTCAGCCATGTTGCCGGGGAGTAACACTGTGACACATCGGGATATTTCAGGTTAAATGATGCCCATAATCTACACTCAAATTCAAGTAAAGATGACTTCTGGTAAAGATTATTACAGGCTCTTCTGGTCTAATAGCAAACTTCTTGGAGGTTAGGATTTCGGGATTCACAATTCTATGACCGCCAATAAAACTTCTTTGTCATATTCATTCCGAATAGAATAGGAGACATCCTTCTATTTTCAGGTTATATATTTTTTTTTTTTTTTAATATTCTATTTTCTCTATTTAACACACAAAAACTTCACTTGTAGCTCAAACTTATTTAATAAAGAACAAAAAAAAAAAAAACTTTATTCAGCGTCACATTTTAATAAAATGACACTAATCCCGAGGTTCACGAGGTGAACGCTTTGACGATTAAAATCAAAAAGAGATGATTGATGTGAACACTTTGAAGTGCACCAGAAAAAGAGATCGATTAAGATCGCGTGATCACCCACGCTAAGTCGTTTCTCGATCATTCGATTATATTAATAGGAATAAAACCGTTCGTTCGAAATTAACTGTAAATATTGAAGTTTGAAACTTCCAATTTCGAAATTCCATTATATGAAAAAAAAATACGACCCTGCGAAGTTTCTAAAATTTGCACTATGGCAACCCCAATCTTATTTTCCGTTTTTCCCATCTGGTTCTTTGTCTAAATGATATTTAGTACACTATAAAGTAAGTGTGGTGAGTATCATTATATTTAGATACTTACAACAAAAAAAAGATTCAAAGTAACCAATTATGGCATTGCTTTGCGATTGGAATGTATAATTATGAACAATGAAAAAAAAAAATTGTGAATCAAAACGACCATTACAGTTTTTTAGCAAAGAATAATTTATACAGAACCGGGCTCTAAAATACAGTACTGTTCTGTATAATACAGAACGTCTGGCCACCGTACTCTAGCCATTAACATTAAAGAAACAAATCATAAGCTTAATAAAATTAATCCATAAGAAATCATATCACAACCAAAAAAAATAAGAAATAGATATAAAATAATTTCAATATACATATATATATTTAATGAAATAAAAATAAATCTCAATAAAAGTAAAAAAACCTTGAACCATTCAATAAGTATTATTTATTAAACACAAAGGAAATAAAAATAAAATAAAAACAATAATTTTTAACATTGTAAAATATTAAATCTTTGCAAATAATCATTACCATGAGTACGAATAATTCTAACTAAAATAGAAAGTCCTAATGCACCTTCACAAACACTAAATGTTAAAAATATTATTATAAAAAAAAAAAAATTCGAAATTAAGTTTATTTAAATGAATAAATATTAATAAAAATAATCTTAAAAGAATATACTCCAATCTTAATAGTATAGACAATAAATGCTTACGATTAGACACAAAAGTAAACACCCCCTATAATAAATAAAACTCTAGATAAAATTCAATTTAAAATTGTTAACATTAGTTTTAATAGTTTAATAAAAACATTGGTCTTGTAAATCAAAAATAAGAAATATTCTTTTAAAACTTCAAGAGAAAAGAAATTTTTTAATTTTTTAATTTTTAATTTTTTAATTAAACTACCTCTTGATATTGTACAATGAATTTTATTAACATTATTACTCATTTTTAATTTTATTTTTTTTTAATATAAAACACCCCATTAGCTATAGGATTAACTTTATTAATCCAAATAACATTAATTTGTTTAACATCAGGATTAATAACTAAAACATTCTGATTCTCTTATATTTTATTCATAGTATTTTTAGGAGGAATATTAGTTAGTTTTATTTATTTACTAGCTAATACCCGGTGTGCTTCGCTACCCCCCCCCCCCATCGGAATTAAATACATATCTCGTGATGCAACTGGATCGCCCACCATCAAAATTGTTACGCCATTGTTGGAGTTCTGGAGTTCTATCAGCATGAATTGCGATTATCTGAACTTAATCGTGGGTCATCTTTGGCTTGCTTAAAGATCCTTACCAATTCGTTGATTTCATGAAACATCACTTGTAAATCGGCAACAATCCATTGTTTTTTGTCAGGGTTATAATGCAGGCGGTGGTGCACTTGGTCATTGTTATCCGCTTCTCCTATGAAATAAATTTGTAAGAACTTAGGATCTTCATTTGGAATTGGCAACAATAATCCCATTTTATGATAAATTTGACCTTGAACACGAAACGTTGGCATAAAGTTGTCTCGAATTACTTTGGTAGCACCAAAAGATGTCATTTTGAAGCACGAATTATATTATCTTATATTTTTAAGAAAATGTTGTGAGTCCACATTAGTTCCGAAATGAAAAAAATATTTTTTATTGATATTTTGTTAAATTAAAAAAGTGTATATTTCGAAAAACTTACCTGAAATCAGCGATTGCAATGGTTCTGGAGGTGGAAGTAATTCAGATAGAACGATTTTACCATAAGAGCAACACATTCTCGGGGATTCATTTTTGTACCTGAGTTCATTGCACTATTGGCAAACTTCATGCATGTCACCAATTGCCACTAATTCATCTTCGGTATAATCTATATCCGATCTGTAGTTAAATGCAATACCTGAGTATCCATGAAAATCATTACGTCGATTCACCGCCATTCGATTATGATTTTGTTCTGTGGCTCGTGATGTTTCAATCGATTTCGCTGGCTTTGTAGTCGACCTTCATGTTCCAACGATGTCTCGGTAGCTCGTGGGGTTGTGGTATGTTGTCGAACACCTTCAAGACGTCTTTCGCATTCTGACGACGTTTCAGAAGCTTTTAAGGCGCTCTTGGCTTTCTGAAAGTGTTTCAGTAGCTCTTGATGTTGTGGCACGTTGTTGTAGGCCTTCAAGGCGTTCTTCGTGTTGTGATGGCGTTTCGGCGGCTCTACAGGTTGAAGCTCGACTCCTTTCAGTCCTCAGGCGACTTTCACGTCTTCCGAACTTTCATTTGCTCTCTGGGATTGCAAACGCAATGCATTTTTAGTGCTTAGGAAAGGGATGCTTTTATTCGGGGCATTTTTACAAATTGTTGCAAAATAAATGTCACTCAGGTAACGTTTAACTTGTTTAGAATCAAAGATTGAACTGAATTCCAAAACCGAATGCGTGTTATATTTATTTCTTTATATTTTACCTAATATGAAATCGGTTCAAGTCAAAAACCTTTTGAAGAAAATTAATGTTATTAAAATTTAAAAAATAATTGTGCTTGCGTCGGTCACAGGTAATTTTTTGTGATGTGTTTTGCAACTACTTATTTTATTTGGGAAAAATATTGACAGTTTACATTTTATTACTTAGGTAATTAAAAGTAATGAATTCATTGCCCACTAAAATACTTATTATAAAGTTTACCTAATGTATTTTTCAAATAAATAATAGTTTTATTAGTTACCAGTTTTTAGAAGTAAACAATAACATAACTATTACAGTACATGTATATGGTTCCCAAGATAAATATTTAAATAGTATGAGCTTTAGTACTTACTATCTATATGAGTTGAAAATTTCAAACTCAATAATTTAAGGGTCATATACCTTACTATTGCATATTTCAAGATATAATAATTTCTACACCCACAAATCAGAGAGGCACCACCTTCCTATAGCTGGAATACAAAATTGGGGACTCTAGCTTTTATAGTTGATAGCCCATAATGCTTGATAGCCCATTTTTAACAAAAATATTGATATTGAACCTTTAGATATTCATACAAAATTTTAGCAGTCCAACTGTTCTGGTGTTCAGATATGCAGATTTTTGTATTTACTTCATATGGGAGGTGCCATGCCCGCTTTTGCTGAACTCCCTATTTTTGTCCAAAATATTTATATTTAAACAAAAGTTATTTATACAAAATTGGGGACTCTAACTGTTAAAGTTCTTCAGTTAGGCAGATTTTAGTATTTACTTCATATGGAAGGTGCATTGTCCTCTAATGATAGGTCGCCTATTTTTGTCCAAAATATTTATATTAAAACCGTAGTTACTTGTACAAAATTTGAGGTATCTTGCTGATATAGTTTTTCCAATATATCCATTTTGTTATTATCTGACAATAGTAGGTTATGTAGTATATGTGGGAGTGGCACCTCTCTCATTTGAAATATCAACATAAAAAGTAGGAAAATCGTTTCAGCCGTTTAGTCGTCTATAAACTTCAAACATACAAACGAATGCACATTAACTTTTATATATAGGTGATGTCCGAGATAGAAGACGTTTTAAATTTAATTCATATGGGAAGTACCACACCCTTTTCCTAGTCAGCCCATTTTTGTCTAAAATATTCATATTGATACTAAAGTGGATTCGAAAAAATTTTAGGGCTCTAACTGTGATATTTTCATAGATATAATAATTTAATATTTTTTATATTGGAGGTGACACACCCACTATAGCCAATCCGCCCATTTTGTTTATATATACGTCAAAGTCGCCCATACAAAATTCGCAGTTTATGAGATATGCGACATTAAATAGTTATTGAATATGCGGGCGTAGCACCCCGCCTTCTTGAAATGTTAAAATAAAAAGTAGCCTATAATTCCTTCCAGATATACAGGAAGGTACTGTCAAAACTTCAAGAAAATCGGTCCAGCCGTTTAGCCGTCTATAGACTTCAAACAAACAAACGCACAAACAAATAAACACACATTCATTTTTGTTTATATAGATGTAAAATTCATAAAAAAAACTACATATGTGACGTATGAGTGATATCCAATTCCATTAAGTTTTATCAAGGAATATGGATATAAAGAATACGCATTATGTAGAAGTAGCATTACGACCCGCTCTCACCAAAATCTTTTTAAAAAATCATTTCTGAATAAGGGGGGCGGAAGACAGAAGGAAAATAAACACAAACAAAGAGCGTAACAATGTGTTGCTCTCATCATGACAGCGTAAAAACGCATTCAGTTGCTTGTCAGCTTCTAAAGGAGAATGTTCATGTCGCTTTTTACACCCAAGAAATATTACAGTATGATTCACTAATATCAATGAGAAATGATTTCGATTTTTGGAAGAATACTTGCCAAGTTAAATACGGTGTTTTTAGGTTTTTAACGCAGTACAATTGTTCTATACTTTTCGCTCACATATATGTACATATTATTGGGTTATAAGTAGATTTGAAAATATTACTAACAATTTTCCTCTGGGTTAAACATGCCTGTCATAATTTTTCTCATGTCATCTCTGTGCCGACGTCTGAGAATAAGTGATTTGAGAACAGTGTTCCCGTTTTTGGTTATTTCTAACCAAAATTGCTTATTTTTTGATCAATGTGCAGATGTGTAGATTTTTTTTGTTTTTTTTTTTTCTTTAAAAAACCCCTATTTTTTGTTTAATTTTTTATTAATTATAATTTAAACTTGAAAAAAAAATAAAACAAAAGTCTATGAATTTAATTTTGGTTATATTTTTTCTTATTTGGTGATTTTTTTCACAAATGGTGGTTACAAAATTTTTTTTCGTGGCAACACTGTTTCAGAAGAATAAATAAAAAATTAGTCAAACAACAAAAACGCACGATGAGAACAATTGAGAACATTGTTACGCTCTTGGTTTCTTTATCCTTCCCTTCTATCTTTCCCCCCGCGTCATGAAATATTTTTGAAAAATATTCCAAAATATGCCAAAATGCACATTCTTTATACTTTATTTTCTTTGGTTTTATACATCAGGAATCATAGATAGCATACTTGTAGGGGTAACTACTATGCGTATGAGTAATATATTTCAAATGCAATTAAATATTAAGTATGTAGTATGTAGCATACGTGGGCATGGCCCCTCGCTCATTTGGAATATCAACATAAAAAGTAGCCTATAACTCCTTCCAGACATACAGGAAGATACTGTGAAAATTTCAAGAAAATCGGTTCAGCCGTTTAATCGTCTATAAACTTCAAACATACAAACAAACACACATTCATTTTTATATATAAGATGTAACATCTTTAGCATCTAACGAAATATTTTCATTTTCAATTAAATTAATAATTACATCAATTACAATATTTTTATTAAGTACATATATCTATTCTAATTCTTCTTGATAAAAATATTCTAACACAGTATTCGAATATAGAAATTAAATCAATTTTTGATATTCATATTCATATATTACTGAAAACTCTATATCTCTTATAAAATTATATAATTACCCAACTATTATATTAATAAATTATTTATTAATCACCCTAATTGCTGTAGTTAAAATTACATAAATTATTTAAGGGACCTTTACGACCTATATTTAACTAATGAACAAACCTTTACGAGTTAAACACCCTATTCTTAGAATTGCAAATAGAGCACTAGTAGACGTTCCAGCACCTATTAATATTTCTGCATGATGAAATTTTTGATCACTTTTATTTTTATGTTTAATAATTCAAATTATCACTGGACTATTTTTAGCAATACATTACACAGCAGATATTAACTTAGCATTTAATAGCGTTAATCATATTTGCCGAGACGTAAACTATGGTTGATTAGTCATTGTATGTGCAATCAAGGCTATCAAAACCCCCACGTTACGAATTCGGGTCAAAAATTTAATGAAAGAATAGTTGTTTCACAAAATTTTTGGCACAGAATTTTCATTTCAAGAAAATTGACCATTTTTTGTTTGTTTTAAAAGACCAAGTCTGATTCTTCGTTTCTCGAATTTTATTTTTATTAAAGAAGAAGAAATCCATCCGAATTGGTAAACCTATTACAAACCTAACTTTTTTTCTCTACAAATATTTCTTTGTAAATATATCTTCGAATTTTATTTTATTTATTTTTTTTGCTATAAAATAAACAATTATCCTCCGAAGCTATCAGTGTATTTTGGTTTCTTATGGTGATGAAATGGATTTCATATTAGTTTTACTCTCAGCTATATTCGGTGTGGTGGTAGTTGTTCAGTTATTTATTGAATTTATATATCCAGTTATAGCGCCATTTATAGCGCAAGCTATAGCAAATGGGTGGTTTTTAATATGGAGGCCAGTGATATTATCCTCAAGATATTTACTTGGATTTCTAAATATTGGAAGACAGTGAATTTTGATGTTTAATTGTTCGTTTTGAAATAGTTTATGTAATAAATCTGAAATAGTTTTATTTAGAAAAGTTAATATAATCAATCAATAAACACTTCTATTACAATTAAATTATTTATTTGTTCTACATGTATCGAGTACCAAGAATACTCTTTTTCTTAAGAAAACGTAGTCACTAGTCACTTTCATAGTCACTACATACGTAATAAATTGGGCATGATTTACTTAGCATTGTTTAAATTAATCAAATAGGAAATAATTTTCTGTGTTTTAAGAATTTCTATTAAACAGATTTATAATATGGTAACAGTTATTAAAATTTAAAAACATCTGTCAACAAATTTCCTTGTTTCTTTATTTTTGTGAATCATTTAACAACAAAAATTAATTTTTTGTTAATTTATTCATGCTCACAACTGTTTATGCACGTTCGATCAGAACACTCGAACGACTTAAGCCGAAAGTCCATACCATCCGTTTTATGCGACCTTGCGTTACATGCGATTCTTGCATTTTATGCGTATTTTATTGCAAGTTACACGTAATGCGTTTTATGCGACTGGTTTTTTGTTTTGATCAGCTGTTGTGGTAAACAATAAAAATAGAAAATCAAATTCTAATTTTAAAAGAAGTTATGCCATTAATTACAAATTTATGAATTTACACATGTGATATTTTGTGCTGATAAATCCTACAAAAGGCTTCAAAAGTAAGCAAGGCAAGTGTTTTCAGTTATGCTATGTTCGCACGGCAGCAATTTTTCGTAATTCGCTCTCTCATTCGTAATTCAATGTCCAATTATGTGCTAAATTACATAATTCGTCATACAAAATTTTGTGAGCGAATTACCCAAATTGTGTGTAATTCAATTTCTATTACCCTGTGAATTACTTAAAAACCAATGTAATCTCTAAATTTTATCGTATTCTTGCCATCACCAGCTGTCAAAGCACAAAAAATATAAACAAAAAATATTGCAAACAATAAACAATAATGGAATCCAAAAATTATATTTTAAAAAAGTATTATTTATAAGAAAGTTATTCGCGAAATTAGCGGTGGAAGTCACTATGTGTGTAGAAAACCTTTTGAAAAGTATTTGCAGCTTTTGAAGAAGCTGTATGAAAAATATTAATAATAATTTAGTAATAAAAAGAAGAAGAACTGTAAAAAAGAATTACAAAACTACCGTGTGAACATGATAATTCAAATAAGTAATTCAAACAGCGAGCGAAGGCTCGTGCAAACATAGCATTAATTTATCCTTCATTTTTCTTATTTACAAATGAATACATTCAAAAGCGATGACACTCAGTACATTAAAACAATCAATTACTAGTATCGATTACATTCATGAAATAAATGTGTTAAAAAATTAATTTTAATGCATATTCCTCTTAAATTATTAGTAAAATTTATTATGAAATATGTTTTTATTAATATTTTTATAATGCATATAAAAAAATACGAAAATAATAATGCACTCTTTATATTTATCTAAACATATTTATCGAAACCATTCACAATAGAATATAATTTGTCATCTCTAGTATTACAAAAAAGCTGATATTTTTTCTTTTAGCAATGCGTGAGTCGCATAGAAAAGTAGAAAGTAAACCTACTTGATGCATTCTATGCGTCTATGCATGTTCTTCTGTAATTTGTCACGAACAACTACACTGATTCTACTTTTTCGGTATACGCATGTAATGGAAGGTCGCATGAAACGGATGGTATGGACTTTCGGTTTTACTCCTAATGATCGCACATACCGCATTCAAACCGATCATTTCGAGTGTTATGCAAATGTTCGATTGATACCCGTTCAACACTCGTTTGAAAGAGGCATAATTTTTGCGGTGTTTTGAGTGATTGAAACCAAAAAGAAACGATGAAAAAAATCATAGTAGGGAAGTGCCGTGGTCTAGTAGGTAGTGTGTTGACTTATTAGACGAAAGGCCCGAGTTCAAATCCCAGGTCAGACATCAAAACGAAAATATGAAAATATTTCTTCGGCGACTTCCTCTCAGCAGATTTCTGCCAAAAACTCTGAGAGTAAAAATTACCATGAAAAGCTTCTCAAAAATCTGTCGTTCGGAGTCGACTTTAAACTGTAGGTCCCGTTACTCATGTACAAAATTAACGCACACAACACGAGTGGTGTGAGAAGCTAGGACGTTGTACAATGGGTCAATTCGACCTCCGGGTACTGTACTTGTACTGTACTTGTCACAGTTGACAAGTACACGTCCTCTAACCTAACCTAACCTAAAAATCATAGTACTGTTTTGCAAAAAGGCACAAAATCAACGAGTGTGCATTTATGCATATTTAAAGGAAAAAGAAACTTGTAGTCTCTATCGTTCAAGAAATCACGAATCATACGCATTTTTTACAAAAACAAAAATAAATGTTCTATATTCTAAAATATGTAATGAGAAATATGAAGTTTTTAGTTAGATTTTTTTATTGTTATGAATGTTATATATCATTAAGAAAGAAGTATTTTATTATAATAATAAATACACAATAGTTTTATAAGAAACAATATTTCATTACAAAGCATAAAACACATTTTTAAAACAAAAAGGAAAGATATATTTTAATTTTCCAAATTCTTAAGATAGGAGTTCATAAAAATTAAGCTGTCGAACGACTTAGGTCCAATTCTGTTTCTTTTTTCGGCAATAACATTGCCTGCTAAAGAGAAAGGTCTTTCGGCAGTAGCACTGCTAGCAGGTATAGAATGTATTTGCAAGACAAGTTTTGATAAAGATGGAGAATTCTTCTTTATGTATTTATTTTCCACCACTTTAATGGGTCAAAATCTGCACTAATTTTCACAATTTTCGTACTATATCTCCTTACTTCCTCTTCAGGTGTTGCTGTCGAGTTTTCCAATAGGTCAGGTAAAAAAAACTCTATATCTTTCATTTGTGATGACTGGCTTTCTGAAATCCGTGAATCTGGTTCTTTAGTTATAGGTAAGGTTGTCGAAGTAGATGGACGTGGTTGTGAAGGATAAGTTAAATTAAATTTTTTGATTTCACAAACGCAAAACTTTTGAATATCTTGTAAATATTATCCTTGCATTTGAGCTGCTGGTGGATACAAAAAAAAGCTGCCTTATGCCACATACTTACGTTATTTTTCCAAATTGTATCAGTATTATCGGAAATATTTGTTTTTAGTGCCATAATTGCCATTATGTTGGAATTGTCAGACCCGCACAGAGTTTTAATTTTGTTAGTCGATGGTATTACAAAACATAAAGAGGGAGAACTGCAAGGATGAAATTTTTTGAAAATAATTTCAAAGTTTTGGCAAAGCTCTACTAAAACTTTAAGCGTTGAATTATAAATAGGTAGCAGCCTTTGACTTTCCCCTTTCTCCTTTCAGTGATAGTAAACCAGTTGTCTACTATTGATTTCAACATAATGTAATTAGAGTTCCAGCGGGTAGGGCAAGGACTCTTTAAAGATGTTGACAGTCTGCAAGTTTGCCTTTTTAAAATAGTTTACTATTTTATTACATTCAACTAAAATTTCTGCTAACTCTGATGTTTCCTCAAAGGACTTGTCTAAAATATTTGATAACAGGTGGCTGCTGCAGTTTAAACGTATATTGTTTTCCAAAGATTTAACAATATTTTTTTTTTTTTTTAACAGCACTTAGGGGATGGCCCCTACTCATGCAGTGCATTGTGCAGGTTTAGGAAAATAGGTTGTAGGAAGGTGGAAAGAAGGAGTAGTATTTGTGGACATTTGAGTTACAAAAATCGATGCGAAAGCGACCCGTCATCACAATAAGGAACAATTGAAAATCAAACGCCCTACCTCAAGATGCGAACGGTAAGGAAACGAGTTGCTGCTAGGTGACTATAAAATGGCCAGTGTCATACCTTCACCATTAGACAGTCTACAGCAATCGTCCCCAAGAAGCCCGCATCATAAGGTAAACAACGCCGCGGTAGCCAATTCCACTTTAGTTTGTTGTTATTAATATTCAAATTATTGCAGTTAGGTGTATGTAATAGGTGTGTATGTAATGTAATAGGTATGTATGTATGTAATAGGTTATCTTTAATAAATAAATCGTTTGATGGTGTTGTTGTTCAAAAACTGTAATTATTGACCGCGGAATTGTTATTGCTTCGGTTTTGTTTTATTTTAATTATTATTTTTTTCCTTTTTAATTTTAGCATTTTAATATTTTTATGTTATTGTTTGTGTATGTAATAGGTATGTATGTATGTAATAGGTTATTTTTAATAAATATTTCTTTTGATGGTGTTGTTGTTTAAAACTGTAATTCTTCGTTTGGTGGTGTTGTTGTTTAAAAACTGTAATTGACACAAAATAGGCGGACAGCGCGAATACGTCTGCACACGATGGATGACAAACCCCTATCTGTAACAAATTTTAAATTGTGAATGTTAGAAACTCCAAACTCACTGAATAGATTCTTCAATTTTTCATTTATGTTATCTGCAGTTGAGCTTTTGAAATCCATTGATTTCACTCCTAAAACAATGTCAACTAGAGCCAATTCTTCCAACAAGGTTTCTTTTAACGTAGTTGTCTGTCCAAATATCAATTGTAGAGGTTACATCACCACTGCTTACCATCTCGCATATTTCCTCCTTTAATTTGGACTTGCAGTCAATTGCTAGTTTCTGTAACTTACGAGAAACCGTTTTCGCGTCTGGAAGGAGATCGTTGGCATCTACGTTTTCACCGTACTTTGTGCCTAATTTTATAAAAAAGCGACCCATGATGCACAGGTCTCGATGGTAGCAAAATTGTTTTCAGTTGCCACTTTTGCAGTACTGCCGCCTCCTTCTCATCTTGGCAACATTTATGTCTCATAAGATTTGAAGTTTGGTTTTTTATATATTTTAATGTATATATATACCAAGCCTTCAAATATGGTTCCATCTTCTTTTTGTATTTCGGCCAATATATTCCATAAACGCCTCCTGCCTTTCTGTTTTTTTTTTAATAGTGTATTGACCATTTGCAATTTTTTTCATGATTTCAGCTTGATCATCCGACATTATACCAATGTGAACTCTTTCAAATAACTAGTGCTTAATTCACCCATGTTGTCCATTTTTATATGTGGCTCTCTTCTTGAGAAAGAAAATGTGTATTACAAATAATTCTCATTTTGAATTTTTACACTGATTCTGTAAGTTGAATGTTTCTCTCAACAAAAAAAAAAATAAAACATGAAGAGAGCTATTGACCAATTTTTTATAATATGTGAGTCATGCTACAGAAAACTCTCAGTAAGACTAAGATTTGTTTTGTGTGACGCCACAATTGTACGGTAGGTAGTATAACCAAAACAACCCAGTTTTCAATTACGTCCCTTTTAGCACTCTTTTGGCAATTATTGCTATGACGGAAATTTCCTACAATTTATTTCCTTGGCAATTTACCAACCTGCTCTGAAAAATTTAAATACCCGGCAATAAATGAATGAAATCAAGTGATTAACGAGAATTTTGTAAATCCAGATAATTAATGACACACATATCTGTAGTTATTTTTGAAATTGGACCCTTTCCAGATTATTAGCAAGAGGAGACAATTCATTTTTTGACCTAAACGTTACAAACACTAATATATATATAAAATATAAATATAAAGAAAAACATAAACATAAATTTAAATTTATTTGTATACATATGTAAATAAATACATTTACAATCACTTTTGTCTTATTTACATTTTTTTATAATAGTAATATTGCACCTACATGATTACAATCATACTCGTTTGATTATTGCAAAACAATCTTTAATATTTGTATAGAAAATATATTTTGCATTACTGTATTTTGGTTTCGGTCAATGCTGACAACGCAAAAATACCGTCTATTTCAAACGAGTGTCAATCGAAAATTTGCATAACACTCGAAATGATTGGTTTGAATGAGTATGTGCGATAATTACCAGTAAGTCGTTCGAGTGTTCTGATCGATCGTGCATAAAAATTTGTGAGCATGAATAAATTAACAAAAATGAGATTTTTGCAGTTCTCTGATTCCAATGTAAAAGATAAATTTACCCTCCAGAGATTCTTTTGTTTGCTTTCTTTGTCTTTTTCTTTCTTCTTTTTTTGTAAATGCAACAACAACTAAGACTGTGTAAATTTTGATGAATGATTCGAATCACTCAAATCATTTATGAGAATTATAAGTATTTTTCTAAGTTTATGAATATAAATGAGTAGGCGTATGAATCAAACATATTTCGAATGTTATGATTTTGATGTCAATGTTGTACCAAAGAATATGGATATAAAGAATGCGCATTATGTAGAAGTAAAATTTCTTATGGCGGGTTGTAACATCATAACCCGCTCTCAGCAAACATTACGACCCGCTCTCACTAAAATCATTTCTGGATGAGGAGGGTGGAAGACAGAAGGAAAAGAAACACAAACAAAGAGCGTAGCCATGTGTTGTTCTCATCATGAGAGCGTAAAAATGCATTCAGTTACTTTGCTTGTTAGCTTCTAAAGAACTTTCAGACTTTTTCAGACAATTTTACAACCAAAGAAATACTACAGTATGATTCACTAATATCAATGATTTCAATTTTTGGAAGAATACTTGCCAAGTTAAACACGGTGTTTTTAGGGTCTTAAGTAGAAGTAATAAGTAGATTTGCAAATATTACTAACAATTTTCCTCTGGGTTAACACATGCCTGTCATAATTTTTAGCATGTTCTCTTTGTGCCGAGAACAGTGTTGCCGTTTTTGATTATTTCTAACCAAAATTGGATATTTTTTTAATAAATATTTTTGTTTCTTTTTGTATTAATTATAATTTAAACTTGAACAAAAATAAAACAAAAGTCTACGAATTTAATTTTGGTTATATTTTTTCTTATTTGGTGATTTTTTTCACAAATGTTGGTTACAAAAATGTTATCATAGCAACACTGTTTCAGAAATAAAAAATTAGTCAAACAACAAAAACGCACGATGAGAACAACACATTGCTACACTCTTGGTTTCTTTACCCTTCCCTTCTATCTTTCCCCCGCGTCATGAAATATTTTTGAGAAATATTCCAAAATATGCCCAAATGCACATTCTTTATACTTTATTTTATTTGGTTGTACTCATACTTATTGCAACCTGTACTTATAAATCAATGTTGTAGTGAGTACGAATGTACATATGTAATTGAATTTCAATACTGTTGAAAAATTTTATGAGTACTTATGAGTAGCGAAAGAAAGATTCATTGCTGATCTCTGTTGCACACGGCTCATGAATTTATCCTTTGGATAAATTCTTAATTTTCTTTTAAACAAATTTGTACTGAAAAATCACTTCTTTTTGTAATCCTTAACCGAATTGTCACTTACATACTTAATTATAAATAAAACTGTTTTTAATCATATCTAGAATTATTACGAAAATAAAAAGATTTATCTTTTTGGGTACCCAAATCTACAAGGTAAGTTTCTCACAACAACCTTAAAAGAACTAAAAAATATTTACTAATATTTCATTTCTTCATTGACTTCTCTTAACTCCAATTAGAATTACGAACGAGTAATCATAATAACAAATTCTCTGCAGAAGATTGAGCCAATTTGTTTCAATTCCAAAATCGCAATCTTCTAAGGGTTAGTATTACAACTTGCCGTTAAAGTTGAGTTTAGTTAAAGGTACCTTTAGCTTCTGTGTTTACAAGATATTGCTTTTAAAATGGAAGAAGAGTAAGTTCTAAAATTACAAACTTCATATTTATAATTGTTTATTATTTTATTGTAATAGTTATAGCTTCGAAAAAGATGGAGAATTTTTAAAGCTTTTAATAAGAGTTCGATTGGATATGGAGGAGGACATCTCATCCTGACGTGTAAAAAAATTTGAACTTTGGAGTAGAGTTTGGGAAAAAGTAAAAGAGGAAATACCCAGTTTGAAATATTCAAAAGAACAGATTACTAGAAAATATTTAAATTTGTTGACAACATATGGAAGAATTAAAAACAGAAGTATAGAATATGGAAAAACTGCAACAACTTGGGAGTATTTTGATGAGTTTGACGATGCTTTTGGTGATAGGTATCCCATTAATACTTCCACACACCATTCTCCGAATCCTGATATGAGTGAGAAAAATTATTTTAATACAAAAGGTTTATAAATAGCAACTATTAAACTTAGAATTCTGATAGTATTTATTTCTTTTAATTGAAATAATTGCTACATACTTTTAATTTATTAGATTTCCCGCCATTCAAATCAAATGAATCATTTTCGAACAATAACTACTAACAAATGATTCAATTTTTTTTTTCAAATTTAATATAAAACTTGATATTTTAGGTGAGATGCTACATGATTACGACTGTGGTGCTACTGATCACAAGGAGCTTTTGGAACCATTAACCGATGGTTAGTATCGTTCTTCGTTACAAAACTTTTTGGGACAATTAAATTTTTATTGTTTACAGATTTTCCTAAACCTAGGAGGCAATTATAGCAGCTTTTCCCGCTTTACTCTGAAGTGGCCATAAGTGCCGACACAGTGGAATAAACCAAAGAATTGGAGTCTGACTTCAGACATTTTCAATAAATCGAATTATGAAAAATATTCCTTTGCCGACTGCCTCTTAGCAGCCTTCTGTCAAAAGATCTGAAAGCAAAATGAAATGTAATAGTATATAGAATATAGTATATATTAATAAATAATAAAAACAACTAACAACATTAATAATTTTTAACTTTTTCTCTCAAGAAATTAAAAAATATTGGCAACTTTCAACACGAAAACTTTTTTATGCGCATTACCCCTACAAGAAATTAATAACCGAAACTAACACATACAAAACTTACTTACCACCACACATGTAGTTTTTATTTGACTTTTAATGCTTCAGAGTTGTATTTGTTAATATTTCTTAATTTCAAAAACTCAATCGTAGTAGGCTTTGAAGACAAAAATTTATAATTACACCTATCCCCCGTTTTACACGGTACTCGTTTTACACGTTTTCGATCTTACACGGTTTTTGAAAATAAAATTTTTTTTAACGAAATTTATTAATTTTGCATTTACACGAAATTATAAACACTATACTATAATTTGCTTATATCTACAATAACATTTTCATTGTTTTACTGTCAAAATATTTTACTGTAATAATACAACAGTACAAAATGTATGTTACAGTTACGAATTCTTAGTACATATTGTACAAATTTCTAAAAAAAAGGCGTATTATTGAAAGCGAAAGTGACAGCAATTAAATTTGAATGAAAATAGAATATTAAGTCTTATTTATTTATTCATTTATAATGAATTTCTAATTTTAATTGTTATCTATAAAGAAAATGAATTATTTAAAATAGGTTTTTTTTATATTTGTTTTATTATTGAAATAAATTAATATTCTTATATTTATTAAGTGTGTTTGATATTAAATATATTAATATTTATTTTTCGTTCAATGTGTTTGTTATTCATCATATTAAAAACTGACAATGAGGGCTTTTTTATAGCGATTTTCGTTTAGCGCGGGTTTTTCATATAAAAGTGAATTTTTCGAGTTACACGGTTTTTTATGGAACCTATCTTCCGTGCAAAACGGGGGATAGGTGTATAATACTGTGTGAAAAATAGAATAATAAGAAGTTTGTGGGAAAAAAATAGAAAGATAAAAGAAAAAAAGGAAAGTGAATCAATTTTTTTTGGAAAAGTTTTCGCCGAAACTACGACTGAGAAGTTTATACTTTTTGTATAAATAAAAAATCTTTTACTGAAGTCTAACCAACAAACATTTGTGAATTCAACAACCAACGTCTTAAGCTTTTCTATACGGATAGAAGAGTAAGAAGTCGGACATTCATGCTACAAGGAAGGAAAGTGTTTTCTTTTGTGTGATTTATTTGTGAATTTTAAGTCCTCTAATTTTTGGTTACTTTTTTGTATAGTGTTCCAATTGGTACATGCTGCCATTTAAACCTTGAAGGAACATGGAAGCTCATCTTTGCCAGCTATCAAGAAATACCTCACCAGCACATGTAAGGTAAATGCCCAAAAATTGGCTTCATTGATTTGAAGAGTGCTGTCACCAGTGGAAAATTAAACCAAACTAAAGGTAAGGGTGCTTCTGGTTCATTCAAATTGTTAGCTGCTGCTTCAAAGGACCGCCAAAAAGAAGAAGGTAAAAACTGTAAAGAAGACTCGTACTGTTAAAGCTAAACCAGCCAAAAAGACCCCAGCAACTAAACCAAAAGCTCCTGAGGCCAAGAGTGCAGCCGCTGCAAAGCCCAAAAAAGTCGCTCCAGCCAAGAAACCAGCTGCCAAAATTATTGTTATTACTATTATTATATATATTATAAGATTTATTTATATACTATAAGAATTATGTAATTTTTATTCTGTTTTTTTTTCTTCTGTTTTCTGATTATTTTTCTCAATATTTTATATTATATTTATATTATACATATATTATATTAGATGTATATTAAAATTTTATAATACAAATATATGGAAACAAAAATTTTTTCAATTTATTCAGTAAGTTTGACTAGTCAAGTGACTAGTCACTGTTGACTAGTTAAATGACTAGTCACAGTTAACTAGTTAAATGACTTGTCAACAGCCAATAAGTTTGACTAGTAAACTGTAACTAGTAAACTAGTCATTAGTAACTTAAAAACAACGAAAGAGTGAGCAGGTTAGATATATGTTTTACAGTCGAAAAAATTCATATGTTAGAAAGAGAAGCAAAATCACATGTACACGAATGTTTACGTCAAGGTTTTCACATTGCCGTTCTGGTAGGGTACGTCTTATTTTGATCTTGTAATATTTATCTTCTTAATAACCTCTTACACATGAAACTATATTCATTGTGACCGAAAATCAACCACATTTCGATTAATATTTAAATATTTAAGAATCTTTAAAATTTTCATTGAAGTAATTAAAAAATATTCAAAATTTTCCCTTTTTTAACACACAATAAATAAATGTTTGTTTACATTTAATTTTTCTATTTCATACACCAGTTTTCACTCTGTATATCTGTTGCTTCTAACACATTTGCTTTGCAATACATTGTAACATTTTTTTCTCCCTCTAAGCTGTCCTGCGTTTTTATGTTATGAACGTTTTTCAACTGTCAAAGTTTTCGTTACTTGTTATATTTTGATCTGGAACACCAGAACAGTTAGACTGCTCAAATTTTGTGCAAAGATCTAAAGGTTCAATATCAATATTTTTGTTAAAAATCGGTGATCAAGCATTAGGGGCGTGGCAAACTCCATATGAACTAATTACTAATTAGTTATCAGATCATATTATTTGAGTGACATTTATTTTGCCACAATTTATAAAAATGCCCCAAAAAAAAACACCCCTTTCCAAAAGCACCAAAAATGCATTCCGTTTGTAATACCAGAGAGCAAATGAAAGTTCGGAAGAGCGTGAAATTCGCCTCAAGACTGAAAGGAGTCGAGCTTCAACTTCTAGAGCCGCCGAAACGCCATCACAACGTGAAGAACGCCTTGATGGCCTACGACAATGTGCCACAACATCAAGAGCTACTTGAAAGTCAACGAAATCTTACCTCTTTAGCACTGGCTTCTGAAACGCCGCCAGAACGCGAAAGACGTCTTGAAAGTCTTCGACAACATGCCACAATCGCACGAGCTTCCGAGACATAGTTGGACCATGAAGGTCGGCCACAAAGTCCGCGAAAGCGTACCGAAACATCACGAGCCCCAGAAACGCCTTCAGAATGTGAAAGACGTCTTGAAGGTCTTCGACAACATCACGAACTACCGAGACACCGTTGGAACATGAAGGTCGGCTACAAAGCCAGTGAAATGGTACCGAAACATCACGAGCCACAGAAACGCCTTCAGAGCGTGAAAGACGTCTCGCAGGTCTTCGACAACATGCGACAACCGCACTAGCTACCGAGACACCGTTGGAACATGAAGGTCGGCTACAAAGCCAGTGAAATCGTACCACAACATCACCAGCTAATGAAACAATTTCATTTGCGTCGAGAACAAAATCGTAATCGAATGTTGGTGAATCGACGTAATGCTTTTCGTAGATACTCAGGTATTGCATTTAACTACAGATCTGATATAGATTGTACCGAAGACGAATTAATGGCAATTGGCGGCATGAATGAAGTATGCCAATATTGCAATGCACTCAGATACAAAAATGAAACACCAGGAATGTGTTGCTCTAATGGTAAAATAGTTTTGTCTGAATTATTTCCACCTCCAGAATTATTACAATCGCTGATTTCAGGTAAGTTTTTCGAAATATATACTTTTTTTAATTTAACAAAATATTAATAAAAAATATGTTTTTTTATTTAGAAACTAATGTGGATTCACAACATTTCCTTAATAATATACGAAAATATAATTCGTGCTTCCAAATGACATCTTTTGGAGCTACCAAAGTGATTCGAGACAACTTCATGCCAACGTTTCGTGTTCAAGGTCAAATTTACCATAAAATGGGATCATTGTTGCCAATTCCAAATGAAGATCCTAAGTTCTTACAAATTTATTTCATAGGAGAAGCGGATAACAATGACCAAGTGCACCACCGCCTGCATTATAACCCTGACACAAAACAATGGATTGTTGCCGATTTACAAGTGATGTTTCATGAAATCAACGAATTGGTAAGGATCTTTAAGCAAACCAAAGATGACCCACGATTAAGTTCAGATGACCACATAATCGCAATTCATGCTGATAGAACTCCATCCAAGGCAATTGATTCAGGAAACAATCTCGGGAAATGACGGCTACTCACTTTATCGCCGACGTTCTGTGGATAATGGTGGACGATCAATTTCAATAAAGGTGCATGGAAATGATGTTGATGTTGATAATCGCTGGATAGTACCTTACTCTCCATTGCTTTCAAAAACATTTAAAGCGCATATTAATGTTGAGTATTGTCATTCAGTTAAGTCGATCAAATACATCTGCAAATATGTTACTAAAGGGTCTGATATGGGTGTATTTTCATTACAAAATCCAAATGATGAAATTACGTAGTATCAAATGGCCAGGTACATTAGTAGCAATGAAGCAGTATGGCGAATTTTAGGATTTCCCATTCATGAGCGCCATCCAACTGTTGTTCATTTATCAGTGCATCTGGAAAATGGACAACGGGTTTACTTTACAGAAAGAAATGCTCGAGAGAGAGCAGCAGCACCACCGGCTACAACATTAACATCATTTTTTGATCTTTGTAGAAATGATATGTTTGCTAAAACTTTGTTTTATTCAGAAATTCCGACGTATTATACGTGGGATGCATCAACAAAGAAATTCCAACGTCGAAAGCAGGGGAAACCTGTTGATGGTTGGCCAAATTTATATTCAACAGATGCATTAGGTAGGGTTTATACCGTCCATCCTCAAAATGCTGAATGTTTTTATTTGAGAATGCTTCTGATTAATGTTCGAGGACCAACATCTTTTGAGACATTACGTAGTGTTGATGACTTAGTATGTGCAACATATCGAGAGGCCTGTCAGAAAATAAACATTTATTGGAGAACGATTGTCATTGGGAAACAACGCTTGAAGATGCAGCAGTAATCAACCATCCATGGAAAATAAGGGCATTATTTGCGATAATATTGGTATCGTGCTCACCATCTAATCCAAAAGATCTTTGGAATAAATTTAAAACATATATGGCTGAGGATATATTACACCTGGGAAGAGTTACCAACAACAATGTAACGCTTAAACTAAGTGAAAGTATGTATAATGAGGCATTAATTCTACTTGAAGACAAATGCATGGCGATAAGGAATGTGACACTCATTGAAGTTGGAATGATTGCTCCTATTCGGTCAGGAACTGATGCACAAGATCGAGATCTACGACGAGAGATGGAATATAATCATTAAAATTTGGAAATTTTACTGGAAGAAAATTTACCAAATTTACAACAAGAGCAGAGAATGGTATACAACAATAACAAACAAACATGGAGGTCTGTATTTCATTGACGCACCTGGAGGAACCGGAAAAACGTTTTTAATTTCATTGATATTGGCAAAAGTTCGATCGCAAAAAAATATTGCATTAGCTATTGCGTCATCCGGCATTGCTGCCACACTCTTAGATGGTGGTAGAACAGCGCATTCTGCACTAAAATTACCCTTGAAGCCTCAATTTTCCGAAGATTACACGTGTAATATAATGAAAAATTCTTCAATGGGAAAAGTATTGCAACAATGTGAAATCATAGTGTGGGATGAGTGCACCATGGCGCATAAGAAATCTTTGGAAGCCCTTGATCGCACTTTACGGGATTTTAGGAGCAATAATAACATATTTGGAGGTGCATTAGTTTTATTAGCTGGTGATTTTCGTCAAACACTTCCTGTTATACCTGGATCAACGCCAGCTGATGAGCTAAATGCATGTCTAAAATCATCATATCTTTGGCGACATGTTCACACTCTAAAATTAACCACTAATATGCGTGTTCAGTTGCAACGTGATGCTTCAGCATCAACTTTTTCCAAACAATTGCTTGATTTAGGTAATGGAAGAATTCCAATGGATCCTATAACAAAGTACATAAAATTTCCATCAGACTTTTGCAGAATTACCCAATCCAAAGAAGAATTAATAAATTGTGTATTTCTAAATATCGTGCAAAATTTTAAAAATATGCAATGGTTATGTGAACGTGCGTTACTGGCATCCAAAAATATTGACGTTAATTCCATCAACAGCAATATTCTCAACAAGGTCGATGGGAATCTAAGAACTTATAAATCGATCGACACAGTATCAAATATTGAGGATGTCGTCAATTATCCAGTCGAATTTTTAAATTCGTTAGATTTACCAGGCTTTCCACCACATGACTTACAGCTAAAAAACGGTGTTCCCATTATTTTACTTAGAAATATTGATCCTCCACGACTTTGTAATGGCACTCGACTTACAGTAAAAAAAATGATGAACAATCTTATCGAGGCGACCATTATAACTGGAAAGTTTAAGGGAACTGATGTGTTGCTGCCACGTATTCCTATGACCACATCGGATATGCCATTCGATTTCAAGCGCCTGCAATTTCCTATTCGCCTAGCATTTGCAATGACGATTAATAAAGCTCAAGGTCAGTCCTTGCAAGTTTGTGGACTTAATCTAGAAAATCCATGTTTCTCACATGGACAGCTTTACGTCATATGTTCGCGAGTAGGAAAACCCGCAGATTTATATGTATAAGCACCAAAGGGAAAAACAAAAACTATTGTGTAGCCCAAGGCATTAGAATAAGAATTATTTATTTAAGAAAAAAAGTATATATTAAATTTTAGCAAGTAAGAAATAAATAGCCCATTAATGTATTATTTTATAATTTAAATGAAATATATCGAGCCATAACCGCAAAAATATCTCAAGCGACAAAAACAAAATTTAACAGGGGAAGGTTTTTATTATTTATTTCTTAGGCAAATTAAGTTAGAAAATTAAATTTTTTTCTGTTATAAATTCATAACGGTACAGAGTGTGACCCTGAAATTTTTATAGATGATGCAAATGATGCCAATGAATTTATTTATTACAAAAAACGATATTTGAAAAATATGTAGCTTGAGATAATTTTGCGGTTATGGCTCGATATTGTCATCAAATGAAAGGTTCATTCTTTAAGAAAAATTGCATAATTTAATTACTAAATAAATAAACTTTTTAATTATTATGTATTTAATTTCGATGGGGGAGGGTAGCGAAGCACACCGGGTATTAGCTAGTTATAAATAAAACTGTTTTTAATCATATTTACACTTATTACGAAAATAAAAAGATTTCCCTTTTTGGGTACCCAAATCTACAAGGTAAGTTTCTCACAACAACCTTAAAAGAACTAAAAAATATTTACTAATATTTCATTTCTTCATTGACTTCTCTTAACTCCAATTAGAATTACGAACGAGTAATCATAATAACAAATTCTCTGCAGAAGATTGAGCCAATTTGTTTCAATTCCAAAATCGCAATCTTCTAAGGGCTAGTATTACAACTTGCCATTAAAGTTGAGTTTAGTTAAGGGTACCTTTAGCTAAAGGGAACTGAAAAGTCAAACTTACAGATAAAATAAAGTTAACTGTTTTCAAAAGTATGGCAGCGCCGGAGCAATGTTGATAAAACTGCTCAATTAAACAAGTTTTTCTTTAAACGCAGTGGCAACGAAGGGCCTCTTTTTGTTGTTGTTGTGTTTCCTAATTTTGTTTATATTTGAAGTTGCCATATTGAAAATAATATATATTATGGCAAGCTCAAACATAAACTTAACTTTAAAAGTTAACGGTAGGATGATCCTCCCTTTGGCCTAACGCTCACTTCTATCTTATTGGGTACTCATAATAATGAAAAACAATTTATCTGCCCTTTAAAATCCTCCATTTAATGACCCTAAAAGAGAGTTTATTTTAAAATAACATACAAGTTATTACACCTAAGTTCAATCAATTCAATTTAATTGGTATCTATTCTATGAAAGTTGTGCTATTCCCTGTTGTGCTATTCCCCACATTCGAATAGAATTTAAAAGAGCTTCTGTCATATGCTGATAATGCTTGGAATAATTTGTGGTAATTTTGATTCGGAATACCTGCTTGACAAAATTAATTTCAGACTTCCCCCTAAAGTGACTCGCAATTAACAATGTAGGTGTTTCACGTTACAGATCTTTCTATACTAATGATGACTATTTTTAACATATTTGTTTAAATTGTAACCCTTTGCATCCGAATGGCGCCTCTCAATTCATTACTTCAACCCGAACAGAGTCTTTGACGGGCCTTTACTATTTCTGATAATATTGTTCCTTAAACTGTGCACGCATTGTAAATTTTCTTCCCAGGTATGAGATTACTCCGAGATTACGAGATGTATCAGATGGGATGATGGACACTTAGACGCATCTTTTTGAAATACTTTTACATGTGTTTGTAACATTGTTGCAAAATTGAAATTTTGAAATGGTACTGAACTATAACTAAAATAGTACTTTTTTGCATCAAATGGTACTTTTGTAAAAAATATTTATTTATACTTAATACACATACGTAATGGAATAGAAAAACTAACGACTTATAACTACATATTAATCATCTACAAAACAAAAACCGTTGATTCGATACGTAAAAGCCCCGTTTAGTCAATTGTCGACGGAACGTAACGGAATGTACGTTCAGTTTAGCATATGTAAAGCAAATTAAATACTTACCGAAATTACATTGCGATTCGCTAAGCATTCACATTGCTTTTCTTGTTCTAAAAACAAACGTACGTTGTGTGGACGTTGTGCTAAATGGGACTAAAGACTAATTCTACCTTTAGCGTTATGTTGAATATGTTCCTAATCCATTAATAGTTGAAAGGCGCGAATTATGAAATATGTAATTATAATAAAGTACTGAAAGTGTACCGGGGTACTGCGGTATTTTTGAAATGGAAAAGTACTAAAGTACTGAATTTTTCAACACTGGATTGTAAGTAAATTGTGAGCTTCGCAAAATATTTTACTAATGTCATCCATGTTTCATAACTAATTTAAATAAATAGAGGTCTACATTAATATCGTACTACCTTTTTGGTAATTTTTTGAATTATCCGTTTTATGAAAAAAAAATCTGCTATTATAACTACAAGGATATTAAAATGCTCTTGTAACACAAAATATTTATAAACTGAATCAAGTACGAAAAATTACAATATCCAAACTCATGGCGGATATTTTTACCCCGAATACTACAAACATACATATATAATTGCATTTGAATATTCATGTTGCCTAGAACTATAATTTAATATTCAAAGCAATCCAAATTATCTTTAAAAGAATTATCTGTATTAAAAAAATAAAAAACATCCAAAGGATGAAAACAATGGAGAATAAATCCATTTCATCACCACAGAAAACGAAAAATCACTGAACGCGTTCGAGGAAAATTGTCTCTTTTATAGCAAAATATGGGGAGAGTGATACAAAGTCAAATAGTAAACATTACAAACAGAGATTCGTAGCAATAGGATTCAAGCTGAAACTTGACAAATTTAATATATTGCTGAGGCAATTTTTATGATTTTAAAAATATTTAAGTAATTAACTTCCAGAAAATAAAAAGGATAACACCATAGTAATACTCTTCTGTTATAAAAGACTTAAAACAGTAGGGACCGTAATACCATAATAATTTTAATGACGTTTCCACAGATGTATTATCAAAAGAATATACTACATTCCTGTATACCATTGTGGATGAATATAATGGGAAAGAATTTGGATACAATTAAATGATGAGTTGTATACTATGTTCCGACATGCACTTTTATTAAGTCAATATTCGGTTATTTGAGAACAATATTTTAAGTGTTCAGACATAATGATATACGCAGTTAAGCTGCTTATTCAATATTCATTTGATAGCTGGTAAACAAAACAGCTGGTTGTTTCAACAACATTGTTTTTATTCTTTTTTTTTTTTTTTTTTGTTTGTCGTTGTTGCCATTCGAGTTGTCAAATATCAACAGAAAGTGGTCGGATAATTGTAATATACGCATTGAACATACCTATGACAGTGCTGTATTTTAAGTTTTACAATATTATAACAATTTGCGTATTTATTGCGCAATAATTAATTGACATTTTATGTGAAATATTGAGCTCAATACTGGCGTTTATTGCGATTTACGCAATAAAAGTGCATGTCTGAACATAGTATTATACAAAAGCATAAATTTTTAAGGCAAAACGAAAAGGATACCTTTTAGTATCAACAATATGCCATACGAGTATATCATTTGGAAAAGGACTGAAGTAAAAGGTATAAGTTGCTAAGGCAAGATGTCTAAAAGAAGATATGCTCTAGCCACAATAAAAGTCAAAATATTGAAATATATGCATGTATGTATTTTAAGCAAAGAAATTGCAATATTTTGGAAATAATGAATTTGATAATGATTAATGAAAAAATTATTTTTAAAATCAAAATAGTGTTTGGAGCAAAAAAATTTTCTAGGAAATCATTAAAAATAATGTATAATAATAATTCGTGAAATTTTGAACACTTTCAGTATTATTGGTAATGGGTTGTATGTAATTTGATACGAGCAATCCTAAATAGCACATGTTTTATATAGCTGGGTACAGTCTAGCCTCTAGAGTTCTAATCTATCAATTTATTACACTACACCGAACACAAGACGTTCACGCTGATCAGACTACTTTAAGTTTTTATTTTCAAGCTTCGTACAACTATTGTTCAATTCACACAAGCCGTTGTATTGAGTGTATTGTTGGACGAATATACAATAGTGTATGCTAGTTGTTGATAATTTTCATGTAAAAATCCGAACACTCATGCAAAAAAGTATATGGGGAGACCTTTGTATTCATTTGATGGAACACATTATGATAAATGTTTTGGGTTGCCCATTTTCTGGACGCTGTTGACACAATCTCAAATGTATTTTTTTTTATATATTTTAACGTCACAACACTTTTTAAACATAAATATATATTTAATTCCGGCCAAATAATCCCAATTCGAAAATAGACTCAATAATAAGAACAGCAAGTAGCATCATTCCTGTAACCAAAGAAATATACTGGAATATAGCATAGGCAAGGAATAAATATAGCTCCCACATCTCATCACCACAGAAAACGAAACAGTACTGATAACATTTCACGCAAATTCACACTTTTATAGTAAATAATATTTTTTTTAATTTTGTTATATGCAGTATACAGGCAAATTTGAAACAATAAATGAAATTTCGGCACTAAAATTATGATTACTATGCGAAACGACCTGAAAATTCCCTTTTAAAAGGTTGTAAATAAAATTCAAGAAACTAAGATCATCTTAAAATGAAAAGAAAAACATTTGTTCGTCCATGCTTTCAATATGCAAATGTGTATACAATGTATTTCTAGAAGTTGCCAAACTTAAACTCAATTCACAAAAGAATTTTTCCCAGGATGAAATTTAGAGTTGATTAATTCAGTAATAAGGGATTTCTGTGCTATTCAATCTTATTCTGTATCTAAATGCAATATAAAAAATAAATCGATAATTACCCCTGCAAGTCTACTGTGCTTCATTTTTCTGAATGGTTTGAAAAAATGTCTACTCCTCCATGTGTGCGATACCATCAAAATATTTTTTTCGTTTGAAGGAACTATTGACGTCATAATGTGTAGAATATAACATTCCCTAGTTGCAACGCATTCGAAATGCCAAATTTTCCATGATTTTAAGGGGATAAATCAGTCTGAATTTGACCGATAGCAAGAGTTATGTTGGCTTTGGGATTTGTTCTGTATTTTGTGCCTTATTCGTATACACAAATTAATGTCCAGTTAACATCATTTCCGTGTGAGACGAACAAGATCTCAAATTGTTCGTGCAAAATATCCAATGTGTCATGAGCTATGTAGAACGGAACATCAAACAGTGGTTTTTTGGTGGCAAAAAAACAATTTTTTTTATCATGTCTATCAAAACATATGGTTAAGTTAACAAAGGTAATAGGTAATTGTTTATGAAGTGATGGTTCAAAGAATTTTTTGATAATTATATATTTACATACATATATATATTATATATGTTGCCTTAGTTTGCCCTCTCTTTTGTATGGATTAATTCTATGAGAACCTAGTTATGTCATATGTGCTAAACGAATTCAAACGTTCGACGACCGGCTGGGTAATAAAAGTTTGTCGACTTAACACCCAGATTCCATAGGACGTGCGATGATCGTGATTTTTTTTTTTTTTCATTAAATTTGTTTCCTAAAAAACAAGTTTTTTTTTTACAAAATTCAATTTTGAATTTTTTTCAATAAATTTAATAATAATAACACGAAATATATACATTTTTAAATAAAATATTGTCCCGGGCAAAAGTAGCAAAGAAACACAAACAGAGGATACCGGCCTCCAATGTTTCCTTTAAACATTTTGGAACTTTTGTAGAAAACAGGATTTTTTTTTGGTAAATAAAGTTTTTCCCCAGAAATAAAAAATTTTTTACAAAAAATTACTGACAAGGCTGTCAACAACTGAACAAAAGAGCATAAGCAATATGTGTGAATTCACTCTGCACAGTTGTGCTATGAAATGGTAATCCCTGCACTAAAACGATCAGTACATTGTTGGACAACCTTACTATTAACAAGGTACTATATTACGAGGTAAATGGTATAATGCATACATATTTATGTTTTGCCTTAAATTTGTAATTTAAACAAATTTAAGAGGGTTTTGTATGTTAATCAAAAACAACAAAACATTTTAATGAAATAAAATTCTCCATAAGATCGATTCTAGGCGTTCCATGTATTAAATACATTACTTTACAGTGTGACCGTTCACGCTAGCAATAAAATTCAATTTCATACCACAATTCGGTATAAAAAATAATCGAGTGTTTACACTTGTTTCAAATAATTTATGATTATTATTATATTCCGATAACACAGTGTGCTTATGTTGATATTTACTGTTGTGATAAGTTATTTCGAAATTTGGCTTGATAAATTCTTATATTCTTATCAAA
Organism: Sarcophaga rosellei; assembly: GCA_930367235.1. Lineage (NCBI taxonomy): Eukaryota > Metazoa > Arthropoda > Insecta > Diptera > Sarcophagidae > Sarcophaga > Sarcophaga rosellei. The sequence continues at coordinate 68,881,935 of OV884019.1, forward strand.
GGCTGCGGAGTGGATCGGCGTGTATTGTCAATAAATTATTTTGATTTTGGAACTAATATCGAATTGCGAATAACAAGATTGAAATAGAAAATACGAGTAAATCCGAATATTGTGTTAAATGCCACTCGTTTTATTCTTTCATTCAATAAATTAATTTGGTTATGTTTGTTAGATTTGAGAAGTTTATAAATTAATTGAGAGAGAATCCAAGAGAAATGGATTACTAAAAAAATCAAAGGTTGAATACTGAGCGGTTCTTTAATTTAATCTTCCCTCTTTTTGTCTTTTCGTAAGTAAGGTTGTAGCCGCACTCTCTTGCGTGTTTCAGGACCATTTTTCCACCGTCTCTTATATCCTCCCTTTTCTACCTCTTCTCCTTTTCCAATTTGCTATCCCCTTCACTGCTATACCTCTTCTCTTCTCTAGGACAAATTTACAATGGATTATTAACAAGTATACGTCCTCAACCTAACCTAACCTTAAAATTTCTTAAAAGATATTAAAAAAAACACTGACTTTATTTATAAATGATTTATCTTCGGCTAGATTGAATTCTAAAGTGGTAATGTTGTTCAGTTTAAGTAAGAAGTTTTAAAGCTCTGCTTGATCCTGTTTACTGTTACGGATAATGGATTTCGCTTCCTTTTTAGTGTCGAACTAACCTAATTAGATCAACTTGATCAATTCATAATTATCAATTAATAGGCGTTAAATACAATGACATTTTTATACGAAGAAAATTACGCCATTTATTACCATTTTATGCAAATTGTAATAATTGGTTGTAAAAGAAAAGTTATTAACATATGGTAACTTTGTTTAACATTATTGTACTGTTGAGACAAAACCAAACTAAATACTTCAAAATGAACACATAAACATTTAAAAGAACACAATTTAATTTAACGTCCACCAAATCGCTCAATAATCGAGTCTATAATAAAAAGCACAAGTAGACCCAATGATGCCGACATAACAAGGATGTCGAAAGGGATAAAAGTGAGTAAAAAAGCTAACATCCACATTTCGCCACCATAAAAACCGAAAAAGAACTGCGAGTATACCATTAAAACTGATGCTTTTATAGCAAAAATTGTCGTGAACAGTAAATATTTGTCAGTAAATTTGTAATAGGCAGTTATTTACGGACAAATTTAAAACCAAAATGAAATGAAATTTTGAAAAACAAAATATATTTAAATGTCAATATATACGGATGATTCCTTGAGAAGTACGAGATACGACTACCCAATTCTCTCCTGTCAAAATAGTGTTCACAGGAAATAAATCTAAAGAAACACTGTACGTTGAATGTCAAACCACCACACAAAATAGGCTTTGAAAAATTTGAACTTTATCTGAGAATTGATAATAGGTTGTCCACGTTGTACTCATAATCATTGCAACCTGTACTTATAAATCAAAGCTGTAGTGAATCAAGAGTAGTTGAATTTCATACTGTTGAATCACTCATACTCAAAATTTCATGAGTACTTATGAGTATAGAAAAAACGATTCATTGCTGATCTCTGATCTATACCACGTGTATGAAAGATCATACACTTAACCAATCATGTACCTGAAAGACGTCACATAAATTTCGAAATTAATAATATTTCATATATCAAACTGTATTTAAATATGTTGTGGCACATATAAACTTTTGAAACCGCATGAGTTTGCTATGACATACATAATTGGCCATTACAACCCTTCAGTCAGGATTACGACCTATCTTCTCAACACCACTCATGTTGCGAGTGCTAATTTAATACGTGAGTGGCGGGACCTTCAGTTTAAAGTCGACTCCGAACGACAAATTTTTTGAGAAACTTTTCATGGCAATTTTATTTGCTCTCAGAGTATTAGCCAGAAATTTGCTGAGAGGAAGTCGGTGAAGAAATATTTTTTCATATTTTCGTTTTGATGTCTGACCTGGGATTTGCACCCAGGCTTCGCGTCTCATAAGTCAACACACTACCTACTGGACTAGTTTGAGTTTGCTATGATCATAGAGAAAATAACTCTATGTACATTGAATATCTGAACAATATATGAGAATTGATAATAGGTTGTATGCAATTACGCTGTACGAGTTTGCTATGATCATAAAAATGAAATTCATTAGGGGGTTTTGTGTCCTAAAAATCAATTGGCTGTCAGCTTCGTCCTTATCTGTCCTGGAGTAATCTAAAACTTGCATACATTTTTGAAAAAGGGTTAATTTTGTGATATACAAAGATTAAGACGGGATCTAGGAACAGAAGCTGGAGTTTTTGGCCATAGAATAAGATATTATGAGCCCATGGGGAGACAGGCGGAGACCTACATATGCGTACCATCGAAATATGTTGGTAATTGAACTTGGATAAGGTAGAAAAAAAATGGCCACCTCAAAACAATTTGACTGCTAGGCCGTCATTTGAATAGTCGGTTCTAATGCTTCATAGATTGTTAAAGAAAGTTTTAGTTAAAATTTTTTTTCTTTCAAATTCTATTGGATAGCAAAAAACCTGTATAGTAAATAGTGGACGTCGTTTTGCCACCAGAAGAATTTATTGAGAAGTTTATTCCTGCTTGTTAAAAAGAATTTTTGGGTTCCAACGAGATTAACTCATATTTAACAATTAATAGGTGTTACATGCTATGGATCCTTTAATTTAAAATCCTATTGACAGGGTGTCAATTTTAATATTTGGCCAATTCACAGGATTAGGTATCGTGTATATTGTATTGAATACACTTGGTTGTTTATGAATGCTCAATGCTATGATGTATTGTGTATTTCGAATTCTTCTTATTATTCTTCATAACTTTTTTCATTCACACAATTTGATAGCACGAACCAACTTTTAAAAACATATGAAAAAAATGTGTATAAGTATATCGGATTTTTACATGAAAATTATCAACAACAAGCATACACTGTTGTATTTTCTTCCAACAATACGCTCAATACAACGATATAACGGCTTGTGTGAATTGACCAGTAGTTGTACGAAACTTGAAAATAAAAACTTCAAATAGCGTGAACGCCTTGTGTTCGGTGTAGTGTAATAAATTGATAGATTAGAACACTAGAGTCTAGACTCTAACGAGCTATCTAAAACATGTGCTATTTAGGATTAGTCGTATCAAATTACATACAACCTATTACCAATAATCCTGAAAGTGTTTAAAATTTCACGAATTATTATTATAAAGGGCTATCCAATTCGTGGTTTCAAAAGTATGGGACTGGAATTCGACATCTGTCAAACTAAGTTATATGAAATCAATTATTTTGACAGTCTGACATTGTCGAAAATGGATGTTAAGCGATCCCACAACGCATAAAAATTATCAAAACCTGCTACAAAAATGGCGATTCTGCCACAGCCAAAATTTTCTTCACCGATGAAGCACATTTCACACTCGATGGGTATGTCAATAAACAAAATTGTCGTATTTGGGGTTCTGAGAATCCTCAAGTAATTGAAGAGAGGCCATTGCATCCAGAAAAGGTCGCTGTTTGGTGCGCTCTTTGGTCCGAAGGTGTGATTGGACCTTACTAGCTGAGATACCGCCCAATATGTGTCAAAAAGTGGTCGAAAATTACCTCAAAAGAATCGATGCTTGCTACTTGCTTGCGGAGGTCATTTAAATGATGTAGTGTCAATGTCAACGTTCAAACTTTACGATAAAAATAAGAAATATCATGAAAAAATATTTCATATGTGTTTATTTACGTTTACTTTTCATACCACGAAATGGATAACCCTATATATTCGTCCAACAATACACTCAATAAAACGATACAACGGTTTGTGTGAATTGAGCAATTATTATAAATCGTTGTGATATTATTGGGCTTGTAAAAAGAAAAATTATTTCAGGCTTAATTACTGTTTTTGATATTTTTTATTGCATTTTTTAAGTTTTTAAGAATTTACTCATCACAGGCGTAATTAAGCAAAAAGTAAGCGAACATTTAAAATACTTAAGATCACAATCACATGAAGATCACTTGTCAAACATACATACATATTTAATTTAGAGCATTATTTCAAAATGTGTATATACATAGGTACGTAACCCTCTCTATGCATTTTCACAAGTATAATCACTATTACAATTGCAAAAAATAACACGATATAAGGCAAGGCAAGCACAAATACCGCACCCATTTTATCAACACAGAAAACGAAAAAGCACTGAAAGTATTCGATGCAAATTGACTCCTTTTAAAGGAAAAACAAGAGAAGTCATACAAAGCAGACAACAAATAAATTTAAAATAATTGAAAAAATTATTTGTTCAAAAATTAATCATTTCCTAATACACTAGTAATAGGTTCAATGAATAGGTATGAAGTATTGCTTCATAAGTTGTCTACGTACTGTCTAGTCTGCTGTGAAGTGATATACATACATCGATATTGTAAAAACACATCATATATCTTATCGACACAAAATAAATATAATAAATAAATAAAATAAAAATTAATAAATTGATCATAAAGCATATTTACGTCAAAATCAAGATTAGTTTTGAAAATTTTTTGGGAAAATCCAACTTCACCTATTACTTTCAATTTAGATTTATTGTCTATTGCATTGGAATACTTTCTGAAACAAAACAATGTTTTCGCGATTTTAATACGTTTGCTAAGCTCGGTCAGTAAGTATCATCAGTTTTGAACTTCTTCCACCGCCTGTAGGCCGTTTCGAGGGGAACTCATCTGTCATAAAGTAGATGTACATTATCCTGAATTAAATACAATTGGGTTTTACACTATTTCCTTACTTACTTATTTAATTTGCCATTAACGACCCAACTAACGGATTTCGGCTTCCAGGCGCCTCTGTTTCTTGCGCGCCGACGCCAGTTGGTCATACCAATCGATGATAGGGCTTCCTCGATTTGGTCCTTCCAACGGATACAAGGTCGTCCTCTTCGCCGACTTCCGCAGATCCCCGCATCAAATACCCGTCTCGCCGGAGCATACTCCTCCATTCGAACGACATGCTCGAGCCAGCGCAACCGCTGGATATTAGTACGCTGCACAACGTTTATGTCGTTGAGTAGCTCACTGTTGGATCGGATGCAGAAATCATCGCCAACTCGCACTGGACCGAAGATTTTACGTAGGACTTTTCTCTCGAATGCTCTCAAGCCTGCTTCAACAGTGCTTAATAGGGTGCATGTCTCTGAGCCATAAAGAAGCGCGGGAAGGATGAGCGTCTTGTAGAGTATTAGTTTTGACGTACGAGAGAGGTCTCTGCTACTCAATTGCCTATTGAGACCATAGTAGCACCTGTTGACAAGAGTGAACCTGCGCTTGATCTCCAGAACGACATAATTTTTGGTGGTAACGACGGAGCCAAGATTAATAAAATCCTTGACTGTATCAAAAGTATAGTTATCGACCGTAATTTGAGAATCAACACGCCGCACGTCTCTACTTGTCGATAACATCTTAGTGGACTCACGTTCAATATCACTAAAGACAGCAGTAGCATCTAGCCAATGTATAAATCTGGTCCCAACAAATATTATCAATATTATAATTAAAGGTTCTATAATCAATTCTTCGAAAATCACGATAAGTGATGTTATTGTTCTCAATACAAGTTACAGGCATGTCATAAGTAAGGAAGAGAAAATGTATTACATAGTTTGCAAAGCACGATGCAGAAGTTTGGTCAATGCTGCTATAATTTCTTTACTATGATAAAAAAAATTCAAGATCAATCAAGCAACTAGAAGTTGAATGGAAGTGTGCAGGTGTAGACACATTTACAGCATCAATATGAGGAGAAAACATTGGTCCTCTTAACGGATTGTCGACTAAAAGATTATTGTTACTGAAGTCACCTATTATTATAACAATGTCATCTTATTGAATGATAATTTCCTCAAGAATAAAAAAGGAATCGAAGTTTATATTAAAATTTAGTCTACAATCACAACCAAGTCGATTCTTTTCATCGACGGCTAAAATGTCAAGAAATAGATATTTTACTTCACTACCAATTTGTATTAATAACATTAATGAGGCATTCCATGCTATTGGGAACATAAATCGCAAGACCACTACCTTTCGCTTTCCTGTCAATATCATTTACAATAATTTTCCTATCTACCGGTAAAGTCTGTAACTCTGTAAGCTGAAATGTTTCTGTATTAAAATAAAGTATAAATTCATATATATTTTCTTCAATTTGCTATGAACTAAATATTTAAAATATATTTAAGAAAATCTTTTCTTATTCAATAAATATACTTATTCTTCAGGACTCCAATTGATTCCTTTTGTAGGTTATTTTGTTACCAGTTAAGGAGAAAAGACATTCAGAAGCTGCGTTACTAGCAGGAATCCATAATATTTTCATATAAATTTGGATTTTGTTTTTCCTTAATAGTTTTTAATGATATTGAATTAATTAAATTATAATTCAAAATGGGACACTTGAAATACTGACCGCGATGTCCAAACCTTTGCCAAATAGAAGCATACCGAACGAATAGGATTCTGATTATCAACCTCGGCCTTGGACTTGAAGACTGATGCTGATATCGTTTTTTCAAGGCAGATTCACAGTCTCACCAAAGTGGAAGTTTCTCGAAATCAAGTTGTTCTTCCCATTTCGATTTGGTACCTGGTTCTACTTTTGACATCACTAAATGTATGAGAATGTCATTTGTAATCTTCTTATCGTCTCCAATTGACAATAAAGAATCGTACATCGCGGATACCGTATCTATCATACTTCGCAAAGCAATAGCTGAATTTGTGGCAATTCGAAACGTTTTCTTATATTGTCGAAAAATATAAGACATTCATTGTCATAAACCTTTTTCAAACTCTCTATTGCTTTGGGATAATTTTTCTCTGAAATCTGAAAAGCTTTTACTACACCCAAAGTTTCATCGGACAAGCATGATATTAAATGATTACATTTTTCAATGTCTGTGGGCCAAGTTCTCAAACAAACTCATAAAATTCTTATAATCAGAATATTTTCCGCTAAGCTTGGTGAGTTTCATGTTTGGGAGCCTCAATTGGTGTTGTTGTCCGAGAAAGGACATTTCTGGCACATTTGATTGCCTATTCTTAACCAGGAGGCTCAAAAACAATGATTTGCTGGTCACACAAGTGCCTTCAAGCTCAGCTCTATTATTGTTCTCCGGATCTAAATTATCCACATCAGACTGGAACTTCATAGCTTGGTCAATATAATTCTTCAATACGTCAAGTCGGCATTCCAACTCGATTGGATTGGATTAAAAGAATTTATCTTTTCCAAAATGGATTTACGAATTCGATTTATCTTTTCAACAACCTTGGCTTTCTTCGTAATCAACTTCTCCAAACTTTCCGATTTAGAGTGAGAATCTTGTCTCTTCCTACTACTCATTTTCAAATAATTTATGAAATCAATGCAAAGCGAATGTAATCAAATTAATTTATTGGTTAAATGGAATTCCCAAAGGACGAATAATTTGCTTTGGACTAGGAGACTTAATAAAGTTATCATACTCTCGCCGGTTACAAAATATTCGGATTCGTGTCCTATTTCAGTTTTGTTATTCGCTATTCCGCAGATACTGGTTCCACAATCAAAATAATTCAATAGCGATATATTTTTATTAAATTCACAGCCTTTGTTTTTATAAAACAACAATTAAATAAAATTGTACCGAATTGTTGTCTGAAAATTAAATTCCGTAGACAGTGTGAACAGTCCCACTGTAAACAGCTTTGCAATATATATATTGTGAACCGGTGTGAAATGTATATATTGTAATTGGTAAGGGAACGATGGAATGGAACACTGATCATATGCAATCTACATTCAGCGAATAAACAACAGAAGAACAAACAAAAAAGAAATGCGAGATAATTTGGTTAAAATAAACAATTCTAATAAGAAAATTTTGTTTTTATTTTACCACAGCATTCCGCCAAAGTCCTCTGTAATTTCGGCGTTTTCTTTGCTATAACAGATGACTGCATTTCTTCCTGTTTCCAGTGAACAGAAAAAAACTTTAATTTGAAGTATGTAGTTGGCTTTACAAGAACTGTTTACAGTAATTGTCATGAATTACTTATTGGCATGTGTACGTAATGTCAGACAAAACGTTTACATCATCTCCCTTTAGCTGTTCAATATAAAATTCCTTTATATTGTATATTTCATAAGGCTGTAGAAATATTTCGTGAGTATTTAAAAACAATGTTGATGTATGGAAAATGTTTAATTTAGACACAATTTCTCTCAGTGGGCAGTGCAATAATATATTAATCTTTAGTACTGCATTTAATATTTATTATTATTTTTTAATTTTGCGAGTCTCCATTTACTAATAAACATTGGCCTGAAGATTTTTGAAAATTATTTCAAAGTCTACAAATCCTGAGGGAACGACAAGTTTAAATTGGACATTCTTAGGCTGTTTTTGAGTATTATTTATTTAAACATAAAAACAGTACAACAAGATATTATCCTCTTTTAACAGTACTCGTAAGACAAAGACATAATTTAGACAATTGCATAATATTAATATTAAAAATAGTCACGTGATCAATTTGAATTGGTGATAACTGTGTTGTAGAGCCTACTTTGCCTATTATCAATGCCTTTAATTTCTTCGGATTGAGGCAAAAACCGTTCGTCAATGCACATTTAAACATATTTGGTCAATATACACAAGCCGTTGTATCGAATATATAACAGTGTATGTTTGTTATTGATAATTTTCATGTAAAAATCCGATACACTTATACATATTTTTTTTATATGTATGTCTAAAAAGTTGTATTGGTTTGAACGCCAAAAATTATGAAGAAGTTTAAGAAGAAGACATTTGGAATACGAAATACATAATACAGCATAGCATTGAGCATTCACAAACAACCAAGTGTATTCAATACAACATACGCTATAAAAAGTCGTGAGAATTTGCCAATTATATAGATCACAATTTACTTTGTCAACACAATTTATAATTTCTAATGTATAGTTGGACGTCATTTTCATACATCTGTACATTACAATACATCAATTTTGATGGCAGATCATTAGAGTAAATCGAATATGGTAATAGACCAAATATGGAACGTTGTGGTACACCTCTAAATATTGACAGATTATTCGATTTATTACCATCCCAATACAAAATTTTAATTTCTGTCCCTTAAATATGCAGAAATAAGAAAACCTTACATTTGATATCGCAGTCATACCGTCATTCTTTAAAAAGGCAGCTTAGTTTGTATGTATAGGTTATAATTAAAAGTTGGAAATTGGCTGGCAAAATAGCGGCCTTAAAGGTTCCCTTAAGAATGTAATCGGTCCATATTGCTCATAAGCTTCTCTATACGGCGTTAGTATAGCTTATTAGACGTGTTGGCTTATTAGACGTAAGGCCCGAGTTCAGGCCACAGGTCAGACATCAAAACGAAAATATGAAAATATTTCTTCGACGACTTCCTCTCACCAGATTTCTGTCCGAAATTCTGAGAGTAAATAAACCTGCCATGAAAACTTTCTCAAAAATCTGTCATTCGGAGTCGACTTTAAACTGTAGCTAGCCAAAAAGGCAAAAATGAATTTAAAGAAATTTAAGAAACTGAGTATGCAGTTCGATAGACAACAAAATTCTTTATTATATAGTGCATTTTCACGACTTTAAGTTGAGATTTGTAGATTTGAGACGATTGGACTGACTTTGACAGGACAGTAAAGACATTATGTGTGAACCACTGCATCATTTAAATGACCTCCACGCGAAGTGTTGCAAGCATTGATTCTTTTGAGGTAATTTTCGACCACTTTTTGACACATATTGGGCGGTATCTCAGCCATAACTTGACGAATGTTGGTTTTAAAGTGCTCAAGAGTTGAAGGTTTATCTGCATTAACACGGTCTTTCGCGTACCCCCACTAAAAGTCTAATGGTGTCAAATCGCATGATCTTGGTGGCCAGTTGATATCGCCACGACGAGAAAATGTCTCTTGCAATAAAGCCATACTCGCTCGAGTTGTGTGGCATGTGGCACCGTCTTGTTGAAACCACATATTCTCCAAGTCGTATTCTTCAATTGCAGGCAAACAAAAGTCGGACCAAAGAACGCACCAAACAGTGACTTTTTCTGGATGTAATGGCCTCTCTTCAATTGCTTGAGGATTCTCAGAACCTCAAATACGACAATTTTGTCTATTAACATACCCACCGAGTGTGGAATGTGCTTCATCCCTGAAGAAAATTTTGGCTGTGGCAGAATCACCATTTTTGTAGTTTGACAGATGTCGAATTCCAGTCCCATACTTTTGAAACCACGAAATGGATAGCCCTTTATTAAAGTTAAAATTATTCGTTCAAAATTTAAGAATAATAAAAATTTCACATTTTTTACCCTCCCCAAAAAAAAGATAAGGATTTTAAAGGTGAAAGTAGTTTTGAGTAGTTTAATGTTATATACCACAGGAAGATATGAACTCTCTACATTCAGGAACAATGTACGACGATCTTTTTGATAATTTTACTTAAAAAAAATTAAAACTTTTTCTATCCAAAACCGAAAAGCACAAGATTATTAAAACTGAAAGAAATTAGCAAGTGCTCAAAAATTGTTATATACCACAATAAAATATTAAATCTCTCTATTCATCCTTTTTACTTGTAATCTGGTAAAAAAATAATAATAAAATGCATACCTATTAAAAGAAAAATTAGATTAAAAATGTCAAATATATGTCCCAGGTAAGTAAAAAATATATGGGCCACTCACGTGCCCCGTTATTGAAACGTATATATGTATTTGTTTGTGGTTACAACATTTTTTTATCATAACTGTTTCGTAACTTCGAGATATAAGATGGAAAATGTTTATAGAAGATTACAGTTATTCCAAATTGTGAAGGAATCGAATGCCAGAACCATTAACGAGAAATTGTAGCTTTTGGTCAGAAAATTGTGCAATATTTCAAAATGTCAAGGGGATGGCGATATATTAGTAGTAAAGCTATGTTTAACTAATTTCAACAAGTATTTTAGAAAATACTGGAGTTTAGCATAACGAAAAGAGGACCGAATTTTAGCAACATATGCTAAATGGCTAGAAGGGACTGTGGCAATACCAGTATTTGGCAGTATTTGACGACCACAAAAAGAATTTAATGAAGCAAGTGAAAGAACAAAACGAAGAAAAATGGAAATAATTCGTTAGCAATCAACAACAGAGGAGATCACTTTTGCTGCATCCATGAGTTAAAGGGCAGCGCGGCTAAATTAATAATGGATATAACCCGATCTGCACGGTAAGCAAGAATTTGCAAGCGATCATTAACAACTTCTGAGGTCAACCCTGTAAAGAAACTTTCTGCGAAAGGAGCTTTAGCGTTGTTTGTAAATGCGGACCTTACTACAAATCAATATGAAATTGTGTACAAAGCCAACAAAAATGTATAACAAGGATATATATTGCTAAAAAGTGCAAAGAAAAATGTTATCCCAATGAAGATGCCATAACAGTAACTGAGACATTAGCGGAAGTGAAGCTACAATCTCTCCTCGATCACACAGCAACAAGATTATGTTTATACCTTAATGAAGTTTTACATAAGTTGGACCATGAGGAAGTTCATTTTTTGGAACTTAACTTTTTGAACTCTCGTATATATTTCAATAGACGCATAAAAAATATTATTTTTCTCCATTTTAAATGAAAAATAATTTAGAAATCGAAAGATTTTCTCAAAAAATACTCTCTATATTCAAGTTTTACATTCTGTATATTTTATTTTACAAAAAAGAAAAAAAATGTGTTTTTATATATTGAAAATAAATTCATTCGTTTCCCAACAAACTGCTGACGTCACTAAAGAGGAAATGGAATACATAGACAAACAAATTCAATTGTTGGAGAAAAGCGAGGTAGCATATAATGGAAGTTTTGCCAAAATTAAACACTCAATGCTATTCACCATGGTGGTGGTCGGACACAAAATCCACAATCAGGTGTCACATTTGCGGCCAGACTTCAAAAGATTTTAACTCATAGCAGAGGAATGCTCCTTTAAACTCTGATGCTTTGAAATTCGGATTAACTACATTACATGCACGCATCCGCTTTTTAGAATCAATTCTTCATCTGTCATATAAATTGGGACTAAAAAAGTGGCAAGGAAGGAGTGATGAAAAAAAATGAATTATTAAAGAAAGGAAGATAACCATCCAAAAAAATTAAAGGATGAGATAGGATTATTTGTGGATGTTCCAATACCAGGATATGGGAGCACTAATTAATACACTTTGGAGACATATTTACTCTTAATACGACAAACATAATTACACTCAACAACTCACACTCACATCACTTTAGCCAAGCATCAAGGGCAATCCCTATTGCCAGTACAAGGCAAAACTGTATTATCAAAAGCAAAATGAATACAGGGAAAAGAAAAAATGGGAAAACATTCATTTTGTCACCGTAGCAAATGAAGAAGTACTGAAATCATTCGAGACAAATTGCCTCTTTTATAGCAAAAAAATTAAAAGACATACAAAAACAAAATAAAAAGAAACTTTGGATTTGGATAGTAAAAATTTTTAAAAAAATATTATAAAACACCTATTACACTAACGAACTTTGCCTGAAAACACCACTTGTTGGCGGCCATTCATCTCATGTAATAGGACAAATTTGTACATGACGAATATTAAACATTTTTGATATTGGACTGTATAGTGTACTCATTAAGAAGTATTTGTAGGAGTGTAATAGGTTCTCAAGACACAATTTGCTGGCAATTTTGAAATGAAAATTTTGTATATGTATGTTTCTTTTGCAAACTCCGTTATTCTTAAAGGAAATTGAAAGTTTTATTTTTGTTTAGTAATTAAAATGAAATTTTGAATTTTTTCTGGTTCCTTTGGAAGAGCAGTTATCTAAAAATTTAAGTTTGTATAAAAAGAATTTGGCATTTCGTGAGATCCAAAGCTTAGTACAATTGAAAAAGTGTACTTCCGATCTAATGAGGTAATGTGAGGCCAGCCGCGGCAGCCATATGAATGAAATAATATTCCATTTCTAACCGGAACAGTTATACGTCAGAACAAAAATATATATATTTGGCAAAATGTCTAACCGTTTTTGTTTTATTGCATTTTTAAATTTAAACTTTTAAATTTCCCATCCTATATTTGCTTAAATTTTAATGTCATAAATCATTCTATTAGAAATTGTCTTTAAAAAAAATTTATTAACATTTGATTTGATTACCTTAAAATAAATATATTTTACATCAAAACAAGAACTTAAACATCCAAAATGAAAATTTAATTTAAAATTCAAAAAATTTCGCATACTCAACTATAATATCAAACCACATACGAAAAAGTGTAATATATGATCCAACAATTATAATGACTTCCAACAAAGGGCAGTCAATGTGAGAGAGTACCATCGACATTTCAACGGCGCAAAAATCAAAACAGCACATGCGAAGAGAATTGGGTCTTTTTAGCAAAAAATGAAAATCTATACAAAGCAACAAAAAATGAAATTTCTAAAATGCGTGTGTATGGTAACGTTATAGCAATAAATTTGTAAGACAGTTAAGGGGGTCAAATCTTCAAGTAAAATTAAGAGAAATTTCGCTACTTCGGTAAATTTAATGGTAACAAATCTCAAACGTAAAATTGACACATTTTCCGATTAACATTTCCGATCCATCAAAAATTCTGAAAATTTTTTGAATTAAAAGTTCATTTGAAGAAATGTGTATATATACGTAGTCGTATATATGAAAAATATAACTCGACTGTTAGACTCTTTATATAATAACTAGGGTAATTTTTATCCGATTTGATCAAACGAAGTATCAATGTTTTCACAAGATAATGCACTTTCAAAATGTCATCATTTATTTAATATTTTTTAATTAAAGTTTGCTACTATGAACGGACAAATTGAAAAAATATGAAAAAATTCGCATTTTGTCAAGTTTACCTCATCAAACCTCATAGCATATTAAATCAAATATCGGGTCCGCCATCTAACATTTTTTTTTTCAACTAGTGCTTGCTTATTTCGTGAATGGTAACACTTAGCTCATGTCTGATTTGACAGATAATTAGTTTTATCCTTCCGCTGAACGAATATGGTTGTGTATAGGATTCGCTTCGCTGAGTAGGCCTGCGAACGGCTTACAGAAGATGCCGATTTTAGCAAAAAATCATCTTTTCAGATGAAGCTCATTTTGATCTTGGCGGGTATGTAAACAAGCGAAATTGTCGCATTTGGGGCACAGAAATCCCGCACGCATACATTGAAAAGCCGACGCACCCAAAACGAGTCACTGTTTGGTGCGGATTTTGGTCCAGAGGCATAATTGGGCCATTTTTCTTCGAAAATGAGCAAGGAGTGGCCGTTACAGTCAATGGCGATCGTTATCGGGTTATGTTGAACGAATTTTTTTTCACAAAAATTGAAGAGGAGGATATTGACAACATTTGGTTTCAACAGGACGGCGCTACGTGCCACACAGCTGAAGCTACACTCGATGTTTTGCGCCCTGTTTTTGAAGATAGCATTATCAGCCGCAGAGCTGATGTCGTTTGGCCACCTCGGAGCTGCAATTTGACACCGTTGGACTATTATTTGTGGGGTACTGTCAAAGATAAGTGTTACGCCGACAAGCCAGAGACAATTGACGCTTTAAAGGACAATATTCGTGAAGCCATTGGTGAAATACAGCTGCACACAATCGATAATGTGCTTAAAAATTTGACCGATCGTGTAGGCTACTTACTGCATGGCCAGCCGAGGCAGCCATTTGAATGAAATTATTTTCCATTATTAACCGGAAGGATTGTACTTTCAAATAAAAAAAGAAATTTCTACTTAAAGTTAAAATAAAACAAGTTTGGAGGGTTCAAGAAATATAAAGAAAAAATATTTTTTAGTTCTAATCAACAAAACTGACAACATACACTATGCCATTAGCTGGGTGTATGTAATTTTTTTTATTATTTTGTCGCATAGTGTTGTATTTTATTAAAAAAAAGGACAAAATGTAATTGCAATGACTTATCGAATAAATAAAAATAAAAACATTAAAAAGATGGGTTTACACCAATAACTACAAAAGATTCTAGCGTAGCAAAATGAATAATAAATTAAAAAAGAATGAACTTGAAAAAGAATTTTACAAGATTGCAGAGAATTTTTTTTTCATTATTTTAGCCCAATAAGTTCAAAAATATTGTAATGCTATATTGCAATTTGATAAGATGTTGACATCGGCTTAATAAAATTGAGTTCTGAGTTCATAGTCTGGTAGGTAGCGTGTTTTCTTATTAGATATGATACAACGGTTCAAACAAAACGAAATATGAAAAAATATTTATTCCCAGCAGAATTCTAGCAAAAACTCTGATTGTCATTATTACAACTTGGGGTTAGTGAAGGGAATTTGGAAAGTTACACTGAACTTATTTTCGTTATTACAACTTACAGATAAAATAAAGTTAACTTTTTGAAAAATATGGCAGTTCCGGAGAAATGACGATAAAACTGCTTAATTAAACAAGTTTTTTTTCTAAACGCAGTGGCAACGAAGGACCTCATTTTTTATTGTTGTGTTTCCTCATTTTGCTTATAATTGAAGTTGTCATATTGAAAATAATATATACATAATATGGCAAGTTGAAATATAAAGTGACCTTTAAATGTAAAAGGTAGGACAATCCTCCCTTTAGCTTAACAATCACTTCTATCTTATTGGGTACTTATAATAACGAAAAACAATTTATCTGCCCGTTAAAATCCTGCCTTTATTTAACGGCAAGTTGTAATAATGGCCCTGAGAGTGAATAAAGTTGGCATAAAAAATTGCTCAAAAATGTGTCGTTCGGAGGCGTCTTTAAACTGTAGGTCGCGCCACTTATAAAGGGTGTTTTTTATAGAGCTATAGAACTTTAAGTTGGCATTACTTTTCAAGATGGCGACCGATTTAACAGCTGTCAAGTGATTTATTCTCAGTTTGGTTTGGCAATTCATCATGAATAGACTCACGCCTGAATAACGCTTGCAAATAGTGCAATTTTATTTAGAAAATAATGGTTCTGTGCGGAAAACGTATCGCGCACTACGTCCATTTTATTGTCGAC
Source organism: Sarcophaga rosellei (assembly GCA_930367235.1). Taxonomy (NCBI): domain Eukaryota; kingdom Metazoa; phylum Arthropoda; class Insecta; order Diptera; family Sarcophagidae; genus Sarcophaga; species Sarcophaga rosellei. The sequence continues at coordinate 68,898,096 of OV884019.1, forward strand.
AAAAACGTCCATCAGAACAGTTAATTCGATTAACCATGGAACGTTTTCGCACCACGTTTACTCTTATTGATAACTCGCATCCCCAGAGACGCTTTACGGTGCGTACAGAAGAAGCTATTGCTGCTGTAGAGCGTAGCATTGAGGAAGACCCGAATGAGTCCATTCGCCATCGAGCAAAGGAATTGGATCTGTGTCCATCCACTTTATGGAAGATTTTGCGGAAGGATCTTGGTTTGCGTGCTTACAAAATCCAACTCGTGCAAGAATTGAAGCCAAACGATCATCAAGTAAGGCGTAGATTCGTCGAATGGGCCCAAAACGAGATTACCGTTGTTCCCGATTTTCATAAGCGAATTTTGTTTAGCGATGAAGCGCACTTCTGGTTGAATGGCTACGTCAACAAACAAAACTGCCGCATTTGGAGTGAAGGTAATCCTCAAGTGTATGTGGAAACACCGTTACATCCAGAAAAACTGCTGTTTGGTGCGCTTTATGGGCTGGTAGAATCATTGGTCCGTACTTTTTCAAAAACGATGGTGGCCAGAACGTTACAGTCAATGGTGATCGTTATAGAGCCATGATTACTAACTTTTTCATTCCTGAATTGAATAACCATGATGTCCAGGAGATGTGGTTCCAACAAGACGGCGCAATATGTCACACAGCTCGTGCCCCAATAGATTTATTGAAAGACACGTTTGGTGACCGCCTAATTTCACGTTTTTGTCCTGTGAATTGGCCTCCAAAATCTTGTGATTTAACACCGCTAGACTACTTTCTGTGGGGCTATGTAAAGTCATTGGTCTATGCGGTAAAGCCACAAACGCTTGACCATTTGAAAGACAACATTCACCGTGTTATTGCCGATATACGGCCGCAACTGTTGGAAAAAGTCATCGAAAATTGGACGTCCAGATTGGACTACATCCGCGCCAGCCCTGGCGGTCATATGCCGGAAATCATATTTAAAATGTAATGCCACAAGATTATCTTTCGGATAAATAAAATTCATGTCAATCGAATAATCCATCGTTGTTTTATTGCAACTTAAAGTTCTATACCTCTATAAAAAACACCCTTTATATAGAATTAACACATATAACATGAGTGATGTTAAAATCCAGGGAGCTAATTCAGGCAGTCGTACTCGATCGAACACTTACTCGTAAGTTCGATTTTTTTTAGTTTTGGGATTCTGTCAGTCGATATCAATTAATATGTGTTGATATTTCTAATGAAAGTAGTCGATAACGTGCGACCGTTCGAATACAACCTTGCGAGTTTTTAATCGTAAGCAAAAACCCTATCTGGCAAAGCTTTTTTGTTAACAAAAATTAAAAAAATAAATGTAAGTAAGAATTTCTTAAATCTAAAGAAAAAAGTTAAAATTTTAAACAAAAATAAATGGTAACCAAAAAAGATTATGGGAGACCATGTGGATATGGCAAAAAGTATATTGATGGCGGCGAACCCTATGAGGAAAAAGTTTTTTCTCAAGTAGATGAACAAATATTGGCTGCTGCTAGCATAGAAGATGATGTTGAAGGTCTGAACGACGACAAATAAAAAGGATTTGTACGAAGCAAAAGATTGTAGTGGTAATATTTTTGCAACTAAATCAGCAAATAATATATCTTGTGATGATTCGTTTACTTCTGCCTGTACACTATTTGATAATGAAGAAATTCATAGTGAAAAAATTTCCTCTTGTACTGAAATTGAAGACAATAAAGAAGAAAACGAAAATGCATTGGTTATAAACAAGGTAAAAACAAAGGAAATGTCAAAAATTAATAGAAGAGATACTAAGTTTTTCATATTCTGAATTGCTTACCACTTTACAAACATATGTTTTTGTTTATGAAAGTGTTCAGTGTTCGAAAACATTTATTTGAGCTTTTACAACACTGAAGAAAAAATATCGATTCTTTAATTATCGACTGACAGAATAAGAAATAACACCACTATCGAAATTTCTATAAAATCGGAAGCCATTTCGATCACGAATGCCAGAATTAGGCCCCAGATCAGACAAACAATAAATAGGTATTTAACACTTCAGTCATTGGCCATTTTCTCTACATTTGTCCATTAAATTTTAGTAATTAATACAATTTAATAAATTATTTTGCTAGTGATCTTGAGAAAATGTTTTTTTTTTACATTTCGATTATAGAATTATTATTTATATTATAATTGAATTCCTTTAGTTTTTAGGAATTTATAGTCGCTGTATACAATTTAGAAAATAATTACAGACATTTATCTATTGGGATACATTATGAGAAATGTCTGTTTTACAATTCTACTGAAACAAAGAAAAAAAATCTCCCGAAGACAACACCAACTACTTTAACACAAAATGATTAAACGTTAAAAACCAAACTGAATAGCAGCGTCCATAAATATAAACAGAAGTACATTTAATGCTGCTATTATGAAACAAAACTCGATTAAAGGAAAGGCAAACACTGCAGCTAACGTCCACATTTTATGATCATAGAAAACAAAAAAGCACTGAAAGCATTCGACGTAAACTGACTCTTTTTATAGCAAAAATTTCCAAAAACCACACACTTAAAGCTAAACACAAACGATTCAAAACATTTTAAATTTTTTGAAACGAATTTCAAAAAAAAAACTGTTTGCAGGCAAATTTCAAATTAAAATGAATTGAAATTTTCCCATCTTCCCATAAGAAAAAGTACCGTTATTTTCTTTTTTTTCTTTTTACATTTTGTTGCTTTTTAATCATATTAGTTTAAAAACGAGTATTTGAAACTGGCCACGAATTTAAGACATTTCAGAATTTTCTGATTTTTAAGCGATTTTTTTGTGTTTTTTAGTAACGAATGTTTTTATTATTTTATGTTGAAATACATCGAAATATTTAATTAGAAATGGCCAGAGGTACTTGGAGTTCCGATGCCGAGCGAAAACTGATCCAACAACTAAAATCTGCTGGAAAAACAGTAATAGAGATATCCATGCTGCTTAAATGTTCTAGATGCAAGATCTACAACGCGATGGAACACATCAAGCAACATGGTACCACCAAAAATATCAAACAGCAACCTAGAGCCCGAAAAACTACACCCAGGGAGGACATTTTAATTTATAGAGTAGCTGCTAGTAATCGTTTCACGAGCTCAACTAAGATAAAAAATAACATTGCATTGGATTTTGGCATTAATATTTCGTCTAGGACAATAAGAAGACGGTTAAATGAAAAAAACTTGCGTGGGTGTATTGCACAACGTAAACCACTTGTGTCAAAAAAAAAATATCAAAGCCCGACTAGCGTTTTCGAGAGAACATCTCAAGAAACCCATGATATTTTGAAAAAATATTCTTTGGAGCGACGAGTAGAAGTTTTGCCGCTTCGGCTCTGATGGAAAGCGGTACGTATGGCGCCCTCCAAACCTGGTGCATCATCCAAAGTACACCCTAAAAACGGTCAGACATGGTGGTGGAAATGTGATGGTGTGGGCAGCATTTTCCTGGCATGGTGTAGGTCCCATTTACAAGATAGATTCTAAAATGGACCAGCATGTTTACAAAAACATTATAACAGACACTATGATACCATTCGCTGAAGACAACATGTCTCTAATATGGAAATTTATGCATGATAATGATCCTAAGCACACTTCACGTCTAGTGAAGAGTTGCTTAGAGGAAAAGGATATCGTTGTTCTTAAGTGGCCAGCTCAATCCTCGGATCTCAATCCAATTGAGAACTTGTGGAATGATGTTGAGAAACATGTACGAACAGTTAAACCAAGAAATTCCAGCGATTTGTGGGAAGAAATCCAAAAGGCTTGGTATGCGATTCCAAAGCAACGTTGTGTGGCGTTAGTCGAAAGTTTACCTAGGAGATGTGCTGCTGTGATCAAAAATAAAGGATTTCCCACTAAATATTAGAATTTTTTTTATGAAGCTGAGCTTAATTTAGACAATAATGTGGCATAATTGCCAATGTCTTAAATTCAGGACCAGGATAAAATTTGTGTTTATGTATATAATATGTAAATAAAAATAAATAACCGAATATAGGTAACAAAATATTATTAATTTTTCTTCATAACATTACTAAATTCTTAAGAAAAATATCATGGACCCCAAAATTTTTCGATAAAATGCAAAAATTATCACAAATAAGTCAGTCATATGTCGTGTCTTAAATTCGTGGCCACCACTGTATGTATATCTGTGGCAATAAATGATAATGGCTTAAGTTAACATACATAAGTGTTTTTTCATGTTATTCCTACACCTCAAGCACGGAAGCACAGAGTATTACGAGCCTCAGAATCAGACGAGCTACGAGCATTGAGACTTGAAAATCTTCGCGTACATGCCGCTGAGACCAGTTCGCATGAATCACTTGAACAACGAGAAGTGAGATTAGAAACTGAACTGGAACTGCGTACTACTCAGGCCCGTTCGTCTGAATCATATTGACAACGAGAAACAAAATCAATAAAATAATTCAAAATTAATTGAATATTTGTGTAATGTCTTTCCTTCAAATTTATTTTAGTTGGTGGCGCAGCAACGAGCGCATGGTACAGCTACAGTTCGAAATAAATTTAAAGACAACATATACCAGCTGTATAACAACTACGAGAAATGGGCGATGGGCTAAAAACGGTTTGTTTTTTCTCGCGTACAATGTGTAAGATAGGAAAACAATTAAGGATGCCACCAAGTGATTTTTATTTTAAATTCTTAGAAATAATAAACTCAACGTCGTGGCCAATTTGCAAAAATTAAAAAATTTTTGTAGATTGGAGTTTTGTGTTGATTAATGTGGTGGCCGCAGTTTTTAGTAGGAAAATGATACATTTGTGTTATTTAGTCCAAGTGTGTGGTACTTGTAAGAAACAATCTAGAATATTTCCCTAATAGAAGTTTGAAATACAATAAAAATAATCAATAACTATTTTACTAAAGAGTTAGCAAACTAACTATTATTCATTCTGAAGGAATTTATAGGTAATAGGTTGTATGTGATTTTGCTGTATGGATTTTGAATTTTGGTTGCTCTAGTGTAAAAGTATATCATGCAGCAATCCAACAAAAATAAAATATATCGGTGTATATGGAAATGATTATTTTAAAGGCAACGAAACAACAAGCAAATTATTGTTCCAAAATGCTACATTGCGTTTATTGAGTTCATTGCATAAGGGGTGTGATTCCCCGTAATATGAGATACTCGTCAGCTGTTATATTACATACACCATTTATAAATCTTTCTTACAGGTAATATGATACTTATACACCCAAACCTTTTTTTACGCGGTAGATACGTTCCAGTGGATACCGTGTAAAAAAAATAACGCGTAAAAAAAGACAAATATTATGTATGTATGTAAGTGTATAAACAAACTGAAAAGATATACATAGGATTGATGCAGAAGCCTACATATGCCTATAAAATTGAATAACTTTATAAAAACGCACAGATTTAGTTCAATAGTATACACAAAGTTTTTATTTTATTTCATTTTATGATTATAAAAAAATTAAGAAAAAAATTAAAAATTCTCTTCCATTTATAAAAATAAAATTAGTTATCAAACTCTTAAGACAATTAGGAACGGAATTATTTTCAATAAAATTTTTTTTTTTATTTTATTCAGAGTCAGTTTCTGATAGCAAGCGCATTCTCTATTGATGGGGTGGCTCAATATCAGTCTCGTCAGTAGAAATACTTATTACTTCTACATCTTCAGAAGCTGCTTCTGGCGCTGGTTTATTTCTTTTAACAGCAAATTCTGTTATAGTGCGTTGTGATCCAACTTTGGAAAGCTCTTTATAGAGCTCTCTGTATCTAGTCATACATGTTTGCAGGTCTGATTGAAATTTCACAACTCTTTCAATTATGTTATCACATGTCAAAAAAAACCGTGTTATTTCAAATTCGCGTAAAAAAAAACCGTGTAAAAACAGGTTTGGGTGTAATTTGAAATTGTTATTCTATTATTATAAATCATATCAAATTAAATTTTTTTTTTCTTGTCTTATTTACAGAAATTACATCAGGGCAGAAAAAAAATCATCAAACATGGTTTAAAATATTATTTTTTAATACCCAACACATTGAGATTGTGAACTTTGTGAACCAATCTGGGAATTTACTTTAGCAATTGATTTGGTTGTAGTTAAACCTAAGAGAACTACTTTTGTGTACCGTCTTTCATGTGATACTTCAGTCGATAATATAAAATGTTTCGTTAAATCGAAGTTTGGGGAACCTTTTGAGTTTGGTTGCTATAAGATGAGGCCACCTTTGGATAGTAGTATTTCTTCGTTTAAATTATACGTTGCCGATGAAAGATTTGGTGAAATTATTAATCCTGCGTTTTGGCCACAGGATGTATTGGTACGGGAATTCGTATTCAGGTTGGACCATCGTAGGAATGGTGCTAATTTGCCTGGTCCTATTTCTCAAAAAAACTAACTTCCAAATCGTCTTTTAATTTCCAAATTGCTTATCAGAATGTTCGCGGACTTAGGTCTAAACTTTCTTCACTTTATAATAGTAGCTTTGATTTTGAATTTGATGGAATTGCTCTTACTGAGACTTGGCTAAATTGCAATATTCTTGATTCTGAGATTATGTCTAGTAATTTTAACATTTATAGACGGGATAGGAAATCTAGAAATGGTGGTGGTGTTCTTATTTCCATTTGCTCTAAATATACCTCTGTATTGATTGACTTGTGTGTCCTTCTGAGGATATTGAGTTTATTTGCGTTAAGGTCTATGACCGTGGAAAGTCTATATACATTACTTGCTCGTATATTCCTCCCTGTTCTGACATTCATATCTATAGGGCTCACTTCGATTTGATTTCTGGAGTAATTGATTCAATGGGGCAAGAGGGGATTATAGTGGTTCTTGGAGATTTTAATCTTCCGCATATATCTTGGAATTTTTCACCTGAGACTGCCTTTTTGGTGCCATGTTCTTCAGTTCCATTCATTCCATATGTTTTCAGAGGTTTTCTTGCCAGCACTCGGACAGATGTAATTTATACTGATTTCAGTAAAGCTTTTGATAGGGTTGACCATAGAATTATTAATCGGTATTCCCGATACTATTCATCTTTGGCTAGACTCCTACGTCTCCCTTAGGACTCAGAGGGTATTGTTTAGGAATGTATTGTCTAAGACTTTAAATGTTACTTTTGGTGTTCCGCAGGGTAGCCATTTCGGTCCTTAACTGTTTTTATTGTTTCTTAATGATCTTCCTTGTGCTATTTCTGATTGTAATATTCTAATGTATGGTGATGACGTAAAATTATTTTATACTTTTGATGATGATCATAGTCAGGCTGTTCTTCAGAGGAATATTGATTTGGTTGTAACTTGGTGCAGAGTTAATTTAATGGATCTTAACTTGAAAAAATGTAAATTCATGGTTTTCTCTAGCGGGGGCGTGATTTCGTCCACTTATATGATTAATGCTTGCCCTCTGGAAACTGTGACTACATTTCTTGATTTGGGAGTATTATTGGATATGAAACTGTCTTTTATTGATCATATTAGTATGATGATTGGCAAGGCTCGGGCTGTTCTTGGTTTTGCGAAAAGTTGGGCTCGGGAATTTATTGATCCTTCTATAACTAGACTGCTATACATTTCACTTGTTAGAACTATTTTGGAGTATACGTCTATTATTTGGAATCCATACTATCGTTGTCATAGTGATTCAATAGAGTCTGTGCAGAGGCAGTGTTTATTATTCTGTTTACGTGGCTTAGGATGGGATTGTGCCAATGGGTTTCCGTCATATGAGGCTAGATTAGGTTTGATAAAACTTCCAACTTTGGAACGTAGAAGAACTGTTTTAGGTATTTGTTTTGTTTTTAATCTGGTTAAAGGTGACATTGATTCTGAGTTTTTGCTTTGTAATCTGAATTTCAGTATTCCAGCAAAATTTTAACGGCACTATCGTCCTCTTTCTTTAGATTTCTAGAACGAACTATGGATGTAATTTTCCTTTTCGTAGATTTTTTTATTGATTTTAATTGTAGTGTTTGTAATATAAAACGTAGCTTATATGCTGGCATTAATTTGTAAATTATTATATAAAAATGTATTTTCGTTCTTGTCATAGGTAGTTCCTGTTTATTGTTACTTTATTCAGCTTGTGATTAAGTTCTGTAGCTGATTTATGTTCTCGTTGCCATTACTACAGTGCGCTACAGTCCGGACTGTAGTGTGTACGTGTCCCTACGTAATGGGGACGAGCCCTCCGCGGTCGGGTGAGGGTGGGTTACATCCATTTTAAAAATTTCTGTTTGTTTTGCTTTGTATGTCTTCTAATGTTTTGTTATAAAACTATTAATTTGCCTCACATGGTTTCATTACTGTTTCGTTGGTGAAATGTGTACGATCAATGACTATAAATATATATTTTTATATATTTTATTTATATTTATATATTTGCTACTAGACTACGACGACTTCGAAGGGAAAAATGTCAATCGACACTATTGGATGACTTTTAGATGTTCGGAATTTAGCAGGTAATTTAACATTAGCTTGAGTCCTATTATTTGCATGCAAAAATCTTTGAAAAGATCCTAAATTATTACTTTGATTTCATCTTAGCAAATTCATACAGTGTAATTACCAACAACCTATTATCAGTTACCAGAAAACGTTCAAATTTTTCAAGAACAATTTTTTGTGGACGATTGACATTCAACATAATTATTTCAATTTATTTTAGTAGCAAATTTGATTCAATTTCATTGTATGTTGCTTTCTATGTGTTTTCGTTTTTTCACTATAAAAGAGTCAATTTGTCTTGCATAATTTCAGTGTGTTTTCGTTCTCTATGCTGGTGAAATGTTAACGCTAACTTTTTTATCACTTTCTGTTTTTATATTCGAGTTAATGGTTGTAGTAGAAGCAGGAGTTCTATTTGCGTATATTGTTCTACAGGGTCTTTTGGACTTGATCATATTTCGCCGAAATCCTTGATAAATAATTGTTTCGTTTTGAAGTCTTTCGTGTTGTCCCAATGGTTTCTTTTAGGCAGATGAATAATCCAAACATTTATCATAAAATGCAAATATGTACGCGGACAGAATTTTTCTTAGGCAGGCCAATAAAAAAAATATGTAAATCCCTCGAAACCAATGAAATACTACAAATAGATCAACAAATTTTAATACCTATTAATTGATAATTAGGAGAGTCAATGCCTCTATGTATATTTGATTGTTAGTCTTATTAAATATTTGTGCAATGTGATCATTAAGTTTTTTTATTTTATTTATTTATTTATTTTCCCAATTCCTGCTCAACAACACATAATTTTATACTTATAGTAAAGAAAAGTAAAGTTTAACAATTAAATTAATTAAAATTAAATTATCCATTAAATTGTTTACGTTTCACTATTATAATACCATTATACGCTCAATTACAAATTAAAATTATAAATTATCAAAATTTTATAAAAAACTAGTTGCGTTGCTATTCAGTTGCTTAACATGTGATAGATAATTCCAAAGGAGAGACGCCGGAGTCTAGTAAAGGGTGATTTTTTAAGGGCTATAGGAAAATTTAAAAAAAGAAAACACATTCAATTCAGAAAAATGCATGAAATCTTTATTTGAATCGATAGTACGGTCCATATAATTTAATGTTTGAAGATTATTTCATGCAAATGTTGACCGCGACTGCGCCTCAAATGGTCCATCCGCTTAGTTCAATTTTGGCAAACTCTTTCCAATATTTCGGCCGGTATCTCACGAATAAATGCTTCAATGTTGTCTTCCAATGCGTCAATTGAAGCGGGCATGTCTGTATAGACATGAGCTTTAACATAGCCCCACAAAAAATAGTCTAAAGGCGTTAAATCGCACGATCTAGCCGTCCAATTGACCGGTCCCGAACGTGAAATAAAATGTTCACCGAACTCGCCTCTCAATAAGTCCATTGTTACGCGTGCTGTGTGGCATGTGGCACCGTATTGTTGAAACCACATGTCATGCAAGTCAAGCTCTTGCATTATGAGCAAAAAAAAATGCTATATCATCTCACGGTAGCGCTCACCATTCACATTTACGTTACGATTCGCAGTATCTTTGAAAAAGTACGGTCCAATAATGCCACCAGCCCATAAACCGCACCAAACTGTGACTTTTTCTGGATGCATTGGTAGCTTTTGCAATGCTTCTGGCTGATCTTCACTCCAAAATCGACAATTCTGCTTATTTACGTATCCCGAATAGCCGTTTCAGTGGGTCGATTAAACTGACCATAAAATGGAAGAAGCGCGCGATGAACTTTCTTAACAAAGCACGCATTTTGATAATAAAATTCAATGATTTGCAAGCTTTGTTGGTATGTAAGACGATTCATGGTTAAATTATAGACCAAACTAAAGATGTTTGACAGTGAAACAAAACACGAAGCGCGCGTGAGCTGTTTAAACCAGTGTTGCCAAAAAGATAATAGCTAAAAAATCACCCTTTAGGTAGTGTGTTGGCTTATTAGGCGTCAGACCACGGTTTAAACTCTAGGTCCAACAAAATGAAATTCGAAAAATAATTCTTCGGCGACTTCCTCTCAGCAAATTTCTGGCAAGAACTCTAAGAGTAAAATAAAATTGATATGATAAATTTCTCAAAAAAAATCTGTCGTTAAACTGTAGGTCCGCCACAGCATAAGTGGTATGAGAAGCCAGGTCGTAACCCGGACTGAGCAGACCATTTATATAGATGTATATCAGTGTTGAAATATTCAGTACTTTAGTACTTTTTTCAGTACTTTTCCATTTCAAAAATACCGCAGTACCACCGCGACGTCTTCAACACCTTTTTATTATTATTTCATATTTTATGCCCTGCGCTTTTCAACGATTAATGCATTAGAAACGTAATACAAAATGTAGAATTAATCTTCAGTTCCAGTCCGCCAAACGTCCACGAAACATACGTTCGTTTTTAGAATACGAAAAGCAATGAGAACGCTTGCCGAACCGTAATGTAATTTCGGTAAGCATTTACATTTCTCTTCATATGCCAAAAACGAACGTAAGTTCCATTACGTTCCGTTGACGTTTGAATAAACCATGCTCTTACTTTTTGTTGCGTTCCAAATCAGTTATTTTTGTTTTGTATGTGAGGAACACGCATAAGTATTTTGTTTTTCTGTTCCGTTACGTGCGTGTATTAAATATAAATAAATAAATAGTTTAGTTTTAGATGTAAGCCCATGGTTCAGACCCCATGTCAGACATCGCCAACAAAACAATAACAAAGCAACGTGCGTGACGTGTTTTTTTTGCGCTCTGTATTAATTTGTGTTTTAAAGTGTTTTTATCCGCCTGATTTGGTTGCGTTGCGTCTCATTGTGATCGTCAGCTGCTGTATTATCATCGTACTGTGGAGTGGTGTTCGAGGTGTCTGCCTGAGTCGCCTAAAATTGGTTTTTATGAAATATTTTCTGATAAGGAGAATAAATATTTATCATAGTATCATCAATACGGATTGTTGCAGCTGTGAGAGTAACCTACCTACTCTTCTTCTTTCTTTATTTGCAGATCCGTTATTCGGATATAAAGCGATCATACAAGAGTAAAATGTTCTGAATCTCATTATATTTTTTTTTTGTCATCATATTTTATATTAATTGTGACAGCTCTCGATATTTTGCAGCGTGTAATATGTTTGTTTGATCCCTGTAACCTGTCCAGTCCTGAATGTTTCTAAGCCAGTATATCTCTCTCCTGCCTCTGCTTCGGCGTCCTTCAATTGTACTTTTTATAATGGATTGTACAAATTTATATTTTTCATTCCTCATCAGATGTCCCAAATACGCGATTTTCCTTCTTTTGACCGTTTTCAGTAGTTGTCTGTCAATATTCATTCGTCTTAGTACTTCTTGGTTTGTAATGTGGGAAGTATAGGGTATCTTCAAAATTCGTCGATATATCCACATTTCAAATGCCTCAATTTTTTTCTCGTCTGCACTTTTGATAGTCCAGGTCTCTACTGCATATAATAATATAGACCATATATAGCATTTGACAAATCTTATTTTTGTTGCGAGACTTAGTTCGTGGTTTGTAAGTGGGTTTTTGTATTTAAAAAATGCGTCTCTGGCAATCTCCACACGACGCTTAATTTCGTCAGATGTGTTCCATTGGTCGTTTATTAAAACGCCAAGGTATTTAAAGTTTTTCACTCGTTCGACTATTTCATTTTTAATTTTTAATGTTGTTTCATTTATGCCATGTTTTCTACTTATAACCATGTATTTTGTCTTTTTTATATTTATTTTGAGGCCATATGATTCACTTGTGGACACGAGTTTGTCTAGAAGTTGTTGTAGTCCCGATATACTGCTAGCAATAATGGTGGTATCGTCTGCATAGCGTATGTTATTTATAATTTTGCCTTGTACCGTTATGCCAATTCTTTCTCTTTCTATTGATTCATGAAATATTTGTTGGGAGTATATGTTAAAGAGGAGCGGTGATAGTATGCATCCTTGCCAGACTCCTTTCGATATTGGAATTTCATCGGTCAGTTCATCATTTATTTGAATTCTTGCAGTTTGGTTCCAGTACAGATTTCTGATGCATCTAATTTCCTTTTCTTCTATTCCAATATCCCTCAATATTTCAATCAATTTATCTTGTTGGACGGTATCGAATGCCTTTTCATAATCTATGAAACATATGTACACATCTTTCTGGACATCTTTGCATTTCTGAACCAGTACTTGGATCGATAATAGGGCTTCTCGGGTACCCATACCTTCCTTGAAGCCGAATTGTGATTCTCCCATAGCTCTCTCACATCTGGGGTATATTCTCATGTGTATTACTCTTAGGAATATTTTTAAGATGTGGCACATAAGGCTAATAAGCCTGTATTCACAACACTTTTTGGCATTAGATTTTTTTGGTATCGCAATGAAGGTCGATTTTAACCAATCGTTGGGATATTGACCAGTATCATATACATGATTAAACAAACGTACAATGAGTGAGATGTTGTCTCCATTTATGAGTTTTAAAATTTCAGAAGGAATTTCGTCAGGTCCTGTTGCTTTTTTATCTTTTAGCGTTTGAATAGCGTATTCCACTTCGGATTTGGTGATTGGGGTTCCCGCAATAGCAGTACTTAAACTGTGATCATACCTGGAGCGTTGGTCGTCCGTGAATAATTGTTCAATATAGTTTTTCCATCGATTCTTTATATGTGATGTTTCGAAAATTGGCTGATTGTTTTCATCTATTAGCACTGCAGGTGATGTCCTTCTATACGCTCCGGAGGTTTCTTTTAGCTTTTTATGTAGATTATAATCATCGTGAACGGTTTGCAAATATTCAATTTCTCGGCATTTTTGGTTGAGTAGAGCAGTTTTTGCAGCACGGGTTGCTGTGCGGATTTCTTTGTTTATCTCCCAATAACGTTCATAGTCAACGTTTTTATATTTGCTTCGTTCCACACGAAGCTTCATAATTTCTTCTGTCATCCATTCTTTATGAGTTCTTCCACTGTGGTTTCCAAGATAATTTTTTGTTATTTTAGACATAGCGTCCTTAACATTGCTCCATATATTTTCTACATCGTATACGTCGATGACTTCAAGTTTGTTGTTGATTTGCTCCTTCACTTCATTTCTGGTTGATGGGTTATTGAGTACCTCAGTATTTATCCTGTGAGATTTCTTATTTCTTTTCTGGATTCGTGCTATTTTTATTCTAATGTTGAGCATCAACAGATTGTGGTCGGATGGCACATCAGCTCCCGGGTATGTTGAGCATTTGGTCACACAATTTTTAAATCTACTGTTGATCAGTATATAGTCAATTTGATTGCGAACGATGTTCCTTCTGTTGTCTAATGGTGATCTCCATGTGTAGAGTCGTCTGGGATGTAATCGGAATAATGTGTTGGTTAAGGTCATCTTAAATTCTTGGCAGAATTGAATTAATCGGTCTCCCCTTTCATTTCTTTCGCCGAGTCCATATCTTCCTGTTACGCCATCTACTTCATCATTACCCACTTTGGCATTGAAGTCGCCTTGAATTATTGTTATTTCATGTGATTTCGTCATTTTTAGAAGTTGACTTATTTCTTCATAGAAATGTTCGACCTCGTCGTTGTTCCCATCACATGTAGGGGCATATACTTGTATAATGTTTAAATTCAGGGGCTTTGCTGAGATTTTTATCATCATAGACCTTTCTGACATTGGAAAAGATCCAATCACGCAGGCTGCAATATTTTTTTGGAGAATAATGCCTACACCTCTTCTGTGTATCCCTTCCATACTTCCAGAATGGTATACTGTAGCATTTTGGGATTCAAAAACGCCGCACTCTGTCCACCAGGTTTCACTAACACCTAGTATATCAATCTTAAGTCGATTCATTTCATTAATTGTGTTGTTTAATTTACCGACTTCGTATAAACTTCGGACATTCCAGGTTCCAATGTTTAGTTTTTGGTTTTTACCTCCGGGGATTCTTAGCACCCTCGTTTGGCCGGAGACTGAGGGCCGTGTATTCAGATTTGTGTTGTTCATATTGTATGATTTTCAAGGGAAGTATACTTCAGTGGTTTCCCGTTGCCTTCTGAAGGGTTTATAGTTTTCCTTCTGTATTTCAGCCGCTCCACTGGAAAAACAGACGCTGTTTGCAGCCGCCCAATGTGGAAACAGACACTGCAATAGTAATTTATTATATTGGATATTTTTAGGGGCGCCAAAAACTCGCCTCGTCGACCTAGGGATCTCAGGCACTCGGACATTTACTCCGAGACTCTCCCCCCAGATCCGCTGAGCTGTCCGCGACTGCTTATTTGATTCGCAGCTTCCCAATATATCTATTGGGAGTTCCACTATCCGCAACCTGTGGACGCGTCCGGTAGCATTCAGCTATGCTCCCCGTAGGCCGGAAACCTACCTACTAAATAATATATATTACAACACTGCATCTGTTTGGTTTGTGTATTAGATAATTCCTTTTAGTAGCGCCATCTACCCTTAAACCGTTTACCACCACCTAGCGAACATTTTATATCCAATCTCTGTATTATAATTTACCTTCAATCGTTAATATGGATTGTTTGAGCTCAAATTGCACTGGTACGGTAAATGACCGGATGATTTCATGTTGGTTGTGTTTAGGCAATTATCATTTAAAATGTACTGCACTCAAAGCACGTGATGCTGATGCGCTTCTGGATCCGGCAAAGTCCCTTCATTGGACTTGTACAAGTTGTAAAAAAATTGACGTAGGATTTTTTGTCTCTGCAATCTAAGCTTGCCAAATTTGGTGAATTATTTAATAGCTTTCCAAATTTGGATAAATATATTAATGATACTGATAGCAATTCTACTAGGGTAAAAAGAGGCGCAAATATCGAGCCATAACCGCAAAAATATCTCAAGCGACATATTTTTCAAATACCGTTTTTTGTAATAAATAAATTCATTGGCATCATTTGCATCATCTATTAAAATTTCAGGGTCCCACTCTGTACCGTTATGAATTTATAACAGGAAAAAGAGTCATTTTCTAACCTAATTTGCTTAAGAAATAAATAATAAAAACCTTCCCCTGTAAAATTTTGTTTTTGTCGCTTGAGATATTTTTGCGGTTATGGCTCGATATGCTGCCTTTAGTTTCCACTGGGAATAACTTATCTGTGCCTTCTCCTATAAATTCAGTTACCATTAAGGATATTGGTTCAACGCCGTCTATATCATTGAATGCTGTAAGTTCCCGTCAACAAATTTCTCATACGGTCGATAATGGTTCTTCAAAGGTAATTTTGTCACCAAATAATGTTAATAATAATGAGGCAACAATGGGTAATCAAATTACTTACAAACCGCTGCAGGCTGTTCCATCAAGAAAAACTATTTTTGTGTCCAGGTTAGCAAGTGACACTTCATCGGATGATGTTGATCATTATATCAATTCTAAATATGGTCGTAAAATTGATGTTACAGTGCAGAAGTTTACATTTGCTGAACCCAGGACAATCTCATCATTTAAAATATCTACCTCATCTAACGATTTCAGTACGATCATTAATCCGAATTTCTGGCCGGAAAATACCCTGGTTCGTGAATATGTATACAGGGAGAAAAATAGAAGTAATAGAGTTGGTGTCCTTCCTCAAAGTGATCCAAAAAACTAAATTTTAATTACGTTAATACATTATCATTACTTTACCAAAATGTTCGTGGTCTAAGGACAAAACTGTCAAGCTTATATATGGAGAGTCTCGATTGTAATTATCACATTCTAGCATTTACTGAAACCTGGCTTAACAATTCGTTTTTAGATTCTGAAATACTATGTAGTAAATACAATATTTTCCGTCGTGATCGTGGCTCTTATGGTGGTGGTGTTCTCATAGCCGTTTCCAGTCTCATTTCATCTGAACAGTTTGTGCTTAATTCATGGGCTGATATTGAACTTATTGCAGTTATTATAAGACTCATGAATAAAAGAATATTCGTTACGTGTTCATAGATTCCTCCATCATCCCCGCAATCATTATATATTCAACACGGTGAGGCAATTCGAACGGTAGCATGCTCTGCCAATGAAAATGATTTGCTTATAATCATGGGTGACTTTAATATTCCATCAGTATCTTGGAATTATGTAGCCGAGGATGGGTATTATGTTCAGGCCGCGAATAATGATATGTTTAATGACTTTTTCAATATTTTGTATGATATTAGTCTTTTTCAAATTAATGGTACACCTAATGATTTTTCTAAAATACTGGATCTAGTGTTCATGAATGATAAGGAAGACTGTCATATTAACCGATGTGATCCATTAACTATTCCTGAAGATCGTTATCATCCTACACTTGAGTTGATTATATCTACGCCAGCTAACAATATCCTGTCTTCGTCGATCGTTAAAGATAGAGTTTTTTCGTTTGGACAAGCCAATTACTTTGCGCTGAATGAACTGATTCTGAGTATAAACTGGAATAATGTTTTGTCACTTTCAGTAAATTCATCAATAACTTTGGATAATACATTCGATATTTTTTATGATAAAATGTTATTTTTTATGGAGCAGTGCATTCCAAAACATATAAAAAGATCTTTACCGGGGCCGCCTTGGAATAACAACGAATTAAACCGTGCTAAAAATAGAAAGTCCAGATGTTATAGAAAGTATAAATTTTCTGGATCCAATTTAGATTACCTAAGATATTCAGTAAGCCGTGCATATTATACCAGACTGAATAAACAATTATACACTCTTTATCTGGCAAAGGCTAAAATTAATCTAAGACGTAATCCTAGGTCTTTCTATAAATTTATAAACTCAAAGAGAAAATCTACATGCTTTCCAGCTTCAATGTCATATCGAAATAATGAATCTAGCGATATTTCAACTATAAGTAACATGTTTGCTGAATTTTTTTCCTGCACTTATTCTGACGAAAACTATGATGATAAAATGGAGTATCCTTATCCATTGATGGTTAAACATTCTATATCTATACCACTCTTTGATACACAAACTGTTGCAACTCATTTAAAAAAATTAAAATTTTCGCACAGTTGTGGTCCTGATAAAATTCCGGGCAGCATTTTAATTAATTGTGCTGATGCTTTAGCTCTCCCCCTAACTGTTCTGTTTAATTTATCAATTAAAAATGGATATGTCCCAAAAATTTGGAAGGATTCCTTTATAGTCCCATTGTTTAAATCTGGTGATAAATCTGATATAGAAAATTATAGGGGTATAGCGAAATTGAGTGTTATTCCCAAATTTTTTGAAAAATTGATTACTGATACATTGTATTACCAAGTTTGTAATCTCATATCTCCATATCAGCATGGATTTCAAAAAGGATGTTCAACAACAACAAATTTACTTCATCTAACAACTGTCATAAATCGTGGATTTTTTAATAGAAGGCAAACAGATGTTATATATACCGACTTTTCAAAGGCCTTTGATAAAGTAAATCATAAGCTCCTATTAAAAAAATTACATTTGATTGGCTTTACGGATCCTGCTATTAAGTGGTTAAAATCATATTTATTGGATAGAACTCAATCGGGTTGTTTCAACAACGTTATATCAAAAAAATACATGCACGTTCTGGAGTACCACAGGGAAGTCATCTTGGACCTCTCCTTTTTTCTTTAGTTATAAATGATTTGCCTCAAGTTATAAAGTATTCGAATATTTTGATGTATGCGGATGATGTAAAGCTTTTTAAAACTTATGATAATCTTTTGGATCAACAGCATTTACAATTTGATATAAATTCGTTCTATGAATGGTGTAACGATAATTCAATGCAGCTTAACTTCAGGAAATGTAAATTAATGCGCTTTTCGAGAACCAGTCCAATTATTGTGAATTATTTTATTGGTGGTTATGAGATTGAAGTTGTTAACCGTTTTCTGGATTTGGGTATTTTATTCGATCAGAAATTAAGCTTCATTTTTCATATAACGTGTACTGTAAATAAGGCCAGGGCTGCACTGGGTTATATAAAGCGATGGTCGAAGGAATTTAAGGATCCATACATCACAAAGGCACTTTATGTGTCGCTTGTTCGTCCAATTCTAGAATATGGTTCTATAATTTGGGATCCCATTTACCAAAC
Source organism: Sarcophaga rosellei (assembly GCA_930367235.1). Taxonomy (NCBI): domain Eukaryota; kingdom Metazoa; phylum Arthropoda; class Insecta; order Diptera; family Sarcophagidae; genus Sarcophaga; species Sarcophaga rosellei. Next base: position 68,916,748 of record OV884019.1, read on the forward strand.
ACATTCCAATACAATTGAATCTGTGCAAAAACAATTTCTCCAATTTTGCCTACGTGGACTACATTTTGACCTCCGTAATTTGCCATCTTACTCTGCCCGATTAGCTCTTATTAAATTGCCAACATTGAAAAGCCGTAGAATTATGTTAAATGTTTCATTTATACTAAATGTTATAAAAGGAGATATATGCGCTGGATTCTTGATAAACGAAATTTCATTTAATATACCTCGACGTTTATCACGAAATTATTTACCACTGTCTATTCCAATGTTTAGAGCCAATTATCCTGATGCTGACCCGCTTAGAAGGATGTGTAACGAATTTAACCAATTTTTTGGACTTGTTGATTATTCATTAAATACGAATGCAGTGAAAAAATTATTAATTATTTCTTTGAACTCCTGATGTATTAATTCTTATACTACTTTATGTGCCCACATTTGTCTACAATTTTTTTATTTTCTGTTTTAAATAAATCATAATTAAAAAATATTTTTAAAATTTTTGACCCATAATTTCTAATTAATTGTGTAAATGTAAATTTTTTCTTAAATGTATTATGTATTTTTAAATGTCTGCAAGGATATAATCCATAGACTAAATAAATAAATAAATAAAAAAAGAAACGAAAAATGAAGAAAGTATTTCATCGGTGACCTCATTCTATCAAAAACTCTGAGAGTAAATAAAATTGCCATTAAAAAGTTTCTCAAAATCTGTCGTTCGGAGTCGACGTTAAGCTGTAAGTCCCGTCTCTCAATTATAAAATTAAGGCACACAACATTAGTGGTGTGAGAAGTAAGGCCGTAAAACACACAATGAAATGAAATGAAATTGTTATCAGCTTTGATATACGTATAAAGCTGTAAAAAATTTGTATCAATTGGCACTAGCAGCATATTTAGACAAGCTTTATTGAGTTCTTTATCATCTAATGGACAATTGTTAATATTCACTAACTTACCAGCTCCAATTTCTCATATACATTGGCATTTTAGCCGAGAATTAACCAGAGAAGCAAAACGTTTGGAATAGTACTCAATCGTTGCTATTCTAATGCCTGTATTTACTCTTTTCCTAACTATTTTAAATTCGACTTTTAATTCTGCCCTAAATCACTTTCACTTTTATTGTTCTGGCATAAAGCCGATGTTTTGCTGCAGATGATATAGTTTATGATCTAATTGGGATTGTATCATCATATAGGCGTTTTATGACATTTTTCAATAATTGACACAGGCCGTTGTATTCATTGTATTGTTAGAAGAACATACAGCAGTGTATTAGTGTTTTCACACCAAAAGTTAAAACCTGATTTTAGCATTAAAACCATAATCAGCTGATTTTGCGTTCACACTGCAAACTTTCTTAAATCGGGTTTTAACTTTCATACATACATTCATGACGGAACAGAAATGTTTTTGTTTAAGAAAAAACAAAAAATATGAAAAATTAAGAAATAATATTAATATTATTAATATTATTGTTAAAATATTGTTATTTATTATGTATTGTTGTAGCATTCATTATTTGAAATTTTACATTTTTATTCAACCGGCTTTCTATGTTTTTACATTTGTATTGTTTTTATTTTGTTTTTATTTAATTTTTATCAGCTGTTTTTACCATTTCAGAGCTGGTAGCTCTGATTTAGTACATAAAACAAGGTTGTATTTCATAAAATCAACTTAAAACCAATTCAAAAAAGGTTTGAAGTTGATTTTAACACAATAATTTTGTATGGTAAAAGCAGGTTTTATTTTTCATTTTAACGTTAAAACCAACTTTTGCGTTAAAACCACTCGGTGTGAAAACACTATATGATTGTTGTTGATAATTTTCATATAAAAATCCGATACACTTATACACATTTTTTTCATATGTTTTTGGAAGTTGTATTGGTTTCGCGCTATCAAATTGTGTGAATGAAAAAAATGTATATGTGTTGGTTACGGGCTATCAAATTGTTTGAATGCCACGAAATACACAATACAGCATAGCATTAAGCGTTCACAAACAAACAAATGTACTCAATACAACATACACGACACAAAGTTGTGTGAATTGCCCAATTATTTTCATATGTTTTTGTAAGTTGTATTGGTTTCGTGGTATCAGTTTATGTAAATGCTAGTTATCAAGAAGAAGAACATAAATACAAAATATTTTCTATGTGATTTGAGTCAACAATTAAAATTTCAAAATTATATTTTTCGCACAAATAATGAATTAATTTTTTTTCCGTAATATGTTTCATTTTGTTGCTTGAAAATCAAATTATGAATACTGGCCTTCTTCTTCTTATCGTTTTTTGACGTTTGGAATACTAAATACACAATACAGCATAGCACTGAGCGTTCACAAATAAAAATTGTATTTAATACAACATACACGATACAAAGTCGTGTAAATTGGCCAAATGATACTTGATCATCAGCCGAAGGCATACAGAACAGTGTTGCAAAATTTGAAATGGTACTGAACTATAACTCAAAAAGTACTTTTTTGCTTCAATTGTTGTTTGTAAATTGGTAACTATAGCCCTTCCATCAGGATAATGTCCTAACTTCTCACACCATTTGAGACTGGCGGGACCTTCTGATTTTTAAGAAACTTTATCGTTGTAATTTTATTTCGGTTTAGAGTTTTTGTTAGAAGGAAGTCGCCGGAGATATATTTTTTATATTTCGTTTTGATGGAGATGTCTGACATCGGGTTTCAACCGTGAGATCACCTCTAGTAAGCCAGCACATTATCCACTAGACTATTTATATTTATTACACATACAGGACAAAAACAGCTGATTCGGAACGTAACAAAACATAAAAGCCCCGTTTAGTCAAACGTCAATGGAACGTAATGTAACATAATTTCTTTTTTATCATATGAAGAGCAATGCAAATACTTACCAATAATACATTTGGCAAGCGTTTTAATTGCTTTTCGTATTCAAACAACGTACATACGTTCCGTTGACGTTTGGTTAACCGGAGTTAAAGATTAATTCTACCTTTAGCATTACGTTGAACATGTTGTTAATCCATTAATAGTTGAAAACCACAAGACATATATTATGTAATAATAATAAAAGGTACTGAAAGCGTCGCGAGGGTATTGCGGTATTTTTGAAATGAAAAAGTTCTGAATTTTGCAATAGTGATGAGCCCAATCGATCTGTGAAACACCCTAAACATTTCGAGCATAATGTAATTGACATTTTTAAAATCATGATGGCAAACTAAAATTTTTGACGGAGAAATAATAATATAATATAATAAATTAGTAGTATGTTAAAAATAATAAATCTTCTTTTGAAGAAAGAGGTGCAGATATTTGATCAAGTAGTATTATATTCGACACCAACCAAAAAGAAATCAAGTGAAGTACTATGATTAATGTATGATGCTTTGAATTCACTGTGTTAGTATGATTTAATACAAGAGCCATCAAACAGTCAATTAATTGGTCAATTCACGCGACTTTGTATCGTGTATGTTGTATTGAATACACTTGGTTGTTTGTGAACTCTGCATTGTATATTTTGTATTCCAAATGTCTTCTTCTGTAATTTTTGGCATTCAAACAATTTGATAGCACGAAACCAATACAACTTTTTAAAAACATATGAAAAAATGTGTATAAGTGTATCGGATTTTTATATGAAAATTATCAACAACAAGCATACACTGTTGTATATTCGATACAACAATACACTCAATACAACGATACAACGGCTTGTATGAATTATCCAAATATTGATTGCTACAGAATATTTGAGTTAAAATCGTCTGCTGTAATAACCTCATTGCATGCAGTAGCTAGTGTTGCATGGATTAAAATAAAATTCTTCTAATTGGCCTGTAGTAAATAAAATCGTAATAATAATAAAAATAAATTAAATTACAGTTTTATTCATCTATTTTAGAGTTTAGACTCTGGGCATTAACAAATATGGATAATTTTGAAACATTTTTTTCTACCTATCTAGAGTCCCAATTATGTTCATTGTCGTGTCTTTGAAAATGATTCCTGCGGTAGAGAAATTATTTAATTACTCAGTAGTGCCATAAAAGTCCCAAACGGCAACGCTAGAAATATAGAATTTTATTCAATTAGTTTGATAACGGCGAATGTTGGTTTCGATTAAACAATTAATGATTGTATATTAAATTTGTCGTTGTTAGGAATTGAAAACCAGAATTAGGATATTTTTTCCATATATATTGAATTTGTCCCACCAAATTATAGCATTTCAGAGCAATCTCAGAGGCCTTCTTCATACTTGCCAAAGTGGAGTAAAACGGATGAGTTCTTGACGGCCAGATATCGGTGTTTGAAATCGATTTCGGACATTATTGAAAGTCTCAATTTAATCGAATCTACTGCAGGAAATAATCTGATCACACAGTTTTATAATATGTATCTTAGAGCCGACTTCACCAATGACGGTCTGATTCAGAGAGCAGCAATGAGTATTCAAAAAGATGAGTAGATTCGAATCATACTCATAATTTCAGATACTTATACGCATTTATGCTTATTTTAATATCATATTCATAGTCTGAAGTACTCATCGTACTCATACTTAACAATACGCATGGTGTTGTTGATTTCAACTTTCCATGACTCAACATTTACAAGAATCATAAATCACTCAAATCATTTAAATATTTTTTTAAATTTATGAATCTGAATGAGTAGGCATATGAATCAAACATATTTCGAGTGGTATGAGTTCGATGTCAACGTTATACTCATTGCAACCTGCACTTATAAATTAATGTTGTAGTGAGTACGAATGAATCAGAGTAGTTGAATTTTAATACGGTTGACTCACTCATACTCAAAAATTCATGAGTACTTATGAGTAGCAAAAAAAAAAAACGATTTATTGCTTATCTCTGGTCTGATTGTGAGACAATTTTGGTATGTTCTATCTTTTGTACCTCTTACCAAGTTAAAATATACACATCTTTTTATGTTATAGACTTTAGTTTCGACGTTACCCCCCCGAGTTTCTTCCTGGCTTCGAAATATTTCAGTCTGTGACCAAAAACTTCTGCGCTGTTTCCCAAATCAATTCTTGACTCATTTGTAAACCATAAAATATTTTCTTTCTAAAAAAGTATAAATCGTCCAGATTACTTCATTAATTTTTGTTACTAAGTCTCTTAGCGAAGCACTTCCCAAAATCATAGAGTACTTAGGTACAGCAGAATTAAATTCAACCTATTACACTATGAGACAAAATAAAAAAAAAACATTAAATACACCCAGCTAATGAGTTGTAAGTTTTGGTAAGTAGAACTCAAAAATATTTTTTTTATATTTCTTGAACCCTCCAAACTAGTCTTATTTGACAAAACCCTTTTTTTTACTTTACGCACAAGTTTATTGATTACACAAACATTTCTGAACCGATGTCCAAAATCTAAACCTTATTAGAAAGGAGAGGGATGGGAGAGGGATGGGAACGATATACATATATGTAAATATTATTTGACTTAATATGCTATGGGGTTTGATGAGGTAAAATTGACAAATGGTAATTTTTTTTTTCATATTTTTTCAAGTTTGTCCGTTCACAGTAGGAAATTTTAATTAAAAAATATGAAATAAGTGATGCCACTCTGAAAGTGTATTATCTTGTGAAGAGATTGACACTTCGTATGATCAAATCGGACAAAAGTTAACCTAGTTATTATATAAAGAGTCTAACAGTCGAGTTATAGTTTTCATATACGAGTATATATATTTTTTCAAATGAACTTTTAGTTCAAAAATTTTCAGAATTTTTCAAGGATCTTTTCACATTTGAGCGATAGCTAGAAGTTGGACAATGTTTGCGCATAGAGAAATAATAATATTTGCAAAAACCATAAATTTTCGCCGACTTCTGGTGGGCGTTCAAGTGGGAAAAGTTGGCACATTGTGCGATAAACAATCAAGATCCATCAAAACTTTTGAACATTTTTGAGCGGAACGTTCATTTGATAAGATAAGATATATAAAAAATATATCACAATTCATAACTTATAAGTTTGAATCATATATTCATGTATACCATTTTAAAGGGTAATCTCTCCCCTTTCTAAAAAACTTTAGATTTTTAAAATAGATTGAAATATGTTTGAGTAATTAATAATTTTGTGTTTAAAGATCAAAAAACAGGTTTTGTCAAATAAAACACATTTGGAGGCTTGGAGGAATAAAAAAAAGTATTTTTGAGCTCTGCTCAACCTAGTGAACAGCTTAGATTATGTAATTACCCGGGTGTATTTTCACTGTCGCACCGTGTTATCAATGTATTCGAATATGTTCACTTTTTTCTTGGCTTTGTATGTACATATTTAGCTAATAAAATAAGAAAAACTATATACCACATTGAAGTATCGACGTGTAAGACCAACTAAAGTAGGGCTGTCAAAATATCGATGGCACTATCGATAGTTTATATTTTTCCTTTCTATCGATGTTTTTTTTTTACAAAATATAAAGATTTAACTATTGCCGATAGTTTTTTTTCCACTATCGATAGTAAATTGAGGGGTGTGAAAACAAAGGCAGCAATCTTCACTTTTGTAGTTTTCGAAATTAATAAGAAAAACTTGTATTTTAAAGACAATTGTATTTTATAATGAATTTTTTTGTTAATTAGTATAGAAGAAAAAGTTAAATATGCCGACCAAGTTTGATCCATATCATCACTGAAGTTTTTGGGAAAATGCGAACTGAAATTTGGAGATTGAGTTTGTTTCAACAAAGTGGGGATTGCTGTCTTTGTTTCCACGCCCCTCAAATGTTCCACCACTAACTTTTTGTTTGCATTTATAAACTGGTGATTCCCACAGTATAATTATAAAATGGAGAGTGAAGTCAGTAAAGACATTAACTCACTAATATGTGCTACTTAGATGTATTTATTTATCACTAAAACAATTATTTTATTTCCAGACACGTTCAAGTGATATGAAAGAGATGCAAATACTTGCTTTTGTGTACATATTTGTATTTGTGTATCCCAGCTACCTCGACTGAGTCGAAAAGAATGTTTAGTAAAGCTGGTCAAATAGTTTCAAATAGGCGTACAGAATTCAAAGAAAATGTCGTTGATATGCTTCTTTTTACAAACAAAAACAATTGATTGACTGACCCTTCATCTTAAATACTTCATGTTTAATTTTTGGATTTTTGAACTAAGAAATAAAGTTCGGTTTTGTTTATTTTTGTTTATACAAAATGCGTTATTTAGTATTTTAAACTATTAAATTCAAATATGTATATAAATGTATTATTTGAGAGACTCCGATAGTGTTACGATAGTATCGCCGATATATCGATATTTTTTATAAGAACTGATAGTTTAGATTCGATATATCGATATATTTTTATGAACTATCAAAAACTATCGAAAGTACTACTATCGATAGTTTGACACCTCTAAACTAAAGCAAATTCTTTTGCGATCGGATTTTTTGCCATCTCTCGGAATTGAATTGTAGGGCCATTTTCGTACTTCTCACACTGTAAGAACATAATCTTTAAATTTATTTTGGTTGTCAAAATTTCAATTCATTTTATATAAAAATTTTTTCGATAACTGTCTATTACAAATTTATTAAAAAAATATTTATGTACTATTCACATTAATTTTTAATTGTCTTGTCTGAATTTTGTTTCGTATTTATTTTAAATTTTTTTTTTACTATAAAAGAGTTCATTTGCACTGAATGCTTTCAGTGTTTTTACGTTTGCTATGCTGATGACATGGCTTTGATAATTTTTTTCATACCCACACTTGTGGTGAAATTTATTCTCGAAATGATAGCCTTACTTGTATATCTTTTGCTAGATAGTATAAATTACTTATTTGGTGTTGATCAAAGTTAATTATGGTACATTGTGATATTTTATGTTTGGAATGGTATGTTTTAAAACAGATGGTCTTGTGTCAATACAATACAATAATTTTAAATAATGTAATCAAATTGTTAATTAATTTTCTTTTTACAATATCGTTTTTAATACAATGTTTTATGATATGTCAAAATAATGTCCGTAGTTTTAACGCCGACTAGGAGTTGGTTAAGTTGAAACACAAAATTGTAAGCAGTAGTGATGAAATATTATTTCCTTATATTTATTTAATTTTATGTTTTATTCATACCTATTAAGTAATAATTAATAATTGTAATGATTAATAATTTGATTACTTTTTTTTGAATGGTGAAATAATGTTTACAATTATGAATATTTTTGGTTAAAATAGTTAATAATTGATTACGATTACAAAATAATCAAAAAATAATCACGATTAGTTTTATAAAAAGAATCAAAAGTAATCGAATTGTTTTCAATGATTCTTTTTCTTTATTTTCAATAAATCAAAATTCATGCTTTCTACAATTTATTCGAAACCGTTGAATTTTAGTTTTATATACACTGCCCGTCATAACTATAACCGCACCCCTATTAATGTTAATATTTCAGCTCGTACAGCTTGTAAGAAATTTAGTTTTTTAGTATAAGAGAAAATAGACGAAAACTTACATTATATAATAAAAATAAATTATTTGTTCACTTAAGTTTCATAAATATAATTAATTTTAACAAAAACAGCTGTTTCATAACTATAACCGCACTTTAACAAATTTAACAAAATTATAAATTAAACAAAAAAAAATATATTTAATAATATTTTCTATTGGGTTTTGATCCAGAGAACAGGCGGGCCAGTTAATCACTTCTATGTTTTTTGATTTAAGTCATTCAATCGTTTGACGTCTTTTGAATACTGACGCGGTGTCTTGCTGAAAAATGAAAGTTTTTTCAGCCTGGGCTTCCAAGAAAGGCATCAGTTTTTCATTAAGAATGCCTATGTATTCTCTGGAATTCATTCGAGTGCTCGGAAAGGCCAAATCAAGCATTGCATAGCTGCAAAAGGCTCCCCATACCATTAAGGAACCGCCACCGAAATTTCGTTTAGAAAAATATCGTGGTTCCTTTCGCAGATCCCTCCAATATCCACTGAAACCATCTGGACCGTCAAGATTAAATTTTTTCTCGTCTGAAAAAATCAAAAAAAAAAAAGAAGAGAATCAATTAAATATGTACATACATAAAAAAATAAAAACTTTTACTTACCTGACTCCAGTTTGTTTGGAAATTTTTTTTTGCGAATTCCATCCGGGCTGTCTTGTCATAGTCATTAGCGATTGTCTGGTTATTGTTCCGGATTCTTTTAGCACTCTTCTTATTGTGGAATTTGAAAGGCTTTTCATAGAATTGCTTGCGCCTTTAACAATTCTGAGTAGATCTTTTTCAGATTACTTTCTTTTTGGTCCGCCGGTCTTATTTTTGGCATACTGCCTCTGGTTTTTGACCAAATTTCTTACCATTCTGTCCGATCGACTTAGTTTTCTACCGATCTCTACCTTTTCCAAAAAGGCCAAAATTTTTCCTTTTTCGACATCTGTAAGATATGTTCCCCTTGGCATTTTATTTTAATTGAAATAAAACGTTAACTTGCCAACAAAAAATTTACAATTTGGACACGTTTATAATTTATTTTTAATTTAAACGCGATGCGGTTATAGTTATAGAAATAAAATTAATTGTTCTGGATTTACCAATTCAAAGAGTAACTGAAAACTTTTTTGTTTGAATAAAACTACCGTTATAATACTATAATATACCGTAAACCCTTTCATAAAAAATTTCTTTTTATTTTAATAAAATCAAAAACAATATCAATTAAAATACAAACTGAACAAACCAAATATTAAAGATATAAATAATAACAGAAAATAGACATTTGATGAAACACTACAAAAAAATAAATAACATCATGTAGCACTTGAAAAGTAAAACACGTCCTCTCGTCTCAATCACAGCTAACTTTATAACTTTAGCTAAGTTATACTTTGGTCTCAATCACAATTTTATTAATGACGCTTCTTTCTTTTACATATCAAAATCAAACTTCTGTATGTTTATTATCTACATACGTTACAATATGAAAGAAGAACAGAGACAAATATATATAATATACCAAATATTTCATAACGACTGCGTATACGTAAATAAAAACCGTTATCAATTCGAGAAATATAGTATAGAGATATACAATAACTAGTACAGTATAAACAAAATATATTAAGGCAAGGAATATATTACTACAATCACACAATTACGCATTTGCCTTCATTAACACTAATTAATTTGGCTTGGCGAAAAGAAAACATTCGTTCCACTGTACTTTTTAAAATGTTCAATATGCTTGAATTGCAAATGTTTAATGAAGTTGGAAATCACTTCACCGCTTCCTCTTGTCATGCGATGACATACAACACACTTAGCACATCTTGTCTCATCTGAAATATGCAATGTTTTTTAAGTGCCGCGGCCACGATCAAATTTAACTGATCAAATTTTGCATATGTGATGGTAATACTTGTTTGGCTCAGCACAGCAACACATCAAATTTCAGCATTCAAATCACAGGAAAGCGTCTTTGGATGAAAGAATGGTTGAAGAAAAGGGATGAATTTACGCACGAAAATTCTCTCAATGAATTCAAGCTGAGTTCTCCAAATGATTTTCGAAACTTTTTAAGGATGGATGAAGACACATATGAGGAACTTTTAAATTTGGTTGGCCCAAAAATTTAAAAACAAAATACTCAAATGCGTGATGCCATCTCTTCGAATCAACGTCTATCTATAACATTGCGTTTTCTTGCTACAGGCAATTCTTTTTCTGATTTAAAATTTGTTAGCGCTATTTCGGAACGGGCCGCAATTGGTCGCATTGTTATGGAAACTTGTGAAGAAATAAACAAGATATTAAAATATATAATATAAAGTTAATTAAAACAAATTATTAATGGACTTAATTTTTTCGGTTTATAATTAAAATAATTTTTATTAAACAAATAAAGTTCATAAAAATGAAATAAATAAATAACTTCATAGAATTCATAAAAAACAACAAGACTAAGTTAAAAATACCTTAAAAATAAATTAAAAATATCACAAAATTCAATTTTAATCAATAAATAAAATAGTATCACATAATGCAGCCTTACATATATAAAAAAAAATTAAAATGAACTATTTACATACAAATAGGGAATTTCTGACTATTGAAAAGACGAGAAATATTCTGCAATTGTACTCTCTGGCTCTATCTGATTCATTTGTGGGGTCATTAATGATAGTGGTATTTGGGGCAGTTGTGGGGTCATTAATGGTAGTGGTGCTTGAGTCGGTTGCGGACTAAATGTATTTGGATGGGCTATAATCGATGGTGTTGGCGTTAAGCTATATTCACTGCTTGGAGTATGGCATAAAATGTTAAGCTGCATACAATTCCTGTGCAGAGTTACCATTTGTCCCTCTAAAAGTATATCATTTATGAATTTTTCCGCATATATCCTTTGAGTGGGATTCATTTTCCTTAATTTACACGCCCAGCTTCCAGCAACCTGGTCGTATTGGTCCGGCGGCTGTTGGAGGCGTTTTGCTGCCAAACTTATCAGCTTTTTTCGTTTCTTGGGCTTTTGGTAATTCTGAAAAAAAAGTTTTACTTGGTTGATTATACCCAAATGAAAATATAATGCATGTCGTATATATTGTATATCTATTTAGAGCTTCCTACAAACGAAGATCAATGGAAAAAACATGCTGCACATTGCAATAAAAAAACCACCGAACTCTGGGTCGTTCTATTGTAACTACAAAAAGTTCTTCAGCATTGTTCCAATGGCAAACTATGAATTCATTCTGGTCAATGTTGGCACAAACGGAAGAGTCTCTGATGGTGGTGTATTAAGCAATACAAAATTCGGAAGAGCACTATCTGAAGATGAATTAAATTTCCCAAAACCATGCCCATTACCATCCAGCGATAAGGAAATGCCTTTTGTTTTTGTAAGCCAAATAGCTCTTACCGAGGAGCGACGTAGTTTCAATTATCGCTTCAGCCGTGCCCGACGAATTGTTGAAAATGCCTTTGGTATATTAGTTTCTCGATTTAGAGTTTTACAAGGAGCTATTGATCTTTCTCCCGAAAAAGTTTAAACGATTGTATTAACTTGTTGCCATTTACACAATTTCTTAAGAAGAAAGAAGTCTAATGAATACATTACTGTAGGTGCAGTTGCTAGTGAGAACTTGATAGAAGGAAATATTACAGAAGGTTTATGGAGAGAAGATTGCCCTTCTACATCATTGCAAAGCACTCACTGCCGAAGTTCTACAATCACAGTTAAATTAATTAGGGACCAATTTTGTAACTATTTTAATAATGATGGTCAAGTGTCTTGGCAAAAGCAACAAATTGAACTGTAATTGCATTGTATCATTATTTATTTGTAAGATCTACGCACAAAGAAATACATATCGAAAAGTAATTTTTGGGGAGACTATTTTGGAATAAAAATCATTTTCTATATTAAAAGATTTGCTATAGGGTATGTCACTTCGCTAACAAAAATTACGATAAGGAAATTGCTCTTACCATTTCATATCCTTCATCCATAGTTGATTGGGATGTACTTGGCTTCTCATTATCCCTCAGGAAATCCATGGCGGAAAAATAGTACAAATTAGGTTCCGCTACTTCGTCATTTGGTCCAGCACCACTTTTTTGTAAACTGTCAATCCTTTTTAATTCTTTTCTATACGCAATACGTACAGTTTATTTTTTGCGCCACATCTTTTTTTCCGCATTTGAGAATTTTCAATCAAAAGTATTTTGATATTCTTCAAATTCTTCTCAGTCTGTACGTGCGAGGACAGTATTCTGTACGTGTGAGTACAGTTTTACCAATACATTCGCAAAAATGGCAGATTGATCAGTTTTGTTTGATCGTGGCTGTGCTACTTTATAAATATATATTAAATTTCAACTAATTAGTAGAGTAGCTAAAGATCTCACTTTTTCTACTTCCGTATAAAATTCGTTTTTAAACTTGTTTTATGGAAATTCAAACACATTTGTTAAACAGATTCTTCAGATGCAGATTCAATCAGAGTTGTATTTTCCTTTCACTTGAAGAAGATTTAAAGTTTGGATACTTAAAATTATCATCTGACGAAGGATCGCTCTCGGATGTATTTTCCGACATTTCGAAATCTAGTCTAGTAGGTAATGTGTTCGCTTATTAGACGTAAAGCCCGGGTTCGAGCCCCAGGCCAGACATCAAAACGAAATATAAAAAAAAGTTTCTTTGGCAACTTCCTCTCAGCAGATTTCTGGCAAAAACTCTGAGAGTAAATAAAACTGCCATGAAAAAGTTTCTCAAAAATCCGTCGTTCAAAGTCACCGTTAAACTGTAGGTCCCGCCTACTTGTGGCTTCAACTCTCTTCATCTCATTGTTGTTGCTGGTGATTTCAATGTTCACAACTCCTCTTGGCATTACCATTCAAGCCATACAATTCCAAGTGGACAATATGTTGAATTATTCTTCGCGCACAACTACCTTTCGCAATTGGTGAAATAACCAACTCACATATCTTATGTTGAAGGGCAGCATAATAACATCCACGACCTTTTCCTAACTTTGCACTCTGAAAAGTATGAAGTAAAATTTCTTACATTATTCGGAAATAAGGATCCCTGCAACATTACAGCCTCCTTTTCGCTCTCAAGACTTCATACCATTTCACCACAAGGTACTAATCGGTACCTTTTCATGTACGGAATGGCACGTTGGGCTCAGCTCAACAACTTTGTTTCTTCGATCATAATACTGATGCTATGGCAAAAATGGTTGAAAAGATAATCTGGCTTGGAATGAGTTTCGTCCCTTGGAAGAGGATTTTGAATTAAGACTAGAAACATATCTTGGTTTAATAAGACGTGGGAACTTGGAGTCATATTCATATAGGAAGTATTCAAAAATTGAAGCAATAATATCAGCGCATAAACTGATTCCCTTAACAAGTTGGCGAGTAGGCGCTTTTGTGGTAATGCCCCTTCTTTTCCTAAGGGAAGTAAAAGCTTTTGGTCTTTCATTAAAAGGATAATGAATAATGCTGGTTAAATTCTACTCTTATAGTGAATGATCCCCTCAGCTCCATCGAAGCGGCTAGGTATGACGCCCTTGATGAGGACATTAGGAGCGAGCCCGATAAGGTTCTAATTATGGTATACCGGAAAATGGATATGAATAGGCGACACATGCAGTATTCTGGCTCTTTTGTGGCTAAAAAGGCTATCGGGTTAATACTGCCATTGCCCTGTCCCCGTTAAAATTATGGCAAGTCTGTCGGTGCAGCCCTGATTTCGTACCGTTGAGTTGGTGTTAAAGAACCAGATAGTATGCTTCTGAACACGTATCCCCATGAGATTATGTGTCAACCCTAGCGTGGCCTCCCTGCTTAAGTATAGATAACCATGTCATTCGTGACGACTACAACGATTAATTAGCGTAGTGGGCGAGAGTTGGGGGCCGAATATGATTACTAATATAAATAAATCTGCGAACAAAACGACAAATTCATCTGAAATGAATACTTTGGAGCTGAACGCTAAGATGAATACTTTGAACGCAGAGCTCAAGGATACCGAGATCTCCCGTGCGGAATTGAGTTATGAACCCACGTGGACAAAGTATGAGGACTCTGAGATCCCCTGTAGATGGAAAATCTTTATAATTGATAGCGTTAACAAGTGGGGTTTTTGGTCACCTCTTGGACCAAATTAGGAGTCTGATTAATATGCTGGAGGATGGAAAAAGAAGATCAATAAACCAACCGATTAGGAGTGCGATTGATTCTATTAAGACCCTTTACGACCTGAATGCAGATTTGTTACAGGGGCAGACTACCAATGAGACGTGTTGTAGCAGTTCTGCTATACAAATATCGCCTTGGATGAGGAACTAAGAAGCAAAGAGGAGACATGAGAAAACTGTTGAGGAGAACTCAAAATCCTGCATCAAAAGTTTTAACGAGGAAGAACGCTCGCAAACGGCTTTGAGTCGACAGGAAAATGCTGAGGGAGCGACTGGAGCACCTGGGTAGAAAAAAAGTCACGAAGAAGAAAAGAAGAGAAACCACAGGGGAGGAAAACGAAACCTGATGCAATAATGATAGCAACGAAGGATGATACATTGTATGCCGACATTCAGGAGAACGTGACCAAAATTAGGAGAACTAGTAGCACACGGAGCACCTTAGAGGAGCCATAGGAGATCTCTTCAGGGAATGTGCGTCTGTCCGCACTCTAAAGAAAAGGAGGACGATTGAAATATAGGACATCGATAAGGTTACAGAGAAGGAAGGTAATACATATGAAGATCGGCTGGGTGATATGTAGGATACGCGAAAGGAATCTATACGCCGGACACTTGTTTCGTAACGGCCAGGGTGAAGGGAATTGTCATCTATAGCTGTTATGCGCCCCCGAGGCGGTCGATGTTAGAATTCCAGCAAATGCTGGAGACACATGAGCGACTAAACACGCCCGAGAGAACACTTAGAAGAGCTGGACCAAGTTCGATGATAGATTTATCGTTTATGAGCGACAACCTTGTTTCGTGGACCACGTGGAAACTAACTGAGGACTTCACGAATATCGTATCAACTCGATACGCGTGCACATTCATTGTTGGCTAGGTGACGGCTAAATGAAATGTATTTTATTTTAACAAGCAACCTATTACCATCGGCTGCACCGCATGCCTAGTTGGCCGAGGCTATGGTTACGATTCCCTCTGTGTTTTGACATTATATGCGATTACTTACAATAGAACTTACTTAGATATTAGAAATCTCATTGTTATGCATAGAGAAAATGGCAAATCCTTGCGGAAAATTTCTAGAATTACTCGACACTCAAAGTCTAGTGTGCAAACCGTATTATGAAATTATAAAAAGAATAACAGTATAAATAATAAGCCAACAAGTTGTCGACCTCCAAATGAAGTTGGGAAAAATCCGAGGCCAACGCCCAGAAACAGTACGAAGCGTATTAAGAAGTATTGGTTACAATAGTCGAGTGCTCCGGAAAAAGCCATTCATAAGCATTGTTAATAAAGCCAAACGGTTAGAATTTTCTAAAAAGCATGTAAATACATACATACATACATAATTGGCCATTACAACCATTGAGTCAGGATTACGGCCTAGCTTCTCACACCACTCATGTTTTGTGCCTTAATTTTATACTTGAGTGGCGGGACCTACAATTTAACGCCGATTTCGAAAGACAGATTTTTTTTGAGAAACTTTTTAATGGTGGGTTTATTTACTTTCAGACTTTTTGCCAGAAATCTGCTGAGAGGAAGTCGCCGAAGAAATATTTTTTTTTCACATTGCGTTTTGATGTCAGACTTGGGGCTCGAACCCGGGCTTTATGTCTAATAAGCGAATACAATACCTACTAGACGACAGCGACTACGCATGTAAATAACTGCGTAAAAATCTGAAAAAATTTAGTCTTTACGATGGGAAACAAAAAGTTTGGCGAAAAAAGAATCAAGATCTGCAACCTAAGAACTTAATGGCCACAGTAAAACATGGTGGCGGCTCTGTTATGTTGTGGGGTTGTATGTCGGCGGCTGGAGTTGGCAATTTAGTTTTTATTGAGACAACAATGGATCGGTATCCAAAATGGGTATGTCTGGAAGGTGGTACTTTCAACAGGACAACGATCCAAAATACACAATAGCCATTATAAAGGAATGGCTGCTCTATAATGTGCCAGAACAACGTCATTCACCACCCCAGTCGCCTGACTAAGTCCAATTGAAAACTTATGGGACGAATTGGCAGAGTGAGAAAAAGAGCCATAAGGAACAAGCAGGACCTAAAAAGTGCTCTAATGGATGAATGGAATAAAATTTCTTCGAAAACCACTACCGAACTGGTTAATTCAATGAATAATCGATTAAACACCGTTTTAGAAAGCAAAGGAGGTCCAACAAAATATTAATAAGTTTATGTACAAATTAATTAACCTATAATGTCTACTTTAAAAAAAAAACTAAATGTTTGGAAAATGTTTTATTTATTACAAGGAATAATACGATATAATTTTTTATACAATGATTTAAAGGTTTTACTCCGAACTACAGATTTTTGGGAAACTGTTAATGGTAATTTTATACATATACTCTAAGAGTTTTTGCCAGAGGTAGTTGTGTGTAGTTAATTTTTTAAATTGTATTGACGGTATCACCGCCGCCACATTGGTCTTCCATCTCAGCCACACTGCCACTGCTGCTGCTGCTACTTTCTGGTTTTCTTTTCCTTTCGTTCAGCAAACGGTGACTTTCTTCTGGGAACTCCAACAGACGCAATACTAATTCATTTGTATTGCCTGTGGTTTTTTCTTTTATTTCTTCCAAGATATTCTTGAGTTCCCTTACCGTGCAAGAATTTAATATTTCTTCAGCCATCTTTTCGGTTTGATCCCACTTCTGATGTTGTAAACGATTAAAACCAACATAGATTTTATATTTTTTGTTTTATTTTTCAATCGAATCTTTTTTTTATTGAATTTTTCGCCTTGACTCTTTTTTTTTACAAAAATTACAACTTTTTATGACTATATCGGCAGTTTTCCTATACTTGTTTTCTGAGTACATTTTTTTAACAGTGTTGCCACATTAGTAGAAATAGATCCGTTATAATTTAGGATTCCAGTAATTGTTTTTAATTTTTCTAGTTAGTTTTTTATATAAAATTGTCAAATTATTTTGGAATATATTTATTAAAACTGAAAAATTTTTAACTTGAGGTACAACAAGATAAATGATTATATAATTATTATATTATATTATTATAAACAAAACAATAAACAATTAAACACAATATGCATAATTATAAACGTTTATGAATAAGAGGTAGGGCTCTTTTGAAACTGCAGTAAAGTTGGTGCATGGTAATAAGATTTAAGGCCATTATTACAACTTGACGTTAAAGTTGGGTTTAGTAAAACGTAACTTTAGCTAAAATGAAAGTTTAAAGTTACCTTTAACTTTTTTCACTATTACAATTTACTGATAAAAGAAACTATTTTAAAAATATGGCAGCCACTTAGCAATGTCGTTAACATTTGCCAAATTAAAAAAGTTTTCTTAAAACGCAGTGGCAACGGCGAGCTTCTTTTTTTGTTGTGTTTACTCATTTTGTTTATATTTGAAGTTGCCATATTGAAAATAATGTATAATATGGCAAATTAACTTTAAAACTTACATGTATAATGATCTTACCTTCTGCTTAACGCTCACTTCTACCTTATTGTTCACTTAGGAAATGAGAAACAATTTATCTAACCGTTAAAATCCTGGCTTAAGTTAACTGCAAGTTGAAATAATGGCCCTTATTATGATTAAATTTTTTTTAGTTGATAATTACAGGATGTTAATACATCATTGACTATTTTCAACGTTGGATGATAATGATATTTAGGTAAAGTTACATGCCCAGAATTTAGGACGGTGCCATTATTAAAATAATTTACAAATTCCAAATCAAATATTTTCCCATAGTCATTACAAACCAATGTAATCTGGAATGGTAAAAAAGAAGAAGTCATCATTGCAATTTTTATTCCTTATTAGAAATTAATTAGCACATCAGGTACATACATACATATATCACTGAAATTGAAGAAAGGCTAATACTATGTTCGCCCATGCACTCTTATTGCGTAAATCGCAATAAACGCCATTATTGAGGTCAATATTTCATATAAAATTTCAATTAATTAATGCGCAATAAATACGCAAATTGTTATAATATCGATTAAAACTTAAAATACAGCACTGTCATAAGTACGTTCAGTGAGCATATTACAGTTTACCGAACACTTTCTGTTGACATTTGACAATTCAAATGTCTTGAAACAACCAGCTGCTTGGTACGCCAGCTGCCAAATAAATATTGCTTATTTTATATCAGAACACTTAAAATATTGTACCCAAATAATCGAATATTGGCTCAATAAAAGAACATGTCTAAACATAGTATAAAGTCCATAACTACAAGAATAGTATGATTCTCATTTGCAAGTTTTGCTACTGACTTAATAAAGGGTGATTTTTTTAGAGCTATAGGAAAATTTAAAACAAAAAACACATAAAATTCAGAAAAATGCATGAAATCTTTATTTGAATCGATAGTACGGTCCATATCGTTTAATGTTTGAAGATTATTTCATGCAAATGTTGACCGCGACTGCGACTCAAATGGTCCATCCGCTTAGTCCAATTTTGGCATACTCTTTCCAACATTTCGGCCGGTATCTCACGAATAAATGCTTCAATGTTGTCTTCCAATGCGTCAATTGAAGCGGGCTTGTCTGTATAGACATGAGCTTTAACATAGCCCCACAAAAAATAGTCTAAAGGCGTTAAATCACACTTCACTCACCATTCACAGTTATGTTACGATTCGCAGTATCTTTGAAGAAGTACGGTCCAATGATGCCACCAGCCCATAAATCGCACCAAACTGTGACTTTTTCTGGATGCATTGGTAGCTTTTGCAATGCTTCTGGCTGATTTTCATTCCAAAAATAGCCCGAATAGCCGCTTCAGTGGGTCGATTAAACTGACCATAAAATAACTATCTTAACAGAGCACGCATTTTGATAATAAAATTTAATGATTTGCAAGCGTTGTTCGTTTGTAAGACGATTCATGGTTAAATTATAGACCAAACTGAAGATGTTTGACGGTGAAACAAAACACGAAACGTGCGTGAGCTGTTTAAACCAGTGTTGCCAAAAAGATAATAGCTAAAAAATCGTTACCATTAACATGGTTGTAGTAAATAGTATATCTAAAATTCGGCGGAGCATAAGAGCAAGTAAAGTAAACTTTTGAACTTCTTTATTTGACCTGTATATAGTACCTGTAATCTTATAAGTGTAAAAAAAACCTACTAACATATGTAGGTAAAGAAACTAATAAAGTATAAAAAAAAATATATAGATCAGCCTGCAAACGTTCAGGTTGATAACCCCATCCTGAAATAAGAAATAAAGTAGGAATTAATCTTCTTTCAAAAAATAAATAAAACATAAATAATCTTATACTAACTAACTAAAAGTTAATACTAATATAATTAATAATAAAATAATATTAACACAAAATAAATTAACATAATTGTTACACTTATAAACAGATTCTCTAGCCATTAACATTAAAGAAACAATTCATAAACTTAATAAAATTAATCCATAAGAAATCATATCACAACCAAAAAAAATAATAAATATATATAAAATAATTTCAATATACATTGTATATTTATTGAAATAAAAATAAATCTCAATAAAAATAAAAAAAACCTTGAACCATTCAATAAGTATTATTTATTAAACACAAAGGAAATAAAAATAAAACAAAAACAATAATTTTTAACATTGTAAAATATTAAATCTTTGCAAATAATCATTACCATGAGTACGAATTATTCTAACTAAAATAGAAAGTCCTAATGCACCTTCACAAACACTAAAAGTTAAAAATATTATTATAAAAAAAAAAATTTCAAAATTAAGTTTATTTAAATAAATAAATATTAATAAAAATAATCTTAAAAGAATATACTCCAATCTTAATAGTATAGAAAATAAATGCTTGCGATTAGACACAAAAGTAAACACCTCTATAATAAATAAAACTCTAGATAAAATTCAATTTAAAATTGTTAACATTAGTTTTAATAGTTTCATAAAAACATTGGTCTTGTAAATCAAAAATAAGAAATATTCTTTTAAAACTTCAAGAGAAAAGAAAATTTTCTTTATCATTAATTCCCAAAATTAATATTTTAATTAAACTACTACCTCTTGATATTATACAATGAATTTTATTAACATTATTACTTATTTTTAATTTTATTTTTTTTTAATATAAAACATCCATTAGCTACAGGATTAACTTTATTAATCCAAACAACATTAATTTGTTTAACATCAGGATTCATAACTAAAACATACTGATTCTCTTATATTTTATTTCTAGTATTTTTAGGAGGTATATTAGTTAGTTTTATTTATTTATGTAACATTTTTAGCATCTATCGAAATATTTTCATTTTCAATTAAATTAATAATTACAGCAATTACAATATTTTTATTAAGTACATATATCCATATATCTATTCTAATTCTTCTTGATAAAAATATTCGAACACAGTATTCGAATATAGAAATTAAATCAATTTTTGATATTCATATTCATATATTACTGAAAACTCTATATCTCTTATAAAATTATATAATTACCCAACTAATTTATTAACTATTATATTAATAAATTATTTATTAATCACCCTAATTGGTGTAGTTAAAATTAGGTACTAAATTATTTAAGGGACCTTTACGACCTATATTTAACTAATGAACAAACCTTTACGAGTTAAACACCCTATTCTTAGAATTGCAAATAGAGCACTAGTAGACCTTCCAGCACCTATTAATATTTCTGCATGATGAAATTTTTGATCACTCTTATTTTTATGTTTAATAATTCAAATTATCACTGGACTATTTTTAGCAATACATTACACAGCAGATATTAACTTAGCATTTAATAGCGATAATCATATTTGCCGAGACGTAAACTATGGTTGATTAGTCATTGTATGTATGTGCAATCAAGGTTATCAAAAAACCACGCTACGAATTCGGGTCAAAAATTTAATTAAAAAAGTTGTTTCACAAAATGTTTGGCATAGAATTTTCATTTCAAGAAAATTTACCATTTTTTGTTTGTTTTAAAAGACCAAATCTGATTCTTCGTTTCTCGAATTTTATTTTATTAAAGAAGAAGAAATTCATTCGAATTGGTAAACCTATTACAAACCTAACTTTTTTTTCTCTACAAATATTACTTCTAACTTTTTTTTTTTGCTATAAAATAAACAATTATCCTCCGAAGCTATCAGTGTATTTTGGTTT
This sequence comes from Sarcophaga rosellei, assembly GCA_930367235.1. NCBI lineage: Eukaryota > Metazoa > Arthropoda > Insecta > Diptera > Sarcophagidae > Sarcophaga > Sarcophaga rosellei. Next base: position 68,938,674 of record OV884019.1, read on the forward strand.
CTTAAGGTGATGAAATGGATTTCATATTAGTTTTACCCTCAGCTATATTAGGTGTGGTGGTAGTTGTTCAGTTATTTATTGAATTTATATATCCAGTTATAGCGCCAGTTATAGAGCAAGCTATAGCAAATGGGGAGTTTTTAATATGGAGGCCAGTGATATCATTCTCAAGATATTTACTTGTTTTCTAAATATTGGAACACAGTGAATTTTGATGTTTAATTGTTCGTTTTGAAATAGTTTATGTAATAAATTTGAAATAGTTTTATTTAGAAAAGTTAATATAATCAATCAATATACACTTCTATTACAATTAAATTATTTATTTATTCTACATGTATTGTATCAAGTACCAAGAATACTCTTTTTCTTAAGAACGCCAATCAATCATAATAACCATACTAAATAAATTGGGCATGATTTACTTACCATTGTTTAAAGTAATCTAATAAGAAATAATTTTCTGTGTTTTAAGCATTTCTATTAAACAGATTTATAATATGGTAACAGTTATTAAAATTTAAAAACATCTGGCAACAAATTTCCGTGTTTCTTTATTGTTGTGAATCAGAGAACTGCAAAAACCACATTTTTTGTTAATTTATTCATGCTCACAAATTTGTATGCACGTTCGATCAGAACACTCGACCCACAATATATTATATTGTGACTCGATCGACTTAAGCCGAAAGTCCTTACCATCCGTTTTATGCGACCTTGCGTTACACGCGACATAATGCGTTTTATGCTACTGGTTTTTTGTTTTGATCAGCTGTTGTGGTAAAATAATAAGCAATTTTGGGAAAAATGGAAAATCAAATTTTGGTTTTAATTACATGTTTATGGAATTAATTACATGTTTATGAATTTACACATGTGATTTCGTGCTGATAAGGCGTACGGAAGTCTTCAAAAGAACACAACACAAGTGTTTTCAGTTAATTTATCCTTCATTTTTCTTGTTTACAAATTAATACATTCAAATGCGATGACACTCAGTACATTAAAACAATCGATAACTAGTATATAAACTTTGTTCATGAAATAAATGTGTTAAAAAATGAGTTTTAATGCGTGTTCCTTCTTAATAATTAGTAAAATTTATTATGAAATATGTCTTTATACATAAATATTTATAAATATATAATGCAAATAAAAAAAATTTGAAAATATTAATGCGCTCTTTATATTTATCTAAACATATTTATCGAAACCATTCACAATAGAATATAATTTGTCATCTCTAGTATTACAAAACAGCTGATATTTTTTTTAGCTATGCATGAGTCGCATAGAGAAGTAGAAAGTAAACATACTTGATGCATTCTATGCGTCTATGCATGTTCTTCTGTAATTTGTCACAAACAACTACACTGATTCTACTTTTTCGGTATACACATGTAATGCAAGGTCGCATGAAACGGATGGTATGGACTTTCGGCTTTACTCCTAATGATCGTCCATGCCGTATTCAAACCGATCATTTCGAGTGTTATGCAAATGTTCGACTGATACCCGTTCAACACTCGTTTGAAACAGACATTATTTTTTCGGTGTCAGCATTGATTGAAACCAAAAATAAACGATGATAAACATCATATTAGGGAAGTGCCGTGGTCTAGAAGGTAGTTGTGTTGGCTTATTAGACGAAAGGCCCGAGTTCAAATCCCAGGTCAGACATCAAAACGAAAATATGATAATATTTCTTCGGCGACTTCCTCTCAGCAGATTACTGCCAAAAACTCTGAGAGTAAAAATTACCATGAAAAGCTTCTCAAAAATCTGTCGTTAGGAGTCGACTTTAAACTGTAGGTCCCGCTACTCATGTATAAAATTAACGCACACAACACGAGTGGTGTGAGAAGCTAGGACGTTGTACAATGGGTCAATTCGAGCTCCGGGTATTGTACTTGTCACAGTTGACAAGTACACGTCCTCTAACCTAACCTAACCTAAAAATCATAGTACTGTTTTGCAAAAAGGCATAAAATCAACGAGTGCGCCTTTATGCATATTTAAAGGAAAAAGAAACTTGTAGTCTCTTTCGTTCAAGAAATCACGAATCATACGCACTTTTTACAACAACAAAAATAAATGTTCTTCTATATTCTAAAATAATGAGAAAAATGAAGTGTTTTCGCTAGAATTTTTTTATTGTTATAAATGTTATATATCATTAAGAAAGAAGTATTTTATTATAATAATAAATACACAATAGTTTTATAAGAAACAATATTTTATTACAAAGCATAAAACACATTTTTAAAACAAAAAGGAAAGAGATATTTTAATTTTCCAAATTCTTAAGATAGGAGACTTAGGTCCAATTCTGTTTCTTTTTTCGGCAATAACATTACCTGATAAAGAGAAAGGTCTTTCGGCAGTAGCACTGCTTCCAGGTATAGACTGTATTTGCAAGACAAGTTTTGATAAAGATGGATATTCTTCTTCATGTATTTTCCACCACTTCAATGGGTAATCTGCAGTAATTTTCGTACTATATCTCCTTACTACTTCTTCAGGTGCTGCTGTAGACCACACAGTCGAGTTTTCCAATAGGTCAGGTAAAAAAACTCTATATCTTTCATTTGTGAAGACTGGCTTTCTGAAATCCGTGAATCTGGTTCTTTAGTTATAGGTAAGGTTGTCGAAGTAGATGGACGTGGTTGTGAAGGATAAGTTAAATTAAATTTTTTGATTTCACAAACGCAAAACTTTTGAATATCTTGTAAATATTATCCTTGCATTTGTGCTGCTGGTGGATACAAAAAAAAGCTGCCTTATGCCACATACTTATGTTATTTTTCCAAATTGTATCAGTATTATCGGAAATATTTGTTTTTAGTGCCATAATTGCCATTATGTTGGAATTGTCAGACCCGCACAGAGTTCTAATTTTGTTAGTCGAAGTTATTAAAAACATAAAGAGTGAGAACTGCAAAGTTGCAATTTTTTGAAAATAATTTCAAAGTTTTGGCCAAGCTCTACTAAAGCTTTAAGCGTTGAATTATAAATAGGTAGCAGCCTTTGACTTTCCCCTTTCTCCTTTCAGTGATAGTAAACCAGTTGTCTACTATTGATTTCAACATAATGTAATTAGAGTTCCAGCGGGTGGGGCAAGGACTCTTTAAAGACGTTGACAGTCTGTAAGTTTGCCGTTTTAAAATATTTTACTATTTTTTTACATTCAACTAAAATTTCTGCTAACTCTGCTGTTTCCTCAAAGGATTTGTCTAAAATATTTGATAACAGGTGGCTGCTACAGTTTAAACGTATATTGTTTTCCAAAGATTTAACAATATTTTCTCCCCTATCTGTAACAAATTCTAAATTTTGAATGTTAGAAACTCCAAACTCACTGAATAGATTCTTCAATTTTTCATTTATATTATCTGCAGTTGAGCTTCTGAAATTCTCCACTCCTAAAACAATGTCAACTAGAGCCAATTCTTCCAACAAGGTTTCTTTTAACGTAGTTGTCTGTCCAAATATCAATTGTTGAGGTTGCATCACCACTGCTCACCACCTCGCATATTTCCTCCTTTAATTTTGACTTGCATTCAGTTGCTAGTTTCTGTACCTTACGAGAAACCGTTTTCGCGTCTGGAAGGAGATCGTTGGCATCTACGTTTTCACCGTACTTTGTGCCTAATTTTATAAAAAACTTAACCAGCTTGGCAAAACCAGTACCCGAGACAGATTAAAATGGCCGGCAATCTTCAACGACCCATGATGCACAGGTATCGATGGTAGCAATTTTGTCTTCAGTTGGCACTTTTTCCAGTACTGCCGCCTACTTCTCATTTTGGCAACATTTATGCCATTTAAGATTTGAAGTTTGGTTTTTTATATATTTTAATGTATATACATATATACCAAGCCTTCTAATATGGTTCCGTCTTCTTTTAGTATTTCGGCCAATAAATTCCATATACGACTCCTACCTTTCCGTTTTTTTGAAAGAGTGTATTGACCATTTGCAATTTTTTTCACGATTTCAGCTTGATCATCAGACATTATACCAATGTGAACTCCTTCAAATAACTAGTGCTTGATTCGCCCATGACAGGGATGGAAAATTTGGTGCAATTGTACTTTTTTTTAGCACTATTTGGAAGTCAAAAACGCCATAGCACCTCAATGACTTATTTAGCACTATTTAAAAATGTCCCTACTTTGTTACATTACTCTAAATTCTTGTTCAATCAAATAGCTCGCGATTTTATACAAAAGGATACATTATATGAAAATTATATAATAAAAATCAATATCAATGAAAATCATATATTTACATATCCATAAATAATATTGATCACAGTATTATTTTGTAGCTTAAGAAAATAGCAAAGAAATTTTATTTAAAATTCTGTGAACTTTTAAAGCAAAAGTTGATTTAAAAAAGTTGAAAAAAAAATTAATATGGTTTAAAAAATTTACACCAGAAAACGTTGTTTCAGGTAAAACTTCAAGTATTTTACCGTTTATATTAAATGTTTCCCAATGAAATTAAGAATATTGAATCAATAAATAATCAATTTCTTGAGTATTCGAACTTAGAAACTATTAAATTTTTAAAAATGAGAACATATGTACCTTTTGGTCGAAGGTATCAGAAATGAAAAATTAAATGAATGAATCAATGTTCAATGACATTTCAAGAGTTCCACATTCATCTGCAAACGTAGAAATGCTAGCAAAAAATTTATCATAAATAGTGATATAAAATTAGATCTCATAAACTTTTGTATTATATTATTATAGTTAAGTATTAATGTAAGTTGTTAAGTTCACCTATTATATATGTACATAAATATATGTAAAATGAATTGTCATTCATATTTTTAAATAGAAAAAGAAGAAAAAAAAAGTGAATTTGGTACAAAAGGGCTGAAAAAAGTAAAATTTTTTGTGAAAGTTAGTACAATTTGTTAAGATCAATTTCCCATCCCTGACCCATGTTGTCCGTTTTCATATGTGGCTCTCTTCTTGAGAAAGAAAATGTGTATTACAAATAACTCTCATTTTTACCCTTAAGTGGGTGTTACCCAAACGTAACGTAACATACCGTTTACATTAATGTTTTCATTGCTCTCAATATACTAAAAAGAGATCCTTTGCTACGGTACGTTGCGTTACATACATACATATATAATTGGCTATTACAACCCTTCAGTCAGGATTACGGCCTAGCTTCTCCCACCACTCACGTTGTGTGCGTTAATTATATACATGAGCCGCGGGACCTACAGTTTAACGTCGACTCAACGACGAACGACAGATTTTTGATAAACTATTCATGGCAATTTGATTTACCCTCAGAGTTTTTGCCAGAAATCTGCTGAGAGGAAATCGCCGATGAAATGTTTTTTTATATTTTGCTTTGATGTCTGGCCTGGGGCTCGAACCCGGGCTTTACGTCTAATAAGCGGAAACACTACCTACTAGACTAAGGGCCATTATTACAACTTGTCGTTAAAGTTGGGGTTAGTTAAAGGTACCTTTAGCTAAAGGGAACAGTAAAGTTACCTTTAACTTATTTTCGTTATTACAACTTATAGATAAAATTTTTCAAAAATATGGCAGTGCCGGAGCAATGTCGATAAAACTGCTCAATTTTACAAGTTTTTTTTTAACGCAGTGGCAACCGCGGGATTTGTTTTTTTTGTTGTATATGCTCATTTTGTTAAAATTTGAAGTTGCCATAATGAAAATAATATATAATATGGCAACTTCAAACATAAAGTGACCTTTAAATGTTAAAGGTAGGATGATCCTCCCTTTAACTTAACGATCACTTCTATCTTATTGGGTACTCATAATAATGAAAAACAATTTATCAGCCCGTTAAAATCCTCCTTTTAGTTAACGGCAAGCTGTAATAATGGCCCTAAGGCGGCTACCGTAATGTTACCCTTAACTTATTTTCGTTATTACAACTTACAAAATATGGCAGTGCCTGAACAATGTTAATAAAACTGCTCAATTAAACAATTTTTTGTTAACGCAGTGGCAACGAGAGCCTCTTTTTTTGTTGTTGTGTTTCCTAATTTTGTTTATATTTGAAGTTGCCATATTGAAAATAATATATAATATGGCTAGTTCAAACATAAACTTAACTTTAAAAGTTAACGGTAGGATGATCCCTCCTTTGGCCTAACGCTCAATTATATCTTATTGGGTAGTCATAATAATGAAAAACAATTTATCTGCCTGTTAAAATCCTTCCTTTAGTTAATGGCAAGTTGTAATAATGGCACTAAAAGATAGATTGTTTTAAAATAACATACAAGTTATTTCACCTAAGTTCAATCAATTGGTATCTATTCTATGAAAGTTGTGCTATTCCCTGTTGTGCTATTCCCTACATTCGAATAGAATTTAAAAGAGCTTCTGTCATATGCTGATAGTGCTTGGAATAATTTGTGGTAATTTTGATTCGGAATACAGTCAACCCTCCTATAACGCGGTGAGTGCGTACCGCGTTATATGGAAACCGCGCTATAAGAAACTCGGATTTCACCATACATATCAGGCTAATTCGTAGCGCGTTCTATGGAAACCGTCTACCGCGTTGTATGGAAACCGCGCTATAAGAAACTCAGAATTAGTACAAATCACATTATTCGTACCGCGTTATATGGAGACCAAGAAATACAAAAGGCAAGATAAAATATAAATTATTTTTATTGAATTCCAGAGTTCATATAAGGATTGATAAAAATAAATAAATAAAAACTTAACTAAAAGACTGCAAGGAACTTATGGGATGTTATTGAATGGAAACCGCGCTCTAAGAGAGGAGGGCTCCGCGTTATATGGAAACCGCCTATTGAGAGTACCGCGTTATAGGAGGGCTGTCGCAATTTCAGTCCCGCGTTATAGGGAAAACGCGTTCTGAGAGTACCGCGTTATAGGAGGGTTGACTGTACCTGCTTGACAAAACTAATTTCAGCACTTCCCCCTAAAGTGACTCGCAATTAACAATTTATAGGTGTTACACGTTACAGATCTTTCAATACTTATGATGACCACTTTTACCATATTTGTTTAAATTTTAACACTTTGCATCTGAATGGCGCCTCTCAATTCTTTACCACAACCAGTTCATTACTTCAACTCGAACAGCGTCTTTGACGGGCCCTTACTATTTACGATAATATTGTTCCTTAAACTGTGCATGATTTATTAATTTTCCTCTCAGGTATGAGATTACTCCGGAATGTATCAGATGGGATGGGATGGGACACTTAGACACATCTTTTTGAAATAATTTTACAAGTGATTGTAAGTAAATTGTGAGCTTCGCAAAATAGTTTACTAATGTTATCCATGTTTCATAACTAATTTAAATAAATAGAGGTCTATATCGAAAATGTATTATATTTGTATATCGACGCCTCCGTTCTATAACATTCTAAGTCGAAAAAGTGTGTTTTGAGTGATGAGCTCTCAAAGTTTTCACGCGACATACGACTATATGTGTATTCTAAGTAGATTTTTCCTTATAACTTCGGCACGGATCGGCGCATCTTAACCAAATTTTGACAATATTTAAGTTAGAATTTAAAAATGCAAAAACATTAATAACGTTCTAAGTACACTTAGAACGTTATAGAATGGAGGCGTCGATATTATTGGTAACTTTTTGAATTATCCGTTTTATGAAAAAAAAAATATGCTAATAGAACTACAAGGATATTAAAATGCTCTTGGAACACAAAAGATTTATAAACTGTATCAAGTACGAAAAATTACAATATCCAAACTCATGGCGGATATTTTTACCCCAAATACTATAAACATACATATATAATTACATACATACATACATAATTGGCCATTACAACCCTTCAGTCAGGATTACGGCCTAGCTTCTCAACACCACTCATGTTGTGTGGGTTAATTTTATACATGAGTAGCGGGACCTACAGTTTAAAGTCGACTCCGAACGACAGATTTTTTGAGAAGCGTTTCATGGCAATTTTTACTCTCAGAGTTTTTGCCAAAAATCTGCTGAGAGGAAGTCGCCGAAGAAATACTTTTTGTATCTTGTTTTTTTGATGTCTGGCCTGGGATTCGAACTCGGGCCTTTCGTCTAATAAGCCTTTCGTAGCAATAGGATTCAAGCTGAAACTTGACAAATTTAAAAAGTATATTGCTCAGCCAATATTTATGATTTTAAAAATATGTAAGTAATTATCTTCCAGAAAATAAATGATGACCTTTACATATGCAAAGAATCAAAAAAGAAAAAGAATAAGACCATAGTAATACTCTTTTGTTATAAAAGACTTAAAACAGTAGGGACCGTAATTCCATAATAATTTTAATGACGTTTCCACAGATGTATTATCAAAAGAATATACTACATTCGTGTAGACCATTGTGGATGAATA